>CM038047.1:96241589-99229089 GCA_021397845.1 Areca catechu | reverse complement strand
GCTCAACATGAGCTGACTAGCATTGGACTGAACTAGCTCAACATGAGCTGACTAGTACAGAACTCAAATAACAACTAAAAATACTCAAATAACAACTAAAATGGACTTATATGAGCTAAGCCCTTATTATAGATGGACTCATAAATTATTGATCAATTTACAGAGGGTTGAAAAAGCCTCCCTCAGGTGTCCCCACCATATCTCCTTCTTCGACTTTGGAATCCAGTCGGACATCGGGCTCGAAGCCCCTTCTCAACCCTATCTTAGTCCATTTCAATATGTCTCTCCATTTTGCTAATCCCTACTTTGATTGCCTACAGGTCCTCCCTGATATCTCGGGCACCGGAGACAGTCTGCTTTTCCATGCGATCATCCGACCAAAAGCCAGTGCATCCGCGGGTTCGACTGCTCGGGCATCCAGGCCGCATCCACCGAGTTGAGCGATCTCTGCATCGGGCGCTTTAGACATGTGAGGTTTGCCCCTATCTCCTAAGTAGTTATTGTGTTTCGAGCTTAGTCCTACCAGGGTTTCTTAATCCCGAGATCCTGTTCTCGTTTTCACTATTTAGGGACTTGAATTGCTAGTGTAAGCTTATGTTATTCAACTTCTCTTATTTCTAGTCTTTCCTTGTGATCGGGAATCAAAACCCTAAAAGCATCTAAAACTCATCAACTATAAAATTCATTTGCATCATAAGCATCCATACTAGCATCTCTAGCCCTATTCCCCTGCTTCATTTGTGGTATCTGAGCTTTACTCCACATCATTATTGGTATCAGAGCTCTACTCCACATCACACTTGGACTTGATTTCTTTGGGCTAGGATTTTGAGGGACCTCTAGAATCATGGGTACCCTAGTTTGGGAATATGTTCTGGCATTTGGACTGGAATCTGGGCATTTCGAAGGAATCAGGATTTCTAGAAGCATTTTGGATCCTGGGTTGTCACACAAATTCCACTAGGCTGATATAGTGGCCTCTGACTCCTGGATGTGGCCTGGTAGAACTCCAAAATAGGGTGACCTCCTCTCTTGTACAAAAATTTGGCTCATACTGGACTCATAATTGATGTACAAGACTCAAAATACTGACTAGGTTGAGGGTTGAGACAAATCTACTAACCTCTACTTATTACAGGACTCGATCTTAATTGATTACAAAATTTTCAAAACTTTGACACATGACTAATTAAACCATATGGGATCCAAGGATCTGTGTCTGATCATGGTGTCCCCACCACATCCTCCATGAGTTGACCAAGTCCAAGCATGTGGAAGATTTCAAATGAAAGAAGGAAATCTAGTTTTTATTTCATTCAACTTTGTAATCCTAGTTCTAGGTTTATTTTGTAATTGTTCTCCCACTTAAATTGTATAAACCTATCCTAACTTAGAGAGGGCTGAAGTCCTAACTAGGAGAGGGCATGGAAGCTCTATAAATACCCCACCCCTCCTCCTCTTGTATTCAATCAACTCTTATAAAATATTATTTTGCTGAATTATTTTATGATTGGTATCTTGTATTCTTTTTGGATTCTTTGGTTTGTGTTCTTGTGTTGGCCAACCTCTATCCTTGCAATTCCTCCATGCCCAAGCCTCCAACCTCGCCTCTTGACTTCAGCCTTGGCATTGGGAAGGAGCCCTGAAGCCATCCCTGAAAGCAGGAAATGGAGCCCTGAAGCCATCCTTGAAAGCAGGAGCCTCCCTTCTCCAAGCTGCTAGCCCATCTTGTCCTAATCTCTTTCCTTCTAGTTTCATCTTATTATTTTCTCTTTGTTTCTTTTTTTCGTACCTAACCTTGATTCTTGCAGGGTCCCTGAGGTGTTTCCCCTCCCTAGAGGAGGCTTTCCTTGCCTTTAGACCAGGTCCAGATCACCTTCAAATTCGAGAACCAAAGGCTTATTCTTCCAGGTGCCTTCCAGAGTGCTGAGGGATCTCTTCTTCAAAGGAACTGCAATCACTGCATGGTAAAAGCCTTCCCCCTCCTGAGTTCTGATCTGGTGATAGGTACTCTATCATATGTTAGGAGTTTCTCAATTCCTGGGATCCTATTTTTATTATTCTGCATGAGTCTTATTACCGGTATGTTGAGTCCTTGTGATACATGTCTTCTTGTAATTGTTTACTTGATTTCAGGTATTTAGCCACTAAATTAAAATCTAAAAAAATCACAAAAAATTAGTTTTCTATTTTTCATCAGTCTTAGTTTCATCCCACATCAATTAGGTTCAATTTAAAAGGTGGTTATTGTGGGCCCAGGACAAGTGATGAAATCTTGCCCTGATCTGAGATAGTCAAGTGCCCTTAAGATTAGGTTACAGGATGATGCAATCACACGATATGAAACCCTAATATGTAGTAAAATAAAATAATAAAAAATAAAAAATAATGTTTTTTCTTCAATTAAATTTCAGATCTAAATAATTTTCAGATTTTCGATCTCGAGATATCACGTCCGACCGTAGCTCATTACTCCCATGTCGTGCGAACACCAGAGGCACTAGAGTTAGGCAGAGGCTACATAATCCTCTGTGTTTATATGAGTAATATTTTGAGTAATTGAGTCCATTTTTGTAATAATGGCTTAGCCCACTTGAGTCTGTATTTTGGCCCCCGAGTCCTGTTTTGGACCTTTCTGTATTCGAGTTCTGTATTTAGAGTCATCCATAGCATTAGGGTTTTGGATGAGTCAAGTCAAGTTCAGTTGAGTCAAGTCTTGAGTCAGCTCATGTTGAGCCATTTATTAGTTGGAGTCTTGTAAGTCAAGTCAGCTTATGTTGAGCTAATTTTGAGTTTTATGAATCCTGTAAGTTTTAATTAAGTCAAGTCCAGTAAGAGAAGATTCAAGACACAGATGGATCCTAGCCCGAATGATAACTTGCCAACTTTAAGGAGCCCCAATCATATTTGGATGTCCCACCTTTGATTGCACAAGAAGGACCTTGAAGATCTTCACATCGTCAGCTTGTTGAGAAGATGAAGATATGGAGAAACCCTAGAACCAGCCCAGCACTGAAGTGGAACGCCCTAAAGCCCAAAGCCCTTCACAAATTGGCACCCTTCCTTAGGATTGCCACCCTTGGTCGGCCACACTTCTGGTCACCTCCCTTGGCCGACCAAGACTAAGTCAAAGAGAAGGAGAGGAGTAATTCTTGTGAGAACAGGAAGTTTGAACCTATTTGGGAGAGGAGATCTCTATGTATTTGTAAAGGAAAAGGATGCTTAGGGTTTTACTTGTATGCCCTTACTTGGAGCCCAAGTTTGTAAGTCTATATAAAGACCCCCTCTCATGTATTTTTGCTGATAATTAATGAATGAATATTATTGAGTTCTCTCCAATTCTATGTGAATTTTTGTGTGATTAAGGATATATGTGTGATCCCTCAAGGTTTCTGTGTGATTCCTGCACCCTGCCTCCAAGCCGCCAGCCTTCTCCATCTCTTGGCTACCTTCCTCAAACCTCTTCCCCTTCTTCTTTCAGCCATCTAGCCTAATTTTTCTTATTTTTCTAACTCTTGTTAGGTGATTAGCAAGTCCCACATAGTTCATGAATCCAGGATTCCAATCGGTAAGCTTTCGGGTCACCAGATTGAAAGCCTCGGATTCGCAGGGTCTTCGGCTTATTTTTTCAGGCTGCATCCGAGAGCATAGAGCAAACTCTTCATGGATTGATCTCCAAATATTTGCTAGGTACACCCCTTAGACTCCTCTGGTAGTTGTATTGTAGAAGAGCTAGCCTTACCAGGGCTTCTTAGTCTTGGCGGTCCTGTTTCTTCACTTTTAGGGTTTATTTCTGCATGCATGTGCATCAGATTTTCTATAAAATTCCTTGCTTAATATCTTGGCTTGAAATTTAGGATAAAAACTTCTAACTTAATACCTAATCACAAAAAAATAACTAGCATGCATAGATGTCCCACATCAGTTTGGTATCAGAGCACTTTTAGGGCTAATTTTCTACGTCCCATAATCTACATTATAGGTTTGAGTTTTGGTCTATTTTGTCAACCTAAGTATTTTATTTATCATTGAAATTTGAAAAAAACATTCCATATTCAATCTTGATAATTTTTGTTATTTTTAATTATTTTTATAAAAATAAAATAATTATAAAAACTTGCTTCCTACAAACCCTAATAGAAATTCTAAGGTTTTTGCAGACAGTCTGAAACCATAGGTATTGCATCATCATCTGAATTTTAGTTTACATGAAATTTGGCAGGGATCATGTTCACTGCTAGTACTCTATCCTTAAATTTTTTGAAATATTTTTTCTACTGTGAAAGTCATACAACTATTGCATCAATGCAAACCCTCATTTTTGATTCTGTGATTTTGGCACACCTGACTGAACCAAACCTAAGTCACTTCCAAACCCCACTTCACCCAAGCCAATTTTGTTTGATAACTTAACCAACTCAAATTTAATTTGTCACCTCATAAAAAAACAAAAAAAAAATTGTTTTTCTATTTTGCTTTAGATTGCATCAGGTTTCATTGTGTGTTTATCATTTGCATTAAACCAATCTTAAGGGCACTCTCAAATTCTCAGATCAGGGCAGGAGGTCATGACTGTCCTGGACCCAAAATAACCACCTAGTACTACTCAAACCCTAATTAAAATTAATTAGCAACCTAATTTGCTCTAGTGAGCTAGGGACACCAACAGGTTGGGTCCAAGTTGTCTGTTGTCTGGGTAAACTAGTGCATTCAATTCTCGAACTATTACTGAAAACTGGTATTTAAGGCTAGAGGTCCAGAGGCAAATGCCCTATGTGGACTGGTGGTTTTTAATTAGGACCTTGTAATAGGCAAGGAGAGCCTCCCACCACCCTACCTCTTACCTGGCCAGTGGAAGGATTAGCTGCTGAGTTGAGTGTAAGTTGAGTCAACCCATTCAACTTTGGCTCAGGTCTAGCAAGTTGTAGTATGTGTTAGCTTTGTGTGCCTGACTACATCATACACCTTGTTTGATTGATTGCATGACCATTAGGTTAGGAACCCAATATTATCAATCTATATCCCAACCCGGCTCAACCATGGAATCCAACCTTGAAACTCTCATAAAAACCATGAATGACTAGATGGTTGCCTAATTGACCACCAAGATGAACCAATGGAATACCCGATCCCAAAATCAGTTAACCCAATTAACCACCCAGATCAACCAATTGACCCATTTCAATACCCAATTTCAAAATCATTATGCCCAATTAACCATCGAAATGAATCATATATTTGACCATTTGACCCAATCCTATACCCAAACCCATAATAAGCTTGACCACTTCACCAATATGTTTGACCAAGAAGAAAACCAATTAGGAAACCTAGAGAAAACCCCTAAAACCTATCCTAGACCTAAACATGAGCCCAACCCTAGGAAACCCAATCATGATTTCTTTGACCAGGATAAGATAGCCACAACTTATAGATCTGAGACCAAATCCTATGACTCTAGATCCTGTGACTCTAGGTCCTATGACTCCAGAACCTATGCACCCACATCCTTTGAGCCCAGTAAACCCCAGACCTATAGAGATGAACCCTTGTCCTGTGAGCCCCAAGAACCCCTAATCCCTAGGTATCAACCTAGTGCCAATCAGTTTTTGCCTAGTCAACCTGAACCCACTAAGAGTAGTGCCCATAATCAAAAACCAGGACCTAGCCAATTTTCCCTTAGCTGACTCTCTCCTACCACCCCACTAGTTCAAAAGAATGACAGTAAAGTAGAAGTGTATGAAGCTGATGTGAGCTTAATGGTTGTGTATGAGGGAGAAGAGTTGTTCCCTATAGAAGACCTAGAATTAGTTTTCCCAATAGATACCTAGTTAGATGCCAACCTAGAATTAGCTGACCTTGACCATACCCCGACTGAAGCCAATCTAGAGTTAGCTGACCCTGAACACACCCAGACTGAACCTGTAGTGGAAGTATAATTGAAGGAAGAGGACCATGAGGAAGTTGACCCTACTATTAAAATCTTACCTAAGGAGCAACTAGAAGAAAGCCTAATTATAGAGCCCAGTTCTAAAATTCAAGAGTCCAAAGAATTTATTGAGGACATGATCTCTTTAATTAAGTACCCTCATGATGAATCCCCTCCTGTAGTTACCATTGAAGACCTCTTCCCAAAAATTGTTGACCCATCCTTCTATAGCATGGACTTTTTCTTGTCCATTGATGTAACTCAATGTTCATACATTAAGGTCAGTCTCTTTAGCCTAGAACCAGTCCCTGAATCCCCTTCCTATTTCATACCCTTTCCTGAGTCATCTCATGTTTTTAGAACCGTTAGGTCACATTTTGTTGAGATTACAAGGTTGAATGAATCCTTAGAGCCCATCCCATTTGCTACCTACTTTTGGAAGACCCTCTAGCATCTATTAGGAGTTCCTGGCAAATTCTCATCTGCATGTCACCCATCAACCATGACTCATGCCCCATGCCCAAGTTGTAGTTAAGACCTAATAAACCTCTTTCAATAGGAATGCATAGTCGAGTCTATTAGGTGTTGGTATGAGTCCTTTGCATCACTTTTTAGGAGTCTGCATGTGCCCAGCATGTTCACCTTCTACACTAATTTTGAAATAAACTGGCTAATTCCCGAAATAGAGCCAAGGAATTTAATTTAGGAGATTCTGTTATGGTTATTCTAGGCCTAAGCGGTTCACACCAGGAACCGTTAAGAAGCTTCATGCTCGTAGAGCTGGACCCTTTAGAGTGATAGAGAAGGTAGGACCCAATACCAATGTTCTAGATCTACCCTCAGATTTTGGCATTAGCTCTACATTCAATATTGCAGACTTGGTTAAGTATAGAGAATCGACAATCATTCCTAGTGAGACTTTTGGACCTACTCCATTCTTTGAGAGCAAAGCTAGCCCAGTGTGTCCACCTATAAATTAGCCTAAGAGAGGAAAATAGATCGAGGGTATCCTGGATGATCAAGCTATCATGACCTGGCACTGTGGCTATCAACACTACTTGGTCCATTGGCGAGGTCGACCCGAATTCGATGATTCATGGATTACTCGAGAGGACTTGCAGCGCCTCGACCCATACCTTCTTGAGAGATACCTGAGCTATAGTGATCCTTACTCGACAGGGTCGAGTTCCTCCCACCCTGGGAGAGTTGGTGCGGATACCAGAGTTACTAGAGTTAGGCAAAGGCTACTTAATTCTCTGTGGTTATTTGAGTAGTGTTTTGATAATTGAGTCCAATTTTATAATAATGGCTTAGCCTACTTGAGACTATATTTTAGCCCCCGAGTCCTGTTTTGGACCTTTCTGCATTTGAGTCCTATATTTAGAGCCATCCATACCATTAGGGTTTTGGATAAGTCAAGTCGAGTTCAGTTGAGTCAAGTCTTGAGTTAGCTCATGTTGAGCCATTTATCAGTTGGAGTCTTGTAAGTCAAGTCAGCTCATGTTGAGCCAATTTTGAGTTTTATGAGTCCTGTAAGTTTTATATTAAGTCCAGTCCAGTAAGAGAAGTTCAAGACATAGATGGACTCCAGCCTGAATGATAACTTGCCAACTTCAAGGAGTCCCAATCATACTTGGATGTGCCACCTTGGATTACTGGTGTAGAATGTAAAATGAAACTATGCAACCCTAATGGAGATTAGCAAATGATTAACCAAGCAATTCCCTATTTGCATATAAACAACTCAACATAAACTATCAAAGAGATCTAGTGAAGAAGCTCGAAAGATCTAACATAAACCTAGTGATCGAGACTCTCAGAATAAGAAAGGAATAGGACCAGAAGAGAACCACGCAAGCTAAGCTAGGTCTACTTTAACATTGCAGACTTAATCAACACTAGACATACCTGACATTGGCCCTTCAATTAGAATAGATTCACTCTTGAAGAGGTCTCCCGGATGACATGAACATAATACCACTGAAGGCTCCTCTTGTTTTATGGATCTATGGCAAGTAAACCTTCCTCTTGAAGCCGGAATCCTGGAGAACCCTGCAACAAAGAAACCCTAAGATGACTGACTTAACAAGCAATCAACTAGAGAAAAGAAAGAAGGGTGGAAGAGGCATTGAAGGAGATCCATCTTGGCATCATGGTGGAATGCTTGAAGTGGAGTAGGTTGGTCGCCTTGTGATGATCTTCTTGATTCACCCTTGAACGCTGGAGCTAGTTTGAAGTTATGAAAGAAGAGGAAGTCTTTGGCATTGGGAATGGAAGAAGGAAAGATTAGGGTTGGCGTGGAGGAAGAGAAAGGCTAAGCTACCACATAGACACATAGAAAAAAAAATACAGAAGAAAAAAAAATACCAACTTCATTCATTAACCATCCTTTTCACAATGGGGCATCCCATAGCTTAAATAGAAGCCTTACAACATTTTTAAAATTTGAAAACCCATAGGATTAGGAGGATTACAAGGGGGGTTGGAGGATATGGTGGCATTTGTTGCTTGAAATGTGGGGAGTTGGAGGATATGGTGGCATTTGTTGCTTGAAATGTGGGGAGTTGGAGGATATGGTGGCATTTGTTACTTGAAACTCCTTCAAAGCTTGACATGTGGTGCAAGGTGGGGACCACTTGATGAAGTGGCGGTGTCCTTTGGAGCTCTTAACATGTGGCATAAAGTGGGGACCACTTGTTGAGGTGGCGACATCCATTGGAGCTTTTGACATGTGGCACAAGGTGGGGGTCACTTGATGAGGTGGCTTCTTCTTGTCTTGATTCTTCATAGACTCATGGATTGGGCTTGATTTAACTGGACCCAACTCTCAATTGCAGGGTTAACTAAGATATTAAACCAGACCCAACATGGACTTGAAATTAACTACAAGATTATTTGGACTTAAAAAAAAGAAAATTACAGGACTTCTCTTTTGCTACTCCAACCACAAGGACTCGGACTTGACCTGAATTGGTTGGAGTCTTTTCCTGATTCTAGTGCCCAAATCAATTCTCCCGGGGTGGGAGGAACTCGACCCTATCGAGTAAGGATTAGCCTGATAAGCTTCTAATGCATCTGGATCAATTTATTGTAGGTCCTCTTGGCTGATCCAGGAGTCTTCAGAATCAGGACATCTGATTGGGACATCTCAAGCACGGATCTTGGAGCAAGCATAATTCTTGGAGTGGCATAGAGCTTGAAGCATTTTTTGGAATAAATTTATTTAGGATTTATCTTTTGTTTAAAATTTGAATTAGGATTTGGTTGGTTAGGATTGATATATGGATAGGCTTATCTTATCCTATCTTATATTTGAATTTGATTCGTTCTTATCTTTTTATCTTGTATTCAAATTCAAATGAGGGTTGGAAAATCTATAAATACCACCCCCAGCCTTTTATAATGAGGAGGATGGATGAATAATATTTCTATTATTCTGTGTGAAGGATCTGTGTGATCCTAGGGTATCTATATGATCCCTTCTCCATCTTCCCAGGGTTTCTGTGTGATCCCTGATTTTGGGCATCTGTGTGAGCCCAGGGCATCTATGTGAGCCCCTTTGCTTTGTGCTTGTTCTTCTAGGGCATCTGTGTGAGCCCCTTTTTGCTATGTGCTGTTCTTCTTGGGGAATCTATGTGAACCCCAGTATTTTTTTTCTTAACCCTGCACCCTCTTCTTTCCTCCTTCTTTGCAAATCCTAATCTCTGGTGACTTTCATGCTCACCAGTGATCCAGTCCAATCTCTGTATCGCATCAACATCCTTGCCATCTAACCAGATAACGTTGGTAGCCCTTATTTCTAGTGGTAATGATCTGGTCATCCAAGATCCTTTCAATTTTCTCCCTTGGCTCAGGAACACTCGGTGGTGGGCATTCTTTTGGGGCTTCACTCTCAAAAGAAGTATTAGGACCAAAAAGCTCACCAGGTATCAATGCAGGTTCTTTGTATTCTTTTAAGTCTGAAATGTTAAATATTGAACTAATGCCATAACTTGGTGGTAATTCTAATACATAAGCATTAGGTCCAATTTTCTTTATAATTTTGAAAGATCCGGCTCCCCGGGCATGGAGTTTCTTCATAGTTCCCGGTGGAAACCTTTCAGGTTTAAATTTGATCATAACGGAGCCTCCTTCATTAAATTCTTTTAACCGTTTATGTGAATTAGTCATATGCTTATAGAGTTCATTGCTCGATTGGATCTTTTGGCTAATCTCCTTATGCAATTCCCTAATATGCTGTGCATATGACTCAGCAGACTCAGACACTCGTTCATGAGTGGGTAATGGAGCTAGGTCTAAAGGTTTCCTAGGTCTGTATCCATGGACCACTTCGAACGAACTTTTCCCAATAGACCTATTAACTGAGCTGTTGTAGGCAAATTCAGCACGAGGAAGTAATAGGTCCCAGTTTCCCAGGTTGTCACCAAATAAACATCTCAACAGATTTCCTAAGCTTTGGTTTACTACCTCTGTCTGGCCATTGGTTTGAGGATGATAGGCAGTAGAGAATTTCAGCTTGGTACCGAACATGTGCTAGAGGGTTTTCCAGAAATAGCTAGTAAATTTGACATCTCTATCGGACACAATGGTTTTGGGTAAACCATGAAGCCTAATGACCTGATCGAGAAAAAGCTTGGCCACCTTCGAAGCATCTAAAGTTTGAGAACAAGGAATGAAGTGAGCCATCTTGGAGAAACGATCGACAACCACAAAGACAGAATCATGCTTCCTAGACGTCTTAGGGAGGCCTACTACAAAATCCATGCTGATATCCTGCCAAGGACAATCAAGGACAGGTAAGGGTGTGTAAAGACCGGTATTCTGTCTTTGCTGTTTTGCAACAGCACAGGTACGGCATTGAGCTACAATCTGGGCCACATTTCTTTTGAGACCAGGTCAAAAGAATTGGTCTTCTATTTCTAAGATGGTCTTATTCCTACCAAAATATCCTGACAAGCCTCCAGCATGAACTTCCCAGATCAGAAATTCCCTAACAGAGGTCTTGGGAATACATAACTGATTTCCTTTAAAAAGGTATCCATCTAAAAGGGTATAATCACTATGCTTACTAGATGGTCCTTGTTGAAGGGATCGATAGATGTTACCATAATCAGGGCTTGTAGGATACTCCTCTTTCAATCTATCAAACCCTACTACCTCAGTGCTCACAGAAGTCAACAACATGGAACGATGACTCAACGCATCGGTAACCCTATTTTCAGTACCGGCATGATGTTTCAGTACGAACGTATAAGCTTGTATAAACTCTACCCATTTCTCGTGCCTAGGGTTCAATTTCTTCTGAGAACTAAGGAACTAAGAGCTTCGTGGTCAGAAAATAGGACAAACTCTTGTGGTAGAAGATAATGCCTCCAATAACGTAATGCCTGAACTACCGCATACAGCTCCCTATCATAGGTGGAATACCTTAGTCTCGCTTCATTTAACTTTTCATTGAAATATGCTACTGGGTGATTCTCTTGACTCAAGACACCTCTAATTCCTACCCCAGAAGCATCACAAGCAACCTCGAACACTTTGGTAAAATCGGGTAACCTCAAGATGGGTGCGTGTGTCATTTTTTCCTTAATTGTTAGGAAGGCTTTGTTTGCTGCTTTAGTCCACTCAAAAGTTTCCTTCCTAATACAATCAGTGATTGGAGCCATTATCATACTGAACCCTCTAATGAATCTCCTATAGAAGGTGGCTAAATAGTGGAAACTATAGATATCATGGATGCTTTTGGGTACAGGCCACTCTACTATGGACTTAATTTTTGCAGGGTCAGCGGACACTCCTTCAAATGTGACTACGAATCCTAGAAAGATAACTCTATGTGTTAAGAAATCACACTTGTTGATATTGGCATAGAGGCTATCCTTTCTAAGGACTTGGCAAACTTGCCTTAGGTGGGTTAAATGGTCTGCCTTAGTCTTGCTATAGATAAGAATGTCATCAAAGTAGACCACCACAAATTTCCCGATGAAAGTTTTCAACACCTGATTCATAATTCTCATAAAGGTGCTGGGTGCATTGGATAGACCGAATGGCATGACTAACCACTCATATAATCCATCTTTAGTCTTAAAAGCGATCTTCCATTCATCTCCAGGCCTAACCCTAACCTGGTGATATCCACTCTTTAAGTCTATCTTGGATAAAATTGTTGATCCGGCTATCATGTCTAACATATCGTCCAGTCTTGGGATTGGAAAACTATATTTGATAGTAATCTTGTTGATGGCACGACTGTCTACACACATCCTCCAGGTGCCATCCTTCTTAGGGGTTAACAAGGCAGGGACTGCACATGGACTTAAACTTTCTCTAACAAACCTCTTTCTAAGAAGTTCACTAACTTGCCTTTGTAACTCCTGATGTTCAGTTGGATTTATCCTATAATGAGGCAAATTAGGTAAAGTCGCGCCAAGGACTAAATCTATGGCATGCTGTATGTCCCTTAAAGGTGGAAGACTATCGGGTAGGTCCTCGGGAAACACATCTTCAAATTCTTTCAATAATTGGACCACCTCTTGTGGGTATTTTACAGGGGTGTGGTCCTTAGTTTCCTTAGCAGCTACCATCCAAATAGGTGCTCCCTCATTAATGTCTTTTTCTAATTCTCTTGAACCTATCAAATTTAATCCAGTCCTTTTTTCTTTCAGGCTGCTAGCTCCTCTTTTGGTGTTGTCCTTAGGCTGGGTTGGATGAATGACAATTTTCTTGCCATTAAAATTGAAAGCACAGGAATTTGATCGACCAAAAATTGTCACATCATGGTCAAACAGCCATGGCCTACCTATGATGATGCTACTTACTCCCATAGGGAGCACATCACACCAAATTCATTCCTGATAGGACTGAAGTTGGATTCGGACCTGACATCTCTGCTTGATTGGGATAGAAGTGGAATTGATCCAGGATACCTTATATGGATTTGGATGTGGTTCAGTGGATAATCCTAGACTCTTGGTTGTGCTAGTGGAAATGGCGTTGACACCGCTTCCACTATCGATCATGATCTTACAGACCTTTTCTCCTATTTTGACAAATGTATGTAGGATGCTAGTCCTAAGCCAGTCTTCCTGCTCTTTGGTATGTGTCATGATACATCTCACAACTCCTAACACATCTGATGAGTCTACATTTTCTTCATCTCCTTCATACTCATCAGCTAAGCAATCCCCTGCTTCATAAACCTCCTCTTCATTATTCTCCAAGGGTTCTGATTCTTCTTCTTCTTCTACCTCCCCTATATGTAAAGCTCTAGAGGGACATTGGCTCAGGAAATGACCGGGTTTACGACACTTATAGCAGACTCGCTCCCTCTCACCTCGAACTTCAAGGCTCTTTCCTTTGTCTTCTCTAGGAATTGGAGGAATGGCAGGGTTGGGTCTACGGGTTGGATTGGAGCTGGGTCTTGGTCTATTGGCTGTATTAGGGACTAAACTAGGTCGACTAATAGGAGGATTAAACCTAGTGGGCTCTGGTCACCTAAATGAAGCTCTCCTCTGAAACCTCTCATAGTCCATGTCAACTTGGTATGCCTGTTCTAAATCATGGACTTCTCTCAAAAATAATTCCCCTTTTATATCTTCATTCAATCCTGATCTAATCCTCGATAAAGTGGCTACCTCAGACTAGACTACGTTGCATCACATTACAAACTCATCAAATTTAGCAACGTATTCAGAAACAGTCTTATTTCTTTGTGTCAATCGCTGCCACTGATCTAACAACCTTTGCTGATAAGACATAGGCAAATATTTCTCTCTAAGCTTTCTGTTCATGTCTCTCCAGGTCGCTATAGGTAAGTCTCCCCTTTGCCTAGCTATGCGTTCGACATTTCCCCAATACAACCTAGCCTGACGGATTAGTCTGACTTTGGCAAACTTGAATCTTCTCTCTTCAGACATATCATACTAGTCAAAATATTAGTCCATGTCAGCCTCCCAGTCTATGTACACCTTAGGATCTAGGCATCCCTCAAAGGTTGGTGCATCTAGACGGATATTCTTTAAGGCCCGATCATCCTGATCAAAAGTGTAATGGCGAGGTCTTCTAGGATATGGCTCTGGAGTGTGATCAGCATAATCCTGATGTGGCCTTCTATGAATTGGATCAGGTGTATGTTCCTGTCGTTGGGCTCTAAGGCGAACTGAAGGTAATCTGGGTGAAGGTGGTTCAGTTGGGGTCAACCTAGATTCCTCTAGGGTTCCTATCCTTTCCTCGAACTGATCAAAACTAGCATCCAAACGTTCCAGTCGCTCAATCATAGATCTCATGAGGGTTTCCATACTAGTGTCCATGGATGAACTTGGTTGGTCTTGTGAAGGGTGGTAAGGAGTTCCTGATCTAGTTGTCATACAAACAATTAGACTCAAATTCAGTTTAAGGATTTCTAGACCTAGAGTACGAATTAGAGATCTAATTAAAAGGACCAACTAGCTAGTAGTAACTTACGTGACTTGGCTAGGTAGGTGGGAAGGGGAGTGGAGGTCCCTGTTCTGCCAACCTTAGACATCAATCTATGATTGGCCAGGTAGGCGGGCCAACCCACAAGCCCTAATACACCAATCCTAGACACCAAGCTCGTAAGCACACACCAATTAGTGGACACAATTAACTTGACCCTAATCCGAACCAGACTCGTTGGTGTCCCTAACCCACTAGGGTGATTAGGTCTAATTGGTTTTAATTAAGGTTTGGGATCGAGATGATGGGTTGTGGTTTTGGGCTAAGGACAAGTGATGAATTCTTGTCCCCATGTCATATTGATGCCCTTATGATGTTTTCAAATGAATGCAAAAATATATATATATTTTTTGTTTTATGAGCTGACTTAATTATTTGACTTGATTAGTTTTCAAACAATTTCAAATTCAAACTTAAATTTTAAAATTTAAATTTCAAACTTCAAGTTTCAGATTCTGTAATGTCAGAATTCAAAATTTTAAAATTTAAAATTTGAACTTCAAATTCAAAAATTTTTGAGATTGGTTCTTGCTGGAATTTCAGTTCAGACTGAATCTCAGAGAGTATTTCGAATGTTAGAAATTCTAACAATCAAAATAAAATCTGAAAAATTGTTGAAAAATAATATGAATTATGAAATCCTAACAAAACAAAAATCAAAAAATTTAAATTTGTATATAAAGAGAAACAATAAAAACAACAGACCATGTACTGTAGACTATTTCAACAGGACAGAAGATTGAAGTAAGAATTTTCATTTTTTTTGTATTTTTTTTCTGATGATGAAATTTAATATGGTGATAACTGACTTAAAAAGGAACAAGAAAAAAATTATTTCAACAATAAATTAGTGACTTGCCTTTGGAGCTGCAGATGGATTACAGTAAGCAGATGCAAATTTTCAGTAAACAGAACCTAATCAAACAAGTGCATTGGCTTACCAAAACATCAATCTAAAAATTCATGTCCGGCCAGGGGCTCATTATTTCCATGGGTCGTGACAGTGTACTGTAGTACACCAGCTCAGGAGGCGTGAGTTTTAGATCTTGCTTGGATTTTAAAAAAAATTAACTAGATAACAAGTACGCATGCAACATATCTAAATGCAGGAAATTATCCGACCATGCTCTGATACCAAGAATGGTGTAGAATGTAAAATGAAACTATGCAACCCTAATGGAGATTAGCAAATGATTAACCAAGCAATTCCCTATTTGCATAAAAACAAATCAACATAAACTATCAAAGAGATCTAGTGAAGAAGCTCGAAAGATCTAACATAAACCTAGTGATCGAGACTATCAGAATAAGAAAGGAATAGGACCAGAAGAGAACCACGCAAGCTAAGCTAGGTCTAATTTTACATTACAGACTTAATCAACACTAGACATACCTGACATTGGCCCTTCAATTAGAATAGATTCACTCTTGAAGAGGTCTCCCGGATGACATGAACATAATACCACTGAAGGCTCCTCTTGTTTTCTGGATCTATGGCAAGTAAACCTTCCTCTTGAAGCCGGAATCCCGGAGAACCCTGCAACAAAGAAACCCTAAGATGAGTGACTTAATCAACTAGAGAAAAGAAAGAAAGGTGGAAGAGGCATTGAAGGAGATCCATCTTGGCGTCATGGTGGAATGCTTGAAGTGGAGTAGGTTGGTCGCCTTGTGATGATCTTCTTGATTCACCCTTGAATGCTGGAGCTAGTTTGAAGTTATGAAAGAAGAGGAAGTCTTTGGCATTGGGAATGGAAGAAGGAAAGATTAGGGTTGGCATGGATGAAGAGAAAGGCTAAGCTACCACATAGACACATAGAAAAAAAAACAAATAGAAGAAAAAAAATACCAACTTCATTCATTAACCATCCTTTTCACAATGGGGCATCCCATAGCTTAAATAGAAGCCTTACAACATTTTTAAAATTTGAAAACCCATAGGATTAGGAGGATTATAAGGGGGGTTGGAGGATATGGTGGCATTTGTTGCTTGAAATATGGGGAGTTGGAGGATATGGTGGCATTTGTTGCTTGAAATGTGGGGAGTTGGAGGATATGGTGGCATTTGTTACTTGAAACTCCTTCAAAGCTTGACATGTGGCGCAAGGTGGGGAACACTTGATGAGGTGGCGGTGTCCTTTGGAGCTCTTGACATGTGGCATAAAGTGGGGACCACTTGTTGAGGTGGCGACATCCATTGGATCTTTTGACATGTGGCACAAGGTGGGGGTCACTTGATGAGGTGGCTTCTTCTTGTCTTGATGCTTCATGGACTCATGGATTGGGCTTGATTTAACTGGACCCAACTCTCAATTGCAGGGTTAACTAAGATATTAAACCAGACCCAACATGGACTTGAAATTAACTACAAGATTATTTGGACTCAAAAAAAAGAAAATTACAGGACTTCTCTTTTGCTACTCCAACCACAAGGACTTGGACTTGACTTGAATTGGTTGGAGTCTTTTCCTGATTCTAGTGCCCACATCAATTACATAAGAAGGACCTTGAAGATCTTCACATCATCAGCTAGCTTAGAAGATGGAGACCAGGAGAAACCCTCGAACCAGTCCAGTACTGAAGTGGGCCTCCCTAAAGCCTAAAGCCTATCATCAATTGGCGCCCCTCCTTAGGATTACCACCCTTGGTCGACCACACTTATGGTCACCTCCCTTCGCCGACCAAGACCAAGTCAATGAGAAGGAGAGGAGTAATCCTAGTGAGAAGAAAAAGTTTGAACCTATTTGGGAGAGGAGATCTCTATGTATTTATAAAGGAAAAGGATGCTTTGGTTTTTACTTGTATGCCCTTACTTGGAGCCCAAGTTTGTAAGTCTACATAAAGACCCTCTCTCATGTAATTTTGAGGATAATTAATGGATGAATATTATTTAGTTCTCTCCAATTTTGTGTGAATTTCTGTGTGATTAAGGGCTGTGTTATCCCTCAGGGTTTCTGTGTGATCCCTGCGCCATGCCTTCAAGTGCCAGCCTTCTTCATCTCTAGGCCGCCTTCCTCAAACCTCTTCCCCTTCTTCTTCTTTCAGCCATCTAGCCTACTTTTTCATGTTTTTCTAACACTTGTTAGGTGATATGCAGGTGTCTTAGAGTTCACGAATCCAGGATTCCAATCGACAAGCTTTCGGGTCGCCGGATTGAAAGCCATAGATCCACAAGGTCTCTGACTTGTTTTTCCAGGCCGCATCCGAGAGTGCAGAGCGAACTCTTCATAGATTAATCTCTAATTCTCTACCAGGTACACCCCCTAGACTCCTCTGGTAGCAATATTACAGAAGAGCTTGCCTTTCCAGGGCTCCTTAGCCTTGGCGGTCTTGTTTCTTCACTTTTAGGGTTTATTTTTACATGCATGTGCTTTAGATTTTCTATAGAATTCCCTGCTTAATATCTTGGCTTGAAATTTGGGATACAAATTTCTAACTTAATGCCTAATCATAGAAAATGAACTAGCATGCATAATAGTCTAGCATCAGTTTGGTATCAGAGCACTTTTAGGGTTGATTTTTTACATCCCATCATCTGCAATAAGGGTCTGAGTTTTGGTCTATTTCATCATCTTAAGTATTTTATTTTTCATTGATATTTTCATGACATATTCTCTATTCAGTCATGATTATTGTCATTATTTTTAATTATTTTTATAGAAATAAAAATGTTATAAAATTCTGCATCCTAGAAACCCTAACAAAAATTCTATGTTTTCTATACACAGTCTGAAACCCTAGGTATTGCATCATCATCCGAATTTTAGTTTGCATGAAATTTGGCAGGGATCATCTACACTGCCAGTCCTCTATCCTAAAGTTTTTTTGATTTTTTTCTACTATGAAACTCATACAACTACTTTTCTGTGATTTTTGCACACCTGGTCGAACCAAACCTAACTCACTTCGAAACCCCACTTCACCCAAGCCAATTTTGTTTGATAACTTAAGCAAATCAAATTTAATTTGTCACCTCATAAAAAGATAAAAAAAAAAATTATTTTTTTATTTTGTTTTAGATTGCATCATGTTTCATTGTGTGTTCATCATTTGCATTAAACCAATCTTAAGGGCACTCTCAAATTCCCAGATCAGGGCAGGAGGTCATGACCTATCCTGGGCCCAAAATAACCACCTTGCATACATACCCAAACCCTAATTAAAATCAATTAGTAAGGTAATTTTCTCTAGTAAGCTAGGGACACCAATAGGTCAGGTCCAAGTTGTCTGGGTAAACTAGTGCATTTAATTCTCCAACTATTACTGAAAACTGGTGTTTAAGGTTAGAGGTCTAGAAACAAACACCCTAGGTAGACTGGTGGTTTTTAATTAGGACCTGTCATAAGCAGGAAGAGCCTCCCACCACCCCACCTCTTACCTAGCCAGTTGATGGATTAGTTGCTGAGTTGAGTGTAAGTTGAGTCGACCCATTCAACTTTGGCTCTATGTCTAGCAAGCTATAGTACATGTTAGCTGTGTGCCTGTCTGCATCATACACCTTATTTGATTGATTGCATGACCACTAGGTCAGGAATCCAATATCATCAGTCTAGACCCCAATCCAGCTCAACCATGGAATCCAACCTTGAATGGTGTGGGCACCAGGATCAGACAGAGGCTCCTCAACCCTCTGAGGATCTTGGATTAGGATTTAGTCTATTAGGTTTTGTAATAAGGCTTCTAGGCTAAGAAATTTTTACTTTGAGTCATGTACTTTTGTTTTAGTCATGTACCTTGGCCAATGTGGTCAAGCTAGGTCAATAAATCCTATATTGGTCCAAGCCTGAGTCTACTTGAAGATTGGGCCCAAGCCTGTTTGAAAAAGGAGTGGTCATTGAGTCTAGTCCAATTATTAATGGGTCAAGCCATCTCCCACTCCTTAAAGGATGCCACCTTAGCCCTTGAGTGCCACCTCATCCATCCCATGTGGCACCACATCATCATGACAAGTGGGCGGCCAAAGCAAGAAGGAAATGCTGAATTTGTGGGCACCATTCCTTGATCCTTTCCTCCCTTCCTTCCCCCTATCAAGCCTATTTCCAAAAGAGCTATGGGCAGCCAAGGAAGGTCAATGGGCAATGAAGACATGATCCTTGTTTCAAGCCCCATATCAAGCCTTATTTCCAAAATGCTTGGTCGGCTATGGAAGAATGCATTGACCCAAAGGGCACCAACTCAAATCATGAAGACAACTCCCATCTTTCAAGCCCCAAATCAAGCCAGTAAGACCTTGGTCAGCCAAGTGAAGAAGAAATTAGAATTTGGGCACCCTTTTCATGAAGATTTGTATTTCTTTCATTTGAATTTGAATGGGCTTTAAGGTACCTATGTAAAGGGCCTTACCCCTCCCTTATATGGACTAATTGTTGATGAAATGAAATGAAACTTTGAAGTCATTCTTCTAGCCCTTGTCTTCTAGACTTGGAGCTTCGAGAGGGAGCGCCTTTATCCTTTGGGGCATCGAGGGGTGAGAGGCCCTAAGTTACCATCTTCAAGCCACCAACCTTTCTTCAAGTTCGGAAGCCATCTGGGTGATCCACTTGGGTGCCTAGCAAGAAGAACTCCATCCACCACCAATCTCAACTTTCATTCCCTTATATCTTGCTTGTTTCTTGATGACTCCTAACCCTTCTCTTGGTTACTCGCAGGTCCTCCAGGTACCATGGATAATAGAGTCAGTCTCGCTTGCCTTCGCGACCATCGGACGGAAAGTCGATGAATCCGCAAGGTTGAAGGCTTGACCCTCCAGGCCGCATCCACGAGAGGAGTGAACTCGGCATCGGGTGCATCAGAGTTTTTAAGGTTTGCATCCCCAAACTCTTAAGTCGATATTGTTCTAAGAGCTAAGTCCTACGGGGTTTCTCAATCCCGGGGTCCTCTCATTATCCTTTTTTAGGGGCTAATTTGCTTGCTAAAAGTTCTTATCATTATAGAATCTCTAGATCTGCTCATGATTATCTTCGGGAATCCTAAATTCATAAGAAAGCTTAAAAATCATAAAAAGAAAAATCACTTGCATTATTCATCTCATCTTAGCATCTCGTAGTCCCGCATCATTGAAACTCTCATAAAAGCCATGAATGACCAGATGGTTGCCCAATTGACCACCCAGATGAACCAAATGAATACCCAATCCCAAAATCAGTTAGCCCAATTAACCACCCAGATCAACCAATTAACCCATTCCAATACCCAATTTCAAAATCAGTATGCCCAATTAACCACCCAAATGAATCATAGATTTGACCAATTGACCCAATCCTATACCCAAACCCATAATAGGCTTGACCGCTTCACCAATAGGTTTGACCAGGAAGGGAACCAATTAGGAAACCTAGAGAAAACCCCTAAAACCTATCCCAGACCAAAACCTGAGCCCAACCCTAGGAAACCCAATCATGATTTCTTTGACTAGGATAAGATAGCCACAACCTATAGATATGAGCCCAAATTCTATGACTCTAGGTCCTATGACTCCAGAACCTATGCACCCACATCCTATGAGCCCAGCAAACCCCATACCTATAAAGCTGAACCCTTGTCATATAAGCCCCAGGAACCCATAATCTGTAGGTATCAGCCTAGTCAAAATCAGTAATCCCCTAGTCAACCTGAACCCACTAGGAGTAGTGCCCATAATAAGAAACCAGGACCTAGCCAATTTTTCCTTAGCTGACTCTCTCCTACCACTCCACTGATTCAAAAAAATGATAGTAAAGTGGAAGTGTATGATGCTAATGTGAGCTTCGTGGATGAGTATGAGGGAGAAGAGGAGTTCCCAATAGAAGACCTAGAATTAGTAGACCCAATAGATACCCAGGTAGGAATGGCATGAAGGGATTCATCCTAAGGGAAATGGGTTAAGTAAGCCAAATCCTCAATAAAGTCTTCTAGTTCATAGAATTTAGGACTGGGCTCTATAATTGGGCTCTTTTCTAGTGTTTCCTCAGGTAAAATTCTAGTATCAGAGTTCTCTTCCTCTAACTGGTCCTCTACTGCAGGTTCAGTCTGGGTGTGGTCAGGGTTAGCTAACTCTAGATTGGCTTCACTTTGGGTATGGTCAGGGTCAGCTAATTCTATGTTGGCTTCTACCTGGGTATCTACCGGATCAACTAATTCTAGGTCTTCTATAGGTGTTTCCTCTTCTCCTTCTCCTTCATACTCATCCACTAAGTTCACATCAACTTCATATACTTCCACTTTAATGTCATTCTTGTGAACCAATGGGGTGGTTGGGGAGAGTTGGCTAAGAAAAAATTGGCTAGGTCCTGATTTTTTATTATAGGCACTACTCCTAGTGGGTTCAGGTTGACTAAAGGGTAGTTGATTACTACTGGGCTCATATTTAGGGATACTAATCTTATGGGGTTCAGGTTGACTAGGGAAAACCTGACTAGTACTAGGCTGATACCTAGGGTTTATGGGCTCCCTGGGCTTATTGGACAAGGGTGCAGATCTATAGGTCATGGGTTTATAGGATCTGGGATCATAGGATTTGGGTTCAGCTCTATGGGTTTTGGGTCTACTAGGCTCATGGGATATGTGCTCATAGGTTCTAGAGTCATAGGATCTAGAGTCATAGGGTCTAGAGTCATAGGTTCTGGGCTCGGATCTATAGGTTGTGGATCTCTTGGTCTCATAGGACTTGGGTAGGTACTTCTCCTTAAGTTTGCTTTTCATGGCTTCCCAAGTAGTTATGGGTGTTCCTTCTAATCTAGCTACTCTCTCAAACTTATTCCAATCTACCTTGGCCTGGTGAACTAACTTAGCTTTAGAAAACCTGAACTGATATCTTTCAGAATAGAAACCCATATTTTGTTCAAAATACAGGTCCATATCTCTTTCCCAAGCAAGATAATCCTCACACTCAGGATCCACTAAATTTAGGTGCTACTAACACAATGTACCTAGTGGCTCTCCTATGGTTGGGATCCAAATAGGGCTCATGGTATGGGGTTCTCCTAGGATTGGGCTCCAAATAGGGGGCATGGTATGGGGTTCTCCTATGATTGGGCTCCAAATAGGGGTCATGGTATGGGGTTCTCTTAGGGTTGGGCTCCATGGTTTTCACTAGGTTGAGTTGGGTTGAGGCTATCGGCATTAGACTTCTAATCTAATGGTCGTGCAATCAAACACACACATCAACTCCTAAGCTAGTGCACATGCAAGACTCAAAGATGAATCAACTACGGCTTCCTAAACCTAGAGTCCAAATAGAATGAGTTGATTGAATCACAATCAAGACAATAATTATGCTTTCCACTGGCCAAGTAGGAGGTGGGAGTGTGGGAGGCCCCCCTGCTTTTGTAGGGACCCAATTAAGGAACCACAACACCACTTAGGTCATTTGACTTTGGGCTGCTAGCCTAGACACCTACTTCAAGACATAAATGCTGAATGAGTGTACCTAGTTTTCCCAAAAAGATTGGACCCAACCTATTGGTGTCCCTAGCTCGCAAGAGCAAAGCAAATTAGGTCGAATTGGTTTTAAATTAGGTTTGGGTTCAGATGCTAGGATTGTTGTTTTGGGCTAAGGAGAGGTAATCAACTCCTCCCCCCATCTGACGTATTGAAAGTCCCCTTAGGGTGATTTATGCAAATGATGGCAAGCATATGAAGATGCAATTAGGGTTTTGAGTTCTTTTTGCGTTTGGTATAATTTTATTTTTTTATCTTTTTTTCTTGGTAGAAAATATAACATGAAGGAAATTATCTAATATGTAGAGAATATGCAAAAAAATTAAAATATACAAAAATTATGCAAAAAGAACCCTAAACATGCTGAAATCCTAACATGTTGAAATCTGGCTGCAGAAATTTTCCTAGGTAGGAAAAATATGGTTGCAGAACAAAGGAAGTCCAGAAAATCATGAAAAAATAATGATTAGTTATGCTCAATTATGATGGTTCTATAAAAAGAGAAATCAGGATTTTATCATGTTTCTATTGACAGAAACAATTGCTTGAAGAACCTATATGCAGAAATGAGACTTGCTAAAATTTTTGGATAGAACTGTTCTTAGGCAGTATTTCGGCGTGAGAAAATTCTACAGACTAGAATAAATCATGAGAAAATTCTTTAAAATATTTTTAATTACAAGGAATCCAACAAAATAAGAATCAGGTGATTCTAAGTTATCTGCATGCAGAAACAATTAAAAAAATGATTATGTATTGTGATGGCCGTGATGCAGAAATTAACCCTAAAGATGCTCTTTGTTTTCTTCTTCAGGGGTCAATCACAGCGGCACCTCTACATGTCATAGGAGATCCCTTGAATGGGAAGAGAGGGTCTTGTAGCCCTACTTCTCTCCAATGATCGAATGGCCATGGTGAAGCACCCGATCCGAGTATTCAAAGAGAAACTAAGCCCAAAAAGGCTATGAAACCAAATGATGCGGGACTAAAGATGCATGAAAAGTATTTTTTTATTATTAAGTATTGAGTTAGGAGATTATATCCCAAAAGTAGAGCTTAAGATGTGATCCTTCTAGCTAATTGCTGAAACTCTTTTTTGCAAGAAGGGTGTCTCATATTTCGGATGGCCTGAATCTTCTCTGGATTAGCCTCTATTCCTCGCATGGTAACCAAAAATTCCAAAAATTTTCCTGAAGTCACTCCGAAAGTGTATTTAGTTGATTTAACTTCATCTGATGATACTGTAGGGCATCAAAGGACTCTTCCAAATCTTTGATATGTTTAGCTTTGAGGAGGATTTTCACAATCATGTCATCGACATAAGCTTCCATGTTCTTCCCTAGCTACTTTTCGAACACTTTGTTAATCAGCCTTTGGAATGTCGCTCTAACATTTTTTAGCCCGAACGACATTACTTTATAACAATAGAGTCTTTTCTCTGTTATGAAGGTAGTCTTCTCTTCATCTTTAGAATTCATCTCGATGTGATTGCACTTGGAGAAAGCATCCATGAAACTTAGTAATTGATGACCCGAAGTGGTGTCAACCAGTTGATCTATCTTCGGGAGAGGAAAACTATCTTTGGGGCAAGCTTTGTTTAAATCCATATAGTTAATACAGATCCTCCATTTACCATTAGCCTTCTTCACCATCATGATATTGGCTAGCCATTTAGGATAGTGTACTTTCCTTATAAATCTGGCTTTGAGAAGTTTGTTTACTTCTTCATCGATAACCTTTTATCTTTCAGGAGCAAAGTTCCTCTTCTTCTGCCTAATTGGTTTATGTCCATGACATACTTTGAGTTGATGAGTGATTACTTTGGCTGAAATTCCAGGCATGTCTGAAGCTAACCAGGCAAAGATATCAGCGTTACTCTGAAGGAAATGGATCAATCTTGTCCTTCTTTCTCCATCTAGTAGACTCCAAATTTTCACAGTTTTTATTTGATCATCTTCGGCTAAAGGTATGAAGATGGTCTTCATCATTGGCTCCCCACCATCTTCAGTATGATCTCTTGGGTCCAGCTGGTACAATGTCATGGGATTAGCCGATTGCTTGTCCTATATCATTAAGCACTATCGAATGACACTTTGGTCTCCCTTTAATTTGCCAATACCATTTCTAGTGGGGAAGCATACTAGAAGGTAATATGTTGATACTATGGCCTGAAATTTATTTAAGGCGGGTCATCCCAAGATGGTGTTGTAAGCTGATGGGGTTTGGACTACTACGAAGTTGATAGGGAGTGTCTTCTGTCATGGTTCGGTACCAAGGGTTATAGGTAGTATTATTTTTCCTTCAACTCTGACTTGGTTGCCTCCGAACCCAGTCAGAGGTGTGGGAGACCTCTGTAGTTTATTTTTAAACAAATCCATTCCGAAGAATGCATCATAAAGTAAAACATCTACAGAGCTTCCATTGTCTATTAGAATGCGTCTTACATCGTAGTTGGCTACAACATCTGAAACAATAACTAGATCATCGTGTGGGACCTAAACTTCTTGGAGGTCATTATCTGTGAAGCATATGGAGTTGTTGCTCCTAAGCCTTTTGGGAGCATCCTTTGTGGCTCTTCTCCAGTCAGTTCATCGATGTAGCATGCCTACCCTTCCATCAATCGATCTTTGGTTGGGTAGTTCGACTTCTTCAATAGCCCTCTGAGGGGTAGCAACTTTGGTTTAGAGCTCAGAATGGTTGATGTACTTTTCCATGTACCCCCTCTTAATCAAGTCTTCAATAGCATCCTTAAGTTGGATGCAGTCTTCGGTGTTGTGGTCATGATCCTTGTGGAATCGACAGTATTTGTTTCTGTTCCTTACAGTGGAGGATATATTCATAGGGTGCGGCCATTGCAGGTAGCTTTTTTTTTCTATCTCCATAAGGATCTTTTTCCTAGAGAGATTAAGAGGGGTGTACGAATCAAATTTTTTGCCCAGCATTTTTGGCATGGGACTACGCCATCGAGTAGAGTCATTGTTGCTGGGGGGTACAGGGGGATTCATCCCCTTGTTGTTCTTTTTCTTAGAGATAGACTTTGCTTCGGTCAGGCACTAATTTGCCGCTTGCTTTTCGGCATTCGTGTACTTCTGAGCCCTTGACAAGAGTTTGGCATAACTTGTCGAGAATCTTTTGTTCATGGAAAATGTGAGCATGGATGATCATAGGCCATTTTTAAAGCGGACATGGCTACATGCTCAATGAGAACAGGGATCTTAAGGGTGGCCGAATTGAATCTTGCAATATAATCTCTAAGACTCTCCCCTTCATTTTGGTGAAGGAGGAACAAATTGTCCATCTTGCAGGGCATTTTATGATAAGTCCTGAAATATGAGATGAACAATTTTTCTAATTCATAGAATAAATTGATGGTACCTGAGCATATGCTCGAATACCACATTCAAGCCACCTTCTTTAGAGTGGCAAGAAAAGCGAGATAGTGCAGTGCATCCGAAGCTCCTTGAATCATCATGTGGGCCTTAAAGCTACCCAGATGGTCGAGTAGATCAGTAGTTCCATCATAAGGTTCCATCTAGGGGACCTTAAAGTGCCGAGGGACTATTTCCTCTATTATTCTAGAGGAGAAAGGAGGTCTCGAGTCATAGGTCATGACTTCGCTATCTCTTCTCTGATCGTAGAGCCTCGCAATATGTGATTCAAGCATCTTGAACTTCTCTTCATAGTCATAGTGTGTTTCTTTTCGCCTAGTACTTCTAGGAGTAGAGTCTTCAGAAGTGATCGAGGGGGATTGTCTGGTTCTCTTTTTTTTAAGTCGGCTATCAGCCAACTTATGGTGCTGGTGACTTCGACCTTCGTGAGAAAGCCAACCTTGAGGGGAGTGTTGGGTAGACTCATGGTGGTGATCCTCCCTCGATTTAGACCGATAGCTGTGCCTGGAGGTGGCTTGTGGGTGCCCTGCTTGGAGGGCAGCTTCTTGAAAATTTTGAACCATGGTTGTTAGTGCATCAACCCGGTTCAAAAGGGCTTCGAATTGGTGCTGTCCTACAACTCGTGTAGGAGGTGGAATGCTATTCTCCATTGGGGGGTCATTCCTTTGAGAGGGAGGACATCCCCTGCTTGTTGAAGCATTTTAAGTTCTTCCTTTCACCATTGTGGTTTCTTTAAACTCTCCTTTCCCAAAGGGGAATGATCAGACATCATCGATAGTTACTTCTGCACTATCGCCCCCTACCTGGCCCACCAATCTATTAGCACTGAACCCTTGCAAACTAGATGGAGAGGCTGAATTACTGGTTTGCCTCTCGAGGTACTTGCAAAACAAGTCATTGACCAGATTTTCTTCGGTGGGGGACACTCCGATGCTTAAGTCTATAAAGGTTCAGGCAATAGAACGGAGAGCTTAGAGAGAGAGAGAGTGAAAGTGATCCTAGATTGCTTACCATGAGTGTCCTCTCTTACCAATATTTATAGAAGTGGATGTAATAGAATGTAGTTGAGCCCACTTGCTTTCAGTTAGGAGGGTTAGTTAGCCTAACATTCCTATAACCATAATGGTTGCTGCCTGATTCTGGCTGTTTCAATATTGTTGGAATTAGAGTTATTGGCCACGTGGTGGGTTATAACAACCATACCCACCTCTGGTAGTTTCAGGTTAAGATCAACCAGAGATTTGCTTCAGGGCTACACCTTCAAAAGGGACTGAAGTTAGATTGGCTAATCACCTTATGCCTACCATTTTTGGAGTAAGCCGAAGATGTCTTAACCATTTGCACCGGAGCTTCCTTCTTTGAAGTGGGCTGGAATTTTGCTTCGAATTTGTCCTCTTCGGATCAAGCAAAGAGATGAGGTAGCTGTCTTCTTCGGACCAGTCAGTCCAAAGAAGACTAGTTAGCCATTCTGGGATAACATGGGCCAGGAATATGATTCAGGATCGATGTCTTTGGTGCGGGCCAAAGAATGACCATGTGATGTGGCTAGGACTGTGATGTCGACTCGTTACTTTATTAGCTCGTAGAGTCACCTTCGAGTTTTCTGGCTTGGGTGACTGGTTTAGTAAGGAATCAATTGAATCGGTAATCAGCCTTCCTCGAGCCAGCTTATCACAACACATGCAAATGAACAATGGGTATCCAGACCTCGAGCCAAGAAGATGGTTGGGGAATATAGTTGCCCTATATCTAGATATCTTTAGCAAATTTGGGCACACAATAGGAAAGCAAAACACACACACATAGATGGTTAAAGTATCACATAATAGTACAATACAGAAAGGGCCATGGTCTAGAAATAATAAAGGACCCAGCGAGATAACATTATTTAAAAGAAGTGCATCCATGCATTTTCTCTTTACTGCTTCTTGACATGACAATCCTATTGCTACTTCCAAAAAAAAAAATACCGAGACAACCCCTATATGTAAGGTTTATTTTATTTAGTACCTTTCAAGTTTAAAAATTTAAAGTAGTCCCTCAACTTCGTTAAGTGGTTCAATGTAATTTAGCTATCCATCTTCATTTATTTATGCTCAAGGGATTTCCTTATATAATGGTCAGGTGAAACTTGTAGGAATGAAATATCCTTGTAAAATGTTATTTTGATGGAAGGGAGGGATGAGGATCATGATGGGGTAGGGTTTAGAGAGGAGAGATACATAAGAGGATGGGAATTGTAGCGGGGTTTAGTAAAAAAATGTTGGAGTTTTATTTTATAAAGATTTAAATTTTAACCAATCTTATCTCTTTGTTGTTGGTGATCTTTTAAATTTGTTTCCTATTTTAGTCTCATATGGGATATATTAAAAAAAGCCTTCATGTTTAAATAGGATTTCTCTCTAAGAGATCCCAAGTCAAGCTTTAACGAAAGTCGACTGGTGACCATATACTACAAAAAACTGATTATTAAAGATGGCTAATTTCCATCATTAATAATAGGCAAGCTATTACTTATAATCCATCATATATACCTCTATCGTTAATTACTATTATTAGAGATAGTAAAAAAGTCATTACAACTAATGATTATTAGCGACCGTAATTACTGCCACTAATAATATTTCAAGTTTTTTTAAAAATAATTAAATAAAAAAATATTAGTGATAAAAAAAGTACCATCACTAAAAATAATGGCCATTGGTAATAAAGCTTTAGTAAAGGTAATCATCGTTGCTAATATCTTTTTCTATTTTTAAAAAATAGTAATTAATTTTTTAAAAAAATGTTTTAGTTTTGATAACAAATAATATAGTTCTTAAATCTTATTAAAAGTAAATTAACAAATAATAACCATAATTATAAATAAAAACCTAATTATATTATATTAAAAATATAAATTATATAACTTTATAAATTTATATTGCTTTACAAGTAAAAAAATAAATTCCTAACAACAAAATAAAAGAAAATCAAGCAAGATCCTTCTCATCATCATCCTCCTCCTCTTGCTCTTATATGTCCTCTCAAGTAGCTGGTGGATGAGAGCCGGATATCCTAGTATCCTGTAATAAAAAAAAATAAAACATTATTTATAAGTTTCTATACTGAAGTGTATATATCGATACAGTAGCATATATTTCGATATACTTTTTTGATTTTTGAACAAATTGTTCCTACACATTCTATTCGATGATATGGAGTTATAGACATCCCCGGTCTATCGATTGGATGGCTAGATTATATTTTTATCTCATAAGTTTCCTTCCCTAACTCAGGCTTAAATTTATAAAACTTCAAAGTATAACAATTTAAAATAAGTAAATGAATTTATTAATAGACTAACCGATTGTGATAGCTGTGATAATAAAGCTAGCTTATTATGTAGATGCGGGTCTTGGAGAATCTTGATGACCATATCGTAGATGGCATCCCAGAAGCTTTGAGGATGCTGGGCAAAAAGATGGGTTACGATGTCCTCCCATGTGCATCACCCCACATCTGGATCATTAAGGCCTGAGATGAGGATGCCAAAGATGAACAAGTTGCTGGAGGGTTAAAGCTCGGTCATCAAGTGGCTTTGGGCTGTGAGCTGGGCAAGTGGCTTTGAATGTGGATGAACTCCATCCTCTCACCGAGTTGGAGGTGCTATGAGCTGGCCAAGTTCTTGACCAAGGCATTGATTCTAAGAGCTGGTCACTGCTGCTTGTGACTGTGGGGTCACTGGTGATCTCACATTCTTCAAACCTGATTGTAAAATATCTAATATAAAAAATATTATATTAGATAATAAAATATAAAATAATATAAAAAAGAATATTTAAAATTTTAGAGTTTACTGTATAGTATGAGTGGTACAAAACCGTGCATGCTAGCAACATAATCAGTCTCTCCTCGAGAGTTATGTCCACTAGAGTTCTCTTCTCGATCGTCATGGCTACGATCTCTAGAAGATATAATGTATAATCTATGAAAATAAAAATAAATAGATTTACCAAATTAATTATACAATCTTGGATAAAATATATGATTTAAAATGATGCAAGACAAGTATTTAAAATGATTCAAAAATTATATATTTATCACTACTCATCGGCCTCTTCAGATGTTTAAAATCCTTTAGATTCTCCTTCTAGTTCTCCCTCTTCTTTCATTTTTTCATCTTCTTCCTCTTTCATTTCTTTATCTTCTTCCATTTCTTTTCTTTGTAGTATAGGATTGTCCTTTATAACAAATTTGGTATGATCTACCTCGTCATGTTGGTCATCACAGAGGAGAATTCCTGGAACATCTAACTTTGCATCAGTGAAAAATTGATGAACTCCTAATGTTTCATTCTCTTGAAAACATTTTGGTAATTGGGGCTCTTCTTCTTCTTCGAGGGTGTAATGAATGGCTAGAGACTTAATCTTATATATAGCCTACCAATCTTTCCTTCCTCTCTCTCTTGATGGAAAATGAGTATAATATACTTGAGTAGCTTGTTGAGCTAGCATAAATGGTTTGTTGACATAAGCTTTTAATCCATGTTTGATTTTAATAAGCTAGTGCTATTGATCTGATAGAAAAATGCCCTAAGAGCCAATCATTGTTTGGACCTTTTTGTAAACTTCCAACTCATATATGACATCATTATTTATAATAAAGGCATTTGATTCATCATATACTGCTGTGTCAAATTTTTGACTATGATGAACCCCATATAGTAGGGTAATGGAATTAGGGTTATGATAAAATAACAGTGAGCCTAATTCCTATAAACCCTAATCTAGAATGTTCCTAGTCATTGGACCATCGATTCGGGGATCGATGAATCCGGTAAGACTAGCTTATCCTATGTATGCTCAGTTGATTAGGATGGTTGGTCTCACAGACACTTGTGTAGAGACACTAATACAAGGATAAGGGTGCTCATTAGGTTATGAGTACACAGAACTATCTGCACCAGAACTATCTTATGAAAGTCTTACTCCTTGTCAAAAGATAGGTCCCAGAGTAGAAGTTATGCATGTGATCTTCAGAACTGAGGTCACCATGGTTCCTTGGGCACACTAAGCCATACTTTGGTTCATACTCATTCATGGCATTGTGACATGTATGGGGTGTTCTAGGTATGGTGGAAGGTGTACAAAAGATGTGAGTGGACCAACAAGGAATTGATCAATCCTGGTAAGAGGATATGTTATCCCATGTAATCTCTTCGATGAGTGACTCTAGGAATCTTTGCAAAGTGGGATGAGATTAGAAGTGGCTTCTAATCAGTCATTAGCTGAGTCCTCATGATCGAGCTGAGATTCGATATGATTAAGTGTTAGGATTTGACATTTATCCATACCCATCACTTAATCGGGATAATGGAGATCAAAAGATTGAATTGCACAGTAACTTACTACTGAATGGTATTTTGGTGATTTTAACCAAATTTCTCATCTTCCAGTCAGGCATGACACATTGCTAGACATCAATCTTGTCTTGTGGGTTTTCATGAACTAATTGGATTGGTTTCATGAGTTAATTCGATGTGTGATTCGAATTGGACAATTAGATGAGCCGATTTGACCTAATTAGGTCAATCGGGTTCGATCGGATCGAATCAGCTTAAACCTAAACCTACTACTGACTAGATGTAGAACCCAATGGGTCACACACAATAGAGAGTAGGCCAAGGAAGTTACTCATGGTTTAATTAGGATCATGGGATCCTAAATGGTTAGCTAGATTGCATACTAGCATATGTAGGCTAGCCCAATTCCTAAACCAATTGGATTGGGTCCGGTTGCTTGCTAATTGGGCAAACCTAATTAAGAAAAACCTAAATTAGGTTGAGTCCTAAGTAGGGATAGCCAAATCAGAGCTTGAACTGATTTTATTTTAGACTTTTGGAAGTTTTATTGAAGAGTCCATTTGAGTTGGGACTCTAGATGCCAAAATGATACTTTGGCAATCAAAAAGATCTAGAAGAGTTTATTGTTCTCTGATCTGAAATATTTTTATATGGATGGAAAGAGGATTTATGATATTTCTTTTGACATCCATATTGCATATGCTTTGACTAGTCAAAGGTTGCATGGGGTATAGATAAAGTTGACCACAACATTAAGGGAGGGTGTAGATAAAGTTGACCACAACATTAAGGGAGGGTGTAGATAAAGTTGACCACAATATAAAGGGTTTCTTGGCACCTCTTGGCACGTGCGGGATATGAAGGTACGCACAGAAGGACAAAAGTCTTTCTGTAGATGAAACCCTTGAGTGTTTCATTTTAGTGGGTGCCTTTTCATCTTATCCCATGCCTCTTGGATATATTTGACCGATCAAGGATTTTTGAAAGGGCGTGAAAAATGGATGGAAGCAAAAGCGTGCATGAAGAGATGCATCTCTTCATGTGGCACACACCTTGAAGCAGAGTCCTTTTGCTTTCAGGACTCTTCATATTCTTCGGTGTTTGGAGATTGAGGAGGCACCTCTTGGCTTCCCAGGGACCGGTACTTTCCATGTGGCAAGTCACAAATTGTCTAAGAAAATGGATGGATGCCAATATGTCTTTTGGTGCATGAGGAGACATATTGGATATGATTTTTCAGTCTTGAAAAATCATATATGATAACCTGTTGGTGGACATATCACACACCCCTCTTAAAACTATAAATAGGGTCGGTGATATGAGTTTCAGATCATTTTCTTTTCACCATAAAAAAAAGAGAGATTCTGAGTGTTCTTCCACTTCTCCCTCCCTCGTTCTTACTTTAGGACAAGACTTGTCATGTTAAGACAAAGTCTTTTCTACTAGGACAAGGCTTAGTTTTAGGACATAAGCCTAAAAGGTCCTAAAGGAGGGTTGTCCTAAAACCAAGAGTTGTTTAGGACTGTGTCCAGAGAGCCCTACAGTAGGACAGGGTGTCCTACAGTGGTCAAAGGTTAAAAGGCAAACAAAAGAGTCCTGTTGAAGCAAGCAACCTCGGTAGGGATTCTTCCTTGGTACCATTCTCATGTGGATCACCGTTGGAGGGCTTGCACTTGTGAGCCTCATGGAAAAGATTGGATTTCAGCGATCTAGGTATATATTCTAACTTCATTTATGTTTCGTTGATTAGTATTGCATAAAAGGTACCTAGGAATTCGGGTTTTCTAGCCATATTAGGGTTTCATGCTTAAAATTCTATTTTGAAATTCACTTTCGCATGCTGTATAATTCCCGGCACCCTGGGATAATTTCCATCAATGGTATCAGAGCCAGCCTTGTGGCATACCAATTATGAATCATTTTTGAAGTTCATGATTTCCACATATCGAGTCGACCCGACTATTGATCGAGCCGACTCGAACCCTGTCATGTCGACTCTACTAGAATCTTGTAATGAAAATGCATATTTGGGTTAATATGTCAGATTTCTAGTTTCTTCATGAAAAAGGCATGTTAATGCATTGATATGAAATTTTGCATATTAGGTTAATATGTTTAATTTCTATTTTTCATGAAATGCATGTTATCATTTCAGGTATGAAATTATGCATGTTGATTGAACCAAGTAACTGCTCTAGATTGGGGTTGCCATAGTCGTCCGGTCATAGGAGTAAAGTAGGGTGTAAAAAGCCCACTATATCCATTCTATGGGTTTCCTTTGGTGTGTAGGGGTGCAACTTTGTGGTAATTCCCATGAAAGAGTGAGGTGAACGGTATTTTACATTAATCATGTCATGTTTTGCATATTAGGGTAATATGTGTGTTATTATGCTATGCATATTAGGATAATATGCTTGATGACATGAATGTTCTGCATATGTTAGAGTTATATGCAATATGTTTATATTTGTTATAAACATAGTTATGATGTTTATGTTTATACTTGTAGTTATAAATGTAATTATCATGATAGTATTTAGAATGTGTTTTTGAGACCATCAAAGCCCTCATAAAAATCATATTTAGTCATAGTAAAAAACTTAGTCATGATGTAAAATCGATTAGGGTTTGATCAGCCAATTGGTATCTAGGCAAGTGTTTCTGGGAAGGTAAAGGGAATGAGATTTTTAATTGATTCCATTGTCTAACCTGGCCAATTTAATTGGTGTCTAAGGAAAGCAACGGGGGGACCCCCTCATCCCTTCCACTTACCTGGCCAATTTGGTCATATCTAAACCTTAACATGAGAATGCTAATTGATTATGTATACTATAATTTGCCTTCCTTCATGCTAAGCCAAATTAATATCAAATCTATAGTAGGTTTGTTGTGTAACACAAGATCTACTCTAGGGTTTGACATGAAATTTGTATTGGTGCACTTAGTGCTTTATGTCATGGTTGAAATTGTTGCTTTGTTATGTAACACAAGGGCAACAATCTTCAATTATAGCTATATAGAAATGAAGGGTTTGACTAAACTAAGACATTATAGTTTGTTGTGTAATACAAGACTATAAGTATTTTAGAAGCAAAGATAATTGCTGAGAATTACACGGGTTGTAATTGGAAAGTAAGTCTTACCTTTGAACTTATTAGTGTTTGTTGTGTAACACAAGGCACTAATGAGGAATTAGGATCTCAACCCCACTAAGGAAACTGGAAAGGTTTCTCGCTTACCATAGTTGAGGGTTATGGTATTTGAAGAAAATAGTAGGAGACATAATTAGATAGAAAGTCCTTATCCAGTTATGGATGTCATCTTGAGTGGTATGCTGATATTATTCTTTAATTAAATATAAGACATTTATTTTTATGGATTCAAATTTATCATTGCATGGCATCTTGGATGCTAATTAGTTAACCAATTCAAACTATGTAGACTGGTTGAGGAAAAAGGCTGATGGAGCCTATTCCAATTGTAGCATGTTTGGGCATTGGAAGAAGGATTGCAAGACTTGTCTTGCAAATATGAAGCTAGATGCAAGTGGTGCATCTAGAGGTTTGTACATGATACAAACCAATTTATCATTAAGTGAATCTATTTCTAATTCATGGGTATTGGATACCGCATGTGGTTCATATATTTGTAAATCTTTACAAGGACTCCGCAAAATTAGAAATTTGAAGAAAGGTGACTTCAAATTATATGGGGCAAGTGAAGAACCCATATATGCTAAAGCTATGGGCACCTATCTTCTGTTTTTACCTTTGGGTAATATCATAAGGTTGGAAGAATGCTATTATGTGCCAAATATTGTAAGAAACATTATTTCAATACCCTTGTTGTTATAACAAGGATATGAAATAAGTGTAAAGAGTAGTGGCTGCTCTATTCTTTATAATAATACAATATTTGGGCATGGTTGCTTTGTGAATGGTCTTCTAACTTTAGTATTCAATAATGAAATACTTCTTGTAGATAACAAGAAGAGAAAAAGAGATAATATCAATATCACATATCTCTAGTATTGCTGGTTAGGTCATATCAGTGAGTCAAGGATAAACAAGTTAGTCAAAGAGAATTGCTTTGATCCTGATGATTTTCAATCATTAGGAACTTGTGAGTCTTGACTTAAAGGAAAAATGACCAAGTCTCCATTCACTAGATATGGAAAAAGGGCAACTGAAATGTTAGGTCTTGTACATACTGATGTGTGTGGACCTATGTCAACTCAGGCCAGAGGAGGATATTCTTATTTCATCACTTTTATTGATGAATTATCAAGGTTTGGTTATGTGTATCTTATGAAGCACAAGTCCGAAGACTTTGATAAGTTTAAAGAATATCATAGTATGGTTGAAAGATAAATTGGACCTAGTATTAAAGCTCTTTGGTCTGATTGAGGAGGGGAATACTTGTCTAGTGAGTTTTTGAACCATCTCAAGGACAAAGGCATTATTTCTGAATGGACCCCTCCTTATACACCCCAGTTAAATGGAGTGGTAGAAAGGAGAAATCGCATCTTGTTGGACATGGTGATGTCCATGATGAGCTTCACTGATCTTCCCATTTCCTTCTGGGGACATGCTTTGGAGATTGCTGCATATATATTAAACAGGGTTCCATCTAAGTCAGTAAGTAGCATTCCATTTGATTTATGGAATGGTAAAAGACCAAGTCTTAGTACTTAAAGATTTGGGGTTGCCATGCTTATGTCAAGAATTACTTTGGACATAAGTTAAGTGCTAGAGTTGACAAGTGTAGATTTGTTGGTTACCCAAAAGAAGGTAAGGGATACCTCTTTTATAATGCTATTGAGCAAAAGATAATTGTCTGTAGGCATGCTACATTCTTGGAACAAGAGTTTATCGAAGAAGGATGTAGTGATTCTTCACTTGAGTTGTGTGAAGAACAGAACCAACATACCGATGAGCCTTCAAGTGAAGTTCCTCAACCAGAGGTTCTTGTTGATCAAGAATAGCCACAATACACACCTCCTCTCCAAATGTTAGAAAGGGTATGGGGAGCACCTCTCAGATATGGCTTTGTCATCGGGGATGACAATGAAGCCAGTATCATACAGGATGATGATCTTGTAACCTATTCGAAAGCTATCGAGATTAGCGACTCGGACAAGTGGCTTGGTGCCATAAAATCTGAAATGGACTCCATGTATTCCAATCAGGTTTGGACCTTGGTAGATCCACCTGAAGGAATTAACCTGATAGGGTGTAAATGGGTCTTCAAGAAAAAGATTTGAGCAAATGGGCAAGTTGAGACCTATAAGGCTAGGCTGGTAGCAAAAGGTTTTAGACAAAAACATGGTGTAGACTATGATGAAATCTTTTCTCCAGTAGCCATGCTTTAGTCCATTCGGATAATGCTTGCCATAGCAGCATACCATGACTATGAGATCTGGCAAATGATGTAAAGACTGCTTTCCTCAATGAAAACCTTGAGGAAGAAGTCTATATGTCACAGCCAAAGGGGTTTGTCTCAAGTGGGAGACCAAACCAGGTATGCAAGTTAAAGAAGTCCATTTATGGACTTAAGCAAGCATCAAGGAGTTAGAACATCCATTTTGATGAAACAATCAAAGGATTTGGTTTTATCAAAAATGTGGATGAACCATGTGTGTATGAGAAGACAAGTGGGAGTGCCATTATTTTCTTAGTTTTGTACGTGGATGATAGCAAATCCATATCAAGGTATGTCTTCACCCTGAATGGTGGTGTAGTGAGTTGGAAAAGTACAAAGCAGCCTACAGTAGCTGACTCAGTCACTAAGGCAGAGTACATAGCTGCTAGTGAAGCCGCAAAGGAAGTTGTCTGGATGAAGAAATTCATCATGAAATTGGGCGTGGTTCTTAATGTACAACAGACAGTACCATTATACTATAATAACACTGGGGCTGTTGCACAAGCTAAGGAACCAAGGTCTCATCACAAGTCCAAGTACATTCTAAGATAGCTCCACCTCGTTCGAGAGATCATTAAATTACATGATGTTACCATTGAACGAGTTGACACAAAGAACAATAAAGCAGACCCATTCACTAAAGCATTAGCCAAGCAGTAGTTAGATCGCCACTTGGATTGATGGGCATAAATTATAAGGGCGATTGGCTTTAGTGCAAGTGGGAGTTTGATAGAAAAATGCCCTAAGAGCCAATCATTGTTTGGACCTTTTTGTAAACTTCCAACTCATATATGACATCATTATTTATAATAAAGGCATTTGATTCATCATATACTGCTGTATCATATTTTTGACTATGATGAACCCCATAGAGTAGGGCAATGTAATTAGGGTTATGATAAAATAACAGTGAGACCTAATTCCTATAAATCCTAATCTAGATGTTCCTAGTCATTGGACCATCGATTCGGGGATCGATGAATCCGGTAAGACTAGCTGATCCTATGTATGCTCAGTTGATGAGGGTGGTTGGTCTCATAGCCACTTATGTAGAGACACTAATACAAGGATAAGGGTGCTCATTAGATTATGAGTACACTGAACTGATCCACACCAGGACTATCTTATAGAAGTCTTACTCCTTGTCAAAAGATAGGTCTCAGAGTAGAAGTTACGCATGTGATCTTCAGACCTGAGGTCACCATGGTTCCTTGTGCACACTAAGCCATACTTTGGTTCATACTCATTCATGGCATTGCGACATGTACGGGGTATTGTGGGTATGGTGAAAGATGTACAAAGGATGTGAGTGGACCAATAAGGAATTGATCAATCCTGGTAAGAGGATATGTTATCCCATGTAATCTCTTCGATGAGTGACTCAAGGAATCTTTGCAAAGTGGGATGAGATTAGAAGTGGCTTCTAATCAGTCATTAGCTAAGTCCTCATGATCAAGCTGAGATTTGATATGATTAAGTGTTATGGTTTGACATTTATCCATACCCATCACTTAATCGGGATAATGTGAGATCAAAAGATTGAATTGCAGGGTAACTTACTACTGAAGGGTATTTTGATAATTTCTACCAAATTCCTCATCTTATGGGTAGGCATGACACATTGCTAGATGTCAATCTTGTCTTGTAGGTTTTCATGAACTAATTAGATTGGTTTCATGAGTCAATTCGATGTGTGATTCGAATAGGACAATTAGATGAGCTGATTTGACCTAATTAGGTCAATCGGGTTCGATCGGATCGAATCGGCTCAAACCTAAACCTACTGCTAGCTAGATTGGAACCCAATGGGCCACACATAATAAAGAGTAGGCCAAGAAAGTTACTCATGGTTTAATTAAGGTCATGGGATCCTAATTTGTTAGCCAGATTGCATACTAGCATATATAGGCTAACCCAATTCCTAACCCAATTGGATTGGGTCCAGTTGCTTGCTAATTGGGCTAACCTAATTAAGGAAAACCTAAATTAGATTGAGTCCTAAGTAGGTATAGCCAAATCAGAGCTTGATCTTATTTTATTTTGTACTTTTGGATATTTTATTAAAGAGTCCATTTGAGTTGGGACCTTAGATGCCAAAATGATACCTTGGCATTCAAAAAGGGATAGAAGAGTCTATAGTCCTCTGATCTGAAATATTTTTATATGGATGGAAAGAGTATTTAATGCTCCTTCTTTTGACACCCATATTGCATATACTTTGACTAGTGAAAGGTTATATAGGGTGTATAAAAAGTTGACCACAACATAAAGGGAGGGTGTAGATAAATTTGACCACAACATAAAGGGTTTCTTGGTGCCTCTTGGCGCGCACGGGAAATGAAGGTGCGCACAGAAGGACAAAAGTCCTTCTGCAGATGAAACACTTGAGTGTTTCATTTTAGTGTGCACCTTCTCATCTTTTCCCATGCCTCTTGGATATATTTGACCGGTCAATGCTTTTTGAAAGGGCGTGAAAAGTGGATGGAAGCAAAAGCGCACATGAAGAGACGCGTCTCTTCATGTGGCGTGCTAAAAGAAAATGATGCAGGTGGTTTGACATGATCCTACACTAGGCATGCAAACAGCTACGGGAGCAGAAAGGATTTTAAAACTTTTTTTTAAAAAAATGCGGAACGGAAAACTGCTCCGCCCATAACCTAATCTATTCATGTTGCATGTAGGCATGTATCATGATATAAAAATATTTGCAAAATATTAAACAAATAAATCAATTTATGCATGATTAAAATTTTTTTTTTTCCATACCTTTATTCTACCTGGAATAACTCTGGAATAAACCTGGAATAGGCTGGAATAGCAGGGATAAATCTATTCCAACAGCCTTCTTCCTTGGGACGTTTGAACACTCTATTTTGAGCTTGAAAAACAGCGATGAAACGCCACCTTCTGGACCTTCGTTTTCTCCCAAATCGAACCAGCGGCAAGGTGATCGAGTGTACTTCAATCTTCAATAGAAATCTGCATGAAAATGTCAGCAAGAATGGTGTACAATTCGGCCAAAACCTGCTGCCAAAATTTCTGCAGCAGAATAGTAACAATAGCTTGTCCCTGCGCTTTGGAGCAGCAGCAGCAATTCGGCTCACCTTGCTTGCTCCCAGGAGTAGAAGGGTACTCCCTCTAGAGGGGAGACACGCCCGGGGCTCTCAGATCCACCTTCACGCGCGGTGCTAGCCGCTGGAAGGGTAGTCGGTCATAGTAGATTGCAGCAACACTCTGTTGCAGTGCAAGTTTGAGCACAAGAAACAACCGGGATGAAGGCTTTGTTTCTCTCTCTCACACACTCCAAAACCCAGCACCCAATGGATGGAAAAAGGAATGATCTCTCAAACACCCAATAAAATGTCCGGACTACTATTTTTCAGCTCTTCACACGGTGTAACATCTGATGCTGAAACAGGGGACTGCAGGTACTTATAGGCATCACGGGAAGTGGGATATGGAGAGGCGGGGAGGCCAAGAGGCAGCAGCTGCCGATCTCCATTTAACCAGCAATTAAACAAAGGTTAAAGCCAGCGAGTGGGAGGAGAAGAAGAGATGGCCAGCGGCAGGTTTGTTCGGTCATTTTGGCTTCCGGTCGCAAGAATTTCTCCCAGCAAAAATACCGTGTTAAACGGTCAAGTGGAGAGAAAAACACCGGTCCAAAACCATTTAAACCAAATGTTCAATCCAATTGAACCTGGTTCAAGGGATTAAAATTGGTTCACAACCAATTTAAGGCCAAAACGAACTCTGAATCAATTCAAAACTGATTAAGTAAAAACCTGGTTCAATCCTGGTCAGCCCGGAACATTTTTTGATTGACACAGACAAGGGCAAGACATGGAAAAGAGTGCTCAAAAATACTGTGACCATAAAACCAAGATGATTCCCAATCGTAATCAGTATCTGGATCAGAGAGTAATCCTCTGTGGCGAGTGACCTCATAGATTCGAACCTAAATGGTAGCACTAAAACAATTCTAGTACCAGCATAGGAAACCATCTAGCAATGGGTCCCGGCGTACGGATAAGTCGAAGATGCGGGAGCAAACTATTGAACCTCTGTCATATGGTTACCGTATAATTCATCCCTTTGACCTCTAATGCTCAGGACGACTGAGATTGGGCTGCCAACCCAGACTGAGTCAGTCCACTACGTGTCTCAACCTCGCAAGCCCAGTGACTCCTCACTAGGACTACCCCGGTCGAGGATTTGCTAAATTGAGATACTGCGAGACATTCAATCCAAACTGTTTGGACAGGTCAATTCCATCTTGGTCCATCACTACTCCAAAAGTACTTGCCTGTACCCAGAAACCTTCCATCACCGGATTAAAAATTTGGGTAGTCTGGCACCAAAGCACAGAGAGTTGCTTGCAAGCTAGTGTGATGACCTCAGGTTGAAGGGACACATATACCCATATCCAATCGTGAGTATCCCTTTGGTAGAAGGGGCAGCACGGAATCACGTTCAATGAGATATCACATATCCCACTTGTAGATCACATTAGTGTCACCACACTCATTTGGTCAAGAGGACAACCAAACGATGTAAACTACAACAACCTATACTTGATATATTGCCGTCCAGTACAATATACCCTTTGGTTGTGAACAGGGTTTAAGGACCACTCGATACATCCTCTCTGTATCGAAGTCAGTGTAGTCCTAAGGACTTCATCACATGGAAAGAGTTCATTTCAGGGAAATACAATATGTGATGAACTGCCAAAAAAAAATTTATTAATTAAAAGAAAGAGTACAATACATAGCTCAACCGCCTACAACCCAGGCGATTGGCTTTGGGACATAATTCCCAACAACTCCCACTTGTACTAAAGCCAATCAGAAGAGTATCTAATACCCATTTCCCATTTACAATAGTCGAACTCTTTTATTCCGAGGGCTTTAGTGAAGGGGTCGGCCAGATTTTCTTTTCCATCGATCTTCAGAAGATTGATGTCGCCTCATTCCACGATCTCTCGCACGAGGTGGTAGACCCTCAGTATGTGCTTGGTGCGGTGATGAGCTTTAGGCTCCTTAGCTTGAGCAATGGCTCCAGTGCTGTCACAGTACACAAGAACAGGACCATCTAGGTAAGGTGCCACCCCTAGCTCTCCAAGGAACTTCCACAACCACACAGCTTCCCTTGCTGCATCTGATGCTGCAATATATTCTGCTTCGCATACCGAGTCTGCAACAGTTGCCTGCTTGGAACTTTTTCAGCAGATCGCTCCTCCATTCAGGGTAAATACAAATCCTGACACACTCTTGCTATCATCTCTATCCGACTGGAAACTGGAGTCAGAGTACCTCACAAGTTTCAAGTCAGGTTCTCCATAAATCAGCCATTGATTTTTAGTATTTCTCAAATACTTAAGGATGGACTTAACCACCTTCCAATGCGCCTCACCTGGGTCAGACTGGTATCTACTCACTACTCCTAGTGAGTATGCCATGCCTGGTCTAATACAAGTCATAGCATACATGATAGAGCCTACTGCAGAAGTATAAGGTACTCTACTCATGCGCTCTCTTTCCTCAGGAGTTGTCGTACAATCCTTCTTGGAAAGAGTAATTCCAGAACCTATCGGGAGATAGCCTTTATTGGAATTTTCCATGCTGAACCGTTTCAGCACGGTATCAATGTACGTAGACTGGGACAATCCCAAATGCTTCGTAGATCTATCTCTATAGATCTTCATACCTAGTATGTAAGAAGCTTCATCCAAGTCCTTCATGGAGAACTGAGATGATAACCAGACCTTTATTCATTGTAATGCTGCGACATCATTCCCGATTAAAAGAATGTCATCAACATACAGTACTAGGAATACAATCACAGAACCATTAACCCATTTATAGATGCACGGTTCTTCTCCGTTCCTAACGAAGCCATACGATTTGATACACCAATCAAACCATAAGTTCCAACTTCGAGATGCTTGCTTGAGTCCATAGATAGACCTCTGTAACTTGCATACTTTTGATTTGTCTGTGGATGTGAACCCTTCAGGCTGTATCATATACACCTCCTCTTCCAGCTCCCCGTTTAGGAAAGCGGTTCGGACATCCATCTACCGGATCTCATAATCAAAATATGCTGCCAAAGCAAGCATGATCCGAATGGACTTGAGCATTGCCATAGGGGAGAAAGTCTCGTCATAATCGATACCATATCGCTGACGATACCCCTTGGCAACCAGACGGGCTTTATAGGTTTTAACCAATGTCCAAACATTGTTGATTTTCATGGACTCCATTTCGGATCGCATGGCTCCAAGCCATGCCTCAGAGTCTGATCTCTGAAGTGCATCCATATAGGTGATCGGATCCTTATTGTTCTCATCGAGCTCAATGGGATCACCGTCCCGGACCAAGAAACCGTAGTATCTGTCCGGCTGACATGGTATTCTACCGGATCTCCTAATGGGTTCTGGGTGTGATTCTATCACAGCCAGTTCTACGATGTCCTTAGAGTGTGCAGGTTCTTCTATTGGCTGAACTTCATCAAGTTCAATCTTAGAGGCTATAGTTCCTTCTATAAGGAACTCCTTTTCCAAAAAGATAGCTCTAAGAGCAACGAACACCTTTTGTTCATTCTCCAAATAGAAGAAATACCCTTTGGTTTCCTAAGAATAATCGATGAATAAACACCGATCAGACCTTGGACCAAGTTTGTCTGAGTCTAAATGCTCAACACTATTTGTCATCTTCCTGTGAACTCTGATGTATTGAAGTTTTTAGATCTACATTGATTCGATAAAGAAGGATTTATCAAGTAGTTCTTAAAATGGTTTATGATTAAATGATACATTATTACTTAGGACGATAATGTTTTTCAAGAATAGGTCATTGTATGCCATATAGATTGATTGTCCTCTTAGTCAAAGAGTGTAGAGATACAAGTATGGCATGTAGGTGAGTGTAGGAGTATATTTAACAGAGTAATGACCAACTTTATAGAGTACTCTACTATCAAGAGTATAAGTATCCCTCTAACCTGAAACTATCGTGATGATTTAGCAAGCAACTCATTATACTTTGATGCCAGACTACCTGAATTTCTAATCTAGTGATGGAAAGTTTTTGGGTATAGTCAAGTAATTGTTAAGTTGGTGTTGAGTCAAGAAAGGATTGACCACTCCAAGTTGTTAGAGTAAATGCTCGACAGTATTTTAATTTAGCAAAACCTAGACCTGGATAATCCTGGTAAGGAGTCATAGGATTTAGCATGTTAGGATACATTTGAATGTACATATTCATAGTTGGTAGTTGACTCTAAATTCATCTTGAGTATTAGGTTAAAGGGATGAATTATGTGATAACCATAGCTTGGGTTCTTGAATGTTGCTTTGCCATCATTCGACCTAGTCAGATATCGAGCACCATCCATTGATTAGTTTAAAAAATCATTCCTAAGCTACTGGCTTATGGTTCAAATCTATGAGGTCACATATAAAAGAAATTTTTGATTGATCATGATGGTTGATTGATGATTGAGAATTATCCAGTGACAAAATTATAAATATGATTAACAATTTATCCTATATAAAAATTATAAATAATTAATTAAATAATTATTAATTAATATTAAAAGAATTAATTAGTAATTACACTGTTAGTTAGGATAATTTATTGAGTGAAATGATTTCGTCAAATCTAGTTGAATTTAGTTTAATTAGATTTCATCCGATTAGGTAACTCGATGACCTAATTGCTAAGGAGTTTTAATCTAAATTTAAAATTTGGTCAAATCTAGTTGAATTTGGTTTAATTAGGTTTCATTTGATTAGGTTACTCAATGACCTAATCGCTAAAAGATCTAGTTGAGTGAAATGATTTGGTCAAATCTAGTTGAATTTGGTTTAATTAGATTTCATCCGATTAGGTTACTCAATGACCTAATCGCTAATAAATTTTAATCTAAATTTAATTTAGATTTAAACATGATTATTTTTTTTTAATTAAATTTAATTGAAAATTAATTATATTAGATTTAATCTATTTGAATTAGTCAAACCAAATTAAATTGAGATTAGAATTAAGGTCGACCAAGTCAAACCTAGGAACTTAGTTTTTTCTCTTGTGCTACTTTGTTCTTTATGCAAAATACATTTTTTCATGAAGAGTCTCCATGCTAAAATTAGTGCCCTCTCTATTATCCATTCTAACTATAATTAAGCCAAGAAAAATTTTAAAAAGAGTTTTAATATAGTTTTGCATCTAATTTGACCAAGTCAAAATTGATTCATTTAGCCCCTTCTTTCTCCATGAATTTTTTAATTTTTGACATGAATTTCTCTCCATGAAAAATGGATTTTGATGCCTTTTCTCAATCTCTTTTGGGTCAAGATAGGTTTAGATAAATCTTAGAATTTATTTGAATTGATTTGATTTTAAATTGATTGGATTTTAAATGAGTCAAACTACTAGTTCTAAAAAAACTCTATTCCTTAGTCCTATCCTAATCTTTTTCTTCTACCTATTTGAGAGGTTTTTTGCTGGGATTGTCTAAAAACATAGAGAGGCAAATACTATGAAAACCCAAGGATAAAAAACATGGAAAATAATAAGGGAGTGAGCAAGAAAAATAAATTATTATAGGGGACTTTTTTCTTGGCACTAAGGAGAAAAGAAAAGAAAAAAGAAAGAAAGAAAAGAAAATAAAGAAAAATTGGTTTTGGTTTCTTGTTTCTTCCATGACCTAATCCTCCACATCCTCCATCTTTTCATCTTCTTGAAGGACTTGAAAAAAATTTAGAGGAAGGTTTTTAAATCAGCCATCCATAGCCTTCACATGGAGCTAGTATTCTAGGAAATGTGATTTCTTGGGGCTTTATGTGGACTTTTCATAGAAGCCGGATATCCTGTATGGCTATGAGGTAATGTCCAAACATTCTATCATGATCCATTGATAGTAGTGTTCATCGACCCATGATGAGGTATGGGATTTGATCCTATTTATGTTTGTAGATTAGATCTGTAACATGCATTGGTTAAATCGATGAATGTTGATTTTAATTTTAGTATCTATATTCTATTCATATCCCATCATGATTCGATAGGGTAGGTTTTTAAAATTATTCTAATGGATGATTTAGTGATTAAAGTTATTTTTAATCTAATATGCTTTTGTTGGTTTAAAAAAAAATTCATGCATAAAACATTGTCCTAGTTTTCTGATAGTGGTATCAAAGCATCAAGTTTTTGATAATTATTTGATTAGAAGTAGATTTGCATCTTAATATGAGTAACTACTTTGGATTGAGTTGATCACCATAGCTATCTAGTCATAGAAGATAAGTAGGGTTTAAAGGCCCTCTCTTCCTATTCAATGGGGTCTCTTATAGCATATAGGGGTACCACTTGTGATTATATCTCATGAATAAGTGAGGTGAAAGGATAATTTTATTAAAATTATTTTGATAATTTAGATCTTATTACTAGTAGTTTAATCTTGATTATTTTATAGTTATTAATCTGAAATTATGTTTTTTGCATCAGATTTTATATTTAGTGCATAAATTGTAAACTTAATTTTAATAATTGCACTAAACCATGTAGTTTAGATCTAAAATTATTTTATCGATATATGATGCATATAAAAATGTTTAGATCTGATTTTAGCAAAATGTATCATGATTAATTGTTGGAAATAAGAATTGATTAGATCAAAAATTATTAATTAAAGATCAAAGGTCAATTCGTAAAATTTGGATTTTGGGTTAGCTTGAATCAAGTTAAATTACTAGGTTAGACCTAGTTTTAGAATTTGATTAATATAGATCTTAAAGAAATTGATTTAAAATAACCAAAAGTTGAGTAGGTTTAGGTCAACAGGTCTCTAGATCAATTATGTAGTGATAGGTTGATCAAGTCCATATTATCAAATGGACTTGATTGTGGATCACTGGTAAGACTCGAATCCATAGGCTAGTTTAATCGAAGTCAATAAACTAATTAGTATGTAAGGTAACTTTGGCATTTGATCATGGTCATTAATTAAGGCTACCTCTTATCTAGCCAACTTTGTTGGTGTAAAAGAAAAGAGATTAATGGCAGAACCCTTCCATCGATCTCACTTACCTGGCTAATTTAGTCAATCGGATTTTGATTAAATAGCTCATCGATTCAAGCAAATTCATGATGGAAAACAAGATCAGTTTAACTGATCTAGGTATCTTTAGACTAATATGATTCGACCCTCGTCACTTGATGAAGTCAGTGGGAGGTTTGTTGTTTAGTCCATGTCTTTTTCTCTTTTCTTTAATTAAACACTCTAAAATTATTATATCTCTTAAGTAATAAAATTATGGATATAATTATGTCATAGCCTTCTATTAAAAGAGTAGTAATGAGTCCAATAGTTAAGATGATCATTAGATGTCTAATGACCTGGTGCTCATCTAGTTATTAGAATTATTATTCATATTATGATGACTTAGTCACTTCTTTCTAAAGACAGTCAGGTTGGCCGACCAAAGTTGGGCTTGGGCTTCAAAGCTAGAAGCATTCAATCATGTCATGTTAGTGGTGGGGGCACTAGGATCAGACACAGATTACTGGATCCTATTTGGTTTACCTAGCCATGTGCCATATTTTGTAGTCAACTAGAATTGAGTCCTGTAATAAGTTGAGGTTAGTTAATTTGTCTCAACCCTCAACCTAGTCAGTATTTTGGGCCATGTACATCAATTATGAGTCTAGTATGAGCCCAATTTTTATACGAGAGAGGAGGTCACTCTATTTTGGAGTTCCACCAGGCCACATCCAGGAGTCAGAGGTCGTTACATCAGCCCATTGGATTTTGTGTGACAACCCATGATCCAAGATGCTTCCAAAAATCCTGATTCTTTCCATATGCCCAGATCCTCCCTAGATGCATAGAATATTTCTAAACTATGGCATCTATGATTCCAGAGGTCCACCTGCATCCCAGCCCAAAGAAATGAAGCCCAGGTGCCAAGCCCAAGCCCTTAAGAAGCAAGATTCTAGGGAATATTCCTGCTACCAGACTACCAGGCCACCCCAGCTTCTAGAGGCCCAAACCCATGCACCCAAGCCCCTTTGGGCTGGGCCCTTGCTGCTTCTAGAGACCCAACACACCCCCCTAGGCATCCTTGAAGTGTTTACCATGTCCAAAGAGGTTTGACCAAGTCCAAGTTGAAGAGAAGAAGGAGAAGACCAAGTTTATTCCTAACCTAGTTGGGATTTCTAATCCTTTTAAAACTTTGTAATTCTAACATACCTAGAAAAGGACCGGTATTCCAATATGGAAGAGGACTTGTAACCCAAGTGTAACCATGGTTAGTGAGGGCATGGGAACTCTATAAATACCCCACCCCTCCCCCTCTTGTAAGCATATCTTTCTTATGAATACAACTTGCTGAAATTTTGAGTTATTGCCTTGTGTTAGTGTTTTGTTTTGGTTCTTTGGTTTGTGTTATTGTACTAGGATGAATTCCTTTCTGCCCTAGCATCCTTACATACCCTAAATCACTACCATCCAAGCCTTCACATGTCCAAGGAGGAGTGCCCTAGGCCACCAAGCAAGTAGATCTTCAACAAGCTTCAAACAGCCCATCTTCTAATCCCTAACCTGATTTCTTCTAAACCAAGTTTTCTTTCTTTTTCTTACTTGCTATTTTGATTGACCCTTGACATTTTGCAAGATCCTCGAGGTGCTTCCCCTCCCATGAGGAGGCCTTCTTTGGTGCCCGGATCATCCAAATTTGCCATCAGATTCAAGGGAAACAAGGCTTCTTCTTCCAGGCTTCGATCAGAGTTGTGAGTGATCTCTTCTGCAATTGAATTTCAATCTCTGACTGGTAAGAAACCTTCCCAACTCTTATTTTCTAATTTGATGAAGATAAACTATCCTAAACCATGAGTTTCTCAACTCTCGGGTCCTGGTTATTTCATTAGTTTGCATGAGTTCGCCTATGATCCGATGATTCTTCGCACTACTAGTCTTTCCGCTAGTTCTTGCTTTATTTTGGAAATCTAGCCTGCAAATATAATTATAAAAATTATAAAAAAAATATTTTACTATTTTTAATGTATGTTTAGCAGTCTTAGAGTCATCCCACATTAGTTTGATATCAGAGCGGGTTTAGGATAGTTTTTAATTTGCTTTGCATTCACAAACCCTAATTCTACATTCTATCCACTGCATTAGGTGTCTAGGTTTTATCTGATTTCGGTATCATAAACTTTTTATTTTCTATTAAATTTTCAATGCGTGTCCTCTGTTCTATCCTAGTAATTATCATAATTTTTAATTATTTTTACTAAAACACTAAATATCTAAAATTTAGCATAATAGGAACCCTAATAGAATCTTGATAATTTCTATAGCAGTCCAGAAAACCCTAGGTTTTCATTATCATCTGATTTTTTTTCTGCATGAAATTTGGTAGGCTTCATCACCGCTATCCAAAAACTATTCCAATTTTTTTTTGATTTTTTTAGCATCAGGATCTATGTCAAACTCTGCAACAACTGAAACCCTAATCATTGATTTTTACTACATTTTGCATCTTGACTCAACCTAACCTAATCAACTACCAAACCCCCAATCCCAAGCCAAACTTTGTTTGATAACCCCAGTTAACTTAAACCTAACTTGACACATCATAAATCATTAAAAAAATATTTTTTTTCTGGATTGTTTTAGATTGCATTAGGGACATTGATTGCCATCATTTTAAACTAATCTTAAGGGCGACTCAAAATCTCAGATCAGGGCTGGATTTCATCACCTGTCCTGGGTCCAAAACCACCATCATCATACTAACCCAAGCCTAATTAAAATCAATTAGACCTAATTTTTCCTAGTGGGCTAGGAAACATCAACAGGTCGGGGTCCAAGCTGTGTAGGCCAACTAGTGCATTTAACCTTTTAGCTATTACTGAAAGCTGGCGTCTTAGGTTGGGGGTCTATAGTCAAATGACCTAAGTGGTGCTATGATTTTTAATTGGGTCCCTGTGAAAGCAGGGGGGCCTCCCACACTCCCACCCCCTACCTGGCCAGTGGAAGGACTAGCTATTGGGTTTGGTGTAAGTTGAGCTGACCTATTCAGTTTTGACTCTAGGTCATGGAAACCCTAGATTATACTAGCCTTTTCTTTCTCTTTTGTATGCTTAGTTGCATCATTTCATTTTGATTGTTTGATTTGTTGCATGGCCACTAGATTAGGAACCCAATATCAAAATCTAAACCCCAAACAAATCCAACTATGGATTTCAATTTTGAGGCCATGATGAAGGCCATGAGTGATCAAATTATTTCCTAAATGACCCTCAAGCTTGACCAATCCAACACCCAGACCCAAAATCAACTTACCTAAGCCAATACCCAAACCTAAGCCCAGCATGCCCAAATAGACTGTAGGTTTGACTAGTCCGATACTAAGCTTGATCAAATGAACCATAGATTCAACCAAATAGGAACCCTAGGCAAGACCCATAGAGCTGAACCCTTACCCAATAAATCCCAGGAACCCATAGTCCCTAGATATGAACCCAGTAGTAACCCACTATCCCTAAGTCGCCCTGAACCCTATAAGATTGATACACTTAGATTTGAATCCATAAGCTTTAAACCTATAACCCTTAGTTTACCCACCCCTGTTACCCCAGACCTTTGTCAATTTTCCATTAGCCAAACCCCTCTTACCACCCCATTGGTTCACCAAGATGACTTGGAAGAAGAAATATATGAGGCTGATCCAAGTGTGGTAGAGGAGTATGAAGATAATGAGTCTATTGAAGATCTAGAAGAATACCCTATAGAAGACCCAGGATTAGTTGATTATGACCAAACCCAGGTAGAAGCCAATCCAGTGTTAGTTGAACAATAGAGACCCAAGTAGAGGCCATCTTAGAATCAGTTGACCATGACCATACCCAAGTAGTAGCCAATCTAGATTTAGCTAACCTTGACCATAATCAGATAGTGGCCGACCAAGAATTAGATAACCCAGATCACATCCAAGCTATAATAGAAGAGCAATTAGAGGAGACTTTAGAAGAAGATTCAATTATAGAGCCTAGTCCTGAATTTTCCAAGCCAAAAGAGTTTATTAAGGACTTGGCTTATCTCACCCAGTACCCTCAAGATGAAGTCACTTCTTTGATCCCAATTGAAGATTTTTTTTCTGAAATTAGTGATCCATTCTTTAATAAGGCAGACCTAGTAGATAGACACCAACCCTTTAAGGTCAACTTTATTAGCTTAGGATTAATCCTTGACACCCATTATTATATCCTAGTCTATCCAATTAACCCCGAGCCCTTTCCTTACTCTCCACCCAGTCAGACCTACCCTGAACCCACCTCGTATTCTCTACCATTTCTGGAAACTTCTTCTATTTTCTTTACCATTAGGTTGCATTTTATAAAAGTCTACATGTTGCATTCGTTCATTAAGCATGTCATATTTGCATCTTACTTTAGGAGAACCCTATGGAACCTAGTAGGAGTACATAGTAAGTTCTCATGTGCATGCCATGCTAGGGTCAAACCTAAAAATTCTATAATCTGTTAGGTTTTGTCTCTTAGAGTCCAATAAAACATCCTTTGATAGGGATGTCTAGTCGAGTCTATTAGGTATTAGTTGAGTCCAATAAATGCACAGCCTGAATTACATGTCTACACCTGCAATACCCTCTGCACAGCATATGCATATGGAAATTAGTCAAAACCTTAATATAACTAATGAACTAACTAACAACTTGGCTAATTCTCAAAAGAGAGATAAAGAATTTTGTAGTTGTAAAGAGTTTTCTGCTTGTAAAGCTGGCCCATCCAAGATAATTAATATCAGTAGACCTAATGCCTATGTGCATGACATACTACCTGATTTAGGTATTAGCTCCACCTTCATCATCTCAGATCTTATAGAGTTTAGAGAACCAGCAGTGATACCTAATGAGCATCTTGAGCCTATCCCTTCTATTAAGAGAGAACCCACCCTAGAGTGTCCACCAACCAATTGGCCAAATAGTGAGGAAAAGATCGAGAAAATCCTGGACGATCAAGCCATATGTACCTAGAATCGTGGCTATCAGAGGTATTTGGTCCAGTGGCAAGGTCGGCTAAAATCTAAGGACTCATGGATCACCCGTGAGAATCTGTAGCGCCTCAACCCATACCTACTCAGGCACTATGAGAGCCAAGTTATCCCACACTCGACAGGGTCGAGTTCCTCCCATCCTGAGAGAATTGGTGGGGGCACCAGGATCAGACATAGATTAATGGGTCCTATTTGGTTTACCTAGCCATGTGTCAAATTTTGTAATCAACTAGAATTGAGTTATGTAATAAGTTGAGGTTAGTTGATTTGTCTTAACCCTCAACCTAGTCAGTATTTTGAGTCCTGTACATCAATTATGAATCCAGTATGAGCCTGATTTTTATGGAAGAGAGGAGGTCACCCTATTTTGAAGTTCCACCATGCCACATCTAGGAGTCAAAGGCTACTACATCAGTCCATTGGATTTTGTGTGATAACCCAGGATCCAAGATGCTTCCAGAGACCCTGATTCTTTCCAGATATCCTCCAGATGCCCAGATTTCCCCACAGATGCTAGAGCATATTCCTTAACTAGGGCATCCATGATTCCAGAGGTCTACCTACATCCCACCCCAAAAAAATCTAGCCCAAGTGCCAAGCCAAAGCCCTTATGAAGCAAGATTCCAATGAATATTCCTGGTACCAAGCTATCAGGCCACCCCAGCTTCTAGAGGCCCAAACCCATGCACCCAAGCCCCTTTGGGCCAGGCCCTTACTGCTCCTAGAGGCCCAACACGCCCCCTAGGCATCCTTGAAGTGTTGACCATGTCCAAAGAGGTTTGACCAAGTCCAAGTTGAAGAGAAGAAGGATAAGACCAAGTTTATTCCTAACCTAGTTAGGAATTCTAATCCTTTTAAAAGTTTGTAATTCTAACCTAGCTAGGAAAGGACTTGTATACCAATTTGGAAGAGAACTTGTAACCTAAGTGTAACCATGGTTTGTGAGGGCATGGAAAGTCTATAAATACCCCACCCTTCCCCCTCTTGTAAGCATCTCTTTCTTATGAATATAACTTGCTAAAATTTTGAGTTATTGCCTTGTGTTGGTTTTTTGTTTTGGTTCTTTGGTTAGTGTTCTTGTGCTTGGACGAATTCTTTGCTGCCCTAGCATCCTTCCACACCCTAAATCATTGCCATCCAATCCTTCACACATCTAAGGAGGAGTGCCCTAGGCCACCAAGCAAGGAGATCTTCAACAAGTTTCAAACAGCCCAGCTTCTAATCCCTAACCTGATTTCTTCTAAACCTAGTTTCCTTTTTTTTTTTATTTGATGTTTTGATTGACCCTTGACATTTTACAAGATCTTCGAGGTGCTTCCCCTCGCTTGAGGAGGCCTTCTTTACTGCCCGGACTGCCCAGATTCGCCATCAGATTCAAGGGAAACAAGGCTTCTTCTTCCAGGCTCCGATCAGAGTTGTGAGTGATCTCTTCTGCATTTGAATTTTAATCTCTAACTGGTAAGAAACCTTTCCAACTCTTATTTTCTGATTTGATGAAGATTAACTATCATAAACTGGGAGTTTCTCAACTCTTGGGTCTAGGTTATTTCTTTAGTTTGCATGAGTTCGCCTGCAATCCGATGATTCTTTGCACTGCTAGTCTTTCCGCTAGTTCTTGCTTTATTTTGAAAATCTAGCCTGCAAATAAAATTATAAAAATCATAAATAAATTATTTTACTATTTTCCATATATGTTTAGCAGAACCAGAGTCATCCCGCATCAGTTAATGGTTGGACCTAACCAAGACTTCTAGTGGTAGCCCAAAGGCTTACTGATTAGTTCCTAGGATAAAATTATTACCAATAATTTTTTAAAGAAATAATTAGTTAAGAACCTATCTTTAGATGCATATGGGTAAGCTAGGCCAAATCAGTCTTATGTGCATCTATTTGATTCTGGTACCACTAAGAAATTGATACAATTTCTCTAATTGGAGGTATAGGCTAACATTTTGATCAAAAATAGTGGAAGAACCTTTAGTCTAAAATCCAAGTCTTTAATACTGATTAGGTCTTCTTCTCCTTTCATATTAATATGGCCACCACTTTGTCACTCCATTCATTATTAGATAATAAAAAAATATCAGGACCTAATTTCAATAGCTAGTATTAAAAGCTAAAATAGTCCTGGGGCATGGACGGATCATGTATGTGTTGACAGATTTGGCACTTGAAGAGCCAGCTCAGAATGCTCATGGTGAAGTCCTAGATACTTACTAGAAGTTGCTCAATGACCAAACCATGATCTGTTGTATTATGCAGGCATCCATGAATGATGAATTGGTACAAATTCGAGGATGCTCAGCCATAAAACATATTTCAAGTATTGAAATAATCCTTCAGTACTTTTGATGAAATTGAAGGGGCATCAGTCATTGATCATATATTGTACATGATCAAACTAATTGAGCACCCAAGAAACTTGGGTTTCCCATGCATGAATAGCTGGGGAAGGATGCGATCCTCAATTTTTTGTCAAAGTTCTACATAGATTTTTTTGATCATTTTAGAATGACTAGGCTTATAGTAAACTATCATGGTATGTTGGGGTTATTGCAAATCTATGAGAAATATCATTAGCTCCATAAGGATTGATGAATGTAGTGGGAGGTTCGACAGGGCACCGTCCCTTTAAAAAAGGGTAGAAGAAAAATAAAAAAAGGTGCAAAGTACTCCAATGACTAAGCTAGGTCAGATCAAGAAGTTGAAAGTCGACCAGACTCAAGCTAAATGCTTCTACTGTAAATAGCAAAACATTGGAAGAGAAATTATCCTCTTTACATTGCCTCAATGGACCTGAACAGACCAAGAAAAAAAAGAAGAAGCAAGGTATTGCTAGATAAGGTACTTATATGATAACACTTTGTAATTTTTTTATTTGTGAAACTATTACCTGAGTATTAGTTACTGGAAGCCCTATTAACATTTGCAATTCATTATGGGTACTTCAGATCAATAGAAGATTCAAAGATGGTAAGAAATTCCTGAACTTTGGAGATGGAAGATCTATTTCAATTCTAGCTATAGGAATAGTCAAGCTTATTTTTGATTCTAGTGTCATTATTTTAGGTGATTATCTTTATTGTCCTAGTTTTTTGATGAATGTGATGTCTATAGACCTTTTGCTAAAATAGTTATCATTGATCAGTAAAAGATAGTTATTATGATATCATTTTGAATGGTATTACTATAATGCATGGATAATTGAAGAATGATATTTATATTTTATCATAGCCTGTGAATGTAATATACATATCCAACAAACATCCTAGGATAGAAAATATCTCTTGTCTCTACCTTTGGCATTGTAGTCTAGGTCGCATCAACAAGAATATGATGAAAAGTTTATCTAAAGAGGGAATCCTCAAGGATAATAATTTTGAATCATTATCGACCTACAATTCCTTTCTTCTTGGAAAGATGACTAAGTCACCTTTTACTGGAAAGGATGAAAGAGCTATTGAGGTTCTGAGTCTAATGCATAGTGAAGTATATGGACCCATAAATACTTTAGCTATAGATAGATATCACTACTTCATCATGTTTGTTGACGACCTATCGAGATATGGGTACATCTACTTAATAAGACATAAGTCTAAGTCATTTGAGATGTTCAAATGATTTTATAATAAAGTAGAGAAACAAACTGAAAGTATATCAAAATCCTTCAATTTGATCGAGGAGGTGAATATCTTACCAGTAAATTTATGATATATTTAGAAGAGAATGTAATTATTTTACAATGGAGTCCTCTCGGAATACCTCAATATAATGAAGTATCTAAAAGAAGGATCAAACCCTATTAGATATGGTTTGGTCCATGATGGGATTTGCAAGTTTGCCTATCTCTTTCCAGGGATATGGACTAGAGTCAGCTTGTTACATTCTAAAAAAAAGATCCTAGCAAATCTGTAGACAAAATGCCATATTAAATATGGACAAGGCATAAGCCAATACTCTCACACCATAGGGTCTAGGTATGTCCATCTTATGTCAAACATTTTAAAATGGACAAGCTTAGGCCTAGGTTTGATAGGTGTACAATTATAGGATACCCAAAGAGAACTAAGGGATATTTTTTCTACCATACTGATGAACATAAAGTGTTCGTAAATAATAATGCAATCTTTTTAGAAAGAGAATTCTTCAGAAAAGAACTAATGCCTCTAAGGTTGAACTTGAGAAAGTTCAACAAGTAGAAGAACTGATATAATTAACTGAGCCAATTCAATTTGTTTTGATTAGTTCAAACTCGGAGCCTGCTATAGAGACAACTTGTTGGCTTTGGCTTCCTGATTTTAATGAATAACAAAATGTTGGGTATATATTCAGACTAATGTTTCAATTAGAGTATAAATTTTAGGGCATAGGTACATCAATTTCTTCACTCAAGTGTACCAAAAATGATAAATTCAAAGCAAGATGAATTTCGATATTTAAGTTATTTTCTCATCTTGGAATATTGATAAAATGATCACTTTGGCCCTTATGAAGATGAGTCTGAGGTTCTTGAACAATATTCGGAAAATTCAGAGTTTGGCATATAGTTTTGAAATGGCACAGAGCAAGTGTTGACTCAAGGTGTCGACTCATGGACCAAGTGGCGACTCAAGATGTTGACTCATGAAGAAAGTGTCAACATTTTAGAAGACTAGCATGCAAAGTTTCAGATGGCACGCCAGTTGTTGACTCACAGGTTGACTTACAAATTCAAGTGTCAACTCATAAACTTCTAGTATTGACTCACAGGTCGACTCAAGGCCTGAGAACATAAAATGAACAGAACATGCTATTTCAAGATCTTTTTGCCTATTGTCGACTCAGAAGAACGACTCTTAGACTCAAGTGTAGACTCATAAATCCAAGTATTGACTCAGAAACTAACTCAAAGCCTGTGAACAAAAAGTGAAGCAGAATGTTGGAAATTCAAATTTCTGTTCATGAGTCGACCCAATTGTCGACTCACAGAGTCCAAGTGTCGACTCACATATCGACTTATAAAAAAATTCAAGTGTCGACATTTGGTGTAACGGCTAGTTTTCTAGAATTTCAGAATTATTTCCAAACGACTAGTTTCTTCACTCTAATAGTCTCCAATAATCTTTTTGATGGTTTTGAGCTATTTATCACTCACCAAACTCATTGAAGACAAGAATCTAAGAATAGACAATGTTTATCTTTTGAGAAAAGACAAGTGTGAGCTTTAAAGTATATTCCACTTGTAAAAGCCTTCTAGTCTCCTTTAAGCCTTCAAATCATTAGCCAAAAAGAGTGCATTCAAAGATTCTAAGAAGGAGACAACTCAAGCATTCAACAAGAGCTTCATCAACTTTTATTTCTACTTATTTTGGTGCTATTTCTTGTGCTTATTTTTGTGTACTTGCTTTTATTTGTTGTTGCTAGTTTCAAAGGTATTGAAACTAGTATTAAAGGTTGTTGGTGAGCCTAAGAGACAAAATCAACAAGGGTTTGACTTGTTAGTCCAGATTAAAATAATTTGTAAAGGTTGTTGGTGAGCCTAGGTGATAAAACCAACATAGGTTTTGACATGTGATCCTTAGAAAATAAGTCGGCTATAATCTTGAGTAGATTATAGTGGATATTCTCAAAGGAAAGCTTGGGGAGTGGATGTAGGTGCTTGGAGTGCACCAAACCACTATACATCTATGTGTTTATGATTGTTTGCTTCTTTCTTCACTTGCTCTTTATTACTTGGCACTTAATCTGCTACTTCTGCTGTATATCTCATATAGCATAATCACTTTGTCACACTAACCCTCATAGTTCAACACATAACTGTTTATTTTTTTTTAAAATACCCAATTTACCCTCCCTCTTGGGCTACCTTGCTAGGCAACACAACATTAAGGAGATCTAGTAAAGTACCACATCAACTAGATAGATACTATGGTTTCTTTGTCTAGGAAGATGATCCTATTGAACTTGATGATAATAGTGACGATCGGATCACCTACATGGATGTGATGTAGAGTTTTGACTCTAAGAAATAGATTGAAGCCATGAAATCTAAAATGGAGTCCATGAAGACAATAGTGTGTGGACACTAGTTGATCCACTTGAACGGGTACAATCCATTAGATACAAGTGGATTTTTAAAAGAAAAGGGGTGTAGATGAGATGGTGGAAACCTATAAAGCCCATCTAGTTGCCAAGGGATATATCAGTGTTATAGTATTAACTATGATGAGATATTTTCACCTATGGCAATGCTCAAATTCATTTGGATTATGCTTGCGATAGTGGTGCATCTTGATTTTGAGATTTAGCAAATGGATGTCAAAACCATTTTCCTAAATAGAGAGTTGGAAAAAGAGGTATATATGATACAACCTGAAGGGTTCACATCAATAGATAAATCAAAGATATGCAAGCTTCAAAGATCTGTTTATGGATTGAAGCAGGCATCTTAAAGTTGGAACATACAATTTGATAAGGTGATCAAAATGTATGACTTCATTAAGAATAGAAATGGGCCTTGCATATACAAATGTGCTATTGGTTCAGTAATTATATTTATTATTTTGAATGTAGATAACATTCTCTTAATTAGGAATGACATTCCTATAATGCAAGGAATAAAGGTTTGGCTATCATCCCAATTTTCCATGAAGGATCTAGGAGAAACAACCTACATCCTTGGGATGAAAATATATAGGAATATATCTAAAAGGTTGCTAAGGTTATCCCAGTTGACGTACGTTGATAATATAATAAAATGGTTCAGTATAATAAATTTCAAGAAAGACTATCTTCTGATAGGCCATGAAATTATTCTCTCAAAAAAGGATTATCTGACAACTCCTCAAGAGATGGAGCATATGAATAGGATTCTACATGCCTTGCAGTGGAATCCATTATGTATGCCATGATATATATATGACAAGATGTGGCATACTCACTAGGAGTAGTGAGTAGATACCAATCCGATCCAGGTGAGAACTATTGAAAGGTTGTAAAAACTATCATTAATTATTTGAGAAATACTAAGGACCAATAGTTGGTTTATGGAGATTCTAACTTGAAACTAATTGGTTATATTGACTCAATATTTCAGTTAGACTAGGATGATAGAAAAAGTATATCGAGTTATGTCTTTACCCTTAACGGAGGAGTGATGCGGGATGGGAAGCAAGGGATCGCTGGCGAGCGTAGAAGTCATAAGGGGATTAGGGCTTGCACTGAAGAATAGGGAACTCAGGTATCACACCCACTCCAATCCGGAGAAAAACTCAAAACTCAGACCAAAATAACTTTAATTTGTATTCATAGAAAAAAGATATTTCATACAAGAGGGGAGGGGTGGTATTTATAGATTCACCCCAGGGTACATGACTTAAGGACTAAGAAACCCTGACTTGCAGGCCAAGAAACCCTGGTGGACCTGGTCAACAGTGGGCCTTTGTCTTGGACTGGAGCTCCCTCTTGTGGGCTTGAGAGCATGAAAGGTCCAGTGCTTGAAGGCCAGTTCTGGTTGGGGTGCTTGATTAATCTCATAGCTGTGAACTCTCCTCTTGTACATGACCTGAATGGACTTGATTGGACTGAACTAAATATGACTAGACCTGACTAAGTGGACTCAACTGAACTTAGTTGTCCACTTTATTATAGGACTCAATTGGCTCACTTTGACTAAAGTGACACAGGACTAATGGACTCAAATAAAATAAAATGAAATATACTCTTGGTCCCCATCATTCTCCTGCATTTGAGAGAACTCGACTCTGTCGAGTCAGGCTCAGTGGGGTCTATGGAACCAAAACCAATAAAGAAAAAGACTCCGATGCTGGGTTCACCCATTTTTATTTTTATTTTTTTTAAACTTCATTTCATTTCTTTATTTTGTTTCTTTTTTTCTCATATTTTTTTTTTTCATTGGCTACTCTAAGATCTATGCTTCACCATCTTTAGGCTGCTTTGAGATCCATGTGCTTTGAGGAGCATGCACATTGAGGAGCGTGCACTTTCACATTCATGCAATCACAGGTTCTTCTCCATGGACCAAAGCTAGGATAGGGGATAGGTCTTCTCACTGGATCTCATCGACGATGACGACGGGAATGGAAGAGAGCCATCGAAGATGACAGATATGCTAGACGACGGCACGGCTGGTTCAGCGAAGCGCTCTCTGGCGAGGTTCTACGATCGGAAGGGAGGAGATGCCGTGGCAGGTTGCACGGATGGATCCATGGCTGGGTTGATTCCATTCGACTGCAAGAGGGATGGGGTTCCGACAGTGGTTGAGAGTCAAGACGGTGGCCGGAGAGGTCGGCTGGGAGCAAGGGTTGAGGACGGTGTAGCAACGGACGGCATCGACGAGGAGGGAGCTTGGGGACAGACTTGATGTAGTGACCATGAACTATTATGAGACAGGGGAGTGCGGATGCGGTGGTGTGGAGAAGACTTGATCGGAGATGTGCCGTTGGCTACTGGCGGTGGTGTCACAGTCGGATGATGCCGGTGGGGGCATTAGGGGTGTCACGGGATGGAGGTGGAGGAAGCTCGGTCTGGGCCTGGGCGGAGACGGTCTGGCTATAAGGGTGCAGCGATCGTGGGCGCGTGTAGTGGAGGGTCTCGATGAATGCCATGAACGACGAGGGGGAAGGCCAGATGAGAGATTTATAAGATCTAGGAAAAATCGAGGCTCTGATCGATGGACCAGCGATGGGTGGAATGGTCGCCAGTTGTCAACGGGAGGAGGGAGATGGGCAGGGTGTCCGATGTCTCGATAGTGGGGGCGATTGGGTTCCGATTGGCATCAATGGAGGCATGATCGGTGGCATTCCAGGTTGCAGGCGAGGTGGAGACGGGCTTCACGGGTGGAGGCGGACACGATCTAGATGATGGTAGCAGGGGTGTCGGCACAGAGAAAATTTAAGAAGAAGAAATGTACACTAATCCACCTGGGCTCTGATAACAAGTTGATGTGGGACGGGAAGCGAGTGATTGCTGGTGAGCGTAGAAGTCACCAGGGGATTTGGGCTTGCACTCAAGAACAGGGAACCTGGGCATCACACCCACTCCAATCCGAAAAAAACTCAAAACTCAGACCAAAATAACTTTAACTTGTATTCATTGGAAAAAGATACTTCATATAAGAAGAGAGGGGTGGTATTTATAGATTCACCCTAGGGTACATGACATGAGGGCTAAGAAACCCTGACTTGTGGGCCAAGAAACCCTGGTGGACCTGGTCAACAGTTGGCCTTTGTCTTGGACTGGAGCTCTCTTTTGTGGGCTTGGTAGCATGAAAGGGTCCAATGCATGAAGGCCAATTCTAGTTAGGGGGCCTGGTGAATCTCCTGGCTGTGAACTCTCCTCTTGTACATGACCTGAATGGACTCGATTGGACTGAACTAAATATGACTAGACCTGACTAAGTGGACTCAACTGAACTTAGTTGTCCACTTTATTACAGGACTCAATTGGCTCACTTTGACTAAAGTGACACAGGACTAATGGACTCAAATAAAATAAAATGAAATAGACTCTCGGTCCCCATCAAGGAGCTGTTTGCTAGAAAAGTTCCAAGTAGCATGCTGTGTCTAATAGTATATGCGAGATGGAGTACATTGTAGTATCTGTGCTGCAAAGAAAGCTATATGGTTGCAGAAGTTCATTACAAATCTTAGAGTGGCACCTTCCATTCTTGGTCTAGTTATTATACATTATGATAGCATCAGAACCATTGCTCAAGCGAAGGAACTAAAGGCACATCAATAGACTAAGCTTGTTCTATATTGCTACCACCTTGTTGAGAGATTGTGAAATGAGGTGATGTCAACCTATAGAAGATTGATGAAAAGGAGTGATGAGGGACAAAACTCTAGACTGATGAGGGATAACATGCTAGGGGTTAGCCTAAAAAAATTAGATTAAAGAGAGTAATTATTTCAGAAATTTTTTATGGTTTGTTCTCGAAAATTGACAAAAGTAAGTTAGGATTTTTATGTAACATCTAGAGTTCTTCTTGCAATCTAAGAACCATCAAAGAAACAAAGAAAAAAATCCTAAGATTAAGAAACACCTATAGGGCATGCTACAAAATTCAATAAATTAGACTAAGAGAGAAGGGAAGGGGTTTAAATACCTAGAATTGAGTTCCTTGATATTGCAGAAGGAATCACACCACTCAGATCGGTGCTTGGATGACAAAGTTGCTAATCTACAGATCTGCCAGCTTTTTATTAGCTAGTTTCGGGGGCAAGGAAGATCTCATCCAAGGGTCGCTTAACTTGAGGGATGCTGCCAACATCAAGGGTTAGGGCTTATAAAGATGAAAAAAATAGCAAATAGAAGATTGAAAGAAAGTCAGGCGGGGACTAAAGAAGGGTGGCGGGCTAGTTTTATGGAGGATGCCTAGCTTGGATGACTTAGTGTCCTGGCTGCTTGGAGGGGATTCCTGGAAGCCTTTGGAATGGTGGCCTGGAGGGTGGCCTGTAGGGGTAAGAGAAGACCTGGCGGCTAGGGTTTGGATGGATTTGGAGGGGGTGGCCTAGGTTGGATGATGGAAGGGGCGACCAAGATGAGGATGATGATGGGCGTCCTAGATAGGAGAAGAGGAGGGGCAGCCTAGGGTTTGCTTGGAGTTGGGGTGGCTAGGGTTGGCTGGGGAGTGGAGAGAAGGGGGTGGCTAGGGTTAGGAAGAATGTTAGGGTTTGAAAGATAGTTTGGGCCTCACACCCACTCCCTCACAGAGGTCAATGTTCACTAAGAATAAAGGCAATTAGAAGAGAAAACTCAATTTATCATTCATAAAGCTTGTTCATTACAATGGGGAGGGGTGGGTATTTATAGATTCACCCAGGTCCCTGGACTCCCTAAAAGACTAGGATTACAAAACTTGAAGGCCAAGAAATTACAAAGCTTGAGGATCAAGAAAACTTTCTTGGGCTAGGGTTGCTTGACTCCATGCTGGGCTAGGAGGGGTGCTAACCATGAATGGGCCTAGGAGGGGCGCCAATTGCTATGGGCCTTGGACTAGGGTGCCATGGTTGGGGAGGCTTGGACTGGGGTGCCATGCATAAAGGCCTGGGGCACCAAAGCTCCTTGGTCTTGGGGTGCCAGATGCATGGAGGCCAGGGGTGCCAAAGCTCCTTGGTCTTATGGGGTTGGTCTGGGGCCCGGTAACTCTCCTGGTCTGGTGACTCTTCCCTTGACTTAATTTGAACGAAGCCAAAATTACATACTTAAATAAACTCAACTGACTGGACTGTAACACAAAGGGACTCAACTCAACTGACTAAATAGGACTCGATGGACTTAGTGAATCCAATTGACTCGCTTTAATACAGGACTCAATGTCTGCAGGACTCAATGTACTCATTGAAAAAATTTGATTGACTTCCCAATACATGATTTAGAGATCTTCATGAAGCTTGAAATCTTTGTTTGATCTGATGTCCCCATCAATTATCCTGGGATGAGAGGAAACTCGACCCTGTCGAGTAAAGGTCAATCTAGCTCTCTTAGGTCTGGGTTGAGGCATTGCTGATCCTCTCGAGTGATCCACGAAATATCAGATACTGGTCAACCTTGCCAATGAACCAAGTGGCACTGGTAGCCTTTGTTCCTAGTACTAATAGCTTGGTCGTCTAGGATATGCTCAATCTATTCCTCTCATAAGTTAATTTGTTGGTGGACACTCAGGGATAGGTTGGCTCTCGAAGGAAGGGTCAGGTCCAATGGGCTCACTGGGTATCATTTGATGGGGGACAAACTAGATGCAACGATGAAATGATGCAAGTGATTTTTAGGTTTTTTTTTGTGTGTGGATTTTAGATTTTTTTTAGTTTTCTTTGGATTCCCAAAAGTAAGTAGAGATGAACTAGGGTTCTACAATGACAAGAACTAACAAGAAGCAGGTAGTCCCAAAGTAGTGATAAAGAAAGGACCCCGGGATTGAGAAACCCCGTAGGACTTAGCTCTCCAATCAAGATCTATTTAGGAGTCAGGGGCAAACCTCGAAGATCTAAAGCGCCCGGTGCAGAGATCGCTCACTTTGGCAGATGTGGCCAGGATAACTGAGTCGTCAACCCTGCAGAGGCGCCGGTTGGCTGTCCGAAGATCTCAAAGGCAAAGGCAACCGTCTCAGTACCCGTGTCACCTGGAGGACCTGCAAGCATTCAAAGAAGACAAGGTTAAATCTCACTCAGAAAGTAAACAGTGGAAAGTTGAAAGAAGGGTTGTAGAGATGGAGGAGTTCTGCTAGGTTCGGAGTCGGATGTCAGAGTTGCAGAATTAATGATAGTTTGAGGCCTCACACCTCTCGACGCCCGAAGGCGAAGGCGCTCCCTCTCGGAGATCGACGTTCCTAGTGAATGAAGGCAACTCACAAGAGATTGGACTCAAGAAATATTCTTTTTTTCATTCATTAAAAGTTTTTTTACAAGGGAGGGGGTAAGGTCCTTTATATAGGCACCTTAGACCCTTTCAAAATTTGAATGAAAAATACATTTCTTCGCTTGCTAAGGCACCAAAAAAAATTCAAAAATTTGAAATTCAAACTCCTTTGATTTGGGCATGGCATGATAATGGGCTTGGAAGAAGGAATTTGGCTCCCTTGGGCTTGGAAAGTTGACCTTCAATTTTGGGAAGAAGGCATGATACAAGGCTTGTGTCTCCCTCTTTCCTTGATTGCTCACCCTTCTTTGGAAAGAAGCTTGCTATGAGGCTTGGAGCAAGGCCTTTGTCTTCAACCTTTCCTTGGTTGCTCACCCTTCTTTGGAAAGAAGCATTATATGAGGCTTGAAACAAGGCCTTTGTCTTCAACCTTTCCTTGGTTGCCTATGATTCCTTTAGTCAGTGGCTTGATGGAGGGAGGAAAAGGAGGAGAGAATATTTGATGTGCCTCCATTTGGCATCCAAGAAAATCTCACTTGTGCCATCCACATGGCTGGATGAGGTGGCGCCACCTGGGATGATGAAGTGGCACCACATGGGATGGTGAAGTGGCGCCCAAGGGTTGACATGTTGACCTTCAAGGCTCGTCCCAAATTAGTTGAGCTGGACTCAAAGACCACTCCGGCTTGGACCCAGACTTGGACTATAGCCAATACATGACTGGACTCAATACAGGACACAACTTGACCCAATTAGTCAAAGTACAGGACTAGAACATACATAAGAGACTCAATTCAAAACTAAAGAAATTACAAGTTTTAGGCTTGAAGCCTTATTTCAAGACTTGAGAAAAATGGAACCCTTATTGGACATCCGCAGAGGGTTAAGGAGCCTCTGTCGGATCCTGGTGCCCATACAAGTTCTCCCAGGGTGAAAGGAACTCGACCCTGTCGAGTAAGAGTGAAGTTGGCTTAGGTACTCCTCCAGAAGGTTGGGATTAGGGCATTGCAAGTCCTCCTAGGTAATCCACGAGTCATCGGACTCAGGTCGGCCTTGCCATCGGACTAAGAAACATTGATAACCTTTGCCCCGGGTAGTGATAGCTTAGTAATCCAGGACACGCTCGATTCGCTCTCCTCGCTCAGGTATATTTGGAGGTGGACACTCAGGTTCGGGTTCACTCTCAAAAGAATGGTCAGGTCCAAATGGCTCGCTAGGAATGTTTGCTGGTTCCCTGTACTCGACTAAGTCTGAGATATTGAAAGTCGAGCTAATTCCATAATTCGGGGGTAGCTCAAGAACATAGGCATTAGGGTCGACTCTCTTTATCACTCTAAAGGGGCCAGCTCCACGAGCATGTAGTTTCTTAACGGTTCCTGGTGAAAATCATTCAGGCCTAAGCCTAATCATTACAGAATCCCCAATTTCAAACTCTTTGGCTCGTTTTCTGGGAATCAACCAAATTATTTTAAAATTTGTAAATAATGCAGAATTCTAGTATGATGCAAAGTGCAGATTCACTATGTATTCCTATTAAGAGGAATTTTATTGGACTCCTAGGGTCTAAACCTAATAGACTATTGACTCTCTAGGTTTGACCCTGGTCTGGTATGCACAATAAAAATTACTATGAATCCCTAGCAGATGCCATAAAGTATACCAAAAGTAGGTTGCAAATGGATGGTCTCTAAGGGTTCATGCAACCTGATAATCTCTACAAAATGTAACCCTATGGCTCTAGAAATATGAGAAGGCTCAGGGAAGGGTAGAAAATAGGAGTCGGATTCTTGGGGTACCCTATGGGCAGCATGAAACAGACCTTGGTTACTCAGGATATTCTTAAGATTTGGACATTATTCTATAGGTGCAAGTTCCAAGGCTAGATGGGTGTTCCTAAATGGTGGAAGGTCATTAGGAAGGTCTTTGGGAATGATATCTTGAAAGTCCTCAAAACTAATGTCTACCTCCTGGGGTGGTTCCGTAGGGACTTGTTCCTAGACCTCCTCTAATGGGAAGACTTGTGAACCTTTACCTCCCTCTACAATGTTCGATCCTGGCTTAGTTACTCTTTCAAATTCTCTAGTGGGTTCAGGATCTTTTTCTTTTGGTTCCTCAATGATTTTTACCTGGGGTTCATCTACATCACACTTCACCATTAGACTTGATTCCGAGATGTCTACTTTGGATTCGTCAATAAGCTTAGAGGTTTCTTCACTCAGATTCTCAGTGGGCTCAATCTTTTCTCCCTGAAATTCTTCAGAAGGTTCCTCTTTCTGGGACTCTCTAGTAGTAGGGATTCCCTCAGTAGTTTCATCCTCTAACTGTTCTTCATATTCATCCACTAAGTGTGCTTCAGCTTCATATACTTCTAATTCAGGCTCACTAGTGGGTTCAAGATTTTCTAAGGGTCCTTCCAAAGTAGCTTCCGCCTGGGTGTTTTCAGGGTCAACCAATCCCAGGTCAGCAATATACTCTCCCTCTTTAAGGTTACCCTGGTGAATACATGGGGTAGTAGGGGTGGGTTGACTCAGGTTAGATCGGTTTGGACTAGGTCGACTCGGGTAGACCTGACCATACTCATGGTTAGTTCCTAGGGCTCGGCTAGGGTTCCTAAAGGGTTCAGGCCTATAATAGGTGGGATCATGTTGAGGGAAACTCCTAGGATGGGGAAGTGATTTAAACTCCAGTTTAGGGTGAGGCTTCTGGGTACTAACCCGAGTTTCTAGTCTTGTTACACTTTGGTCAATCTTATCAAGCTTGTTGTCCATCTTATCCAATTGTTCCTTGATGGCCCTTAATAGATCTTTTTCGGTGTTGTCCATGGGTTTACTTGGTTGGGAAGGATGGGGGTGATAAGGTACTCCTGACATAGTGGGCATGGGTTAAACACACAAAAATGTCTAGGATCTACTAGACCTAGAATCTCAACCAGTTGCCTTAGTCCGGGTGGCAAACTAGTCTGCATTAACTCTGTTCTTGGCCAGGTAGGTGTAGGGAAGTGGAGGTCCCTGATCGCTAACCTTAGACAACAATCTGGGATTGGCCAGGTAGGCAGACTAAACTCACAAGCCCTGATTCACCAAGCCTAGACACTAAGGGCAACAACACACACAGAATGGGCTGACGCCAAGAATAGACACTCGGTCTTGACTCGACCAATTGGTGTCCCTAAGCTCTCTAGAGCAAATTAAGTGTCTAATCGATTTTAGTTAGAGCTTGGGTTCGATATGCTGGTTAGTGATTTGTGGGCTAGGGACAGGTAATGAAATCCTGACCCTATGTCAATTTGTCGCCCTTAAAGTAATTTATGAAAATGAATGCAAGGAAATAAACTAATGAGATGTCACTATATATATATATATATATATATATATATATATATATATATATTATGGGTTTTGATTTATGATAGCAGAGTTAAGATGATGGAAATGAAATGATATTACTCGAAATGAAAGATTAAACTAGATGACAATTGAAAACACAATAAAATGCAGTTTGCTGGAATTATCAGAACAGAACTTGCTCTCAGGTAATATTTCTGCTTGTAGAAATTCTAAAAACTGAAATAAAATCTGAGAAAATTTTAAAACTTACTATGAATAATATGTGAACTAAAAAAGCAAGAATCATGAATTTTGGAGATTCCTATAGATAGTACCAACTAAAACAATAGACCATGTACGAAGAGGGAAAACTGCAGAAATTAAAAGATGAACTCTATGATGCAAAATATTTTTGCTCTTTTAGATATATCCTTCTTTTGTTCCTCTTCCAAGGCCTGTCACAATGGAACCCCTACACGCCCTAGGAGACCCCATGGAATGGGAGGAGAGGGTCTTGAAACCCTACTTTCTCCTAAGACCGGACGTCCTGGTGAAGCACCTTTTCCAAGTACTTTAAGAAATGCTAAGTCCTAACCATGCTCTAATACTAGAAATGATGGGGAACTAACTAACTAGATGCAGAATGAAAAAATTATGCAAGTGATTTTTTTAGGGTTTTGTGGATTTTATATTTTTTTTAGTTTTCTTTGGATTCCCGAAAGCAAGTAGAAATGAACTAGGGTTCTACAATGACAAGAACTAACAAGAAGCAGGTAGTCCCAAAGTAGTGATAAAGAAAGGACCCCGGGATTGAGAAACCCCATAGGACTTAGTTCTCCAATCAAGATCTACTTAGGAGTCTGGGGCAAACCTCGAAGATCTGAAGCGCCCGGTGCAGAGATCGCTCACTTTGTCGGATGCGGCCAGGATAACCAAGCCGTTAACCCTGCGGAGGCGCAGGTTGGCTATCCGAAGATCTTGAAGGCAAAGGAAACCATCTCCGTACCCGTGTCATCTGGAGGACCTGAAAGCATTCAAAGAAGACAAGGTTAAATCTCACTCAGAAAGCAAACAGTGGAAAGTTGAAAGAAGGGTTGTAGAGATGGAGGAGTTCTGCTTGGTTCAGAGTCGGATGTCGGAGTTGCGGAAGTAACGATAGTGTGAGGCCTCACACCTCTCGACTCCTGAAGGCGAAGGCGCTCCCTCTCAAAGATCGACGTTCCTAGTGAACGAAGGCAACTAACAAGAGATTGGACTCAAGAAATATTCTTTTTCATTCATCAAAAGTTTTTTTACAAGGGAGGGGGTAAGGTCCTTTATATAGGCACCTTAGACCCTTTCAAAATTTGAATGAAAAATACATTTCTTTTCTTGCTAAGGCACCAAAAAAATTCAAAATTTGAAATTCAAACTCCTTTGATTTGGGCATGGCATGATAATGAGCTTGGAAGAAGGAATTTGGCTCCCTTGGACTTGGAAAGTTGACCTTCAATTTTAGGAAGAAGGCATGATACAAGGCTTGTGTCTCCCTCTTTCTTTGATTGCTCACCCTTCTTTGGAAAGAAGCTTGATATGAGGCTTGGAGCAAGGCCTTTGCCTTCAACCTTTCCTTGGTTGCTCACCCTTCTTTGGAAAGAAGCTTGATATGAGGCTTGGAACAAGGCCTTTGTCTTCAACCTTTCCTTGGTTGCCTATGATTCCTTTAGTAAGTGGCTTGATGGAGGGAGGGAAAGGAGGAGAGAATATTTGATGTGCCTCCATTTGGCATCCAAGAAAATCTCACTTGTGCCATCCACATGGCTGGATGAGGTGGCACCACCTGGGATGATGAAGTGGCGCCACGTGGGATGGTGAAGTGGCACCCAAGGGTTGACATTTTGACCTTCAAGGCTCAGCCCAAAGTAGTTGGGCTAGACTCAAAGACCACTCCGGCTTGGACCTAGACTTGGACTATACCCAATACATGACTGGACTCAATATAGGACACAACTTGACCCAATTGGTCAAAGTACAGGACTAGAACAGACATAAGAGACTCAATTCAAAACTAAAAAAATTACAAGTTTTAGGCTTGAAGCCTTATTTCAAGACTTGAAAAAAATGGAACCCTAATTGGACATCCACAGAGGGTTGAGGAGCCTCTGTCGGATCCTGGTGCCCACACCATCATTGCTGGCTCCCCATAGTCAACTAAGTATGAGATATTGAATGTCGTTGACCAGGTGGGTTTTCCTAAGAGGGGACTGAATTGGGAATTTAAGAAATTTAAGCAAATGTGTGCTTAGTTAAATGTTCTTTAGTGTGAAAAGTGCTTTGATTAAAATAATTAAAGCAGAAGCAAGCAAAAGCAGAAAAAGCATAATAACAAACATAGCAGATTTATAGTGGTTCAGAGCATCCTCGCTCCTATATCCACTACCCAAGATACCACATGAAATTTTTACTATGTTCACCAATGAAATATAGCTGAATTGTTTTCACGGGCTCACAATCCAAAATCCAAACTTGGTTTTGATCGGAACTTGGTTTTGACCGGGCTCACCAAAAACCCAAAATTGGTTTTCACTGGGCTCACCAAAAATCCAAAATTGGTTTTGACCGGGCTCACCAAAATCCCACTACAATGTTAGTTTTAAGATGGGATCACTAACAACCCACTCTTGGTTTTCAACAGGCTCACCAAGAACCTAACAAACTCATAAAAGAATTAAGAAAATACAAGCAACTTTATGACAAACCCAAGTTGTGTGAAGGTTGCAGTTGTAGATCAAGGGAAGCCTTCTTAGTTACACTTGAATGCTCCTTAATAACTTCTTATATTCCTCAATAAGTGCTTCAAGCTACGGATGAGAGTTGGTGAAGACTTGAAGACTCTCTTGAATGCTTTCTCTTGAATATTCTCACCAAATAAACATTAGTTTTAAGACGGGATCACTAAAAACCCACTCTTGGTTTTCAACAGGCTCATCAAGAACCTAACAAACTCATGAAAGAGTTAGGAAAATACAAGCAACTTTATGACAAACCCAAGTTGTGTGATGGTTGTTGTTATAGCTCAAGGGAAGTCTTCTTAGTTACACTTGAATGCTCCTTAATAACTTCTTAGATTCCTCAATAAGTGCTTCAAGCTACAGATGAGAGTTGGTGAAGACTTGAAGACTCTCTTGAATATTTCACTAAATAAACATTAAATCTCATTAGCCTCTCAAAAGATGTCCAAATCCCTTATAAATAGAGTCTTGTACTCTTCTTTGGTGGATATAGCCGTTGTAGATCGTTGGGATTTGAAATATGACCATTGGAGCCTGATTTGATTTCAAATAGCATGTTCTAGAACCAACTATTACTTGCCTAAAACTAGGATTCGAGTCAGCTTGGATGCTTCGAGTTGGCTCAAATTCTCAGATAGGTCGGAAGGTTGTACTGGTCAAGTTGGCTCCTCTTCATCGAGTCGGCTCACCTGGCTTGTTCTTCAAAACTGATTAAATCTGATCTTTGTAAGAGTCAGCTCTTCTGTCCTTGAGTTGGCTCGCCTGTCTGTTTGAGAAATCCTTACTCTGGTCGAGTTGGCTCGGATACCCTCGAGTCAGCTCGTATTTTTAGAATTTCAGAACTTGTACTCTGCTTGAGTCGGCTCTTTGCTTTCAGGTCGACTCGAATGTCTGGCTGAGAAACTGAAGTGCTGGACAAGTCGGCTCGGATATCTGTATGCTAATAAGTTGTATTTTGTGCCAGAACTTGAGTCCGCTTTTTATGATTTGAGTCAGCTCTTCAATGAAGTTGTCCATTTTCATGAATTCTTAAGTGATTTTTCTTGGACACTTCTTTTCATAAAATATTTCCAATATTTTCAAAAATTTGCTTGACATACATACAAAGTTGTAGGAATTGTGAATGTGCATTAAAATCATCATACAAAAACTTAGAAAAGACTTGGAAGTAGTTAGCAAAATAGATGCATACTCCAATGTTTTGTTATCATCAAGATTATTCAAGGGTTCAACAATCTCTCCCTTTTTGATGATGACAAAACACCGGGCATGGAAAAGAAAACTTTACAATTACATGTATAAAGGTATTTGGAAGTTAGTATCAACATGTACGAGCTGCAAATCACAAATATATTAGAGTATATTGGCATAGTATCAAGGCTTTTGAAATAGTTTCATTATGTATTAACATTTATCCAAGCCAATTTTTGCCTAAATTAAGGTCAATAAGTATAAGGCAAAATTGATAGGAAAAATTATATCAGAGTTCAAAATTTGCAAATTATATTAGATCTTGAGATAGCAAAAGGTATTGGTGTTGGCGATAATGTATCAGAGCTTATTCAGAGCTAATGGTAGTAGAGCTATTGAATGTATCAGAGCTTAAGATGTATCAAATATGTATTGTTGCCACCAAGATCGTCGTGGCCCGTAGCTGCTGTCGGTGCCGGAGTGCGCTCCTTCCGCTTGCTAGCGGTCCAGTGGTTCCGGACCAGCAAAATAGAGGTTAGTGACCCAGGCTGGGATTCCAGCGGGGGCACTCCAACGGTCAAGTCAGTGACGATCCAGGGGAACAAATCCTCCTGGTCGAGCCCCTCTTGATGGACCCACACTAGGAGGAGTGAGTAGTGTGGGAGTGGGATGCAAGTGCGTCGAGAGATGGTGACCAAGCTAGAGGGATTCTCTAGTTGTTCTTTTCTCCTTCCCTAGCCAAGATTTTTTGGTGGTGCTTTGCCCTCCTGTTGAGCTTGTACTTGTGTTTGTATTTTTTGATTCACATACCTCCCCCCTTCGGGGTGTCGAACATTCTTTGTAGCCAAGCTGACCATTGGGCACCTACCTCGAGACCTTTGCTGGGCTAGCAGGCACGTGCGGTAGTGTCCCGTGCCGTGGGCAGGACGTCTTTCCGGATTCATGCTAAGGGAAGCTATCATGTGTTCTGACATTCCTTCTTGTTGCCCCATTCTAAGAAGTCTGGCAGTGCCTCGATCAGGGGATCGCCGCCCCCGAGATTTGAATCACCTGGTTGACTCCCTCTTCCGGGTGGTTCTGTTGGTTAGTGAAGGGCGTGGCACCTCGATTGGAGGGCTCCTCCCCTTTCTGGTGCAAGTGTGAGCCGTGGGTAGTTATTGCGGCATGGTGGGCATCTTGCTATCATCCACGGGTGGCTCGCCGGCGTCTTATGGTGGTAGTGCCGTATCTCTGTTCGTCGATGTATTTGCTCGAGTTGGGGCCTGAGCAGAAAGGTAGGGCTTGATTTGGTGGATGGCAGAGTGTAGCTTCGGCTTAGAGGGCTCGACCTCAAAGAGACTCCACATGACTGAGGAGGGCTGAGCTCGACTCTGGACCACAGGGCTCGATCTTGAGGGGCTCGATCTAGCGGAGGGCATAGCACGGCTCCGGCTCAGAGGGCTCAACCTCGGAGAGACTCCACGTGGTGGAGGAGGGCTGAGCTCGACTTCGGACCATAGGGTTCGATCTCGAGGGTTTCAATCTGGCGAAGGGTAGAGCGCGGCTCCGGCTCAGAGGGCTCGACCTCAAAGAGACTCCACGTGGTGGAGGAGGGCTGAGCTCGACTCTGAACCACAGGGCTCGATCTCGAGGGGCTCGATCTAGTGGAGGGCAGAGCATGGCTCCGGCTCAAAGGGCTCAACCTCGGAGAGACTCCACGCAGTGGAGGAGGGCTCAGCTCGACTCCGGACAACAAGGCTCGATCTCGAGGGGCTCGATCTGGTGGATGCTGCTCGGCTACGGCCTAAGCATCCCGGGCTCCCGGGCCTGACATAGCGGAGGATGGAGCTCAGCTTCGACGGGCTGCCTCCTTACACTATGGGAGCTCAATGGTGTGGTATGCATGATGAGGATGCAATCATGTGACTCTAAAGGAGATTAACCAAAATTTAACTAGCAATTCTTACTTGCATATGAGTGATTCAACATATAAGATCAAGGAGATCTAAATAAGAAACCCTAAATGCTTATACTTAAACCCAGCTAGGAGGACTATCAAAATATTAAAGAAATAGGACAAGATTAGAATTCGCACACAAGTCAAGCTAGCCCTTTTTAATGATCCCGATCTTAAAGACTAGGAGTTCAAGCATTGAAATCTCAAGCACAAGGGATTCGCTCTTAAGGTTCTCAAATGAAAGATCATACCACATAAGATGGGCCATCTAACTTTCTGGTTTGTAGCAAGTAATCCTTCCTCCTGGATCTGGAACCTAGAGAACCCTGCAACAAAGAAACCAAGATGATTAGAAGCTTAATTAGAAATGAGAAGATTGATGGAACTCAAAAGGAGAGTTTGTTGGAAATGATCCTTGGCGCCATGGTGGAAGCTTGTGTTGGTGTTGATCTTCTTCTTGTGAGGATGTCCTTAATTCGCCTTGAAGGAAGAGGATTGCTTGGAAGATGAAGAGTAAAAGAGAAGGATTAGGGAGAAGAAATGATGGAGGAGAGGAAGAGGTTCACTTAGGCACAAAGATCCACATAGGCACATAGAAACACATAGAAAATTTCTGAAAATTTGTATTCATTCATCAATTCCCTTTACAAGGGGCGTCCAAGGCTTTAAATAAAGCCTCACAAATTTTGAAATTTCAAATCCCCAAACAAGTGGAGTGATATAAGGGGAGAGGGCTGATTTTCTTGCTTGAAATCCTCCTTGGCCAACTTCCTTGAATTTGAACTTGGGATGGCACCCTCTTGTGGTGAGGTGGCATGTGAAGTGGCATGTGGTCCCCTCTTGACGTGGCATGTGGTCCCAAGTTGAGGCGGTGCAAGTGATGTGGCATGTGGTCCCCAATTGAATTGGCTTTGGTCTTGATTTGGGGTATACATTGTGAGTCTTCTTTAGGCTTGATGCTAGTTGACACATTTGGATTGGACTAAGACTAGACCCACATGGACTCGACTTACATGATTATTTTGGACTCAAAAGAAAGATTACAGGACCCAACATGGACTCGACTTACATGATTCTTTTGGACTCAAAATAAAGAAAGGTTACCGGACTCTCCAGTCTAACCATAAAGATTCGGAATGGGCTTGAATTGGTTGGAGTCTCTTTCTAATTCTGGTGCCCGCACCACTCAACCCAGGAAGGAGCCCAAGTAAAGCATCTGACATGGCATGTGATAGCTACTCGATGTCAGTGATCGTGCCACGTCATTTGCCCCCCACTCTCGAAGGCCGTTAGTGCGCTGCACTCGGGTCGAAGGAAGTAATTACATTGCTAACATGGAAAGGTGAAGATCCGGTGTAATTATGGCCATGATCGCCGGCAGTTCATGAGACGGTTTCCCAGGCCATTGCACGGGCGCCATGTGGCCATGTTTGAAGAGTAGTTATTACCAGCACAGAACCCAGAGTGGCCGGGATGCCTTTCTCACCAATGGCTGGCACGTGGCGAGAATCCATTGGCGGAGAGGTTGTAATGGTATGGATGCAACGGGTCGCTTCGAAATGAAAAGAGATTTTTACCCAAATCATCTATTCTTTTGAATCCTTCGCGCCCGCTGTAGTACCCAGACTTCCCCTTCTTCCTGATTGCCACAGTCCACCTAAGGAACCAGGTTAGTCCTCCTTCTCTTCTTCTTTTTCCCATCATGGTAGGGTTCTTCTAATTCTAGGGCCTTCCCCCAGCCGAGTCCGTTTTTTCTGCTCCTTGGGTTCCTTGCTTCTTCTTCCTTTGAAGATGCCTCGTTTTCATCCTTCCACCAATCAGAACGAAGCCGGTCCTTCTCATCTTCCTCTCCCACCCGAACCTATCTCCAAGTCTATCCGGTTAACAGGTCCCAATGGGATCGCTTCGACGATTTCTGCTATGGAACTAGGGACCATCTGGGATGTCTAAGACATCCATCACTCTGTTCGACTTCTGATTCCTCAACCAGGGAACAGGGTCACTTCAAGTAGCCCAGGCTAGATCACTTTTTATGAGGAGAACTTTTTGGGAGGGCTCCGGTGCCCCTTCCATCCCTTCTTCATGTCTGTGCTGAGCAATTACTGTCTGGTTCCTGCTTAGCTAGTCCCGAACGCCATTAGGACCATCTTCTCCTTCATCGTACTCTGCCACTTCCACAGGTTCGTCACTTGCTTTTCCTTGTTCAGGGTGTTCTTCACCCAGAAGCACCATCCCATCGAGGATGGGTGGTGGTCCCTGTCTTCTCGCCCGAAGGGCATCAAATTTGAGCTCCCCTCATCCATCAAGGGATGGAAAAGCAAATTTTTCTTTGCCACGGTCGAGGGGGTTGACTACGTCTGGAGTGATCCGGATTAGTCCCCTAACTGAATCTCTGCGGTCGATGTGGCTAACCAAGATGACTACGAGCAGCTTTGCATCACCGAGGTTCCTTCCCTTGAGGTCCTACTATTACAGTAGAACCTTTTCGATGCTAGGGTCGACCCAACGAGAGGGTTGGGTGAGTCCGGCTCAGGTCTTTCTTTCCTCTGTGCTTTCATATTGTCCCATATAAGCTCTAACCATTGTGTGATCTGTGTGCAGGAATGATCTTCACAGAGAGCGACCTATTGGCGATCACCAGGAAGAGGCCACCAACCGAGCTGGCCGATGAGCCTCCATCGAGATGGGTCCGGGGTGAGAGCATGTCGATGGCCGCTCCTACAGCACCGGTCGCCCTGAGTAGAAGAGAGGCCGAAGCTGCCCTTACACCAGTAGAGAGGGAGACGTCCGCAGTGCTAGGGCCAAATCAGCAGGCAGTTCGGAAGGTGTTGGGATCTGGTGCAACGTAGCGGAAGGGTAATTTCAAAATATAGAAATTAATATGCACCAAAACCCTAAACAAGGAACTCCTTAATAAGACTAAAATGTATGAAGACTAACATTCTTATGCAAATTAGAATTATAGCACTAACCTGTAACCGCTAATTCCAATTTGATTAAGATTTAATCTTGAAGATGAACGGGCTATTTGAGTTCACCAGGCGTCCAGGTGTCCGCCCTCCGATGGTGATCCACACAAAGCAATGACCAAGATCCTAACTCCTTGTTCCAATGGTTCCTTCAATTGAATTCTTCTTCCAAGAATTCAATACTTGGATTATGGCTGGAAATCTTCCTCTCTAAGGTGTGTCTTCTTCCTTCTTACCCCTTCTCCACATTCTACCAAGACTTAGAACCTTTAGGATACCTTTTTCTTGAAAGTAAGACCTTGTCCTAAGAAGATTAATGCTTGTCTTTAATTGGTGGAGAAATTAAGACAAAGATGTCTTAATGTAAGGAAGAAAAGAATTGGATTAGAACTCTTCTTTTCCTTTACCGTCGGAGACTTTCTCTCTTAACCTTGTTTAGTAGCAGAGTTTTGACAGAGTTTTACTCTGTAAAGGAAACAATGCAAAAACAAGAAGGGGAGAAAGAGTCTTCAGGAGAGGAAGGAAAAAAAAAAAATCACCTCACGGAGTTCTGATTCCCACCCCCTTTTTATAGTTTTCGGAGAGGCGCCCTCACAACTCTCGGATAACAATTTCTCACGCCATTTCCCTTCTTTCCACGCCCCTTTCCCTTCTTCCCACGCTCTTTCCTTTTTCTCACGGCCTTCTGGATTATTTCTCATGGCCTTCCAGATCAATCCTCACGACTTTTCTCAAAAGAAGAAGTCACGACGATTGGGAGAAAAAAAGTCGCGAAACTTGAATCTTCGAAGAGATCTGATTTCGCGCTCCCGGGAAGAAACTGTGCTTTCTTTCTTTCTTAAAAACCTCTCCACCCGTTAGATTATCATCCAAGGGTGGACAAAAGAGGTGCTAATACTAAGAAAGATGGCCACCCCATCTTAATTCATCGGAGAATTAAGTGGGCGTGCACCAAAAGTCCATGCGCCCATGGACTCCTCCAAATGGCATGCCAAGAGTCAATAAGCGCATGGACTCTTGGTGTTTTGGCGTGCAAGGGAAAGGGGGCGGGTCGGGGAAGTGGCCTAGCTAATAGGTTAGCCATAATCCTTAAATTCTCAATTAAGGTCTAATTAGATCCAATTAGAACCCAAATCGAGTCAATTCGGAACCCTAATTCGATTACGACTCGAATAGGAGTTACGATTTGCAACACTTGCTAGAGTGTCTTTATGCAAATGTCTCTTGATCAATTCTTTTAAGTGTGTGACCCATTGGGTTCCACATCTAGCCGGCAGTGGGTTCGAATACAAGTTGACCTAATTTGATTAGAACTCTTTCTAATCAATTTAGGTCAAATCGGGCTTACCCGATTTTGATCAATTAGGACTCTTCCTAATTCAAATCAACCCACAAGACAAGATTGACATCTAGCAACGTGTCATGTCTACCCGAAAGATATGAAAATTCTGGTGAAATACCAAAATTACCCTTCAGTAGAAAGTTACCGTACAATTAAATCCTTCGATCAGCCTGCACCCAAAATATAATTATGGATATGGATATATGTCAAATCCAATATTATATTTGTTTCTAGATCAATTTTATATTGATGATTCAATTATCTTGATATTAGAAACCATCTCTAATATCTCTACTTTGATCAAAGATTCCCTGAATCATCATCCGATTGATAACTAGCTAGATGCAATCTACTCTTACTAAGAGTGATCGATTCCTTGTTGACCTACTCATTACCTTCATATCCAATTCACCATTCCCAGTATCAATCCTATGCATGACTCAGTGTCATGATTAGGATTGAACCAAAGCATGGGTTCATGTACATAAGGTACTTATGGTAGTCTCAGGTCAAAGGATTACTTGTACCACTCCCACTATGAGAACCTTCTTTTGACATGTAGCTAAGATTCCATTAGATGTTCTCAAGTTGGATTATATCAGTGAACTCATTCTCTAATGAGCATCCACATCCTAGTATTAGTGTCATACACAAGTGACTGTGAGAGCAGTCACCCTATTCAGTATACATAGGATGTGCTAGTCTTACCAGAAAAATCCTGATCCCCTACTCAAGGTTCCTTCGACTAGGAATGTTTTTGATTAAGGTTTTAAGACTTTAGGTCTCACTGGTATGATCTCATCATAACCCTAAAATCATAGCCCTAATCTATGGGGTTCATCATATAATAATAATCACAGCGTATGATGAAAAATAATGCCTTTATTAGAATATTGTCAATTACAATGGTTTGGGAGATACAACATAGATTGGCTTGTGGGGCATATCCGTTTCAATCTCCCACTTGCACTAAAGTCAATCGCCTTTAAATCTTAGCCCCATACTCTCGAGGTGGTGATCAAACTCTCGCTGTGGTAGAGCCTTAGTGAATGGGTCTGCTACGTTGTTATTTGTATCAACTCTATTTATGTAGACATCTTGTCTTTCTACTATTTTTCGTATGAGATGGAAGTGTCTCAGAATGTGCTTGGACTTATGATGAGCTCTTGGTTCCTTAGCTTGAGCAACAGCTCCAGTGTTGTCACAGTAAATTGGCACTGGATTTTCTATCTCAGGAACAACACCCAACTCTGTGATGAACTTCTTCATCCAGACTGCTTCCTTGGCGGCTTCACTGACAACTATGTATTCTGCCTCTGTGGTTGAGTCAGCTACAGTCTGCTGCTTGGTACTCTTCCAACTCACTGCTCCATCATTTAGGGTAAAACATATCCCGATATGGATTTGCTATCATCAGGGTCTGAATGAAAACTAGAATCAGAATAAGCTTCTAGTTTAAGATCAGAACCACCATAAACCAGAAAAATATCCTTAGTCCTTCTCAGGTACTTAAGAATATTTTTAACTGCTTTCCAATGATCCTCTCCTAGATCAGCCTGAAACCTACTGACAATGCCTAAAGCATATGCCACATCAGGCCTGGTACATAACATGGCATACATTATGGACCCTATTGCTTAAGCATAAGGTATAGATTCATTCTATTTCTTTCTTCATGTGTCTTAGGAGACATCCTTTTAGAAAGATGTATGCCTTGACTCATAAGAAGATAATGATGGGGAACTAATATGCATGCCATTTTTTTTGTATGTTTTACATGTTGAGTTAGGTGATTAATTCCCAAATCTTAGATCAAAATTATTTGTAGGGAATTTTGTATGAATTTTTGAAGATCAACATGCAGATTAGGACCTAGAAAAGTAGCAAAGAAGGATCGCCGGGGCTGAGAAGCCTCGGTTAGGGCAAGTTCTCCTACAATATAACTATTGGAGGTAGAGGGGTGTACCTGACAACGTCTGTGAAGATCGCAGTGAAGAGGTCTCTCGTTCCTCGACGGATGTGGCCTGGAAAACCGAGCCAAAGACCCGCGGATACCCGGCTTTCTGCTCAGTGATCCGATTGAGGCTTGGCTGGAGTCGTTGGATTCGTAGGAACTCAGGGACCTGCAAACGACATGTCAGCGGTTAGAAAGCTCACAAAGGAACAAGAAAACAAACTAAAAATAGCAAGGGAAGGCTTCTTTTAGAGTGGGCGTCCAGGGATCTGGAGGGTTTGTTGGCAGCAGGAAGATGATTGCAAACACCGGGAAGAAGAACTCTCACAAACCCCTTTATGCACACAGCAGGGTATCACACCACTCAATAGAAAAACTCAAGGTTTTCATTCATCAAAAATTCTCCTTCATACAAGAGGCTAGGGTCCCTTAAATAGACCCTTAACCTTGGGCTCCAAGTAAGGGTACATAAGTCTTTACATAAGAATTCTTTTCCCTCTCAAACCCTAGCTAGAAAATAAGGAAATATTAGGTAGAAAAATCCCTAAAAATTTTCTTGACTTGGTCAAGACTCCAAGGATGCCTAGGGGGGTGTGTTGGGCTTCTAGGAGCAGCAAAAGGCCGGCCCAAAGGGGCTCGGGTGCATGGGTTTGGGCCTCTGGAAGCTGGGGTGGCCTGGTAGCCAGGTAGTAGGAATATTCCCTGGTATCTTGCTTCTTAGGGGCTTGGGCTTGGCTCCTGGGCTTGATTTCTTTGGGCTAGGATACAGATGGACCTCTGGAATCATGGATGCCCTTATCTATGAATATACTTTGGCATCTGGAAGGGAATCTGGGCATCTGGAGGGCATCTGCAAGAAATCAGGGTTTTCTGAATTTTCCTCCTGGGGTCTTCAAATCTTCAAGCTGGGTTGGACTTGTGCTATACTTCCATGTCTTCAATCTAGTTGGACTTGGTCTTCACTTGTATGATATAGTCTTGAGTCTTCAGTATGCTTGGACAAGACTCAAAAAAATAAAATAAGCTCAACATGAGCTGACTAGCATTGGACTGAACTAGCTCAACATAAGCTGACTAGTACAGAACAGAAATAACAACTCAAAAGACTCAAACAACAACTAAAAAAAATACTCAGATGGGCTAAGCCCTTATTACAGATGGACTCAGAAATTATTGATCAATTCATAGAGGGTTGAGAAGCCTCTACCTTATTCTGGTTCCTTTGGTGTCCGCACCAGATAACCTCTTTTACTTCCATCCATGCTGAATCTTTTCAGCATTAAGTCAATGTACCTAGATTGGGATAAACCTAGCATCCTCTTAGACCTATCTCTATAGATCTTAATACCTGGTATATAGGATGCTTCTCTCAAATCTTTCATGGAAAACTGGTTTGATAGCCAAACCTTGACTGATTGTAACATTGGGATATCATTCCCAATGAGGAGTATGTCATCTATATACAGAACCAAGAAGACTATGGCACTCCCACTAGTCTTCTTATAAACACAGGGTTCATCCACATTTTTGATAAAACCAAAACTTTTAATAGTTTCATCAAAATGGATGTTTCAACTCTTTGAAGCTTGCTTTAATCCATAAATAGATTTCTTTAGCTTGCATACTTGATTAGGTTTATTCTTTGAAATAAAACCTTATGGCTATGACATGTAGACTTCTTCCTTAACGAAACCATTGAGGAATGCAGTCTTCACATCCATCTGCCTGATCTCATAATCGTGGTATGTTGCTATAGCAAGTAAAATCCGAATTGATTTGAGCATGGCAACAGGTGAGAATGTTTCATCATAATCAATTCCCTATTTTTGTCTAAAACCTTTTGCCACTAATCTAGCTTTATAGGTTTCAACTTGGCCATCAGCACCAATCTTTTTCTTATAGACCTATTTGCACCCAATAGGATTAACACCCTCTGGTGCATCAACCAAAGTCCATACTTGGTTGACATAAATAGAATCTATCTCGGATTCCATGGCTTCTTGCCATCTATCTGAATCAGTACTCAAGATAGCTTCCGTATAGGTCAGAGGATCATCATTTTTAATGACTTGGGCTTCATTATTTTCAATAATAAACCCATACCTCTCAGGTGCCCGTGACACTCTATCAGACCTACGGGGAGGAGTTTTGTGTTCTGGTTCTGATCAACTATATGTTCTATTGATTGAGAATTGTCTATCTTTGTTTCTTGTACTTCTCCAAGTTCAATAGTTCTACCATTGCCCTCTTCTAAAATAAACTCTTTTTCTAGAAAAGTGGCATGTCTACTGACAAAAAACTTTTATTCAGATGGATGGTAAAACAGATATCTCTACCCTCTCTAGGATATCCTACAAGTAGACATTTATCCGCTCTAGGTTCCAACTTATGTTCAAAATTTCTTTTGACATAAGCTGGACATCCCCATACCTTAAAATATTTAAGATACGGTTTCTTTCCAATCCAAATTTCATATGGAGTACTAACAACGGATTTAGAAGGTACTTTGTTCAGAATGTAAATAGCAGTTTCTAGGGCATGACCCAAGAAGGAAATGGGTAAATTTGTGAAGCACATCATGGATTGTACCATATCTAATAAGGTACGATTCCTCATTTCAGCTATACCATTTAGCTGTAGTGTATAAGGAGGGGTCCATTCAGAAAGAATTTCATTAACTTTAAGATAGTCTAAAAACTTCGTGGATAAGTATTCTCCTCCTCGATCAGACCGAAGAACTCTAATACTTTTCCCGGTTTGTTTTTCGACCATACTTTGATACTCCTTAAATTTATCAAAGGCTTCAGATTTATGTTTCATAAGATACACATATCTGAACCTAGATAAATCATCTGTAAAAGTGATAAAATATGAGTATCCACCTCTGGCCTGAGTTGTATTGGACCACATACATCAGTATGTATAAGTCCTAATAACTCAATTGACCTTTCTCCATGTCCAGTAAATGGAGTCTTGGTCATCTTACCCATGAGTCATGATTCGCAAGTTCCTAATGATTCATACTCATAAGGATCAAGGAATTTTTCCTTGTATAACTTGCTTATCCTAGACCTATTAACATGACCAAGTCGATGATGCCAAAGTAAAGTTTCATTAAAGTCCTCTCTTTTTCTTTTATTATTGACATGAAAAACACTATCTTTGGAAGAAAGAGTTAAGAGCCCATTGATAAATATGCCAGAACAAATAATTTTATTAGACAACATTATCGAGCAATCAGTGCTCGTTACATCCATTACATATCCTTGTTTTAATAACAAGGGAACATATATAATGTTCCTAATAATCTTTGGCATATAATCACAATAATGTAACTCCAAGATCTTCCCTGAAGGCAACTTCAGAATATAGGTCCCTACAGCTTCTGCTTGGATGATATCTCCACTAGCACCGTAGAGATTGAAGTCACCTTCTTTCAATACTTTAAGCTTGTGGAGGCCATGCAAAGATTTGCATATATGGTAACCACAAGCGGTATCCAATACCCAAGTATTTGAAGCTGAATAATTTAATGTCAATATAGCATATATCTCATACATACCTTTTGGCGCATCTGATGCACCAGGCTTCACAGTTGCAAGGTAAGCCTTGTAATTCCTTTTCCAATGTCCTGCTTTGCCGCAAAAGAAATAGGTTGACTGTTTGGAGGCCTTCTTTCCTTTCTTATTCTTATTGATGCCACTCTTAGGGTGTAGCCTCCTATTAAAACCTTTTTTGCCTGATTTCTTCTTATTGGTCTTATTAATAAGAAGAAGTGGAGCCTTTTCTTTCTTTATGTGGCTCTCCGCTGTTTTTAACATATTTAACAGCTCAGGCAAGGAAGTGTTCAGTTTGTTCATGTGATAATTCAAGACAAACTGAGAAAATAACTCCAGGAGTGATTGCAGGATTAAATCTTGATTCAACTCCCCATCCATGATAAAACCTAATTGACCCAATATGGTGATCAAGTCAATTACCTACAGAACATGATCCTGAACGGATGTTCTGATGCAGAACAAAGAACAAGGAAGCATATGCGGAAGTAAATTTAAGATTAATTTTTTTTTTCTTTTTTTTTTTTATATTTCAGAAATTGGCTTTGATTCAAAGTAAAGCTAAACTAAGTTGAAGGAAACTAGGTAAGGATTGAAAGCACAATTTAGATGAAACTGAATTATCAGAGTAGTTCAGAAGTAACGGATCGCTGGGGGTTGAGAAACTCCTAGACCTAGGGTTTCGCTCTGAACTTTCAACATAACAGAAATAGAGAGGAGAGATGGTTTACCAACCAGACAGTGATCTTCTCAGAATTTGGGTGGAAGAACTCTCTCGAGCAGATTGTGGGATCCTCGGAGTCGGCTATCTTCGCAATGGATCCTCCAATACTGGTCTTGTGGTTTGGTCGGCTTCTCCTGGACTCAAGATCTGGGAAAGAAGAGGAACAAGTGATGGAATTCAGATACTCAAGAAAAGACTTACCAGGTTGAAGAACTTGAAAGCTGAAGTTGCTGAAATCAGGATTCTCCTGGAGGCTGATCTGACTTCCTCTTAGAATTGCTGTAGATCTGAAGTATCTGGACTGGAGCTGGATGCTGGTTGTCGGCCTGGACTTGGAGAGGGTGGCCGTGAGAAGTGGAATAGACTAGGGCTTGGTGGAAAGAGAAGGGTGATGGCGGCTAGGGTTTGGGAGTGGAGTGGCTAACCTAGGGTTTGGGTTTTGGAGATCTCACACCTCCTCAAAGTTCCTGGGGAACCCGGATTTACTCCCTCACGGAGCTCAACACCTGGATGCAAGTGCGGAAGGAAGAAAACACAAAGTTTGCTCATAAAAAAATTTGGTTTCATTCATCTGATTGATTTAAACTTACAAGAGGGGTTTAATTTATAAGGCTTTACAAGGGAGTAGGGTTTTACATCTTTCCATGTTGGACTAAAGGAGGGGATCTACAAATCAGGATAAATCATACACATATGGTCGGCCAAGGTACCAAAAAATTTGATTTGGGTTATAAAAGGCAGGTAGATGGCGCCTCCTTGTTTGGATCTTCAAGAGAATTTTTTTCCTTCCATGGATCAACTCTTTTGGACTCCTCCTTTTCTTCCTCCCTAAGTCAAGGTCCTTCCCATCTTTGTTTTGGATTTTTTTGGCAGGTAGTGGGCGCCTCCTTGAAGTTCTCTCCAAGAAAATTTCTTCCCATCTTTACTTTGGTTCTCTTGGGAAAGTCTTGGCCGCCCCCTTGATTTGTGGACTCTTGGTGGATTTCTCCTCATCTGGCGCATGAGAGAAGGAAGCTGCTATCTATGGAGTGGGGACCAAAGGCTGCTGGATGTAGATATGGCGCCCCCTGGACTTAGGCGTATGGCTGGGAGTGTGGCTGGGAGTGTGGTGTCCACTTGCTTGGTCTTGGGAGAAAATGTAACACCCCAGGTTGAAACCCTAGTCCACTACTGAGTCAACATGACTCAACAAAATAAAATGCAGGTAATGTAGACTCAAGCTAAATTGAGTTGATCTAGTCAACTCTTATTACAAACCAAAAACCCTAATTCTTCGGGCAAGGTTAATCAGAGATCCAGATAGAGCTCTGAAGTCTTCTTCTGAGTCTGGTGCCCGCACCATGTTCCCTCTGTCATCCTAGCATGGAATAACTGCTTAGATATTTCATATCTAGCAGTTCTGCTATGTTCTCCATAAAGCTCTTTTAAATTCAGCATTATGGATTGAGTATCCATGCTTTCATGCTGTCTCTGTAACTCATTGGTCATAGAGGTTAGTATGATACACTTGACAGTAAGGGAGTCATTCTGCCACATTTTGTATGTGGCCATATCTTCCTCTGTGGCATCATCCCCTAGTGGATTAAGACTAGGGGTATCTAGAATATAAGAAAGTTTTTCTGAACTCAGCACAATCTTTAAATTTCTCAACCAGTCCACATAGTTCGGACCAGTCAGTTTGTTGGTATCTAAGATACTTCGCAGTGACAATGAAGATGCCATTTATCTATATTTAACAAAGAACAATACATAAGCAAACAACCATGAAATGACTTACATATTTAAATTAGGTCTTCAATTTAATTATGCCTCCCACTATTTTATCAAAAATCATAGCCCTCACTATGATAATCGAGAAGAACCCTGATCGATTTTTCTTAGTGAGATTGAGATCCTAATAACTTATAAAAGATCTTGCAGAAAACACAACAAATCTTTTATAAGCTCAAAGGTAGGAAACTCTTCCAATTAAATCTCATATAATTCTCAAGAAGTAACTTGGCCTCTAGAACATTATTAGTCTTGCAGAAAACACAACAAACCATAATGTTCTAGTTAAGTCAAGATCCTTTCATTTCTATACAGTCAATACTCAAATATAATGCCCTTGCAGATAACACAACAAAGCATTATACTGAATATACTGTAAGCATATATATGCACTAGACTAGTATTATGTCAATCACCATATTAGGTCTTGCAGATAACACAACAAACCTAATGTAGTTCATAACACAATAATGATCCAGCATGAAGGAAGGCCAATATATAGTATTTTTAACACTAAGCATTTTAGTCAAGATTTAAATTTAATCAAATCTGCCAGGCAAGTGGAAGAGATGTGGGAGTCCCCCCGTTACTTTCCTAGACACCAATAAAAATTTGCCAGGTCAGTCAACGGAACCAATTAAAAACCACAATTCTCTTTACCTTCCCAGAACCACCTTTCTAGACACCGAATGATCAATTGTACATCATGACTAGTGATGCTTATTAGTTAAATATACTAAGACTTAATATAATTTTTAAGAGGAGGGATTTATAAATTGCTAGCACATCCTTATAAAATGTATCACAATCAACATATCACTCTTATAAATAAACAAATATGTGCTAAGTATGTCATCATACTAGGACAACCATTTACCACATAATGGATCCACCATTATACTAGGGCAACCTTATTTCAGCATGATGACTTCAAAACTATACATATCTCTATAATAATTAGGGTTTGAGTGAAAGACCCTAATTAGTGGCATACATCAAAACATATATGCAATCAAAGATATGTTAATTGTAGTAATATATTAGGATTTAAAAACCCTAAGATGTGACATACAAACTATCATAAATTATAGTCCTAATTAAGGTGGCTCTGATACCACTATTGGGATCCGGTGCAACGCAGTAGAAGGGTAATTTCAAAATATAGAAATTAATATGCACCAAAACCCTAAAATAGGAACTACTTAATAAGACTAAGATGTATGAAGACTAACATTCTTATGCAAATTAGAATTAGAGTACTAACCTGTAATCGCTAATTCCAATTTGATGAAGATTTAATCTTGAAGATGAACGGGCTATTTGAGTTCATCAGGCATCCAGGTGTCCGCCCTCCGATGGTGATCCACATAAAGCAATGACCAAGATCCTAACTCCTTGTTCCAATGGTTCCTTCAATTGAATTCTTCTTCTAGGAATTCAATACTTGGATTATGGCTGGAAATCTTCCACTCAAAGGTGTGTCTTCTTCTTTCTTACCCCTTCTCCACCTTCTACCAAGACTTAGAACCTTTAGGACACCTTTGTCTTGAAAGTAAGACCTTGTCCTAAGAAGATTAATACTTGTCTTTAATTGGTGGAGAAATTAAGACAAAGATGTCTTAATGTAAGGAAGAAAAGAATTAGATCAGAACTCTTATTTTCCTTTACCGTCCGAGACTTTCTCTCTTAACTTTATTTAGTAGCAGAGTGATGGGGACATCTCAAGCACGGATCTTGGAGCAAGCATAATTTTTGGAGTGGCATAGATCTTGAAGCATTTTTTGGAATAAATTTATTTAGGATTTATCTTTTGTTTAAAATTTGAATTAGGATTTGGTTGGTTAGGATTGATATATGGATAGGCTTATCTTATCCTATCTTATATTTGAATTTGATTCATTCTTATCTTTTTATCTTGTATTCAAATTCAAATGAGGGTTGGAAAATCTATAAATACCACCCTCAGCCTTTTATAATGAGGAGGATGGATGAATAAAATTTCTATTATTCTGTGTGAAGGATCTGTGTGATCCTAGGATATCTGTATGATCCCTTCTCCATCTTCCCAGGATTTCTGTATGATCCCTGATTTTGGGCATCTATGTGAGCCCAGGGCATCTATGTGAGCCCCTTTGCTATGTGCTTGTTCTTCTAGGGTATCTGTGTGAGCCCCTTTGCTATGTGCTTGTTCTTCTTGGGGAATCTATGTGAACCCCAGTATTTTTCTTAACCCTGCACCCTCTTCTTTCCTCCTTCTTTGCAAATCCTAATCTCTGGTGACTTTCATGCTCGCCAGCGATCCAGTCCAATCCCTATCCCGCATCAAGTGGTATCAGAGCTAAAGGATTAGGATTTTTCTGTTTCATCACCGGTCCACTGTTCTCTTTCTTCCCTGTTTCAAATCTCGTCCACGGATCCTTCCCCAACATCGACGTCGGACCACCCTCCCCCCAGCCGGTCACCCACCACCATTCCTCCCTTCTAGCCCTCATCCCTGTTTTCTGCTTTGTCTATGCCAAGCTCTCCAAGAACTGCCTGCAGCCCATTTTCAAAGCACAGATTTCAAAGCACACCGATCTCAAAGCTGCACCATTTTCAAAGCAAAGTTGATTAAAAAAAAAAATCATGGTTATGTCAAGCTAAAAGTTTGGAGTTCCCGGAACTGAAGTCAAGCTGAAGCTGGAGCCTGACCCAAACTCGACAGAGTCGAGTTTTTTTCCCACCGTAGGAGAATGATGGGGACATCTCAAGCACGGATCTTGGAGCAAGCATAATTTTTGGAGTGGCATAGATCTTGAAGCATTTTTTGGAATAAATTTATTTAGGATTTATCTTTTGTTTAAAATTTGAATTAGGATTTGGTTGGTTAGGATTGATATATGGATAGGCTTATCTTATCCTATCTTATATTTGAATTTGATTCATTCTTATCTTTTTATCTTGTATTCAAATTCAAATGAGGGTTGGAAAATCTATAAATACCACCCTCAGCCTTTTATAATGAGGAGGATGGATGAATAAAATTTCTATTGTTCTGTGTGAAGGATCTGTGTGATCCTAGGATATCTGTATGATCCCTTCTCCATCTTCCCAGGGTTTCTGTATGATCCCTGATTTTGGGCATCTATGTGAGCCCAGGGCATCTATGTGAGCCCCTTTGCTATGTGCTTGTTCTTCTAGGGTATCTGTGTGAGCCCCTTTGCTATGTGCTTGTTCTTCTTGGGGAATCTATGTGAACCCCAGTATTTTTCTTAACCCTGCACCCTCTTCTTTCCTCCTTCTTTGCAAATCCTAATCTCTGGTGACTTTCATGCTCGCCAGCGATCCAGTCCAATCCCTATCCCGCATCACAGAGTTTCGACAGAATTTTACTCTGTAAAGGAAACAATGCAAAAACAAGAAGGGGAGAAAGAGTCTTCAGGAGAGGAAGAAAAAAAAAAAATCACCTCACGGAGTTCTGATTCCCACCCCCTTTTTATAGTTTTCGGAGAGGTGCCCTCACAACTCTCCGATAACAATTTCTCATGCCATTTCCCTTCTTTCCACGCCCCTTTCCCTTCTTCCCACGCTCTTTCTTTTTTCTCAGAGCCTTCTGGATTATTTCTCAAGGCCTTCTAGATCAATCCTCATGACTTTTCTCAAAAGAAGAAGTTGCGACGATTGGGAGAAAAAGTTGTGAAACTTGAATCTCCGAAGAGATCTGATTTTGCGCTCCCGAGAAGTAGCTGCGCTTTCTTTCTTTCTTAAAAACCTCTCCACCCGTTAGATTATCATCCAAGAGTGGACATAAGAGGCACTAATACTAAGAAAGAAGGCCGCCCCATCTTAATTCATTGGAGAATTAAGTGGGCGCGTGCCAAGAGTCCATGCGCCCATGGACTCCTCCAAATGGCGTGCCAAGAGTCCATAAGCGCATGGACTCTTGGTGTTTTGGCATGCAAGGGAAAGGGGCCAGGTGGGGGAAGTGGCCTAGCTAATAGGTTAGCTAATTGGGTTAGCCATAATCCCTAAATTCTCAATTAAGGTCTAATTAGATCCAATTAGAACCCAAATCAAGTCAATTCGGAACCCTAATTCGATTACGATTCGAATAGGAGTTAGGATTTGCAACACTTGCTAGAGTGTCTTCAAGCAAATGGCTCTTGATCAATTCTTTTAAGTGTGTATCCCATTGGGTTCCACATCTAGTCGGCAGTGGGTTCGAATACAAGTTGACCTAATTTGATTAGAACTCTTTCTAATCGATTTAGGTCAAATCGGGCTTACCCGATTTTGATCAATTAGGACTCTTCCTAATTCAAATCAACCCACAAGACAAGATTGATGTCTAGCAATGTGTCATGTCTACCCGGAAGATATGGAAATTCTGGTGAAATACCAAAATTACCCTTCAGTAGAATGTTACCGTACAATTAAATCCTTCGATCAGCCTGCACCCAAAATATAATTATGGATATAGATATATGTCAAATCCAATATTATATTTATTTCTAGATCAATTTTATATTGATGATTCAATTATCTTGATATTAGAAACCATCTCTAATATCTCTACTTTGATCAAAGATTTCCTGAATCATCATCCGATTGAAAACTAGCTAGATGCAATCACCTCTTACTAAGAGTGATCGATTTCTTGTTGACCTACTCATTACCTTCATATCCAATTCACCATTCCCAGTATCAATCCTTTGCATGACTTAGTGTCATGATTAGGATTGAACCAAAGCATGGGTTCATGTACATAAGGTACTTATGGCAGTCTCAGGTCAAAGGATTACTTGTTCCACTCCCACTATGAGAACCTTCTTTTGACATGTAGCTAAGATTCCATTAGATGTTCTCAAGTTGGATCATATCAGTGAACTCATTCTCTAATGAGCACCCACATCCTAAATTAGTGTCATACACAAGTTACTGTGAGAGCAGTCACCCTATTCAATATAAATATGATGTGCTAGTCTTACCGGAAAAACCCTGATCCCCTACTCAAGGTTCCTTCAACTAGGAATGTTTTTCATTAAGGTTTTAAGACTTTAGGTCTCAATGGTATGATCTCATCATAGCCCTAAAATCATAGCCCTAATCTTTGGGGTTCATCATATAATAATAATCACAGCGTATGATGAAAAATAATGCCTTTATTAGAATATTGTCAATTACAATGGTTTGGGAGATACTACATAGATTGGCTTGTAGGGCATATCCCTTTCAGAAGGTTCCTGAGAGGCCCAAGCAAAAGGAAACGGCCCCTGCCCCGGAGCCTGAACTGGTTGTTCAGGCCAGGGTTGCAGCTACTGCCGCCACCGTGTCCCCAAGCTCCCCGCGCCCGGCTGCAATTGAGGTCAACGGGGAGGTTCGAGCTGGGGCTAGGCCTGTGCTAAGGCACTGCCTGAGTAGGTGCCGGGCCCATAGCCTACTCCTCGGGGCTCCACTACTAGTGGAGTGAACGACCCTACTCACGGGGAGAGCAGGAGGTAGGAGGCGCGGTGCCGGCTTTCATTCAAGCTGGGACCGGAGAGCTCTCTGCTCCAGAACAACATACTGGCTGAGCATATGATGGATTTCTCAATCCATGCATGTGACCGGTAGGGGATGGCAGGTCAGCGGTTAGGGGATGTGATTGGCAACATCTTTTCCAAGCTCTTCTCGGTGAGCGATCTCATCCCTTTTACTTTTTTCTGTTTCTTTCTCTTTTTTCCTTTTCCTTTTATTTTATTTTCACTAACCTTTTGCACGATGCAGCTCGGTGCCGAGGGCCTCTTCATAAAGGATTGCTTTCGAAACTAGCAGAAGGATGACCAGCAACGGTTGGCTGAGGTCGAGTCACTGAAGGCTGACTTGAAGGAGAGGACCGATGCGAACAAGGTGCTTGGTCAGAAGGTTAAGGACCTCGAGGACAAGCTCACCGACTCTGAGGGGTGAGTAAAGGAGCTCCAGGAGGGTCTCAACCAAGAGCAGGGCCGTTCAAAGAAGAAGGTCGAAAAGCTCGCTGATGTTGAGAGAAGGCTGGGGCTGTTCAACACCGAGGCAGTCCAGCAGAAGGAGATTGCTCAATCTCTTTAGACCGAACTGGTGGCGATGAAGGAGAAGTTGGCCACAGTTGAGAGGGTGGTAGAGGAGTCGGCCAAGTCGGTGGATGTGGCCAGTGGGGAAGTCGTCGAGGCAAGGAAAGACGTTAAGAGGCAGTGGCTAGGTACAGAGCCTCGGAGGAGTTCATCATCGAGATTCATAAAATGGTGTTGGACTCCTTTTTCAAAGGCTTTATGTACCTACACGGTCGAATTGAGGGGTTCATTCCTAATGAAAACACAGCTACCTTAATTACCCTCAAGCCTCAGACATGGAGTCGAGCTTGCAAGCGGTCGTCGAGGAAGTGGCTGCTCCCAAAGATTCTCCGTCAATCAAAGTCAGGGCTTGGTCACCTGAGACCAGAGCTGCGCTATCAGAGGTCCTCGAGAATGAGACATCACAGCCTTACGGCCCTGCCGGGGGGCCGGCCAGAGCAGAGTAGTCTTCATCTATTTTTGTATTTAATCTGGGTCGCCTGGCATGTCGGAGGCCCAAAGATGCTTGTAGTGAACACCTTCTGTTAATGAAGTAGAAATTTTCTTACCATCTGTCCCCGAGCATCACTTGACTTTTCTCTCTTTTTTTCTTTTCCCCTTTTCTTTCTTTTTTTTTTGGAGTTTGCAGCGAGATCAGAGAGAAAAGTTTTGTCTTGTCTGAGGCATGATCATCAAGCTCCAATGTTGGTGAGGTGAGCTTAGGACTTTGGTTGTTTGGGAGCAGTTAGGCTCCAAGATTTACTAGCCAGAGAGCTGGGCCCCGGTCCAAGTTGCTCGAGAGCTGGGATCAGGTGTTGGTGTCTTGAAGCTAGTCTCGAAGATTTCTTTGCCGGAGAGCTGGGCCCTAGTCCAAGAGTTGCCTGAGAGCTGGGCTCAAGTCTTGGTGTCTTGGAGCAGGGCTCGAAGACATCTTGGCTGGAGAGTTGGGCTTCGGAGTTGTTGGTGTCTTGGAGCTGGGCTCGAAGACATCTTGGCCGGAGAGCTGGGCTCCGGAGTTGTTGGTGTCTTCGAGCTGGGCTCGAAGATATCTTGGATGGAGAGCTGGGCTTCAGAGTTATTGGTGTCTTGGAGCTGGGCTCGAAGACATCTTGGCCGAAGAGCTTGGCTCCGAAGTTGTTGGTGTCTTGGAGCTAGGCTCGGAGACTTCCTGGAGATTTTCCTACAAGGCAGATAGCTATTTGTGTAAATGAAAATCTTTATTATTACTGGAAGAAAACCTTACATTATTGATAGTATCTTCTCAGATTGCAGGCATTCCACGTTCGAGGGAACCTGACACCATCGAGATCCTCGACGTAGTAGGCCCCATATGAGAGGACCTTGGCCATCTTGTAGGGACCTTCCCAGTTTGGCAAGAGTTTGCCGCACTCCCGAGGCTGAGATGCTTTGACTCGGTGCAGTACCAAATCCTCGGGTCTGAAGACCTTTGGCCTTACCCGTACATTGTAATACCGGGCCACTCGTTACTGGTATGCCGCCATCCGAAGCTGGGCTTTGTCCCTTGATTCTTCGAGGAGGTCTAGGTTAAGTAAGAGATGTGCTGAGTTCTGTGCTTCATCGTATTGCTACACTTGTAGCATAGGCATGCTGAGCTCAACTGGAATGATGGCCTCGGATCCGCAGACAAGGCTGAAGGGCATCTTATTAGTCGTTGTCCTGGGCATCATGTGGTAGGCCCACAGGATGCTCGGAAGTTCTTCCGCTCATCTGCCTTTGGCTTGATCCAACCTTGTTCTTAGCCCTTGGAGGATGGTTCGATTGGTCACCTCGGCCTCCCCATTTGTTTGGGGGTGAGCTATCAAGGTGAATCGGTGTTGAATGCCATGCTCCGTGCAGAACCATTCGTACTCCTGGTTGTCGAATTGTCGCCTGTTATCGATGATGATGCAGTGAGGGAGTCTGAAATGGCAGATAACGAACTTCCAGAAGAATTGGCGGACATTGGCTTCGGTGATCTGAGCTAGTAGTTCTGCTTCGACCCACTTGGTGAAGTAGTTGATCGCCACTAGTAGAAATCTCCACTGTCTAGATGCAAGGGGAAATGATCCTAGGATGTCCATTCCCCACTGAGCAAAGGGACAAGGAGATGAGATCTAGGAGATCGGTGCTGCTGGCTGGCGCTGTATGTGGGCACGGCGCTCACATTTGTCATACTTTTTGATGAAGCGGGCTGCATCCTCCCTCATGGTCTCCCAGAAGTACCCCTGGCGAAGTGCTTTATAAGCCACTGTTCTCCCTCCCACATGGTTCCCACAGAGGCCGTCGTGTATCTCCTGGAGCACGAAGGTTGCCTCTGCGGGCCTAAGGCATTTCAGGAGAGGGTAGGAATGAGACCGGCGGTAGAGCTGGCCTTCCATCAGAATAAACCAGGAGGCCTTCTTCTTGATGAGGACTGCTTCCATGTGGTCCTCGGGCAAGGTGCCATTAGTGATGTATCTGACATACCTGTCCATCTGGTGCGGACACCAAAGGCACCAGAATAAGGCAGAGGCTTCTCAACCCTCTGTGGATCACTTAAATGACATTCGAGTCCACTGTAATAAAGCTTAGTCCAGCTGAGTTGTTTTCATTTAAGTCCTGTAATTATTTAGCTCATGTTGAGCTAGTCCAGTCCAATGTTAGTCAGCTCATGTCGAGCTAATTTTATTTTTTGAGTCCTGTTCAATCATATTGAAGACTCAAGACCATATCATACAAGTGAAGACCGAGTCCAACCTGATTGAAGACATGGATGTTGAGCCCGAGTCTAACCTAACTAGAAGACCTGAAGATCCTCGGAGGAGAATTAAAACAAGTGCAAACCTGAAACCTGGAGACCAGCCAGAAGGAAACTGGGCCAGCCCAGGCCCAGGGAGAAATTAGGGCGCCCCTTCTTAGAATTACCTTCCCCTTAGTCGGCCACTTATGGCCACCCCCTTGGGCGACCAAGACAAGGAGAGGGAGTCCCATTCCATTTAAGATTTTTCTACCTAGGTTGCCATGTATTCCTAGTTAGAGTTTATAAGGGAAAAGGAGTCCTATGTAAAGTCTAAAGTACCCTTACTTGGGGCCCAAGGTTAAGGGTCTATTTAAGGGACCCTAGCCTCTTGCATGAAGTTAGAATTTTTGATGAATGAAAACCTTGAGTTCTTCTTTTGAGTTGTGTGATACCCTGCTGTGTGCATAAAGGGGTTTGTGAGAGTTTTTCTTCCCAATGCTGTAATCATCTTCCTACTGCCAACAAGCATCTCAGATCCCTGGATGCCCACTCCAAAAGAAGCCTTCCCTTGCTATTTTTCCTTTATTTTCTTGTTCCTTTGTGAGTTTTCTAACCCTTGACAGGTCGTTTACAGGTTCCCGAGTTCCTACGAATTCAACGACTCCAGCCAAGCCTCAATCGGATCACCGAGCAGAAAGCCGGGTATCCGCGGGTCATTGGCTCGGTTTTCCAGGCCGCATCCATCGAGGAACGAGAGATCCTTTTACTGCGATCTTCACAGACGTTGTCAGGTACACCCCCTCTACCTCCAGTAGTTTTATTGTAGGAGAACTTGCCCTAACCGAGGCTTCTCAGCCCCGGCGATCCTTCTTTTCTACTTTTCTAGGTCCTAATCTGCATGCTGATCTTCTAAAATTCATATAAAATTCCCTACAACTTATTTTAATCTGAAATTTGGGAATCAATCACTCAATCCCACATATAAAACATACAAAAATATTTGCATGCATATTAGCCCCCCATCATTTGGTATCAAAGCTTAGATTAGGGCTTGTTTTCTGTAATTTTTCAGTCCATATATGCTCTGTTTTTTAAATTATTTCTCTCTGATCAAATTCTAAAAATTCTAAAATTTATTTTTCTGGATTCATCATAATTCACAGTAATTTTAGAAATTTTTGCAGATTTTATTATGTCCTATGAATTTTCTGCAAGCCGAAATACAGCCTGCAAATTTTTGGCTCTGTTTTTTTTCAGCAAGACAAGTTTGGAAGTTTTAGGATTTTGTCTAGCATCTTTTGCATATCTTTTAATTTTAGTATATTTCCTGCATATTAGACTATAATTTACAATTTTTCTTCTAATTAAGAAAATACCAAAATAAAAAAAATTACATATTCTCCAAAAATACCAAAAACATCTAACCCTAATTTGCATCATTTGCCTGCCGTCATTGCATAATCTACTTTTAAGGGCACTCTTGCTATGTCAGATGGGGGGAGGATTTGATCTCCTCTCCTTAGCCCAAAATCACACCCCTTTCATTCGGTCCCAAGTCTTAACCTAAAATTAACTAGACTTAATTTGCCCTAGTGGGCTAGGGACACCAACTGGTCGGGTCCGGGCTAGTGTTAGATCACTGTGTCAAGTTAACTTGTGTGTGCCTTGTGCTCGGTGTCTAGAATGGTGGTTCAGGGATTCAATCCTGAAGGGCTAGTGTGCTAGTCTGCCTACCTGGCCAATCTCTGATTGGTGTCTAGGATTGGCAATCAGGGACCTAACACTTCCCTTACACCTGCCTGGCTGAGTATAGGGTTACTATAGGCTAGTTTGCCACCCTGATTGAGCATCTAGTTTAGACTCAAGGTCTAGTCAGCTATAGTCGGTCTGATCGAGTCTTGCATGAGCACTAGATCAGGAGTTTCATATCACCCACCTCCTTCACAAATGTCTGAACCCATGGAAATTTTACAAGCCCAAATAAAAGCCCTAGCTGATCAAATGGCCCAGATGGCTACCCAGATAACTACCCAGATGACTACTCAGATGACCCAGTTAACTCAGTCTTGTATTCAAACCAATGATTGAATTGACCATCTTGCCAATAGGTTTGATCAGTTAAAAGTCCGGGTAGGGACCCCAAGAAAAACCCATGGGTCACAGTCTGAGCCAGATCCTGATTCCCCTCAACCTAGGAGGACCCCAAACCCTGATCTATATCATGAGGTCGAACCTAGGAGAGCCCCTTATCCTGACCCATAATACAATAGGAGGACCCCAAACCCTGATCCATACCTTGAGGCTGAACCTAGGAGAGCCCCTCGTCATGACCCAATCCCTAAGGTTAGTCCCTGAAGACCCAATCAGGATTTTATAGACCAGGAAGATAGATCCTATTTACCCTGTCCCTATAAGCCTAGTATACCCACAACCTATAGATCTTATGATTCCAAATCCTATGAACCTAGAACCTATGAATCCATAACCTATGAACCTAGATCCTATGACTCTAGATCGCATGATCATAGATCCTATGCACCCACACCCTATGAGCCTAGTAGACCCAACACCCAATATTCTGACCCATATAGGGAGTCCAACCCTAGGAGAACCCAATATTCTAACCCATATAGGTAGTCCAATCTTAGGAGAACCCAATATTCTGATCCATATAGGGAGTCCAACCCTAGGAGGATCCAATATCCTGACCCATATAGAGAGCCCAACCTTAGGAGGACTCCGTACCATGATCCATCCTTAGAACCTGACCATAGAGCTAACCCAAAATCCTATGACCCCAGATCTTATAATCCCATGACCCATAGATCTGCACCCTTGTCCTATGAGCCCAGAGAATCCATAACCCATAAGTATCAATCTAGAACTAGTCAGGTTTCCCTTAGTCAACTTGAACCCCATAGGATTAGTACCCCTAAATATGAGCCCAGTAGTGAGCCACTATCCCTTAGGCAACTTGAACCTACTAGGATTAGTGTCCATAATCAGAAACTAGGACCTAGCCAATTTTTCCCTAGCCGGCCTTCTCCAACCATTCCTGAGTTTGACAAGGCTTACATTAACACAGAAGTGTATGAAGCTGATGCAAGCCTAGTGGATGAGTATGAAGGAGAAGAGGAGACACCTTTAGATGACCTAGAATTAGCTGACCCAATAGATACCCAGGTAGAAGCCAACCTAGATGTAGTTGACCCTAACCACATCCAACCTAAAGCTATAGTAGAAGAACAAATAGAGGAAGAGAACCTAGGTACTACTGCTAGAGCCTTACCTGAGAAAACCATAGAGGAGAGCCAAATTATAGAGTCTAGTCCAAAAATACAAGAACCAGAAGAATTTATTAAGGACCTAATCTCTTTGAATCAATACCTTCAAGATGAGTCCCCTCCTATAGTTCCAATTAAGGACCTCTTCCCCAAAATTGGCGACCCATCCTTCCATTATGCAAACCCTGTAGATATAGCTCAACCTCGTAAGGTTAACCTCATTAGTATAGGATTAGTTCCTGACACCCCATCTTTTATCCTACTTTATCCAACTAACCATGAACATTTTTCTCTACCTTACCAAACTAATTATGAACCCAATTCCTATTTTCTGCCCTTTCCTGACACCTCCAGCATTTCTAGGATTATTAGATTGCATTTAACTGAGATTAGCATACTGCATGCATTCATCATGCATGTTAGGTTTGCATCTTACTTCTGGCATACTCTTTGGAATTTGCTAGGAGTTCACTATAAATTTTCATGTGCATGTCAAGCTAGGATCAAATCTAGGGAACCTATAATCTGTTAGGTCTAGATCCAAAGAGTTCAATAAGATTTCCTTCTATAGGAATGCATAGTCAAGGCTGTTAGGTATAGGTTTGAGTCCTTTGTATCATCTTGTTAGGAGTTTGCATATGCCTAGCATGTTCACCACCCGCACTATTGTTAAAACAACAGGCTAATTCCAGAAGATGGATCAAAGAATTTGATGTAGTGGATTCTATCTTGGTTAGGCATATAGGCCTAAAAGAAGCTTCATGCTTGCAGAGCCGGACCTTTTAAAGTATTAAAGAAGGTTGGATCAAATGCCTATGTGTTAGAATTGCCTTCGGATTTGGGCATTAGTTCTACCTTCAATATTACAGACCTGGTTGAGTATAGGGAACCGGCAGCGATACCTTGTGAGGCCTTTGGACCTATTCCATTTCATTGTGAGTGACCCTAACCCAGAGTGTCCACTAACAAATTGGCCTGAGAGAGGAGAATGGATCGAGCGTATCCTGGACAATCAAGCCATCACGACCCGGGGCCGTGACTATCAATGCTTCCTGGTCCGATGGCAAGGCCAGCCAGAATCGGACGATTCATAGATTTCTCGAGAGGACTTGCAACGCCTCAACCCAGACCTTCTCGAGAGAAATATGAGCCAGTCTGATCTTCACTCGACAGGGTCAAGTTTCCTCCCACCCTGGGAGAATTGGTGCGGACACTAAAGGCACCAGAATAAGGCAGAGGCTTCTCAACCCTCTGTGGATCACTTAAATGACATTCGAGTCCACTATAATAAAGCTTAGTCCAGCTGAGTTGTTTTCATTTAAGTCCTGTAATTATTTAGCTCATGTTGAGCTAGTCCAGTCCAATGTTAGTCAGCTCATGTCGAGCTAATTTTATTTTTTGAGTCCTGTTCAACCATATTGAAGACTCAAGACCACATCATACAAGTGAAGACCAAGTCCAACCTGATTGAAGACATGGATGTTGATTCCGAGTCCAACCTAACTAGAAGACATGATGATCCCCTGAGGAGAATTAAAACAAGTGTAAACCTGAAGCCTGGAGACCAGCTAGAAGGAAACTGGGCTAGCCCAGATCGAGGGAGAAATTTGGGCGCCCCTCCTTAGAATTACCTTCCCCTTGGTTGGCCACTTATGGTCACCCCCTTGGCTGACCAAGACAAGGAGAGGGAGTCCCATTCCATTTAAAATTTTTCTACCTAGGTTGCCATGTATTCCTAGTTAGAATTTATAAGGGAAAAGGAGTCCTATGTAAATTCTAAAGTACCCTTACTTGGGTCCCAAGGTTAAGGGTCTATTTAAAGGACACTAGCCTCTTGTATAAAGTTTGAATTTTTGATGAATGAAAACCTTGAGTTCTTCTATTGAGTTGTGTGATACCCTGCTGTGTGCATAAAGGGGTTTGCGAGAGTTTTTCTTCCAAATGCTGCAATCATCTTCCTGCTGCCAACAAGCATCTCAGATCCCTGGATGCCCACTCCAAAAGAAGCCTTCCCTTGCTATTTTTCTTTTGTTTTCTTGTTCCTTTGTAAGTTTTATAACCCCTGACAGGTCATTTACAGGTCCTCGAGTTCCTACGAATCCAACGACTCCAGCCAAGCCTCAATCGGATCACCGAGCAGAAAGCAGGGTATCCGCAGGTCTTTGGCTCGATTTTCCAGGCCGCATCCGTCGAGGAACGAGAGACCCTTTTGCTGCGATCTTCACAGACATTGTCAGGTACACCCCCTCTACCTCCAGTAGTTTTATTGTAGGAGAACTTGCCCTAACCGAGGCTTCTCAGCCCCGGCGATCCTTCTTTTCTACTTTTCTAGGTCCTAATCTGCATGCTGATCTTCTAAAATTCATATAAAATTTCCTACAACTTATTTTAATCTAAAGTTCGGGAATTAATCACTCAACCCCACATATAAAACATAAAAAAAAATTGCATGCATATTAGTCCCCCATCACCATCCAGCTCGGCTCAGGTGTGACTTGGTGCACCTCCTCTGGGCCTTCATAGCTTGAATTCTTGAGGTACTCGATGTTGGCGTGCCCCAATGATTAGTTCGGAAGGGTCATGAGCCTCGACAGTGCATCTGCATGCGCGTTCTCCCCTCGAGAGACATGGGAGATGGTAAAGCATCGAAAGCCTGCCATGCTGGAGAGGACTCGATCCAGGTACTTCATCATCTGGGAGTCTCTGGCCTCATATTCCCTAGAGACTTCCCCGGTAACTAGTTGGAAGTCAATAAAGACTTTCAAGTTCTTCACACCCAGCTCGTGGGAGACTTTTAGACCCACAAGGAGTGCCTCATACTCTGCCTGGTTATTCATCGCGGCGAACATGAAGTGGAGAGCACACTTCGTCACCACCCCATTGTTGTAGGCGAAGATGAGGCATGCTCCGCTTCCACCGGAGTTGGATACGCCATCCACATGGGATCCTCCTCTGGTCCAGGCTCCGTTTGGAGCTCCGTTACTGTCTACTCTGGCTCCTCCACGAGCTCGGTGCATTCGACCATGAAGTCGGCTAGGACTTGGGCCTTCTACGAAGACCTCGGCCGATACGCTATGTCAAACTCGCTGAGGAGCAAGGATCGCTTTGCTAGTCTCCCGGAGGTTTCACGGTGGCTAAGTATGGCCTTCAGTGGCTGGTCCATCATGACTGCGATCGGGTGTGCTTGGAAATAGGGCCTGAGGTGCTTAGCAGACATTATTAGTGCAAAAATGAGTTTTTCTAAGCGAGTATACCTAATCTCCATATTGCAGAGGATTATGCTGGTGTAGTACACCGGCTTCTGGGATCCATCCTCGTCTACATGAATGAGGACTGAGCTGATGGCTCTAGGTGTAACCGCCAAATAGAGTAGAAGATCCTCCTCTCCTTTCGGCCAGGAAAGTAGCAGGGGAGAAGCAAGGAACTCCTTCAGCTCCTCGAAGGCCACCCTGCATTCCTCCGTCCAGGTGAAGTCGTGCATCTTGCATAGCACCTTGAAAAAGGGAAGGAAGTGGTCGACCGACCTCAAGATGAACCGACTCAGGGCGGCAATATGCCATGTCAGGCGCTAGACCTGCTTCTTGGACATCGGGTGCTCCATGTCGACGATCGCGTGGACCTTCTCCAGGTTCGCTTCGATGCCTCTCTAGGTGACCTTGAAGTCGAGAAATTTTCCTACTGCCACTCCGAAGGTGCACTTCACCGTGTTAAGCTTCATCTGGTGTTGTCGGAGGTTATAGAAGGCTTCGACGAGGTCAGCAATGTGATCTAAGCTCAGCTTGCTCATGACAAGCATGTCGTCCACGTACACCTGCATGTTCTGGCCAATCTGGTCTTTGAGGACCTTAATGATCAGGCGCTGGTACCTGGCGCCAGCATTTTTCAAACCAAAGGGCATCATTCTATAGCAGTATGTCCCCTGGTCGGTGATGAAGGCGGTATGCTCCTCGTCCTCAGGGTGCATCCAGATCTGGTTGTATCTGAAAAATGCATCCATGAAGGAAAGCAGCCCGTGTCCCGAAGTGGCATCCACCAGCTGATTTATCTTCGACAAAGGGAAGCTATCCTTTCGGGCATGCCTTGTTGAGGTCGGTGTAATCTACATAGATCCTCCATTTTCCATTGTTCTTTTTCTCCATCACCATGTTTACCAGCCAGCTTCGATATTGCACCTCCCGAACAAAATCAACGGCGAGGAGTTTGTCCACTTCCTTGTTGATGGCCGCTTGTCTCTTTGGGGCAAAGCTCCTCTTCTTCTATCAGACTGGCCTGTGCTTCGGGTCAATGCTCAACTTATGGGTGATAATGTCAGGGAGAATACCTAGCATGTCTGCCGCTATCCAAGCAAACATGTCTGCGTTTGTCCGCAGGAACTCTAATAGCTGAGCCCTCTCCTCCTCAGGTAGCTGGGCTCCAATCTGCACCATCTTCGCAGGATCATTCCTGAGCAGGTAAGAGAGCAAATGCTCGACCGGGCCTCCCGTGGGGTCTTGAACTCTTTGGTCGAGGTCGTCTACCTTGGGGTCACCCTCGGGGGCCTTGGCCCCAGGAATGGTTTGGAAGTAGTGTTGCACCGGCTGGTGATGCGGGACTAATATGCATGCAATTCTTTTTGTATGTTTTATATGTGGGGTTAGGTGATTAATCCCCAAATTTTAGATCAAAATTAGTTGTAGGAAGTTTTGTATGAATTTTTGAAGCCAAGCACGCAGATTAGAACCTAGAAAAGTACTAAAGAAGGATCGTCGGGGCTGAGAAGCCTCGGTTAGGGCAAGTTCTCCTACAATAATAAGACTGGAGGTAGAGGGGGTGTACCTGACAACGTTTGAAGCACCCGGTGATGAACACAGTGAAGGGATCTCTCATTCCTCGATGGATGCGACCTAGAAAACCGAGCCAAAGACCCGCGGATACCCGGCTTTCTGCTCGGTGGTCCGATTGAGGCTTGGTTGGAGTCGTTGGATTCGTAGGAACTCGGGGACCTGCAAATGACCTGTTAGGGGTTAGAAAACTCACAAAGGAACAAGAAAACAAAAGAAAAATGGCAAGGGAATGCTTCTTTTGGAGTGGGCATCCAGGGATCTAGAGGGTTTGTTGGCAGCAGGAAGATGATTGCAAACACCAGGAAGAAGAACTCTCACAAACCCCTTTATGCACACAGCAGGGTATCACACAACTCAATAGAAGAACTCAAGGTTTTAATTCATATCAAAAAAGTGAGTTTCATACAAGAGGCTAGGGTCCCTTAAATAGACCCTTAACCTTGGGCTCCAAGTAAGGGCACATAAGTCTTTACATAAGAATCCTTTTCCCTCTCAAACCCTAACTAGAAAATAAGGAAACATTATGTAGACAAAATCCCTAAAAATTCTCTTGACTTGGCAACACTCCAAGTTTGCCTAGGGGGGCGTGTTGGGCTTCTAGAAGCAGTAAGAGGCCGGCCCAAAGGGGCTCGGGCGCATGGGTTTGGGCCTTTGAAAGCTGGGGTGGCCTGGTAGCTAGGTAGCAAGAATATCCCTGGTATCTTGCTTCTTAGGGGCTTGGGCTTGGCGCCTGGGCTTGATTTCTTTGGGCTAGGATGTAGATGGACCTCTAAAATAATGGATGCCTTGGTATATGAATATATTTTGGCATCTGGAAGGGAATCTGGGCATCTGGAGGGCATCTACAAGGAATCTGGGTTTTCTGAATTTTTCCTCCTGGGGTCTTCAAATCTTCAAGCTGGGTTGGACTTGAGCTATACTTCCATATCTTCAATCTAGTTGGACTTGGTCTTCACTTGTATGATATAGCCTTGAGTCTTCAGTATGCTTGGACAGGACTCAAAAAAATAAAATTAGCTCAACTTGAGTTGACTAATACTGAACTGAACTAGCTCAACATGAGCTGACTAGTACAGAATTGAAACTCAAAAGACTCAAATAACAACTAAAATGGACTCAGATGGGCTAAGCCCTTATTACAGATGGACTCATAAATTTTTTATCAATTCATAGAGGGTTGAAAAGTCTCTGTCTTATTCTGGTGCCTCCGGTGTCCCCACCAATTCTCCTGGGGTGGGAGGAACTCAACTCTGTCGAGTGAAGATCAAGCTGGCTCACATATCTCTCGAGGAGGTCTGGGTTGAGGTGCTGCAAGTCCTCGCGAGAAATCCATGAATCGTCCGACTCTGGCCGGCCTTGCCATCGGACCAGGAAGCATTGATAGTCATGGCCCTGGGTCGTGATGGCTTGATCGTCCAGGATACGCTTGATCTGTTCTCCTCTCTCAGGCCAATTTGTTAGTGGACACTCTGGGTTATGATCACTCACAATGAAAAGGAACAAGTCCAAAGGCCCCACTAGGTATCGCTGCCTGTTCCCTATACTCAACCAGGTCTATAATATTGAAGGTATAACTAATGCCCAAATCCGAAGGCAAGTCTAACACCTAGGCATTTGATCCAACCTTCTCTATCACTTTAAAAAGATCCGGCTCTGCGAGCATGAAGCTTCTTTTAGGCCTAAGCCTAACCAAGATAGAATCCACTACATCATATTCTTTGATCCATTTTCGGGAATTAGCCAGTTTGTTTAAAATTAGTGTAGGTGGTGAACATGCTGGGCACACGAAGACTCCTAACAAATGATTCAAAGGACTCATACTAACACCTAACAGACTTGACTATGCATTCCTATAGAAGGAAATCTTATTGAACTCTTTGGATCTAAACCTAATAGATTATAGGTTCCCTAGGTTTGATCCTAGCTTGACATGCACATGAAAATTTACAGTGAACTCCTAGCAAATTCCAAAGAGTATGCCAGAAGTAAGATGCAAACCTAACATGCGTGATGAATGCATGTAGTATGCTAATCTCAGTTAAATGCAATCAAATAATCCTAGAAATGCTGGAGGTGTCAGGGAAGTGCAAAAAATAGGAAGTGGGTTCAGAATTAGTTTGGTAGGGTAGGAAAAAAGGTTCAAAGTTAGTTGGATAAAGTTCGATATAAGAAGTCATGTCAGGGACTAATCCTAGACTAATGAGGCTAACCTTACGAGGTTGCGGTATATCTATGTGGTTTGCATAATGGAAGGATGGGTTACTAATCTCAAGGAAGAGGTCCTTAATGGGAACTATAGGAGGAGGCTCATCCTGAGGGTACTGATTCAAAGAGATCAAGTCCTTAACAAATTCTTCTGGTTCTTGTATTTTAGGACTAAACTCTATAATTTGGCTCTCCTCTATGGTTTCCTCAGGTAGGGCTCTAGTAGCAGTACCTAGGTTCTCTTCCTCTATTTGTTCTTCCACTATAGCTTTAGGTTGGATGTGGTCAAGGTCAACTACCTCTAGGTTGGCTTCTACCTGGGTATCTATTGGGTCAGCTAATTCTAGGTCATCTAAAGGTGTCTCCTCTTCTCCCTCATACTCATCCACTAAGTTTGCATCAGCTTCATACACTTCCGCATTAATGTAAGCCTTGTCAATCTCAGGAATGGTTGGAGAAGGTCGGCTAGGGGAAAATTGGCTAGGTCCTGGTTTCTGATTATGGACACTAATCCTAGTATGTTCAAGTTGCCTAATGGATAGTGGCTCACTACTGGGCTCATATTTAGGGGTGCTAATCCTATGGGGTTCAAGTTGAGAAAGGGAAACCTGACTAGTACTAGATTGATACTTAGGGGTTATGGGTTCTTTAGGCTCATAGGACAGGGGTGCAGATCTATGGGTCATGGAATTATAGTATCTGGGGTCATAGGATTTTGGGTCAGCTCTATGGTCAGGTTCTAAGGATGGATCATGGTATGGGGTCCTCCTATGGTTGGGCTCCCTATATGGGTCAGGATATTGGGTTCTCCTAGGGTTGGACTCCCTATATGGGTCAGAATATTGGGTTCTCCAAGGGTTGGGCTCTCTATATGGGTCAGAGCATTGGGTTTTCCTGGGTTCAGTATCATAATAAGGGTCATGGTAAGGGGTTCCTTTAGGTTCAGTATTATAGTATGGGTCAGGCTGAGGGGCTCTCCTAGGTTCAACCTCTCGGTATGGATATGGGTTTGGGGTCCTCCTAGGTTGAGGATTGTAGTATGGGTCAGGATAAGGGGCTCTCCTAGGTTCGACCTCATGGTATAGATCAGGGTTTGGGATCCTCCTAGGCTGAGGGTTATAGTATGGGTCAGGATGAGGGGCTCTCCAAGGTTCGACCTTAGGGTATGGATTAGGGTTTGGGGTCCTCCTAGGTTGAGGGGAATCAGGATCTGGCTCAGACTGTGACCCTTGGGTTTTTCCTGGGGTCCTTACCCAGACTTCTAACTGATCAAACCTATTGGCTAGATAGTCAATTCTATCATTGGTTTGAATACCAGACTGAGTTAACTGGGCCATCTGGGTAGTCATCTATGTAGCCATCTGGGCCATTTGATCAGCTAGGGCTTTCATTTGGGCTTGCAAATTTTCCATGGGTTCAGACATTTGTGAAGGAGGTGGGTGATATGAAACTCCTGATCTAGTGCTCATGCAAGACTCGATCAGACCGACTACAACTGACTAGACCTAGAGTCCAAACTAAGGGCTCAATCAGGGAGGCAAACTAGCTTATAGTAATCCTGTACTCAGCCAGGCAGGTGTAAGGGGAGTGTTAGGTCCCTGATTGACAATCCTAGACACCAATCAAAGATGGGCCAGGTAGGCGGACCAGCACACAAGCCCTTCGGGATTGAATCCCTAAACCACCGTTCTAGACATTGAGCACAAGGCACACACAGGTTATCTTGACATAATGATCTGACACGTAGCCCGGACCCGACCAGTTGGTGTCCCTAGCCCACTAGGGCAAATTAAGTCTAGTTAATTTTAGGTTAAGGCTTGGGACCGAATGCAAGGGATGTATTTTTGGGCTAAGGAGAGGTGATCAAATCCCTCCCCCATCTGATATAGCAATAGTGCCCTTAAAAGTAAATTATGCAATGATGGCAGGCAGATGAGGATGCAAATTAGGGTTTAGATGTTTTTGGTATTTTTGGAGAATATGTAATTTTTTTTTATATTTTTCTAAATAGAAGAAAACTTGAAAATCATGGCCTAATATTCTGGAAATATACTAAAATTAAAAGATATGCAAAAGATGCTAAACAAAACCCTAAAACTTCCAAACTTGTCTTGCTGAAAAAATAGAGTTGAAAATTTATAGGTTGTATTTCAGCTTGCAGAAAATTCACAGGCCATAATAAAATCTGAAAAAATTGCTAATATTACTGTTAATTATTATAAATCCAGAAAAAAAAATTTAATAATTTTTAGAGTTTTTATCAGGGAGAAATAATTAACATAACATAGCATATATGGACTAAAAAATTGAAGAAAAAAGCCCTAATCTAAGCTCTGATACCAAATGATGCGTGACTAATATGCATCCAATTCTTTTTGTATGTTTTATATGTGGGGTTAGGTGATTAATTCCCATATTTTAGATCAAAATTAGTTGTAGAGAATTTTGTATGAATTTTTGAAGCCAAGCACACAGATTAGAACCTAGAAAAGTACTAAAGAAGGATCGCTGGGGCTGAGAAGCCTCAGTTAGGGCAAGTTCTCCTACAATAATAAGACTAGAGGTAGAGGGGGTGTACCTGACAACATTTGAAGCACCCGGTGATGATCGCAGTGAAGGGATCTCTCGTTCCTCGATGGATGCGGCCTAGAAAACCAAGCCAAAGACCCGTGGATACCTGGCTTTCTGCTCGGTGGTCCGATTGAGGCTTGGCTGGAGTCGTTGGATTCGTAGAAACTCGGGGACCTGCAAATGACCTGTCAGGGGTTAGAAAACTCTCAAAAGAACAAGAAAACAAAGGAAAAACAGCAAGGGAAGGCTTCTTTTGGAGTGGGCATCCAGGGATCTAGAGGATTTGTTGGCAGCAGGAAGATGATTGCAAACACCGGGAAGAAGAACTCTCACAAACCCCTTTATGCACACAGCAGGGTATCACACAACTCAATAGAAGAACTCAAGGTTATAATTCATATCAAAAAAGTGAGTTTCATACAAGAAGCTAGGGTCCCTTAAATAGACCCTTAACCTTGGGCTCCAAGTAAGGGCACATAAGTCTTTACATAAGAATCCTTTTCCCTCTCAAACCCTACCTAGAAAATATGGAAACATTAGGTAGAAAAAATCCCTAAAAATTCTCTTGACTTGGCCAACACTCCAAGGATGCCTAGGGGGGCGTGTTGGACTTCTAGGAGCAGCAAGAGGCCAGCCCAAAGGGGCTCGGGCGCATGGGTTTGGGCCTCTGGAAGCTGGGGTGGCCTGGTAGCCAGGTAGCAGGAATATTTCCTGGTATCTTGCTTCTTAGGGGCTTAGGCTTGGCGCCTGGGCTTGATTTCTTTGGGCTAGGATACAGATGGACCTCTAAAATCATGGATGCCTTGCTATATGAATATATTTTGGCATCTAGAAGGGAATCTGGGCATCAAGAGGGCATATGAAAGGAATTAGGGTTTTCTGAATTTTTTCTCCTGGGGTCTTCAAATCTTCAAGCTGTGTTGGACTTGAGCTATACTTCCATGTCTTCAATCTAGTTGGACTTGGTCTTCACTTGTATGATATAGTATTGAGTCTTCAGTATGCTTGGACAGGACTCAAAAAAATAAAATTAGCTTAACATGAGCTGACTAATACTGAACTGAACTAGCTCAACATGAGCTGACTAGTATAGAATTGAAACTCAAAAGACTCAAATAACAACTAAAATGGACTCAGATGGGCTAAGCCCTTATTACAGATGGGCTCATAAATTTTTGATCAATTCATAGAGGGTTGAAAAGCCTCTGTCTTATTCTGGTGCCTCCGGTGTCCCCACCAGCTGGGGTGCTCCCCTCATCTCCCTGACACCATAAGGCGATGGGAACTGTACAAGTAGCCTCTTAGTGGAGACGATGGTGTCGAGCAAGTTGAGTCCGAGTCAGCCTAGAATCACATTGTAGGCTGAAGGAAGCCTGACAATCGTGAAAGTCATCATGACAGTGTTCTGCCGGGTGGGGTCCGTGAAGTGACTGGGAGAGTAACTTCTCCCTCCACCATTACAGAATCACTTGTGAAACCGATAAGAGGTGTGTGTACAGGTTTAAGTTGAGCATGAGAAAGATTCATCCTGGAGAAAGCATCATAGAAAAGCATGTCTGTGGATCTTCTACTATCAACCATGATGCATTTTATAGGATGCTTCGCGATCATCATCTCGACGGCCATGGCATCATTATTTATATTTTTTTCTCCGTCTCCCCCGTCCCTCATAAAGGGGACTACTTTTTCAGAATACCCTGCCCCTGGGCCTTCTTGGTGGCATGCTCGGCCCCCCAGCATATCATCCCCACCGACTTCTCGGTAGAACGTTGTCGAATGCTGGAACCGGTGGGAGAGTGGTGGGGACACCTGAGGCACCAGAATAAGACAGAGGCTTTTTCAACCCTCTGTAAATGGATCAATAATTTATGAGTCCATCTGTAATAAGGGCTTAGCTCATCTGAGTCCATTTTAGTTGTTATTTGAGTATTTTTAGTTGTTATTTCAGTTCTGTACTAGTCAGCTCATGTTGAGCTAGTTCAGTCCAATGCTAGTCAGCTCATGTTGAGCTAATTTTATTTTTTTGAGTCCTGTCCAAGCATACTGAAGACTCAAGACTATATCATACAAGTGAAGACCAAGTCCAACTAGATTGAAGACATGAAAGTATAGCCCAAGTCCAACCTAGCTTGAAGATTTGAAGACCCCAGGAGGAAAATTCAGAAAATCCTGATTTCTTGCAGATGCCCTCCAGATGCCCAGATTCCCTTCCAGATGCCAAAGTATACTCATAGATAAGGGCATCCATGATTCCAAAGGTCCATCTGCATCCTATCCCAAAAAAATCAAGCCCAAGTGCCAAGCCCAAGCCCCTAAGAAGCAAGATACCAGGGAATATTCCTGCTACCTGGCTACCAGGCCACCCCAGCTTCCAGAGGCCCAAACCCATGCACCCGAGCCCCTTTGGGCTGGCCTTTTGCTGCTCCTAGAAGCCCAACACGCCCCCCTAGGCATCCTTAGAGTCTTGACCAAGTCAAGAAAACTTTTAGGGATTTTTCTACCTAATATTTTCTTATTTTCTAGCTAGGGTTTGAGAAGGAAAAGGATTCTTATTTAAAGACTTATGTACCCTTACTTGGAGCCCAAGGTTAAGGGTCTATTTAAGGGACCCTAGCCTCTTGTATGAGGAGAATTTTTGATGAATGAAAACCTTGAGTTCTTCTATTGAGTGGTGTGATACCCTGCTGTGTGCATAAAGGGGTTTGTGAGAGTTCTTCTTCCCGGTGTTTGCAATCATCTTCCTGCTGCCAACAAACCCTCCACATCCCTGGACGCCCACTCCAAAAGAAGCCTTTCCTTGCTGTTTTTACTTTGTTTTCTTGTTCCTTTGTGAGCTTTCTAACCCCTGACAGGTCGTTTGCAGGTCCCCGAGTTCCTACGAATCCAACGACTCCAGCCAAGCCTCAATCGGATCACCGAGCAGAAAGCCGGGTATCCGCGGGTCTTTGGCTCGATTTTCCAGGCCGCATCCATCGAGGAACGAGAGACCCTTTTGCTGCGATCTTCACAGACATTGTCAGGTACACCCCTCTACCTCCAGTAGTTTTATTGTAGGAGAACTTGCCCTAACCGAGGCTTCTCAGCCCCGGCGATCCTTCTTTTCTACTTTTCTAGGTCCTAATCTGCATGCTGATCTTCTAAAATTTATATAAAATTCCCTATAACTTATTTTAATCTGAAATCCAGGAATTAATCACCGAACCCCACATATAAAACATATAAAAAAAATTGCATGCATATTAGTTCCCCATCATTTGGTATCAGAGCTTAGATTAGGGTTTGTTTTCTGCAATTTTTCAGTCCGTATATACTCTATTATTTTAATTATTTCTCCCTGTTAAGAACTCCAAAAAATTCTGAAATTTATTTTCCTGGATTTATCATAATTCACAGTAATTTTAAAAATTTTTCCAGATTTTATTATGGCATGTGAATTTTCTGCAAGCCGAAATAGGGCCTGCAAATTTTTGGCTCTGTTTTTTTTAGCAAGACATGTTTGGAAGTTTTAGGGTTTTGTTTAGGAGTTTTTGCATATTTCTTAATTTTAGTATATTTCCAGTATATTAGGTCATGATTTGCATGTTTTCTTCTATTTAAAAAATACCAAAAAAAAATACATATTTTCCAAATATACCAAAAAAAAATATCTAAACCCTAATTTGCATCCTCATCTGCCTGCCATCATTGCATAATTTACTTTTAAGGGCACTCTTGCTATATCAGATGGGGGGAGGATTTGATCACCTCTCCTTAGCCCAAAACCACATCCCTTGCATTCAGTCCCAAGCCTTAACCTAAAATTAATTAGACTTAATTTACCCTAGTGGGCTAGGGACATCAACTGGTCGGGTCTGGGGTAGTGTTAGATCACTGTGTCAAGTTAACCTGTGTGTGCCTTGTGCTCAGTGTCTAGAATGGTGGTTTAGGGATTCAATCCCGAAGGGCTTGTGTGCTGGTCCGCCTACCTGGCCAATCTCTGATTGGTGTCTAGGATTGGCAATCAGGGACCTAACACTCCCCTTACACCTACCTGGCTGAGTACAGGGTTACTATAGGCTAGTTTGCCACCCTGATTGAGCATTTAGTTTGGACTTTAGGTCTAGTCAGCTATAGTCGGTCTGATCGAGTTTTGCATGAGCACTAGATCAGGAGTTTCATATCACCCACCTCCTTCATAAATGTCTGAACCCATGGAAAATTTACAAGCCCAAATAAAAGCCATAGCTGATCAAATGGCCTAGATGACTACCCAGATGACCCAGTTAACTCAGTCTCGTATTCAAACCAATGATAGAATTGACCATCTTGCCAATAGGTTTGATCAGTTAAAAGTCCGGGTAGGGACCCCAAGAAAAACCCATGGGTCACAGTTTGAGCCAGATCCTGATTCCCCTCAACCTAGGAGGACCCCAAACCCTGATCTATACCATGAGGTCGAACCTAGGAGAGCCCCTTATCCTGACCCGTACTACAATCCTCAACCTAGGAGGACCCCAAACCCTGATCCATACCTTGAGGCTGAACCTAGGAGAGCCCATCGTCATGACCCAATCCTTATGGTTAGTCCTAGAAGACCCAATCAGGATTTTATAGACCATGAAGATAGATCCTATTTACCCTCTCCCTATAAGCCTAGTATACCCACAACCTATACATCTTATGACTCCAAATCCTATGAACCTAGAACCTATGAACCTAGATCCTATGACTCTAGATCCCATGATCATAGATCCTATGCACCCACACCCTATGAGCCTAGTAGACCCAATACCCAATATTCTGACCCATATAGGGAGTCCAACCCTAGGAGGACCCAATATTCTGACCTATATAGGGAGTCCAACCCTAGGAGAACCAAGTATTCTGACCCATATAGGGAGTCCAATCCTAGGAGGACCCAATATCATGACCCATATAGAGAGCCCAACCTTAGGAGGACCCCATACCTTGATCCAACCTTAGAACCTGATCATAGAGCTGACCCAAAATCCTATGACCCCAGATCCTATAAACCCATAACCCCTAAGTATCAGCCTAGTACTAGTCATGCTTCCCCTAGTCAACTTGAACCCTATAGGATGAGTATCCCTAAATATGAACCCAATAGTGAGCCACTACCTCTTATACAACCTGAACCTACTAGGAGTGGTACCCATAATCAGAGACCAGAACCTAACCAATTTCTTGCTAGCCGACCTTCTCCAACCATTCCTGAGATTCGCAAGGCTTACATTAATGCGAAAGTGTATGAAGCTGATGTGAGCCTAGTGGATGAGTATGAGGGAGAAGAGGAGACACCTTTAGTAGACCTAGAATTAGCTGACCCAGTAGATACCCAGGTAGATTCCAACCCAGAGCTAGTTGACCTTGACCACATCCAACCTAAAGCTATAATGGAAAAACAAATAGAGGAAGAGAACCTAGGTACTGCTGCTAGAGCCTTACCTGAGGAAACCATAGAGGAGAGCCAAATTATAGAGTCTAGTCCAAAATACAAGAACCAGAAGAATTTATTAAGGACCTGATCTCTTTGAATCAATACCTTCAAGATGAGTCCCCTCCTATAGTTCCCATTAAGGACCTCTTCCCCGAAATTAGTGACCCATCCTTCCATTATGCAAATCCTGTAGATATAGCTCAACCTCATAAGGTTAACCTCATTAGTATAGGATTAGTTCCTGACACCCGTCTTTTATCCTACTTTATCCAACTAACCATGAACCTTTTTCTCTACCTTACCAAACTAATTCTGAACCCACTTCCTATTTTCTGTCCTTTCCTGACACCTCCAGCATTTCTAGGATCATTAGATTGCATTTAGCTGAGATTAGCATACTGCATGCATTCATCACGCATGTTAGGTTTGCATCTTACTTCTGGCATACTCTTTGGAATTTGCTAGGAGTTCACTGTAAATTTTCATGTGCATGTCAAGCTAGGATCAAACCTAGAGAACCTATAATCTATTAGGTTTAGATCCAAAGAGTTCAATAAAATTTCCTTCGATAGGAATGCATAGTCGAGTCTGTTAGGTGTCAGTATGAGTCCTTTGCATCATTTGTCTGCATGTGCCTAGCATGTTCACCACCCGCACTAATCTTAAAAAAACTGGCTAATTCCCGAAGAAGGGTCAAAGAACTTGATGTAGTGGATTCTATCTTGGTTAGGCTTAGGCCTAAAAGAAGCTTCATGCTCGCAGAGCCGGACCTTTTAAAGTGATAGAGAAGGATTGGATCAAATGCCTAGGTGTTAGACTTGCCTTCGGATTTGGGCATTAGTTCTACCTTCAATATTACAGACCTGGTTGAGTATAGGAAACCGGCAGCGATACCTAGTAAGGCCTTTGGACCTATTCCTTTTCATTGTGAGTGACCCTAACCCAGAGTATCCACTAACAAATTGGCCTGAGAGAGGAGAACGGATCGAGCGTATCCTGGACGATCAAGCCATCACGACTCAGGGCCGTGACTATCAATGCTTCCTGATCCGATGGCAAGGCCAGCCAGAGTCGGACGATTCGTAGATTTCTCGAGAGGACTTGCAATGCCTCAACCCAGACCTTCTCGAGAGATATGTGAGCCAGTCTGATCTTCACTCGACAGGGTCGAGTTCCTCCCACCCCGGGAGAATTGGTGGGGACACCTGAGGCACCAGAATAAGACAGAGGCTTTTTCAACCCTCTGTAAATGGATCAATAATTTATAAGTCCATCTGTAATAAGGGCTTAGCTCATCTGAGTCCATTTTAGTTGTTATTTGAGTATTTTTAGTTGTTATTTCAGTTCTGTACTAGTCAGCTCATGTTGAGCTAGTTCAGTCCAATGCTAGTCAGCTCATATTGAGCTAATTTTATTTTTTTGAGTCCTGTCCAAGCATACTGAAGACTCAAGAATATATCATACAAGTGAAGACCAAGTCCAACTAGATTGAAGACATGGAAGTATAGCCCAAGTCCAACCTAGCTTGAAGATTTGAAGACCCCAGGAGGAAAATTCAGAAAACCCTGATTTCTTGCAGATGCCCTCCAGATGCCCAGATTCCCTTCCAGATGCCAAAGTATACTCATAGATAAGGGCATCCATGATTCCAAAGGTCCATCTGCATCCTAGCCCAAAGAAATCAAGCCCAGGTGCCAAGCCCAAGCCCCTAAGAAGTAAGATACCAGAGAATATTCCTGCTACCTGGCTACCAGGCCACCCCAGCTTCCAGAGGCCAAACCCATGCACCCGAGCCCCTTTGGGCTAGCCTTTTGCTGCTCCTAGAAGCCCAACACGCCCCCCTAGGCGTCCTTGGAGTCTTGACCAAGTCAAGAAAATTTTTAGGGATTTTTCTACCTAATATTTCCTTATTTTCTCGCTAGGGTTTGAGAAGGAAAAGGATTCTTATTTAAAGACTTATGTACCCTTACTTGGAGCCCAAGGTTAAGGGTCTATTTAAGGGACCCTAGCCTCTTGTATGAGGAGAATTTTTGATGAATGAAAACCTTGAGTTCTTCTATTGAGTGGTGTGATACCCTGCTGTGTGCATAAAGGGGTTTGTGAGAGTTCTTCTTCCCGATGTTTGCAATCATCTTCCTGCTGCCAACACACCCTCCACATCCCTGGACGCCCACTCCAAAAGAAGCCTTCCCTTGCTATTTTTACTTTGTTTTCTTGTTCCTTTGTGAGCTTTCTAACCCCTGACAGGTCGTTTGCAGGTCCCCGAGTTCCTACGAATCCAACGACTCCAGCCAAGCCTCAATCGGATCACCGAGCAGAAAGCCGGGTATCCGCGAGTCTTTGGCTCGATTTTCCAGGCCGCATCCGTCGAGGAACGAGAGACCCTTTTGCTGCGATCTTCACAGACATTGTCAGGTACACCCCTCTACCTCCAGTAGTTTTATTGTAGGAGAACTTGCCCTAACCGAGGCTTCTCAGCCCCGGCGATCCTTCTTTTCTACTTTTCTAGGTCCTAATCTGCATGCTGATCTTCTAAAATTCATATAAAATTCCCTATAACTTATTTTAATATGAAATCTGGGAATTGATCACCGAACCCCACATATAAAACATATAAAAAAAATTGCATGCATATTAGTTCCCCATCAGAGAGCAATGAGCACCTGGGGTTCTGCCCGAGGTCTGCCCCCCATAAACCTTCCAAGGTAGCCCCTCTTGTTAAGCTCTTTGATTTCCAACTTGAGGTTGCGACATTCCTCGGTGTCATGGCCGTGGTCGTGGTGGAAGTGGCATTACTTTGTTTTGTCATGACCAAAGGATGGCTTCATCGAAGGTGGGCACCGTAGGTAGGTCTCACCTTTGATCTCCGTAATGATCTTCATCCTCAGGGTGAGGAGGGGGGTGTAACTCTCCTCAGGAACGGGAGTGCCTCTCAGCCTTGGTCCTTGCCAGGAGCTCCAAGCTGGGGGTTCCGACTTCCATTCCCCAGACATCTCGGTGGGGGTTGGCTTCTCCAGTGGCTTTCCGTTGAGCTCTCGTCTCGTACGATCCGCCTCCTCGGTGCAGATGTACTTTTGGGCCCAGAAGAGGAGCTCGAAGTAGGTCCTCGGGGGCTTCTTATCGAGCGAGTAGGTCAGGCAGGAGGTCCTGAGCCCTCGCTTTAGAGCCAGCATGGCAACCGGTTGTTCAAGGTCATAGATCTCCAACACGGTAGCCTTGAAGCGAGCCATGTAGTCCCGCAGTGGCTCGTGGTCCTACTGCCTGATGGAGAAGAGGCTGTCTGCCTCCCTAGCATCTTCTAACAGGCATCGAAGTGGTCCACGAACTTCTGCCCTAGCTGGGTGAAGGAATTAATGCACTCCGGCTCCAAATGAATGAACTACACCCGGGCTATCTTTCGGAGAGTAGGAGGAAAAGCGATGCATAGGAGTGCGTCGGTGGCCCCTTGGACCCTCATAAGGGCCTAGTAGCTTTCCAGGTGGTCCAGGGGGTCGGTGGTCCCATCATAAGGATCCACCTATGGCATACGGAACCGACCTGGGATCGGCTCCTCTTGGATTTCCTGGGAGAACGGGGGATGGGTGTCGTAGCCCACTAGCTCACTAGTGGAGCCCGGTAGATTGGTAAACTGGCATGATAATTCTGCCAACTGGCGGTCATGCTCCTCCAGGCACTTTTCTGACATGCGTCTGATGGCTTCATCCGTAGACCCCTCCACCGAAGGAGATGGAGAAGGTGATATGGGTGCCTAGTGCCCATGGCAAGGGGTTTTGCCCTTTCTACCTCGATGGGGCTTAGATGTCGCCTACTCGAGGTTTGGTTAGCAGCTTTCCTTGTTGGCAGACCCGGCTCGTTATCTTTTTATTGGAGTTTGATGGCTACCCCGGTTGTCAGTGATCGCCCGTAGTTACGAAGGTCTTCCTTGGAAGGAACACAGGTTATCGCGGGGAGTTGCGGCTGTACCACAGGGGTCCATGGCTACTGGTGAGTGGCCAAAGACTGGTGCTGATGTTAAAGCTGGCGCACTGCTGTGGCAAGGATCTGCATCTGTTGGGTGAGTGTGGCCAACTGGGATTCTGGTGGAGGTTTTTGAACTAGAGTGGATGGCTCTACCTCTGGGTCGTGTGGGTGTCCCCGGGAGGGGGAGTCCCCCAAACGATTAGTGGAGACCTCTCTCACCCTTGTCATTACCATCCTTCCATCAGACTGCTTGTAAAAAGGGGGGTTAAAGGTGGATCAGAGATCGCTTCTCTCCACCTTCCTGGCATGCCAATCTGTTGCTGCCAAGATCATCGTGGCCCGTAGCTGCTGTCAGCACTGGAGTGCGCTCCTTCTGCTTGCTGGTGGTCCTATGGTTTCGGACCTACAAAATAGAGGTTAGTGACCCGGGCTGGGGATTCCGGCGGGGGCACTCCGACGGTCAAGTCAGTGATGATCCAGGGGAACATATCCTTCTAGTCAAGCCCCTCTTGATGGACTCCATACTAGGAGGAGTGAGTAGTGTGAAAGTGGGATGCAAGTGTGTCGGGAGAATTGTGACCGAGCTAGAGGGAATCTCTAGATGGCCTTTTTGCCTTCCCTTGCCTGGATTTTTTGGTGGTGCTTTGTCCTCTTGTTGAGCTTGCACTTGTATTTGTGTTTTTTGATTCGCATACCTCCCCCCTTCGGGGGTGTCAAATGTTCTTTGTAGCCAAGATGGCCGTTGGGTGCCTTCCTCAAGACCTTTGCTGGGCTGGCAGGCGCGTGCGGCGGTATCCCATGCCATGGACGGGACATCTTTCTGGATTCATACTAAGGGAAGCTATCATGTGTTCTGACATTCCTTTTTGTCGCCCCATTCTAAGAAGTCTAGTAGTGCCTCGATCGGGGGGCCACCACCCCCGGGATTTGAATCACTTGGTTGACTTCCTCTTTCGGGTGGTTCAGGTGGTTGGTGAAGGGTGTGGCACCTCGATTGGAGGGTTCCTCCCCTTTCTGGTGCAAGTGGAAGTCGCGGGTAGTTATTGCAGCCTGGTGGGCATCTTGCTGTGATCCTCGGGTGGCTCGCCGGTGTCCTATGGTGGCGGTGCCTTTTCTCTATTCGCCGGTGTCTTTGCTCGAGCTGGGGGCAAAGCAGAAAAGGTAGGGCTTGATCTGGCGGATGGCAGAGCACTGCTTCGGCTCTGAGGGCTCGACCTCAGAGAGACTCCACATGGTGGAGGAGGGCTGAGCTCGACTCTGGACTACAGGGCTCGATCTCGAGGGGCTCGATCTGGCCGAGGGCAAAGAACGGCTCCGTCTCAAAGGGCTCAACCTCAGAGAGACTCCACATGGCGAAGGAGGGCTGAGCTCGACTCCAGACCACAGGGCTTGATCTCGAGGGGTTCAATCTGCTGAAGGGCAGAGCGCAGCTCCAGCTCAGAGGGCTCGACCTCAGAGAGACTCCACGTGGCAGAGGAGGGCTGAGCTCGACTCCGAACCATAGGGCTCAATCTCGAGGGGCTCAATCTGGTAGAGGGCAGAGCACGGTTCTGGCTTAGAGGGCTCGACCTCGGAGAGACTCCACACGACGGAGGAGGGCTGAGCTCGACTCCGAATCATAGGGCTCAATCTCGAGGGGCTCGATTTGGCGGATGTCGCTCGGCTCCGGCCTAAGCATCCCGGGCTCGCGGACCTGACCTGGCATAGGATGGAGCTCAGCTTCGACCCGATGCCCTCTTACACTGTGGGAGCTCAGCCTGGCGAAGGAGCCCGAGTAAAGCATCTGACATAGTGTCTGACAGCTACTCCACATCATCAATCGTGCCACATCATGTATCAAAGCTAAATTTGGGAAACATCTTAGAGCATAGAGAGGAAACATCTCAGAGCATAAAGATAAAAACTCATTAGATTCAAAATCAATTAGCTCCCCCTTGTATATTTTTCTAAAATAATGAATGTTTAAATTTTCCATGATCATACACTTTATTAATATCATTCACCATTCTTCCCCTTTTTGTCATTAATGAAAAAGGTATACAATTAATTGCTCCCTCTGTGTTAAGTACTTTAAGCTCGATTTTTGAAATAGAATGAGAAGATTATTAACATTATTTGAGATAATTTAATGTTCCCATAGAAATTTTGATAAACTAATTTAAATTTATCTTGATTTGATGTTGAATATATAATCATCATTTCATAGATAACATTGCATACACAATAAGTAAGAAATAGATACTTTCAATGCTTTCAAAAGTTTTCATTACAGCTTACAGAATTTGAAAGTACAAACAAAAATACTAAAAAAAATATGGCCTACTCACTGTCACTAGACTCAACTTTAACAGACTTAGACCTACCATACCAAGATCTAGGATGACTAGAAGAACCTCTAGCCCTAGTAGATGGTCCAGGAGGTGGTGGCTATGTAGAGTGAGGTGGTGGTTGTCTAGGGGTAGAAGAGCTGGCTCCTCTAGTAGTAGAAGATAACTGAGATAGGAAAGGCCAAATAATGCTAAGCTCAGTCTATATCTTCTTGATCCCCTCATGAAGTGCAATGATCTCACTAGATTGAGCATTGGCAAAAGCTTCTACAGAACCTCTCAATCAGTCAAACTCAGCTTGGAGTATCCCCACACTTATAGTGTAATAATCCTCACTCTTCCTGGTCTGCTCTAGTGACCCCATCCGATAGGATAGCTCTAGCAATTCTGATCTAAACTGCTGTAATCCATGGTCTACTATTAATCGGATATCATCAGACATAGATCTGAAAGAATTTGTCAGTGACTGAAAGTCTCTCTGTGGCTTTGCTCTGGTAGACTCAACTTTGTCCACTATGGAGTGTAACATCTCAGCTCTTCATAGATCTCTTGAAGTCTAGTATCGATTTTTAATGAAGCTCGCCAATCATCGATCCAACAGTGCTCGTCAGGGATTGTGATAACTATCTGATCTGCTAAGCAAAGAAAGCATGTGATACTGATGGTGGTGAAGTATCTACTGATGGTCCTGGAGAAGGTGTAGTAGATGGTGCAGGGGTAGAAGTCTTTGCTGGTGTTGGTGCTAGTGAAGTCCTAGGACTCTTAGGCTCTCTCTGTATCTATGCATGCTCATCAGCCTATATGTCATTATGTCCTCTGTCAATAGTATCAGTACCATCAACAGGGTGCTCAATCTGATCATCTTCACCTTCCTCCTCATCTGAAGAGGTCCTAGCTCTCTATTCTGATGACTTCTTTGACCAAACTCCTTCAATTTGATGGTAACCCATCCTTTGAACAAATTTTGCCAAATAAGTGTCAGTGTGATGCAATAATCTATTGTCCTCTCCATCCAAGTCAATACCAAAATGCCTGAATACTAAGGTGAAGGCCATACCATAAGGTAGACACGCTTTGGCCTTACAAACTGCATCTCGCATCTGAAACAACATAATATAAGGTAAATTGAGGGCCTCCCCCTCAATCATGTATCTCATGAACATGAAGTCTCTTTCGTTTACCCAGTCAAATTGTCCAGTATGAGGCAAGAAGATTCTGCTTATGATATTGTGTAGAAGCCTCATCTCTAGGGATAGAACATTGGCTTTCACATTTGTTATCCCATCTACACTACTGGACTCTAGAATAAGCCTTAGAGTTCTTTGCCTATCCTTCATAATTAGGTGACATTCTGATGCGGGACAATAATTAAAACTAAATTACTGATATAAAGATCTAATTAGCAGAGAAAAATACAGATTAATTTTTTTATATTTTTTTTTCAAATTTTTAAGAGAGACTCAAAGAAGACAGTAAAGGAAATTAGTTCTAATTAATTACCTTTAAGTAAACCAACAAAATAACTAGAAAAATAGGACTTGGTGGCTAAGAAACCACCGTAAACTAGGGTCTACTTATCAATTATTTAGAAATTAAAGAAAAGGGAAGAGGTTTAAGTTTTACAACATGGAATCATCACTCTAAAATAGATATGGCAGGACTCTCAAATTTTTGTGGTAGGGTTTCAAAATCTCGATCCTGTGCTCCAATCTTCTATTGCAAAACTGGTTCTGAGGCAAGAACTCCTGACTTCAATTCCTGATCACCTGCAAATACTCGACAATAAAAATACAGATTAGAAAGTAGCAAAGGAAGGAAAAAGAATGGAAGGAAAGGGTTAGAAGTGGTGGCTAGGGTCTCTTATCGGCTGGATAGGTAGGGCCTCACACCCCGCGATGCTCCGTAGAACAAAGAAAGGGCCTCACACCCCATGATGCGCACAACAAAGGAAGAAATTTTGATGTAGTCTCTTTATTGATGAATAATAATAATTAATTAAAAGTGGGGTTGATAGGGTTTTTATAGATCCATAACTAGTTGTGTAAGGGATACAAAGACTAGACTTATACTCGCTTGGACTACAACTCCTAGAATCTAGCTCTTGGGTGTCTTGGACTCTTGCTTGTTGGGTTGATCTGGACTCCTCTCAAAGTGGGTGACAACATGAAGCTTTTCATCTCATTTGGGTGCCAAGATGAGGATTGGTGAGGTGCCTTAATATAGGGTCAAGATGCTCCATCACTGGCCATGGTTGTTGGACTCTGGAATCTTGATGTTGTAGGCTTCTACAGGTAAAGCAGTCAATATGGGCCAGCTCGGCCCGGCCCTAACCCATATAGGCTTGCATTTTATGGGCCGGGCCGGGTTAGGCCCACTTATATAAATGGGCCAAAAAAATCCAACCCGGCCCGGCCCTATGTGGGCCGTGGGCTAGTACCAAGCCAGCCCCCTATATGGGCCGTGGGCTAGGGCCATGGACTAGGAACATGGGCTAGGGCCATGGGCCGTGGGCTAGGGATCCACGTGCTGAAAATATCAAGTAGGAAAAACTGAATCAATTTATACTATTCATTTCTGCAGATTTTAGGAAAGGTAGCCGGTGGGAGCCGGGAGCAAGGGAAACCCGGAAATCAAACTTCCGCCTCTCCAATCTACACTATTTTTGATGATGGATCGACACGACATTGGGAAAAGCCTGTGAGCCCTCACGGCAGGCCGGCACGGTGATGGTGGCACCCCCCAACCCCGAGCCCCCTTGAACCCATGCCTTACTGGTCACTGCATCTAATGATCCGTTGAGAGAAATATAAAAAAAAAAGATGGAAGAATGACGAGTCCTCATTGCCGAGGGGCCGAAGTCCTAGGTTCCGGCCGGCGTCATGGTCTCGCGAAATAAGAACGGCGACCGTGGGGTGGGGTTCTTCGTTCTCCCATCTCCGGTTCTCCCAAACAGCCAAACTTGAGACTCCGTTCTTCGGTGGCTCTCCGTGAGTAACTCACGAACTCACCAGTTCTCTTCGATGGAGGGCTGCAGCTTTGACTTAACCCTAACATAGGGTGCCGAGTTTCGACTCCCAGTCTCCCATCATCGTCGAGTAAATAAAATCCATAATGCCTTCAGTCTTCACCCTGTAAGTAGTAATTAGTAAGTCCTAAACCATTAAACTGTAGGACCGTAGGTGAGTTGACTAACAGTAACATATTAAGTGAGCCCTGACCCGTAAGGCTAATTTTTTTTTTTATTATTATTATATCATGGCCCATGGGCTGGCTCGGCCCTAACCCTATTGAGCCCATGGGCTACAGGGGCCAGGCCAAAAAGCCCACTTACATAAATGGGACAATTTTTTTCAGCCCAGCTCGGTCCATTTATAGGGCCAAATGGGCTAGCCCATGGGCTCTAGACCATTTCGACAGGTCCATCTATAGGTAGGTGGACTATTCAGTCTGGTTAGAAGATGACTCAAGAGTTTTGGTGAGACTCTTGAGTTCTGGAAACTTAAGCAGCTCTGAACTTGTTTGATTGAAATGCTTGAAGTAGAAATCCTTGGACTTCCAACACTTTGGGCAAAAATCCTAGAACTCCTTTGAAGTTGGCAACGAGGAAGAGGTTAATTGCTTTGGCTGACTTCTCTTGTTTTGGCATGAATTACTTGAGTTGAGGAGTGCCAATTTGGAGAGTCCTTCAGACATACTTATTTTGAAAAGGAGGGGTGCCAATTTGGAATTCATTTGGCTGACCAAAGTATAAAACATGGAGTGACATGGCAAGTATTCTTGTCGAAGATGAAGTACCAAGTGGTGTTGTCCCAATAAAGTGTCATGACATATCTAAACATGACATGTGTTTTTGTTCACTGATGATGAGGCAGTGATGTCCAAAAATCTTGCAATGGTGGTGCCAAGTATGGAAGACATGTGGTGCCTTGAACAAATTGACTTAGGTTGGCACATGGGGTCACATGTGCCTTGACTTGAGTGCACATGTGATGTTGATTTGGGTGCACATGAAGTCACATAGGTCTTCAATTAGGTCTCCCTTGTGTTACAGGACTCAATAACTAAATTAACTAATAATTACAAGACTCAAAACCAAATAACTAAAGCCCCACTTGACCAATTAGAACCCAATTTGATCAAAAAGGCAAGACCTCATGCAACAAAAATCAATAAATTTGGTAAACAGGGTTTGGCCCAATAGGATTTGACATAATTGATAAATGGGATTTTTATACAAACCATAATTAGTAAAAATGGCTAAACCCAACTAAGCCTATATAACAGAATTTAAAGTAAAATATTTACATGGTAAATGGGATCAGGTTCAAGGCTTTATTCACAGGTGATCTACAGGGATGTGGGTTCAACCTGTCGATATTTTATGGTCCTGGTGTCCACACCAATTCTCCCGTGGTGGGAAAAACTTGATCCTGTCTAGTATGGGTCAATGTCGCTATAATAGCGCTCCAGTAAGTCTGGGTCAACTCTCTGCAAGTCCTCTCTAGTGATCCAAGAATCATCAGTCTCAGGTCATCCTTGCTAAGTACCATATATCATTACCATCTTTACTCCGAGTAGCAATGACCTTGTCATCCAAGATTCGCTCGATCTTCTCTCTCCGAGCTGGTGGTACGGCAGGTGCACACACTTGGGTTGGTTCACTCTCAAGGACTGGATTAGGCCCAAATGGCTCACTAGGAATCAATGTTGTCTTCCTATACTCAATAAGGTCTGAAACGTTGAAAGCTGGACTAATACCTAGTTCAGGTGGTAACTCGAGCACATTAGTATTAGACCCAATTTTCCTAATCACTTCGTATGGTCCACTACTACGGGCATGTAACTTTTTCATTGTTCCAGGTGGGAACTGTTCAGGTCATAGTCTAACCATGATAAAGTCTCCTATATTATATTCTTTGTGTTCTTTTTCTTGAAAATATTCATTGCTTTCATTAATTAATTAATTTTTATTATTATTGACATGCATGTAAACCCTAAACTATAACTGAGTTTGCCCCTTGGTTGGTGGGTGACATGCAGATGAAAATTTAACATGAACTCCTAATAGATGCCATAAGGTTCTCCATAAATAGATTGTAAACCTAACATGTTCAATGAATGTATGTAATACACTAAACTCTACAAAATACAATCTATCGGTTAGAGAAACATAGCAAGCTTCAGGAAAAGGAAGAAAATAAGAAATGGATCCAGGGTTAGACTGGAAATAAGAAGGGTTTTCAAGGAATAGCCCTAGACTAATGGGGTTAACCTTAAGGGTTTTAGGTATTGCTACAGGGTCTGTCCTATAGAAGAATGGGTCACTAATCTCAGGGAAGAGATCTTCAATTGGAGTCAAAGGAGTGACTTCAGCCTGAGGGTACCGGACTAAAAAATTCATGTCCTCAATAGGCTCTATGACTTGAGTCTCTTCTTGTGTTTCCTCAGGTAAAGTCTCAGCGGTAGGTGTAGGTTCCTTTTGAATCTCTTTTTCTAAGGATCCTACCAGTACAGTTTCAATCAAGGTATGGTCATGGTCAACTAACTATGGGCTGGCTTCAACCAGAGTGCCTATCGGGTCAGCTAATTCTGGGTTGGCCTTAATTTAGGTATGGTTAGAATTATCTATGAAAGGAAAGTGCCCTAAAAGCCAATCTTATGTAAGGGCATTTTTTGTAATCTTCAAACTCCTATATGATATTTAATATATTAATAAAGGCATATTGTTTCATCATACTACTGTGTCTTACTTAAAGATTATGATGAACCCTATAGGTTATGGCAAATGGAATTAGTGTTATAAGGGAAATCATGATAGTGAGATCTAAGTTCCTATAAACCCTAACCTAAAATGTCCCTAGTCGATGGACCATCAGTTCGGGGATCGATAAGTCCAGAAAGAGTAGCTTATCCTATGTATGCTCTATTAAGAGGGTGGTTGGTCTCATAGCCACTTATGTAGAGATATTAATACATGGATAAGGGTGCTCATTAGGATATGAGTTCACTGAACTAATCCGTACCAAGACTATCTTATGGAAGTCTTACTACCTGTCGAAAGATAGATCTCAAAGTACGAGTTGTGCATATGATCTTTAGACGTGAGGACATCATGTGATGGGGAAAATAACGCACGCTCTGATACCAAAAAATGATGGGGAAAATAATGCACGCTCTGATACCAGAAAATGATGGGGAAAAAAAGAGCAAGCAAGGATGATGCAAATATGATTATATTTTTTTTTAGGGTATTATCTTTGGTTCCCGATTGCAAGCAAAGAGAACCTAGAAAAACTGAAAGAAAAGAGGTCTATGCTAGCAGATCAATCCCTAAGAAATGATAGACCAGGACCCTGAGATTAAGGAACCCTGGGATTAGGACTAGCTCGATACACCCAATACCTACCTAGGAGATGGGGATGCAAACCTTTCAAATTTTGAAGCACCTGGTGCAGAGATCGCTCCACTCGATGGATATGGCCTGGATGTCCGAGCAATTGCGCCCGTGGATGCGCCGGTTCCCAATCATGTGGCCGTGATGGCAAGATGACCCATCTCCGATGCCCGTAGCACCGAGGAAGACTTGTAGGCAGCAAGAGAAAGAACGGTTAGCGAAGAGATAAGAAGTGTTGAAGTTGAAATAGGGTTAGGGTAGAGAAACAGGGCTTCGAGCTTGGTATCCGATTGGAGTCCGAAATCGAAGTTGATAACTTGAGGCCTCGCACCCTGCGACATCACGGAGGATGAAGGAATTGTGGCCTCTCACCACGCGACACCCTCAGGCGAAGGAATGTGGCCTCTCACCATGCGACGCCCTCAGGCAAAGGAATGTGGCCTCTCACCACGCGACGTCCCGAAGGACGAAGGAAGCTCTCACTCAACCTAGCCTAAGAGACAAGGATTGAAGAAGAGGATGGAACACACAAGCTTTCTTTCATTAATCATCAATCCTCTACAAGGAGAGATTGGGTCCCCTTTTATAGACACCATAGAGTACATTCAAATTTCAAATGAAAAAACCATTCAAATTTTGAACCCAAAATACAATCCAAATAAAAGTGGCACCCAAAGCTTTGGAGGGAGTTCTTCAAGGCCAACCAAGAGGGAAGAAAAATGGCATGGCAAGATACAAGGCTTGGGGAGGGGAGTTTGTCCTTTTGACTTCCTTATTTGCTTGCTCAGTTTGGTAGAAAACTTGAAGTAGGGCAAGCTTGGAGGGATGTGTCCCCTTTGGAGTCTTATTCCATACCTAGATTGAGTGATTCATGGCTGACCAAGGGAGAAGAAGATTGGGTATGGCTTGATGCTTGGCTTGAAGAGGGGGCTTGATGCTTGGCCTTCCTTCCTTGTGTGCATAGTTTTTGAAAGAAGCTTGGATGGAGGCAAGCTTGGTGGAATGTGTCCTCCAAAATTTCTTCTAGGCTTGATCCTTGGCCGACCAAGGGAGAAGAAGATTGGGTGTTGCACATTTGATGGCTTGGCATGGGGAGTGTGCTCCTTGGTCTTCCTTTCTTGCATGAATATTTTAGGAAGAGGACTTGATTGGAGGGCTTGCTTTGTGGCTTGAATCTTCAACAACCCAAATATGATGGCTCATGGCATGATATGGGGAGGGGATTATGGAGGCGTGTGGACTGCTTATGGGGCACCTCCTTGCTTCCATTCTTGGGTGCACAGGTGGCATTGATGTGGCGCCATGCAGCTGATGAAGTGGCAGCGTCAAGTCAAAGCTTGGTCCACTAAAATGGGCTTGACCCAAAGGACAAGTTTTCTCTCATTGGGTTGGGACCCGAAGTTCAGGCAGACCCAGACTTGGATTAAAATAAATTACAGGACTCGAGTTGACCTAATCTTGACCCAATTGGTCAAGGTACAAGATTTAGACTTGGCTCAAAACAAAGATAATTACAAAATTAAAGGCTTGAAGCCTTATTACAGGACTCAATGGGTAGAACCCTAATTAGAGATCCCATGAAGGTTGAAGGGCTCAAGTCAAACCCTGATGCCCACATCAATTCTCCCGGGGTGGGAGAAACTCGACCCTGTCGAGTGGAGGTTGATTTAGCTTTGGTACTTCTTCAGTGGGTTGATGCATGGCCGGTCCTCCTGGGTGATCCACGAATCATCAGATTTGGGTCGGCCTTGCTAACGGACCAAGAAATCTGAAAGCCGTTGTCCTGTGCTGCGGTAGCTCGACCATCCAGGACATGCTCAATCCATACTCCTTACTCAGGTCAAATTGGAAGTGGACACTCGGGTCTGGTTTTCTCTCCAAAAAGGATTAGGCTCAAATCACTCGCTAGGTGGTTTGCTGGTTCCCTATACTCAACTAGGTGCAAGATATTGAGAGTCGAGCTAATGTCCAAAATCAGGGTATTAGGGTCACTCTTCTATCACTCTAAGGGACCAATTCAGCGAGCATAAAAACTTCTTTATTATTTTAGAACCCCCAATTCTCTACTTAGCTTGCTTTTGGGAATGACCAAACTTTAACTATTTAAATTAATTTTCGTGTCCCTAGTATGCAATGCAAGTGATCATGCATATTCTGAGACTTAACTAGACACAAAAGTAATCTAAACTAGGTATTCCTAGTAAGAGGAATTTATTGGGTCCTAGGGCCTAAACCTACTAGATCATTGGTTCTCTAGGCTTGACCCTAGCCTGGTATGCACAAGAAAAATTTTTAAGGATCCCTAACAGATGCCATAAAGTATGCCAGAAGTAGAGGGCGAATGGGATGGGCTCTAAGGAGTCATGCAAAATGATAATCTCAACAAAAAGTGCACTCATAGTCCTAGAAATGTGCGAAGGTTCGGGGAAGGGTAGGAAATAAGGAGGAGACTCAAGGACTGGTTCAAGGTTTAGGCTACTGACCTTAATATGTGAATGTAGGTCTACAGGCATGCTCATCTTAACCTCATGGTCAGTACTAGGAGGATCGATAGGTGCAAGTCCTCGGGTAGGCAGGATGCTCCTAGATAGTGGAGGGCTTTCGAGAAGGTCTTTGGAACATTCATCTTGAGAATCGATACCTTCATCTATTTCGTTTGATCCTGGCTTGGTCAATTCTACTACAAGGTCTATAGTGGACTCAGGATCATTATCATTTGGGACCTTGCTAAGTTCTGGGGTATCCTTAATGATTCCATCAGGTGGGAGCTGATCAATTAAATTATTAGGCGATACCTCCTCACATTCTTCTTCTTCTTCATATTCATTAACAAGCTTATGTCAGGCTCATATATGACCTCTTCAAACTCACCGAAGGGTTCTAATCCTTTCTCCTTTGGTTCCTCTATAGGCACGACTATGGTTGGGTCAACTACTTTTGGGATGGCCATACCTAACTCCTTCTCAGTGTTTTCTTTCTGGTCAAGAGGTGACACGGGTGGGGATCGATAAATAAAAGTCTGGTTCACTACAGATGTCAGATCAATCGGGATTTGATTCAAGTTGGTAGAGGTCGGCTTTAAGTCCAAAGTATTAGATCGAGTATATCTTAAAGACCACTCACAGTCTTGGGCTTCTTGGTAGGCTTGCTCTAACTTATTGGTCTTTTCAAAGCCTAATTTTCTATAGATGTCTGGGTGTAGCCAAGCCCTAAACCTCAATGTGATCTAAACCTCGGTCTCAATGGTATTACATTTCATGACATACCACTGGAAGTCCTCGATATACTCAGACACTGGACTATTATCTTGTCTCAATTGGTACCACCGGCCTAGAAGTCTTTGCTCATAGGATTCACCTAGGTACCCTGCTCTCAACTTACTTCTCATGTCTTTCCAAGTTACCTTAGACTCTTGTCTCTCATACTTCATTCTTCTTCTAACATCAAACCAATAACGTTCGGCTGAACCCCGAAGATGCATTTGGGCAAACCTGTCCTTACTATCCTCACACAGATCGCTCCACTTAAAATATTCATCCATATCGTCCTCCCAATCAATATAAACCTGACGATCATGACTTCCTCGAAAAGGACAAAACTGAGGATAGACTCTAGGGTTAGATGCCATGAAAATACTGACTAGCTAAAGGGCAGTTAGGCTAAAGGACTTCTAATTCTAGACTAGTCATGCAACACACAACGAACGTCTAAGATCTAATAGACCTAGAATCTCAACCAGTTGCCTAGGTCAGAGTGGCAAACCAGTCTGTAGTAGCCTTGTCCTTGGCCAGGTAGGTGGAGGGGAGTGGAGGTTCCTCTCTGCTTGCCTTAGACACCAATTTTGTAATTGGCCAGGTAAGCGAACCAACCCACAAGCCCTGATTCACCAAGCCTAGACACCACGAACTCAATACAAACAGATTGGGCTATCACCAAGATTAGACACTTGGTCTTGACTCGACCAAATGGGTGTCCCTAAGCTCTCTAGAGAAATTAGGTGTCTAACTGGTTTTAGTTAGGGTTTGGGTTTGGGATGCAGGTTAGTGGTTTGTGGGCTAGGGACAGGTGATGAACTCCTGACCCTATGTCAAATTGCCACCTTTAAGTGTTTTATGAACAATGTAGGCACAAAAATGTCTAAGAAAAATATTTAATATATGTATATATATATATATATATATATATATATATTTGGATATATGGATGATAAGCAAAGTGCAAAAGAATTCTAAATATGAACTAATTGCATGAACTAACTAAATGAGACAAGAAAGAGATGCTTGCTGAAACTGCAGGCCTGAGAATATCTCAGGTGGTATTTTGGCTTGTAGAATTTCTATAGGCTGAAATAAAATCTGAGAAAATAAAAAAAAATCCACTAAATGCAATAGATCCAGAAAAAGAAAAACAAAGTAAAATAGAGATTCCTACAAAAAGAAAAAATTAAAATAGCAGACTAATTAAAAACTGGACAGAATGCAGAAACTAAATGCAAGAGCACTAGTCCTAGCCTAGGCTCTGATACCAAAAAATGATGGGGAGAATAATGCATGCTCTGATACCAGAAAATGATGGGGAAAATAACGCACGCTCTGATACCAAAAAATGATGGGGAGAATAATGCATGCTCTGATACCAGAAAATGATGGGGAAAAAAAGAGCAAGCAAGGATGATGCAAATATGATTATATTTTTTTAAGGGTTTTATCTTTGGTTCCCGATTGCAAGTAAAGAGAACCTAGGAAAACTAAAAAAAAGAGGTCTATGCTAGCAGATCAATCCCTAAGAAATGATAGACCAGGACCCCGAGATTAAGGAACCACGGGATTAGGACTAGCTCGATACACCCAATACCTGCCTAGGAGATGGAGATGCAAACCTTTCAAATTCTGAAGCGCCTGGTGCAGAGATCACTCCACTCGACGGATGCGGCCTGGATGTCCGAGCAATCGCGCCCATGGATGCACCGGTTCCTGATCATGTGGCCGTGATGGCAAGACGACCCATCTCCGATGTCCGTAGCACTGAGGAAGACCTGTAGGCAGCAAGAGAAAGAACGGTTAGCGAAGAGATGAGAAGTGTTGAAGTTGAAATATGATTAGGGTAGAGAAACAGGGCTTCGAGCCCGGTATCCGACTGGAGTCCGAAATCGAAGTTGATAACTTGGGGCTTCGCACCCTGCGACGTCCCGGAGGACGAAGGAATTGTGGCCTCTCACCACGTGACGCCCTCAGGCGAAGGAATGTGGCCTCTCACCATGCGACGCCCTCTGGCAAAGGAATGTGGCCTCTCACCATGCGACATCCCGAAGGATGAAGGAAGCTCTCACTCAACCTAGCCTAAGAGATAAAGATTGAAGAAGAGGATGGAATACACAAGCTTACTTTCATTAATCATCAATCCTCTACAAGGAGAGATTGGGTCCCCTTTTCTAGACACCCTAGAGTACATTCAAATTTTGAACCCAAAATACAATCCAAATAAAAGTGGCGCCCAAATCTTTGGAGGGAGTTCTTCAAGGCCGACCAAGAGGGGAGAATAATGGCATGGCAAGATACAAGACTTGGGGAGGGGAGTTTGTCCTTTTGACTTCCTTATTTGCTTGCTCAGTTTGGTAGAAAACTTAAAGTAGGGCAAGCTTGGAGGGATGTGTCCCCTTTGGAGTCTTCTTCCATACCTAGATGGAGTGATTCATGGCCGACCAAGGGAGAAGAAGATTGGGTATGGCTTGATGCTTGGCTTGAAGAGGGGGCTTGATGCTTGGCCTTCCTTCCTTGTGTGCAAAGTTTTGGAAAGAAGCTTGGATGGAGGCAAGCTTGGTGGAATGTGTCTCCCAAAATTTCTTCTAGGCTTGATCCTTGGCCGACCTAGGGAGAAGAAGATTAGGCATTGCACATTTGATGGCTTGGCATGGGGAGTGTGCTCCTTGGTCTTCCTTTCTTGCATGAATATTTTAGGAAGAGGACTTGATTGGAGGGCTTGCTTTGTGGCTTGAATCTTCAACAACCCAAATATGATGGCTCATGGCATGATATGGGGAGGGGATAATGGAGGCATGTGGAATGCTTATGGGGCACCTCTTTGCTTCCATTCTTGGGTGCACAGGTGGCATTGATGTGGTGCCATGCAGCTGATGAAGTGGCAGTGTCAAGTCAAAGCTTGGTCCACTAAAATGGGCTTGACCCAAAGGACAAGTTTTCTCTCATTGGGTTGGGACCCGAAGTTCAGGCAGACCAAGACTTGGATTAAAATAAATTACAGGACTCGAGTTGACCTAATCTTGACCCAATTGGTCAAGGTACAAGATTTAGACTTGGTTCAATGCAAAGATAATCACAAAATTAAAGTCTTGAAGCCTTATTACAGGACTCAATGGGTAGAACCCTAATTAGAGATCCCCCGAAGGTTGAAGGGCTCAAGTCAAACCCTGATGCCCACATCATCATGGTTCCTTTTGCACACTAAGCCATGTTTTGGTTCATACTCATTCATGACATTAAGTCATGTACGGGGTGTTCTCGGATATGGTGGAAGGTGTATGAAGGATATGAGTGGACCAACAAGGAATCAATCATTCCTAGTAAGAAGAATTGTTATCCCAAGTGATCTCTTCATTTGATGACTCAAAAAGTCTTTGATCAGGATGAGATTAGAAGTGATTTCTAGGTCATCAACTGAGTCATCATTATCGAATAGAGATTCGAGATGACTAAGTGCTAGGGTTTGACATTTATCCATACCCATCACTTAATCGGGATAATGAGAGATCGAAAGATTGAATTGCACGATAACTTTCTCTAGAAGGGTATTTTGGTACTTTTCACCAAATTCCTCATCTTCTGGGTAGGCATGACACATTGCTAGAGGTCAATTATGTCTTGTAGGTATTCATGAACCAATTAGATTGGTTTCATGAGTCAATTCGATGGACAGATCGAATTGGCAATTTTGGTCAGCTCAATTTGACCTAATTAGGTCAATCGGGTTTGATTGGTTCGAATCGCCTTAAACCTAAACCTACTGCTGGCTAGATGTGGAACCCAAATGGTCACACACATTAGGAAGTTGACCAAGGAAGTCATTCATAATTTAATTAGGGTCATGAGATCCTAATTGGCTAGCTAGATTGCATACTAGCATGTGTAGGCTAACCTAATTCCTAACCTAAGTTGATTTGGGTTCAGTTTCATGCTAAATTGATTAATCAATTAAAAGGGAACTTGAATTAGGACATGTCTTAATTAAGACAACCTATATCAAGTTTTATCCTGATTTAATTGGACATGGAACGCCACTTGGTCTAGAGTCCAAGTCGGAATGGACTCCTTGGGCGCATATGTGTGTGCGTCAAGGAAAAGGGATTGCAGAAAAGACCAAGAGTCCTTCTGCAGATGAAATTCTCTTGCTAATTTCATCTGGACTCCTCTTGCCACATGTCCCCACATCTCCTAGGATAGATTGACTGGTCAGAGCAAGTTTGAAATTGGTGTGGGGGTTGGATAAAGAGCGCGCGCGTATGAAGAGTTGCAACCAATCATGTGGTGCGAGGTTTTGAAGCAGAGTCCTTCTATTGACAGGACTCTTCTTTTCTTCAATAATTGGGGACTAAAATGATGCCTCTTGGCTTCCTAGAGTCTGATACTTTCCTTGTGGCAAGTGAGAAATCATCCAGGAATGAGAAGGGATGTAGATATGGGCCTTGGTGCATGAATTGGCATATTGGATATGATTTCTCAAGCCAAATAACTTCTCTTCGATCTTGAAAAATCATATATGATAAGTTGATGGCGGGCCATATCACACGCCCCTCTTAAATCTATAAATAGGGGGTGGTGTTCTACATTTTCAATTAGATTTCCATTGGAGTTATTTTGAGTGACTCTCTCTCCCTCCCTCCTCCTTAAGACAAACCTTGTCTCCTTATCTCCTTAAGACAAGGTTGTTCTTACTAGGACAAGTCTTAAGTTTTAAGACATAAGCATAGAGTGTCCTACAGGAGGGCTATCCCAAAACCAAGAGTGGTTTTGGAGAGCATTCAGAGTGCCCTACAAGAGGGTAGGGTATCCTACAAAGGTGAAAGTCCAGAAGGCTGTCAAGAAGAGTCCTAGTCAAGTAAGCAACTGAGGTAGGAGTTCTTCCTTGAGTCAATTCCTGTATGGATCACCGTTGGAGGGCTTGTACTTGTGAGCCTAGTGGAAAGGAGTGGAAAAACATCATTCCAGGTATTTTTCATGAACCATATTTGCGATATATTAGTTGTATATGAATGAGGGGATCTCGGGATTAGGGTTTCTAGCCAATAAGGATTTTTCTTTGTACAAATTTTTGAAATCCATCTACTAAGGGGTAGTAAAGATGTCATCATGCATTCATGATGACTCTTAACAAACCCATCAATCTAACTCTAGGTCTACCACCTGTATCTCCTCATCTACAAACTCATCTACTAAGCTCACATCAACATCATAAACTTCCACTACAATTATAGCTTGGTGAACCAATGGGGTAGTAAAGATGGGTCGATTAAGGAGAGGTGGACTGATTTTGAGGTTCTGACTAACTATACTGATCCTAGTCAGTTTAGGTCGATGGGTTAAGGGGCCAAGGGAAGTTGGTCTTGGTGAACCAGGGTTGGTGCGAATCTTATGGATTTTGTTGACCCCTGGAATGATTTTGATAACATTGGAGTATGTATTTGATACTAACTCCTTCAAATTATTTAAGAAGTTTTGCAGGAAATTGGTTACTTTTAGTTTTAAATAGTTTTCAAACTAATTGTAAAGTAATTCAATTGTGTATAAAATTTTATGAACTTGAACTTGTAAAACTCCTAGTTTTATTAATCTTGTAATCTTGTAAAATGGGCTGAAAATTATTAAAATTAAAGAGTATGTAGATTAGCTTCTATTTGATTCAATGTTGAAGACTTTTGGAGAAGCTTGAAGCAATTTTTGAAGATTTGCAAGAGCTGACTCTTGGATCAAGAGTTGACTCATGGTGGCACGGCACGGAGGATGTTTCAGTGTTTCAGCATCAAGAACCGACTCCTGTCCCAAGAGCCGACTCGTCCAAAGTTATGTATTTTGAAGGTCTGAGAACTCGAGTCGACTCTGCCCTGAAGAGCCGACTCTAGGTATTCATGGTTTTGACTTGACTGAAGGCAAGAGCTGACTCTAGCCAGAAGTGCCGACTCTTATAGAATTTCATTTTGGGCTATCTGAGACCTCGAGCCGACTCGTAGACCTCGAGCCAACTCGTGGAGTCATTTTCTGCATTGCAACGTCTAGTTGCTGAAGTTGAAATTTGAATTCCAATTCATCTCTAACAGCTATTTCACGAATCCCTAGGTCCTACAATGGCCATATCTCTTGGAAAACTATAAAAGGGGTTGTTTTTGAAGGATTAAAGAATTTTTTAGAGCTTTATTATGGAATTATCATGAGATATTGAAGAGCTTTCAAGTCATTCACCTACCTACCTCAAAGAGCTTTCAAGTTGGATTCAAAACTTCACCAACTCTACTCCATCATTGAATCCACTCATTAAAGAAGGGAAGAAGTAGCTTGAAGAGCATAAAAGAGCATTCAAGGCTTGACTTCATCTTGATCTACATCGGCAATACTTAAACAAACTCGGTTTGTTGTAGTTGCTTGTTTATCATTTCTTTATCTTAGTTTTCTCTCTAAGAATAGCAAGGGGTTGTATCTTGAGAGAGGGTTGGAGGTTTTTTAGGTGAACCTTATAAAACCTAAGTTGGGTTCTTGGTGATCCCGGTGTAAAACCAAGTGTTTGGATTTTTCTTTGGTGATCCCGTTTAAAACCAAAGGGAGTTAGGGTTTCTTTGGTGATCCTGATAAAACCAAAGTGTATAGATTTGGATTGTGAGCCTAGTAAAACAATTTGACTGTATTCCGGTTGGGGGATATAGTGGAAATCCCAAGTGGTGCTTGGGTATTGTTGTAGGAGCCGGTTGCTCTGAACCACTCTAAATCTCTTTGTGTTTGTGATTGTGTTCTTATTACTTTATTGCTTTTACTTAATTACTTCCGCATTGCATATTGAACCACAACACCAAAAGAATTTGAAATTGCACATTATCATGAAAAGTTTTTTATTCCCAATTCACCCCCCTCTTGGGAAGCCACCTGGGCAACAGATTCTCTCTAAATTTTTGAATCGCTTATCTATTCGGTCACATTTATTGTTCATCAAGGCAAGCTGATCATTCATGAACCTCATAAAGGTTTCAAGGTTGTACTCCATGATCACAATAGGTTGGGGTGAGAATACTTGTTGGGTCAGACTCCTAATCTATTGGTAACCCAATGCAAACACACAGAACTTGACTCGAACTAGGATTTCCTAGACCTAGAGCTCAATTAAAATGGGTTAGTACAAATTACAGCCAATTTAATAATTATCCTGTCCACTGGCCAGGTAAGAGGTGGGGTCATAGGAGGCTCGCCATGCTTTCGCAGGGTCCTAATTAAAAACCATGAAACCACTTAGGGTATTTGCCTCTGGATCTCTAGCCTTGACACCAGATTCAAGTGAAATCGAAGGATTGGGTGCACTAGTTTACACACAATACTTGGAACCCGACCTGTTGGTGTCCCTAGCTCACTAGAGCAAATTAAGTCTAATTAATTTTAATTAGGTTAGGATTGATGCAAAGGTGGTGGTTGTGGGCTAAGGAAGGGTGATGAAATCCCTCCCTTATATAGATATTGAGTGCCTTTAAGATTAGGTTTGGATGATGCAATCACACAAATATGAAACCCTAGATGCAATCAAACTAAAATAATTAAAAATAAAAAAAAATAATAATTAATTTTTTTTTTGTATTATCAAAAATTTAAGTTTTAGATCAGATTAATTTTAGATTTTCGATCTCAGGATTTCACGTCCGGCCATAGCTCATACTCCCATGGATCATAAGTATACTTTCGTATACCCACTAAGGAGGCGTGATTTCCTTCCATCAGAAAATAGCAAATAAAAAATTTATTTTTATCTGATTTTTCTGTGATTAGTAGAGGATTAACAAAAAACTTATTACTAATTTTTTTGATTTTTTTTAGAGTGGATTTTCATGTAATTTTATTTCAGCCTAGTTCTAGGTATACAGAAATTTCAGAACTAGCAGTTAAACCCTAGTTTAACCTTTGCTCTGATAAAAAAAATGATGCCAGAAAATAATTGAAACTAAATTACTGATATAAAGATATAATTAGTAGAGAAAAATAGAGATTAATTTTTTTATATTTTTTTTCAGATTTTTAAGAGAGACTCAAAGGAGACAGTAAAGGAAACTAGTTCTAGTTAATTACCCACAAGTAAACCTATAAAATAACTAGAAAAACAGAACTTGGTGGCTGAGAAACCACCGTAAACTAGGGTCTACTTATCAATTATTCAAAAATTAAAGAGAAGGGAAGAGGTTTAAGTTTTACCAATGTGGAATCATCCTTCTGAATCAGATATGGCAGGACTCTCAAGATTCTTGCATCAAGGTTTCAAAATTTGATCCCGGGCTCCGATCTTCCATTATGAAACTGGTTCTAAGGCAAGAACTCCTGACTTCAATTCATGATCACCTGCAAACACTCAACAATGAAAACTCAGATTATAAAGCAGCAAAGGAAGGAAAAATAATGGAAGGGAAGGGTTAGAAGTGGTGGCTAGGGTTTCTTGTCGGCTGGATAGGTAGTGCCTCACACCCCATGATGCTCTGTAGAATAAAGGAAGGGCCTTACACCCCACAATGCACACAGCAAAAGAAGAAATTTTGACAGAATCACTTTATTGATGAATATTAATAATTAATTATAAGAGGGGTTGATGGGGTATTTATAGACCCACAACTAGTAGTGTAAGGGATACAAAGACTAGACTTGTACTCCCTTGGACTACAACTCCTAAAATCTTGCTCTTGGGTATCTTGGACTTTTGCTTGTTGGGCTGATCTAGACTCCTCTCAAAGTGGGTGACAACATGAAGCTTTTCATCTCATTTGGGTGCCAAGATGAGGATTGGTGAGGTGGCTTGATGTAGGGTCAAGATGCTCCATCACTTAGCCATGGTTGTTGGACTCTAGAATCTTGATGTTGTAGGCTTCTGCAGGTAGGTGGACTCTTCAGTCTGGAAAGAAGAGGACTCAAGAGTTTTGGTAAGACTCTTGAGTTCTAGAACTTAAGTAGCCATGAACCTGTTTGATTGAAATGCTTGAAGTAGAAACCCTTGGACTTCCAACACTTTGGTGAGCAAATATCCTAGAACTCCTTTGAAGTTAGCGACAAGGAAGAGGTTAATTGCTTTGGCCAACTTCTCTTGTTTTGGTGTGAATTACTTGAGTTGAGGAGCGCCAATTTGGAGAGTCCTTCAGACTTACTTATCTTAAAAAGGAGGAGTGCCAATTTGGAATTCATTTGGTCGACCAAAGTATAAAACATGGAGTGACATGTCAAGTATTCTTGTCCAAGATGAAGTACCAAGTGGTGTTGTTCCAATAGAGTGTCATGACATGTCCAAATATGACATGTGCTGATGTCCCCTGATGATGTGGTAGTGATGTCCAAAAATCTTGCAAAGGTGGTGCCAAGTATGGATGACATGTGGCACTTAGAACAAATTGACTTTGGTTGGCACATGGAGTCACATGGGCCTCGACTTGAATGCACATGTGATGTTGATTTGGGTGCACATGAAGTCACATGGGTCTTCAATTGGATCCCTGATGCAGGATGACTCTAAGAATGCTAAATATGTAGTAAAAGCAGTAAACTAATTTTTTTTGTGATTTTTTGATTTAGGTTTGATGGCTAATTTCTCAAAGCAAAGTAAAGAACTAGCAAGTATTCAGCAATTCTAAGAATCAACTTGTTGCAGGCTGAATTATGCAAGATAACTAAAAGACAGGACCCAAAAATTGAGGAATTCCTACTTAAGATAGTTAACTTCAAGCAAATCAGATAATAAGAGAAGGGAAGGTTTCTTACCAGTCAGAAATGATAAATTCAATAGTAGAAGAGATCACTCACAACTCTGATCGGAGCCTGGAAGAAGAAGCCATGTTTTCCTTGAATTTGATGGCGGATCTGGGCGGTCCGAGCAGCAAAGAAGGCCTCCTCAAGGGAGGGAAAGCACCTCGGGGATCCTGCAAGGGCTTCAATTCCTTGGAAGTGGCTGATCTCCAGGGACACAGGAGGGTGCTAGGGCAGCAGGGTTTCAATCTAGGAACATAGGGAGAGCACTCAAAGAGAGAACCAAAACTCAAACTCAAGACAATTTAACAAAATTTCAGCAAGGTTTATTCATAAGAAAAAGATGCTTACAAGAGGGGGAGAGGTGGGGTATTTATAGAGCTCCCATGCCCTCACTAACCATGGTTACTCTTGGGTTACAAGTCCTCTTCCAAATTAGAATACAAGTCCTTTCCTAGCTATGTTAGAATTACAAGGTTTAAAGGGATTAGGAGTCCTAGCTAGGTTAGAATAACTTGGTCTTCTCCCACTTTTCTTCACCTTGGACTAGGTCAACTCTTTAGATGCCCACTCCTTGGGCATGTGGACTTTAGGGCAGGAATGGGGGAGGTCGGCCAAGTGCTTGGAAGATTGGGATTGGGCCTCTTGGAAGCTGGGTTGCATGGTTCCCTGGGTTGGCATACACCCGGCATCAAAAGGAAATCTTGGTCTCTTGTCTTGGGCTTGCTTCCTGCGCCAAAATTTGGAGGCCTAGAGTACTGAGATAGCCTGGTAAACATGGGCTCCTGGTATATGAAATATTTTGGAAGCATCTAGAGGAAATTTGGCATCTAGAATGGCATCCGGAGGGAATTACGTCACCTGGGTGTTGATTGTGTTCCCCTAAGCTGGTGTAACTACTTCTGGCTTCAGAATGAGGTCTGGTGGAACTCCAAAATAACATAGCCTCCTCCCTTGTACAAGAAGTGAACTCACACTAGACTCATACAGGTATACAAGACTTAATGTATTGGACCAGGTTGAGGGTTGAGACAAATCAACTAACCTCAACTTATTACAGGACTCAATCCTAGTTGATTACAAAACTTTGACACATGGTTAGGTAATCCAAATAGGAACCAGTAATCTGTGTCTGATCCTAGTGCCCCTACCAATTCTCCTGGGGTGGAAGGAACTCGATCCCATCGAGTGTGGGATAACTTGGCTCTCCTAGTGCTCGAGTAGGTCTGGGTTGAGGTGCTGCAAATCCTCACGGGTGATCCATGAGTCCTCAGATTCTGGCCGACCTTGCCACTGGACAAAATACCTGTGATAGCCTCTATTCTGGGTACATATGGCTTGATCGTCTAAGATTCTCTCGATCTTTTTCTTACTATTTGGCCAATTGGTTGGTGGACACTCTGGGACAGGCTCACTCTCAAGGGAAGCGATAGGTCTAAAAGGCTCGTTGGGAATCACTGCCGGTTCCCTATACTCTACCAGATCTGAGATGTTGAATGTAGAACTAATGCCTAAGTCGAGTAGTAACTCAAGCACATAGGCATTGGGTCCAACTCTCTTTTTTATTTTAAATGTGCCAGCTCTGCGAGCATGAAGTTTCTTTACGGTCTGTGGAGGGAATCATTCAGGCCTAAGCCTGATCATCACAAAATTTCCTGCAAAAAATTCTTTAGCTCTCTTTCAAGAATTAGCCAAGTTCTTATATAGTTCATTACTTAGGTTTATCTTTTAGATAATTTCTTGATGCAATTATCTAACATGCTATGCAAAAGACTCAGCTGACTCAAAAACTCATGAATATGAGGGTAAGGAGATCAAATCAAGAGGTTTATTTGGTTTGTATCTATGGACAACCTCAAAAGGACTCTTCCTTATGGACCTATTAACAGAACTATTGTAAGCAAATTCAGCTCGGGGTAACAATAGGTCCCAATTTCCTGTGTATTCACCTACGAGGCATCTAAGAAGGTTTCCTAAGCTTCTATTCACTACCTCGATCTGACCATCGGTCTGTGGGTGGTAAGTGGTGGAAAATTTTAATTTGGCTCCTAATAGGTGCCAAAGGGTCTTCCAAAAGTAACTAGTAAAGCGAACATCCCTATCTGACACTATTGTTTTAGGCAATCCATGTAATCTAACCATCTGGTCAAGGAAAAGATGGGCTACTATGGATGCGTCAAAGGTTTGAAAGCAGGGTATAAAATTAGCCATTTTAGAAAACCTATCAACCATTTCAAATATTGAAACATGTTTCTTGAGGGTCATAGGTAGGCTTAAAACAAAGTCCATACTTAAGTCCTGCCACGGATGGTCTGGTACGGGTAGAGGGGTATACAATCTAGTATTTTGTTTCTGCTATTTTGTAACAACACAAGTTCTACATCTGGACACTATATTGGCAACGTCTCTCTTCAAACTAGGCTAAAAGAACTGGTCCTCTATAGCTGAGATAGTCTTATTTCTTCCAAAATGACTAGCAAGGCCTCTAGCATGGGTTTCCCAGACTAAGAATTCTCTAAGTGATGTTTTGGGAATACAAAGTCTATTGTTTTTAAACAAATAACCATCTTGAAGGGTGTATTCACTATAGGCACTAGATGGTCCTTGAGCTAGGGATTGGGCAATTTCACTAAAGTCTAGACAGGTTGCATATTCATCTTTTAACCTATCAAATCCAATGACTTCAGTGCTAATGGTATTCAATAGTAAGGCTCATCTACTAAGGGCATCTGCTACCTTGTTTTCAATTCCAGCTTGGTGTCTAAGTACAAAGGTATATGCTTGTATAAATTCTACCCACTTAGCAAGCCTAGGGTTTAGTTTCTTCTGGGAGTTCAGAAATCGGAGTGCTTCATGATCAGAATATAAAACAAACTCCTAGGGTAGTAAATAATGTCTCCAGTATCTAAGAGCTTGTACTACCGTATAAAACTCTGTCATAGGTTGAGTACTTTAATTTAGCCTCATTAAGTTTCTCACTGAAAAAGGCTACTGGGTGATTCTCATGGCTCAGAACTCCTCCTATGCTTACTCCCGAAGCATCACAAGCTATCTCAAAAACTTTGGTGAAATCTGGTAACCTCAATATGGGTGCTTGTGTCATCTTAGCTTTAATCTCTAGGAAGTCTCTATCTATAGATTTGGTCCATTCAAAACTACCCTTCCTAATACAGTCAGTAATTGGTGCTACTATGGTGCTAAATCCCCTAATAAATCTTCTATAGAAAGTGGCTAGACCATGGAAACTTCTAACTTCATGGATACTAGTGGGTACTGGCCATTCTACAATGGATCTGACCTTTTTAGGGTCAACTGCTACACCTTCACGGGTCACCACAATGCCTAGGAAGATAACTCTATGGGTTAAGAAATCACACTTCTTTAAATTTGCATAGAGGCTTTCTTTCCTAATGGTTAAGCAAACTTGTTTCAGATGCTCTATATGATCTTCCTTGGTTTTACTATAAATCAGGATGTCATCAAAATATACTACCACAAATTTACCTATGAACATCCTAAGGACTTGGATCATAATTCTCATGAATGTACAGGGGCATTGGATAATCCAAAAGGCATTACAAATCACTCATATAAACCATCTTTAGTTTTAAAAGCTATTTTCTATTCATCCCCAGGTCTAATTCGAACCTGATGGTAGCCACTCTTAAGGTCTATTTATGAAAAGATTGTGGCACCTGCCATCATATCCAACATATCATCCAAGCAGAGGATGGAAAACCTATACTTCATAGTTTTCTTATTTATGGCACGGCTATCAACACACATTCTCCACGTGCCATCTTTCTTAGGGGTTAATAGGCCTGGTACACTACAAAGACTTAGGCTCTCCCTAAAAAACCCTTTTCTAAGAAGCTCACCTACCTATCTTTGAAGCTCTAAGTGTTCAGTCAGGTTCATCGTATAGTGAGGTAGGTTAGGCAAGGTAGCTCCTGGGACTAAATCAATTGCATGTTGGACATCCCTAAGAGGTGGTAAATGGTCAAGTAAATCTTCAGGAAATATGTCATTAAATTCATTCAAGACTCCCTTGACCTCCTGAGGGTACTCTCTATCAATAGGATCAGATACTTCCTTCACAGCTAACATCAAAACAGTAGTGCCCTCAGATATCTTCTTCTCTAGCTCTTTTGTAGTGATTAGGTTAATTCCAGACTTTTTCTCCTTAAGTGAGCTAGAACCTTTCTTAATTAACTCCTGAGGTGGGATGGGGTTTATGGTGATCTTCTTCCCATGGAAAGTAAACATGCAAGCATTAGTTCGGCCATAAAGAGTGGCATCATGATCATAAAGCCATGGCCGTCCTAGGATGATACTACTTACTCCCATGGGCACAACATCACACCACACTCTATTTTGATAAGATTGAAGCTGGAGTTGGACTTGGCATCAGGATTTAATGGGTATAGAGGTGGAATCTATCCAAGATACCTTATAGGGGCTTGGGTGAGGAACTAGGTATAAGCCTAGGATTTTGACAGCCTTATAAGATATGGCATTCACACAGCTCCCACTATCTATGATTATTTTACATACCTTGTCTCTAATTTTTATTAAAGTCTGTAAGATAATGGTCCTACGCGAATTTTCTTGGATTTTATTTTGGGACAAGATGCATCTAACTACCCCTGCGAGGTCTGTTTGTTCAAAATCCTCCTCATCACCTTCATACTCTTCAATTAAATCTGGTTCAACTTCATAGACCACTTCCTCTTCTTCCTCATTGGGTTCAGGCTCATCTTCCACAAGTTCCCCTATGTGCAAAGACCTGGTGGGACACTGGCTAGCAAAGTGACCTACCTTATTGCACCTAAAACAGGCATTGGGGCTGGGACTTGGGTTCTTCTGAAAAACTGGTGCCTTACCCTTATCATTTATAAAAGATGTTGAGTTACTTAAGCTAGCTTGACTCAGACTTAGGTTAGGACGAGATGGATAAGGGTTAAGATGGATTGGATTGAGTTTGGGTCGACTTTGATACGGGACAGGATGGTGATGAGTGATGTGACATACTTATCTTGATTTATACATATATATATATTGTATTTTGAGAGCAATAACTGATATTTAAACAGCAAAAAGAAACAGGAAGACCTAAAGAAAATAAAGTGACTAGTTATCGAAATTACCTACCCACATGCAGATCTTGTCAAATAACTGTAAGGGTGGATCACGGTGATTGAGAAACCACCCCAGATTAGGTTACCTACTTTCAAGTTTCAGATCTAGAGGAAGGGAAGGTGTTTAGAATTACCAATATGCTTTGAAATTCCCTCGGTCGAAGATCTAGATCGCAACACTCTAGAGTTGACAAACCCGACTCCAAAACTAACCGATCCGGTATCTGGACTCCAATCACAATAGTTCCAAAGCAAGGATTCCGATCTGCAAAAATTCAAATTCAAAATAAAAGAAGAAGGAATTACTATTTTTGAGTTTAAATTGAGGTTTTGGAATGAGTGCCAATGCTTCATAAAGATGGTTATCTTGACTTGATCCTCCACCCTTCAATTTGATCTTCTCCCTTTTCTTTCCTTGGTCGATTGAAGTTAGATTGCTGCATTTAAATGTGAGTGGAGCCCACCTAAAGTACCTCCAAGAGGGAGAATTCATGAGGAAGGGAAGAGAATTTGTGAAAGGTAGAAAAACTTTAGCCAACTCTCTTAAATGCCTTCAAAGCTTGTGCCATTTAATTCTTCATTTAAGACTCCTTAATTGCTGCCTTCAAAAAGCTTTCTCCAAGAAACTCCCTCCGCCTTTAAAGCTCCTTCCATCGATTTTTGTGAGAAAATACATGAAAGGTTTTCTTGGAGGAAAGAATATGCATGGAGCTTCCTTTCTTCAAGTAGCCAACCAAATAAATGTGGATGTGGATCCCTCTTAACTTCCTTCATGTTTTGTAGACTTAGTCAACTCCATAAAAAAATAACTTAAGTCCCATTAAAATCCAAAATAGACCCAAAGACTAATTATAACTCAATGAAAAAAGATCCTCATAATCCCAAATACAATTTTATTGGAATCCATAGACTCAAATTGAAATTCAAACATACTCAAATTAAACCAAATCAAATCCTAACTGAACTTAATGACTCATTAAACTAGATTGGATCAACTAGTAGTGATCCAAATATAAATAAGGTGGCATGGATGCTTCTTTCTGGCTCTGGTGTCCCCACCAGACTTGGGTTTGGGTTTGGCCAATTTTGGTTAGGGTTGGGACGAGTTTGGTTGTAGCTGGGTCGATTTGGGTAGAACTGGTTCTAGTTGGACCTAAAGCTAGGAGTGTTGGACCTAAAGGGTTCAGGTTTCCTCACTACAGGTGCTTTATGGAACCTTTCAAAGTTTTCAGCTACACGATAGGCATGGGCCATGCTATCAACATCCCTAAGGTACAGCTCCTTTTGGATCTCCTCTATGAGAACATTCCTAAACCTAGAGAGGATAACTGACTCATGTTCATCTATGCCACATCTTAGGGCGCACTCATCAAACTAGGCTATGTATTCACTCACAGATTTGGTCCCTTGTTTTAATTTCTGCCATTGATCTAAGAGACACTGCTGATAGTATGGGGGAGCATACTTAGCCCTAAGCTTTAATTTCATGGCTTTTTGGGTGGTAATGGGTAGGTTACCTATCTGATTATTGAGTCTTTCTACTTGGTCCCAGTATAATCTAGCTTGATCAGTTAGCCTGAACAGGACAAATTGACACTTTTTCTCATCACTCAAGGCATAAAATTTGAAGTACCTATCCATACCTCCCTCCCAATCTATATAGACTTTTGGATCTAGGTTGCCATTGAAGGTAGGTGCATATATCTTAATGCTCCTAAGAAGCCTATCATCCTGGTCTTGGTCCTCATGATTTGGTCTCCTATGGTTGGGGTCAAGATATTGATCCTGATGTTGGTTTCCTCTATGGTTAATCTCCCTAAATTGATCTTGGTTCTGGTATCTCCTAGGGTTATGTTCCATAAAGGTTTCATGGGTTTGGACTCTTCTAGGGTTGTGAGGGGTAGAAGGGATAGAATCCAAGTCAGGTTTAGTATTGGACTCTTGGGTTTTCTCTATAGTCTCTAGTCGGTTCTCAACTTGGTTAAGCCTATTGGTTAACTGGTTGATCCTAGTGGTTGCCTGGTCAAATTGCTGGTCCACTTGATTGAATCTTTGGTTCATTTGGTCAAGCTTAGTATCGAATTGGTCAAACTTATGGTCTATTTGGGCTAACTGATTTTGGGTTTGGGTGTTGGACTGGTTTATTTGGGTAAGCTGGGCTTGGGTTTGGGTATTCATTTGGGCAAGCTAAGCTAGGATGGCCTCCAAAGTGGGATCCATGGTTGGGCTGGTTTGGGGTTTGGGCTTTTGGTATTGGGTTCCTAATATAGTGGTCATGCAACAAATCAAACAATCAAAATGGAATGATGCAACAAAGCATGCAAAAGAGAAAGAAAAGGCTAGTATAAGCTAGGATTTCCTAGACCTAGAGCTAGAAACTGGGTGGGTCAACTCAACTTACACCTAACCCAATAGCTAATCCTTCCACTGGCCAGGTAGGGGGTGGGAGTGTGGGAGGCCCCCCTACTTTTGCAGGGACCTAATTAAAAACCACAACACCACTTAGGTCGTTTAACTCTGGACCCCCAGCCTTAGACACTAGCTTTCAATTATAGCTAAAAGGTTAAATGCACTAGTTGGCCCACATAGCTTGGTCCCGACCTGTTGATATCTCCTAGCCCACTAGGGAAAATTAGATCTAATTGATTTATAATTAGGCTTGGGTTAGTATGATGAAAGTGGTTTTGGGCCTAGGACAGGTGATGAAATCTTGCCCTGATCTGAGATAGAGAATTGCCCTTAAGATTAGGTTAAAAAATTGATGGCAATCGATGGCCTTGATGCAATCTAAAATAATAAGAAAATAAATAATATATATATATTAATGATTTATGATGTTTCAAGTTAGATTTAAGTTAACTGGGGTTATCAAACAATGTTTGGCTTGGGATTGGGGGTTTGGTAGTTGATTAGGTTAGGTTGAGTCAAGATGCAGAATGTAGCAAAAATTAGTGAATTAGAGTTTCAGTTGTTGCAGAGTATGACATAGATCTCGATGCAGAAAAAAATCAAAAAGAATCTGGAATAGAGGATGGACGATGATGATGAACCTTACCAAATTTAATGCAAAACAAAAATAAGATGATTATTCGAACCTAGGCTTTTTTGGACTACTACAGAAATTATCAAGATTCTGCTAGGGTTTCTAATATGCTGAAGTTTAGAGACCTAGAGTTTCGGTAAAATTAATTAAAAAAATTGATAATTACTAGGATAGAACACAAGACATGCAGTGAAAATTTCACAAAAAATAAAATGTTTAAGATGCCAAAATTAGATGGAATCTAAATATCTAATGCAGTGGATAGAATGCAGAATTAGGGTTTATGAATGCATAGCAGATAAAAAACTATCCTAAACCTACTCTAATACCAAAATGATATGGGATGACTCTAATAATGCTAAATATATAGTAAAAGCAATAAACTAATTTTTTTTGTGATTTTTAGATTTAGGTTTGCTGGCTAATTTCTCAAAGCAAAGTAAAGAACTAGCAAGTATTCAGCAATTCTAAGAATCAACTTGTTGTAGGCTGAATTATGCAAGATAACTAAAAGACAGGACACAGAAATTGAGGAACTCCCTCTTAAGATAGTTAACTTCAAGCAAATTTGACAATAAGAGAAGGGAAGGTTTCTTACCAGTTAGAGATGATAAATTCAGTAGCAGAAGAGATCACTCACAACTTTGATCGAATCCTGGAAGAAGAAGCCACGTTTCCCTTGAATTTGATGGTAGATCTGGGTAGTCCGGACAGCAAAAAAGGCCTCCTCAGGGGAGCAGAAGCACCTCGAGGATCCTGCAAGTGTTAGGGTTAATCAAAACAGTAATTCAAAATTAAGAAAAGGATTTAGGGCTTGAAGGAAATCAAAATTAGGGCTAAAAGCTGGTAGCCAGGGAAGAAGAAGCTCTTGGACTTGGACGACAATAAGGGCTTCAATTCCTTGGGCATGGCTGATCTCTAGGGACATAGAAGGGTGCTAGGGTAGTAGGGTCTCAATCCAGGAACACAAGGAGAGCACTCAAAGAAAGAACCAAAACTCAAACTCAAGATAATTTAACAAAATTTCAACAAGGTTTATTCATAAGAAAAAGATGCTTATAAGAGGGGGAAGGGTGGGGTATTTATAGAGTTCCCATGCCCTCACTAACCATGGTTACACTTGGGTTATAAGTCCCCTTCCAAATTGGAATACAAGACATTTCCTAGCTAGGTTAGAATTACAAGGTTTAAAGGGATTAGGAGTCCTAGATAGTTTAGAATAACTTGGTCTTCTCCCACTTTTCTTTACCTTGGACTAGGTCAACTCTTTGGACGCCCACTCCTTGGGCATGTGGACTTTAGGGCAGCAATGGGGGAGGTTGGCCAAGAGCTTGGAAGCTTGGGGTTGGGCCCCCTGGAAGCTGGATTGTCTGGTTCCCTTGGCTGGCATATTCCCGACATCAAAAGGAAATCTTGATTCTCTTATCTTGGGCTTACTTCTTGGGCTTGAATTTGGAGGCTTAGAATGCTGGGATATCCTGGTAAACATGGGCTCCTAGCATATGAAATAGTCCAAAAGTATTTGGAGGGAATTTGGCATCTAGAATGGCATCCGAATGGAATTAGGGCACCTGGGTGTCAATTGAGCTCCCCTAAGCTGGTGTAACTGCTTCTAGCTTCAGAATGAGGTCTTGTGGAACTCTAAAATAGCATAACCTCCTCTTTTGTACAAGAAGTGAACTCACACTAGACCTATACTGGTATACAGGACTCAACGTCCTGGACCAGGTTGAGGGTTGACATAAATCAACTAACCTTAACTTATGACAGGTCTCAATCCTAGTTGATTACAAAACTTTGACACATGGCTAGGTAAACCAAATAGGATCCAGTAATCTGTGTCTAATCCTAGTGCCCCCACCTAACCCCCTTGTGTTACAGGACTCAGTAACTAAATTAACTAATAACTATAGGACTTAAAACTAAATAGCTAAAGCCCCACTTGATCAATTGGAACCCAATTTGATAAAAAAGGCAAGACCTCATGCAACAAAAAAGAATAAATTTGGTACATAAACAAGGTTTGGCCCAGTAGGGTTTGACAAAACTAATAAATGGGGTTTTAATACAAACCCTAATTGGTAAAAAATGCTTAACACAACTAAGCCTATATAACAAAATTTAAAATAAAATATTTACATGGTTAATGGGATTGGGTTCAAGGCTTTATTCACAGGTGATCCACAGGGATGTGGGTTCAACCTGTTGATATTTTCTAGCCTTGGTGTCCACACAACATTCTCCTCTGTTAGGCATTTGAAGAATTTGGCTTAAACTAGATTCATTCATAGATATCCTAACCCCTTTGACAGATGAAGTTATCCCGTGCTCTTATATGGTTAGATTCTGAAAAAAGGTTCTTATAAGGATTGGGTAAGTAAGATTATCTAAAGAACAAAAGTATTCCTAGCCTTGAATTTCAATCTAGTTGCCTATTTGAAACCCTTGGTTTTCCAAAAATGAAAAAATTATTTTCCTACCAGTGGTTACGGGGCAATTTCCCATCTTGTTGACTTGTCTTGGAGGCGCTGGAGGCAGATTTCTGATTTCTTCTTGTTCTTTCGATTCTTCCAAATGAGTTTGCTCTTCTTGTCTTCGTTTAGTCCTTCTTTCTCTTTCATCTCTTAGATTAACCCTTTGAGATCTCTTGTTGACTGCTCTTTTTGGTGCCATTGGGAGAGAAAAATTAGGTTTGGATTGGATTGAGTGGATTTTGGGAGAGTAGGGTAGGAGAGAGTATTCTAAAGCTTAGAGAGAGAGTTCTTAAGTTCAGCTAGGGTATGACCAAAAATAAGGTCTAAGAAGGGTTCTATAAGTTTTATAAAAAAAATGCCCAACCTGATATTCGAGTCGGCTTGACTTGAGCATTGATGCTTGAGTCGACTCAAACCAAAACTCTCTAGATGGTTCAAAAAGGTTCTTAATTGGTTTCTAAAGAAGGGTATATGCTTATAAAGATGGTCAATATCCTTAAGTTGATGTAGGAGGCTTTCTAGATATTTTTGTCTTAATTTTTTGGAGTAATTAAATCAACAAATACTAAAATGGTTCACATAAGCCTAATTCTTCTCTAATCATATCAAATCTCTCTTTATTAAGTGGCTTAGTGAAATTGTCTGCAAGTGGGTTCTCAGTTGGAATAAATTCAAGTTCAATTTTTTCATTTCAAACATGATCTCTTATAAAATGATGTCTAATTTTATTGTGCTTTGTTCTTGAATGCTGAATTGGATTTTTTATCAAATTTATAGCACTTGTGTTAAAATATTTGATAGAAATTTTAGTTTTTGTAACACCAAAGACTTCTAGTTGTTGCTCAATCCATAACACTTGTGTACAACAACTCCCTGTAGCTACATACTCTGCTTCAGTTGTAGATAGTACTACAAAGTTTTGTTTCTTACAGTTCCATGAAATTAAGTTCAACCCTAGAAATTGGCAAATACCACTAGTACTTTTTCTATCAATTTTACAACCAGCATAATCAGCATCCAAAAATCCAATTAAGTTTAATGAAGATTGCTTTGAATACCATAGACCTAAATCACTTGTTCCTCTTAGATATTTTATAATTCTTTTTACTGCAAGCATATGTGATTCTTTAGGATTATATTGAAATCTAGCACATACACATACACTAAACAAGATATCAGGTATACATGTAGTTAATTATAGCAGTGATCCAATCATACCTTTATATAGCTTTTGATTAACGTTGTTGCCAGCTTCATCTTTGTCTAATCTGCAGGTAGGACCAAACTTTTTGATGATCTCCTTGATGTACTTTGCTTGGTTTATAAAGGTTCCATCCTTTGTTTGCTTTATTTGGAGTCCAAGAAAGTAGGTTAGTTCACCCATCAAGCTCATCTCAAATTCTCACTCCATTAACTCAGCAAATTCTCTATAAAGATTCTTATTAGTTACACCAAATATAATATCATCTACATAAATTTGTACAACTAACATATCATTATCCTTTTTTTTGATAAATAAAGTTTTATCTACATTTTCTCTTACAAAATCATTTTCAAGTAAGAATTTGCTTAATCTATCATACAAGGCTCTAGGTGCTTATTTTAGTCTATACAATGCTTTATTAAGTTTAAAAATATGATTTGGAAGAGCATGATCTACAAAACCTGTTGGTTGTTCTATAAAAACTTGTTCTAATATAAAACCATTTAAAAATGTACTTTTTACATCCATTTGGAATTATTTAAAATTCATGTAGCAAGCAAATGCAATGATGGTGGACTAATATGCATGCAATTCTTTTTGTATGTTTTACATGTTGAGTTAGGTGATTAATTCCTGAATTTTAGATCAAAATTATTTGTAGGGAATTTTGTATAAATTTTTGAAGATCAGCATGCAGATTAGGACCTAGAAAAGTAGCAAAGAAGGACCGCCGGGGCTGAAGCCTCGGTTAGGGCAAGTTCTCCTACAATAAAACTACTGGAGGTAGAGGGGTGCACCTGACAATGTTTGTGAAGATTGCAGTGAAGGGGTCTCTCGTTCCTCGACGGATGCAGCCTGGAAAATCGAGCTGACTAATACTGGACTGAACTAGCTCAACATGAGCTGACTAGTACAGAACTGAAATAATAACTCAAAAGACTCAAATAACAACTAAAATAGACTTAGATGGGCTAGGTCCTTATTATAGATGGACTTATAAATTATTAATCAATTCACAGAGGGTTGAAAAGCCTCTGTCTTATTCTGGTGCCTCCGGTGTCCCCACCAATTCTCCCGGGGTGGGAGGAACTCGACCCTGTCGAGTGAAGATCAGACTGTCTCACAAATCTCTCGAGAAGGTCTAGATTGAGGCGTTGTAAGTCCTCTCGAGAAATCCATGAATCGTCCAACTCTGGCTAGCCTTGCCATCGGACCAGAAAGCGTTGATAGTCATGGCCCCGGGTCGTAATGGCTTGATCGTCCAGGATACGCTCGATCCGTTCTCCTCTCTCTGGCCAATTGATGGGTGGACACTCTGGGTAAGGATCACTCTCAACATAAGGGATAGGTCCAAAAGCTGATAGTAAATGATGTAGGTGGTTTGACAAGATCCTACACTAGGCATGCAAACATCTGCGGGAGCAGATTGGATTTTAAAATAATTTTTAAAATTCATGCAGCGGGTATCTGCTCCGCCAGGAATTAATCTAAATCTAGTTACATTTTGGCATGCATAATCATATAAAATATTTATAAAATATTAAAACAATTTAATCTATCCATGCATGATTAAAAAATTAGTTTTCCATACCTTTATTCTGCCTGGAATAATCCTGGGATAAAACTGGAATAGGCTGGAATAAGTGGGATAAACTTATTCCAGTCTTCTTCTTCCTTGGACAGCAGAAAAACTCTGTTTTGGGGTGAAAAAAGGTTGCCGGAACGATGGCTTCCGGACCTCCGTTTGCTCCCGAATTGAAGCAGCTGCAAGGTGGAGAAGTCTTCTTCGATTTGCCACTGAAAACTGCAACCAAGTCACAGTGTACAGGATGTAAAAAATGCTCAAAAAACTTGCTGCTGAAATTCTGGTTGCAGAAAAATAGCAGCCTGCTTCGTTGCATTTGGAGCTGAAGCAACGAATCTGGCTCGATCCTCTTGCTCCCAGGAGTAGAAAGGAACTCCCTCTAGAGGGGAGACATGCCGGGGGAACTCTGAACCTCTCTCATGAGCGGTGCTAGCCGCTGGAAGAGGACACGGTCACAGGTAAGTTTCAGCAACTTCTCTTTGCTGCAGAGAGGATTTGAGCACAATAAAAAGGAGAGATTAAGGCCTGGTTTCACTCCCTCACACTCTCCTAAACCCAACCCCAAGAACACTCAATGGAAGAAGGAATGAGGCTCCCAAAGAATAGCACTCAAATCCTATTGCTGGATGTTGCACGGTGATGAAAAAACTTGCTGAAACAGGGCAATAATAGGTTTAAAAAGGCAGCCGTGAGAGGGAGTTGGAGAGGCAGGGAAAAGCCAAGCGGCAGCAGTTGCCAAACACCATTTAACCAGCAATAAAACTAGGTTTAAAAGATGGGTGGAGGGAGGAGAAGAGACGCCCACAACAAGCGTCAAACGATGGGGACGTTCGGCTTCAACAATGCTTGGTATTCCACTCCCAGCGAATGGAAAAAAATACCGTGTAAACGGTCCAAAGAGAGGAAAACATCAGTCCAAATAAAAACCGGTCCAAACCAAAAAAAATGGTTCAATCCCATTAAACCACTTGGTTCAAACCAATTGAACCAGTTCAAGCCCAATTAAATTGGGTTCAATTGGTTCACAACCAATTGGAGGCCGAAACGAACTCCGAATCAGTTCAAAACTGATTCAGAAAAATCCTGGCGCAGAGCTGGTCAACCCGGAACATTTTTCGATCGACACTGACAAGGAAAAGATGCAAAAAAGAGTGCTAAAAAAAATACTGTGACCATAAAACCGAGATGATTCCCAATCATAATCGGTATTCGGATAAGAGAGTTATCCTCTGTGGCGTGTGACCTCATAGGTTCGAACCTAAACGGTAGTACTAGAACAATTTCTAGTACCAGCATAGGAAACCATCTAGCAATGGGTTCCAGCATCCGGATAGGTCGAAGATGCGGGAGCAAACTATCGAACCTCTGGCATATGGTTACCGTATAATTCATCCTTTTGACCTTTAATGCTAATGATGACTGAGATTGGGCTGCCAACCCAGACTGAGTCAGTCGACTATGTGTCTCAACTTAGCAAGCCCAGTGACTCTTCACTAGGACTACCCCGGCCGAGGATTTGCTAAATTGAGATACTACGAGACATTCAATCCAAACTGTTTGGACAGGTCAATTTCATCTTGGTCCATCACTGCTCCACAAGTACTTGCCTGTACCCAGAAACCTTCCATCACCGGATTAAAAATCCGGGTAGTCCGGCACCAAAGCACAGGGAGTTGCTTGCAAGCTACCGTGATGACCTCAGGTCAGAGGGACACATATACCCATATCCAATCGTGAGTTTTCCTTTGGCAGAAAGGGGCTGCACGGAGTCACGTTCAATGAGATACCACATATCCCACTTGTAGATCACATCAGTGTCACGACACTCATTTGGTCAAGAGGACAACCAAACGATGTGAACTACAACAACCTATACTTGATATATTGCCATCCAGTACAATATATCCTTTGGTTGTGAACTGGGTTTAAGGACCACTCAATACATCCTCTCTGTATTGAAGTCAGTGTAGTCCTAAGGACTTCATCACATGGAAAGAGTTCATTTTAGGGAAATACAATATGTGATGAGCTGCCAAAAGTAATATTTTATTAATTCATAATATGAATACAATACTGATCCCAACCACCTACAACCCAGGCGATTGGCTTTGGGACATAATTCCCAACAAAAGCCTCACTGGGTATCGTTGCCGGTTCCCTGTACTCAACCAGGTCTGTAATATTGAAGGTAGAACTAATGCCCATATACGAAGGCAAGTCTAGCACATAGGCATTTGATCCAACCTTCTTCAATACTTTAAAAGGTCCGGCTCTACGAGCATGAAGCTTCTTTTAGGCCTAAGCCTAACCAAGATAAAATCCACTACATCAAATTCTTTGGTCCATCTTCGGGAATTAGCCAGTTGTTTTAAGATTAGTGCAGGTGGTGAACATGCTAGGCACATGCAGACTCCTAACAAGATGATGTAAAGGACTCAAACTAACACCTAATAGACTCGACTTTGCATTCCTATCAAAGAAAATTTATTAGACTTTTATGGGTCTAAACCTAAGAGACTATAGACTCTCTAGGTCTGACCTTAGTGTGGTGTGCACAAGAGTATTTACAATGGACTCCAAGCAAATGCCAAAGGGTATGCCAGAAGTATAATGCAAACCTAACATACGTAATGAATGCATGCAGTACGCTAATCTCAACTAAATGCAATCTAATGATCCTAGAAATGCTGGAGATGTCTGGAAAGGGCAGAAAATAAGAAGTGGGTTCATAATTAGTTTGGTAGGGTAGAGAAAAAGGTTTAGTTGAATAAAGTAGGATAAAAGACGGGGTGTCAAGAACTAATCCTATATTAATGAGGTTAACCTTACGGGATTGTGGTAAATCTATGGGCAAGAAAAGGTCCATGCTATGGAAGGATGGGTCAACAGTTTCTGGGAAGAGATCTTCAATAGGAATGGCAGGAAGGGATTCATCCTGAGGGCAATGGGTTAAGTAAGCCAAATCCTCAATAAAGTCTTCTTGTTCATGGAATTTAAGAATAGGCTCTACAATTAGATCCTTTTCTAGTATTTCCTCAGGTAAAATCCTAGTATCAGAGTTCTCTTCCTCTAATTGTTCTTCTACTATAGCTTTAGGTTGGATGTGGTCAAGGTCAACAAGCTCTAGATTGGTTTCTACCTGGGTATCTACTTGGTCAGCTAATTCTAGGTCTACTAAAGGTGTCTCCTCTTCTCCTTCATACTCATCCACTAGGCTCGCATCAGCTTCATACACTTCCACGTTAATGTAAGCCTTGTCAATCTCAGGAATGGTTGGAGAAGGTCGGCTAGGGAAAAATTGGCTAGGTCTTGGTATCTGATTATGGACACTAATCCTAGTAGGTTCCGGTTGCCTAAGGGGTAGTGGCTCACTACTGGGCTCATATTTAGGGGTGCTCATCCTATGGGGTTCATGTGGACTAAGAAAAACCTGACTAGTACTAAATTGATACTTAAGGGTTATGGGTTCTCTGGGCTCATAGGACAAGGGTGCAGATCTATGGGTCATGGGATTATAAGATCTGGGGTCATAGGATTTTCGGTCAGCTCTATGATCAGGTTCTAAGGATGGATCATTGATGTAGAACGAAAGAAGATGATGCAATGCGGAAGTAAATTAAGACTAATTTTTTTTTTTTTAATATTTTCAGAAGTCGTCTTTGACTCGAAGGAAAGTTAAACTAAATTGAAAGAAACTATATAATAATTGAAAGCATAATTTAAAGAAACCAGGTTATCAGAGTAGTTCAGAAGTAAAGGATCGCTGGGGGTTGAGAAACTCCCAGACCTAGGGTTTCGCTCTGAACTTTCAACAGGACAGAAGTAAAGAGAAGAGAAGGGTTACAGACCAGGCAGTGATCTTCACAGAGTTTAGTGGAAGGACTCTCTTGAGCAGATTGTTGGATCCCCGGATTCAGATATCTTCGCAATGGATCCTCCAATACTGGCCCTTTGGCAGAGTTGGCTTCTTTTGAACTCAAGATATGGGAAAGAAGAAGAACAAGTTATGGAACCAGATACTCAAGGAAGGATTTACCAGATAGCAGAACTTGAAAGCTGATGTTGCTGAAATCCCGATTCTCCTGGAATGCTGATCTGACTTCCTCTGGGATTTGCTCTGTCTTCGAAGTAGCCGAACTGGACCTGGATGCTGGTGGTCAGTCTCTACTTGGAGAGAGGGGCCGTGAGAGATGGGGTAGGCTTGGGTTTGGTGGAGTGAAGAGGATGATGGGCGGCTAGGGTTTGGAAGTGAAGTGGCTAACCTAGGGTTTTGGGGTTGGAGATCTCACACCTCCTCAAGGTTCCTAAGGAACCCAAATTTACTCCCTCACGGAGCTCAACACCTGGATGCAATTGCGGAAGAGAGAAACATAAAGTTGCTCACACAAAATTTGAATTCATTCCTCAGTTGTCTTTTCAAACTTACAAGAGGGGTTTATTTTATAGGTCTTTACAAGAGGTCAGGGTTTTACATCTTCCCATGTGGGACTAATAGGATGGATCCTCAAATTAGGATTGTAGAATCAAATCCTTCTCATATGGCCGGCCAAGAGCTTCCATAAGTGTTGATTGGTGGCTCCAAATGGTAAGTAGGTGGCGCCTCCTAGCCTTGCTCTTCAAGAAAAAATCTTTTCCTTCCATGCTTGGTTTTATTTGGAAGTATTTGGTGCCTCCTAGTCTTGCTCCACAAGTTTAGGCTTCTTCCTTTCATGGCTCAACTCTTTTGGACACCTCCTTTTCTTTCTCCCCAAGTCATGGCTCTTCCCTACTTTTCTTTGGTCTTTTTAGGCATGGATTGGGCGCCCCCTTGAAGTGCTCCCCAAGAAATGCCTCTTTCCTCCTTTTGCTTAGCCTTTTAAGGTATATATGGGGCGCCTCCTTGATTTTGGCTTCAAGAAAAATTCTTGCTCCCTTGGGTGTGCGGACCAAGACACTGGGATGGAGATGTGGTGCCCCCTGGATTCTGGCATGTGGCTGGGAGTGTGGCGCCCACTTACTTGAGCTTGGGAGAAAAATGTGGCACCCTGGACCTTGACTTGAAAAATAGGTGGCACCAACCTGGAGAAGACCTAGACCACTACTAGGACTTGTACTGAGTAAACATGACTCAACAAAATTTAAATTGCAGGGAAATACAGACTCAAGACTAAAATTGAGTTGACCAAGTTAACCCTTATTACAAAACGAGAAAACCCTAATTCTAGCAAGGTCAATCAGAGATCCAGATGGAGCCCTGAAGTCATCTTCTGAGTCTGGTGCCCGCACCAATTCTCTCGGGGTGGGAGGAACTCGACCCTGTCCAGTATGGATCAAGCTGGCTCTGGTATCTCCCCAAGAGGTCTGGGTCCAATTCTTGTAATTCTTCTCTGGAGATCAGAATCTGGCCTTCCTTGCCAGCAGACCAGGTATCTTTGGTATCCTCGATTACGAGTAGAGATAACCTGATCATCCAGGATCTTTTCAATCTGCTCTTTCCTCACAGACCAGTTTGTTGGTGGACACATAGGGTTGGGTTCACTCTCAAGAGCAGGATTAGGCTCAAAAGGCTCACTGGGAATCACAGCTGGCTCTCTATACTCTACTAGGTATGTAATGTTGAAAGTGGAGCTAATGCCTAGCTCTGAAGGCAACTCGAGCACATAGGCATTGGACCCTACTCTCTTCACCACTCTAAATGGTCCAACTCCTCTAGCATGTAACTTTCTAACGGTTCCAGGAGGAAACCGTTAAGGCCTTAACCTAACATTACATAGTCTCTCTTAACAAAAGTTTTGACTCGCCTTTGAGAATCAGCCAACTTCCTATAAATTTCATTACTTAAAGTTATTTTGGCATGAATTTCTTTATGCAAGTCCTTTACATGCTATGCAAGTGCATCAAGAGACTTGTGTGTGTGGGCTAATAGTGAAACCATATCAAGTGGTGTGTGAGGCTTGTATCCATGAGCAATTTCAAAGGGACTCTAGCCTATAGACCTATTGATCGAAATATTGAATGCAATTTTAGCCCTGGACCAAATACAAATCCCAATTCCTGGTGCTCTCAATCAAATCAAAATCTGAGCCAAAGCCTAGTAAAGGGTCAAGAAAAACTAAATTAGACTGACGACGCATTCCTAAAGAATGGACTTTATTCCAAAGGAACCCTAGGTCTAAACCTAACAAACTATGGCTCTCTAAGGTTTGACCTTGGGTCAGAGGATGGCATGCAGAGCATGAAAACTTATCATGGGTGCCTAGTAGGTGCCATAAGGTCTTCCAGAAGTAGGTGGCAAACCAAATAGGTTCTGACACGTGGTTCACTCTAAAGACTTCGACAAAGTATACTTGGATGGTGTAAGAAGTATTGGAAGTCCTAGAGAAAGGGAGGAGATATGAGGTGGGGTCTCAAATTACCTGTTGACTAAAGGTGGTGACCTGAAGGTTTGAATGGTGATCTATGAGTGTCAACTGGTCATCCTTACGAAAGGAAAAGTTTGCTACTCCCAGGAATGGATCAAGAGATGGTTCGGGAAGTAGCCTAGGACATGTGATTGCAATAGTTAAGGTTTGTTCTCTAAGCAAATAATGATACACTTTCTTATGAACTGGATTAGAGATTGATTCATGGAAGGGCCTATGGATGATGACCTTAAGACTTGAAATTTGACCTATGGGTGCGGAAAGGTATACTCTATAGAAGGATAGGTTAGTCATGCGAAGGAAGGGGTCTGGGGCCATATGGAGGACTTCTACAGGACTGGGTGAATCAATCCGCTCAAGACAAGGATGTTCAACTAAGATTACGGGAGAGTCCTTAGTGGCTGGGCATGGGATAAGGTCCAATTGTAAGAAGCTTGATTCAGTCATCCTAAGGAGAGGATCTACCATAGGGTGGGCAAACTTAAACAGTTCAGTGCAAAGATCTTTAATTGGTACTTGGGGAATGACGGTCATTAGAGGGTACGAACTGATAGCTCGGGCTTACACTATGAGCTCTTCCTAGGGGTATTTGACTAAAGGAACCTGGTTCTCACAAATCTCTTGAATTTCTGAACTAGGTCCTACCACTTGGTTGCTTTCCAAGGTCTCCTCAGGTAAGGAACCAATAGTATCGATGTCACATTCTTCAAGTTCTTCCCCCTCATATTCATCAACTAGACTCAAGCCAGCATCATATACTTCCTCGATGCCATCTTCAATGGGTTTCGGGTCAGTGGTAATCGGGTCAACTGATTCTAGGCTTGTCATACCTAACCCTTCTTCCTCATTGGTATCCTTCTGGTCAAGAAGTGACACAAGTTGGAATTGACAAACAAAAGTCTGGTTCACTACGGGTGTCGGATTAATCGGAACTTGACTCAAGTTGATAGAGGTTGGCTTTAAGTCCAAAGTACTTGATTGGTTATATCTTAAAGACCACTCATAGTCTTGGGCTTCTTGGTAGGCTCGGTCTAACTTATTGGTCTTTTCAAGGCATAGCTTCCTATAAATGTCTAGGTGTAACCCAACCCTAAACCTCGATGTGATCTGAGCTTCGGTCTCAATGGTATTGCATTTCATGTCATACCACTGGAAGTCCTCGATATATTTAGACACAGGCCTATTACCTTGTCGTAATTGGTACCATTGGTCTAAAAGTCTTTTCTCATAGGATCTACCTAGGTACCTATCTCTCAACTTATTTCTCATATCTCTCCAAGTATATATTTCCTCTTTTCTTTGATAACACTCATGCTCAATAGCATACCAATGCGACCTAGCATGTTTGGTGAACTTGGTTTTGGCCAACCTAACTTGTCCTAATTCCGATATGTTAGTGCACTCAAAATACAGATCCATTTGTTCTTCCCACTTAATATATGTCTCTTGTCCTCCATCAAAAGTGGGTGCATAAGGTTCGGTGTTCCTAACGGGTCCCTTTTCTGAGTCAACCAAATATGGATATAGGCTCCTAGGGTTATGCTTGGGATCACGGTATAAGGTCCTCCTAGGCTCCTGGCATGGGTGAGGTTGGGGCCCATTAAATTTTGGATCAGGGGTCCAATTTTGATGTCTACGTTTCTCAAGTCCCTAGGCTCGGTCGCTAAACTGGGCAAAACCATCATTCATATCCTGACTCAATTTGGTCATACTTTCGGTAAGAGTTCTAATCATGGCCTCTAAATCAGGTTGGTTTGACCAGGTTGGTAGGGTACTCCATTTCGGGTGGACATGATGATGCAAGCAAGCACACCAAATGAGACTCGACTGAAATGACTACGGGCTAACTAGACCTAGAGCCCAAACTAGATGCCCAATCAGAGTGGCAAGCTAGCCTATAGTAACTCGAGACTCAGCCAGGCAGGTGTAAAGAGAGTGTTAGGTCCCTGATTGCCAATCCTAAACATAAATCAGAGATTGGCCAGGTAGGCGGACCAGCACACAAGCCCTTCGGGATAGAATCGCTGAACCACCGTTCTAGACACTGAGTACAAAGCACACACAGAGTAACTAGACAAACTGACTCAACATTAGCCTAGACCCGACTTGTTGGTGTCCCTAGCCCACTAGGGCAAATTAAGTCTAATAAATTTTAAAATTAGGCTTAGGATCGAATGAATGGGTGGTGGTTTTGGGCTAAGGAGAGGTTATCAACTCCTCCCCTTATCTTAGATGCTCAATTTCCCTTAAGATGAATTAGGAGATGATCACTCAAAAAAAAAAAATGAATTGCAGAAACATAGAAACAGAGTTGCTGTAATTTAACTCTCAGAAATTTCATAGAAACCAATAAATTATAGTAAAATTATGTAAAATAGTTTCAATTATACTGGTTCCAGAAAAACAAAAATAACATAATTTGGAGTTATCTACAATAAAAAACAATTCCTGCAATAGGATAGTTACAGACTAAAAATAGAATGCTTCCCCCGTTTACAATTCCTGCTACGAAGTTGTAACCCAGTGGATCCCCTACACGCCCTAGGAACACCCCGTGGAATGGGAAGAGGAGGCTTGCACCTCGCTTCGTTCCTAGGACCAGACGTCCTAGGGAGTCTACTTCGAGCAGACAAAGTAAAAAGGAGAGACACTCAAAACATGCAAGCAAGTCAGAAATCCTAGACAGGGCTCTGATACCAAAATTGATGCAGAACGAAAGAAGATGATGCAATGCGGAAGTAAATTAAGACTATTTTTTTTTTTTTTAATATTTTCAGAAGCCGGCTTTGACTCAAAGGAAAGTTAAACTAAATTGAAAGAAACTATGTAATAATTGAAAGCACAATTTAAAGAAACCAGGTTATTAGAGTAGTTCAGAAGTAAAGGATCGCTGGGGGTTGAAAAACTCCCAGACCTAGGATTTCGCTCTGAACTTTTAACAGGACAGAAGTAAAGAGAAGAGAAGGGTTACAGAACAGGCAGTGATCTTCACAGAGTTTAGTGGAAGGACTCTCTTGAGCAGATTGTTGGATACCCAGATTTAGATATCATCGCAATGGATCATCCAATACTGTCCCTTTGGCAGAGTTGGCTTCTTCTGAACTCAAGATATGGGAAAGAAGAAGAACAAGTTATGGAACCAGATACTCAAGGAAGGATTTACCAGATAGTAGAATTTGAAAGCTGATGTTGCTGAAATCCTGATTCTCCTAGAATGCTGATCTGACTTCCTCTGGGATTTGCTCTGTCTTCGAAGTAGCCAAACTGGACCTGGATGCTGGTGGTCGGTCTCAACTTGGAGAGAGGGGCCGTGAGAGATGGGGTAGGCTAGGGTTTGGTGGAGTGAAGAGGATGATGGGCGGCTAGGGTTTGGAAGTGAAGTGGCTAACCAAGGTATTGGGGTTGGAGATCTCACACCTCCTCAAGGTTCCTAAGGAACCCGGATTTACTCCCTCACGGAGCTCAACACCTGGATGCAAGTGCGGAAGAGAGAAACATAAAGTTGCTCACACAAAATTTGAATTCATTCCTCAGTTGTCTTTTCAAACTTACAAGAGCGGTTTATTTTATAGGTCTTTACAAGAGGTCAGGGTTTTACATCTTCCCATGTGGGACTAATAGGATGGATCCTCAAATTAGGATTGTAGAATCAAATCCTTCTCATATGGCCGGCCAAGAGCTTCCATAAGTGTTGATTGGTGGCTCCAAATGGTAAGTAGGTGGCACCTCCTAGCCTTGCTCTTCAAGAAAATTTTTTTTCCTTCCATGCTTGGTTTTATTTGGAAGTATTTGGTGCCTCCTAGTCTTGCTCCACAAGTTTAGGCTTCTTCCTTTCATGGCTCAACTCTTTTGGACACCTCCTTTTCTTTCTCCCCAAGTCATGGCTCTTCCCAACTTTGCTTTGGTCTTTTTAGGCATGGATTGGGCGCCCCCTTGAAGTGCTCCCCAAGAAATGCCTCTTTCCTCCTTTAGCTTGGCCTTTTAAGGTATATATGGGGCGCCTCCTTGATTTTGGCTTCAAGAAAAATTCTTGCTCCCTTGGGTGTGGGGACCAAGACACTGGGATGGAGATGTGGCACCCCCTGGATTCTGGCGTGTGGCTGGGAGTGTGGCGCCCACTTACTTGAGCTTGGGAGAAAAATGTGGCACCCTGGACCTTGACTCGAAAAAATGGTGGCACCAACCTAGAGAAGACCTAGACCACTACTAGGACTTGTACTGAGTCAACATGACTCAACAAAATTTAAATTGCAGGGAAATACAGACTCAAGACTAAAATTGAGTTGACCAAGTCAACCCTTATTACAAAACCAGAAAACCCTAATTCTTCGGGCAAGGTCAATCAGAGATCCAGATGGAGCCCTGAAGTCATCTTCTGAGTCTGGTGCCCGCATCAATCATGGTATGGGTTCCTCCTAAGGTTGGGCTCCCTATATGGGTGAGGATATTGGGTTCTCCTAGGGTTGGACACCCAATATGGGTCAGAATATTGGGTTATCCTAGGGTTGGACTCCCTATATGGGTAAGAGTATTGGGTTCTCCTAGGATTGGACTCCCTATATGGGTCAGAGTATTGGGTTCTCCTAGGATTGGACTCCCTATATGGGTCATGGTAAGGGGTTCTTCTAGGTTCTGTATTATAGTATGGGTCAGGTTGAGGGGCTTTCCTAGGTTCAACCTCTCAATATGGATCAGGGTTTGGTGTCCTCCTAGGTTGAGGATTGTAGTACGGGTCAAGATAAGGGGCTCTCCTAGGTTCGACCTCTTGGTATGGGTCAGGGTTTGGGGTCCTCCGAGGCTGAGGGTTATAGTATGGGTCAGGATAAGGGGCTCTCCTAGGTTCGACCTCAGGGTATGGATTAGGGTTTGGGGTCCTCCTAGGTTGAGAGGAATCAGGATCAGGCTCAGACTGTGACCCATGGGTTTTTCCTGGGGTCCCTACCCGGACTTTTAACTGATCAAACCTATTGGCAAGATGGTCAATTCTATCACTGGTTTGAATACCAGACTAAGTTAACTGGGTCATCTGGGTAGCCATTTGAGCCATTTGATCAGCTAGGGCTTTCATTTGGGCTTGCAAATTTTCGATGGGTTCAGACATTTGTGAAGGAGGTGGGTGATATGAAACTCCTAATCTAGTGCTCATGCAAGACTCGATCAAACCAACTATAGCTGACTATACCTAGAGTCCAAAACTGGATGCTCAATCAGGGTGGCAAACTAGCTTATAGTTACCCTGTACTCAGCAAGGCAGGTGTAAGGGGAGTGTTAGGTCCCTGATTGCCAATCCTAGACACCAATCAGAGATTGGCCAGGTAGGCGGACCAGCACACAAGCCCTTCGAGATTGAATCCCTAAACCACCATTCTAGACACTGAGCACAAAGCACACAGGGTTAGCTTGACACAATAATCTGACACATAGTCCGGACTCGACCTGTTGGTGTCCTTAGCCCACTAGGGCAAATTAAGTCTAGTTAATTTTTGGTTAATTCTTGGGACTGAATGTAAGGGGTGTGGTTTTGGGCTAAGGAGAGGTGATCAAATCCTCCCCCCATCTGATATAGCAAGAGTGCCCTTAAAAGTAGATTATGCAATGATGGCAGGCAGATGATGATGCAAATTAGGGTTTAGATATTTTTTTTTGGTATTTTTGGAGAATATGTAATTTTTTTTTTTGGTATTTTCTTAAATAGAAGAAAACTTGCAAATTATGGCCTAATATGCAGGAAATATACTAAAATTAAAAGATATGCAAAAATGCTAAACAAAACCCTAAAACTTCCAACTTGTCTTGCTGAAAAAAATAGAGTCAAAAATTTGCAGGCTGTATTTCGGCTTGCAGAAAATTCACAGGCCATAATAAAATTTGAAAAGTTCTTAAAATTACTGTGAGTTATGATAAATCTATAAAAATAAATTTCAGAATTTTTGGAGTTTTTATCAAGATGAAATAATTAAAATAACAGAGCATATACAGACTGAAAAATAGCAGAAAATAAGTCCTAATCTAAGCTCTGATACCAAATGATGGGGGATTAATATGCATGTAATTTTTTTTGTATGTTTTACATGTGGAGTTAGGTGATTAATTCCCAAATTTTATATCAAAATTATTTGTAGGAAATCTTGTATGAATTTTTGAAGATCAGCATGCATATTAGGACCTAGAAAAGTAGCAAAGAAGGACCGCCGGGGCTGAAAAGCCTCGGTTAGGGCAAGTTCTCCTACAATAAAACTACTAGAGGTAGAAGGGTGTACCTGAAAATGTCTGTGAAGATCTCAGCGAAGGGGTCTCTCGTTCCTCGATGGATGCGGCCCGGAAAATCGAGCCAATGACCCGCGGTTACCCGGCTTTCTGCTCGGTGGTCCGATTGAGGCTTGGCTGGAGTCGTTGGATTCGTAGGAACTTGGGGACTTGCAAACGACCTGTCAGGGGTTAGAAAATTCAGAAAGGAACAAGAAAATAAAGGAAAAATAGCAAGGGAAGGCTTCTTTTGGAGTGGGCGTCCAGGGATCTGGAGGGTTTGTTGGCAACAGGAAGATGATTGCAAACATCGGGAAGAAGAACTCTCACAAACCCCTTTATGCACATAGCAGGGTATCACACAACTCAATAGAAGAACTCAAGATTTTAATTCATATCAAAAGTCCCTTCATACAAGAGGCTAGGGTCCTTTAAATAGACCCTTAACCTTAGGCTCCAAGTAAGGGCACATAAGTCTTTACATAAGAATCATTTTCCCTCTCAAACCCTAGCTAGAAAATAAGGAAACATTAGGTAGAAAAATTCCTAAAAATTATTTTGACTTGGCCAACACTCCAAGGATGCCTAGGGGGGCGTGTTGGGCTTCTAGGAGTAGTAATAGGCCAGCCCAAAGGGGCTCAGGCGCATGGGTTTGGGCCTCTGGAAGCTGGGGTGGCCTGGTAGCCAGGTAGCAGGAATATTCCCTGGTATCTTGCTTCTTAGGGGCTTGGGCTTGGTGCCTGGGCTTGATTTCTTTGGGCTAGGATGCAGATGGACCTCTAAAATCATGGAGGCCTTGGTATATGAATATATTTTGGCATCTGGAAGGGAATCTGGGCATCTGGAGGGCATCTGTAAGGAATTAGGATTTTCTAAATTTTTCTCCTGGGGTCTTCAAATCTTAAAGCTGGGTTGGACTTGGGCTATACTTCCATGTCTTCAATCTAGTTAGACTTGGTCTTCACTTGTATGATGTGGTCTTGAGTCTTCAATACGGTTGAATAGGACTCAAAAAAATAAAATTAGCTCGACTTGAGCTGACTAACACTGGACTGAACTAGCTCAACATGAGCTGACTAGTACAGAACTGAAATAACAACTCAAAAGACTCAAATAACAACTAAAATGGACTTAGATGGGCTAGGCCCTTATTACAGATGGACTCATAAATTATTAATCAATTCATAGAGGGTTGAAAAGCCTATGTCTTATTCTGGTGCCTCCGGTGTCCCCACCATGCAAGTAGTAATCTTATGGCTTCTAGTCTTGCTACAAGTGTATAGGTTTCATCAAAATCTATTCCTTCATCTTGATTATATACTTTAGCCACTAATCTAGCTTTGTTTCTAATAACATTTTCTTTTTCATCTAGTTTATTTTTATAAACCCATTTAGTTCTTATGATAGGATGGTCTGATGTTCTATTTACTAATGTCTATACATTGTTCCTCTTAAATTTATTAAGTTCTTCATGAATGGCCATCATCCAATTAGGGTTATTTTCAGCTTCTTCTAAACTATGTGGCTCTATTTGTGATACAAATGCTAGGTAGTCATGTATTTCTCTATATGATGACCTAGTCCTAACACCTTGAGAAGGATCACCAATAATTAAATCACTTGGGTGTGAAATTATATACCTCCATTCCCTTGGTAGATCACCATGATCTTTACTTACCACTTCTCCTTCTTATGTTGGCTTGTCTTTTAAGCTCATATCCTCCATTTCTTTTTCAAATGTACCTAAATCATTATCTATACACTCTTCTTTCTTTGAAGGTGAGTTGTTAGCTTCATCAAAAATGTCATGGACTGATTCTTCTATAGCTAGTGTTCTCTTATTAAACATCCTATATGCTTTGAGATGCGGGATGACTCTAAGATTACTAAACATGCATGGAAAATAGTAAACTAATTTTTTTGTGATTTTTATAATTTAGGTTTGTAGGCTAAATTTCCAGATAAAAGTAAGAACTAGCAAATAGGATAGCAATGTATAGAATCATCATGATCGCAAAGAACTCATGCAAGATAATAAGTAGCTAGGACCTGAGAGTTGAGAAACTCTGGATATATGATAGCTTATCTTCATCAAATCAGATAATGAGAGAAGGATAGGTTTCTTACCAGTCAAAGATTGAAACTTTACAGTGGAAAGGATCACTCACACTTTGATTGGAGCCTAGAAGAAGAAGCTTCAGTTCCCTTGAATCTGATGGCTGATCTGGACTTGGTCTGAAGGCAAGGAAAGCCTCCTCTGGGGAGGTGAAACACCTCGAGGATCCTGCAAGCATCAGGGTCAATCAAAACAGCAAATAAAAAAGAGAAAAGGAACTAGAGTTTTGAAGCAATCGGGATTAGGGTTAGGAGATGGCAGCTGGGGAGGAAGAAGCTCCTTATCTTGGATAGCAGCTAGGGCTTCCTTTGCTTGGGCATGTCTGGTCTCCAAAGATGCAAAAGGATGCTAGGGCAGTAGGGATTCAGCCATGGTACACAAGGAGAGCACTCAAAGTAAAGAACCAAAACAAAGACACCAATTACAAGGCAATAACACAAAATTTCAGCAAGCTGTATTCATAAGAAAGAGATGATTACAAGAGGGAAAGGGGTGGGGTATTTATAGAGTTTACATACCCTCTCTAACTAGGGTTACACTAAGGTTATAAGTCCTTTCCTATTTAGGTTAGAATAACAAGGTTTAAAAGGATTAGGAAACCCAACTAGGTTAGAATTTGACCTAGTCTTCTCTTCTTTCCTCTGCCCACTTGGCTTTGGACCAAGTCAACATGTGAGGATGCCTGAGCCCTCTTGGAAAGGCATGTTGGGCTTCATGGGCAGCAAGTGGGCCGGCCAAAGGGGGCTTGGGCACTTGGGCTTTGGGCCCTGGAAGCTGGGATGGCCTGATAGGGGAATATTCTTGGAATCTTGCTTCTTGATGGACCTGGGCTTGGTGCTTAGACTTGAATTTGAAGGCCTGGAGTGCTGAGATAACCTGGAAAACATGGACTCCTGGCATATGAAATATTTCAAAAGCATCTGGAAGGAATCTGGCTATCTGAAGGGCATTTGGAAGGAATCAGGATTTCTGGAAGCATCTTGGATCCTAGGTTATTACACAAAATCCAATGGGCTGATATAGTGGCCTCTAACTCCTGGATCTGGCCTGGTGGAACTCCAAAATAGGGTAACATTTTCACTTGTACAAAAATTGAGCTCATACTGAACTCATAACTGATATACAGGACTCAAAATACAGACTAGGTTGAGGGTTGAGACAAATCAACTAGCCTCAACTTATTACAGGAATTAATCTTAATTGATTACAAAATTTTCAAAACTTTGACACATTACTAGGTAAACCAAATGGAATCCAGTGATCTGTGTCTGATCCTGGTGTCCCCACCACTTTGCTATTAATTAAATAATCCATAAATATAGCTTCATCAGATTTTGCATCAAATTTTCCTAGGTTATCCTTTCCATTATTTAACACAAAGCATTTACAACCAAAAATATGAAAGTAATTAATATTTAGTTTCTTTTCATTCCAAAGCTCATAATGGGTTTTCTTTAAAATTGGTCTTATTAAAACATGGTTTAAAATATAGCAAGCAGTGTTCACCACTTTTATCCAAAAGAACGTTGGAAGATTTCCTTCACATAGCATTGTTCGGGCCATCTCTTCCAAAGTCCTATTCTTTCTCTCTACAATACTATTTTGTTGTGGTGTTCTGGGAGCGAAGAAGTTGTAACCAATGCCATTTTCAATGCAATAATCATCAAAAAATTGATTTTCAAAATTCATGTTCTGATCACTTCTAATAGATACAATTGAAAGATTTTTCTGGTTTAAAACTTTCTTGTGGAATTTCCGAAAAACTTTGAAAGTTTCATCTTTATGTGCAATAAATAAGACGAATGTAATTCTAAAAAAATTATCTACCATCACAAGTACGTATTTCATACCATGGTGGGGACACCAGGATCAGACACAGATCCCTAGATCCCATATGGTTTACTTAGTCATGTGTCAAAGTTTTGAGAATTTTGTAATCAATTAAGATTGAGTCCTATAATAAGTTGAGGTTAGTTGATTTGTTTCAACCCTCAACCTAGTTAGTATTTTGAGTCCTGTACAACAATTATGAGTCCAGTATGAGCCCAAATTTTGTATAAGACAGGAGGTCACCCTATTTTGGAGTTCCACCAGGCCACATCCAGGAGTCAGAGACTGCTACATCAATCCATTGGATCTTGTGTGACAACCCATGATCCAAGATGCTTCCAAAAATCCTGATTCTTTCCAGATGTCCTTCAGATGCCCAGATTCCAGTCTAGATGCCAGAGCATATTCCCAAACTAGAGAATCAATGATTCCAAAGGTCTCTCTATATCCTAGCCCAAAGAAATCAAGTCCAAGTGCCAAGCCCAAGCCCTAAAGAAGCAAGATTCTATGGAATATTTCTGCTACCAGTCTACCAGGCCACCCTAGCTTCCAAAAGCCCAAACCTATGCACCCAAGCCCCTTTGGGCCGGCCCCTTGCTGCCCCTAGAATCCCAACACGCCCTCCTAGGCATCCTTGAAGTGTTGACCAAGTCCAAGAGGTGTCTTTAAGTGGAATAGTCAAAGCATGAAGAAAAAAGGAGAAGACTAGGTCAATTCCTAATCTAATGGAGATTTATTTTTCTAACCTAGCTAGGAAAGGACTGGTATTCCAATTTGGAAGAGGACTTGTAACCCAAGTGTAAACATGGTTAGTGAGGGCATGAAAACTTTATAAATACCCCATCCGTCCCCCTCTTGTAATCAACATCTATTCATGACATCAACACCCTGGTGAATTTATTTTGAGCTTGCGAGCTTTATTACTTTGTTTTTTCGGTTCTTTCGTTTGTGATTGTATTTTTTTGCTGCCCTAGCATCCTTCCATGCACTAACTCACTGCCATCCAAGCCTTCACACATCCAAGAAGGAGTGCCCTAGGCCACCAAGCAAGGAGATCTTCATTAAGCTTCAAGCTCCCCGCTTCTAAACCCTAACCTGATTCCTTCTAAACCTAGTCCCCATTCTTTTTCTTATTTGCTATTTTGATTGACCCTTGATATTTTGCGGGATCACCGAGGTGTTTCACCTCCCTATAGAAGGCTTTCCTTGCATCCATAACCATCCAAATCAGCCATCTAATAAAGGGAACCGAACTTCATCATCCAGACTCCAATTAGAGTGCTGTGTGATCTCTTCATCGGACGTTCTTCGAATCACTGATTGGTAACATCCTTTCCTTCTTTTAATTTTTGATTTGATGATGATAAGCTATCCTAATCCAGGATTTTCTCAACTCTCGGGTCCTAGAATTTATTATTTTGTATGAGTTTGCCTAGGATACGATGATTCTATGCATTGCTCTTCTTCTTGCTAGTTCTTACTTTTATTTGGGAATTTAGCTTACAAACTAAATAATAAAAATCACAAAAAAATTATTTTACTATTTTTCATGAATGTTTAGCAATCTTAGAGTCATCCTGCATTAGTTTGGTATCAGAACAGGTTTAGGATACTTTTATATTTGCTTTGCATTCATAAACCCTAATTCAGCATTCGATCCACTACATTAGGTGTCTAAGTTTCATTTGATTTTAGCATCCTAAACATTTTATTTTTCTATGAAATTTTCACTTCTTGTCCATTCTTTTGTTCTAGTAATTATCATATTTTTTAACTATTTTTATAAAAACCCTAAAGTCCTAAAAGTTAGCATCATAGGAACCCTAATAGAATCCTAAAAATTTCTGCAGCAGTCCAAAACCCCTAAGATTTGCATTATCATTTGATTTTTTTTCTGCATTAAATTTGGTAGGTAGAATCATCACCATCCATTCTCTATAATAAATTTTCTTTTTTATTTTTTTGCATCTAAATATTTGTCAAATTCTGTATCGACTGAATCCCTAATATCCTGAATTCTGCTATTTTTGCATTTTGACTCAACCTAACCTAATCAACTTCCAAACCCCCCAATCCCAAGCCAAATTTTGTTTGCTAACCCCAGTAAACTAAAAATTAACTTGACATCTCATAAATTAATTAAAATTTATTTTATTTTCTGATTGTTTTAGATTGCATCAGGACCATTGAATATTCATCATCTTTTAATCTAATCGTAAGAGCAATCAATATAATATCAGGGCAGGAGGTCATAACTTGTCTTAGGCCCAAAACAACCATCCAGCATTTCCACCCAAGCCTTAATTAAAATTAATTAGACTTAATTTGCCCTAGTGGGCTAGGTGACACCCAACAGGTCGAGTCCGAACCATGTGGGCCAACTAGTGCATTTAATCTTGTGGCTATTACTGAAAGCTAGTATCTAAGGCTGGGGGTCCAAAGTCAAATGACCTAAGTGGACTGGTTGTTTATAATTAGGACCCTGTGACAAGTAGGGGGAGCCTCTCACCACCCCACCCCCTACCTAGCCAGTGGAAGGATTAGCTGCTGGGTTAAGTGTAAGTTGAGCTGACCCATTCAGTTTTGACTCTAGGTCTAGCAAGCCCTAGATTGTACTAACTTTTTTTCTTTTTTTTTGCATGCTTAGCTGCATCATTCCACTTTGATTGTTTGATTTGTTGCATGACCACTAGATTAGGAACCCAATATTAAATGTTTAAACCCCAACTAAACCCAACCATGGATCCTAATTTTGAGGCTTTCATAAAAGCCATGAATGACTAGATGGTTGCCTAATTAACTACCCAAATGAACCAAGCCAATACCAAAACCAAAGCCCAGCTTGCCCGAATAAACCGTAGGTTTGACCAAAGAAATAAAATGTTTGACCAACTGATCCAATCAAGTAATCAAGCAATCCCTAGTTTTGATCCATTAGATAACCAATTAGGAACCCTAGACAAGACCCATAGACCCCAGTATCCCATAGTCCCTAGATATGAACCAAGTAGTAACCCACTATCCCTCAGTCAACCTGAAACCTATAGGATTAATAACCCTAGATTTGAACCCATAACCTTTAAACTCATAGCCTATGAACCCATAACCCTTAGTTTACCCTCCCTTGTTATCCCAGACTCTAGTCAATTTTTCAGTAGCCAAACCTCTCTTACCACCTCATTGGTTCACCAAGATGATCTTGAAGAGGAGATATATGAGGCTGATCCAAGCTTAGTGGACGAGTATGAGGTGGAAGAAGAAGAGTTCCCCATAGAAGACTTGGAGCTAGTTGAATCAATAAATACCCAGGTAGAAGACCACCCAACAATAGTTGACCCTGACCATACTCAAGTAGGAGCCGACCTAGATTTAGCTAACCCTAGCCATACCCAAACAGTAATAGATATAGAGTTAGCTGACCAAGTAGTGAAAGAGCTGTTAGAGGAAGAGAACCCTGATAATGTTACAAGAGTTTTACCTGAGGAGACATTAATAGAAAGCCCAACTATAGAGCATAGTCCTTTAATTTATGAGCCAGAAGAATTTATTAAGGACCTAATCTCTTTGAATTAGTACCCTCAGGATGAAGCCACCTCTTTAACTCCACTTCATCTCTTCCTTGAAATCAATGACCTTTTCTTCCATAATGCAGACCTTTTAGATAGACATCAACCCCATAAGATTAACCTCATTAGCCTAGGATTTATCCCTAATACCCCTTCTTATATCCTACTCTTTCTAAATAACCCTGAACCCTTTTCATACTTTCTACCTTTCCAAACCAACCTTGAATCCACCTCATATTTTTTACCTTTTCATGAATTTTCTTATGTTTCTTTAACCATTCATTGGCATTTTATAGAAGTAAGCATACTACATTCATACATTGTGCACGTTAGGTTTGCATCTTACTTCTTGCATACCCTTAGGTAATAGTAGGCATACATAGTAAATTTTCATGTGCATGCTATGCTAGGGTCAAACATAGAAAGTCTATAGTGTGTTAGGTTAGATCCTAGAAAGTCCAATAAAATTTTCTTTGATAGGAAACCTTAGTTGAGTCCAATAAATCCTCAACCTTGAATCATCTGTTTGCACCTGCAATAGCCTCTGCACAGCATATGCATCATGAAAGAAGTCAAGAGCTAAACATAATTAATGAACTAAATAATAACTTGGTTAATTTCCAAAAGAAAGATGAAGAATTTTCTATAGAGGAATATGTGACTGTTCAAGAATTTTCTGCTCGCAAAGCTGGCCCATCCGAAATAATGAATATTAGTGGACCCAATGCCTATGTGCTGAGATATCACCTGATTTAGGTATTAGCTCCACCTTCATCATCTCAGACTTTATAAAGTCTAGGGAGCCAGTAGTGATACCCAGCGAGCCCCTTGAGCCACTCCTGTTCTTTGAGAGAGAACCCACCCTAGAGCGACCACATATAATTTGACCTTATGGTGAGGTAAAGATTGAAAAAGCTCTGGATGATCAAGCTATCGGTACCCAGGATAAAGACTGTCAGCGATATTTGGTCCGGTGGCAAGGTCAGCAAGAATCTGAGGACTTGTCGAACGCTGCTGTGGATCTGCAGCACCTCAACCCAGACCCTCCTTGAGCCAAATTGACCCATACTTACAGGGTCGAGTTCCTCCCGCCCTGGGAGAATTGGTGGGGACACCAGGATCAGACACAGATCCCTGGATCCCATATGGTTTACTTAGTCATGTGTCAAAGTTTTGAAAATTTTGTAATCAATTAAGATTGAGTCCTGTAATAAGTAGAGGTTAGTTGATTTGTCTCAACCATCAACCTAGTCAGTATTTTGAATCCTGTACATCAATTATGAGTCCAGTATGAGCCCAATTTTTGTATAAGAGAGGAGGTCACTCTATTTTACAGTTTCTCCAGGCCACATTCAGGAGTTAGAGACTGCTACATCAATCCATTGGATCTTGTGTAACAACCTAGGATCCAAGATGCTTCCAGAAACCCTGATTCTTTGTAGATATCCTCCAGATGCTCCAATTCCAGTCCAAATGCCAGAGCATATTTCCAAACTAGGGCATCAATGATTCCAAAGGCCCCTCTATATCCTAGCCCAAAGAAATCAAGTCCAAGTGCCAAGGCCAAGCCCTTAAGAAGCAAGATTCTATAGAATATTCCTGCTACCAGGCTACCAGGCCACACCAGCTTCCAAAGGCCCAAACCAATGCACCCAAGCCCCTTTGGGCCAGCCCCTTGCTGCCCCTAGAAGCCCAACACGCCCTCCTAGGCATCCTTGAAGTGTTGACCAAGTCCAAGAGGTGTCCTTGAGTGGAATAGTCAAAGCATGAACAAAAAAGGAGAAGACTAGGTCAATTCCTAACATAGTGGGGATTTATTTTTCTAACCTAGCTAGGAAAGGACTTGTATTCCAATTTGGAAGAGGACTTGTAACCCAAGTGTAACCATGGTTAGTGAGGGCATGGGAACTCTATAAATACCCCATCCTTTCCCCTCTTGTAATCAACTTTTATTCATGATATCAAAACCCGGGTGAATTTATTTTGAGCTTGCGAGCTTATGTTACTTTGTTTTTTTGGTTCTTTGGTTTGTGTTTGTGTTTCTTTGCTGCCCTAGAATCCTTCCATGCACTAACTCACTACCATCCAAGCCTTCACAGATCCAAGAAGGAGTGCCCTAGGCCACCAAGCAAGGAGATCTTCATCAAGCTTCAAGCCGCCCCGTTTCTAAACCCTAACCTGATTTCTTCTAAACCTAGTCCCCTTTCTTTTTTTTACTTGCTATTTTGATTGACCCTTGACATTTTCTAGGATCCCCAAGGTGTTTCACCTCCCTAGAGGAGGCTTTCCTTGCATCCAGAACCATCCAAATCAGCCATCTAATCAAGAAAACCGAACTTCATCATCCATACTCCAATCAGAGTGCTGTGTGATCTCTTCATCGGACGTTCTTCAAATCACTGATTTATAACATCATTCTCTTCTTTTAATTTTTGATTTGATAAAGATAAGCTATCCTAATCTAGGAGTTTCTCAATTCTCAGGTCCTGGAATTTATTATTTTGCATGAGTTTGCCTGCGATACGATGATTCTATGCATTGCTCTTCTTCTTGCTAGTTCTTACTTTTATTTGAGAATTTAGTTTACAAAATAAATTATAAAAATCACAAAAAAATTATTTCACCATTTTTCCTAAATGTTTAGCAATCTTAGAGTCATCCCGCATCATACCACCTAAGCTTGTGGTCCTAGTTGGTCCAAATAAATCCATGTGAAGTAGCTCAAGGGGTCTAGAAGTTGAAACCATATTTTTAGATTTAGAATTCCCCTTAGTTTGTTTACCCATTTGACAAGCATCACAAATATGTTCGAAATCAACTTTGAATTTAGGTAAATCTCTAACTAGATTCTTATAAATTAATTTGGCAATTGTATGCATGCTAGCATGACCTAATCGTATGTGCCAAAGTAAGCTAAACTCCTTGGTTTTAACATTCATTACTACTAGACTTGTATAACTAGTCATGGTTAGATCATTCAGATCTACCATATATGTATTTCCAAGTCTATGACTAATGAGTATGGTGCTAGAATCAAGTGAGTTAGTTACTATACACATAGATGATTCAAAGACAACCTTGAAGCCTTTATCACATAATTGACTAATACTTAACAAATTATGCTTCAATTTATCCACTAGCAATACATTTTCAATGAAAGTAGAAGGGGTTATTTTGATCTTACCAATTCTGATTATTTTTTCCTTGCCATTATCTCCAAAAGTTACCAATCCTCCTTCTTTCATTTGTAGGGTGATGAATTGCTCTTTATCACCCAGCATATGCCTTGAGCAATCGCTATCCAGATACCATCTTTTATTTGCATTTTGGGCTGCATGACATTCCTGCAAAATAGTCATGGAGTATTTTTAGGTACCCAAGCTACCTTGGGTCCTTTTAGGTTAGTAGGATTGGTTCTTTTGGGAACCCAAATTCTTCTAATTCTGTTTTTGTTTTTCTTTAACATATTACATTGAAATGATTTGTGTCCAACCCCATTACATGCATATCAAACAACTCTGAAATTTTGAAAAGATATAAACTTTGATGCTCTAGAAGTGAAAGTATTAGATGCAGATGTAGAATCATTTAACTTTAAAGATTTTTTATTTGAAATTTTGGGTACATACTTTGAAGTTCTAGAAATGGATGTGGAGGCATTTGATACAAAAGCTTTTTGAAATAAAAGTTTCGGTACATAAGCTTTTGAAGATACAAATCTAGTAGCTAAAATTCCATTTTTATTCAAAGAGTTATAACCGATTATAGCCTTATTACTTGAATCTCTTTGTTCTTTCAAAATTAACTCAAGCTTATTTGAACATAAGTTAGTTTTTCAACCAAAGGCTTGAGTTTTTCTACCTCCTTTTTCAAACCAATATTTTCTTCAAGTAAAGCTTTGTTTTTCTCGAAGTAACTATTCTTTTTAGTTTACAAAGCTTTATAGTTTTCAGAAAAGGTAATCAGTTCTTCTTGCAATAACTTATTCTTTTTTGAAATTTCAACTTTTTCATTCATTAATGAATCATTGCTATTCTTTAAAGCTCTAATTTTTACCCCAGCCTTTTTAAATTCAAACAGTAAATCATGGAATGCTGAATTTAGCTCCACAAAAGTAAATTCAATGTGAGGCTCAGGAGACATTACCTCATCTTCGAGATCCAAAAGACATAGATTGGTAGTTTTACTGGTCTCTTCCTCTTCGGTTGAAATCAACTTCTCACTATCGCTCCAAGTGGCAACCATCGCTTTCTTCTTCTTTTTCTTATATATCTTCTCTAATAAATGACAATCAGTATGGATATGCCCCGGCTTCTTACACTCATAACAGATGGACATTTGATCATTTTATCTTTCATTCTCCTTGTCCTTGTCCTTGCTGTATTCACCATTCTTGTAAAATTTCTTGAAGTGTCTTCCCTTTTTCTTGTCCATAAATTTTCTAAATCTCCTCACGACCAGTGCCATGTCTTCATCTTCTAAGTCATCTTCGGAGGAGGGGTAGTCTTCTTCAGATTCATCTTCTTGTTATTTCATTTTTGATGCAGCTTTGAAGGCAATAGTTGATGTGGCGGGATCGCTGGCGTGGTTGTGTGCGCACCAGACCTCTGATTACGGTTTCAGTTTTTTGGGTCTTGTAATAAGGCTTCAAGCCTAAGCATTGTAATTTTTTTAGCCATGAATTGAGTCTCAAGTGTTTGTGTTTAGTCCTGTACTTTGACTAATTTGGTCAAGTTGTGTCCTGTATTAAGTCCAGTCCTGTATTGAGTCCAGTTCGAGTCTGGGTCCAAGCTGGAGTGGTCTTTGAGTCCAGCTCAACTACTATTGGGCCAAGCCTTGAAGGTCAACATGTCAACCCTAGGGCACCACGTCACCACCCCATGTGGTGCCACTTTACCATCCCATGTGGCACCACCTCATCTTGCCAAGTGGATGGCACAAGTAGGAGTTTCTTTGGTGCCAAATGGAGACACATCAAAAATCCTTTCCTCCTTTCCCTCCCTCCATCAAGCCACTTAACAAAGAAGGGAGGGCAACCAAGGAAAGGTTGAAGACAAAGGCCTTGCTCCAAGCCTCATTTCAAGCTTCTCTACAAAGAAGGGAGAGCAACCAAGGAAAAGTTGAAGACAAAGGCCTTGCTCCAAGCCTCATTTCAAGCTTCTCTCCAAAGAAGGATGAGTAACCAAGGAAAGAAGGAAGACACAAGCCATGAATCTTGCCTTCTTCCCAAATTGAAGGTCAACTTTCCAAGTCTAAGGGAAGCCAAATTCCTTCTTCCAAGCCCAATATTTTGCCATGCCCAAATCAAATTCAAGCCTTGGTCGGCCAAGGAGGAGGATTTTAGATTTTTTTTGAATTTCAGAATTTCTTTTTTAGTGCTTCATCAAGAGAACAAATGTATTTTTTCATTCAAATTTTGAAAGGGTCTTAAGGTGCCTATATAAAGGACCTTACCACCTCCTTTGTAAGGTTAATGATGATGAATGAAATGAAAATAGATGAGAGCCATTCTCTTTGTTAGTTGCCTTCATTCATTAAGACCGTCGATCTCCGTGAGGGAGCGCCTTCGCCTTCGGGCGTCGAGAGGTGTGAGGCCTCAATTTACTTTCTCTTTCACAAATCCGTCTTCCATCTTTGAGTTTGGAGGCCACTGGATGATCCATCTAGGCACCTAGCAAGAAGACCCTAATCAACATCATCTTCAACCTCTCATCCCTTATTTCATCCTGATACTTATTGATTTCTAATCTTTCTATTGATTGTTCGCAGGTCCCCCAGGTACCACGAATACGGAGTCGGCTTCCCTTTCCTTCGAGACCTTGGATAGAAAGCCGGCGCATCCACGGGGGTTGAAGGCTCGATCATCCAGGCCGCATCCACGAGAGCGAGCGAACTCGGCATCGGGCACTTCAAATCTTTTGAGGTTTGCAACCCTAGAACTCCTAAGTAGATATTGATCCGAGAGCTAACTCCAATGGGATTTCTCAATCCCGGGATCCTCTTTTTATCCTTGATTAGGGGCTAATTTACATACTAATAGTTTTTATCATTATCGAATCCCTAGATCTACTATTGTCTTTTCTTCACGAATCCAAAATCCATATGAAAACTTAAAAATCATAAAAGGAAGAAAATCACTTGCATCATTCCTCATCTTCGCATCTAGTTAGTCTTGCTTCACCTCCTCGAAGAGGGCTCATGATGGAGGTGGCACGGTGACTACTTTCGCTACGCTGACTAAGCCATGTAGAGAAGAAGCCGAAAACACCCTTGAGCAAAGAAGGAGGGCGGTCGAGGTAAAGCCCGAGCCAGGCCAGAAGGCTGCAGAGCCCTTGCAAGAGCAGCCAAGGCGGTGAGAGCTAGTCCAGGCCCCAGAGTCTTAGGTAGTTGTCCAGGCCAGGGCCGCTGCCATAGCTATCATCGCGATGTCTCCTCCTCCCCCGGGGATCATCGCTATCGAGGAGGAGGAGGAGCAAGGAGGAATGGAGCCAGTGCCAAAGGCACCATCTGAGGAGGTGCCGAGCTCCCACCACACCCCTGAATCTTCTTCTACCAGCGGAGCAGGTGACTCTGCATCCTGGGTGAGTAGGATGGAGAGGAACTACCATCGAGTTTCCTTCAAACTGGTGCCAAATGTTTCTCTGGTCCAGGACCAGGGTCTGGTGGAGCACATGATGGGTTTTGCAATCCAGTCATGCGATCGGCAGGAGATGGCCGGGAAACTACTGGGGGATGCAATCGGCACTACATTCCCCCATCTCTTTTTGGTAAGCAACTTCATCTACTTTTTCTCTTCCTCTTCTCTTCTGCATTTGCCGCTAACATCTTCTTCGATGCAGCTCGGTGTCGAGCTCCTTCTGATTAGAGACTGCTACAAGAACTGGTTGAAGAAGGATAGGCAGTGGGCGGAGAAGCTCGAGTCCGTGAAGATCGAGCTGAGATAGAAGAATGATGACGGCTAAGAGGTGAGTCAGAAGAACAAGGAGCTCCGGGGGGAGCTTGCAAGTGCTGAGAGGCACTTGAAAGAGCTTCAGGAGAGCCTTGACCAGGAATGGAGTCGATCAAAGAGAAAGGCAGAGGATCCCAATGCCATTGAGTCGAGGCTAAGCGGGTTTGATGCCAAATTTTCCCGGTAGAAGGGGCATGCCCAATCTCTCCAGGCCAAGCTAGAGGTGTCTAGGGAGAGGTTGATTTCTACTGAGAGAAGTGCCATTACTGCTTAGAAGGAGGTGGCTGCAGTGGTCGAGTCGACGGAGGCAGCAAAGAAGGAGGCTGCCGAGGCGATCGGCCAGGCCGAGGCTACCAAGAATGGAGCCGTGGAGGCTATGGCGAGGTAGAGGGCCTCAGAGGAGTTCGCCGTCGAGTTCCATGAAATGGTGTCGGACTCCTTTTATAAGGGATTCATGTACCTCCACTCTAGGGTGGAGGGCTTCGTCTCAGATAAGGGCCAGAGATTCCTTAAGTACCCTAGGGCTTCGGACAAGGAGCCAATGCTAGACTGGGGTGCTGCTGAGGAGTAGGATGAGGAGCTGGTCGTGGCCTCTAAACTTGCTCTGCCAGTGGTGGACGCCGAAGCCGAAGCCAGCCTAAGGCCCTGTAAGGTGACGTCCTGTTGGCATACCATTACGGGAAGGAACTGGCCCTGTAGTTACTTTTCTTCTCTTTGTTTTTAGCTTGGGCTACCTGGCATGTCGAGGCCCAGAAACACTTTTATTGAGCTATTTGCTATCAATGAAGTACCTTTTCAGTCATCTCTGGCTTGGAACTTCTTCTTTCTTCCTTTTCTTCTCCCTTCTCTCTCTTTTTTTCTTTTGAGTCCCGAACATGTGTTGGGGTTTAAAACAAGTTCTTCAACTTGTCAAGTTATTTCCACCTCGTGGGTCAGGAAGCCAGAATATTATGAGTGCTTTGCTTGATGAGATCCACCTAGTTCTGACCGGGGCTGGCTCCAAGAGTGCAAGGCAAGGCTGAGTTCGGAGATTGCACTTGTTGGAAATGCCAGGTGGCTGCGAAGCTCCAATCTTCGAGAGTTTCTGGGCCTGAGGTGCCGGGTTGTCCAGTCTTTGGTGTCAGGGTTTCTGGACTTAAGTGTTAGGGTGACCGGTCTTAGTTGTCGGGGTTTCCGGTCTTTAGTGCTGGAGAGAGTGGGATCCAGGCTAAAGTGCTAGAGAGCTGGGCTCCGGGCTTTGGTGCCGGAGAGCGTGAGATCCAGGCTTCTATGCTGAAGAGCATGGGATCCAGGCTTGGTGCCAGAGAGCTAGGCTCTGGGCTTCGGTGCTGGATAGCATGGGATCCAGGCTTCGATGCCGGAGAGCGTGGGATTCGGGCTTCGATGCTAGAGAGCTGGGCTCCGAGCTTTGTTGCTAGAGAGCTAGACTCTAGGCTTCGTCGCTAGAGAGCTAGACTCCAGGCTTGGTGTCGGAGAGCTAGACTCTGGTCTTCGTGTCAGAGAACTAGGCTCCGAGCCTCATTGCTGGAGAGCTGGACTCTGGGCTTTTGTATTGGAGAGCTAGACTCCGGGCTTGGCATCGGAGAGCTAGACTTTGGGCTTGGTTACCGGAGAGCTGGACTCCGGGCTTCATCGCTGGAGTGCTGGACTCCAGGCTTGGTGCCGGAGAGCTAGGCTTCGAGCTTGGTTGCCGAAGAGCTGGACTCCAGGCTTCATCATTGGAGAGCTGGACCCCAATCCTTATTATCGGAGAGCTGGACCTCAATCCTTATTATCGGAGAGCTGGACTCCGAGCTTGGTGCCGGAGAGCTAGGCTCCGGGCTTGGTTGCTAGAGAGCTGGATCTCTGCTTCATCGCCGAAGAGCTGGACCCTGGTCCTTATTACCAGAGAGCTGGACTTCGATCTTGGTGCTAGAGAGCTAGGCTCCGGGCTTGGTTCCCAGAGACCTAGACTCCGGGCTTTGTCATCGAAGAGCTAGACCCTAGTCCTTGTTACCGTAGAGATGGACTCCGGGCTTGGTGCCGAAGAGCTGGACTCTGGGCTTTGGTGCCGGAGAGCTGGACTCTGGGCTTAAGCACGCCAAACCTTGGGCCGGGCAGCGATATCCTTGCAAGGCAAGAAAAGATTGTACAAAAGAGGATCTTTATTATTATTAGGGAGAGGCCTTACATTACTGATAATATTTTTTTAGGTTGCAGGCATTCAACGTCCACGAGAATTTGGCACTGTCCAAATCCGCAAGATAGTAAGCTCCGTGTGGAAGAGCTTCGATCACCTTGTATGGGCCCTCCCAGTATGGCGAGAGCTTGCCACACTCCCGAGGTTTAGACGCTTCAGCTCGGTGCAGCACCAGATCGCCAGAGCAAAAAACCTTCAGCTTTATCCATGCATTGTAGTATCGGGCTACACGCTGATTGATGGCCACTATTAAAAACTTCCATTGCCCGGATGTAGGGGGAAATGGACCTAGGATGTTCATTCCCCACTTGGCGAACGACCATAGGGCAGAGAACTGGGAGAGCAGCACCGCTGGTTGATGCTATATGTGGGTGTGGTGTTGGCACCAGTCACACCTCTTCACGAAGTCAGCGTCGTCCTCCCTCATCGTCTCCCAGTAGTATCCTTGTCGAAGGGCCTTATATGTAAGAGTCCTCCCTCCGACGTGGTTTTCATAAAGGCCTTCATGTATCTCTTGGAGCATGAAGGTTGCCTCTGAAGGTCTCAGGAATTTCAGAAGCGGATATGAGTAGGATCGGTGGTAGAGCTGTCCTTCCATGAGGATGAACTGCGAAGCCTTCATCTTGATAAGGCCGGCCTCTGCTCTGTCTTTTGGCAGGGTGCCATTGGTAATGTAGCTGATGTACCTATTCATCCAGTTCAGATTCGGGGTGACTTGCTGCAGCTCTGCGGGAGCTTCGTTGCTTGGATTTTCGAAGTACTCAATGTGGGTGCATCCCAGTGACGAGTCCGGCAAGGTCATAAGTCTGGATAGTGTATCGGTCCAAGCATTCTCACCTCGGGAGATATGAGAGATGCTGAAGCGCCAGAAACCTATTGTGCTTTAGCGGACCCACTCCAAGTGCTTCATCATCTAGGGATCTCTGGCTCCATTATCTTCGGAGACCTGTCCAGCCAATAGTTGGGAGTCGGTGAAGACCTTCAGGCTTCATACATGCAGCTCGCGAGAGACCCTGAGGCCCACAAGGAGTGCCTCATACTCTACCTGATTATTTGTTGCAGTGAACTTGAAGCAAAGTGCACATTTAGCTACAACTCCATCGCAATTAGCGAGGATGAGACCTGCTTTACTTCCGCCCGCGTTGGAGGTGCCACCAACATGGAGGATCCAAGACTCCTCCTCAACTCCAAGCTCCACTTGGTGCTCTGGGGCATTCTGCTCTGGCTCGTTGACAAGTCCTATGCACTCAACCAGGAGTCGACCAGTACCTGGGCCTTCTAAGATGACCTCGGTCGGTATGCGATGTTAAACTCACTGAGATTTAGTGCCCACTTAGCCAAATGCCCAGATATGTTGGGATGACTAAGCACAGACCTCAAGGGCTGGTCCGTCAACACCGCGATCAGGTGCGCTTGGAAGTACGGCCTAAGACATTGAGCAGATATGATAAAAGCAAAAATGAGTTTTTTGGATCGAATGTACCTAATCTCAGCATCCCAGAGGATCTTGCTAGCATAGTACACCGGCTTTTGGGACCCGTCCTGATCCGTGTGGACGAGGATCGAACTGATGGCTCAAGGGGTAACTGCCAGGTACAGCAGGAGCTCCTCTCCCATCTCCAATCTGGAGGGCAGTGGCAGTGATGCAATGAAGTCTTTGAGCTCCTCGAAGTCCACCTTGCACTCCTCTGTCCAGGTGAAGTCTTTCATCTTGCACAGCACCTTGAAGAAAGGAAGGTAGCAGTCCGCCAACCTCGAGATGAATCAGCTCAAAGCAGTGATCCGACCCATCAGGCATTGCACCTGTTTCTTCGAGGTCGGATGCTCCATGTCGATGATCACCTGGACCTTCTCCGGGTTCACTTCGATTCCTCTTTGGGTCACCATGAAACCAAGAAACTTCCCTGCTGCTACTCCAAAAGTGCACTTTACAGGATTCAGCTTCATCTTGAAAGGGATATGTCCTACAAGCCAATCTATATTGTATCTCCCAAACCATTGTAATTGACAATATTCTAATAAAGGCATAATTTTTCATCATACGCTGTGTTAATATTATATGATGAACACCATAGATTAGGGCTATGATTTTAGGGTTATGATGAGATCAAACCAGTGAGACCTAAAGTCTTAAAACCTTAATCTAAAGTATTCCTAGTCAAAGAAACCCTGAGTAGGGGATCAGGGTTTTTCCGGTAAGACTAGTACATCCTATGTATACTGGAGAGGGTGACTGCTCTGACAGTCACTTGTGTATGACACTAATACTAGGATGTAGATGCTCATTAGAGAATGACTTCACTGATATGATCCAACTAGAGAACATCTAATGGAATCTTAGCTACATGTCAATAGAAGGTTCTCATAGTGGGAGTGGTACTAGTAATCCTTTGACCTGAGACTGCCATAAGTACCTTATATACATGAACCCATGCTTTGGTTCAATTCTAATCATGACACTGAGTCATGCACAGGATTGATACTGGGAATGGTGAATTGGATATGAAGGTAATGAGTAGGTCAACAAGGAATCGATCACTCTTAGTAAGAGGAGAATGCATCCAGCTAGTTATCAATCGGATGATGATTCAGGGAATCTTTGATCAAAGTAAAGATATTAGATGATTTCTAATATCAAGATAATCGAATCATCAATATAAGATTGAGCTAGAAATGAATGTAATATTAGAATTGACATATATCCATATCCATAATTATATTCTGGGTGCAGGCTGATCGAAGGATTTAATTATACGGTAACTTTCCACTGAAGGGTAGTTTTGGTATTTCACCAGAATTTTCATATCTTCCGGGTAGACATGACACGTTGCTAGACGTCAATCTTGTCTTGTGGATTGATTAAATTGAATGATCACTTATTAGGAAGAGTCCTAATTAATCATAATCAGGCAAGCCTGATTTGACCTAAATCGATTAGAAAGAGTTCTAATCAAATTAGGTCAACTTGTGTTTGAACCCACTGCTGGCTAGATGTGGAACCCAATGGGTCACACACTTAAGAGAATTGATCAAGGGTTTAATTTTGTAATTAAATCATTTTGCATGATGACACTCTAGCAGGTGTTGCAAAACCTAGCTTCTATTCGAATTAGATTTGAATTATGGTTCCGGATTGATTCAATTAGAGTTCTAATTTGATCTTATTAGACCCTAATTGAGGTTATAGAGATTATGGCTAACCCTATTGGCTAACCATGCACCTAGGCTGGCCCCCCACCCGCCCCTTAGCTTTTTCATGCCAAAATGCCAAGAGTCCATGCGCTAATGGACTCTTGGCACGCCATTTGGAAGAGTCCATGGCGCATGGACTCTTGGCGCGCCCCACTTAATTCTTCGATGAATTAAGATGGGGCGGCCTCATTTCATAGAATTAGCGCCTCAGATATGCCCCCTTGAATGGGAATCCAACGGTTGATGGGTTTTTAAGAAAGGAAGAAAGTGCCTGTTGCTTCCCGGTTGCGCGAAATAACATCTCTTCGGAGATTTAAATTCGTGACTCCTTTCTTTTAAAAACATCGCGACTTTTCCTTTAAGAAAGGCCATGGGATTTATCCGGAAGGCCGTGAGAAGGAAGGATGGGGCGTGAAAAAATAGGGAAGGGGTGTGAGAAAAAAGGGAATGGTGTTTATGGAGAGTTGTGTTCTATTGAGAAGACATCTTTTTGTAGTCTATTTAAGGAACAGAGGCCTCGGGTGTTTTGGCTAATGTACAACAGAGTTTTTTTTTTTTTATATTCCAGGAGACTGAATCCTCCTAAGCTTGTTTAGGACACAAGAGTTTCCCTTTTATAGAGTTCTCTTCTCTGTTGAAACTCAAGTATAAAACAAGAGATAAGAAGAATCTCTCGAACAGTAAAAGAAAAGAAGATATACTCTGTTTCCTATTTCCTTTACATTAAGACATCAGTTTCTTAAATCCTCCTCCTCCTTCAAGACAAGAGTGTATTCTTAGGACAAGGTCTTAAGAAAGGGAGAGGAAGAAGAAAGAAAGGAAGTAAGAAGTCCCTATTTGATGCGGGACCGTACACTCTGATATCAAGATCAGTGTCGGACCGTGATCATTAAGAAATGATCTCTAGATTAGGATGTCCAATTTAATTAAGTTAAATCTAATTAAATAGAAATAACCAGCAAAAAATAATTGGGTCAGGTTATCAAAGTGGATCTCACCCGAAAACATGGAATCTCACGAAAGTTGGAAGAGGGAGATCGTCCCGAGATTGTCCAAAGTCCGGACCAGTAGTTCACGAGTGAGGTGGATCAGAAGCCGTTGGACCTGGAACACCAAGAGATTACAAGTGAAGAATAAATTCCAAATAAAATTTAATTAAAATCCATTGCTTTGAAATCTGTGCTCTAGGTTATGTGATCTCTAGGATCCATGCGCTCTGGGATCCGTGCGCTCTGGGATCCGTGCACTCTGGGATCCGTGCGGTGTAGAAATCGGCAGCAGAGAACGTGAAGGCTTTCACGTTCGTGCCAAGTTCTCTCCTTCGTTCGTTACATGGGAGAACAGGGGAGGCTGAAGGTCTGTGGTTGGGTTCGCCGGCGTCGATGTTGGGCGGTGACAGCAGGTGGCGACGGCGGAACGACTGGCAGGGATCACGGTGGTGGTCGGCGACTGTGGAGGACTCGGTTCACGCTCGTGCGCTGGAACTTCGGCAGTGGAGGGCGTGAGACGGGTTGCAGGCGAACGACGGCACCGGAGGAGGGGGCTTCGGGCGGAGCGACGTTCACGAACGGCCGGGGCGGTGAGGCGTCGCAGCGGCCGTGGACGACTCCAGGTGGGGGAGATGCGACGACCGCTGGGAGCGGCCTGGCGGATCAGGCGTCTTGCTGGCGGAGGCGACCTTCGCTGCAGTGGATCCGGTGCAGGGACTCGGCGGAACGGGTGGCGGAATGGCCGGATTGGCTCGGTTGGAGACTTCCGGTCGGCTTCCGTTCAGTGGCCGGATCGGAGATCTGTGCGGTCGCCGTGGACGGCACGGCAGCAGGCTTCACGGGCGGTGCGACGTCGGTTTGGAAGAAGTTGGCTGTTGGGGTGGGGCGCTCGGTTACAGACCTTACGTCGGTGATGATGAATGAATGATGTTCGGACAGGAGATTGGAGGAGGCGACCGGCAAGGCTCGCCGACGGCTCTGGGAAGATCGGTCGTCAGAGAGAGGGAGGGAAGATGGCTTTCCAGTTGTTTGTTTGGTCAGTCTGTCAGATCTGAGAGATGGTGGAGTTCGGTGGCCGCTCAATTGGAGGATCCGGTGATAGAGGAGCGTGGAGAAATGACAGGCGATGGATTTTAGGGCTCTCGACGATGTCTTGATGGAACCAGATGTTGGATATTAGTATGGAGTAAATAGAAGAACAGGGAAGGGAAGAGGAGAAATAGCCAGGAGGAGAACACAGAGGAGAGGAAGAGGGGAAGAACCGGGAAGAGGAAATAGAACCAGGGAGAGAAGAAGAGGGAAGGAGTCGGGACAGAGTTTTCTCAAAAAAAATAATCTTCGCTTCCTTTTTTTAATCAAGAATATGATCTTAAATAAACCTAAAACAAGAAACTATCGCTAAAGCTAAATCCCTAAATAATCTCAAAATAATCGGAACTATAAGAGATTCCGATAACCCTAAATAAAACTAATCTCCGATTCGGAGATATCCCAAATCCCACGTACACCCATAATAATAATAATAAAAAAAAAATACATCAAGATCTGTACTGGGCTGGCACCGAGATCTGGGCTGGCTGCTGGGTCTGGACTGGCTGGATCTGAACTGGCTCAATGTCCCCATCATTTCCCTTGTGGTGGGGAGAACTCGACTCTATCGAGTCAGGCTGGAGGTGCTCAAATAAATTTGGATCAATGTTCTGCAGCTCCTCTTAAGTATTCCAGGAGTCCTCTGACTTTGGTCTGCCTCGCCAGTGAACCAGGTAGCGGTAGCAATTTTGACTCTTTGAAGACTTGATCTCCTCGTCCAAAATTCGTTTAATCACATCATGTTGTCCTCTCTTTTGGAAAAGTGGACTCTCAAAAAGATGATCACTCTCAAGGAATGCAGGCTCAAATACATCACCAGGTGTCAATGCTGGTTCTTTATATTCAATTAGATCCAAATTATTAATCAAATTAACTCCTAATTGTTTTTCAGCTCCAACCTCATGGTCTTGTTCTTCGTAGGCATCGGCTAATCCTGGGTCAGCAGTGTAAACTTCTTCTTCAAGGACATCACCTAGATCTTCTTGTTCTTCAAGTGTCCCTATATGCAAGGTTCTATATGGACATTGGCTAGCTACATGACCTATCCCATTACATCTAAAGCAGTGGATCTTAGAGCTACTTCCACGGGAAGTTTCTCCTATAATCCCTTTTCCTTTGTCATCTCTCGGGGGTCGACTACCAGGGGCCTGACTAATGTTAGGTTGTGGACCAGTCGGGGCTAGGTTCATGCTAGGCCTTGGACCTAAAATTCCTGGTCTAGAAGGTTCAGATCTACGAGTGATAGACATTTGCTGAAATCTTTCATAGTCTTGAGCTAATTGATATGCTTGCTCTAGACTATAAACTTCTCTTAAAAACAATTCCTTTTGGATATCCACTCTCAGACCAGCTCTAAACTGGGATAAAGTGACAGATGGGTCTTCATGCACATTACATCGCATAAGGTATTCATCAAATTTATCGATGTAATCATTTACAAGTCCAGTTCCTTGGGTCAACCTTTGCCATTGGTCCAAAAGTCGCTGTTGATAAGATGCAGGAAGATACTTCTCTCGAAGCTTATCCTTCATCTCATCCCATGTTCCAACAGGGTCCTGTCTCCTATGAATGGCTAACCTCTGGACATTGTGCCAATATAGCTTTGCTTGGCCTAACAATCTCATTTGGGCAAACCTAACTTTTCTATCCTCAGACATATCGTACCAGGAGAAGTAATGGTCCATATTAGCTTCCCAGTCAATATATTCTTTGGGATCCAGGTGACCTACAAAACTTGGGGCGTCAACCTTAACACTCCTCATGATTCGTTCATCTTTATCGATTGGGTTGTGATAAGACCTAAGTGTTGGATGATTACCTGGATAATCATGTCGATCCCTAGGGTCAGGTCGAAGGATTTGAGTACGACCACTATCATGATCTAGGTAGTCATTTCGGTCTCTAGGGTCTCTAGGATCTGGAACTCTAGGATCTGTAACTCTTGATGAAGAGTTCCTAATAGGGTAATTGGTGTTCACTAGTCGTTCCTCTTCAAGAGTTAATATCCTGGCATCTAAAGATCCTAACTTGCTGTCAATTTTTTCGAGTTTACCCATGATTACTTGAAGGGCAGCTTCTAAACTGGGATCCATTTTGTTATCTACGGAAGAATGTTCTGATTGATATTTGTTTCCTGACCTAGTTGTCATGCAAAATTAAAATTTACCCTAACCTAACCTATTGCTCTGATACCAATTTGATGCGGGACCGTACACTCTGATATCAAGATCAGTGTCGGACCGTGATCATTAAGAAATGATCTCTAGATTAGGATGTCCAATTTAATTAAGTTAAATCTAATTAAATAGAAATAACCAGCAAAAAATAATTGGGTCAGGTTATCAAAGTGGATCTCACCCGAAAACACGGAATCTCACGAAAGTTGGAAGAGGGAGATCGTCCCGAGATTGTCCAAAGTCCGGACCAGTAGTTCACGAGTGAGGTGGATCAGAAGCCGTTGGACCTGGAACACCAAGAGATTACAAGTGAAGAATAAATTCCAAATAAAATTTAATTAAAATCCATTGCTTTGAAATCTGTGCTCTAGGTTCTGTGTTCTCTAGGATCCATGCGCTCTGGGATCCGTGCGCTCTGGGATCCGTGCACTCTGGGATCCGTGCGGTGTAGAAATCGGCAGCAGAGAACGTGAAGGCTTTCACGTTCGTGCCAAGTTCTCTCCTTCGTTCGTTACATGGGAGAACAGGGGAGGCTGAAGGTCTGTGGTTGGGTTCGCCGGCGTCGATGTTGGGCGGTGACAGCAGGTGGCGACGGTGGAACGACTGGCAGGGATCACGGTGGTGGTCGGCGACTGTGGAGGACTCGGTTCACGCTCGTGCGCTGGAACTTCGGCAGTGGAGGGCGTGAGACGGGTTGCAGGCGAACGACGGCACCGGAGGAGGGGGCTTTGGGCGGAGCGACGTTCACGAACGGCCGGGGCGGTGAGGCGTCGCAGCGGCCGTGGACGACTCCAGGTGGGGGAGATGCGACGACCGCTGGGAGCGGCCTGGCGGATCAGGCGTCTTGCTGGCGGAGGCGACCTTCGCTGCAGTGGATCCGGTGCAGGGACTCGGCGGAACGGGTGGCGGAATGGCCGGATTGGCTCGGTTGGAGACTTCCGGTCGGCTTCCGTTCAGTGGCCGGATCGGAGATCTGTGCGGTAGCCGTGGACGGCACGGCAGCAGGCTTCACGGGCGGTGCGACGTCGGTTTGGAAGAAGTTGGCTGTTGGGGTGGGGCGCTCGGTTACAGACCTTACGTCGGTGATGATGAATGAATGATGTTCGGACAGGAGATTGGAGGAGGCGACCGGCAAGGCTCGCCGACGGCTCTGGGAAGATCGGTCGTCAGAGAGAGGGAGGGAAGATGGCTTTCCAGTTGTTTGTTTGGTCAGTCTGTCAGATCTGAGAGATGGTGGAGTTCGGTGGCCGCTCAATTGGAGGATCCGGTGATAGAGGAGCGTGGAGAAATGACAGGCGATGGATTTTAGGGCTCTCGACGATGTCTTGATGGAACCAGATGTTGGATATTAGTATGGAGTAAATGGAAGAACAGGGAAGGGAAGAGGAGAAATAGCCAGGAGGAGAACACAGAGGAGAGGAAGAGGGGAAGAACCGGGAAGAGGAAATAGAACCAGGGAGAGAAGAAGAGGGAAGGAGTCGGGACAGAGTTTTCCTCAAAAAAAATAATCTTCGCTTCCTTTTTTTAATCAAGAATATGATCTTAAATAAACCTAAAACAAGAAACTATCGCTAAAGCTAAATCCCTAAATAATCTCAAAATAATCGGAACTATAAGAGATTCCGATAACCCTAAATAAAACTAATCTCCGATTCGGAGATATCCCAAATCCCACGTACACCCATAATAATAATAATAAAAAAAAAAAATACATCAAGATCTGTACTGGGCTGGCACCGAGATCTGGGCTGGCTGCTGGGTCTGGACTAGCTGGATCTGAACTGGCTCAATGTCCCCATCACTGCCGGGAAGTTTTTTCAGCCATAGTCATCTTGAGTTCTGGGAGAAGAATTCAAGTGAAGGAACCTTTTGAAGAAGCGAGCATCTTGATCAATTTTCTTATGGATCACCATTGGAGGGTGGACATTTGGACGCCTGGTGAATTCAAAAGGGTCATTCAACATCAAGTTTTGATCCTACATCAAAGTTGGAATAAGCGATTACAGGTTGGTACCCTAATCCTAATTTGCATAGATATGCTTGTCATATGTTCTAGTCTTATTTAAGGAGTTCCTGGTTTAGGGTTTTTGGTATGAATTTAGTTTCAATTTTGAAATTACCCTTCTGCTGCATTGCACCGGAACCCAACAGTGGTATCAGAGCCACCTTAATTAGGACTATAATCTATGATAGTTTGTATGTTACATATTAGGGTTTTTTAAATCCTAATATGTTACTACACTTAGCATATCCTTGATTGCATATATGTTTTGATGTATGCCACTAGTTAGGGTCTTTCACTCAAACCCTAATTATTATAGAGATATGTTTAGTTTTGAAGTCATCATACTGAAATAAGGTTGCCCTGGCATAATGGTGGATCCATTATATGGGAAATGGTTGTCCTAGTATGATGACACACTTAGCACATATTTGTTTATAAGAGTGATATGTTGATTGTGATACGTTCTATAAGAATGTGCTGGCAATTTATAAATCCCTCCTTTTAAAAATTATATTAAGGCTTAGTATATTTAACTAATAAGCATCACTAGTCATGATGTACAATTGATCATTCGGTGTATAGAAAGGTGATTCTGGGAAGATAAAGAGAATTTTGGTTTTTAATTGGTTCCGTTGACTGACGTGGCCAATTTTTATTGGTGTCTAGGAAAGCAACGGGGGGACTCCCATATCTCTTCCACTTGCCTGGCCGATTTGATTAAATTTAAATCTTGACTAAAATGCTTAGTGTTAAAAATACTATGTATTGGCCTTCCTTCATGCTGGATCATTATTGTGTTATGAACCACATTATGTTTGTTGTGTTATCTGCAAGACCTAATATGGTGATTGACATAATACTAGTCTAGTGCATAGATATGCTTACAGTATATTCAGTATAATGCTTTGTTGTGTTATCTGCAAGGGCATTATATTTGAGTATTGACTGTATAGAAATGAAAGGGTCTTGACTTAACTAGAACATTATGGTTTTTTGTGTTTTCTGCAAGACTAATAATGTTCTAGAGGCCAAGTTACTTCTTGAGAATTTTATGAGATATAATTGGAAGAGTTTCCTACCTTTGAGCTTATAAAAGATTTGTTGTATTTTCTGCAAGATCTTTTATAAGTTATTAGGATCTCAATCTCACTAAGAAAAACTGATCAGGTTCTTCTCGATTATCATAGTGAAGGATATGATTTTTTGATAAAATAGTAGGAGACATAATTAAATTGAAGACCTAATTTAATTATGTAAGTCATTTCATGGTTGTTTGCTTATGTATTGTTCTTTATTAAATGTAGATAAATGGCATCTTCATTATCACTGCGAAGTATCTTAGATACCAACAAACTGACTGGTCCGAACTATGTGGACTAGTTAAGAAATTTAAAGATTGTGCTGAGTTCAGAAAAACTTTCTTATATTCTTGATACCCCTAGTCTTAATCCACTAGGGGATGATGCCATAGAGGAAGATATGGCCACATACAAAATGTGGCAGAATGACTCCCTTACTGTCAAGTGTGTCATACTAGCCTCTATGACCAATGAGTTACAGAGATAGCATGAAAGCATGGATACTCAATCCATAATGCTCAATTTAAAAGTGCTTTATGGAGAACATAGCAGAACTTCTAGATATTAAATATCTAAGTAGTTATTCCGTGCTAGGATGACAGAGGGAACATCCATTCAGGATCATGTTCTGAAGATAATTGACTTAATCACCAGATTGGGTCAATTAGGTTTTATTATGGATGGGGAGTTGAATCAAGATTTAATCCTGCAATCACTCCCGGAGTCATTTTCTCAGTTTATATTGAATTATCACATAAACAAACTAAACACTTCCTTGCCTGAGCTGTTAAATATGTTAAAAACAGTAGAGAGCCACGTTAAGAAAGAAAATGCTCCACTTCTTCTTGTTGATAAGACCAATAAAAAGAAATCAGGCAAAAAGGGTTTTAATAGGAGGCTAAACCCTAAGGGTGGCATCAATAAGAATAAGAAAGGAAAGAAGGCCTCAAAACAGTCAACCTGTTTCTTTTGTGGCAAAGTGGGACATTGGAAAAGAAATTGCAAGGCTTACCTTGCAACTGTGAAGCCTGTTGCATCAGATGCACCAAAAGGTATGTATGAGATACATGCTATATTGACATTAAATTCGTCTATATCAAATACTTGGGTATTGGATACCGCTTGTGGTTACCATATATGCAAATCTTTGCAGGACCTCCACAAGCTTAAAGTATTGAAGGAAGGTGACTTCAATCTCTACGGTGCTAGTGGTGATATCATCCAAGCCGAAGCTGTAGGGACCTATGTTCTGAAGTTGCCTTCAGGGAAGATCTTGGAGTTAGAAAATTGTTATTATATGCCTAAGATTATTAAAAACATTATATCTATTCCTTTGTTATAAAAACAAGGATATGTAATGGATGTAACGAGCACTGGTTGCTCGATAATGTTGTCTAATAAAATTATTTGTTCTGGCATATTTAGCAAAGGGCTCTTAACTCTTTATTCCAATGATAGTGTTTTTCATGTCAATAATAAAAGAAAAAGAAAAGACTTTAATGATACTTTACTTTGGCATCATCGACTTGGTCATGTTAATGAGTCTAAGATAAGCAAGTTATACAAGGAAAAATTCCTTGATCCTTATGAGTATGAATCATTAGGAACTTGCGAATCATGTCTCATGGGTAAGATGACCAAGACTCCATTTACTGGACATGGAGAAAGGTCAACTGAGTTATTAGGACTTATACATACTGATGTATGTGGTCCAATGACAACTCAGGCCAAAGGTGGATACTCATATTTTATCACTTTTATAGATGATTTATCTAGGTTCGGATGTGTGTATCTTATGAAACATAAATCTGAAGCCTTTGATAAATTTAAGGAGTATCAAAGTATGGTCAAAAAACAAACCGGGAAAAGTATTAAAGTTCTTCATTCTGATCGAGGAGGAGAATACTTATCCACGGAGTTTTTAGACTATCTTAAAGTTAATGGAATTCTTTCTGAATGGACCCCTCCTTATACACCACACCTAAATGGTATAGCTGAAAGGAGGAATCATACCTTATTAGATATGGTACGATCCATGATGTGCTTCACAAATTTACCCATTTCCTTCTGGGGTCATGCCCTAGAAACTGCTGTTTACATTCTGAACAAGGTACCTTCTAAATCCGTTGTTAGTACTCCATATGAAATTTGGAGTGGAAAGAAACCGTATCTTAAATATTTTAAGGTATGGGGATGTCCAGCTTATGTTAAAAGAAATTTTGGACATAAGTTGGAACCAAGAGCGGATAAATGTCTATTTGTAGGATATCCTAGAGAGAGTAGAGGATATCTGTTTTACCATCCTACTGAACAAAAGATTTTTGTCAGCAGGCATGCCACTTTTCTAGAAAAAGAGTTCATTTTAGAAAAGGGCAATGGTAGAACTGTTGAACTTGGATAAGTACAAGAAACACAGATAGACAGTTGTCAACCATTTGACCATATAGTTAGGACAGAACCAGAACACAAAACTCCTCCCTGTAGGTTTGATAGAGTACCACGGGAACCTGAGAGGTATGGGTTTATTATTGAAAATAATGAAGCCCAAGTCATTCAAAATGATGAACCTCTGACCTATACGGAAGCTATCTTAAGTACTAATTCAGATAGATGGCAAGAAGCCATGGAATCCAAGATAGACTCTATGTATGTAAACCAAGTATGGTCTTTGGTCGATGCACCAGAGGGTGTTAATCCTATTGGGTGCAAATGGGTCTATAAGAAAAAGATTGGGGCTGATGGCCAAGTTGAAACCTATAAAGCCATATTAGTGGCAAAAGGTTTTAGACAAAAATAGGGAATTGATTATGATGAAACATTCTAACCTGTTGCCATGCTCAAATCAATCCGGATTTTACTTGCTATAGCAGCATACCATGATTATGAGATCTGGCAGATGGATGTGAAGACTGCATTCCTCAATGGTTTCCTTGAGGAAGAAGTCTACATGTCACAGCCAGAAGGTTTTATTTCAAAGAATAAACCTAATCAAGTATGCAAGCTAAAGAAATCCATTTATGGATTAAAGCAAGCTTCAAGGAGTTGGAACATCCGCTTTGATGAAACTATTTAAAGGTTTGGTTTTATCAAAAATGTGGATGAACCCTGTGTTTATAAGAAGACTAGTGGGAGTGCCATAGTCTTCTTGGTTCTGTATGTAGATGATATACTCCTCATTGGGAATGATATCTCAATGTTGCAATCAGTCAAGGTTTGGCTATCAAACCAGTTTTCCATGAAAGATTTGGGAGAAGCATCTTATATACTAGGTATTAAGATCTATAGAGATAGATCTAAGAGGATGCTAGGTTTATCCCAATCTAGGTACATTGACTTAGTGCTGAAAAGATTAAGCATGGATGGAAGTAAAAGAGGTTATCTTTCTATGAGTCAAGGCATACATCTTTCTAAAAGGATGTCTCCTAAGACACCTGAAGAAAGAAATAGAATGAATTCTATACCTTATGCTTCGGCAATAGGGTCCATAATGTATGCCATGTTATGTACCAGGCCTGATGTGGCATATGCTTTAGGCATTGTCAGTTGGTTTCAGGCTGATCCAGGAGAGGATCATTGGAAAATAGTTAAAAATATTCTTAAGTACCTGAGAAGGACTAAGGATATTTTTCTGGTTTATGGTGGTTCTGATCTTAAACTAGAAGCTTATTCTGATTCTAGTTTTCAATCAGACCCTGATGATAGAAAATCCATTTCGGGATATGTTTTTACCCTAAATGGTGGAGCAGTGAGTTGGAAGAGTACCAAGCAGCAGACTGTAGCTGACTCAACCATAGAGGCAGAATACATAGCTGTCAGTGAAGCCACCAAGGAAGCAGTCTGGATGAAGAAGTTCATCCCAGAGTTGGGTGTTGTTCCTGAGATTGAAAACCCAGTGCCACTTTACTGTGACAACATTGGAGTTGTTGCTCAAGCTAAGGAACCAAGAGCTCATCATAAGTCCAAGCACATTCTGAGACGCTTCCATCTCGTCCGAGAAATAGTAGAGAGACAAGATGTCTACATAAATAGAGTTGATACAAAGAACAATGTAGCAGACCCGTTCACTAAGGCTCTACCACAATGATGGTTTGATCGCCACCTCGAGTGTATGGGATTAAGATTTAAAGGCGATTGGCTTTAGTGCAAGTGGGAGATTGAAAGGGATATGCCCTACAAGCCAATCTATGTTGTATCTCCCAAACCATTGTAATTGACAATATTCTAATAAAGGCATAATTTTTCATCATACGCTGTGTTTATATTATATGATGAACCCCATAGATTAGGGCTATGATTTTAGGGTTATGATGAGATCATACCAGTGAGACCTAAAGTCTTAAAACCTTAATCTAAAGTATTCCTAGTCAAAGGAACCTTGAGTAGGGGATCAGGATTTTTTCGGTAAGACTAGCACATCCTACGTATACTGGAGAGGTGACTGCTCTCACAGTCACTTGTGTATGACACTAATACTAGGATGTGGGTGCTCATTAGAGAATGAGTTCACTGATATGAGCCAACTAGAGAACATCTAATGGAGTCTTAGCTACATGTCAATAGAAGGTTCTCAAAGTGGGAGTGGTACAAGTAATCCTTTGACCTGAGATAGCCATAAGTACCTTATATATATGAACCCATGCTTTGGTTCAATTCTAATCATGACACTAAGTCATGCACAGGATTGATACTGGGAATGGTGAATTGGATATGAAGGTAATGAGTAGGTCAACAAGGAATCGATCACTCTTAGTAAGAGGAGAATGCATCCAGCTAGTTATCAATCGGATGATGATTCAGGGAATCTTTGATCAAAGTAAAGATATTAGATGATTTCTAATATCAAGATAATCGAATCATCAATATAAGATTGAGCTAGAAATGAATGTAATATTAGAATTGACATATATCCATATCCATAATTATATTCTGGGTGCAGGCTGATCGAAGGATTTAATTATACGGTAACTTTCCACTGAAGGGTAGTTTTGGTATTTCACCAGAATTTCCATATCTTCCGGGTAGACATGACACGTTGCTAGACGTCAATCTTGTCTTGTGGGTTGATTAAATTGAATGATCACTTATTAGGAAGAGTCCTAATTGATCATAATCAGGTAAGCCAGATTTGACCTAAATCGATTAGAAAGAGTTCTAATCAAATTAGGTCAACTTGTGTTCAAACCCACTGCTGGCTAGATGTGGAACCCAATGGGTCACACACTTAAGAGAATTGATCAAGGGTTTAATTTTGTAATTAAATCATTTTGCATGATGACACTCTAGCAGGTGTTGCAAAACCTAGCTTCTATTCGAATTAGATTCGAATTAGGGTTCCGGATTGATTCAATTTGGGTTCTAATTGGATCTAATTAGACCCTAATTGAGGTTATAGGGATTATGGCTAACCCTATTGGCTAACCATGCACCTAGGCTGGCCCCCCACCCGCCCCTTAGAATTTTCATGCCAAAATGCCAAGAGTCCATGCGCTAATGGACTCTTGGCGCGTCCCACTTAATTCTCCGATGAATTAAGATGGGGCGGCCTCATTTTTTAGAATGAGCACCTCAGATATGCCCCCTTGGATGGGAACCCAACGGTTGATGGGTTTTTAAGAAAGGAAGAAAGCGCCTGTCGCTTCCCAGTTGCGCGAAATAACATCTCTTCGGAGATTTAAATTCGCGACTCCTTTCTTTTAAAAACATCGTGACTTTTCCTTTAAGAAAGGCTGTGGGATTTATCTGGAAGGCCATGAGAAGGAAGGATGGGGCGTGAAAAAATAGGGAAGGGGCGTGAGAAAAAAGGGAATGGTGTTTACGGAGAGTTGTGTTCTTTTGAGAAGACATCTTTTTGTAGTCTATTTAAGGAACAGAGGCCTCGGGTGTTTTGGCTAATGTACAACAGAGTTTTTTTTTTTATTTGTCTTTCCTTTCCAGGAGACTGATTCCTCCTCAGCTTGTTTAGAACTCAAGAGTTTCCCTTTTACAGAGTTCTCTTCTCTGTTGAAACTCAAGTCTAAAACAAGAGATAGGAAGAATCTCTCGAACGGTAAAAGAAAAGAAGATATACTCTGTTTCCTATTTCCTTTACATTAAGACATTAGTGTCTTAAATCCTCCTCCTCCTTCAAGATAAGAGTGTATTCTTAGGACAATGTCTTAAGAAAGGGAGAGGAAGAAGAAAGAAAGGAAGTAAGAAGTCCCTGCCATGGAGTTTTTTCAGCCATAGTCATCTTGAGTTATGGAAGAAGAATTCAAGTGAAGGAACCTTTTGAAGAAGCGAGCATCTTGATCAATTTTCTTGTGGATCACCATTAGAGGGTAGACATTTGGACGCCTGGTGAATTCAAAAGGGTCATTCAACATCAAGTTTTGATCCTACATCAAAGTTGGAATAAGCGATTACAGGTTGGTACCCTAATCCTAATTTGCATAGATATGCTTGTCATATGTTCTAGTCTTATTTATGGAGTTCCTGGTTTATGGTTTTTGGTTTGAATTTAGTTTCAATTTTGAAATTATCCTTCCGCTGCATTGCACCGGAACCCAACACATCTTATGCTGTCAAAGATTTTGGAAAGCTTACATGAGATCGGTAACATGGTCCGACCTCAACTTGCTCATGACAAGCATGTCATCCATATAGACTTGCATGTTCCTGCCGATCTAGTCCTTGAAGACCTGATTGACTAGGCACTGGTATGTGGCACCAGCATTCTTCAAGCCGAATGGCATCATCTGATAGTAGTACATCCCTCGGTCAGTGATGAAGGCAGTGTGCTTCTCGTCCTCAGGGTGCATCTGGATCTGGTTATATCCAGAGAATGCATCTATAAAGGAGAGCAAGCGGTGCCCCGAGGTGGTGTCCAATAACTGGTCGATCTTTGATAGAGGGAAACTGTCCTTCAGACAGGCTCGGTTGAGGTCGGTGTAGTCCATACAGATCCTCCACTTCTCGTTATTCTTTTTTACCATAACCACATTTTCCAGCCAGCTCGGATATTGCACTTCCCCAAAGAAGACGATTGCGAGGAGTTTGTTCACCTCCTTGTTGATCACCCTTTGTTTCTCTGGTGCAAAACTTCTTTTCTTTTTCCATACAGGATGATACTTTGGGTCGATACTTAGCTTGTGAGTGATGATTTCTGGTGGGATCTCAGGCATGTCGGCCACCATCCTAGTGAACATGTTGGCGTTCGCCCAGAGAAACTCTAGTAGGTTGGCTCGCTCATCATCTTGCAGCTATGCCCCAATCTGCACCGTCTTCGCTAGGTCAGTTCCGAGAGGATACGATAGCAGTCGCTTGACCGGGACACCTCTGGGGTCTTGCACCCTTTGGTCGAGGTCGTCTGTGCTAGGGTCGTCCCTGACAACCTTGGCCCCGGGGATGGTTTGGAGGCAGTGTTGGATTGGTTGAGGTGCCCCCTTCATCTCCCCGACAACATACGGAGTTGGAAACTACACCAACAGCCGCTTTGTAGAAATGATCGCATTTAGCAGGTTAAGCCCAGGTCGGCCAAGGATCACGTTGTAGGCAGAGGGAAGCCTAACAATCATGAAGGTCATCATTACAGTACTCTGCCGAGGTGGCATCCCAAAAGTAACGGGGAGAGTGATATCCCCCTCAACCCCTACAAATTCACTTGTAAAACCAATGAGGGGTGTATGCACAGGTCTGAGCTGAGAAGAGGATAGATTCATCCTGGAGAATGTATTGTAAAAAAGCACATTCGTGGAGCTCCCACTATCAACCATGATGTATTTTACAGGATGCTTTGCGATCATCATCTGGACGACCACAGCACCATTGTTTACATTTTTATTTTCAACCCCCCTTTCCCTCACAAAGTGAAGTACATTCTCAAGATCCTCTCCCCCCAGGCCTTCTTGGAAGCGTGCTTGACTTCCCAGCATATCATCCCCACCGGCTTCTGGGTAAGGCGGTTGTCGACAATAGGGATTGGAGGAAGTGCGGCAAGTGCCTGAGGTTCCACCAGGGGTCTGCCTCCCACAAACCTTTCGAGGTAGCCTCTCTTTATGAGTTCTTCAATCTCCTTCTTGAGGTGCTGGCATTCCTCGATGTCATGGCCATGTGGTGGGGACACCTGAGGCACCAGAATAAGACAGAGGCTTTTTCAACCCTCTGTAAATTGATCAATAATTTATGAATCTATCTGTAATAAGGGCTTAGCTCATCTGAGTCCATTTTAGTTGTTATTTCAGTTCTGTACTAGTCAGCTCATGTTGAGCTAGTTCAGTCCAATGCTAGTTAGCTCATGTTGAGCTAATTTTATTTTTTTTGAGTCCTGTCCAAGCATACTGAAGACTCAAGACTATATTATACAAGTGAAGACCAAGTCCAACCAGATTGAAGACATGGAACTTTAGCCCAAGTCCAACCCAGCTTGAAGATTTGAAGACCCCAGGAGAAAAATCAGAAACCCTGATTCCTTGCAGATGCCCTCCAGATGCCCAGATTCCCTTCCAGATGCCAAAGTATATTCATAAATAAGGGCATCCATGATTCCAGAGGTCCATCTGCATCCTAGCCCAATGAAATCAAGCCCAGGTGCCAAGCCCAAGCCCCTAAGAAGCAAGATACCAGGGAATATTCCTGCTACCTGGCTACCAGGCCACCCCAGCTTCCAGAGGCCCAAACCCATGCACCCGGGCCCCTTTGGGCCGGCCTTTTGCTGCTCCTAGAAGCCCAACACGCCCCCCTAGGCGTCCTTGGAGTCTTGACCAAGTCAAGAAAAATTTTAGGGATTTTTCTACCTAATATTTCCTTATTTTCTAGCTAGGGTTTGAGAGGGAAAAGAATTCTTATGTAAAGACTTATGTACCCTTACTTGGAGCCCAAGGTTAAGGGTCTATTTAAGGGACCCTAGCCTCTTGTATGAGGGGAATTTTTGATGAATGAAAACCTTGAGTTCTTCTATTGAGTTGTGTGATACCCTGCTGTGTGCATAAAGGGGTTTGCGAGAGTTCTTCTTCCCAGTGCTGCAATCATCTTCCTGCTACCAACAAGCATCTCAGATCCCTGGACGCCCACTCCAAAAGAAGCCTTCCCTTGCTGTTTTTCCTTTGTTTTCTTGTTCCTTTGTGAGTTTTCTAACCCCTGACAGGTCGTTTGCAGGTCCCCGAGTTCCTACGAATCCAACGACTCCAGCCAAGCCTCAATCGGATCACCGAGCAGAAAGCCGGGTATCCGCGGGTCTTTGGCTCGATTTTCCAGGCCGCATCCGTCGAGGAACGAGAGACCCTTTTGCTGCGATCTTCACAGACATTGTCAGGTACACCCCTCTACCTCCAGTAGTTTTATTGTAGGAGAACTTGCCCTAACCGAGGCTTTTCAGCCCCGGCGATCCTTCTTTTCTACTTTTCTAGGTCCTAATCTGCATGCTGATCTTCTAAAATTCATATAAAATTCCCTATAACTTATTTTAATCTGAAATTCGGGAATTAATCACCCAACCCCACATATAAAACATATAAAAAAAATTGCATGCATATTAGTTCCGCATCATTTGGTATCAGAGCTTAGATTAGGGCTTGTTTTCTGCAATTTTTCAGTCCATATATACTCTATCATTTTAATTATTTCTCCCTGTTAAAAACTCCAAAAATTCTGAAATTTATTTTCCTGGATTTATCATAATTCACAGTAATTTTATAATTTTTTTCATATTTTATTATGCCCTGTGAATTTTCTGCGAGCCGAAATAGGGCCTGCAAATTTTCGGCTCTGTTTTTTTAGCAAGACAAGTTTGGAAGTTTTAGGGTTTTGTTTAGGAGTTTTTGCATATTTCTTAATTTTAGTATATTTCCAGTATATTAGGCCATGATTTGCAAGTTTTCTTCTATTTAAAAAATACCAAAAAAAAAAAATATACATATTTTCCAAAAATATATAAAAAAAAAAAAAACCTAAACCCTAATTTGCATCCTCATCTGCCTGCCATCATTGCATAATTTACTTTTAAGGGCACTCTTGCTATATCAGATGGGGGGAGGATTTGATCACCTCTCCTTAGCCCAAAACCACATCCCTTGCATTCAGTCCCAAGCCTTAACCTAAAATTAATTAGACTTAATTTGTCCTAGTGGGCTAGGGACACCAACTGGTCGGGTCCGGGCTAGTGTTAGATCACTGTGTCAAGTTAACCTGTGTGTGCCTTGTGCTTAGTGTCTAGAACGGTGGTTTAGGGATTCAATCCCGAAGGGCTTGTGTGCTGGTCCGCCTACCTGGCCAATCTCTGATTGGTTTCTAGGATTGGCAATCAGGGACCTAACACTCCCCTTACACCTGCCTGGCTGAGTACAGGGTTACTATAGGCTAGTTTGCCACCCTGATTGAGCATCTAGTTTGGACTTTAGGTCTAGTCAGCTATAGTCGGTCTGATCGAGTCTTGTATGAGCACTAGATCAGGAGTTTCATATCACCCACCTCCTTCATAAATGTCTGAACCCATGGAAAATTTACAAGCCCAAATAAAAGCCCTAGCTGATCAAATTGCCCAGATAACTATCCAGATGACCCAGTTAACTCAGTCTCGTATTCAAACCAATGATAGAATTGACCATCGTGCCAATAGGTTTGATCAGTTAAAAGTCCGGGTAGGGACCCCAAGAAAAACCCATGGGTCACAGTCTGAGCCAGATCCTGACTCCCCTCAACCTAGGAGGACCCCAAACCCTGATCTATACCATGAGGTCGAACCTAGGAGAGCCCCTTATCCTGACCCGTACTACAATCCTCAACCTAGGAGGACCCCAAACCCTGATCCATACCTTGAGGCTGAACTTAGGAGAACCTATCGTCATGACCCAATCCCTAAGGTTAGTCCTAGAAGACTCAATCAGGATTTTATAGACCAGGAAGATAGATCCTATTTACCCTCTCCCTACAAGCCTAGTATACCTACAACCTATAGATCTTATGACTCCAGATCCTATGACTCTAGATCCCATGATCATAGATCCTATGCACCCACACCCTATGAGCCTAGTAGACCCAACACCCAATATTCTGACCCATATAGGGAGTCCAACCCTAGGAGGACCCAATATTCTGACCTATATAGGGAGTCCAACCCTAGGAGAACCCAGTATTCTGACCCATATAGGGAGTCCAATCCTAGGAGGACCCAATATCCTGACCCATATAGAGAGCCCAACCTTAGGAGGACCCCATACCTTGATCCATCCTTAGAACCTGATCATAAAGCTGACCCAAAATCATATGACCCCGGATCCTATAATCCCATGACCCATAGATCTGCACCCTTGTCCTATGAGCCTAGAGAACCCATAACCCCTAAGTATCAACCTAGTACTAGTAATGCTTCCCCTAGTCAACTTGAACCCCAGAGGATTAGTATCCCTAAATATGAACCCAGTAGTGAGCCACTACCCCTTATACAACCTGAACCTACTAGGAGTAGTACCCATAATCAGAGACCAGAACCTAACCAATTTCTTGCTAGCCGACCTTCTCCAACCATTCCTGAGATTCACAAGGCTTACATTAACGCGAAAGTGTATGAAGCTGATGTGAGCCTAGTGGATGAGTATGAGGGAGAAGAGGAGACACCTTTAGTAGACCTAGAATTAGCTGACCCAGTAGATGCCCAGGTAGAAACCAACTCAGAGCTAGTTGACCTTGACCATATCCAACCTAAAGCTATAATGGAAGAACAAATAGAGGAAGAGAACCTAGGTACTGCTACTAGAGCCTTACCTGAGAAAACCATAGAGGAGAGCCAAATTATAGAGTCTAGTCCTAAAATACAAGAACCAGAAGAATTTATTAAGGACCTGATCTCTTTGAATCAATACCTTCAAGATGAGTCCCCTCCTATAGTTCCCATTAAGGACCTCTTCCCCGAAATTAGTGACCCATCCTTCCATTATGCAAATCCTGTAGATATAGCTCAACCTCATAAGGTTAACCTCATTAGTATAGGATTAGTTCCTGACACCCCGTCTTTTATCCTACTTTATCCAACTAACCATGAACCTTTTTCTCTACCTTACCAAACTAATTCTGAACCCACTTCCTATTTTCTGCCCTTTCCTGACACCTCCAGCATTTCTAGGATCATTAGATTGCATTTAGCTGAGATTAGCATACTGCATGCATTCATCACGCATGTTATGTTTGCATCTTACTTCTGGCATACTCTTTGGAATTTGCTAGAAGTTCACTGTAAATTTTCATGTGCATGTCAAGCTAGGATCAAACCTAGAGAATCTATAATCTATTAGGTTTAGATCCAAAGAGTTCAATAAAATTTCCTTCGATAGGAATGCATAGTCGAGTCTGTTAGGTGTCAGTATGAGTCCTTTGCATCATTTGTTAGAAGTCTGCATGTGCCTAGCATGTTCACCACCCGCACTAATCTTAAAACAACTGGCTAATTCCCGAAGAAGGGTCAAAGAATTTGATGTAGTGGATTCTATCTTGGTTAGGCTTAGGCCTAAAAGAAGCTTCATGCTCGCAGAGCCGGACCTTTTAAAGTGATAGAGAAGGTTGGATCAAATGCCTAGGTGTTAGACTTGCCTTCGGATTTGGGCATTAGTTCTACCTTCAATATTACAGACCTGGTTGAGTATAGGGAACTGGCAGTGCTACCTAGTGAGGCCTTTGGACCTATTCCTTTTCATTGTGAGTGACCCTAACCTAGAGTGTCCACAAACAAATTTGGCCTGAGAGAGGAGAACGGATCGAGCGTATCCTGGACAATCAAGCCATCACGACCCAGGGCCATGACTATCAATGCTTCCTGGTCCGATGGCAAGGCTGGCCAGAGTCGGACGATTCGTGGATTTCTCGAGAGGACTTGCAACTCCTCAACCCAGACCTTATCGAGAGATATGTGAGCCAGTCTAACCTTCACTCGACAGGGTCGAGTTCCTCCCACCCCGGGAGAATTGGTGGGGACACCTGAGGCACCAGAATAAGACAGAGACTTTTTCAACCCTCTGTAAATTGATCAATAATTTATGAATCTATCTATAATAAGGGCTTAGCTCATCTGAGTCCATTTTAGTTGTTATTTCAGTTCTGTACTAGTCAGCTCATGTTGAGCTAGTTCAGTCCAATGCTAGTTAGCTCATGTTGAGCTAATTTTATTTTTTTTGAGTCCTGTCCAAGCATACTGAAGACTCAAGACTATATTATACAAGTGAAGACCAAGTCCAACCAGATTGAAGACATGGAAGTTTAGCCCAAGTCCAACCCAGCTTGAAGATTTGAAGACCCCAGGAGAAAAATCAGAAACCCTGATTCCTTGCAGATGCCCTCCAGATGCCCAGATTCCCTTCCAGATGCCAAAGTATATTCATAAATAAGGGCATCCATGATTCCAGAGGTCCATCTGCATCCTAGCCCAATGAAATCAAGCCCAGGTGCCAAGCCCAAGCCCCTAAGAAGCAAGATACCAGGGAATATTCCTGCTACCTGGCTACCAGGCCACCCCAGCTTCCAGAGGCCCAAACCCATGCACCCGGGCCCCTTTGGGCCGGCCTTTTGCTGCTCCTAGAAGCCCAACACGCCCCCCTAGGCGTCCTTGGAGTCTTGACCAAGTCAAGAAAAATTTTAGGGATTTTTCTACCTAATATTTCCTTATTTTCTAGCTAGGGTTTGAGAGGGAAAAGAATTCTTATGTAAAGACTTATGTACCCTTACTTGGAGCCCAAGGTTAAGGGTCTATTTAAGGGACCCTAGCCTCTTGTATGAGGGGAATTTTTGATGAATGAAAACCTTGAGTTCTTCTATTGAGTTGTGTGATACCCTGCTGTGTGCATAAAGGGGTTTGCGAGAGTTCTTCTTCCCAGTGCTGCAATCATCTTCCTGCTACCAACAAGCATCTCAGATCCCTGGACGCCCACTCCAAAAGAAGCCTTCCCTTGCTGTTTTTCCTTTGTTTTCTTGTTCCTTTGTGAGTTTTCTAACCCCTGACAGGTCGTTTGCAGGTCCCCGAGTTCCTACGAATCCAACGACTCCAGCCAAGCCTCAATCGGATCACCGAGCAGAAAGCCGGGTATCCGCGGGTCTTTGGCTCGATTTTCCAGGCCGCATCCGTCGAGGAACGAGAGACCCTTTTGCTGCGATCTTCACAGACATTGTCAGGTACACCCCTCTACCTCCAGTAGTTTTATTGTAGGAGAACTTGCCCTAACCGAGGCTTTTCAGCCCCGGCGATCCTTCTTTTCTACTTTTCTAGGTCCTAATCTGCATGCTGATCTTCTAAAATTCATATAAAATTCCATATAACTTATTTTAATCTGAAATTCGGGAATTAATCACCCAACCCCACATATAAAACATATAAAAAAAATTGCATGCATATTAGTTCCGCATCACCATGGTCATAGTGAAATTGGCAGTATTTCATCCTGTCATGACCAGCAGATGGCTTCAGCGGAGGTGGGCGCTTCAAATAGCGCTCACCCTCAATCTCCATGAGGATCTTCATCCTCGAGGTAAGGAGAGGTGCATAACTCTCTTTCGGGATGGGGTCTCTCCTCGGCTTCGACCTTTGGCAGAAGTTCGGTGTGGCTAGTCCGAGCTTCCGTATCCCGGAGGTCTCCCCGGGAGCTAGCTTTTTCAGAGGCCTTCCATCCAGCTCCCTCCTCGTGAGATCCTCCTCCTCGATGTGGATGTACTTCTAGACTCGAAGGAGGAGCTTGGAGTAAGTCTTGGGGGGCTTCTTGTTGAGAGACTAGGTCAGGCGGGTAGTCCTAAGCCCTCTCTTTAGTGCCATCGTAGCAACTGGCTCATCAAGATTGTAGATCTCCAACGCGGCAACCTTGAAGTGGGCCACATAGTCTCGTAGGAGCTCGTGCCTACTACCTGATGGAGAAGAGGCTGTCTGCCTCTCATGGTACCTTGCGGCAGGCATCAAAGTGAGCCACAAACTTTCGCTCTAGCTGAGCGAAGCAAATGATGCTCTCTGACTCGAGTCGGGTGAACCATACCCAAGCTACCTTTCAGAGAGTGGCAGGAAAGGTGACGCAGAGGAGAGCATCGGTTGCCCTCTGGACTCTCATGAGGGCCTTGTAGCTCTCAAGATGATCCTGGGGGTCGGTGGTCTCGTCGTGGGGATCCACTTGTGCCATGCAAAATCAGCTCAGAACCGGCTCCTCTTGGACTTCTCGAGAGAAAGGGGAACGAGCATCATAGCCCGCTAGCTTACTAGCAAAGCACTGCAAATTTGCAAACTAGCAAAAGAGCTCTGCCAGCTTGCACTCTAGTTCCTCCAGGCGCTTCTCTGCCATGCGCCTGATGGCCTTATCGGTCAAACCCTCCGTGGAGGCTGATGGAGCCGAAGAAGATGACATGTGAGGCAAATGATGTGGAATCTTGCCTTTTCGACATCGGTGGGGTCTAGCTATTACCTGCTCGAGGGTCAGAGATCAGCTCTCCTGATCGGTAGATCCGGCCCATTACCTCTTCGTCGGTGTCCGGTGACTTCCCTGATAGTCGGTGATGGCCCGCGGCTATGAAGTGTAGGGGTTTGGTAACCAGGGTGGAAGCGTGGATTTCAAAAATTTATTATGAAACCACTACCAAATCCTTAACCCAAGACCTCCTTACTAGGAATTAAAATATATAAACATGCATATATGATATAAACTAGAGTTTAGGCACCAACCTGAACTGCTAGTATCCAATTCGACGAAGGAAACCCTGATTCAGTCTTCTTCTCCACCAGGAGCCCAAACGTTCGCCCTCCAATGGTGATCCACAAAGAGATATGACAAATACTATAACCTCTTCTTTAGTGGCTCCTTTATATGAATTCTTCTTCTAAGAACTCAAAACTTGGACTATGGCTGAGTTTTTTCTACTCTTAATCTCCCTTTCTTCCTTCTTGCCTCTTCTTGAACTTCTCCCTGACTTTAATCCTTGTAGGACCCTCTTGTCTTGAAGAACTAAGGTTGTCCTAAAGGTTTTAAGCCTTGTCTTAAAATGGGAGATGAATTAAGACAAGTATTGTCTTAATGCAGGAAAGAAAGAAATATATATCTTTCTACCTTTACCGATCAAGACCTTCTTCTTTATTCTTGTTTAAGACCAAAGTTTCGACAGAGGAAACCTCTGTAGAGGAAACAATATCCAACAAGAAAAAAAGGAAGGAGTCTCCTAGAAAGGAAGAAGAAAATCTAAAAAGGCTTCTTAAAACCTATACCCTTCATCCGAGACCTTTCCTCCCTTTATATAGACAATAGAGAGACGTCTTTCCAAAAGAACACAATTCTCTACTATCCAAAGATCATGTCCCACCATCCTTCACGCATCCCCTCTATTTTATCAAGCCTTTCTAGTTTTATTTCAAGACTTTTTGATGAAGGAAAATCTGGGAAGAAACTTAGGAAGAGATGCGATGTTTTGAGACGGAGTTACGCGTGACCGGGAACCATCGGAAACCTTTCTTATTTCCTAAAACTTTGCAACCATCAGTTGACCATCCAATGGCCATCCTTTGAGGCGCTAAAATGAGAAGACTTCCACCCCCCCCCCCCCCACCTTTTTTTTGTTTTTCATGGTGATAAAGACTCCACGCGCGTGAAGAGCCCATGCGCGCGTGGAGTCTTCCTTCTTATCCATGCATGAGGGAGAGTTATGCGGCTTGGGGAGATGAAATAAATTGCTGTAATTCAATTGGGTTCAGCCATGGGTAAGCCCAAAGTCCAAAAAACTTAATTAGACCCTAATTAGGTTCAATTAGAACCCAATTAAGCTAATTAGGAACTAAAATTTGAATCCGATTCGAATAGAAGTTAGGGTTTGCAACACAGTCTAGTGTGTTTGTCCTGCAAACATGATTTAATTTCAAATTAAATCCTTCATCAACCCTCTATTGTGTGTGACCCATTGGGTTCCATATCTAGCCAGCAGTAGGTCCGAGTGCTATTTGACCTAATTCTTTTAGATCTCAACTAAGCCAATTTAGGTCAACTCAAGCTAGCCCGACTAGGTCAATTAGAATCCAATTCTAATTAACTGATTGAATTACCATAATTCAATCAAATCCCCACAAGACAAGATTGACATCTAGCAACGTATCATACCTACCTGGAAGATGTAGAATTTTGGTGGCATTACCAAAATATCCTTCAGTGGTGAGTTACCAGGCAATTCAGTCCTTCGATGAGCTTGTACCCTGAATATTACTATGGATATGGATACTTGTCAAATCAAATTTCATATTCATTTCTAGCTCAATCTGATAATGATGATTCATTAATGAACCATTAGAAACTATTTCTAATGTTCATACTTTGATCAAAGATTTTCCAAATCTTCATTTGATCGAAATCAGCTGGATGCGATTCCCTCTTACTAGGGTTGATCGATTCCTTTTTGACCTACTCACAACCTCCATATGCAATCCACCATACCCAGTATCACCCCATGCATGACTCAGTGTCATGATTGAGTGTGAACCAAAGTATGGATTCATGCATACAAGGTACCATGGCAGTCTCAGGTCAAAGGACCACATGCACTACTCCAACTATGAGAACTATCTATTGACAAACAGATAAGGTTCCATTAGATATTCTCAAGCTGGATCCATTCAGTGAACTCATTCTTTAATGAGCACCCACATCCTAGTATTAGTGTCAAACACAAATGACTATGAGATCAGTCACCCTCTTCACCAAGTATACATAGGATGTGCTGGTCTTGCCGGAAACATTGATCTCCTACTCAACATCCCATCGACCAGGAATATTTTAAATTAGGGTTTAAGGCTTTAGGTCTCACTGGTATGATCTCATCATAATCCTAGAACCATAGCCGTAATCTATAGGGTTCATCATATAATAATAAAATAATTAAGACACAGCGTATGATGAAAATAAAATGCCTTTATTAATTGATAATGTCAATATATTGGTTTGGGATACAAAGGAAAATTCCATCGAAATACAACATTTTGATTGGCCTTTAGGGCATAATCCTTTCAATCTCCCACTTGAACTAAAGCCAATTGCCTTTAAATTTTAACCCCATACAATCAAGGTGGCAATAAAACTCCCGCAATGGTAGAGCCTTAGTGAATGGGTCTGCTATGTTGTTCTTTGTTTCTATTCTTTTAATGCAGACTTCTTGTCTTTCGACAATCTCTCGAACGAGATGGAAGCATCTCAGAATATGCTTTGATTTGTGATGAGCTCTTGGTTCCTTAGCTTAAGAGACGGCTCCAGTATTATCATAGTAAAGTGGTACTGGACCTTCAATCTCTAGAACAATGCCCAACTCTGAGAATAACTTTTTCATCCAGACAGCTTCCTCGGCAGCTTCACTAACAACAATGTGTTCTGCCTTAGTTGTTGAGTCTGCTACAGTCTGTTGTTAAGAACTTTTCTAGCTTACAGCTCCTCTATTTAGGATAAAAACATACCCTGAAATAGATTTTCTATCATCTAGATCCGATTGAAAACTAGAATCTGAATAAGCTTCCAGTTTAAGATCATATCCTCCGTATATTAGAAAAATATCCTTAGTCCTTCTGAAGTACTTAAGAATATTTTTCATAGCCTTCCGGTGATCCTCTCCTGGATCAGCCTGAAACCTGCTAGCTATACCTAAGGCATATGCCACATCAGGCCTGGTACATAACATAGCATACATTATAGACCTTACAGCCGAAGCATAAGGTATAGAACTCATTCTATTTCTTTCTTCAGGTGTCTTAGGAGACATCTTCTTTGAAAGATGTATGCCATAACCAATGGGCAAGTAACCTCTTTTACTTCCCTCCATGCTAAATCTCTTTAGCACTTGGTCAATGTACCTAGACTGGGATAAGCCTAACATCTTCCTAGATCTATCTCTATAGATCTTGATACCCAGTATATAGATGCTTCTCCTAAGTCTTTCATGGAAAATTGTTTAGATAACCATACCTTGACTGATTGTAATATTGGGATGTCATTATCAATGAGGAGTATGTCATCCACATACAGAACCAAGAAAACTATGGCACTCCCACCAGTCTTCTTGTACACACAAGGTTCATCCTCATTTTTGATAAAGTCAAACTCTTTGACTATCTTATCAAATCGGATGTTCCAACTCCTGGATGCTTGCTTTAATCCATAAAAGGATTTCTTCAGCCTACATACCTAATTAGGTTTAGTCTCCAAGACAAAACCTTCTAGCTATTACATATAGACCTCTTCCTCAAGGAAACCATTAAGGAATGCGGTTTTCACATCCATCTACCAGATTTCATAATCATGATATGCTGCTATAGCAAGCATGATCCGAATAGATTTGAGCATGGCAATAGGAGAAAATGTTTCATCATAATCTATTCCCAGTGTTTGTCTGAAATCCTTAGCTACTAATCTGACTTTATAAGTTTCGACTTGGCCATCTGCCCCAATCTTTTTCTTATAGACCCATTTGCATCCAATAGGGTTAACACCCTCTGGTGCATCAACCAAAGTCCACACTTGGTTGACATACATGGAGTCAATTTCGGATCTCATGGCTTCCAGCCATCTGTCTGAATCCCTACTCATGACAACATCCGTATAGGTTAGAGGCTCATCATTTTCAATGATCCGGGCTTCATTATTTTCAATAATGAACCCATACCTCTCAGGTGCATGACGCACCCTATCAGACCTACGGATAGGAGTGGTGTATTCTGGTTCTATACTAACTATGTTATCGTTTGGTTGAGGTGTATCTATTTGTTGAACTTCTTTAAGTTCAATATTTCTCCCACTGCCCTTTTGTAGAATGAACTCTTTCTCCAGAAAAGTGGCATGCCTACTAACAAAATTTTTTTGTTCAGTAGGGTGGTAGAACAGATATCCTATACTATCTTTAAGATATCCTACAAATAGATACTTATCTGCTCTAGCATCCAGCTTATGTCCAAAACTTCTTTTGACATAGGCTGGATATCCCCATATCTTAAGATATTTAAGATTGGGTTTCTTACCCATCCATATCTCATATGGAGTTCTAGAGATAGATTTAGATGGTACTCTATTTAAGATATTAGCCACGATTTCCAAGGCATATCCCCAGAAGGAAACAGGTAACTCTGTGAAGCACATCATGGACCGTATCATATCTAATAAGGTATGATTCCTCCTTTCAGCAACACCATTTAATTGTGGTGTGTAAGAGGAGGGGTCCATTCAGAGATAATCCCCTTTTCTTTAAGGTGATCGAGAAACTCGGTGGATAAGTATTCACCTCCTCAATCTGATCGAAGGATTTTAATAGTTTTCCCCATTTGTTTCTCTACCATACTTTGATACTCTAAAAATTTATCAAAGGCTATGGACTTATGTTTCATAAGATACATAAATCCGTACCTTGAAAAATCATCAATAAATGTGATGAAATAAGAGTATCACCCTTGGCCTGAGTTGTCATAGGCCCACATACATATGTATGTATGAGTCCTAATAACTCAGTTATCCTTTCTCTATGTCCACTAAATGGAGTCTTGGTCATTTTATCCATGAGACATGATTCACAAGTTCCTAATAATTCATAATCATAAGGATTAAGGAAATTTTCCTTATATAACTTGCTAATCCTAGTCTCCCTAATATGTCCAAGCCGACAGTGCTAGGGTAAAGTATTGTTTACATCATCTCTCTTTCGTTTGTTACTTACATGAAGTATATTATCATTAGTAGATATAGTTAAAAGACCATTGAAAAATATGCCATAACATATAATTTCATTAGAAAAGCTGATTGAGCAACCATTGCTCATTACATTCATAGTATAGCCTTGTTTAAGTAACAAGGGTACAGATATGATATTTCTAATGACCTTAGGCATATAGTAACAATCTCTCAACTCTAAGATCTTCCCTGAAGGTAACTTCAAGATATAGGTCCCTACGACCTCTGCTTGGATGGACTCTCCTCTAGCACCATAGAGCTCGAAGTCTCCTTCCTTCAATGCTCTAAGCCTCTGCAATCCCTACAATGATTTGCAAATATTATGACCACAGGCGGTATCCAATACCCAAGTATTTTAAATGGAAGAATCCAATGACAACATAGTATGAACATCTTTCATACCTTTTGGTGCATCCGATGCACCAAGCTTCACACCTGCACGGTAAGCCTTGCAGTTCCTCTTCCAATGACCCGGCTTGCCACAGTGAAAGCAGGTCATCTGTCTAGAGGCCTTCTTTCCATTCTTCTTCTTGATGCCCTTTTTTGGGTTCAATCTCCTCTTGGAACCCTTTCTGCTTGACTTCTTCTTGTTGATCCCATCCACAAGAAGAAGTGGAGCCTTATTTTTCTTTAAGTAGCTCTCTGCTATTTTTAACATGTTTAACAGCTCAAGCAAGGAAGTGTTAAGTTTGTTCAAATGATAATTAAGAACAAACTGTGAAAATGACTCCGGGAGTGACTGCAGGATCAAATCCTGATTCAACTCCCCATCCATAACAAAACCCAATTAACCTAATCGAGTGATCAGGTCAATAACCATCAGTACGTGGTCTTGTATGGATGTACCTTCTATCATTCTCGCACGGAACAACTACTTAGATATCTCATATCTAGCAGTTTGACTATGTTCTCCATATAGCTCTTTTAGATTGAGTAGTATGGAGTTAGTGTCCATGCTATCATGTTGCCTCTGCAACTCATTGGTCATAGAGGCAAGCATGATACATTTGACAATGAGTGAGTCATTTTGCCACATCTTGTATATGGTCTTTTCCTCTTGCGAGGCATCTTCCCCTAAAGGTTCCAAGGTAGGGGTATCAAGAATGTTAGAAAGTTTTTCCTGGCTGAGTACTATCTTTAGATTTCTCAACCAGTCAACATAGTTCGGTCCAGTCAATTTATTGGCATCAAGTATACTACAGATTGAGAGTGAAGAGGCCATTTAATCTACATTAACAAAGAACATAACATAAGCAAATAACCAATGTTGACAAAACATAATTAAATTAGGACTTTAACTTAATTATATCTCCCACTATTTTATCAAGCATCATAACCCTCTATATGATGATCGAGAAACTCTAATTGGTTTTCTTAGTGGGGTTGAGATCCTAATTCCTTATAACGACCTTGTGTGTTCACAACAAATATTATATAAGTTCAAAGGTAGGAAAACTCTTTCCAATTGTAACTCATACAATTCTCAACATATCCTGGCCTTAAAAATATTAATAGCCTTGTGTGTGCACAACAAACTATAATATTTTAGTTAAGTAAGACCCTTCATTCCTTTATAGTCATGATTGTAGAAATGGCATGCACCATACTTTGTGAAAATGACCTACCTAGATATTTTTGGACGAAAGCCATAAATAATGCATGTTATATTTTGAACCATGTTTTAATCTGACCGATTTTAAAGAAAACTCTATATGAGCTTTGGAAGGATAGAAAACCTTCAATTCGATACTTTCAAGTTTTTGGATGCCGTTGTTTCATCTTAAACAATGGTAAAGACAATTTGAGCAAATTTGATGCCAAGTCAGATGAGAGTATCTTTCTAGGCTACTCTACATTTAGCAAGGCATACAGGGTCTTCAACAAAAGAACACTTGTTATTGAATAATCCATAAATGTTGTGTTTGATGAAACTGACTAGAAATCTTCTAAAAAAGAAGATGTGCTTTGTGATAAAACAGGTACCAAAAGAACTGAAGAGGTGAACAACAATAAAGGGCCTACAAAGGAATAAGAAGTTGATCAAAATAATGAAGGAGATCAAGCACAAGGTGATGAAAATACATCTACTGTTGATCCTCTACCCAAAGAATGGAGGTATGCTCATGGACACCCCAAAGAACTTATCATTGGTGATCCCTCTAAAGGTGTAAGTATTCGATCATCCCTTAGAAATGTTTGTGATTGCTTAGCATTTGCTTCTCAGATTGAACCTAAAACTATTGAAGAAGCTGAAAATGATTATAATTTGATTAATGCTATTCAAGATGAACTTAACCAATTTAAAAGAAATAATGTTTGGACTTTAGTAGATAGGCCTTCAAATATTTCAATTATTAGCATAAAATGGATTTTTAGAAACAAACTTGATGAAAATGGAATTGTTACAATAAATAAAGCTAGACTAGTTGCCAAAGGATACAATCAGGAGGAAGGGATTGATTTTGATGAAATCTTTGCTCCTGTGGCTAGACTTGAGGCAATTAGGCTATTTTTGGCTTTTGCTTATTTTATGAATTTTAAATTATTTCAAATGGATGTTAAAAGTGCCTTTTTAAATGGTTTTAAGGAAGAAGAAGTTTATGTTGAACAATCACATGGTTTTGAAAACCATGAATTTCCAAACCATGTTTTCAAACTTCAAAAAGCTTTGTATGGTTTAAAACAAGCTCCTAGAGCTTTGTATGATCGTTTAAGTTTTTTCTTGCTCAAAAATAATTTTACTAGAGGTAATGTTGACAAAACTTTATTTTTGAAGAAAAAGAATGGTGATCTCTTAGTAGTACAAATATATGTAGATGATATCATATTCGGTGCTACTAACGAATCTCTTTGTCAAGAGTTTGCAAAATTAATGCAGGGTGAGTTCAAGATGAGCATGATGGGAGAACTTAACTTCTTCCTCGGAATCCAGATAAAGCAAACCAAAGAGGGGATTTTCATCAACCAAGCTAAGTACACAAAAGAAATACTAAAAAAGTTTGGGATGGAGAACACCAAGCCATTAGGTATGCCTATGAGCTCCTCTTGTAGACTTGACAAAGATGAATCAGGTAAATCTGTTGACCAAAAACTATATCATGCCATGATTGATTCATTGTTATATTTAACTACTAATAGGCCATATATCATGTTTAGTGTTTGTATGTGTGCTAGATATCAGTCTAGTCCTAAAGAGTCTCACCTTTTGGCTATTAAACGCATACTTAGATATCTATCTGGCTCAATTGATATTGGAGTAAATTTGATCTCATGGAGTAGCAAGAAACAGAATTCAGTTGCTCTATCTACGGCGGAAGCCGAATATATAGCAGCTGAAAGCTGTTGTGCACAAATCCTATGGATCAACCAATAACTCAAAAATTTTGGCATTAAACTAATTAAGACACCCATAAGATGTGACAATACTAGTGCAATCAATCTAACTAAGAATTCTGTGCAACATTCAAGAAGTAAACACATTGAAATAAGACATCATTTCATAAGAGATCATGTACAAAACTCTAATGTGGTACTTGAATTTATGTGTACTGATGATCAATTAGCTGATATGTTTACCAAACCCTTGAGTGAAGAGAGATTTTGTTTGATTAGAAGAGAGTTAGGTATCATTGATCCATTCCCCTAGAACTCTCTCAAATTCCATCTTACCCAAGTTGTTTTTACTCAAAAATCAGTTTTATTAAGTCCCAAAAGCTTTTAAAACTTTCCTTGAATTTTTGAAAATTTTTTTGATTTTTTTTGGGAATTTTTTGGCCAAGTGTCGATACTTAGATTTTGCGAAGTGTCGACACCTGACCAAGTATCGACACTTGAGAAATTCCAAGTGTCAATACTCGCGAAAATTTTAGACTTTTTTAGGGCAAAATCGAGCTTTTGTATTTCACTTTCCCCCGTTTTCTCCCAAGTTGTTGTGGTCCCCAAGAGTCCTCTACCTTCTGAATTCATCATTTTCCCTCTTTGCCCCACCAAAATCAGTTAATCTTCTCCCTTCTCATTCATTTTCAAACCGTAAACCCTAGTTTCTCTATTTTTTATCCATTTTAATGAATTTAAATCAAGTTTTTCAATGTTTTGAATTATTTATAAGTTTCCATTTGGTTGGAATCTTGTGTGTTCACATTATTCTCGGATTTTCCCTCGGATTTTGACAGTTTCCTCATCTAATCCGTCCAATTTTCATGATTTCACTGTTACATTGCTTCATTTGGCCGAAATCCCAAATGTTTTCAAATTAATTTAAAATTTCTTGGCTATGTATTGAGTTTCCTCATATTTCATTAATTTGGAAGGAGTGTATACCTTGATTTCATGATTTCCACTCCTCATTTCACTGTTTTACTGTTGGATTGCATGTTTATAACCTAAAACCCTAATGTCTTTTGTTTTTAGTCCTGATTTCTTGAGTTTATCTAAACATTTCATATGTTTAATTTTATTTTTGGTGCTTCACTTGGCCTTTAGATTAATTAGTTTTAGTATTGCAATAAAAAAATTTATTTTTGGGAAAAACCATGCATTTGATAGTTTTCCCTCTTTTTAAACTATTAAAATATTTATTTCACTCAAAATTGGTTTTATCCCTCGTTTTCATGTTTTGAACTAAATCAACTTGATTTTTATCCCAGTTTTCAAAACAAACCCTAGCTTTTTCCAGTATACTTCTTTTAGGAAAACTCAAGCTTGTTTAGTCTCCTTAACTCTAACCCTTGGCCGATCTTTAGCTCTCAACCGACTTAAAACTTGTCCACCCATTTCAGTATGTTTATCCTCTTCCTTTCCCTTCTTGCTCAGCTTGTTGTAATGGGTCTGAGGAAGAGACTAGCTGTTAGGAGGAGGACTGGATAGAGTTCTGAGAGGACAACAAAAGCCAGACACGATGTTGGATAGGCTAGTAGTTCTGCAACTCCAGTTTCCCCCCTGTAAAGAGGATGGCAGGGAAGGCCGTGGCTATGGGGAGACGGTCAACTTGGAGTTCTTTGACAAGCAGCACTTCCTGATTCGATAGATACTCTCAAATGCCGAATTAGTACCATCTGCACTATGCAGGAGAGGTACTATCCTCATCTGGTGAGAGAGTTCTATGGTGCATTGGACTGTCAACTATTATTATAGAGCACCACCATTAAGGGTGTAGAGATTCCATTGTCTGAGGGCTGTTGAGTAGAGTTTGGGAGATTCCTCATTGAGGTATCATCACTTTCTCAATAGAAGATAGGGAGGCAGCTTTTAGATGTATTCTAGAGAGAGAGGATGTTCATGGTGTGACAGTGGTCACCATGAACCAATTGTCTATTGAGATGCGCTTACTACATCACATCACTGCTCAGATCTTGCTTCCAAAGACTAGATGATTTGACTTCATCATGGAGCCAGAGTTGAAGTTGATGGTGAGTCTGATCCAGAGGACACTAATTGATCTACCCTCACTTATGCTGGTTCAGATGCACAATGCAGTGACCCAGAGGAGACATTGTCTACGATATAGGATGGCACTGACCTATCTATTTTATGCTTATAGAGTTCCTTTGGAGGGGGAGATCCCCAAGGAGATTCTACACATCGATGTATATGACGAGCGGTCGCTACACCGGATGGGCTATCGTTTGGTCGCAGGGCACTGGGTTAGGAGAGAGTCTGGTCAGGAGCTAGATGAGGAGGATGAGATCAGAGAGGTAGAGGCCAAGCCATCAGGGCCAATCAGTACACCTCCTCATATTTCTCCAGCATCAGAGGTAGAGCTTGTGACTCCTACTACTACACCTTCGGCTCCTCCCCCGTCAACTATTGAGATTTCTTTTGAGGAGCACTCCCGGCAGTAGTTTGCTGAGGTATGGAGCATTTAATTGGTCTTGGAGCATGGGCGACTCAGGTGAGGATTGAGATAGAGGGCCTTAGAGCCCATACAGCTACAGAGCATGCTGAGTTACATCATACTATGGAGGCAGGATTTGCCTGTATCGAGGATTTACTAAGATCTTTCCTTCCTCTAGTTGCTCCTGCAGCTCCACCTGTTGATGGAGATGATGATGACCACCCAGACGGACATGTTGACACTGATGAGGGTGGTGCTAGTGATGGAGATGGTGGTGATGGTAATGACTGTTATGATTCTGATGTCGATGATTCTAGTGATAGGAGTTTAGATGGCAGCATTGATCATGTTGGACAATATCAAATGCTCAGTAGAGATGATCCTCCAGCTTCACCTGCAGTCCTCCTCCAGCTGATATAGTTGATTCCATTCCAGATTTCATTACTCTAGCTGAGATGCTTTCCCCTCTGTCCACTGGATCTTCTAGGGATGTACCCTTACTAGGACCTTCTAGCCATACTAGGAGTCGTAGGGCCTTAGCCTAGGGACCTCCTAAGGCTTTAGTTCCTAGATCCAAGATTAGTGCCCCGATTACTCTTGAGCTTCCATCTGATGAGGATTAGCCTCACAGATGTTCATTCTGGTGTATATTATCTATGTTTTATGCTTATTTACTCCTGTTGTATCATGTTGTTTCAGTGTTGCTGATGAGTCAGCAAATTTTGTACTGAAAACTTAACTTGATATATATATATATATGCATTTCACTTTGGTGCTTACACTGCTTGAACTCAATATGTTTTGATTTTGGCTTTGGCAATCTTGAATTAGATACTTTACTTTTCGGCTCTGATACCTGTTTACTCTTGAAAAACTAACTCTTGTATCTAATTCAAGCAATGAAAAGGGAGCTTACTCCCTTTTCTATTTTATGATTGACAAAAAGGGGGAGATTCATCCCTCTTAACTTTGTAAGTTGAGATTGTATGAGCTTGAGATCATATTTATGAAGAATTATATCTGAAATTTGAATTTAAATATTTATATACTCAAGGTTTTGTCATCATCAAAAAGGGGGAGATTGTTGGCTCTATCCCATGATTTTGATGAATAACAAAATATTGAGTACATATTGTGTACTAATATCTATTTCTAGTTATGAGTTTTCAAGAAATAAGCACCTCAAATTCTTAAAATTAAAGTTTCGTGGCATGCTTTGGCACGAAGTATCTTTCATGATTTGAGGAGTCTTTTCCATGCAAAAAGGGCTCAAACAAGTTTTATTATTGCTTATTTATATTGCATTTAAGTTTGATAAACAATACTTATGTTTTTTGCTTTATCGGCACTCATTTCTGAATTTTGCAGAACCAAATGTCAACACCTGGAAGGCTAAGTGTCGACACTTCAGCATTTGGCATGCAGAAAATCTTCTTGGCACTCCAAGTATCGACACCCAGAATTCAATTGTCGACACATGAAACTCAAGTATCGATACTTAAGTTCCCAAGTGTCGACTCAAGGCTTGAGACTTTTTGAAAATCCAGAACATTGCCATGGAGAGTTTTTTGTGTCAAGTGTCGACACCAATGAATCAAGTGTCGATACTCAGGTTCGAACAGCCCTAATGGATCTATTTTTATGAAGTACAGAAATGCCTTTACAAGCTCCAAATGGCTAGATTTGAAGCTCCAATGATCACAAACCATTTTTTGAAAGTTTTTGAAGTATTTAAGCTTCACCAAACTCTTTCTTGAAGTATTGAAGTCCATTGAAAGCTCAAAAGCCAATATTCCCACAAGAACATCACTTCAAAAGCCATTAAAAGAGAGATTCCCCGAAAAAGCTTACAAGCCTATCATTTCATCATTCCAAAAAGAGAGCTTGAAGAATATTCCAAGGAGAAGACAAGACAAGCATCAATTAGAGCCTCAAAGCTTCCATTCTACTCTTGAAGAGAGTTTGTTTTGTTTATTTAAATTGTATATCTGAAATTCTCTTATGTTTTGACCTAGCATTCAAGGGTTTCTTGAAAGTAGGTTCTTGTGGTTGTTGGTGAGCCAAAGGGACAAAACCAACTAGGGTTGACTTGTGAGTCCGAAGCCAAAACAAGTGCAAAGGTTTGTTGGTGAGCCTAGATGATAAAACCAACATAGGTTTTGACTTGTGAGCCTTTGGAAAAACAAGTCGGCTGTAATCTTGGAGAGATTATAGTGGAATTCCCAAGGATGGCTTGGGAAGTGGATTTAGGTGCTAGGTTTGTACCGAACCACTATAAACCTTATGTTTGTATGTGATTATCTCTTCTACCTCTTGTTCTTTACTTTTTGCACTCTAATTATTGCTTAACGTTGCATATAATCTAGTGCATCAATTTCATTACTCACAAACACCACAAGGCCTACACATTATTGCTTTAAATTTTTAAAAGACCCAATTCACCCCCCTCTTGGGCTCCATTTCTGGGCAACACACCCTATATGCATAACCACAGTTGGGAGTTGACTTCGATAGGAGGGCTCGTCGTGGCATGCATGAGCTCTACCTTGGTCACGAGCTGACCTCAAATGGAGGGCTCACCCCACGAGCATGACCCTAGCTGGGAGCTGACCTCGACAGGTGGGCTTGCCTTGGCTCTTATGAGCTTGACCCCAACTGGGAGCTGACCATGGATAGAGGGCTCGTCCTATAAGCATGACCCCGGTTGGGAGCAAACCTTGGTAGGAGGGCTCGCCTTGGCATGCATAAGCTCGACCCTAGCCGGGAGCTGACCTCAGATGGAGGGCTCACCCTTTGAGCATGACCCTGGCTGGGAGCTGACCTTGGTAGGAGGGCTTGCCTGGGCATGCATGAGCTCGACCCTGACCAGGAGCTAACCTCGGATGGAGGGCTCACCTTGGCATGCATGAGCTCGACCCCAGCTGGGAGCTAACCTCAGATGGAGGGCTCGCCTTATGAGCACAACCACGGCTGGGAGCTAACCTTGGTAAGAGGGCTTACCTTGGCATGCATGAGCTCAACCCCAGCCGGAAGCCGACATCAGACGGAGGGCTCGCCCTATGAGCATGACCCCGGCTGGGAGCTGACCTCAATAAGAGGGCTCACCTTCGGGTCTTCAATTGGGCACCACATCCAGGTGGTACTTTCCACCCGCGTGGCTTCTAGCTATTGCCATCATGGGCTCCACGTCAGTGGTTATGCCACATCAAATGGCCCCCACTCTCGAGCCCGGGGAACGAGCGACGCTCAGGGTGATGAGAGTAATGATCATGCTGACATGGAGGGATGCATTTTCTACACCATTAATGTCTTGAGTGCCAGTGCTCCAAACATTATGCATTCGCCCTAACAAAGCCGTACCATGTCAACCTTCATTTAAAAGCTCCATAATTACGACACCAGAATTGACACGAGCACCTCTAAATTGATGCATCGCCCTCAGTGGATCCGACACATGGTGAGCTTTGGTTGGCTAGGGAGACGAGGAGGTGCATGTCGATTCGTATGAGGTGACGCGACTCTCCAGGTGCTTGAAAGGGACTTGCCCTCCTGTCTCATTACCCCTTAAGGGTGTTTCGAGCATAGAAGGCTGCAGTGCTCATCCTCTTCCCCAGTCTTTCTCCTTGTTTTAGAGCTCAAAGTTTCTAGCAGGTTAGACTCCTTCTCCTTCTTCTTCCTCTCTTTGTTTCTCCTGTTCCTCTCTTTTGGGCTATGTTGAAGGGGAGTCCTTGTTAGGTCTCTAGGTCTCCTTCTCTGCTTCATCTTCTTCATTTACCATGAGTTCCTTTGGTAGTGGGCACCGTTGCACGAATTTTTTTAGTGAGGCGAGGCCATCCCAACCAAGGCCTCCTTTCTCAGATAACGAGGAAGTGGAAGTTCCTTTCATAGTTTGTAGGTGTCCCCACCAACCGGGGATTGTCATCGGATGCCTTGGAGCTCCATCTCCTCCTTTTGTTCCTGTTAGGGAGTGGGGTCCTCCTCCCCCCTTTGCTGCCATCAGGGAGTTTGGCAGTCCCTCCGGCATTGCTTCGGTGATGACCGGTGTGGACCTCCTCCACATCTAGAGAGCATTTGGGGTCCCTGACTCCATTCAGCTTTCTGTTCCAAGATCGGAGGAGCGGGTCACTTCTAGTGGCCCAGGCCGAATCGCCCTACATGAGAACTTCTTCTTCAGGGTTCTTCTCCTTCCCTTCCATCCCTTCTTCTTCTCTTTTCTGAGCATCTATCACTTAGTCCCATCCTAGCTTGCTCTCAACACCGTCCGAATCATCTTCTACTTCATTATTCTCTTCCACTTCCAAGGGATTGTTGCCCAATTCTTCCTTTTCAAGGCCTTGTTCATTCTGAAGCACCACCCATCTAACAAGGAGTGGTGGTTTGTGGACCCCTACCTGGGGATCCTTAAGCTTGACCTGCCTTCCTCCATCAAGGGATGGAAGGTTAGGTTTCTCTTTGCTTCAATTGATGGAGTGAACTGGGTTTGGAGTGACCTAGACCACTCCCCCAACTGATAATCTGTAGTCAAGCCGACCGATAAAGAGATATTCGACCGGCTCATCACTTCTGAGGTTCCAGCTCTTTGGGATTTGCTGACTGACCGAAACCTGGTTGAAGCCAGAGTCAGCCAGGCCCCACCTCAGGATAAGGCTTGATACTAGGCTCTTTCTTTTCTTTTAAGTTTGATATATGCTCTTGAAAAATGATTGACCATTCTCTTTTGTGCTTTAAAGAGATGAGGTTCTCACTGGATGAACTACAGAATTTGTCCAGAAAAAGGGCTTCCTCTGCAGGACCCGAAGGAGAACCTGCAAAGAAAACCCAAGAGGAGCCGGGATGGAGGCCTACCGACGAGCCCGTTAGGAGGGGGCCTCCCACTGCTCCGACCATGCTTGGGCCAGCATTCCATCCTCCAGCCTGCAAGCCCTAGAGGGAGGCTCGACCAACAGAGGGGGCCACACCGACACCTTTGGCAGCCCTTGCAAGAATTGAGGCTCCACCGTAGTTGGGGGTGGAGCAGGTGGCGGGAGATGCCACCATAGAGAGCCGACACCACCATCTAGGGATAGGCCTTCTACCAACTGGTCTACCATCGTCGGGTCCCCATTAACCACTACTCTGGAACCCTTGGAGCCATCCAAGTCACCAAGGGTGGCACCAAGGAAAATATCTATCTTCATGCCCCGGGATGCAAGGCTGACCAAGGATAGAAAGCTAGTCGAGGACGTCTTGACCAACCTTGCCCAACCACTGGAATGCTAGTAGAGGGTCAACCAACTAGTGGTGGACGTTTTCACTGGGGTATTCCCCCAGCTCTTCTCGATAAGTCACCTCCATGGCTTCTTCAATTTTTTTCTTTTATCTGCAAAGGCTTTGATTGCTATTCTTTGTACAGGTGGCCCTCGATATCCAGCTCCTCAAGGACTCCTATCTGGGGCTGATGAAGAAAGAGTCCCACCTCTAGAAGGAGGGCGACAAGGCCTGGACCCAGGCTACCTGAGTGGTGCGGGCACCAGACTCAGAAGAAGACTTCAGAGCTCCATTTGGATCTCTGATTGACATTGCCCTAGAAATTAGGGTTTGTAATAAAGGTTGACCTGGTCAACCAGTTTATTTATTTTATTTATTTCTTGAGTCACCATTTAAATTTTGTTGAGTCATGTTGACTCGGTGCAAGTCCCAATGTGGTTTCAATTTGGTCCAAAATGGTGCCACATTTCTCTTCCAATCAACTCAAGGTTCAAGCAAGTGGAGGCCACACTCCAAGCCACGCGCCCAGCCACACTCCGAGCACACGCCAGAGTCCAGGAGGCGCCATAGAGGCATCCCAGTGTCATGGTCCCCACATCCAAAGAAGAAAAAATCAAATTGGAGGCTAAATTAAAGGAGGCGCCCATACCTGCCTAATTTACCTAAGCAAAGAAGGAAGAAAACTTCTCTTGGAGAAGAAATCAAAGAAGGACATCCAACCTACTCCTAATTGAAGTTCAAATCAAAATCAAAGAGCTTAACTTGGAGTGGAAGAAAAGAAGAAATACCATAAGAAGAAGAGGACTCCAAATCCAAATCCAACTCCAAAGGAGGCACCATAAAAATTCCAAAACAATTCCTTTATGGCCGTCCCAATTTTTTTTGGACTCTTGGTCGGCCAAGGGAGAGGATTTTCTACCTAATCTAGGGGTTGGAGGAGTTTAGTCCCACATGGGAATTTGTACAAGCTAGGAGAAAATTTTAGGTCTATATAATAGACCTCTCTTTGTAACTTTAGAAAATCAATGAAGAAAAATTATTTTTGCTATTCTCTTGTGTTGAGCAACCTAGGTTTCTCTTCTTCCGCACTATTCTAAGTGTTGAGCTCCGTGAGGGGGTAATCCGGGTTCCATTGGAGCCTTGAGGAGGTGAGAGATCTCCATCTTTATCCAAAACCCTAGGTTAGCCACTTAAAAATCCAAAACCCTAGCCACCCTTCATTATTTCCAATCCATCGAACCCTAGATCCTTCCATCTCCCACGGCCTCTCTCTCTCTACAAGTCCAGGCCGTCCACCTTCATCCAGATCCAGTCCGGCTACTTCAGATCCAGAGCAAGTTCCAAGGAAAATCACATCAGCATCCAGGAGAATCCAGTTTTCAGCAATTTCGATCTTCAAGTTCAACAACCTGGTAAATCTTTTCCTTGACTCTCTGATTCCATCAATTGTCTTTCTTCTCTTCCAGATCTTGAGTTCAGGAGAAGCCAACCCGCCAAAGGACCAGTATTGGAGGATCCATTACGAAGATATCCGACTCCGAGGATCCAACAATCTGCTCGGGAGAGTTCTTCCACCAAAATCTGTGAAGATCATTGTCTGGTTAGATAAGCCTTCCCTTCTCTTTATTTCTGTTCTGTTGAAAGCTCGGAGTGAAACCCTAGGTCTGGGAGTTTCTCAACCCCCAGCGATCCGTTGCTTCTGAATTACTCTGATAATTTAGTTTCCTTAAAGTTGTGCTTTCAATTATCATATTAGTATCTTTCAATGTTAGGTTAACTTTTCTTTGATTTGAAGCCAACTTCTACAAACATATAAAAACCACAAAAAAAATTAGTTAATCTTAATTTACTTCCGCATCGCATCCCTTATTTTTTTCTGCATCATTTTTGGTATCAGAGCCCAGTCTAGGGTTTCTGATTTGCTTGCTTGCTTTGATTGATCTCTTTTTATTTTGTCTGCTCGAAGTAGACTCCCCAGGACGTCCGGTCCTAGGAACTAAGCGAGGCGCAAGCCTCCTCCTCCCATTCCACGGGGTGTTCCTAGGGCGTGTAGGGGATCCATTGGGTTATAACTTCGTAGCAGGGATTATAAACGGGAAGACAATCTAGTTGCAGCCCGTAATTGCCCTGTTGTCTGAATTATTTCTCTCTGCATAAAACTCTGAATTGCACGATTTTTACTTCGTTGAAACCAATATAATTGATCCTATTTTCCATAATTTTTCTGCGATTTATTGGTTTCGGTAAAAATTCTGAGAATTAAAATACAGCAACTCTGTCTTTTGTGTTCTGCAATTCAATTCTTTTTGGAGTGATCATCTCATAATTTACTTAAGGGCAATTGAGCATCTAAGATAAGGGAAGGAGTTGATTACTTCTCCTTATCCCAAAACCACCATCCAATCGTTCGAACCTAGACCTAATTTAAAATCAGTTAGACCTAATTTGCCCTAGTGGGCTAGGGACACCAATTGGTCGGGTCTAGGCTAGTGTTGAGTCAGTTTGCTGAGTTATTCTGTGTGTGCTTAGCACTCAGTGTCTAGAACGATGGTTCAGGGACTACGTCCCGAAGGGCTTGTGTGCTGGTCCGCCTACCTGGCCAATCACTGATTGGTGTCTAGGATTGGCAATCAGGGACCTAACACTCCCCTTACACCTGCCTGGCTGAGTCCTGAGTTACTACAGGTTAGCTTGCCACTCTGATTGGGCATCTAGTTTGGACTCTAGGTCTAGTGATCCAGTAGTCGGTTTAGTCTAGTCTCATTTTGTGTGCTTGCTTGAATCATCATGTCTACCAGAAACGGAGTGCCATATCAACCTGGTCAAACCCAACCTGATTTAGAGGCCATGATCAGAACTCTTACTGAAAGTATGGCTAAAATGAATCAGGATATGACAAACACTGTGGCCCAGTTTAGCGCACAAATTTATGAGGATCTTACCCAACTTAGGGACCGAGTCCAAGTACTTGAAGAACCTAGACATCGGAATTGGACTCCTGACCCCGATTTTAATGTGCCTCAACCTCACCCACATCAGGAGCCTAGAAGGCCTTTATATAGAGATCCTGAACCTAATCATAGGAGGCCTGACCCAGAGCCTGAAGATAGAGATGATAGGTTCATCAGGAACATCAAATTAGATGCACCCACTTTTGATGGCAGTCTGAACCCTAAGGTGTATTCTGATTGGGAGGGTGAGATGGACCAATACTTTGAGTGGTATGCTATGTCTGAGGAGAGGAAATACAAGTTTGCCAAGATGAAATTAGTGCGTCAAGCTAGGTTATACTGGGGGAACATTGAGCTAACCACTAGGAGACGGAATGTTGAGCCCATAACCACTTGGCAGGGTATGAAAGAAAAACTGAGAGATAAATACCTACCCATTTCATACCAGCAAAACCTGTTAGACCAATGGCAAAACCTGAAACAAGGAAACCGATCTGTCTCAGACTACATAACTACTTTTGATGAATACCTAATGAGATGTGATGTGAGTGAAGCCCACGAAGTCACTTTGTCTAGATTTAGGGCTGGACTGAGGGAAGATATCAAGAGAGAACTATTTTTGAGAGAGGTTACTGATCTAGACCAAGCCTACCAGATTGCACTGAACACTGAGAAATTTTAGAGAGGACCTATACCTTCTAGGGTTAGTGCCCCAATCCCAAGGAATGGACCTAGCCAAGTTAACCCAAGTAAACCTTTTCAGGGTACTTCTACCCCTAGGCCCATGGACAAAGGTAAGGCACCTGACACCCAGAGAACCCCTAGTTCAAATATCACCTGTTTTAAGTGTCAGAAACCAGGTCACATTTCCAGTCAGTGTACTGCCATAGCCTGTTTCAAGTGTCATAAGGTAGGTCATGTTGCTAGCCAGTGCCCACGGAGATCCCTTTACATAGAAGAGGGAGAGAATGATAATTCCGAGCCCAGTGAGGAATTTGAAGAAGAAGTTTATGAGGCCGGAATGAATTTGGTTGAGGAGTATGAAGGAGAGGAGGAACCCAATGAATCTGACCAATTAGGAGTTGTAAGATGCATCCTATCCCAGAATCTAGTTCAAGAGGATTGGCGTAGGACTAACATCCTACAGACTTTTCTTAAATTAGGGGATAAGGTATGTAAGATCATCATAGATAGTGGGAGCTGTGTAAATGCCATCTCTACTAGCACTGTCAAGATGTTAGGCTTAATCCCAGTTCCCCATCCCAACCCCTATAAGGTTTCTTGGGTAGATTCTACCTCTATACCCATCCAATCTAGATGTCAAGTCCAAATCCAAATGCAATCTTATCACGAAAAGATTTGGTGCGATGTCTTACCCATGGGGGTGAGCAGTATAATTCTCGGAAGACCTTGGTTGTATGATCATGATGCCACCCTCTTAGGAAAATCCAATACCTGTGTCTTTAGTTTCAATGGGAAGAAGATTACGATCCATTCAGTTCCCCCTAAGGACAAGGTAACTAAAGGAGCCGGTAAGGTTAAGGAGATGAAAACTGGAGTGAACCTAATCAGTGCTAAGGATCTAGAACAAGAAATTCATAGTGGTTCACCCATCTGGATGTTGACTGCTAAGGAACTTAGAACTTCGGAACCCTCAGAGCCTCCTCAAGAAGTTAAACCTGTGTTAAAAGAATTTGAGGATGTCTTTTCCGAGGATTTGCCAGACCACCTTCCACCTCTTAGGGATATCCAGCATGCCATAGATCTAATCCCAGGAGCGACTTTGCCCAACTTGCCCCATTACAGGATGAATCCATCTGAGCATGAAGAACTGCAAAAGCAGGTTGGAGAATTATTAAGGAAGGGGTTTATTAGAGAAAGTCTTAGCCCTTGTGCAGTCCCAGCCTTACTGACCCCAAAGAAAGATGGCACGTGGAGGATGTGTGTTGACAGTCGTGCCATCAATAAAATTACAATCAAATATAGGTTTCCCATCCCTAGACTAGATGACATGCTTGATATGATGGCTGGTGCAATGGTTTTTTCTAAGATTGATCTCAAAAGCGGCTATCATCAGGTTAGGATTAGACCCGGGGATGAATGGAAAACTGCTTTCAAAACTAAGGATGGTCTTTATGAATGGGTTGTTATGCCTTTTGGTTTGTCCAATGCCCCTAGTACTTTCATGAGAATTATGACCCAGGTACTTAGAGCTTTCATAGGAAAATTTGTGGTGGTCTATTTTGATGACATCCTGATCTATAGTAAGACCCCAGCAGATCACCTAGGCCACCTTAGAGCAGTCTGCCAAGTTTTGAGGAATGAGAGACTCTACGGTAATCTTAAGAAGTGTGAATTCATGACTAGTAGAGTTATCTTTCTTGGTTTTGTAGTAACCCCTGATGGCGTGGCGGCCGATCCTGAGAAGATTAGGTCCATAGTAGACTGGCCAGAGCCAACCAATGTGCATGAAGTTAGAAGTTTCCATGGCTTGGCCACCTTCTATAGGCGATTCATCAAGGGGTTTAGTACTTTAGCTGCTCCTATCACTGATTGTATTAGGAAGGGAGAATTTCATTGGACTAAGTCAGCCCATAAAGCCTTCCTAGATCTTAAGGATAAAATGACCCAGGCACCCATTCTGAGATTACCCGATTTTTCTAAAGTATTTGAGGTTGCCTGTGATGCTTCAGGTGTAGGAATAGGTGGAGTCCTAAGCCAAGAGAATCATCCCATAGCATTCTTTAGTGAAAAACTTAATGATGCTAAGCTTAGGTATTCTACCTATGATAAGGAATTTTATGCGGTGGTGCAAGCTTTGCGTTACTGGAGACATTATTTGCTACCGCAGGAATTTGTACTATTTTCGGACCATGAGGCCCTTAGATTTCTGAACTCCCAAAAGAAGCTTAACCCTAGGCATGCTAAGTGGGTAGAATATATCCAGTCCTATACTTTTGTCCTGAAACATAAGGCTGGAGTTGAGAATAAGGTAGCTGATGCCCTTAGTCGCCGATCTCTGTTATTAACTTCTGTTAGAACTGAGGTCATAGGGTTTGAGCAAATCAAAAAGGAATATGAGTCTTGTCCGGATTTCACAACTGTGTATCAGGATCTAGTTCAAGGACCGTCTAGTAATCACCAGGATTATACCCTTGTAGATGGTTTTTTGTTCTTCAAAAATAGGCTTTGCATCCCTAGAACTTCTCTTAGGGAATTTTTGATTTGGGAAATCCATGCTGGAGGTTTAGCTGGCCATTTTGGAAAAGACAAGACCATTCTAGCTATTGAAGACCACTTTTTCTGGCCTAGCTTGAAAAGGGATGTAGCTAATATTGTAGCTAGATGTCGAACCTGCGCTGTTGCCAAACAGCGAAAACAAAACACTGGCCTTTATACCCCACTACCTGTCCCAGATCGTCCTTGGCAAGATGTGAGTATGGATTTTGTGTTAGGTTTACCTAAGACCCAGAGAAGACATGATTCTATCTGTGTCGTAGTCGACCGATTCTCTAAAATGGCCCACTTCTTGCCTTGTTCCCAAACTTTTGATGCGTCTAAGGTAGCCACACTTTTCTTCAATGAGATAGTTAGACTCCATGGCCTACCTAAGACAATCGTTTCAGATAGGGATGTCCGGTTCACCAGTTACTTTTGGAAGACCCTTTGGCATAAGTTAGGGACAAAACTTAAGTTTTCAACTGCCTATCATCCCCAAACTAACGGCCAAACTGAAGTAGTGAACTGTAGCCTAGGAAATCTGCTGAGATGTCTTGTTGGTGAAAATACCAGAAATTGGGATTTATACCTACCAAGGGCTGAATTTGCGTACAATGACTCGGTCAATAGGTCTACGGGTAAGAGTCCATTTGAAATTGTACATGGGTACAAACCTCACACACCTCTTGACCTAGTCCCTTTACCAGTCCACACTCGAGTCTCCGAATCTGCTGAGAATTTTGCACAGCATATAAAAGACTTGCATAAAGAGATTCATGCCAAAATAAATTTAAGTAATGAAACTTATAAGAAGTTGGCTGATACTCAAAGGCGAGTCAAATCTTTTGTTGAGGGAGACTATGTGATGATTAGGTTAAGGCCTGAATGGTTTCCTCCTGGAACCGTTAGAAAGTTACATGCTAGGGGAGCTGGACCATTTAGAGTGGTAAAGAGAGTAGGATCCAATGCCTATGTGCTCGAGTTGCCTCCAGAACTAGGCATTAGCTCTACTTTCAACATTACAGACTTAGTAGAGTACAGGGAGCCAGCTGTGATTCCTAGTGAGCCTTTTGAGCCTAACCCTATCATTGAGAGTGATCCCGACCCTGTGTGTCCACCAACAAACTGGCCTGTGAGGAAAGAGCAGATTGAAAAGATCCTGGATGATCAGGTTATCTCTACTCGTAATCGAGGATACCAAAGGTACCTGGTCCGCTGGCAAGGAAGGCCAGATTCTGATGACTCTTGGATCTCCCGAGAAGAATTACAAGAATTGGACCCAGATCTCTTGGAGAGATACCAGAGCCAACTTGAGCCTTACTCGACAGGGTCGAGTTCCTCCCACCCTGGGAGAATTGGTGCGGGCACCAGACTCAGAAGAAGACTTCAGAGCTCCATTTGGATCTCTGATTGACATTGCCCGAGAAATTAGGGTTTGTAATAAAGGTTGACCTGGTCAACCAGTTTATTTATTTTATTTATTTCTTGAGTCACCATTTAAATTTTGTTGAGTCATGTTGACTCGGTGCAAGTCCCAATGTGGTTTCAATTTGGTCCAAAATGGTGCCACATTTCTCTTCCAATCAACTCAAGGTTCAAGCAAGTGGAGGCCACACTCCAAGCCACGCACCCAGCCACACTCCGAGCACACGCCAGAGTCCAGGAGGCACCATAGAGGCATCCCAGTGTCATGGTCCCCACATCCAAAGAAGAAAAAATCAAATTGGAGGCTAAATTAAAGGAGGCGCCCATACCTGCCTAATTTACCTAAGCAAAGAAGGAAGAAAACTTCTCTTGGAGAAGAAATCAAAGAAGGACATCCAACCTACTCCTAATTGAAGTTCAAATCAAAATCAAAGAGCTTAACTTGGAGTGGAAGAAAAGAAGAAATACCATAAGAAGAAGAGGACTCCAAATCCAAATCCAACTCCAAAGGAGGCGCCATAAAAATTCCAAAACAATTCCTTTATGGCCGTCCCAATTTTTTTTGGACTCTTGGTCGGCCAAGGGAGAGGATTTTCTACCTAATCTAGGGGTTGGAAGAGTTTAGTCCCACATAGAAATTTGTACAAGCTAGGAGAGAATTTTAGGTCTATATAATAGACCTCTCTTTGTAACTTTAGAAAATCAATGAAGAAAAATTATTTTTGCTATTCTCTTGTGTTGAGCAACCTAGGTTTCTCTTCTTCCACACTATTCTAAGTGTTGAGCTCCGTGAGGGGGTAATCCGGGTTCCATTGGAGCCTTGAGGAGGTGAGAGATCTCCATCTTTATCCAAAACCCTAGGTTAGCCACTTAAAAATCCAAAACCCTAGCCACCCTTCATTATTTCCAATCCATCGAACCCTAGCTCCTTCCATCTCCCACGGCCTCTCTCTCTCTACAAGTCCAGGCCGTCCACCTTCATCCAGATCCAGTCCGGCTACTTCAGATCCAGAGCAAGTTCCAAGGAAAATCATATCAGCATCCAGGAGAATCCAGTTTTCAGCAATTTCGATCTTCAAGTTCAACAACCTGGTAAATCTTTTCCTTGACTCTCTGATTCCATCAATTTTCTTTCTTCTCTTCCAGATCTTAAGTTCAGGAGAAGCCAACCCGCCAAAGGACCAGTATTGGAGGATCCATTACGAAGATATCCGACTCCGAGGATCCAACAATCTGCTCGGGAGAGTTCTTCCACCAAAATCTGTGAAGATCATTGTCTGGTTAGATAAGCCTTCCCTTCTCTTTATTTCTGTTCTGTTGAAAGCTCGGAGTGAAGCCCTAGGTCTGGGAGTTTCTCAACCCCCAGCGATCCGTTGCTTCTGAATTACTCTGATAATTTAGTTTCCTTAAAGTTGTGCTTTCAATTATCATATTAGTATCTTTCAATGTTAGGTTAACTTTTCTTTGATTTGAAGCCAACTTCTACAAACATATAAAAACCACAAAAAAAATTAGTTAATCTTAATTTACTTCCGCATCGCATCCCTTATTTTGTTCTGCATCACTGAGTTCAAGAGCTGGAGGGCCAAATGAAGGCTCTCTAAGACTAGCTGGCCGGTGCCGAGGCAAGGGTGACCGACCTAGTGAAGAAATCTATCGAGCTCAAGACTGCCCTGAATGAAGAGAAGGGGTAGAGCCTTCATAGGGAAGAGAAGTTAGCTGCCTCCATGATGAAGGTGGCCCACCCGAAGGAGAGAGCGTAGAGCCTCTAGGTGCAGCTCGACGAGGAGGCGACCAAGGCTGTGGCAACCTCGAAGAAGGCCACGATGGCCATCGCACTGATGGAGATTGCCAAGAAGGAAGCCACCGTGGCGGTCCCAAGTTCAAGATGTCCAATGACTTCAAGGAGAGGTCACCGAGGCGGTGTTGGACTCCTACCACTAGGGGTTCAATGATTTCATGGCAAGGCCATCTATCTTCTTGAGTCAAAGGGGCTGGAAAATATCCTCCCTGAACTGCCCTTCCCAGCTCGACTAGGGATGCCTGCCAAAGAGCTGGAGCTAGAGCAAAAGCCGAAGCCGGAGGTAGTCATGGTCGAAGCCGAAGCCACTGCCACCCAGGCCCCTTCTTCATCCGATGGAGTCTCTCGCCGACCAGGGAAGGAGCCGGTGAGCAAGGCTTAAATTTTTTCTTTTCTTCCTTGTACTTAGATTTTGGAAGGCTCCTCGACCTATCAAGAGCCTTCATAGGATGTAAAGGAAATGTTTATCAATGAAAAATTTTCTTTCTTTCCAACTGTTGTCCCATTAATTTGTCTCCTTTTTTTTTCTTCTTTTTTTGAAGTATTTCCATAGAATCCTTCCCAAAGAATCCTTCAGATCAAATGAGGGACTTGTCCCTATGATGAAGGGATAGTCCAACTCGGCTAATGTACTAATCATGGACTTATCCTTTTTTCTTTAATTCCTTTACCCTTTTGCATGATAAGGGAAATAGCCTTCATGGTTGCCATAGGTGCGTGCCTCCCCTAGGCCTTAGTTGCTGCAGATTGACTTTGAAACCTTAGGCTCGGCACGAAGATTGTTGGGAACATTCCATCCCCACTCTTCTAGTCTTGGAGTCATGCATATCTGAGTGCTAGACTTCAGGAGCTCCTTGATTTGCCAAGCTATGAGTCAAGCAGCAGATGGTAGGATTTCAGGGATTTCCCAACTAACATCTTTAGATTGTGAGCAAGGTAGCTGAGTGCCGAATTTCTAGAGCTTCTTGATTTGATTGGCCATGCTGTGAGTCAAGTGGTAGATGGTGGGATTTCAGGAGTTTCTAGTTGACATCTCTAGACTATGAGCAAGGCTGGATGTGGAACCTCTGGAACTTCTTAATTTGATTGGCTGTGCTATGAGTCAAGCGATAGATGATGGGGTTTCAGGAGTTTCCAGCTGACATCTCTAGACTATAAGCAAGGCTAGATGTGGATCCTCTGGAACTTCTTAATTTGATTGGCCGTGCTATGAGTCAAGTGATAGATTGTAGGATTTCAGGATTTTTTAGCTGACATCTTCGTACTGTGAGCAAGGTTGGGTATGAAACTTCTGGAACTTCTTAATTTGATTGGCCATGCTGTGAGTCAAATAGTAGATGGTGGGATCTAAGGAGTTTCCAGCTGACATCTCCAAACTATGAGCAAGGCTAGGTATGAAACTTCTGGAACTTCTTAATTTGATTGCCATGCTATGAGTCAACCAATAGATGGTGGGAACTAAGGAGTTCCCAACTGACATCTCTGGATCATGAGCAAGACAGGGTATGAAACTTTTGGAACTTCTTAATTTGATTGGCCATGCTATGAGTTAAGCGGTAGATGGTGGGATTTGAGGAGTTCCTAGCTGATATCTTCGGACTGTGAGCAAGGCTGGGTATGAAGCTTTTGGAACTTCTTAATTTGATTGGTCATGCTGTGAGTCAAGCGGTAGATGGTGGGATTTGAGGAGTTCCCAGCTGACATCTCCAGACTATGAGCAAGCCTACTAGATGCGGGGCTTCATAAGTTTCCTGGCTTTGAGTGCAGGGCTTTGTATGTTTACCAGCTTTGAGTGCAGGGCTTCATATGTTTTCCGGCTTTGAGTGTGAGGCTTCATAATGATGCGGAACAAAGATGCATGCAAAATTATTTTTTTATAATTTTTTAGGTTAAGTTGTGAATCTAAATCCCAAAGAATAGACCATGAATCTAAGAAGAGAATTCTATGCAAGAAAGAAACAACTGTATGCAAAGTAGAACCTAAAAAGCAATAAGAAGAGGACCGCCAAGGCTAAGAAGTTTTGATTGGGCTAGTTCATCTCTAATAAGGCTACTGGTAGGTAGAGAGGGTGTACCTGACAATGATTGATGCACCCGAAGTAGATCATAGATAAAGGGATCGCTCTCGCTCCTGGATGCACCCTGGAAAATCAAGTCGGAGACCCACGGATTCTCGGCTTTCAACCCGATGATCTGATTGCTGCCCAACTAGAGTCGTTGGATTCATAGAAGCCGAGGGACCTACAAACAGCCTTTCAAGGGTGATAAAACAAAGAAAGGATGAAGTAGTAAAAGGAAAATAGCAAGGAGAAAAAGGGTTTGATGTTGGGTTGCCATGGTTTGTAGAGCTGGCAGGCGACTGGAGATAGGGCGCAGGACACCAGGAAGAAGGATGGGCTCACACAAGAATCCCCTTAGCACACAGTAGGTAGCACACAGCAATTGGAAGAACTTAGGTATATTTCATGAATAAAGTGCCTTGATACAAGAGGGCAGAGTCTCTTAAATAGACTCTTAAACTTGGCCCATGTTGGCGTGGAGTCCCTGGATCGGCCGGTCGGAGCCGCTGCATTGCAGGACCGCTCCCTGGTTCACCTGCAAAACAGGTCCCTTGCCGGAGTTGTTCTGGCGGGGGACACTCTAATGCCTAAGTCAGTAGTGGATCTCAGTCACAGAATGGGGAAGAGTGAAGAGAGTATGAGAGGAAAGGCTCTTAGAAACTGTATGAGTGCATATGAGCATATGTCCGCCTACCTCTCTAGCCATCCTTCTTACCATTATTTAAAAGAAGGCCTCCAACCCGCGACCTGCTCTTTTTTCGATGATCATGGGGAGCCAATCTATCCCATGATTGGTGATCGTGGGTTGTCATTGAGCGGTTCCGGCCAGATCGGAGGCGTGGCAGCAGGAGTTGCATGCCATGATCATGGCATGATGAGTGTCGATTGTAACCGTTGGTTACAGTTGCCTTTATAGACCAGATTGTGGTCCAAGCTTTGGGCTTCCCCTTGCGTGGGCCGAAGACTTGGTATTTGCCCCGGGGTCGGAGATCGCATCTATGGAGGGGACAGAAGTACGTGCCTTCGAAAGTCGATGAGAAAATTGGTCTTCGGTCAAGGCCGAAGATGTTGCCCAAAGGACTGGCCTTCGGATGGTGTAGTCCGGTGAGAAGCCTTGGGTTGCCTACAGTTGGCCTGTCCCTTGGTTGGTCCGAAGTTCGTGGTCCGGAGAGAAAAGGCTTCGACCAGTCGAGCAGGAGTTTGGCTTGTAGCTGAACCGGGATATCCCAATAGTTGCCCCCTATTCTCAGTTTTCGAAATGAAGATTTATTTTGAGAAGTGAGAGTATTAATGCTTTGTCATTTTCTTCCCGGAAGACTGTGTAGTAGATGATTACGGGATCTCTGATTGGACTGTCCATCATGATCTGGGAAACATATGGTGGACTGTTGTCCCTCCCGAATTGGGGATGAAGGAAAAAGTGGGTGGCCCTGGGGCCATCTTTCATTTTCCCAATGCACGATGGTTGAGCCAATCTTTTGGTTAAGATATGTATGGTTGTGGTGGCTCCCCCATGTCCATTGGATGAAGGGTGCATCTTATCCTGGAGATTAGTTACAGGTGGGTTACCTCCAAGGGTAGCCTTGGGTCAATTCAACCCTGGTGGGGCTCCAGAGACCCTTGCTTTTCTTTTGGGAAAGGGCGAAGGTCTGGCCAAGGAAGCTTCTTCAACCTTGTCTCATCCTCCGCCCAACCTGTTCTGGACTACCGATCTATTTTGCAGGTAGAATCTTCTTTCTACTTTTTTACTTCATTCCTTTGTCATAGAAGAAACCGTAGAAAGTCAGGGGGAACAGGCTGGGCCCTCGGGGGCCGATGATATAGTAGGTCCGGAGTCGATTCCCAGCTCGGTTTCTCAGGGTAAGGCGGGCCTTCTCTGGGAACGCTATCGCATTCCCGAGGAGTTCCCCTTCATTCTCCCTGCACTGGAAGAACGAGTGAACGAACCTCCCCCTAGGTGTTTAGGTGTATATGAAGATCATCTGAAAGATGGTCTTCAATTTTTCCTACACCCCTTCTTCATCAAGATTTTCTGCTTGTACCAAGTGGTGCCGGCGCAGTTGACCCCGAACAGCATTCGGAACAACTACGGGTTCCTGGTCATGTGCAGCATCGCAAATATAGAACCTAGGACCAATTTGTTCACGGCCCTTTTCGTTCTCAAGAGGGACTTCCACAGTAATGGATGGTGGGTGATTGGCCCTAGGTCAGGCCACAGGATCATCAAGGACATGCCCAGTGCAATCCATGGGTGGAAACCCATTTTTGTATTTGTGGTGTGTTTCGATCCATGGGGCTTTGACACTGTGTGGAAGAAGCCTCACCTGACTACCAACGATGGGAAGGTCTTGGTAGCCGACCAGTCGGACTACGACCTTTTGGTCAACTCTGAAGTTGCCCCCATTCGGGAACTATTGGAGGAGAGAAATCTCTACCGGGTAGGGATCAGCAGATTCCCTTCATTAGGTATAGCGACGGTGTTGCCCAGAAATGGAGCCCAAGAGGGGGGGTGAATTGGGTCTTTTAAAAATTTGAAGACAATAATATGAGGGACCAGAGGTGCTTGTGAACAATGATAAATTCAATGCAAGATGTTAGCAATAATTAAATAGCAAGAGAGGAAAAGAGCAATCACATAGAAACACAAGGTTTATAGTGGTTCGGTGCAAACCTAGCACCTACATCCACTCCCCAAGCCACCCTTGGGAATTTCACTATAATCCAAACTAGATTACAGTTGACTTGTTTTTCACAAGGCTCACAAGTCAAAACCTAAGTTGGTTTTATCACTTAGTCTTACCAACAAACCTTAACACTTGTTTTGTCTTCGGGCTCACAAGTTAATCCTAGTTGGTTTTATCCCTTTGGCTCACCAATAAACCACAACAACCTTCTTTCAAGACACCCTTGAAAGCAAGGTCAAATCACAATAAAATAGATATATAATTTAAAACTAAAACAAACTCTCTTCAAGAGTAGATTGGAGTCTTTGAAGCTTAAGTGGAAGCTTTGTCTTCACTCTTCCTTGGAATCTCCTTCAAAGTGCCTCTTTTGGAATGAAATAAGGATGAGCTTGTAGGCTTTTCAAGGAATCAAACTATAAGAGGCTTTTGATGTGAAGTATTTGGGAGAATATTAGCTTTTTGGCTTTTGAGTAGACTTGAATACACTTCAATACACTTCTCTTTTCTTTCATAACTTTAAAATGAGGTTTGTAAAGGTTAAATACATCAAGAACATTCCAAAAAATGGTTTGTGACCATTGGTACCTCGGAAATAGCCGTTTGGAGCTTAAAAAGAAAGTTCTGCAAGCCAGAAAAATAGATCCGTTGAGCTGTCAGGCTGCAAGTGTCGACACTTGGCTATCAGGTATCGACACTTGGCTGTCAGGTGTCGACACTTGATCTCTGGGTGTCGACACTTGAACATTCAAGTGTCGACACTTGAACATTCAAGTGACGACACTTGATGCACAGGTGTCGACACTTGACACAAAAATTCTCAATATTACAGAGTTCTGTATTTTCAAAATTCTCAGGCCTTGAGTCGATAATTGGAACCTAAGTGTCGACACTTGGTGTCGACACTTGGATATAGGTGTCGACACTTGGCATGCCAAGGATTTTTGTCTGTGCCAAATGCTGAAGTGTCGACACTTGACTATCCAGGTGTCGACACTTGAGACTGAAAAATCTCAGATTCAAGTGTAAATGCCTCGAAAACATAAATATAAATCGAGAAAATATAAACACATAATATTTAAATATTTTATGCCCTTTTTCAATAAAGAGGATGCCCAGATTCATGAGAATTGCTCCGTGCTATTACGTGCCATAAATCATAAGTTTTTGAGATTTTGAGATGCTTTCATCCTGAAAACTCACAACTTGAAATCCTCATTAGAATACAATATGCACTCAATATTTTGTTATTCATCAAAATCACTAGGTGGAGCCAACAATCTCCCCCTTTTTGATAATGACAAAACCTTGAGTAAAAAGGCAATATATTTCAAACTTTAACTATTATAATTTATGAATATGAATTTAAGTCCATAAGAGAGGCAAAAACTTCATAGTTAGGAAGAATCAATCTCCCCCTTAATTAGATACTTCTTATTAAGGTAAACTTCAAAGATTCTTACAAGGTGAAAAATCAACACAATCTATATAATTTCTCAACAAAGTTATGAATTAACACTTTATGAATTAACACCTTTTTCTCAACAAATTTATATATCAATAAAATCAATACACTTTCTCCCCCTTTTTGTCAATCATTAGAAAGGGAAAATTTTCCTCCCCCTCACAATGAGCATGGAGACAAAAAGATAGTAGAGAATCAAATAACATAGATATCAGAGCCAAAATTATGCTAATATCAAAGAGTATCAGAGCTAAAATATACCAAGATAAGTTTTCAGTACAAAATTTGCTGAGTCATCAGCAAGAGCTGAAACATATAGATATCATCAAAGTCATATAAGCATCAAAACATACAACATAAGAGCTATAATAGACATCTGTGAGGCTAATCCTCATCAAATGGAACATCAAGACTGAAAGGAGCACTGATCCTAGATCTAGTGGCTAAAGCCCTAGGAGGTGCTAAAGCACGACGACTCCTAGTGCGGCCAGAAGGACCAAAGTCGGGTACAACCCTAAATGATCTAGTGGAAGGGGGTGAAAGAAGATCAGCTGGCGTAACAAGGTCCGGTGTGGAATCAACCAAGTTATTAGTAGGAGCTGGTATAGTGGGAGGATCTCGACTGACCACCTCATAGTCATCGGCACTGCCATCACTGTCGCTGTCACTGCCCACCACCTCTGTAGCTCGGTCAACATCCTGATCACCACCCTCAACAAAATCAGCATGGTCGCTCTGGTGATCGCCGCCATCATCATCATCGTCATCATCATCATCTGATCATGCAACTGTAGGGGCTGCAGGAGTTATAAGGGATCTCAACAGACCCTCAATGCGAGAGAATCCCTCCTCCATGGATCTGCGAATCTCAGCATACTCCAAGATAGTATGTGCTCGTAGAAGCTCGACCTCGCTACGTAGCTGAGTCATCTCACCTCTGATCTCTGTGAACTACTCTCTGGCATGCTCCTCAAAAGATAGTCCTGTAGATAGTGGCGGAGGAGCTGAAGTGTCAGGAGACAAGTGCTCTGCCTGTGTCGATGGTACATCTACTGGAGGAAAGACTACTGGCTCAGATGGTCCAGCCTCTGCCTCTCGAATCTTGTCCTCCTCATCTGGCTCCTGGCCAGACTCTCTGCGAACCCATCGACCTCCAACTAACCTATATCCTATGCATTGCAAAGACCTCTCGTCGTACACATCTGTGTGTAGTATCTCCTTGGTGATCTCCCCCTCCAATGATACTCCACACGCTTTGAAAAGTCTGGTCAGTGCCATGCCGTATGGTAAACAGTGTCAACGCTATGTCACAGCATCATGCATCTAAGTGAGCATCAGGGATGGAAGATTAATCTGCCTCCTCTCAATCAGGCTCGTCATCACCATCAACTCCCTCTCGGTGATGAAGTCAAATCTCCCAGTCTTCGGTAGTAGAATCCGTGCAGTGATGTGGTGCAATAGGCGCATCTCCAATGACAACTGGTTCGCAGTAACTATGGATATACCGCGAACGTCCTCTCCCTCGAGAATGCACCTAAATGCCACCTCTCTATCATCTACTGAGAAGACACATACTCCCCTCCGGGGGATCTCCCAAACTCTGCTCAGTAGCTCATCTGTCAATGAAATCTGAATGCCCCTGACTGAAGTAGTCCACAGTAGACATCGACAATCTAGTGCACCATAAAACTCTCTCACTAGGTGAGGATAGTACCTCTCATACATGGTACAGAATGGTACTAATCTAGCATCAGTGAGTACCTATCGAATGCCGAAGTGGTGCCTATCGAAACACTGCAAGTCGACTCTCCTCCCTGAGGCTACTAACTTCCCTGCCATCCTCTCTACAGGGGGGAGCTCGGTGTGGCTGTACTACTAGGCTGTGCTGTATCAAATCTGGCCTTCGACCTCCTCTCAATACCATGACTGGGCCTCTCCCTAACTGCAAGTCTCTTCCTGGGACCCATTACAACAAGCTGACCAGGGAAGAAAGAACATAGGTTTAGAACTAAGGGACTGGCTACAGGTTGAGATAATGAGAGTTTCATTTCTTGAAAAATGTTCAGATAGGTTTTGAAAACCAGAATTTAAACCAACAACGTTTGAAGAAATTGTAAATCAGTTTAAAGTGGGATTTTTACAACTTATACTTTGATTAAATGACAATATTTCGAACATATATTTATAGAAAATATTTTTGTTTGTTAAAACATATTTGAACCTTTGGAAAATAATTTTTGTAAGGCCAAAAAGATCAAAACCCATGGGATTTGGGTCTAAATACTTAGGGTTTTAGCAAATAGGCGACAATGTTACAAATATATCATGAAAAACCTTTCTAAATCAATAATAAATGGATTTAGTATGTTTAATTAAGATGAAAACCCAAATTATTTCAGCTAAAATCAATAAAATAGTGTTTTTTGTGAAAAGTGGATGAAAAGGGCGTGAAAACGATCAAAAGATGAGGGAAATCCAAAAAAAATACGTTTAAATCACTATTCCCTCGAATGGAGTTTTAGAAATCCACTAAAACATGCAAAAATCCGATTAGATTCATGAAAAATATTTGAAAAACCCAAATCACGGTTGTTTGGTTCGAAAACGACAAAACCAAAAATGAGGAAAAATAAAATAAAATTGGAAGGGGGAAATACCTGATTTGTGATGGATTAAAGAGTAAAAGGATGGATTTGGATAGAGGGGACCACTGTTGCAAGAAATCGGTGGGGGAAAAAAAATTACAAAACCCTTGTTCAGCCTTTTTAAAAACAGCTTCGGTTTCGCAAGTGTCGACACTTCGAATGTGTCAAGTGTCGATACTTGGTCAGGTGTCGACACTTGACAATTTCCAAGTGTCGACACTTGGCCAAAAAAGTCAAGAAAATCTAAAAAAAAAATTTTAAAAATAGGAAATATTTTGATAAGGATTTTGGGGCTTTAATCAAGAGGTTTTGAGCTCTAGAATTTAGGTATAATTGATACTAAGAGAGTTCTCGGAGAATGGATCAATGACACCTAACTCTCTTCTAATCAGACAGAACCTATCCTCACTCAAAGGCTTGGTAAACACATCTGCTATCTGATCATCAGTATTGTTGCCCAGAAATGGAGCCCAAGAGGGGGGGTGAATTGGGTCTTTTACAAATTTAACACAATAAAATAAAGGTCTAGTGGTGCTTGTGAGAAATAATAAATTAGATGCAAGATGATGGCACTTAATTAAAGAATGCAAAAGGAAAAGAGCAATCACACACAAACACAAGATATATAGTGGTTCGGTGCAAACCTAGCACCTACATCCACTCCCCAAGCCACCCTTGGGAATTCCAATATAATCCACACCAGATTACAGTTGACTTGTTTTTTCAAGGCTCACAAGTCAAAACCTAAGTTGGTTTTATCACCTAGGCTCACCAACAAACCTAAATACTTGTTTTGTCTTTGGGCTCACAAGTTAACCCTAGTTGGTTTTAACACTTTGGCTCACCAACAAACCACAATAACCTTCTTTCAAGAAACCTTTGAAAGCAAGGTTAAAGCACAATAAAACAGATATGAAATTTAAAAGCTACAACAAACTTTCTTCAAGAGTAGATTGGAATCTTTGAAGCCCAAAGGATGCTTTGACTTCACTCTTCTTCAAGTTGCCTCCTTTTGGAATGTAATAAGGTTGTGCAAGCAGGCTTTTTCAGTGGAATCAAGCTAGAAGAGGCTTTTGATTTGAAGTTTGGAGAGAATATTGGCTTTTTGGCTTTTGAGTGGACTTGAATGCTCTTGAATAGACTTCTCTCTTCTTTCTCTTGACTTTTTCTTTTTTAAAATGAGGTTGGTGGAGATTAAATACACCAAAAACCTTCTAAAAATAGTTTGTGACCGTTGGAGCATTGGAAATAGCCATTTGGAGCTTAAAAACCAATTTCTGCAAGCCAGAAAAATAGATCCGTTAGAGCTGTCAGGCTGCAAGTGTCGACACTTGGCTGTCAGGTGTCAATACTTGGCTGTCAGGTGTCGACACTTGATTTCTAGGAGTCGAAACTTGATCATTCAAGTGTCGACACTTGATGCACAGGTGTCGACACTTGACACAAAAATCCTTGAACCAACAAAGTTCTATATTTTCAAAATTCTCAGGCCTTGAGTCGATACTTGAAACCTAAGTGTCGACACTTGGTGTCGACACTTGAATTCTAGGTGTCGACACTTGGCATGCCAAGGATTTTTGTCCGTGCCAAATGCTGAAGTGTTGACACTTGACTGTCCAGGTGTCGACACTTGAGACTGAAAACATCTAGAATCAAGAGTAAAAGCCTTGAAATCAAAGATGATGTTCATGAATGCATAAACACATAATAATTAAGCAATTGAAAGCCCTTTTTCAATGAAGAGGATGCCCGGATATGTGAGATTTGCTCCATGCCATTGCTTGCCATACACCATAAATATTTGGAATTTTGAGGTGCTTTCTTCCTGAAAACTCACAACTTGAAATCCTCATTAGAATACAATATATACTCAATATTTTGTTATTCATCAAAATCACTGGGTGGAGCCAACAATCTCCCCCTTTTTGATGATGACAAAACCTTGAGAAAAAGTGACAATATAGTTCAAACTTTTATAACCATGAGTTTCTAGTTATAATAGAGATAACAACTTTATAGATAGGAGGAAACAATCTCCCCCTTAATTAGATACTTCTTATTAAGGTAAACTTCAAATCAATATAATGCATCTTTTTCTTAATAAAAAAAATACTTGTTCTTAAATTCTCAATAACAATTAACATCATTACTTAAAAATTAACATCCATTAACATCACTCTTTTTCTCCATAACAATTAACATCACTTTTTAACATTACTTTTTCTCCCCCTTTTTGTCAATCATAAGAAAAGGGAATAACCTCCCCCTTACAATTAGCATGGATACAAAAAGAGAGTAGAGAAACAAAAATCATAGCTGAAATTGTGCTAGTATCAGAGTTAAAATATCCCATTATATCAGAGCTAAAATATGATAAACTGAAGTACAAAAGGTTTAAGATAACAAACATATATATATGAGATAAATTTTCAGTACAAAAGAGCTGAAACATACATATATCAACCATACAAAATAAGATCTGAAACAGTCATCTGTGAGGCTAATCCTCATCAGATGGAACATCAAGACTGAAAGGAGCACTAATCCTAGATCTGGTGGCTAATGCCTTAGGAGGTGCTAAAGCTCTAAGACTCCTGGTACGGTCGGCAGGACCAAAAGCAGGTACAACCCTAGAAGATCTGGTAGAAGGAGATGAAAGATGATCAGCTGGCTCAATAAGATCCGGAACGAAGTCAACTAGTGCAGTAGAAGGAGCAGGTGTAGAAGGAGGATCTCGACTGACCACCTCATAAGCATCAGCTCCGCCTACACTATCGCTGTCAGTGCCTACTACCTCAGTGGCTCGGTCAACATCCTGATCACCTCCGTCAGCAAAATCAGCATGGTTGCTCTGGTGATCGCCACCATCATCATCATCATCATCATCATCATCATCATCAGATCGAGCAAGTACAGGTGCAGCAGGAGGTATAAGTGATCTCAAAAGACTCTCAAGACGTGTAAATCCCTCCTCCATGGATCTGCGGATCTCAGCATGCTCTGAGGTAGTCTATGCTCGTAGAAGCTCGACCTCGCTACGCAGCTGAGTCACCTCTCCTCTGATCTGTGTGAACTGTGCTCTGGCATGCTCCTCAAAGGATAATCCGGTAGATGGTGGTGGAGGAGCTGAAGCATCAGGTGACAGGTGCTCTGCCTGTGTCGATGGTACATCCACTAGAGGAAGAACTGCTGGCTCAGATGGTCCAGCCTCATCCTCCTCATCTGGCTCCTGGCCAGACTCTCTCCGAACCCATCGACCTCCAACCATCCTGAATCCCATGCGGTGCAATGACCTCTCATCATATACATCCGTGTGTAGTATCTCCTTGGGGATCTCCCCCTCCAATGATACTCCACAAGCTCTGAAAAGACAGGTCAGTGCCATCCCATATGGCAAACAGTGTCGGCGCTAAGTGGCAGCATCATGCATCTGTGACAGCATCAAGGTGGATATATCAACTGGTCTCTTCTCGATCAGACTGATCATCAACATCAGCTCTCTCTCTGTGATAAAATCGAATCTGCCAATCTTCAGTAGAAGGATCCGTGCGGTAATGTGGTGCAGTAGTCGCATCTCTAATGATAACTGGTTTGCGGTAACCACTGAGATACCGCGAACATCCTCTCACTCAAGGATGCATCTGAAAGCCACCTCTCTATCATCAACTGAAAATGCACAGACTCCTCTCCGGGGTATCTCCCATACTCGGCTCAGCAACTCATCAGTCAAAGAAATCTGTGTACCCCTGACGGATGTCGTCCATAAGAGTCGTCGACAGTCCAGTGCACCGTAGAACTCCCTCACCAGGTGAGGATAGTATCTCTCCTGCATGGTACAGAAGGGTACTAGTCCTGCATCTGTGAGTATCTTTCTAATGCCAAAATGGTGCATGTCGAATCATTGTAGATCAACTCTCCTCCCTGAAGCTACTGACTTCCCTGCCATCCTCTCTGCAGGGGGGGAGCTCGGAGTGGCTGTACTGCTCGGCTGAGCGGGATCAAATCTGGCCTTTGACCTCCTCTCACTACTCTGACTAGGCCTCGCTCTAACTGTAAGTCTCTTCCTAGGACCCATATCAGCCAACTGACCAGGAAGAATGAAGAAGGGTTTAGAACAAAGGACTGGCTATAGGTTGAGATTAGAGTTCAAATAGGTTTCGAAAACCAGAATAAGTTTTGATCAAACGACAAAATTTTTGAGTAAAATTTGTAGGAAAAATTTGTGTTAGGTGGAGTACATTTGAATCCCAAAAAGAATTATTTTTGTAAGGTCCAAAAAATCAAAGACCATGGGATTTGGGTTTTAATCACTTAGGGTTTTTGCAAATAGGCGAAAATGTTCAAAATGTATTACTAAAAATCCTTCCTAATCATCAATAAAAGGATTTAGTACGCTTAAATTAGATGAAAACCCATTTTATTTTGTCCAAAATTGATGAAACAGTGATTTTTGTGAAAAAGGGTTGAAAAACGTCCAAAAGATGAGGGAAATCCGAGAAAAACAAATCTAAAACATGATTCCCTCAAATGGAGTTTTAGAAATTTACTAAAACACGCAAAAATCCGGTTAGATTGAAGAAAAATGTTCGGAAAACCAAAAACACGATCGTTTGGTTTGAAAACAATAAAATTAAAAAACATAGAAAAATAAAAATGAAATTAGAGAGGGAAAATACCTGATTTGCGAGGGATTGAGGGGTGAAAAGACGGATTTGGACAGGGGGGACCACTGTTCCAAGAAACTTGGGGAAGAAAATTTTCAAAAACCCTTTGTTCGGTCCGTTTTAAAATAGTTCAGATTCGCAAGTGTCGACACTTCGGATTTGTCAAGTGTCAACACATGGTCAGGTGTCGACACTTGACATTTTCCAAGTGTCGACACTTGGCCAAGAAAGTTCGAGAAAATCTAGAAAAATTAAAAAAAATTTTGCCAAATTTCTTGGGGTTTTAAACAATAAGTTTTGAGCTTTTAGGACTAGGTAAAATGATACCAAGAGCGTCCTAGGAGAATGGATCAATTACACCTAACTCTCTTCTAATTAGACAGAACCTATCCTCACTCAAAGGCTTTGTAAACACATCATCTAATTGATCATTGGTACAAACAAAATCAAGAATTACAATTGAGTTTTGTACATGATCTCTTATGAAATGATGTCTTATTTCAATGTGTTTACTTCTTGAATGTTGCACTGGATTTTTAGATAAGTTGATTGCACTAGTATTATCACATCTTATGGGTGTCTTAGTTAGTTTAATGCCAAAGTCTTCGAGTTGTTGTTTGATCTAGAGGATTTGAGCACAACAGCTCCCAGCTGCTATATATTCGGCTTATGCTGTAGATAGAGCAACAGAGTTCTGTTTTTTGCTACTCCAGGAGATCAAATTTACTCCCAGAAACTGATAGGTTCCACTAGTACTTTTACGATCAAGTTTACACCCAGCAAAATCAGCATCAGAATAAGCAATTAAATCACATTAAGAATCTCTAGAGTACCATAAACCAATTTCAATTGAGCCAGATAGATATCTAAGTATGCATTTAACAGCCAAAAGATGAGACTCTTTAGGATTGGACTGATATCTAGCACACATACAGACACTAAACATGATATCTGGCCTACTGGCAGTAAGATATAATAATGAACCAATCATGCAACGATATAATTTTTGATCAATTGACTTACCTGATTCATCCTTGTCAAGTCTACATGTAGAGCTCATAGGGGTACCTAATGACTTAGTGTTCTCCATCCCAAACTTCTTGAGTATTTCTCTTATGTATTTTGTTTGGTTGATGAAGATCCCCTCTTTGGTTTGCCTTATCTGGAATCCGAGGAAGAAATTCAGTTCTCCCATCAAACTCATCTCGAACTCACCCTGCATTAGACTTGCAAAATCTTGACAAAGAGATTCATTAGTAGCACCAAATATTATATCATCAACATAGATTTGTACTACTAAGAGATCATCATTCTTTTTCTTTAAAAACAATGTTTTATCTACATTTCCTCTAGTAAAATCATTTTTCAGCAGAAAAGAGCTTAAACGATCATACCAAGCTCTTGGAGCTTGTTTTAATCCATATAAAGCTTTATGAAGTTTATAAACATGATTTGGAAATTCAGAATTTTCAAAACCAGGGGGTTGTTCAACATAAACTTCTTCTTCAATTAATACATTTAAGAAAGCACTTTTAACATCCATCTGATATAGTTTAAAGTTCATGAAATAGGAAAAAGCCAATAATAGCCTAATTGCTTCAAGTCTAGCAACAGGAGCAAAGGTTTCATCAAAATCTATCCCTTCCTCCTGATTGTATCCTTTGGCAACTAGTCTAGCTTTATTTCTAATTATTATTTCATTTTCATCAAGTTTGTTTCGAAAAACCCATTTTATGCCAATAATTGATGTGTTTAAGGGCCTATCTACTAGTGTCCAAACATTGTTCCTTTTAAATTGATTAAGTTCATCTTGCATAGCATTTATCCAATTACTATCACATTCAGCTTCCTCAATAGTTTTAGGTTCAATTTGAGACACAAAAGCTAAGTAATCACAAATATTTCTAAGAGATGATCGAGTACTTACACCTTTAGATGGATTACCTATAATTAGTTCTTTTGGGTGTCCATGAGCATACCTCTATTCTTTTGGTAAAGGATCAACTGTTGAGGTATCTTCATCACCTTGTGCTTGATCTCTGTCAGTGTTTTGATCATCATTCTTTTCCTTGGTAAGTTCTTCATTGTTGTTTCTTTCTTCAGTTTTCTTGTTACCTGATTCATCAAAAATTACATCTTCTTTTCTTGAAGATTTTTGGTTAGTTTCATCAAATACTACATGAATGGATTCTTCAACAACAAGTGTCCTTCTGTTGAAGACCCTGTATGCCTTACTAGATGTGGAGTAGCCTAGAAAGACTCCCTCATCTGATTTGGCATCAAATTTACTTAGATTGTCTTTACCATTATTTAAGATGAAACAACGGCAACCAAAAATATGAAAGTAACGGATTGAAGGTTTTCTACCCTTCCAAAGCTCATAAGGAGTTTTCTTTAAAATCGGTCGAATTAAAACACGATTTAAGATATAGCATGCAGTATTTATGGCTTCCGCCCAAAAGTATCTAGGTAAATCATTTTCACAAAGCATGGTGCGTGCCATTTCTTCAAGAGTTCTATTTTTTCTTTCTACTACCCCATTTTGTTGAGGTATCCTAGGTGCAGAAAAATTGTGATTAATTCCATTTTCAATACAGAATTTATTAAAATTGGCATTTTCAAATTCAGTTCCATGATCACTTCTTAAAGAAATTACTGAAACACCTTTTTCATTTAAAACTCTTTTATGAAATCTTATAAATTCAGAAAACGTTTCATCTTTGTGTGCTAAAACCATGACCCAAGAAAAACATGAGAAGTCATCTACAATGACTAGACCAAACTTCTTACCTCCCAAACTAGATGTTCTAGTAGGCCCAAAGAGGTCCATATGAAGCAATTCTAAAGGTCTAGATGTAAAGATTACTCCTTTAGATTTGAAAGAAGATTTTGTTTGTTTTCCAAGTTGACTTGCACTGCAAATCTTATCTTTTTCAAAATTAAGTTTAGGCAAATCTTTTACTAAATTCTTTTTGCTAAGTTTTGAAATTAAATGCAAGCTAGCATGTCCTAGTCTACGATGCCAAAGCCAACTAGTTTCATCGATCTTGGCTTCCATTGCCACTAGACATTGACCTTTCTGAATAGGGAGATCATCAAGATCAACCATATAAATATTGCCATGCCTATGACTGATGAATTTAATGCCATTGTCATCTAGACTAGAAATAATGCACAAAGAAGATTCAAAAATAACTTTAAAATTTTAGTCACAAAATTGACTAATACTAAGCAAGTTATGTTTTAATCCATCAACATATAAAACATTATCAATATAAGAGGTAGGGGTGATATGGATTTTACCAATACCGATGATTTTTCCTTTTCCATTATCACCAAAAGTTACATTGCCACCATTTTGATATGTGAGTGATGAGAACTGCTCCACATCTCCTGTCATATGCCTTGAGCAACCGCTATCAAGGTACCACATTCTTTTCTTGTTAATTGCAAGGCATACCTGCAATAAAGATCAAGTGGAGACTTTAGGTACCCAAGCCATCTTGGGTCCTTTTTGGTTAGTGGCATTGGTTCCTTTTGGAACCCAAACTTTCTTAGTTTTTCTTAATTTTCTTTTGTTGCACATGTAAGATTTATGTCCTTTAACACCACAAGTATAGCATGTAATTGATGAAGATGCAGACACAAAGAAATTTTTAAGGAGTTTCTGTTTCTTATGAGTTCTGAATCCTAATCCAGCTTTGTCAAATACTGCTCTTTGGTTATTTAACAGTAAATTTAACTTTTCATAACTGTAAGTAAATTTTTCAACAAAAGGCTTTAGTTTATCGATTTCCTCTTTATATCTTTTGTTTTCCATTAAAATCTCTTTGTTTTGTCTTGACAATTTTTCATTTGAAAGTAAGTTACTTTTCTTTTCAAGTATATTCTTTTCATTTTCAAGACCCATAATCTTATTATTTAAATTTTTATTTTGTATTAGAAGGTATTCATTTTCATTTGAAAGGTTGTTATTTGTATTAGCTAGTTCCAGATTTTGCTTCTTTAAGTCTTTATGTTTTGACTTTAATTTTTGAAATTCTATGACTAGTTCATCAAAAATTTCATGAAGCTCATCAAAAGATAATTCATTTTCGGTTTCAGAACATACCTCTTCTTGATCGGCCATTAGACAGAAATTTGCTACTTCCTGTTGTTCTTCCTCAGAGCCGGAGTCTTCACTTTCACTCCAAGTTGCCATCATGGCCTTCTTTCTTAGCTTTCTTCTGCTTTTCCTTAGTAAGGGGCAGTCTACCTTGAAATGCCCTGGCTTTTTGCACTCAAAACATCTGGGCTGCTCCTCCTTCTTTTCCTTATCTTTTTCTTTACTGGACTCACCTTTCAGAGGTTTCTTTTTGTAATTGAATTTCTTTTTCCTCATAAACCTTCTGAATTTCCTTGCTAACATAGCAGTTTCATCTTCTTCGTCATCCTCTTCAGAGTCTTCGCTCGAGTCTTCTCTAGTAGTAGATTTGAATGCTATTGTCTTTTTCTTTTTGTCCACCTCTCCATTCTTCTGTTTGAGAGATAGTTCATATGTCATTAAAGAACCCAACAGTTGTTCCAACGGGAGAGTGTTGACATCTTTTGCTTCTTCAATTGCAGTGACCTTTGCATCCCATGAAGCTGGTAGAGACCTGAGAAGTTTATTTACAAGTTCACCGTTAGAAATTATTTTTCCTAAACTTCTCATGCCATTCACAATGTTTGTGAACCTAGTATACATTTCACCGATAGACTCAGTAGGTTCCATTTTAAACATTTCATAAGTGTGAATTAGCATGTTAACCTTGGTGGTCTTCACTTGGTGTGTACCCTCTTGGGTAATCTCAAGTGTATCCCAAATCTCCTTTGCAGAGAGACAGTTGGATATTCTGTTAAACTCACTAGGATCAAGAGAACAACATAAAAGGTTCATTGCCTTAGCATTAAGCTCAATTTGCTTAATGTCACTCTCATCCCAATCATCTTCCATTTTAGGGGTGAGAATGCCATTAATCATCATTGTAGGCTGATGAGGACCTTTTACTATTGTTCTCCACAAATTATAATCAAGAGCTTGTATAAATATGTGCATGCGTGTCTTCCAGTATGTGTAATTTGTGCCATTAAAAAGTGGGGGTCGGTTTGAAGCTTGACCTTCAACAATACCCATGCCTATTGGGGCTGCCATGATCTTTTACTCAAGATCCTTGGACCCACAAGAGAGTACCGGTGCTCTGATACCACTTGTTGCCCAAAAATGGAGCCCAAGAGGGGGGGTGAATTGGGTCTTTTACAAATTTAACACAATAAAATAAAGGTCTAGTGGTGCTTGTGAGCAATAATAAATTAGATGCAAGATGATAGCACTTAATTAAAGAATGCAAAAGGAAAAGAGCAATCACACACAAACACAAGATATATAGTGGTTCAGTGCAAACCTAGCACCTACATCCACTCCCCAAGCCACCCTTGGGAATTCCACTATAATCCACATCAGATTACAGTTGACTTGTTTTTTCAAGGCTCACAAGTCAAAACCTAAGTTGGTTTTATCACCTAGGCTCACCAACAAACCTAAATACTTGTTTTGTCTTTGGGCTCACAAGTTAACCCTAGTTGGTTTTAACACTTTGGCTCACCAACAAACCACAATAACCTTCTTTCAAGACACCCTTGAAAGCAAGTTTAAAGCACAATAAAACAGATATGAAATTTAAAAGCTACAACAAACTCTCTTCAAGAGTAGATTGGAATCTTTGAAGCCCAAAGGATGCTTTGACTTCACTCTTCTTCAAGTTACCTCCTTTTGGAATGTAATAAGGTTGAGCAAGCAGGCTTTTTTAGTGGAATCAAGCTAGAAGAGGCTTTTGATTTGATGTTTGGAGAGAATATTGGCTTTTTGACTTTTGAGTGGACTTGAATGCTCTTGAATAGACTTCTCTCTTCTTTCTCTTGACTTCTTCTTTCTTAAAATGAGGTTGGTGGAGATTAAATATACCAAAAACCTTCTAAAAATAGTTTGTGACCGTTGGAGCTTTGGAAATAGCCGTTTGGAGCTTAAAAACCAATTTCTGTAAGCCAGAAAAATAGATCTGTTAGAGCTGTCAGGCTGCAAGTGTCGACACTTGGCTGTCAGGTGTTGACACTTGGCTGTCAGGTGTCGACACTTGATTTCTGGGAGTCGACACTTGATCATTCAAGTGTCGACACTTGATGCACAGGTGTCGACACTTGACACAAAAATCCTTGAACCAACAAAGTTCTGTATTTTCAAAATTCTCAGGCCTTGAGTCGACACTTGAAACCTAAGTGTCGACACTTGGTGTCGACACTTGAATTCTATGTATCGACACTTCGCGTGCCAAGGATTTTTGTCCATGCCAAATGCTGAAGTGTCGACACTTGACTGTCCAGGTGTCGACACTTGAGACTGAAAACATCCAGAATCAAGAGTAAAAGCCTTGAAATCAAAGATGATGTTCATGAATGCATAAACACATAATAATTAAGCAATTGAAAGCCCTTTTTCAATGAAGAGGATGCCCGGATATGTGAGATTTGCTCCGTGCCATTGCGTGCCATACACCATAAATATTTCGAATTTTGAGGTGCTTTCTTCCTGAAAACTCACAACTTGTAATTCTCATTAGAATACAATATGTACTCAATGTTTTGTTATTCATCAAAATCAATGGGTGGAGCCAACAAGTATAAATAAAATCAAGAATTACATTATAGTTTTGTACATGATCTCTTATGAAATGATGTCTTATTTCAATGTGTTTACTTCTTGAATGTTGCACAGAATTTTTAGATAGGTTGATTGCACTAGTATTGTCACATCTTATGGGTGTCTTAGTTAGTTTAATGCCAAAATCTTCATGTTGCTGTTTGATCTAGAGGATTTGAGCACAACTGATGGGGAACTAATATGCATGCAATTTTTTTTATATGTTTTATATGTGGGGTTGGGTGATTAATTCCTGAATTTTAGATTAAAATAAGTTGTAGGGAATTTTATATGAATTTTAGAAGATCAGCATGCAGATTAGGACCTAGAAAAGTAGAAAAGAAGGATCGCCGGGGCTGAGAAGCCTCGGTTAGGGCAAGTTCTCCTACAATAAAACTACTGGAGGTAGAGGGGTGTACCTAACAACGTCTGTGAAGATCGCAGCAAAAGGGTCTCTCATTCCTCGACGGATGCGGCCTGGAAAATCGAGCCAAAGACCCGCGGATACCCGGCTTTCTGCTCGGTGATCCGATTGAGGCTTGGCTGGAGTCGTTGGATTCGTAGGAACTCGGGGACCTGCAAACGACCTGTCAGGGGTTAGAAAACTCACAAAGGAACAAGAAAACAAAGGAAAAATAGCAAGGGAAGGCTTCTTTTGGAGTGGGCGTCCAGGGATCTGGAGGGTTTGTTGGCAGCAGGAAGATGATTGCAATCACCGGGAAGAAGAACTCTCACAAACCCCTTTATGCACACAGCAGGGTATCACACCATTCAATAGAAGAACTCAAGGTTTTCATTCATCAAAAATTCTCCTCATACAAGAGGCTAGGGTCCCTTAAATAGACCCTTAACCTTGGGCTCCAAGTAAGGGTACATAAGTCTTTACATAAGAATCATTTTCCCTCTCAAACCCTAGCGAGAAAATAAGGAAATATTAGGTAGAAAAATCCCTAAAAATTTTCTTGACTTGGTCAAGACTCCAAGGACGCCTAGGGGGGCGTGTTGGGCTTCTAGGAGCAGCAAAAGGCCGGCCCAAAGGGGCTCGGGTGCATGGGTTTGGGCCTCTGGAAGCTGGGGTGGCCTGGTAGCCAGGTAGCAGGAATATTCCCTGGTATCTTGCTTCTTAGGGGCTTGGGCTTGGCACCTGGGCTTGATTTCTTTGGGCTAGGATGCAGATGGACCTCTGGAATCATGGATGCCCTTATCTATGAATATACTTTGGCATCTGAAAGGGAATCTGGGCATCTGGAGGGCATCTGCAAGAAATCAGGGTTTTCTGAATTTTCCTCCTGGGGTCCTCAAATCTTCAAGCTGGGTTGGACTTGTGCTATACTTCCATGTCTTCAATCTAGTTGGACTTGGTCTTCACTTGTATGATATAGTCTTGAGTCTTCAGTATGCTTGGACAGGACTCAAAAAAATAAAATTAGCTCAACATGAGCTGACTAGCATTGGACTGAACTAGCTCAACATGAGCTGACTAGTACAGAACTGAAATAACAACTAAAAATACTCAAATAATAACTAAAATGGACTCAGATGAGCTAATCCCTTATTACAGATGGACTCCTAAATTATTGATCAATTTACAGAGGGTTGAAAAAGCCTCTGTCTTATTCTGGTGCCTCAGGTGTCCCCACCAATTCTCCCGGGGTGGGAGGAACTTGACCCTATCGAGTGAAGGTCAGACTGGCTCACATATCTCTCGAGAAGGTCTGGGTTGAGGCGTTGCAAGTCCTCTCGAGAAATCCACGAATCGTCCGACTCTGGCCGGCCTTGCCATCGGACCAGGAAGCGTTGATAGTCATGGCCCTGGGTCGTGATGGCTTGATTGTCCAGGATACGCTCGATCCGTTCTCCTCTCTCAGGCCAAATTTGTTTGTGGACACTCTAGGTTAGGGTCACTCACAATGAAAAGGAATAGGTCCAAAGGCCTCACTAGGTAGCGCTGCCGGTTCCCTATACTCAACCAGGTCTGTAATATTGAAGGTAGAACTAATGCCCAAATCCGAAGGCAAGTCTAACACCTAGGCATTTGATCCAACCTTCTCTATCACTTTAAAAGGTCCGGCTCTGCGAGCATGAAGCTTCTTTTAGGCCTAAGCCTAACCAAGATAGAATCCACTACATCAAATTCTTTGATCCATCTTCGGGAATTAGCCAGTTTGTTTAACATTAGTGCGGGTGGTGAACATGTTAGGCACATGCAGACTCCTAACAAGATGATGCAAAGGACTCAAACTAACACCTAATACACTCAACTTTGCATTCCTATCGAAGGAAATTTATTAGACTTTTATGGGCCTAAACCTAAGAGACTATAGACTCTCTAGGTCTGACCCTAGTGTGGTGTGCACAAGAGTATTTACAATGGACTCCAAGCAAATGCCAGAGGGTATGCCAGAAGTATAATGCAAACCTAACATGCGTAATGAATGCATGTAGTACGCTAATCTCTGTTAAATGCAATGTAATAATCCTAGAAATGCTGGAGGTGTCAGGAAAGGGCAGAAAATAGGAAGTGGGTTCAGAATTAGTTTGGTAGGGTAGGAAAAAAGGTTCAAGGTTAGTTGGATAAAGTTCGATATAAGAAGGCATGTCAGGGACTAATCCTAGACTAATGAGGCTAACCTTACGAGGTTGCAGTATATCTATGGGGTTTGCATAATGGAATGATGGGTTACTAATCTCAGGGAAGAGGTCCTTAATGGAAACTATAGGAGGAGGCTCATCCTGAGGGTACTGATTCAAAGAGATCAAGTCCTTAATAAATTCTTCAGGTTCTTGTATTTTAGGACTAGACTCTATAATTTGGCTCTTCTCTATGGTTTCCTCAGGTAAGGCTCTAGCAGCAGTACCTAGGTTCTCTTCCTCTATTTGTTCTTCCACTATAGCTTTAGGTTGGATGTGGTCAAGGTCAACTACCTCTAGGTTGGCTTCTACCTGGGTATCTATTGGGTTAGCTAATTCTAGGTCATCTAAAGGTGTCTCCTCTTCTCCCTCATACTCATCCACTAAGTTTACATCAGCTTCATATACTTCTGCGTTAATGTAAGCCTTGTCAATCTCAGGAATGGTTGGAGAAGGTCGGCTAGGGGAAAATTGGCTAGGTCCTGGTTTCTGATTATGGACACTAATCCTAGTAGGTTCAAGTTGTCTAAAGGGTAGTGGCTTACTACTGGGCTCATATTTAGGGGTGCTAATCCTATGGGGTTCAAGTTGACTAAAGGAAACCTGACTAGTACTAGATTGATATCTAGGGATTATGGGCTCCCTAGACTCATAGGATAAGGGTGCAGATCTATGGGTCACGGGATTATATGATCTGGGGTCATAGGATTTGGGTTCAGCTCTATAGGTCTTGGGTCTACTGGACTCATGGGATATGGGTTCGTAGATTCTAGAGTCAGAGGATTTGAAGTCATAAGATCTATAGGTTGTGGGTATACTAGGCTTATAGGATGTGGGTAAATAGGATCTAGAGTCATAGGATCTAGGTTCAGTATCATAGTATGGGTCAGGCTGAGTGGCTCTCCTAGGTTCAACCTCACGATATGGTTCAGGGTTTGGGGTCCTCCTAGGTTTAGGATTATAGTATGGGTCAGGCTGAGGGGCTCTCCTATGTTCAACCTCTCGGTATGGATCAGGGTTTGGGGTCCTCCTAGGTTGAGGATTGTAGTACGGGTCAGGATAAGGGGCTCTCCTAGGTTCGACCTCATGGTATAGATCAGGGTTTGGGGTTCTCCTAGGTTGAGGGGACTCAGGATCTAGCTCAGATCGTGACCCATGGGTTCTTGCTATGGTCCCTACACGGCCTCCTAACTGGTCAAACCTATTGGCAAGATGGTCAATTCTATTGTTGGTTTGGGTAGCAGACTGAGTTAACTGGGTAGTCATATGGGCCATTTGATCAGCTAGGGCTTTTATTTGGGCTTGTAAATTTTCCATGGGTTCAGACATTTGTGAAGGAGGTGGGTGATATGAAACTCCTAATCTAGTGCTCATGCAAGACTCGATCAGACCGACTATAGCTGACTAGACCTAGAGTCCAAACTAGATGCTCAATCAGGGTGGCAAACTAGCCTATAGTAACCCTGTACTCAGCCAGGCAGGTGTAAGGGGAGTGTTAGGTCCCTGATTGCCAATCCTAGACACCAATCAGAGATTGGCCAGGTAGGCGGACCAGCACACAAGCCCTTCAGGATTGAATCCCTAAACCACCGTTCTAGACACTGAGCACAAGGCACACACAGGTTAACTTGACACAGTGATCTAACACTAGCCCGGACCCGACCAGTTGGTGTCCCTAGCCTACTAGGGCAAATTAAGTCTAATTAATTTTAGGTTAAGGCTTGGGACTGAATGCAAGGGATGTGGTTTTGGGCTAAGGAGAGGTGATCAAATCCTCCCCCCATCTGATATAGCAAGAGTGCCCTTAAAAGTAAATTATGCAATGATGGCAGGCAGATGATGCAAATTAGGGTTAGATGTTTTTGGTATTTTTTTGGAGAATATGTAATTTTTTTTTTTTTTTTTTTTTTGGTGTTTTCTTAAATAGAAGAAAACTTACAAATCATGGCCTAATATGCTGCAAATATACTAAAATTAAAAGATATGCAAAAGATGCTAAACAAAACCCTAAAACTTCCAAACTTGTCTTGCTGAAAAAAACAGAGCCGAAAATTTGCAGACCCTATTTCGGCTTGCTGAAAATTCACAGGCCATAATAAAATCTGGAAAAATTTTTAAAATTACTGTGAATTATTTTAGATCCAGGAAAATAAATTTCATAATTTTTAGAGTTTTTATAAGGGAGAAATAATTAAAATAACAGAGTATATACGGACTGAAAAATTGCAGAAAACAAGCCCTAATCTAAGCTCTGATACCAAATGATGGGGAACTAATATGCATGCAATTTTTTTTATATGTTTTATATGTGGGGTTGGGTGATTAATTCCTGAATTTTAGATTAAAATAAGTTGTAGGGAATTTTATATGAATTTTAGAAGATCAGCATGCAGATTAGGACCTAGAAAAGTAGAAAAGAAGGATCGCCGGGGCTGAGAAGCCTCGGTTAGGGCAAGTTCTCCTACAATAAAACTACTGGAGGTAGAGGGGTGTACCTAACAACGTCTGTGAAGATCGCAGCAAAAGGGTCTCTCATTCCTCGACGGATGCGGCCTGGAAAATCGAGCCAAAGACCCGCGGATACCCGGCTTTCTGCTCGGTGATCCGATTGAGGCTTGGCTGGAGTCGTTGGATTCGTAGGAACTCGGGGACCTGCAAACGACCTGTCAGGGGTTAGAAAACTCACAAAGGAACAAGAAAACAAAGGAAAAATAGCAAGGGAAGGCTTCTTTTGGAGTGGGCGTCCAGGGATCTGGAGGGTTTGTTGGCAGCAGGAAGATGATTGCAATCACCGGGAAGAAGAACTCTCACAAACCCCTTTATGCACACAGCAGGGTATCACACCATTCAATAGAAGAACTCAAGGTTTTCATTCATCAAAAATTATCCTCATACAAGAGGCTAGGGTCCCTTAAATAGACCCTTAACCTTGGGCTCCAAGTAAGGGTACATAAGTCTTTACATAAGAATCATTTTCCCTCTCAAACCCTAGCTAGAAAATAAGGAAATATTAGGTAGAAAAATCCCTAAAATTTTCTTGACTTGGTCAAGACTCCAAGGACGCCTAGGGGGGCGTGTTGGGCTTCTAGGAGCAGCAAAAGGCCGGCCCAAAGGGGCTCGGGTGCATGGGTTTGGGCCTCTGGAAGCTGGGGTGGCCTGGTAGCCAGGTAGCAGGAATATTCCCTGGTATCTTGCTTCTTAGGGGCTTGGGCTTGGCACCTGGGCTTGATTTCTTTGGGCTAGGATGCAGATGGACCTCTGGAATCATGGATGCCCTTATCTATGAATATACTTTGGCATCTGAAAGGGAATCTGGGCATCTGGAGGGCATCTGCAAGAAATCAGGGTTTTCTGAATTTTCCTCCTGGGGTCCTCAAATCTTCAAGCTGGGTTGGACTTGTGCTATACTTCCATGTCTTCAATCTAGTTGGACTTGGTCTTCACTTGTATGATATAGTCTTGAGTCTTCAGTATGCTTGGACAGGACTCAAAAAATAAAATTAGCTCAACATGAGCTGACTAGCATTGGACTGAACTAGCTCAACATGAGCTGACTAGTACAGAACTGAAATAACAACTAAAAATACTCAAATAATAACTAAAATGGACTCAGATGAGCTAAGCCCTTATTACAGATGGACTCATAAATTATTGATCAATTTACAGAGGGTTGAAAAAGCCTCTGTCTTATTCTGGTGCCTCAGGTGTCCCCACCAACAACAGCTTCCAGCTGCTATATATTCGGCTTCCGCCGTAGATAGAGCAACTGAGTTCTATTTCTTGCTACTCCAAGAGATCAAATTTACTCCAAGAAACTGACAGGTTCCACTAGTACTTTTACGATCAAGTTTACACCCAACAAAGTCAGCATCAGAATAAGCAATCAATTCAAATGAAGAATCTCTAGATTACCATAAACCAATTTTAATTGAGCCAGATAGATATCTAAGTATACGTTTAATAGCCAAAAGATGAGACTCTTTAGGATTAGACTGATATCTAAACACATACAGACACTAAACATGATATCTGGCCTACTGGCAGTAAGATATAACAATGAACCGATCATGCCACGATATAATTTTTGATCTATAGACTTACCTGATTCATCCTTATCAAGTCTACATGTAGAGCTCATAGGGGTACCTAAAGGCTTAGTGTTCTCCATCCCAAACTTCTTGAGTATTTCTTTGTGTATTTTGTTTGGTTGATGAAGATCCCTTCTTTGGTTTGCCTTATTTGGAGTCCGAGAAAGAAATTCAGTTCTCCCATCATGCTCATCTCGAACTCACCCTACATTAACTTTGCAAAATCTTGACAAAGAGATTCATTAGTAGCACCAAATATTATATCATCTACATAGATTTGTACTACTAAGAGATCATCATTCTTTTTCTTTAAAAACAAGGTTTTATCTACATTATCTCTAGTAAAATCATTTTTCAGCAAAAAGGAGCTTAAACGATCATACTAAGCTCTTGAAGCTTATTTCAATCCATATAAAGCTTTATGAAGTTTATAAACATGATTTGGAAATTCAGAATTTTCAAAACCAGGGGGTTGCTCACCGTAAACTTCTTCTTCAATTAATCCATTTAAAAAGGCACTTTTAATATCCATTTGATATAGTTTAAAATTCATGAAGCAAGCAAAAGCCAACAATAGCCTAATTGCCTCAAGTCTAGCCATAGGAGCAAAGGTTTCATCAAAATCTATCCCTTCCTCCTGATTGTATCCTTTGGTAACTAGTCTAGCATTATTTCTAGTTACTACTCCATTTTCATCATGTTTATTTCGAAAAACCCATTTTGTACCAATAATTGAAGTGTTTGAAGGCCTATCTACTAATGTCCAAACATTGTTCCTTTTAAATTGATTAAGTTCATCTTGCATAGCATTTATCCAATTACTATCACATTCAGCTTCCTTAATAGTTTTAGGTTCAATTTGAGACACAAAAGCTAAGTAATCACAGATATTTCTAAGGGACGATCGAGTACTTACACCTTTAGATGGATCACCTATAATTAGTTCTTTTGGGTGTCCATGAGCATACCTCCATTATTTTGGTAATGGATCAACAGTTGATGTATTTTCATCACCTTGTACTTGATCTCCTTCAGTGTTTTGATCATCGTTCTGTTCCTTGGTAAGCCCTTCATTGTTGTTTATTTCTTCAGTTTTCTTGCTACCTGTTTCATCAGAAAGTACATCTTCTTTTCTTGAAGATTTTTGGTTAGTTTCATCAAATACCATATATATGGATTCTTCAACAACAAGTGTTCTTCTCTTGAAGACCCTGTATGCCTTACTAGATGTGGAGTAGCCTAGAAAGACTCCCTCATCTGATTTGGCATCAAATTTACTCAAATTATCTTTACCATTGTTTAAGATGAAACAACGGCATCCAAAAATATGAAAATAACGAATTGAGGGTTTTCTACCCTTCCAAAGCTCATAAGGTGTTTTCTTTAAAATCGGTCGAATTAAAACTCGATTTAAAATATAGCATGCAGTATTTATGGCTTCCACCCAAAAATATCTAGGTAAATCATTTTCACAGAGTATGGTGCGTATCATTTCTTCAAGAGTTCTATTTTTTTTTTCTACTACCCCATTTTGTTGAGGTGTCCTAGGTGCAGAAAAATTGTGATGAATTTCATTTTCAATACAAAATTTATCAAAATCAGCATTTTCAAATTCGGTTCCATGATCACTTCTCAAAGATACTACTGAAACATCTTTTTCATTCAAAACTCTTTTATGAAATCTAATAAATTCAGAAAAAGTTTCATCTTTATGTGCTAAAAACATGACCCATGTAAATCGTGAAAAATCATCTACAATGACTAGACCATACTTCTTACCTCCCAAACTAAATGTTCTAGTTGGCCCAAAGTGATCCATGTGAAGCAATTCCAAAGGTCTAGATGTAGAGATTACTCCTTTTGGTTTGAAAGAGGTTTTTTTTTATTTTCCAAGTTGACATGCACTATAAATCTTATCTTTTTCAAAATTGAGTTTAGGCAAATCCTTTACCAAATTCTTTTTGCTAAGTTTTGAAATTAAATGCATGCTTACATGTCCTAGTCTACGATGCTAAAGCCAACTAGTTTCATCGATCTTGGCTTCCATTGCAACTAGACTTTGACCTTTCTGAATAGGGAGATCATCAAGATCAACCATATAAATATTGCCATGCCTATGACCAATGAACTTAATGCCATTATCATCTAGACTAGAAACAATGCACAAGGAAGATTCAAAAACAACTTTAAAATTTTTGTCACAAACTGACTAATGCTAAGCAAGTTATGTTTTAAACCATCAACATATAATACATTATCAATATAAGAGGTAGGAGTGATATGGATTTTACCAATACCGATAATTTTGCCCTTTCTATTATCACCAAAAGTTACATTGCCACCATTTTGATATGTGAGTGATGAGAACTGCTCCACATCTCTTGTCATATGCCTTGAGTAACCGCTATCAAGGTACCACAACCTTTTCTTATTGGTTGCAAGGAATACCTGCAATAAAGATCAAGTGGAGACTTTAGGTACCCAAGCCATCTTGGGTCCTTTTTGGTTAGTGGCATTGGTTCCTTTCGGAACCCAAACTTTCTTAGTGTTATTTAACTTTCTTTTGTTGCACATATAAGATTTGTGTCCTTTGTTACTACAAGTATAGCAAGTAATGGATGAAGATGCAGGCACAAAGAAATTTTTAAAGAGTTTCTGTTTCTTATGAGTTCTGAATCCTAAACCTGCTTTGTCAAATACTGCTCTTTGGTTATTTAAGAGTAAATTAAATTTTTCATAACTGTAAGTAAATTTTTCTACAAAAGGTTTTAGTTTTTCAATTTCTTCTTTATATATTTTGTTTTTATTTAAAATTTCTTTGCTTTGATTTGACAAATTTACATTTGAAAGTAAGTCACTTTTCTTTTTAACGATATCCTTTTCTTTTTCAAGTGCCATAATCTTATCATTTAATTTTTTATTTTGAATAAGAAGGCATTCATTTTCATTTGAAAGGTTGTTATTTGTTTTGGCTAGATCCAAATTTTGCTTCTTTAAATCTTTATGTTTTGATTTTAACTTTCGAAATTCTATGACTAGTTCGTCAAAAACTTCATGAAGCTCATCAAAAGTAAATTCATTTTCGGTTTCAGAACATACCTCATCATGATCGGCCATCAGACAAAAGTTTGCTACCTCCTGCTATTCTTCCTCAAAACTAGAGTCTTCACTTTCACTCCAGGTTGCCATCATGGCTTTCTTTCTCAGTTTTCTTCTGCTTTTCTTTAATAAGGGGTAGTCTACCTTGAAATGCCCAGGTTTTTTGCACTCAAAATATGTAGGCTGCTCCTTCTCCTTTTCTTTATCCTTCTCTTTACTCGGCTCACCTTTCAGAGATTTTTTTTTGTAGTTAAACTTTTTCTTCCTCATGAACCTTCTAAATTTTCTTGCTAACAGAGCCGTCTCATCTTCTTCATCATCTTCTTCGGAGTCTTCACTTGATTCCTCTCTAGCAATAGATTTGAACGCAATTGCCTTCTTCTTTTTGTCGACCTCTCCATTCTTTTGTTTGAGGGAGAGCTCATAAGTCATTAAAGAACCCAACAGTTGTTCCAGCGGGAGAGTGTTAACATCCTTAGCTTCTTTAATAGCAGTGACCTTTGCATCCCATGAAGCTGGTAGAGACCTGAAAAGTTTATTCCCAAGTTCACCGTTAGAAATAATTTTTCCTAGGCTTCTCATGCTATTCACAATGTTTGTGAACCTAGTATACATCTCATTGATAGATTCAGTAGGTTCCATTTTAAACATTTCATATGTGTGAATTAGCATGTTGACCTTGGTGGCTTTCACTTAGTGTGTACCCTCATGGGTAACCTCAAGTGTATCCCAAATCTCCTTGGCGGAGAGATAATTTGATATTCTATTAAATTTACTTGGATCAAGAGAACAAAATAAAAGGTTCATTGCCTTAGCATTAAGCTCGATTTGCTTAATGTCATTCTCATCCCAATCATCTTCCATTTTTGGAGTGAGAATGCCATTAATCAACATTGTAGGCTGATGAGGACCTTTTACAATTGTCCTCCATAAATTATAATCAAGAGCTTGAATAAATATGCGCATGCGTGTCTTCCAGTATGTGTAATTTGTGCCATTAAAAAGTGGGGGACGATTTGAAGCTTGACCTTCAACAATATCCATTCCTATTAGGGCTGCCATGATCTTTTACTCAAGATCCTTGGACCTACATGAGAGTATCGGAGCTCTGATACCACTTGTTGCCCAGAAATGGAGCCCAAGAGGGGGGGTGAATTGGGTCTTTTAAAAAATTGAAGACAATAATATGATGGACCAGAGATGCTTGTGAACAATGATAAATTCAATGCAAGATGTTTGCAATAATTAAAGAGCAAGAGAGGAAAAGAGCAATCATATAGAAACACAAGGTTTATAGTAGTTTGGTGCAAACCTAGCACCTACATCCACTCCCCAAGCCACCCTTGGGAATTTCATTATAATCCAAACTAGATTACAGTTGACTTATTTTTCACAAGGCTCTCAAGTTAAAACCTAAGTTGGTTTTATCAATTAAGCTTACCAACAAACCTTAACACTTGTTTTGTCTTCGGGCTCACAAGTTAACCCTAGTTGGTTTTATCCCTTTGGCTCACCAACAAACCACAACAACCTTCTTTCAAGACACCCTTGAAAGCAAGGTCAAATCATAATAAAACATATATACAATTTAAAACTAAAACAAACTCTCTTCAAGAGTAGATTGGAATCTTTGAAGCTCAAGTGGATGCTTTGTCTTCACTCTTCCTTGGAATCTCCTTCAAAGTGCCTCTTTTGGAATGAAATAAGGATGAGCTTGTAGGCTTTTCAAGGAATCAAACAATAAGAGGCTTTTGATGTGAAGTATTTGGGAGAATATTGGCTTTTTGGCTTTTGAGTAGACTTGAATGCACTTCAATACACTTCTCTTTTCTTTCATAACTTTAAAATGAGGTTTGTAGAGGTTAAATACACCAAGAACCTTACAAAAAATGGTTTATGACCGTTGGTACCTCGGAAATAGCCGTTTGGAGCTTGAAAAGCAAGTTCTACAAGCTAGAAAAATAGATCCGTTAGAGCTGTCAGGCTGCAAGTGTCGACACTTGGCTGTCAGGTATCGATACTTGGCTGTCAGGTGTCGACACTTGATCTCTGGGTGTCGACACTTGAACATTCAAGTATCGACACTTGATGCACAGGTGTCGACACTTGACACAAAAATCCTTAATATTACAGAGTTCTGTATTTTCAAAATTCTTAGGCCTTGAGTTGACACTTGGAACCTAAGTATGACACTTGGTGTCGAAACTTGGATATAGGTGTCGACACTTGGCATGCCAAGGATTTTTGTTTGTGCCAAATGCTAAAGTGTCGACACTTGACTGTCCACGTGTCGACACTTAAGACTGAAAAATCTCAAATTCAAATATAAATACCTCGAAAACATAAATATAAATCTAGAAAACATAAACACATAATATTTAAACATTTTATGCCCTTTTTCAATGAAAAGGATGCCCGGATTTGTGAGAATTTCTCCGTGCCATTACGTGCCATAAACCATAAGTTTTTAAGATTTTGAGGTGCTTTCATCCTGAAAACTCACAACTTGAAATCCTCATTAGAATACAATATGCACTCAATGTTTTGTTATTCATCAAAATCACTGGGTGGAGCCAACAGACGGGGCTTCTGCTCCTCTTTCCTGATTTTGTTGTGGTTCAGTCTATTGAAGTTAACTCTTTTGTTTGTAGGTGGTGGGATGAAGCCCGGTGTGAGTTGGCTTCGTCAGACTTCGTAGAAGATGGTAGCGCAGGCTCCCCTCACCAGGTCTACAGTTTGGAAGAGGGCTCGAAGGGATGGCCCCGAGGGGGACCAAGGTACTTCGTCTTCTCGGGGCACCTCAGGGGAAGGCATAGCAGCCATGGAAAGGGCTCCGTCAAGACCCTATCCAGTCAAGACTCCACTGGCGGCTGTCTCCCCAGTTTGCACAACGGGGAGCCTGCCTCAGGGAGTTGATGTGCCACCATTTTGCCCCCCTTCTACTGATAGGGGCAAAGCGCAGCAAGTCAAAGGAGAGTTTGCCCGTGGGGCTTCCTTAGCCAGAGGCCGTTCGACGAACTCTTCAGAGCTCTCACCTACGGGGGGACTGCTGGTCCCGGTCGTAGCCAGGCAAGCATTGAAGGGCATGCTACTACCTCATGACTTGGTGGTTCTTCAAAATCTGAACCTTCCCGGAGTGTCTGATTCTGCCTTCTCCACCCTGCAACAGGTATGATCCTCATCATCCCTTTTGTCCTGAGAGATGTTTGATCCATGACCCCTCACTTTTGATGTAGTTGGTTTATGACCTCACCTTCACGGAGGAGGGCCTGGAGAACATTGACAACCTCATCCATGACCTCAAAGAGGAGCTTCAGACTGCTAGGGCTGCCAAGGAAGTAGTCGAAGAGTTGAAGCAGTCCATGGAGGACCGTCTTGCCCAGACAAGTGATGAAGTTCGCGAACTGAAGGGCAAACTCAAAGGTGCCCATCTGACAATGGCGGGGCAAGAGTTAGGGTGGAGAAGGTGCAAAAAACAAGTCGACTCCCTGGATCAGGCTGCTAGGGGGGATCAGGAGAAGATAGAAAACCTGACCAAGGTGGCGGAGGAGGCTTCTAGGAGGGTCGAAGAGGCGATCTTGGAGTCCGAGGCTGCTAAGAGGGAGTCCGTATCTTTGAAGAAATAGGAAGACAATGCTGTGGCTGACTTTAAAATGTCTTCACAATTCCAAGCAGAGATTAGTGAAGCGTCTTTGTATGGCTATCAGCATGGCTTCAACGATGAACTCTCCAGGGTGAAGGAGGCCTTCCCTCACCTTGACCTTTCTGGCATTCCTCCCTTCGATATAGCTGGAGAAGAAGAAGAGGAAGTGGAGGGGGCCAAAGCCATAGTAGAGGCTGAGGAGGTGCCATGTCCAGAGGAGGAGGCCACTGCCTTAGTTGAAAATCCGGAGGTGACCCCAACATCGACCTAGGTTTAGGAGGAAGCTCAGGCTGGAGGGGTCCAAGCCGAAGGTTCTCCGGTCCCAGCCCAGATTGATGAAGTCCTCTTAGAACAGGTTGGGAGGTAGCTTCAGTCCTATGGTGTAGAGTCTCCTCCCGTTGATGTTGAGTGACTTGAGTCACTTTGGATGTATTTTCTTTCTTTCTCCTTTGTATCATCAATAAATTTTGTATGATAACTTTTCCAGATTTTGAAATGAAATCTCCTTTCTTTGCATATGCCATGTTGTGCTTCATGTGTAGCTCGAACCGATTTTACCGTTCTTTCTTCTGCTTAGTCGAACAGTCGCATCTGAAGGCCGTTTAGTTGATAGGAACTGGTTTTACCGTTCTTTTTCCTTTTTGGTTGAGTAGTCATGGCCGAAGGCCGTTTAGTCGATAATTGATGAAGACAAACCCTGGAGCGGACCAGAACTCCATTACCGAAGGTTGTCACCTTCCTTCGGATATTAAGTTTGCCCGTTGGGGCGGACAAGCGTCAACTCCCCGTCAAGCAATAATTAGAGAAGTCTGATTGTAATCTTTGTTGTCCACGTGGCATGTCGATATTTGTACAGTCATGATTCCTTGTGCCTTGTGAGCCACCGGGTCTCCTTTTTCTAAAAAGAAACCATTAATGATGCCGTCGCACGATTAGGATTTCTCTAGATTCGACGTGATGGCAGTTGTTGTCCTGGGGATGGCTCCCGAGTGACTTTCTGGTTCTCGAAGCGTCGCCCGAATACGTGGCACTTTTTGATGCGGCTGGGAAGGACGTGGGGCATGCCTCCCCATAGTCGGTCATGAGTGTAGGGTCTCTATAAATAGGACCCTGCCTTTTGCTATCAAAGGCCATCATTTCCGTAGGCTCCTTTCCTCCATTAGAGATGAGGTTCAGCACTTCTGAACTCCGCCGTGTGGCAAAGAGAAGGGCCATTGACCCAAAAAGAAAATGAAGTCTGGAGTCCCTTGGACCGGGGGATGATGACGAGGAGCCTCTTGTGGACCGCCTCGAAAAGAAGGTCTGCCTGTTGGAGGCCCGATTGAGGGAGGCTTGGGCCCAGGTCACGGTGGTGACCACGACGGCGGAGGAAGCAAGGAGGGAGGCGGCGGACGCTGTCGCAAACTTCAGGGCTTTTGCTGCCTTCAAGGAAGAAGTCACCGAGGCGGCTCTGGACTCCTTCCACCAGGTATTCCGGGAATGTCGGAGGAAGGCCTCCAAGTTTTGTAACTTGAAGGGCCTGGACAACATCAAGCCCTCCATTCCCTTTCCCGGACATGAATTTGATTCCGACTCCAATGAGGAGTCGAATTCTAGTTCAGACAGGAACCCCGGGGGGCCTTCGTCATTCCTCCAGATCTCTCCCCACCGGTACGGGAAAAACTCAGCGGGGGATTATTAAAAATTTTCCACATCTTTTTGGTGCTACTCTTTTTTTTTTTGTTTTTTTTTTTTTGTAAAAAAAATTGAAAGGAATGAAGTATCCTTTTGTTACCTCTCCCATGCATTCTTTGCGGTATGTTGCATCATGCTTCGTCTGAAATGTAGACTCTGCGGACCATTTTTGGTCTATAGTGAAGAGACGAGGTCAGTTGGACCATTCTTGTTATGTCTGTTGTCGATAGAAAGGATGACAGTGGTCCTTTTAGGCACATTTTTGGATTTATCATAGGGTAGGATATTTACACCGTCCCCGTACAGTTCCATTATGATTAAGGTAGGCTGTTCAGGCCCACCTCGGCGCATCTTCGGATTCACCATAGGGTAGGTTGTGAAAACCATCCCTGCACCTTTGATCTTTTTGGTGGCCTTGTTAGACCATCCGTTGCACTCGTCAGGCATACCGATAAGGTGAGTGGATCAGACTCTCCTTTGCGCAGTTGACAGATTTTTTAGATCAGGTCACTCAGGCTGTTATCGTTCAGTCGATACAACTAGTCATTATGAGTTGAGTAGGGTTGAGTAGCTTTGCACAGAAATTTCAGGAACTCTTTTATTGATAATATTTGCAAAGGTTTTGTACATTCCATGGCCGGGATAGGGCCTTCCCCTCCAGGGTCTTTAGTCGGTATGTTCCAGGTCGAATGACTTCTTCGACTTGATATGGACCTTCCTAGTTGGGGGAGAGTTTACCATGTTCTATTGGCCTGGATACCCTTGCCCTTCGCAATACCATGTCCCCCGTGCAAAAAGTTTGCTCCTTCACCCTTGAGTTGTAGTACTTGGCGACCTTTTGCTGGTATGCCGCCATCCTTATTTGGGCCTGTAGCCTAGTGCTTGATAGCAAGTCCAGATCAATCCTTCTGCAATCGGAATTCTCAGGCTCTTCATAGTTGTCAATTCTCAGGGACTGCAGGGAGACTTCAATAGGTAGCATGGCTTCGATACCGTATGCCAGGTTGAACGGAGATTCGTCAATAGACATTCTCGGGGTAGTTTGGTATGCCTAGAGAACTGATGCAGAACAAAGAACAAAGAAGCGTATGCGGAAGTAAAATTAAGATTAATTCTTTTTTTTTATATATTTTTCAGAAATTGGCTTTGACTCAAAGTAAAGCTAAACTAAGTTGAAGGAAACTAGGTAAGGATTGAAAGCACAGTTTAGAAGGAACCAAATTATCAGAGTAGTTCAGAAGTAACGGATCGCTGGGGGTTGAGAAACTCCCAGACCTAGGGTTTCGCTCTGAACTTTCAACAGAACAGAAATAGAGAGGAGAGATGGTTTACCAACCAGACAGTGATCTTCTCAGGAATTTAGTGGAAGAACTCTCTCGAGCAGATTGTGGGATCCTCGGAGTCGGCTATCTTCGCAATGGATCCTCCAATACTGGTCTTGTGGTTTGGTCGGCTTCTCCTGGACTCAAGATCTGGGAAAGAAGAGGAACAAGTGATGGAATTCAGATATTCAAGAAAAGATTTACTAGGTTGAAGAACTTGAAAGCCGAAGTTGCTAAAATCAGGATTCTCCTGGAGGCCGATCTGACTTCCTCTTAGGATTGCTGTAGATCGAAGTATCTAGACTGGAGCTGGATGCTGGTGGCCGGCCTGGACTTGGAGAGGGTGGCCGTGAGAAGGGAAATAGACTAGGGCTTGGTGGAAAGAGAAGGGTGATGGCGGCTAGGGTTTGGGAGTGGAGTGGCTAACCTAGGGTTTGGGGTTTTGGAGATCTCTCACCTCCTCAAGGTTTCAGGGGAACCCGAATTTACTCCCTCACGGAGCTCAACACCTGGAAGCAAGTGCGGAAAAGAGAAAACACAAGTTTGCTCATAAAAAAAAATTTCTTTCATTCATCTGATTGGTTTAAACTTACAAGAGGGGTTTAATTTTTAAGGCTTTACAAGGGAGGAGGGTTTCACATCTTCCCATGTGGGACTAAAGGAGGGGATCTACAAATTAGGGTAAATCATACACATATGGTCGGCCAAGGTACCAAAAAAATTGGATTTAGGTTATAAAAGGCAGGTAGATGGCGCCTCCTTGCTTGGATCTTCAAGAAAAATTTTTTTCCTTCCATGGATCAACTCTTTTGGACTCCTCCTTTTCTTCCTCCCTAAGTCAAGGTCCTTCCCATCTTTTTTTTGGATTTTTTTGGCAGGTAGTGGGCACCTCCTTGAAGTTCTCTTCCAAGAGAATTTCTTCCCATCTTTACTTTGGATTTCTTGGGAAGGTCTTGGCCGCCCCCTTGATTTGTGGACTCTTGGTGGACTTCTCCTCATCTGGCGCATGAGAGAAGGAAGTTGCTATCTGTGGAGTGGGGACCAAAAGCTGCTGGATGTAGATATGGCGCCCCCTGGACTGGGAGTGTGGCTGGGAGTGTGGTGTCCACTTGCTTGGTCTTGGAAAAAAATGTAACATCCCAGGTTGAAACCCTAGTCCACTACTGAGTCAACATGACTCAACAAAATAAAATGCAGGTAATGTAGACTCAAGCTAAATTGAGTTGATCTAGTCAACTCTTATTACAAACCAAAAACCCTAATTCTTCGGGCAAGGTTAATCAGAGATCCAGATGGAGCTCTGAAGTCTTCTTCTGAGTCTGGTGCCCGCACCAATTTTCCCAGGGTGGGAGGAACTCGACCCTGTCGAGTATGGATCAAGTTGGCTCTGGTATCTCTCCAAGAGGTCTGGGTCCAGCTCTTGTAACTCTTCTCGGGAGATCCAAGAGTCACCAAAATCTGGCCTTCCTAGCCAGCGGACCAGGTATCTTTGGTATCCTCGATTACGAGTAGAGATAACCTGATCATCCAGGATCTTTTCAATCTGCTCTTTCCTCACAGGCCAATTTGTTGGTGGACACACAGGGTCAGGTTCACTCTCAAGAGCAGGATTAGGTTCAAAAGCCTCACTGGGAATCACAGCTGGCTCCCTATACTCTACTAGGTCTGTAATGTTGAAAGTGGAGCTAATGCCTAGTTCTGGAGGCAACTCGAGCACATAGGCATTGGATCCTACTCTCTTTACCACTCTAAATGGTCCAGCTCCCCTAGCATGTAACTTTCTAATGGTTCCAGGAGGAAACCGTTCAGGCCTTAACCTAATTATTATATAGTCTCCTTCGTCAAAAGTTTTGACTCGCCTTTGAGAATCAACAAATTTCTTATAAGTTTCGTTACTTAAATTTATTTTGGCTTGAATTTCTTTATGCAAGTCTTTTATATGCTGTGCAAAAACTTCGACAGACTCGGAGACCCGTGTGTGGACTGGTAAAGGAGCTAGGTCAAGAGGTGTGTGGGGTTTGTAACCATGCACAATTTCAAATAGACTCTTACCCGTAGACCTATTGACCGAGTCATTATATGCAAATTCAGCTCTAGGTAAGTACAAATCCCAGTTCCTAATGTTTTCACCAACAAGACACCTTAGCAGATTGCCTAAACTACGGTTCACTACTTCGGTTTGGCTGTCAGTCTGGGGATGATAGGCAGTTGAAAACTTAAGTTTCGTCCCTAACTTATGCCAAAGGGTTTTCCAGAAATAGCTGGTGAACCGAACATCCCTATCTGAAACAATGGTCTTGGGTAGGCCATGGAGCCGAACTATCTCATTAAAGAACAGGGTGGCTACCTTAGACGCATCAAATGTTTGGGAACAAGGCAAGAAATGGGCCATCTTGGAAAATCGGTCTACTACAACACAGATAGAGTCATGCCTCCTCTGGGTCTTAGGCAAACCTAACACAAAGTCCATGCTCACATCTTGCCAAGGACGATCTGGGACAGGGAGTGGGGTATAAAGGCCGGTGTTCTGTTTTCGCTGTTTAGCAACAGCGCAAGTCCGACACCTAGCCACAATGTGTGCTACATCTCTTTTTAAGCTAGGCCAGAAAAAATGGTCTTCAATAGCCAGGGTGGTCTTATCTTTTCTGAAATGGCCAGCTAAACCTCCAGCATGAGTTTCCCAAATCAAGAATTCCCTAAGAGAAGTTCTAGGGATGCAAAGCCTATTCTTAAAGAACAGAAAGCCATCTAAAAGGGAATAATCCTTATGTTCACTAGATGGTCCTTGAGTTAGATCCTGGTATACAGTCTTGAAATCCAGACATGACCCATATTCTTCTTTGATTTGCTCAAACCCTATGACTTCAGCCCTAACAGAATTCAACAACAAAGATCGACGACTAAGGGCATCAGCTACCTTATTTTCAGACCCAGCCTTATGCTTCAGAACAAAAGTATAGGACTGGATATACTCTACCCATTTAGCATGCCTAGGGTTAAGCTTCTTCTAAGAATTCAAGAATCTAAGAGCCTCATGGTCCAAAATAGCACAAATTCTTGCGGTAGTAAATAATGTCTCCAGTAACGCAAAGCTTGCACTACCGCGTAAAATTCCTTATCATAGGTAGAATACCTAAGCTTAGCATCATTAAGTTTTTCACTAAAGAATGCTACGGGATGGTTCTCTTGGCTTAGGACTCCACCTATACCTACTCCTGAAGCATCACAAGCAACCTCAAATACCTTTGAAAAGTCCGGTAGTCTCAAAATGGGTGCCTGGGTCATCCTATCCTTAAGATCTAGGAAGGCTTTATAGGCTGCTTTGGTCCACTGAAATTCTCCCTTCCTGATGCAGTCTGTGATAGGAGCAAATACGGTACTAAACCCCTTGATGAATCGCCTATAGAAGGTAGCCAAGCCATGGAAACTTCTGACTTCATGCACACTGGTCGGCTCTGGCCATTCTACTATGGACCTAATCTTTTCAGGGTCGGCAGCCACGCCGTCAGGGGTTACAACAAATCCAAGGAAGATAATTCTACTGGTCATAAATTCACACTTTTTGAGATTACCGTAGAGACTATCATTCCTCAAAACTTGACAGACTTGTCTAAGGTGGCCTAGGTGATCTGCAGGGGTCTTACTATAGATCAGGATGTCATCAAAATAGACCACTACAAACTTCCCTATGAAAGCTCTAAGTACCTGGGTCATAATCCTCATGAAAGTACTAGGGGCATTGGACAACCCAAAAGGCATAACAACCCATTCATAGAGACCGTCCTTAGTTTTGAAGGCTGTTTTCCACTCATCCCCTGGTCTAATCCTAACCTGATGATAGCCGCTCTTGAGATCAATTTTAGAAAAAACCATGGCACCGGCCATCATATCAAGCATGTCATCTAGTCTAGGGATGGGGAACCTATACTTGATTATGATTTTATTGATGGCACGACTATCAACACACATCCTCCACGTGCCATCCTTCTTCGAGGTTAGAAGTGCAGGGACTGCACAAGGGCTAAGACTCTCTCTAATGAACCCCTTCCTCAACAATTCGCCAACCTGCTTTTGTAGTTCTGTATGCTCCGATGGATTCATCCTATAATGGGGAAAGTTGGGTAAAGTAGCTCCTGGGACTAAATCTATGGAATGCTGAATATCCCTAAGAGATGGAAGGTGGTCTGGCAGATCCTCGGGAAAAACATCCTTAAATTCTTCTAATAAAGGCTTAACTTCCTGAGGAGGCTCTAAGGGTGTAGGTGTCCTAAGTTCCTTAGCAGTCAACATCCAAATGGGAGAACCACTATGAATTTCTTGCTCTAGATCCTTGGCACTAATTAGGTTCACTCCAGTCTTCATTTCTCTGACCTTACTAGTTCCTTTAGCTACCTTGTCCTTAGGAGGGACTGAATGGATTGTGATTTTCTTCCCATTGAAACTAAAGACACAGGTGTTGGATTTTCCTAAGAGGGTGGCATCATGATCATACAACCAAGGTCTTCCAAGAATTATACTGCTCACCCCCATGGGCAAGACATCACACCAAGTCTTCTCTTGATAGGATTGCAATTGGATTTGGACCTGACATCTAGACTAGATGGATATAAGGGTAGAGTCTACCCAAGAAACCTTATAGGGGCTGGGATGGGGGACTGGGGTTAAGCCTAACATTTTGACAGTGCTAGTAGAAATGGCATTCACACAGCTCCCACTATCTATGATGATTTTACAAACCTTATCCCCTAGTTTAAGGAAAGTCTGTAGGATGTTAGTCCTACGCCAATCTTCCTGAACTTTAGTCTGGGACAGGATGCATCTCACAACCCCTAAGTGGTCAGATTCAGTGGATTCTTCCTCTCCTTCATACTCATCAACCAAATTCATTCCGGCCTCATAAACTTCTTCTTCAAACTCCTCATTAGGCTCGAAATTCTCTTCTCCTCCCTCTGCTATATATAGGGATCTACGAGGGCACTGGCTAGAGACATGACCTACCTTATGACACTTAAAACAAGCTATGGCTGTGCACTGATTGGAGATATGACCGGGTTTCTGACACTTAAAACAGACGATACTAGGGGTTCTCTGGGTGTCAGGTGCCTTACCTTTGTCCATGGGCCTAGGGGTGGGAATACCCTGATTAGGCTTGCTAGGGGTAACCTAGCTAGGACCATTTCTTGGGATTGGGGCACTAATCCTAGAAGGCATGGGTCCTCTCTGAAACTTCTCAGTGTTCAGTGCAATCTGATAGGCTTGGTCTAGGTCAGTAACCTCTCTCAGAAACAACTCTCTCTTAATATCTTCCCTAAGCCCAGCCCTAAATCTAGACAAAGTGACCTCATGGGCTTCACTCACATCACATCTCATCAGGTATTCATCAAAGGTGGTTATGTAGTCTGAAACAGATTGGTTCCCTTGTTTCAAAGTCAGTCATTGGTCTAACAGATTTTGCTGGTATGAAATGGGTAGGTACTTGTCTCTAAGTTTCTCTTTCATACCCTGCCAAGTGGTTATGGGCTCTACATTTCGTCTTCTAGTGGTCAGCTCAATGTTCCCCCAGTATAACCTAGCTTGACATATTAATTTCATCTTGGCAAACTTGAATTTCCTCTCCTCAGACATGGCATACCACTCAAAGTACTGGTCCATCTCACCCTCCCAATCAGAATACACCTTAGGATTTAGGCTACCATCAAAAGTGGGTGCGTCTAACTTGATGTTTCGAATGAACCTATCATCTCTATCCTCAGATTCTGGGTCAGGCCTCCTATGATTAGGTTCAGGATCTCGGTATAGAGGTCTTCTAGGCTCTTGGTGTGGGTGAGGTACATTAAAATCTGGGTCAGGAGTCCAGTTCCGATGCCTAGGTTCCTCTAGCACTTGGACTCGATCCCTAAGCTGGGCAAAATCCTCATGGACTTGTTCTTTAAATTGGGCAACAGTGGTAGTCACATCCTGACTCAGTTTGTTCATACTCTCAGTAAGAGCTCTAACCATGGCCTCTAAATCAGGTTGGGTTTGACCAGGTTGGTAGGGCACTCCATTCCGGGTAGACATGATGCAAGCAAACACACAAAATGAGACTCAACTGAACGACTACGGGCTAACTAGACCTAGAGCCCAAACTAGATGCCCAATCAGAGTGGCAAGCTAGCCTGTAGTAACTTAGGACTCAACCAGGCAGGTGTAAGGGGAGTGTTAGGTCCCTGAATGCCAATCCTAGACACCAATCAGAGATTGGCCAGGTAGGCGGACCAGCACACAAGCCCTTCGGGATGGAATCCCTGAACCACCATTCTAGACACTGAGTACAAAGCACACACAGAGTAACCAGACAAACTGACTCAACACTAGCCTTGACCCGACTTGTTGATGTCCCTAGCCCACTAGGGCAAAGTAGGTCTAATCAATTTTAGATTAAAGGCTTAGGTTCGAATGAAGAGGTGGTGGTTTTGGGCTAAGAAGAGGTTATCAACTCCTCCCCTTATCTTAGATGCTCAAATGCCCTTAAGTTGAATTAAGAGATGAACACTCAAAAATAAATGGATTGCAGAACACAAAAATAGAGTTGCAGTAATTTAATTCTCAGAAATCGCACGGAAACCAATAAATCATGAAGAAATTATGAAAATTAGTTTCAATTATACTGGTTTCAGAAAAATAAAAAACACTAAATTTGGAGTTACCTGCATTGAGAAATAATTCCTACAACAGGACAATTACAGGCTGAAAACAGAGCACTTCCCCGTTTACAATTTCTGCTACGAAGTTGTAACCCAACGGATCCCCTACACGCCCTAGGAACACCCCATGGAATGGGAAAAGGAGGTTTGCACCTCGCTTCGTTCCTAGGACCGGACGTCCTGGAGAGTCTACTTCGAGCAGACAAAGTAAAAAGAGAGGGACTCGAACAAGCAATCAAACAGAAACCCTAAACCTGGCTCTGATACCAAAAATGATGCAGAACAAAGAACAAAGAAGCGTATGCGGAAGTAAAATTAAGATTAATTCTTTTTTTTTTATATTTTTCAGAAATTGGCTTTGACTCAAAGTAAAGCTAAACTAAGTTGAAGGAAACTAGGTAAGGATTGAAAGCACAGTTTAGAAGGAACCAAATTATCAGAGTAGTTCAGAAGTAACGGATCGCTGGGGGTTGAAAAACTCCCAGACCTAGGGTTTCACTCTGAACTTTCAACAGAACAGAAATAGAGAGGAGAGATGATTTACCAACCAGACAGTGATCTTCTCAGGAATTTAGTGGAAGAACTCTCTCGAGCAGATTATGGGATCCTCGGAGTCGGCTATCTTCGCAATGGATCCTCCAATACTGGTCTTGTGGTTTGGTCGGCTTCTCCTGGACTCAAGATCTGGGAAAGAAGAGGAACAAGTGATGGAATTCAGATATTCAAGAAAAGATTTACTAGGTTGAAGAACCTGAAAGCCGAAGTTGCTGAAATCAGGATTCTCCTGGAGGCCGATCTGACTTCCTCTTAGGATTGCTGTAGATCTGAAGTATCTGGACTGGAGCTAGATGCTGGTGGCCGGCCTGGACTTGGAGAGGGTGGCCGTGAGAAGGGAAATAGACTAGTGCTTGGTGGAAAGAGAAGGGTGATGGCGGCTAGGGTTTGGGAGTGGAGTGGCTAACCTAGGGTTTGGGGTTTTGGAGATCTCTCACCTCCTCAAGGTTCCAAGGGAACCCGAATTTACTCCCTCACGGAGCTCAACACCTGGAAGCAAGTGCGGAAAAGAGAAAACACAAGTTTGCTCATAAAAAAAAATTTCTTTCATTCATCTGATTGGTTTAAACTTACAAGAGGAGTTTAATTTATAAGGCTTTACAAGGGAGGAGGGTTTCACATCTTCCCATGTGGGACTAAAGGAGGGGATCTACAAATTAGGGTAAATCATACACATATGGTCGGCCAAGGTACCAAAAAAATTGGATTTAAGTTATAAAAGGCAGGTAGATGGCGCCTCCTTGCTTGGATCTTCAAGAAAAAATTTTTTCCTTCCATGGATCAACTCTTTTGGACTCCTCCTTTTCTTCCTCCCTAAGTCAAGGTCCTTCCCATCTTTGTTTTGGATTTTTTTGGCAGGTAGTGGGCGCCTCCTTGAAGTTCTCTTCCAAGAGAATTTCTTCCCATCTTTACTTTGGATTTCTTGGGAAGGTCTTGGCCACCCCCTTGATTTGTGGACTCTTGGTAGACTTCTCCTCATCTGGCACATGAGAGAAGGAAGTTGCTATCTGTGGAGTGGGGACCAAAGGCTGCTGGATGTAGATATGGCACCCCCTGGACTGGGAGTGTGGCTGGGAGTGTGGTGTCCACTTGCTTGGTCTTGGGAGAAAATGTAACATCCCAGGTTGAAACCCTAGTCCACTACTGAGTCAACATGACTCAACAAAATAAAATGCAGGTAATGTAGACTCAAGCTAAATTGAGTTGATCTAGTCAACTCTTATTACAAACCAAAAACCCTAATTCTTCGGGCAAGGTTATTCAGAGATCCAGATGGAGCTCTGAAGTCTTCTTCTGAGTCTGGTGCCCGCGCCAAGAATGGAGGTCAGTTCTTTGGACTAAAGCCCTTTGGCGGTGTTCGACCTTGTCTTCAGACCATGGAGAATGGTCCGGTCAGTGACTTTGGCTTCTCCGTTGGATTGTGGATGAGCAATGGATATTAGCCGATGCTGGATATGGTACCGAGCGTAGAAGTCCTTGAACTTCAGATTGTCAAACTATCTCCTGTTGTCCATGATGATGATATGTGGGATGCCGAACTTGAATATGATGGAAGTTTTTACAAAATCTTCTACCTTACCCTCTATGATCTGGGCCAATGGTTCGGCTTCTACCCACTTCGTGAAGTAGTCAATCATCACTAGGAGAAACTTCCTTTGCCCTGATGCTGGCGTGAATGGGCCAAGAATATCCATCCCCCACTGGGAAAAAGGCCATGGGGCTGCCAGTTGGGTTAGGTGACTTGCAGGCTGTCTCTGTACATTGGCATACCTCTGGCACTGGTCGCACTTTCGCACGAAATCAGCTGAGGCCTTCTGAATGGAGGGCCAATAATATCCTTATCGAATGATCTTGTATGCCAGAGATCTGCCTCACAAATGATTACCGCATATGCCCTCGTGGACCTCTCTCATAGCATAGTCCGCATCTTTAGGTCCTAAGCATTTTAGCAGTGGCTGAGAGAATGATCTCTTGTATAGGGTTACATCTAAGATGACATACTGAGATGACATCCAACGGATCTTCTTGGCCTCTACCTTATATTCTAGTAGTTCTCCCTCATTCAGGAACCTGATGGTGGGATCCATCCAGCTTGGCTTAGTATTGATCTAGCATACCTCTGTAGCCTCTTCGGCTATGCTTGGGGTTTCAAGATGTTCAACAAAGGTGCACCCGAGAGATTGCGGTGCTATAGTTGCCAGCCGAGATAATGCATCCGCTTGGGAGTTCTCTGATCGTGGAACATGAATGATCTCAAAATGTTCCAGTTGGGAGGATAAAGCCCGTACCTTCTCCAGGTATTGCACCATGGTTGGATCTTTGGCTGTATATTCTTCATTGACTTGATTCACAACTAGCTGAGAATCTGAGAAGGCTCGGAGTTGCTGTACTCCCAAATCTTTGGTGATCCGAAGTCTAGTGAGTAGGGCTTCATATTCGGCTTGGTTATTAGAGGCATGGAAGGAGAATCGGAGTGCATACTCTATGGTATGGCCATCAGGTTCGGCCAACATGAGTCCAGCCCCGCACCCAGTAGCATTGGAAGCTCTGTCCATATGAAGCACCCAAACAGACTTTCTTTCCTTCTGGACATCTTCTTCTACCGAAGATGCTTCATCATCGGACTTCCAGGTGCACTCAGCCAAAAAATCGGAGAGCACCTAGGCCTTCATAGTCGCTCGGGGCTAGAAGCTGATGTCAAATTCACTTAGCTTCACAGCCCACTTGGCTATCCTTCTAGAGGTGTCCGGAGATCAGATAATGGCCTTAAGAGGTTGATCGGTCAGTACCACAATAGCATGGGCCTGAAAATATGGCCATAGTCACTTTGCCGTAATCACCAAAGAGTAGATCAGCTTCTACATCACTGCATATCGCGTTTCAGTGTCATGTAGGACCTTGTTGATATAGTAGATCGGCTTGTGAGACCCGTCTTTTCCTTTCCGGACGAGAACCGAACTGATTGCCTCATCTGAAGCAAAGAGGTAGAGATAGAGGACCTCACCTTCTTGTGGCTTGGAGAGCAATGGCGGGGTCTCCTAGTACTTCTTCAGCTCCTCAAATGTAGCACGATAGTATTCGGACTATTCGAATCCCTTTGACTGCCTGAGTACATTGAAAAATGGAAGACATTTCTCGGTTGACCGAGAGATAAATCTGCTCAGGGAGGCAATTCTCTTTATCAACTGCTGGACTTCCTTTTTGCAGGAGGGATGTCTTATATCTTTCAAGGCTTGAATCTTCTCAGGGTTCGCCTCAATCCCTTGTTTGGTGACAAGGAAGCCCAAGAATTTACCCGAAGTGACCCCAAAGGCAGACTTTGTCGGGTTCAGCTTCATACGGTAGCATCGAAGAGCAACGAATGACTCTTTCAAGTCATGGATGTGGTCTTTCTGGAGGATGCTTTTGACAATCATGTCATCAACATAGGCCTCCATGTTCCTCCCTAATTGCTTTTCAAACACCTTGTTGATCAGCCTTTAAAACGTTGCCCCGGCGTTCTTGAGGCCGAATGGCATCATCTTGTAGAAGTAGAGACATTTATAAGTGATGAAAGCCATCTTCTCCTTATCTTGTGGATCCATTCTAATTTGGTTGTAGCTGGAGAAAGCATCCATGAAACTCAGTAACCGGTGGCCGGCAGTAGCATCTACCAGTTGATTAATCTTCGGAAGAGGGAAGCTATCTTTTGGGAAAGCCTTATTAAGGTCTGCATAGACGATGCAGATCCTCCACTTGCCACTAACTTTCTTTACCATTACCACATTGGCCAACCACTCAAGGTAGTGGGCCTCTCGAATGAACCCTGCTTTAAGGAGCTTGCCAACTTCTTCATCCATGGCTTGTACCCAAGGGTTACTTCCAGCCGATGAGTGATTACTTCAGCAGGAATCCCTGGCATATCTGAAGCCATCCAGGTGAAGACGTCGGCATTGTCCCTAAGGAAATGGATCAACTCCGTTCTAGTTTTTTCATCAAGCATGCTCCCGATCTGCACAACTCTGGAGGGATCTTCCTCTATCAAAGGTACTAGGACGATTCTCTCTATGGGCTCACCAAGATTTATGGTTACATCCATCGGATCCAGCTGATCCGGAGTTGTTGAATCCTTGAAATGCCTATCTTCAATCATCAAATAATGCCGTGCTGTCCCATGGTTTCCTTTAACTTCTCCAACATCGTTCCTAGTGGGGAAGCACACCAAAAGGTAGTGAGAGGAGATGACGGTTCGGAACTTGTTCAAGGCGGGCCGCCCCAAAATAATATTGTATGTTGAGGGGATCTGGACCATCGTGAAGTTGATCAGCAGTGTCTTTTGTCGAGGTTCAGTGCCAAGGGTTACAGGCAACACTATTTCCCCCTCGTCATAAACTTGGTTGTCCCCAAAACTAGAGAGCGGTATGGGGGATCTTTGTAGTTGATGTCTAGGCAAACACATTTTAGAGAATGCATCGTATATCAAGACATCAATAGAACTTCCAATATCAACAAGGATTCGCTATACATCATAATTGGCCACTACGGTCGAAATTACAAGAGGGTCGTCAAGTGGGAGCCGAACTCCCAGAAGGTCGTCGTCAGAGAAGAGGATAGAGTTGTTGTCCTTAAGCCACTTTGGGACTTCATCCTCCTCCCTTCTCCAGTTGGCGGGTCAGTGTATCATCCGTACACCTCCGTTGGTGGGCCTTTGATTTGGTAGCTTGGCCTCTTCGGGAAGTGGCTGGGGAACAGTTGCTTCCGACCGAGGTCCTTGGCGACCGATGTACCTCCCCATGTACCCTCTCTTGATGAGATCCTCAATTGCATCCTTCAGCTGGATGCACTCTTCTATGTTGTGGCCGTGGTCCCGGTGGAACCGGTAGCATTTATTCCTGTTCCTTACGGAAGAGGAGGCCTTCATGGAACGAGGCCGTTGGAGATAGTTCTTCTCTATCTCCATGAGTATCTTCTCTCGAGGGAGGTTGAGGGGGGTGTAGGAGTCGAATCTTCCTCCCAATGCTCTGGGCCTGGGAGGATTTCTTTGGCGGCTTGTATATTTGCCGCCATTGTTATTAGAAGTTTGGGGACCTTGTTCCCTGTTATTCTTCTTTTTTGAAGGGGGTTTACCTTCAACCAGTCGTCGATTTGCCGCCTGCTCTTCAGCATCGGCATATTTTTAAGCCCTTGATAGGAGCTCAATGTAGCTTTTAGGAAACTTCTTATCTAGAAAAAAGGTAAGCTTGGAGGTACGAAGCCCCTTCTTCAGTGCTGACATGGCTACATGCTCGTTGAGATCTGGGATCTCAAGCGTGGCCGCATTAAACCTGGAGATGTAGTCTCACAGGTTTTCTCCTTCATACTAGTGAAGGAGGAATAGTGTGTCCATATTCCTTGGAGTCTTGCGGAAGGTCCTGAAATGCAAGACAAACAATTTTTCTAACTCGAAAAAAGAATCGATGGTACCTGGGTGCAGGCTCGAGTACCACATCCGAGCAGACTTCTTCAAGTTAGCCGGGAATGCTAAGTAGTACATTGCGTTTAAAGCTCCTTGGATCATCATATGGGTCTTGAAGCTGCCCAAATGATCGAGGCGGTCAGAGGTGCCATCGTAGGATTCCATCTGGGGAACCCTGAAATATCGAGGAATGACCTTGGCCATGATACGGTCGGTGTAGGGTGGGCTTAGATCACCCATAATCAAGTCGTTGAGATCTTTTAGATCCAGCATTCTCTATTCTAGTGCCTTTGCCATCTCTGATTTGATGGTTCTGAATCTCCTGTCATAACCGGGAGTCTGCTTCGGTGCTCTCTCCACAGAAGTAGAGTCTCCGGAAGAGGGCAAGGGAGTTTGCCTAGGCCTTTTTCTTTTTTGTGGGGAATTGGCGAACCTGGGCAATCTCGAAGTTTGGCCTTCGGGAGAGGGCCGAGAATGGGGGGAGGGGTGCACAGAATCCTCCCGTGGAGCTCTCTTTCTTCGAGACCGAGAGCTATGTCTGGAGGCGGCCGGTTGGTTTCCCACCAGAAAGGCTCTATTCTGGAAGTCTTGAACCATGGCCGTGAGGTTGGTGACCTGGTTCACAAGAGCTTCGAACTGCTATAGTCCCACAACAACTGTGGGAGGTGGAACATCGTTCTCCTCCAGGGGTGCGCCCCCCTGGGATGGAGCACGACTTCAGCTTGTAGAAGCGATTTGAGTCCTTTTTCTAGCCATCAAGGATTATTTTTTACTTCTCCTTGTCTAGGTGGGAGCTTAAAGAGTGCTTGCCCCCTTCCTGACATGCCAATCTATTGGCGTGGAGTCCCTGGATCAGTCGGTCGGAGCCACTGCATCACAGGACCGCTCCCTGGTTCACCTGCAAAATAGGTCCCTTGCCAGAGTTGTTCCAGCGAGGGACACTCCGATACCTAAGTCAGTGGCGGATCCCAGCCATAGAATGGGGAAGAGTGAAGAGAGTATGAGAGGAAAGGCTCTTAAAAACTATGTGAGTGTATATGAGCGTATGTCCGCCTACCTCTCTAGCCATCCTTCTTACCATTATTTAAAAGAAGGCCTCCGACCCGTGGCCCGCACTTTTTCCGATGATCATGGGGAGCCAATCTCTTCCATAATTGGTGATCGTGGGTTGTCATTGAGCGGTTTCGGCCAGATCAGAGGCATGGTAGCAGGAGTTGCGCGCCATGATCATGGCATGATGAGTGTCGATTGTAACCGTTGGTTACAGTTGCCTTTCTGGACCAGATTATGGTCCAAGCTTCGGGATTTTCCTTGCGTGGGCTGAAGACTTGGTATTTGCCCCGAGGCTGGAGATCGTGTCTACGGCGGGGACCGAAGTACGTGCCTTCGGATGTCGATGAGAAAATTGGTCTTCGGTCAAGGCCGAAGACGTTGCCCGAAGGACTGGCCTTCGAATGATGTAGTCAGGTGAGAAGCCTTGGGTTGCCTGCAGTTGGCCTGTCCCTTAGTTGGTCTCGATGTCCATGGTCCGGAGAAAAAAGGCTTCGACCAGTCGAGCCGGAGTTCGGCTTGTAGCTGAACCGGGATATCCCAATAGCCCCCAAGTAAGGTTACAATAGACTTTACCTGCGAGTTTTAATCCAACCCAAACCCTGGCTAGAATACATGGTAGGTTTAGGTTGAAAAATCCCTCAAATCTCTCCTCCTCTCTCTTGACTTGGTCGGCCAATGGAGGTGACCCTAGTGGCCGACCAAGGGGTGGTGAGCATAAGGCTTGGCACCCCTTGGTTCCCCTCCTAGGCCTTGGCTGGCCCATTTTGCTGCAGGCTGTGGTCCAAGACTCCAGGGCTTTTGATTTGTCTCTCGGGCTCCTGATTTCTTCTCCTAGGCCTTCCATGGTCTTCATAGCTTCAGGTTGGTCTTCACGTAGACTGGCTTGGTCTTCTCTTGTACTTGGGCTGACATGTCTTCACTTGTATTTGGACTGACATGTACAGGACTTAGGAAGAAGACTAGCTCAACATGAGCTGACTGGTATAGGACTCAAATAATAAAATGACAACTCAAAAAGACTAAGCCCTTATTACAAATGGGCTCAAACACTACTAATTAATCCATAGAAGGTTAAGAAGCCTCTTTCTTATTCTAATGCCTCTAGTGTCCGCACCACATTAGTTTTCTAGCTTTGAGTGTGGGGCTTCGTTAGTTTCTCGGCTTTGAGTGCGAGGCTTTGTAAGTTTCATAGCTTGGAGTGTGTGGCTTCCAAAGTTACCCAGCTTTGAGTGCAAGGCTTCTTATGTTTTCCTGCTTTGAGTGTGGGGCTTCATAAGTTTTTTAGCTTTGAGTGTGGGGCTTCGTAAGTTTCTCGACTTTATCCGTCGGACTTGGAGTCAGACGGATGCATTCCTGCATAAGTGAAAGACAATGTTACACCAAAAAAAAACTTTAATAATTGAAATGAAGCCTTACATTATTGGCAGTACATCCTTAGGTTGCTTGCATTCCATGTTCGTGTAAACCGGGCACCGTCCAGCAAAGCAAGATAATAGGCTCCGCATGGTAGAGCCTCGACCACCGTGTAGGGGCCTTCCCAGTTCGAGGAGAGTTTGTCCCATTCTCCCAGTCAGGACACCTCCACTCACCTGAGGACCAGGTCACCTGGATGGAATACCCTGGGCCTCATGTGAAAGTTGTAGCAGCGTGCCACTCGCTATCGGTAGGCCACCATCCAGAGATGGGCCTTATCTCTCATCTCATCCAAGAGGTCTAGGTTGAGGAGGAGATGGGCAGGGTTCTCAGCTTCGTCATACTGCTTTACCTGTAGCATGGGTAGACCAAGCTCTACTGGAATCATGGCTTCAGTAACGAAGACAAGGTTGAAGGGCATCTCGCCAGTGGCTATGCAAGGTGTAGTATGATAAGCCCACAGCATGCTTGGGAGTTCTTCAGCCCATCAACCCTTGGCTTCATCCATCCTTGTGCGGAGCCCTTACAAGATGGTTTGGTTTGTCACCTCGGCCTCCCCATTGGTCTGAGGGTGAGCCATCGAAGTGAAGCAATGGCAGATGTTGAGGTCGATGTAGACTTCCTCGAAAGCCTGATTATCAAACTACCATCCGTTGTTAGTGATGACTGAGTGTGAGAGTCCAAATCGATAGATGCCAAACTTCCAGGAGAGGGATCTGACTTTGGCCTCAGCGATCCACACCAAGGGTTCGGCCTTGACCCACTTGGTGAAGTAGTCGATGGCCACAATTAAAAACTTCCATTGGCCAGACACGGGAGGAAAGGAACCTAGGATGTCCATTCTCCACTGGACGAATGGCCACTAGAATGATAGTTGGGAGAGCGGGGCCACTAGCTACCACTGGTTGTTGGCATGATGCTGACAGCAGTCACACCTCTTCACGAAGTTGACGGCATCCTCGTGCGTGGTCTCCCAGAAGTATCCTTGCCAGAGTGCCTTGTATACCAGGGTTCTGCCCCCCACGTGACTACCACAGAAGCCTTCATGTATTTATTGAAGCACGTAGGTGGCTTCTAAGAGTTTCAGACACTTCAGTAGGGGTAGGAGTAAGACCTTTGCTAGAGCTACCCATCCATCAGCACGTATCGTGTAGCCTTCTTCTTGAAAAGGCCAGCTTCCTTGTGATCTTTAGGTAGGATGCCGGTGGTGATGTATTTGATGTAGGGGTCCATCCAGCTAGCCTCGATGATAACCTATTGGACTCCGCTATGGACTCGAAGATAGGGGTCTCTAGATATTCGACAAAGGTGTGCCCCAGTAACGACTCCGGCAGGGTTGCTAGTCCAGAGAGGACATCATCTCGGGCATTCTCTGCTTGAGGGATGTGAGCAATGCTAAAGTGCTGGAGGTTCGCTGAATATGAGTGCACCTTGTCAAGATACTTCACCATCATGGAGCCTGATAATTATATTTTATAAATATAAGAGTATTAAATTAATAATTAATTATCTTTAGAATTGATACTTATGTATATCTTTTAATAGGAAAGAAGGTCATCATTATGTAGAGCTTGAATTATGAAATCCAATGGCATAAACCGGACCCGAATCAAAGTTCATATGGGCCCAAAATTAATTTTAGAAAGATTTTAGCATAGATTTCAAAGTAACACAACTTTTGGAACATTATTATAGCCAGTCCACCAAGGACCAGTTGATTGGTCCACAGATCTCCTGCAAGTCCACCGCTGCCATGGCCAGTGGTCCACGAAGCAGGACCGTGGACCACAGAGCTTTGTTTGCACCCAAACTAGCCAGAGAGACACCCCTGTTGCCACCGAACCTGCCAACGCTTCCACCGCTGGTCGAAGAAGCTCCAAATGGCCAAAAAAGTCATCGAAAAAGGGCTGCTGCCCTTCTTCACCTTCTTCTCATCATCTTCACCATTCAAAGTTGTGCATCACCACCGGGAAGCCCTCTTCTGCAATCACAGCAACCACTAGAGCCACCCCCTTCGCTCTGAGAAGTCATCAGTGCCGCCAATCGCCGATTCGCCCATCCAAAAGCCTTCTTCCACCATGGAGCTGCCGGTCTTTATCCTCTTCAGCATTCCAAGATTTAACTTTTCAAGCCATCGAACCTCCTGCCTTCCTTCTCGCTGGCCAAAGGTGTCTCCCATGCCCATAATAGTAGTCGGAGAAGCCGATGGTGTCCGTTCCCTCGCCTCCATGAAAGGAATCCGAAGCCCATCACTACTATGCCTTCCATCGTTCTCTTACTGCCAATCAAAACCCATTATGGAGCTACCATCCATGCATCCTCCCTGCCTCAAGATCATCGTGAGCTTCTTTTCAGACATTGCCATTCACCACGAAGTCATTAGCTTATTTTCAGGATGTCCGAATGGAATAGGGAGATCGGAAGTGCGATGGGATAACTGGATTGTGAGTTTGATTTTTGAACAAAGATATGATCGTGGAAGGAGAAACGAACTCAAGAAGGATTTGCAGAGCTGTTATGAGGATCATGCGAGCAGCTGCTGGTATCGTGTGAACAGGTGCGAGGATAAAAAGATAGCACCGAGATTCTTGGGCAGATTGAGATAAGAAATCACTGTGGTTCCCACACAGGTCCGATGCAGTGTTTTCCATCTATAAAATCTTCGATCTTTCTCTGCTCCAAAGGAAGGATTCTGACTTTCATATCTCTGCTCCACCTCTCCGCTCTATTCCGCATTCCACTTCATTTCACTTTCTTCCACCCATCCACTTATACTTCCTGAATCCTGATTTGATGCTGAGGTGCTGCCATGACTCCGTCGCTTCCACCATTCCAAAGAGCCAGAAATCAGAAAAGGGAAAGAGGGACCCTTGTTCCCATAATTATTTCTTTTATTGATGTACTTTATGCTTCAGGAAATAAAAGGTTATTTATTTTATATTAATCCATGTTTTATTTTTACTGAAGTAGTATAATTCAGGATTAAGGTACATAAATCAAGCTTATGATGTAAGTTTCTTTCTTTTCTAGTGAAGAAGATAACTTGACTGATTTATACCTAAGGGACGGGCCGTGATCTACGGGTACGGGCCATACTCTCAAGACAGATCATATCTTGATTTTCTTTCTTCACAGGTATTTCTGCTTATTTCAATGTTCTACTTTCTTTAATAATAGTTTTATTTTCTTTAAGTAACACAAAAGTCCCTGAGGATTCGACACTTACTCCAACTATTCTATTTTAGATTAGTAAAATTAAGATTTTAAATTGGTGCATAGCGACGCGTACCAGATTTTTGGCACTATTGCCAGGGACTTTTGGCATTATTTTTTAAAAAAAAATCAAAAAAATCAAATTTCAAAAAATTTAAATTCAAATTTCAAAAAATTTAAATTCAAATTTCAAAAATTTAAATTTCAAAATTCAAAATTTAAAAATTAATAAATAAATAAATAAATAAAAATTTTAAAAAAATATTTGTTAGTAATTTTCAATCTTGAGTGCCTTAACATAAGATTGCCCTAGCATAACTGGGAAGTTATGTTAAATGGTTGTCTTAGGGTACTGAAAGGTTGAGTAAAAAAAAAGAATTATGCTTTTTTCTTTCCATTTTTAGATTAACTTAGGTAAATTTACTTTTCTGCAAAATCTAAAAAAAAATATTATCCTGACATCTCATAATTTATAAGGATTAGAAACTTAATCACCAAATTTTGAAAAAATTAGTTTTAGTTTAATTTTGTTTGTCTATAACTTTAAATTTTGGACATCTTGCTTATTGCATTTCATTTTTCCAAAATCAACTTAAGGGCATAACCCAATTAATCAGATAAGGTGGGGAGTTCAATACCCTTCCTTAGCCCACAAACCACCACCCAGCATTTGCGTTGACCCAAACCTTAATTTTAAAAACAATTGGATATCCACCCTAAGGATTTCGAGCTCAATAGGACAAGGGAACCCTAGAGTTGGACCGGGTTTGGGTCAGTTAATTATTTGGTGTCTAAGGAAAGTGGTTCAGGAACAAGAGCCCAAAGGAAGGTGGTTCTTTAATTGGTTCCGTTCGCTTACCTGACCAATTTTAATTAGTGTCTAAGGCAAGCAACAAGGGGACCCCCACCAACCTTACACTTACCTAGCCAAGTCAGTTAGTTGATCTTGGACTTGGAGTGCTTAAAGGTAACCTTGGATCAGTTAGGAGCTATCTAGATCCAAGTTAACCCTAGGATAGTGATTTTGATTATGTAACTTGTTTGAAAAAAAAAGAGTTAATTAAAATAATTTTTTTTCTTCTCTCTATTTTAGGACTCTCTTAGGAATCTCTTCTTTAGATCTTTTCTCATTCTTCCACTTTTATTTAATTAATCAAAAAAAAATCTGAATTGTTGCTTGCTTTAGGAGGGTGTATGTTAGTGTATTCTAGGCATCGGTTTCTAGAACCTAAACACACATCCCTAGATCCAAAAATAGAAAGAACCAGTAGAGCAAACAGCCTAGGTACCATGGATCCCAATCATGGAAATCAAGGAATTGACCCAAATCAAGGAATTGACCCTCCACGACAATTGAAGGAGTACTTTACTCCTTCAAAGTACACCTATTCACCTTGCATCCAGGTACCCCCTGTAAAGGCTGTCCAGTATGAAATCAAGTCCAGTGTAATACAAATGCTACCCTCCTTCTATGGACTTGTGAATGAAGATCCTTATAAACACTTAGATAAATTTTTGGAAATCTGTTCAATCGTAAAGATACAAAATTTCTCCGACGATGCTTTAAGGCTTAAGTTATTCCATTTTTCCTTGAAAGACAAAGCTAAATACTGGTTGAATTCTCTAGACACTGTGACTATTTCAACCTGGGATCAACTACAGAGGGAGTTTCTTAAGAAGTATTTCCCCATAAGAAAGACAAATCAAATCAAAAGAGACATTACCAGTTTTTCCCAATTAATGGATAAATGTTACATGAAACCTTGGAGAGATTGAAAGAGTTGATAAGAAAATGTCCTTGAAAGGATTATGCCCTATAAGCCAATATCTGTATCTCCCAGACCATTGTAAATTGACAAATTAATAAAGGCAATAATTTTTTATCATTCGCTGTGTCATTATATGATGAACCCCATAGATTAGGGCTATGGTTGAAGGGCTATGATGAGATCATACCAGTGAGATCTAAGGCCTTAAAACCCTAATCTAGAATATTCCTAGTCATAGGAACCCTGAGTTGGGGATCAGGTTTTCCGGTAAGACTGGCACATCCTATGTATGCTGAAAAGGGTGACTGCTCTCACAGTCATTTGTGTAGGACACTAATACAAGGATGTGGGTGCTCATTAGTGAATGAGTCCACTGAATAGATCCAGTTTGAGAACATCTAATGGAGCCTTAGCTGCATGTCAATAGATGTTTCACATAGTGGGAGTTGTACAAGTAGTCCTATGACCTGAGACTGCCATAATACCTTATGTACATGAACCCATGCTTTGGTTCAATCTCAATCATGACACTGGGTCATGTACGAGGTTGATGCTGGGTATGGTGAATTGTATATGAAGGTAATGAGTAGGTCAACAAGGAATTGATCACTCCTAGTAGGAGGAGATTGCATCCAGCCAAATTAGGTCAGATGATGATTCAGGAAATCTTTGATCAAAGTACAGATATTAGAAATGATTTCTAATATCAAATTAATTGAATCATTAGTGTATGACTGAGCTGGGAATGAGTATAAACTGGATTTGACATGATTCCATATCCATAGTTATATTCGGGATGCAAGATGATTGAAGGATCGAATTGTACGGGAACTTTCCACTGAAGGGTAGTTTTGGAATTACACCAGAATTTCCATATCTTCCGGGTAGACATGACACGTTGCTAGACGTCAATCTTGTCTTGTGGGTTGATCAAATTAAATGGTTTAATTGGATCACTAATTAGGAGGAGTCCTAATTGACTGACTCGAGTTAGCTCGATTTGACCTAAATCGATTAGAATGAGTTCTGATCAGATTAGGTCAACTTGCACTCGGACCCACTGCTGGCTAAGTATGGAACCCAATGGGTCACACACTTAGGACAGATAATCAAGGATTTAATTTGGAATTAAATCTCGTTTGCAGATGAACACACTAGCATGTGTTGCAAACCATGACTTCTACTTGAATCGGATTCGAGTTAGGGTTCCGATTTGGTCTTTTTTAGATCCAAATTCATTCCGGTTTGAATCTAATTGAAGATTTAAAACGTTGGGCTAACAATAGGCTAGCAATTGGGCTAACCTAAGAGGCTAAACCCCTTTCCCACATCGCCTAAAACCCCTCCCCCTCTCTTCCCACGTGCGCGCGCAAGGAGAAGAGTCCACACGCGCGTGGACTCTCTCCAAATCGCGTTTTTGCGTGAAAAGAAAGAAGGGAACGGCGTCTTTTGGCTGATGAGGCGTGGATCAGAGTCCACCTAGCCATGGACTCTTCAAAATGGGAATTACGGTGAAAAGAAAGAGAAAAAACTCCGAAGGGGCGCGACTCTTTTCTCTGCGCGCGCCCTTCTGAGTTTTTCTCGATCCCTCTTCGCGTCTGTCCATCCCAAAGGCCGTGAGATTAATCCCAAAGGCCGTGAGATTAATCCCAAGGGCCGTGAGATTAAGAGAGAAGACGTGAGAAGGGAGAGAGGGGCGTGAGAGGATTTTTCAGAAGGAGAAGGCGCCTCTCTGTCGCCTATTTAAGAAGAAGGCTTCACCGTAAAAATTCATTCCAGATTTTCTACGGCGAAGCCTTGCTTCTCTTTCCTTCTCCCTCTCCAGAAGACTGTTTCCCCCTCCTCTCTTTCTTCTTTGATTCCTTTACAGAGCCTAGGCTCTGTCGAATCTCAGAACAGAAGGAGAGTCAGAGAGAGAAACTCTCCGACGGTAAAGGAAGAAGGCGCCCCCTTTTTCCTTCTTTCTTACATTAAGACAACTTTGTCTTAATTTTCTTCTCCCTCCAAGACAAGCCTTGTCTCATTTTAGGACAAGGGCTTATTCTTAAGACAAGAGTGTCTTAAGAGGCCAGAACTGCCAAAAACTGGGAGAAGGGTAAGAGAGAAAGTTTTAGTCCCTGTTTGGCTAAAGGTGTCCTAGCCAATAGCCCATATATCAAGTTCTTGGGGTAGAACTTGATTGGAAGGAACCCAATTGAGGAGTCACTGTCTTGATCATCTGCTCGTGTGGATCACCATCGGAGGGCGGACAAGTGGACGCCTGGTGTGTTCAAAAGGTTACTCCATTTGGAGTTTATTTCTACATCAGATTGGATATAGCGATCTGAGGTTAGTATCTAAACTATGTTTAAATTTGGACATGCATGTAGTCATAAGTTTTAATTGCTAATAAGGAGATTTTGGGATTAGGGTTCGGACCTGATTTCATAAAGTTTTTTGAAATCCACACTTCCGCACTGGTCACCGAACCAAACAGTCCTCACCATGCCATACCAAAATGGCAATTAGTCTAGTGCTTCTATCACGGTCTGTCAGAAAGGCACAAGAAAATGGTGGATGCCTCATGTGGAGGAACGTTCATGCTTAAAAATGAACATGAGGCATGGCAGCTATTTAAAACCCTGAGTGAAAACTTCTTGCATCATATGTCTGCTGCCTATAGAGATCCTCTCATAGGATCCATAGGATCCAAAAGAGGGGGAATGTATGAAGTTGGTCATACTGTAGATATCTATAGCAAGGTATATGAGCTATCTCAGAAGCTTGACCAAATTTTTCAAGCTAGAAATACTTCCTCCTCATCTCATCACAATCATGATGTTTGTGTTATCTGTTCTAGTCCCAATCATCTGACAGGTGATTGTTTAGTCACTTACCAATTTCCCGAGCTCCTTCAAGAGCAAGCCAATCTAGCCCAAACCCGAATGGCTCCTAGACTAGGAAACGATCCATACTCGAACACTTACAATCCTGGTTGGTGCAATCACCCAAATTTTTCATGGAAACCCTAACCTGGTATCAATTCATCTGTTAGGCCCAACTATCAGGAGACCAACTTTAGAAGCATGCCATTTCGATAGTATCCAAGTGCCCCACAGCATCCATAACCTCCGTCGAATAATCATAACCCTTTGTTTCAAGAGAAGGTGCTTCAGCTTTGAAGGGGCTGAAAATGAATACCCAACTCCTCCAACCCCACACGTAATCCATTACCAAGCTAGAGACCTAGATAGGTCAACTAGCCACAGCTTTCAATCGGAGGGAGGAAGGTAAGTTACCTAGCCCGCCCATTAGCAATCCTAAAGTTCAATACATGGCTGAAAGCTCCTTCACTAGACTTGAGAATTTTCCTCCCGAACATGCTAAATCTATCACAATTTTAATAGTGGGAAAACATTTAACCAACCTGACTTGACCCAAAAGTAAAAAAAGGCTAAGCTAAAGAAGAAGAATAAAGAGGAGAAGGAATCCATTGGTCAAGCACCTATACCTGAGGCTCCATTTCCTAGAGCTTTAAAATCACCCCAACCATTGGATAAGAAGAATCTAAAAATGAATGAGATGCTTGAACTATTCAAGCAAGTCCAAATAAACTTACCTCTTCTCGATGCCATTAAGCAAGTTATGGCTTATGCCAAATTTTTTAAGTATCTGTGCACATAGAAACGAAAATCTAAAGCACACAAACCTAAGAAAATCTAGTTAACTGAGCAAGCCAGCTCAGTTTTTCAGCAGATAGCCCCATCCAAACTCAAAGATCCTGGTACCCCAATTATATCTTGTGTAATAGGGATCTCTCAATCAAGAAAGCCTTGTTAGATTTGGGTGCGAGTGTGAACCTTCTTCCAAGCTCAGTGTATGATTTGTTCGATTTCAAAGAATTAAAACCCATGATGGTGATGTTATAATTAGCTGATCGATCAGTCAAGGTACCTCATGGAGTGTTAGAGGATATGTTGGTTAAAGTAGATAAATTCTACTTTCCTATTGATTTTCTTGTCCTGGATATGGAAACAAGAAATAATCCTAGCCAAATCCCCATCATTCTTGGAAGACCCTTCCTAGCAACTGCCAATGCCTGTATAAATTATAGGATGGGGATTATGGATGTTTCTTTTGGAAACAAGAAAATGAGGCTGAACATTTTTAATGCATGCCAAGGACCTCCCACATATGATTATAATGAGGTAAACATGGTAGAAGAAGTTATCGAGGATAAAACTTCTAGTTTGCTTGACTCAGATCCTCTACAAGCATGCTTAAGACATTTCGAGGTGGATGATTTTAATGTTGATGGGTATACTGAAGAAGTGTCATTAGAAGTACTTGATTTTTGCACCACTCACCCATGGGCAAAGAAATATGAGCAGATAACCTCTTCTTTTGATACATCGATAGCTTCTTCTTATAAGACCTTACCTATACTGGAACAAGAGCCACACCTAGTCGTGGTAAAGGACCCCTTTTTCGAGCATGATTCCATCCCTGACTTGGTAGGTTCATCAAATGAATTCAAAGAAGCTATTAGAGAAACAATCTTGGATTCGCTAATAGACTACCTAATCAAAATGTCACTATAAGCATCGAGTAATGTAGTCTATCAGCACGATAGCTTCGATAATTTGATTAAGGATCTATTTTGCAAACATTATAATTGTACTGGATTTGATAATGTGGCTGGATTTGATAATGTGACTGGATTTGATGATGTGGCTGTATTTGATGATATGGAGCTAAGTGATCTATCAGATCCATCTTGGATATCAGATTTAAGCAATTTGTAGCATCCTCAAACACTTATCTAGCCTTTGCACTAGAACCAGTATTTCCCTTGCACATCAAGCCAGCTCCTGTTACTAATCTGGAAACATGTCTGAAAGGTACGTATAAGAAAAATATCATGTGGAACATTACTGATTGGACTTGTCAAACCATCCACCATGGTAAAAGATCAGCTTAGTCTGGCTAAAGACTATAAACTTAGCACTCTTGGGAGGTAGCCTAGTTCTTAACTTAGTTCATGCTTTTAGTTTTAGCAACCCAGTCATGCTTTTAGCTTTAACCTTTTTTTTCTTGTTTTTAGAATAAATTGAGAGGAATAATAAAAGAAGATTGCGAGGAACAGGCAACAAAAGAATGTCAAATGCTTAAATACCCTACCAGGTTGTACCTTTCCTTGCCATTATATTATTAGTATCCTCTTCCATTGGGGACAATGGAAATTAAGTTGGGGGTGATAATTAAATTAATCTAATCCTCGAGTAAAACTTTAATTGGTTGTTGTGTACAAGCTTTGTCTCGAATTGAAAATAATCAAGCTCGCTAAATGAGGAGTGATTAACAGTTTAGATAATTTTAGAGATACTGAAGGACGAATTATCAAGAAAATCCTATAAATGGTAAATTATAGACCAAAGATTTTTTGAGTAATTCCAAACCCTTTTTCCTATTGATCTCGATAAAGAATCATACTTATAATGGTCAAGCATCATAAAGAGTCCCAAGTTTAATCATTAAGATTTTTAGCATCTCTCACTGAGCAACCGGGCCCCTTCGCCTAAGTAAGCATTGCTGTTCGTATCAAAAGATGAGGATGTAAAGAAGCCCTTTGTAGAGTCAATCTTGACTTGAAGCTTTTTTGACTCGAGTCAGTAAGCCCGAGAGATGTTTAACACCTAATGCCCTAAAGACAACTGGTTTGGGAGTCATTGGCCTAAAGCTCGCTACAAGGGTTAACTAGAAAGCAAGATATCAGGACATTGCACAGACTCTACTTTTCATTTAAAAAAAAAAGCAAGGACTAAATAAATATTACACCAAAACCAAAGTAAGTTGGAAGATTTAGAGAGTGAGATAGAAAGTTGGGAAAAGAAAAACTCTTAAAACTTCCATGGTCTTCACTCTACCAATAAATGGGTTGAATTGGTAATCCAACTAAGTACATTTTTAATGGTCTAACTGGGTATCCTCTGATTTTAGAATTAGTAAGATGATTTTCATTTCTTGGACAGGTTAGTACACAAGACTAATTCATTTTCTTTACTCAAGGATGAGCAAAGTTCAAGTTGGGAGATGTGATAATTATATTTTTTATATATATAAGAGTATTTAATTAATAATTAATTATCTTTAGAATTGATATTTTTGTATACCTTTTGATAGGAAAAAAGGTCATCATTGTAGAGCTTGAATTATGAAATCCAACGGCGCAAATCAGACCTGAATCAGAGTTCATATGAGCCCAAAGTAAATTTTAGAAAGATTTTAGTATAGATTTCAAAGCAGTCCATCTTTTGGAACATTATTATAGCCGGTCCACCATGGACCAGTTGATTGGTCCATAAATCTCCCATCGATCCATCGCTGCCATGGCCAATGTGTTAGATGTATACCCGGAAAGCCATGTTGGCTTGACACATTTTTAATTTTAGGGCATGAACTTTGTACTTAATTTTTCTTTTTAATTAAAAGGGCATTAGTTTCATTCATATTGTTGTGTTTATGAATCATCCATAAAGTTAATGGATAATGACATATTCTCAAGAGTTGAGAATCTAAGGCATGTGTCTTTATAGATTAACTCCTAAAGGCTCCCGATTTTGGAATATCACGAGGACGGTGATTGATCTATTAAAATCGGTGCACATATCACTTCCCTTTCTGGGTAGATGAGTCTCTGACCTATAGTGTGGTGACACTGGAGTGAGAGTGTAGGTAGTTGAAGAGATCAATGGTAATAAGCATGACCAAGTACAGGAAGTTATACAGATGACTATTCACTCGTCAATAACTTTTTGATGCTATAGTTGTGTGAATAGTTCCTTGACCTAGAGTGTCTCAGCTACTCACAACAAGGTTGCTGTAGTTTGATAGCACAATCACATGGTTCCTATCCATACGGGACCTTGCAGTGTTCCTTGGCTACAATAAGTTTATTGTAGGAGTAGGGTGTTCACTTGTAGGAATCTATCAGCCTTGGTAGTATGGTATAATCCTTTGCAAGCTTAATGAGACTAAGTCGAGAAGTCTATGGCCATAGCAGGGTGATAATAAAAAGGTGTTTTCATTAGTATCACAATTGGACTTGAGTTGATTAGGTTAAGCATATGACTGATGGGTTTGACGAGTATCCGTAACCAACATCATGTCGGGATTTTGATAGAGGAACCGAATCACAGAGTAACTACACCTAGGAGATCCAATCTTATTCTACTAGATTACCACTACATACTGCTAGGTGTCACTAGTAGATTATAAGAGCATGTTAGGATCATTCTCTGATCGATGATCCTAATTAGGGTTGAGCTGAAATTGTTTCAGTCCATCAAAAAAAGTTTTGATGACGTATAATGGAGATTATAGCATGTCTCATTACCAGATAGGATAGGACCTAAGGGGTCACACACATTAGGAGCTCAAGTGACCAATCAGCAAATCAATTTGGACCTAATTGTAAGTGTTACAATTAATATTTGACCTAATTGTAAATGTTACAATTAATTGATTATGGATTAATTGTTAATTAATTTAAATTAGATTTAATTTAATTGAGTTAGACTTAATTAATTAATCCTAATTGATTCGGGTCAATGTCTACTTCGAAATGGTTTGATCGGATTTAAAATCGGCTTCAGTTTGACTGTAAAATCACTTCATTTGGAGCATGACCTAGAGTCCAGTTAGACTGGGACTCTCTCTCCTTGTCTCCCCTTCCCTCCACATGCCTACCTTGTGGGTCCCATTTATTTTGGGTGACAAAAGAGATGGGATGTGAAACCAAGGCACTAATGTGTTTTAACGTGAAGAGAAAGAGGGGAGGAGGAGTCCTTCTCTTTTACTCCTCTTAATTTTCAATCGGTTGAAATTGAAACATCGGTGTTTTGGTTTAAAGGGATGGGAGACTTGAATTTAAAAAAGGAAGAAATGTGGCCAACCAAGAGATTTGATTATTGGCATGAATAGTTCTCTCCTTACATCGTGAATTAATTTGTGGCGTCTTCTCTTCTCTTGGGCGCTATACCAGAGGTTCTCTCTCCAACACCAAGATACTATTCTTCTCCCTTTATTTGTTTTCTCTTTTCTTCTATGAGATATAGAAAGATGCTCTACTAGAGGAAGAAGAGAGGAAAGGGTCCAAAGATCTTGCATAGTTTGATTTGCATGATAGAAGCCGAAAGCCAGTCCGGATTCGGATCGACATAGTTTTTAAAGCGGGCGATTTGCAGAAAGAGGAGAGGGCTATAAGGATCTAGCAGTCCGGTACCCGCTATGACTCGGTTGTGAGAGCTTTGTGTGGATACCAACAGAGGTCGGCCAATTGCGTAGCTCCGATAGAATCTCGACTTTTTAGTAGCAGATCTGCACACTTTTTAGAGCAGGCCCGAATAGCGATCCAAGTAAGTATTTTATATTTAAAATAATTTTTATTTTAGATCTAATATTTTTCTCATGTTATGCAGCATGTTATAAATTTTTGATAAATAAATTAGATGTATTTATGAATTGCATTATTAGATATAAATTGTTTTTATATCTGCTTCCACTGCGATAGGCTATTGATGCCTGTTTAATTGGAATTTCTTATTCCTGGGAGAAAACCAACATAGTGGTCCATGGAGTAGGACCGTGGATCACAGAGCTCCGTTTGCACCCAAAATCGTCGAAGAGACGCCCCTGCTGCCACCCAACCCACCGATGCTTCCACCGTCGGCCGGAGAAGCACCAAACGATCGAAAAAGTCACCAGAAAAGGGTTGCTACCCTTCTTCACCTTCTTCTCCTCATCTTCACCATTCAAAGCCACCCATCACTGCAAGGAAGCCCTCTTCTATCATCACAACAACCACCGAAGCCATCCCCTTCTCCTAGAGAAGTCATCGGCGCCGCCAATCGCCGGTTCACCCATCCAAAAGCCTTCTTCCACCATGGAGCTGCTGGTCTTCTTCATCTTCACCATTCCAAGATCTAACTTTTCAAGCCATCGGACCTCCTGCCTTCCTTCTCACCAGCAAAAGGTGTCTCCCATTTCCGGAATAGAAGTCGAAGAAGCTGGTGGTGTCCGTTCCCTCGCCTCCACGAAAGGATTTCGAAGCCCATCGCTACTCTGCCTTCCATCCTTCTCCTGCTGCCAATCCAAACCCTTTATGGAGCTGCTGTCCATGCATCCTCCCTGCCTCAAGATCATCATGGGCTTCTTTTCAGACATTGCCATTCACCACGAAGTCATTAGCTTATTGTCAGGATGTCCGAATGGGATAGGGAGATCAAAAGTGCGATGGGATAACTGGATTGTGAGTTTGATTTTTGAATGGAGATATGATCATGGAAGGAGAAACAAACTCAAGAAGGATATGCAGAGTTGTTATGAGGATCATGCAAGCGACTACTGGTATTGAGCCAATGGATGCGAGGATAGGAAGATAGCACCGAGATTCTTGGGCAGATTGAGATAAGAAATCACCGCGATTTCCATACGGGCTCGAAGAGGTGTTTTCCTTCTATAAAATCTTCAATCTTTCTTCACTCCAAAGGAAGGATTCAGACTTTCATATCTCTGCTCCACCTCTCCGCTCTATTCTGTATTCAACATCATTTCACTTTATTCCACCCATTCACTTCTACTTCCTGGATCCTAATTTGATGCTGAGGTGATGCCATGACTCCGCCACTTCCACCATTCCAAAGAGTTATAAATTAGAAAAGGGAAAGAGGGACCCTTCTTCCCGTAATTATTTCTTTTATTGATGTACTTTATGCTTCAAGAAATAAAAGGTTGTTTATTTTATATTGATTCATGTTTTATTTTTATTGAAGTAGTATAATTCGTGATTAAGGTATATAAGTCAAGCTTATGAGATAAGTTTCCTTCTTTTCTAGTGAATAAGATAACTTGATTGATTTATACCTAAGGGACGGGCCGTGATTAACGGGTGCGGGCCGTACTCTCAAGATAGATCATATCTTGATTTTTTTTCTTCATTGGTATTTCTGCTTATTTCACTATTCTACTTTTTTTAATATTAGTTTTATTTTCTTTATGTAACATAAAAGTCTTTGAGGATTGGACCCTTACTCCCACTATTCTATTTTAGATTAGTAGAATTAAGGTTTTAAATCGGTGTATAGTGACGTGCACTAGGGTTGCGGGCCTCATACTCACCCGAGACCTGACTAACCACAAGCTGAGAATCTATGAAGACCTTCAGGCACTTTGTGCCCAGCTCACAGGATACCCTCAGTCCTGCAAGGAGCACATCTTACTCAGCCTGGTTATTGGTCCCCTTGAAGAGGTGTAGCGCATAGTCTATAATGACCCCGTCAAGATTAGCAAGAATGAGGTTGGCTCCACTCCCTCCGATGTTGGACATGCCGTCGACATGGAGGATCCATGTCACCATTCCCAGGGTCGGGTCTGGCCCAAGTTCAGCTTGCTAGTTTGCTTCCTTTGGGTCCTCCCCCACCCAAGCACATTCTAATAGGAAGTCAGCAAGGACTTGCACCTTCTGTGTTGGCCATGGGTGATAGGTGATGTCGAACTCATTGAGTTTTATCACCCACTTAACCAGGCACCTCGAGGTATCAGGGCAGCTCAAGATGGCCCTTAGAGGCTGGTCAGTGAGGACAGTGATCGGGTGCGATTGGAAGTAGGGCCTGAGATGTTGCACAAACACTATTAGTGCAAAAATAATCTTTTCAGATTGGGTGTACCTAGTTTCCACATCATGGAGCAGCTTGTTGGTATAGTAGACTGGCCGCTGGGAGCCGTCCTTATCAGTGTGAACTAGGACTAAGCTGACCACTTCAGGTGAGACTACTAGGTACAGGAGGAGCTCTTTCCCCGGCTTCGGCCTAGATAGCAATGGTGGGAAGGCGAGGATCTTCTTCAGCCCCTTGAATGCCTCACTACACTCCTCCATCCAAGTGAAGCCATGCATCTTGCACAGCACCTTGAAGAATGGCTGGCGCGATTGGTAGAATGCGAGATGAAATAGCTTAATGCCATGACACATCCGGTCAAGTACTGGACTTCCTTCTTGGAGATAGGATATCTCATGTCTGTGATCACTTGGATCTTCTCAGGATTGACCCCTATTCCCCTCTGGGTGACCATGAATCCCAGGAACTTTCTCATCGTGATGCCAAATGCATATTTGATGAAGTTTAACTTCATTTGATAGAGGTGGAGGTTGTCAAAAGCATCTGCCAGGTGGCAACATGATCCGACTCTGGTATGCTCATGACCGACTTTGGTCTGCTCATTACAAGCATGTCATCTACATAAACTTGCATGTTGCAGTTGATCTGGTGATGCGGGAAAACTCTAAGACTGCTAAACATGCATGGAAAAATAGTAAAATATTTTTTTTATGATTTTTATAATTTTAGTTGCAGGCTAGATCCCTAAAATAATATAAGAACTAGCAGAAAGACTAGCAATGCAAAGAATCATCGGATCGCAGGCTGAGAAAAACATGCAAACTAGTAAAATATCCAAGACCTGAGAGTTGAGAAATCTATGGCTGATCTGGGTGGTTCAGGCTGCAAAGAAGGCCTCCTCAGGGGAGGGGAAGCACCTCAGGGGAAGATCCTACAAGCATCAGTGTTAATCAAAATAGTAATTAAAAAATAAGAAAAGGAACTATGGGTTGAAAGAAATCAGGATTAGGGTTAGAAGATGGCTGTTTGAAGCTTATTGAAGATCTCCTTGCTTGGCAGCCTAGGGCACTCCTTCTTAGACGTGTGAAGACTTGGATGGCAATGAGTTAGGGTATGGAAAGATGCTAGGGCAGTAAGGAATTTGTCCAAACATTAAAACACAAACCACAGAACCAAAACAAAACACCAACACAAGGTAGTAACTCAAATTTCAGCAAATTGTATTCATAAGAAAGAGATGCTTACAAGAGGGGGAGGGCTGTGGTATTTATAGAGTTCCCATGCCCTCACTAACCTTGGTTACACTTGGATTACAAGATCTCTTCCCAATTGGAATACAAGTCCTTTCCTAGCTAGGTTAGAATTACAAAGTTTCAAAAGGACTAGAAATCCCAACTAGGTTAGAATTTTGACCTAGTCTTCTCTTCTTTCCTCTCCCAACTTGGCTTGGACTTGGTCAAACTCCTCAAATTCATTATTGGACCTTGGGGAAGCAGCAAGGACACCTCCTTCATGGGCTTGGATGAAAATTTGAGGGTTCCAGGTGGGCTTCTAGAGGTTGGGTGCATGGGCTGGCATATTCCAGGAAATCTGGCTAGAATCTTGCTTCTTAAGGGCTTGGGCTTGGTCCCTGGGCTTGACTTTAAGGCTTGGAGTGCTGGAATAACCTAGAAAAAATGGGCTCCTGGCATATGGAATATCCTGGAAGCATCTGGAGGGAATTTGGCATCTGAAATGGCACCCGGAAAAAATCAGGGCATAATCAGGGCACCTGGGTGTCGATTGAGCTCCCTTAAGCTGGTGTAACTGCTTCTGGCTTCAGAATGAGATATGGTGGAACTTCAAAATAGCATAGCCTCCTCCCTTGTACAAGAAGTGAACTCACACTAGACTCATAATGGTATAAAGGACTCAATGTACTAGACTAAGTTGAGGGTTGAGACAAATCAACTAACCTCAACTTATTACAAGACTCAATTCTAGTTGATTAAAAAATTTGACACATGGCTAGGTAAACCAAATAGGGCCCAGTAATTTGTATCTGATCCTGGTGCCCCCACCAATTCTCCCATGGTGGGAGGAACTCAACCCTGTCGAGTGTGGGATAACTTGGCTCTCATAGTGCTCAAGTAGGTTTGGGTTGAGGTGCTGCAGATCCTCACGGGTGATCCACGAGTCCTCAGATTCTGGCCGACCTTGCCACCGGACCAAGTACCTCTGATAGCCATAATTCTTGGTACATATGGCTTGATCATCCAGGATTCTCTCAATCTTTTCTTCACTATTTGGCCAATTATATGTGGACAATCTGGGGTGGGTTCTCTCTCAAAGGGAGGGATAGGCTCAAGGTGCTCGCTAGGTATCGCTGCTGGCTCCCTAGACTCTATAAGATCTGAGATGATGAAGGTAGAGCTAATACCTAAATCTGGTAGTATCTCATGCATATAGGCATTGGATCCACAGATATTCATTATCTTGGATGGGCTAGCTTCGCGAGCAGAAAATTCTTTACAACTACAAAATACCCTGCAAAATTCTTTATCTCTCTTTTGGGAATTAGCCAAGTTCTTAGTTAGTTCATTAGTTATATTTGGCTTTTGACTAATTTCCATATGCATATGCTGTGCAGAGGGTAGTGTAGGTGCAGACAAATGTGTTTGGACTATGAATTTTATTGGACACGAGATTGACACCTAAATGACTCGACTAGACATCCTTTTTTAAGAAATTTATTGAACTCTACGGGACAAAACCTAACAGACTGTAGATTTATTAGGTTTGACCCTCACATGACATGCACATGAAAACTTACTATGTGCTTCTAGTAAATGCCAAAGGGTTTGCAAGAAGTATGATGCAAATTTAACATGTGCAAGGAATGAATGTAACATGCAAACCTTTACATGATGCAGGTGAATGGTTAAAAAAAATAAGAAAACTCAAGAAAAGGCAAAAAATAAGAGATGGATTCGGGGTTAGTCTGGTAGGAAAAGGATTCAGGATTGATTGGATGACTAGGATATAAGAAGGGGTGTCAAGGATTAATCCTAAACTAATAAGATTGACCTTAAGGGGTTGGTGTCTATCTACTAGGTCTGCCTTATGGAAGAATGGGTCACTAATTTTAGGGAAAAGATCTTCAATTGGGATCAAGGAAGTGACTTCATCTTGAGGGTACTAGGTGAGATAAGCCAAGTCCTCAATAAACTCTTTTGGCTCAGGAAATTCAGGACTAGGCTCTACAATTGGATCCTCTTCTAAAGTCTCCTCTAATTGCTCTTCCATTGTAGCTTGGGTGTGATCTGGGTATCTAACTCTGGGTCGGCCACTAACTGATTATGGTCAAGGTTAGCTAAATCTAGATTGGCTACTACTTGGGTATGGTCAACTAATATTGGGTGGTCTTCTACCTAGGTATCTATTGATTCAACTAACAATGAATTGGCTTCTACCTAGGTTTGGTCATAATCAACTAATCCTGGGTCTTCTATAAGGTACTCTTCTAGATCTTCAATAGACTCATACTCCTCTACCAGACTTGGGTCAGCCTCATATATTTCTTCTTCCAAGTCATCTTGGTGAGCCAATGGGGTGGTAAGAGGGGTTTGGCTCATGGGAAATTGACTAGGGTCTAGGGTAACAGGGGTGGGTAAACTTAGGGTTATGGGTTCAAAGGCTATGGGTTTAAAGGTTATGGATTCAAAGATTATGGGCTCAAATATAGGGGTATCAATCCTATAGGGTTTAGGTTGATTAAGGGATAGTAGGTTACTATTGGGTTCATATCTAGGTACTATGGATTCCTGGGGTCTATAGGGCAAGGGTTCAACTCTATGGGACTTGCCTAGGGTTCCTAATTGGTCTCCTACTTGATCAAAACTATGGCTTGCTTGATTACTTGATTGGATCAGTTGGTCAAGCTTAGCATCGGATTGGTCAAACCTACAGTCTATTTGGGTAATCTGATTTTGGGTTTGGGTGTTGGATTGGTTTATTTGGGTAAGCTAGGCTTGGGTTTGAGCATTCATTTGGGCAAGTTGAGCTAGAATGGTCTCCAAAGTGGGTTCCATGGTTGAGCTGGGTTGAGGTTTGGACGTTTGATATTGGGTTCCTAATCTAGTGGTCATGTAACAAATCAAACAATCAAAATAAAATAATGCAACCAAGCATGCAAAAGAGAAAGAAAAGGCTAGTATAATCTAGTGTTTCCTTGACCTAAAGCCAGAAACTGGGTGGGTCAGCTCAACATACACCTAACCCAACAGCTAATCCTTCCACTGGCCAGGTAGGAGGTGGGAGTGTGGGAGGCCCCCCCTGATTTCGCAGGGTCCCAATTAAAAACTACAACACCACTTAGGTTGTTTGACTTTGGACCCCCAGCCTTAGACACCAGCTTTCAGTAATAGCTAAAAGGTTAAATGCACTAGTTGGCCCACACAGCTCGAACCCAACCTGTTGATGTCTCCTAGCCCACTAGGGCAAATTAGGTCTAATTGATTTTTAATTAGGCTTGGGTTAGTATGATGATGGTGGTTTTGGGCCCAGGACAGATGATGAAATCCTGCCCTGATCTGAGATTTTGAGTTGCCCTTAAGATTAGGTTAAAATGATGGCAATCAATGGCCCTAATGCAAGCTAAAACAATCAGAAAATAAAATATTTTTTAATGATTTATGATGTGTCAAGTTAGGTTTAAGTTAATTGGGGTTATCAAACAATGTTTATCTTGGGATTGGGGATTTGGTAGTTGATTAGGTTTGGTTGAGTCAAGATGCAGAATGTAACAGAAATTAGTGAATTGGGATTCCAGTTATTGTAGTGTTTGACATAGATCCTGATGCATAAAAAATTCAAAAAAAAACCTAGAATAGAAGATGGATAGTGTTGATGAAGCCTACCAAATTTCATGCCAGAAAAAAATAAGATGATAATGAAAACCTAGGGTTTTCTGGACTACTGCATAAATTATTAGGATTCTGTTAGGGTTCCTATCATGCCAAATTTTAATCACTAAAAATAATTAAAATTTTGATAATTACTAGGATAGAACAAAGGACATGAAGTTCAAATTTCACAAAAAAATAAAATATTTATGATGCCAAAACCAGATGAAACCCAGACACCTAATGCAGTGGACAAAATACAGAAATTAGGGTTTGTGAGTGCAAAGCAAATAAAGACTATCCTAAACCTGCTCTGATACAAAACTGATGCAGGACAACTCTAAGACTACTAAACATGCATGGAAAAATAGTAAAATAACTTTTTTATGATTTTTATAATTTTAGTTGCAGGCTAGATTCCTAAAATAAAATAAGAACTAGCAGAAAGACTAGCAGTGCAAAAAATCATCGTATCGCAGGCAAACACATGCAAACTAACGAAATATCCAGGACCCGAGAGTTGAGAAACTCCCAGTTTAGGATAGTTTGCCTTCATCAAATTAGATAATCAGAGAAGGGATGGTTTCTTACCAGTCAAAGATTAAATTTCAGTAGTAGAAGGGATCACTCGCACTCTGATCGAAGCTTGGAAGAAGAAGTCTTGTTTCCCTTGAATCTGATGGCTGATTTGGGTGGTTCGGGTAGCAAAGAAGGCATCCTCAGGGGAGGGGAAACACTTCGAAGATCCTATAAGCATCAGGATTAATTAAAATAGTAATTAAAAAATAAGAAAAAGAACTATGGGTTGAAAGGAATCAGGATTAGGGTTAGAAGATGGCTGTTTGAAGCTTGTTGAAGATCTCCATGCTTAGCGGCCTAGGGAACTCCTTAGATGTGTGAATGCTTGGATGGTAGTGAGTTAGGGTGTGGAAGGATGCTAGGGAAGCAAAAAATTCATCCAAATAGTAAAACACAAACCAAAGGACCAAAACAAAACACCAACATAAGGTAGTAACTCAAATTTCAGCAAATTGTATTCATAAGAAAGAGATGCTTACAAGAGGGGGAGGGGTGGGGTATTTATAAAGTTCCCATGCCCTCACTAACCTTGGTTACACTTGGGTTACAAGTCTTCTTCCTAATTGGAATACAAGTCCTTTCCAAGCTAGGTTAGAATTACAAAGTTTCAAAAGGACTAGAAATCCCAACAAGGTTAGAATTTTGACCTAGTCTTCTCTTCTTTCCTCTCCCAACTTGGCTTGGACTTGGTCAAACTCCTCAAATTCATTTTTAGACCTTGGGGTATCAGAAAGGATGCCTCCTTCATGGGCTTGGATGAAAATTTGAGGAGTCCAGGTGGGCTTCCATAGGTTGGGCGCATGGGCTGGCATATTCCAGGGAATCTGACTGGAATCTTGCTTTTAAGGGCTTGGGCTTGGCCCCTGGGCTTGATTTTAAGGCCTGGAGTGCTGGCATAACCAGGAAAACATGGGCTCCTGGCATATAAAATATCCTGGAAGCATCTGGAGGGAATTTGGCATCTGAAATGGCACCCGAGGAAAATCAGGGCACAATCAGGGCACCTGGGTGTCAATTGAGCTCCCCTAAGCTGGTGTAACTACTTCTGGCTTCAGAATGAGGTATGGTGGAACTCCAAAATAACATAGCCTCTTCTCTTGTACAATAAGTGAACTCACACTAGACTCATACTAGTATACAGGGCTCAATGTACTGGACTAGGTTGAGGGTTGAGACAAATCAACTAACCTCAAATTATTACAGGACTCAATTCTAGTTGATTAAAAAATTTAACACATGGCTAGGTAAACCAAATAGGGCCCAGTAATCTATGTTTGATCCAGGTGCCCCCACCATCTGGTCCCTGAAGACCTTGCTGACCAGGTGCTGGTACATGGCCTCTACATTCTTGAGACCAAATGGTATCATCTTATAATAGTATGTACCTCTATCAATCACAAATGCAATGTGCTCCTTGTCCTCTGGGTGCATGCAGATTTGATTATATCTAGAGAACGCATCCATGAAGTTGAGGTACTTGTGGCCAAGGTTGTGTCCACTAGTTGGTCGATCTTGGAAAGTGGGAAGCTATCCTTCAGGCCTGCCCGGTTGAGGTCGGTGTAGTCTACACAGATCCTCCACTTTCCTGAAGCTTTCTTTACCATCACCATATTAGCAAGCCTGTCAGGATACTGTACCTCGCAAATGAAGCCTGCTAAAAGGTGCTTCTCAACTTCCTTGTTGATTGCCTTTTGTTTCTTCGAGGTGAAACTCCTCTTCTTTTGCCAAATCAAGTGACAGCTGGGATCAACGTTCAGCCTGTGGGTGATCACTTTTGGTATGATTCCAGGCATGTTCATGGCGGTCCAAGCGAAGACGTCCATACTGGCCTGCAAGAAATTGAGTAGATGGGACCTCTCTTCTTTAGGCAGTAGGACTCCCACTTGCACAGTCTTCAAGGGGTCCTCTATTAAAGGGAAGGATAGTAAGGGCTCAATTGGTCCACCCATTAGCTCTGGTTCTGCTTGATTCAGTTGGTCAATGGCTGGGATCAAATCAGCCCCTCATGATCCCGGGATGGCCTGTAGGGAGTGCTAGATCGGCTGGTGGGACCCTCTCATCTCTCCGGTCCCCCAATGGGTCGGAAACTGAAAAATGAGACATCTTATGGAGATGGTGGCATCAAGCATGTTTAGGCCGGGATGTCCCAAGATCACGTTGTAAGGCAAGGGGAGCCTCATAATGGTAAATGTTGTTAGCATAGTACTTTACCGAGGTGGGGTCCCAAAAGTTACTGGGAGTGTAATCTCTCCCTCAACTCTGACTGAATCCTGGGTGAAGCCCACTAAGGTCATAAATACCGACCTTACTTGGTTAGCGAAAAAGTTCATCCTTGCAAAAGCATCATACAAATGGTTATCTGCAGAGCTTCCACTGTCAACCATAATTCTTTTTATAGGATGTTTCGCTATCATCATTTCTATGATGACAGCATCATTATTTGGGTTTTCTATCCTGGTTGACCCTTCTCCCTCGTAGGGGAGCACATCATCATTTTCCTCCCTCCCCCTAGCCCTCTTCGAAGTTCTCCCTACCCCTTAGGAGATCATCCCGACAGACTTCTCAGTGGGCTGGTTATCGATGGCGAGTGATCGAGGCTCTTCATTTTGGGCTACTGGGGGAGCTCCTCCCTCCACATACTTCCCGAGATAGCCATGCATGATCAGGTCTTCTATCTCCCTCTTCAAATGGTGGCATTCTTTTATATTATGGCCATGGTCCTAGTGGAAGCAACGGTAGCGAGACCTATCACATCCAGTAGACAGCCTCAATTGGAGAGGTCGGCATAGAAAGCGCTCACCCTCGATCTCCATCAGGATCTTCGCTCTCGAGGTAAGGAGAGGAGTGAAAATCTCTTCTTTGGTGGGGTCGACTCTGGATCTTAGCCCTAATCGTGGGGCCGGTGCCGTCTTCCAGGCCTGGGGAGTGGATGCTTCCCTAATGGGCTGCCTCTTCAGGGGCCTCCTATCAAGCTCCCTCCTAGTGTGGTCAGCCTCCTCCGCTCAGATGTACTTATGGACCCATATGAGGAGCTCCGAGTAGGTCTTCGGAGGCTTCTTATTGAGGGAGTATGTGAAGCGGGAGGTCCACAGCCCCCTCTTCAGGGTTAGCATGGTGACTAGCTCATCGAGGTGGTAGTTCTCTAGGGTGGTGGCTTTAAATTAGGACATATCCTAAAGGGGCTCTCGATTTTGCTGACGGATCGAGAAGATACTATCGGCTTCACATGGCACCTTTCTGCATGCATCAAAGTGTGCCATGAACTTTTTCTCCAACTAGGAGAAAGAGTCAATGCTTTCAAACACGAGTATGGAGAACCAGGCTCGAGCAACCTTCCTAAGGATAGCCAAGAAGGTAATGTAGAAGAGAGCATCAGCAGCCCCCTGATCCCTCATAAGGGCCTTATTGCTTTCCAAGTGGTCCAAGGGGTCGGTTGTCCTGTTGTAGGGGTCAACCTATGGCATAAAGAACTGGCTGGGGATCGGTTTCTTTTGGATCCTACGGGAGAAGGGGGATGGGTTTGGTAAGCTGTGGTTTCACTGGGGGAGCCCTGAATCTCTGCAAACCGACAGGAAAGGTCAGCCAATTTGTGCTCCTGCTCTTCAAGGCACCTCTCTACTTGGAGATGGATAGCCTTATTAGTGGACCCTTCGATGGAGGCCATCAGGGGTGAAGGAGGTGTGGAGTAGGGGAACTCTTCCTAAGTTTCTGTCCATGCCGGCATCACTGGTGCGAGTATGCACCATGTTCCGAGACTGAGGAGCGGCTGGTGCGGGCACCAGGGCCAATAAAAGTCGATAGGTTGAACCCACATCCCTGTGGTTCACCTGTCAGTAAAACCCTGAACCCAACCCTATTTATCATGTAAATATTTATTTTAAATTTTGTTATTTTGGTTTTGTTAGGGTAAACCCCTTTTATGAACTAAAATTAGGGTTTTATTTAGCCTTTTTTGGGCTCTCCTTTTACCAATTTATTAGTTATGTCAACCCCTGTTGGGCCAAGCCCTATTTACTGGATTATAGCCATTTTATTTTGATTTTGTGCCTCTTGATCAATTGATCAATTGGGCTTTAGTTATTTTTTGAGTCCTATAAAAATTAGTATTGAGTCTTGTATTACAAGGGAGACCCAATTGTAAGACCCATGTGACTCAAATCAAGATCCATGTGCTAGCACAAGTTCTTACCATATGCCATTCTATTTGGCACCATGTTTGCATAATTTTAGGACAACTACTGCCACATCACCAGGGGTACAATAACACATGGCCTATCACTTGTGTTTGGACATGCTACAAAATTAAGACAACACCACATGGTCGGCCCATGTGAAGAAAAAAATTAGGTGCCACTTATTTTTGAGATAAGTAAAGCAAAAGGACTTCTCCCAGATGGCACCCTTCTACTCACAATATTCCATGTCAAAATGAGGAGTTCGGCCAAGCAAAAGTCCTCTTCCTTGATGACACTTGCTAGGGAATTTCAAGCCAAATACCTCATCTCAAGTGTTGGAGGTCCAAGGGTTTTAATTACTAGCATTTTACTCAAACAGGTTACTAAGTTTCTTAAGCTTCAAGAACTCAAGAGTTTTATCAGAACTCTTAAGTCTTTTCCAATCCAAATTTAAGAGTCCAAGCACCTGCAGAAGGCTACATTATCAAGATTCCTGAGTCCACCCATCATGACTAATCCAGGAAGCGATCATGGCTCTTCATCAAAGTCTCCATCTTAGCGCCAACCTTGGATAAGAGTCCTGTTTAATCCATCAAGCAGGAGTCCAGACTACTTAGATCAAAATTTCAGAGTTGTAATTCAAAGGGAACAAGAGTCTTGTATCTGAGTCCCTTACTTCACTGGTTAGGGATCTATAAATACCCCACCAGCCCCCCTTGTAATTCATGAAATTAATATTGAAATACAACAAAATTCTGTTGAATTTTTCCTTTGCTGTGTACATCACGGGGTATGAGGCCCTTCCTTTGTTCCTTTGGAGCATCGCATGGTTTGAGGCCCTATTTATCCAAGCCATCAAAAATCCAAATCCACCATTCCTGAACCCTTCTTTCTTTCATTCTTTCCTTTCATTTGTTGCTTCCTAATTCGTATTTCTTTGTTGAGTGTGCAGGTGATCAAGAATTGAAGCCAGGGTTTCTTGCCTCCAAACCAGCATTGCATGAAAAATCGAAGCTCGGAAGCAAGATCTTGAAGTCCCAACTCTACGATCTTTAGAGTCCTGCTGGATCTACATCAAGAGAGCGATCTATGTTGGTAACACTGAACCTTTCCCTTCTCATAAATTCTGAATCATTGAAAAAAATCCTAGTTTATGGTGGTTTCTCAACCACCAGGTCCTGCTTTTAATTTCTTTATAGGTTTACTAGTGCGGGTAATAGACTAATTAGTTTCCTTTACTGTTTCCTTTAAGCACTCCTTTAAAATCTAAAATATAAAAATATTAATTACTTTTTTTATTATTATTTGTTTCGCATCAATTTTGGTATTAGAGCAGGTTAAATTAGGGTTTAATCTCTCTTGTGTCGATTTAGTTCTCTTTAAGTACTCTGATCGGGTGCTTCACCATGGCCATCCGGTCATAAGAAAAACTAAGGCTGAAAAACCCTCACAACCCATTCAAATGAGATTTCTTATGGCATGTAGGGGTGCCGCTATGAATTGACCCCTGAAGAAGAAAACAAAGAGATAGGTTTTAATTTCTGCATTTCGGCCATCTTAGTACATGCTTTGTTTTTTTCATTGTTTTTGTAGGTAGATAACTCAAAATTGCCTAATTCTTTTTTTGTTGGATCCAACATAATTGAAAGTATTTTTCAAATTTTTCTCATGAATTATTACAGTCTTTAGATTTTCTGCTTACCAGAATATTGACTGAGAATATTCTATTCTGAATTTCAGCAATTCTAGTATAGGGTTCTTTTTGCATAAATCTTGTATATTTTAATTTCCTGCATCTTAGAATTTTTTATGCAAACTATTTCTACTGAAAAACAAAATAAAATAAAATAAAATACAAAAAAATAATTAATTTTATTTTTCTATTATTTTAATTTGATTGCATCTAGGGTTTCATCTTGTGTGTGCATCATCAAGTAACCTAATCTTAAGGGCACTTGAACATCTCAGACCAGGGTAGGAGCTTGTTGGATTTGGCTCCTTAATTTTGATGATTAACAAAAGGTTGAGTATATGTTTGGACTAATGTTTCATTTCAAGATAAAGTTTCAGGACTTAGGTTATTCAAAAAGAGTATCAAGAGTACAATGATGAAACCAAGATTGCTTGATTTTGGAAAGAGCTTTTCTACTTTGAACAAGATCAAATTTCTCATATTGGACCTTATTATTAAGAAGAAATTGACAAAAGTAACAAAGGCTTAGAGAAACTCAAGCATGGTACGCACCTCTCCAGAGTTTCAGAACATTTCAGACCAGAGGTTAACCCCCAGAGGTCGACACCTTGCCAAAGGTTGACCACCAGAGGTCGACTCATGAAGAAAAGAAAAGTTCAGCTAGGCCGGCACAGCAAAATTTCAGTGGCACACTTTAGAGGTCGACCACCAGAGGTCGACACCTGTCCAGAGGTCGACACCAGAGGTGGACTCATCGCCTGAGAATTCAAACTGGGCAGAACTATGGTTTCTGGATTTTTGCCTAAGACAAACTAGAGGTCGACTCATGAGGTCGACTCATGAGGTCGACACTTGATCCAGAGGTCGACTCATGAGGTCGACTCATGGCATAACAGCTAGTTTTGCTGAACTTTTGATTTGATTTCTAATGGCCATAAATGGCCATATTTTTTATTCTAACGGTCTTGTGGAGTTGTTTCAGCTTGAATGAGGTATTTAACCTCCACCTAACTTCAAAAAAGACAAGGAGACAAAGTGAAAAAGAAGAGAGTGAAAGTACAAAGCCTTCAATCAATTCTAAGCCAAAAAGAGTGAGAAAACCAAGAGATTCCTTAGCCAAAAGCTTTCCATCTTTGAGGAATCCAACTTTCAAGTGTTTGGCATTTAGTGAGGTCCAAGATTCCAAGAGAAAGGCTTGAAGAGTCTCCATCAAGAGCTACATCGAATTACTTTTTGCTCAAAAGGAGTTTGTCTTGTTTTATTCATTGTATTCATATTCTTTTTGTCCTAGGCTAGTTTCAAGGGAATTTGAAACTAGTGTGAGGTTTGTTGGTGAGCCAATTGATAAAACCAACTAGGGTTGCTTGTAAGCCAGAAGTCAAAACAAGTGAGTGAGGTTTGTTGGTGAGCCAATTGATAAAACCAACTAGGGTTGCTTGTAAGCCCGAAGCCAAAACAAGTGTGTAAGGTTTTGACTTGTGATCCTTGGAAAACAAGTCGGCTGTAATCTAGAAAAGATTATAATGGAAATTCCCAAGTGGAGATTGGGGAGTGGATGTAGGTGCTAGGTGCACCGAACCACTATACTTCTTGTGTGTTTGCATTGCTTTACTCTCTATCTTCTTTTGCTCTTTAATTGTTGTTATCTTTCATTACTTCCATTGCACAATTACTTGAGCACTATTACTTTTCACCTTTGAACTTGATAGCACATATATTGCTTTAATTTTTAAAATACCCAAGTCACCCCCCCCTCTTGGGCACCATATCTGGGCAACAAGTGGTACCAGAGCACCGGTACTCTCTTGTAGGTCCAACGATCTTGAGTGAAAGATCATGGCCGCCCCAATTGGAATGGGTGTAGTTGAAGGTCAAGCATCAAATCACCCTCCTTTCTTTAATGGCACAAACTACACTTACTGGAAAACTCGTATACGCATTTACTTACAAGCTGTAGACTATAATATATGGAGAGTAATTACTAAAGGGCCTCATCAGCCCACTCACTTGGTTAATGGCATTATCACCTCAAATTCTGAAGAAGAATGGGATGACAATGACATCAAACAAGCTGAGTTAAATGCTAAGGCGATGAATTTGCTATTCTGTACACTTGACCTAAGTGAATTTAACAGAATATCAAATTGTATTTCCGCTAAAGAAATTTGGGATACACTTGAGGTTACCCATGAGGGTACACACCAAGTGAAGACCACAAAGGTGAACATGCTCATTCATACGTATGAGATGTTCAGGATGGAACCAACTGAAAGTATCAGTGAAATGTATACTAGATTTACCAATATAGTAAATGGTATGAGAAGTTTGGGAAAAATTATATCTAATGGTGAACTGGTTAACAAACTTCTCAGGTCTCTTCCGGCTTCATGGGATGCGAAAGTAACAACCATAGAAGAAGCCAAGGATGTCAATACTCTACCTCTTGAGTAGCTTCTTGGATCACTGATGACTTACGAGCTTTCACTAAAGCAGAAGACAGTGGACAATGACAAGAAAAAGAAAGCCATAGCCTTCAAGTCCACTACAAAGAAAGAGTCAAGTGATGAATCAGAAGAAGAAGCTGATGATGATGAGACAGCCCTCATTACAAGAAAATTCAAAAGATTCATGAGAAAGAAGAAGGGCTTCTACAAGAAAAGGCCACAAAAAGGTGATCACAATAAAGATAAAGAGAAAGAAAAAGAAAGGGATCCACCCATCTGCTTCGAGTGCAAGAAGCCTGGACATTATAAAACGGATTGCCCTTTGCTTAAAAAGAGTCGAAGGATGTTGAGAAAGAAAGCCATGATGGCTACCTGGAGTGAGAGTGAGGACTCCAGCAGTGATGAAGAGCAGCAGGTAGTCGCCAACCTATGTTTTATGGCCAATGAAGATGATGAGGTAAATTCTGAACCTGAAATTGAATTTACTTTTAATGAATTACATGATGCTTTTGATGATTTAGTTATGGAATATGAAAAACTAAAACTGAAAAATAAGAAATTAAGAAAGCTAAATCAAGAACTTACCAAAAGTTCAGACAAGTTTTCAACTGAAATTGAAAATTTAATTCAAGAAAACAAGAAATTAACTGAACATGTAAAGATCTTGAAAAATGATAAGGACAATCTTTTAAAAGAAAAGGATTCTTTGAAAAATAATAGAAGTTTTGAAACTAATGAGAAAATTAAAAAATAAAACAAAGAACTGTTGCTTCAAAACAAGAATTACAAAGAAGAGTTAGAAAAATTAAAACCTTTTGTAGAAAAGTTTACTTATAGTTCAGAAAAATTAAGTATGCTTTTAAACAGTCAACATGCAGTTTTTAACAAAGCTGGACTTGGATTTAAGCCACATAATCAGCAAAAACTTTACAAAAACTTTTTCATACATGCATCTTCTAATATTACCTGCTATGCATGTGGTAAGCTAGGACATAAATCATATCTTTGTAATAGAAGAAAATTAAATACCTTTGGAAAGATTTGGGTTCCAAAAGGAACCAATTTGACTAACCTTAAAGGACCCAAGATGACTTGGGTACCTAAAGTTTCAACTTGATCAATTTCTGCAGGTGTGTCTTGCAACCAAAAATAAAAAAAGAATGTGGTATCTGGACAGTGGTTGCTCAAGGCACATGACTGGGGATGTGAAGCAATTCTCATCACTAGCAGCTATTGATAGTGGAAACGTTACTTTTGGTGATAATGGAAAAGGCAAAATCCTCGGAATTGGTAAAATCCATATCACCCCTAATGCTTATGTAGATAATGTATTATTTGTTGATGGCTTGAAGCATAATCTTTTCAGCATTAGTCAGTTTTGTGACAAGGGTTTTAAAGTTATTTTTGAATCATCTTTGTGCATGGTATTTAGTCTTGATGTCGATGGCATCAAGTTCACTGGTCATAGGCATGGAAACATTTACATGGTTGATCTTAATGATCTAGCCATGGAAAGTGGTCAATGCCTAGTGGCTAGGGAAGCCAAGGCAAGTGAAACTAGTTGGCTTTGGCATCATAGGCTAGGGCATGCTAGTATGCAGTTGATTCCAAAATTAAGCAAAAAGAATCTTGTAAAAGAATTGCCAAAATTCACATTTGAAAAAGATAAGATTTGTGCTGCATGTCAATTTGGAAAACAAAATAAATCTACTTTCAAACCTAAAGGAGTAGTATCTACTACTAGACCCCTTGAATTATTGCATATGGACCTCTTTGGACTAACCAGAACAACTAGTTTGGGAGGTAAAAAATATGGGCTAGTAATTGTAGATGATTACTCACGATTTACTTGGGTAATGTTTTTAGCTCATAAAGATGAAACGTTTTCAGCTTTTGTTAAATTTCATAAAAGGGTTTCAAACGAAAAAGATCTCACTATTGTTTCTTTGCGTAGTGATCATGGAACTGAATTTGACAATCATGATTTTGAAGCTTTTTGTAATGAAAATGGCATTAGTCATAATTTTTCTGCACCTAGGACACCTCAACAAAATGGGGTGGTAGAAAGAAAGAACGGGACTCTTGAAGAAATGGCACGCACAATGCTTTGCGAAAATGATTTATCTAGATATTTTTGGGCAGAAGCCATTAATACTTCCTGTTACATTTTAAATCGTGTTTTAATTCGACCTATTTTAAAGAAAACACCATATGAGCTTTGGAAAAATCGAAAACCGAATCTTAAGTATTTTCGTGTATTTGGTTGCCGCTGTTTCATATTAAACAATGGCAAAGACAATATCAGTAAATTTGATGCCAAGTCAAATGAGGGTATCTTCTTAGGATACTCTACTTCTAGCAAGGCATACAGGGTTTTCAATAGAAGAACTCTTTTGGTTGAAGAATCAATTCATGTAGTGTTTGATGAATCTAACGAAAAATCTTCTAGAAAAGAAGATTTTATTGATGATGAAACAGGTACAAAGAAGCTTGAACAATTGACAATCAATGAAGATGAGCCCAAAGGAGATGTTGATCAAGAAAATGAACATCAAACTCAAGAGATCAATGCAACTTCACCAAAACCTTTACCTAAAGAGTGGGGGTATGCACACGGACACCCCAAAGAGCAAATTATTGGTGATCCGTCAAAGGGAGTAAGTACACACTCTTCTATTAGAAATGTTTGTGATTATTTAGCTTTTGTATCTCAGATAAAGCCTAAGTCAATTGAAGAAGCTGAAAAAGATTGTAACTGGATTAATGCTATGCAAGATGAACTAAATCAATTTAAAAGAAATAACGTTTGGACTTTAACTGAAAGACCCCCTAATGTTTCTGTAATTGGCACAAAATGGGTTTTTAGAAATAAACTTGATGAACATGGTATTGTAACTAGAAACAAAGCTAGACTTGCTAAAGGCTACAACCAGGAAGAAGGGATCGACTTTGATGAAACCTTTGCTCCTGTTGCTAGGCTAGAAGCAATTAGACTTTTACTTGCTTTTGCTTGTTTTATGGATTTCAAGTTATTTCAAATGGATGTTAAAAGTGCTTTTTTAAATGGATTTATTGAAGAGGAAGTTTATGTTGAACAACCTCCTGGTTTTGAAAATCATGAATTTTCTAACTATGTTTTTAAATTGCATAAAGCATTGTATGGTTTAAAGCAAGCTCCTAGAGCTTGGTATGATAGATTAAGTTCATTTTTGATGAAGAATGATTTTTCTAGAGGTAATGTAGATAATACATTGTTTTTGAAAAAAAAAATGATGATCTCTTAGTAGTACAAATCTATGTAGATGATATTATTTTTGGTGCTACTAACGAATGTCTTTGTCAAGAATTTGCAAAGTTAATGCAGAGTGAGTTCGAGATGAGCATGATGGGAGAACTCAACTTCTTCCTCAGACTCCAAATTAAGCAAACCAAAGAGGGGATCTCCATCAACCAAGCCAAGTACACAAGAGAAATATTGAAAAAGTTTGGGATGAAGACTACCAAACCAATAGGTACCCCTATGAGCTCTTCATGTAAATTAGACAAAGATGAATGTGGTAAATCAGTAGACCAAAAATTATATAGAGGCATGATTGGTTCATTGCTATATCTAACTGCCAGTATATCAGATATAATGTTTAGTGTTTGTATGTGTGCATGTTTTCAGTCTGCTCCTAAAGAATCACATCTCTTAGCTGTAAAACGTATATTTAGATACTTATCTGGGTCAATTGAAATTGGTCTTTGGTACTCTAGAGAGTCATCATATGAATTGATTGCATATTCTGATGCCAATTTTGCTGGGTGTAAACTTGATCGTAAAAGTACTAGTGGAACTTGTCAATTTCTAGGAGTTAATTTGATTTCATGGAGCAGCAAGAAACAGAATTCGGTTGCTCTATCTATGGCAGAAGTCGAATATACAGCAGCTGGAAGCTGTTGTGCTCATATTCTATGGATCAAACAACAACTCGAGGACTTTAGCATCAAACTAACTAAGACACCCATAAGATGTGATAATACTAGTGTAATCAATTTAACAAAAAATCCTGTACAACATTCAAGAAGCAAACATATTGAAATAAGACATCACTTCATAAGAGATCACGTTCAAAACTCTAATGTGTTGTTAGAATTTATTTGTACTGATTATCAATTGGCTGATATATTCACAAAATCATTGAATGAAGATAGATTTTGTATGATCAGAAGAGAACTGGGAGTCATTGATCCTTTTGCTTGAAACTCTTCAATTTTCATCAAAATTTCTCAAAAATGATTTATAAATTCTCAAATATATTTAAAGCTTAATTTTCTAAATTTTATCAATTTTTTAAATTTTATCAAATTTTATTTTGGATAATTTATTTTTGGAGGTCGACACTTAAGTTTTCGGAGGTCGACACTTGAGATCAACCCCTGAGATTTTTAGAGGTCGACACTTGAGGTCGACCCCTAAGAGTTTTTAGAGGTCGACACTTGAATGGAAATTTTGTTTTTTAAAACCCGTCCGCAAGCCTTTTTTCTTCCACTTCCTTCCATTTCTCCTTCGTGTGGTCCCCCTCCAACGTTCCTAAGGTCTAAACAGTGGATTTCCATCCCTCTCCCTCCTCTTTTTGGGTAATCTTCTCCTCTCCTCTTGTTCTCCTTTGAACCAAACCATTTTTGACCGTATACTTTGTTTTTGGACAACCGAAAGCTTTTTCCTCTATCCACCCTCTAATATCGATTGTTTTTCAATTGAAATTACTTATTTCCTTCCTCCGTTTCTTGCATTTCCTTCATTTACTCTCGATTTTCTCCATTTTCACAAACCCTATCTTACCATTTCACCATTTCTTCTTTTGCTTAACCTGTGAACCTCTCTTCTCATCCCTTTTCTTGGTTCCTTCCCTCTTAGCCTTGCATTATCCTACTTTACCCCTCTTCCATCCATATGGGTCCAAGAAAGCACTTGGCAGTAAGAAAAAGGAGAATGGAACAAGGCCAAGTTAGCACTGAGCGATGAAGAAAGGTCAGACATGAGCGTGAGCTGACCCTAGAGCCATCTGCACCAGTGCCAGCCAGCTTACTGCGGAAGAGCATTGCGAGTGGGAGGCGTGTGGACATACCTTTCTGGGATCAGCATCACTTTTTTATAGGAGATGTGCTGAGAGATGCAGATCTGGTTCACTTCTGCACGATGACTGAGAGATTCTACCCAGACCTCATCAGGGAGTTCTATGCATCCATGGCCACTGATGGCATTGGATGGTCAGCTACTGTTCGTGGGATCGAGATTCCAGTGACACCGGAGGTCATCAGTCGTGTTTGGAGGATTCCACTTCATGGCATAGCTGCCACTTCGATCAGCGACAGAGAGCATGCCTTCAGATGTATTCTAGAGTGTGAGGATGTTAGCGGCATTTCCACAATAGCCGCTAACCAGCTTTCACTGGAGATGAGAGTGCTGCATCATATCATCGCCCGTATCTTGATTCCGAAGAGCGGGAGGTTCGACTTTATCACTGAGCGTGAGCTGGTGTTGATGGTGTCCCTGAGACAGCGGACTCCCATCAACCTTCCCAGGATCATGCTTCAGCAGATGGGTGAGGCAGCATCTCACAGGAGACTAGTTCAGCCATATGGCATGGGGCTAAGACAGCTATTCAGGGAGCATGGAGTTTCTTTTGATGGTATACCCTTCAGTCAGCTGCAGCATACTGATACATATGGAGAGAAATCCCTGTATAGGATGGGATTTCGACTGATTGGTTACCGTTGGGTGTGACGAGTGTTTGGCCAGGAGCCAGATGAGAAGGATGAGATCCGAGCAGCTGAGGCAGGGCCTTCAGAGCCTACTGATGATGGTACACCTCCTCGTCCAGCACCAGAGTCAGAGACTGCGGAGCTTGAGCCATTCACGCCACCACCCTCATCAACTCCAGCACCTACAGCTACTGCTGCACCATGGAGGACTACAGCGAGGATATCGGACTTTGAGCAGAGAGTGACTGATCACATTTCAGAGGATCGGACAGAGATTGCTGGTGTATGACAGGAGCTACATGGTCTGCGGATCCACACAGATATGCGCATTGGAGCTCTCTCAGCTAATGTAGATGCAGGATTCCGACAGATCCTCAACCTACAGAGATTAGCATTGCCACCAGGGACTGTAGATCTGACAGTACCTCCTCCATATTCTGATGATGATGATGATGACTCCAGTGGATACAGTGACAGTGATGGAGATCAGCCTGGAGCAGGTAGCTCTGATGTTCCACCTGTAGATCTGATTCCAGAGATTCCCCCTTCTGCTGATCCTCCTTCTACTGATCTTCCCAGTACTGATCCTCCAGCTACAGATGTGCCAGTAGATACTGAGATTACTGAGTCACTTTTTGAGACTATTACAGGGTTTCGGATGATAGAGATGAGCATACAGAGACAGATATTGATGATCCCACTGCTTATGAGCTTGTCAGTAAGCACACTCCAGCTCCGTCTACTCAGCATACTGATCTATCTACTCCTTCTGCTACTGCTTCTGTTAGGACACCTGTGGAGCCTTTTCCTCGGACCTATAGATCTCGTAGGACTACCCCTAGGTCTGGTCTCTCTCTGAGGACTCGGAGTCTCACTCATAGGACTCCAAAATCCTCATCTAGGATTTCGGCTCCTATCTCTTTTGATATACCTTCTGATGAGGAGTAGCCTCATAGATTTACTTGATGTATGTTGTACTTGATGTATGTTGTACTTAGTTTGCTTTGTATGATCTGATGTATCAGTGTTTTGTGCTTACTATGTAAGCAATTTTGTAACTGAATACATTCATATATTTATCTACATTGTGGTATTTTACTGTCTAATACCAGCTCTTAGCATTTATCTTTTTAAACCCTCAAGTTAGAATGTTTTTGTTATATCGAATGCAAAAATTGAGGGGGAGCATATATTTTATGCAACTAAGTACTTCATTGTAATGGAACATAATTTTTAATTTATCTTTTACTACAAAGAATGCACTTTTTGATTCTTGACAAAAAGGGGGAGTATAGTAAAGTTTGTAAAGTATATATGGTAAAGTATGACTCTTTCATAGAATAGAGTAAAGCTATTATGGTTCTTATCTTTTTGACTCATGAGAATGTTTTCACAAGAAGAAAGAAGTAAATAAAAAGTAAAATCTTTCATAGAGTATAGTAAAGCTATTATGGTTCTTAACCTTTTTGAATCATGAGAATGGTTTCACAAAAAAAAAAAAAAAAAAGATGAAAATTAAAATTTTTATGATATACTCATGTATGTGAGATTTCTTTGAAAATTTTTATTATTGCTATATTTTGCTTTTGGACTTAATTGCATATATACTCAAGGTTTTGTCATCATCAAAAAGGGGGAGATTGTTGGCTTTGGCTCCTTAATTTTGATGATTAACAAAAGGTTGAGTATATGTTTGGACTAATGTTTCATTTCAAGATAAAGTTTCAGGACTTAGGTTATTCAAAAAGAGTATCAAGAGTACAATGATGAAACCAAGCTTGCTTGATTTTGGAAAGAGCTTTTCTACTTTGAACAAGATCAAATTTCTCATATTGGACCTTATTATTAAGAAGCAATTGACAAAAGTAACAAAGGCTTAAAGAAACTCAAGCATGGCACGCACCTCTCCAGAGTTTCAGAACATTTCAGACCAGAGGTCGACCCCCAGAGGTCGACACCTTGCCAAAGGTCGACCACCAGAGGTCGACTCATGAAGAAAATAAAAGTTCAGCTAGGCCGGCACGGCAAAATTTCAGTGGCACGCTCCAGAGGTTGACCACCAGAGGTCGACACCTGTCCAAAGGTCGACACCAGAGGTGGACTCATCGCCTGAGAATTCAAACTGGGCAGAACTATGGTTTTCTGGATTTTTGCCTAAGATAAACTAGAGGTCGACTCATGAGGTCGACACTTGATCCAGAGGTTGACTCATGAGGTCGACTCATGGCATAACGGCTAATTTTTCTGAACTTTTGATTTGATTTCTAACGGCTATAAATGGCCATATTTTTGATTCTAACGGTCTTGTGGAGTTGTTTCAGCTTGAATGAGGTATTTAACCTCCACCTAACTTCAAAAAAGACAAGGAGATAAAGTGAAAAAGAAGAGAGTGAAAGTACAAAGCCTTCAATCAATTCTAAGCCAAAAAGAGTGAGAAAACCAAGAGATTCCTTAGCCAAAAGCTTTCCATCTTTGAGGAATCCAACTTTCAAGTGTTTGGCATTTAGTGAGGTCCAAGATTCCAAGAGAAAGGCTTGAAGAGTCTCCATCAAGAGCTACATCGAATTACTTTTTGCTCAAAAGGAGTTTGTCTTGTTTTATTCATTGTATTCATATTCTTTTTGTCCTAGGCTAGTTTCAAGGGAATTTGAAACTAGTGTGAGGTTTGTTGGTGAGACAATTGATAAAACCAACTAGGGTTGCTTGTAAGCCCGAAGTCAAAACAAGTGAGTGAGGTTTGTTGGTGAGCCAATTGATAAAACCAACTAGGGTTGCTTGTAAGCCCGAAGCCAAAACAAGTGTGTAAGGTTTTGACTTGTGATCCTTGGAAAACAAGTCAGCTATAATCTAGAAAAGATTATAATGGAAATTCCCAAGTGGAGCTTGGGGAGTGGATGTAGGTGCTAGGTGCACCGAACCACTATACTTCTTGTGTGTTTGCATTGCTTTACTCTCTATCTTCTTTTGCACTTTAATTGTTGTTATCTTTCATTGCTTCCGTTGCACAATTACTTGAGCACTATCACTCTTCACCTTTGAACTTGATAGCACATATATTGCTTTAATTTTTAAAATACCCAATTCACCCCCCTCTTGGGCACCATATCTGGGCAACAGAGCTCATCACCTATCCTGGGCCCACAACAACTTCTTTTGCATCCGAGCCTAATCCTAATTAAAATTCAATTAGACTTAATTGCTCTAGTGAGCTAGGGACACCAACAGGTCAGGTTCCAAGTATTGTGTGAAAGCTAGTGCACCCAATCCTCTGATTATCACTTGAACCTGGTGTCTAAGGCTAGAGGTCCAGAGGCAAATGCCTTAAGCAATTTTGTAATTTTTAATTAGGACCTTGCGAGAGCAGGGGGAGCCTCCCACGACCCCACCTCTTACTTGGCCAGTGGACAGGTAATTATTGAATTGGCTTTAATTTGAGCTGACCCATTCTACTTGAGCTCTAGGTCTAGGAAACCATAGTCTGAGTCAAGTTCTATGTGTTTGCATTGCTTGACCCCTAGATTAGGAGCCCAATACCAGTAGTTCGAACCCAAACCTAACCTAGTCTGACCATGGAGTCTAACCTTGAGACCTTCTTAGGACTATGACTGAACAGTTAGGACAACTTAATAATAGGTTTGATCGACTAGATGACCGATTAGGTAACCTAGAGAAAATCCGCGAGACCCGTACTGAACATAAGCTTGAGACCCCATGTCCTATACCTCCCAACCCTAGGATAGCCCCTCGCCATGACCCCATCTTGCAGACTAACCATAGGAGACCCAATTATGATTCCATAGACCAAGATGAGAGAGCCACTAGGAACTTTAGTTTATTAGCACCTACCTTTGGTGGTGATCTTGATCTTGAGGATTACAACAATTGGGAAGAAAGTATGGATCTATATTTTGAGAGGGAATTAGTGTTTGATGAATGAAAGTTTAAGATTGCTAAGCTTAAGTTAGTACGCCAAGCTAGAATTATTTGGGATGATGTTGAAAGAATGATCAAACGAAGAAGAAATATATCCATAACTACCTGGGATGACATGAAACTTAAACTTAGACAAAAGTACCTACCCATACTCTATGAACCCAAATCCATGACCTATAGATCCAAACCCTTATCCTATGAACCTAAGGAACCCATTACCCCTAGGTATCAATCTAGTGCTAGTCAGGTTTCAATTGTCAGCCAGAACACACTAGAATCAGTGTACCTAGTTAGAACCTACGAATCAGTCCACCTTCCCTGAGTCAATTGGAACCCCATAGGATTAGCACTCCTGAGTGCAAGCCAAATCTTAGTCAGGTATCCCTTAGTCAACACATCCCTTCTACCCCAGTTATTCCCAAGGATAACATTGAAGAGGAAGTAGGTAGGACAAACCTAGAAGTAGCTGAATCGGTAGGTACCCATACTAAATCTTATCTAAAGATAGCTAACCCTGACCATAACTAGATCAAAACTGTACTAGTAGAACCCTTAGAAAAAGAGACCCATGAGGAGTTTAACCCTATTGCTAGGACCTTACTTAAGGAAACACTAGAAGAGACTCAAGTCACAGAACCTAGTCTTAAAATTCAAAAACTAGAAGTAATTAATGAAGACTTGATCTTTTCAACCCAGCACCCTCAAGCTGAAGTTACCCCTTTGACTCTAATTGAAGATCTCTTCCCTGAGATTAGTGACCCATTCTTCTTTAGGGTAGACTTTGTAGCTATACCTCAAATCCTTAAGGTCAACCCCATTAGTCTAGGACCAATCCCCGAACCCTTTTCTTATTTTCTACCCTACCAAGTCAACCCTGAACCCAGTTCTTATTTTTTACCTTTTCCTGAAGCTTTCAGCATTTCTAGGACCATTAGATTACATTTTATAGAGGTTAGTAAGTTGCATACATTTTTTGAGCGTATTAGGTTTGTCACTTACTTTTGAAAAATCCTATGGCATTTAGTAGGAATCCATGCACCATTCTCATCTGCATGTCACCTACCTGACCAAAGCACAAACTGATGCGGGACTAATATGCATGCAATTATTTTTGTGGATTTTATATGTGGGGTTAAGAGATTAAATCCCAAAAATTGGTTCAAAATAAGTTATAGGGAATTCTCTATGAATTTTAGAAGTCAAGCATGCAGATTAGAACCTAGAAAAGCAGTAAAGAAGGATCGCCGAGGCTGAGAAGCTCGGTTAGGGCAAGTTCTCCTACAATAAAACTACTGGTGGCAGAGGGGGTGTGCCTGACAATGTCTGAAGTGCTCGATGAAGATCGCAGCGAAGGGATCTCTCGTTCCTCGACGGATGCAGCCTAGAAAATCGAGCCAAAGACCTGCGGATACCCGGCATTTTGCTCAGTGGTCCGATTGAGGCTTGGCTGGAGTTGTTGGATTCGTAGGAACTCGGAGAACTACAAACGACCTGTCAGGGGTTAGAAAACTCAGAGGAGATCAATAAAATAAAGAAAAATAGAAAAGGGAAAAGGAATTTTGGAGTGGGCGGCAAAGGCTCTGGAGGATTTGGCTGGCAGTAGGATGTAGTTGCAAACACCGGGATGAACTCACAAAACCCCTTTATACACACAGTAGGGTATCACACAAAAGTTGAAGGAAACTTAAGTATTTTCATATATCAAAAGTTAATCTTCATACAAGAGACTAGGATCCCTTAAATAGATCCTTAACCTTGGACTCCAAGTAAGGGTACATTAGACATTACATAAGAATCCTTTTCCCTCTCAAACCCTAGCTAGAAAATAAGGAAACATTAGGTAGAAAAAATCCCTAAAACTTCTCTTGACTTGGTCAACACTCCAAGGATTCCTAGGGGGGCATGTTGGGCTTCTAGGAGCAGCAAGAGGCTGGCCCAAAGGGGCTCAGGTGCATGGGCTTGGGCCTTTGGAAGCTAGGGTGGCCTGGTAGCCAGGTAGCAGGAATATTCCCTGGTATCTTGCTTCTTAAGGGCTTGGGCTTGATTTCTTTGGGCTAGGATGAAGATGGACCTCTGAAATCATGGATGCCCTGGTCTATGAATATACTTTGGCATCTGGAAGGGAATCTGGGCATTTGGAGGGCATCTGCAAGGAATTAGAATTTTTGATTTTCCTCCTGGGGTCTTCAAATCTTCAAGCTGGGTTGGACTTGGGCTCAACTTTCATGTCTTCAATCAGGTTGGACTTGGTCTTCACTTGTATGATGTGGTCTTGACTCTTCGATATGCTTGGACAGGACTCAAAAAAATAAAATTAGCTCGACATGAGCTGACTAATACTGAACTGAACTAGCTCAACATGAGCTGACTAATTACAAGACTCAAATAAGAATAACTCAATTGGACTAAGCTTTATTACAGTGGACTCAAATATCAATTAAGTAATCCACAGAGGGTTGAGAAGTCTCTGCCTTATTCTGGTGCCTTTCGTGTCCCCACCACAAACCCAATTTTAGCTTAGGGTTTACATGTATATTAATAAAAAAAAAATTATAAATGAAAACAATGAATCTTTTCAAAAAAAAAAAAAACTCAAAGGAATACAATGGAGGAGACTTTGTTATGGTTAGGCTATGACTGAACTAGTTATATGCCCGTAGTAGTAGATCATACAAAGTAATTAAGATAATAGGATCTAATGCCTATGTGGTCGAATTGCCACCTAAACTAGGCATTAGCAATACTTTCAATGTTTCAGACCTTATCAAGTATAGGGAACCAACGTTGATTCCTAGTGAGCCATTTGGGCCTAATCCAGTCCTTGAGAGTGAACCAACCCAAGTGTGTCCACCTGCCATACCACCAGCCTAGAGAGACAAGATCGAACGAATCTTGGATGACAAGAGCATCGCTACCCAGAGCAAAGATTACTAGCGATATCTGGTTTGTTGGCAAGAACGACCTGAGTCTGATGATTCTTGGATCGATGGAGAGGACTTACAAAGAGTTGCCCCTGACTTACTAGAATATTATAATAGTGGAATTGACCCAAACTCAACAGGGTCTCATTCATCCCACCCGGGGAGAATTGGTGCGGGCACCAGGGCCAATAAAAGTCAACAGGTTGAACCCAATTCCTATGGATCACCTGTGAGTAAAACCCTGAACCCAACCCTATTTATCATGTAAATATTTATTTTAAATTTTGTTATTTTGATTTAGTTAGGGTAAACCCCTTTTATCAACTGAAATTTGGGTTTTATTTAGCCTTTTTTGGGCTAAACCCCTTTTACCAATTTATCAGTTGTGTCAACCCATATTAGGCCAAGCCCTATTTACCATATTATAGCCATTTTATTTTGAGTTTGTGCCTCTTGATCAATTGATCAATTAGGATTTAGTTATTTATTGAGTCCTATAAAAATTAGTATTGATTATTTTATTATAAGGGAGACCCAATTGTAAGACCCATGTGACTCAAATCAAGACCCATGTGCAAGCACAAGTTCTTTCCATATGCAATCCTATTTGGCACCACCTTTGCATGATTTCAGGACAATTATTGCCACATCACCAGGGGACAATAATACATGGCCTATCACTTGTGTTTGGACATGCTATAAAATCAAAACAACACCACATGGTCGACCCATGAGAAGAAAAAAAATTAGGCGCCACTTATTTTTGCGATAAGTAAAGTAGAAGGACTTTTCCCAGATGGCAACCTTCTACTCACAATATTCCATGCCCAAATGAGGAGTTCAGCCAAGCAAAAGTGCTCTTCCTTGATGCCACTTGCTAGGGAATTTCAAGCCAAATACCTCATCTCAAGTGTTGGAGGTCCAAGGGTTTTTATTACTAGCATTTTACTCAAATAGGTTACTAAGTTGCTCAAGCTTCAAGAACTCAAGAGTTTTATCAGAACTCTTGAGTCTTTTTCAATCCAAACTGAAGATCCAAGAACCTGCAGAAGGCTACATTATCAAGACTCCTGAGTCCACCCATCATGACCAACCCAAGAAGCAATCATGGCCCTTCATCAAAGTCTCCATCTTGGTGCCAACCTTGGATAAGAGTCCTGTTTAATCCATCAAGCAGGAGTCCAGACTACTTAGATCAAAATTCCAGAGTTGTAATTCAAAGGAAACAAGAGTCTTGTATCTGAGTCCCTTACTTCATTGGTTAGGGGTCTATAAATATCCCACCAGCCCCCCTTGTAATTCATGAAATTATTATTAAAATATAATAAAATTTTGATGAATTTTTCCTTTGCTGTGTGCATCGCGGGGTGTGAGGCCCTTCTTTTGTTCCTTTGGAGCATCGCGGGGTGTGAGGCCCTATTTATCCAAGCCATCAAAAATCCAAATCAACCATTCCTAAACCCTTTTTTCTTTCATTCTTTCCTTTCATTTATTGCTTCCTAATTCATATTTCTTTATTGAGTGTGAAGGTGATCAAGAATTGAAGTCAGGGTTTCTTGCCTTTAAAGCAGCATTGCATGAAAAATCAGAGCCCGAAAGCAAGATCTTGAAGTCCCAAATCTACGATCTTGAGAGTCCTGCCGGATCTACATCAAGAGAGAGATCTACGTTGGTAATACTGAACCTTTCCCTTTTCATAAATTTTGAATCATTGAAAAAAATCCTAGTTTACGGTGGTTTCTCAACCACTAGGTCCTGCTTTTAATTGCTTTATTGGTTTACTAGTATGGGTAATAGACTTATTAGTTTTCTTTACTATTTTCTTTGAGATCTCCTTTAAAATCTAAAATATAAAAATATTAATTGCTTTTTTTATTATTATTTGTCCCGCATCAGTGGCTCTCCCAACCAATCGGGCCATCATGCTACTTTTTTTCGGTTGCCTGGTGGTCTCCTCTCGGTTGGGAGACAGCATGTAGCAGCCCCTCTCGAAAGGACTGTGTGATGCTAGACAAGATGAGGGGAAGGATTGTTAGCGAGTTGAGAAGTCATCAGACATTAGGGTATCACTAGATTTTTTTTCTCTAAGGAGGTGGTGAAGGAAACAATGGAGATGGAAAACAAAAGTTTGGACTCTCACAAACTTTGGGACTCTCACTCATGGAGAGACCTATCACCTCTAGGGCATCTCACCCATCTCACTACATGGAGCCATTAGGGTAAGTCTCAAAGGTCATGAAGGTGGTAAAGAAGATGGAATCAAAAGGGCAGGGGATAACTAGACATGATGCGAAGCAACATATTTGGGGATGCACCTCTCATGCTCTCCTTATAGAGCAATTGATTTGCACCTCTCATGCTCTTCTTGTAGAGCGATTGATTTGCACCTCTCGTGCTCTCCTTGCAGAGTGAAAAGTGGGCCTCTCACCCTCTCCATGCGGAGTGAATGAAGAATATCTCTTCTATTTGTTTTTTCTTCATTATTCTTTGAATTCTTTACAAAAGGGAGGAGGGGTATTTATAGATCACCTAGACCTCTTAGACTCCCTTTCAAAGTTGGAGTGAATACATGGAAAAAAGAGGGCACCACAAATTTTCTATATTTGTTGTTATACGTGGCAATATGGGGAGATGAAAATCTAGGACTCCTGCTTTCCTTTGCCTAGGGTACTTTGCATGGGATAAGGATGAGAATGCTTGGGCACCAAGTCATTTCCTATTTTGACCTAGATTGTTTGCATGAAACAACGAGGGGGACCACTTCACGGCTAGGTTCCAAGTTTCTTCCTCTTCTAGCATGCATGATAAAGGGGGGCACCATCTACCTTCCTTCTTTGCTTATAGGTGCCATATATCTTCCATACTAGCTTGGGTGGCTTGAGTGGGGTCCAGTGGATTTGCCTCTTGGACTTTGACTTAAAAAAAATGGCATGACTCGAAATGGACCTAATTGATTAGACTCAGATGGACTCAACTTTATTTAATGGACTTAATTTATTATAGGACTTAATTAACTCAATTGAAATAGATGGACTCACTGACTCAATCAAATACTGATGCTCGGATAGATCTTGGGTGATGCGGGACTAATTATACATGCAAACTATTTTTTTGTTGTTAGGCATTAATTTAGAAGTATATATCCCAAATTTTGATCCAAGAAACTAAGTAATTCTATAGAAAATTCAGAAGCATAGGCACGTAGAAAAAGACCTTATAAAGTGAAAAAATAGGATCGCTAAGGCTAAGAAGCCCTGGTAAGGCTAGCTCTTCTGCAATACCATAACTGGAGAGTCAAGGGGATGTACCTGGTAGGGATTTGAAGATGGATCCATGAAGAGATCGCTCGTTGCTCCCGAATGTGGCCTGAAAAATCAAGCTGAAGACCTTATGGATCCGTGGCTATCAATCCAGTGGCCCGAAAGCTAGTCAGATGGAATCCTTGATTCATGAAAACTGAGGGACCTGCAAGACACCTATCAAGGGTTGGAAAATAAAGAAGAAAGAGAGTAGATCACTAAAAGAAGAAGGGAAAGAAGAAGATTGGAGGTGGGCAGCTAAGAGGAGGAGCAGGCTGGCGGCTAGGGTTTGTAGAAGGCTTGGAGGCAGGGCGCAGGAGTAGGGATCACATAGATACCCTTCACACAGTAAATCACATTGAAATTTGAGAATAACTCAAGAAAATCTTCATTCATTAATCTGCAAAATCCATGAGTGCGGGGACCTTTATATAGGCTTACAAACTTGGGCTCCTAGTAAGGGCATACAAAGGAATTTATAAGAATTTTAGACCCACCCAAACCCTAGCAAAAATCCTACTCCCCCTGAGGCTCTCTCTCCTTGCTTTGGTCGGCCAAGGAGTGGTGATCATAAGCGTGGCCGACCAAAAAAAGGTGACCATAAGGTGGGGCACCAATTTCATGAAGGGCTTGGGCCTTGGGTGGTCCACTTCAGTCCTAGGCAGGCTCTAGGGTTTCTTCTGATGTCCATCTTTCCGGCATGCTAATGTAGTTGTCATCCTGGTCTTCAATGATGATGACTTCAAGATCCTTCTCATGCAATCCAAGGTGGCACATTCAAGCATGACTAGGACTCCTTGAAGTTGTTAAATTTTCACTCTACCAAGGTGTTGGCTCCATCTAGTGACTTTGATGAATAACAAAATGTTAAATACATATTGTGTACTAATATTTATTTCTAGTTGTGAGTTTTCAGGAAACAAGCACCTCAAACTCTTAAAATTAAAGTGTCGTGGCACGCTGTGGCATGAAGCATGTCTTTTCAAGCTCCCAACGGTAAGATTCGAAGCTCAAACGGTCACAAACAATTTTTTGGATGTTTTTGAAGTATTTAAGTTTCACCAAACTTATTCTTAAAGCATTGAAGTCCATTGAAAGCTCAAAAGCCAAAATTCCTTCAAGAACTTCACTTCAAAAGCCATTTAAAGTGTGATTCCCTGAAAATGCTTACAAGCCCATCCTTTTATCTTTCCAAAAAAGAGAGCATGAAGAATATTCCAAGGAGAAGACAAGACAAAGCATCAACTTGAGCCTCAAAGCTTCCATTCTACTCTTGAAGATAGTTTGTTTTGTTTATTTTGAATTGTATATCTGAATTTTTTTTTTAATTTGACCTAGCATTCAAGGGTTTCTTGAATGTAGGTTGTTATGGTTGTTGGTGAGTCAAAGGGACAAAACCAATTAGGGTTAACTTGTGAGCCCGAAGACAAAAGAAGTATAAAGGTTAGTTGGTGAGCCTAGGTGATAAAACGAACATAGGTTTTGACTTATGAGCCTTTGGAAAAACAAGTCGGCTATAATCTTGGTGAGATTATAGTGGAATTCCCAAGGGTGGCTTGGGGAGTGGATGTAGGTGCTAGATTTGCACTGAACTACTATAAATCTTGCGTTTGTGTGTGATTGTCTCTTCTATTTTTTGCTCTTTACTTCTTGTACTCTATTGCTTTCCGCTGCATATAAACAAATGCATCAATTTCATAACTCACAAACACCACAAAGCTTGCACATTATTGCTTTAAATTTTTTAAAAGACCCAATTTATCCCCCCTCTTGGGCTCCATTTCTGGGCAACAAGTGGTATCAGAGCACCAGTACTCTTTTGTAGGTCCAAGGATCTTGAGTAAAAGATCATGGTAGCCCCAATTGGAATGGATGTCATTGAAGGTCAAGCTTCAAACCGTCCCCAACTATTTAATGGCATGAATTACACTTATTGGAAAACTCGCATGCGCATATTTATTCAAGCCATGGATTATAATCTCTAGAGGATAATCATAAAAGGTCCTCATCAGCCTACTATATTGGTTAATGGCATTCTCACTTCAAAAATGAAAGATGATTGGGATGAGAATGACATTAAACAAATAGAGCTTAATGCGAAGGCTATGAATCTATTGTATTACTCTCTTGATCCGAGTGAATTCAAAAGAATATCTAATTATCTCTCCGCTAAGGAGATATGGGACACACTTGAGGTTATTCATGAGGGTACACACCAAGTGAAAACTAATAAGGTTAACATGCTCATTCACACATATGAAATGTTAAAGATGGAACATACTGAATCTATTAGTGAGATGTATACTAGGTTCACAAATATTGTGAATGGCATGAGAATCCTGGGAAAGATTATATCTAATGGTGAACTTATAAATAAATTTCTCAGGTCTCTTCCAACTTCATGGGATGCCAAGGTGATAGCCATAGAGGAAGCCAAGGTTGTCAACACTTTGCCCCTCGAGCAACTATTAGGCTCATTGATGACTTATGAGCTTTCCTTAAAACAAAAGAACGTAGATGTAGAAAAGAAGAAGAAAGTCATCGCTTTAAAATCCACCGCAAGAGAAGAGTCAAGCAATGAATCCGAAGAAGAAGATGAAGATGATGAATGACTCTAATGGCAAGAAAGTTTAGAAGGTTCATGAGGAAGAAGAAATACAACTTCAAGAAGAAACTTCTGAAAGGTGAGCCATGCAAAGAGAAAGATAAGGAGCAGCCCACATGATTTGAATGCAAGAAACCGGGCTACTTCAAGATGGACTGCCCCTTACATAAGAAGAGCAGAAGAAAATTAAGAAAGAAGGCCATGATGGCAACCTAGAGTGACAGCGAGGACTCCAGCTCTGAAGAAGAACAGCAAGAAATTGCAAACTTCTATTTAATGGTAGATCATGATGAGGTATTATCCGAAACTGAAAATAAATTTACATTTGATGAACTACATGAAGTTTTTGATGAGTTAGTTATAGAATTTCAAAAGCTAAAATCAAAACATAAAGAACTAAAAAGACAAAATCTAAATTTAGTCAAAGCAAATGACAAGTTTTCAAATGAAAATGATTACCTACTTCTTCAAAATAAAAAGTTAAATGATAAAATTGCTAGTCTTGAAAAAGAAAAAGAAGTTTTGAAAAAGAAAATCCTTTTTGTATCAAATGAAAATCTTTCGAAACAAAGCAAAGAAATTTTAGAAGAAAACAAAAAATATAAAGAAGACATTGAAAAATTAAAACCTTTTGTTGACAAATTTATATATAGTTCTGAAAAATTAAATATACTTTTAAATAATCAAAAAGTTATTTTTGATAAAGCCGGTTTAGATTTTAGAACTCAGAAGAAACAAGAATTTCTCGAAAATTTATTAGTGCATGCATCTTCATCCATTACTTGTTATACTTGTGGTACAGTAGGGCATAAATCTTACTTGTGCAATAAGAGAAAATTAAGTAATGTTAAAAAAATCTGGATTTCAAAAGGAACCATTGCCACTAACCTATGAGGACCCAAGATGACTTGGGTACCTAAAATCTCCACTTGATTCTTTTTGTAGGTATGCCTTGCAACCAATAAGAAAAGAATGTGGTACCTCAATAGCGGTTGCTCAAGACATATGACCGGAGATGTGGAGTAGTTCTCATCCCTAGAGTATCAAAATGGCGATAATGTGACTTTTGGTGATAATGGTAAAAGCAAAATTGTTGAAATTGGTAAAGTCCATATCACCCCTTCTACTTATATTGATAATGTTTTGTATGTAGATGGTTTGAAACATAACCTAGTTAGCATTAGTCAGTTTTGTGACAAAGATTTCAAAGTTACTTTAGAATCTTCTTTGTGCATTATTTCTAGTCTGGATGATAATGGCATCAAGTTCATTGGTCATAGGCATGGCAATATCTATATGGTTGATCTTGATGATCTTCCTGTTCAAAATGGTCAATGCCTAGTGGTAATGGAAGCCAAGATCAATGAAACTAGTTGGCTTTGGCATCGTAGACTAGGACATGATAGTATGCATTTGATTTCAAAGCTTAGCAAAAAGAATTTGATAAAAGATTTGTCAAAACTTAGTTTTGAAAAAGATAAGATTTGTATTGCATGCCAGCTTGGAAGACAAACCAAATCATCTTTTAAACCAAAAAGAATAATCTCTATAACTAGACCCTTAGAGTTGCTTTATATGGACCTCTTCGGGCCAACTAGAACATCTAGTTTGGGAGGTAAAAAGTATGGTCTAGTCATTGTAGATGATTTCTCTCATTTTACATGGGTCACGTTTTTAGCATACAAAGATGAAATGTTTTCTGAATTCATTAGATTTCATAAAAGAGTTTCAAATGAAAAAGGTGTTTCAATTGTATCTTTGAGAAGTGACCATGGAACCGAATTTAAAAATTCTGATTTTGACAAATTCTGTATTGAAAATTGCATTCATCACAATTTTTCAGCACCTAGAACACCTCAACAAAATGGGATGGTAGAAAGGAAAAATAGAACTCTTGAAGAAATGGCATGCACCATGCTTTGTGAAAATGACCTACCTAGATATTTTTGGATGGAAGCCATAAACACTGCATGCTATGTTTTAAATCATATTTAAATCTGACCAATTTTAAAGAAAATACTATATGAGCTTTGAAAGGGTAGAAAACCTTCAATTTGATATTTTCGTATTTTGGATGTTGTTGTTTCATCTTAAATAATGGTAAAGATAATTTGAGCAAATTTAATGCCAAATCAGATGAGGGTGTCTTTCTAAGCTACTCTACATCTAGCAAGGCATACAGGGTCTTCAATAAAAGAACACTTGTTGTTGAAGAATCCATATATGTTGTGTTTGATGAATCTGACCAGAAATCTTCTAGAAAAAAAGATGTGCTTAATGATAAAACAGGCACTAAAAGAACTGAAGAAGTGAACAACAATGAAGAGCCTACTAAGGGACAAGAAATAGATCAAAACAATGAAGGAGATCAAGCACAAGGTGATGAAAATACATCGACAGTTGATCCTCTACCCAAAGAATGGAGGTATGCTCATGGTCACTCCAAAGAACTTATCATTGGTGATCCATCTAAAGGTGTAAGTACTCGATCATCTCATATAAATGTTTGTGACTACTTACCATTTGTTTCTCAGATTGAACCTAAAATGATTGAAGATGCTGAAAAAGATAGTAATTGGATAAATGCTATGCAAGACGAACTTAACCAATTTAAAAGAAACAATGTTTGGACTCTTGTAGATAGGCCTTCAAATGTTTCAATTATTGGCACCAAATGGATTTTTAGAAACAAACTTGATGAAAATGGTATTGTTACAAGAAATAAGGTTAGACTAGTTGCCAAAGGATACAATCAGGAGGAAGGGATTGATTTTGATGAAACCTTTGCTCCTGTGGCTAGACTTAAGGCAATTAGGCTATTGTTGGCTTTTGCTTATTTTATAGATTTTAAATTATTTCAAATGGATGTTAAAAATGACTTTTAAAATGGTTTTATCGAAGAAGAAGTTTATGTTGAACAACCTCCTGATTTTGAAAATCATGAATCTCCAAACTATGTTTTCAAACTTCATAAAGATTTGTAAGGTTTGAAACAAACTCCTAGAGCTTGGTATGATTGTTTAAGTTCTTTCTTGCTCGAAAATGATTTTACTAGAGGTAATGTTGACAAAACTTTATTTTTGAAGAAAAAGAATGATGATCTCTTAGTAGTATAAATAATGTAGATGATATCATATTTGGTGCTACTAACGAATCTCTTTGTCAAGAGTTTGTAAAGTTAATGCAGGGTGAGTTCGAGATGAGCATGATGGGAGAACTTAACTTCTTCCTCGGACTCCAGATAAAGCAAACCAAAGAGGAGATCTTCATCAACCAAGCTAAGTACACAAAATAAATTCTAAAGAAGTTTGGGATGGAGAACACTAAGCCTTTAGGTACGCCTATGAGCTCCTCTTGTAGACTTGACAAAGATAAATCAAGTAAATATGTAGACCAAAAACTTTATCGTGGCATGATTGGTTCATTGTTATATCTTACTGCCAGTAGGCCAGATATTATGTTTAGTATTTGTATGTGTGCTAGATATCAGTCTAATCCTAAAGAGTCTCATCTTTGGGCTGTTAAATGCATACTTAGATATCTATCTTGCTCAATTGAAATTGGTCTTTGATACTTTAGGGATTCTTCATTTGAATTGATTGCTTATTATGATGCTGACTTTGCTAGGTATAAACTTGATCCTAAAAGTACTAGTAAAACTTGTCAATTTCTTGGAGTAAATTTGATCTCATGGAGTAGCAAGAAGCAGAATTCAGTTGCTTTATCTATGACGAAAGCCAAATATATAGCAGCTAGAAGCTGTTGTGCTCAACTCCTATGGATCAAACAACAGCTTGAAGATTTTGGCATTAAACTAATTAAGACACTCATAAGATATGACAATACTAGCGCAATCAATCTAATTAAGAATCCGGTGTAACATTCAAGAAATAAACACATCGAAATAAGACATCATTTCATAAGAGATCATGTACAAAACTCTAATATTATGCTTGAATTTATATGTACTAATGATCAATTAGCTGATGTGTTTACCAAACCCTTGAGTGAAGAGAGATTTTGTATGATTAGAAGAGAGTTAGGTATCATTGATCCATTCTCCTAGAACTCTCTTAAACATAATCTTACCCAAGTTGTTTTTACTCAAAAATCACTTGTGTTAAGTCCCAAAAGCCTTTAAAAAACATCCTTGATTTTTTGAAAATTTTTTAAGTTTTTTTTGGAGATTTTCTTGGCCAAGTGTCGACACTTGGATTTTGCGAAGTGTCGACACCTGACCAAGTGTCGACACTTGAGAAATCCCAAGTGTCGACACACGTGGAAAATTTCTATCTTTTTAAGGCAGACCGAGTGTTTTGTATTTTATTTTCTCCCGTTTTCTCTCGAGCTCCAGTGGTCCCCCAAGCTTCTCTACCTTCCAAATCAACTCTTTCCCCTTTTGCCCCGACTAAAATCAGGTAACCCCCTCTTATTTTTCTCATTTTGAAACCATGTAACCTAGGTTTTGCATTTTTCGTCCGATTTAATGAATTTTAATTGGACTTTTCAGAGTTTTTAGCCATTTAGAAGCTTCCATTTAGAGGGAATCATGTTTAAACATGTTTATCTTGGATTTCCCATGGATTCTTGGTCAATTTTTCACATATTCCATCCGTTTCTCCTAATTTCACTGTTGGATTGGGTTTTTGGCCGAAATATTCAAGGGTTTCACTCCAAAAACAAATTTCTGTGCAATTTGCTAGGATTTCATTCATTTGGAAGGGTTATTTGTGATATTTTCATGAAATTTTACCCTCATTTCCATCATTTTGTTGGTTGATTACTTGTTTTTGACCTAAAACCCAAATGTATTTTGTTTTTAACCCTAATCCCATGTATTTATATTACTTTATATATTTCAACTAGCCCCAGCTCACTAGTCTTATAAAATGCATTTTTGGAAACCCAAATATATTTTGGAAAAAATTCCCTGATAAAGATATTTTACCCTTGATTTCTAGTGATAAAGGCATTTTACAGCTCAAATATGGTTAATCCCAGTTTTCAAAACCTATTCTAGCTTCTCTTAAAAGCCAGTATCCCTCTTTTAGAAAAATATATTCTCCTTTAGCCTAACCTATAGCCGATCTCTGTTCTCAACCTGATTGAAACCATTCCCCCAAGGTTATTTATCTTCTTTCTTTCTTGCTCAGCTTGATTGTGATGGGTTCGAGAAAGAGATTAGCTGTTAGGAGTAGGGCTGGACATGGGTATGAGAGGAGGACAAAGGCCAGACATGATGCAGGTCAAACCAGTAGATCAACAGCACCAGGTTCCCCCCTACAAAGAGGATGGCAGGGAAGGCTGTAGCTTCAGGACGATGGATCGACCTTGAGTTCTTCAACAGACAGCACTTCCAGATCCGGTGGACACTCACTGATGCCGGATTAGTATCCTTTTGCACTATGCAGGAGAGGTACTATCCCCATCTAGTGAGAGAGTTTTATGGTGCTTTGGACTGCCGTCGAGTACAGTGGAGCACCACTGTCAGGGGAGTGGAGATCACATTGACAGAGGAGCTACTCAGCAGAGTATGAGAGATTCCTCATCGAGGCATTTCTATCTTCTTAGAAGAGGATAGAGAGGCAGCCTTCAGGTGCATCCTTGAGCATGAGGATGTTCGCGGAGTGACTGTGGTCACCGTGAACCAATTATTTGTGGAGATACGCCTTCTACATCACGTCACCGCCCGTATCTTGCTTTCGAAGACTGGATGATTCGACTTCATCACTGAGAGGGAGCTGATGCTGATGGTCAGTATGACCTAGAGGATCGAGATTGATTTTTCCTCATTGATGTTAGTTCATATGCATGATGCTGTGACACAGAGACGTCATTGTTACCATACGGGATTGCGCTGACCCATCTCTTCAGGGCTTGTAGAGTTCCCTTGGAGGGGGAGATGTGCAAGGAGATTCTACATACCGATGTTTATGACAAGCGGTCGCTACATTGCATGGGATATCGGTTGGTCATAGGTCATTGGGTCAGGAGAGAGTCTAGACAGGAGCCAGACGAGGAGGACAAGATCAGAGAGGCTGAGGCCAGGCCATCAGGGCCAGTTAGTACACCTTATTAGGTTGCTCCTGTATCAGAGGCAGAGCCGATGACCCCGACAGCTACACCTTCGGGTCCTCCTCCACCTTTTACGGACATATCTTTTGAGAAGCATGCGAGACAGCAGTTCACAGATCTCAGGAGTGAGATGATTTGATTGGGTGTCCACACGACCTAATTACGCATCGAGATTGAGGGTCTTCGAGCTTATACTACCTTGGAGCATGCTGAGATTCGTCGGACTATGGAGGAGGGTTTTGCTCGTATCGAAGATTTACTGAGATCCCTTCTACCTCCAGTAGCACCTACAGCTCCACCTCCTGATGCTGGGGATGATGATGATGACGAGGACCACCGAGATGGACATGATACACTATTGATGGTGGTAACCGTACTGATGGGATTAAGGATAGAGATAGTGATGTTATTGATGATGACAGTGATAGTGACAGTGATGGTGGTGCAGATGGATATGAGGTAGTCAGCCGAGAGCTGCAGTCACCTGTTGTTCCTCCTACTGATTCGACTGGCACACCTGTCTTCACTGATCCAGCTTTTGTCACTCTTACTGAGACTCTTCCACCTCCATCTACTCGTTCTTCTAGGATTGTACCCTGCTTTGGACTCTCTACTAGGACTAGGAGTCATGATATTTTGAAGACTCCTAGAGGTCTAGCTCATAGGTCTAGGATTACAGGCCTTATATCTTTTGAGATCCCATCTGATGAGGATTAGCCTCACAGATGTTTATGTTGTTGTATGTCTCATGTTATTTATGATTTATGTCTCATGATATTTTTTGATTTTTTCAGTGATTTTGATGAATAACAAAACGTTAAGCACATATTGTGTACTAATGTTTATTTCTAATTATGAGTTTTCAGGAAACAAGCACCTCAAACTTTTAAAATTAAAGTATCGTGGTACGCTGTGGCACGAAGCATATTTCATAATTTGAGGAGTCTTCTTCATGTAAAAAGGGCTTAAAAGAGTTCATTTATTGTTTATTTAAGTTGGGTTTAAGTTTCATATTCAACACTTGTGCTTTTGGTTTGAATTACACTTAATTATGAATTTTGCAAAACCAAGTGTCGACACCTGGGAAGTCAAGTGTCAACACTTCAGCATTTGGCATGCAGAAAAACTCCTTGCCATGTCAAGTGTCGACATCCAGAATTCAAGTGTCGACACTTAAGTTCCCAAGTGTCGACTCAAGGCCTGAGACATTTTGAAAATCTAGAACGTGGCCATTGGAGTGTTTTTGTGTCGAGTGTCGATACTTGTAAATCAAGTATCGATACTTGAAAGATCAAGTATTGACACCAGAAAGTCAAGTGTCGACACCTGACAGCCAAGTATCGACACCTGACAAACCAGGTGTCAACACTCGGGTTCTGACAGCTCTAACTGATCTATTTTTTTGAGTTGCAGAAACATCTTTTCAAGCTCTCAACGGCTAGATTCGAAGCTCAAACAGTCACAAACCATTTTTTAGAAGTTTTTGAAGTATTTAAGTTTCACCAAACTTATTCTTGAAGCATTGAAGTTCATTGAAAGCTCAAAAGCCAATATTCCCTTAAGAACTTCACTTCAAAAGCTATTTAAAGTGTGATTCCCTGAAAAAGCTTATAAGCCCATCCTTTCATCTTTCCAAAAAAGAGAGCTTGAAGAATATTCCAAGGAGAAAACAAAACAAAGCATCAACTTGAGTCTCAAAACTTCTATTCTACTATTGAAGAGAGTGATGCTTGTCGAATTCAACAAAATTAATTACTGTTTCACTAATTCTTGTAATATATGTCTTGCAGTATTAGTGAGTCCAGGTCGAACCCTAGAGACTGAATGTGATAATCAAATTAAATAACTAGATGGGGGTTTTGAATAATTATGAAATCAACTAACTAATTATGCAAATAAAAAAAAAACTTTAATTAAACTTAGATTTATTTCAATTTCAATTTAAGTTCAATTCAAGAGATTTTTGTGCAAGTTAGCAGATTGATCATCGGTATAAAAACATATTATTCTTTCTCTAAATACTTAACCGATGATTTATCTAGGAGCTAGATAAATCTAATCTTCCCTACATTCATTAATTAAAGTTAAGCGCTCAAATTAAATTCTTACCAACAAACCAATCAGTATTAAGCAATCCTGATGTATTCATTGATAGCATTACATACTATGATGAAGCTAAGGATGAACAACAATTAGACAAGCGTAAATTATTTAATCCATTCTATGTTTCCTTTTTAGACAGAGATGAAAATTGGGATCATAATCATTTTGCCTAAGTACTATTTTAATCAAGTTGCATAATAATTATGGATTACGAACTTAGTTTAGTAATCAATCATGTAAACAATCAATTAATAGATCTCTTAATCAATTAAACTATACAATAAATCAACAATAAAAATTAGAAAACACAAATATCTAGTAAAAAATAATATTAAATTAATATCAAAATCTTACAACCATGCTAACATAGTTAGAAATAAAAAATTACTTAATCACGAAAAAATAAAATAGTATAAAGTCGATTTGATTTTCTCCCTCCTTTGTGCTGCTTTGATTTTTGCTCGCATTCTGCTGATTGATTGGCTCCCGTTTCTCCACCCCTACAGCAAAATAAATTTTTTGTTGTTCTGTTCTCCTTTACTTCTCCCGGTGTTGGGCGACGGCGTTGGTTTGTAGCGGAGGAGTTAGATGCTTTGACGTAAGGGAGATCAGTATCAGTCTTCTTCAGTTCTCCGTTTTGTTTTCGTGACCAACACAACCAACGTGATGTTATCCCGAAGCTCTCGATCTTATCCTGCATCTAAGATCGAAGGCGTGATCCTCTTCATTCGGACATCCAGTCTCCCGACATACTGGACACAGCGACATCGAGAGCAGCAAGCGACTCATAGTGATGGAAGATGGAGGACATGGCTTGTTTTGGAAGATGGAGAAAGCCATTGAGAGGAAGAACCCAGTGGTGAAGAGAGCTCGGATGGCCATGGGAGGCTCTGGTTGGGACGACCGAATGGGCGGTGAGGAAGATGAAGCGCAGCAGAGAATATGGTGGCTCTTGGATGCACATGGATCGGTTTGGAAGAATAAAAAAATGGAGTGCAGCTTGTTGAAGGCAACCGAAACAAGTACGGCAACAGCAGGGAGGCTCATGACATCTTGGATGGACATGGGAGCAGTGAAGGGGAAAAAATACGAGGATGAGAAAGAGAAGACGGGAAAAAAATACTACATTGTCTTTTGCTGCGCTTCATTCGAAAATAAATAAGTTTTTTACAACTCCGATTTTTCAGAAATCGGTTTATCAAGATGAAACAAAAAAAAAATAAAAGCTAATCCCCGTGTGATGTGATAAGCCATCAAACCACGTAACACCCGCGCAGTTAACGCATTTTCTCTCTCCGTGCTTTCTCTCCGCGCTTTCTCTCCGTGCGACTCTCCGTGCGACTCGGCAGATCAGGATTATCTCCAACATACTCCCCCTTAATCCTGATGTGGGTCAAAATCATAAACGCCCAGTAATAATTTCTTCGCTGCAAACTTCACGCCTGACAAAGCTTTTGTGAGTGGATCGGCTCGCTGCTCTTCCGTGCGGACGAACTTGACCACGATCTGACCACCTTCAACACATTCTCGGATGAAATGAAATCTCGTGTCAATGTGCTTGCTGCGGCCATGAAATACGGGATTTTTCATTAAGGCAATTGTAGACTTGTTATCAACAAACAGCTTCACTGGCTTGAGTTCTTGCTTCGTTAGCTCCCCCAACAAGCTTCTCAGCCATAATGCCTGGCTTGCCGCCGCCGTTGCTGCCATGAACTCGGCCTCGCATGATGACAATGCAACCGACTTCTGCTTTTGTGAATTCCATGATACCAAATTATCATTGACATAGAATGCCATACCCCCGGTGCTTTTCCGATCATCAACATCACCAGCCAAGTCACTATCGCTGTAGCCGATGATCTCTTCTTCTACCTTTTTCTTCCCATATACAAGTCCACAATGGATTGTACCTTTCAAGTACCTCAGGATTTGCTTCACCGCCTTGTGATGCATTACCGTGGGCCTTTCCATAAATCTGCTAGCTACTCCAACTGCATAGGAAAGATCTGGTCTTGTGTGGAGTAAATACCTCAAACAACCAATCATGCACCGGTACTCCGTCGCATCTATCGGTTCTCCTTCAGGATCTTTGTGGAGCTGCGCCTTCTGCTCCATAGGGGACTTTGTTGAGTTGCACTCAGTCATGCCAAACTGAGCTAACACCTTCTTGGCGTAGGCCGATTGCTTTAGTATCACCCAATCTTCTTCTTGCTCCACTTCGATGCCGAGGTAGAAGGTGAGAAGCCCGAGGTCACTCATCTCGAACTCGGTCATCATCTGCTGCTTGAAAGCTGAGATCTCTTCTGAATTTTTCCCTGTAACGATTAAATCATCGACGTAAATACCAACAATGATACCTGTGTTTCCTTCTCCTCGTGTGTACACTGCTTGTTCTTGTGTGCACTTGATGAACCCGAGACGCCTCAAACTTTTGTCCAGTCGATTGTTCCATGCCCGTGGAGCTTGCCGCAACCCATATAGTGCCTTGCTCAGCTTATACACACAGTGCTCCTTGTTCTTCACAACAAAGCCCTCTGGCTGAGTTACATAGACCTCCTCCTCGAGTTCGCCATTCAAGAACGCCGACTTCACATCAAGATGATGTACCTCCCAGCTGCGATTGGCTGCGATTGCAAGAATGACACGGACAGTGTCAAGTCTGGCTACCGGAGCAAACGCTTCTTCGAAGTCGACACCCTGCCGCTGAACATATCCCTTTGCAACTAGCCTCGCCTTATGCTTGATCACATCTCCGGCTGAGTTTTTCTTCACCTTGTACACCCATTTCAAACCTATGGGTCTTTGTCCTGGCGGTAGGTTGGTGAGCTCCCACGTTGAATTTCTTTCAATGGACTCGATCTCCTGCTGCATCGCTTTTTCCCAAGCATTTTCTCCGGCAGCTTCTCGGTAGCAAGATGGCTCCTCCATCTAGACTAGCAGCGCCTCTTCTTCGAGCTCTTCCTGATGTAAGTCCACTCGCACCGCATCTCGCATAATATCGTCGATGTGCCTGTAACGAACCACTCCATCATTGGTGCTACTGCTGCTTGAAGTCGGAGAGGCCACTGCAGGTACAGCCGGCGCACCCGCCAATGAATCCACTGTGGGAGACTCTGTGGCCGATGCGGTATCCTCCATTGGTGATGACGCCGTTGCTGTTACAGACGGGACTCCAACATGGTGGGCCGAAGGAGTCCCGGAGTCACTCGAGTCCGTCTCGGGAGAGTAGTTCTCCCTCACAACCAGGACTGACGCATCTACAACATTTTCACCTGTGTTCCAACTCCATTCTAGGTGTTCTTCGAACTTCACGTCTCTACTTACATGAAGTTTGCCGCGCCGAGGGTCGTAGAGTCGGTGCGCCTTGCAGCCCTGCTCGACGCCGAGGTACACCATCGCCTGACTTCTAACATCAAGCTTCTTCTGGTGCGGCAACACCACCTTCGCATGGGCAATGCAGCCGAACACCCTCAAATGGCCGAGGTGTGGCTTCCTCCCACTCCAAGCTTCGAATGGGGTGCGCTCTCCTAGCGCCTTCATTGGCAAGCGGTTCAGCAGATGTACTGCATGCCTTACGGCCTCCCCCCAGAATATGTTGGGAACGTGCATGCTCTTGAGAAGTGATCTCGCCATTGACATCACCGTCCGGTTTCTTCGTTCCACCACGCCATTCTGCTACGGAGTGTAGGGTGCAGTCAGGTGCCTCACGATGCCTGCCTCTTCGCAGAGTTTGTTGAACTCAGTGGAGAGTAACTCTCCACCCCGGTCCGTCCTCAAGGTCTTCACTCGGTGTCCGGTGGTATTCTCCACCTGTTGCTTAAACTTTTTGAACACCGAGCAGGCTTCATCCTTCGTCTTGATCACATACACCCACATCCAACGAGTGTAGTCATCGACGATCAACATAAAGTAGCTATTGCCGGCGATAGTCGAAAGGGTGATCGGTCCGCAGAGATCGGCGTGCAGCAGCTCGAGTGGCTCCTCCGCTCGACAGGTGGCTGCCTCTGGGAAAGGGTGTCTTGCATGCTTTGCTATTGTACACCCTTGGCATAGCTTGTCGGGGTGCTTAATGAGCGGCACACCTACCACCATATTCTTCTCTGCCAGCATCTTCAAGGAGTGGAAGTTGACATGCCCAAGTCGGGCGTGCCATAGCCAAGCCTCGTCCAATATGTTGGTGAGCAAACACACCGGATCGTTGGTCTTCATCTCGGCCTTGTAAAGATGATTGGAGGAACTTCTGATTTTGATGAGCAATCTGCCACTGGGATCATACATCCATAGAAATTCTCCTAGCATAACAAACTTGTTTCCTTTCTTGGCCAACTGTCCACAGCTAATGATATTGCTTTGTAAGGTTGGGATGTAGTATACCTCGGTGAGAAGTCGTTGTTCCCCATTCTTGAACTGGAAGAACACCGAACCCTTTCCCTTGATCTGCACAGTGGAGCCGTTGCCGAATCTCACATGCCCCTTGACTGTCTCGTCCAGCTCGTGGAATTTCTTTCTTTCACCCGACATATGGTTGCTTGCACCATTGTCAAAATACCAGGTGCTGGAGACTTCCTCGCTTCCAGCTCGCAGCTGCGGATCCATCGTCTCCTCATTCAACAAAGCAAGGTCCCTTGATTCAACACTTGCAGACAGCAGTAACACCGGTTTCTCCTCCTCCGTGCATGAGAGGTTTGCTTCTTCTTTGCACAGTTTACTCCAGCATTCAGATGCATAATGGCCCATTTTGCTACAATTGTAGCACTTGATGTGGCTCTTGTCGCATCTACTGCCGCCAGAGCCACCTGAACTAGCCTTGCGCGGCGATCCGTTGCGTCTGCCTCTGCCGCGACCCCTGCCGCGACTGCGTCCACCCCGGCTCTAGCTGCTACCTTCTGCAGGGGTGATGTACTTACCCCTGTTGCTCAAAGATGAGTCCCTGCCGACTTTGTCCTGCCGCGCCTGCCATTCGGTTTGGGTGAGCAGGAGCTGCCCATCGTCATTGCTGCTGGGGTTGCGCAAACGTGCGCGCTCCCCGTATGCTGTCAAACGCTCGACTGCTTCCTCGAATGGCATTATGTCGAGGTTGCAGAACTGCTCAATACCGGCGACCACCTGGTAGTACCTATCGGGTACTGTGTTGAGGAGCTTCTTTACCAGCATCGCATCGTCGAGCATCTCCCCCAGATTTGCATACTTCGCGGACATCCCACTGAGTCTGCCGGCGTAGTCGTCCAGCGTCTCCCCTTCCTTCATTCGCATGACGTCGAAGTCACTCTTCAACGTCTGCAACCGAGCGGTCTTGACACGATCTGCCCCGACAAACCTTGTTTTGAGGCTATCCCAGACCCCTTTTGCAGTCGTCTTCTTCGCCACCTGCAACAGGATGTCTTCCGGGAGTGCTTGGAAGAGAAACGCCCTCGCCGTCTTATCCTTCCTCTCGTCCACGTCCGCACCGTCCGTTGCTTCCACTGTATCCCAAATGTCTTGGGCCTGCATCAGTGCTTCCACCTTAATCGCCCAGGTGGTGTAGTTCGTCGTCGTTAGCTGCGGGTAGTTGAGAGATACGCCGCCACCGACCCTTGTTGTCGCAGCTTGAGGGATGATCGCCATTTGCTTGAGACGAAGGCGCCTTGGTGTGCTAACCTGAGGCTCTGATACCAGGTGAAGGGGAAAAAATACGAGGATGAGAAAGAGAAGACGGGAAAAAAATACTACATTGTCTTTTGCTGCGCTTCATTCGAAAATAAATAAGTTTTTTACAACTCCGATTTTTCAGAAATCGGTTTATCAAGATGAAAAAAAAAAAAAAAAAAAGCTAATCCCCGCATGATGTGATAAGCCATCAAACCATGTAACACCCGCGCAGTTAACGCGTTTTCTCTCTCCGTGCTTTCTCTCCGCGCTTTCTCTCCGTGCGACTCTCCGTGCGACTCGGCAGATCAGGATTATCTCCAACAAGCAGCCGGCGGTGTTTGGCTTGGATAGAGGACCGGCCATGGTGACTTGGCGGTAGATCTGACGGTGGCTTGGATCTCTCGAAGAGGGCCAGAGTGGGGAGAAGACGGCGGTGGACGGTGCTGGTCTTGATGATGTTTTGGCAAGCAACAACGGCAAGAGGAGGAAGAAGAACAGTAAACTGGGATTTTCAGGCATAGGGGGGTCCACCGGATGGCGAGGAGGGTCCCGGCGATGAGGAGAGCGGCTCCGGCATGTTTCCCGGCAAATTCGTGGCTGTTTGGCCTGTGTCCATGGACTGTACTCGTGGACCAACAAAAATGGAGGTTATGGACCAATCTGCCGTTTCGTCAACCGATTGGCTTTAAATCCCGTGCTTTAAAAAGCATGCCAATTCATGATAACTTACTATTTTTTTCAAAAATCATTTTCTGACTCTATTGAAGTCCAAATTGCACACCGTTCATGTCGTTGGATTCCAAAAATTATGCTTTACAACTTCATTGAAGACCGTTTCTTCCAATTCTGACTCTATGATTTTAAAAGAATCTACGAGAAGTCAAAGAGTGAAATTAAATAATTCTAAAAATTAATACTCTAACATAAACTTATGCATTAATCATGACAATGAGATAATAAATACATCAAATAAACTAAATATATGAAGAAATATAATGTATAATTATGTCCTTATCGAATTCCCCCACATTTAACTTTTGCACGTCCTCGGGCAACTACCTATACAATTTACTAAACACACTAAGACAACTCACAACTCACTAATTTCCCCTAATAATACCCTACAGATATTATATACCATAAATCTTAAACAGAATCAAGAATTCAAATACCATAACACAATATGAATTAAATATACTTAACAAATTTAAACTGTAAGAAACAAGAAACCTTCATTCAAAAAGTAATTAACAAGTTTGGTAAACACTCATAGGTCACTCTCAATTCACTCAAGTATTTGAAGGATGAAAAAAGAATTTCACTCAAAATTCAATTCAAACCAAATCACTACCATAGGCTTGCTTGCTCATCCAATCTCCATCACTTGTATCACTTGTCATACATAGATCCAATGGTCTTTAAACAGGGTTATAATGGGGCTTAGGTTCAGGGTAGGAATAAAAATGGATACTGAGATTAAAACCCAAGAAACTGATAGAGCATTAAGACTTAACTTGAGTAAATCAAGACATTAAATGCTTCAATATTCAACCCTCGTAGTTTCTTCTTCTCATTTGTTGCATAGACTGAAAATATTTCATGATGAAGAAGCATATGTTTGTATACACTGTGCATAATTAATAAGACGTAGATTTCTTAAACTGAACTTGCTGCCAGAGGTCTTAGTGATACATTGATCTCCGCATACATTTGTGATCTTTCGCATGATCTCACCAATCATAACTTTTTATTTTTCTTTTTTTCTTTTTTTTCTTTGTTTTCTTTTTTTCTTCTTTTTTTTTCTTTTTTCTATTTTTCTTTTCTTTTTTTCAGCAAAAAAAGATATTGAAACATGGCAAGAACATCTTACTCCCATTACATTCCATTTGCTCAAAAGAGAGGAATAGCAATCAACAGTAGCTCTCCCACACCTATTCAATACACATTCTTGTCTCAAAACCTATCAAACAAATCTCAATGCTCTACTAGCTCTTGAGGTAGGTAAAATATAAGGATAATAAATTGGCTCAAGGCTCATAAATATGGGCTTCAATCGATAAAAGAGTGTAAAAGCTCAAAGTGGGTTCACTAAAGTTAATTGATTTAAGGTTGGCCATTTAAGCTAAATGGTATAAAATCCTATATGCCATTGTCATTTCTATGTGTACATGTGAATTTAGTAACCTTGACTAGCATTTACAAGCAAGTTCTAGAGTAAACTAGTATGAATGAACACCCTCATAACAGAAACATGTATATGTATATATCCAAAAGCTCACCCAAACATGTTTTTGGTTTACCAAAACAAGTTAATACATTTCAAAATTAAGCTCAAGTCAACTTTTAGCCTCAATATACAAGTTATTTATTCAATCATATTATGACACTCTTATCTTAATTTAGTCCAAGTTTATAGCACATAAATCCATAGATATCATTAGAAATATATCTTAAAAACACTCAAATATATTTTTTTTTCTTCTTTTTTTTATTTTTTTTTATCCAACTCTCAATGCAAATCCTAAATGCAAAGAAAAGACAAAAATATATTTAATGCCTAAAAAGATAAATAGAGAAAGGATAAATAATACAAATCTGATCATGGCCAGTTGGCCTCCCTTGGGTTGCTTCCCAAGCAGTGCATTTGTTTAACATCGTTAGCCCGACATTGCAGTTCTTAATCTAAATAAACTGGATCCTTCAGTTGCACTTCATTTATCATATGCTCCTTAAAACCTTCATAAAATGGTTTGAGTCTATGCCAATTCACCTTGAACACTTTGTTAGTCTCGAAACTCTGCACTTCAACTGCACCATAAGGAAACACTTTAGTAACTTTAAAAGGACCAATCCAATGAGAATGTAATTTACCGGGCATTAGTTTAAGTCATGAATTATGAAGCAAAACTTTTTGTCCAACCACAAATTGCTTCCTAACAATCATTTTATCATGAAATGCCTTTGTCTTATCCTTGTAAATTCTTGAATTCTCATATGCCTTAAGTCGTAACTCCTCTAATCTTGCAATTGTAACCTTCTTTGTACACCAACTTCATCCATATCTCTCAATTCAAAAGACTCCTCTGCAAACATATCTACCATGTCTATAGAAAATATAGATTGACTATCACTAGGATATCTCATTTCTTCAAAAATATTAAATTTGATAATTTTTTCATCAAATTCCATGGTAAGGGTATCATCATAAACATCAATCTTTGTTCTTGCTGTCTTGAGGAATGGCCTTCCTAACAAAATTGGGGCAGGATTTGGAAAGGTTTTATCTTCCATGTTCAAAATATAGAAATCAACAGGAAAAATAAACTCATTTACCTGTACCAAAACATCCTCAACTACCCCTTTAGGGTATGTATTAGAACGATCAGCTAATTGGATAATTACACCTATTCCTTTTAATGGACCCAAATTCAAAGATGCATAAATTGAATATGGCAAAACATTTATGGATGCACCTAAATCTAGCATGGCATGTTCAAACTTAGTATTACCAATCACACATGGAATTGTAAATGTACCTGGATCCTTGCATTTTGGAGGTAACTTACGTTAAATCATTGCAGACACATTTTCCCCACACTGATTTTCTCATTACCTTTTGGCTTCCTATTCATAGTACATAACTCTTTTAGAAATTTTGTATACCTTGGGACTTGCTTGATTGCATCTAATAGAGGAATATTCATTTCTACCTTCCAAAAAGTCTCAAGGATTTCTCTTTCTTGATCTTCCTTCTTCAATTTGGATAACCTGCTACGAAAAAGAAGAGGAATAGAATTAGTAGAATTATGTACAATAGCTTGAGATTTTTCTTGGAAAAATTTTCAACATTAAATTTGGTCTCATTCTCCACTTGATCTTTCTTAGCCACTTCTAAAGGTTTCTGAGAGGAAGCTTCAATTTCTTTTCCACTTCGTAGTATAATAGCACTTGCATTCTCACGTGGGTTTATGATCGTTTGAGAGGGCAATTTTCCAGAGTCTTTAGCCTCAAGCTTGCTCACTAATATTGCTAGCTGATTAATTTTCTTCTCCAAGTTTTGAATGATGTTTCTTGTTTCACGTTGAAATTGTTGTGTATTGGTTGCCAGCATCTTAACAATCTCATCAAGTGACATATTTGGACTTTGATTTACTTGCTTCCTAGCTTGAAATGGAGGTTGGGACCGATTCTGAGTAGCTTGATTTCCATAGCTCAAATTAGGGTGATCTCTCCTTCTAGGATTGCACGATTGGAATATGGATCATATCTACGTTGAGGTTATCCTGGAAAGCTACCTATGACATTTGCTTGCTGAACTGGTTCTCCTTCTTGCAAAGTTGGACACATATCTGTAGCATGACCCGTGACCGAGCAAATACCACATACCTGGACTTGCTGCTTATTTCCTACAACAAATTGATGCATAAGATAAGTTAGTTCTTATACTCTTTGTTCAAGGGAAGGTGTACTTACCTCATTCAATCTTAAGTATATGATATGTTCTTATCCCAAATTGTTGAGAATTCGCTGCCATGTTGGAAATCAAATTCTTCGCAGCCTCCGGTGTTAGATTTACCAAGGCACCTCCACTAGCAGCATCAATCATTGTCCTGTCCATTGGTATCAAACCTTCATAAAAATATTGAATCAAGAGCTGATCACTAATCTAATGATGAGGGCAACTAGCACATAATCTCTTAAATCTCTCCCAATATTCATACAACGTTTCTCCATTATTCTGCTGAATACTACATATCTCTTTCCTTATGTTGGCAGCTCTGGATGCAGGAAAATATTTCTTCAAAAATAACCGCTTCATTTCATTCCATGAATCAATAGAACCAAATGGAAGGTAGTACAACCAATCTTTAGCCAAGTATGCTATGGAAAATGGAAAAGCTCGCAGTTTGATTTGTTCTTCCAAAATTCCTTGTGGTTTCATGCTTGAACATACCACATGGAACTCTTTCAAGTGCTTGTGTGGGTCCTCTCCTGCAAGACTACAAAAAATAGGTAATAAATGAATTAGTCCTGATTTCAATTCAAATGCAACATCTAAAGTAGGGTACTTAATGCACAAAGGTTATTGATTTAAATCAGGGGCAGCCAACTCCTTTAAAGTTCTGTTATTTGCAGCCTTGACTTCCTCGATTTCTAAATCACTGTTAGAATCTAATTCAAGAGCTATGTTAATGCCCAATGTAGACACAAGTGCTCTTCTAGATGTTGAAGTTTGCTCTGTCGAAGTTTGCTCTGTCGAAGTTTGCCTAGCTTCTCTCCTTAATCTATACAAAGTTCTTTCAATTTCTGGATCAAATTTTAATTCACCCGAAAGAGAGGTTCGAGTCATAAACCATAAACCAGCAGGAATTACCACCAAAGTGCTTATTCAAGACCTGCAAACCACAAATAATTTGATTAAAAAAAATTCAGTCCCCGGCAACGGTGCCAAATTTTTGATTCTTGTCAAATTCACCAAAATTAATTACTGTTTCACTAATTCTTGTAATATATTTCTTGCAGTATTAGTGAGTCCAGGTCGAACCCTAGAGACTGAATGTGATAATCAAATTAAATAACTAGATGGGGGGTATTGAATAATTATGAAATCAACTAACTAATTATGCAAATAAAGAAAAAAACTTTAATTAAACTTAGATTTATTTCAATTTCAATTTAAGTTCGATTCAAGGAGTTTTTGTGCTAGTTAGCAGATTGATCATCGGTATAAAAACATATTATTCTTTCTCTAAATACTTAACCGGATGATTTATCTAAGAGCTAGATAAATCTAATAATCCCCACATTCATTAATTCAAGCCAAGCACTCAAATTAAATTCTTATCAATGAACCAATCGATATTAATGAATCCTCTTGTATTCATTGATAGCATTATATATTGGGATGAAGCTAAGGATGAACAATAATTAGACAAGCATAAATTGTTTAATCCATTCTATGTTTCCTTTTTAGACAGAGATGAAAACTGTGACCATAATCATTTTGCTTAAGTACTACTTTAACCAAGTTACATAATAATTACGGATTATGAACTTAGTTTAGTAATCAATCACGTAGACAATCAATTAATAGGCCTCTTAATTAATTAAACTACATAATAAATCAACAATAAATATTAGGAAACACAGATATCCACCAAAAAAATAATATTAAATTAATATCAAAATCTCACAACAATGCTAATATAGCTAGCTGTCTCTTGAATCAAAACAAAAAATTATTCAATGATTTTCTTCATTTTTCATGCTGCTCTGATTTTCGCTCGCAATACGCTGATTGATTGGCTCCTGTTTCTCCACCCCTGCAGCAAAATAAATTTTTTTCTATTCTGTTTTCCTTTTCTTCTCCCGGGTGTTGGGCGACGGCATTGGCTTATAGCGGAAAAGTTAGATGCTTTGACGTAAGGGAGATCAGTGCCAGTCTTCTTCGGTTCTCCGTTTCGTTCCCGTGACCAACACAACCACCGCGATGTTATCCCGAAGCTCTCGATGTTATCTTGCATCTAAGATCGAAGGCATGATCCTCCTTCATTCGGACATCCAGTCTCCCGACATACTGGACACAGTGACATCGAGAGCAGCAAGCGACTCATAGTGATGGAAGAATGGAGGACATGGCTTGTTTTGGAAGATGGAAGAAGCCGTTGAGTGGAAGAACCCAGCGGTGAAGAGAGCTTGGACGGCCATGGGAGGCTCTGGTTGGGACGACCGAATGGGCGGTGAGGAAGATGAAGCGCAGCAGCGAATATGGCGGCTCTTGGACGCACATGGATCGGTTTGGAAGAATAAAAAAAATGGAGTGCAGCATGTTGAAGGCAACCAGAACAGGGACGGCAACAGCAGGGAGGCTCATGACGTCTTGGATGGACATGGGAGCAGCCGGCGGTGTTTGGCTTGGACAGAGGACCGGCCATGGTGACTTGGCGGTAGATCTGACGGTGTCTTGGATCTCCCGAAGAGGGCTGGAGTTGGGAGAAGACGGCGGTGGACGGTGCTGGTCTTGATGGTGTTTTGGCATGCAACAATGGCAAGAGGAGGAAGAAGAACAGTAAACTGGGATTTTCCGGCATAGGAGGGTCCACCGGTTAGCGAGGAGGGTCCTGGCGATGAGGAGAGCGGCTCTGGTATGTTTCCTGGCAAATTCGTGGCTTCATTTGGCCTGTGGTCCATGAACTGTACCCGTGGACTAGCAGCAATGGAGGTTATGGACCGATCTGCCATTTCGTTAACCAATTGGCTTTAAATCTCGTGCTTTAAAAATGTGCTAATTCATGATAACTTACTAATTCCTTCAAAAATCATTTCCTAGCTTAATTGAAGTCCAAATTGCACACCGTTCACGTCGTTGGATTCCAAAAATCACGTTCTATAACTTTATTGAAGACCATTTCTTCCAATTCTAACTCTATGATTTTAAAAAAATCTGCGAGAAGTCAAAGGATGAAATTAAATAATTCTGAAAATTAATCATCAAATATAAACTTATGTATTAATCATCACAATGAGGTAATAAATATATCAAATAAACCAAATATATGAAGAAATACAATGTATAATTATGTCCTTATCAGAGAGTTTGTTTTGTTTATTTTGAATTGTATATCTGAAATTCTCTTTTAATTTGTCCTAGCTTTCAAGGGTTTCTTGAAAGTAGGTTATTGTGGTTGTTGGTGAGCCAAAGGAACAAAGCAAACTACGGTTAACTTATGATCCCGAAGACAAAACAAGTATAAAGGTTATTTGGTAAGCCTAGGTGATAAAACCAACATAGGTTTTGACTTGTGAGCCTTTGGAAAAACAAGTCGGCTGTAATCTTGGTGAGATTATAGTGAAATTCCCAAGGGTGGCTTGGGGAGTGGATGTAGGTGCTAGATTTGCACTGAACCACTATAAATCTTGCATCTGTGTGCGATTGTCTCTTCTATTTTTTGCTCTTTACTTCTTGTACTCTATTGCTTTCCGCTGCATATAATATAGTGCATCAATTTCGTAACTCACAAACACCACAAGGCCTGCACATTATTGCTTTAAATTTTTTAAAAGACCCAATTCACCCCCCTCTTGGGCTCCATTTATGGGCAACACTAGGATCCATCAGTGTCTTGAGTCTTCTCTTGTTGAACTAGACTGGACTTATTATGAGATTTACCGGACTCAAAATAATAAATGACTCAACATGAGCCGACTCAACCAAGTCAAGTGAACTTGACTCAACTTGACTCAATTGAACAGACCATATCCAAAACCCTAATTATATGGATGACTCTAAATATAGGACTCAAATGTTGAAAGGCCCAAAACAAGACTCAGGAGCCAAAATACAAACTCAAGTGGGCTAAGTCCTTATTACAAAATTGGACTCAAATACTCAAACACTACTCAGATAAACCACATAGGGTTGAGAAGCCTCTACCTAAGTCTGGTGCCTTTGGTGTCTGCACCAATTTTCCCGGGGTGGTAGGAACTCGACCCCATCGAGTAAGGATCGCTTTGGCTCTGGTATCTCTTAAAGAGGCCTGGGTCAAGGCGCTACAAGTCCTCTCAAGTAATCCATGAATTGTCGGATTTTGGTCGACCTTGCCAATGGACCAGCTAGCCTTGAGAGCCGTAGCCCCGGGTCATGATAGCTTGATCATGCAGGATACTCTCGATCCGTTCACCTCTTTCAGGCCAATTTATAGGTGGACACTCTGGATTAGGTTCGCTCTCAAAGGATGGGGTAGGTCCAAAAGCCTCACCAGGGATTGCTGCTGATTCCCTATACTCAACCAAGTCCGCGATATTGAAGGTAGAGCTAATGCCAAAATTCGGGGGCAAATCTAGCACATAGGCATTGGGTCCTACATTTTTTATCACTCTAAAGGGTCCAGCTCTACGAGCATGAAGCTTCTTAACGGTCCCTGGTGGGAATTGCTCAGGCCTAAGCCTAATCATGACAGAATCTCCTACATTAAATTCCTTGGCTCTCTTTCGAGAATTAGCTAGTTTCTTATATGTTTCATTACTTAGATTAATCTTTTGGCTAATGTTCTTATGTAGATTGCGAACATGCTGGGTACATGCAGACTCCTAACCAGTGATGCAAAGGACTCATACCAACACCTAATAGACTCGACTATGCATTCCTATCGAAGAAAATTTTATTGGACTCTTTGGGCCTAAACCTAATAAAATATAGACTCTCTAGGTTTGACCCATGAAAATTTATAATGGCAAATTGGCAAAAGTATGCAAACCTAACATACTCAAAGAACTAGTGACCTTAACAAAGTGTAATGGGAAAGTTTGGGGAACATTGGCCTTAGGGTATGGCAGGAAATAAGAATCGGAGTCTTGGGATAATCCATTGGAAACATGAAATAGACCTTGGTTACTAGGGATGATCTTAAGATTTGAGCATTGTTCTATAGGTGACATAAGGTCCACTTGAAGGATGGAGAATTTGGTCATCGCAAGTGCAGGGTCTTTAAGAAATGATGACTTAGTCAGTTCAAGAAAAAGTTCATTGACTAGGGTTCGAGGATGAACTCTTTATGAGAATACTGAATAGGGTCTTGGGCTAAAACTAGTTCTAGAGTAGGATGGGGATCTATTACTGGTGGAAGGTCATCAGGAAGGTCTTTGAGAAGTGTATCCTAAAAGTCTTCTAAAATAATGTCTACTTCCTGGGATTGTTCCTTAGGGACTTGTTCCTGGACCTCCACTATGGACAACTCTGGTGAACCCTCACTTTCATTTACTATGTTTGATCTTGGCTCAGGCACTCCTTCAAGTTTTATAGTGGGTTCAAGATCTTTTTCTATTAGTTCCTTAGTGATTTCAACTTTGGGTCCATCTTCATCATACTCCTCAAATTCTTCTCCTTCGTATTCATCTACTAAACTCATGTCAGCCTTATACACTTCTACCTTAGGCTTTTTAATGGGTTCAGGAGAATTAATCTTGTTGGACTTAGATTGATTGATCATGAGTTCCCTCTGATATGACTCGAATTTCCTAGCTAAGTGATAGGCTTCCTTTAGGTCCATAATCTGCCAATGACACAGTTCCCACTGGATGTCCCTATGTAGGCCATCTCGAAATCTAGCTATGATTTTAGACTCAGGTTCATTTGTGTTACGTCTCCTAAAAAACTCATTAAATTGGTCAATGTATTCAGACATAGTTTTGTCACCTTGTCTCAATTTGTATCATTGGTCTAAAAGTTTGTGCTCATAAAATCTACCTAGGTACTCTTCTCTCAACTTACTCCTTTCCAGGTACTTATCTGATCTCCTCTCAAAAAACATTCATCCTCAATAACTTTTCAATGCCACTTAGCATGTCGGGTTAATCTACGTGTGGCCAATCTAACTTTTTCTAACTCCGACATCTTAGTGTACTCAAAAATACTTATCCATTCTCTCCTCCCAATCAATATACACCTCAGGATATGGACTTCATTTAAAAGTGGGTACATAAGGTTGGGTGCTCCCAGTGGGTCTTTCCTCTGAGTCAACCAAGTATGGGTATAAGCTTCTAGGGCTATACTCAAGGGTGAGATCATGATAATAAGTTCGTGGATAAAAGGTACTGGGCCTAGGGGATTTGAATTCAGCATGGGTCCTACAGGCTCCTTCATAGGTCAAAGGATGTTCACCTATTCGATCAGGCCTATGGGGTTCAAGAGAGTCAAGCCTAATATGGGCCTTAGAGGGTCTAACTTTGGGACGGGCCCTACGGGCTTCGTCCCGAGCCTCTGCTTGGGTAAGCGATTGGCCCATTAGGGTAATTTGTTCAGACAAGGCCCTCAATTGGGCCTGAACCCTAGACTCCATGACTAGACTGGGCTGGCTATGGGTTGATGGGCTAATAAGCTCCTAATCTAAGGGGCATGCAAGACACAAGATAATGGACTCCTGAACTAGTGCACTACAAGACACAAGATAAATCGACTACGATTTCCTAGACCTAGAGCCCAAACAGAATGGATCTACTCAACTTCACACAATGCAACCCCTAGTCCTTCCACTGGCCAGGTAAGAGGTGGGATGGTGGGAGGCCCCCCTACTTTTGTAGGGACCCAATTAAGGAACCAACAATCTACTTAGGGCGTTTGCCTCTGGACTTCTAGCCTAGACACCAGTTTCCAGTAATAGGAGATGTATTGGGTGCACTAGTCTTCCCACAAAGATTGGACCCGACCTGTTGGTGTCCCTAGCTCACTAAAGCAAATTAGGTCTAATTAATTTTAATTAGGCTAGGATCAAATGCAAGGGTTGTGGTTTTGGGCTAAGGAGAGGTGATCAAATCCTACCCCCATCTGGCATAGTAGAATTGCCCTTATTGTAGCTTATGTACATGATGGCACATATATGAAAATGCAATAAGGGTTTCTAAGTTTTATTATATTTTTCTATTTTTTTTATTTTTTTGTTATTTTGTTTTAGAAAAGATATAATTTATAGAAAAGTACCTAATATGTAGAAAATATGCAAAAAACTAAAATATGCAAATATTATGCAAAAAGAACCCTAAATATGCTGAAACTAGACTTGCTGAAAATTCAGGGCAGAATTATTCTTAGACAGTAAATTAAAGGTTCAGATGACTTAAAATCCGAATTAAATTATGATAAAACTCTTATGAATACTATTAATTACAATGAATCTAGAAAACCTAGAATCAGAATATTCTGATCTACATACATGCAGAAACAATAAAACCAATAAACTATATATAGGAATTATGTGATGCAGAAACTAGCCCTAAAACATGCACTGATACCAAATGATTTGGGACAAATTATGCATGCAAACTATTTTTTGTTATTAGGTATTAAGTTAGGAGTTTGTATCCCTAATTTTGAGCCAAAAAAATAAATAAGTAATTCTATAGAAAATTCAGAAGCACAGGCACATAGAAAAAGACCCTAAACAGTGAAAAAATAGGATCGCCAAAGCTAAGAAGCCCTGGTAAGGCTAACTCTTCTGCAATACCATAACTGGAGAGTCAAGGGGGCATACCTGGTAGGGACTTTAAGATGGATCTATGAAGAGATCACTCGTCTCTCCCGGATGCGGCCTGAAAAATCAAGCTGAAGACCCTGCAGATCCATGGCTTTCAATCCGGTGGCCCGAAAGCTGGTCAGATGGAATCCTTGATTCGTTAAAACTGAAGGACCTACAAGACACCTATCAAGGGTTAGAAAACAAAGAAGAAAGAGAGTATATCACTAAAAGAAGAAGGGAAAGAAAAAGACTGGAGGTGGGTGGCCAAGAGGAGGAGCAGGCTGGTGGCTAGGGTTTGTAGAAGGCTTGGAGACATGGTGCAGGGGTAGGGATCACACAGATACCCTTCACACAGTAAATCACACAAAAATTTGAGAATGACTCAAGAAAATTTTCATTCATTAATCAGCAAAATACATGAGAGGGGGGGCCTTTATATAAGCTTACAAACTTGGGCTTCAAGTAAGGGCATACAAAGAAATTTACAAGAATTTTAGACCCACCCAAACCCTAGCTAGAATCCCACTCCCACTGAGATGCTCTCTCCTTATATTGGTCGGCGAAGGGGTGGTGATCATAAGCATGGCCGACCAAGGGAAGGTGACCATAAGGTGGGGCGCCAATTTCATGAGGGGCTTGGGCCTTGGGCGGCCCACTTCAATCCTAGGCATGCTCTAGGGTTTTTTTGGATGTCCATCTTCTCGGCAGGTTGATGTAGTTGTCATCCTGGTCTTCAATGATGATGACTTCAAGATCCTTCTCATGCAATCCAAGGTGGCACATTCAAGTATGACTGGAACTCCTTGAAGTTATCAAATTGTCACTCTGGCTGGGGTCCATCAGTGTCTTGAGTATTCTCTTGTTTAACTAGACTAGACTCATAATGAGATTTACAGGACTCAAAATAATAAATGGCTCAACATGAGCTAATTCAACCAACTAACTTAAGTGAACTAGACTCAACTGAACTTGACTCAACTGACTCAATTGAACTAACCATATCCAAAATACTAATGGTATAGATGACTCTAAATATAGGACTCAAATGTAGAAAGGCCCAAAATAGGACTCAGGGACCAAACTACTGACTCAAGTGAGCTAAGCCCTTATTACAAAATTGGACTCAAATACTCAAATACTACTTAGATAACCATAGAGGGTTGAGAAGCCTCTGCCTAAATCTGGTACCTCTGGTGTCCACACCATCGGGTCCCCATCATTCCCTTAGAGTGGGGAGAACTCGACCCCGTTGAGTTTAGGTCAACGGAAACTTTGGTGGAATCGAATCCAATCAAATCAAAAGAGGCTCTGCTATGAGATCTATGTAGCTCTGAAAATCATGCATCCTTGAAAATCATGCAGCTCTACGATCCATGTAGCTTTGAGATCCATGCAACTTTGAAATCCATGTGTCTTTAAGATCCATGCAGTGCTTGAAGTCGGAAACAATGAACGGGATAGCCTTCATGATCGTGCATGTTCATGATCGTGCCAAAATAGGGGTAGTCTTTGTGCATGGTGTTGAATCCGTTATTGATTTTGATAATAAACAAAATGCTTAAGTATAAGTTGAGTACTAACTATTTCTTTGAAATATATTTTTATACAAAAAGGTGCTCATCAATCAACAACATTTGATTAATTGTCAAACAATGAGAAAGTCCCAACTATGGATGAAAGATTAGTTAAAAGTGGACTTTGATAGTTGAAGAATGCTTGAAAGGACATAAAAGTTCAATACAATTTGGTTTTAGCAGAAGTTCAGTTATTTTTGAAGAAATCTTAGTAAAGTATCGACTCAAAGTGTTAACTCACAACCTAAGTGTCGACTCATGACAATGAAAGTGTCGACTCAAGACGGTATGCAGAAAGAGTTTTAGATGGCACGGTTGAAGTGTTGACTCATGCCAGTCAAGTATCGACTCAAGGTGTCGACTCAAGGATCGGCTCATTGCCTGAGATGTTTTTGTTACAGAACTTGTTAAAGTTGAAGACTTGCCGAAGTGTCAACACATGGATGTCAAGTATCGACTCAAAGTATCGACTCACCAATGGTAGTGTCAACTCAATTGAGAATTCCAGAGAGCTTTATTGAAGATATTTGAACTAGGTGTCAACTCATGGAGTGCAAGTGTCGACCTTAAGTATCGACTCACACCTTGATGTATCGACACTTGGAATTCTAGGAATAGTAACGGCTAGTTTTTCAAACATAGAACTTGCTCGTCTTGGCTCCTAATGGCTAGTTTTTCCTGTCTAACAGCCATAAACAAAGTTTGAGGTCTTGGAAAGGTATTTAAATGATTAAAATCAAATCTAAATATAAGAGGATTAAGAGAGAAACACCAAGAGAAAGAAAAGTGCAAGTGCATTCATTCCTATTCATTGAGAGCAACTACCTTCAAGCAGAAAGAAGTCTCAAAGCATTCAAGAGCCTTCAAGAGCATTCAAGTTCAACCTTCTTGAGCATTTATTGAAGCATCATCATGTTCAAGGCAGCACTACAACAAAGCTTCAAAGAGATATCGGCTTTTATTAGAAAGCTTTCATTGTTTCTTTACTTCAAACTTATTCTTGTTGTAACGGATTTTGGTTAGCCTATTGGAAAACTAGGAAGGTTGTTGGTTAGCCTTGAAAATAATTAGGTTCTTGGTTAGCCCACAAAACCAAGGAAGGTTGTTGGTAAGCCTTAAAACCAATTAGTGGTGTGGGCACCAGAATCAGGAAGAGACTCCAACCAATTCAAGTCAAATCCGAGTCCTTATGGTTGGATGAGTAAAAGAAAATCCTGTAATTTTTTCTTTCTTTAATTTTGAGTCCAAATAATTATGTAATTCGAGTCCATTTCAATTTTATGTTGGGACTAGTCCAGCCTGATTAACCTTGTATTTAAGAGTTGGGTCCAAATGAGTCAAGTCCAATCCATGAAGAATCAAACCAAACCACATTTGAAGACTAAAGAAGACTCAAGACTTATACTCCAAAGCAAGACCAAAGCCACCTCAAGTGGGGACCACATGCCACATGACACATGCCACCTCATCATCCAAGGTTGCTGCCACATCACACATGCCACCTCACCATCCAAGATTGCTGCCACATCACACATGCCACCTCACCATCCAAGGTTGCCGCCCAAGAGAAGAAAAGGGGAATTTGAAATTGAATTGGCTACAACCTCCTCCATAACTTCCTCCACTCTTAATGGGACGCCCCATATTTTCTCCACAAATTTTTCTCCATGATATTTGGTGTAGTTTGAATTCAAAATGGCTTATTAGTCTATAAAAGACTCTTAGTCTTCTTGTAAAAGGATGATGAAAAAGAAAAATTAAAAATTTTCTTCTATGTGAGTTCTATGTGCCTAAGTGGTAGTTTTAAATTCTTCTCCCTATCCCATGCCAACCCTAGTTTCTCCTCCTCCATCTCCAATGCCTAAGACACCCTCCTTCTTCTCCAATCTCAAGCTAGCTCTTCAATATTCAAGGTTGATCAAGAAGACCATCATAAGGAGGCCGGCCTAATCCATTTCAAGTGATCTACCATGGCGCCAAGATTATTCTTCAACAATGCTTCCTTGACTCTTCTTTAGTTTCTCCATTTCATGACTAACGTATTTTTACCAAGTTCCTAATCTTGAGGTTTCTTTGTATAGGGTTCTCCGGGATTCCGAATTCAAGAGGAAGGAATAACTTGCCACAATTTAGAAAACAAGAAGTGCCCTCAATTTGTAGTATGGTCTTGTCATTTGGGAGGTCTCTTCATTTGTGAATTTTGCATTGGGCACGTTCTGTTTTTCTGCTTGCTGTATTTTCTGTAGGCTGACTGTAATCCGCCTGCAACTCCAAAGGCATGTATCACATTCCTCGTTGGAATATTTTTTTTCCTGCTCCATTTTAAGTTTCTTATCACCGTTTTAAATTTCAATCTGAGAAAAGATTTACAAAAAAAATGAAAATTCCTGCAGTCCATCAGTGTTATTAGGATTTCTGTTCTGTTCTGTTCCTTTTCATTATCTTCATTTCAGAATCTTCCTAGAATAGTATAGATTTTATTTTGAATTTTTGTTTCATTTGGTATGTCATCTAGAAGTTAGGAGTTTTCTGTGATTTTTTTAGATTTTTCTGATAATTTTTTCTGCACTTATCAATACCACTTTTAAACTGCAACACACTACTTCTGCACCTAAAATTTGAAATTTTCATGCATCTCATGACAAATCAAATTAAGGGCATGAAATTGACATAGGGTCAGGATTTCATCACCTGTCCCTAGCCCAAAAATCACCAAATTGCATATCGATCCAATCCCTAACTAAAATTGATTAGACATTAATTGCCCTAGTGGGTTAGGAACATCAATTTAATCGAGCCCGGGTTATTGTCAACTCATTGTGTCAACTAGTCTTGTGTGTGCCCTATTACTTGGTGTCTAGAATTGGGACTAAGGGCTTGGGTGCTGATCCATCTATCGGGCCAATTCCACTGGGCCTAGGTAGGCCAGAGACAGGATCTCACACTCCCCTTGTTCTAAAACCTGGCCAAGTATAGAGTTACTACAATCTAGCTTGCCACCTTGATTAGGCAACTAGCTTGGAACTCTAGGTCCAGTTCAATTCAATTGGGAAAGCTTGTGCAACCCATTTCTTCATCTATTATTGAAAGCTGGTGTCAAGGATAGAGGTTAAGTGGCTCAAGCCTAAGCGGTTCTTGTGGTTTTTAATTAGGACCCAGTGAGAGCTGGGGGAACCTCCCACAGACCCACCTCCTGACTGGCCAGTGGAAGAGAGTAGCTGTTGATTTGATTGTATCTAGTCAACTCAGTTTATTTGGACTAACCAGTTTAGAAAACTCGTAGTTCGGGTTTGAATCTAATTGTTTGCATGACAACTAGGTCAGGCACACCTTACCACCCTTCACAAGCCCAACCTAGTTCATCCATGGATACTAGTATGGAAAGCCTTATGAGAACTATGATCGAGAAGATTGACCGTTTGGATGCTAAATTTGGTCAGTTCGAGGAAATGGTAGGAATCCTAGAAGAAGCTAGGTTGACCCCAACTGAACCACCTTCACCCAGATTACCTTCAGTTCATCCTAGAGCCCAATGACAGGAACACACACCTGACCCAATTCAAAGAAGACCGTATCAGGATTATGTTGATCATACTCCAGAGCCACCTCCTAGAAGGCCTCACTATGATACTTTTGATCAGGATGATCGGGCCCTAAGGAACATCCGTCTAGATGCACCAACCTTTGAGGGAAGCTTAGATCCTAAGGTGTACACAGACTGGGAGGCTGACATGGACCAGTATTTTGATTGGTATGATATGTCTGAAGAGAGAAGATTTAAGTTTGCCAAAATCAGACTAGTTCGTCAGGCTCGGTTATATTGGAGAAACGTGGAACGCATATCAAGGCAAAGGGGAGATTTACCTATAGCAACATGGAGAGATATGAAGAGGAAACTTAGAGAGAAATACCTGCCTATGTCTTATCAGCAAAGGTTATTAGATCAGTGGCAATGATTGACACAGGGTAACAAGACCGTTTCTGAATACGTTGCTAAATTTGATGAGTTTATGATGCGATGCAATGTAGTCGAGTCTGAGGCAGCCATATTGTCGAGGTTTAGATCAGGATTGAATGAAGATATAAAAGGGAAACTGTTTTTGAGAGAAGTCCATGATTTAGATCAGGCATACCAAGTTGCCATGGACTATGAGAGGTTTCAAAGGAGAGCTACATTTAGACGACCTGAACCTATTAGGTTTAACCCTCCTGTTAGCAGGCCTGGTTCAGTCCCTGGTACAACCAATAGACCAAGATCCAGCTCGAATCCAACCCCTAGGCATAACCCTGCCATTCCCCCAATTCCTAGAGAAGACAAAGGAAAGAGCCCTGAAGTTCGAGGTGAGAGGGAGTGAGTCTGCTATAAGTGTCGTAAACCAGGTCATTTCGTGAGCCAATGTCCCTCTAGAGCTTTACATATAGGGGAGGCAGAAGAAGGTGAATCAGAACCCCTGGAGAATGATGAAGAGGAGGTTTATGAAACAGGGGATTGCTTGGCTGATGAGTATGAAGGAGATGAAGAAAATGTAGATTCATCAGATGTGTTAGGAGTTGTGAGATGTATCATGACACAGACCAAGGAGCAGGAAGACTGGCGTAGGACTAGCATCCTACACACATTTGTCAAAATAGGAGAAAAGGTCTGTAAGATCGTGATCGATAGTGGAAGCTGTGTCAATGCCATTTCCACTAGTGCAGCCAAGAGTCTAGGATTACCCACTGAACCACATCCCAATCCATATAAGGTATCCTGGATCGATTCCACTTCTATCCCAATCAAACAGAGATGTCAGGTCCGAACCCAACTTCAGTCCTATCAGGAACGAATCTGGTGTGATGTACTCCCTATGGGAGTAAGTAGCATCATCCTAGGTAGGCCATGGCTGTTTGACCATGATGTGAAAATTTTTGGTCGATCAAATTCCTGTGCTTTCAATTTCAATGGCAAGAAAATTGTCATTCATCAAACCCAGCCTAAGGACAACACCAAAAGAGGAGTTAGCAACCTGAAAGAAAAAAGGACTGGATTAAATTTGATAGGTGCAAGAGAATTAGAAAAAGACATTAATGAGGGAGCACCTATTTGGATGGTAGCTGCTAAGGAAACTATGGACCACACCCCTGTAGAACACCCTCAAGAGGTGGTCCAATTATTGAAAGACTTTGAAGACGTGTTTCCCGAGGATCTTCCCGACAATCTTCCACCTTTAAGGGACATACAGCATGCCATAGATTTAGTCCCTTGCGCGACTTTACCTAATTTGCCTCATTATAGGATGAATCCAACTGAACATCAGGAGTTACAAAGGCAAGTTAGTGAACTTCTTAGAAAGGGGTTTGTTAGAGAAAGTTTAAGCCCTTGTGCAGTCCCTGCCTTGTTAACCCCTAAAAAGGATGGTACCTGGAGGATGTGTGTAGACAGCCGTGCCATCAACAAGATTACTATCAAATATAGGTTTCCAATCCCAAGACTGGACGATATGTTAGATATGATAGCCGGATCAACAATTTTCTCCCAGATAGACTTAAAGAGTGGCTATCACCAGGTTAGGGTTAGGCCTGGAGATGAATGGAAGACCGCTTTTAAGACTAAAGATGGATTATATGAGTGGTTAGTCATGCCGTTCGGTCTGTCCAATGCACCCAGCACCTTTATAAGAATTGTGAATCAGGTGTTGAAAACTTTCATTGAAAAATTTGTGGTGGTCTACTTTGATGACATTCTTATCTATAGCAAGACTAAGGCAGACCATTTAACCCACCTAAGGCAAGTTTGCCAAGTCCTTAGAAAGGATAGCCTCTATGCCAATATCAAGAAGTGTGAATTCTTAACACATAGAGTTATCTTTCTAGGATTCATAGTAACATCTGAAGGAGTGTCCGCTGACCCTGTGAAAATTAAGTCAATAGTAGAGTGGCCTGTACCCAAGAGTATCCATGATGTCCGTAGTTTCTACGGTTTAGCCACCTTCTATAGGAGATTCATTAGAGGGTTCAGTACGATAGTGGCTCCAATCACTGATTGTATTAGGAAGGGATCTTTTGAATGGACTAAAGCAGCAGACAAAGCCTTCCTAACAATTAAGGAAAAAATGATACACGCACCCGTCCTGAGGTTACCCGATTTTACCAAAGTGTTCGAGGTTGCTTGTGATGCTTCTGGGGTAGGAATTGGAGGTGTCTTGAGTCAAGAGAATCACCCAGTAGCATATTTCAGTGAGAAGTTAAATGAAGCGAGACTAAGGTATTCCACCTATGACAGGGAGCTGTATGCGGTAGTTCAGGCATTACGTTATTGGAGGTATTATCTTCTACCGCAAGAGTTTGTCCTATTTTCTGACCATGAAGCTCTTAGGTTCCTTAGTTCTCAGAAGAAATTGAACCCTAGGCACGGGAAATGGATAGAGTTCATACAAGCTTATACGTTCGTACTGAAACATCATGCCGGAACTGAAAATAGGGTTGCTGATGCGTTGAGTCGTCGTTCAATGTTGTTGAATTCTATGAGCACTGAGGTAGTAGGGTTTGAAAGATTAAAAGAGGAATATCCTACATGCCCTGATTTTGGTGACATCTATCGATCCCTTCAACAAGGACCATCTAGTGAGCATAGTGATTATACCATTTTAGATGGATACCTTTTCAGAGGAAATCAGTTGTGTATTCCCAAGATCTCTGTTAGGGAATTTCTGATCTGGGAAGTTCATGCTGGACGCTTAGCAGGACATTTTGGTAGAAATAAGACCATCTTAGCAATAGAAGACCAATTCTTTTGGCCTGATCTCAAAAGAAATGTGGCCCAGATTGTAGCTCAGTGCCGCACCTGTGCTGTTGCAAAACAGCAAAGACAGAACACCGGTCTATACACACCCTTACTTGTCCCTGATTGTTAATGGCAGGATATCAGCATGGATTTTGTAGTAGGCCTCCCTAAGACGTCTAGGAAGTATGATTCTGTCTTTGTGGTTGTCGATCGTTTCTCCAAGATGGCTCACTTCATTCCTTGTTCTCAAACTTTAGATGCTTCGAAGGTGGCCAAGCTTTTTCTCGATCAGGTCGTTAGGCTTCATGGTTTACCCAAAACCATTGTGTCCGATAGAGATGTCAAATTTACTAGCTATTTCTGGAAAACCCTCTGTTACATGCTCGGTACCAAGCTGAAATTCTCTACTGCCTATCATCCTCAAACCAATGGCCAGACTAAGGTAGTAAACCGAAGCTTAGGAAATCTGTTGAGATGCTTAGTTGGTGACAACCTAGGAAACTGGGACCTATTACTTCCTCGTGCTGAATTTACCTATAACAGCTCAGTTAATAGGTCTATTGGGAAAAGTCCGTTCGAAGTGGTCCATGGATACAGACCTAGGAAGCCTTTAGACCTAGCTCCTTTACCCACACATGCACGGGTGTCCGAGTTTACCGAGTCATATACACAGCATATTAGGAAATTGCATAAGGAGATTAGCCAAAAGATTCAAGCAAGCAATGAACTCTATCAGCATATGACTAATTTACATAAACGATTAAAAGAATTTAATGAAGGGGACTCCGTCATGATCAAACTTAAACCTGAAAGGTTTCCACCGGGAACTATGAAGAAACTCCATGCCCGGGGAGCCGGACCTTTCAAAATAATAAAGAAAATTGGACCAAATGCTTATGTATTAGAATTACCACCAAGTTATGGCATTAGTTCAACATTTAACGTTTCAGACTTAAAAGAATACAAAGAACCTGCATTGATACCTTGTGAGCTTTTTGGTCCTAATGTTTCTTTTGAGAGTGAAACACCAAATGAGTGTCCACCACCAAGTGTTCCTGAGAGAAAGGAGAGAATTGAAAGGATCTTGGATGACCAGATCATTACTACTAGGAATAGAGGCTACCAACATTATCTAGTTAGATGGCAAGGATGTCCTGATTCTGAAGACTCATGGATTTCCCGAGAGGACCTACAACAAATCGACCCAGATGCATTAGAAGCTTATCAAGCCAACCCTCACTCGATAGGGTCGAGTTCCTTCCACCTGGGCACCAGAATCAGGAAGAGACTCCAACCAATTCAAGTCAAATCCGAGTCCTTATGGTTGGATGAGTAAAAGAAAGTCCTGTAATTTTTTCTTTCTTTAATTTTGAGTCCAAATAATTATGTAATTCGAGTCCATTTCAATTTTATGTTGGGACTAGTCCAGCCTGATTAACCTTGTATTTAAGAGTTGGGTCCAAATGAGTCAAGTCCAATCCATGAAGAATCAAACCAAACCACATTTGAAGACTAAAGAAGATCCAAGACTTATACTCCAAAGCAAGACCAAAGCCACCTCAAGTGGGGACCATATGCCACATGACACATGCCACCTCATCATCCAAGGTTGCTGCCACATCACACATGCCACCTCACCATCCAAGATTGCTGCCACATCACACATGCCACCTCACCATCCAAGGTTGCCGCCCAAGAGAAGAAAAGGGGAATTTGAAATTGAATTGGCTACAACCTCCTCCACAACTTCCTCCACTCTTCATGGGACGCCCCATATTTTTCTCCACAAATTTCTCTCCATGATATTTGGTGTAGTTTGAATTCAAAATGGCTTATTAGTCAATAAAAGACTCTTAGTCTTCTTGTAAAAGGATGATGAAAAAGAAAAAGTAAAAATTTTCTTCTATGTGAGTTCTATGTGCCTAAGTGGTAGTTTTAAATTCTTCTCCCTATCCCACGCCAACCCTAGTTTCTCCTCCTCCATCTCCAACACCTAAGACACCCTCCTTCTTCTCCAATCTCAAGCTAGCTCTTCAATATTCAAGATTGATCAAGAAGACCATCACAAGGAGGCTGGCCTAATCCATTTCAAGTGATCTACCATGGCGCCAAGATTATTCTTCAACAATGCTTCCTCGACTCTTCTTTAGTTTCTCCATTTCATGACTAACGTATTTTTACCAAGTTCCTAATCTTGAGGTTTCTTTGTATAGGGTTCTCCGGGATTCCGAGTTCAAGAGTAAGGAATTACTTGCCACAATCCAGAAAATAAGAAGTGCCCTCAATTTGTAGTATGGTCTTGTCATTTGGGAGGTCTCTTCATGAGTGATCTTGATCTACTTGAAAGATTAATGCCAGGTATGTTCTAGTGTCGATTAGGTTTAAAATATTAAATTGGCCTTGCTTAACTTGTGTAGTTCGAATCTTATTCCTATTTCTTTGTTATTTTGATAGTCTCAATAATTAGGTTTACGTTTGATCATTCGAGTTCTCTTCATTAGACCTTCTTTGATATTATATGCTGAACTAATCATATGCAAATAAGAAAATTTCTAAGTTAATCTATGCTAATCTCCTTTAGGGTTGCATCATTACATTCTCATCTTGCATGTCCCCACCAATTAGGTTCTTGGTTAGCTTGGAAAACCAAGTGAGGTTTTGACTTGTGAGCCTTATGAAAATAAGTCAAGTTTGATTAGTGAGCCCGGAAAACTAATCGACTGTAATCGGTTGGGATTATAGTGAATTCTCAAGTGGGCCTTGGAGAGTAGATGTAGGTGCATTGGAAAGCACCGAACCACAATACTTGCTTTGTGTTTGTGATTGCTTGTCTTTTAATTTGCTCCTCTTTTATCGCTTTTATATTTTCACTATATACTCATTAAAAGCACTTCACACTTGCATTCATAGTACTTAGTTTGATTACTAAATTGGTTCACATACTTGCATTTAAATTTTTAGAGACCCAATTCACCCCCTCTCTTGGGTTGCTTACTGGGCAACAAATGGTATCAGAGCCCTGTTCTCAATGTATAGGTCTAACCACCTTGAGTAAAGATCTATGGCAGCCCCTATTGGTACTAGTATAGTTAAGGGACAAGCCTCAAATAGACCTCCATATTTTAATGGAATAAATGATATTTATTGAAAAACTAAAATAAGAATATACATGCATTTAATTGATTATAATTTATGGAAGGTTATTGATAAGGGTCCTTATGTTCCTTCGATTGTTGTGAATGGTGTTTCCATTCCAAATCTCGAAGAGGATTGGAATGACAATGACATTAAATAATCCGAGATCAATGCGAAAGCAACGAATCTCTTCTATTGTATATTAGATCCTAGTAAGTTTAATAGGATTTCTACATACACATCTGCCAAGAAAATATGGGATACACTTGAAGTTATCCATGAGGGTACTAATCAAGTGAAGAATACAAAAGTAAACATGTTAGTGCACACTTATGAAATGTTTCTTTTGGAACCTAATGAGTCTATCACTGACATGTACACTAGATTCACAAACATTGTAAATGGAATGAAAAGTTTAGGAAAAATAATGCCTAATATTGATCTTGTCAACAAAATTCTCAGGTCACTTCCAACTTTATGGGATCCAAAGGTGACCGCCATACAAGAAGAAAAGGATGTTGATAAATAACCCTTGGAGCAATTGGTGGGATCGCTCATGACTTATGAGCTGAATTTAAAGCAAAAGTCTATGGATACGGATACAAAGAAAAAGGGGATAGCCTTCAAGTCTACTATTCAAGAAGAATCCTCAAATAATGAATCAGAAGAAAAGAAGAAGTGAGTGAAGAAGCGCTTCTAGCAAGAAAGTTCAAAAAGTTCATGAAAAGAAGAAAATTCCCTTATAAGAAAAAGTTCCAAACAACCAAAGAGAAGGGAAAAGAAAAGGAGAAAGATAAAGAAAAGGAGAAAGATAAAGAAAAGGAGAAGGAGATGCCTACATGCTTTGAGTGCAAGAAGCCTGGACACTACAAATTTGATTACCCTCTCTTAAAGAAATCAAGAAAGAAGTTTAGAAAGAAAGCTATGATGGCAACCTGGAGTGATAGTGAGGAATCTAGCTTAGAGGAAGAACAAGTTGAAATTGCAAATCGATGTCTCATGGCACATCAAGAATAGGAAGAGGTAATTTCTGATATTGAAGTAGATTTTACCTTTGATGAATTGAAAAATACTTTTGATGAATTAATGCATTATTACAAATTAATTTTATCTGAAAATAGAAAATTGAAAAAGCATGCAAATAGTTTTTCTCATGAAAACAATTCTCTTTTAAATGAATTAGTGAATTAAAAACTAAACTTGATGTTTTAAGAAAGAAAAATAAGGCTTTAACAATAGAAAATGATGTTTTGAAAAGACCTAAAACTATTATATCAAATGGTAATCTTTTAAAGAAAAACAAAGATTTAGAAATTGAAAATAAAATTTATAAATATGAACTTGATAAAATGAAACCTTTTGTTGAAAATTTCACTTATAGTTATGAAAAACTAAATCTTTTTTTAAACAATCAAAGTGCTATTTTTAACAAAGCAGAAATAGGGTACAAACCTCAAAAATAGTAAAAGTATCTGAAAAACTTCTTTGTACCTGCATTATCTAGTATTACATGTTTTTCATGCAAAAAACAAGGACACAAAGCTTTTCAATGTAACATGAGAAAAATCAATACTTTTGAAAAGTTTGGATTTCAAAAGGAACCAATTTAAGTACTAACCCTAAAGGACTGAAGTTGGCTTGGGTACCTAAAAACAAAACTTGATTTGTTTTACAAGTGTGTCTTGCAACCAAGGAAAATAAAAGGCTATGGTATCTTGATAGTGGTTGCTCAAGGCACATGACAGGAGATGTGAAGCAATTCACTTCTCTTGAAGCAATAAATGGAGGGAGTGTGACCTTCGGTGACAATGGTAAAGGAAAATCATTAGTATTGGTAAGGTTTACATCTTCCCTTCTACATATATTAATAATGTACTTTTGGTTAAAGGTTTAAAGCATAATCTTTTAAGTATTAGTCAATTTTGTGATAAAGATTTTCAAGTTGTTTTTAAATCAGCTTATTGCATGATTGCTAGTCCTGATAAAAATGGAGTAAAATTCATTGGAAAGAGGCATGATAATATTTATTTGGTAGATTTAGATAATCTATCCTTGCCTAATGGAGACTGCCTAGTTGCAATAAATTCTACTAAAGATGAGACTAGTTGGCTTTGGCATAGAAGATTAGGACATGCTAATATGTACTTACTTTCAAAACTTTGCAAAAAGGATTTAGTAAGAGATTTGCCGAAACTTAGTTTTGAAAAAGAAAGAATTTGTCAAGCTTGCCAATTTAGAAAACAAGTTAAAACTTCTTTCAAACCAAAGATTTTGTTACTACTAGTAGGTCATTATAACTACTCCATATGGATCTCTTTAGACCAACTAGAACATCTAGTCTAAAAGATAAGAGATATGATTGGTTATAGTGGATGATTTTTCAAGGTTTACTTGGATTTTCTTTCTTGCTAAAAAAGATGAATCATTTTCAGTATTTGTAAAGTTTTATTGAAAAGTTTCTAATGAAAAAGGTACTTCAGTTATTTGCATATGTAGTGATCATGGTTATAAATTTGAAAATCAAGATTTCAAAAATTTTTATAATAAGAAAGGTATTGAACATAATTTTTCTGTACCTAGGAACCTCAGCAGAATGGGGTGGTAGAAAGGAAAAATCATACTTCAGAAGAAATGGCATGCACTATACTTTACAAAAATGATTTGCCAAGATATTTTTGGGCTGAAGCAATTAATACTACTTGTTATATTTTGAATCATGTTTTAATCTACCCTATTTTAAAGAAAACTCCTTATGAACTTTGGAATCAAGGAAAACCAACTTTAAACTATTTTCAAGTTTTTGGTTGTCAATGCTTCATTTTGAATAATGGTAAAGAAATCTTGAAAAATTTTATGCCAAGTCTGATTAATGTATCTTTCTAGGATACTTTACATCAAGCAGGACATACAGAATTTTTAACAAAAGAACCCTAGTTGTAGAGGAGTCTGTACATATAGCTTTTGAAGAGTCTACTAACAAATCCTCCAAAAAAGAGGATACATCTGATGCATGTGCAAATGTTGATAAGTTACAAAATCTGACATTGGATGATCAACCCTCTCAACAAAGTGAAGAAGATCAAGACAAAAATGAAAAAGGAGAAACCATATAATCCACACCAAAGTATCAAGATCTACCAAAGGAGTGGAGGTATGCTCATTGATATCCTAAGGAATTAATCCTAGGTGATCCATCAAAAAGGATAAGAACTCGATCCTCAATTAGAAATGAATGTGATTGTATTGCTTTTGTTTCTCAAGTAGAGCCTAGATGTTTTGAAGATGTTGAAAAAGATCTTAACTGGATAAATGCTATGCAAGATAAACTAATTCAGTTTGATAAAAATAATGTTTGGACATTAATAGAAAGACTATCAAATGTTTCTATTATTAGCACAAAATGGTTGTTTAGAAATAAATTAGATGAAAATAAAATTGTAACTAGAAATAAAGCTAGGCTAGTTGCTAAAGACTATAATCAGGAGGAAGGAATTAATTTTGATAAAACCTTTGCTCCTGTTGCTAGACTTGAGGCAGTTAGACTACTATTAGCATTTTCCTATTTTATGAATTTTTAACTTTTTCAAATGGATGTTAAAAGTGCTTTTCTGAATGGGTATATAGCAGAAAAAGTTTTTATAGAACAATCACCTAGTTTTGAAAATCATGCACATCCTGATTATGTTTACAAATTGCACAAAGCACTTTATGGTTTAAAGCAAGCACCCCGAGCATGGTATGAAGACTCAGCAAGTTTTGATTGAAAATGAATTCTTTAGAGGCCATATTGATACAACCTTATTTCTAAAGGATTTATTAGTAGTACAAATCTATGTTGATGATATTATTTTTGGTGCTACTAATGAAATCATTTGTCGAGAGTTTACTAAGCTTATATAGGGTGAGTTCGAGATGAGCATGATGGAAGAACTCCATTTCTTTCTTGGACTCTAAATCAAGCAAACCAAGGATGGAATCTTCATCAACCAAGCTAAGTATACAAGAAAAGTCTTAAAGAAGTTTGGGATGGAGACTACTAAGTCAATAGGTACACCTATGAGCCTCTCTTGTAAACTTGATAAAGATGATCATGATAAATCTATTGATCAAAAATTATATAAAGGTATGATTGACTCTTTATTATATTTGACTGCTAGTAGACCAGATATAATGTTCAGTGTATGCATGTGTGCTAGATATCAGTTTGATCCTAAGGAATCTCATTTGTTGGCTGTTAAGCGCATTATTAGATACTTATCTGGTATAATTGATATTGTTTCATGGTATTCTAGAGACTCATCTGCTGATTTAATTGGATATTCTAATACAGACTTTGCTGGATGGAAACTTGATAGAGAAAGTACTAGTGGAACTTGCCAATTTCTTAGAGTTAACTTAGTCTCCTGGTTTAGCAAGAAACAAACTTCAGTTGCACTATCCATAGCTAAGGCTGAGTATATTACAGTAGGAAGTTATTGTACTCAAATCTTGTGGATTAAGCAACAACTTGAAGAATTTAGAATCAAATTAACTAGGACACCCATAAAATGTGATAATACTGGTGCAGTATGCTTAACTAAAAATCTTTTTCAGCATTCTAGAAGCAAACATATTTAGATTAGGCATCATTTTATAGATTATGTTGAAAATAATGTTGTGCTTGAATTCATTTGTATTGAAATGCAATTAGCTGATATTTTGACTAAGCCTCTCCAAGAAGATCGATTCAGTATGATTAGAAGAAAACTTGAGGTCATCAATCCTTTTGATTGAAAATTTCTACTCTTTAACCCATGAAAGATCAAATTTGACATCACTTACACTCAATTTTCTTGAATTTCACAATATTTCAAGTGATTTTGATCAATACTCCATTTCCTTTTTTTTTTCAGTTTTAAGTCGAAGTGTTGACACCTATAAGTGTCGACACCTTGAAGTGTCGACACTTGGCCCTGTTGATGCGGTAAGCATATGATTAATGTTTTGAATATAGTTTGTAGAGCAATGAAATCTAATTACACTAGCTTTGTACTCATCATAATAAGACTTAAGGATTATAAGAAATGGGACTTTTACTTGATTAGACACAATCCTAAACTAAGAGGGAAGAAGATCTAGACAATAGGGGCTAATGATTGTGGACTTACCTTGATGAGCTTTCCAACCTTCTTTTGATTCATACCTTGAAACTACCAACACTCAGAACTGAAGAACCTGGATAACAGAGATCAGAACCCTGGACTTAGGGCTTCAGCTTGTTGGTTCTTTGTCAAGGTGAACCCGACCCACAACTCAAAGTCTTCGAAGGACCCTGCAATGAAGATCAAAGTTAAGGAAGAAGGATAAGAACATATAGAAGGGATGGAAGAATTTATGAACTAAGAACAGAAATTTGAGTAGATCTGGCCGACTCCAATGCCTTCACTTGAGCTTGGAAGATGCTTTGCTTGGGAAAAAGAAGGGCTTTGGCATGGAGGAAAAAAGGATGGGAAACTTTCACATAAAAAAAAATACAAGACAACTTCTACTTCCAAAATTCAACTTCAGTTTTCATTCATTCCCCCCAAAATCAATCCCCTTTACAATGGGAGTCCAAGGCCTTTAATAGCCTCACAAAGCTAGCTTTTGAAATTTAAAAACTCCCCAAATTGAGGAGGATTACAAGGGGGGGTTGGAGGATTTGGTGAAGAGTTTGGAGGGATGCGGGGGGGGGGGGGTTGGAGGATTTGGTGGAGGACTTGGAGGGGTGTTGCCAACCTCCTTGAATTTGAATCTTCCTTGTTGGCGCCAAAGAGTGATGAGGTGACTAGTGAGGTGGCACCTGATGACATGGCATGATGAGATGGTCTTCTACTTGGATAAGGAATGACATGTGGCACCAAGTGGTCCTAGTTGATGGTCCTTTTCTCTTGCTTGGTTGATGTGTCTTCTCTTCTTCATGTGGTCAAATTCTGGGGTCCAGAATTTGAGTCTTGTTGCTGGCTTTCATTGCTTTAAGACTTGATTAACTGAAATAGACTTAACTCAACTGAACTGACTTGACTGACCTAAACTTGAAACGGACTTACAGGAAATGAAATTTTTTTTAAAAAGTAATTACAGGACTCAATAAACACTCTTGATTAATTACAGGACTCTTGAAAAGGAAATGGCTCTTGAAAATAAAATATTTACAGGACTCTTGAAAAGGAAATGGCTCTTGAAAATAAAACATTTTTGAACTAAAGGATACAAGGTAACCTAATTATCTTCGATCCAAATTGGGATACGGCTAACCTTGTTGGAGTGAAGTTTCTTTCGATTTCTGGTGTCCACACCAATTCTCCTGGGGTGGGTAGAACTCGACCCAGTCGAGTATGGTTCAGTTTTGCCCTGGTAATGCTCGAACAAGTTTGGGTTAAGTCTTTGTAGGTCCTCTCGAGTAATCCAAGAGTTGTCGGACTCAGGTCGACCTTGCCATGAACCAGGTATCGCTGATAGTCTTTATTCCTGGTAGTAATGGTCTTGTCATCCATGATTCTCTCAATCCTCTCTCTCCGCTCAGGTAGGGTTGGTGGTGGACACTCGAAAATATGTTCACTCTCAATAAAAGTTTCTGGCCCAAAAGGCTCACTAGGTATTAGTACTGGTTCTTTGTATTCTACTAGGTCTGAAACATTAAAGGTTGTACTGATACCCATATCAGGTGGAAGTTCCAAAATATATGCATTAGGCCCTATTTTCTTTAAGATCTTGAAAGGTCCCGCTCCGCGGGCATGCAGCTTCTTTATGGTTCAAGAGGGGAACCGTTCAGGGTTGAGCCTAATCATCACATAATCCCCTTCACAGAATTCTTTAGCCCTCTTATGTGAGTCAGCTAAGTGTTTGTAAGTTTCATTGCTCAGGTTGATCTTATTACTGATTTCTTTATGCAGATTTGTGACATGCTGTGCAAAAGACTCAGCAAACTCAGAGACTCGAGTGTGAATAGGTAGTGGGATTAGATCTAAAGGCTTCCTAGGCTTGTAACCATGGACTATCTCAAAGGGACTTTTGCCCGTAGATCTATTGACCGAACTGTTGTAAGCAAACTCAGCACATGGCAATAACAAATCCCAGTTCCCTAGACTTTCTCCCACTAGGCATCTCAGCAAGTTCCCTAGACTTCTATTTACAACCTCGGTTTGTCCATCAGTCTGGGGATGGTAGGCTATGGAGAATTTCAGTCTGGTTCCTAATAGGTGCCAAAGGGTTTTCCAGAAGTTACTTGTGAAGCGGGCATCCCTATCAGAAACTATGGTTTTTGGTAACCCGTGGAGTCTGACTACTTGATCAAGAAAGAATTTGGCTATCCTAGAGGCATCGAAAGTTTGGGAGCAAGGTATGAAATGGGTCATTTTTGAAAACCGGTTGACCACTACAAAGATTGAATCATGTTTTCGAATGGTCTTGGATAATCCTAGAACAAAGTCCATGCTTAGATCCTGCCATGGATACTCAAGTACAGGTAATGGAGTGTATAGCCCGGTATTCTTCTTTTGCTGCTTTGCAACAACACATATCCTACATCGGGCTACAAGGTTTGCTACTTGTTTCTTAAGGCTTGGCTAGTAAAATTGTTCCTCAACAGCCAAGATAGTCTTTTTTCGTCCGAAGTGGCCAGCCAAACCTCCCGCATGTATCTCCCAAACTAAAAAATCTCTTAAGGAGGTTCTTGGGATGCAAAGCCTATTCTCTTTAAAAGGATAACCATCTAGAAGGGTATAGTCACTATGATCACTAGATGGTCCTTGATGCAAAACCTGATAAATTTCATCAAAATCTGGACAGGTTTCGTATTGCTCCTTAAGTCTTTCAAAACCTATGACTTTAGTATTGACTGAAGATAAAAGTAATATTCTATGACTTAAAGCATCAGCTACCTTATTGTCAGTTCCCGATTGATGTTTTAGGACAAAAGTATAGGATTGGATGTATTCTACCCATTTGGCATGCCTAGGGTTTAGTTTCTTTTGGGAACTCAAAAACCTAAGAGCTTCATGGTCTGAAAATAAAACAAATTCTTGCGGTAGGAGATAATGCCTCCAATACCTTAATGCTTGCACTACCGCATAATGTTCCCGATCATATGTGGAGTATTTCTTCCTGGCTTCATTTAATTTCTCACTAAAGAATGCTACGGGATGGTTTTCTTGACTCAGAACTCCACCAATCTCTACTCCCGAAGCATCGCATGCTACTTCAAAGACCTTAGAAAAATTGGGTAGCCTAAAGACTGGTGCTTGGGTCATCTTATCTTTGATGTGAAGGAAGGCCTTATCAGCTGACTTCGTCCATTCAAAATGGCCCTTCCTAATACAATCCGTGATAGGAGCAACTATGGTGCTAAACCCTCTAATAAATCTTCGATAAAACGTAGCGAGGCCATGAAAACTTCTTACTTCGTGAATATTATTGGGTGTTGGCCACTCTACAATTGCCTTAACCTTCTCAGGGTCAGCGGATACTCCTTCATGGGTCACAACAAATCCTAGGAAGATAACTCTAGTAGTCATGAAAGCATATTTCTTTAGGGTGGCATAGAGGTTATCTTTCCTAAGTGCTAAACAGACCTGCCTCAGATGTTGTTGATGATCTTCTCTAGTCCTACTATAGATAAGTAAGTCGTCAAAGTAAACGACAACAAATTTTCTAATAAAGGCCAGTAGGACTTGATTCATGATTCGCATAAAAGTGTTAGGGGCGTTTGATAACCCAAAAGGCATGACTACCCATTCAAATAACCCGTCCTTAGTTTTAAAGGCAGTCTTCCATTCATCCCCTGGTCTGATCCTAACTTGGTGATAGCCGCTCTTTAGGTCAATCTAAGAAAATATAGTTGCACCGGCCATCATATCTAACATATCATCCAAGCGGGGAATGGGAAACCTATACTTCACCGTGATTTTATTTATGGCATGACTATCAACACACATTCTCCATGTGCCATCTTTCTTACGGGTAAGTAAGGTTGGGACTGCGCATGGACTCAAACTTTCCCTAATGAATCCTTTCTTTAGGAGTTCTCCTACTTGTCGTTGTAATTCTTGGTGCTCGGTAGGGTTCATTCTATAATGGGGAAGGTTCGGTAGGGTTGCTCCAGGGACTAAATCTATCGCATGTTGTATATACCTAAGAGGTGGGAGTTGGTCGAGTAAGTCGTCGGGGAACACGTCTTTGAACTCCTCTAGCACTTCACTGACTTCTGGAGGTTGTTCTTTTGAAAGAGGTTCTTGATGATCCTTAATTGTCAAAATCCAAACAGGTGATCCATTGTTAATTTCTTGCTCCATTTCTTTAGCAGTGATCACGTCTATCCCTTTTTTTTATCACTCAATTGGCTTGATCCTCTCTTAATGGGGTTCTTAGGTGGTGAAGAATGGATTACGATCTTCTTTCCATTATGAGTAAACGAGCACGAATTAGAACGACCATAGAGTGTTACATCAAGATCGTACAACCATGGTCGGCCTAGGATTATGCTACTTACTCCCATTAGAAGTACATCACACCATATTTTCTCTAGGTAAGATTGGAACTGAATGGTTACTAGGCACCTAGACTTAATGGAAATCGTGGTTGAGTCTATCCAAGATACCTTATAGGGATTGGGATGGGGTACGGTGGGCAATCCTAGGGTTTTTACTGTGTTGGTAGATATGGCATTGACACAGCTACCGCTATCTAAAATGACTTTGCATACTTTTTCACGTATCTTAATGAATGTCTATAGGATGCTAGTCCTATGCCAATCTTCTTGGGTTTTAGCCTGGGTGAGAATACACCTAACCACTCCTATCAGATCTTGATCTACCAGGACTTCCTCTTCCTCATACTCTTCAGCCAAGTTCTCATTTGCCTGGTATACTTCCTCAAATTTATCTTGGGATTCTACGGCTTCCTCTTCTACTTCCCCTATGTGTAGGGCTTTATTGGGACAGCTGCTAGAATAGTGACCCACTTTGTTACACTTGAAACAGGCGATTGGAGTTCTTTGGGTCTCAGGTGTTTTCCCCTTGTCTTCTCTTCGGGTCACAGGCACATTAGGATTGGGTCGGTTGAATCTAGGCTGATTGGATCCTCACTGCTGGTAAGGTACACTAGTCCTAGGGGCTTTGGGCCTACGATAGACTGGACCTCTATGGAATCTCTTAGCATCCCTAGCTATCTAATAGGCCAATTCTAGGTCATGTACCTCTCGCATGAACAATTCTCTTTGAATTTCTTCCCTCAGTCCGGCTCTAAATCTAGACAAGGTCACCGACTCAGATTCATCAACATTGCACCTCATAACGAATTCGTCAAACTTCGCTATGTACTCTGCGACACTCCTATTTCCTTGAGTAAGTCTTTGCCATTGATCTAGGAGTCTTTGGTGGTAGGACATAGGAAGGTATTTCTCCCTAAGCCTAAGTTTCATAGCTCGCCAGGTCACTATGGGCACATCACCTCTCTGTCTAGTGAGTCTCTCAACGTTTCCCCAATATAACCTAGCTTGGCGCACAAGTTTAAGCTTTGCAAACTTACACTTGCGCTCTTCACTCATCTCAAACCAGTCAAAATACTGGTCCATCTCACCTTCCCAATCAATGTAGATCTTTGGATCTAAAATTCCATCAAAGGTGGGAGCTTCCAGCCTAATGTTCTTCATGGTTCGGTCATCTTGATCAAAGTGAATTGGGGTGGGTCTCCTGACATGGGTTCATAGTTAGGCTCATGATGGAATCTCCTTGGGTTGGGATCGATGGTTTGATCAGGGTGGGGTCCTCTAGGAAATGGATCATGAAACTGATCTTGGGGAGCTCTCCTAGGGTTTGTTTCGTAGAGAGGGTTTTGATATGGAATCCTTATAGGGTTCAATGGGGTCTCGAGTTCAGGTGCAAGACTAGGATCAGGCTCAGTCTGGGCTTCATGATTGCTTTCAGGGGTTCTAGCCTCTAACTGATCCAACCTAGTAGTGATGTGGGCTAACTGCTCATTCATGTCTTGGTTGGTTTGTGCCATATTCTGATTTGTTTAGGCCAATTGCTCAGTTAAGCTCTTAGTCAGTTGGGCCACTTGATCATTTAGGCCTTTGATCAAATTCCCTAAGTTTTGGTCCATGGCTACACTTGACTGGGCTTGGATTGGTGAATATGGTATCCCTGCTCTAGTTGTCATGCATGCAAATGGACTCAAGTTCGAGCTAAGGTTTCCTAGACCTAGAGCACAAATTAGAATTCTAATTAAGTGAACCAACTAGCTAGTAGTACTTATGGGACTTAGCCAGGTAGGTGGAAGGGAGTGAAGGTCCCTGATTGCCAACCTTAGACACCAATCTGAGATTGGCCAGGTAGGCGGACCAAATCATAAGCCCTGATGCACCAATCCTAGACACCAAGCCAGTAAGCACACACCAATTAGCTGACACAGTTAACTTGACCCTAACCTGAACCCAACTTGTTGGTGTCCCTAACCCACTAGGGAAATTAATGTTCTACTCAATTTTAATTAACGGGCTGGGATCGATATGCTGGTTGGTGATTTTTGGGCTAGGGACAGGTGATGAAACCCTGACCCTATGTCAAATTGATGTCATTAATTTGATTTCTCATGAGATGAATGAAATGCAAAGGTGCTGCAGAAGTGTGTTGCAGTTTGAAAGTTGTGTAGAAAACATGATGAAAAAAATATTCAAAAATTCTAAAAAATTCACAGAGGATTCCTAACTTATATGTTTCAATGTAGATGAAAGAAATTTTAAAACTAAAATTTATACTACTCTAAGCATATCCTACAAATGAAGATAAATAAAAAGGACAGAACAGAACCCTAATGACAGTGTTAAACTGCATAAATTTTCATTTTTTTATAATTTTCTTCTGATGATGAAATTTAATATGGTGATAACTGACTTAAAAAGAAACAAGAAAAAAAATATTTCAACAAAAAATTAGTGACATACCTTTGGTGCTGCAGACGTATTACATTAAATAGATACAAATTTTCAGAAAATAGAACCTAATCAAACAAGTGCAATGGCTTACCCAAACTTCAATCTAAAAAATTTACGTTCGGCCAGGGGCTCATTATTTCCATGGGTCGTGACAGTGTACTGGAGTACACCCGCTCAGGAGGCATGAATTTTATATCTTGTTTGGATTTAAAGAGAACTATTCTACCCTAATGCAACCATGCTCTGATACCAAGATGATGCGGCAAGCATATGATTAATGTTTTGAATATGGTTTGTAGAGCAATGAAACCTAATTACACTAGCATTGTACTCATCATAATAAGACTTAAGGATTATAAGAAATGGGACTTTTACTTGATTAGACACAATCCTAAACTAAGAGGGAAGAAGATCTAGACAATAGGGGCTAATGATTGTGGACTTACCTTGATGAGCTTTCCAACCTTCTTTTGATTCATACCTTGAAACTACCAACGCTCAGAACTGAAGAACCTGGATAACAGAGATCAGAACCCTGGACTTGGGGCTTCAGCTTGTTGGTTCTTTGTCAAGGTGAACCCGGCCCACAACTCAAAGTCTTCGAAGGACCCTGCAATGAAGATCAAAGTTAAGGAAGAAGGATAAGAACATATAGAAGGGATGGGAGAATTTATGAACTAAGAACAGAAATTTGAGTAGATCTAGCCAACTCCAATGCCTTCACTTGAGCTTGGAAGATGCTTTGCTAGGGGAAAGGAAGGGCTTTGGCGTGGAGGAAAAAAGGATGGGAAACTTTCACATAAAAAAAAATACAAGACAACTTCTACTTCCAAAATTCAACTTCAGTTTTCATTCATTCCCCCCAAAATCAATCCCCTTTACAATGGGCGTCCAAGGCCTTTAATAGCCTCACAAAGCTAGCTTTTGAAATTTAAAAACTCTCCAAATTGAGGAGGATTACAAGGGGGGGTTGGAGGATTTGGTAGAGAGTTTGGAGGGATGGGGGGGGGGGGGGGTTGGAGGATTTGGTGGAGGACTTGGAGGGGTGTTGCCAACCTCCTTGAATTTGAATCTTCCTTGTTGGCGCCAAAGAGTGATGAGGTGACTAGTGAGGTGGCACCTGATGATGTGGCATGATGAGATGGTCTTCTACTTGGATAAGGAATGACATGTGGCACCAAGTGGTCCTAGTTGATGGTCCTTTTCTCTTGCTTGGTTGATGTGTCTTCTCTTCTTCATGTGGTCAAATTCTGGGGTCCAGAATTTGAGTCTTGTTGCTGGCTTTCATTGCTTTAAGACTTGATTAACTGAAATAGACTTAACTCAACTGAACTGACTTGACTGACCTAAACTTGAAACGGACTTATAGGAAATGAAATTTTTTTTTAAAAGTAATTACAGGACTCAATAAACACTCTTGATTAATTACAGGAATCTTGAAAAAAAAATGGCTCTTGAAAATAAAACATTTACAGGACTCTTGAAAAGGAAATGGCTCTTGAAAATAAAACATTTTTGAACTAAAGGATACAAGGTAACCTAATTATCTTCGATCCAAATTGGGATAAGGCTAACCTTGTTGGAGTGAAGTTTCTTTCGGTTTCTGGTGTCCACACCACATGTGTCATGAGTCGACACTTGAACGGCGACAGATCGAGATAAAAACTTGGAATGAAGTGTTTTCTTGATCTTTTCTCTCCTAATTTGAGCCGACACATGCCCTTACACTATTCTATCTACTTCTTCCCTCCAATTCTCAACTCCAACCCTCTCAAATTCCTGATTAGGATGGTTTTGATTCGGTTTTTGCCACATTTCCTCTCCCATTTTGTTTTTGGATCGATAAAACCCTAAGTTTTCTCTCCTTTTCACTTCAATCCTTGAATCTGTAGAATGGGACCTAGGAAGCAAGTTGTTTGTCATCCGTGGCCATCCAACCAAGAAGATGAAAGAAGAACAAAGGCCAGACTTGAAGCTAGTGCACCGGATGCCCCTGCTCGGCCTCCTTTTCTCGTGGCTACTCAGATGGGTATGAAGACCATCAGAGGAGGATACTGTGTGGACTTCACGTTCGTCGACCAGCAGCATTTTCGGATAGGCCAGTAGCTCAGGGATGCTGGTTTGGTTTGTTTTTGCTCCTTGATAGAGAGATTTTACCCGGGCTTGATATGAGAGTTCTATGGATCTTTAGCCTGAGGCAGTGATGGATGGGTTATACAGGTCCGTGGCAGGGGTGTCCTAGTGACAGCTGGGATTTTGAGTAGAGTATGGGACATACCCATGAGAAGATCTATTATTGACAGCTTAGTAGATAGGTTCAGTGGTCTTCGATGTATTTTCAAGTCAAATGATCTGCCTCCTGAGGGAGCCACTATTATTGCATCCAGACTTTTAGCTAAGATGAGGTTACTGCATCACAATGTTGCCCGGATCCTTCTACCAAAGATCGGCTATTTCAACTTCATCACAAAGAGAGAGCTATTAGTAATGGTCTCTTTGGTTCAGCATACACCTGTTTACCTGCCAGTACTTATAGTACATCAAATGATGGAGGCATCTATCAGTCAAAGACTTTGTCTGCCCTATGGGATGGGCTTGACTTTGCTCTTCAGAGCATATGGTGTCATATTGGATGATGAGCCCTACAAGATGTTATTGCACACTGATGTCTATGACATCAGATCGCTTCACCGGATGGGGTATCAGCTAGTTAGAGGCAAGTGGAGATGATGAGTATCAGGTTAGGCCACTGACAGAGATGAGATGTAGCAGAGGAGGAGTGCATATTTTTGGGTGAGGCTGGACCTTTAGAGACACATTTGCTTGAGATTTAGCCTGAGCCTTCAGCACAGCCAGAGCCTGCTCATCAGCCTGAGCTAGCATGATCACATATTCCAGGAGCTTCTGAGAGTCTTGAGGACAGAGTCGCTCGCATTGAGACAGAGATTATGACTATTCGTTAGCGAGTCGATAGTTTCATTATGGAGACTAAAGAGAGCCATTTAGGTTTGAGAGATGGGATCTCTGCCATTCTATCTGCTCTGAGTAGACCCTCTTCTAGGAGTGTTCCCGACACTTCTGCTCCAACTGAATCTGCTCCAGTTCCACCTACTTCGGGACCCAACATTGATGATAATGATGATGTGACTGACTTTGATGGGTTTGACTTTCCAGATTTGATGATAGAGCCAGTGCCGGAGATAGCAGTTGACCATCCTAGGAGTCCCATTCATGATCCACTAAGTTCATCCTTCTAGACTCCTATCCTACCCACACCTTCTAGAGCAACTGATCATTCCACCATTCCTATACTCACACCTATTATTTCTTCTGTTGATACACCGATCATTAATACACCTGTTGTTGATTCCCCATCATCGCATACATCTTCCCTTATCTGGGAACTAGGATTTTATACTCCTGGTTTCCATCATCTTGATTTGGTCCTTTATTTGATCATACACCATATCCGACAGTTGTCACTCCGATCAGTTCTGTTCCTGCTACTAACATGCTTTTAGTTCTTCTGCTCTAGCTAGAGGGAGGACTTATGTTAGACACAGAGGATGGAGTCATCATGTTCCATCCAGACTGACCAGGACTCATCTTCGTGATCTTCGATTGATGTGGCCTCGATCTCGTGCTTTTACTGAAATCGGACCGATCGAGATTGGATCCTCAGATGATGAGGATGATGCTTAGGATAGCTTTTATATTTAAATAGTTTACATTTCTATTCTCTTTGTATGTTTTGATGTTCACTTTATGTACCAATTTTGTATCAAGTGAATGGAATATTATGTTCTACTTCACCTTATGACTTTGAATGAATGAAATTTATTACTTATTTTTAGAATTTCAATGTTTTCTTTTATGAATGAGTGAATGACTTACATATATGTTCAAATTTATTTCTTTCTTTCTTCTATTTTAATGATAAAAAAAGGGGGAGAAATAAGTATAAATGTGAATGATGAAAGAAATAAGCAAATTATGAATGTTCTTTGTTCGAAACATGCTTAACATGCTTAAATCTAAAAGTTTCTGCTCATTGAGTGAGGGGGAGTTATACCTCCTTTGAATTGAAAAATCTGCTTTGCTAAAATTTCTTGCACAGTTATTACCTTTAGATGCTTTAATTTCAGCTTATTGTCATTAAAAGATCTTCAAAAATCAATTTTATAGATCATCTCTTCAGGGAGAGTATTTGTACTCTTCACAGTGTTTATTGCTAAACTTGTTACTCTTAAGCATTTTTTTTAAGAGTATCATGATACATGAATTTATCTCTTATATGTATTTTAAGCTCTAATACTCTTAGCTCAAATCTGTTTCATAAGAGAATTTTAAAATTTATGTTCAACATCTCTTAGTATTTCAATACCTATTGCAATAAGGTCTATGCACATTGAAAATTTTCTTTGAAAGCTTATTATGTAATTTATACTTAAAGGTTTTGTCATCATCAAAAAGGGAGAGATTGTTGACTCCGTTATTGATTTTGATAATAAATAAAATGCTTAAATATAAGTTGAGTACTAACTATTTCTTTGAAGTATGTTTTTATAGAAAAAGGTGCTCATCAATTCTACAATATTTGATTGATTGTCAAATAATGAAAAAGTCTTAACTATGGATGAAAGATCAGTTCAAAGTGGACTTTGGTAATTGAATAATGCTTGAAAGGATATAAAAGTTCAACATAATTTGATTTCAACAAAAGTTCAGTTATTTTGAAGAAATCTCAGTGAAGTGTCGACTCATGAAAGTGGAAGTGTCGACTCAAGCCAGTATGCAGAAAGTGTTTCAGATGGCACGGCTGAAGTGTAGACTCAAGGTGTCGACTCAAGGATCGACTCATCGCTTGAGACTTTTTTGTTATAGAACTTGCTGAAGTTGAAGACTTGCCTGAAGTGTCGACACATGGATGTCAAGTGTGACTTAAAGTATCAACTCAACTAAGAATTCCAGAGAGCTTCATTGAAGATATTTGAACTAGGTGTCGACTCATGGAGTGTAAGTGTCAACCCTAAGTGTCGACTCAGCTTGAAGTGTCGACACTTGGAATTCTGGAAATAGTAACGGCTAGTTTTTCAAATACAGAACTCACTCATCTTGGCTCCCAATGGCTAGTTTTTTGTGTCCAACGGCCATAAACTGAGTTTGAGACCTTGGGAAGGTATTTAAATGATTAAAATCAAATCTAAACATAAGAGGATTAAGAGAGGAACACCAAGAGAAAGAAAAGTGCAAGTGCATTCATTCCTATTCATTGAGAGCAACTACCTTCAAGCAAAAAGAAGTCTCCAAGCATTCAAGAACTTTCAAGAGCATTCAAGTTCAACCTTCTTGTGCATTTATTGAAGCATCATCAAGTTGGAGGCAGCACTACAACAAAGCTTCAAAGAGATATCTGCTTTTATCAGAAAGCTTTCATTATTTCTTTACTTCAAACTTATTCTTGTTGTAAAGGTTTTTGGTTAGCATATTGGAAAACCATGGAGGTTGTTGGCTAGCCTTGAAAACTAATTAGGTTCTTGGTTAGCCCACAAAACCAAGAGAAGTTGTTGGTGAGCCTTAAAACTAATTAGGTTCTTGGTTAGCCCAGAAAATCAAGTGAGGTTTTGACTTGTGAGCCTTATGAAAATAAGTCGGGTTTGATTAGTGAGCCCGGAAAACTAATCGGTTGTAATTGGTTGAGATTATAGTGAATTCCCAAGTGAGCCTTGGGGAGTGGATGTAGGTGCATTGGAAAGCACTGAACCACTATACTTGCTTTATGTTTATGATTACTTGTCTCTTTAATTTGCTCCAATTTTATCGCTTTTATATTTTCACTGCATACTCATTAAAAGCACTTTACACTTGCATTCATAGTACTTAGTTTGATTATTGAACTGGTTCCCATACTTGCATTTAAATTTTTAGAGACCCAATTCACCCCCCCTTTTTGGGTTGCTTACTGGGCAACACATGGGAATCCGGTGGGAGGTCACTGGCATTCTCGAGGAAGCCATCACTGGAGGGAGGGCAATAGGGAGAGGGCATCGATGGAATGTCCAGAGGTGAGGTGGAGGTGCTATCGATCTCTAGCTATGCGATGAGGGTGAGCTCGACCTGGGTAATCATCTGAGTCAGGCATCATTAACGATGGCAGGCGGTAGGGGTCGTCAGCAGCTGGCGGTGAGCAAGAAGATGGCATCACTGGTCGACTTGGGTAGTGGATCTTCTGGATGGGGTGGCAATGGTTAGGATCGGCACTGATGGGTAGATCAGTCAGGCTCGGAAGGAATAATGCTAGACTTAGATCCAGTGGGTGTTGACCATCAGCGAGAGGTAGTTGGGAGGAAAGATGGTCGAAAGAGGAGACGATGGTGGGTGACTAGCTGGATGAAGGGAGGTCTGTCTTGGGTGGGGAAATGGTCGACTGGCATTGGACAGGAGGAAGGAGGCAGTGGCGTCGATCGGCAGGGGAAGGGCTTTAGGGAAGGAGTTTGGCAGGGCAATGGTGAGGTTCGTCAGCATCATCGACAATGGGAGGAGGCTGAGACCAAATGGCAGATTCATGTGGCTGTGGGTGCATGGCATTGATCTGATGGACCGGGGTGGTTTCGGTCGGTGGGAGGTTGGCGGCTGTCGAGGAGTGTTGGGCCTGGACCTTGATGTGGGCATGGTGGTCGAGGATGTTGACTATCACCAGTGGGTGGAGCTTGAAGGTTAGCTCACTGCTTGACAATGATGCCATGGCACCCACAACAGGCGAGATAGAGGAAGAGAAAGGAGGAGAGGTGGTGCAAGTAGAAATAGGGGGAAGGAAGAAGTAGAGACGGTGACAGATAAACTAGTTGGTGTCTTGGAGGATGAAGAATACCCTAATCCTCTGGCTTTGATACCAAAATTGATGTAGGACGAGATGAGGGGAAGGACCGTTGGCGAGCTAAGAAGTCTCCAGAGATTAGGGTACCACTAGAATTTTTTTCTAAGGAGGTGGTGAAGGAAATAATGGAGATGGAAGATAAAAGTTTGGACTCGCATGGATTTTGGGACTCACACTCACGGAGAGACCTCTCATCTCTAGGGCATCTCACCCATCTCGCTACATGGAGCTGTTAGGGTAAGTCTCAAAGGTCATGAAGGTAGTAAAAAAGATGGAATCAAAAGGGAAGGGGATAACTAGACATGATGCGAAGCAACATGTCCGGGGATGCACCTCTCATGCTCTCCTTATAGAGAGCTTGATTTACACCTCTCAAGCTCTCCTTGTAGAGCGATTGATTTGCACTTCTCATGCTCTCCTTGCAGAGTGAAAAGTGGGCCTCTCACCCTCTCCATGCAGAGTGAAAGAAGAATCTCTTTTCTAATTTTTTTTCATCATTATTCTTCGAATTCTTTACAAGAGGGAGGAGGGGTATTTATAAATCACCTAGACCTCTTAGACTCCCTTTCAAAGTTGGAGTGAATTCATGGAAAAAAGAGGGTGCCACAAATTTTTTATATTTGTTGGTTATACATGGCAATAAGGGGAGAAGAAAATCTGGGACTCTTGCTTGCTTGCTTCCTTTGCTTGGGATACATTGCATGGGATAAGAAGGAGGATGCTTGGGTGCCAAGTTATTTCCTATTTTGACCTAGAGTGGTTGCATGAAATAGGGAGGGGGACCACTTCACGGTTTGGTGCCAAGTTTCTTTTTCTTCTGGCTTGCATGAAATAGGGGGGGCCATCTCTACCTTCCTTCTTTGCTTAGGCACCATATATCTTCCATACTGACTTGGGTGGCTTGAGTGGGGTCCAGTGGATCTTCCTCTTGGACTTTGACTTGAAGAAAATGACAGGACTCAAAATGGACCTAATTGATTGGACTCAGATGGACTTTACTTTATCTAATGGACTCAATTTATTACAGTACTCAATTGACTCAATTGAAATAGATGGACTCAATGACTCAATCAAATACTGATGCTCGGATAACTCTCTCGGGTCCCCATCACATAGGCTGGTATGGGGATCAGCGATGTGGGCCAATGACATCCCTAGCTATTGTTGTGTTGCCAGGGATCGGTGTCTCTAATGAAGCTGGCCCATTGCCATAGCCAGGGCATGGACCTGCTAGGCAGTGCGGTGATCTGGGGATCCACCGGAGGTGGCGATGGTGGAGAGGGGAGCTCCCCCTCAGGGCTCTGTAGGTCACTGTATGGGGGCCCCCACTTGGCTGGTGGAAGCCTTGCATGCTCATGTTGTTACCAAGGAGCTTTGGGCTTCTGTAGATGCTTTGCTGGTGGTGGGGGACTCACTATTAGACTTCCCACAGTCGCTAGAGCTCTAGCACTCTTCTCCTTACCTGGCATGCTAATCTATTGCCGCCAAGATCATCGTGGCCTATAGCTCTGACGTGACATGGATTTGTTGAGCTCCCATCAGGTGCTCGGTCCTCTTCGGGCATGGCATGCAAAAAAGAGGAGATCTAGACCAGGGATTTCGATGGGGACACTCCAACAATCAAGTCAGTTTAGGACGATCAAGAAAAATAGAACCTCTATGGCGAAGAGCTTAGGGACTCTCTGCATAGAGGATGAAAGGTGGAGTTGAAATGGAAAGGCAAGTTAGAGTGGGGATCAAGAGCTGGGAGGTTCACTTGGCTGGTTCCTTGCCCGTTTGCTCTTTGAGTCTTACCAGTTGCCTCTCCCCCTTTCAGAGGTCCTTTCTTCTATTTTTATATGAGTGGGAATGCCCCAAACCAAGCCTGGGGCTTTATTAAGATGTCCCTTTCCCTGTATCCCTTTTTGGAGGGGTTTTCCTTTGTTTGTAGCCTCCACCCTATCGGACTGGTCTTTTGGAGGAGATCCTTCTATTTGGGGGTGTTCGCCGGCATAGTACAAATCTTGTCCCTCTAGTGGTGCAATTTCTCATGGGAGGGGTAGGTGCCATGCCACTGAGCCCCGAGCCATGGTGTAGCATTTCCTTTCTAGGAGGGACCATTGATGTGTCATAGGGCCTATGGCCTTAATGGAATAGTCTTCATGGAGGAAGTCCAGGTTCCATGTTGCAAGGATCAGTGTCCTTGGTTGCACATTGTTGACATGGCGGTGCGCCACAGGGCATGGAGCCTGGCGGAGCATGCGTTGCACAGGACATGTGGGTGGCGCATTGTAGGATTTAATTTTTTTAGCAGGGCATGCGCTACTTCTGCGGGAGTTGAAGGTAGCTAGAAGGTTCCATGTCATGATTTGCACCTCTACAATTCCTCCCTTCTTCTGTTGCTGGCAGGAACTCTGAACTTGACAGGGAGAGTGGGAGAGCTCTATCTGGAGAGCCTAGCTCTAGAAGCGGGAGCATGGCCTTTGCTAGGCAATCGACCCCGGATGTGGGGGCCACCTTCGGATGGCATGGGCAAGACTTCGGCTAGGTGCCTAACCCCAGATACGGGGGGTTGCCCTAGCATGCATGAGCACTGCCCCATTCGTGAGCTGACCATAAATGGAGGGCTCACTATATGAGTATGACACCGGCTGGGAGTTGACCTTAGATAGAGGGCTCGCCTCGGAATGCATGAGCTTAACCTTGGCTAGGAGATGACCTCAGATGGAGGTTTCTCCCTATGAGCATGACCCTAATTGGGAACTGATGTCGGCAGGAGGGCTCACCTTGGCATGCATGAGCTCGACCTCGATCAGGATCTGACCTCAGACGGGGGGCTCACCCTATGAGCATGACCCTAGCTGGGAGTTGACCTCAGTAGGAGGGCTTGCCTTTGCATGCATGAGCTCAACCCCGATCGGGAGCTGATCTCAAACATAGGGCTCATCCCATGAGCACGACCCTGGCTGGGAGCTGACCTTGGTAGGAGGGCTCATCTTGGCATGCATGAGCTCGACCCTAGCTAGGAGTTGACCTTAGATGGAGGTTTTGCCCTATGGGCTTGACGCGACTGGGAGCTGACCTCGGTAGGAGGGCTCACCTTGGCACGCATAAGCTCGACCCCGATCGAGAGTTGACCTCAGACGGAGAGCTCATCCTATAAGCATGACCTCGAGAGGAGGGGTCACCTGGGCATGCATGAGCTCGACCCCAGCTAGGAGCTGACCTCTACAGGAGGGGTCCCTGGGCATGCATGAGCTTGACCCTAGCCGGGAGTTGATCTCAGACAGAGGGCTCGCCTTGGCACACATGAGCTTGACCTTGGCTGGGTGCTAATTTCAGATGGAGGGCTCGCCCCATAGCATGACCCCAATTGGGTGCTGACCTCGGTAAGAGGGCTCACATTAGCATACATGAGCTCAACCCTGGTCGGAAGCTAACCTTAGATGGAAAGCTCACCCTATAAGCATGACCCTAGTTGGGAGCTAACCTCGACAGGATGGCTCGCCTTTGGGTCTTCAATTGGGCACCGCATCTAGGTGGCACTTTCCACCCATGCGACTACCAGCTATTGCTGTCATGGGCTCCATGTCAGTAGTTATGCCACATCAGTACACGTGACTAATTCATCTACTTTACTCGAGGATGAGCAAAATTCAAGTTGAGGGTGTGATAGTTATTAAAAATATTTTAATTAACCCAACTTTATATAATTAAAACTTATATTTTTATATAGTGTTTTGTAGAAAATGATTCTATTTATATGAAGAGCTTGATTATAGAAGTCCAACGGTGTAAACGGTACTTGAATCAGACTTGAAACTAGCTCATAAATGAAATTTGAAGAATTAAACAAGGAATGCATGAATTTTGGAGCAACCATGTTGGCTCCACCTAGTGATTTTGATGAATAACAAAATGTTGAGTACATATTGTGTACTAATGTCTATTTCTAATTGTGAGTTTTCAGAAAACAAGCATCTCAAATTCTTAAAATTAAAGTATCGTGGCACGCTGTGGCATGAAGCATATTTCGCAATTTGAGTCTTCTCCAAGCAAAAAGAGCTTAATAGAGTTCATTTATTGTTTATTTAAGTTGGATTTAAGTTTCATATTCAACACTTGTATTTTTGGTTTGAATTGCACTTAATTATGAATTTTGCGAAACCAAGTGTCGACACCTGGGAAGTCAACTGTCGACACTTCAGCATTTGGCATGCAGAAAAACTCCTTGGCATGCCAATGTTGACACCCAGAATTTAAATGTCGACACCTAAAATTCAAGTATCGACACTTAAGTTCCCAAGTGTCGACTCAAGGCCTGAGACTTTTTGAAAATCCAAAACATGGCCATTGGAGTATTTTTGTGTCAAGTGTCGACACCAATAAATCAAGTGTCGACACTTGAAAGATCAAGTGTCGACACCTGTTAGTCAAGTGTCTATACTTGACAGCCAAGTGTTGACACCTGACAAACCAAGTGTCGACCCTCGGGTTCGATAGCTCTAACGGATCTATTTTTCTGAGTTGCAAAAATGTCCTTTCAAGCTTTCACATGCTTTGAATGCAAGAAACTAGGCCACTTCTAGATGGACTGCCCCTTACTTAAGAAGAGTAAAAGAAAATTAAGAAAGAAGGCCATGATGGCAACCTGGAGTGACAGCGAGGACTCCAGCTCTGAAGAAGAATAGTAAGAAGTTGCAAACTTCTGTTTAATGGAGGATCATGATGAGGTATTATCTGAAACTGAAAATGAATTTATATTTGATGAACTGCATGATGTTTTTGATGAGTTAGTTATAGAATTTCAAAAGCTAAAATCAAAACATAAAGAACTAAAAAGGCAAAATCTGAATTTAGTCAAAGTAAATGACAAGTTTTCAAATGAAAATGATTGCCTACTTCTTCAAAATAAAAAGTTAAATGATAAGATTGCTAGTCTTGAAAAAGAAAAAGAAGTTTTGAAAAAGAAAAAACTTTTTGTATCAAATGAAAATCTTTCAAAATAAAGCAAAGAAATTTTAGAAGAAAACAAAAAATATAAAGAAGAAATTGAAAAATTAAAACCTTTTGTCGACAAATTTACATATAGTTCTGAAAAATTAAATATGCTTTTAAATAATCAAAAAGCTATTTTTAATAAAGCCGGTTTAGGTTTTAGAACTCAGAAGAAACAAAAATTTCTCAAAAATTTTTTTGTGCCTGCATCTTCATCCATTACTTGTTATACTTGTGGTATAGTAGGGCATAAATCTTACTTGTGCAATAAGAGAAAATTAAGTAATGTTAAGAAAATCTTAGTTCCAAAAGGAACCATTGCCACTAACCTAAGAGGATCCAAGATGACTTGGGTACCTAAAATCTTCACTTGATTCTTTTTGTAGGTATGCCTTGCAACCAATAAGAAAAGAATGTGGTACCTCGATAGCGGTTGCTCAGGCATATGACCGGAGATGTGGAGCAGTTCTCATCACTCGAGATCAAAATGGCGATAATGTGACTTTTGGTGATAATGGTAAGGGCAAAATTGTTGGAATTATTAAAGTCCATATCACCCCTTCTACTTTTATTTATAATATTTTGTATGTAGATGGTTTGAAACATAACCTACTTAGCATTAGTCAATTTTGTAACAAGGATTTTAAAGTTACTTTTGAATCTTCTTTGTGCATTGTTTCTATTTTATATGATAATGGCATCAAGTTTATTGGTCATAGGCATGGCAATATCTATATGGTTGATCTTGATGATCTTCCAGTTCAAAATGGTCAATGCCTAGTGGCAATGGAAGCCAAGATCAATTAAACTAGTTGGTTTTGGCATCGTAGACTAGGGCATGCTAGTATACATTTGATTTCAAAGCTTAGCTAAAAGAATTTGATAAAAGATTTTCCAAAACTCAATTTTGAAAAAGATAAGATTTGTAGTGCATGCCAGCTTGGAAAACAAACCACAACATCTTTTAAACCAAAAATAGTAATCTCTACAACTAGACCCTTAGAGTTGCTTCATATGGACCTCTTCGGGCCAACTAGAACATCTAGTTTGGGAGGTAAGAAGTACGGTCTAGCCATTGTAGATGATTTCTCATATTTTACATGGGTCATGTTTTTAGCACACAAAGATGAAATGTTTTCTGAATTCATTAGATTTTATAAAAGAGTTTCAAATGAAAAAGGTGTTTCAATTATATCTTTGAGAAGTGACCATGGAACCAAATTTGAAAATTCTGATTTTGATAAATTCTGTATTGAAAATGGCATTCATCATAATTTTTCAACACCTAGAATACCTCAACAAAATGGGATGGTAGAAAGGCAAAATAGAACTCTTGAAGAAATGGCATGCACCATGCTTTGTGAAAATGACCTACCTCGATATTTTTGGATGGAAGTCATAAACATTACATGCTATGTTTTAAACCATGTTTTAATCCGACTGATTTTAAAGAAAACACCGTATAAGCTTTGGAAGGGTAGAAAATCTTCAATTCGATATTTTCATGTTTTTGGATGCCGTTGTTTCATCTTAAACAATGGTAAAGATAATTTGAGCAAATTTGATGCCAAGTCAGATGAGGGTGTCTTTCTAGGCTACTTTATATATAGCAAGGCATACAGGGTCTTCAACAGAAGAACACTTATTGTTGAAGAATCCATACACATTGTGTTTGATGAATCTGACCAGAAATCTTCTAGAAAAGAAGATGTGCTTAATGATGAAATAGGTACTAAAAGAACTGAAGAAGTGAACAACAATGAAGAGCCTGCTAAGGGAGAAGAAATTGATCAAAATAATGAAGGAGATCAAGCACAAGGTGATGAAAACACATCGATAGTTGATCCTCTACCCAAAGAATGGAGGTATGCTCATGGTCACCCTAAAGAACTTATCATTGGTGATCCTTCTAAATGTGTAAGTACTCGATAATGGTATTGTTACAAGAAATAAGGCTAGACTAGTTGCCAAAAGATATAATCAGGAGGAAGGGATTGATTTTGATGAAACCTTTACTCCTATGGTTAGACTTGAGACAATTAGGTTATTGTTGGCTTTTGCTTGTTTTATGGATTTTAAATTATTTCAAATGAATGTTAAAAGTACCTTTTTAAATGGTTTTACCGAAGAAGAAGTTTATGTTGAACAACCTCCTAGTTTTGAAAATCATGAATTTTCAAACCATGTTTTCAAACTTCATAAAGCTTTGTATGGTTTGAAACAAGCTCCTAGAGCTTGGTATGATTGTTTAAGTTCTTTCTTGCTCAAAAATGATTTTACTAGAGGTAATGTTAACAAAACTTTATTTTTTAAAAAAAAGAATGATGATCTCTTAGTAGTACAAATATATGTAGATGATATCATATTCGATGCTACTAACGAATCTCTTTGTCAAGAGTTTGTAAAGTTAATGTAGGGTGAGTTCAAGATAAGCATGATAGGAGAACTTAACTTCTTCCTCGGACTCCAGATAAAGCAAACCAAAGAGAGGATCTTCATCAACCAGCTAAGTACACAAAAGAAATTCTAAAGAAATTTGGGATGGAGAACACTAAGCCTTTAGGTATGCCTATGAGCTCCTCTTGTAGACTTGACAAAGATGAATCAGGTAAATCTGTAGACCAAAAACTTTATCGTGGCATGATTGGTTCATTGTTATATCTTCCTGCTAGTAGGCCAGATATTATGTTTATTGTTTGTATGTGTGTTAGATATCAGTCTAATCCTAAAGTGTCTTATCTTTTGGCTGTTAAATGCATACTTAGATATCTATCTAGCTCAATTGAAATTGGTCTATGGTACTCTAGGGATTCTTCATTTGAATTGATTGCTTATTCTGATGCTGACTTTGCTATGTGTAAACTTGATCATAAAAGGACTAGTGGAACTTGTCAGTTTCTTGGAGTAAATTTGATCTTATGGAGCAGCAAAAAATAGAATTCAGTTACTCTATCTATGATGGAAGCCGAATATATAGTAGCTGGAAGCTGTTGTGCTCAACTCCTATGGATCAAACAACAGCTCGAAGATTTTGGTATTAAACTAATTAAGACACCCATAAGATGTGATAATACTAGTGCAATCAATCTAACTAAGAATTTCGTGCAATATTCAATAAGTAAACACATTGAAATAAGACATCATTTCATAAGAGATCATGTACAAAACTCTAATGTTATGCTTGAATTTGTACATACTGATGATCAATTAGCTGATGTGTTTACCAAACCCTTGAGTGAAGAGAGATTTTGTATGATTAGAAGAGAGTTAAATATCATTGATCCATTCTCCTAGAACTCTCGCAAACTTCATCTTACCTAAGTTGTTTTTACTCAAAAATCACTTGTGTTAAGTCTCAAAAGCCTTTAAAAAAATCCTTGATTTTTTGAGAATTTTTCAGATTTTTTTTGGACCAAGTGTCGACACTTGAGAAATCCCAAGTGTTGACACTCGTGGAAAATTTCTATCTTTTCATGGCAGACCGAGTATTTTGTATTTTGTTTTCTCTCTGTTTTCTCTCGAGCTCCAATGGTCCCCCAAGCTCCTCTACCTTCCAAATCAACTCTTTCCCCTTTTGCCCCGACTAAAATCAGGTAATCCCCACTCATTTTTCTCATTTTGAAACTGTGTAACCTAGGTTTTGCCTTTTCCATCCAATTTAATGAATTTTAATTGCATTTTTCAGAGTTTTTAGCTGTTTGGAAGTTTCCATTTAGAGGGAATTATGTTTGAACGTGTTTATCTTGGATTTTCCATGGATTTTTGGCCAATTTTTCATATATTCCATCCGTTTCTCCTAATTTCACTGTTGAATTGGGTTTTTGGCCGAAATATTCAAGGGTTTCACTCCAAAAAAAAATTTCTATGCAATTTGCTAGGATTTCATTCATTTGGAAGGGTTATTTGTGATAATTTCATGGTATTTTACTCTCATTTCCATCATTTTGTTGGTTGGTTACTTGTTTTTGACCTAAAACCCAAATGTATTTTGTTTTTAACCCTAATCCTATTTATTTAGTTTACTTTATATATTTCAACTAGCCCTAGCTCACTAGTTTTATAAAATGCATTTTTGGAAACCCAAATATATTTTGGATAAAATTTCCTGATAAAGGTTTTTTACCCTCGATTTCTAGTGATAAAGGCATTTTACAGCTCAAATATAGTTAATCTCAGTTTTCAAAACCTATTCTAGCTTCTCTTAAAAGCCAGTATCCCTTTTTTAGGAAAATATAGTCTCCTTTAGCCTAACCTATAGCCGATCTCTAGTTCTCAACCTGATTGAAACCATTCCCCCTAGGTTATTTATCTTCTTTCTTTCTTGCTTAGCCTGATTGTGATGGGTCCGAGAAAGAGATTAGCTGTTAGGAGTAGGACTGGACATGGGTCTGAGAGGAGGATGAAGGCCAGACATGATGCAGGTTAGACCAGCAGATCAACAGCACCAGGTTCCCCCTGCAAAGAGGATGGTAGGGAAGGCTGTAGCTTCAGGACGACGGATCGACCTTGAGTTCTTTGACAGACAGCAGTTCCATATCTGACGGACACTCATTGATGCCGGATTAGTACCCTTTTGCACTATGCAAGAGAGGTACTATCCCCATCTAATGAGGGAGTTTTATGGTGCTTTGGACTACCGTCGAGTACAGTGGAGTACCACTGTCAGGGGAGTGGAGATCACACTGACAGAGGAGCTACTCAATAGAGTATGGGAGATTCCTCATCGAGGCATTTTTACCTTTTCAGTAGAGGATAGAGAGGCAACCTTCAGGTGCACCCTTAGGCATGAGGACATTTGTGGAATGACTATGGTCACCGCGAACCAGTTATCAGTGGAGATGCACCTTCTACATCACATCACCGCCTGTATCTTGCTTCCGAAGACTGGACGATTCGACTTCATCACTAAGAGGGAGCTAATGCTGATGGTCAGTATAACCCAGAAGATCAAGATTGATCTACCCTCATTGATGTTAGTTCAGATGCATGATGCTGCGACATAGAGACGTCATTGTTTACCATATGGGATGGCACTGACCCGTCTATTTAGGGCTTGTATAGTTCCCTTGGAGGGGGAGATCTCCAAGGAGATTCTACATACCGATGTTTATGACGAGCGATCGCTACACAGCATGGGATATCAATTGGTCGCAGGTCGTTGGGTCAGGAGAGAGTTTGGACAAGAGCTAGACGAGGAGGACGAGATCAGAGAGGCTAAGGCCAGACATCAGGGCTAGTCAGTACACCTGCTCAGGCTACTCCTGCATCAGAGGCAGAGCCGATGACCCCGACAGCTACACCTTTGGGTTCTCCTCCACCTTCTACGGACATATCTTTTAAGGGGTGCGCGAGAATGCAGTTCATAGATCTCAGGAGTGAGATGATTGGATTGGGTGTCCGCACGACCCAGTTACGCATCGAGATTGAGGGTCTTCGAGCTCATATTTCCTTGGAGCATGTTGAGATTCGTCGGACTATGGAGGAGGGTTTTGCTCGTATCGAGGATTTACTGAGATCCCTTCTACCTCTAGTAGTACCTACAGCTCCACCTGCTCATGCTGGTGATGATGATGATGACGAGAACCTCCAAGATGGACATGATGACACTATTGATGGTGGTGACCATACTGATGGGATTGAGGACAGAGATACTGATGTTATTGATGATGACAGTTATAGTGACAGTGATGGTGGCGCAGATGGATATGAGGTTGTCAGCCGAGAGCCGCAGTCACCTATTGTTCCTTCTACTGATTCGACTGGCACACCTGTCTTCACTGATCCAGCTTTTGTCACTCGTAATGAGACTCTTCCACCTCCCTTTACTCGTTCTTCTCGGATTGTACCCCGCTTTGGACCTTCTACTAGGACTAGGAGTCATGGTATCTTGAAGACTCCTAGAGGTCTAGCCCATACGTCTAGGATTACAGGTCCTATATCTTTTGATATCCCATTTGATGAGAATTAGACTCATAGATGTTTATGTTATTGTATGTTATTTATGTCTCATGTTATTTATGACTTATGTCTCATGATGTTTTTTGATTGTTTCAGTGTTGCTGATAAGTCAGCAAATTTTGTACTAAAAACATTACTTGATAGATATATATATGCATTTCAGCTTGATGATTACAATTTTTGTATCACTATGATTGATTTTGACAGCTTGATTGTTTACATTACTTGATACATATACATATACATTTTGGCTCTGATACCTATTAACTCTTGAAAAACTATCTCTTGTATCAACTCCGATACTCTACTACTTTTGTCTGCATGCTTGTTTTAAGGGGGAGCTTACTCCCTTTTTCTAATGATTAACAAAAAGGGGGAGTAGCACTTATTTATTAATCTGAATTTCAAATTTGATCTGATACCAATACTGCATACTGCTTGTTCTGATTAGAATTGTCTAATTAAGGGGGAGATTCATCCTTCTTAACTATGCAAGTTGTGGATATATTAGCTTGAAATCATATTCATGAAGTGTCAAATCTGAAATTTGAAATTAAATGTCTATATACTCAAGGTTTTGTCATCATCAAAAAGGAAAAAATTGTTCGCTCTACCTAGTGATTTTGATGAATAACAAAATGTTGAGTATATATTGTGTACTAATGTCTATTTTTAGTTATGAGTTTTCAGGAAACAAGCACCTCAAATTCTTAAAATTAAAGTATCGTGGCACGCTGTGGCACGAAGCATATTTTGTAATTTGAGGAGTCTTCTCTAGGCAAAAAGGGTTTAAAAGAGTTCATTTATTGTTTATTTAAGCTGGATTTAAGTTTCATATTCAACACTTGTGGTTTTTGTTTGAATTGTACTTAATTGTGAATTTTGTAGAACCAAGTATTGACACCTAGGAAGTCAAGTGTCGACACTTCAGCATTTGGCATGCAGAAAAACTCCTTGGCATGCCAAGTATCGATACCCAGAAATCAAGTGTCGATACCTGAAATTCAAGTATCGACACTTAAGTTCCCATGTGTTGACTCCAGGTCTGAGACTTTTTGAAAATCCGGAACATGGCCATTGGAGTGTTTTTGTATCAAGTGTCAACACCTATAAACAAGTGTCGACACTTGAAAGATCAAGTGTCGACACCTGACAACCAAGTGTCGACACCTGACAACCAAGTGTCGGCACATGACAAACCAAGTGTCGACACTCGGGTTCTGACAGCTTTAACGGATCTATTTTTTTGACTTGCAGAAATGTTCTTTCAAGCTCCCAACGGCTAGATTCGAAGCTCAAATGGTCACAAACCATTTTTGAAAGTTTTTGAAATATTTAAGCTTCACCAAACTTATTCTTGAAGCATAGAAGTCCATTCAAAGCCCAAAAGTCAATATTCTCTTAAGAACTTCACTTCAAATGCCATTTAAAGTATGATTCCCTTAAAAAAGATTACAAGCCCATCCTTTCATCTTTCCAAAAAGAGAGCTTGAAGAATATTCCAAGGAGAAGACAAGACAAAGCATCAACTTGAGCCACAAAGCTTCCATTCTACTCTTGAAGAGAGTTTGTTTTGTTTATTTTGAATTGTATATTTTTGAAATTCTCTTTTGATTTGACCTAGCTTTTAAGGGTTTCTTGAAAGTAGGTTGTTGTGGTTGTTGGTGAGCCAAAGGGACAAAACCAACTAGGGTTAACTTGTGAGCCCGAAAACAAAACAAGTGTAAAGGTTAGTTGGTGAGCCTAGGTGATAAAACCAACATAGGTTTTGACTTGTGAGCCTTTGAAAAAACAAGTCGGCTGTAATCTTGTTAAGATTATAGTGTAATTTCGAAGGGTGGCATGGGGAGTGGATGTAGGTGCTAGATTTGCACCGAACCACTATAAACCTTATGTCTGCGTGTGATTATCTCTTCTATCTCTTGCTCTTTACTTCTTGCACTCTATTTATTGCTTTTCGCTGAGTATAATCTAGTGCATCAATTTTGTAACTCATAAACACCATAAGGCCTGCACATTATTGCTTTAAATTTTTAAAAGACCCAATTCACCCCCCTCTTGGGCTCCATTTCTGGGCAATAAATCGGTCCATCATGGACTGGCTGAATGGTCTATGGATAGCTTTGTGGTCCACGGGATGCCATGGTCATGGTACACAAAATAAAGTCATGGATTACAAAGCCCATTTTGAGCCAAAATTGTTGGATTTGCTACCCCATCGCTGCCCAAGCCTCCGACACCTTCCTTGCTGGTTGGAGAATCCTCCCATGGCCAAAAAAATGGTCAAAAAAGATGCTATTCTCCTTCATCGTCTTTGCTATTATCCAAGCTAATTTGACATCAAAAAAGCCGCTAGCACCTTCCCCTCACCATCGAGAAGGTTCCCATGGCTAGAGAAACCGTCATCCACCTTCCAAGTCATCAATTTTCGGCCACCATCCGAGCCATCCAAGATCCATGTTGTCGAACATTTGTAGTCGCCATCCAAGCCATCCAAGCCATTGGACACTTTCATAGCCATCCCTCTCTATTCCCTGTTTGGCCTCCCGATTGCTGGCCATCTTTCTCCCTCCTAAGATCCCCATCGCCAGCCTTTTGAATCACTGGCCATTTCCCTGTGGATCCAATGATGGGGACCAAAAGTCTAATTTATTTTATTTTATTTGAGTCCTGTAATAAAGTGAGACAACTGAGTCTAGTTGAGTTCACTTAGTCAGGTCCAGTCATTTTTAGTCCAATCAAGTCCAATTGAGTCCATGTAGTTTTCATGTACAAGAGGAAAGTTCGTAGCTAGGAGATTCACCAGGCCCCCCAACCAGAGCTGGCCTTCATGCACCTGGGCCCTTTCATGCCGCTAAGCCTGCAAGAGAGAGCTCCAGTCCATGACAAAGGCCCACTATTGACCAGGTCCACTAGGATTTCTTGGCCCACAAGTTAGGTTTTCTTAGCGCTCAAGTCATGTACCCTGGGGTGAATCTATAAATACCACCCCTCCCCTCTTGTATGAAGTATCTTTTATCTTATGAATTAAATCTTTGCTGAAATTTTGGTTTAAGAACTTGTGTTTTGTGTTGGTGTTGGAGTTTTTGTGTGCCCTAATCATCCTCGCTGCCCTAGCATCATTCCACGCCCTAGCTTGCTACCATCCAAACCATCACATGCCCAAAGGAAGAGTACCCTAGGCCACCCAAAGCAAAGAACAACATCCTTCTTCAAGCAGCCACATACAAACCCTAATTTCATATTTCTACAAAACCTAATCTCTTTTAATTATTTTGTTGTTACTGTTTTGATTGACCAATGATGTTTGCAGGATCCCCGAGGTGTTTCACCTCCCTAGAGGAGGCTTTTTTTGCCTCCAGGACTATCCAAATCAGTCATCAAATTCAAGGGAACAGAGCTTCATCATCCAGGCTCCAATCAGAGTGCTGTGTGTTCTCTTCATTAGAAGTTCTTCAAATCACTGATTGGTAACATCGTTCCCTTCTCTTGATATCTAATTTGATGAAGATTAGCTATCCTAAACTGGAAGTTTCTTAATTCCTAGGTCCTGTCTTTCATTATCTTGCATGAGTTATTTTGCGATATGATGATTTTCATATTGCTATTCTATTTGCTAGTTCTTACTTTTATTTGGAAATATAGCCTGCAAACTTAAATTATAAAAATCATAAAAAATTAGTTTATTATTTTTCTTGCATGATTAGCGATCTTAGAGTCATCCCGCATCAATTTGGTGAATGATGGGGACCAAAAGTCTATTTTATTTTATTTTATTTGAGTCCTATAATAAAGTGAGACAAGTGAGTCCAGTTGAGTCCACTGTCCAGTCATTTTTAGTCCAGTCAAGTCTAATCGAGTCCATGTAGTTTTCATGTACAAGAGGAGAGTTTGCAGCCAGGAGATTCACCAGGCCCCCCAACCAGAGCTGGCCTTCATGCACCTAGGCCCTTTCATGTCGCCAAACCTGCAAGAGAGAGCTCCAGTCCAAGACAAAGGCCCACTGTTTACCAAGTCCACCAGGGTTTCTTAGCCCATAAGTCAGGTTTTCTTAGCCCTCAAGTCATGTACCCTAGGGTGAATCTATAAATACCACCCCTCCCCTTTTGTATGAAATATTTTTTTTCATGAATACAACTTAAAGTTGAAAGTTATTTTGTCTGAGTTTTATCTTTGGATTGGAGTGGGTGTGATGCCCGTGTTCCCTATTCTTGAGTGCAAGCCCTAATTCCCTAGTGACTTCTATGCTCGCCAGCGATCCCCTCTTCCGTCCCGCATCAACTTAATATCAGAGCCTAGTGGATTAGGGCTTTCTCTTCCTCCCGACTCCACATCGTTCCTCCCGTTCAGATTTTCCTGTGCAAGACTCCTTCTCAAACCTCGGTCAGCCGTCAAGGTTCATCAACGCTCTGCATCTACCTCCCTCCCATGACCCCAACGCCCCATCATCATCGTCCGTCGCTGCCTAAGCCATCTCCACCGGACCTTCACCCATGAAGCCCATCTCCTTCGACATGTCCGATCTCCAACACCCAAATCAACACCCAGCAAACGGAACCCTGTGCCATAGACTTCTGTGTGCGATCCATCGATCCGATCGCCCGTGTCACACACCGAAAGATCCCCTCCATCTCCTCCATCCATACGCTAATGGACCCCTGCCGCAAAGCACCCCCAGGAAGATCCATCTCAGTCAACTCTTGCCCCAGCCTCCTCCTCCCATCGGTCTGATCTGGCCCCTTCGACCGTGCCAACATCCTCCCATTGCCGACAATGTCGACGCACCCCATCGCTGCCCTATTCCCTGTCGGCCACCTGCCCCCCCTCTGCCTGTAATCGAAAACATCCGACGACAATGCCGGATTCCTCCAGACACACGCCCAGGCCGAACTTACAGCCTTTTCTTGATCAGAGAGATCGATTGAGATGCTCACCGTGCTGGCCTTCTCCCTATCCGTGCCACCATCCTTCACTTGGAGTTGTCCACAGCCGGCCAACAGCCACCGTCCGTGGAGTCTCACAGTGCCATAGATTTGTGCGACGCCCATCCCACCGGAACTCCTCCCCACTACCGTCACCAGCTGCCTCCACCATGACCACGCCCATCCCACCGGAACTCCTCCCCACTATCTCCACCCCAGCGCCGCCACCAGCGAAGCTCGCTGGACTTCCCTCCCCCTTCGTGAGCCTCCCCTTTTTCTGGTGTTGGTTGGTGGAGAAGAGATGCTCTAGCACACGAACATGAAGGCAAATGCCCTTCACTGTTGCCGACTTCAACCAGCATAGTTTCTGGAGCTACACGGTTCCTAGAGTAGCATAGATTTCAGCACCGCATGGCTTCCAAAGTTGCATGAGTTTTAGAGCAAAGATGATTAAAAAAAAGAAAAAAAACAAAAGTGAAGAACCTAGCCTTTTTTGTGATTGGTTCCGGTTCCATCAAACCCATGCTCATCCAAACTCGACGGAGTCGAGTTCTCCCCACCATAGGGGAATGATGGGGACCAAAAGTCTATTTTATTTTATTTTATTTGAGTCCTATAATAAAGTGAGATAACTGAGTCCAGTTGAGTCCACTTAGTCAGGTTCAGTCATTTTTAGTCCAGTCGAGTATAATCGAGCCCATGTAGTTTTCATGTACAAGAGGAGAGTTCACAGCCATGAGATTCACCAGGCCCTCCCAACCAGAGCTGGCCTTCATGCACCTGGGCCCTTTCATGCCACCAAGCCCACAAGAGAGAGCTCCAGTCCAAGACAAAGGCCCATTGTTGACCAGGTCCACCAGGGTTTCTTGGCCCATAAGTCAGGTTTACTTAGCCCTCAAGTCATGTACCCTTGAGTAAATCTATAAATACCACCCCTTCCCTCTTGTATGAAGTATCTTTTTTTTCATGAATACAACTTAAAGTTGAAAGTTATTTTGTTTGAGTTTTTTCTCTGGATTGGTGTGGGTGTGACACTCGTGTTCCTTGTTCTTGAGTGCAAGACCTAATCCCCTGGTGACTTCTACGCTAGCCAGCGATCCCCGCTTCCCGTCCTGCATCATCCAAGCCACAGAGACCGTTGGAATAGCTAGAGATCATTGGAACATTCCAGAGATCATTGGAACGGTCCAGAGATCATTGGAATAGTCCGAAGATCATTGGAATAGTTTAGAGATCGATGGAGATCTATTAGAGTAGTGGAACAGATACAGTTGGATTGTTGGAGTTCAATTGGATCGGTGGAATAGATTTTTGTTGAAGAAATCATAGGTTATTAGTTCTCACTGCCTATAAAATCTTGACCTCTTAATCATGGAAAATCAAGTCCAAAGTTCTTCTCTTCTCTCAATCCTTTCTCTGCTCCACCCAAGTATTGTCTTCTCCATTTTCCTCCCTTGCTTCCACTTCTCTTCCATCTTTTTGACCCCTTAACTGGTTCCTACTCCCACTGCACTAGCCTTGGTTCCCACTCTACGCTCTCCACCACATCTCCGAACTACTCCATCTTTTGGTATCTTTGGATATGTTGCAGCTTCACTCTAGAAGCCTGATCTCCACCAAATTTGGAAAAATGGGTTTATATTTTAGATTGATTCATTTGACATACTCCTTATTTTATGAAATGAAAAGAGCTTTCAATTAATTCATATTTTTATCTATCTTGATTGAAGTAGATTTATGAGTAGTGATAAGCTTTTGAGATAAGTTTTCTCTACGTGAATATAATTTTGACTGATCTATTTCTAAAAAAGATAGACTGTGATCTAGGGTATGGGCCATACTCTCATTAAAAGAGATCATATCTAGATTATTTTTACTGCGATCTATTCCTAAAAAGGATGGATCGTGATCTATAGGTATGGGCCGTACTCTTGTTAAGATAGATCATATATGGATTATTTTCACTGCTACTTCCTTTTTAGTTTAATTTCTATTATGCATTTTACTTTTGAAATAACTCAAAAGTTCCTGCGGATTCGACCCTTACTCTCACTACTCTACATAAGAATAATGGAATTAAGGTATTAAATCAGTGCATAGTGATGCGCATTAGTACCATGTCAATTAAAAAAATACTATAGTTTCTTGGTCCAAGATGGTGATCCTATTGAACTTGATGAAAATAATAAGGATCCGACCACCTATATGGATGTGATGTCAAGTGCCGACTCTAATAAATGTATAGAAGCCATGAATTCTAAAATAGAATCCATGAAAGTCGATGATATATGAACACTTGTTGATCTACTTGAAGGGATAAAATCCATAGGGTGTAAGTCGATTTTCAAAAGGAAAAGAGATGCAAACGGGAAGGTGGAGACCTATAAAGCTTGTTTGGTTGCCAAGAGATATCATCAGCATTATTGTATTGACTATGATGAGATATTTTTGCCTGTGGCAATGCTCAAATCCTTTTGGATCATGCTTGCAATAGCGGCACATCTTGATTATGAAATCTAGCAAATGGATGCGAAAATAACTTTTTTAAATAGAGAGCTAGTAAAAGAGGTATATATGATGCAGCCTGAAGGGTTCACATCTACAAATGATACAAAGGTGTGAAAGCTTTAGAGATCTATTTATGGATTTAAGTAGGCATCTCGAGTTGGAACATGTATTTTGATAAAGTGATCATAATGTGTGGCTTCATTAGGAACAAAGAAGAGCCCTACATATACATATGGGCTAATGGTTCAGTTATAGTATTTCTTATTTTGTATATGGATGACATTCTCTTAAATGAAAATGATATTACTGCATTGCAAGGAATAAAAATATGATTGTCTTCTTAATTCTCCATGAAAGACTTGGAAAAAGCATCGTACATCCTTAAGATAAAGATTTATAGGAATAGATCTAAAAGGTTGCTAGGATTGACCAGTCCATGTACATTGAGACTGTGCTAAAGTGGTTGAGCATGGTGAATTCTAAAAAAAGTTATCTTTCGATAGATCATGAAATTAATCTCTCAAAGAAGGATTGTTTGACAAGTCCTCAAGAGAGAGAGTGTATGAGTAGTATTCTATATGTCTCAATAGTGAGATCTATCATATATGCTATGACATGTATGAGACCGGATATGGCACACTCATTAGGAGTAGTTAGTAGATACCAATCTGATCCAGGTGAAAGCCATTGAAAGGTCATAAAAACCATTCTTAAGTATTTAAGAAATACTAAGGATTAGTAGCTCATTTATGGAGATTATGACTTGAAACTAATTAGTTATATAGACTCAAGTTTTCAATCAGATAAGGATGATAGTAAGAGTATGTTAGGTTATATTTTTATCCCTAATGGAAGAGTTATATGCTGGAAAAGTTTCAAACATCACACTATGGCTAATTCTATTTGTGAGGCCTAGTAATTACAGCATCCGATGCTGCAAAGGACGCTGTTTGGCTAGGAAATTCATCATAGAGCTTGGAGTAACACCCTCCATAGATGGCCCAGTTTTTTTATATTATGATAGTACCAGGGCCATAGCTTAGGTGAAGGAACCAAAGGCTCATCAACGGACCAAGCATATTCTACGTCGTTATCACCTTGTCCAAGAGACAGTGGATCGAAGTGATATTGACCTTTGGAAGATCGATGAAAAAGAGAACTTGGCTAACCCATTTACTAAACCCCTTAGAATTAAAGAGTTCGATGACCATAAGTTGAAGATGGGTATTTGATATTGTTATGATTGGCTCTAGTCCAAGTGGGAGTTGTTAGGAAATATGTTATATAGCCAATCATCTGGATTGTAGATGGTTGAGCTCTTTATAATTTATACATGAATCATTATTGAAATAAAAGTTATTTTTGACAGTTCATCTCTTTTTATATCTTCCTTTGGACTCTTTTGAGATAAAGTCCTTAGAACTTCTTTAATTTGATAAAGGAGGATTTATTGAGTAGTTCTTAAATATGTTCATGACCAAATGATACGTTGTTACCTAGGACGACAACATTTATCGAGCATAGGTCATTATATGCCATATGGGTTGCTTGTCCTCCTAACCAACAATTATGGAGACACTGGTATGGCAAGCAGGTGAGTATAGGTGCACATTGCATTGAATGTGACCAACTCTGTTGAGTACTCTACTATCAAGAGTAACTCACAAAAGCATATGAATATAAGTATCCCTCCAATCTGAGATCACCCCAGTGATTTGAAAGAAACTCATTATATTTAGGTGTTCGACTATCAAGATTTCCAATCTAGTAATGGAAGGTTATTAGGTGTAGTCAAGTACTTGTTATATCAGTGGTGAGTCAAGATGGAATTGACTACTTCAAGATATTAGTGACAATGCTTTACTATATTTCAATTTAGTAAGACCTTGGCTAGTGCAATCCTTATGAAGAGTGCAATCCTTATGAAGAGTCACAAGATTTAGCTAGTTAAGATATATTTGGATGCATTATTCAAAGTTGGTTGTTAATTCTAAAATCATTCTAAGCATTAAGGTCAAAGGAATGAATTATATGGAAACCATATGACTGGGTTCTTGAAGTTGCTTCATGAATATTCAACCTATCTAGACATCGGGCACTACTGCTAGATGGTTGTATCGATTAGTTCAGGAATTAGTTCCTAGACTACTAGCTTCATGTTCAAATATATGAGGTCACACACAATAGAAGTTTCTGACCGATCATGATGGTTGACTAATAATTAAGAATCATTTAGTGATAAAATTATAAATATGATAAATAATTAACCCAGTACAAATATTATAAATTAATAATTAATATATTAATTATTAATTATAGAAGGATTAATTAAGAATTGGATTGCTAATTGACTTAATTTGACTGAGTGAAGAGGTTTTGATCAAGTTTAATTGAATTTGGTTTATGTAAAATTTACCCGATTTGGTTATTTGATAACCTAATCAATAAGGATTTCTAATTATGATTAGATTCAGGCTTGGGCCTAGTTAGTTTTAGATTTATTTAAAATTTAATTAAGTCTAATTGGAACCTAATTGGATTGAACCCAAGTTGGTTAAATTAGTTATAACCAAATTAGTTTTGGTTCATAATTAATTTTGGTCAAAGCCTAGTCAAACCCTTATCTAGCCCGACTAGGTTTCCTATTAGATTTCTCCATGCCAATTATTTGAATAAATTTGTGAAAAATTTATGCCAAACATGTTTTCATGTACTTCCTCCTTTATTATTTGATTTGGATTAATTTAGGATGAGTTTTAAATTAAAATGTGAGGTGTTTGACTAGGAATCAAACTCTTTGCCTTATCCTAACTCAATCTTAAACTCTCAAAAAATTATCTATTTTTGTCACCAATCTTTTTTGAGGATTCTCTATTAAAAAAATTAATTTTTTTCATCATCCCTCATTTCCATTTAGATCATGATTGGTTTGAATTAAATTTAGATTGATTTGAATTTAATTGGAGGAGTTCTATTAGAAATAGAACATCCAGTTCAATTCAAATAGCATCACCTTAATCAAATCCCTCCTCTAATCAACAAAATCTTATTTTAGATTTTTGTTATATATACATCATTAAAAGATAAACTTCCATAAAAAATTTGAAGTGAAATTACAATGAAAATAAGAGAATAAGAGAGCATGAATTTTGGATGGGCATGAGAATCTTCTTGGGTGCTAGGGTTAAAGGAAGAAAAGAAAAAAATAGTAGTAAGGGATTTTTTATTTTTGATTTTCTTCCTCTTAGATCTAAACCTCTTCATCCTCTTCTTGGATTTTTTGGGAGGCTTAAGAAAGTCAAAGAAATTATTTATTTTTAGCCATCCAGTAGCCTTCATGTAGATCTAACAGTCTAAGAGGTTGATCAGTCGGAGCTTTGTGTGGATGATTCATAGAGGTTGGACATCCTATGCGCTATGAAGTGACATGAAGAGCCTTTACCACATTCCATCAATAGTGGTGATCATCGACTCATGATAAGGTATGAAATTTGATTTCATATTGTTTGTAGATTAGATCTACTGCATGCATTGAATAGATCGATGCATGCTGATTTTGTTTTCTACTACATATCATGTTTTGATCCAACTTAGGATTTATTAGAATTGTTCTAAATGAATATTTTCTATTTAAAATAGTTTTAAAATAGATGTTCTTTCATTGTGAATTATCAAAAAAAATTTATGCATGAAATCCTAGGCACTTTTTTCAACAAATATCACCTTTGATTATTCTTATTCTCCTAAGTTTTGCCTTTAGTGATGAGATGCTAACTTAGAATTGTTATGACCATCTGGTATCATTTAATGCATCCTATCACCAACTAATAGGTAAAGTTAGGTCCAATCCTATTCAAAAATTGCATTAATTTTATAGATCAATTATAACAATCAAACAATAAATGGTAGCATTTTTTCTTAGTTCTTCTCACATACCTGAAGATGTGTGTGAAGAACTAGAGCAAAATATTATCCAAAGTTTTTCTCGAACCCTCAATATGCCATTTGATTACTGTAATTACATATAAAATTAATTACAATTCTCAAACTATCCAAACTAGATAGTCAATTGACCAATGTACATAATCCGCCCTCTCGTATAGAAATATATAGATGTATGGATACCATAGAATATGTACATTAATAAAAAAATTGGTTTATAGTTCTATGCAATACAAATTTTATAAAAATAAATATCTAATTAATTAGTTAAATTAACATGTAACTATAAAACATGAATTTATTAATAATAATAGTTCAAATACATTAAAATAAGATTATATAGAAGGATGATGATAGTCAAATACAGATGGAAGATGACTAAATAATAGTCATGAGAGATCAAGAAATAACCTTAAGACTCTATGCCTTGCCAACAATAGCCAGACCCTCATATGACTCGGGAAGGCTTCTTGGATGTCCTGAGACATAGGGATAGTGCCAACAATTATTACAACGATGCCACTAGGGCCTCTTCATCAAAGGTCGGATCTCACTTAACGAGTCATAGGATGGTGAAGTATCCTATCCAACTCCATCATTCGATTGATGACATTCACAATAAGCTAGAGCACCGACCATTTCCAATACCTCTTATTCCACGGTGAACATTTATCATCTTGTCTCAGCACCAAAATAGCTTAAGGTCCTAGCTTGTGCTCTATATGCCAAGACTTGAGTCATGTGCATGCAAGACACGGATCCATGCACACCTAATTAATTAATTAATTAACTAATTAATCAATAACTAATTAATTAAATAAATAATAAATAAAATAAATAAATAAGTTCTTGATAAATAAATAAATAAGTACTTAATAAATAAAGAAATAAATAGTTAATTAATAACTAATTAATATCAAGCTAATTAATTAAATAAATAACTAATTATTAAACAACTAATTAATTAAAAAATAAATAAATAAATAATTAACTAACTAACTAATTAAATTTTATTAATATATTTTAAATAAAAAGTAACTTTTGGTGATGGCTCTATTATTGTCGCCATTGCCATTACTAATACTTATATAATCACCAATAGATGGGCCCCATGGATGGTGGATCTGGCAATGCAAAAAAATTGAGGTATGGGATGGTGATGTAGGAGGCACGGAGATGGTGGCACCAACTCGGGGATGGTGGCACTGGCTCAAAAATGTTGGCATCGGATCAAAATAATGGCATGGGGATAAGGTTGCAGAAATGAGGCCATAGGAACCAATGGGAGGGAGTAAAAGGGATCTCGATGACGGGGGAGGGGGAATTGGCAGGTAAAGGAAACATGAGGGGGAGAGAGGAAGTGGAGCTTGACAACAGGAGAGGGGGAACTAGCAAGGAGAGAATATGATGCCGGATGACTCTAAGATTGCTAAATATGCAGGAAAAACAGTAAAATATTTTTTTGGTATTTTTATAATTTAGGTTTGTATGCTAAATTCTTAAATAAAATAAGAACTAGCATAAGATGTAACAATGCAAAGAATTATCGTATCGCAAAGAACTCATGCAAGATAATAAGTAGCCAGGACACGAGGGTTGAGAAACTCCTGGTTTAGGATAGCTTATCTTCATCAAAACAAATTTCAAGAGAAGAAAAGGTTTCTTACCAGTTAGAGATTAAAAACTTTACAGTGGAAAGGATTACTCATACTATGATTGGAGCCTGGATGAAGAAGCTTCAGTTCCTTGAATCAAATGGCTAATCTGGACCCTGTATGAAGGCAAGCAAAGCCTCCTCTGGGGTGGTGAAAACACCTCGGGGATCCTGCAAGCATCATGGTCAATCAAAATAGCAAATAAAAAAAAGAAAAGAAGCTAGGGTTTTGAAAGAATCGGGATTAGGATTAGGAGATGGTAGCCGGGAAGAAAGAAGCTCCTTGTCTTGGACAACAGCTAGGGCTTCCTTTCCTTGGGCGTGGCTAGTCTCCAAGGATGCAAAAGGATGCTAAGGTAGTAGGGATTCGGCTGGGGTACACAAGGAGATCACTCAAATTAAAGAACCAAAACAAAGATTGCTAAACACACAAGATAAACAGTAAAATATTTTTTTTGTGTTTTTTTTTATAATTTAGGTTTGTTGGCAAAATTCCCAAATAAAATAAGAACTAGCATAAGGAGTAGCAATGCAAAGAATCATCGTATCGCAAAGAACTCATGTGTTGACCCCATGAGTGATTTTGATGATAACCAAATATTGGAGCATGTATATTTATTTTTGACAACTCTTCAAGTATTTTACAAGTTTTTGTAGGATGGATTAAATGTTCAAAATTCAACTCCTACACCTCTATTTTCTTGTTTGAGTTGGTGGTAATGTGTTTTTGTAAAGAAGAACCCAATGAAAAAGCTAAGAAAAAATCATGTAAAAAGGGTTTTTTCTGTGTGTGTGCGCCTTGAAATTAGTTTTGAGTTGGTATGCTTGAAAATGTAAAGCGTTGGTAAGAGTTTTTCTTTAAATTCAAGTGTAAAAATCCTGAAGAAGATACTCGAGCCGACCCAACTTATTGAAGAGCCAACTTCACTTACTGGCATGCAGCAAGGATTCTGGAACACAGCAATCCGAGCCGACTCGAAGGTAACCGAGCCGACTCTAATGAATCCGAGTTTACTAGAATCAGTCCAAGCCGACTCTTCTAGAGTCCCATTTCTGAAGATTTCTGAGAATAGCCAGGTGAGCCAACCCAAACTAGAAAGAGCCGACTCTGCCAGACCTAATTCTGAATGCCTGAGAAAGCGAGCTGACCCAAACTGCATCGAGCCATCTCTTCTAGAGTGAGGATTTCCAAACCTGAGAAGAAGAGCCGACCCAAGCTAAAAATAGCCGACTCCTCGAGTTCAAGTTTTTCAAAGATTCAAGTTCGAGCCAACCCGAGCTATCAAGAGCCGACTCGTCCAGAGTGATATTTTGTGCCCTGAGACAAAGAGCCGACTACATTGAAGATTTGGTGACTCGACCTATCGACTCAAAGGATCCGAGCCGACTCGAAGAATCCGAGCCGACTCGAAGGATCCGAGCCGACTCGAAGGATTCGAGCCGACTCGAAGGAATCCAAGCCGACTCGAACGTCATTTCCAGATATCTAATGGCTAGTTCCAAAATTTGTTTTTGAATGCCAAAAGGTGCTCCACCGATCACCAGTCACATCCCAATGATCAAAAATGTCTCTAATTGCCTTGGAGTGATGAAAGACTTTATATTTGAAGGATTTGAACTTCCTTGAAGCAAGGAATTAGAGAGTTCTTCAAAGAAAAGAGAGCTTCATTGAATATCCTACCTACCAACAGCAAAAGAGAACAAGAGCATTCAAGCTAGACTTCAAGACTTCACCAACTATGATTTGAAGTTTGAAGCAACTTTGGAAAGAAGCCACTGAAGCAATTAAAGCTTATTCAAGTGCATTCAAGTGGACTTCCATCAAGCTGCACTGGCAACTATCCGACAAATTGAGTTTGTCATTTTTGTTGCATTTCTTTTAATTCATTTTTGAATTGTTGGGTTATTGGTGAGCCCGGTTGAAATACTAAATAGGTTCTTGGTGAGCCTTGATAAAAACTAAGTGTTGGATTCTTGGTGATCCTGGTAAAACCAAGTTAGGATTCTTTGGTGAGCCTGTTAAAATCAAAGGGTGTTGGGTTTTCTTTGGTGATCCCGTAAAACCAAAGTGTAGAGGTTTTGGATTATGATCTTATAAAACATTTCTACTGTATTCGGGTGAGCATATATTGGAAATCCCAAGTGGTATCTTGGATAGTGGATGTAGGAGCTGGGTTGCTTCGAACCACTATAAATTTTGTGTGTTTGTATTGTGCTTCTTTACTCCCTTTTAGCTTCTGCAATTTATAACTCTGTCACAGCACCTAACACCTTCTAAGGGATTTGTAATTGCACATTACCTGCTTTAAATTTTTAAAATTCCTAATTCACCCCCCTCTTAGGAAGCCACCTGGGCAACAACTGGTATTAGAGCAGTGTCTCTGATTATACTAGAGTAAAGATTGATGGCTCATCCCATGAGTACATCTCTGGCAGAAGGCCAGTCAACTAATAGACCTCCACTATTCATGAGAACAAATTATGTATATTGGAAAGTACGAATGAAAATCTATATTCAAGCTGTTGATTTTCAATTATGAAAGGTCATTCTTAAAGGGCCAAGTATCCCCATGACCAAAGTTGATGGCGTGGATGTCCCTAAGCCTGAAGAGGACTGGGATGAATACGACATGAAATTAGGGAAATTGAATGCCAAAGCAATGAATTTACTTTACCGTGCTTTGGATTTAAATGAGTTTAATTGAATTTCCATTTGCTCTTCAGCGAAGAAAATTTGGGATAAACTTGAGGTGACCCACAAAGGAACTTCATAAGTAAAAACTTTAAAGATAAATCTTTTACTACATAATTATGAATTGTTTAAAATGGAGCCTAATGAATGTATTTCTGCCATGTACACTAGATTTATAGATATTATTAACGGTTTGAAAAGTCTTGGCAGGGCATACTCAAATGCTGATTTAGTACAGAAAATCTTGAGATCACTTCCTGACAAATGGGATTCTAAAGCATTGCCATCTAAGAAGCTAAAGATTTGAACATTCTATTAATGGATGAATTAATGGGATCTCTCATCACACATGAACTAGCAATGCAGCATAGAATGGATGATGATTAGAAACACAAGAAAACAATTACATTCAAGGCTGCATTAGAATCAAAGGATGATGAAGAGATGGAAGATGACTCCTCCTCCTCCGAAGACGATCTTGAAGATGAAGACATTGCAATAGTCGTGAGGAGATTCGGAAAGTTTATGGGAAAGAAGAAAGGTAGATATAACAGAAAATTCCATAAGCAAGGAGAGCATTTAAAAGAAAAGGACAAGGACAGAGAAAAAGATAAGGAACAAGTCCCCACCTACTATGAATGTAAAAAATTAGGGCACATTCATCCAGACTGTCCATAACTAAAGAAATATTTCAAAAAGAAAAAGAAAAAAGCAATGGTTGCCACGTGGAGCGACAGTGAAGACTCCACTTTGACTGAAGAAGAAGAGACCACGAAAATAGCTAACCTATGTCTAATAGGTCTCGAGGATGAGGTAAATTCCCCCGATACACAAATTGAATTTACATTTGATGAGTTAAATTTTGTATTTCATGATCTTTTATCTGAATTTAAAAAGGCAAGAGTAAAGATTAGATCATTAAAGCATATCAATGATTTTTTACTCAAAGAAAGAGAAGAAACTTTAGAAAAGAATTCTTTACTGCAAAAGGAAATTTATATCTTTTCTGAAAAATGTAATATTATGAAAATCGAGAATAGTGAGTTTTATAACAAAAATAATACTTTATTGAAAGAAAACAATGAGTTGGAAAAGGAGGTTGAAAAACTCAAGCCACTTGTTGAAAAATTAACTTTATCTTCTAACAATCTTGAGTTAATTCTTAAAGATCAAAGAATTTCTAGTAATAAAGCTGGAATAGGTTTTAATGCTTCAAATTCAAGTTATATTTCAGCTACTACATTTGTGAAACAAAAGGATTTTGTTCCCAAGTTTACTCCTTATAAAACTTTTGTCACAAAAGGTTCTGTTTCTATTTCAAAACCTACTGTATATGTTCCTAAGAATTCAAATACAAAACCTACTATCTCTACATTTCATGCATCTAGAATTTCAAAGTATGGATCATTTCAAAATCCTAGAATCAGATGTTTTGTTTGCAAGGAATTAGGACATAAAGCTTTTAATTGCAATATTATTAGAAATGTTCATAACACATCAAAAAAATTTTGGGTTCCCAAAGGAACCATCTCTACTAACCTGAAAGGACCCAAGTTAGCTTGAATACCTAAAAGAACTCCTTGACTTTCTTGCAGGAATGTCTTGCAGCCTAGAAAATGAAGAAAATATGGTATCTTGACAATGGCTATTCAAGACATATGACGGGTGACAAGGATCAGTTCATCATCTTGGAAATGAAAGAAGGAGGTATGGTTACTTTTGGAGACAATGGCAAGGAAAAAATAATCGGAATTGGTAAGATCAAAATAACCCCCTGTACTTTCATTGAAAATGTATTGCTAGTAGATAAATTGAAGCATAATTTATTGAGTATTAGCCAACTGTGTGATAAAGGCTTCAAAGTTATCTTTGAATCATCTATGTGTGTAGTAACAAACTCTCTTGATACTAGCAGTAAATTAATTGGACATAGACTTGGAAATATTTATGTGGTAGATCTAAATGATCTTGCCATAACAAGTAATTCTAGTTTAGTTGCAATGAATGCTAAGACCAAGGAGTCTTTATCATGGCATAGAAAATTAGGTCATGCTAGCATGCATACAATTGCCAAGTTAATTTACAAAAATCTTGTTAGAGGCATGCCTAAGTTTAAAGTTGATTTTGATCATGTGTGTGATGCATGCCAAATGGGTAAACAAACTAGGAGGAGGTTTAAATCAAAAAATATGATTTCAACATCTAGACCTTTAGAACTACTTCAGATGGAATTATTTGGACCAACTAGGACCACAAGCCTAGGGGTATGAAATATGCCCTTGTGATTGTAGATGATTTTTTTAGATTTACATGGGTTTTGTTTATTGCGCATAAAGATGAAACTTTTAAAATGATTAGAAAATTTCATAAAAAGGTTTCAAATCAGAAAAATCTCTTAATAACTTCAATTAGAAGTGATCACGGCACTGAATTTGAAAATCAATTTTTTGATGATTATTGTACTAAAAATGGCATTGATCACAACTTCTCCACTCCTAGAACACCATAACAAAATAGTGTTGTAGAGAGGAAAAATAGGACTTTGGAAGAAATGGCTCGAACAATGTTGTGTGAAGGTAATCTTCCGAGTACTTTTGGGCAGAAGCAGTGAACATTGCTTGTTATATTTTAAACCGCATTTTGATCTGTCCTATTTTGAAGAAAACTCCCTATGAGCTTTGGAATGAAAAGAAACCCAATATCAATTATTTTCATGTGTTTGGATGCAAATGCTTTGTGCTTGACAATGGTAAGGATAATCTAGGAAAATTTGATGCTAATTCTGATGAAGCAATTTTTCTTAGTTATTCACTACATAGCAAAGCATATAGGATTTTTAATAAAAGGACTCTTACTGTTGAAGAGCCAATGCATGCTATATTTGATGAAACTAACCCATCGCCATCTAGAAAAGATGAGTGTATTGACAATGATGCAGGTACCATTCAAAAGGAGATGGAAGACACGAGTATTCAAGAAAGACCAATTGAAGAAGGAGAATAAACATAAGTAAGGATCATTTCGATCTACCAACTGAATGGAGGTACGCTACTTCCCATCCTAAAGAATTAATTATTGATGATCCTTCTCAAGACATTAGGACTATATCTGCACATAGGACTGCACATGATTACCTAGCCTTTGTATCTCAAATAGAGCCTCACACTTTAGAAGAAGCAGAAAATAATCCAAACTGGATGTTAACCATGCATGAAGAACTGAACCAGTTTGAAAGAAATAAGGTTTGGACACTAGTTGATAGACCTAAAGATCACCCAATTATAGGAACCAAATGGGTCTATTGGAACAAACTAGATGAACAAGGAAATGTAATTAGAAATAAAGCTAAATTAGTGGCTAAGGGATATAATCAAGAAGAAGGTATTGATTTTGAAGAAACCTATGCACCCGTAGAAAGACTAGAAGCCATTAGATTACATCTTGCATTTGCTTGCTACATGAATTTCAAACTTTTTCAAATGGGTATGAAAATGCATTTCTAAATGGATTTATTTCTGAACAAGTTTTTGTAGAATAGCCACCAGGTTTTGAAAATCATGCTTTTCCAAACCACATATATAAACTCAATAAAGCTTTGTATGGCTTGAAACAAGCCTCTAGAGCCTGGTATGATAAACTTAGCACTTTCTTGATTGAAAATGATTTTTCAAGAGGAAATGTTGATAAAACTCTTTTCATTAAAAAGAAAGATAATGATATATTAGTTGTACAAATTTATATTGATGATATTATCTTTGGTATAACTAATGAAAGTTTTTGTGAAGAATTTGCTAAGCTAATACAGGGAGAATTTGAAATGAGCCAAATAGATGAACTTAATTACTTCCTTGGACATAAGTAAAGCAAACAAAGGAAGGAATCTTCATCAACCAAGACAAATACACCAAGAAAATAATCAAGAAGTTTGGTATGGAGACAAGCAAACAATTAAGCACACCCATGAGCCCATCTTGCAAATTGGACAAAGATGAAAGTGGATCCAATGTTGATCAAAAGTTATATAGAGGTATGATTGGATCTTTATTATATTTAACTGCAAGTAAACTAGATATCTTGTATAGTATATGTGTATATGCTAGATTTCAATGTAATCCTAAAGAAACATATATACTTGCTAATAAAAGAATATCGAGATATTTAAAAGGTACAAGTAATCTAGGTCTATGGTTTTCAAAAGAATCATCTTTAAATTTAATTAGATTCTTTGATGCTGACTATGCTGGTTGCAAAGTTGATAGAAAAAGTACTAGTAGTACTTGTCAATTTCTAGGATTGAATTTAATCTCATGGTATTGCAAGAAACAAAACTCGATAACACTATCAACTGCTGAGGCAGAGTATGTTACTGCAAGGAGTTGCTGTGCACAAGTGTTGTGGATTAAATAACAACTAGAAGATTTGGTGTTATACAATGTAAAATTCCTATTAAATGTAATAACACAAGTGCTATAAATCTAACAAAAAATCCTATTCAGCATTCTAGGACTAAGCACATAGAGATTAGACATCATTTTATTAGAGACCATGTTTTGAATGGTGACATTGAAGTAGAATTTATCCCAACTAAAAAATAATTAGCTGACATCTTTACTAAGCCACTGAATTGGGATAGATTTGAATTGCTTAGAGGAGAATTAGGGCTTTGTGATCCTATCTTGATTTAGTTAACCTAATTTCCTTCAAAAATTAAGGAAAAATTACTGAGAAAACCTCCTACAATTATTCATGATTTCTTGAACAACTTTCCTTGAATTTTCAATAGTATCAAATTCAATTTCTGAATCATTTGATTTTATGTGGAAAGTTTCTGTTCGAGTCAACACGAGCAATCTTGCTCTAGTCGAGCCAGCTCGAATGACTGAGTTCTCTACCTATCACTCTGGTCGAGCCGACTAGATCTTTGCCTAGCTGACTCGGTGTTCTAATTATTCTGAGTTCGCTCTAGGTGAGCCAACTCGAATGTTTCTAGGGTTGGACGAGCCGACTCGAAAGTCAGGAAATCACTATTTTGGTAGTTCTGACTGTCTTTTCTAAGTACTTCACTCTTCTTACTTTACTTCAAACTCACTCTACTTCTCTCGGAAACTTTACCAAACTCCCAAAAATCATTCCCTAAAGCCTAAAATTATTTAATCCCTCTGCAATGGTTTCTCAAAGATCTATGAAGAAGGTTCTTCAGATCGGTGAATCAAGTGCTCACAGTGAAGATGCTAAAGAAAAAGGGGAAAAGAGGAAAAGATCTACTTCAGTGCATCAAGATGAAGAAACTCCTTCTCCTCCTGAACAGTGTGTCTCAATGGTCAACCGGCCTGTCACTTATGGCAGAAGGATCGACTTTGCATTCTTAGAAGAAATGGGAATGAAAATTGGAAATTGGATAAAGAGTCAAGGTTGGAAGCACTTCTGTTCTTTGGACATCTTGACGTATCCTTCACTGGTCTGGATTTTTTATGAAAATATTGTTACCAAAGAATTTAACTTGGAATCAACTATCAAGGGAAAGGTAGTAATAGTGGATGAAGAAAAATTGGGCAATTTACTGCAAATGCCTATGAATGATGCCACTGAGCTTCTTCTGCTGGACAAGGAACATATTTTAAAACTAAGTTTTGAAAAAGAAAATGTGAGCACAGTCCAGCATGTACAAGCCAATTTACTGTCGAAGAAAATGAGGCTTTTGCACAGTATGATCAGCAGGATATTTATTCCCAGAACTGGCCACTTTAAATTGGTTCAGTGTGAAAGACATGATTTTTATGGGACACTTGATTGAAGAAATGCCTCTCAACCTTCCTTATATAATGATGATCCAAATGACAAAAGCAGCAAGAAAAGTCAAAGCCTGTCTACCCTATGGTATGGTTTTCACTTTATTGTTTGAAGAAGCAGGAGTTGACTTGACCAATGAAATAGGCAAGCCATTATATCACTTTGATATCTACTCCTTCAATTCACTGAAAAGAATGGGTTACAAACAACAAGAAAAAACATGGATAAAAAAGATGCCTAGTCAAGTTGCTGCTACCTTTTCAGATGATGATGACGCTACTGCGGAAGAAAGGACTGAAGGCACTATGATTACTCCCTCTGACCTCAAGAAGTTAATATTTCAAAAGATGGAAACAATTTCAAGTTCATTAACAGATCACATGAATTCTGCAATTGAGGAAATAAGAAAATTAGTTGACATCAGCTTACAGGATTTGAGGTCAGAACAAAAGCTTCACCAGCAAAAAATTGAAAAAGAAATGGAGGACTTCAAGAAAGAGATCAGAAGCATCCTACTTCTAAAGGAAACTATTCCCACTGAAGATGCTCCTGAACAGATCATTTTGGAGTCACTTGACATTCCTGCTCCTATGCCTTCATCTGATCCACCCAAACCTATTAAGACCAAGAAAGAAACCAAAACCAAAAAGACTAAGACTTTTAGAGCCCCTGTTAGAACTAGATTCAGGGATTTAAGTTTTAAACCCTTGAAAACTAAGACCTCTGATAAGGTTATAGAGGTAGGCTCCTCTTCTTCAACTAAGGAAGAAGAAGAATAGTTTATTTGGTTAGTCTTTTGGATGTAGTTCTGAATTTGTTAATGTTCCACATGTTATCTTTTACAATTGCAATATACTTTCTTTCTTATTTTGTATGCCAAACTTATTAATGAAATGAAAGTTTCTTTAGGAATTTCATTTGTTGTTATATGATATGGTAAAACTATGATGAAATTTTAATTAGAATTTCAAATTCAAGAATGTGAAATTATCTCAAACAAATATTAAAGACTTTCTCTAACTATTTTAAAATTTGAGCTTTATTTGAAACCACCTTTTAGTTTGATTGACAAAAAGGGAAAGAAATATGAAAAATGTGAGAAATAAAAAATGGGAGAAGAAAAATGGGAGAAATATGAAAAGAATGTAAGAAATGGGAAATTAGTATATATGTTAAGCTTCCTACCAACTATTCTTAAAGTGCATAAAAAGAATGAAAAAGGGGGAGCACAAAAATGATAGTATTGCTTAAATTACTTTAAAAACTAGAGAAAGGGGAAGATTCTCTTGAATAATTTTGCTCTGATTGATATTCAAATTAATCTTAATGCTCTGATTGCTATTGTCGATTTTTAATTCTCTAATACTCCATATTTTGCGCTAATTATAATATTATGAAACATGAAAAGTTTAATACTTTGATGATATACAGTGATATCATCTCTTGAGCTCTGTTTTCTTTTTCAAATCCAATTAGCTCTGATACATGTGTATATTTAACTTTTAAATACTGTCATACATGTAAAGTGTAAAGAGTTTTTTATGGCCAGTGTTTAGTCATCATCAAAAAGGGGGAGATTGTTGATCCCATGAGTGATTTTGATGATAACCAAACATTGGAGCATGTATATTTATTTCTGACATTTCTTCAAGTATTTTACAAGTTTTTGTAGGATGCATTAAATGTTCAAACTTCAACTCCTACACCTCTGTTTTCTTGTTTGAGTTGTGCGGTAATGTGTTTTTGTAAAGAAGAACCCAATGAAAATGCTAAGAAAAAATCATGTGAAAAGGGTTTCTTCTGTGTGTATGTGCCTTGAAATTAGTTTTGAGTTGGTATGCTTGAAAATATAAAGAGTTGGTAAGATGATGGGGAACTAATATGCATGCAATTTTTTTTGTATGTTTTACATGTTGAGTTAGGTGATTAATTCCCGAATTTTAGATCAAAATTATTTGTAGAGAATTTTGTATGAATTTTTGAAGATCAGTATGCAGATTAGGACCTAGAAAAGTAGAAAAGAAGGATCGCCGGGGCTGAGAAGCCTCGGTTAGGGCAAGTTCTCCTACAATAAAACTACTGGAGGTAGAGGGGGTGTACCTGACAACATCTGTGAAGATCGCAGCAAAAGGGTCTCTCATTCCTCGACGGATGCGGCCTGGAAAACCGAGCCAAAGACCCGTGGATACCCGGCTTTCTGCTCGGTGATCCGATTGAGGTTTGGCTGGAGTCGTTGGATTCGTAGGAACTCGAGGACCTGTAAACGACCTGTTAGGGGTTAGAAAACTCACAAAGGCACAAGAAAACAAAGGGAAAATAGCAAGGGAAGGCTTCTTTTGGAGTGGGCGTCCAGGGATCTGAGATGCTTGTTGGCAGCAGGAAGATGATTGCAGCACTGGGAAGAAAAACTCTCGCAAACACCTTTATGCACAAAGCAGGGTATCACAATCCTCAATAGAAGAACTAAAGGTTTTCATTCATCAAAAATTCTTCCTTCATACAAGAGGCTAGGGTCCCTTAAATAGACCCTTAACCTTGGGCTCCAAGTAAGGGCACATTAGTCTTTACATGAGAATCCTTTTCCCTCTCAAACCCTAGCTAGAAAATAAGGAAACATTAGGAAGAAAAAATCCCTAAAATTTCTCTTGACTTGGCCAACACTCCAAGGATACCTAGGGGGGTGTGTTGGGCTTCTAAGAGCAGCAAGGGGCCAGCCCAAAGGGGCCCGGGTGCATGGGTTTGGGCCTCTGGAAGCTGGGGTGGCCTGGTAGCCAGGTATCAAGAATATTCCCTTGTATCTTGCTTCTTAGGGGCTTGGGCTTGGCGCCTGGGCTTGATTTCTTTGGGCTAGGATACAGATGGACCTCTAAAATCATGGATGCCTTGGTCTATGAATATATTTTGGCATCTGGAAGGAAATCTGGGCATCTGGAGGGCATCTGCAAGGAATCAGGGTTTCTGATTTTCCTCTTGGTGTCTTCAAATCTTCAAGCTGGGTTGGACTTGGGCTAAACTTCCATGTCTTCAATATGGTTGGACTTGGTCTTTACTTGTATGATGTGGTCTTGAGTCTTCAGTATGCTTGGATAGGACTCAAAAAAAAAAAAATTAGCTCAACATGAGCTGACCTGTATTGGACTGAACTAGCTCAACATGAGCTGACTAGTACAGAACTGAAATAACAACTCAAAAAACTCAAATAACAACTAAAATGGACTCAAATGAGCTAAGCCCTTATTACAGATGGACTCATAAATTATTGATCAATTTACAGAGGGTTGAAAAGCCTCTGTCTTATTCTGGTGCCTCAGGTGTCCCCACCAATTCTCCCGGGGTGGGAGGAACTCGACCCTGTTGAGTGAAGGTTTGACTGGCTCACATATCTCTCGAGAAGGTCTGGGTTGAGGCATTGCAAGTCCTCTCGAGAAATCCATGAATCGTCCGACTCTGGCCGGCCTTGCTATCGGACCAGGAAGCGTTGATAGTCATGGCCCTGGGTCGTGATGGCTTGAACATCCAGGATACGCTCGATCCGTTTTCCTCTCTCAGGACAAATTTGTTTGTGGACACTCTAGGTTAGGGTCACTCACAATGAAAAGGAATAGGTCCAAAGGCCTCACTAGGTATCGCTGCCGGCTCCCTATACTCAACCAGGTCTGTAATATTGAAGGTAGAAGTAATGCCCAAATCCGAAGGCAATTCTAACACCTAGGCATTTGATCCAACCTTCTCTATCACTTTAAAAGGTCCGGCTTTGCGAGCATGAAGCTTCTTTTAGGCCTAAGCCTAACCAAGATAGAATCCACTACATCAAATTCTTTAATCCATCTTCGGGAATTAGCCAGTTGTTTCAAAATTAGTGCAGGTGGTGAACATGCTGGGCACATGCAGACTCCTAACAAGATGATGCAAAGGACTCATACTGACACCTAAAGACTCGACTATGCATTCCTATCGAAGGAAATTTTATTGAACTCTTTGGATCTAAACCTAATAGATTATATATTCTCTAGGTTTGATCCTAGCTTGACATGCATATGAAAATTTACAGTGAACTCCTAGCAAATTCCAAAGAGTATGCCAGAAGTAAGATGCAAACCTAACATGTGTGATGAATGCATGCAGTATGCTAATCTCAATTAAATGCAATCTAATAATCCTAGAAATGCTGGAGGTGTTAGGCAAGGGCAGAAAATAGGAAGTGGGTTCAAAATTAGTTTGGTAGGGTAGGGAAAAAGGTTCATAGTTAGTTGGATAAAGTTCGATATAAGAAGGCATGTCAGGGACTAATCTTAGACTAATGAGGCTAACTTTACGAGGTTGTGGTATAGCTATGGGGTTTGCATAATGGAAGGATGTGTTACTAATATCAGGGAAGAGGTCCTTAATGGGAACTATAGGAGGAGTCTCATCCTGAGGGTACTGAATCAAAGAGATCAAGTCCATAATAAATTCTTCAGGTTCTTGTATTTTAGGACTAGACCATATAATTTGGCTCTCCTCTATGGTTTCCTCAGGTAAGGCTCTAGCAGCAGTACCTAGGTTCTCTTCCTCTATTTGTTCTTCCACTATAGCTTTAGGTTGGATGTGGTCAAGGTCAACTACCTCTAGGTTGGCTTCTACTTGGGTATCTATTGGGTCAGCTAATTCTAGGTCATCTAAAGGTGTCTCCTCTTCTCCCTCATACTCATCCACTAAGTTTGCATCAGCTTCATACACTTCCGCATTAATGTAAGCCTTGTCAATCTCAGGAATGGTTGGAGAAGGTCGGCTAGGGGAAAATTGGCTAGGTCCTAGTTTCTGATTATGGACACTAATCCTAGTAGGTTCAGGTTGCCTAAGGGGTAGTGGCTCACTACTGGGCTCATATTTAGGGGTGCTAATCCTATGGGGTTCAAGTTGACTAAGGGAAACCTGACTAGTACTAGATTGATATCTAGGGGTTATGGGCTCCCTAGACTCATAGGATAAGGGTGCAGATCTATGGGTCATGGGATTATAAGATCTGGGATCATAGGATTTGGGTTCAGCTCTATGGATCTTGGGTCTACTGGACTCATGGGATATGGGTTCGTAGATTCTAGAGTCAGAGGATTTGAAGTCATAAGATCTATAGGTTGTGGGTATACTAGGCTTATAGGATGTGGGTAAATAGGATCTAGAGTCATAGGATCTAGGTTCAGTATCATAGTATGGGTCAGGCTGAGTGGCTCTCCTAGGTTCAACCTCATGATATGGTTCAGGGTTTGGGGTCCTCCTAGGTTCAGGATTATAGTATGGGTCAGGCTGAGGGGCTCTCCTAGGTTCAACCTCTCGGTATGGATCAGGGTTTGGGGTCCTCCTAGGTTGAGGATTGTAGTACGGGTCAGGATAAGGGGCTCTCCTAGGTTCGACCTCATGGTATAGATTAGGGTTTGGGGTCCTCCTGGGCTCAGTATTATAGTATGGGTCATGACGATGGGCTCTCCTAGGTTCAACCTCTCGGTAGGGATCAGGGTTTGGGGTCCTCCTAGGTTGAGGATTGTAGTACGGGTCAGGATGAGGGGCTCTCCTAGGTTCGACCTCATGGTATAGATCAGGATTTGGGGTCCTCCTAGGTTGAGGGGACTCAGGATTTGGATCAGACTGTGACCCATGGGTTCTTTGTATGGTCCCTACACGGCCTTCTAACTGGTCAAACATGTTGGCAAGATGATCAATTCTATTGTTGGTTTGGGTACTAGACTGAGTTAACTGGGCCATGGATTGGGTTAGTTGCTCAGTGAGTGCTTTTATTTGGGCTTGCAAATTTTTCATGGGTTCAGACATTTGTGAAGGAGGTGGGTAATGTGAAACCCCTAATCTAGTGCTCATGCAAGACTCGATTAGACCGACTATAGCTGACTAGACCTAGAGTCCAAACTAGATGCTCAATCAGGGTGGCAAACTAGCCTATAGTAACCCTGTACTCAGCCAGGCAGGTGTAAGGGGAGTGTTAGGTTCCTGATTGCCAATCCTAGACACCAATTAGAGATTGGCCAGGTAGGTGGACCAGCACACAAGCCCTTCGGGATTGAATCCTTAAACCACCATTCTAAACACTGAGCACAAGGCACACACTGGTTAACTTGACACAGTGATCTAACACTAGCCCGTACCTAACCAGTTGGTGTCCCTAGCCCACCAGGGCAAATTAAGTCTAGTTAATTTTTAGGTTAAGGCTTGGGATCGAATGCAAGGGATATGGTTTTGGGATAAGGAGAGGTGATCAAATCCTCCCCCCATATGATATAGCAAGAGTGCCCTTAAAAGTAAATTATGCAATGATGGCAGGCAGATGAGGATGCAAATTAGGGTTTAGATATTTTGATATTTTTGGAGAATATGTAATTTTCTTTTTTTTGGTATTTTATTAAATATAAGAAAACTCTCAAATCATGGGCTAATATTCTGGAAATATACTAAAATTAAAAGATATGCAAAAGATGCTAAACAAAACCCTAAAACTTCCAAACTTGTCTTGCTGAAAAAACAGAGCCAAAAATTTGTAGGCTGTATTTCGGCTTGTAGAAAATTCACAGTCCATAATAAAATTTGAAAAATTTCTTAAAATTACAGTGAATTATGATGAATCCAAAAAAGCAAATTTTAAAATTTTTAGAGTTTTTATCATGGAGAAATAATTAAAATAACAGAGTATATATAGACTAAAAATTGCAGAAAATAAGCCCTAATCTAAGCTCTGATACCAAATGATGGGGAACTAATATGCATGCAATTATTTTTGTATGTTTTACATGTTGAGTTAGGTGATTAATTCCTGAATTTCAGATCAAAATTATTTATAGGAAATTTTGTATGAATTTTTGAAGATCAGCATGCAGATTAGGACCTAGAAAAGTAGAAAAGAAGGATCGCCGGGGCTGAGAAGCCTCGGTTAGGGCAAGTTCTACAATAAAACTACTGGAGGTAGAGGGGGTGTACCTGACAATGTCTGTGAAGATCGCAGCAAAAGGGTCTCTCGTTCCTCGATGGATGCGGCCTGGAAAACCGAGCCAAAGACCCGCGGATACCCGGCTTTCTGCTCGGTGATCCGATTGAGGCTTGGCTGGAGTCGTTGGATTCGTAGGAACCCGGGGACCTGTAAACGACCTGTTAGGGGTTAGAAAACTCATAAAGGCACAAGAAAACAAAGAGAAAACAGCAAGGAAAGGCTTCTTTTGGAGTGGGCGTCCAGGGATCTGAGATGCTTGTTGGCAGCAGGAAGATGATTGCAGCACTGGGAAGAAAAACTCTCGCAAATCCCTTTATGCACACAGCAGGGTATCACACAACTCAATAGAAGAACTCAAGGTTTTCATTCATCAAAAATTCTTCCATCATACAAGAGGCTAGGGTCCCTTAAATAGACCCTTAACCTCGGGCTCCAAGTAAGGGCACATTAGTCTTTACATGAGAATCCTTTTCCCTCTCAAACCCTAGCTAGAAAATAAGGAAACATTAGGTAGAAAAAATCTCTAAAATTTCTCTTGACTTGGCCAACACTCCAAGGACACCTAGGGGGGCGTGTTGGGCTTCTAAGAGCAGCAAGGGGCCGGCCCAAAGGGGCCCGGGTGCATGGGTTTGGGCCTCTGGAAGTTGGGGTGGCCTGGTAGCCAGGTAGCAGGAATATTCCCTGGTATCTTGCTTCTTAGGGGCTTGGGCTTGGCGCCTGTGCTTGATTTCTTTGGGCTAGGATGCAGATGGACCTCTAAAATCATGGATGCCTTGGTCTATAAATATATTTTGGCATCTGGAAGGAAATCTGGGCATCTGGAGGGCATCTGCAAGTAATTAGGGTTTCTGATTTTCCTCCTGGGGTCTTAAAATCTTCAAGCTGGTTTGGACTTGGGCTAAATTTCCATGTCTTCAATATGGTTGGACTTGGTCTTTACTTGTATGATGTGGTCTTGAGTCTTCAGTATGCTTGGATAGGACTCAAAAAAAATAAAATTAGCTCAACATGAGCTGACCAGCATTGGACTGAACTAGCTCAACATGTGCTGACTAGTACAGAACTGAAATAACAACTCAAAAAACTCAAATAACAACTAAAATGGACTCAGATGAGCTAAGCCCTTATTACAGATGGACTCATAAATTATTGATCAATTTACAGAGGGTTGAAAAGCCTATGTCTTATTGTGGTGCCTCAGGTGTCCCCACCATAAGAGTTTTTCTTTAAGTTGAAGTATAAAAATCCTGAAGAAGATACTCGAGTTGATCCAACTTATTGAAGAGCCGACTTTGCTTACTTGCACGGAGTAAGGATTCTGAAACATAGCAATCCGAGCTGACTCGAAGGTTACTGAGCTGACTCCAATGAATTCAAGTCGACTGGAATTAGTCCGAGCCGACTCTTCCAGAGTCCCATTTCTGAAGATTTATGAGAATAGCAAGGCGAGGCAACCTGAACCAGAAAAAGATGACTCTGCCAGACCTAATTCTGAAAGCCTGAGAAAGAGAACCGACCTGAACTGCATCAAGCTAACTCTTCCAGAGTGAGGATTTTTGAATAAGAGAAGAAGAGCCGACCCAAGCTAAAAAGAGCCGACTCCTCGAGTTCAAGTTTTTCAAAGATTCAAGTTTGAGCCGACCCGAGCTATCAAGAGCCGACTCGTCTAGAGTGATGTTTTGCATCCTGAGGCAAAGAGCCGACTGTATTGAAGATTTGGTGACTCGACCTATCGACTCGAAGGATCCAAGCTGACTCGAAGGAATCTGAGCTGACTCGAACATCGTTTCCAGGTATCTAACGGCTAGTTCCAGAATTTGTTTTTGAATGCCAAAAGGTGCTCCAATGGTCACAAGTCACATCCCAATGGTCAAAAACAACTCTAACTGCCTTGGAGTGATGGATGACTTTATATTTGAAGGATTTGAACTTCCTTGAAGCAAGGAATTAGAGAGCTCTTCAAAGAAAAGAGAGCTTCATTAAATATCCTACCTACCAATAGCAAAAGAGCACAAGAGCATTCAAGCTAGACTTCAAGACTTCACCAACTCTGATTTGAAGTTTAAAGCAACTTTGGAAAGAAGCCACTTAAGCAATTAAAGCTTATTCAAGTGCATTCAAGTGGACTTCCATCAAGCTGCACCGGCAACTATCTGAAAAATTGAGTTTGTCATTTTTGTTGCATTTCTTTCAATTCATTTTTGAATTGTTGGGTTATTGGTGAGCCCGATTGAAAAACCAAATAGGTTCTTGGTGAGCCTTGATAAAAACCAAGTGTTGGGTTCTTGGTGATCCTAGTAAAACCAAGTTAGATTTTTTTGGTGAGACTATTAAAACCAAAGGGTGTTGGATTTTTTTTGGTTATACCGTAAAACCAAAGTGTAGAGATTTTGGATTGTGATCCTATAAAACAATCCTACTGTATTCGGGTGTGAATATAGTGGAAATCCCAAGTGGTATCTTAGATAGTAGATGTAGGAGCTAGGTTGCTCAGAACCACTATAAATTTGATATGTTTGTATTGTGCTTCTTTACTCCCTTTTAGCTTCTGCAATTTATAACTCTATCACAGTACCTAACACCTTCTAAGGGATTTGTAATTGCACATTACCTACTTTAAATTTTTAAAATTTTCAATTCACCCCCCCTTTTGTGAAGCCACCTGGGCAACATCATGCAAGATAATAAGTAGCCAGGACCTGAGAGTTGGGAAACTCCTAGTTTAGGATAGCTTATCTTCATCAAAATAGATTTCAAGAGAAGGGAAGGTTTCTTACCAGTCAGAAATTGAAAAATTTGCAGTGGAAAGGATCACTCATACTCTGATTGGAGCTTGGATGAGAAAGCTTCAATTTCTTGAATCAGATGGCTGATCTAGACCCTGTCTAAAGGTAAGGAAAGCCTCCTCTAGGGAGGTGAAAACACCTCAGGGATCCTGCAAGCATCAAGGTCAATCAAAATAGTATATAAAAAAAAGAAAAGAAGCTAGGGTTTTGAAAGAATCGAGATTAGGGTTAGGAGATGGCAGTCGGGAAGGAAGAAGCTCCTTGTCTTGGATGGTAGCTAGGGCTTCATTTTCTTTAGCGTGGATGGTCTCCAAGGATGCAAAAGGATGCTAGGGCAGTAGGGACTTGGTCGGGGTACACATGGAGAGCACTCAAATTAAAGAACCAAAACAAAGACACCAATCACAAGGCAATAACACAAAGTTTCAACAAGTTGTATTCATAAGAAAGAGATGATTACAAGAGGGGGAGGGGTGGGGTATTTATAGAGTTCCCATGCCCTCTCTAACTAGGGTTGCACTTAGGTTAACAAGCCTTTTCTTAGTTAGATTACATATCCTTTCCTAGCTAGGTTAGAATTACAAAGCTTAAAAGAACTAGGAATCCTAACTAGGTTAGTCTAGTCTTCTCCTTCTCACTTAAGGAAACCTCCCTTTGAGCTTGGACTTGGTCAACCCTCCAAGGAACCCTAGGAGGGTGTGTTGGGCTTCTAAGGGCAGCAAGGGGCCGGCCCAAAGGGGCTTGGGTGCATGGGCTTGAGCCACTGAAAGCTGGGTTGGCCTGGTAGCCTGGTAGCAGGAATATTCCATAGAATCTTGCTTCTTTAGGGCTTGGGCTTGGCACTTGGACTTGATTTCCTTAGGCTGGGATGCAGATGGACCTCTGGAATCATGGATGCCCTAGTCTCAGAATATACTCTAGCATCTGGAAGGGAATCTGAGCATCTAGAGGGCATTTGGAAGGAATCAGGGTTTTTGAAAGCATCTTGGATCCTAGGTTGTCACACAAAATTCAATGGACTAATGTAGTGGCCTCTGACTCATGGATGTGGCCTGGTGGAACTCCAAAATAGGGAAACCTCTTCTCTTGTACAAAAATTGGACTCATACTAGACTTATACTGATGTGCAGGACTCAATGTACTGGACTAGGTTGAGGGTTGAGACAAATCAACTAACCTCAACTTATTATAGGACTCAATCTTAATTGATTACAAAATTTTTAAAACTTTGACACATGACTATGTAGACCAGATAGGGCCCAGTAATCTGTGTTTGATCCTGGTGCCCCCACCAATTCTTCCAGGGCAGGAGGAACTCGACCTCGTCGAGTATGGGATTACTTGGCTCTCATAGTGCTCGAGTAGGTCTGGGTTGAGGTGCTGCAGATCCTCATGGATGATCCACGAGTCTTCAAATTCTAGCCGACCTTGCCACCGGACCAAATACCGCTGACAGTCTCTATCGTGTGTACCGATAGCTTGATCATCGAGAGCTCTTTCAGTTATTTCTTTACCATAAGGTCAAATTATATGTGGTCGCTCTGGGATGGGTTCTCTCTCAGAAAAAATGGGAGTGGCTCAAGGGCCTTGCTGGGTATCACTGCTGGCTCCCTATATTCTATAAGATCTGAGATGATGAAGGTGGAGCTAATACTTAAATCAGGTAGTATCTCATGCACATAGGCATTGGGTCCATTACTTTTCATTATTTTGGATGGGCCAACTTCGTGAGAAGAAAATTCCTTTGCAATCACAAAATCCTCTGCAAAAATTCTTTATCTCTGTTTTAGGAATTAGACAAGTTATTATTTAGTTCATTAGTTATGTTCAGCTTTTGACTAATTTTCATATGCATATGCTGTGCAGAGGGTAGTGCAGGTGCAAACATGTAATTCAAGCTGTTCATTTATTGGACTCAAGTAATACCTATTAGACTCGACTAAACTTTCCTATCGAAGGAAATTTTATTGGACTCTCTAAGAGACAAAACCTAATAGACTATAAACTCTTTAGGTTTGACCCTAGCATGGCATGCATAGGAGAATTTACTATGTATACTTACTAAATGCCAGAGGGTATGCAAGAAGTAAGATGCAAACCTAATATGCATAATGCATGTATGTAGTATGCTGACTTCTATAAAATGCAATCTAATAATGAGAAAATTAGGAGAAGTTTCAGAAAAAGGTAGAAAATAAGAAGTGGATTCAGGGTTAGTCTGATTGGGTGGAAAGTAGGAAAAGGGTTCGGGGTTAATCAGATAAACTAAGAGACAAGAAAGTGTTTCAGGGATGAGTCCTATACTAATGAGATTTACCTTATGGGTTTGAGGCATATCTAAATGGTCTACATAATTGAAGAAAGGGTCATTGATTTGAGAAAAAAGATCAAGTGGTGTCAAAGAGGTGACTTCATCCTGAGAGTACTGATTTAAATAGATCAAGTCCTTAATAAACTCTTTTGGCTCATAAATCAAAGGACTGGGCTCTCTAATTAGGTTTTCTTCCCGTGGCTCCTCAGGTAAGATGCTAATTGTAGGAATGGATTCCTCATGGTCTTCTTCCTTTAAGGGTTCTTCCACTACAGGTTGGGTGTGGTTAAAGTCAGCTAACTCTAGGATGGCTTCAACCTGGGTTTCTACTGGATCAACTAACACTGGATTGGCTTCTACCTGGTTCAACCTATTGGTTAATTGGTCAAGCCTATGGGTTGCTTAGGTATTGGTTTGGATTACCCAGTTGGTTTGGGTGGTGAATTGGGCAAACTAGGTTTGGGATTGATTTACTTGGTCAAGCTTATGGTTCATTAGGTCAGATTGCTCCATCATGATTTTCATGGTAGCCTTAAAATTGAAGCCCATGGTTGAACTAGGTTGGTTGTACTAGACTTCTGATTCAACTAACTCTGGGTTGGTTGCGATCTGGGTTTGGTCATGGTCAACTACATCTGGATCTTCTATAGGTGTGTCTTCCTCTAATTCTTCTATGGACTCATTATCTTCATACTCCTCTACCAGACTTGGGTCAGCCTCATATATTTCTTTTTCTAAGTCATCTTGGTGAACCAATGGGGTGGTAAGAGGAGTTTGGCTAATGGAAAATTGACTAAGATTTGGGGTAACAGGGGTGGGTAAACTAAGGGTTATGGATTTATAGGTTATGGGTTTAGTCCTAAGGGTTGACTTGAATTCCAAAGCTATATGATAGGCATCATCTAGGTCCTGAATTTGCCATCTAAACAATTCACCCTGGATATCTCTATGTAGGCCAGCCCAAAACCTAGATATGATCTGAGACTCATATTCAATTATGGAACATGTCCCATAAAACTCATCAAATTGGTCAATGTATTCAGACACAGTTTTATTACCTTGACTCAGTTGGAACCATTGGTTTAAAAATTCATGATCATTGAATCTGGTATAGTAGGATCTAGAGCCATTATATCTGAATACATAGGATTGGGATTAAGTACATCTTGGTAAATAGGGGTTAGGGTAATAGGGATTGGAAGGGTAATAGGGTTTGGGTTTTGGGTATGTGTCAAAGGATTCTGGGTCATAGGATCTAGGGTTATAGGATTCAGGGTCATAGGATCGAGAGTTATAGGGTTCAGGGTCATAGGATCTAGAGTTATAGGGTTCATGGTCAGGGTCATAGGATCTAGGGTTATAGGATTCAGGGTCATAGGATCTAGGGTTATAGGATTCAGGGTCACAGAATTCAGGGTCGCAGGATTCAGGGTCATAGGATTCAGGGTCATAGGGTTTAGGGTCATAGTATGGGGTTCCCATAGGGTTGGATTAAGGCTATTGGCATTTGGTTCCTAATGTAATGGTCATGCAAACAATCAAACAAAGTGTCATGATGTAGTCAAGCATGCAAAAGGCTAGTACAAACTAGGGCTTCCTAGATCTAAAGTCAAAACTGAATAGGTCAGCTCAACTTACACTTAACCCAGTAGCTAATCCTTCCTTTGGCCAGGTAGAGGGTGGGAGTGTGGGAGGGCCCCCCTGCTTTTGCAGGGATCCAATTAAAAATTACAACACCAATTAGGTTGTTTGACTCTGGACCCCCAGCCTTAGACACCAGCTTTTAGTAATAGATAAAGGATTAAATGCACTAGTTGGCCCACACGGTTCGGACCTGACCTATTGGGTATCACCTAACCCACTAGAGCAAATTAAGTCTAATTAATTTTAATTAAGGCTTGGGTGGAAATGCTGGGTGGTTGTTTTGGGCCTAGGACAGGTAATGACCACCTGCCCTGATGTTATATTGATTGCCCTTAAGATTAGATTAGAAGATGATGAACATTCAATGGTCCTGATATAATCTAAAACAATCAGAAAATAAAATAATTTTTAATTAATTTATGAGATGTCAAGTTAAGTTTAAGTTAACTGGGGTTATTAAACAAAGTTTAGCTTGGGATTGGAGGGTTTGGAAGTTGATTAGGTTTGAGTTAGTCTAGTACGAAATCAGCAAAAATCAAAGAATTAGGGTTTTAGATGATGCATAATTTGACACAGTTATCAATGCAGAAAAATTTCAAAAAAATTTAAAATAGAGGATGGACGGTGATGATGATACCTACTAAATTTTATGTAGAAAAAAAAATCAAATGATGATGCAAATTTTAGGGTGTTTTGGACTGCTACAGAAATTTCCAGGATTCTGTTAGGGTTTCTAATATGCCAAATTTTAGTAAATTAGGTTTTATATAAAATTAATTAAAAATTTTAATAAAATAAAGGACATAACAGAAAATAATTCATGCAAATTTCACAGAAAAATAAAATTCTTAGATGGTCGAAATTAGATGAAGAACAGACACCTAATGCACTGTATAGAATGTAGAAATTATGGTTCGTGAATGCAAAGCAGATAAAAATTATCCTAAATCTGCTCTGATACCAAACTAATGAGGGACGACTCTAAGATTTCTAAACACATAGAAAAAATAGTAAAATAAATTTTTTGTGTTTTTTTATAATTTAGGTTTGTAGGCTAAATTCCTAAATAAAATAAGAACTAGCATAAAAAGTAGCAATGCAAAGAATCATCGTATCGCAAAGAACTCATGTAAGATAATAAGTAGCTAGGACCCGAGAGTTGAGAAATGCCTGGTTTATGATAGCTTATCTTCATCAAAACAGATTTCAAGAGAAGAAAAGTTTTCTTACTAGTTAGATATTGAAAACTTTACAGTGGAAAGAATCACTCACACTCTGATTGGAGCCTGGATGAAGAAGCTTCAGTTCCTTGGATCAGATGGCTGATCTAGACCTTGTCTGAAGGCAAGGAAAGCCTCCTCTGGAGAGGTAAAAAGATCTCGGGGATCCTACAAGCATCAAGGTCAATCAAAATAGCAAATAAAAAAAATAAAAAAAGCTAGGGTTTTGAAAGAATCGGGATTAGGGTTAGGAGATGGTAGCCAAGAAGGAAGAAGCTCCTTGTCTTGGATGGCAGCTAGGGCTTCCTTTCCTTGGGTGTGGCTGATCACCAAGGATGCAAAAGGATGCTAGGGCAGTAGGGATTCAGCTGGGATACACAAGGAGAGCACTCAAATTAAAGAACCAAAACAAAAACACCAATCACAAGGCAATAACACAAAATTTCAGCAAGTTGTATTCATAAGAAAGAGATGATTACAAGGGGAGGAGGGGTGGGATATTTATAGAGTTCCCATGCCCTCTCTATCTAGGGTTACACTTAGGTTAACAAGTCCTTTTCTAGTTAGATTACATGTCCTTTCTTAGCTAGGTTAGAATTATAAAGCTTAAAAGAACTAAGAATCCTAACTAAGTTAGGCTAGTCTTCTCCTTCTCACTTAAGGACACCTCCCTTTGAGCTTGGACTTGGTCAACCCTCCAAGGATGCCTAGGAGGGCATGTTGGGCTTCTATGGGCAGCAAGGGGCCGGCCCAAAGGGGCTTGGGTGTATGGACTTGGGCCTCTGGAAGCTAGGGTGGCCTGATAGCCTGGTAGCAGGAATATTCTATGGAATCTGGCTTCTTTAGGGCTTGGGCTTGGCACTTGGACTTGATTTCCTTGGGCTGAGATGTAGATGGACCTTTGGAGTCATGGATGCCCTATTCTTGGAATATACTCTAGCATCTGGAAGGGAATCTGGGTATCTGGAAGGCATTTGGAAGAAATCAGGATTTCTGGAAGCATCTTGGATCCTGGGTTGTCACACAAAATCTAATGGGCTGATGTAGTGGCCTCTGATTCCTGGATGTGGCCTGGTGGAACTTCAAAACAGGGTAACCTCTTCTCTTGTATAAAAATTGGACTCATACTAGACTTATACTGATGTACATGACTCAATGTACTGGACTATGTTGAGGGTTGAGATAAATCAACTAACCTCAACTTATTATAGAACACAATCTTAGTTGATTACAAAATTTTCAAAAATTTGACACATGACTAAGTAAATCAGATAGGACCCAATAATCTGTCTGATCCTAGTACCCCCACTAGAAAACTAGGGAGAAGCTTGATAGCAGGAGAGGGGGAACTGACGGAGAGAGAAAATTATGGGAAGCTTAGCGGTAAGAGGAAACTAGGGAGGATGCTAGGTAGTGAGCGATAGAGAACCGGAGGGAGTGTGGGAACCAGTGATCAGGAATCGGCAAGGGGATAGTTGTGCAAGCATGTTGGTGGGGAACAAGGGAATCGATAGGAAGGGGAGGCATGGAGGGGAGAGGGAAGTGAAAATCTTATGGTTGATTGCGTGCCCGGGGTAGTTTTGGGGAGGATTATTAGCAATGGTAAGAAAAAGCATTACTAATAGTCATCAAGCTTGCATTAAGAGTGCCATCACTAAAATCCAAAATGCTATCGCTATAATTTATTTTAATTTTTTTTTTCAAGATTTTATTTTCAAAATTATTAACAATGAAAAGATTTCTATTGCTAAGAATAGTCAATAATTATTAGCAATGGTAAGTCACTATCGATAATAACCCACAAAGCCATCGCTAAAATGTTTTTCCCAAAAAAATTTAAAATTTTTAAAGTAATTTTTTAAAAAATTATTAGCAATGGAAAAGGACCTTGTCGCTAATAATTATCAATAATTTAGTATTTTTATTAATGACAGTTGTTGTCCATCGCTAACAACCCCAAAGCCATAGCAAAAAGTTTTTCTTAGAAAAAATAAATTTTTAAAATTTTTAAAATTATTAGCGATGGCTAGTGCCATCGCTAATAGTCATGAGTCTATCGCTAATAATATTAGTGATAAATCTTTTCCATCATTTTTTTATCATTAAAAATTATTATTAGTGATAGCTAATAAGCCATCGTTAAAAATCATCGTTAATCGTGAAATTTCTTGTAGTGATTGTGCACACACGTTCGGCTTGGCTTAATATCTATAAATAGATTTTGGATTTGTTTATCCTCAGCTTAGCTCAGTTTTGTCTCCTTATACTTTTTTTTTTTTTTATTCTTTGTTCGAGACTTTCTCTCTTTCTATCCCTTTTTCTCTTTTCTGTCTCTCATACTTACCATTTTTTGCTTCCTTTCTAGGCATTTGGAAGTCATTTGGGTCAGGTATCTCTCAATGATCATGTCTCATTAGAAAAGGATCAAGCTAAGTTATATTATTGTACTTTAAAAATGAGATTGCCATAGCTCTATGAAAAGGGACTACACAATATATAGATCCATATATAAGGGGAGAATCGCGTTCTTAGGTTAGTGTTCCCGTATGTCTTGACCCAGGCAAGCTCTTTTAATCTTAAAATTTACTTTTTAATAATTTATTTCTTTTATAAAACTATGCTAAAATTTTAAAATTAATAAAATAATAATTTTTACGGATATTATTCTAACAAGAAGGACAACATGTTGATGAAGAGGAGATGATGAAAATGGATGGGATTTCGATGGTGCTTAGGACTTGGTTAGATAGAGAGGAGTGATGGAGTGGAGGAAAATGATAGCAGCATTGTTTAGAGTGGAGGAGGTGGATGTGTTAAAAGAGAGGAGGATGGTAGGAGTGAACAGAGCTTGAGTGTATTAGCATAATTCTTGGAATCATATAAAATTGATCACATCATATTTTCTTTATTAGTTTAAATATATATTACCTTTTTTTATTAGTATGATTCTTGTTATTATTTTTCTTTATTAATTTAATTTTATATCAATTATTATTATTATTTTTATATGATATTTATATTATATCATAAATAATTTCCGAGATATATCAAATAAAATTGAAATAAAAATAATAAAATCATTTCTTTTATCTTTCTTTCTTTTTTTTTTTTCTTTTATAATTATTTTAATAAGATGAGACTCCGTTAGACCAAGAGGAGGGATTGAGAGGAGCGATAAGGATGGTGGCAGTGTTTAAAGAGAATTATAAGATTTGGATAAAGAAGGTTGTGGGGGTTAGGAGGGATTAGAAAAAGCAAAAGAAAGGATATATTTTTGATAAAATAGCCATTTGGATGATAATAAAATTATCTTTTATGATAGCATCTTAACTGCATGGGACATCAAATATGATACAAGACCACATTAGACTAATTAACTAACATCATGAATCACTTTGAAATTTTTAAATTCAAGAAATGCTTAGTAAAACTGATTAAGTTGAGAAAGTATCCAAATATTCTTTTTGAAAGGATGATGATAATCCACATTGAAATATAACATTGTTTGCTTGCAAAAATACCAATAGCAACCAACAGCTTAAGCTCCTTACAAAAAGAAAAAAAAAAATAAAAATAAAAACCCAAGCGCTTAAGCTTTGTCGAACCTAATCTTGCCCAATGCCAACATCCCTGGGGACATGTTCTCGTGCCTCCTTGAGCAAGTGTTAGGAGGGCATAAAAAGCCAGGTGTATTGCTTCGGGCTGTGAGAACTTTTAAACATATTGAATGGGTTTGAATCGTTTTGTATCGATATCAGAGTAGACAGACGATGGTCAAAGTTGAGGCTGCTCACGCTGCGAGACCTTACATGGCCAAAACATGACTCCACTGGCTGGCATAAAAGTGAAAACACGGCAAGAATGGGGTGGACCCCATCCAAAGCTGGTTCTAGGTCAGGAATTGATTAGACTCCCCTATGAACTTTCTTTTTCCGGCCTTTTTGATTAGAGTGTTGAAACTTTCGGCCATTTGCAGCATTTGGCTGACAAAGTGCATCAGGAGGGCAAAATTGACTTGTACACTTTGAACTAAAATTATGGAAAGTAACTTTCCTTGCCATTAGAGTGGTCCCAGAAATCACAGGGTATATTATCATGATCATTAGCCATGCAAAAGGTGCATTGTGCACATTCGTTTATGATCATCATGAGAAAATGAATAATCATCAAAATATATATATCTATGTATGGCATAGCACAAGTTCATCCATTATGGTGCACAAGTTCGCCGATTATCTTGTTTGATGGCTATTTATTTGTTTATAATAGCCATTAATGCCTAGACAGTATTTTACGATGATGCACGCACAACATAAAAATTCCTTGCTCTATCATTATTATTATTATTATTATTATTATTATTATTATTATTATTATTATTATTTTTATTATTATATAATTTTTTAGATATTATTATATTATAATAATAGTAACATCATGATATTATATTATTGTAATATATTACTACATACAATGTAATGATAATAATAATTAAGGAATATTATTTAGTTATAATTAAATTATTAATTATATTATAAACAAATATTTATTATTATAAATATTTAATAATAAAATTATATTATGTTTTTTCAATCAGTACATTTCAACGGTCCTCACTTTATCAACAAACCAAATAGCATAAATATTCATTTTGCAAGGTACATTGTCTAAAGATTCGACTTTCATAAACTACCCAATTATAATCATTTTCACTCCACATACGCATAAGAAACATCCTAAACTAAAATTAAGGACAGGTTTTGTTTGCATAATCATAATATTCATAATTTATATGCTATTTTCATTGAAAAGCATATTTGTTAAAGAGGAGCTAGAGAGGTCTTCTAATTGAAAGGTGTTGCAGCCAATCCTTGCTCCCGATGATTCAAAGGCATCTAATGCTCCTGCAGCCTTCTCCAGTATGGCATGATCTTGGTGCTCCACACTCCTAGCAAAATAAGTTTCACTTGACAGATGATTTCTGGCAGAGGATCCTCCGATGCTTGAGCCAGTGGAGGAATTTGAACAATAGTGGAGTCAAGAGAAATAGCAAGAAAGTGCTAGCATGAGCATTTAGTGAGTGGTAGAAGCATTACCTGTTAGGAGTTCCTCTTAACTATTTATAGTTCCTCAGGATAATTGATTTCAATTGGAAGATAACCTTCTCTGGTTAGGATAACAACTTTCTATTAAGATCTTCTTTTTGTTGAGATCTTTTGTTGGAATAATAGCTTCTTGTTAGAACGATTGTATTTCGTTCGTCCATACCTCTTGCTCGGGCGCTCTAGATAGTGGCATCAATGGATGGTTCAAGCCCAGTATTCATGCCTTGGCAATCACCTCTTAGGTTCCTTGGAAGAGTGTCATTTATGCCTTGCTCATTGCTAACTATGACAGCCTTGACACTATATCCTAGTATATCTAACTAAGTTTGCCCTAGCATTTAGTCGAGTCTAAATAATTTCTCGGTCAACATGCAATGAGGGATATTATGTCAATAGGCTTATAGTTACTTGTAGTTTCTCAGTCCTGAGTGCCATGGTTGCTCGATGTAGTTGATGGCTTGATCAACTCCTACTTAGTCATTGATCCAGTTGGTTCTCGAGGCATAATAAATATTTGTTACAATAGTTGCCCACCACTTCCAAGCCCAAAAGGTAACTGACTCACTTTTTTAGCCTTTATCATTTTTGGATGAAGGAAGAAGTCACTTCTTCAGCATCGATAGTTGAATAGATTTTCTTGCTATTTGGGCATTCATTGGTTTCTTGGAAATCATCACCAATTATTTTATCACCTTGATCATAGAAAAAAAGGGAATTCATTAGCATAGCACTTGATGCGTATCATAGGACGCCAAAAATAAACACTAACTCAAATTATATAGATAGGGTGAGTCAAGGTCGATTCCACAGGGATCAGAGGGTTGAGTTGCATTCCAAGGTTTATTGGTTTAGTAAAAGAGAATTGGGATTTGTAAAACTGAACTAACTTTTAGAAAAGTAATTCTAACTAAAGCAAAAATTTAGGAGATTCAAGATTAAAGAATGCCTCAAGATTTCAGGTAGATTGTTTTGATTAATAGATTTCTATATTTTGATTAAATGATTCTTTAAAGTCTAAATCTATGAATATATTATTGGCTTATTTTATCTCACCGAGCACAAACTGTATCCTTCAGATTATAGCCTGTCCTCACTAGTTATAAACTAATCGAGACTTATATTCATGGAATAGGATAAATATGTTATCTATAATCAAGCATTCCTCACAACTTATCACATTTGAGCTATAGGGACTAGTGGAGACATGCCTATTTATCCTATTCATGACTTGTCTCCACTAGTCATAAATTGTATCCTTCAGTAATCTCTGATCCATTGGATTGTGTTGAAAGGGTGGTTCTGGGCTATCAAATTATGCACAAAAGATGTCTAGAGTTGCTTGGATCAGCAAGAAGCTCTTCTAGCCATTGGATCACTCATAGAATAATGCTTTGCCATTGGATGACACAATTAAGAATGGGCCCCTAGGCTAGATATGGGAAGGCAGGACCTTAATAATTTGATCGAGTGTTTTGCTCCCTATCAGCCATCTGATGGTGCAAAAGCATCTACTACCTGTTGGAAATCACCTAGGATTTCATGTATTATTTTTTTTATAATTTGTATAAGAAGTATATCTATTTTAAAACTATTTCAAATAGAAAATATGCATTTACAATAATTCTAATAAATTCTAATCAAGATTGTAATATGATATGCTATATAGAAAATAAAATTAGCATGATCGATCTACCTGAAGCATGCTTAGATCTAATCCATAGATAATATAAAATCTAATTCCATATTTGATCATAGGTCAATGATCGCCGTTGTTGATGGCATATGATAAGGTCTCTCCATGTCACTTCATAGCCATGCAGGATGTTCGGCCTCTACAAATAATCCACACAAAGCCCTAACATGATCAACCTTTTTGGACTGCTAGATCCACATGAAGGCCACTGAATGGCCAAAAATAATTTATTTCTTGGACTTTCTTAAGCCTTCTAAGAAATCTAAGAAGATGATGAAGAGATTTAGATCAAGGAGGAAGAAAACCAAAAATAATAAACCCTGTTTTACTATTTTTCTCTTATTTTCTCTCTCCTTTCAACCCTTGCTCCCTAAAGAACCTTTCATGCCTATCCAAAATTCACATCCCCTTTCCCTCTTATTTTCTCAGTAATTTAACTTTAGATTTTTCAAGGTAATTGGTCTCTTAATGTTGCATATATGAGAAAAAATTGAAGTAAGATTTTGTTGATTAGAGGAGGGATTAGATTAAGATAAGGTGATGCCATTTGAATAGGATTGGATATTCTATTTCTAATAGAACTCCTCCAATTAAATTCAAATAAATCTAAATTTAACTCAAACTAATCTTAATCTAAATAGGAACGAGGGAGGATGAAAAAACTATTTTTTTTAATAGAGAATTCATGAAAAAAATTTAGGAAGGCATGGAGAATTTTTAGGAAAGAAAATAAGTTGGACTTGTTGGGAATTGTATCCAAAAGCCAATCATCTTGGCTTAGATAGTTATGTGACTCATGTATATGTATATGAATTATTGAATTGAATAAAATATTTATTCTAGTTGTTCATCACATGACATCTTTCTAATTAAACTCTTGTATGATGATGTCCTTTAAGCTACCTTATATGCAATGTATAGAGGATGCATCGTGTAGTTTATAAACTGGTTTGTGACCAATGGATATGCTGTTTTAGGATGGTGTATCGAGAATAGGTTGTTGATGTCATATTTGTTGGTTGTCCTCTTAACCAGGTAGCATGGAGATGCTGGTATGACATCAGGTGTTGTGTTTGACACTTCACTGAATGTGACTCTCATGCAAGATTCTCTTTCTGCTGAAGAGGAGTCTTGCATTAGAATATGGACATGAATTATCCTTTGACTTGAGATCATTATGGCATCTTGCAAGCAACTCACCATGCTTAGGTGCCGGACTACCCGGATTTTTAATCTAGTGATGGAAGGTTGCTTGGTACAGTCAAGTACTTGTATAGCAGTAATAAGATCGAGATAGGATTAATCTCTCCAAATGGTTTAGATTGAATGCTTAATATGCCTCGATTGAGAAAGACCTTGGCTAGGGCATTCCTTTTAAGGAGTTACAGGGATTCTTAGTTTGAGATATATTGAGATGGACTGATTAGGGTTGGGCAGTTTAACCCTAAGCCATCTAGAGCATTAGGAGATTAAAAAAATAAGTTCACTGATATTCCATATTCGATAGGTTCATATTTTTCTGCAACCTTCAACCTATCCGGACACCAGGTGTCATTACTAGATGGTGACTTTGTCTAGTACTAGAAATGTTCCTGTGCTACCAGTCTAGTGTTTGAACCTACGGGGTCACACACCGTGAGATTTCTTCTTGCTTTGTTGGCATGCAAATGATTGGAAATTATTCCGAACTCATTTGACAAAAAGTTGTCAAAAACTACTACTGGAGCTGGCTCATTTGGATGAGTCAACTCAAGTCATTCAAGTCGACTCAAGTCAATCTAGTCGACTCGACTGATGGACTTTGGAAAAATTGAAAATGCTTAATTAAATGCTGTAACAATTATGGCTCTTAATGGGAGGCATTTATGGGTTTTAATAGTTGCTGTTGCTGAATTCCAATAGACTTTTAACTCCCCTGAATCCTAAGAGACTCGAGCTCTCTCTTTAAAATCTCTCATTAGGTTTGAACGATTCAGCCTCTTTTTTTTACGTATAGTTCTAGTTAACAATTTTTTATTTTGGCTTTTGCTGAAGAATAGAGAAGGAGATCAAGAGATCATCCTTGATCTTTGAGAGATTATTAGAGAGGGATAGTGAGTTTCGGGTGGGATTCCTATGTGTATACCTTCTGTTGAAGGTTTGGGATAGAGTGTTGTGAAGGGTCCTCAAGGGGGATGGGGACATCGAGCAGATCCCAGCTAGTCCAGTCTAGATCCCGGTGCCAGCCCATCATGAATCTTAATGGACATCATGAATCCTAAAGTCATCAGTCAGCATGGATCTTGAAGATTTCAGCCAACATGAATCTTGATGGATTTTATGGGTGTACAAGGGATTTGGGATATTAAGAAATCAAAGATAAGTTTATTTTTCTATTTTGGATTGTTTTGACTTATCTTATCGGTATTTTGTTTCGATTGTTTAGAATTTAGTTTTTATTTTGTTAGGATTAGATCTTCGATCCTTACTTAAAGGATTGTAAACTTCTTCCGATGGTGATCAGTATTTGGAAATTAAAAGAAAACCTCCCTCTTTCTTCGATCTCCTGCCTCCTTGCCCCTCTTCTACTTCCCCTCTTCTCGGTTCTTCCTCTCTCTTTTCTCCTCTATGTTTTCCCTCCCCACTTCTTCTTCTCCTTTCCCCAGCTAATCAACCAAAGTATTCCTCTATGACTCTCACCATCATCGTCACCCATCGGCACTGCCGCTCCTCTACTTTTTGCCCACCATCCCTGGTGAACAAAGTCGACATCCTCCACCGACCCAGTTTCACTCGTGAACCTCGCCGATGCCCCATCTTCCATTGGATCCGTTGCTACCAAGTCCCATGCTGGCCCTTCCTTCACCGAATATGGAATCATCACCCCGAGCCGGCCAACATCGAACTCCACCTATGGCCACCGTCAAGCTCTGGAATCAAGCCCTCACCACCTGTTTCCTATACCAACGTACCTCCCTCCCTCCATCCAGTCTTCGCCTACCGTCATCCGTGAAGCCTCCCTGTTCCATCGCCAGCAGTCGACGATCAGGATTGCACCGATCACACCTGCCCACATCTGATCCTCCCTTCATTCGTGTTTGTCCCCTTCGCTCGTGCAAGCTATTTCCTTCCTCTACGATTGAAGCTTCTTAGACCGGAGAGCCTCCACAATAGCTAGACTCACCATTTCTTTGTGCCTTCCACCCCAAACCATAGGAATCCCCTGTGCCACAAACCTCCACACGATGCCTCCCACCGTAACTCCTTCCTGTTGTCGTCGCCAGCCACCTCCGCCATGAACACCACCATTCGTTCTGCCATCTCTGCCAAATGTCGACACCGGTGAATCCCTTCGCAAGCCCTTCTCTGCTTATCTAGTGTTGATCCATGGAGAAGAAGTGGCTCAGCATGAACGTGAAAGCAATTCACGTCCCTGCTGCTGACTTCAAAACTGCATAGATCTTAAAGCAATTTCGAAGATCTATGAAGCACATTTTCTAGAGTAGATTAAAACTACCTCACGAGTCTCAGAGCATTGGGTTTATTAGTTTCTATTTATTTTGTTGGATTTGGGATTGACAATATTGCTTGTTTTTGATGATTCAGGTCCGATAGCTTCTGATCCACATAGCTCGAGAACCACTGGTCCGGGATTTTGACTACCTCTAGATGATCTCACTCTTCCAGGATTTATGATATTCAATGTTTCGGGTGAGACCACTTTGATAACTTAGTATAGATATAATCAATTGCTGGATTGATACTAATTATCTTATCTTTTATTTAATTAGATCTAATTTTATTGAAATTGGATAGCCCTAACCTAGTGGTCGTTTCCAAATGATCAACGGTCCAATATCTTGAAAATTTTGACTATGCGTGCCGATCAGGTCAATTCCTAGATTGGATCTTGATTTGATTAGAGTCATTTCTTAGTTTAAATTCTTAATTTGCATTGATTATCTGCTAGTCTTTATCTTTAATTACTTCATTAATTATTTCACTGATCTCATTAAGGTCCTTAGGTCTAGGGTTGGTTTGCCTGTTCTGCATCAATTTTTGGTATCAGAGCCATAGGTTAGGTTAGGGTCAATTTCATTTTTTTTAAACTTATTTGCAAAAAGAAAAATAAAAAAAAAACTTGTGCATGACAATTGGGTCAGGGATTAAGTATCAATCAGAGCCTTCCTCCTTAGATAATAAAATGGATCCTAGTTTAGAAGCTGCCCTTTAGGGAATCATTTGTAAACTTGAAGAAATTGATAGCAAGTTTGGATCTTTAGATGCAAGGGTAGGAACCCTGGAGGAGGAACAACCAGTGAACACAAACCACCATGTCAGGAACTCTTCATCAAGAATTACAGATCCTAGAGACCCTAAAGATTGAAATGATTACTCGGGTTACGAGGGTGGTTGTACTTTTATCCTTCGACCTGACCCTAGGGATCGACATGATTATCCAGGTTTCGATGTAGGTAGTCATCAAACACTTCGACCTTATCGGAATCCAATTGATCAGGATGAATGAATCATGAGGAGTGTTAAGGTTGACACCTCAAGTTTCATAGGTCACCTGGATCCTAAAGAATACATTGACTGGGAAGCTGATATGGATCATTATTTCACTTGGTATGACATGTCTGAGGATAGAAAAGTTAGGTTTGCCTAAATGAGGTTGTTGGGTCAAGCCAAATTATATTGGCATAATGTCCAGAGATTAGCCACTCAAGGAGACAGGACCCCATTGGAACATGGGATGAGATGAAGGATAAGCTTCGTGAGAAGTATCTTCCTGCATCTTATCAATAGCGACTCTTGGACCAAAGGAAAAGGTTGACCTAAGAAACCAGATCTGTAAATAATTACATTGATAAATTTGAGGAATATCTTCTACGATGTAATGTGAATGAAGACCCATCTATTACTTTATCCCGGTTTAGAGCTGATTTGAGAGAGGATATTCAAAGAGAATTGTTTATGAGAGAGGTTTATAGTCTAAAGCAAGCATATCAATTAGCCTAGGACTATGAAAGATTCCAGAAGATGTCTATCACACATAGACCTGAACCTTCTACACCAGGAATTTTAGGTCCAAGACCAAGCATGAATTAAGCCCGAACTAGTCCACAACCTAACATGAGTTAGATCCCTGGTAGTCGACTCCCGTCTACAACCCCACCAATTAAGAGAGCTGAGAAAGGAAAATGGATTATAGGAGAGACTTCCCAAGGAATTAGCTCTAAGATCCAATGCTTCAAGTGTAATGAAATAGGTCATGTGCTTAGTCAATGTCCATCTAGAACATTGCATATAGGGAAACTTGAAGAACATGAAGATCTAGATAATGTCCTTGAAGAGGAAGTCTACATTGTCGATGCCTTCGAAGAATATGACCATGAGGCTAGAGCCGAGGAATGATTAGGAGTGGTTAGGTGTGTATTGACTTAACCCAAGGAAAGTGAGGACTGATGCAGGACCACTATCTTTCATACCTTTATTGGTCAAGGCGATAAGATATGTAAGGTAATCATTGACAGTGGTAGTTGCATCAATGCTATCTCCATCGATACCATTTCGCACCTAAGATTAGCACTTGTAAACCATCCGAGTCCATACAATATGGCCTAGGTAGATGCTTCATCTATCCCAATTAGACATAAGTGCCTTGTCCCGATTAAATTTCAATCATATCAAGATAAAATCTGGTGCGATGTATTACCAATGAAAATGGGTAGCATTATTCTTGGTAGACCTTGGCTCTTCGATCAGGATGGCACTCTTCATGGCCGATCTAATATCTGTACGTTCATGAATCAGGGAAAAAGGGTTACTGTTTTTCCTTTACATCCTAAAGCTACCAAGAAAGTTGTAGAAGGAAACCTTAATCTTCAAAGGCAAAAGAAAAGTCTACACATAATAAATCTTATAAAGTTTGAATATAATAATAGCTCAGTAAGTGATGCAAGACGACTCTAAGACTACTAAACATGCATGAAAAATAGTAAAATAATTTTTTTTATAATTTTTATAATTTTATTTGTAGGCTAGATTCTCAAAATAAAGTAAGAACTAGCGAAAAGACTAGCAGTGCAAAAAATCATCGGATCGCAGGCAAACTCATGCAAACTAATGGAATAGCCAGGATCCAAGAGTTGAGAAACTCCTGGTTTAGGATAGTTTATCTTCATCAAATCAGATAATAAGAGAAGGGAAGGGTTCTTACCAGTCAGAGATTAAAATTCAGTAGTAGAAGGGATTACTCACACTCTGATCGAAGCTTGGAAGAAGAAGCCTCATTTCCTTTGAATCTGATGGCTGATCTGGGCGGTCCTGGAAGCAAAGAAGGACTCCTCAGGGGAGGGGAAGCACCTTGGAGATCTTGCAAGCATCAGAGATCAATCAAAACAGCAAATAAAAGTGAGAAAATGAACTAAGGTTTGGAATTAGGGTTAGAAGATGGTAGCCCTAGGAAGAAGAAGCTCCTGGTCTTGAACGGTAGCTAGGGATTCTTTTTCTTGGGCATGGCTAATCTTTAGGGATGCAAGAGGGTGCTAGGGTAGCAGGGTTTCAATTCAGAATGCAAGGAGAGCACTGAAAGTAAGAACTAAAACTCAAACACAAGGCAATTAATCCAAATTTCAGCAAGGTTTATTCATAAGAAAAAAGTTGATTACAAGAGGGGGAGGGGTGGGGTATTTATAGAATTTCTATGCCCTCACTAATCATGGTTACTCTTGGGTTACAAGTCCTGTTTCAAATTGAAGTACAAGTCCTTTCCTAACTAGGTTAGAATTACAAGGTTTAAAATGATTAGGAATCCTAACTAGGTTAGAATAAACTTGGTCTTCTCCAACTTCACTTCACCTTGGACTTGGTCAAACACTCTTGGATGCCAACTCCTTTGGGGCAGCAAGGGGGAGGTCGGCCATGGGCTTGGAAGGCTTGGACTTGGGCCCCTTGGAAGCTAGGGTGCCTGGTTCCCTGGGCTGGCATATTCCTGGTATCAAAAGGAAATCTTACTTCTTCTTGCTTGGGCTTGCTTCCTGAGATTGAATTTGGAGGCCTAGAGTGCTGGGATATCCTAATAAACATAGGCTCCTAGCATATGAAAAATTTTGGAAGCATCTGGTGGGAATCTGGCATCTGAAATGGTATCAGGGGGGAATAGGGCACCTGGGTGTCGATTGAGTTCCCCTAAGCTTGTATAACTACTTCTGGCTTCAGAATGAGGTCTGGGGGAACTATAAAATAGTGTAGCCTCCTCTCTTGTACAAGAAGTGAACTCATACAAGACTCATACTAGTGTATAGGACTCAATGTACTAGACTAGGTTGAGCATTAAGACAAATCAACTAACCTCAACTTATTATAGGACTCAATCCTAGTTGATTACAATACTTTGACACATGGCTAGGTAAACCAAATAGGGCCCAGTAATCTGTGTCTGATTTTGGTACCCCAACCAATTCTCCTGGGGTGGGAGGAACTTGACTCCATCGAGTGTGAGATAACTTGGCTCTCATAGTGCTCAAGTAAGTCTGGGCTGAGGCGCTGCAGATCCTTATGGGAGATCCATGAGTCCTCAGATTCTAGCCAACCTTGCCACTGAACCAAATACCTCTGATAGCCTCTATTCCGGGTACATATGGATTGATCATCCAAGATTCTCTCAATCTTTTTCTCACTATTTAGCCAATTGGTTGGTGGACACTCTGGGATGGGTTCTCTCTCAAAGGGAGGGATAAGCTCAAGGTGCTCGCTAGGTATCACTGCTAGCTCCCTAGACTCTATAAGATCTGAGATGATGAAGGTGGAGCTAATACCTAAATCAGGTAGTATCTCACGCATATAGGCATTGGGTCCACCGATATTCATTATCTTGGATGGGCCAGCTTCGCGAGCAGAAAATTCTTTACAATTATAAAATCTCCTATAAAATTCTTTATCTCTATTTTGCAAATTAGCCAAGTTGTTATTTAGTTCATTAGTTATATTTAGTTTTTGACTAATTTTCATATGCATATGCTATGCAAAGGGTAGTGCATTTATTGGACTCAACTAATACCTAATAGACTCAACTAAACAACCCTATCAAAGGACATTTTATTGGACTCTAAGGGACAAAACCTAACAGACTATAGACTCATTAGGTTTGACCCTAGCATGACATGCACGTGAGAACTTACTATGTACTCCTACAAGGTTCCATAGGGTTCTCCTAAAGTAAGATGCAAACATGACATGAATAATGAACAAATGCAACATGCAAACTCTTATCAAATGCAACCTAATAGTAAAGAAAATAGATGAAGTTTCCAAAAATGATAGAAAATAAGAGATGGGTTCAGGGTTAGTCTGATTGGGTGGAAAGTAAGAAAAGAGTTTGGGGTTAATTGGATAGACTAGGATATAAGAAGGGGTGTCAGGGATTAATCCTAAACTAAAATGATTGACCTTAAGGGGTTGGTGTCTATCTACTGGGTCTGCCTTATGGAAGAATGGGTCACTAATTTCAGGAAAAAGATCTTCAATTGGGATCAAGGAAGTGACTTCATCTTAAGGGCACTGTGTGAGATAAGCCAAGTCCTCAATAAACTCTTTTGGCTTAGAAAATTTAGGACTAGGCTCTATAATTGGATCCTCTTCTAAAGTCTCCTTTAATTGCTCTCCCAGTGTAGCTTGGGTGTGACCTGGGTTATCTAATTTTGGGTCGGCCACTAACTGATTATGGTCAAGGTTAGCTAAATCTAGATTGGTTACTACTAGGATATGGTCAAGGTTAATTGATTCTAGGGTGGCTTCTACCTGGGTATCTATTGATTCAGCTAACCCTAAGTCTTCTATAGGGAACTCCTCTTCTTCCTCCTCATACTCGTCCACTAAGCTTGAGTCAGCCTCATATATCTCTTCTTCAAAGTCATTTGGGTGAACCAATGAGGTGGTAAGAGGGGTTTGGCTACTGGAAAATTGATTAGAGTCTGGGATAACAGGGGTAGGTAAACTAAGGGTTATGGGTTCATAGGTTATGGGTTTAAAGGTTATGGGTTCAAATCTAGGGGTATCAATCCTATAGGGTTCAGGTTGACCGAGGGATAGTGGGTTACTACTGGGTTCATATCTTGGGACTATGGGTTCCTGGGGTCTATAGGGCAAGGGTTCAACTCTATGGGTCTTGCCTAGGGTCCCTACTTGGTTATCTAATGGATCAAAACTATGGATTGCTTGATTACTTGATTGGATTAGTTAGTCAAACATTTTATTCCTTTGGTCAAACCTACCGTTTATTTGGGCTAACTGATTTTGGGTCTGGGCTAACTGATTTTGGATTTGGGTACTGGCTTGGTTTATTTGGGTAAGCTGGGCTTGGGTTTGGGTATTGGCTTGGTTCATTTGGATAAGCTGGGCTAGGGTGGCCTCTAAAGTGGGATCCATGGTTGGGCTGGGCTGAGGTTTGGACTTTTGATATTGGGTTCTTAATCTAGTAGTCATGCAATAAATCAAATAATCAAAATGAAGTGATGTAACCAGGCATGCAAAAGAGAAAGAAAAAGCTAGTATAATCTAGGGTTTCCTAGACCTAGAGCCAGAAACTGGGTGGGTTAGCTCAACTTATACCTAACCCAATAGCTAATCCTTCCACTGTCCAGGTAGGGGGTGGGAGTGTGGGAGCCCCCCCCTGCTTTTGTAGGGACCTAATTAAAAACCACAACACCACTTAGGTTGTTTTACTCTGGAACCCCAGCCTTAGACACTAGCTTTCAGTAATAGCTAAAGGATTAAATGCACTAGTTGGCCCACACAGCTCGGACCCGACCTATTGATGTCTCCTAGCCCTCTAGGATAAATTACGTCTAATTAATTTTAATTAGGCTTGGGTTAGTATGATGATGATGGTTTTGGGCCCAGGATAGGTGATGAAATCCTGCCCTGATCTGAGATATAGAGTTGCCCTTAAGATTAGATTAAAGATGATGCCAATCGATGGCCCTGATGCAATCTAAAACAATCAGAAAAATAAAACTATCCTATGTATATTTTTTGCAATTACAAATTTGGTTTAAGTTGATTAGGTTAGCAATCAATTAGGCTTGGGATTGGTGTGTGTGGCAGTTGATTAGGTTAGGTCGAGTCAAGATGCATAATTTTGCAGAAATCAAAGAATAAGGTTTCAGTTGATGCAGAGTTTGACACAGATCCCAATGCAGAAAAAACTCAAAAAGATTTTGAGATAGTGGATGGAAGGTGTTGATGATACCTAGGAAATTTCATGTAGAAAAAAAATCATATGATGATGAAAATCCTAGGATTTTTGTACTGCTATAGAAATTATCAGGATTCTATTAGGATTCCTAATATGCTGGATTTTAGAGAATTAGGTTTTCAGTAAAATTAATTAAAAATCTTTATAATTAGTAAGACAGAATATAGGACATGCAATGCAAATTTTATAGAAAAATAAAATGTTTAAGATGCCAAAATCAGATGAAACCTAGATAGCTAATGTAGTGGACAGGATGCTGAAATTAGGGTTTGTGAATGCTATGCAGATAAAAACTATCCTAAACCTGCTATGATACAAAACTAATGTAGGATGACTCTAAGACTACTAAACATGATGAAAAATAGTAAAATAATTTTTTTTGTGATTTTTATAATTTTAGTTGTAGGCTAGATTTTCAAAATAAAGTAAGAACTAGCGGAAAGACTAGCAGTGCAAAGAATCATCGGATCACAGGCAAACTCATGCAAACTAATGGAATAGCCAGGACCTGAGAGTTGAGAAACTCCCAGTTTAGGATAGTTTATCTTCATCAAATCATATAATAAGAGAAGGGAAGGGTTCTTACCAGTCAGAGATTAAAATTCAGTAGCAGAAGGGATCACTCACACTCTAATCGGAGCCTAGAAGAAGAAGCCTCATTTCTCTTAAGTTTGAAGGCTGATCTGGGTGGTCCTGGAAGCAAAGAAAGCCTCCTCAGGGAAGTGGAAGCACCTCGAAAATCCTGCAAGCATCAGAGGTCAATCAAAATAACAAATAAGAAAGAGAAAAGGAACTAAGGTTTGGAAGGAATCGAGATTAGGGTTAGAAGATGGTAGCCCGAGGAGGAAGAAGCTCCTGGTCTCAGATGGTAGCTAGGGCTTCTTTTCCTTGGGCGTGGCTGATCTCCAAGGATACAAGAGGGTGCTAAAGTTGTAGGGTTTCAATCCAGGAATGCAAGGAGAGCACTCAAAGTAAGAACGAAAACTCAAACACAAGGTAATTAATCCAAATTTCAACAAGGTTTATTCATAAGAAAAAAGTTAATTACAAGAGGGGGAGGGATGGGGTATTTATAGAGTGCCCATGCTCTCACTAACCATGGTTACACTTGGGTTACAAGCCCTCTTCCAAATTGGAGTACAAGTCCTTTCCTAGCTAGGTTAGAATTACATGGTTTAAAAGGATTAGGAATGCTAACTAGGTTAGAATAAACTTGGTCTTCTCCCACTTCACTTCATCGTGGACTTGGTCAAACACTCTTGGATGCCAACTCCTTTGGGCGTGTGGACTTTAGGGCAGCAAGGGGGTGGTCGGCCATGGGCTTGGAAGGCTTGGGCTTGGGCCCCTTGGAAGCTGGGGGGCCTAGTTCCCTGGGTTGGCATATTCTCGGTATCAAAAGAGAATCTTGGTTCTTCTTGCTTGGACTTGCTTCCTGGGCTTGAATTTGGAGGCTTGGAGTACTGGAATAACCTGGTAAACATTGGCTCCTAGCATATGGAATATTCTGAAAGCATCTGGTGGGAATCTGGCTTTTGAAATGGTATCCGGGGGGATCAAGGCATCTAGGTGTCGATTGAGCTCCCCTAAGTTGGTGTAACTGCTTTTGGCTTTAGAATGAAATTTGGTGGAACTCCAAAATAGCGTAGCCTCCTCTCTTGTACAAGAAGTGAACTCATACAAGACTCATACTGGTGCTAGCCCAGCACGAATCTTAATGGACATCACGAATCCTAAAGGCATCAGTCAGCATGGATCTTGAAGATTTCTGCCAACATGAATCTTGATGGATTTTATGGGTGTACAAGGGATTTGGGATATCTCCGAATCAGAGATAAGTTTATTTTTCTATTTTGGATTGTTTTGACTTATCATATCAGTATTTTGTTTTGATTGTTTAGAATTTAGTTTTTATTTTGTTAGGATTAGATCTTCGATCCTTACTTAAAGGATTATAAACTTCTTCTGATGGTGATCAGTATTTTGGAAATTAAAAGAAAACCTCTCTCTTTCTCTGATCTACTACCTCCCTGCCCCTCCTCTACTTTCCATCTTCTCAGTTCTTCCTCTCCCTCCTCCCCCTCTCCTATGTGTTTTCCCTCCCCACTTCTTCTCCTTTCCTAAGCTAATCAACCGAAGTATTCCTCTGTGACTCTCACCATCATCATCATCCACCAGCACCATCGCTCCTCTGCTTTCTGCCCACCATTGCTGGCGAACAAAGTTGACATCCTCCATCGACCTAGTGCTACTTGTGAACCTTGTCAACGCCCCATCTTCTATCAGATCCGTTGTTGCCAAATAACTACCGGCCCTTCATCGAATCCGACATCATTGCCCCAAGCCGGCCAACACCGAACTCCACCTACGACGGTGCGATGCATGTCAGAGGTACTCCATCATCCAAAGGAGACTCACCAGCGAGCTGACTCTGACCACCGCCCCATGGCCGTTTGTATAATGGGGGATGGATATCCTGGGACCCTTTCCCCTGACCTCCGGGCAACAGGAATTTTTGCTTGTGGCTATCGACTATTTCACAAGTGGGTGGAAGCCGAATCACTAGTGCAGATAACGGAGGCTAAGGTGGAAAACTTTGTCCGGAACAATATCATCTTCCGATTTGGCATTCCCCGGATGATTATCACTGACAATGGAAGACAATTTTACAACTCTAAATTTTAGGATTTCTGTCAGCAATACCAAGTCTCTCACCGACTTACCTCGGTCGGTCACCCACAGTGCAACGGGGAGGCCGAAGTCACCAACCAAACAATCTTGCACGAGCTGAAGACCCGGCTCAATGAAACAAAGGGACTTTGGGCGGAGGAACTCCATTCAGTATTATGGGCATATCGGACGATCGCTAGAGCATCGACCGACGAAACTCCATTCAACCTCACTTACGGAAGTGAAGCTGTCATCCCCATTGAGACTTCTCTCCAATCTCTCCGGATTGACTACTACACCGAACCGGCCAACTCCGAGTGGCGAAGGGCTGACCTGGACTTGTTTGAGGAAGCAACACTTTGGGCAAGCATGAAGATGGTGGTATGCCACCAAAAGATGGCAAAGTATTACAACTCGCGAGTCAAGGCACGAGCTTTCCGGGTCGAAGACTTGGTCCTGCGGAGGGCCAAAATCTCAAGGCCGATCGAGCAAGGCAAGCTTTCCCCAAATTGGGAAGGACCGTATCGGGTCACCGAAGTGGTTCGGGTCGGCACCTATCGACTTGAATTTTTGGACGGACGGTAGTTGGCACGTCCATGAAATGTAGATAACCTACGTAAGTACTATCAATGAAGTTCACATTTTCTCTACGAACCACTTCCGAAAGTTCGACTCCTGTCGGTGAAGTCTCTAAGGCAGCCCACTTCCAAAAGTCCAACTCCAGTCGGTAAAGGCTCTAGGGCAGCCCACTTCTGAAAGACCAACTCCGGTCAGCAAAGGCTCTAAGGCAGCCCACTTACAAAAGTCTGACTCCAATTGGCAAAGGCTCTAGGGTAGCCTACTTTCGAAAGTTCGACTGTGATTAGCAAAGGCTATATGGCAGCCCACTTCTGAAAGTCCGACTCCGGTTGGCGAAGGCTCTAGGGCAGCCCACTTTCGAAAGTCTGATTCTAGTCAGTGAAGGCTCTAGGGCAGCCCACTCCCGAAAGTCCGACTCCGGTCGGCAAAAAGGCTCTAGGGCAGCCCACTTCCGAAAGTCAGACTCCGGTCAGCAAAGTCTCTAGGACAGCTCACTTCCGAAAGTCTGACTCTAGTCGGCAAAGGCTCTACGGTAGACCACTTCTGAAAGTCCGACTTCAGTCGACAAAGGCTCTAGGGCAGCCCACTTCCAAAAGTCCAACTCCGGTCGGTGAAGGCTCTAGGACAGCCCACTTTCGAATGTCCAACTCCGATTGGCAAAGGCTCTAGGGCAGCCAACTTCCGAAAGTCATACTCCGGTCGGTAAAGGCTCTAGGGTAGCCCAATCCGGAAAGCCGACGGACCAACATAGGATAAATTTCCTAAGCTAGTTGCTCCGGCCTGAGCTGACATTTGACCGCTGCCTCAACTACTTCGGGGTCCGGAAAGTCGACGGACTAACACTTAGGATAAATTTCCTAAGCTAGTTATTCTGACTTGAGCTGACATTCAACCGCTGCCTCAATTGCTTCGCGGTCCGGAAAGCCGACAGACCAACACTTAGGATAAATTTTCTAAGCTAGTTGTTTCGGCCTGAGCTGACATCCGACTGCTGCCTCAACTGCTTCAGAGTCTGGAAAGCCGACGGACCAATACTTAGGATAAATTTCCTAAACTCGTTGCTCCAACCTGAGCTGAAGTCCAACCGGTGCCTCAACCGCCCTAATATATTCTCGGTCCGGAAGGCCAGCGGGCCAGTACTTAGAGTGGAAATCCTAACAAAATCTAGTTCAGCATGAGTTACTACTTAACACTTACCCTGAAGATCTGACCACTCACTCTGACATGCCGACTGGCCCATACTTAGCAAAATCTCAGAAAAGAAGACATTGGACAGTGTAAAAAGACAGGACATTGAGGAAAAGTTTTTTCCATTACTTCAGAAAGTTTCTTTATAAAAACTAAAGGTCAGACCTTTACAACCAACAATGTCTGACCTTCGGAGGTTACAACAACTTCGGCCACTTCGGCCCCTTTAGTGCCAGCTACTGCTTCAGCCTCTTCGGCCCCTTTTGCTGCTTCCACCTCGGTGCCAGCTGGGGCATCTGCTCTGTTTACTTCCGCAACGATCTCTGTTGGCGTGCCGGCTTCTCGGGCGGTCGGGTCCGTCCCTTCCAAAGCTTCTACCTCCGCCGGCTTCAGCGGCTGAAGGAAGCCAGATCGAGTTCTGGGAAGGTAGCGCTAACCTTTCCCAGGCACTCGTCATACCCATATTCGAAGCCGACCGTTCCGGCTTTGTTCATCTCTTCCGTGAAGTCTTCGGAGGCCATGTACTCTACAACGGCCTTCTCGCCGACCGTCTTCAACAAGTCTTGGGCCGTGTTCAGTAGGCCCTTATATCTCTCTGCAGATACTTGATACCCCTTTGCACGGATATCAAGGTCGATCAGACGACCCTCCTCGATGGCCAGCCGATGATCCAGGGCCTTGATCTTCTTTTTCCTGTCCTTTAGCTTTGCCTCCCGATCCGCCTTCTGGGCAAGCAGGTCTTCTATCTGTTTCTTTTTGACCTCCAGTTCGGCCCAAAGGGGGGACACCTCTACCACTACGGCCCTCAGGCCAAGCACTTCTTCCCTGGAAACCGTCAGCTCCTCCCAGGCTGTTTCCCTCGCCAACTTGGCCGCTTCGGCCCTCTGGGTTAGCTGCTTTTTTATATACAGCAGCTCACCAAGCCCCTAGTCCATCAGGAGGTTGTCCCTGACGAGCTGCCGACAAACACTCACGGTTAGAGAATTTCCAATAGTAAGTTTGAAGTGAAGACATGAAGAGCAAGACTTACTCCCAGAATATGGCGGAGAGAACTGCTGGCTGCCTTATTCACCGACCGCCCATTAGTATCGAGAGAGGCCCTTTGAAGCTGTTCCCTCACTTTCTCAGTAGCGCGCCACAGTAGGCGCTCCTCCTCCTCCCCCAGGGTGCAGGCAGCCCTCTTGCCAATGGCCAACGGCCCCTCACCCATAGGGGTTCTCTGGGTCATCGGGGGGATCGTTGTAGCCACCTCCAGTAGTGAAGACATAGGGGCTACTTCCGCTCCTGCTGACATCGACCACCTCTCTTCTGTTTGGGCGCCCGGCTGTCCGACCGATGAAGATCGCTCAAAGGTAATAAGTCTTCGGTGTTTGGTCAGGTGCATGTAATCCCTTGACTCGATTGACACCACCACAGTGGACGGTTCCACCGTCCACCGCTTCTTCGGCCTTTCGGGTGTCGATTCAGCCACCCGCTTCTTCGGCTCTGTCGGAGTCGGCTCTGCAATGCGGACGGCTCTCCATTGAGCGGATCGTGCTGAGAGGACTGCCCGATCCAGCTTCATCTTTTTGTCTGTCAACAATCAAAGTAGATTTAGTTGCAGTAGCCAAGCTGATGGGAAATGAACAAGGGAAGAAGGGAAGCCGATCTCTCCCTGCATGACTCTCGTCCTACCTAACATCGGCTGTCGGCTGAGTCCGACCTAGTGAAGGTTGTCTGCAAAGAGCAAGAAATTGACAAATTTCGGATCCTCACCGTCCAACTTGTGGAAGTTAGCCTCGTTGGCCCTCGAGACTTTCCTTCCGTTCTAGGCATTCGGCCTCAGTCCCCTCCAGGCTGCCTCAAAGCCCCACAGCTCTTGGCTGTCTACAAAGAAATACCTGGACTTCCATCCGTGAATAGCGGACGGAAGCCCCCCTAGGATCTTCCAGTTAGGATGGGGATTGAACATCCACCATTCCTGGCTTTGGAAGTCCTGTTTTAGTAGAAAGAAGTTGAAGAAAAGGGTTACCGTAGGCTCTATGTCGGCCCTCCGGCACAGAACTATGAAGTTGCACAGGATCCTAATGCTGTTCGGCGTTAGCTGGGAAGGTGTGATCCTATAGGTATTGAAGACCTGAATAAAAAAGCTATGAATCAGGAAACGAAGACCGGCCATCAGGTGGTCTTCGTACATGGGGAGGGCTCTTAAGTTCAAAGGTCTATTTACCCTACCCTCGTGGCTAGGGATGGTCAGATGTAAGGTGGAAGGAATATTGTATACGGTTCTGAGGTTCTCGACCCTCTCTCAGGTCATGGCTGACGGGATGTCGAAGGGACCAGGTTCCCTATGACCGCGAGCTACAGCCATCCTAAAATGGGTTGCAGAGAAGGAAGGAGATGGGTGAAGATGAAGGCGGGACTAACCTGATTCTCTGGGTCTCTAAAAAAGCCTAAAGGTAGTGCAGGGTAGGAGGAGGCGATTTTCTCTTCCAACACAAACGCAACAGCAGGTTCCTTCTAGGCGATGCCCTCCTCCTTTTATAGGCATCCGAGGGCCGCATCCCAATGCATCCCCCTACGTGCCGAGCTCCGACAGTCATCGCTTCGGTTCTCGAGTTGGATGGAAATCTGAGGGGACGGGCCGGATCGTATCGAGCAGCGATCCGCATTACAAACGAGGCAACAACGGATGGGCTGCTCTAGCAAGCGCACCAACTATACTGATGGCACCACGTGTCCCACGTCGCTTCAAGAATCCTAACGAGTAGCTGCCACGCACCGTACCTGCCATAATTGCTCCCCCGTCCTTGCCAACCAGGCACTAACACCTGTCCCGGGGCAAAAGTCGGAGCAGGAGGCGGTCGGACGCAGCACGCCTAACCGAATTTGCCATCATTTGAATGGATAGCACATTCATTTTCATTTAGTGCCCTCGCCTTTCGAGCCTACGGACTCGCTCGAAGCACAAGGGCAAGGGGGACAACTGTTGTACCATGACGGCTCACCCTCCACCAGAACCGGCCCAGTCCTGTGGTCCGACCCGGCTGCCCTTCTCAAGGCTCCAACTAAAGAGGTCCGACCCACCGGAGCTGAGGTCCGAACGACCCTCTCCTGCTGGGGTCCAGCCCATCGCTCTCCTTCGGAGGTCTGATCCACCGGAGCTGAGATCCGAACGACCCTCTCCTGCTGGGGTTCGGCCCATCGCTCTCCTTCGGAGGCTTGGCCTTTGGTCCGACTGACCGACTGTCTCACGGTCGATGTCTGACAGGCGAGTCTTAGCATCCAGGATATTCCAGAAGCACCATTTTGTTACTGCAGGATCCTGCCGTCCCAACGGCCCTGCTCCACTATTTCCGTGATGCCACCGTATCTGCATGCCATATGGCCACTATCTAGATTTTCCTAGGGGCAGATCAGTCTTTTCCAGCCTCTCCCCTAATGGATTTTGGACTATTCCACACCTATATGAGGTACCTGGGGGACCCCGTTAGAAGGTAGAAGAACTCTTCCCTTTCCAGAGATTGTTCATCCCTTGATTCCTCCATTCTGTTGCCTTCAATCTCTTGCTAATTTAACCATCGGAGGGTCCCCTGCCGGAACACCACCGGTGCCCTTGGGGACTTCATGCAGGTCCGCTCGGGAGAGGAGTGCTCCAGCCCATCCAGTCGCCCCAGTTCCTGGTCTAGGAGTTGACGCCACAATAGTTCTAATTTTCATTCAATGGATGCTTGATTTCATACATACATTATTTTACATATGCTTCAAGATCTTCATAGGGAACCTGTGTTAATTAGATTACCATGCTTAGATAAATTATTTATCTACTTTTGCTATATCATGTAATCTAGAAAATTTTTTTAAATTGCATGTCTCGAGCCATGCCGCACGGTTCCCATTTCCTTGGTTCCCCAACAGGACTAGGTTAGGGTTTGACCAAGTTTGAGCCAAAATTAGTTAGGAATCAAAACTAATTTTATTATAACTAATTAAATCAACTTGAACTCAATCCAATTAGGTCCCAATTAGGTTTAACTAAATCTCAATAAAATCTAAAATTAACTGAATCCAAGTCCAAATCAAATCATAATTAGAAATCCCTAGTGCTTAGGTTATCGAACAACCTATTCGGGTGAAACCCAATTGAACCAAATTCAACTAGACTTGACCTAAATCTTTTTGCTCAATCAAATTGAGCCAATTAGCAATTCAATTGCTAATTAATTCTTTTATCATTAATTAACAATTAATTAATTATTGATTTATAATATTTATGTAGGTTTAATTATTTATTATATTTATAATTTTATCATTGAACAATTCTAAATCATTAATCAACCATCATAATTGGTCAGAAACTTTTTATATGTTTGACCCCATAGGTTCGAATACTAAGCCAGTAGCTTGAAAACTAATTTCTAAACTAATCAATGCGACCATCTAGCAATGGTGCTCGATGTCTGAATAGGTCGAATATTTAAAAAGTAACATTCAAGAACCCAAGCATATGTTTCCATATAATTCATCTCTTTGACCCAATGCTCAGGATGTTTTCAAAGTCAACTACCAACTCCTGAATAGTGTATCATGATATGTCTCAACCTAACAAATCCTATGACTCCTTATAAGGATTGTTTTGGCCAAGGTCTTGCTATATTGAAATACTATAAAGCATTTTCTCCAATACCTTAGAGTAGTCAATTTCATCTTGACTCATGATTGACTTAACAAGTACTTGATAATACCTAGTAACCTTTCATCACTAGATTAGAAATCTAGGTAGTTTGGCATTTAAGTACAATAAGTTGCTTGTAAGTGATCATGGTGATCTTAGGTCAGAGGGATACTTATATGCATATCCTTCAATGAGATACTCTTAACAACAAAGTACTCAATAGAGTTGGTCACATTCGGTGCAGTGTATGCCTATACTTATATATATGCCATATTAGTATCTCCACACTCTTTGATTATGAGAACAACCAATTCATATGGTATACAATGATCTATGCTCAACAAACATTGTCATCCTAGGTAATAGCATATTATTTGGTCACGAACATATTCAAGCACTACTCGATAAATCCTCTTTTATTGAATTAAAGTAGTTTTAAGGACTTTATCTCAAAAAAGTTTAAAAGATGATGAAAAAAGAGATGAACTTCCAAAAATAACTTTTATCTTATTAATGATTCATGTATAAATTATTAAGAGCTCAACCGTCTACAACCTAGATGATTGACCGTAGGATATATTTCATAAAACTCCCACTTGGACTAGAGCCAATTGGAACAGTATTGAATACCCATCTTTCACTTATGGTCATCGAACTCTGATTCTGAGGGCTTCAGTAAATGGGTCAGCCAAGTTTTCCTTTACATCGATCTTTTAAAGGTTAATGTCACCTCAATCCACTATTTCTTAGACAAGGTGGAAGCGATGCAGAATGTGCTTGGTCTATGATAAGCCTATGGTTCCTTTGCCTAAGCTATGGCTCTAGTGCTATCATAATATAAGGGAATTGGGTCATTAATGAAGGGTGCCACTCCAAGCTCGGTGATGAACTTCCATAGCCAAATAGCTTCCTTTGCAGCATCGAGAACTATAATATACTCTATCTCATATACAAAATTGGCCACAACATGCTACTCAAAACTTTTCTAGTAGATAGCTCCACCATTCAGGATAAAAAAATATAATCTAACACACTCTTGTTATCATCCTTGTCTGACTAAAAACTCAAGTCAGTATAACTGACTAGTTTCAAGTCAGAATCTCCATAAATGAGTCACTGGTCCTTAGTATTTCTCAAATACCTAAGGATGGTTTTTATAACCTTCCAATGATTCTGACCAAGATTAGATTGGTATCTACTCACTACTCCTAGTGAGTATGCCACATACGGTTTTGTATAAATCATAGCATATATAATAGATCCCATTATTGACGTATAAGGAATCCTACTCATATGCTCTCTGACTTGAGGACTTGTCAAACAATCTTTCTTAGAGAGCTTAATTCCATGATGTATCAGAAGATAGCCCTCTTGTAATTCACCATGCTAAACCACTTCAACACAGTCTCAATGTACGTGGCTTGAGATAATCCTAGCAACTTTTTAGATCTATCCTGATAGATCTTCATCCAAAGGATGTAGGATGCTTCTCCCAAGTCCTTTCTGGAGAATTGAGAAGATAGCCATATTTTTATTCTTTGCAATGCAAGAATATCATTTCTAATTAAAAGAAATTCATCCACATACAAACCAAGAAATACTATAATTGAACCATTAGTATATTTGTATATGCAGGGCTCTTCTTTGTTCCAAATGACACCATACATTCTGATCACTTTATCAAAATACATGTTCCAACTTTGAGATGCTTGCTTCAATCTATAAATAGATTTGAAGCTCACACACCTATGTTTTATCTATAGATGTGAACCCTTTAGGCTGTATCATATACATCTCTTCTTTCAGCTCTCCATTTAGAAAAGCTATTTTCACATCCATTTATTAGATTTCAAAATCAAAATGTACCACTAATACAAACATAATCTGAATAGACTTGAGTATTATCATAGGCAAAAATATCTCATCATAGTCAATACCATAACGTTGATGATATCTTTTAGCAACCAAACAAGCTTTATAGGTCACTATTTTCCTGTCTATGCTCCTTTTTCTTTTAAAAATCCATTTACATCCTTTGAATTTTACCCCTTTAGGTGGATTAACAAATGTCCATACATCAATGACTTTTATGGATTCCAATTTGGAATTCATAGCTTCTAGCCATTTATCGGAGTCAGCTCTTTGCATTGCATCCATATAGGTGATCAGATCCTCATTATTTTTATCAAGTTCAATAAGATCACCTTTCTGGACCAAAAAATCATAGTATCTATCTAGCTAAGGTGGTAATCTACTAGATCTTTTGAATGGTGCTTTAATAATGGGCTCCGGGTTTGATTCAATAAAATCTAGTTCTATGGGTTCAATCATGGATGTCGGTTCTTCTACTTGTCGAACTTCTTCATGTTCAACTTTAAAGGCATTAGTTCCTTATCCAAGGAACTCCTTTTCCAAAAAGACTGCTGTGTTACTGATGGATACTTTTTATTCATCAGTAAGAAATAACCCTTAGTCTCTTTCAGGTATCCTATGAAAATGCACTTGTCAGACCTAGGTTTGAGCTTATCTATTTTTAAACATTTGACATAAGCCGGACACCCACAGACACTTAGGTGTGAGAGCACCGGCTTATGCCCTATCCATATCTCATAAAGAATTTTGTCAAAAGACTTGCTCGAAACTTTATTTAATAAGTAATAGGCTGACTTAACAGCATATCCCCAAAAAGAGATAGACTAGCAAAGCCCATTATGGACCAAACCATATCTAACAAAGTTTAATTCCTTCTTTCAGACACTCTATTTAATTGAGGTGTCCCTGGAAGTTTCCATTAAGAGAGAATCTCATTCTCCTCTAGATAGTCAGAAACTCACTGGTAAGATATTCTCCTTCTTGGTCTAATCAAAGGATTTTAATATACTTTGTAGTTTATTTCTCTACCTCATTATGATATCATCTAAATATTTCAAACAATTCATATTTATATCTGATAAGATAGACATAACTGAAGCTTGAAAGGTCATTTACAAACTTTATGAAATAGGAATACCCACTCCTGGCACTGATGTTCATTGGTCCATATACATCATTATTTACCAAACTCAGAATCTTAGTGGCTCTTTCACCTTTTCTAGTAAAAGATGACTTGGTCATCTTTCCAAGAAGGCAAGATTCATAAGTTGACAATGATTCTGATGAGGACATCACCCAGCATGGTTTTTGATGCATGCCTAATAATTTTTTCAAGTAGATATGTGTATTTATTTTTTTATTACCTAGATGTATGGGAATTGAGGTTATTTTTATTATTATTATTTTGCATCCAACTTATGCACAGATCTTAAAGTATAAAATTTGATCAGTTTGGAGATTGTTTTAGATTAGTTTGGAGTTCTAGTATTTTAGGTGAGTTGGTCTCTAGCTTATTGGGGACTAGAGTCTATTTAAAGAGATCTTGTATATGGAATAAAAGAGTTGAGCAATTAAGAAAAAAAATATTTGGATTTTTCTTGACTCTTTCCTTGCCCTATTCTCTCTCTCCTCTCATCTTCTTCTCCCTCTCTATTTTTCTCTCTTCTTTCTCTCCTCCCGACTAGTTCTTCTTCTTCTTTCTCTTCTTCTTCCCATGTTTGTCTTCCTCTCCTTTTCCCTATTCTTCTTCTTCCCCTTACTCTCCTATTCCCTGCTAATCTCAAATGTCTTGAGACCCCAACCTCCCTGTTAACCCATGACCACCCCGATGCCCTTCTCCTCCATCGTGGCCATGATTTTCCACCATCCACCACTACCATCAATCCATCGATGACTGCCACACCACCCACCTCCATCCAAGCTCCATGGAAAGGCATGAATTTTGGACCACTTTGCCCATGATCATTGTCGAGTTACCGATCTTTTTGTGATGCTAACAGCCCCTCCCACCTTAATCCCACCAAACATCCATCCACCACCAAATCACCCTACCTCCTGACCACCAAACTCATCAGGGATCATTGCCACCTCCACCTTACTCCCATCTTGAGAGCCTTATGACCGATCCCATCCACCACTCATAAAAAAAATCACCCGTCCAAGTGCTCTCACTGCCAAACCCATGCTACTTGTGCTAGCACCCCTGCTGGAGCCAATTATGCCATCATGTAGCCTTCCCCTTCCTCCCAGCCATGCCACCAAGTCCTGGAATAAGTCCTCCATGCTACAGCTTTGGGCAATTTAGCCGTATGCTGACCATAATTCTTCTCATTATCATTGACCTCCCACCATTGGCGAGCTCACCGTCCACTTCCCACCATCACCTCCACCGACAAGCACTAGCCCTCTGGCCAAGAGGGTTTCGATACCTACCACCAAACCACCATCCTCTATTTTTTCCTTCCATAGCATGGTCATAAAAGAACCATGCCCCTTTTGCATGAATGTGAAAGCAAGGAGTTTATTTCACATGGTTCTTAAAGCAATTCCAGTCCACATTACTGACTTCTAAAATTTTGGGCCTATTAGGCTGAATTGGAGTTATTTCACTTGGGATTGGCTTATGCTTATAATGTAGCTAACCATCTGGTATTTTGATGATCCCTATATGGTGACTTCCTTCTGTTTCAATCATGAACCATTGGCTAGATACCTCAATCACTTCCAGGTTGATCTCCCTTTTTCAAGACTCTGTGACATCCTATGCTTGGTGAGAAGTTTTCATGATTTAGATTAGGATTTAGAATCATTACTGATAATTTATCTTTATTAGTTATCTTATTTTTAATTCAGTAAGATCTAAATTAATTGAATTGAATAAACCTAGTCTAGCGGTCATTTCTTAACGAGCAACGATCCAGCCTTTTAAAAAACTTGATTGTGCATGCCGATCAGGTCTCTTCCTAGATCATATCTTAATTTTGACTTATTCTAAATTAGCTTAATTCCTGCTTGTTTTTGACATATGCTATTATTTATTCTAATTCAAATTTAATTTTATCTACTACTCTTAATAGATGGTCATTAGGTCTAGGATAGTTAGCCCATCCCACATTAGCTTTAAATTTGATATCAAAGTACAATTTATATTAGGTTAAGAATATTTATAAAAAAATATTGCATATTCAGCATTATTCAGTATTTTGCATAACCTGCACATCCTCAGTATTTTAGAAAGTCTTATTCATAAAAAAACTAAAAAAATATAAATATTACTTCATTGGAAAGTAGACTCGAAACTGAACATTTCTACATTTATAGATTTGTGAGATTGCTCTAAAATTCATGCTAGTTTAGAATTAGATTCATAGTTTCAATTCTAGAATTCTATAAGCTATAGTTTTGGACAATCTCTGTTCAAACCCTAAGTCCTATTTCTAGGAGTGCCAAAATAATTATAAAATTATTGGCTATAGAAACTAGACTTGATTTAGAAAATTTCTATGTATAAATATCTATGAAATTGCTTTAAGATTCATGCCAGTTTGATTTGAAACTTTTGATTAAGCATGTAGAAATCTGCAACCTGGAGAACTATATAATCCTGTTCTTTTATCAATTTCTATTAGTAGGATTGTCAAGAAATTATAAAACTTGTAGATTTAAAAACTAGATTCGATAAGGAAAGCATCTATATTTGATAATTTTAAAATCAAATTCTAGATTAATACCATATCTCACTGAAAAACTGGTCACCATACCCTAAGAATTTTGCTAAAAATTTAGTCTATGTAGTCCCTAGAAATCAGTCAATTTTTAATCCTAGGAATATCTAGAAATTCTGAAATTTAGGTTGTTTGAATCTCTACTCATTGAAGAATCCAACCTTGCTTTGAAAATCATAAAAACACTTTACTAGGATAATTATTTTTGGGCATAAATCCATACTAAAATATAACTATTGCTATTATGGCTATTAAAAATTTAATAGAGAGCTTGTTGTGATCTTTGTATGACCACCAGGTTAGGAGCAAAGTACCATCTTGAATCCTTAGAGTCAGATAGAAAGATGGATCCTAACCAAATGGCTACAACCCTTCAAGCCCTTACCAAAAAAATTAATAATATGACTGGCATTTTTCAGGAGTATGGATTAAGGATATAAAACTTGAAGAAAACTGAGCCAATAATAATCAAATTAGGAATGCCTCTCTTAGACCTATGATACAGTCAACCAAGAAGGCTAACTACAAAATTTAATATTTTTTATTCAAGAGACTAGATGATAGGGATATCAGGTCAACCCTAGTTCATTATGGGTCCTTGAGTTTTGAGTTCCTTAGCCATGATTCCAATTTTATCTTTGAGTCTAATAATCAAATCCTGTTAGCCCTTTGAGTCTTGTAAGTAGGGCTTAAGCCAGTTAAGTCCTTGAAGTCTTGTAATTAGGGTTTTGATTAGTTAAGCCTGATTGTGCCCATTGAGTCTTGTATTTGGGCCATGAGCTCTGTTAGACTTGAGTCCTGTATCTAGAGTCAACCCATGCCAATGGGCTCATGAGTCATACTTAAGATTACATTCAATCTTAGTTGATCAAGTTAGCTCATTGTGAGCCATTTGTCAATTTTGAGCCCTTAACCATGTGTCAAGTTTTGTAACTAATCCAATCTAGTTAAGTTGAGTGAGTCCTATAATAAGTTAAGTCATCTCAACCAGTCTAATTGAGTCCAGTAATTTGAGTCCAGTACAAGTCCAGTTATACAAGAGGAGGAGCATTAGTCAAATTCTTCACTAGTGATGCGGGACTAATATGCATGCAATTATTTTTGTGGATTTTATATGTGGGGTTAAGAGATTAAATCCTGAAAATTGGATCAAAATAAGTTATAGGGAATTCTCTATGAATTTTAGAAGTCAAGCATGCATATTAGAACCTAGCAAAGCAGTAAAGAAGGATCGCCGGGGCTGAGAAGTCTCGGTTAGGACAAGTTCTCCTACAATAAAACTACTGGTGGCAGAGGTGGTGTACCTGACAATGTTTGAAGTGCCTGATGAAGATCGCAGTGAAGGGATCTCTCGTTCCTCGATTGATGCGATCTGGAAAACTGATGCAGAACAAATAAAAGGATGCGATGCGGAAGTAAATTAAGATTAACTAATTTTTTTGTTGTTTTTATAGGTTTGTAGAAGTTGGCTTCAAATCAAAGAAAAGTTAACCTAACATTGAAAGATACTAATATGATAATTGAAAGCACAATTTTAAGGAAACTAAATTATCAGAGTAGTTTAGAAGCAACGGATCGCTGGGGGTTGAGAAACTCCCAGACCTAGGGTTTCACTCCGAGCTTTCAACAAAACAGAAATAAAGAGAAGGGAAGGTTTATCTAACCAGACAATGATCTTCACAGATTTTGGTGGAAGAACTCTCCCGAGCAGATTGTTGGATCCTCGGATTCAGATATCTTCGTAATGGATCCTCCAATACTGGTCCTTTGGCGGGTTGGCTTCTCCTGAACTCAAGATCTGGAAGAGAAGAAAGACAATTGATGGAATCAGAGAGTCAAGGAAAAGATTTACCAGGTTGATGAACTTGAAGATCGAAATTGCTGAAAACTGGATTCTCCTGGATGCTGATGTGATTTTCCTTGGAACTTGCTCTGGATCTGAAGTAGCCGGACTGGATCTGGATGAAGGTGGATGGCCTGGACTTGTAGAGAGAGAGAGGCCGTGGGAGATGGATGGATCTAGGGTTTGGTGGATGGAAAATAATGAAAGGTGGCTAGGGTTTTGAAATTTCAAGTGGCTAACCTAGGGTTTTGGATAAAGATGGAGATCTCTCACCTCCTCAAGGCTCCAATGGAACCCGGATTACCCCCTCACGGAGCTCAACACTTAGAATAGTGCGGAAGAAGAGAAACCTAGGTTGCTCAACACAAGAGAATAGCAAAAATAATTTTTCTTCATTGATTTTCTAAAGTTACAAAGAGAGGTCTATTATATAGACCTAAAATTTTCTCCTAGCTTGTACAAATTCTCATGTGGGACTAAACTCTTCCAACCCCTAGATTAGGTAGAAAATCCTCTCCCTTGGCCGACCAAGAGTCCAAAAAAAATTGGGACGGCCATAAAGGAATTGTTTTGGAACTTTTATGGCACCTTCTTTGGAGTTGGATTTGGATTTGGAGTCCTCTTCTTCTTATGGTATTTCTTCTTTTCTTCCACTCCAAGTTAAGCTCTTTGATTTTGATTTGAACTTCAATTAGGAGTAGGTTGGATGTCCTTCTTTGATTTCTTCTCCAAGAGAAGTTTTCTTCCTTCTTTGCTTAGGTAAATTAGGCAGGTGTGGGCGCCTCCTTTAATTTAGCCTCCAATTTGATTTTTTCTTCTTTGGATGTGGGGACCATGACACTGGGATGCCTCTATGGCACCTCCTGGACTCTGGCGTGTGCTCGGAGTGTGGCTGGGCGTGTGGCTTGGAGTGTGGCCTCCACTTGCTTGAACCTTGAGTTGATTGGAAGAGAAATGTGGCACCATTTTGGACCAAATTGAAACCACATTGGGACTTGCACCGAGTCAACATGACTCAACAAAATTTAAATGGTGACTCAAGAAATAAATAAAATAAATAAACTGGTTGACCAGGTCAACCTTTATTACAAACCCTAATTTCTCGGGCAATGTCAATCAGAGATCCAAATGGAGCTCTGAAGTCTTCTTCTGAGTCTGGTGCCCGCACCAATTCTCCCACGGTGGGAGAAACTCGACCCTGTCGAGTAAGGCTCAAGTTGGCTCTGGTATCTCTCCAAGAGGTCTGGGTCCAATTCTTGTAATTCTTCTCGGGAGATCCAAGAGTCATCAGAATCTGGCCTTCCTTGCCAGCGGACCAGGTACCTTTGGTATCCTCGATTACGAGTAGAGATAACCTGATCATCCAGGATCTTTTCAATCTGCTCTTTCCTCACAGGCCAGTTTGTTGGTGGACACACAGGGTCGGGATCACTCTCAATGATAGGGTTAGGCTCAAAAGGCTCACTAGGAATCACAGCTGGCTCCCTGTACTCTACTAAGTTTGTAATGTTGAAAGTAGAGCTAATGCCTAGTTCTGGAGGCAACTCGAGCACATAGGCATTGGATCCTACTCTCTTTACCACTCTAAATGGTCCAGCTCCCCTAGCATGTAACTTTCTAACGGTTCCAGGAGGAAACCGTTCAGGCCTTAACCTAATCATCAAATAGTCTCCCTCAACAAAAGATTTGACTCGCCTTTGAGTATCAGCCAACTTCTTATAAGTTTCATTACTTAAATTTATTTTGGCATGAATTTCTTTATGCAAGTCTTTTATATGCTGTGCAAAATTCTCAGCAGATTCGGAGACTCGAGTGTGGACAGGTAAAGGGACTAGGTCAAGAGGTGTGTGAGGTTTGTACCCATGTACAATTTCAAATGGACTCTTACCCGTAGACCTATTGACCGAGTCGTTGTACGCAAATTCTGCCCTTGGTAGGTATAAATCCCAATTTCTGGTATTTTCACCAACAAGACATCTCAGCAGATTTCCTAGGCTACGGTTCACTACTTCAGTTTGGCCATCAGTTTGGGGATGATAGGCAGTTGAAAACTTAAGTTTTGTCCCTAACTTATGCCAAAGGGTCTTCCAAAAGTAACTGGTGAACCGGACATCCCTATCTGAAACGATTGTCTTAGGTAGGCCATGGAGTCTAACTATCTCATTGAAGAAAAGTGTGGCTACCTTAGACGCATCAAAAGTTTGGGAACAAGGCAAGAAGTGGGCCATTTTAGAGAATCGGTCGACTACGACACAGATAGAATCATGTCTCCTCTGGGTCTTAGGTAAACCTAACACAAAATCCATACTCACATCTTGCCAAGGACGATCTGGGACAGGGAGTGGGGTATAAAGGCCAGTGTTTTGTTTTCGCTGTTTGGCAACAGCGCAGGTTCGACATCTAGCTACAATATTAGCTACATCCCTTTTTAAGCTAGGCCAGAAAAAGTGGTCTTCAATAGCTAGAATGGTCTTGTCTTTTCCAAAATGGCCAGCTAAACCTCCAGCATGGATTTCCCAAATCAAAAATTCCCTAAGAGAAGTTCTAGGGATGCAAAGCCTATTTTTGAAGAACAAAAAACCATCTACAAGGGTATAATCCTGGTGATTACTAGATGGTCCTTGAACTAGATCCTGATACACAGTTGTGAAATCCGGACAAGACTCATATTCCTCTTTGATTTGCTCAAACCCTATGACCTCAGTTCTAACAGAAGTTAATAACAGAGATCGGCGACTAAGGGCATCAGCTACCTTATTCTCAACTCCAGCCTTATGTTTCAGGACAAAAGTATAGGACTGGATATATTCTACCCACTTAGCATGCCTAGGGTTAAGCTTCTTTTGGGAGTTCAGAAATCTAAGAGCCTCATGGTCCGAAAATAGTACAAATTCCTGCGGTAGCAAATAATGTCTCCAGTAACGCAAAGCTTGCACCACCGCATAAAATTCCTTATCATAGGTAGAATACCTAAGCTTAGCATCATTAAGTTTTTCACTAAAGAATGCTATGGGATGATTCTCTTGGCTTAGGACTCCACCTATTCCTACACCTGAAGCATCACAGGCAACCTCAAATACTTTAGAAAAATCGGGTAATCTCAGAATGGGTGCCTGGGTCATTTTATCCTTAAGATCTAGGAAGGCTTTATGGGCTGACTTAGTCCAATGAAATTCTCCCTTCCTAATACAATCAGTGATTGGAGCAGCTAAAGTACTAAACCCCTTGATGAATCGCCTATAGAAGGTAGCCAAGCCATGGAAACTTCTAACTTCATGCACATTGGTTGGCTCTGGCCAGTCTACTATGGACTTAATCTTCTCGGGATCGGCCGCCACGCCGTCAGGGGTTACTACAAAACCAAGAAAGATAACTCTACTAGTCATGAATTCACACTTCTTAAGATTACCGTAGAGTCTCTCATTCCTCAAAACTTGGCAGACTGCTCTAAGGTGGTCTAGGTGATCTGTTGGGGTCTTACTATAGATCAGGATGTCATCAAAATAGACCACCACAAATTTTCCTATGAAAGCTCTAAGTACCTGGGTCATAATTCTCATGAAAGTACTAGGGGCATTGGACAACCCAAAAGGCATAACAACCCATTCATAAAGACCATCCTTAGTTTTGAAAGCAGTTTTCCATTCATCCCCGGGTCTAATCCTAACCTGATGATAGCCGCTTTTGAGATCAATCTTAGAAAAAACCATTGCACCAGCCATCATATCAAGCATGTCATCTAGTCTAGGGATGGGAAACCTATACTTGATTGTAATTTTATTGATGGCACGACTGTCAACACACATCCTCCACGTGCCATCTTTCTTTGGGGTCAGTAAGGCTGGGACTGCACAAGGGCTAAGACTTTCTCTAATAAACCCCTTCCTCAATAATTCTCCAACCTGCTTTTGCAGTTCTTCATGCTCAGATGGATTCATCCTGTAATGGGGCAAGTTGGGCAAAGTTGCTCCTGGCATTAGATCTATGGCATGTTGGATATCCCTAAGAGGTGGAAGGTGGTCTGGCAAATCCTCGGGAAAGACATCCTCAAATTCTTTTAACACAGGTTTAACTTCTTGAGGAGGCTCTGAGGGTTCCGAAGTTCTAAGCTCCTTAGCAGTCAACATCCAGATGGGTGAACCACTATGAATTTCTTGTTCTAGATCCTTAGCACTGATTAGGTTCACTCCAGTTTTCATCTCCTTAACCTTACCAGCTCCTTTAGTTACCTTGTCCTTAGGGGGAATGGAATGGATCGTAATCTTCTTCCCATTGAAACTAAAGACACAGGTATTGGATTTTCCTAAGAGGGTGGCATCATGATCATACAACCAAGGTCTTCCGAGAATTATACTGCTCACCCCCATGGGTAAGACATCGCACCAAATCTTTTCGTGATAAGATTGCATTTGGATTTGGACTTGACATCTAGACTGGATGGGTATGGAGGTAGAATCTACCCAAGAAACCTTATAGGGGTTGGGATGGGGAACTGGGATTAAGCCTAACATCTTGACAGTGCTAGTAGAGATGGCATTTACACAGCTCCCACTATCTATGATGATCTTACATACCTTATCCCCTAATTTAAGAAAAGTCTGTAGGATGTTAGTCCTACGCCAATCCTCTTGAACTAGATTCTGGGATAGGATGCATCTTACAACTCCTAATTGGTCAGATTCATTGGGTTCCTCCTCTCCTTCATACTCCTCAACCAAATTCATTCCGGCCTCATAAACTTCTTCTTCAAATTCCTCACTGGGCTCGGAATTATCATTCTCTCCCTCTTCTATGTAAAGGGATCTCCGTGGGCACTGGCTAGCAACATGACCTACCTTATGACACTTGAAACAGGCTATGGCAGTACACTGACTAGAAATGTGACCTGGTTTCTGACACTTAAAACAGGTGATATTTGAACTAGGGGTTCTCTGGGTGTCAGGTGCCTTACCTTTGTCCATGGGCCTAGGGGTAGAAGTACCCTGAAAAGGTTTACTAGGGATAACTTGACTAGGTCCATTCCTTGGGATTGGGGCACTAACCCTAGAAGGTATAGGTCCTCTCTGAAATTTCTCAGTGTTCAGTGCAATCTGGTAGGCTTGGTCTAGATCAGTAACTTCTCTCAGAAATAGTTCTCTCTTGATATCTTCCCTCAGTCCAGCCCTAAATCTAGACAAAGTGACTTCGTGGGCTTCACTCACATCACATCTCATTAGGTATTCATCAAAAGTAGTTATGTAGTCTGAGACAGATCGGTTTCCTTGTTTCAGGTTTTGCCATTGGTCTAACAGGTTTTGCTGGTATGAAATGGGTAGGTATTTATCTCTCAGTTTTTCTTTCATACCCTGCCAAGTGGTTATGGGCTCAACATTCCGTCTCCTAGTGGTTAGCTCAATGTTCCCCCAGTATAACCTAGCTTGACGCACTAATTTCATCTTGGCAAACTTGTATTTCCTCTCCTCAGACATAGCATACCACTCAAAGTATTGATCCATCTCACCCTCCCAATCAGAATACACCTTAGGGTTCAGACTACCATCAAAAGTGGGTGCATCTAATTTGATGTTCCTGATGAACCTATCATCTCTATCTTCAGGCTCTGGGTCAGGCCTCCTATGATTAGGTTCAGGATCTCTATATAAAGGCCTTCTAGGCTCCAGATGTGGGTGAGGCTGAGGCACATTAAAATCGGGGTCAGGAGTCCAATTCTGATGTCTAGGTTCTTCAAGTACTTGGACTCGGTCCCTAAGTTGGGTAAGATCCTCATGAATTTGTGCGCTAAACTGGGCCACAGTGTTTGTCATATCCTGATTCATTTTAGCCATACTTTCAGTAAGAGTTCTGATCATGGCCTCTAAATCAGGTTGGGTTTGACCAGGTTGATATGGCACTCCGTTTCTGGTAGACATGATGATTCAAGCAAGCACACAAAATGAGACTAGACTAAATCGACTACTGGATCACTAGACCTAAAGTCCAAACTAGATGCCCAATCAGAGTGGCAAGCTAGCCTGTAGTAACTCAGGACTCAGCCAGGCAGGTGTAAGGGGAGTGTTAGGTCCCTGATCGCCAATCCTAGACACCAATCAGTGATTGGCCAGGTAGGCGGACCAGCACACAAGCCCTTCGGGACGTAGTCCCTGAACCACCGTTCTAGACACTGAGTGCTAAGCACACACAGAATAACTCAGCAAACTGACTCAACACTAGCCTAGACCCGACCAATTGGTGTCCCTAGCCCACTATGGCAAATTAGGTCTAACTGATTTTAAATTAGGTCTAGGTTCGAATGATTGGATGGTGGTTTTGGGCTAAGGAGAGGTAATCAACTCCTCCCCTTATCTTAGATGCTCAATTGCCCTTAAGTAAATTATGAGAGGATCACTCCAAAAAAGAATTGAATTGCAGATCACAAAAAACAGAGTTGCTGTATTTTAATTCTCAGAATTTTTACCGAAACCAATAAATCACAGAAAAATTATGGAAAATAGGTTCAATTATACTGGTTTCAACGAAGCAAAAATCATGCAATTCGGAGTTTTATACAGGGAGAAATAATTCAGAAAATAGGACAATTACGGGCTGCAACTAGATTGTCTTCCCCGTTTATAATCCCTGCTACGAAGTTATAACCCAATGGATCCCCTACACGCCCTAGGAACACCCCGTGGAATGGGAGGAGGAGGCTTGCGCCTCACTTAGTTCCTAGGACCGGACGTCCTAGGGAGTCTACTTCGAGCAGACAAAATAAAAAGAGATCAATCAAAGCAAGCAAGCAAATCAGAAACCCTAGACTGGGCTCTGATACCAAAAATGATGCAGAACAAATAAAAGGATGTGATGCGGAAGTAAATTAAGATTAACTAATTTTTTTGTTGTTTTTATAGGTTTGTAGAAGTTGGCTTCAAATCAAAGAAAAGTTAACCTAACATTGAAAGATACTAATATGATAATTGAAAGCACAATTTTAAGGAAACTAAATTATCAGAGTAGTTTAGAAGCAACGGATCGCTGGGGGTTGAGAAACTCCCAGACCTAGGGTTTCACTCCGAGCTTTCAACAAAACAGAAATAAAGAGAAGGGAAGGTTTATCTAACCAGACAATGATCTTCACAGATTTTGGTGGAAGAACTCTCCCGAGCAGATTGTTGGATCCTCGGATTCAGATATCTTCGTAATGGATCCTCCAATACTGGTCCTTTGGCGGGTTGGCTTCTCCTGAACTCAAGATCTGGAAGAGAAGAAAGACAATTGATGGAATCAGAGAGTCAAGGAAAAGATTTACCAGGTTGATGAACTTGAAGATCGAAATTGCTGAAAACTGGATTCTCCTGGATGCTGATGTGATTTTCCTTGGAACTTGCTCTGGATCTGAAGTAGCCGGACTGGATCTGGATGAAGGTGGATGGCCTGGACTTGTAGAGAGAGAGAGGCCGTGGGAGATGGATGGATCTAGGGTTTGGTGGATGGAAAATAATGAAAGGTGGCTAGGGTTTTGAAATTTCAAGTGGCTAACCTAGGGTTTTGGATAAAGATGGAGATCTCTCACCTCCTCAAGGCTCCAATGGAACCCGGATTACCCCCTCACGGAGCTCAACACTTAGAATAGTGCGGAAGAAGAGAAACCTAGGTTGCTCAACACAAGAGAATAGCAAAAATAATTTTTCTTCATTGATTTTCTAAAGTTACAAAGAGAGGTCTATTATATAGACCTAAAATTTTCTCCTAGCTTGTACAAATTCCCATGTGGGACTAAACTCTTCCAACCCCTAGATTAGGTAGAAAATCCTCTCCCTTGGCTGACCAAGAGTCCAAAAAAAATTGGGACGGCCATAAAGGAATTGTTTTGGAACTTTTATGGCACCTCCTTTGGAGTTGGATTTGGATTTGGAGTCCTCTTCTTCTTATGGTATTTCTTCTTTTCTTCCACTCCAAGTTAAGCTCTTTGATTTTGATTTGAACTTCAATTAGGAGTAGGTTGGATGTCCTTCTTTGATTTCTTCTCCAAGAGAAGTTTTCTTCCTTCTTTGCTTAGGTAAATTAGGCAGGTGTGGGCGCCTCCTTTAATTTAGCCTCCAATTTGATTTTTTCTTCTTTGGATGTGGGGACCATGACACTGGGATGCCTCTATGGCACCTCCTGGACTCTGGCGTGTGCTCGGAGTGTGGCTGGGCATGTGGCTTGGAGTGTGGCCTCCACTTGCTTGAACCTTGAGTTGATTGGAAGAGAAATGTGGCACCATTTTGGACCAAATTGAAACCACATTGGGACTTGCACCGAGTCAACATGACTCAACAAAATTTAAATGGTGACTCAAGAAATAAATAAAATAAATAAACTGGTTGACCAGGTCAACCTTTATTACAAACCCTAATTTCTCGGGCAATGTCAATCAGAGATCCAAATGGAGCTCTGAAGTCTTCTTCTGAGTCTGGTGCCCGCACCAAAAACTGAGCCAAAGTCCCGTGGATACCTAGCTTTCTGCTCGGTGGTCCGATTGAGGCTTGGCTGGAGTCGTTGGATTCGTAGGAACTTGGGGACCTACAAAAGACCTGTCAGGGGTCAAAAATCTCAGAGGAGATCAAAAAAATAAAGGAAAATAGCAAAGAGAAAAGGAATTTTGGAGTGGGCGGCCAAGGCTCTGGAGGATTTGGCTGGCAGCAGGATGTAGTTGCAAACACCGGGAAGAACTCACAAAACCCCTTTATGCACACAGCAGGGTATCACACAAAAGTTGAAGGAAACTAAAGTATTTTCATATATCAAAAGTAATCTTCATACAAGAGACTAGGGTCCCTTAAATAGACCCTTAACCTTGGGCTCCAAGTAAGGGTACATTAGACATTACATAAGAATCCTTTTCCCTCTGAAACGTAGCTAGAAAATAAAAAATATTAGGTAGAAAAAATTCCTAAAAACTCTCTTGACTTGGTCAACAATCTAAGGATGCCTAGGGGGGCGTGTTGGACTTCTAAGAGCAGCAAGAGGCTGGCCCAAAGGGGCTCGGGTGCATGGGCTTGGGCCTCTGGAAGCTAGGGTGGCCTGGTAGCTAGGTAGCAGGAATATTACCTGGTATCTTGCTTCTTAAGGGCTTGGGCTTGTCGACTGGGCTTGATTTCTTTAGGCTAGGATGTAGATGGACCTCTGGAATCTTGGATGCACTGGTCTATGAATATACTTTGGCATCTAAAAGGGAATCTGGGTTTCTGGAGGGCATCTGCAAGGAATCAGGGTTTATGATTTTCCTCTTAGGTTCTTCAAATCATCAAGCTGGGTTGGACTTGGGCTAAACTTCCATGTCTTCAATCTGGTTGGACTTGGTCTTCACTTGTATGATGTATTCTTGAGTTTTCAGTGTAGTTGGATAGGACTCAAAAAAATAAAATTAGCTCAACATGAGCTAACTAGCATTGGACTGAACTAGCTCAACATGTGCTGACTAGTACAGAACTGAAATAACAACTCAAAAGACTCAAATAATAACTAAAATGGTCTTAGATGGGGTAGGCCCTTATTACAGATGGACTCATAAATTATTGATCAATCCATAGAGGGTTGAAAAGCCTTTATCTTATTCTAGTGCCTTTGGTGTCCCCACCAATTCTCCCGGGGTTGGAGGAACTCGACCCTATTGAGTGAAGATCAGACTGGCTCACATATCTCTCGAGAAGGTTTGGGTTGAGGCATTGCAAGCCCTCTCGAGAAATCCATGAATCGTTCAACTCTGGCCAGCCTTGCCATCGGACTACGAAGCGTTGATAGCCATGGCCCTGGATCGTGATGGCTTGAACATCCAGGATACGCTCGATCCGTTCTCCTCTCTCAGGCTAAATTTGTTAGTGGACACTCTGGGTTAGGGTCACTCACAACAGGAGGGGATAGGTCCAAAGGCCTCACTGGGTATCGCTGCTGGTTCCCTGTGCTCAACCAAGTCTGTAATATTGAAGGTAGAACTAATGCCTAAATCCGAAAGCAAATCTAACACCTAGGCATTTGATCCAACCTTCTCTATCACTTTAAAAGGTCCGGCTCTACGAGCATGAAGCTTCTTTTAGATCTAAGCCTAACCAAGATTGAATCCACTACATCAAATTCTTTGGTCCATCTTCGAGAATTAGCTAGTTGTTTCAAAATTAGTGCAGGTGGTGAACATGCTGGGCACATGCAGACTCCTAACAAATGATGCAAAGGACTCATACTGACACCTAACAGACTCGACTATGCATTCCTATCGAAGAAAATTTTATTGAACTCTTTGGATCTAAACCTAACAGATTATAGGTTCTCTAGGTTTGATCCTAGCTTGACATGCACATGAAAATTTACAGTGAACTCCTAGCAAATTTCAAAGAGTATGCTAGAAGTAAGATGCAAACTTAACATGCGTGATGAATGCATGCAGTATGCTAATCTCAGCTAAATACAATCTAATGATCCTAGAAATGCTGGAGGTGTCTAGAAAGGGCAGAAAATAGCAAGTGGATTCAAAATTAGTCTGGTAGGGTAGGGAAAAAGGTTCAAGGTTAGTTGGATAAAGTAGGATAAAAGAAGGGACGTCAGGGACTAATCCTAGACTAATAAGGCTAACCTTAGGGGGTTGCGGAATATCTATGGGGTCTACATAATGGAAGGATGGGTTATTAATCTCAGGGAAGAGGTCCTTAATGGGGACTATAGGAGGAGGCTCATCCAGAGGGTACTGATTGAAAGAGATCAGGTCCTTAATACATTCTTCAAGTTCTTGTATTTTAGGACTAGACTCTATAATTTGGCTCTCCTCTATGGTTTCCTCGGGTAAGGCTCTAGCAGTAGTACCTAGGTTCTCTTCCTCTATTTGTTCTTCCACTTTAGCTTTATGTTGGATGTGGTCAAGGCCAATTAGCTCTAGGTTGGTTTCTACCTGGGTATCTACTGGGTCAGCTAATTCAAAATCTACTAAAGGTGTCTCCTCTTCTCCCTCATACTCATCCACTAAGCTCGCATCAGTTTCATACACTTCTGTGTTAATGTAAGACTTGTGAATCTCAGGAATGGTTGGGGAAGGTCGGCTAAGAAAAAATTGGCTAGGTCCTAGTTTCTGAGTATGGGCAATAATCCTAGTAGGTTCAGGTTGTCTAAGGGGTAGTGGCTCACTAATGGGTTCATATTTAGGGGTACTAATCCTATGGGGTTCAAGTTGGCTAGGAGAAACCTGTCTAGTACTAGGCTGATACCTAGGAGTTATGGGCTCTCTGGGCTCATAGGACAAGGGTGCAGATCTATGGGTCATGGAATTATAGGATCTAGGGTCATAGGATTTAGGTTCAGCTCTATGGGTCTTGGGTCTACTGGGCTCATGGGATATGGGCTCATAGGTTCTAGAGTCATAGGATTTGGAGTCATAAGATCTATAGGTTGTGGGTATACTAGGTTTATAGGAAGTGGGTGCATAGGACCTATGTTCATAGGTTTTTGGTACATAGGTTCTAGGTTCATATAATTTGGATAAAGGTGGCTCAGGTTTGGATCTAGTCTGGGTGCTATGGGTTTTCTCTAGGGTTCCTTGTCGGGCATCTAGTTGATCAAGTCTATGATTGATGGATTGGACTAACCTCTCTCCAATGGCATCAATTTTAGCATCAAGATGATCCATGGATTTATCCATTTGTGAAGGAGGTGGGTGATATGAAACCTCTAATCTAGTGCTCATGCAAGATTCGATCAGACCGACTACAGCTGACAGACCTAGAGTCAAAACTAGGTCTCAATCAGGGTGGCAAACTAGCCTATAGTAACCCTATACTTAGCCAGGCCGGTGTAAGCGGAGTGTTAGGTTCCTGATTGCCAAGCCTAGACACCAATCATAGATTGGCCAGGTAGGCAGACCAGCACACAAGCCCTTCGAGATTGAATCCCTGAACCTCCATTCTAGACACTGAGCACAAAGCACACACAGGTTAGCTTGACACAATGATTTGACACTTAGCCTGGACCCGACCAGTTGGTGTCTCTAGCCCACTAGGGCAAATTAAGTCTAATCAATTTTAAGTTAGGCTTGGGACCGAATACAGGGGATGTGGTTTTTGGCTAAGGAGAGGTGATCAAATCCTCCCTCAATCTGACATAGAAAGAGTGCCCTTAAAAGTAGATTATGCAATGATGGCAGGCAGATGATGCAAATTAGGGTTTAGTATTTTAGCTATTTTTATATATGTAATTTTTTTTTTGTCCTTTTATAGAGATATGATTTGCAGAAAATGACCTAATATGCTAGAAACATACTAAAATTAGAAGATATGCAAAGAGATGCTAAACAAAACCCTAAAACTTCCAAACTTGTCTTGCTGAAAAAAATAGAGCTGAAAATTTGCAGGATGTATTTCGGCATGCAGAAAATTCACAAATAGAAATAAAATCTGAAAAAAACTCTTAAAATTAATTTAAATTATGATCAATCTAGAAAAATAAATTTCAGAATCTTTGGAGTTCTGAGTAGAGTTAAATAATTAAAAAAATAGAGTATATATGGACTAAAAAAAATTACAGAAAACAAGCCCTAATCTAAGCTCTGATACCAGATGATGTGGGACTAATATGCATGCAATTACTTTTATGGATTTTATATATGGGGTTAAGAGATTAAATCCTGAAAATTGGATCAAAATAAGTTATAGGGAATTCTCTATGAATTTTAGAAGTCAAGCATGCAGATTAGAACCTAGCAAAGCAGTAAACAAGGATCGCCGGGGCTGAGAAGCCTCGGTTAGGGAAAGTTCTCCTACAATAAAACTACTGGTGGCAGAGGGGGTGTACCTAACAATGTTTGAAGTGCCCGATAAAGATCACAGTGAAGGGATCTCTCGTTCCTCGATGGATGCGGCATGGAAAATAGAGACAAAGACCCGCGGATATCCGGCTTTCTGCTTGGTGGTCTGATTGAGGCTTGGCTGGACTTGTTGGATTCGTAGGAACTCGAGGACCTACAAACGACCTGTCAGGGGGTAGAAAACTCAGAGGAGATCAAGAAAATAAAGGAAAATATCAAAGAGGAAAGGAATTTTGGAGTGGGCAACCAAGGCTCTGGAGGATTTGGCTGGCAGCAGGATGTAGTTGCAAACACCGGGAAGAAGAACTCACAAAACCCCTTTACGCACACAGCAGGGTATCACACAAAAGTTGAAGGAAACTCAAGTATTTTCATATATCAAAAGTAATCTTCATACAAGAGACTAGGGTCTCTTAAATAGACCCTTAACCTTGGGCTCCAAGTAAGGGTACATTAGACATTACATAAGAATCATTTTCCCTCTCAAACCCTAGCTAGAAAATAAAGAAATATTAGATAGAAAAAATCCTTAAAAATTCTCTTGACTTGGTCAACACTCCAAGGATGCCTAGGGAGGCGTGTTGGGCTTCTAGGAGCAGCAAGAGGCTGGCCCAAAAGGGCTCGGGCGCATGGGCTTGGGCCTTTGGAAGCTGGGGTGGCCTGGTAGCCAGGTAGCAGGAATATTCCTTGGTATCTTGCTTCTTAAGGGCTTGGGCTTGTTGCCTAGGCTTGATTTCTTTGGGCTAGGATGTAGATGGATCTCTGGAATCATGGACGCCATAGTCTATGAATATACTATGGCATCTGGAAGGGAATTTGGGCATCTGGAGGCCATCTTCATGGACTCAGGGTTTCTGATTTTCCTCCTCGGATCTTCAAATCTTCAATCTGGGCTGGACTTGGGCTAAACTTCCATGTCTTCAATCTGGTTGGACTTGGTCTTCACTCGTATGATGTAGTCTTGAGTTTTTAGTGTACTTGGATAGGACTCAAAAAAATAAAATTAGCTCAACATGAGCTGACTAGCATTGGACTGAACTAGCTCAACATGAGCTGACTAGTACAGAACTGAAATAACAACTCAAAAGACTTAAATAACAACTAAAATGGACTCAGACGGGCTAAGCCCTTATTACAGATGGACTCATAAATTATTGATTAATCTACAGAGGGTAGAAAAGCCTCTGTCTTATTCTGATGCCTCTGGTGTCCCTACCAACTAGGCCCCAGAGCAAAGCAAGCCCAAGCCCATATGAAGATTCCAAGAACCAAGATACCTAGGAAATATTCTAGGCACCCCAGTCTAGGGTTGCTAGCCCACCAGGAGGCCCATGCACCCAAGCCCTTTGAAGGCCACCCAAGCCCAATGGAGGATGCCCCTTGTTTCCTTAAGTACAAGCCCAATCCCACCTTGGCTTCCAAGTCCAAAGAAAGGCCTTGACCAAGTCAAAGGAAGAGAGAAGTCCAAATAAGGAAAGGAGATTAAGTTTTATTCCCATTCAAATTGTATTCTCCTAGCTTTAAGCAAACTTGTAATCCCTCTCTCACTCAACTTTGTAATCCTATTCTAATTAGTAGAGGACATGGAAAACATTTATAAATACCCCATCCCTCCCCCTCTTGTAAGCATCTTTTATTCATGAATGAAACCCTGCTAAAATTTTAAGCTTGCTAGCTTATTCTTGTGTCTTATGTTGAGGTGTGTGAGTTTTGTTTGTGAACCCTAATTCATCCAAGCCTTAGCCATCCCAAAGCACTCTCTTCCAAACCATAACATGCCAAGGAGAAGAAGCCCTAAGCCATCCATCAGCAAGAGGCCTTCTTCCCCCTCTAGCCACCAGCAGCAGAAACCCTAATTCCCACCTTCCCTAACCCTAGTTTCTTTCTTTTCCCTTTGTTATTTGTTTTCTTGCTAACCTCTGATGCTTGCAAGATCCCTGTGGTATTCACCTCCAAGGAGGAGGCCCTCTTTGTCTCATGGAATGATCCCAGATAGCTGCCCAAACCAAGAAACTGAAGGCTTGTCTTCTAGGCGATAATCCTAAGTGCTATGTGACCCCTTCATTGACAGGATCTTTGAATCGGTGCTTGGTAAAATCCATCTCCCTCTTAATTTTTGATTTGTTTAAGGTACTCTATCCTAACTGGGAATTTCTCAATCTCTGAGATCTTTTCTTTTATTATTTTGCATGAGTTCTTATGCGGGTAGGTTTGATCTTGTCATTACTAGTTTACCTTCTACACTTGATTTCTTGACATTAGCCTGCAAATTAAAATTCTAACAAAATTATAAAAAAAATAGTTTTTACTTTTCTACAATCATAGTAGTCTTAGGATCATCTCACATCAGTTTGGTATCAGAGCATGTTTAGGGCTAGTTTTTGTATCCCATAATTCCTATACACAGTTTGTTGTTTTTATAGTTTCTACATGCAGGTAGATCAAAAAATTTTGATTTTTGTTTTGCTAGATTCTCATAATCGATTGTATTTTTCAAAATTTTATCATGATTTATTTCAACCTATAGACTTTTTTCACACCTATTTTCTTTTGCCCTAGAAACTTCTGCATCCTATCTCTACATTAGGGGTCTAATTTTTGATCTATTTCATCAACTTAAGTATTTTACTTTTTATTGAAATTTGCATGACATACTCTCTATTTAGTGTTGATAATTTTCATAATTTTTAATTATTTTTATAGAAACAAAAAATATAAAAATTTTGTATCTTAGAAAACCTAACAGAAATTTTGAATTTCTATAGATAGTCTGAAAACTCTAGGTTTTGAATCATCATCTGAATTTTTCTCTTCAAAAAATTTGGTAGGGATCATCTGCATTGATCATCCTCTATCTTGAAATTTTCTTGATTTTTCTATGCACCAAAAAATGAAAAAAATTCTACTTCCAAACAAATCCTAATTTATGTTCTGTATACTTGATTAAACCCAAGTATAATCAATTTCCAAACCCTACCTCACCCAAGCCCAAATTTTGTTTGATAATTTAATCAACTTAAATTTAATTTGACACCTCATAAAAGATAAAAAAAAGTTTTTTATAATTTTTCTGATTGTTATAGATTGCATTAGGTTCATTGAATGTTATCATCTCATTAAGCTAATCTTAAGGGCAGTCTCAACATCTCAGATCAGGGCAGGAGGTCATAACCTATCTTGGGCCCAAAACAACCACCCAGCATCAAAACCCAAGCCTTAACTAAAATCAATTAGCAACCTAATTGCTTTAGTGAGCTTAGGGACACCAATAGGTTGGGTCCGAATTGTGTGGGCCAACTAGTTCACCTAATTCCCCAGCTATTACTGAAAACTAGTGTCAAGGCTTGAGGTCCAGAAGCAAATGCCCAAATTGGACTGGTGGTTTCTAATTAGGACCTTGCCATAGGCAAGGGGAGCCTCCCACAACCCCACCTCTTACCTGGCCAGTGAAAGGATTAGCTGTTGAGTTAAGTTTAAGTTGAGTAGACCCATTCGATTTTAGCTTTAGGTCTAGCAAACTGTAGTCCATTTTCACTTTGGGTGCTTGACTGCATCCTACCATCTTGTTTGATTGATTGCATGACCTCCAGGTCAGGAGTCCAGTACAATAGTCTAAGCCCAAATCTAGTTCAACCATGGAACCTAATCTTGAAACTCTTCTAAAAGCCATGAATGAACAGATGTTTGCCCGTTTAACCACTCAGATTAACTAGTCCAACACCCAATCCGAAAACTAGTTTGCCCAGATGAACTTCAAGTTCGACCAATCCAATACCCAGATAAATCATAGACTTGACCAATTGATCCAATTGACTACCCAAACAACCCATAAGTTTGACCAGGTAGGAGATAATTAGGAAACCTAGAGAAAACCGCTAAGCCCTATACTAGATCTAAGCCTGAGCCTGACCTTAGGATCCATGCTGAGTCGAATCCTAGGAGTACCCAATACTCTAACCCATACCAGGAGCCCAATCCTAGGAAACCCAATCATGATTTCATTGATCAAGATAAGAGAGCCACAACCTATAGATCTGAGCCCAAAGCCTATGACTCTAGAACCTATGCACCCATCTTCTATGAGCCCAATAAACTTAAGATCCATAGAGCTGAACCCTTGTCCTATGAACCCAAGGAACCCCTAATCCCTAGGTATCAGCCTAGTACCAGTCAGGTTTTCCCTAGTCAACCTGAATCCCATAGGATTAGTACCCCTATATATGAGCCTAGTGTTAGTCCATTTCCCTTTAGTCAACCTAAACTGTTTAGGACTAGTGTCCCTAGCCCAAGACCAGATCCTAGCCAGCCCAACATGAGCCAACCCCAGCCCAGTACCACTACGACCCGTAGGGAAGATAAAGGCAAGTTTGTAAAGGTTCAGAAGAGTTCCAATACACCAAGAGTGTGTTTTAGATATCACAAACCAAGCTATTTTATTAGCCAGTGACTAGTCAGTGCCTTACACTTAGGTAAGTTAGATAAAGATGAGTCTGAACCCATTGTTGAACCTAATGTGGAAGTATATGAGGTTGATCTAAGTCTGGTAGCGGAGTATAAAGATGATGAGCCTATTGAAGATTTAGAGGAAGAAACTCCTGAGCCCAATGATGAATCTCAAGAAGACGTTAATGAGTTGAGTCTAGTAAAGATACCTATAGAAGACCTAGAATTAGTTGACCCAATAGACACCCAGGTAAAAGCCAACCCAAAGTTAGTCAACCCTAACCATACCTCGATAGAAGTCAACCGAAAGGTAGTTGACTCAGACCACACCTAGATTGAACCTGTAGTGGAAGACCTGCTAGAGGAAGAGAACCTGGATACTGCTACTAGAGTTCTACGTAAGGAGATACTAGAAGAAAGCCTAATTATAGAGCCTAGTCCTAAATTTCATGAACTAGAAGACTTAATTAAGGATTTGGCTTATTAGCACCCACAGAATGAATCTCCTTCTATAGTTCCCATTAAAGACCTCTTCCCTAAGATTAGTGACCCTTTCTTTCATTATACAAATCCTTTAGATATACCTCAACCCCGTAAGGTCAACCTCATTAGTCTTTGACTAATCCCGAAAACCCCTTCTTGTATCTTGTTCTTTCCAGTCAACCCCGAACTCTTTTCTTATTTTCTATCTTACCAGACTAATCCTGAACCCACCTCTTATTTTCTACCCTTTCCAAAAAACTTCTAATATTTCTAGGATCATTAGATTGCATTTTGTTGATATTAGCATACTACATGCATCCATTGCGCATGTTAGGTTTGCATCTTACTTCTAGCATACTCTATGGCATTTACTAGAAGTTCATTGTAAAGTTTCATGTGCATGTCAAACCAGGGTCAAACCTAGAAAGCCTAAAGTCTGTTAGGTTTAGGTCCAGAAGAGTCCAATAAAGTTCCTCTCAATAGGAATGCATAGTTGAGTCTACATTTTGTTAGGTGTTAGTACAAGTCAGGTGCATCATCCACATTTAGCATTAATTTTGAAACGAACTGGCTAATTCTCGAAAAGAGCCAAGAAATTTAATGTAGGAAATTCTGTTATGGTTAAGAAGCTTCATGCTCACAGAGCTGGACCCTTTAGAGTGGTAAAGAAGGAAGGTCCAATGCCTATATGCTTGATCTGCCCCTTGATTTAACCATTAGCTCTACCTTCAATATCGTGAACTTAGTTAAGTATAGGGAACCGACAGTGATTCCTAGTAAGGATTTTGGACATACTGCATCTTTTGATAGTGAACCTAACCCAGAGTGTCTACATATAAATTGGCCTAAGAAAGGAATACGGATCGAGCGTATCCTGGATGATCAAGCTATCACGACCCAGGGTCGCGGCTATCAATGCTACCTGGTTCGATGGCAAGGTTGACTAGAATCCAACGATTCATGGATTACTTGAGAGGACTTGCAACACCTCGACCCAAACCTTCTTGAGTAATACCAGAGCCAGAGTGACCCTTACTCGATGGAGTCGAGTTCCTCCCACTATGGGAGAATTGATGGGGATATCAGGTCAACCCTAGTTCACTATGGGTCCCTAAGTTTTGAGTCCCTTAGCCATGATTTCAATTTTATCTTTGAGTCCAATAATTAAGTCCTGTTAGCCCTTTGAGTATTGTAAGTAGGGCTTAAGTCAGTTAAGTCACTTGAAGTCCTGTAATTAGGGTTTTGATCAGTTAAGCCCGATTGTGCCCATTGAGTCATGTATTTAGGCCTTGAGCTTTGTTACAATTGAGTCCTATATCTAGAGTCGACTCATGCAATTAGGACTCATGAGTCAAGCTTGAGATTACATTCAAGCTTAGTTGAGCATGTCAACTCATTGTGAGCCATTTGTCAATTTTGAGCTCTTAATCATGTGTCAAGTTTTGTAACTAATCCAGTCCAGTTAAGTTGAGTGAGTCTTGTAATAAATTAAGTCATCTCAACCAGTCCAATTAAGTCCTGTAATTTGAGTCCAGTACAAGTCTAGTTATACAAGAGGAGGAGCATCAGTCAAAGCCTTCACCAAGCCCCAAAGCAAAGCAAGCCCAAGCCCATATGAAGATTCCAAGAACCAAGATATCTAGGGAATATTCTAGGCACCCCAGCCTAGGGTTTCTAGCCCACCAGGAGGTCCATGCACCCAAGCTCTTTGGAGGCCGCCCAAGCCCAATGAAGGATGCCCCTTACTGCCCTAAGTACAAGCCCAATCCCACCTTGGAATCCAAGCCCAAAGAAAGACCTTGACCAAGTCAAAGGAGGAGAGAAGTCCAAATAAAACAAGGAGATTGGTGCGGGCACCAGACTCAGAAGAAGAATTCAGAGCTTCATCTGGATCTTTGATTATCCTTGCCCGAAGAATTAGGGTTTTTGGTTTGTAATAAGAGTTGACTAGATCAACTCAATTTAGCTTGAGTCTATATTACCTGCATTTTATTTTGTTGAGTCATGTTGACTGAATAGTGGACTAGGGCTTCAACCTGGGGTGTTACATTTTCTCCCAAGGCCAAGCAAGTGGGCACCACACTCCCAGCCACACTCCCAACCATACGCCTGAGTCCAGGGGGCACCATATCTACATCCAGCAGCCTTTGGTCCCCACACCATAGATAGCAGCTTCCTTCTCTCATGCGCCAGTTGAGGAGAAATCCACCAGGAGTCCACAAATCAAGGGGGCGACCCAAGACTTTCCCAAGAGAACCAAACTATGAAAGGGAAGAAATTCTCTTGGAGAGAACTTCAAGGAGGCGCCCACTACCTGCCAAAAAAATCCAAAACAAAGATGGGAAGGACCTTGACTTAGGGAGGAAGAAAAGGAGGAGTCCAAAAGAGTTGATCATGGAAGGAAAGAAATCCTCTCTTGAAGACACAAGCAAGGAGGCGCCATCTACCTGCCTTTTATAACCCAAATCAATTTTTTTTGGTACCTTGGCCGACCATATGTGTATGGATTATCCTGATTTGTAGATCCCCTCCTTTAGTCCCACATGGGAAGATGTAAAACCCTACTCCCTTGTAAAGCCCTATAAATTAAACCCCTCTTGTAAGTTTAAATCAATCAGATGAATGAAACCAATTTTCTTTGTGAGCAAACTTTGTGTTTTCTCTCTTCCGTACTTGCATCCAGGTGTTGAGCTCCGTGAGGGAGTAAATCCGGGTTCCCCAGGAATCTTGAGGAGGTGTGAGATCTCCAAAACCCAAACCCTAGGTTAGCCACTCCACTCCCAAACCCTAGCCGCCCATCACCCTTTTCTTTCCACTAAGCCCTAGCATATTCCACCTCCCACGGCCTCTCTCCCCAAGTCTAGGCCGACCACCAGCATCCAGCTACAGTCCGGGTACTTCAGATCCAAAGCTCTTTCCAGTGGGAGTTGAATCAGCCTTCAAGAGAATCCGGATCTCAGCGACATCAACCTTCAAGTTCTTCGAACTGGTAAATCCTTCCCTGAGTCTCTGAATCCCTCACTTGTTTTTCTTCTTCCCAGATCTTGAGTCTAGGAGAAGCCGACCAAACCACAAGACCAGTATTGGAGGATCCATTGCGAAGATAGCCGAATTCGAGGATCCAACAATCTGCTCGAGAGAGTTCTTCCATCCAAATTATGAGAAGATCACTGTCGGTTGGTAAACCATCTCTCCTCTCTATTTCTGTTCTGTTGAAAGTTCAGAGCGAAATCCTAGGTCTGGGAGTTTCTCAACCCCCAGCGATCCGTTACTTCTGAACTACTCTGATAATTTAGTTTCTTCTAAATTGTGCTTTCAATCCTTACCTAGTTTCCTTCAACTTAGTTTAGCTTTACTTTGAGTCAAAGCCAATTTCTGAAATATAAAAAAAAAGAAGAAGAAATTAATCCTAAATTTACTTCCGCATACGCTTCTTTGTTCTTTGTTCTACATGAGAGATCAAGTTTAATTCCCATTCAAAATGTATTATCCTAGTTTTAAGCAAACTTGTAATCCCTCTCTCACTCAACTTTGTAATCCTATCTTAATTAGAAGAGGACATGGGGAACATCAATAAATACCCCACCCCTTCCCCTCTTGTAAGCATCTTTTATTCATGAATGAAACCATGCTGAAATTTTAAGCTTGCTAGATTGTTCTTGTGTTCTTGTGCTGAGGTGTGTGAGTTTTGTTTGTGAGCCCTAATTCATCCAAGCCCTAGCCGTTCCAAAGCACTCTCTTCCAAACCATAACATGCCAAGGAGAAGAAGCCCTAAGCTATCCATCAGCAAGAGGTCTTATTCCCCCTCTAGTCACCAGCAGCAGAAACCCTAATTCCCTCTTTCCCTAACCCTAGTTCCTTTCTTTTCCCTTTCTTATTTATTTTCTTGCTAACCTCTGATGCTTGCAGGATCCCCGTGGTATTTAACCCCAAGGAGAAGGCCTTCTTAGCCTCCTGGACTGATCCCAGATAGCTGCCCGAACTGAGAAACCGAAGGCTTTTCTTCCAGGTGACAATCCCGAGTTCTATGTGACCCCTTCATCGATAAGATCTTCGAATCGGTGCTTGGTAAAATCCATCCCCCTCTTAATTTATAATTTGTTGAAGGTATATTGATGCAGGATGACTCTAAGATTGTAGGAAAATAGTAAACTAATTTTATATATTTTTTTAGAGTTTAATTTTTAGGCTATATTCTCGAAATTAAGTAAAGACTAGCAAGGAAACTATCAATGCAAAGAATCATCATGCAAGTGTGCTCATGCAAAATAATAAAAGTAACAGGACTGGAGAATTAAGAAATACCCAGCTTAGGATAGTTAACTTCAATCAAATCAGATAATAAAAGAAGGGAAGGTTTCTTACCATTCAAAGATTGAAAACTTTGTAGTGGAAAGGATAACTCACACTCTGATTGGAGCATGGAAGAAGCTTCAGTTCCTTGAATCAGATGGCTAATCTGGACCTGGTTTGAAGGCAAGGAAAGCCTTCTCTGGGAAGGTGAAACGCCTCGGGGATCCTGCAAGCATCACGGGTCAATCAAAATAGTAATTAAACAAAGGAATGAAAACTAGATTTTAGAAGGAAACAAAATTAGGTTTAGGTGTGGATGTCCTGGGGAAGAAGCAGTTGCTTGACTGGGATAGCAGCTAGGGAATCTTCCTTTAGATGTGGCAGATCTTTCAGGATGCAGGTAGAAGCTAGGGCAATAGGGTTTCGACCAAGGGATATAAGGAGAGCACTCAAGAATAAGAACCAAACACAAGAACAAGACAATATCTTAGAATTTCAGCAAATTGTATTCATAAGAGAAAATTACTTACAAGAGGGTGAGGGGTGGGGTATTTATAGAGTTCCCATGCCCTCTCCAAACTAGGATTACACATAGGTTAACAAGCCTTTTCCTAGTTAGAATACATGTCCTTTCCTAGCTAGGTTAGAATTATAAAGCTTATAAGAACTAGGAATCCTAACTAGGTTAGACTGGTCTTCTCCTTCCCACTTAAGGACACCTCCCTTCGAGCTTTGACTTGGTCAACCCTTCAAAGATGCCTAGGGGGGTGTGTTGGGCTTCTAGGAGTAGCAAGGGGCAGGCCCAAAGGGGCTTGGGCACATGGGCTTGGGCCTTTGGAAGTTAGGGAGGCCTAGTAGCCTGGTAGCTGGAATATTTCCTAGTATCTTGCTTCTTAAGAGCTTGGGCTTGATTTCTTTAGGCTAGGATGTAGGTGGACCTCTGGAATCATGGATGTCCTGGTCTAGAAATATATTATGGCATTTGGAAGGGAATCTGGGCATCTGGAGGGCATTTGGAAGGAATCAGGGTTTCTTGAAGGCATCTTGGATCCTGTGGTGTCACATAAAATCCAATAATCTGATGTAGTGGCCTCCGACTCTTATATGTGGCCTGGTGGAACTCCAAAATAGGGTAACCTTTTCTCTTGTACAAAATATGGACTTATACTGGACTCATGGCTAAAGTACAGGACTCAAAACTGAACTAAGGTTGAGGGTTGAGACAAATCAACTAATCTCAACATTTTTTATAGGACTACATCTTAATTGATTACAAAATTTCCAAAACATTGACACATGACTCAGTAAACCAAATAGGGCCAAGTAAAATCTGTGTCTGATCCTGGTGCCCCCACCAATTAAATTTGGACTAATGCAGGACGACTCTAAGATTGCTAAACATGCAGGAAAAATAGTAAAATAATTTTTTTCATGATTTTTATAATTTAGGTTTGTAGGCTAAATTTTTAAATAAAAGTAAGAACTAGCAAGAAGAATAGTAATACATAGAATAATCATGATCGTAAAGAACTCATGCAAGATAATAAGTAGCCAGGACCCGAGAGTTGAGAAACTCCCGGTTTAGGATAGCTTATCTTCATCAAATGAGAAATTAAAAGAATGGTAGGATGTTACCAATCAGTAATTTGAAGAACTTCTGATGAAGAGATCACACAGCACTCTAATTGAAATCTGGATGATGAAGTTCGGTTTCCCTTGAACTGATGATTGATTTGGATGGTCCTAGAGGCAAGGAAAGGCTCCTATGGGGAGGTGAAACACCTCGGGGATCTTGCAAGCATCAGGGATTAATCAAAATAGCAATTAAATAAAGAAATGAAACTAGGGTTTAGAAGGAAACAAAATAAAGTTTAGGTGTGGGTGTCCTAGGGAAGAATCTATTGCTTGACCAGGATAGCAGCTATGGCATCTTCCTCTAGACGTGGCTGATCTCCCGAGATGCAGATGGAAGCTAGGGAAATAGGGTTTTGGCCAAGGGATACAAGGAGAGCACTCAAGAATAAGAACCAAACACAAGAACAAGACAATGTCTCAGAATTTCAGCAAATTGTATTCATAAGAGAAAATTGCTTACAAGAGGGGGAGGGGTGGGGTATTTATAGAGTTCCCATGCCCTTTCCTAACTAGGGTTACACATAGGTTAACAAGCCTTTTCCTTGTTAGATTACATGTCATTTCCTAGTTAGGTTAGAATTATAAAGCTTAAAAGAACTAGAAATCCTAACTAGGTTAGACTAGTCATCTCATTCTCACTTAAGGACACCTCCCTTTGAGCTTTGACTTGGTCAACCTTTCAAGGATGCCTAAGGGGGCGTGTTGGGCTTCTAGGAGCAGCAAGGGGCTGGCCCAAAGGGGCTTGGGCGCATGGGCTTGGGCCTCTAGAAGCTGGGGTGGCTTGGTAGCAAGGAATATTCCCTGGTATCTTGCTTCTTAAGAGCTTGGGCTTGGTGCCTTGGCTTGATTTCTTTGGGCTAGGATGCAGGTGGACCTCTAGAATCATGGATGCTTTAGTCTGGAAATATACTCTGGCATCTGGAAGGGAATCTGAGCATCTAAAAGGAATCAGGATTTTTGGAAGGCATCTTGGATCCTGTGGTGTCACACAAAATCCAATAATCTATGTAGTGGCCTCTGACTCCTGGATGTGGCCTGATGGAACCCCAAAATAGGGTAACCTCCTCTCTTGTACAAAATTTGGACTTATAATGGACTTATGGCTAAAGTACAGGACTCAAAACTTGACTAAGGTTGAGGGTTTAGACAAATCAACTAACCTCAACTTTTTTTACAAGACTTAATCTTAATTGATTACAAAATTTTCAAAACTTTGACACATGACTAAGTAAACCAAATAGGGCCCAGTAATCTATGTCTGATCCTGGTGCCTCCACTAGATCTCCCGGGGTGGGAGGAACTCGACCCCTTCGAGTATGGGTCAACCTGGCTCTCATAGTGCTCGAGTAGGTCTGGGTTAAGGCACTGCAAATCCTCACTAGTGATCCACGAGTCCTTAGATTCTGGCCGACCTTGCCACCATACCAAATACCTCTGATAGCCTCTATTTCGGGTACTTATGGCTTGATCGTCCAGGATTCTCTTAATCTTTTCCTCACTATTTGGCCAATTGGTTGGTGGACGCTCTGGGGCAGGCTCACTCTCAATGGAAGGGATAGGTCCAAAAGGCTCGTTGGGAATTGTTGCTGGCTCCCTATACTCTACAAGATCTGAGATATTGAAGGTGGAACTAATACCTAAGTCAGATGGTAACTCAAGCACATAGGCATTGGGTCCAACTCTATTTATTATTTTGAATGGGCCAGCTCCGTAAGCATGAAGTTTCTTTATGGTCTCTGGAGGGAACTATTCAGGCCTAAGCCTGATCATCACAAAATCCCCTGCAAAAATTTTTTTAGCTCTTTTTCTAGAATTAGCCAAGTTCTTATATAATTCGTTACTTTGGTTTATCTTTTGGCTAATTTCTTTATGCAAATCCCTAACATGTTGTGCAAATGACTAGCTGACTCGGAAACTTGTGCATGTGAGGGTAAGGGGATCAAATCAAGAGGTTTATTTGGTTTGTTTCCATGCACAACCTCAAAAGGACTCTTCCTTATGGACCTATTAATAGAACTATTGTAAGCAAATTTAGCTCGGGGTAACAATAGGTCCTAATTTCCTGTGTGTTCACCTACAAATCATCTAAGAAGGTTTCCTAAGCTTCTGTTCACTACCTCGGTCTGACCATCAGTTTATGGGTGGTAGGCTATAGAAAATTTTAATTTGGTTCCTAATAAGTGCCAAAGGGTTTTCCAAAAATAACTGGTAAAGCGAACTTCCCTATCTGATACTATAGTTTTAGGCAATCATGTATCCTAACCACATGGTCAAGGAAAAGACGAGCTACTCTAGATGCATCAAAAATTTGAGAGCAGGGTATAAAATGGGCCATTTTGGAAAACCTATCGACCACTACGAATATTGAATCATGTTTCCTAAGGGTCTTAGGTAGGCCTAAAACAAAGTCCATGCTTAAGACCTACCATGGATGTTCTGGTGTGGGTAGAGGGGTATATAATCCAGTATTTTGTTTCTGCTATTTCGTAACAGCACAGGTTCTACATCTGGATGCTATATTGGCAACGTCCCTCTTTAAACTAGGCCAAAAGAACTGGTCCTCCATAGCTAAGATAGTCTTATTTCTTCCAAAGTGACTAGCAAGGCCTCTAGCATGGGTTTCCTAGATAAAGAATTCTCTAAAGGATGTCTTGGGAATACATAACTTATTGTTCTTAAACAAATAACCATCTTGAAGGGTGTATCGCTGTGGGTACTAGATGGTCCTTGGGCTAAGGATTGGAAAATTTCATTAAAGTCTAGACATGTTGTATATTCATCTTTTAACCTATCAAATCCAATGACTTCAGTGCTAACAGTATTCAACAGTAAAGCTTGTCTGCTAAGGGCATCAGCTACCTTGTTTTCAGTTCTATCTTGGTGTTTTAGTAGAAAGGTATAGGCTTGTATAAATTCTATCCACTTAGCATGCCTAGGATTTAATTTCTTCTGGGAGTTCAGAAATTGGAATGCTTCATGATCAGAATATTAAACAAACTCCTGGGGTAGCAAATAATGTTTCCAATATCTAAGAGCTTGTACTACCGCATAAAACTCTTTATCATAGGTTGAGTACTTTAATTTAGCCTCATCAAGTTTCTCACTAAAGAAGGCTACTGGGTGATTCTCTTGGCTCAGAACTCCTCCTAATCCGACTCCCGAAGCATCACAAGCTACCTTAAAGACCTTAGAAAAATTGGGTAACCTCAAGATGGGTGCTTGTGTCATCTTAGTTTTAATCTCTAGGAAGGCTCTATCTGCAGCTTTGGTCCATTCAAAGCTACCCTTCCTAATACAATCAGTAATTGGTGCTACTATGGTGCTAAATCTCCTAATAAATCTTCTATAAAAAGTGGCTAGACCATGGAAACTTCTAATTTCATGGACATTAGTGGGTACTAGCCATTCTACAATGGATCTGACCTTTTCAAGGTCATCTGCTACACCTTCAGGGGTCACCACAAAGCCTAGGAAGATAACTCTATGGGTCATGAAATCATACTTTTTTAAATTTGCATAGAGGTTCTCTTTCCTAAGGGTCAAGCAAACTTGTTTCAGATGTTCTATATGATCTTCCTTGGTTTTACTATAAATCAGGATGTCATCAAAATATACTATCAAAAATTTACCTATGAACATCCTAAGGGCTTGGGTCATAATTCTCATGAAAGTGCTAGGGGCATTGGATAACCCAAAAGGCATTACGGCCCACTCATATAGACCATCTTTGGTTTTAAAAGCTGTTTTCCATTCATCCCCAGGTTTAATTCGAACCTGATAGTAGCCATTCTTAAGGTCTATCTTTGAAAAGATTGTGGCTCCTACCATCATATCCAACATATCATCCAAGCGGGGGATGGGAAACCTATACTTCACAGTTATCTTATTTATGGCACGGCTATCAGCACACATTCTCCACGTGCCATCTTTCTTAGGGGTTAATAGGGCTGGTATAGCACAAGGACTTAGGCTCTCCCTAATAAACCCTTTTCTAAGAAGCTCACCTAAATGTCATTGAAGTTCTAAGTGTTCAGTTGGGTTCATCCTATAATGAGGTAGGTTAGGTAGGATAGCCCCTGGGACTAAATCAATTGCATGACGTCCCTAAGGGGTGGTAATTGGTCATTTAAATTTTTAGGAAATATATCATAAAATTCACTTAGGACTACCTTGACCTCTCGGGGGTACACTTTATCAATAGGATTAGATACTTCCTTTATAGCTAACATCCAAATAGTAGCGCCCTCAGATATCTCTTTCTCTAGCTCTTTTGCAATGATTAAGTTAACTCCAGACCTTTTCTCCTTAAGTAAGCTAGACCCTCTCTTAATTAATTCCTGAGGTGGGGTGGGGTTTATGATGATCTTCTTGCAAGTATTAGTTCGACCATAAAGAGTGGCATCATGATCATAAAGCCATGGCCATCCTAGGATGATACTACTTACCCCCATGGGCACAACATCACACCACACTCTATTTTGGTATGACTAAAGTTGGAGTTGAACTTGGCATCCGGATTTAATGGGTATAGAGGTGGAATCTATCCAAGATACCTAATAGGGGCTTGGGTGAGGAACTGGGTGTAAGCCTAGGGTTTTGACAGCCTTATGGGATATGGCATTCATATAGGTCCAACTATCTATAATTATTTTACACACCTTGTCCCCAATCTTCACTAAAGTTTGTAGGATATTGGTCCTACGCCAATCTTCCTGGGTTTTATTCTGGGACAAGATGCATCTAACTACCCCTGCAAGGTCTGTTTGTTCAAAATCCTCCTCATCACCTTCATATTCCTCAATTAAGTCTGGTTCAGCTTCATAGACCTCTTCTTCTACATCCTCATTGGGTTCAGGCTCATCTTCCACAAGCTCCCCTATGTGCAAAGACCTGGTGGGACACTGGCTGGCAAAGTGACCTACCATATTGCACCTAAAACAAGCATTGGGGCTAGGGCTTGGGTTCTTCTAAAAAGCTGGTGCCTTACCCTTATCATTCCTAAAAGATGATGAGTTACTTGAGCTAGCTTGACTCGGACATGGGTTTGGATGAGATGGAATAGGGTTAGGATGAGTTGGATTGGGGTTGGGTCGACTTGGGTTTGGGTTTGGCCGACTTTGGTTTGGGTTGAGACGAGTTTGGTTATAAATGGGTCGTTTTGGGTAGAACTAGCTCTTGTTGGACCTAAAGCTAGGAGTGTTGGATTTAAAGGGTTCAGGTCTCCGAACTACAGGTACTTTCTGGAACCTCTCAATGTTTTCAGCTACATGATAGGCATAAGCCATGCTTTCAACATCCCTAAGGTATAGCTCCTTTTGGGTTTCTTCTCTAAGACCATTTCTAAACCTAGAGAGCGTAACTAACTCAGGTTCATCTATGTCGCATCTTAGGACGCACTCATCAAACTAGGCTATGTATTCCTTCACAGTTTTAGTCCCTTGTCTTAATCTCTGCCATTGAACTAAGAGACATTGCTTATAGTATGGAAGAACATATTTAGCCCTAAGCTTTAATTTCATGGCTTCCTAGGTAGCAATGGATAGGTTGCTTATCTGATTATTGAGTCACTCTACTTGCTTCAAATATAATCTAGCTTGATTAGTTAGCCCGAGCTAGATAAATTGACACTTTTTCTCATCACTCAAGGCATAAAATTTGAAGTACCTATCCATACCTCCTTCCAAGTCTATATAGACCTTTGGGTCTAGGTTGCCATCGAAGGTGGGTGCATCTATCCTGATGCTCCTAAGAAGCCTATCATCCTGGTCTTGGTCCTCATGATTGGGTCTCCTGTGGTTTGGGTCATGATATTGATCCTGGTGTTGGTTTCCCCTATGGTTCTGCTCCCTAAATTGATCCTGGTTCTGGGGCCTTCTAGGGTTATGTTCTATAAAGGGCTCATGGTTTTGGACTACTCTAGGGTTATGAGAGGTAAAAAGGGTGGAATCAAAGTCTGGCTCGGTGTTAGACTCTTGGGTTTTCTCTACAGTCTCTAGTCAGTTCTCAACTTAGGCTAATCTAGTGGTTAATTGGTTGATCCTAGTGGTTGCCTGGTCAAATTATTGGTCCACTTGGTTGAATCTTTGGTTCAGTTGGCTTTGGGATTGGGTTAATCGGGTTATTTGGTCAAGCTTAGTATCGGATTGGTCAAGCTTAGTATCGGATTGGTCAAACCTATGGTTCATTTGGACAAGGGTTTGGTCAAGCTTAGTATCGGATTGGTCAAACCTACGATTCATTTGGACAAGCTGGGCTTGGGTTTGATCATGTTTGAGGTCCCTCTGGATTTCAGATTGGTCAAATTTGAAGTCCATCTTTTCACTCAGGCCTCTTATGAGGGCTTCTAGATTGGACTCCATGATTAGGCTAGGTTGGGGTGTAGACTTCTGGTAGTGGGTTCCTAATCTAGTGGTCATGCAACAAACAATCAATCAAAGTGATGTGGTGCCACCAAGCATGCAAAAGAGAAGAGAAAAAAGTTAGTACACTCTAGGGTTTCCTAGACCTAGAGCTAAAACTGGGTGGGTCAGCTCAACTTACACTTAACCTAGTAGCTAATCCTTCCTCTGGTAAGGTAGAGGGTGAGAGTGTAGTAGGCACTCTTGCTTTCGTAGGGACCCAATTAAAAACCACAACACCACTTAGGTCGTTTGACTTTGAACCCTCAGCCTTAGGCACCAGATTTCAGTAATAGCCATAGGATTAAATGCACTAGTTGGCCCACACAAATTAGACCCGACCTATGGGTGTCACCTAGCCCTCTAGGGTAAATTAAGTCTAATTAATTTTAATTAGGTTTGGGTAAGTATGCTAATGGTTATTTTGGGCCCAGGATAGGTGATGAAATCCTGCCCTGATGTTATATTGATTACCCTTAAGATTAGATTAAAAGATGATGAACATTCAATGGTCCTGATGTAATCTAAAATAATCAAAAATAAAATAATTTTTAATTAATTTATGAGATGTCAAGTTAGGTTTAAGTTAACTGGGGTTATCAAACAAATTTTGGCTTGGGATTGGGGTGTGTGGAAGTTGATTAGGTTGGGTCAGGTAAGTGCAGAAACTCAAAAAATTAGGATGATGCAGATTTTGACATAGATATCGATGCAAAAAAAAATCAAAAAAATTCTATGACAGAGGATGGATGATGATGATGATGATACCTACTAGATTTGATGCAAAAAAAAAAAAATCAAATGATGATGTAAATCCTAGGATTTTCAGACTGCTGCAGAAATTTTAGAATTTTGTTTGGGTTTTTAATATGCCAAGTTTAAATGATTTAGGTTTTATGTAAAATTAATTAAGAAATTTGATAAATTAAGGGACATGACAGACAACAATTCATGTAAATTTTGCAAAAAAATAAAATTCCTAGATGGTTGAAATCAGATGGAAAATAGGGACATAATGTAGTGAACATGATGCAGAAAATTCAGAAACTAGGGTTTCATGAATCAAATGCAAATGAAGACTATCCTAAATCCGCTCTAATACCAAACTGATGTAGGATGACTCTAAGATTACAGAAAAATAGTAAACTAATTTTTTTGTATTTTTTTAGAGTTTAATTTTTAGGCTATATTCTCGAAATTAAGTAAAGACTTGCAAAGAAACTAGCAATGCAAAGAATTATCGTGCAAGTGTGCTCATGCCAAATAATAAAAGTAACAGGACCCGATAATTGAGAAATTCCTAGCTTAGGATAGTTAACTTCAATAAAATCAGATAATAAGAGAAGGAAAGGTTTCTTACCAGTCAGAGATTGAAAACTTTATAGTGGAAAGGATCACTCACACTCTAATTGGAGCCTGGAAGAAGAAGCTTCAGTTCCTTGAATCAGATGGCTGATCTGGACCTAGTCTGAAAGCAAGGAAAGCCTCCTATGGAGAGGTGAAACACCTTGAGGATCCTGCAACCATCAGGGGTCATTCAAAATAGCAATTAAACAAAGGAATGAAAACTAAGGTTTAGAAGGAAACAAAATTAGGTTTAGGTGTGGGTGTACCGGGGAAGAAGCAGTTGCTTGACTGGGACAATAGTTAGGGCATCTTTTTCTAGACGTGGCTGATCTCCCAAGATGTAGATGGAAGCTAGGGCAATAGGGTTTCAGCCAAGGGATATAAGGAGATCACTCAAGAATAAGAACCAAACACAAGAACAAGACAATGTCTCAGAATTTCAGCAAATTGTATTCATAAGAGAAAATTGCTTACAAAAGGGGGAGGGGTGGGGTATTTATAGAGTTCCCATGCCCTCTCCTAACTAGGGTTATACATAGGTTAACAAGCATTTTCCTAGTTGGATTACATGTCCTTTCCTAGCTAGGTTAGAATTATAAAGCTTAAAAGAACTAGGAATCCTAACTAGGTTAGACTAGTCTTCACCTTCTCAGTTAAGGACACCTCCCTTTGAGCTTTGACTTGGTCAACCCTTCAAGGACACCTAGGGGGCATGTTGGACTTCTAGGAGTAGCAAGGGGCTGGCCCAATGGGGCTTGGGAGCATGGGCTTGGGCCTTTGGAAGCTGGGATGGCCTGGTAGCCTGGTAGCAGGAATATTCCCTGGTATCTTGCTTCTTAAGGGCTTGGGCTTGGTGCCTGGGCTTGATTTCTTTGGGCTAGGATGTAGGTGGACCTCTGGAATCATGGATTCCATGGTCTAAAAATATATTCTGGCATTTGGAAGAGAATCTGGCCATCTGGATGGCATCTGGAAGGAATCAGGGTTTCCGGAAGGCATCTTGGATCCTATGGTGTCACACAAAATCCAATAATCTGATGTAGTGGCCTCTGACTCCTGGATGTGGCCTGGTGGAACTCCAAAATAGGGTAACCTCCTTTCTTGTACAAAATTTGGACTTATACTAGACTCATGGCTAAAGTACAGGACTCAAAACTGAACTAAGGTTTAGGGTTGAGACAAATCAACTAACCTCAACTTTTTTTTACAGGACTCATTCTTAATTGATTACAAAATTTCCAAAACTTTGACACATGACAAAGTAAACCAAATAAGGCCTAGTAATCTATATCTGATCCTGGTGCCCCCACCATACGCTATCCTAACTAGGGGTTTTTGTTGCCCTGGTGGCTTTTCCAAGGGAGAGGTGAATTAGGAATTTAAAAAATTTAATCAGATATGTGCTCTTTGAAATCCCTTTTAGAGTGTTAGGTACAGTGACAAAGTAATTAACTTCAAAAGCTAAATAAGATCAGAGAAGCACAACACAAACACATAAAAATTATAGTGGTTCGGAGCATCCCAGCTCCTACGTCCACTACCCAAGATTATCACTTGGGATTTCCACTATATCCCCCACTAGAATATAGTCGGATTGTTTTAACAGGCTCACAACCCAAACCTCTATACTTTGGTTTTACCGGGATCACCAAAGAAACCCTACTTGATTTTACCAGGATCACGAAGTACCCAACACTTGATTTTTAACAAGGGCTCACCAAGAACCTATTTGGTTTTTCAACTGGGCTCACCAATAACCTAACAACTCAAAGAAGAATTGAAAAGAAAATATAACAAAATGACAAACAGATTTTTTGTCGAATGGTTGCCAATGCAGCTCGAGAGAAGCCCACTTGAATGCAGTTCAATGTGCTTTAATGGCTTCTTTGGCTTTTTTCCTAAGTGCTTCAAGCTTCATATAAAAGTTGGTGAAGACTTGAAGGCTATCTTGAATGCTCTTAGTGCTCTCTTCCTTGTTGGTTGGTTTGGATATTCAATAAAATATTAAATCTTTTTGAAACTCTCTAACTCCCTTTTTAAAGAAGTTCAGATCCCTCAAATATATAGCCTTCAATCATTCCAAGGTAGTTTAAGTCGTTGTAGATCGTTGGGATGTGATATTTGACCATTGGAGCACTTTTTGGATTCAAATTCAAAGTTCTGGAACTAGCCATTGCAAGTCTGAAATCGACCTTCGAGTCGACTTAGATCACTCGACTTGGCTCGGGTCCATAAAGGAGTTCTGCTTGAGTCGACTCTCTTCAATCGAGTCAGCTCGCTTGCACAGTGTCTTGATTCTTCACTCTGTAAGAGTCGGCTTGCCTTGATTCCAGTTGACTCAGATCTTCAGGCCTTCAAAATGTTAGTCTGGTCGAGTCAGCTAACTTCCACTCTTGTCGACTTGGATGGCTAACGTACCCTAATCCGTCTGGGCTCTGATACCAAGTTGATATGGGACAGAGAAGTGGGGGATCGCTGCTGAGTGTAGAAGTCACCAAGGGATCAGGACTTGTACTCAAGAACAGGGAACCAGGGCATCACACCCTCTCCAATCCGGAGAAAAACTCAAAACTCAGATCAAAATAATTTTTTAGTTTGTATTCAAAAGAAAAAGATACTTCATACAAGAGGGGAGGGATGGTATTTATAGATTCACCCCAGGGTACATGAATTGAGGGTACGAAACCCTGACTTGTGGGCCAAGAAACCCTGGTGGACCTGGTCAACAGTGGGCCTTTGTCTTGGGCTGGATCTCTCTCTTGCTGGCCTGGCGGCATGAAAGGATCCAGGTGCATGAAGGCCAGCTCTGGTTGGGGCGGCCTTGTGAATCTCCTGGCTACGAACTCTCCTCTTGTACATGATCTGAATGGACTCGATCGGACTTGACTATACTAAAATGACTGGACCTGACTAAGTGGACTCAACTGACTCAGTTATCTCACTTTATTATAGGACTTAATTGGCTCACTTTGACTCAAGTGACACAAGACTAATGGACTTGAATAAAATAAACTAAAATAGACTCTCGGTCTCCATCATTCACCTATGGTGGGGAGAACTCGACTCCATCGAGTCAAGCTCAGCGGGGTTGATGGAACCGAAACCAATCAAAAAAAAGACTCCGATGCTGCGTTCACCCATTTTTATTTTTATTTTTTTTTCAACTTTTTTTCTTTTCTTTTTTTATTTCTTTCATCTTTGCTCTAAAAATCATGCAACTCTAGAAGTCATGAGGTGATGAAATCCATGCTATTCCAAAAATTGTGCTGCTCAGAACCGTGCACTGAAGTCAACAACATGGGAAGGCACTGCTTTCACGTTCATGCTATCCCCTTTCATCCGTACAAACCGATTCTGTTGAACTTGGTGTGGTTCCACTGAGAGGGGGGGGGGGGGGTGAATCTGTGGATAAATAATCTTCTTCTCTTTCGTTTGGAATAATCACAAACACTTGATGGAGAAATATTATAGAGCAATAGAAAAATAACACCAATCAAACTAAACACACAAGAGGATTGTTCACCCGGTTCGTCTTAATTCCCAATCAAGACTACATCCGGTTAGGGTACTCAATCGATGTACCCCCAATACATTCAACTTCAAGGTTTGCCAGTTATGTTGGTCTTACATCCACATAACCCTCTAGGCTATGACCTGAGTACCTCCAGGATTTGATCACGACAACTGCAAACACAGTATCACCCTCTGCTTAAACAAAAGTAGATCAAAAGGAATAGACCCCTCTACGCAAACAAGAGTAGATCAACAAAGAAATAGTCCCACTATTTCAAGACACATAGAAATCACAATTATAAAGATAGGAGTAGATATCACCAGGAAGATTCTGTAGCAGAAGAAGGACTATTGAAATCCGACAGTCTAGGGTTTCTCCACAGTGGCTGCAATGTCCATTTCAGATTTCTCCACCCTAGCAGCAACTTTTTTTTTTTTTTTTCACAACTGCCACAACTATTTCATCACTAAGGTTTCTCCCAAGCAATTCTCACTAAAAAACCTATTTTTTATCCTTTCCTTTTTTGTTCAAGAATCCACCTCATTCACGTATTGCCCAAAAACCAAATCCCTGTCCCGCTCAAACTCCTCTTCCACTTTTTTCGGTTCAGCCAGTTCTGACTCATTGAATAGACCACTGTCATGATTTTGGCCATAACTTTCTTGTCCGAACTCCAAATCAGAGAACTTAGGCTTGATTTAAAGCTAAGACATAGGGCTACAACTTTTGTATACACTACAAGACCCAATTCTTAACACATTGGAACCAGTTTTAATTGGAAGGGAGAAGATTGAATTCTGAAAATCTGGACAGCAATAATCTCTGTTGTAGTCACCCGACCTTAACCCCCTCTATGCTAGTTACATTCTCCGGGGCAGCAATAATCTCTATCATGTCTAAGCACACAGACTACTCATGTTGCCAACAAGCTCAATCAAACTCAACTTGGCACAACAATCTCCCCCTTTGAGAATGTTTGGCAACATCCATACACGAGTAAAATTCTCCCCCTTTGCCAACAAAATCAAAGTAGTTGTTCATCTCTGCAATACACCTGTAACTTACTGCATCAAGATCTGGGAGTAGTGTACAACTACACAAGCATAATTGCAGTGTTTAATGTACGACGGTCCCCTGGAACATGTCCGGTTAAAAGTGTACACAAACATTAACAACATGCAATTTAGATTGTACAACTCCACTGCTAACCATGTGTCTGTGCTCCCCCTCACTTGAAACACAGAAATAGAAGCTCGATCAGAAACAAGAAGTTATCGACTTGTCAGTCCCTGGGTAGTTTAGGGTCATTTTGGACCGAAGCTAGTTTAGGGATTAGGCTTCAACAATTACTTCTCCCCCTGTCTCTTGGACATCTTGTAGAGTAGCCAAACTTTTTAGCCCCAACTTGGCACATAGATGATCGAATTGTTCTTTTGGTAGAGATTTTGTGAACACATCTGCAACTTGATCACTTGTAGGCACATACTCTAATTTTATCTCTTCTTTGGCAACTTTGTCTTTCAAGAAATGATACCTTAGCTCTATATGCTTCATTCTTGAGTGCTGCACTGGGTTCTTGGAAATGTTTATTGCACTAGAGTTATCACACAGAATCACTACTGGCTTTGGACTGTCAACACCAAAATTCTTCAATAGCTCTACCATGTATAGAACATGTGTACAACTAGATGTGGCCACCACATATTCAGCTTCTGCTGTGGATAGAGATATTGATTCTTGCTTTTTAGAATGCCATGACACTAGATTATCTCCCAAGTATAAAGCTCCACCGCTTGTGCTCTTTCTATCATCAACACAACCACCCCAATCTGCATTAGAATAAGCATATAATGTTGAAGAAGAATTTCTTTTGTAATACAACCCATGCTCTTCTGTGCCCTTCAAATATCTGAATATGCACTTTACTGCTTGCAAGTGAGCCTCTCTAGGATCTGCTTGATATTGTGCTGCTACGCAAACTGCATAAAGAATATCTGGTCGAGTGGCTGTCAAGTAGAGTAGACTACCAATCATTGATCTATATAGCTTCTAATCAACACAAGGAGAATTCTCCTCTTTGGATATCTTGCAACTTGTAGAAGTAGGCGTTCCCACAGGCTTGCAATCATCCATTTGAAAGTTCTTCAACATGTCTCTGGTGTACCTTGCTTGAGAAAAGAAAATGCCATCTGTTAACTGCTTCACCCGAAGACCCAAAAAGTATGATAGTTCACCAAGCATAGACATTTCAAACTTAGATTTCATCAATTCAGCAAACTGCAAGCATAATACTTCAGATTTTGCAGCAAAGATAATGTCATCTACATAGACAATCACAAATATTTTTTGATGATCCTCTGATTTGACATATAGATTACTGTCAACTGCACCTTTGTAAAATCCACTGTCTATCAAAAATCTGTCCAAATGACAATACCATGCCCTAGGAGCCTGTTTCAACCCATATAGAGCTTTCTTTAGTCTAAAAACATAAGTGGGGTCATCACCATACTAAAATCCCTCTGGCTGCTCCATGTAAACTTCTTCCTCTAGCTCACCATTCAAGAATGCAGATTTTACATCCATCTGATAGATCTTGAAATTCATGTGTGCCATTAAAGATAGAAAAATACGAATAGCCTCAAGTCGTGCCACTGGAGCAAATGTCTCATCAAAGTCAATGCCTTCCACTTGAGTGTATCCTTTGCATACCAATCTGGCTTTGTTTCTAATAATCTTACCATCCTCATCATGTTTATTTCTGAAGACCCATTTTGTACCAATGATGTTCTTTCCAATGGGTCTTGGGACCAGCTCCCATGTATCATTCTTTTCAATTTGTTCCAATTCCTCTTCCATAGCTTTTAGCCAAAATTTATCTTCTGTAGCTTCAACAACAGATCTGGGTTCAATTAAGGACAATAAAGAATAAAGATTTATGGCCACCATTCTTCTAGTTTTCACACCTTTGCCAACATCACCAATCACCAAACCTTCGGGATGATCCTTAGAATACCTCATCTCATCACCATCATTATGAGAATCATTATTGGATTCTGGGACATCTTCAATCTCATTTTTAGATTCAGATATAATTTCTTCAGCACTACTATGCACAGGTGAAGCTGGAACACTAGGAGTGAGCGATGTAAGTTTTTCTTCTACTTTCACATCATGACTCTCCATGACTTTAACAGTCCTCCTATTGTAACATTTGTAAGATTTTGAATATGAGGAATAACCCAAAAACATACCTTCATCACTTCTATCTTCAAACTTGCCCATATTGGTACCTTTTCTTAGAGTCCAACATTTTGACCCAAAAATTCTGAAGTAATCAACATTTGGTTTCTTGCCAAAAATAAGTTCATATGGAGTTTTGGATTCATGAGGACGAAGAAGACATCTGTTCATCACATGAACAGTAGTATGCACAGCAAATGGCCAAAATCTTTCAGATACCTTCCCTTCAGTAAGCATTGTTCTAGCCATCTCTTGAATTGTTCTATTTTTCCTCTCGGCAACCTGATTCTGTTATGGAGTGTGAGGTACTGTAAGTTGCCTTCGGATACCATGCTTCATGCAATAACAAGTCATCTCATCAGAAGTAAACTCACCTCCTCTATTAGTCCTAATGGATTTGCTTCTTCTACTCATTGCATTCTCTATCATCTCTTTGAATGCCATAAAATGCTTGAAAGCTTTATCTTTCTTTCTCAACAACGCAATCCAAGTCATTCTAGAGTAGTCATCCACCATCACCATAAAATATCTTTCACCATTGAAGCCATTATTTCGAGTAGGACCACAAAGATCAAGATGAAGAATATCTAGTGGCCTTCTAGTGTTGTGATCCATCTCACTATATCTTGATCTAGTCTACTTCCCCTTCTCGCATGCTTCACAAATATGATTTCTTGGCTTCTTGATGCTTGGTAAGTTTCTTACTGCATTCTTCCTTGAGAGTTTTGCCAGGTTTTCAAAACCAATGTGTCCCAACCTCTTATGCCATAGCCAATCTTGCTCTTCATTCACATGCATACATTGATTTGAAGATAATTTAGCAAGAGTGTAAAGATTTCCCAAGGTTCTGGAACCTCCTGCAACTAGCTTCCCTTTGCATGTTTCTCGAATCTCTACACCATCCTTCTTGAAAATCAAAGTGTGACCCATGTCACAGATTTGACTAACACTGAGAAGACTATGCCTAAGACCTTTCACATATAGGACATTCTGAATTCTGCCTGCACCTACACTCACATTGCCTTTTCCAACTATAGCAGCATTTTCATTATTCCCAAACTTCATAGTTCCAACATCATAAGATACCAATTCTGAAAATTGAGATTTATCACCAAACATGTGACTTGAGCATCCATTGTCAAGTATCCAAACTTCATCCCCTTTCTGTGCTTTCATAGCGGTTTGCACAACTAGAGAGTCTTGTACTTTCTCTTTACCTTTGGCAATCCATCACAATTTTTTCTCACTAGTTTCAGATTTTGAGGATGATTCATCTGAAACTTTCTTATTGTCAGATACCTCCTTACTCGCTATTCTCTGAGCTTGAGGATGAAAGATCTTCTTCTTCTTGCTCTGCTAATTTTGCTTGTATGCTTTCAGATTTTCAAAATGTCCTTGCAAAGCTTTGAGGATGACAAAATTTAAATTGTTGCTTCTACAATTTCTTGCCAAGTGACCCGGTTGACCATAATTATAGCATGAGAAAGCACCTTGATTTTGACCATATTTCACAGGAGGAGGAACAACAGCATATTTTTTTATGACAATTTGCAGAGATATGCCCTAGTTCACCACAAGTATAGCATTCTTTCATATAAGATAACACATTAAACAAATTAGAAAGTTTTACCTTGGGTGGAGAGATGGCCGCTAAGAACTTGCAAGTTGAGATCCGATGTCCATAAATGTTACAATGAAAGCAATGACCTGGAAAGAAATTATTTGAATTTGTATAAGAGAAACCCGATCTTTTAGGAAGGTTAGATGAACTTTCAGGCCTCATATGTTTCTTCTTAAGGATTTCTGGTTCTTTAAAGATTGTTGAACTGATAGGAGACACAGAGACTTCCTTCACAATTTGAGAAGTAGAATTAGATGGAAATATAGACCTCAAAGAGGAATCTTTCTCTCCTTTATAACCAAGGCCGAATTTCACTTGTGTGGGCCTCTGTGAACTAATCATTTGGTCTAATTTCCTGGAGGAGATATTCTGCACTTCAGCACATTCCAACTCACAATGAGAATCCTTTTCACTAACGAATTGAGAAAGCTTGCCCTCAAGTTCTTCAAGTCTGACATGCATCTGAGCAATTATTTCATTTGCTTCACTTAATTTTTTATGTGCCTCTTCCTTCTCTTGCCTTTCTTCATCAAAGTGACTTGCTCAGATGCATTTAATTATGTTCCTCTAACAAATCAACTTCAATTTCTGGCACCTCTTCTTCTTTCTCTTCAGATGAATTTTAAGCTACCATGAAAAGAAAAATTCCTTTGGAATTATCATGAATAGAGACTTGCTCCTAATCAGATTCATCACATGAGTCATCTTCTAGTTCCTCAGTCATGAAACTTCTCCCTTTTGTCTGTCCTCTGAAGTTCTTTGTCACTTTGGTAGTAGTCTCGCTGATTTGCACTTTGCTTTTAAAAGAAGCCTGAATATCTGGATTCTTGCCTTTGTCAGCTCTCATCTCATATGCAGTGAGAGACCCATGCAGTTCATCCCATGTGAGAGTGTTTAGATCTTTTGCCTCCTCAATAGCAGACACTTTAGACTCATATTTGGAGGTTAATGTCCTAAGAACTTTCTTGATCACAACAGAGATATCCATCTTCTCATCTAGACCTCGAATAGAAAGAACTACATTGTTCACCCATTCCAAGTATTCACTAACAATCTCATCATCATTCATGTGAAGTAATTCAAACTGAGCCCTGTAGATTTGTAACTTGGCTTCCTTGATCTTTGCATCTCCCTCATGCATATTATGTAGCTTATCCCATACCTCCTTAGTAGATTTGCAGTCAATAACTTTTGACATCTCAGAATTTGTTAGTGTTGACAACAATGCATTATGAGCTTTGGCATTCATATCAGCATGCTTCTTCTCTGATGGATCAACAATAGAGCCCTCTGTAACTGTATAGCCTTGCTTGATTGATTCCCATACTTCACTGCCCAAGACTTTAAGAAATAGCACATTCAAACTTTCCAGAAGGAATAATCCTTGCCATTGAAAGCAGGTGCCCTGTTGGACATATTTCCTTCTGATGCCATGAAGATCACACACAAACTCTCCAATTGAATAGATTGCACTATGAGAGCCCTGGCTCTAATACCAATTATTGAACTTGATGTGGTTCCACTGAGAGGGGGGGGGGGGGGGCGAATCAGTGGATAAATAATCTTCTTCTCTTTCGTTTGGGATAATCACAAACACTTGATGGAGAAATATTATAGAGCAATAGAAAAATAACACCAATCAAACCAAACACACAGAGGATTGTTCACCCGGTTCATCTTAATTCCCAATCAAGACTACATCTGGTTAGGGTACTCAATCGATGTACCCCCAATACATTCAACTTCAAGGTTTGCCAATTATGTTGGTCTTACATCCACATAACCCTCTAGGCTATGACCTGAGTACCTCCAGGATTTGATCACGACAACTGCAAACACAGTATCACCCTCTGCTCAAACAAAAGCAGATAAAAAAGAATAGACCCCTCTACGTAAACAAGAGTAGATCAACAGAGCAATAGTCCCACTATTTCAGGACACATAGAAATCACAATTATAAAGACAGGAGTAGATATCACCAGGAAGATGCTACAACAGAAGAAGGACCGTTGAAATCCATCAGTCTAGGGTTTCTCCATAGTAACTGCAACATCCGTTTCAGATTTCTCCACCCCAGCAGCACCTTTTTTTTTTCTTTTCCACAGCCGCCACAACTCTTTCATCACTAAGGTTTCTCCCAAGCATTTCTCACCAAAAAACCTATTATTTATCCTTTCCTTTTTTGTTCAACAATCCACCTCATTCACGTGTTGTCCAAAAACCAAATCCCTGTCCATCTCAAACTCCTCTTCCACTTTTTCCGGTTCAGCCAATTCTGACTCATTGCATAGACCACTGTAACAATTTTGGCCATAACTTTCTTGTACGAACTCCAAATCAAGAGAACTTAGGCTTGATTTAAAGCTAAGACATAGGGATACAACTTTTGTACACACTACAAGACCCAATTCTTAACACATTGGAACCAGTTTTAATTGGAAGTGAGAAGATTGAATTCTGAAAATCTTGACAGCAATAATCTCTGTTGTAGTCACCCGACCTTAACCCCCTCTATGCTGGTTACATTCTTTGGGGCAGCAATAATCTCTATCATGTCTAAGCACATAGACTACTCATGTTGCCAACAAGCTCAATCACACTCAACTTGGCACAACAGATTCAAGGTGGAACGGAGACTCTGGAGGGATGCAGCTGTCGGATCAGCTATCTCCGTTTGTAGGTGGAGGGGATGGACGGTCGACGAGGAGCGTGGCAGAATTTTGGTGGGGGCGTCACACAGACCTGTAGTGCAGGGGCTCCTAGTGGTTGGGGCGGGAAGGCACGAAGGGGTGGAGCTCACATGGCTATGGAAGCTTCGATCTGAGGCTGGAGGATGGCGGTGAATAAGGCGGTGGATTGGGTTTTTGGTGGTTGTCGACTACAGGGATGGATCCGGTGGGAAGCTGAGTCATGCAGATCTGCGACACAGGGAGGTCTCGACAGTCGGTGGCTGGGTGGAGCAGGGACTTCCGACATACTTCGCTGGCGGTGGTGGTCATGGTGGACCCGATAGAGGTTAAAGGTTGGTGGTGTGGGGATCAATCGTGCCGAAGGGATTGGGCTTCATGGGTGGAGGCATCGCTTTGGAGGCCTGGGGCGGTGCTGGTCGGTGGGAGGAACTTGGCCGAAGATGGGCTGTCGGTTGTTGGCGGTGGCTTCACAAATGGATGACACCGGTGGGGCATTAGGGAGGGTCACGGGACAGAGGCGGAGGAGTGGTTCAGGCATGAACTTCTAGATCGGCGTCAGTGGAGGCATGCTTCGCAGGCGATGGCAGTAAGGGTGTCGGCATAGAGAAGTGTCGGGAAGAAGAAACGTACCCTATTCTGTCTGGGCTCTAATACCAAGTTGGTGCGGAATAAAGAAGCGGGGGATCACTGGCGAGCATAGATGTCACCAGGGGATCAGGACTTATTCTCAAGAACAGGGAACCAGAGCATCACACCCACTCCAATACGGAGAAAAACTCAAATCTCAGATCAAAATAATTTTTTAGTTTGTATTCATCAGAAAAAGATACTTCATTCAAGAGGGGAGGGGTGGTATTTATAGATTCACCCCAGGGTACAAGACTTGATGGCTAAGAAATCCTAACTTGTGGGCCAAGAAACCCTGGTGGACTAGTGGGCCTGGCAGCATGAAAGGGTCCAGGTGCATGATCGCCAACTCTGTTGTGGGGGCGTGGTGAATCTCTTGGCTGTGAACTCTCCTCATGTACATGACCTGAATGGACTTGATCGGACTTGACTGAACTAAAATGACTAGACCTGACTATGTGGACTCAACTGACTCAGTTGTCTCACTTTATTACTGGACTCAATTGGCTCACTTTGACTCAAGTGACACAAGACTAATGGACTTGAATAAAATAAAATAAAATAGACTCTCGGTCCCCATCATGCATGGGTTTCCCAGACTAAGAATTCTCTAAGGGATGTCTTGGGAATACACAGTCTATTATTCTTGAACAAATAACCATCTTGAAAGGTGTATTTGTTATGGGTACTAGATGGTCCTTGGGCAAGGGCTTGGAAAACCTCACTAAAGTCTAGACTGGTTTCATATTATTTTTTTAACCTATCAAATCCAATGACTCAGTACTAACAGTGTTTAACAATAAGGCTCATCTACTAAGGGCATATGCTATCTTGTTTTCAGTTCTAGCTTGGTGTTTAGTGCAAAGGTATAGGCTTGTATGAATTCTATCCACTTAGCATGCCTAGGATTTAATTTCTTCTGGGAGTTCAGAAATCGGAGTGCCTCATGATCAGAGTAAAGGACAAACTCCTGGGGTAGTAAATAATATCTCAGTATCTAAGGGCTTGTACTACCGCATAAAACTCCTTGTTATTGGTTGAGTACTTAAGTTTAGCATCATTAAGTTTCTCACTGAAGAAGTCTATTGGATGATTTTCTTGGCTCAAAACTCCTCCTATGCCTACTCCCAAAGCATCATAAGCTACCTCAAAGACTTTTGTGAAATCAGGTAACCTCAAAATAGGTGCTTGTGTCATCTTGGTCTTGATCTCAAGGAAGGCTCTATCTATAGCTTTGGTCCATTCAAAATTATCCTTCCTAATATAATCAGTAATTGGTGCTACAATGGTGCTAAATCTCCTAATAAACCTCCTGTAGAAAGTAGCTAGACCATGGAAACTTTTAACTTCATATATACTAGTGTGTACTGGCCACTCTACTATGGATTTGACCTTTTCAGGATCAGCTGCTACTCCTTCGGGGGTCACCACAAAGCCTAGAAAGATAACTCTATGGGTTATGAAATCACACTTCTTCAACTTAGAATAGAGGTTCTCTTTTTTAAAGGTCAAGCAAACTTGTTTCAGATGTTTTAGATGGTCTTCCTTAGTTTTGCTATAAATCAGGATGTCATCAAAATATACTATCATAAACTTACCTATGAACATCCTAAGGACTTGGGTCATAATTCTTATGATTGTACTAGGGGCATTGGATAACCCAAAAGGCATTACAACCCACTCATATAGACCATCTTTGGTTTTAAAAGTTGTTTTCCATTCATCCCCAAGTCTGATTCTCACTTGATGATAGCCACTCTTAAGGTCTATCTTTGAGAAAATTGTATCACCGGCCATCATATCTAACATGTCATCAAAGCAGGGGATGGGAAACCTATATTTCATAGTGATTTTATTTATGGCACGACTATCAATACACATCCTCCACGTGCCATCTTTCTTAGGGGTTAATAGGGCTGGTACAGCACAAGGACTTAAGCTCTCCCTAATAAATCCTTTTCTAAGGAGTTCACCTACCTATCTTTGATGCTCTAAGTGTTCAGTTGGGTTCATTCTATAATGGGGCAGGTTATGTAGGGTAGCACCTGGGACTAGATCTATAGCATGTTGGACAGGCCTTAATGGTGGTAATTGGTCAGGTAAATCATCAAGGAATATATCATTGAATTCACTTAAGATTCCTTTGACCTCCTAAGGATACTCTTTATCAGATTGATCAGATACTTCTTTCACAGCTGACATCCAAATAGTAGTTCCATCAGATATCTCTTTTTCTAGCTCTTTTACAGTGATAAGATTAACTCCAGACTTCTCCTTAAGTGAGCTAGATCCTCTCTTGATTGTTTCTTGAGGTGGGGTGGGGTTTATGGTGATCTTCTTCTCATGAAAAGTAAACATACAAGCATTAGACTGGCCATAAAGGGTGGCATCATGATCATAAAGACATGGCCATCCTAAGATTATACTACTTACCCCCATGGGCACAACATCACACCACACTCTATCTTGTATGACTGAAGCTGGATCTAGACTTGGCATCTGGACTTAATGGGTATGGATGTGGAGTCTATCCTGGATACCTTATAGGGGTTAGGGTGGGGAACTGGGTTCAAGCCTAGGGCTTTGACAGCTCTATGTGAGATGGTATTCACACAGCTCCCACTATCTATAACTATCTTGCATACCTTATCCCCAATCTTCACAAAGGTTTGTAGGATGTTAGTCCTACGCCAATCTTCCTGGGTTATGGTTTGGGACAGGATGCATCTAACTACCCCTACGAGGTCAGACTGATCAAAATCCTCCTCATCTCCTTCATACTCCTCTATCAAGTCTGCCTCAGCTTCATAAACCTCTTCTTCCTCGGTCTCATTGGGTTCAAGCTCTTCTTCCTTAAGCTCCCCTATATGCAAGGATATGGTGGGACATTGGCTAGCAAAATGACCTATCTTGTTGCACCTAAAGCAGGCATTAGGGCTAGGGCTTGGGTTCTTCTGAAAAGCTGGTGCCTTATCCTTATCATTCCTAAAAGAGGTTGAGTTACTAGAGCTAGCCTGACTCAGACTCGGGTTAAGACGAGGTGGGTTAGGGTTGGGATGGGTTGGGTTGGGATTGGGTCGACATAGGTTTGGTTTCACCGACTTGGGTTTGGCTTAGGATGGGCTGGGTTAAAGCTGGGTCGATTTGGGTAAGCCTAGTTTTGGTGGGCCTAAAACTAGGAGTGTTGGCCTTAAAGGGTTCAGGTCTTCTAACTACAGGTACTCTTTGGAACCTCTCAAAATTTTCACCTACCTGATAGGCTTGGTCTATGTGTTCAACTCCCCTAAGGTACAGCTCCCTTTGGATATCCTCTCTGAGGCTAGCTCTAAACATAGATAGGGCAACTGACTACTGTTCATCTAGGCAACACTTAAGGGCACACTCATCAAATTGGGTTATGTATTCTTTAATTGTCTTGGTTCCTTGTCTATGTCTTTGCCACTAGTCTGGAAGGCACTGTTGGTAGTAGGGAGGAACATACTTTTCCCTAAGCTTTAGTTTCATGGCTTCCAAGGTGACAATAGGTGGATGGTTTCTTTGCTTATAGAGGTGCTCTACTTGTTCCCAGTATAACCTAGCTTGGTCAGATAGCCTAAGCTTAGCAAACTGACACTTCCTCTCTTCACTCAGGGCATACCATTGGAAGTATCTCTCCATGCCTCCTTCCCAATCTATGTAGACCTTGGGATCTAGGGTTCCATCAAAGAGGGGTTGATCTACTCTGATGCTTTTAAGGATTCTATCATCATGGTCCTGGTCTTCATAATTGGGTCTCCTAGGGTTTGGATCTTGATATGGTTCTTAGTGTTGGGCTATCCTAGGATTGGGCTCTACAAATGGGTCATGGTTTTGGGCTCTCCTAGGGTTCTGCTCTATAAATGGTTCATGGTTCTGGGCTCTCCTAGGATTAGGTTCTACAAATGGGTCATGGTTTTGGGCTCTCCTAGGGTTGGGTTCTACAAAGGGGTCATGGGTTTGGGCTCTCCTAGGATTATGGTAAGTGGAAAGGGATGAATCAGGGTTAGGTTCAGTATTATACTCCGGGTTCTTTTTATGGTCCCTAATCGGTTCTCTACTTGGTCCAATTTATTGGTTAGCTGATCAATCCTATGGGTTGCTTGGGTATTTGATTGGGTCATTTGATTGATCTAGGTAGTTAATTGGGCAAACTAGTTTTGGGATTGGATATTGGTTTGGTCGAACTAGCGGTCCATTCAGTCAAACCGGTCAGTCAAGGTTTTCATGAAGGCCTCTAGACTGGGTTCCATGGTTGAGTTGGGTTGGGGTTTGGACTGACTATACTAGACTCCTGACCTAGTGGTCATGCAAACGAGTAAACAATCAAGATGAAATGATGCAGCCAAGCATGCAAGGGTTAGTACAAGCTAGGGTTTCCTAGACCTAGAGCCAAAACTGAGTGGGTCGACTCAACTTACATGCAACTCAACAACTAATCCTTCCTCTGGCCAAGTAGGGGATGGGAGTGTAGGAGGCCCCCCTGCTTTCACAGGGACCCAGTTAAAAAGCACAACACCACTTAGGTCATTTGACTCTGGACCTCCAGCCTTAGATACTAGATTCTAGTAATAGTTGGAGAATTGAATGCACTAGTTGGCCCACACAATTCGGACCCGACCTGTTGGTGTCACCTAGCCCACTGAGGCAAATTAAGTCTAATTAATTTTAATTAAGGCTTAGGTTAGGATGATGGTGGTTATTTTGGGCCGAGGATAGGTGATGAAATCCTGCCCTGATCAAAGATATTGAATTGCCCTTAAGATTAGTTTAAAAGATGATGTACATTCAATGGCCCTGATGCAAACTAACAATAATCATAAACATAAATTTTCTTTTTGTCTTTTTATGAGATGGCAAGTTAGGTTTAAGTTGATTAAGTTAGCAAACAAAATCTGGCTTGGGATTTGAGGGGTTTGGCAGTTGGTTAGGTTAGATTCAGTCAAGTATGCATAATTCACAGAATAAGAAAATTAGGATTCGGTTTGATGCAGAATTTGACATAGTTTTTGATGCATAAAAAATCTAAACAAATTACAGGATAGAGGATGTATAGTTATTATGATCTCTGCAAATTTGATGCAAAACAAAAATCGGTTGATGATGAAACTCCTAGGGTTTTCGAACTGGTACAGAAATCTCAGGATTTTAGTTAGGATTCCTAAGATGTAGTAATTTTATAGTGTTTTGTTAAAAATAATTTAAAATAATTATAATTATAAGAACTAAATATAGAATATGTCGTGTAGATTTCATAGAAAAATAAAATTTCTAAGATGATGAACTAGACCAAAAATCAAATACCTACTGCAGATGATAGGATGCAGAAAAATAACAATGAATGTTTTTAGGGTCTTTTGATGAAGATGCAACTATCCTAAACTAGCTCTGATACCAAACTGATACAGGATGATCCTAGGACTGATGCAGATGAAAGAAAAATAGAAAATCTAATTTTCTAAAATTTTATGGATTTAAGTTTGTAGGCTAATAATCCTGAAAGCAAGTTAAGAATTGCAGGCAAACATGTAATGAAAGAAACTATCAACCCGCAAAAGACACATGCAGAATAATAAAAGATAGGATCTCAGGAATTGAGAAATCCCTAATTTAGGATAGCATACCTTTAACCAGTTAGAAATCAGGAGGGGGGAGGTTTGTACCAGGTAGAGATTGAAGATCCACTTGATGAAGAGTTCTCTCAGCACTCTGGATGGCGCCTGGAAGACAAGCCTTTGGTTCCCTGAATCAGAAGGCAATTTGGATTGGTCCTGATGGCAAAGAAAGCTTCCTCTAAGGAGGGGAAACATGTCAGGGATCTTGCAAGTATCAGAGGTTAAGCAAGAAACAGGTAATCAAAGTGTTGCCCAGGTGGCTACCCAAGAGGGGGGTGAATTGGGAATTTTAAAATTTAAAGCAGATAATGTGCAATTAAAAATCCCTTGCAAGTGTTAGGTGCTATGACAGAGTAGTAAATTGCAGAAGCTAAAATAAGAATGAAGAAGCACAACACAAATACACAGAATTTATAGTGGTTCGGAGCAACCCAGCTCCTATGTCCACTACCCAAGATATAACTTAGGATTTTCACTATATTCACACCCGAATACAGTAGGATTGTTTTACAGGATCACAATCTAAAACCTCTACACTTTAGTTTTAATGAGATCACCAAAGAAAATCCAACACCCTTTGATTTTGAACAGGATCACCAAAGAAACCCAACTTGGTTTTCATAGGATCACCAAGAACCTAACTTTGTTTTACCAGGATCACCAAGAACCCAACACTTGATTTTTATAAAAGGCTCACCAAGAACCTATTTGGTTTTCAATCGGGTTCACCAATAACCCAAGAACAATTCATGAAATGAATTGAAATAAATGCAACGATAAATGACAAACTCAATTTATCGGATAGTTACTGGTGCAGCTTGTTAGAAGTCCACTTGGATGCACTTGAATGAGCTTTAATTACTTTAGTGGCTTCTTTCCAAATTGCTTCAAGCTTCAGATCAGAGTTGGTGAAGACTTGAAGACTGACTTGAATGCTCTTATGCTCTTTTCCTTGTTGGTAGGTAGGATATTCAATAAAGCTATCTTTTCTTTGAAAAACTTTTCTAACTCTTTCTTGAGAGAAGTTCAAGTCCATCAAATATATGGTCTTCCATAACTCTAAGGCTGTTTGAGACGTTGTAGACTATTGGGATGTGACAAATAACCATTGGAGTACTTTTTGTCATTCAAAAATAAATTCTGGAACTAGCCATTGGATACCTGAAAGTGATATTCGAGTCGGCTCGGATTCCTTCGAGTCGATAGGTCGAGTCACCAAATCTTCAGTGCAGTCGGCTCTTTGTCTCAGGGTACAAAACTTCACTTTGGATGAGTCAGCTCTTGATAGCTCAGGTCGGCTCGAACTTCTGTCTTCGAAAAACTTGAACTTGAGGAGTTGGCTCTTTTGATCTTTGGTCGGCTCTTCTTCTAAGGTTCTGAAATCATCACTCTGAAAGAGTCGGATCATTGCAGTTCAGGTCGGCTCTCTTTCTCAGGTCTTTAAAATTAGGTCTGGCAGAGTCGACTCTTTCTGGTTCGGGTCGGCTTGCTTGGCTGTTCTCAGAAATTTTTAAAAACTAGACTTTGGAGGAGTTGGCTCAGACTTGTTCTAGTCAGCTCGGATTGCTGCGTACCAGAATCATTGTTGCATGCCATGAGGTGGAGTCATCTCTTCAACATGCTGGGTTAGCTCGAGTGACTTCTTCAGGATTTTTACAATTGAACTTAAAAGAAAACTCTCACCAACACTTTACATTTTTCATGCACATCAACTCAAAATAATTCTAAGGCACAAACACACAGAAGTAACCCTTTTTCATGATTTTTTCTTAGCTTTTTCATTGGGTTCTTCTTTACAAAAATAGATTAGAACACAACTTAAAACAAGAAGTAAAGATACAGGAGTTGAAGTTTGAACAAATAAATCATCCTACAAAAACTTGTAAACCACTTGAAGAGTTGTTAGAAATAAATGTACATGCTCCAATGTTTGGTTATCATCAAAATCACTTATGGGGTCAACAATCTCCCTCTTTTTGATGATGACAAAACACTGGGCATGAAAAATTCTTTACACTTACATGTATTAAAGTATTTGGAAATAAATATTCACATGTATTTGAGCTAACTGTATTTGTAAATAAGTATCAGAGATCTAATGATAAAATTGCATATCATTGATGTTAGTGCTTTTGTATATTTCAATGTATTAGACTTTGCACGTTTCATAATATCAGAATTAAGCATGGAGTATCAGAGTTTAAAATTTTGATAGAATTAAGATTAATTTTAGAGCAATCGAAGCAAGAGAAGGATTTAGAGATAAAGCCATTCTTTAAGAAAATCTCCTCCTTTCTCTAAGTTTTAAAATAATTAAGCAATTACATTCATTTGAATACAATCACTTTTGTGCTCCCCCTTTTTCATTCTTTTTATGCACTTTAAGAATAATTGGTAGGAAGCTCAACATAGATATCAAAATTTTCATGACAGCTCAATTATCAGTAATGATACCATTCTCTTCCTTTTTGTCAAACAATCAAAAAGGTATTTCAATAAAGCTTAGATTTTGAAATAGATTGAGAAAGTATTAATATTTGTTTGAGATAATTTCACTTTCTCAATTTGAAAATTCTAATTAAAAATTCATCACAGTTGTATCAGAAACATTGTATGATTGGAAGGATAACTTATCATAACAAAAGATCTTTCATTTCATTGATAAATATGCCATACAAAGTGTGAAAGAAGGTACATTCATTCAGTAAGATTTCTTACTAAGAAGTAAAGCATTCATATTAAAAAGTCAAATGTATAAAGATGTGATCAATACAACAAAAAAGGCTATCTAATCAACCTATTCTTCTTCTTCACTAGAAGAAGAGGAGCCTACCTCTATAACCTTATCAGAGGTTTTGGTTTTCAGGGGTTTAAACCTTAAATCCCTGAATCTAGTTCTAGCAGGGGCATTAAAAGTCTTAGTCTTCTTGGTTTTGAGTTTCCTCTTGGTCTCAACAGGTTTAGGTTTAGGTGGATCAAATGAAGGAATAGGAGAAGGTTGAACAGGAGTCTCAATTAACTCTTTGTTGATTTATACAGGAGCATCCTCAGTAGTGAATGTTTCCTTTGAATATTGCAGTAAGATACTTCTGATTTCATCTTTAAAGTTCTCCATTTCCTTTTCCATTTTCTTCTTGTGAAGCATTTGTTCTGATCTCATTTTCTGCAAGCTGGCATTAACTGAACTTCTCAAATCATCCAGTGTACAGTTCATATGATTTGTCAGTGTGTCAGAAATAGTTTCCATCTTTTGAAATATTAACTCCTTAAGTTTAGATGGAGTTATCATTGCTTGTTCAGATCCTTCTTCATCTTTGTTTGTAGACTTGTTGGCTTCAACATCAACAGGTTCATTATCATCTGAGGAAGTAGCAGCAAACTGACCAGACAATTTCTTTATCCACATTCCTTCTTGCAATTTGTACCCCATTCTCTTAAGTGAATTGAAGGAATAAGTGTCTAAGTGATGTAGAGGCTTGCCTATCTCATTGGTTAGATCAATTCCAGCTTCTTCAAATAGTAAGGTAAAAACCATACCTTAGGGTAGGCATGCTTTGACTTTTCTAGCTGCTTCTCTCATTGAATCATCGTTATGAAGGTAAGGTTGAGAGGTTCTTCTTCAATCAGATGTCCCATGAAAGTCATGTCCTTTTCACTTTCCCAATAGAAGCAACCTGTTCTGGGAAGGAAAATTCTGCTGACCATGTTGTAAAGAAGTCTCATTTCCTTTGACAGTAGGTTTGCTTGTACATGTTGAATGGAGCTTACATCATCTTTTTCCAAAATGAGCTTTAAAGTGTGTTCTCTATCAGTTAGGGTAAGCTCAGTTGCACCGTCTGTTGGCATTTCAAGCAAGTTACCCAACTTTTCTTCATCCATAATTATTTTGATTCCTTTGACAATTGACTCCAAATGGTACTCTTCAAGAATTAGGTTTTCATAGAAAGTTCATACCAGAGAGGGGTAGGTTAGAATGTCCAAAGAGCATAAATGCTTCCAGCCTTGCTTGTGTATCCAATTTCCGATCTTCATTTGCATTTCTTCTAGGAATGAGAAGTCAATCCTTCATCCACAAGTAACATGCCTATTGGCCATAGAAGTGGATTTCCTAGTCGGAGAAGATGTTTCTTCTTCTGGAGTGGACCTTTTTCTCTTTTCTCCTTTCCCTTTTTGATCTTCACTGTGTTTACTTGATTCTACCGCTTAAGGAATTTTTCGTTCAGATTTCCTTGGAGCCATTGCAGTGGGATAAAGGTTCTAGGGAATGGTTTTTGAGAAATTGGTAAAGTTTCCGAGTGGAATAGAGTGTGTTTGAAATAAAATGGAAAGAGTGAAGTACAAGAGAAGATTACACGGACCTACTTAAATAGTGATTTCTTGACATTCGAGTCTGCTCGCCTAACCTTAGGAATATTCAAGTCAGCTCGACCAGAGAAAACTCAGAGCAATCAGAATACCGAGTCGGCTAGGCAAGACTTCAGGTTGACCTAGTCAGCTCGACCAGAGCATAAGTAGGAAAAACTAGACATTCGAGCTGGCTTGACCATAGAAAATTGCTCGAGTCGACTCGAGCAGAAACTTTTCACAAAAAATGAAATAATTCAGAAATTAAATTTGATGGAATGAAATTTCAAGGAAAGTTGTTCAACAATCATGAGTAGATGTAGGAGGTTTTTTAGATAATTCATCCTTAATTTTTAAGAAAATTAGGTCGAGAAAATCTAGAGAGGATCACAAAGCCCTAATTCTCCTCTAAGCAATTCAAATCTATCTTGATTTAGTGGCTTAGTAAAAATGTCAGCTAGTTATTTTTCAGTTATGATAAATTCTAGTTCAATGTCACCATTCAAGACATGATCTCTAATAAAATGATGTCTAATCTATATGTGCTTAGTCCTAGAATGCTGAATAGGATTTTTGGTCAAATTTATAGCACTTGTGTTATCACACTTGATATAAATTTTGCATTGTGTAATACCAAAGTCTTATAGTTGTTATTTAATCCATAACACTTTTGCACAATAACTCCCTGCAGCAACATACTCTACCTCAGCAGTAGAAAGTGCTACCGAGTTTTATTTCTTACAGTGCCACGAGATTAAATTCAATCCTAGAAATTGACATGTGCCGCTAGTGCTTTTTCTATCAACTCTACAACCAGCATAATTAGCATCAGAAAATCTGATTAAATTCAAAGATGATTGTTTTGAAAACCAAAGACCTAGATTACTTGTACCTTTCAAATATCTTAGTATTCTTTTAATAGTCAGCATATATGTTTCTTTGAGATTACATTGAAATCTAGCACATACATATATACCATACAAGATATCTGGTCTACTTGCAGTTAAGTATAATAAGGATCCGATCATACCTCTATATAGCTTTTGGTCAACATTGGATCCGTTTTCATCTTTGTCCAATCTATAGGATGGGCTCATGGGTGTGCTCATTTGTTTGCTCGTCTCCATACCAAACTTCTTAATTATTTTCTTGGTCTATTTAGCTTTGTTGATGAAGATCCCTTCCTTTGTTTGCTTTACTTGAAGTCCGAGGAAGTAGTTAAGTTCACCCATTTGGCAAATTTCAAATTCTCCCTGCATTAGATTAGCAAATTCTTCACAAAAACTTTCATTAGTTGCACCAAATATAATATCATCAACATAAATTTGTACAACTAACATATCATTATTATTTTTTTTGATGAAAAGGGTTTTATCAACATTTCCTTTTGAAAAATTATTTTCAATCAAAAAAGTGCTAAGTCTATCATACCATGCTCTAGGGGCTTATTTCAAACCATATAAAGCTTTATTGAGTTTAAACACATGGTTTGGAAAAGCTTGATTTTCAAAACCTGGCAGTTGTTCTACAAAAACTTGTTCAGAGATAAAACCATTTAAGAATGCACTTTTTATATCCATTTGAAAAAGTTTAAAATTCATGTAGCAAGCAAATGCAAGAAGTAATCTAATGGCTTTTAGTCTTGCTACGGGTGCATATGTTTTATCAAAATCAATACCTTCTTCTTGACTATATCCCTTAGCCACTAATCTAGCTTTGTTTCTAATGACATTTCCTTGTTCATCTAATTTGTTTCTATAGACCCATTTGGTTCCTATGATTGGGTGGTCTTTAGGTCTATCAACTAATATCCAAACCTTATTTTTTTCAAACTGGTTTAATTCATCATGCATAGCCATAATCCAGTTTGGGTCATTTTTAGCTTCTTCTAAGGTATATGGTTCTATTTATGATACAAAAGCTAGGTAATCATGTGCAATTCTTTGTGCAGACCTAGTCCTAATACCTTGTGAAGGATCACCTATAATTAATTCTTTAGGATGGGAAGTAGCATACCTCCATTTAGTTGGTAGATCGGTATGATCCGTACTTATCGTTTCTTCTTCTTCTTCAATTGGTCTTTCATATATGCTCATATCTTCCATCTCCTTTTGAATTGTACTTGCATCATTTTTTATACACTCTTCTTTCTTAGAAGGTGAAGGGTTAGTTTCATCAAAAATAACATGCATTGACTCTTCAACAATAAAAGTCCTCTTATTAAAAACTCTATATGCTTTGCTATGTAATGAATAACCAAGAAAAATTGCTTCATCAGATTTAGCATCAAATTTTCCTAGATTATCTTTACCATTATTAAGCACAAAGCATTTACAACCAAATACATGAAAATAATTGATATTGGATTTTTTTTCATTCCAAAGCTCATAGGGGGTTTTCTTCAAAATAGGACGGATCAAAACATGGTTTAAAATATAGCAAGTAGTGTTCATCGCTTCTATCCAAAAGTACCTTGGAAGATTACCTTCATATAACATTGCTCGGGCCATTTCTTACAAAGTCCTATTTTTTCTCTCTACAATACCATTTTGTTATGGTGTTCTAGGAGCGAAGAAGTTGTGATCAATGCTATTTTCAATGCAATAATCATCGAAAAACTAATTTTCAAATTCAGTGCCATGATCACTCATAATTGAAATTATTGAAAGATTTTTCTGATTTGAAACCTTTTTATGAGATTTTCTAAATACTTTGAAGATTTCATCTTTATGAGAAATAAAAAAAATCCATATAAATCTAGAAAAATCATCTACAATCATAAGGACATATTTTATACCTTCTAGGCATATAGTCCTAGTTGGTCCAAATAAGTCAATGTGAAGTAGTTCTAGAGGTCTAGGAGTTGAAATCATATTTTTAGATTTAAATCTCCCCCTAGTTTGTTTACCCATTTGGCATGCATCACAAACATGATCAAAATCAACTTTAAACTTAGGCATACCATTAACTAGATTTTTGGAAATTAACTTGGCTATAGTATGCATGCTAGCATGACCTAATCGTCTATGCTAGAATAAACAAGATTCCTTGGTCTTAGCTTTCATTACAACTAAACTAGAACTACTTGACATGGCTAGATCATTTAGATCTACCACATAAATATTTTCAAGTCTATGTCCAATGAATTTACTACTAGAATCAAGAGAGTTTGTTACTATATACATAGATGATTCAAAGATAACTTTGAAGCCTTTACCACAAAGTTGACTAATACTTAATAAATTGTGCTTCAATTTATCTACTAGCAATACATTTTCAATGAAAATACAAGGGGTTATTTTGATCTTACCAATTCCAATTATTTTTTCTTTGCCATTGTCTCCAAAAGTAACCATACCTCCTTCTTTTATTTCCTGGATGATGAATTGATCTTTGTCATCCGTCATATGCCTTGAATAGCAACTGTCGAGATACTATATTTTCTTGGATTTCTGGGCTGCAAGACATTCCTGCATGACAATCAAGGAGTTCTTTTAGGTACCCAAGATAACTTGGTTCCTTGCAGGTTAGTTAAGGTGGTTTCCTTGAGAATCCAAATCTTTCTTGATTTATTAAGGACATTTCTAACAATATTACATTTGAAAACTTTATGTCCTATTTCTTTGCAAGCAAAACATCTGATTCTAGAATTTTGAAAAGACTTATACTTTGAAATTCTAGATGCATGAGATGCAGAAACAACAGGTTTCATATTTGATTTTTTTGGAACATACAAAATAGCTTTTGAAATGGAAGTAGAACCTTTGTCACAAAAACCTTTTGATAAGTAAGCTTGGGAACAAAATCTTTTTGTTTCACAAAAGTAGTCGCTGAAATCTAATTTGAACTTGATGAATTAAAACCAATTCTAGCCTTATTTCTAGAAGTTCTTTGTTCTTTAAGAATTAACTCAAGCTTATTAGAAGATAGAGTTAGCTTTTTAACAAGTGGCTTGAGTTTTTCAATCTCTTTTTTCAGCTCATTATTTTTTTCAGTAAAACTTCATTTTTGTCATGAAAATCATCATTCTTAGTTTTCAATTATTTATGGTTTTCAGAAAAGATATGAAGTTCTTTTTGCAGTAAAACATTCTTTTCTGAAATCTCCTCTTTTTCTTTGAGTAAAGAATCATTAGTATTCTTTAGAGATCTAATCTTTACTCCAGCTTTCTTGAATTTAGATAATAAATCATGAAATGCAAAATTTAACTCATCAAAAGTAAATTTAATTTAAGCGTTGGGGGAAGTTACATCATCCTCGAGACCCATTAGACATAAATTGGTTGTTTTCATGGTCTCTTCCTCTTCAGTTGAGGTGGATTCTTCACTGTCACTCCACGTGTCAACCATCACTTTCTTTTACTTCTTTTTGAAAAATTTCTTCAATAATGGATAGTCTGGATGCATGTGCCCCGGTTTCTTACATTCATAGCAGCTGGGGACTTGTTCCTTTTCTTTATCTTTGTCCTTGTCCTTTTCTTTGGAATGTTCTCCTCGTTTATGAAATTTTTTATTGTATCTTCCTTTCTTCTTTCCCATAAACTTTCTGAATCTCCTCACGACCATTGCAATATCTTCATCTTCTAGATCATCTTCGAAGGAGGTAGAGTCATCTTCTGTCTCTTCATCATTCTTTGATTCTAATGCAACCTTAAATACAATTATTTTCTTTTTTTCTGATCATCATCAGTTCTATGCTGCATAGCTAATTCATATGTGATGAGAGAGCCCATTAGTTCATCCATGGATAGGGTGTTTAAATCTATAGCTTCCTAGAAGGCAGTAACTTTAGCGTTCCATTTGTCAGGAAGTGATCTCAATATCTTCTGTACCAAATCAGCATTTGAATAAACCCTGCCAAGACTTTTCAAACCGTTAATAATATCTGTAAATCTAGTATACATGGCAGAGATATTTTCATTAGGCTCCATTTTAAATAATTCATAATTATGTACTAAAAGATTAATCTTTGAAGTCTTCACTTAGGAAGTTCCTTCATGGGTTACCTCAAGTTTATTTCAAATTTCCTTTGCTGAAGAGCAAGTGGAAATTCGATTATACTCATTTAAATCCAAATCACAGTAAAGCAAGTTCATTGCTTTGGCATTCAATTTCACTAATTTCATGTCGTGTTCATCCCATTCCTCTACAGGCTTAGGGACATCCACGCCATCAATTTTGATCATGGGAACATGTGGCACTTTAAGAATGACCTTCCATAATTGAAAATAAACATCTTGTATAGAGATTTTCATTCTTGCTTTCCAATAAGAATAATTTGTGCCTGTAAAGAGTAGAGGTCTATTAGTTGATTGGCCTTTAGCCAAGAATGTACTCATGGGATGAGCAATCAATCTTTACTCTAATGTAACTAAAGACATTGCTCTGATACCAGTTATTGCCTAGGTGGCTATCCAAGAGGGGATGAATTGGGAATTTTAAAATTTAAAGTAGATAATGTGCAATTAAAAATCCCTTGCAAGTGTTAGGTGCTGTGATAGAGTAATAAATTGTAGAAGCTAAAATAAGAATGAAGAAGCACAACACAAACACACAGAATTTATAGTGGTTCGGAGCAACCAAGCTCATACGTCCACTATCCAATATACCACTTTGGATTTCCACTATATTCACACCTGAATACAATAGGATTGTTTTACAGGATCACAATCCAAAATCTCTATACTTTGGTTTTAATGGGATCATCAAAGAAAACCTAACATTTTTTGGTTTTGAATAGGATCACCAAAGAAACCTAACTTGGTTTCCACAGGATCACCAAGAACCTAACTTGGTTTTACCAGGATCACGAAAAATCCAACACTTGATTTTTATCAAAGGCTCACTAAGAACCTATTTGGTTTTCAATCGGGCTCACCAATAACCCAAGAACAATTCATGAAATGAATTGAAATAAATGCAACAATAAATGACAAACTCAATTTATCGAATAGTTGCCAATGCAGCTTGTGAGAAGTCCAGTTGAATGAGCTTTAATTGCTTCAGTGGCTTCTTTCCAAATTGCTTCAAGCTTTAGATCAGAGTTGGTGAAGACTTGAAGACTGACTTAAATGCTCTTGTGTTCTTTTCCTTGTTGGTAGGTAGGATATTCCATAAAGTTCTATTTTCTTTGAAAAACATTTTTAACTCTTTCTTGAGAGAAGTTCAAATCCCACAAATATATGGTCTTCCATCACTCCAAGGTAGTTTGAGATGTCATAGACTGTTGGGATGTGACATATGACCGTTGGAGCACTTTTTGGCATTCAAAAATAAATTTTGGAACTAGCCATTGGATACCTGAAAGCAATATTCGAGTCGGCTTGGATTCCTTTGAGTCGGGTCGGATTCCTTCGAGTCGGCTTAGATCCTTTTAGTCGATAGATTGAGTTACCAAATCTTTAGTGCAGTCGACTCTTTGTCTCAGGGTGCAAAACTTCACTCTGGACGAGTCGACTCTTGATAGCTCGGGTCGGCTCAAACTTCTGTCTTCGAAAAACTTGAACTCGAGGAGTCGGCTCTTTTAATCTTTGGTTGGCTCTTCTTCACAGGTTCTGAAATCATCACTCTGGAAGAGTCGGCTCGTTGCAGTTTGGGTCAGCTCACTTTCTTAGATCTTCAAAATTAGGTCTGGTAAAGTCGGCTCTTTCTGGTTCAGGTTGGCTCGCTTGGCTATTTTCAGAAATCTTTAAAAACTGGACTCTGGATAACTCGGCTCAGACATATTCTAGTCGGCTCGAGTTTTACTGGAGTCGGCTCGATTACCTTTGAGTTTGCTCAGATTGCTGCATACCAGAATCCTTGTTGCTTGCCATGAGGTGGAGTTGGCTCTTCAACATGCTAGGTCGGCTCAAGTGACTTCTTCAAGATTTTTACAATTGAACTTAAAGAAAAACTCTCACCAAAACTCTACATTTTTTAAGCACAACAACTCAAAATAATTTTAAGGCACACACACATAGAAGTAACCCTTTTTCATGATTTTTTCTTAGCTTTTTCATTGGGTTCTTCTTTACAAAAACATATTACAACACAACTCAAAACAAGAAGTAAAGATGTAGGAGTTGAAGTTTGAACAAATAAATCATCCTACAAAAACTTGTAAACCACTTGAAGAGTTGTTAGAAATAAATGTACATGCTCCAATGTTTGGTTATCATCAAAATCACTTATGGGGTCAACACAAAGAAAAGAAAACAAGATATCAAGAAGAAGGAAGAAACTAGGGTTTAGGATGCCGACGGCTTGGAGAAGAAGCAAGCTTGCTATCAGGGGATGGCTTAGATTCTTCTCAAGGGTGTGGCTAGAGGGTTGAGGCATGGGAGGATTGCATTGAAGCAGGGGTCGGCTAGAGCACACAAGAACAATAAAAAAATACAAGAACACCAATACTAGAAAATAATTCACCAGAGTTTTATTGCATAAGAGTTGAATGCTTACAAGAGGAAGAGGGGTGGAATATTTATAGAGTTCCCATGCCCTCTCTTAATTAGGATAGGACCACATAATTTGAGTAGGAAAAGGTTTACAAACTTTGATTCCAATTAATATTCCCAAAGAACTTAGGATTAGAAATCCTTAATAGTTTAGGAAAACACATTCCATGTTCACCTAGTCTTCTCCCTCACTCCTTGGACCGATCAACCCACATGAAAACTCCTTGAATTCGGCCTTGGACTCTTGGGCAGCAGCAATTGGCATCCCTTCATGGGCTTGGATGAAAATCAAGTGGGCCTTGGAAGATGGGGTGCATGGACCTGGCATATTCCTGGCATCTTGGTTCTGGGGTGCATGGGCTTGACTCCTGGGCTTGGAATTTCTTGGCCTGGGGTGCTAGCATAACTCTAAAATCATGGGGTACCCTGGTCTGGGAATATACTTTGGCATCTGGAGGGTATCAAGGCATCTGGAGGGAATATGGGGTATCTGGAAGGAATCTTGGACCTTGGGGTGGCAAACAAGGCCCAACTGGCTGAAGTGAATGCCTCTAGCTCCTGGATGAGGCATGGTAGAACTCCAAAATAGGGTATCCTCTTCTCTTGTATAAAATTTGAACTGATACTAGACTGATACTCAAGTACAGGACTCAATGACTGGACCTTGACTGAACTAGGGTTGAGACAAATTAGCTAGCCTCAACTAATTATAAGACTCAATCTTACTTGATTACAAAACTTTGACACATGGCTAAGTAAACCAGATAGGGCCCAATAATCTATGTCTAATCCTGGTGCCCCCACCAACCACGCGTTCTTTGGAACTACCGAAGTTCACCCAACTTATGGACTCATTACCAATCCAACTTAATGGGAGGCTAGAACTTAGGCTATCACATAACTTAGTCCTTTTCATGGACCTAATAATTTAGAGGATTTAAATTTTGTGACACATGAAAAGAACACATGGACCTTGATCAAGAAAACATCCACTCAACTATTGGAGGGGTTCAATATCAAATAGGTCCATGGGCACCTTAAACCAGTTAGACTGATTAACCTTAGTTGACAAGGGTTAACTCGAATCAATAGATAATATAATCAGATCTGATTCACCATATTAGCCAGGTAAGTAAGATCAAGGGATGGGTTAAGCCAGGTAAGCCTCTTACCTTAGACACCAACCATGAGTTGGCCAGGTAAGAGTTAGCCCCAAAGAACCTTGATCACCAATATCAAACTTACCTTAGACACTAATTGGTTTACCAAACTCAATCAGACAAATCTAAAGACCCGGGCTCACCATGAAGTCATTAATCAAGTCCATTTAGATGTATAGATTGATCTAAGTAAATATAAGAGAGATTTATTGAAGAGAGACCTAATTCAACCTTTAATTAGTCTTGTCTCTAATTAATCCATTCATCTAAACCTAGGTCTAATCCATTTAAGGACCTAATTCTAGGTAACCCAATCAACCCATGGTTTATCAATCATGACTTAAGATTAGAATCACATCCTAAATCTTAAAAGGTTTTAAAAATACAACTTAATTCTTAATTAAGTGTATCATGCCAATTGAAATAGTTTCAATTAACCCAAATTTGAAACAATTTCAAAAATAAGTGAAACAATTTCACAAAAATTATGATCTTTAAATTTATTGTTTTGAGGTTTTCTGGTCGAGTCAGCTCATATAGGATGCTGGTTGGCTCATCCAGAAAACTTTTCCTTCAATCCACAGGGATGAGTTGACTTGAGCAGGGACGAGTCGGCTCATCTGCCTTAGCAAAAAATAGTAACTTCAAAATTCATGCCTTTTCACATGATCTTTTCAATATTTTAGATCATGCCCCTTTTAGATCTTATGTAAACATAGTTATGATCTACAAACATAGTTAAAACTATTTTAACCTATCAAATCCCACACTTTCTTCTTCATAAGGTCGTGACGTAGCGGCATTCCTACACACCATAGGAGAATCCCATCGAATGGGAAGAGATGGCATTTAAACCATACTTCTCCCCTATGACTGGACGGCCATGGCAAATACACCTTAATCCAAGTATATGTGAAGGATGTCAAACCGATTTCATACAAAAGCATTAAACTAAACATGCATTCAACCTGATGCTCTGATACCACTATTGCTGTGCGGAGGTAGGGTCGATACATGCAATTTAAAACTTTTTCTAAATAACATGATGCAGCAAAAAAAGATAAAACATTTTTATCTAAATATGTTAATCAAATTTACACCGGCCCTACACAGATCTTTATGCATATAGAATAATACTTGCATGAAATCAAGGATGCAAAGTAAGTAACTCATAGAACCATTCTTTGAATCACATGAGATGGTACTGAAGAACATTTCATCATACCCATAAGATAGGAATACATCCTTTACTTGGGAGGTGACGATCACCAGAAAGGGAAGTACTCCAAGGAACAAGATAAGCCCTGCGAGCAGTACAAATGTCCTGCCTCTATAGTTGTTCACACCGGGGTAAGGGGATTCTCCTCTTTCCTTCAAGGTGCTAGCCTCTCCGAAAACTATGTGGCAATGGCATACTCCTTCAACATTTTGAAGAATTACTTGTTGAACAAGGATGGAACAAAGCACCCAAGAACCCTTCCCAGAACAAGCTATCCCAAACCTTCAATAGAAGGTTTGCACACAGCAATCGCAAAACCAAAACCTTACATTAACTTGAGATTAAATCTCACAATCTCTCGAAGGTCAAGACTTCTGACCAAAAATTTGTTAGAGTCTCAACAACAATGAAGAAGGAACCATTCTACTTCTTTTAGCCCTCAAAATAGTCTTTTATATATAAAACCATAATGGGGAGATGAATGAAAGATAAAGAGGGAGTTTTTGGAGTCTCTTAGGATTCAAGGGTATTACAATCCTTGGACATCAGCAACTGATGAGATTAAAATTCTGAAGCATGAAGCATTAAGTGCCATAACCCTTATAGCTATTAATTAAGCATTCTTGGATTTTTTAGCAAATCCCATCAGGCGGGTCGACTCGCCAAGGGTCGACTCATTTGGCAGCTTTGACAACTTCTTATCAAAGGAGTCCGGAATGATTTCCAATCATTCCGAAGCTAACAAACCAAGAAGAAATCCCACGGTGTGTGATCCTATAAGTTCAAACACTAAACTGGTAGTATAGGAATATTTTCAGTACCAGCCAAAGTTGCCATCTAGCAATGACACTCGATGTCTAGATGGTCGAATGTTGCAGAGCAACAAGAACCTGTCGAATATGAAATACCACTGAACTTATTCCTTTAACCTTCTAATACTCTGGATGGCTCAGGGTTAAATTGCACAACCCTAATAAGTCCATCTCAATATGTCTCAAATAAAAAATCCCTGTAACTCTTTACAAAGACTACCCTGGCCAAGATCTTTTTCAATTAAGCCATATTAGGCATTCAATCCAAACCATTTAGAGAGGTCAATCTTATCTTGATCCTAAGACTGTTATACAAGTACTTGACTGTACCTAGCAACCTTCCATCACTAGATTAGAAATTCAGGTACTCTGGCACCTAAGCACGGTGAGTTGCTTGCAAGCTGCCATAGTGATCTCAAGTTAGAGGAACAATTCATGTCCACATTCTAATGCAAAACTTCTCTTTGGCAGAAAGAGAATCTTGCATGAGAGTTACACTCAGTGAAGTGTCGAACACAACACCTGATATCATACCAGCATCTCCTGCTACTTGGTCAAGAGGACAACCAACAGACATGACATCAATGATCTACTCTCGATATACCATCATCCCGAAATAGCATATCCTTTGGTCGTGAACAAGTTTATGAACTACACAATGTATCCTCTCTACATCGCATACAAGATAGCTCGAAGGATATCATCACATAAGAGTTCAATTAGGAAGATGACATGTGATGAACAACCAGAATAAACTTTTTACTCAATCGAATAATTCATATACATGAATCGCACAACTGTCTACAACCCAGACAATTTGCTTTGGGATAGACATTTACCAACATTGCCTCATGGATGACAAAGCTTGAGGTCCTTTAGCTTTGGGAACAATATCGATTCTCAAGCCACTTTTAGATTCATTCCCTTGGGATAGATGATCAGGTGACACCTAGTCCACTAGGTTACCTTGCTCTATACAAATTTTCTTCATGCAAGACTTAGACTCCTATTTCATCCTTTTATTTTGAATGTCCTCGATTCATTTAGAGTTATTCGGGCTCAGCATGCTTCAAATTTTTTTTGACTGCTCTATTCCTTCATTGTTTGTATTGCTAAAGAGTAGTAGTCTATTGCTAGACTGCCCATTAACTAGTAAACTACTCATGTAGGTTATTATGATCTTTTTCTCTTGATCATGAGATCAATGGTACTGAGAATGTGGCTCTAATACCACTAGTTGCTTAGACCGTCAATGCAAGATACAAGAGTAAAGACCATTGGGTTTTCAAAATCTTTTAGCAAATTTATGCACTTTGAAAATTCTTAAGTTAGGTGAGTCAAGTATTGGTGTGAGTTAAGCTAGATACAAGAGTAGAGAATCAAAAGCACACACACAAATACAAAAGATTTATAGTGGTTCAGTGCAATCCAGCACCTACATCTACTTTTCAAGATCCACTTGAGATTTCTACTATATTTTTTTAAGAATATAGTTGGATTATTTTTCCAGGCTCACAATCCAAAGCCCAATACATATTTATTTTAATACAAACAAATTCAATTAGCCTTCACAGGCCAGCCAATCAAAATCTTACACCAAAATCGAAGTTCAAAATCTCACTGAAACTAGTAATAGAAAAACAAGAACAAAAAAATACAATAAAGATGACAAACTCCTTAAGAGCATAGTTATTGCCAGTGAAGCTTGAGTTGAAGATGGTTGAATGCTTCAATGATTGCTCTTCAATGCTCTTTTAATGTCTCACTAATTGCTTTAAGAGAGTTGATTAGAAAATAGTTGAAATCTGTTGAGTTTTCAATCAAAGCTCTCTCACTTTTCTAAATATTAATTATGTTTTCATTGATTATCAATGAATATTATAATTTCTGATCTTAATCCTTATTTTTATACCTCTTTCCATGAATTTTCATTGGTTTAGAGGCTCTTTTAGCTATTTGTAGACATTAGAAATTAAAAATTAGCTATAAGAATCAATTTTCATGAATTTTGGAAGTTTATCGAACTACCATTGAAATGCAATCAGAGGGCTACAAGTTAGCTTGCCAAACGAGGAGTTAGTTCACTTGAAGAAATTCAAAAATTCTATCTTCTATATCTTTGAGAGAGTCAACTCTTTTGCTTTATAAGTCAGCTCTTCTACTTGTTTCAAAAAAACTTTCTTTCTGTATCACTAAGAGAGTTAGCTTGCTAGTCTAGGAGTTGGCTCATTTAAGTATTCAAAAAATTTAGCCTTCTATTTTTTTTAAGAGTTGAATCTTGCTCACAGGAGTAGGCTCGCTTGCTTGAAATAGAAAAATTCCTCCTCTATTCTACTGAGAGAGTCAGCTCACCTTTCACACAAGTCAGCTCATCTATGTGTTGGGAATGAAAGGAAAGTGCCCTAAAAGCCAATCTTATGTAAGGGCATTTTTGTAATCTTTCAACTCCTGTATGATATTTAATATATTAATAAAGGCATATTGTTTCATCATATTGCAACCTCTGGGCTTCCTTGGGACTGGTATTTGCCATGTGGCAAGTTGATGGGGACTGAGAGTCTATTTTATTCGAGTCCATTAGTCTTGTGTCACTTGATTCAAAGTGAGCCAATTGAGTCATGTAATAAAGTGAGACAACTGAGTCAGTTGAGTCCACTTAGTCAGGTCCAGTCATTTTAGTTCAGTCAAGTCTGATCGAGTCCATTCAGGTCATGTACTAAAGGAGAGTTCGCAGCCAGGATATTCACCAAGCACTCTCGGGTCCTGGCTAGTCATTATTCTGCATGAGTTTTTGTGGCTATGATAGTTTCTAGCATTACTAGTCATCATGCTGATTCTTTACTTATTTTCGGGTTATTAGCCTACAAATTTAATGTCTAAAAAAATACAAAAAAATTATTTTTCTATTTTGCATCAGTCCTAGAGTCATCATGCATCATAAGTGTGGATTAAATCTAGAAAGGAGGGGACATAGATATGGCTCGTGATGCATGAAGTTATATATCGGATGTGTTTTCAAGCCATATAACTTCTCTTCGGTCTTGAAAATACCTATATGATAATTTGGTGACTGGGCTTATCACATGCCCCTCATGAATCTATAAATAAGGGGAAATGGGATGAGTTTTAAAAAGATATTAGATTTCCACCGAAGTATTATTCTGAGCCTCTCTCTCTCTCCCTTTTTCCTCCTTTAAGACAAACATTGTCCCCTTAAGACAAGGTTGTTCTTTCTAGGACAAGTCTTAGGATTTAAGACATAAGCCTAGAGTGTCCTCAAGGAAGGCAATCTTAAATCCAAGAATGATTTTGGAGAGCATTTAGAGTGCCCTACAAGAGGGTAGGGTGTCCTACAAAGATCAAAGTCCAGAAGGCTGTCAAGAAGAGTCCTAGTCAAGCAAGCAACTAAAGTAGGAGTTCTTCCTCGGGTCAATTCCTATGTGGATCACCATTGGAGGGCTTGCACTTGTAAGCCTAGTAGAAAGGAGTGGAAAACAGCATTCCAAGTATTTTTCATGAACCATGTTAGTGATATTTTAGTTGTATATGAATGAGGGGATCTTGGGATTAGGGTTTCTAGCCAATAAGGGTTTTTCTTTGTGCAAGTTTTTGAAATCCAATGCATCATACATGCATGATGACCCTTAAGAAACCCATCAGGGAATAGTATCTCAAAGCCAATCATTTAGGGTATAGATGGTTATGCTATTTTGTAATGGTATATTAATTTTTTAATTGAATAAAAGTTATTCTTTTGGCTGTTCATCACATGTGCATTTTTTTGAAAAGAACTCTTGTATGATGGAGTCCTTAGAACTACATTATATTTGATACAGAGAGGATGTATTGAGAAATTCTTAAACTGGTTCATAACCAAAGGATACATTGTTATAGGAGATGATGTATCAAGCATAGGTTGTTGTATGTCATATTGGTTGGTTGTCCTCTTAACCAAGGAGTGTAGAGACACTGATATGACATACAGATGAAATGTATGACATCTTACCGAACGTGACCATCTACGGAGCTCACTTTTGCCAAAGGATTGTTCACGAAGCGATATGGGTATATGTGTCCCTCAGACTTGAGGTCACCATGGTAGCTTACAATCAACTCACTGTACTTTGATACCGGACTACCTGGATTTTTAATTCAGTGATGGAAGGTTTCTGGGTATAGTCAAGTACTTATGGAGTAGTGGTGGACCAAGATGGGATTGACCCCTCCAAATGGTTTGGAGTGAATGACTCACTATGTCTCAATTTAGCAAAACCATGGCCAGGGTAGTTTTTGTGAGGAGTCACAAAACCTGTAAGGTTGAGACACGATCTAGATGTACTAAATTAGGGTAGGTAGTTAAACCCTAGGTCATCCTGAGCATTATGAGGTTAAAGGGATGAATTATGCGATAATCATATACCAGAGATTCTAGAGAGTTGCTTTGCATCTTCGACCTATCCGGATATTATGTATCATTGTTAAATGATGACTTTGACTAGTTCTAGAAACATTCCAATGCTATAGGCTTAGTGTCGAACCCATGGGGTCACACACCATAGGGATTTCTACCTGATCTAAAGGCCAATCAACGATTGAGAATCGTTTAGCATCACTATGGGGTCAATATGATTGACCATGACCTAAATGTTGACACTTCTATAAGTCGACACTTGGCTATGTCGAGGATTTTTCACCAATTTTGATTAGTAAATTTTTGGAGCACTTATTTGCAATATGATTGCAATCTGATGGGTCAAGCCAAATCTGATTTGGCTTAGAATCAAATTAGATTTGATTTGTCATGCTCACTTTCATGTAAAAGATTCAAATTTGAATTTTGAATTCAAATTTCAAATCTTGGCTAAAAATAGCTCCAAGGTTTTTTATGGAATGCATTATTTAGAATGCAGATTTTCTCCCATATAAACCTAAAGCTAATTTGGTTCAACCCTTAACCCTCTCCCCCAATCACTCCTTCCATATCTCTCTCCCTCTTTGCTGCTACTATAAATAGGTGTCTTTATAGGGGTAGCAGAGTGAGTTGAGGTTGACTTTTGCTGGGCTCTTCTAAGAGAGGGAGGGAAGGTATCCTTAGAGTGGGGGGATTTGGTTTTTGGGTATGAGCCTACCTAGCAATCAAGCTAGAATTTGGGAAGAAAGAATTAGTTGGAAAGTATTCCACTTCTACTTCTTCTTCATTGTTCCCCAACCAGATTTTTTGATGGCTTCAAGAAAGACTTGCAGGTCCAAAGAAGGAAAAGATTGACCTCAAGGATCCTGAGGAGCTAGCACTCTAAGGGAGTTGATTGGGATCGAGCCTTGGTGTGAACTACCCATAGAGGCCAGACATTTATTTGGCTCAGCGGCTCTTCATCACCTATATCCAAATGTTAAAGGTAATGTACTCTTTCCTTTTCTTTGTTCTTGATATCTCTACATGCACTTTTATTATGTCGGATCCTGTTACAAGCAGATTGGTAGATCGACTTGATCAATCTACCAAGTTTTTTGCTGTGCTATATTTTAAAATAGTTTTAAAATATAGTCTGTCTGCCTGTTATGCCTTTTAAACTTTCATTGGTATCAGAGCCAGGTTGCTGTAGCATAATAACAATAGCATGTTAAGATATCATTAGCTTTCCTCACAAAGTACTTGGATTAAGGTGGATTTGCCATGGCCATCTGGTCATTGGAGGGAAGTATGGTTTGAAGGTCATCACTTCCCATTCAATGGGGTTCTCCTATGGCATGTACGAGTGCTGTGGCGTCATGACCTTATGAAGAAGAAAGTGTGAGATTAGACATGTTAAAATAGTTTTAATCTACGGATGTTTGATCTAAAAACTTTGAATAGTTCAAGTAAAATGCATGAATTTGAGGTCACTATTTTTTGCCTCGGCAGACAAGCCGACTCGACACCTACTCGTGCTGACTCATTTCTGTAGACAGAATAGTCAATCTATTCTGTGTTATGGATGAGCTGACTCGACCCCTGCTTTAGCTAACTCATCTCTGTAGATAGAATAATCTATCAATTTTTAGTTCTGGATGAGTCGACTCGTATTCTGTATGAGTCGACTCGACCAGAAAATCCTAAAATAGTGAAATCAAATTCTATATGCTTGTAAAATTGTTTTACAATATAAATTTAAATTATTTTGATTTATGAAGATTATTGAACTTAATTAAGAATTATGTTATCTTGAATGACAAAGTGATCTACGATTACGATTCTAAGACTCTAAGTCATTTCAATAACTGTTGCCCAGATATGGTGCCCAAGAGGGGGGGTGAATTGGGTATTTAAAAAATTTAAGGCAATATATGTGCTATCAAGTTTTAAGGTGAAGAGTGATAGTGCTTTAAAAATTGTGCAACGGAAGCAATGAAATAAAATGACAATTAACGAGCTAAAGAAGTTAAAGAGCAAGCCAATGCAAACACACAAAAAAATATAGTGGTTCGATGCACCTAGCACCTACATCCACTCCCCAAGCTCCACTTGGGAATTTCCACTATAATCTTTAGATTACAGCCAACTTGTTTTACCAGGCTCACAAGTCAAAACCTTACACACTTGTTTTGGCTTCGGGCTAACAAGCAACCCTAGTTGGTTTTATCAATTGGCTCACCAACAAACCTCACTCACTTGTTTTGGCTTCGGGCTTACAAGCAACCCTAGTTGGTTTTATCAATTGGCTCACCAACAAACCTCACTCTAGTTTCAAATTCCCTTGAAACTAGCTAAAGACAAAAGAGTATGAATACAATTAATGAAAACTAAACAAACTCCTTTTGAGCAATAATAAATTCGTTGAAGCTCTTGATGGAGACTCTTCAAGCCTTTTGTCTTGGAATCTTGGACCTCACTAAATGCCAAACACTTGAATGTTGGATTCCTCAAAGATGGAAAGCTTTTGGGTAGGGAATCTCTTGGTTTTCTCACACTTTTTAGCTTGGAAGTGATTGAAGGCTTTGTACTTTGAACCTATACTTTTTCACTTTGTCTCCTTGTCTTTTTTGAAGTTTGGTGGAGGTTAAATACCTCATTCATGCTGAAACAACTCCATAAGACCGTTAGATTCAAAAATATGGTCGTTTATGGCCGTTAGAAATCAAATCAGAAGTTCAGAAAAACTAGCCGTTATGCCATGAGTCAACCTCATGAGTCGACCTCTGGGTCAAGTGTCGACCTCATGAGTCGACCTCCAGTGTAATTTAGGCAAAAGTTCAGAATACCATAGTTCTGCCCATTTTGAATTCTCAGGCTATGAGTCGACCTCTGGTGTCGACCTCTGGACAGGTGTTGACCTCTGGACAGGTATTGACCTCTGGTGGTCGACCTCTGGAGCGTGCCACTGAGATTTTGCCGTGCCGGCCATGCTGAACTTTTCTTCTCTTCATGAGTCGACCTCTGGTGGTCGATCTTTGACAAGGTGTCGACCTCTGGGGGTCGACCTCTGATCTGAATTTTTCTGAAACTCTTTGAGATGTGCGTGCCATGCTTGAGTTTCTCTAAGCCTTTGTTTCTTTTGTCAAATATTTCTTAACAAGAAGGTCCAATTTGAGAATTTTGATCTTGTCCAAGGTAGAAGAGCTCTTTTCCAAATCAGGTAAACTTAGTTTCATCAATGTACTTTTGATACTCTTTTTGAATAACCTAAGTCCTGAAACTTTTATCTAGAGATGAAACATTAGTCCAAACATATACTCAACCTTTTGTTAATCATCAAAACCAAGGAGTCAAAGCCAACAATCTCCCCCTTTTTGATGATGACAAAACCTTGAGTATATATGCAATTAAGTCCAAGAGCAAAATATAGCAATAATAAAAATTCTCAAAGAATCCTTTCACGCAAGAGTATATCATAAAATTTTACTTTTCATCTTCTTTTTGTGAAAATATTCTCAAGAGTCAAAAGATTTTACTTTTCATTTATTTCTTTCTTTTTGTGAAAATATTCTCAAGAGTCAAAAAGATTTTACTTTTCATTTATTTCTTTCTTTTTGTGAAAACATTCTCATAAGTCAAAAAGATAAAAATCATATAAACTCTACTACTCATAAGACGGAGTCTCATAAATACATATATACTTTTCTACTCCCCCTTTTTGTCAAGAATCAAAAAGTCATTTTTGTTGTGAAAGATATATTAATGAAACTTATGTTCAATTACAATAAAGTATAAAATACATGCTCCCCCTCAATTTGTGCATTCAATACAACAAAGTATTCTAACTTAAGGGTTTAAGAAGATAAATGCTAAGAGCTGGTATCAGATAAAATGGCACAATATAGATAAAAGCAAATGTATTCAGTTACAAAATTGCTTACAAGGTAGGCACAAAACACTGATACAACAAACCATACAAAGCAAACTAAATACAACAAGTAAATCTATGAGGCTACTCCTCATCAGAAGGTATGTCAAAAGATACAGGAGCCATGATCCTAGATGAGGATTTTGGAGTCCTATGAGAGGAACTCCGAGTCCTCAGAGAGGGACCAGTCCTAGGGGTAGTCCTACGAGATCTATAAGTCCTAGGTAAGGGCTCCACAGAAGTCGAGACAGAGGCAGTAGCTGAAGGAGTGGACGGATCAGCATGCTGAGTAGACTGAGCTGGAGTCTGCCTGCTGACTAGCTCATAAGCTGTGGGATCATCGATGTCTGTCTCTATATGCTCATCTATGTCATCCGGAATCCCAGTGATAGTCTCAAATAGTGACTCTGTAGGCTCAATATCAACTGGCACAGCTGTGGCTGGAGGATCTGAACACTGAAGATCAGTGGAAGGAGGATCAGCTGAAGGGGGAATCTCTGGAATCGGCTCTGCAGGTGGAACATTAGAACTACCTGCTCCAGGCTGATCTCCATCACTGTCACTGTATCCACTAGAGTCATCAGCATCATCATCACCATCATCATCATCATCATCATGTGGAGGAGATACTGTCGGATCTGCAGTCCCTGATGGTAGTGCTAATCTCAGTAAGCTGAGGATCTGTCTGAATCCTGTATCCATACTAGCTGAGAGAGCACTAATGCGTGTGTCTATGTGTATCCGCAGATCATGAAGCTCCTGCCGTACACCAGTGATCTCTGTCCGGATCTCTGAAATCTGATCAGTCACTCGCTGCTCGAAGTCCGATATCCTCACTGAAGTCCTCCGTGGTGTAGCAGTAATAGTAGGTGCCGGAGCTGATGAAGGTGGTGGCGAGAATGGCTCAGCCTCCGCAGTCTCTGTCTCTGGTGCTGGGCGAGGAGGTGTACCATGATCAGTAGGCCCTGAAGGCCCTGCCTCAGCAGCTCGGATCTCATCCTCCTCATCTGGCTCCTGGCCAGACTCTCATCATACCCATCGGTCACTAATCAGTCGAAATCCCATCCTATGTAGGGATTTCTCTCCATAAGTATCTTTGTGCTGTAGCTGACTGAAGGGTATGTCGTCGAATGAGACACCATGCTCTCTGAATATCTGAGTCAGTCCCATCCCGTACGGCTGCACAAGTCTCCTGTGAGAAGCTGCCTCACCCATCTGTTGAAGCATGATCCTGGGGAGGTTGATGGGAGTCCGCTGACTTAGGGACACCATCAACACCAGCTCACGCTCAGTGATAAAATCAAATCTCCCGCTCTTCGGAATCAAGATACGGGCGATGATGTGATGCAGCACTCTCATCTCTAGTGAAAGCTGGTTAGCGGACACTGTGGAAATGCCGCTAACATCCTCACGCTCTAGGATACACCTGAAGGCGTGCTCTCTGTCGCTGATCGTAGTGGCAGCAGTGCCATGAAGTGGAATCCTCCAGATGCGACTGATGACCTCAGGTGTCACTGGAATCTCAATCTCTCGAACTGTAGCGGACCATCCAATGCCATCAGTGGCCATGGATCCATAAAACTCTCTGATGAGGTCTGGGTAGAGTCTCTCGGACATGGTATAAAAATGAACCAGACCTGCATCTCTCAGTACATCTCCAATGAAGAAGTGATGCTGATCCCAGAATGGAATATCCACGCGCCTCCCACTAGCAATGCTCTTCCGGACTAGGCTGGCTGGCACTGGTGCAGGTGGCTCTGGGGTCGGCTCACGCTCATGTCTGACTTTCCTTCGCCGCTCAGTACTACCCTGTCCCTGTTCCAATCTCTTTTTCCTTACTGCCTGGTGTTTTCTCGGACCCATGTGTAAGGATGAGGGGTAACTTAGGGAGAAATGCAAAGAGGTAAGGCTAAGAGAGGTTCACGGATTGGGAAAAAGAGGAGAATGTGAAATAGTGAAATAGGGTTTGTGAGATTGGAGAAAATCGAGAGAAAATGAGGAAAAGATAAGAAACGGAGGAAAGAAATACGTGTTTTCAATTGAAAAACAACCGAGATTTGAGGGTAGAAAGATTCGAGGGCTTTCGGTTGTCCAAAATCAAGAATACGGTCAAAAAGAGGGTTGATTCCAAGAAAAGCAAGAGAGGAGGTGAGGATTTCCCAAAAGGATCGAGGAGAAGGGTGGAAATCCACTATTTGGAGGTTTAGGGAAGTTGTAGGGGGACCACACGAAGGAGAGGTAAGAAAAAGAAATGGGAAAAAAGCTTGCGGACGGGTTTTAAAAATGCAGGTTTTCGTTCAAGTGTCGACCTCTGAAAATTTTCAGGGGTCGACCTCAAGTGTCGACCTCCAAAACTTAAGTGTTGACCTCAAGTGTCGACCTCCGAAAACCTCAAGTGTCGACCTCCAACAACAAATCACCCAAAATAAAATTCTGTAAAATTTTAAAAAAAATTGATAAAATTTAGAAAAATAACCTTTAAACATATTTGAAAATTTATAAATCATTTTTGAGAAATTTTGATGGAAATTGAAGAGTTTCAAGCTAAAGGATCAAAGACTCCTAGTTCTCTTCTAATCATACAAAATCTATCTTCATTCAATGGTTTTGTGAATATATCAGCCAATTGATAATCAGTACATATAGATTCTAACAACACATTAGAGTTTTGAACGTGATCTCTTATGAAGTGATGTCTTATTTCAATATGTTTGCTTCTTGAATGTTGAACAGGATTTTTCGTTAAATTGATTGCACTAGTATTATCACATCTTATGGGTGTCTTAGTTAGTTTGATGCCAAAGTCCTCGAGTTGTTGTTTGATCCATAAAATCTGAGCACAACAGCTTCCAGCTGCTATATATTCAGCTTCCGCCGTAGATAGAGCAACCGAATTCTGTTTCTTACTGCTCCATGAAATCAAATTAACTCCTAGGAATTGACAAGTTCCACTAGTACTTTTTCGATCAAGTTTACACGCAGCAAAATCAGCATCAGAATATGCAATTAATTCATATGATGACTCCCTAGAGTACCAAAGACCAATTTCGATAGACCCAGATAAGTATCTAAGTATACGTTTTACAGCTAAGAGATGTGATTCTTTAGGAGCAGACTGAAAATGTGCACACATACAAACACTAAACATTATATCTGGTCTACTGGCAGTTAAATATAGCAATGAACCAATTATGCCTCTATATAATCTTTGGTCTACTGATTTACCACATTCATCTTTGTCTAATTTACATGAAGAGCTCATAGGGGTACCTATTGGTTTTGTAGTCTCCATCCCAAACTTTTTTAATATCTTCCTTGTGTACTTGGCTTGGTTGATGGAGATCCCCTCTTTGGTTTGCTTAATTTGGAGTCCGAGGAAGAAGTTGAGTTCTCCCATCATGCTCATCTCGAACTCACTCTGCATTAACTTCGCAAATTCTTGACAAAGACATTCGTTAGTAGCACCAAAAATAATATCATCTACATATATTTGTACTACAAAGAGATCATCATTTTTCTTTTTCAAAAACAATGTATTATCTACATTACCTCTAGAAAAATCATTTTTTGTCAAAAATGAACTTAATCTATCATACCAAGCTCTAGGAGCTTGCTTTAAACCATACAATGCTTTATGCAATTTAAAGACATGATTAGGAAATTCATGATTTTCAAAACCAGGAGGTTGTTCAACATAAACCTCCTCTTCAATAAATCCATTTAAAAAGGCACTCTTTACATCCTTTTGAAATAACTTGAAATCCATAAAACAAGCAAAAGCAAGTAAAAGTCTAATTGCTTCTAGCCTAGCAACAGGAGCAAAGGTTTCATCGAAGTCGATCCCTTCTTCCTGGTTGTAGCCTTTAGCAACAAGTCTAGCTTTGTTCCTAATTACAATACCATGTTCATCAAGTTTATTTCTAAAAACCCATTTTGTGCCAATTACAGAAACATTAAGGGGTCTTTCAGTTAAAGTCCAAACATTATTTCTTTTAAATTGATTTAGTTCATCTTGCATAGCATTAATCCAATTACAATCTTTTTCAGCTTCTTCTATTGACTTAGGCTCTATCTGAGATACAAAGGCTAAATAATCACAAACATTTCTAATAGAAGAGCGTGTACTTACCCCCTTTGATGGATCACCTATTATTAGCTCTTTAGGGTGTCCATGTGCATACCTCCATTCTTTAGGTAATGGTTTTGGTGAAGTTGCATTGATTTCTTGAATTTGATCTTGACTTTCTTGATCATCATCTCCTTTGGGCTCATCTTCATTGATTGTCAATTGTTCAAGTTTCTTTGTACCTATTTCAACATCAATAGAATTTTCTTTTCTAGAAGATTTTTCGTTAGATTCATCAAACACTACATGAATTGATTCTTCAACCAGAAGTGTTCTTCTGTTGAAGACCCTGTATGCCTTGCTAGAAGTAGAGTATCCTAAGAAGATACCCTCATCTGACTTGGCATCAAATTTACTGATATTATCTTTGCCATTGTTTAATATGAAACAGCGGCAACCAAATACACGAAAATACTTGAGATTAGGTTTTCGATTTTTCCAAAGCTCATATGGTGTTTTCTTCAAAATAGGTCGAATTAAAACATGATTTAAAATGTAACAGGAAGTATTAAATGGCTTCTGCCCAAAAATATCTAGGTAAATCGTTTTCGCAAAGCATTGTGCGTGCCATTTCTTCAAGTGTCCTATTCTTTCTTTCTACCACCCCATTTTGTTGAGGTGTCCTAGGTGCAGAGAAATTATTACTAATACCATTTTCATTACAAAAAGTTTCAAAATCATGATTTTCAAATTCAGTTCCATGATCACTACGCAAAGAAACAATAGTGAGATCTTTTTCATTTGAAACCCTTTTATGAAATTTAACAAAAGCTGAAAATGTTTCATCCTTATGAGCTAAAAACATTACCCAAGTAAATCATGAGTAATCATCTACAATTACTAGCCCATATTTTTTACCTCCCAAACTAGTTGTTCTGGTTGGTCCAAAGAGGTCCATATGCAATAATTCAAGGGGTCTAGTAGTAGATACTACTCCTTTAGGTTTGAAAGTAGATTTAGTTTGTTTTCCAAATTGACATGCAGCACAAATTTTATCTTTTTCAAAAGTGAGTTTTGGCAATTCTTTTACAAGATTCTTTTTGCTTAATTTTGAAATCAACTGCATACTAGCATGCCCTAGCCTACGGTGCCAAAGCCAACTAGTTTCACTTGCCTTGGCTTCCTTAGCCACTAGGCATTGACCACTTTCCATGGCTAGATCATCAAGATCAACCATATAAATGTTTCCATGCCTAAGACCAGTGAACTTGATGCCATCGACATCTAGACTAGATACCATGCACAAAGATGATTCAAAAATTACTTTAAAACCTTTATCACAAAACTGACTAATGCTAAAAAGATTATGCTTCAAGCCATCAACAAATAATACATTATCTACATAAGCATTAGGGGTGATATGGATTTTACCAATTCCGACGATTTTGCCTTTTCCATTATCACCAAAAGTGACGTTTCCACCATCAATTGCAGCTAGTGATGAGAATTGCTTCACATCCCCAGTCATGTGCCTTGAGCAACCACTATCCAGATACCACATTCTTCTTTTATTTTTGGTTGCAAGGCACACCTGCAAAAAAAAATGATCAAGTTGAAACTTTAGGTACCCAAGTCATCTTGGGTCCTTTAGGGTTAGTCAAATTGGTTCCTTTTGGAACCCAAATCTTTTTAAAGGTATTTAATTTTCTTCTATTACAAACATATGATTTATGACCTACTTTACCACATGCATAGCAGGTAATATTAGAAGATGCAGGTATGAAAAGGTTTTTGTAAAGTTTTTGCTGATTGTGTGGTTTAAATCCAAGTCCAGCTTTATTAAACACTGCATGTTGGCTATTTAAAAGCATATTTAGTTTTTCTGAACTAAAGGTAAACTTTTCTACAAAAGATTTTACTTTTTCTAACTCTTCCTTGTAATTCTTATTTTGAAGCAATAGTTCTTTATTTTGTTTTTCAATGTTCTCATTAGTTTTAAGACTTCTATTATTTTTCAAAGAATTATTTTCTTTAAAAGATTATCTTTATCATTTGTCAAAGTCTTTACATGTTCTTTTAATTTCTTGTTTTCTTGAGTTAAATTTTCAATTTCACTTGAAAACTTTTCTGAATTTTTGGTAAGCTCAAAGTTTTGCTTTCTTAATTTCTTATTTTTTAATTTTAATTTTTTATATTCCATTACTAAGTCATCAAAAGCATCATGCAATTCATTGAAAGTAATTTCAGTTTCAGGTTCAGAATTTACCTCATTATCTTCATTGGCCATGAAACATAGGTTGGTGACTACCTACTGCTCTTCTTCACTACTGGAGTCCTCACTCTCACTCCAGGTAGCCATCATGGCTTTCTTTCTCAACATCCTTCTACTCTTTTTAAGCAAAGGGCAATCCGTTTTGTAATGTCCAGGCTTCTTGCACTCGAAGCAGATGGGTGGATCCCTTTCTTTCTCTTTCTCTTTCTCCTTGTTGTGATCACCTTTTTGTGGCCTTTTCTTGTAGAAGCCCTTCTTCTTTCTCATGAATCTTTTAAATTTTCTTGTAATTAGGGCTGTCTCATCATCATCAGCTTCTTCTTCAGATTCATCACTTGACTCTTCTTTTGTAGTGGACTTGAAGGCTATGGCTTTCTTTTTCTTGTCATTGTCCACTGTTTTCTGCTTTAGTGAAAGCTCGTAGGTCATCAGTGATCCAAGAAGCTGCTCGAGAGGTAGAGTGTTGACATCCTTGGCTTCTTCTATGGCTGTAACTTTCGCATCCCATGAAGCCGGAAGAGACCTGAGAAGTTTGTTAACCAATTCACCATTAGATATAATTTTTCCCAAACTCCTCATACCATTTACTATATTGGTAAATCTAGTATACATTTCACTTATGCTTTCAGTTGGTTCCATCCTGAACATCTCATACTTATGAATGAGCATGTTCACCTTAGTGGTCTTCACTTGATGTGCACCCTCATGGGTAACCTCAAGTGTATCCCAAATTTCTTTGGCGGAAATATAATTTGATATTCTGTTGAATTCACTAGGATCAAGTACACAGAATAACAAATTCATCGCCTTAGCATTTAACTCAGCTTGTTTGATGTCATTGTCATCCCATTCTTCTTCAGATTTTGGGGTGATAATGCCATTAACCAAGTGAGTGGGCTGATGAGGCCCTTTAGTGATTACTCTCCAAATATGATAATCTACAGCTTATAAATAAATACGCATACGAGTTTTCCAATAAGTGTAGTTTGTGCCATTAAAGAAAGGAGGACGATTTGATGCTTGTCCTTCAACTATACCCATTCCAATTGGGGCGGCCATGATCTTTCACTCAAGATCGTTGGACCTACAAGAGAGTACCGGTGCTCTGATACCACTTGTTGCCCAGATATGGTGCCCAAGAGGGGGGGTGAATTGGGTATTTAAAAAAATTAAGGCAATATATGTGCTATCAAGTTTTAAGGTGAAGAGTGATAGTGCTTTAAAAATTGTGCAACGGAAGCAATGAAATAAAATGACAATTAACGAGCTAAAGAAGTTTAAGAGCAAGCCAATGCAAACACACAAGAAATATAGTGGTTCGGTGCACCTAGCACCTACATCCACTCCCCAAGCTCCACTTGGAAATTTTCACTATAATCTTTAGATTACAGCCGACTTGTTTTACCAGGCTCACAAGTCAAAACCTTACACACTTGTTTTGGCTTCGGGCTAACAAGCAACCCTAGTTGGTTTTATCAATTGGCTCACCAACAAACCTCACTCACTTGTTTTGGCTTCGGGCTTACAAGCAACCCTAGTTGGTTTTATCAATTGGCTCACCAACAAACCTCACTCTAGTTTCAAATTTCCTTGAAACTAGCTAAAGACAAAAGAGTATGAATACAATTAATGAAAACTAAACAAACTCCTTTTGAGCAATAATAAATTCGTTGAAGCTCTTGATGGAGACTCTTCAAGCCTTTTGTCTTGGAATCTTGGACCTCACTAAATGCCAAACACTTGAATGTTGGATTCCTCAAAGATGGAAAGCTTTTGGGTAGGGAATCTCTTGGTTTTCTCACACTTTTTGGCTTGGAAGTGATTGAAGGCTTTGTACTTTGAACCTATACTTTTTCACTTTGTCTCCTTGTCTTTTTTGAAGTTTGGTGGAGGTTAAATACCTCATTCATGCTGAAACAACTCCATAAGACCGTTAGATTCAAAAATATGGCCGTTTATGGCCGTTAGAAATCAAATCAGAAGTTCAGAAAAACTAGCCATTATGCCATAAGTCGACCTCATGAGTCGACCTCTGGGTCAAGTGTCGACCTCATGAGTCGACCTCCAGTGTAATTTAGGCAAAAGTTCAGAATACCATAGTTCTGCCCATTTTGAATTCTCAGGCTATGAGTCGACCTCTGGTGTCGACCTCTGGACAGGTGTTGACCTCTGGTGGTCGACCTTTGGAGCGTGCCACTGAGATTTTGCCGTGCCGGCCATGCTGAACTTTTCTTCTCTTCATGAGTCGATCTCTGGTGGTCGACCTTTGACAAGGTGTCGACCTCTGGGGGTCGACCTCTGATCTGAATTTTTCTGAAACTCTTTGAGATGTGCGTGCCATGCTTGAGTTTCTCTAAGCCTTTGTTTCTTTTGTCAAATATTTCTTAACAAGAAGGTCCAATTTGAGAATTTTGATCTTGTCCAAGGTAGAAGAGCTCTTTTCCAAATCAGGTAAACTTAGTTTCATCAATGTACTTTTGATACTCTTTTTGAATAACCTAAGTCCTGAAACTTTTATTTAGAGATGAAACATTAGTCCAAATAAATACTCAACCTTTTGTTAATCATCAAAACTAAGGAGTCAATGCCAACAATAACCTTTAAGGGTCATGGGTTAGCTTCAATTAGATCCTTAATTAGGTTAGACCTAAGTTTAGATTAATGGATCAAATAGAGAACTAATCTAATCAAATATTGAGTTAGGGTTTCTTCTCTATAGATCTCTCTAATAGTTAGATTTATTAGTCCATAATTCTAAAAGGACCTGATTTGTGGTCTAGTGGTTAGCCCGAGTCTTTAAGCTAGTCTAATCGGTCTGATGAACCAATTGGTGTCTAAGATAAGTATGGCGTTTGATCATGGTTCTATAGGACTACTGTTGAAAATTATGTATCCTAAAGGCAATTGTCTAGGTTGTAGATGGTTATGCAACTCATGTATATGTATATGAGTTATTGAATTGAATAAAAAGTTTATTATGGTTGTTCGTCACATGACATCTTCCTAATTAAACTATTGTGTGATGATGTCCTTCGAGCTACCTTGTATGTGATGTAGAGAGGATGCATCGTGTAGTTCATTTATTTGTTCAAGACCAAAGGATACACTATTTCAGGATGTGGTGTATCGAGAGTAGGTCATTGATGTCATGTCTGTTGGTTATCCTCTTAACCAATTAACATGGAGATGCTGGCATGACATCAGGTATTGTATTTGATGCTTCACTGAATGTGACCCTAATGTGAGATTCTCTTTCTATCAAAGAAAAGTTTTGTGTTAAAATGTGGACATGAATTATTTCTCTAACTTGAGATCACTATGGTAGCTTGCAAGCAACTCACTATGCTTAGATGTTGGACTACCCAAATTTTTCATCTGGTGATGGAAGGTTGCTGGGTATAGTCAAGTACTTGTGTAGCAGTAGTAGGATAGGATTGATCTCTCCAAATGATTTGGATTGAATACTTAATATGCCTCAATTGAGAAAGACTTTGGCTAGGGCATTCCTTGTAAGGAGTTACAGAGATTCTTTGTTTGAGACATGTTGAGATGGATTGATTAGGGTTGGGCAGTTTAACCGTAGGCCATCAAGAGCATTAGGAGATCAAATGAATTAGTTCAGTGGTATTCCATGTTTGATAGGTTCTTGTTGCTCTGCAATCTTGGACCTATCCGAACGTCAAGTGTCATTGCTAGATGGTGACTTTGGCTAGTATTGAAAATATTTCTGTGCTACTGGTTTAGTGTTTGAACCTACGAGGTCACACACCATGGGATTTCTTCTTGATTATTGGCTTGGGATTGATTGGGAATCATTCCAAACTTGTTTGATAAGGAGTTGTCAAACTGCCATTTGAGTCGACCTGAGACGAGTCGACTCGAGGTGAGTCGACTCAAGGAGAGTCAACTCGACTAACAGTCTCTACTGAAAATCGAAACTGCTTCATTAATGCCTATAATATTATGGGACTTAATGGTGGGCGTTTCAAGGTTTTAATGGCTGCGGTTGCTAAATCCCAAGGGGCTTGTAACTCCCCTGAATCCCAAGTGTCTCAAGTCTCCATTTAATCTCTTCAGATTTGAATGTGAAAAGTTCATGTTTAGTTATCTGGTTTCTTCTTTTGCTTGCTGAAGAATATAGAGGAAGATCAAGAAACTCTATCAATTTCTCTTTTGGTTAGAATTTTTCCTTGATCCCTCGGAGAGATTCTCAGAGTGGGGATTGAGTTTTTGGAGGGATTCTTGAGTGCATGCCTTCTATTGAAGGTTTGGGACAAAGAGTTAGGAAGGGTTCTCAAGAGTCTCGTTCCATCTCTGCTCACCAGCAATTCTTCAAGGAGTTGAAGAAATAGTCTGTGATTCTTCAAGGAATTGAAGGAGTCCCTACTGCCGACACTATTTTCAGAGAGGCTAGCACCTCAAAGGAAGGAAGAGGAATCTTGTACCCTGGTTTGAACAACCTGTAGAGGTAGTATGCATGTGCTGCTCGTAAAGTCAGTGTTCGTCCTATGGATTGGAGCAGTCCTTGGTGATTGTCACTAAGGTATGCCTTTTTACATTATATGTCTAACATATTGTTATCTGCTGCATCAATGTGTGAATCTAGAATAGTGGTGGGGACACCAGGATCAGATACAGATCACTGGATCCTAGATGGTTTACTTAGTCATGTTTCAAAGTTTTAAAAATTTTGTAATTAATTAAGATTGAGTCCTGTAATAAGTTGAAGTTAGTTGATTTGTCTCAACCCTCAACCTAGTCAGTATTTTGAGTCCTGTACATCAATTATGAGTCCAGTATGAGCCTAATTTTTGTAGAAGAGAAGAAGTTACCCTATTTTGGAGTTTTAAAAGGCCACATCTAGGAGTCAGAGGCCACTAAATCAGCCCATTAGATTTTGTGTGACATCTCAGGATCCAAGATGCTTGCAGAAACCCTGATTCTTTCCAAATATCCTCTAGATGCCCATATTCCTCCCTAGATGCCAGAGCATATTTCTAAACCAGGGCATCCATGATTCTAGAGTGCCATCTGCATCCTAGCCCAAAGAAATCAAGCCCAGGTGCGAAGCCCAAGCCCTAAAGAAGCGAGATTTCATGGAATATTCCAGATACCAGGCTACTAGGCCATCTTAGCTTCCAAAGGTCCAAGCCCATGCACCCTAGCCCCTTTGGGCCAGCCCCTTGCTGCCCCTAGAAGCCCAACATGCCCACCTAGGCATCTTTGAAGTGTTGACCAAGTCCAAGAGGTGTCCTTGAGTGGAATAGTCAAAGCATGAACGGAGAAGGAGAAGACTAGGTCAAATCCTAGCCTAGTTGGGACTTATGCTCCTAATTGTTTTAAGATTTATTTTTCTAACCTAGCTAGGAGAGGACTTGTAACCCAAGTGTGTAACCTTAGTTAGAGGACATGGAAACTCTATAAACACCCCACCCCTCTCAGAAAAAATACCTGAATCTCTGAAACCTAACTTTTCCATAAGGTTCACAAGCGCAAACCCTCCAACGGTGATCCATACGAAACTCGGACCAAGGAGGAACTCCTTCTTCAAGTTGCTTGGAGAAGTGGAACTTTTTCGGTAGCCTTTGGTCTATTGACCACTGTAGGACACCCTATCCTACTGAAGGGCACTCAAGACACTGTCCTAAACCACTTTAGGTTCTAGAACTACCCTTCATTATGACCCTATAGGCTTATGTCCTAAAACCAAGCCTTGTCCTAGTGTAGAAGAACTTGTCTAGATAAGACAAGTCTTGTCCTAAAACAAGGAGGGAGGGAGAAAGTGGAAGACTCTTAGACAAACTCAAGGGAAAATAAAAACACTGAGATAATATCGAAGAAGAAGAAGTAGTGTTTTTCATTTCATCGTACACCTATTTATAATCTCAGATGGGGCATGTAATGCATCCTGACAACACTTATCAGATATGAAATATCATATCTAATAAGACTCTTCGAGAATGGAGAGTCATATCTATGTTCTTTCACTTACCAGATCAATCCCCATTAAGCCATGTGTCAAATACTGGTTTCTGAGAGAGGGAGACAACTCTTCTAATCTGAAGTAACGTGAGGCTTGAAGAGTTTCAGAGGTAGAAGGACTCTGCCCTCTATTGTGCGCGCATATATGAAGAGGCGCGACTCTTCATGTGCGCGCCACCTTTCACACCTCTTCAAGCTGTCCCATTCAAACTTTAAACCAATCTTTTGACTTGCCAAGGTGTAGGGATTGAGCTAAGAGGCGCCTTCCAGATGAAGCTCCCAGAGTCTCATCTGCAGAAGGACTCTCAGTCCATCTACGTGCCATACTTTCTCCCGGGTGCGCCAAAGGGCTCAAATAGTCTTTCCCTTTCCATTTAGTCCACCCAAAGCATCAAATTGACTTGGTCAAATATATGCAATATGGTTGTCATTGGAAATGGCATCAAATAAGCTTTATGACCATATATTTTATTTTTAGATCATAGGTCTTTAGCTCCTTCTGTACCTTTTTGAAGTTAAGGTGTCATTAAGGTACCAAGAGTCCCATGCCATTGGGACTCTTCATATATGGTGCCTAACATGCCCAAAAATCTAAATAAAAATCAGATCAAGCTCTGATTTGGCTAGCCCCACTTAGGACTCAACCTAATTTAGGTTTCCCATAATTAGGTTAGCCTAATTTGCAAGCAACCGAACCCAATCCAATTGGGTTAGGTTAGAAATTAGGTTAGCCTACATATGCTAGTATGCAATCTGGCTAACCAATTAGGATCCTATGACCCTAATTAAATTATGAATGACTTCCTTGGCTAAGTCTCTATTTTGTGTGACCCATTAGGTTCCACATCTAACCAGCAGGAGGTTTAAGTTTGAGCCGATTCGATCTGATCGAACCTGATTGACCTAATTAGGTCAAATTGGCTCACCTAATTGTCCAATTCGAATCACACATCGAATTGACTCATGAAACCAAACCAATTGGTTCATGAAAACCTACAAGACAAGATTGACGTCTAGCAACATGTCATGCCTACCCAGAAGATGAAGAATTTGGTAAAAAATACCAAAATACCCTTCAGTAGTAAGTTACCATGCAATTCAATCTTTCAATCTCCCATTATCCCGATTAAGTGATAGGTATGGATATATGTCAAACCCTAACACTTAATCATATCGAATCTTAGCTCGATCATGAGGACTCAACTGATGACTAATTAGATTCCACTAATCTCATCCTACTTCAATCAAAGGCTCCTTGAGTCTCTCATCGAAGAGATTGCATGGGATAACAATTCCTCTTACCAGAAATGATCGATTCCTTGTTGGTCAACTCACATCCTTCGTACACCTTCCACCATATCCAGAACACCCCGTACATGCCGCAATGGCATGAATGAGTATGAACCAAAATATGGCTTAGTGTGCATAAGGAACCATGGTGACCTCAGGTCTAAAGATCACATGTACAACTTCTATTCTGGAATCTATCTTTTGACAAGTAGTAATACTTCTATAAGATAGTCCTAGTACAGATCAGTCCAGTGTACTCATACCGTGATGAGCACCCTTATCCTTGTATTTATGTCTCTACACATGTAGTTGTGAGATCAACCACCCTCATCAATTGAGCATACATAGGATAAGCTAGTCTTTCCGAATTCATCGATCCCCGAATCGATGGTCCAACGACTAGGAACATTCTAGATTTGGGTTTATGGGAATTAGATCTCACTATTATGAACTCTATTATAACCTTAACTCCATTGCCCTAATTTATGGGGTTCATCATAATCAATAAGAAAAAATGACACAACAGTATATGATGAATCAAATGCTTTTTGTAATATGAAAGTATGTCATACATGAGCTGGAAGTTTACAAAAAGGCCCTCATAATGATTAGCTCTTAGGGCACTTTTCTATCAAACTCCCACTTGAACTAAAGACAATCGCCTTTCTATTTTATGCCCATATAACCTAAGTGACGATTTAAATGCTGCTTGGCTAAAGCTTTAGTGAATGGGTCTGCTATATTGTTCTTTGTATCAACTCATTCAATGATGATATCTTGTCTTTCAATAATCCCTCGAATGAGGTGGAACCGTCTTAGAATGTGCTTAGACTTGTGATGAGACCTCGGTTCCTTAGCTTGTACAACAGCCCCAGTGTTATCATAGTATAATGGCACAGGCTGTTGTACATCTAGAACTACGCCCAATTCCATGATGAATTTCTTCATCCAGAGAGCTTCCTTCATGGCTTCACTAGCAGCTATGTCCTCTACCTCAGTGACTGAGTCAGCTACTGTTGGCTGCTTTGTACTCTTCCAACTCACTGCACCACCATTCAGGGTGAAGACATACCCTGATGTAGATTTTCTATCATCTGGATCTGATTGAAAACTAGAATCTATATAACCTTCTAGTTTCAACTCAAATCCATCATATACTAGAAAAATATTTTTAGTCCTTCTCAGGTACTTAAGAATATTTTTCACAGCTCTCCAATGATCCTCTCTAGGATCTACCTGAAACTTGCTCATTATGCCCAAGGCATATGCAACATCAGTTCTGGTACATAACAAACATGGCATACATTATCGATCCTACAGCCGAAACATAAGAAATCATAGCCATCCTCTCTTTCTTCTGATGTCTTAGGAGACATTTTCTTAGAGAGATGTATGCCTTGACTTATAGATAAATAACCTTTCTTAGTTCCATCCATGTTGAATCTCTTCAACACTAAGTCAATATACCTGGTTTGGGATAAGCCTAGCATCCTTTTGGATCTATCTCTATAGATCCTTATACCCAGTATATAGGATGCTTCTCCCAAATGCTTCATGGAAAACATTGATGATAGCCAAGTTTTAACTGATTGCATCATTGGGATATCATTCCCAATGATCAATATGTCATCCACATACAAAACTAAGAAAACAATGGCACTCCCACTTGTCTTCTTATACAAACATGGTTCATCCACATTTTTGATAAATCCAAATTCTTTGATTGTTTCATCAAAATGGATGTTCCAACTCCTTGATGCTTGCTTAAGTCCATAAATGGACTTCTTTAACTTGCATACCTGGTTTGGTCTCCCACTTGAGACAAACCCTTCTGGCTGTGACATATAGACTTCTTCCTCAAGATTTCCATTAAGGAAAGCAGTCTTTACATCCATTTGCTAAATCTCATAATCATGGTATGCTGCTATGGCAAGCAGTATCCGAATGGTCTTGAGCATGGCTACTGGAGAAAAGGTTTCATCATAGTCTACACCATATTTTTGTGTAAAACCTTTTGCTACCAGCCTAGCCTTATAGGTCTCAACTTGACCATCTGCTCCAATCTTCTTCTTGAAGACCATTTACACCCTATCAGGTTATTTCCTTTAGGTGGATCTACCAAGGTCCAAACCTAATTGGAATACAAGGAGTCCATTTCAGATTTCATGGCACCAAGCCACTTGTCGGAGTCCCTACTCTCGATAGCTTCTGAATAAGTCATAAGATCATCATCCTGTATGATACTGGCTTCATTGTCATCTCCGATGATAAAGCCATATCTGAGAGGTGCTCCCCGCACCCTCTCTGACCTTCGGAGAGGAGGTGTGTATTGTGGTTGTTCTTGATCTATAAGAACCTTTGGTTCAGGAACTTCACTTGAAGGCTCATCAGTTTGTTGGTTATGTTCTTCACACAACTCAAGTAAAGAATCACTACATCCTTCTTGGATAAACACATGTTCCAAGAATGTAGCATGCCTACTGACAATTATCTTCTGCTCAGTAGCATTATAAAAGAGGTATCCCTTACCTTCTTTTGGGTAACCAACAAACCTACACTTGTCAACCCTAGCACTTAACTTATGCCAAAAGTTATTCTTGACATAAGCATGGCAACCCCAAACTCAAATGGAGTGCTACTTACTGACTTAGATGGAACCCTGTTTATTATGTATGTAGCAGTTTCCAAGGCATGTCCCCAGAAGGAAATGGAAAGATCTGTGAAGCTCATCATGGAGCTCACTATATCCAACAAGGTGTGATTTCTCCTTTCTGCCACTCCATTTAACTGGGGCATATAAGGAGGGGTCCATTCAGAAATAATGCCTTTGTCCTTGAGATGGTTCAAAAACTCACTAGACAAGTATTCCCCTCCTCGATCAGACCGAAGAGCTTTAATACTAAGTCCAGTTTGTCTTTCAACCATACTCTGATATTCTTTAAACTTATCAAAGGCTTCGAACTTGTGTTTCATAAGATACACATAACCGAACCTTGATAAATCATCAATAAAAGTGATGAAATAAGAATATCCTCCTCTGGCCTGAGTTGACAAAGGTCCATACACATCAGTATGTACAAGACCTAACAATTCAGTTGCCCTTTCTCCATATCCAGTGAATGGAGACTTGGTCATTTTCCCTTTGAGGCAAGACTCATAATTTCCTAATGATTGAAAATCATCAGGGTCAAAGTAATCCTCTTTGACTAACTTGTTTATCCTTGACTCACTGATATGACCTAACCGGTAATGCTAGAGATATGTGATATTGACATTATCTCTTTTTCTATTCTTGTCATCTACAAGAAGTATTTAATCATTGAGTACTAAAGTTAGAAGACCATTCACAAAGCAACCATGCCCAAATATTGTTTTATTATGAAGAATAGAGCAGCCACTGCTCTTTACACTTATTTCATATCCTTGTTGTAACAATAAGGGTATAGAAATAATGTTTCTTATAATATTTGGCACGTAGTAGCATTCTTCCAAACTTATGATATTATCCGAAGGTAATAACAGAAGATAGGTGCCCACAGCTTCAGCATATATGGGTTCTCCACTTGCCCCATATAATTTGAAGTCACCTTTATTCAAATTTCTAATTCTATGGAGTCATTGTAAAGATTTACAAATATGTGACCCAAATGCAGCATCCAATACCCATGAATTAGAAATAGATTCACTCAATGATAAATTGGTTTGTATCATGTACAACCCTTAGATGTACCACTTGTATCTAGCTTCATAATTGCAATACAAGTCTTGCAATCCTTCTTCCAATGCCCAAACATGCTGCAATAGAAACAGGCTCCATCAACCTTCTTCCTCAACCAGTCCACATAGTTTGATCCGGTTAACTTATTAGCATCCAAGATGCCACTCAGTGATAATTTTGAAGCCATTATTTAAATATCCTATATTTAATTAAAGAATAATATTAGCAGACCACTCAAGATAACATCCATAACTAGATAAGGACTTTCTATCTAATTATGTCTCCCACTATTTTCTTCAAATACCATAACCCTCAACTATGGTAAGGGAGAAACCTTTCTTGATTTCCTTAGTGGGGTTGAGATCCTTATTCCTCATGAGTGCCTTATGTATGCAGAACAAAAACACATGAGTTCAAAGGTAGGACAACTTTTCCAATTGCAACCTGTGCAATTCTCAACAATTATCTTTGCCTTTAAGACACTTATAGCCTTGTGTATGCACAACAAACCATAATGTCTTAGTTTAGTTGGACCCTTCATTTCCATATAGCCATGATTGAATAATGTTATCCTTGTGTATGCACAACAAAGCAACATTTCCAACCATGCCATAAAGCACTAAGTGCACCAGGACAAATCTTATATCAAACCCTAGAGTAGGACTTGTGTATGCACAACAAACCTACTATAGTCTTGACATAAATCTGGCTTAGCATGAAGGAAGGCAAAATATAATACACTTAACCAATTAGCATTACCAAACCTATAATTTTTCTGAGCTTTTTCTGCATCTATATCTTTGTCAAAACCTGCATCATTTGAAACCCTAATTTTCAAAATTCCGCTAATTCTGCACACTTGACTCAACCTAAACTAATCAACTTCCACACACCCCAATCCCAAGTCCAATTTGATTGCTAACCTAATCAACCTAAACCTAATTTGTCATTCCATAAAATATACATAAAATATTTTATTTTTTGATTGTTTTAGTTTGTATCAGGATCAATGTATGTTCATCGTCTCTTTAAATTGATTTTAAGGGTAACTCAATATTTCAGATCAGGGCAAGATGTCATAACCTGTCCTAGGCCCAAAATAACCATCCAACATTTCCACCAAAACCTTAATTAAAATTAATTAGACCTAATTTTCCCTAGTGAGCTAACCAAACAGATCGGGTCCGAACCGTGTGGGCCAACTAGTGCATTTAATCCTTTAGCTATTACTGAAAGCTGGTGTCTAAGGCTGGGGGTCCAGAGTCAAATGACCTAAGTGGACTGGTGGTTTATAATTAGGACCCTGTGACAAATAGGGGGAGCCTCCCACCACCCCAACCATTACCTGGCCAGTGGAAGGATTAGCTATTGGGTTTAGTGTAAGTTGAGCTGACCCATTTATTTTTGGCTCTAGGTCTAGGAAACCCTAGATTGTACTAGCCTAGTTCTTTTTGCATGCTTGGCTGCACCATTCCATTCTGATTGCTAGATTGATTGTTGCATGACCACTAGACTAGGAACCCAATACAAAAAGTCTACACCCCAACCCAACTCAACCATGGATTCCAATTTTGAGGCCATCATGAACCAGTTTGCCTAATTGAACCAAGCCAACACCCAAACCCAAAATCAGTTAGCTCAGATAAACCTCAAACATGATCAAACCCAAAATCAACTTGTCCAGTTGACCACTCAACTCAACCAAGAAACCAAAAACACAACCAAACAACTACTAGGATTGACCAATTAACCACTAGATTAAACCAAGTAGGAACCCCAAACCAGACTCCAATCAGAGTGCTGTGTGATCTCTTCATCGAAAGTTCTTCAAATCACTGATTAGTAACATCCTTCCCTTCTTTTAATTTTTGATTTGATGAATATAAGCTATCCTAATCTAGAAGTTTCTAAATTCTTGAGTCCTGGAATTTATTATTTTTCATGAGTTTGCCTACGATACGATGATTCTTTGCATTGCTATTCTTTATGCTAGTTCTTACTTTACTTTGGGAATCTAGCCTACAAATAAAATTATAAAAATCACAAAAAAATTAGTTTACTGTTTTTTCTACATTATTAGCAATCTTAGAGTCATCTAGCATTAGTTTAGTATCAGAGCGGGTTTAGGATAGTTTTCATTTGCGTTAGGATAACAAACCCTAATTTTTGCATCCTGCTAGCTACAATAGGTGTCAATTTTTCATTTGATTTTGACCACCTAGGAATTCTATTTTTCCATGAAATTTGCATGAATTGTTCTCTGTCTTGTCCTATGATTTATCAAAGTTTTTAATTAATTTTATAGAAACTTTAAATCATTAAATTTCAGCATCTTAGAAACCCTAACAAATCCTAAAATTTTTGCAGCAATCTGAATCCCTTCGGATTTGCACAACATTTGATTTTTTGTTTTGCATAAAATTTCGTAGGTTTCATAATCACCATCAATCCTCTGTCCTTGAATTTTTTTGAATTTTTTCTACATCTATATCAATGTAAAAACCTGTATCATTTAAAACCCTAATTTTCAGAATTCTGCTAATTCTATACACTTGACTCAACCTAACCTAATCAACTTCCACACACCCCAATCCCAAGCCCAATTTGATTGCTAACCTAATCAACCTAAACCTAATTTGTCATTCCATAAAATATATAGAAAATATTTTTATTTTTCTGATTGTTTTAGACTTCATCAGGGCTCATTGTATGTTCATCATCTCTTTAAATTGATCTTAAGGACAACTCAATATTTCAGATCAAGGCAGGAGGTCATAACCTATCCTGGGCCTAAAACAACCATCCAGCATTTCCACCCAAACCTTAATTAAAATTAATTAGACCTAATTTGCCCTAGTGGGCTAGGTGACACCCAATAGGTCAGGTCTAAACTGTGTGGGCCAACTAGTGCATCTAATCCTTTAGCTATTACTAAAAACTGGTATCTAAGGCTGGGGGTCCAGAGTCAAACGACCTAAGTGGACTGGTGGTTTATAATTAGGACCCTGTGACAAGCAAGGGGAGCCTCCCACCACCCAACCCCCTACTTGGCCAGTGGAAGGATTAGCTACTGGGTTAAGTGTAAGTTAAGCTGACCCATTTAGTTTTGGCTCTAAGTCTAGGAAACCCTAGATTATACTAGCCTAGTTGTTTTTGCATACTTGGTTTCACCATTCCATTCTAATTGCTAGATTGATTGTTGCATGACCACTATAATAGGAACCCAATTCCAGAAGTCTACACCCCAACCCAAATCAATCATGGATTCCAATTTTAAGGCCATCATGAATTAGTTTGCCTAACTAAACTAAGCTAACGCCCAAACCCAAAATCAGTTAGCTCAGATAAACCTCAAACATTATAAAACCTAAAATCAGCTTGTCCAGTTGACCACTCAACTCAACCAGATAACCCAAGCATACAACCAAACAACCACTAGGATCGACCAATTAACCACTAGATTAAACCAAGTAGGAACCCCAGACGAGACTTATAGACCCCAGGAACCCATCATCCCTAGATATGAACCTAGTAGTAACCCACTATCCCTCAGTCACCTTGAACCCTATAGGATTGATAACCCTAGATTTAAACCCATAAGCTTTAAACCCATAACCTATGAACCCATAACCCTTAGTTTACCCACCCCTATTACCCAAGACTCTAGTAAATTTCCCAGGAGCCAAACCCCTCTTACCATCCCATTGGTTCACCAAGATGATCTAGAAGAAGAGATATATGAGGCTGACCCGAGTATGGTAGAAGAGTATGAAGATAATGAGTCTATTGAAGATCTAGAAGAGTACCCTATAGAAGACCCAGGATTAGTTGACTATGACCAAACTCAAGTAGAAACCAACCAAGAATTAGTTGACCAAGTAGGAAACCAAGTAGAAGACCACACAACATTAGTTGAACCTGATCACACCCAAGCTGAACTAGTAGTAGAAAACCAGTTAGAGGAAGAGAATCCAGTTGTAGAGCCTAGTCCTGAATTTCTCGAGCCAAAAGAATTTATTAAAGACTTGATTTCTTATCAGTACCATCAGGATGAATTCACTCTTTTGACTCCCATTGATCTCTTCCCCAAAATTAGTGGCCCATTTTTCTATTGTGCCAACCCAGTAGATATACCTTAACCTTATAAGATCAACCTCATTAGTATAGGACTTATCCCTGAAACACCTTCTTGTCTCCTTGTCTATCCAATTAACCCCGAACCCTTTTCTTACTTTCCACCCAATTAAACTAACCCTGAACCCACCTCTTATTTTCTACCATTTCCAAAAACTTCTTATGTTTTCTTTACTATTAGGTTGCATTTTATAGGAATTTGCATGATGCATTCATTCTTTAAGCATGTCATATTTGCCTCTTACTTTAGGAGAACCCTATGGCACCTGGTAGGAGTACATAGTAAGTTCTCATGTGCATGCCATGCTAGGGTCAAACCTAAAGAGTCTATAATCTGTTAGGTTTTATCCCATAGAGTCCAATAAAATTTCCTTTGATAGGAAAGTCTAGCCGAGTCTATTAGGTGTTAGTTAAGTCCAGTAAATCCATAGCCCCGAATTATCTGTCCACAAATGCATTGACCTCTACACAGCATTTGCATCCCGAAATTAGTCAAGAGCTGAACATAATTAATGAAATAAATAATAACTTGGCTAATTCCCAAAAGAAAGATGAAGAGTTTTTTGTAGAAGAATATGTTACTGTTAAAGAATTTTCTACTCGCGAAGCTGGCCCATCCAAAATAATGAATAGTAGTGGATTCAATGCCTATGGACTAAGATATCACCTGATTTAGGTAGTAGCTCCACCTTCACCTTCTCAGACTTTGTAAAGTTTAGGGAGCCAGTAGAGATACCCAGCGAGCCCCTTGAGCCACTCCCGTTCTTTGAGAGAGAACCCACCCCAGAGCGATGAAATATAATTTGGCCTTATGGCGAGAAAACAATTGAGAGAGCTCTTGATGATCAAGCTATTGTTACCCAGGATAGAGACTATCAGCGATATTTGGTCTAGTGGCAAGGTCAGCCAGAATTTGAGGACTTGTGGAACACTGGTGTGGATCTACAGTGCCTCAACCCATACCCTCCTTCAGCCAAATTGACCCATACTCGATGGGGTCGAGTTCCTCCCATCCTGAGATAATTGGTGGAGACACCAAGATCAGAAATAGATCACTGGATCCCAGATGGTTTAATTAGTCACATGTCAAAGTTTTGAAAATTTTGTAATCAATTAAGATTGAGTCATGTAATAAGTTGAGGTTAGTTGATTTGTCTGAACCCTGAACCTAGTCAATATTTTAAGTCTTGTACATCAATTATGAGTCCAGTATGAGCCCAATTTTTATACAATAAAAAAGGTTACCCATTTTGGTGTTCCACCAAGCCACATCCAGGAGTCAGAGGCCATTACATCAGCCCATTGGATTTTGTGTGACAACCTAGGATCCAAGATGCTTCTAGAAATCCTGATTCTTTCCAGATATCCACTAGATGCCCAGATTCCCCCTCAGATGCCAGAGCATATTCCTAAACCAGGTCATCCATGATTCCAGAGGTCCACCTGTATCCTAGCCCAAAGAGATCAAGCCCAGGCACCAAGCCCAAGCCCCAAAGAAGCAAGATTCAATCAAAATTTCTGCTACCAGGCTACCAGGCCATCCCAGCTTCCAAAGGCCCAAGCCCATGCACCCATGCCCCTTTGGGCCAGCCCCTTTCAGCCCCTATAAGCCCAACACACCCTCCTAAGCATCCTTGAAGTGTTGACCATGTCCAAGAGGTGTCCTTGAGTGGAATAGTCAAAGCATGAAGGGAGAAAGAGAAGACTAGGTTAAATCCTAACCTAGTTGGGACTTATGCTCCTAATTGTTCTAAGATTTAATTTTCTATCCTAGCTAGGAGAGGACCTGTAACCCAAGTGTGTAACTCTAATTAGAGGACATGGGAACTCTATAAATGCCCCACCCCTCCCCCTCTTGTAAGCAATTTTTTCATGATATCAAAACCCTGATGAATTTATTTGAGCTTGCGAGCTTGTGTGTTACTTTATTTTTTTTGGTTACTATTGTTCTTGGCCTAATTCCTTGCTGCGCTAGTATCCTTCCACACCCTAACTCACTACCATCCAAGACTTCACACATCCAAAAAGGAGTGCCCTAGGCTGCTAAGCAATGAGATCTTCATCAAGCTTCAAGCCGCCCCGCTTCTAAACTCTAACCTGATTCCTTCTAAACCTAGTTTCCTTTCTTTTTCTTACTTGCTATTTTGATTAACCCTTGATGTTTTACAGGATCCCTCAGGTGTTTCACCTCCCTAGAAGAGGCTTTTCTTGGCTCCAGGACTGTCCAAATTAGTCATCAGTTCAAGGAAAACTAAACTTCATCATCCAAACTCCAATCAGAGTGCTGTGTGATCTCTTCATCGAAAGTTCTTCAAATCATTGATTGGTAACATCCTTCCTTTCTTTTAATTTCTGATTTGATGAAGATAAGCTATCCTAATCTGAGAATTTCTCAATTCTTGGATCTTGGAATTTATTATTTTGCATGAGTTTGCCTGCGATATGATGATTCTTTGCATTGCTACTATTTATGCTAGTTCTTATTTTATTTTGATAATCTATCCTACAAACCTAAATTATAAAAATCACAAAAAAATTAGTTTACTATTTTTCCTATATCTTTATCAATCTTAGAATCGTCCCACATCAAATATGTTGAACCTTGAAGTGTTTTTGATGATAACAAAATATTGGAGCATATATTTGGTTATCTAACAACTCTTCAAATGGTTGACTAGTTTTTGTAGGATGACTACTTTGACACATTTTTTAAACCCTACAACATTTATTTCTTTGTGTCGAGTTTTAAGTAATTAGAATCTTGTAAAGAAGATCCCAACAAAAATTTTCCTATTTAAATCAAAGATAAAGGGTTGCTTATACTAGTTTTCAAGCTTCAATTTCTCTTGATTTTGGTGTAAGAAGATCTTAAGGAAGTCTTCAATGCTTGGCTTATGAGTTCTGGAGAATAGAAATTGGTTTGAGTGAAGAACCAATATCGAGCCGACTTGATGGAGGAACTAGCCAACTCTGGCACTGGCACAAGAAAGAAGATCTCTGGCATGCTGACCCAGATGACTGGCACCTAGTCCCAATCGACTCGTCCAAAACTTGGTTGAGAATGTTCTGAGAACCTCAGGGATCCAAGCCGACTAGATTTCAGCCTAGCCAACTCATCCAGAGTAATCTATTCTCTCGCCTTTGGAACCTAGTCGACTAGATTTTAACCTAGCCGACTCATCCAGAGTAAGCTATTTTCTTGACTGTGGGACCTAGCCGACTGGTTTTCAACCCAGCCGACCCGAACCTGATCCAAGCCAACTCAAAGAATATTCGAGCCGACTGGAATGACGGGGTCACTTCAAATGGCTAGTTCTAGTTTTCTGATTTTGAATTCAAAAAGTGCTCCAACGGTAACCTGTCACTTCCCAATAGTCTACAATGTTCAAAATCAAGGGAAGGCAGTTAAAGTCTCTATAAATGAGGTATGAGAACATCCTTAAAAAAAAGACTAATGAGTTGTTGAACATTTATTGAACATTTATTGAAGTAAGAAGAGAGAGCACTTGAGATTTGAAGTCAGTCTTCAAGCCTTCACCAACTCTTATCAGAAGCTTGAAGCATCTTTTGAGGAAAGCAAGGAAGCTATTGAAGTACATTGAAGAGCATTCAATTGAGATTAACTCGAGCTGCATCGGCAACCACCAGACAATTTAGTTTGTCATTTCTATTGCTTTTCTTTCTACTCCTTGAATACTTGGGTTATTGGTGAGCCCGATTGTAAAAACTAAATAGGTTTCTTTAGTGAGCCTACTGAAAACCAAAGTGTAGAGGTTCTAGGTGAGCCTGCGAAAACCTAGTGTGGGTTTCTTTGGTGAGCCCGGTTTAAAAACCAAAGTGATGGGGAACTAATATGCATGCAATTTTTTTTGTATGTTTTACATGTTGAGTTAGGTGATTAATTCCCAAATTTCAGATCAAAATTATTTGTAGAGAATTTTGTATGAATTTTTGAAGATCAGCATGCAGATTAGGACCTAGAAAAGTAGCAAAGAAGGACCGCCGGGGCTGAGAAGCCTCGGTTAGGGCAAGTTCTCCTACAATAAAACTACTGGAGGTAGAGGGGTGTACCTGACAATGTCTATGAAGATCGCAGCGAAGGGGTCTCTCGTTCCTCGATGGATGCGGCCTGGAAAACCGAGCCAAAGACCCGCGGATACCCGGCTTTCTGCTCGGTGATCCGATTGAGGCTTGGCTGGAGTCGTTGGATTCGTAGGAACTCAGGGACCTGCAAACGACCTGTCAGGGGTTAGAAAGCTCACAAAGGAACAAGAAAACAAAGTAAAAATAGCAAGGGAAGGCTTCTTTTGGAGTGGGCGTCCAGGGATCTGGAGGGTTTGTTGGCAGCAGGAAGATGATGGCAAACACCGGAAGAAGAACTCTCACAAACCCCTTTATGCACATCGCAGGGTATCACACCACTCAATAGAAGAACTCAAGGTTTTCATTCATCAAAAATTCCCTCATACAAGAGGCTAGGGTCCCTTAAATAGACCCTTAACCTTGGGCTCCAAGTAAGGGTACATAAGTCTTTACATAAGAATCCTTTTCCCCTCAAACCCTAGCTAGAAAATAAGGAAATATTAGGTAGAAAAATCCCTAAAAATTTTCTTGACTTGGTCAAGACTCCAAGGATGCCTAGGGGGGCGTGTTGGGCTTCTAGGAGCAGCAAAAGTCCGGCCCAAAGGGGCTTGGGTGCATGGGTTTGGGCCTCTGGAAGCTGGGGTGGCCTGGTAGCCAGGTAGCAGGAATATTCCCTGGTATCTTGCTTCTTAGGGTCTTGGGCTTGGCACCTGGGCTTGATTTCTTTGGGCTAGGATGCAGATGGACCTCTGGAATCATGGATGACCTTATCTATAAATATACTTTGGCATCTGGAAGGGAATCTGGGCATCTGGAGGGCATCTGCAAGAAATCAGGGTTTTCTGAATTTTCCTCCTGGGGTCTTCAAATCTTCAAGCTGGGTTGGACTTGTGCTATACTTCCATGTCTTCAATCTGATTGGACTTGGTCTTTACTTGTATGATGTGGTCTTGAGTCTTCAATATGGTTGAATAGGACTCAAAAAAATAAAATTAGCTCGACATGAGCTGACTAACACTGGACTGAACTAGCTCAACATGAGCTAAATAATTACAAGACTTAAATGAAACAACTCAGCTGGACTAAGCTTTATTACAGTGGACTCGAATGTTATTTAAGTGATCCACAGAGGGTTGAGAAGCCTCTGCCTTATTCTGGTGCCTTTGGTGTCCGCACCAATTCTCCCGGGGTGGGAGGAACTCGACCCTGTCGAGTGAAGATCAGATTGGCTCACATATCTCTCAAGAAGGTCTGGGTTGAGGCGTTGCAAGTCCTCTCGAGAAATCCATGAATCGTCCGACTCTGGCCGGCCTTGCCATCGGACTAGGAAGCATTGATAACCGCGGCCCCGGGTCGTAATGGCTTGATCATCCAGGATACGCTCGATCCGTTCTCCTCTCTCAGGCCAATTAATTGGTGGATACTCTGGGTAAGGATCACTCTCAATAGAAGGGATAGGCCCAAAAGCCTCACTGGGTATCATTGCCGGTTCCTTGTACTCAACCAGGTCTGTAATATTGAAGGTAGAACTGATGCCCATATCCGAAGGCAAGTCTAGCACATAGGCATTTGATCCAACCTTCTTTAATACTTTAAAAGGTCCGGCTCCCCGAGCATGAAGCTTCTTAACAGTCCCAGGTGGGAACCGTTCAGGCCTAAGTCTAATCATGACAGAATCCCCTACATCAAATTCTTTGATCCTTCTTCGGGAATTAACCAAATTTTTATAAGTTTCATTGCTTAAGTTTATCTTTTGGTTAATGTCTTTATGCAAGTCTCTAATATGCTGTGCAAATGACTCTGCAGACTCTGAGACTCGTGCATGAATAGGTAAAGGAATCAAATCAATGGGGCGATTAGGCTTGTACCCATGGACTATCTCAAAAGGGCTCTTACCCGTTGTCCTATTTACTGAACTGTTGTAGGCAAACTCTGCTCTAGGTAATAACAAATCCCATGTTCCAACATGTTCACCTACCAGGCATCTAAGGAGGTTTCCTAAACTTCGGTTCACTACTTCAGTTTGGCCATCTGTTTGAGGGTGGTAGGCTGTAGAAAACTTAAGCTTGATCCCTAATAGGTGCCATAAGGTCTTCCAGAAATAACTAGTGAACCTAACATCCCTATCAGATATAATAGTCTTGGGTAGGCCATGGAGTTTGACCACATGATCTAAGAAGAGTTTGGCTACCCTAGACGCGTCAAAGGTCTGGGAACAGGGAATAAAGTGAGCCATCTTAGAGAACCTATCGACCACTACAAAGATTGAGTCATGTTTCTTTTGGGTCTTAGGTAATCCTAGCACGAAATCCATACTTAGGTTCTGCCAAGGGCGATCAGGCACTGGTAAAGGTGTGTAAAGACCAGTGTTTTGCTTTTGCTGTTTGGCAACAGCACAAGTTCGACATCTGGCTACAATCCGTGCAACGTGCCTTTTCAATCCTGGCCAAAAGAACTGGTCCTCTATTGCTAAGATCGTCTTATTTCTACCGAAATGACCAGCTAAAGCTCCAGCATGTATTTCCCAGATTAGGAATTCTCTAAGGGAAGTTTTGGGTATACAGAGTCGATTATTCTGGAAAAGGTAACCATCCTGAAGGGTATAATCACTATGGGTATTGGATGGTCCTAGCCTGAGGGTCTGGTAAATGCCTCCAAAGTCTGGGCAGGTTTCATATTCATCCTTTAACCTATCAAACCCTATGACTTGGGTGCTAACTGATCCCAATAGTAAAGACCTACGGCTCAGGGCATCTGCTACCTTATTTTCAGTACGGGCACGGTGCTTCAGGACGAAAGTGTAGGCCTGAATGTACTCAATCCATTTACCATGCCGTGGGTTCAGTTTCTTTTGGGAGTTCAGGAATCGGAGTGCCTCATGGTCAGAAAATAAAACAAACTCCTGCGGGAGTAAATAATGTCTCCAATATCTAAGGGCCTGGACTACCGCATAAAATTCCTTGTCATAGGTAGAGTACTTAAGTTTAGCCTCATTCAGCTTTTCACTGAAGAAGGCTACAGGGTGGTTCTCTTGACTTAGTACCCCACCTATTCCTACTCCCGAGGCATCACAAGCTACCTCAAACACCTTAGTAAAGTCAGGTAATCTAAGGATGGGTGCATGGGTCATCTTATCCTTCAGCTCTAGGAAGGCCTTATCAGCTGCTTTGGTCCACTCAAATGTACCCTTCCTAATGCAATCGGTGATAGGTGCGACGATTGTGCTAAAACCCCTAATAAATCTCCTGTAAAAGGTTGCTAGGCCATGGAAACTACGTACATCATGGACATTAGAGGGTGTAGGCCATTCAACAATCGCCCTAACCTTTTCAGGATCTGCAGAAACTCCCTCAGGGGTGACAACAAAACCTAGGAAGATGACCCTATGTGTCATGAAATCACACTTCTTAAAGTTGGCATAGAGGTTATTCTCCCTAAGGGTTTGGCATACCAGTCTTAGATGACTAAGGTGGTCCTTCTTGGTTCTGCTATAAATCAGAATATCGTCAAAGTAGACCACAACGAATTTTCCAGTAAACTCTCTCAGGACCTGGGTCATAATCCTCATAAAGGTACTTGGTGCATTGGAAAGTCCAAAGGGCATTACAACCCACTCAAACAGGCCATCCTTAGTTTTGAAAGCAGTTTTCCACTCATCCCCAGGTCTAATTCTCACCTGATGATAGCCGCTCTTAAGGTCTATCTTGGAGAAAATTCTGGCTCCGGCCATCATGTCTAACATATCATCCAACCGGGGGATGGGAAACCTATATTTCACAGTTATTTTGTTGATAGCTCTACTATCTATACAAATCCTCCAGGTACCATCCTTCTTAGGAGTCAGTAGAGCAGGGACTGCACATGGACTCAGGCTCTCCCTAATGAAACCCTTCCTAAGTAATTCTCCCACTTGTCTCTGTAATTCTTGATGCTCACTGGGATTCAATCTATAGTGAGGAAGGTTTGGTAAAGTGGCTCCTGGAACTAAGTCTATTGCATGCTGGATGTTCCTAAGGGGTGGCAATTGATCAGGTAAATCCTCAGGGAAGACATCCTCGAATTCTTTCAGAGTTTCAACAATTTCTTTAGGGTGTTCCTTTTGGGTTGGCTCTAATATTTCTTTGGAGGTCAAGATCCAAACAGGGTTACCATCAACAATCTCCTGTTCTAACTCCCTAGCCTTAATCAGGTTAACTCCAGGTTTCTTGTCCTTAAGGCTACTAGAACTCCTCTTAACTGGGTCCCTAGTGGGAGCTGGATTGATAACAAACTTATTCCCATGGTAGTTGAAGGTACAAACATTGGTTCGACCATACAAGGTTGCATCATGATCAAATAGCCAAGGTCGACCTAAAATCATACTACTTACTTCCATGGGGATAACATCACACCAAATCTTTTCCTCATAGGTCTGCAATCTAAGTAAGATTTGGCACCTAACTTGAATTTGGATGGAGGTGGAATCTATCCAAGAAACTTTGTACGGGCTAGGATGAGGAACTGTGGTCAATCCTAAAGATTTAACTGTCTTGGCAGAGATGGCATTGACACAACTCCCACTATCAATGATGATCTTAAGAACCTTATCCCCTATCTTAACAAAAGTCTGTAGGATGCTAGTCCTACGCCAATCTTCCTTAACTGGGGTTTGGGCTAGGATGCACCTAACCACTCCTAATTGGTTCTCAAACTCAGGTTCTTCCTCCTCACCTTCGTACTCCTCTATTAATTGATTATCAGCCTCATAAACTTCTCCCTCAGGTTCGACTACAGACTCAGGCTCTTCTTCTTGTAATTCACCTAGATGTAAAGCACTAACTGGACATTGATTCATAAAGTGGCCTGGCTTATGACATCTAAAACAGGTCTTCTGGGGAGTGTAACCCTTATTAGCTTCTAGAGATTTTCCTCGATCATCCTTGCGGGCCAAAGAATTACTAGGCTGGGGTCGACTCGGACCTGGCTGACTAGGACTGGGTCGGTTTGGGCCTGGTAGACTAGGACTGGGTCGACTGGGTATGGGTCGACTCTGAAGGGGCTAGCTAGCTCCCGGATACTGACTAGGGTATCTAGTGGGCTCAGGTCGACGGTAAACGGGCCCTCTATGGAAACGTTCATGATCCCTAGCAATCTGGTAAGCATGGTCCAGGTCTCTAACCTCTCTCATGTAGAGCTCTTTCTTAATGTCATCTCTTAATCCAGCCCTAAACCTAGATAAGACAACATCCTCAGACTCTCTCAAATCACATCGCATGGAATACTCATCAAATTTTGCAATGTACTCATCTATGCTCTTGTTACCCTGATTAAATCGTTGCCATTGATCTAGTAACCCACTACGATATGAAGCTGGAACGTATCTTGTCCTAAGCTTACCCTTCATGGCCCACCAGGTGGTTATAGGATCATGCCCTCCTAGATTAAGGGTTCTCTCAACACTAGCCCAATGTAACCTGGCTTCCCGAATCAACTTAAGCTTAGCAAACCTAAATTTACGCTCCTCTGTCATATCATACCATTCAAAATATTGATCCATCTCTCCCTCCCAATCTATATAGACCTTAGGATCTAGACAACCATCAAAAGTTGGAGCATCAAGCTTGACATGTCTATAGGATCGGTCCTCCTGGTCTACAAAATCTTGATTAGGCCTTCTATGACGAACTTCAGGGATTGGGTCAGGACGATAGCCTCTTCTAGTTTCAACCTCAAGATATGGATCAGGGTTCGGGGTCCTCCTGGGCTCAGGATTATAGTATGGGTCAGGTTGAGGGGCTCTCCTAGGTTCGACCTCTTGGTATGGGTCAGGGTCTGGGGTCCTCCTAGGCTGAGGGTTATAGTATGGGTCAGGATGAGGGGCTCTCCTAGGTTCGACCTCAGGGTATGGATTAGGGTTTGGGGTTCTCCTAGGTTGAGGGGAATTAGGATCTGGCTCAGACTGTGAACCCTGGGTTTTTCCTGGGGTCCCTACCCGGACTTCTAACTGATCAAACCTGCTGGCAAGATGGTCAATTCTATCATTGGTTTGAATACCAGACTGAGTTAACTGGGTTATCTGGGTAGCCATCTGGGCCATTTGATCAGCTAGGGCTTTTATTTGGGCTTGTAAATTTTCCATGGGTTCAGACATTTGTGAAGGAGGTGGGTGATATGAAACTCCTGATCTAGTGCTCATGCAAGACTCGATCAGACCGACTATAGCTGACTAGACCTAGAGTCCAAACTAGATGCTCAATCAAGGTGGCAAACTAGCCTATAGTAACCATGTACTCAGCCAGGCAGGTGTAAGGGGAGTGTTAGGTCCCTGATTGCCAATCCTAGACACCAATCAGAGATTGGCCAGGTAGGCGGACCAGCACACAAGCCCTTTGGGATTGAATCCCTAAACCACCGTTCTAGACACTGAGCACAAGGCACACACAGGTTAACTTAACACAGTGATCTAACACTAGTCCGGACCCGACCAGTTGGTGTCCCTAGCCTACTAGGGCAAATTAAGTCTAATTAATTTTAGGTTAAGGCTTGGGACCCAATGCAAGGGATGTGGTTTTGGGCTAAGGAGAGGTTATCAACTCCTCCCCTTATCTGATATAGCAAGAGTGCCCTTAAAAGTAAATTATGCAATGATGGCAGGCAGATGGGGATGCAAATTAGGGTTTAGATGTTTTTTGGTATTTTTGGAGAATATGTAATTTTTTTTTTTTTTGGTATTTTATTAAATAGAAGAAAACTTGCAAATTATGGCCTAATATGCATGAAATATACTAAAATTAAAAGATATGCAAAAATTGCTAAACAAAAACCTAAAACTTCCAAACTTGTCTTGCTGAAAAAAAAACAGAGTCAAAAATTTGCAGGATGTATTTCGGCTTGAAGAAAATTCAAAGTCCGAAATAAAATCTGTAAAAATTATGAAAATTACTTTGAATTATGATAAATCCAGAAAAGTAAATCTTAAAGTTTTTGGAGTTTTTAACAGGGAGAAATAATTAAAATAACAGAATATATACGGACTGAAAAACTGCAGAAAACAAGCCCTAATCTAAGCTCTGATACCAAATGATGGGGAACTAATATGCATGCAATTTTTTTTGTATATTTTACATGTTGAGTTAGGTGATTAATTCCCAAATTTCAGATCAAAATTATTTGTAGGGAATTTTGTATGAGTTTTTGAAGATCAGCATGCAGATTAGGACCTAGAAAAGTAGCAAAGAAGGACCGCCGGGGCTGAGAAGCCTCGGTTAGGGCAAGTTCTCCTACAATAAAACTACTGGAGGTAGAGGGGTGTACCTGACAATGTCTGTGAAGATCGCAGCGAAGGGGTCTCTCGTTCCTCGACGGATGCGGCCTGGAAAATCGAGCCAAAGACCCGCGGATACCCGGCTTTCTGCTCGGTGATTCGATTGAGGCTTGGCTGGAGTCGTTGGATTCGTAGGAACTCAGGGACCTGCAAACGACCTGTCAGGGGTTAGAAAGCTCACAAAGGAACAAGAAAACAAAGTAAAAATAGCAAGGGAAGGCTTCTTTTGGAGTGGGCGTCCAGGGATCTGGAGGGTTTGTTGGCAGCAGGAAGATGATGGCAAACACCGGGAAGAAGAACTCTCACAAACCCCTTTATGCACACAGCAGGGTATCACACCACTCAATAGAAGAACTCAAGGTTTTCATTCATCAAAAATTCCCTCATACAAGAGGCTAGGGTCCCTTAAATAGACCCTTAACCTTGGGCTCCAAGTAAGGGTACATAAGTCTTTACATAAGAATCCTTTTCCCTCTCAAACCCTAGCTAGAAAATAAGGAAATATTAGGTAGAAAAATCCCTAAAAATTTCTTGATTTGGTCAAGACTCCAAGGACGCCTAGGGGGCGTGTTGGGCTTCTAGGAGCAGCAAAAGGCCGGCCCAAAGGGACTTGGGTGCATGGGTTTGGGCCTCTGGAAGCTGGGGTGGCCTGGTAGCCAGGTAGCAGGAATATTCCCTGGTATCTTGCTTCTTAGGGGCTTGGGCTTGGCACCTGGGCTTGATTTCTTTGGGCTAGGATGCAGATGGACCTCTGGAATCATGGATGACCTTATCTATAAATATACTTTGGCATCTGGAAGGGAATCTGGGCATCTGGAGGGCATCTGCAAGAAATCAGGGTTTTCTGAATTTTCCTCCTGGGGTCTTCAAATCTTCAAGCTGGGTTGGACTTGTGCTATACTTCCATATCTTCAATCTGATTGGACTTGGTATTTACTTGTATGATGTGGTCTTGAGTCTTCAATATGGTTGAATAGGACTCAAAAAAATAAAATTAGCTCGACATGAGCTGACTAACACTGGACTGAACTAGCTCAACATGAGCTAAATAATTACAAGACTTAAATGAAACAACTCAGCTGGACTAAGCTTTATTACAGTGGACTCGAATGTTATTTAAGTGATCCACAGAGGGTTGAGAAGCCTCTGCCTTATTCTGGTGCCTTTGGTGTCCGCACCACAAAGTGTAGAGGTTGGGATTGTGAGCCTGAAAAATAATCCAATTGTATTCCAGTTTGGGGGATATAGTGAAAATCCCGAGTGGTGAACTTGGGTAGTGGACGTAGGAGTTGGGTTGCTCCGAACCACTCTAAACTTGTTTTGTTTGTGTTATGCTTTACTTACTTTTTAGCTTCTGCACTTATTCTCTGATTAACACAACACTCAACCACTAAAAGGAATTACTTGTGCACATACTTGCAAGAAATTTTATAATTTCCAATTCAACCCCCTCTTCGGAAAAGCCACCTGGGCAACAAAATAGTTATGAATTTCATACAATGCATGCTTGATTTCATACTTGCATTTCTCTAGATGCATTAAGATCCATGTTAGAGCCTTCGTTAATTTGATTAACATATTGATGAAATAGTTTTATCATCTTCCGCTATGCCATGCTTTTTAGAAAAGTTTCAAATTGCATGCATGAGCCCACCACCCAGGATCTCTTTTCCAATAGCTACCTCTTACCTAGCCAACCTAGTTGGTGTCTAAGGCAAGATCGTTAATGGCAGAACCCATCCCATGATCTCACTTACTTGGCCAATATGGTCAATCAGAATTGATTGGGTAGCTCACTGACTCGTGTTAACCCATGTCACCTAAGGTTAATTATTCTTGACTTATTTTAGGTTTTCATGGATCATTAGTTTCTGAAACCCTTTTTTATGACTAATATAGTTAGTGGGAGGTTGATCCATGTCTTCTTATCTATTTCATCTTTTACATTAAAGTTAAACCCTCTAAATTATTAGGTCCATAAAAGGATAAAGTTATGGGGATAACTAGGTCCTAGCCTCTCTTTAAGTGGAATGATAACGGGTCCAATAGTTAGGTGTTTAACACAACACCTTTTTAGCTTCTGCACTTATTCTCTAATTAACACAACACTCAACCACTAAAAGGAATTACTTGTGCACATACTTGCAAGAAATTTTATAATTTCCAATTCAACCCCCTCTTGGGAAAAGCCACCTGGGCAACAAAATAGTTATGAATTTCATACAATGCATGCTTGATTTCATACTTGCATTTCTCTAGATGCATTAAGATCCATGTTAGAGCCTTCATTAATTTGATTAACATATTGATAAAATAGTTTTATCATCTTCCGCTATGCCATGCTTTTTAGAAAAGTTTCAAATTGCATGCATTGAGCCCACCACCCAGGATCTCTTTTCCAATAGCTACCTCTTACCTAGCCAACCTAGTTGGTGTCTAAGGCAAGATCGTTAATGGCAGAACCCATCCCATGATCTCACTTACTTGGCCAATATGGTCAATCAGAATTGATTGGGTAGCTCACTGACTCGTGTTAACCCATGTCACCTAAGGTTAATTATTCTTGACTTATTTTAGGTTTTCATGGATCATTAGTTTCTGAAACCCTTTTTTATGACTAATATAGTTAGTGGGAGGTTGATCCATGTCTTCTTATCTATTTCATCTTTTACATTAAAGTTAAACCCTCTAAATTATTAGGTCCATAAAAGGATAAAGTTATGGGGATAACTAGGTCCTAGCCTCTCTTTAAGTGGAATGATAACGGGTCCAATAGTTAGGTGTTTAACACAACACCTTTTTAGCTTCTGCACTTATTCTCTAATTAACACAACACTCAACCACTAAAAGGAATTACTTGTGCACATACTTGCAAGAAATTTTATAATTTCCAATTCAACCCCCTCTTGGGAAAAGCCACCTGGGCAACAAAATAGTTATGAATTTCATACAATGCATGCTTGATTTCATACTTGCATTTCTCTAGATGCATTAAGATCCATGTTAGAGCCTTCATTAATTTGATTAACATATTGATAAAATAGTTTTATCATCTTCCGCTATGCCATGCTTTTTAGAAAAGTTTCAAATTGCATGCATTGAGCCCACCACCCAGGATCTCTTTTCCAATAGCTACCTCTTACCTAGCCAACCTAGTTGGTGTCTAAGGCAAGATCGTTAATGGCAGAACCCATCCTATGATCTCACTTACTTGGCCAATGTGGTCAATCAGAATTGATTGGGTAGCTCACTGACTCGTGTTAACCCATGTCACCTAAGGTTAATTAGTCTTGACTTATTTTAGGTTTTCATGGATCATTAGTTTCTGAAACCCTTTTTTATGACTAATATAGTTAGTGGGAGGTTGATCCATGTCTTCTTATCTATTTCATCTTTTACATTAAAGTTAAACCCTCTAAATTATTAGGTCCATAAAGGATAAAGTTATGGGGATAACTAGGTCCTAGCCTCTCTTTAAGTGGAATGATAACGGGTCCAATAGTTAGGTGTTTATCAGTAAATCCAAAGATCAGGTGTTCATCGGGCTATTGAAATTACTATTCCTAATATGATGGCTCAGTGCGACTCTTTTAATAATGGTCAGGTGGGACGGCCAAAGTCGAGCTTGACTATTCGTTGGTTGGAAGTATTGAATTTTGTCTTGTTAATGGTTGGACCCAACCGGGACCTTCAATAGGAGGCCCAATGGCTGATTGAAGTGCACCTTAGGGCAAAATCTAAATACTAAAAGTTACTTGGAGAAGTAATCAGTTAAAGAACCTACCTTTAGATGTGCATGGATGGGTTGGCTAAAGTCGGGCTCATTTGTTGTCTATTGGATTCTAGTACCCACTAAGGAATTAAAGTAATTCCTCGGATTGGAGGTAGAGGCTAGCAGTATGAACAAAATAGTGGGAGGGCTTTTAGACTAAAGTCCATGTCTTTGGGTTAATAATTCATATACACTAATAGGCTTTAGTTTTCCTTTCAGATGTCTACCAACTTGTTGCTCCGATCTCTTCTCGATAATGAAAAGCTCAAGGGTCCCAACTTTGATAGCTAGTATCGAAGGCTCAGGATTGTCTTGGAGCATAAATAGATCTTATATGTGATGTCGGATCCAGTGCCTGAAATCCCTACTCCCAATGCTTGGGGTTCTATCAAAGATACTTATTAGAAGTGGCTCTCTCATAGGACCACTATCCGATGCATCATGTTGATAGTGATGAACGACGAGTTCAATCTCAAATTTGAGCAAGCCCAGCTAGAAGAAATCCTTTAAAAGTTGAAGGAGTCCTTCAGTACAATAGATGATGTTGAGAGGTACAAGGTCTCTTGTGCTATCTACAATGCATGGATGCTTGATGGGGCCTCAGTCATTGATCATGTATTGTACATGATTGAGATGATTGAGTTCTTGGGCAAGCTCGGATGTCCCTTGCTTGAATTGCTCGGGAAAGATGCGATACTGAATTCCCTGCCCTCTTCTTATCTAGACTTTCTCGATTATTTTAGAATGAAAAAGCCTGCAATTAACTACCATGGTCTATTGGGATTACTGCAGACTTATGAGAAAGACCAGCAACTCAATTAAAGTGTGGTAAATCTAGTGGGAGGATCCTCTGCAGGGCATCATCCCTTTAAGAAAGGGAAAAAGAGAAATAAAGGGAAGAAGGTGAAAAATGCTTCTGGGCCCAATTAGGTCAAGAAGGTGAAGGCTGATAAGAGCCAGGTGGAGTGCTTCTTCTATAAGAAGTAGGGTCATTGAAAGAGGAACTGTCCTCTTAATCTTGCATCCCTTGACCTGAATAGGTCCAAGAAGAGGAAGTTGCAGGGCAGTGCTAGACAATGTATGTATATGACAACTCCTTATAGTTTCTCTATCTACGATACTACTAACTGGGTATTAGATACTGGAAGTTCAATTCATATTTGTAATTCTTTGTAAGGACTTCAAGTTAGAAGGAGATTCGATAACGACGAGAGATCCTTGAACATGAAAAATGGAAGCCAAGTTCCAGTCCTGGCATTGGGAAGGATTAAATTAGATTTCGAGTCTTGTATAAGCATTTTGAATGAGTGTCATTATTGTCCATCTTTTATTTTGAATGTTATTTCTGTAGGCCAGTTGGCCATGTATGGTTATGAACTCAATAAAGAATGACATTTGCAAAATCATTTGGAATGGTTATGTTGTGATGAATAGATACATGAATAATGAAATTTATGTACTATTGCGACTTGTTAGTGTAGTGTACACATCTACCAAATGCCCTAGGATTGATAATGTCAGCGAAGCATATTTATGGCATTGTAGGCTAGGTCATATCAACAAAAATAGGATAAATAGTTTGAAAAGTGAGGGTCTTCTCGAGATTAGTGAATGAGATTTGTTACCAACCTGGAGTCCTGTCTTCTTGGAAAGATGACAAAATCACCTTTTACTAGAAAAGGTGAATGAGCCAAAGAAATTCTAAGTCTGGTACATACTGATGTATGCAGACCTATGAATATTAGTGCCAGAAGTGGGTATAATTATTTCATTACGTTTATAGACAACCTTTCGAGGTATGGTTATGTCTTCTTGATGAGATATAAATCTAAATCATTTGAAATGTTCAAACAATACTGTAATGAAGTAGAAAAACAAACTGAAAAGTATATCAAAGTTCTTCGATCTGATCGAGGTGGTGAATATCTTTCTGGTGATTTTCTAACATATCTTGAGGAGAATGGGATTCTCTCTCAATGGACACCTCCAGGGACACCTCAATTAAATGGAGTGTCTGAAAGGAGGAATCGAACCCTGTTAGACATTATTCGGTCTATGATGGGCTTTGCTTCTTTACCGCTATCCTTTTTGGAATATGCTTTAGAGTTAGTCTGCTACCTTTTAAATACGGTTCCGATTAAGTCTATTAGCAAAACCATATATGAGATATGGACTGGACGTAAGCCGACACTTGCAAACCTTCAGGTCTGGGGTTGTCCGGCTTATGTCAAACATTTCGAAATGGATAGCTTGGATCTAGGTCTGACAGGTGCCTATTTGTTAGGTATCCAAAAGAGTCTAAGGGGTACTATTTCTACTTGGCTGAGGAACAAAGTTGTTCATCAGTCTTAGGGCGATTGGTGCGGGCACCAGACTCAGAAGAAGACTTCAGAGCTCCATCTGGATCTCTGATTAACCTTGCCCAAAGAATTAGGGTTTTTTGGCTTGTAATAAAGGTTGACTTGATCAACTCAATTTTAGTTTGAGTCTATATTACCTGCATTTTTATTTTGTTGAGTCATGTTGACTCAGTAGTGGACTAGGGCTTCAACCTGGGGTGTTACATTTTCTCCCAAGGCCAAGCAAGTGGGCGCCACACTCCCAGCCACACTCCCAGCCATACGCCTGAGTCCAGGGGGCGCCACATCTCCATCCAGCAGGCTTTGGTCCCCACACCACAGATAGCAGCTCCCTTCTCTCATGCGCCAATTGAGAAGAAATCCACCAGGGGTCCACAAATCAAGGGGGCGGCCCAAGACATTCCCAAAAGAACCAAACTATGAAAGGGAAGAAATTCTCTTGGAGAGAACTTCAAGGAGGCGCCCATTACCTGCCAAAAATACTCAAAACAAAGTTAGAAAGAGCCATAACTTGGGGAGAAAGAAAAGGAGGTATCCAAAATGGGTTGAGCCATGGAAGGAAGGAGATTTCTCTTGAAGAGCAAGGTTAGGAGGCGCCCTAGTCATTCCAACTAAAGCCAGATATAAAAGGAAACAAATTTTCTCTTGGAGGGCAAGGTTAAGAGGCGCCCAAACACTTCCAGATAAGGCCAAGCATAGAAGGAAAAAAATAATTTTCTTGGAGGTCAAGACAAGGAGGTGCCACCCACTTTCCTTTTTTTAAGCCTCAATCATCTTTGGAATTATTTGGCCAGCCATATGAGTAGGGATTGACCCTATAATCCTAATTTGAAGATCCCCTCCTTTAGTCCCACATGGGAAGATGTAAAACACTACTCTCTTATAATGTCCTATAAATTAAAACCCCTTTGTAAGTTCTAAGGAATGAGATGAATGAAACCAAATTTTTTGTGAGCAAAACTTTGTGTTTTCTCTCTTCCGCACTTGCATCCAGGTGTTGAGCTCCGTGAGGGAGTAAATCCGGGTTACCCAGAAACCTTGAGGAGGTGTGAGATCTCCAAAACCCAAACCCTAGGTTAGCCACTTCTACTCTATCACCCTAGCCGCCCACCATCCATTTCAATCCACCAAACCCTAGCCTATCCCACCTCCCACGGCCTCTCTCTCCAAGTCCAGGCCGACCACCTGCATCCAGCTACAGTCCGGGTACTTCAGACCCAAAGCTCTTTCCAGAGGGAGTCGAATCAGCCTTCAAGAGAATCCGGATCTCAGCGACATCAGCCTTCAAGTTCTTCGAACTGGTAAATCCTTTCCTGAGTCTCTGAATCCATCACTTGTTTTTCTTCTTCCCAGATCTTGAGTCCAGGAGAAGCCGACCCAGCCACAAGACCCGTATTGGAGGATCCATTGCGAAGATAGCCGAATCCGAGGATCCAAAAATCTGCTCGAGAGAGTTCTTCCACCCAAATTCTGTGAGATCACTGTTTGGTTGGTAAACCATCTCTTCTCTTTATTTCTGTCCTGTTGAAAGTTCAGAGCGAAACCCTAGGTCTGGGAGTTTCTCAACCCCCAGCGATCCGTTACTTCTGAACTACTCTGATAACTTAGCTTCTTCTAAATTGTGCTTTCAATCCTTACCTAGTTTCCATCAACTTAGTTTAACTTTACTTTGAGTCGAAGCCAATTTCTGAAAAAAAAAAAAAAAAGAATTAATCTTAATTTTACTTCCGCATACACTTCTTTGTTCTTTGTTCTGCATCATTTTTGGTATCAGAGCCCTGTCTAGGGTTTCTGTTTTGATTGCTTGTTTGAGTCTCTCTCTTTTTACTTTGTCTGCTCGAAGTAGACTCCCCAGGACGTCCGGTCCTGGGAATGAAGCGAGGTGCAAACCTCCTCTTCCCATTCCACGAGGTGTTTCTAGGGCATTTAGGGGATCCGTTGGGTTACAACTTCGTAGAAGGAATTGTAAACGGGGAAGTACTCTATTTTCAGCCTGTAATTGCCCTGTTGCAGGAACTATTTCTCACTGCAAGTAACTCCAAATTCGGTGAGTTTTTTTTGCTAAAACCAGTATAATTGAATCTATTTTGTATAATTTTCCTATGATTTATTGGTTTCTGTGAGATTTCTGAGAATTAAATTATTGCAACTCTATTTTTGTGTTTCTGCAATTCAATTATTTTTGAGTAATCATCTCTTAATTCATCTTAAGGGCATTTGAGCATCTAAGATAAGGGGAGGAGTTGATAACCTCTCCTTAGCCCAAAACCACCACCCACTCATTCGAACCTAAGCCTTTAATCTTAAAATTCATTAGACCTAATTTGCCCTAGTGGGCTAGGGACATCAACAAGTCGGGTCAAGGCCAGTGTTGAGTCAGTTTGTCTGGTTACTCTGTGTGTGCTTTGTACTCAGTGTCTAGAATGGTGGTTCAGGGATTCTATCCCGAAGGGCTTGTGTGCTGGTCCACCTACCTGGCCAATCACTGATTGGTGTCTAGGATTGGCATCTAGGGACCTAACACTCCCCTTTCCACCTGCCTGGCTGAGTCCCGAGTTACTACAGGCTAGCTTGCCACTCTGATTGGGCATCTAGTTTGGGCTCTAGGTCTAGTTAGCCAGTAGTCGCTTTAGTCTAGTCACATTCTGTGTGCTTACTTGCATCATCATGTCTACCCGGAATGGAGTACCCTACCAACCTAGTCAAACCCAACCAGATTTAGAGGCCATGGTTAGAAATCTTACCGAAAGTATGACCAAATTGAGTCAGGACATGAATGAGGGTTTTCCCAATTTAGGGATCGAGTCCAAGTACTTGAGAAACGTAGACATCAAAATTGGACCCCTGATCCAAAATTTAATAGGCCCCAACCTCACCCATGCCAGGAGCCTAGGAGGACCTTATACCATGATCCCGAGCATAACCTTAGGAAGCCTAACCATGATATCTATAGTGTGGATCGTGTCTATGAGAGGTCCTTACAATATTCTAGACCAGTCACTCAACAACCCCAGTATTCTAGATCAAACTATTTAGATCCACACCCATGCCCAAGTAAGTCTCTACTAGCTTGAAACCCAGTGTGACCCAGGTTCCTATATCTCAAGAATGTTTGTTTTGTAGAGAAAGAGGCCATAAATCTAGTCAGTGCCTATGCATAGGACTGGCTTGTGCATAGCTAAGTGGTAAGAATCCTAAGGATGACATTAATGAGGGAGAACCCAAGCCTACCAATGAGGAAGAAAGGTTAGGTATGACAAGCCTAGAATCAGTTGACCCGATCACCATTGACCCGAAACCCATTGAAGATGGCATCGAGGAAGTATATGATGCTGGCTTGAGTCTAGTTGATGAATATGAGGGGAAGAACTTGAAGAATGTGACATTGATACTATTGGTTCCTTACCTGAGGAGACCTTGGAGAGCAACCAAGTGGTAGGACCTAGTTCAGAAATTCAAGAGATTTGTGAGAACCAAGTTCCTTTAGTCAAATACCCCCAAGAAGAACTCATAGTGTTAGCCCGAGCTATCAGTTCGTATCCTCTAATGACAGTCATTCCCCAAGTACCAATTGAAGATCTTTGCACTAAACTGTTTAAGTTTGCCCACCCTATGGTAGATCCTCTCCTTAGGATGACTGAATCAAGCCTCTTACAATTGGACCTTGTCCCATGCTCAGCCACTAAGGTCAGCCTCTTACAATTGGACCTTGTCCCATGCTCAGCCACTAAGGTCTCTCCCGTAATCTCAGTTGAACATCCTTGTCTTGAGCGGATTGATTCACCCAGTCCTGTAGAAGTTCTCCTTATGGCCCCAGACCCCTTCCTTCGCATGACTGACCTACCCTTCTATAGAGTATACCTTTCAGCACCCATAGTTCAAATTTCAAGTCTTTTGGTCATCATCCATAGGCCCTTCCATGAATCATTCTCTAATCTAGTTCTTGAGAAAGTGGATCATTATTTGCTTAGAGAACAAAACTTAACTGTTGCAATCACATGTCCTAGGCTACTTCCCGAACCATCTCTTGATCCATTCCTGGGAGTAGCAAACTTTTTCTTTCGTAAGGATGACCAGTTGACACTCATAGATCATCATTCAAACCTTCAGGTCACCACCTTTAGTCAACAGGTAATTCGAGACTCCACCTCATATCTCCTCCCTTTTTCTAGGACTTCTAATGCTTCTTACACCATCCAAGTATACTTTGTCGAAGTCTTTAGAGTGAACCACGTGTCAGAACCTATTAGGTTTGCCACCTACTTCTGGAAGACCTTATGGCACCTACTAGGCACCCATGATAAGTTTTCATGCTCTGCATGCCATCCTCCGACCCAAGGTCAAACCTAGAGAGCCATAGTTTGTTAGGTTTAGACCTAGGGTTCCTTTGAATAAAGTCCATTCTTTAGGAATGCATCGTCAGTCGAGTTTAGGACATTGTCTCAGATTTTGAGAGCACCAGGAATTGGGATTTGTATTTTGTCCAGGGCTGAAATTGCATTCAATGTTTCGATCAATAGGTCATAGGCTAGAGTCCCTTTGAAATTGTTCATGGATACAAGCCTCACACACCACTTGATCTGATTTCACTATTAGCCCCACACACAAGTCTCTTGATGCACTTGCATAGCATGTAAAGGACTTGCATAAAGAAATTCATGCCAACATAAATTTAAGTAATGAAACTTATAAGAAGTTGGCTGATTCTCAAAGGCGAGTCAAAACTTTTGACGAAGGAGACTATGTAATGATTAGGTTAAGGCCTGAATGGTTTCCTCCTGGAACCGTTAGAAAGTTACATGCTAGAGGAGCTGGACCATTTAGAGTGGTGAAGAGAGTAGGATCCAATGCCTATGTGCTCGAGTTACCTCCAGAACTAGGCATTAGCTCCACTTTCAACATTACAGACCTAGTAGAGTATAGAGAGCCAGCTGTGATTCCCAGCGAGGCTTTTGAACCTAATCCTACTCTTGAGAGTGAACCTGACCCTGTGTGTCCACCAACAAACTGGCCTGTGAGGAAAGAGCAGATTGAAAAGATCCTGGATGATCAGGTTATCTCTACTCGTAATCGAGGATACCAAAGATACCTGGTCCGCTGGCAAGGAAGGCCAGATTCTGATAACTCTTGGATCTCCCGAGAAGAATTACAAGAATTGGACCCAGACCTCTTGGAGAGATACCAGAGCCAACTTGATCCATACTCGACAGGGTCGAGTTCCTCCCACCCTGGGAGAATTGGTGCGGGCACCAGACTCAGTAGAAGACTTCAGAGCTCCATCTGGATCTCCGATTAACCTTGCCCGAAGAATTAGGGTTTTTTGGCTTGTAATAAGGGTTGACTTGATCAACTCAATTTTAGCTTGAGTCTATATTACCTGCATTTTTATTTTGTTGAGTCATGTTGACTCAGTAGTGGACTAGGGCTTCAACCTGGGGTGTTACATTTTCTCCCAAGGCCAAGCAAGTGGGCGCCACACTCCCAGCCACACTCCCAGCCATACGCCTGAGTCCAAGGGGTGCCATGTCTCCATCCAGCAGGCTTTGGTCCCCACACCACAGATAGCAGCTCCCTTCTCTCATGTGCCAATTGAGGAGAAATCCACCAGGGGTCTACAAATCAAGGGGGCGGCCCAAGACATTCCCAAAAGAACCAAACTATGAAAGGGAAGAAATTCTCTTGGAGAGAACTTCAAGGAGGCACCCATTACCTGCCAAAAATACTCAAAACAAAGTTAGAAAGAGCCATAACTTGGGGAGAAAGAAAAGGAGGTATCCAAAATGGGTTGAGCCATGGAAGGAAGGAGATTTCTCTTGAAGAGCAAGGTTAGGAGGCGCCCTAGTCATTCCAACTAAAGCCAAATATAAAAGGAAACAAATTTTCTCTTGGAGGGCAAGGTTAAGAGGCGCCCAAACACTTCCAGATAAGGCCAAGCATAGAAGGAAAAAAATAATTTTCTTGGAGGTGAAGATAAGGAGGCACCACCCACTTTCCTTTTTTGAAGCCTCAATCATCTTTGGAATTATTTGGCCGGCCATATGAGTTGGGAATGATCCTACAATCCTAATTTGAAGATCCCCTCCTTTAGTCCCACATGGGAAAATGTAAAACCCTACTCTCTTGTAATGTCCTATAAATTAAAACCCCTTTGTAAGTTCTAAGGAATGAGATGAATGAAACCAAATTTTTTGTGAGCAAAACTTTGTGTTTTCTCTCTTCCGCACATGCATCCAGGTGTTGAGCTCCGTGAGAGAGTAAATCCGGGTTCCCCAGGAACCTTGAGGAGGTGTGAGATCTCCAAAACCCAAACCCTAGGTTAGCCACTTCTACTCTATCACCCTAGCCGCCCACCATCCATTTCAATCCACCAAACCCTAGCCTATCCCACCTCCCACGGCCTCTCTCTCCAAGTCTAGGCCGACCACCAGCATCCAGCTACAGTCCGGGTACTTCAGACCCAAAGCTCTTTCCTGAGGGAGTCGAATCAGCCTTCAAGAGAATCCGGATCTCAGCGACATCAGCCTTCAAGTTCTTCGAACTGGTAAATCCTTCCTTGAGTCTCTGAATCCATCACTTGTTTTTCTTCTTCCCAGATCTTGAGTCCAGGAGAAGCCGACCCAGCCACAAGACCCGTATTGGAGGATCCATTGCGAAGATAGCCGAATCCGAGGATCCAACAATCTGCTCGAGAGAGTTCTTCCACCCAAATTCTGTGAGATCACTATTTGGTTGGTAAACCATCTCTTCTCTTTATTTCTGTCCTGTTAAAAGTTCAGAGCGAAACCCTAGGTCTGGGAGTTTCTCAACCCCCAGCGATCCGTTACTTCTGAACTACTCTGATAACTTAGCTTCTTCTAAATTATGCTTTCAATCCTTACCTAGTTTCCATCTACTTAGTTTAACTTTACTTTGAGTCGAAGCCAATTTCTGAAATATATATATATAAAAAAAAAAGAATTAATCTTAATTTTACTTCCGCATACGCTTCTTTGTTCTTTGTTCTGCATCAGCTATCTTTTTGGCAAAGGAGTTTCTTGGTAAAAGAACTATAGCCGCTAAGATTGAACTTAGTGAAGTTCAACAAGTAGAAAAATCGACACACTTTAGGGACAACATAGAACCGGTTGTGATTAGATCACACACAGAGCCCACGCAGGAACCATTAAGGAGATCAGGTAGGATATTGTGTCGACCGGATAGATACTTTGATTTCTTGGTTCAGGATGATGTTCCCATTGAACTTGATGAGAATAATAAGGACCCGATCACCTATATAGATGCAATGCAAAGGTCTAACTCTGAACTAAGGCTAGAAGCCATGAGATTCAAAATAGAGTCCATGGAAATCAACAATGTATGGACATTAGTTGATCCACCTGTGGGAAAAAAACTCATTGGATGCAAATAAATTTTCAAAAGAAAAAGGGGCGCAGACGGGTAGGTAAAGACCTATAAAGCCTGTCTGGTTGCAAAGGGGTATCGTCAACGTTTTGGTATTGACTATGACGAGACGTTCTCTCCTGTGGCAATACTTAAATCCATTCAGATCATGCTTGCTTTAGCGGCACACTTTGACTATGAAATTTGGCATATGGATGTCCGAACAGCTTTCTTGAATGGTGAGCTGGAAGAGGAGGTGTATATGGTTCAACCTGAAGGGTTCACATCCACAGATGAATCAAAGGTGTGTAAACTTCAAAGGTCCATCTATGGACTGAAGAAAGCATCTCAGAGTTAGAACATGTGCTTTGATAGGTGTATCAAGTCGTATGGTTTTGTTAGGAACGGAGAAGAACCTTGCATTTATAAATGGGCTAATGGTTCTATGCTTGTATTCCTTGTGTTGTATGTGAATGATATTCTCTTAATTAGAAATGACATCCCAACACTACAAGGAATAAAGGTCTGGTTGTCATCCTAGTTCTCTTATGAAATACTTGGGTGAAGCCTCTTACATACTGGGTATGAAGATATATAGAGATGGATCTAAGAGGCTTCTGGGACTGTCTCAGTTTATGTACATTGATACTATGCTAAAGCGATTCAGCATGGAGAATTCTAAGAAAGGGTATCTCCCCATTGGCCCTCGAATTACACTCTCCAAAAGGGATTATGCAATAACTCCTGAGGAGAGAGAGTGTATGAGTAGAATCCCATATGCTTTGGCAGTGGGTTCTATCATGTATGCCATGATATGTACTAGACTAGATGTGGCATACTCAATAGGCATAGTGAGCAGATACCTGTCTGACCTAGGTGCAGCTCATTAGAAAGTAGTGAAGACCATCTCTAAGTATTTGCAAAATACTAAGGACCAATGGCTGATATATGGAGAACCTGACTTGAAACTTGTGGAGTATACTGACTTTAGTTTTCAGTCAGATAAGGATGACAACAAGAGTGTGTCAAGGTTTATCTTTACCGTAAATGGGGGAGTGATCTATTGTAAATATTTCAAACAACCTATTATTGCAGACTCAATACGCGAAGTAGAATACATCATAGCATCGGATGCAGCAAAGGAAGCTGTATGGTTATGAAAGTTCCTTGGCGAGCTGGGAGTGGCACCTTCCCTGGATGGTCCTATTCTAGTGTATTGTGATAGCACTAGAGCCATTGCTCAAGCCAAAGAGCCGAAGTCCAATCACCGCACCAAACATGTTTTGTTGTGCTATCACCTTGTACAAAAAATCATGGAATGAGGTGACATCGACCTTCAGAAGATCGATGGAAAGGAGATCCTGGCCAACCCCTTCACTAAAGCCATTAAAGTTCAAGAGCTCAACAACTGTAAATGGAAAATGGGAATAAGATTCTGTATTGATTGGCTTTAGTACAAGTTGGAGTTGTTGGGAATAGTGTCCCAAAGCCAATCATCTAGGATATGATAGTTGTGCTATTTTGTAATTGTATATAAATTCTTTAAATGAACAAAAGTTATTCTTTTGGCTGTTCATCACATATACATTTTTCTGAAAAGAACTCTTGTGTGATTGAGTCCTTAGAACTACATTATACTTGATACAAAAAGGATGTATCGAGTAGTTCTTAAACTGGCTCACAATCAAAGGATACATTATTATAGGATGATGATGTATCAAGCATAAGATATTATATGTCACATTGGTTGGTTGTCCTCTTAATCAAGGAGTGTATAGACACTGATATGATATACAGGTAAAATGTATGACATTTCACTGAACGTGACCATCTACGAAGCTTTCTTTTCTCGCGAGGGATATGGGTATATGTATTCTTTAGACCTGAGATCACCATGGTAGCTTGCAAACAACTTGCTGTACTTTAGTACTGGACTACCTAGATTTCTAATCCAATGATAAAAGGTTTTGGGGCATATTCAAGTTGTTGTGGAGCAGTGGTGGATCAAGATTGGATTGACCCCTCCAAATTGTTTGGAGTGAATGACTCACTGTGTCTCAATTAAGCAAAACCTTTGCCAGGTTAATTCTTGTAAGGAGTCACAGAACTTGTAAGGTTGAGACACGATATGGATATACTAAATTAGGATTGGTAGTCAAACCCTGGGTCATCATGAGCATTATGAGATCAAAGGGATGAATTATGTAGTAACCATATGCTAGAGGTTCTAGAGAGTTGCTTTGCATCTTCAACCTATCTGGATGTCAGGTATCATTGCTAGATGAAGACTTTGACTGGACTGGAAACATTCCAGTACTACCGACTTAGTGTTCAAACCTATGGGGTCACACACCATAGGGGTTTCTACCTGATCTAATGGTCGATCGACAATTGAGAATTGTTTAGCATCATTATAGGGTCAATATGATTGACCATGACCCAAATGTCGACACTTCCATAAGTTGACACTTGACTGTAATGAGGATTTTTCACTAATTCGGTTAGTAAATTTTTGGAGGACTTATTTACAATATGATTGTAATCTGATGGGTCAAGCCAAATGTGATTTGGCTTAGGATCAAATTAGATTTGAGCTGCCATGCTCACTTTCCTTTAAAAGATTCAAATTTGAATTTTGAATTCTAATTTCCAATCTTGGCTGAATTTGGCTCCAAGGTTTTTTATGGAATACATTATTTGGAATATGCATATTTTCTCCCATATAAACCTAGAGCTAATTTGGTTCAACCCTTCACCCTCTCCCCCAATCACTCCTCCTTCCATATCTCTCTCCCTCTTTGCTGCTACTATAAATAGGTGTCTTTGTAGGGGTAGCAGAGTCAATTGAGGTTGACTTTTGTTGGGCTTTTCTAAGAGAGGGAGGGAAGGTATTCTCAGAGTGGGGTTTGAGAGGATTTGGGTTTTGGATGTGAGCCTACCTAGCAATCAAGCTAGGATTTGGGAAGAAAGAGTTAGTTGGGAAGGGTTCCACTTCTACTTCTCTCCATTGTTCCCCAACCAGATTTTCCAACGGCTTCAAGAAAGTCTTGCAGGTCCAAGGAAGGAAAAGATCGGCCTCAAGGATCTTGAGAAGCTAACACTCCAATGGAGTTGATTGGGATCAAGCCCTGGTGTGAGCTACCCATAGAGGCCAGACATTTGTATGGCTCAGCAGCTCTTCATCACCTGCATCCAAAGGTTAAAGGTAACGTACCCTTTCCTTTTCTTTAGTCTTGATATCTCTACATGCACTTTTATTATGTCAGACCTGTTGCAGGTAGTTGGTAGATCAACTTAATTGATTTACCAAGTCTTCCGCTATGCTATACTTTAAAATAGTTTTTAAATATAGTCTATTTACCTGCTATGCCTTTTAAACTTTCACTATGTGCTAGTCCTTTGTGCCATTTTTAGATCATGCTAGAGTTAGCTCTAACTTATGTGGGTTGAGTCTTCATTTTAAACATAGATTCTAAAATAACCTTTTCTCTTCAAATAATATTTAATTGAGCTCTCAAAACCTTCTAATGGTTCATAAAAAAATTTAATAATTCAAATAAGCTCACTAAACTTTCCAATAGCTATATGCTCTACAAAAATATTCTTAAATAAATTAAAAAATATTAATATACTTTTCATGCTTGAATATTTTATAATCATCAAAATCAGTGCTAGGATCAATAGTTAACAATCCTAAGAGAGAATCGAGAAGTAATAGGCTGGACCATGTGTTGACTCCACTAATTGATTTTGATGATAAGCAAAATAGTTAAGTATAATTTAAGGACTAATGATTTGCTTTAAGTATGTTTTTATTGAAAGGATGCTCACAAAATTTGAAGAAGCACATTTATGTTAAAGAACCAAGGTTGAATGAAATGATTGCTAAAAACAAGACTTGGACACTCAAAGAAATGGTTGAATGGATGACTAAGGCAAATGGAAACATGTTCCAGCACATGTTTAGCAATTTCTACAATTTTTCAATGAAGTGTTGACTCAAGGTGTCGACACATGACATGATATGTTGACATATTAAGAAAAAGTGTCGACTCAGGCTGGTACACTACAAAGTTTCAAATGGCACAGATAAAGTATTGACACATGGAGCTTATGTGTCGACACAAAGTGTCAACACATGGATTAACACATCGCATGAGACTTTCAAGCTATAGAACTTGCAGAAGTTGAAGCAACTGTTGAAGTGTCGACTCATGGATGCAATGTGTCGACTCAAGGTGTCGACTCAACTGAGAATGTGTCGAGTCAACTAAGATTTTCAGAGATTTTGAATGAAGCATTTCTAACTATGTGTCGACTCAAGAAGAACATGTGTCGACCTTATGTGTCAACTCAACTGAGGAAGTGTCGACACATGGAGTTCCGGCAACAGTAACGGCTAATTTTTTCGAATGCAGAACTTATCCCAAATGGTCTTAACGGCTAGTTTTTTGAGTGTAATGACTATATCTTGGTTTTGAGGCCTTAGGCAGGTATAAATAGGCTCCAAATCAAAACAAGAAGTAATTGTATTGAATATCCAAAAAGAGTTTAGAGAGAAAAGAAGAGAGAAGAGCCTTAACTCCTATTCTTTCAAGATTCAACCACTCACAAGCTAAAGGAAGCTTTCCAAGCATTCAAAGACATTAAAAGCATTGAAGATCATTCAATCTTGGGCATTCAAAAGGCTTCAACAAGAGCAAAGCAACACTACATCGAGCTACATCGACTTATTTGCTTTTCTATTGAAAGCTTACATTGGTTCTTTGTTTCTAAACTTTATATCTTGTAAATGTTATTGGTAAGCCTTGAAAACCAATTAGGTTGGTGGTTAGCCCGCAAAATCACTAAGGTTCTTGGTTAGCCCAGAAAACCAAGGGAGGTTTTTGGTTATCCTTGTGAAAACCAATTAGGTTTTTGGTTAGCTCGCAAAACCAAGTGAGGTTATGACTTGTGAGCCTTGTAAAACAAGTTGAGTTTTGATTAGTGAGCCCGGAAAACTAATCGACTATAATCGTTTGATTATAGTGAATTTCCAAGAAAATCTTGGGGAGTGGATGTAGGTGCATGATTGGCACTGAACCACTATAGCTTGTTGTGTTTGTGATTGCTTGTTCTCTCCCTCCTTGCTCTTTACATTCTTGCTTATTGCTTTTAATTTTTGCTGCACTATTACTTTAGAGCATTGCATCTTAGTACCTTGTTGATTTGAATTGCATATCTTGTCTTGTGAAGTTTGCTACTTGTTTTATCAAGCTTAGCTTTAAATTTTTTAGAGACCCAATTCACCCCCCTTCCTCTTGGGTTGCTCTTTGGGCAACAAGTGGTATCAAAGCCCTATTCTCAGTGTATAGGCTTTATCGCCTTGAGAAAAGATTTATGGCAGCCCCATTTGGTACTAGTGTAGTTGAGGGACAAGCCTCAAATAGACCTTCATTTTTCAATGGAATAAATTATACTTATTGAAAAACTAGGATGAGAATTTATATGCATTCTATAGATTATAATTTATGGAAAGTTGTTGAGAAGGATCCTCATATTCCTTCGATGGTGGTTAATGGTGTTTCCATCCCAAAACTTGAAGAGGATTGGGATGAAAATGACATTAAACAATCCGAGATCAATGCTAAGGCAATGAATCTCTTGTATTGTACATTAGATCTGGTGTGGGCACCAGACTCAAAAGAAGACTTTAGAGCTCCATCTGGATCTCTGATTGACCTTGCCCGAAGAATTAGGGTTTTCTGGTTTGTAATAAGGGTTGACTTGATCAACTCAATTTTAGATTGAGTCTGTATTCCCCGCAATTTATTTTTGTTGAGTCATGTTGACTCAGTAGTGGTCTAGGACTTCAACCTGGGTGTCACATTTTCTCCCAAGGCCAAGCAAGTGGGCGCCACACTCCCAGCCACACTCCCAGCCACACGCCTGAGTCCAGGGGGTGCCACATCTCCATCCAGTATGCTCTGGTCCCCACACCACAAGATAGCAGGTCCCTTCTCTCATGCGCTATTTGAGGAGAAAGCAATCTGGGATCCAAAATTCAAGGGGGCGGCCCACAATTTTCCATAAGAGCCAAGCTATGAAAAGAAAGAAACTCTTCTTGGAGAGTACTTCAAGGGGGCCCATTCCATGCCAAAAATGCCCAAAGCAAAGATGGGAAGAACCATGACTTAGGGAGAAAGAAAAGGAGGAGTCCAAAAGAGTTGAGCCATGGAAGGAATGAAATTCTCTCTTGAAGAACAAGGCTAGGAGGCGCCACTTACCTTCCTTTTAAAACCTCCAATCAACTTTTTTGGAACCTTTGGCTAGCCATATGTGAATGGATTGATCCTTCAAGCCTAATTTGAAGATCCCCTCCCTTAGTCCCATATGGGAAGATGTAAAACCCTACTCTCTTGTAAAGTCCTATAAATTAAACCCTTCTTGTAAGTTTGAAATCTAATCTGATGAATGAATCCAATTATTGTGTGAGCAAACTCTGCGTTTTCTCTCTTTCGCACTTGCATCCAGGTGTTGAGCTCCGTGAGGGAGTAAAATCTGGGTTCCCCAGGAACCTTGAGGAGGTGTGAGATCTCCAACCCCTAAACCCTAGGTTAGCCACTTCAAAACCCTAGCCGCCCATCATCCACTTCAATCCACCAAACCCTAGCCTATCCGACCTCTCACGGCCACTCTCTCCAAGTCAAGGCCGACCACCAGCATCCGGGTCCAGTCCGGATACTTCAGCTTCAGAGCAAATTTCAGAGGGAGCCAGATCAACCTCCAGGAGAATCCGGATTTCAGCAACATCAGCTTTCAAGTTCTTCAATATGGTAAATCCTTCCTTGAGTATCTGATTCCATCACTTGTTCTTCTTCTTTCCCAGATCTTGAGTTCAGGAGAAGCTGACTCAGCCACAGGACCAGTATTGGAGGATCCATTTCGAAGGTATCCGAATCCGAGGATCCAACAATCTGCTCAAGAGAGTTCTTCCACCAAACTTTGTGAAGATCACTGTCTGGTTGGTAACCCATCTCTTCTCTTTATTTCTGTCCTGTTGAAAGTTCAGAGCGAAACACTAGGTCTGGGAGTTTCTCAACCCCCAGCGATCCGTTACTTCTGAACCACTCTGATAACCTAGTTTCTTTTAAATTGTGCTTTCAGTTATTACCTAGTTTCTTTCAATTTAGTTTAGCTTTCCTTTGAGTCAAAGCCAATTTCTGAATATATATATAAAAAAAGAATTAATCTTAATTTATTTCCGTATCGCATCATCATCTTTTCATTCTGCATCAATTTTGGTATCAGAGCCCAGTCTAGGGTTTCTGTTTTGCTTGCTTGTTTTAAGTCTCTCTCTTTTTACTTTGTCTGCTCGAAGTAGACTCCCCAAGACGTCCGGTCCTAGGAATGAAGCGAGGTGCAAACCTCCTCTACCCATTCCATGGGATGTTCCTAGGGCGTGTAGGGGATCCGTTGGGTTACAACTTCGTAGCAGGAATTGTAAACGGGGGAAGTACCCTGTTCTCAGTCTATAACTACCCTATTGCAGGAATCATTTCTCACTACAAGTAACTCCAAATTGCATGATTCTTATTTTACTGGAACCAATATAATTGAAGCTATTTTACATAATTTTCCTGCAATTTATTGGTTTCCATGAAATTTCTGAGAGTTAAATTACTGCAACTCTATTTCTATGTTTCTGCAATTCAATTTTTTTGAGTGATCATCTCCTAATTCATCTAAAGGGCATTTGAGCATCTAAGATAAGGGGAGGAGTTGATAACCTCTCCTTAGCCCAAAACCACCACCCACTCATTCGATCCTAAGCCTAATTTTAAAATTTATTAGACTTAATTTGCCCTAATGGGCTAGGGACATCAACAAGTCGGGTCAAGGCTAGTGTTGAGTCAGTTTGTCTAGTTACTCTGTGTGTGCTTTGTACTCAGTGTCTAGAATGGTGGTTCAGGGACTATGTCCCGAAGGGCTTGTGTGCTGGTCCGCCTACCTGACCAATCACTGATTGGTATCTAGGATTGGCATTTAGGGACCTAACACTCCCCTTACACCTGCCTGGCTGAGTCCCGAGTTACTACAGGCTAGCTTGCCACTCTGATTGGGCATCTAGTTTGGGCTCTAGGTCTAGTTAGCCCGTAGTCGATCAGTTGAGTCTCATTTTTTGTGTTTGCTTGCATCATCATGTCTACCCGGAATGGAGTACCCTACCAACCTAGTCAAACCCAACTTGATTTAGAGGCCATGGTTAGAGCTCTTACTGAGAGTATGAACAAATTGAGTCAGGATGTGACTGCAACTGTTGCCCAGTTTAAAGAACAAGTCCATGAGAATTATGCCCAGCTTAGGGATCGAGTCTAAGTACTTGAAAAACCTAGGCATCAGAATTGGACTCCTAACCCAGATTTTAATGTGCCTCAACCTCACCCACACCAAGAACCTAGAAGACCTTTATATAGAGATCCTGAACCTAATCATAGGAGGCCTGACCCAGAACCTGAAGATAGAGATGATAGGTTCATTCGGAACATCAAATTAGATGCACCCACTTTTGATGGTAGCTTAAACCCTAAGGTGTATTCTGATTGGGAGGGTGAGATGGACCAGTACTTTGAGTGGTATGCCATGTCTGAGGAAAGGAAGTTCAAGTTTGCCAAGATGAAGTTAGTACGTCAAGCTAGGTTATACTGGGGGAACATTAGAGCTAACCACTAGAAGGCGAAATGTAGATCCCATAACCACTTGGCAGGGTATGAAAGAGAGACTTAGAGATAAGTACCTACCCATTTCATACCAGCAGAATCTGTTAGACCAATGGCAGACTTTGAAACAAGGGAACCGATCTGTATCAGACTACATAACCACCTTTGATGAATACCTGATGAGATGTGATGTGAGTGAAGCCCATGAGGTCACTTTGTCTAGGTTTAGGGCAGGACTTAGGGAAGATATAAAGAGGGAGCTGTTTCTGAGAGAGGTTACTAACCTAGACCAAGCCTATCAGATTGCACTGAACACTAAGAAGTTTCAAAGAGGACCCATGCCTTCTAGGGTTAGTGCCCCAATCCCAAGAAATGGACCTAGCCAAGTTACCCCTAGCAAGCCTAATCAGGGTATTCCCACCCCTAGGCCCATGGACAAAGGTAAGGCACCTGACACCCAGAGAGCCCCTAGTATCATCTGTTATAAGTGCCAGAAGCCCGGTCATATCTCCAACCAGTGCACAGCCATAGCTTGTTTTAAGTGCCATAAGGTAGGTCATGTTTTTAGTCAGTGCCCTCATAGATCCCTGTACATAGAAGAAGGAGAATGAGAGAATTTCGGACCCAATGAAGAGTTTGAAGAAGAAGTTTATGAGGCTAGAATGAATTTGGTCAATGAGTATGAAGGAGAGGAGGAATCCACAGAGTCTGACCAATTAGGGGTTGTGAGATGCATCCTGTCCCGAAATAGAGTTCAGGAAGATTGGCATAGGACTAACATCCTACAGACTTTCCTTAAACTAGGGGATAAGGTATGTAAAATCATCATAGATAGTGGGAGCTGTGTGAATACCATTTCTGCTAGCACTGTCAAAATGTTAGGCTTAGCCCCAGTGGTGCGGACACCGGAGGCACCAGAATAAGACAGAGGCTTTTTCAACCCTCTGTAAATTGATCAATAATTTATGAGTCCATCTGTGATAAGGGCTTAGCTCATTTGAGTCCATTTTAGTTGTTATTTGAGTATTTTTAGTTATTATTTCAGTTCTGTACTAGTCAGCTCATGTTGAGCTAGTTCAGTCCAATGCTAGTCAGCTCATGTTGAGCTAATTTTATTTTTTTGAGTCCTGTCCAAGCATACTGAAGACTCAAGACTATATCATACAAGTGAAGACCAAGTCCAACTAGATTGAAGACATGGAAGTATAGCACAAGTCCAACCCAGCTTGAAGATTTGAAGACCCCAGGAGGAAAATTCAGAAAACCCTGATTTCTTGCAGATGCCCTCCAGATGCCCAGATTCCCTTCCAGATGCCAAAGTATATTCATAGATAATGGCATCCATGATTCCAGAGGTCCATCTGCATCCTATCCCAAAGAAATCAAGCCCAGGTGCCAAGCCCAAGCCCCTAAGAAGCAAGATACCAGGGAATATTCTTGCTACCTGGCTACCAGGCCACCCCAGCTTCTAGAGGCCCAAACCCATGCACCCGAGCCCCTTTGGGCCGGCCTTTTGCTGCTCCTAGAAGCCCAACACGCCCCCCTAGGCGTCCTTGGAGTCTTGACCAAGTCAAGAAAATTTTTAAGGATTTTTCTACCTAATATTTCCTTATTTTCTAGCTAGGGTTTGAGAGGAAAAAGGATTCTTATGTAAAGACTTATGTACCCTTACTTGGAGCCCAAGGTTAAGGGTCTATTTAAGGGACCCTAGCCTCTTGTATGAGGAGAATTTTTTTGATGAATGAAAACCTTGAGTTCTTCTATTGAGTGGTGTGATACCCTGCTGTGTGCATAAAGGGATTTGTGAGAGTTCTTCTTCCCGGTGTTTGCAATCATCTTCCTGCTGCCAACAAACCCTCCAGATCCCTGGACGCCCACTCCAAAAGAAGCCTTCCCTTGCTGTTTTTACTTTGTTTTCTTGTTCCTTTGTGAGCTTTCTAACCCCTGACAGGTCGTTTGCAGGTCCCTGAGTTCCTACGAATCCAACGACTCCAGCCAAGCCTCAATCGGATCACCGAGCAGAAAGCCGGGTATCCGTGGGTCTTTGGCTTAGTTTTCCAGGCCGCATCCATCGAGGAACGAGAGACCCCTTCGCTACGATCTTCACAGACATTGTCAGGTACACCCCTCTACCTCCAGTAGTTTTATTGTAGGAGAACTTGCCCTAACCGAGGCTTCTCAGCCCCGGCGGTCCTTCTTTGCTACTTTTCTAGGTCCTAATCTGCATGCTGATCTTCAAAAATTCATACAAAATTCCCTACAAATAATTTTGATCTGAAATTTGGGAATTAATCACCTAACTCAACATGTAAAACATACAAAAAAAATTGCATGCATATTAGTTCCCCATCACCCAGTCCCCCACCCCAACCCCTATAAGGTTTCTTGGGTAGACTCTACCTCTATACCCATCCAGTCTAGATGTCAGGTCCAAATCCAAATGCAATCCTATCAAGAGAAGATTTGGTGTGACATCTTGCCCATGGGGGTGAGCAGTATAATTCTTGGAAGACCTTGGTTATATGATCATGATGCCACCCTCTTAGGAAAACCCAACACCTGTGTCTTTAGTTTTAATGGGAAGAAAATCACAATCCATTCAGTCCCTCCTAAGGACAAGGTAGCTAAAGGAACCAATAAGGTCAGAGAAATGAAGACTGGAGTGAACCTAATTAGTGCTAAGGATCTAGAACAAGAAATTCATAGTGGTTCACCTATTTGGATGTTGACTGCTAAGGAACTTAGGACTCCTACACCCTCAGAGCCTCCTCAGGAAGTTAAACCTTTGTTAGAAGAATTTGAGGATGTTTTTCCCGAGGATCTGCCAGACCACCTTCCACCTCTTAGGGATATCCAGCATTCCATAGATTTAGTCCCAGGAGCTACTTTACACAACTTGCCCCATTATAGGATGAATCCATCTGAGCATCAGGAACTGCAAAAGCAGGTTGGAGAATTGTTGAGGAAGGGGTTCATTAGAGAAAGTCTTAGACCTTGTGCAGTCCCTACACTTCTGACCCCAAAGAAGGATGGCACGTGGAGGATGTGTGTTGATAGTTGTGCCATCAACAAAATCACAATCAAGTATAGGTTCCCCATCCCTAGACTAGATGACATGCTAGATATGATGGCCGGTGCTATGGTTTTTTCTAAAATTGATCTCAAGAGCGGCTATCATCAGGTTAGGGTTAGACCAGGGGACGAGTGGAAAACCTCTTTCAAAACTAAGGATGGTCTCTATGAATGGGTTGTTATGCCTTTTGGGTTGTCCAATGCCCCTAGTACTTTCATGAGGATTATGACCCAGGTACTTAGAGCTTTCATAGGGAAGTTTGTAGTGGTCTATTTTGATGACATCCTGATCTATAGTAAGACCCCTGCAGATCACCTAGGCCACCTTAGACAAGTCTGCCAAGTTTTGAGGAATGATAGTCTCTACGGTAATCTCAAAAAGTGTGAATTCTTGACCAATAGAGTTATCTTCCTTGGTTTTGTAGTAACCCCTGACGGCGTGGCTGCCGATCCAGAAAAGATTAGGTCTATAGTAGAATGGCCAGAGCCGACCAGTGTGCATGAAGTCAGAAGTTTCCATGGCTTGGCTACTTCTATAGTCGATTCATCAAGGGGTTTAGTACTGTAGTTGCTCCTATCACAGACTGTATTAGGAAGGGAGAATTCCAGTGGACTAAAGCAGCCCATAAAGCCTTCCTAGACCTTAAGGATAGGATGACCCAGGCACCCATTTTGAGGTTACCCGACTTTTCAAAGGTATTTGAGGTTGCCTGTGATGCTTCAGGAGTAGGTATAGGTGGAGTCCTAAGCCAAGAGAACCATCCCGTAGCATTCTTTAGTGAAAAACTTAATGATGCTATGCTTAGGTATTCTACCTATGATAAGAAATTTTATGCGGTAGTGCAAGCTTTGCGTTACTGGAGACATTATTTGCTACCGCAAGAATTTGTGATGTTTTCGGACCATGAGGCTCTTAGATTCTTGAATTCCAAGAAGAAGCTTAACTCTAGGCATGCTAAGTGGGTAGAGTATATCTAGTCCTATACTTTTGTTTTAAAACATAAGGCTGGATCTGAAAATAAGGTAGCTGATGCCCTTAGTCGTCGATCTTTGTTATTGAATTCTGTTAGGGCTGAAGTCATAGGGTTTGAGCAGATCAAAGAGGAATATGAGTCATGTTCGGATTTTAAGACTATGTACCAGGATCTAACTCAAGGACCATCTAGTGATCATAAGGATTATACCCTTTTAGATGGCTTTCTGTTCTTTAAGAATAGGCTTTGCATCCCTAGAACTTCTCTTAGAGAATTTTTGATTTGGGAAATTCATGTTGGAGGTTTAGCTGGCCATTTCGGAAAAGACAAGACCACCCTGGCTATTGAAGACCAGTTTTTCTGGCCTAGCTTAAAAAGAGATGTAGCACACATTGTGGCTAGGTGTTGGACTTGCGCTGTTGCCAAACAGCGAAAATAGAACACCGGCCTTTATACCCCACTCCCTGTCCCAGATCGTCCTTGGCAAGATGCGAGTATGGACTTTGTGTTAGGTTTGCCTAAGACCCAGAGGAGGCATGACTCTATCTGTGTTGTAGTCGACCGATTTTCCAAGATGGCCCATTTCTTGCCTTGTTCCCAAACATTTGATGCATCTAAGGTAGCCACCCTGTTCTTTAATGAGATAGTTCGACTCCATGGCCTACCCAAGACAATTGTTTTTGATAGGTATGTCCGGTTCACCACCTATTTCTGGAAAACCCTTTGGCATAAGTTAGGGACAAAACTTAAGTTTTTAACTGCCTATCATCCCCAGACTGATGGCCAAACCGAAGTAGTGAACCGTAGTTTAGGCAATCTGTTAAGGTGTCTTGTTGGTGAAAACATTAGGAACTGGGATTTGTACTTACCTAGAGCTGAATTTGCATACAATGACTCGGTCAATAGGTCTACGGGTAAGACTCCATTTGAAATTGTGCATGGTTACAAACCTCATACACCTCTTGACCTAGCTCCTTTACCAGTCCACACACGAGTCTCTGAGTCTGCCAAAGTTTTTGCACATCATATAAAAGACTTGCATAAAGAAATTCATGCCAAAATAAATTTAAGTAATGAAACTTATAAGAAGTTGGCTGATTCTTAAAGGCGAGTCATAACTTTTGATGAGGGAGACTATGTAATGATTAGGTTAATGCCTGAACGGTTTCCTCCTAGAACCATTAGAAAGTTACATGCTAGAGGAGCTGGACCATTTAGAGTGGTGAAGAGAGTAGGATCCAATACCTATGTGCTCGAGTTACCTCCAGAACTAGGCATTAGCTCCACTTTCAACATTACAGACCTAGTAGAGTATAGAGAGCCAGCTGTGATTCCCAGTGAGCCTTTTGAACATAATCCTGCTCTTGAGAGTGAACCCAACCCTGTGTGTCCACCAACAAACTGGCATGTGAGGAAAGAGCAGATTGAAAAGATCCTGGATGATCAGGTTATCTCTACTCGTAATCGAGGATACCAAAGATACCTGGTCCGCTGGCAAGGAAGGCCAGATTCTGATGACTCTTGGATCTCCCGAGAAGAATTACAAGAATTGGACCCAGACCTCTTGGAGAGATACCAGAGCCAACTTGATCCATACTCGACAGGGTCGAGTTCCTCCCACCCCGGGAAAATTGGTGCGGGCACCAGACTCAGAAGAAGACTTCAGAGCTCCTTCTGGATCTCTAATTGACCTTGCCCAAAGAATTAGGGTTTTCTGGTTTGTAATAAGGGTTAACTTGATTAACTCAATTTTAGCTTGAGTCTATATTCCCTGCAATTTATTTTTGTTGAGTCATGTTGACTCAGTAGTGGTCTAGGACTTCAACCTGGGTGTCACATTTTCTCCCAAGGCCAAGCAAGTGGGCGCCACACTCCCAGCCACACTCCCAGCCACACGCCTGAGTCCAGGGGGTGCCACATCTCCATCCAGTATGCTCTGGTCCCCACACCACAAGATAGCAGGTCCCTTCTCTCATGCATCATTTGAGGAGAAAGCAATCTGGGATCCACAATTCAAGGGGGCGGCCCATAATTTTCCATAAGAGCCAAGCTATGAAAAGAAAGAAACTCTTCTTGGAGAGTACTTCAAGGGGGAACCCATTCCATGCCAAAAATGCCCAAAGCAAAGATGGGAAGAACCATGACTTAGGGAGAAAGAAAAGGAGGAGTCCAAAAGAGTTGAGCCATGGAAGGAATGAAATTCTCTCTTGAAGAACAAGGCTAGGAGGCGCCACTTACCTTCCTTTTAAAACCTCCAATCAACTTTTTTGGAACCTTTGGCCGGCCATATGTGTATGGATTGATCCTACAAGCCTAATTTGAAGATCCCCTCCCTTAGTCCCACATGGGAAGATGTAAAACCCTACTCTCTTGTAAAGTCCTATAAATTAAACCCTTCTTGTAAGTTTGAAACCTAATCTGATGAATGAATCCAATTATTGTGTGAGAAAACTATGCGTTTTCTCTCTTCCGCACTTGCATCCAGGTGTTGAGCTCCGTGAGGGAGTAAAATCCGGGTTCCCCAGGAACCTTGAGGAGGTGTGAGATCTCCAACCCCTAAACCCTAGGTTAGTCACTTCAAAACCCTAGCCGCCCATCATCCACTTCAATCCACCAAACCCTAGCCTATCCGACCTCTCACGGCCACTCTCTCCAAGTCAAGGCCGACCACCAGCATCCGGGTCTAGTCCGGATACTTCAGCTTCAGAGCAAATTTCAGAGGGAGCCAGATCAACCTCCAGGAGAATCCGGATTTCAGCAACATCAGCTTTCAAGTTCTTCAATATGGTAAATCCTTCCTTGAGTATCTGATTCCATCACTTGTTCTTCTTCTATCTCAGATCTTGAGTTCAGGAGAAGTCGACTCAGCCACAGGACCAGTATTGGAGGATCCATTGAGAAGGTATCCGAATCCGAGGATCCAACAATCTGCTCGAGAGAGTTCTTCCACCAAACTTTGTGAAGATCACTGTCTGGTTGGTAACCCATCTCTTCTCTTTATTTCTGTCCTGTTGAAAGTTCAGAGCGAAACCCTAGGTCTGGGAGTTTCTCAACCCCCAGCGATCCGTTACTTCTGAACCACTCTGATAACCTAGTTTCTTTTAAATTGTGCTTTCAGTTATTACCTAGTTTCTTTCAATTTAGTTTAGCTTTTCTTTGAGTCAAAGCCAATTTCTGAAAATATATAAAAAAAAGAATTAATCTTAATTTATTTTCGCATCACATCATCATCTTTTTTGTTCTGCATCAAGATCCTAGTGAGTTTAATAGGATATCTACATGCATGTCCGCAAAAGAAATATGGGACACACTTGAAGTTACCCATGAGGGTTCCGATCAAGTGAAAAACACTAAAGTCAATATGTTAGTGCACACATATGAGATGTTCCGGATGGAACCAAATGAATCTTTCACTGATATGTATACACGTTTTACAAATATTGTAAATGCTATGAGAAGTCTTGGTAAAGTCATATCTAATGCTGATCTTGTAAATAAAATTCTCAGGTTACTACCAACATTGTTGGATCCAAAGATAACCACAATTCAAGAAGCAAAGGATGTGGACAAGCTACCTCTTGAACAGCTAGTGGGATCGCTCATGACTTATGAGCTCAATCTAAAACAAAAATTAATGGACATGGACAAGAAGAAGAAGGGGATTGCTTTCAAGTCTAATATTCAAGAAGAATTCTCGATCGATGAGTCCGAAGATGAAGAAGAGGAAGAAGGTGAAGAAGCCCTCCTTGCTCGTAAGTTTAGAAGATTCATGAAGAGGAGGAAGTTTCCCTACAAGAAGAAATTTCAATCCAAAGAAAAGGGAAAGGAAAAAGAAATGGAGAAGGAAGTACTAATTTGCTTCAAGTGCAAGAAGCCGGGACATTACAAATTTGATTGTCCTCTTCTCAAGAAATCAAGGAAGAAACTAAGGAAGAAAGCAATGATGGCCACTTGGAGTGATAGCGAAGACTCCAGTTCAGAAGAAGAGTAGACAGAAATTGCAAATCTCTGCTTCATGGCACATCAGGACAATGAAGAGGTATGTTCTGACTCAAAAATTGATTTTACCTTCGATGAACTTAGAAATGCTTTCGAAGAATTGATGCATGATTACAAGTTAGTTTTATTTGAAAATAAGAAATTGAAAAAACATGCAAACAGTTTCTCCCTAGAAAACAATTCTTTACTTAATGATGTTAGTTCTTTGAAAACTAAACTAGATATTTTGGAAAAGAAAAATAATGATTTAGTTATGAAAAATGAAGTTTTAAAAAGGCCTAAACAAATTATTTCTAACAATGAGCTTTTAAAGAAAAATAAAGATTTAGAACTTGAAAATGCTAAACACAAAAATGAACTTGAAAAATTAAAACCTTTTGTTGATAAATTTACCTTTAGTTTAGAAAAGCTGAATTTACTTTTAAACAATCAAATAGCTATTTTTAACAAGGCAGGTTTTGGATATAAACCACAAAAGCAACAAAAGTATTTCAAAAACTTTTTTGGGCCAGCATCATCCAATATTACTTGTTTGACTTGTAGAAAATTAGGTCATAAATCATATCAATGTAGTTTTAGAAAAATCATGTCTTTTGGTAAAATGTGGGTTCCAAAAGGAACCATTTTGAATGCTAACTTGAAAGGACCCAAGTTAGCTTGGATACCTAAAGTCAAGGCTTGATCATATTGTACGTGTGTCTTGCAACCAAGGAAAACAAATGAATTTGGTATCTTGACAGTGGTTGCTCAAGGCACATGACTGGAGATGTGAAGCAATTCACTTCTCTTGAAGCTTTGAATGGAGGAAGTGTGACCTTCGGTGATAATGGTAAAGGAAAAATCATTGGTATTGGTAAGGTTCACATAACTCCTTCCAATAGTATTAGTAATGTATTGTTAGTAGATGGTTTAAAGCATAATCTTTTGAGCATTAGTCAATTTTGCGATAAAGGTTTTCAAGTAGTTTTCAAATCATCTTATTGCATGATTTCTAGTCCAGATTTAAATGGAGTACAATTCATTGGAAATAGGCATGGAAATATTTTTTTAGTAGATCTTGATGACCTATTTTTACCTAATGGAGAGTGCCTTATTGTAATGAATTCTAGCAAGGAAGAGACTAGTTGGTTATGGCATAGAAGATTAGGGCATGCTAGTATGTATCTCATTCCAAAACTTAGTAAAAAGAATTTAGTTATAGATTTACCTGAAATCTGTGTTGAAAAAGATAGAATCTGCCAAGCATGTCAATTTGGAAAGCAAGTCAAAACTTCTTTTAAACCAAAAGGATTTGAAACTGCTAGTAGGCCACTTGAACTACTTCATATGGATCTCTTTGGATCAACTAGAACATCAAGTCTAGGAGGCAAGAAATATGGATTAGTTATTGTGGATGATTTTTCGAGATTTACTTGGATTTTCTTTTTAGCACAAAAAGATGAATCATTTTCTGTATTTGTAAAGTTTTATAGAAAAGTTTCAAATGAGAAAGGTGTTTCAGTTATTTATATTCGTAGTGATCATGGAACCGAATTTGAAAATCAAGATTTTGAAAACTTTTGCAATAAAAAGGCATAGAACACAACTTTTCTGTACCTTGGACACCTCAGCAGAATGGGGTAGTAGAAAGAAAAAATCATACTTTAGAAGAAATGGCATGTACTATGCTTTATGAAAATGATTTGCCAAGGTATTTTTGGGTTGAAGCTATAAATACGGCCTATTATGTTTTGAATCGAGTTTTGATATGCCCTATTTTAAAGAAAACTTCATATGAGCTTTGGAACCAAAGAAAATCAACTTTGAAATATTTTTAAGTTTTTGATTGTAAATGTTTTATTTTGAACAATGGAAAAGATCATCTAGGAAGGTTTGATAACAAGTTTGATGAAGGTATCTTTTTAGGATACTCTACATCAAGCAGGGCATATAGAGTATTCAACAAACGGACTTTGGTTGTAGAAGAGTCAGTACGTGTTGTATTTGAAGAATGTTCTAACAAGTCCTCGAGAAAAGAGGATACATCTGATGAATGTGCAGGTGCTGACAAGCTTCAAAAGCTAACATTAAATGATAAAGCTCAACGAAATGAGGAAGGACAAGACAAGGATGAGAAAGAAGATGACACTCCAATGCATCAAGATCTACCTAAGGAGAAGAGGTATGCTCATGGACATCCTAAGGAATTAATCTTAGGTGATCCATCGAAAGGGGTAAGAACTAGAGCTTCTATTAGGAATGAATGTAATTATATTGCTTTTGTATCTCAAGTAGAATCTAAATGTTTTGAAGAAGCTGAAAAGGACTCCAATTGGATCAATGCTATACAAGAAGAATTAATCCAATTTGATAGAAATAATGTTTGGACACTTGTAGAAAGACTATCTAATGTTTCAATTATTGGCACTAAATGGGTATTTAGGAATAAATTAGATGAAAATGGTATTGTCATTAGAAATAAAGCTAGGCTAGTTGCTAAAGGCTACAATCAGGAGGAAGGGATTGACTTTGAAAAAACTTTTGCTCCTGTTACTAGACTTGAGGCAATTAGACTATTGTTAGCATTTGCCTATTTTATAAACTTCAAATTATTTCAAATGGATGTTTAGAGTGCTTTCTTAAATAGTTTTATAAATAAAAAGGTCTTTGTTGAACAACCACCTGGTTTTTAAAATCATGCACATCCTGATCATGTTTTCAAATTACCCAAAGTACTTTATAGATTAAAGCAAGCACCTAGAGCATGGTATGAAAGACTAAGCAAATTTCTTATTGAAAATAAATTTTCTAGAGGAAATGTTGACAAAACTCTATTTTTGAAAAGGATAGATAATGATTTATTAGTAGTACAAATATATATTGATGACATCATTTTTGGTGCTATTAATGAAATTCTTTGTCAAGAGTTTGCTAAGTTAATGCAGGGTGAGTTCGAGATGAGCATGATGGGAGAGCTAAATTTTTTTCTCGGACTCCAGATCAAGAAAACCTCATATGGTATCTTCATCAATCAAGCTAAGTACATAAGAGAAACTATCAAAATGTTTGGGATGGAGACTATTAAACCAATAGGTATGCCTATGAGCCCCTCATGTAAACTTGATAAAGATGAGCATGATAAATCTATAGATCAGAAATTATACAAAGACATGATAGGCTCTTTACTGTATCTGACTGCTAGTAGACCAGATATTATGTTCAGTGTTTGCATGTGTGCTAGATATCAGTCTGAACCTAAAGAATCACATCTTATGGCTGTTAAGCGCATTATTAGATATCTGTCTGGTACTATTAGTATTGGTTTGTGGTATGCTAAAAATTCTTCTGCTGAATTGATTGGATATTCTGATGCAGACTTTGCCAATTGTAGATTAGATAGAAAGAGTACTAGTAGAACTTGTCAATTTCTTAGAGTAAACTTAATCTCATGGTTTAGCAAGAAACAAACTTCTGTTGCACTATCTACAACTGAGGCTGAGTATATTGCAGTAGGAAGTTGTGCTCAAATCCTATAGATTAAGCAACAACTTGAAGACTTTGGAATTAAGTTGGCTAGAACTCCTATTAAATGTGATAATACCAGTGCTATTTGCTTGACTAAAAATCATGTTCAACACTTTAGGAGTAAGCACATTGAAATTAGGCATCATTTTATTAGAGATCATGTAGAAAACAATGATGTTTTGCTTGAATTTATCTATACTGAATTTTAATTAGCTGATATTTTGACTAAACCTCTTCTGGAAGATCGATTCTATATGATTAGAAGAGAGCTCGGGATCAACAATCCATTTGATTAAATCCTTCCCCCAATTTGACTAAAATTAGATCTACTCAACCTTATTTATGATAAATCATCATTAATCTTTGTTAATTTGACTCTAAAAACATGTTATTTCAATTGATTTTGATCATTCAGAGAAATTCTCAACTTTTCAGTTTTTAAGTTGATTTGTCGATACATCATGAGTCGACACCAAAATGTATCGACACATACGTGAGCCGACACATGACCAACGGGAAATTGAGATTAAAGGGGTTTTCGAACTGTTTTTCTCCCAAATTTCTTTCTCCTCTGAGCTGACACCTCGATTCCAGGTATCCATATTGTTCATCCTCCCATTTCTTAGTTTTTAGCCACGGATTTCTTGGATTTGAGACTTTGGTAGCTATTTTTGTAGGAAATCTTCTTAGGTTTTAGCTCCCAAACCCTAGAAACTTTCTTTTTCCACTAAAAACCTTGCCCAAACCTACAATCTTGATAATGGGTCCTCGCAAACAAGTCATTTGCCAACCTCATCAGTCACAGGTTGAAGAAGAGCAGAGAACCAAGGCCCGACATGAGTCTAGAGCTCCGGATCCGCCTGCACGACCGTTCTTTGCACCTTCTAGCCGGATGAGCTCCAAGATTGTGGTTGGAGGACGCCGAGTGGACTTTTCCTTCTTAGACCAGCAGCATTTTAGGATTGGGGATTGGATTAGACATGCTGGGTTGGTTACTTTTTGTTCGCTCAATGAGAGATACTACCCAGGGCTGATGAGAGAGTTTTACGGTTCACTTGCCCGAGGGTCTGATGGCTGGATTGCTCAGGTCAGAGGATGGGATATCTCCATCACTTCAAAGATTTTGAGCAGAGTATGGCATATACCCATGACTGGATCAGTTATTGACAGCCTGATGGATCGAGTTAGTATCCACCAGTGCATTTTTGAGTCTGACATCTTACCAGAGGGAGCCACTATTCCAGCATCGAGACTATCTGCTGAGATGAGACTACTACATCATATAGTTGCCCCGATTCTTCTACCGAAGACCGGTCAATTTGATTATATCACCTAGTAGGAGTTGCTGGTGATGGTCTCACTGATTCAGCGGATGCTGATTTGTCTTCCTGTTCTGATGGTTCATCAGATTACTGAGGCATCGTCTTGTCAGCGGCTCTGCTCGCCATATGGCATGGGGTTGATAGTACTTTTCAGGGAGTATGGAGTTAGTTTCTAGGTGAGCCTTATCGTACTTTGATCCATACCGATGTATATGATATCAGGTCTTTGCATCGCATGGGTTATCACTTAGTCCGAGGCCAGTGGATGAGGATATCATGACAGGCCGAGGATGCAGCTGACATTGATGAGGATACAACAGAGGAAGAGTGGATTCTTTCAGGTGAGGCTGGACCTAGTGAGACAGTCTGAGATGGCAGCACAGCCAACTCAGTCTGATCCATCTATATTTGCCCAGCCACAGCCAGTGCAGATGGAGACTCCTGGTGTTTCAGATACTCTAAAGGACAGAGTCAAATGCATAGAGATTGATGTATTTATCATGAGGCAGCGTCTTGACGTGTTTATTGCTGAGATGAGAGAGAGCCACATTGGTCTTAGTGATGGCATTTTGGCTATTCTCTCAGCACTGTCCAGATCTTCTACGAGTGCTCCTGCTACAGACACTGTTCCTGCTTCTGTTGATGTACCTGCTCCAGCACCAGTAGATGTTTTTGCTGATATCGATACTGGTGTTAAGACTAGAGTTGGAGATGGAGATGGAGATACTATTATTGGAGATATTATTGTTGGAGAGGTGGAGACTGACTCAGACCAATTTTATATTACGGATCTTACGTCAGAGCCAGTTGCAAAGGTGACAGATGATGTGCCTGCGAGCCCTGTTGACCCATCCTTCTCACCTGTCCCGATTCCTGATCCATCATCTCCTTCCAAATCGGTTGATCACACTCCAGTTCCTTTTCCTATTCCTATTCTTAGTCCTGTTATTGATATACCTGTTACTGATTTACCTACTATTGATTCTCCTGACATTCATATACCTATCATTCAGACACCCACACTTGATACATCTATTGTAGATATACCGATACTTTCTATAGTTGATACTATTATTCTTGATACACCCATATCATCAGCTGTTACACCTACTTTTGATACTCCTACCCTTCATACATCGTTAGTCACTCAAGAGCTTGGGTTCTACACACTCGGCTTTCAGTATCTTGATTTCAGTCCTACTTTTGATCGCACTCCTGCTACAGATGATGCTGAGTTGATTAATCCGATCAGTTCAATTACTGCAAAGGACGTAGCTCCTACTTCTACTGCTTCAGTCAAAGGTTGGACCTATATTCGTCGTAGAGGACGTGGACACCGCACCCCTCCTCAGCCGACCAGAACTAGACTTCGAGATCTTCGATCACGATGGCTGCGAGCTCGATCTTCTAATGATACCGGACCGATCGAGATCGATTCATCTTCGATGAGTCGATGGATGAGGATTAGGGTATTGATGTTCTTCTAGATAGTTTATACTTCTAGATAGTTTATACTTCTAGATAGTTTATACTTCTAGATAGTTTATACTTCTAGATAGTTTACTTTTATGCTAATATGTACTTTTATCTTTGTTATGTACTTGATGTACAAGTTCCTGACATATACGAAAAAACTTTTGATTCCTCTTATCTTTATGCTTAATGAGATTGAAAATTACATCTTGAATTGCTCTTATAATTCTATATCTTCACTTTTTATTGAATGTATTTCCTAAAGAAAAAGAGTGAGTAGTTTCAAAAATGAATTTATAAACTCTATAATATATCTTGTATGTATTTTCCTACCTTTTTAATAATAACAAAAAGGAGGAATAATTTATTGATATTTAAGTATAAATGTGTTTACTTGTGTTTACTTCTTAAAACTAAAGGAGGACTAACTTTTAACTTTAAGGATTTTTTTTTAAAAAAAAAAATTAAAAGTATCTTACAAAGTTCCTTAAGAAAGGGGGAGCTTCACCTTTTGCTCAAATTCAAAGTGAGTTTAATTATTGAAACCCCTCTTTCAATGTTTTGAAAAGAATTTTTGTTTACAAATACTGTTATGAATCATTGATTCAGGGGGAACTTTGTTGGTTGCTGAAAATTCTTTGTAAAGTATCAAGATATGTGCACTCTATGAATTTAAATGTATATCAAAGTTCTGATACTTTCTAATCTTGCAACAAGCTCTAATTCTCTTACTTGTGGTCTAAATGATTATATCTTTAATGCAAGTAATGATTGATATATTTGATACTTTCAATATTGTGCACCTTAAACAATTCTCTTAAAGCCTTACCTTTAAAGTAATTTATACTTATTGTGGCATCAACTCCTGGAACGAGGACCGGGGTGGCTGAATGTGCTGGAGTGCTCCTCTCCCGGAAGAACCTGCAACAAAGTCCCCAAGAGCGCTGGTGGTGTTCCGGCGGGGGACCCTCCGATGCCTAAGTTAGCAGGAGGTTGAAGGTAACAGAATGGAGGAATCAAAGGATGAACAACATATGGAGAGGGAAGAGTTTTTCTACCTCCAAACAGGGTCCCCTGAGTACCTTATATAGGCACGAAATAGTCCAAAATCCATTAGGGGAGAGGTTGAGAAAGACCGATCTGCCCTTATGAGAATCTGGAGAGTGGCCACGTGGCGCACTAATACGGCAGCATCAAGGAAGTAGTGGAGCATGGCTGTTGGGTTAGCAAGATCCCGTAGTAATAGAAAGGTGCTTCTGGAATTCCCTCGATGCTAAGGCTCGCCTGTCGGACATCGGCCTTGGGAAAGCTGGTCGGTCGGACTAAAGGCCAACCCTCTAAAGTAGAGCGACAGGTTGGGCCCTAGCAAGAGAGGGTCGTTCGGACCTCAACTCTGGTGGGTCGGACAGCTGAAGGAGGGCTACGGGTCAGACCTCAGCTGGAAAGGATCGTTCAGACCTCAACTCCATTGGGTTGGATCGCTGAAGGAGGGCGACGGGTCGGTCCCCAATAGGAGAGGGTCGTTCGGACCTCAGCTTCGATGGGTCGGACCACTGAAGGAGTACCAGTCGAAGCTCTGAAGGGGTCGCCCGGTCGGATCGCAAGAATAGGCCGATTCTGCTTGAGGGTGAGCAATCAGGGTACAACACTGTCCCCCTTACCCTTGTGCTTCGAGCGAGCTCGTAGGCTCGAAGGGTGAGGGCATTAAATAGCAGTAAATGCACCAGTCCTTTAGATGATGGCGAATTCGATTCGGCATGCTGCGACCGGCCGCCTTCTGCTCTGATTTTTGCTCCGGGATAGGTGTCATTGTCTAATTGGCAAAGACAGGGGGAGCAGTCTTTGCTGGTGCGGTGCCTAGTAGCTGCCCATTTAGATTCTCGATGCGACATGGGGCATGTGGCTCCATCAGAGCGGTTGGGGCACTTCCCAGAGTGGTCCATCCATCATTGCTTCGACTATCATGAGGATAGCGGCCGGATATGATCCAGCGCATCTCCTCAAATTCCCGTCCAACTCAAAAACTGAGGTGCCAGCCATCAGATCTCGGCACATGGGGGGATGCGTTAGGAAGCTACCCCCTGATGCCTATATAAGGAGGGATGCAGCGCCCAAAAGGAACTTGTTGCCGTGCATGTGCTCGAAGAGAAGGCAGTCTCCTCCCTCCTTGCGCTGCTTTAGCCTCTCCAAGAGAACCAGGGAACCAGGTTAGTCCCATCTTCATCTCCCCCCATCTTCCTCCCTTTTTGCAACCCATTTTAGAATGGCCTCTGGGAGTCGAGATTCGGCTCGAGGCAATAAGGAACCCGATCCTTTCGATATTCCTTTGGCCATGACCTGAGAGAGGGTCAAAAACCTAAGGATTGTATATAACATTCCTTCCACTTTACACCTGACTGTCCCTAGCCATGAGGTTAGAGTGAACGGGCCATTGAACTTAGGAGCTCTCCCCATGTACGAAGACCACCTGAAAGCTGGTCTTCGTTTCCCAATCCATAGCTTCTTTGTTCAGATTTTCAACACCTATAGAGTCACCCCTGCCCAGTAGACCCTGAATAGCATTCGGGTTCTCTGCGGCTTTGTGGTTCTGTGTCGGGAGGCCGACATCAAGCCGAGGGTACTTTATTTTTCAATTTTTTATTATTGAAACAGGACTTTCGAAGTCAGGAGTGGTGGATGTTCAGTCCACGCCCTGGCCGGAAGGTTCTTGGCGGGCTTCCATCTGCAATTCACGGATGGAAATCCTGGTACTTCTTTGTAGATAGCCTGGAGCCGTGGGGCTTTGAGGTAGCCTGGAGGGAACCGAGGCCGAATGGTCTAAATGGAAGGAAAGTCTTGAGGATCGACGAGACTAACTTCCACAAATTGGATGATGAAGATCCAAAGTTTGTCAGCTTTATGCTTCACGAGGGGAGTCTTCACCAGGCCGGACTCAGCCGGCACCTGATGCTAGGTACGACGAGAGTCGTAGAGAGAGATCGGTTTTTCTTCTTCTTCTTCTTTTCTTTTTTTTCTTCTCTAACGGCTTGGCGACCGCATCTTACTCTAACTTTGTTTGTTGATAGGCGAGAAGATGAAGCCAGATCGGGCAGTCCTTTCGACACGATCTGCACAGCGGAGGGCTGTTTGGATTGCGGAGTCAACCCGACAGGAGCTGAAGAAGCGGGCAATAGAATCGGCGCTTGAGAGGTCGAAGAAATGATAGATGGTAGAGCCGTCCATCATGGTGGTATCGGTCGAGTCAGAGGATGACATGCCTCTGACCGAACGTCGAAGGGTGATCGCATTCGAGCGATCCTCTTCGATCGGGCAACCGGTCGCCCCGATAAAAGAGAGGCTTTTGATGCTGACCATGGCGGATGCGGCTCCTTCGTCCCTGTCATTGGAGCCAACTATGGTGAACTCCCCAACCATCAGAGGAACCCCTACAGGGGAGGGGCCATCGGCCATTGATGAGAGGGCCGGTAATGCTCATGAGGAGGAGCGCCGAAAGTAGCACGATGTCAAAGAGGCAAAGGAGCTGCTTCAAAGGGCCGCTCCTGACAATGGTGGGCGGTCGATGAACGAGGCCGCCAGGAGTTCCCTCCGTCACCTTCTGGGGGTATGTATCACTTTTACTTCTTCATTCCGAATTCATGGGTGGCAACTTCCTAATGGTGCATGTTTGTCGGTAGCTGATTAGAGATAACTTGTTGATGGATGAGGGCCTGGGCGAGCTGCTCTATCTGAAGGAGCAGTTGACCCAAAGGGCCAAAGTGGTAGAGCTGGCAAGGGACACTACCTGGGAGGCGCTGACGGCCTCCAAGGAAGAGGTGCTCGGCTTGAGGGCCGCAGCGGCAGAGCTGTCAACCTTGCAGGCCGAGTCGGAGACCCAAAAGAAGTAGTTGGAAGACTTGCTGGCCCAGAAGGCGGACAGGGAGGCAAGTCTAAAAATTAAGAAAAAGAAGATCAAGACCCTGACCCGTCGGCTGGCCATCGAGGAGGGGAATTTGGCCGAGTGTGATGTCCGTGCACAGGGCTATCAGGCATAGACGGAAAGATACAAGGGCTTTTTGAAGACGGCCCAAGATCTGCTGAAGATGGCCAGTGAAAAAGCTGTCATAGAGTATAAGGCCTCCGAGGACTTTACCGAGGAGATGAATGAAGCCAGGATGGTCGGCTTCGACTATGGATACGACGAGTGCCTGGGAAAGGTCAGTGTGAAAGGATTATGCCCTATAAGCCAATATCTGTATCTCCCAGACCATTGTAAATTGACAAATTAATAAAGGCAATAATTTTTTCATCATTCGCTGTGTCATTATATGATGAACCCCATAGATTAGGGCTATGGTTGTAGGGCTATGATGAGATCATACCAGTGAGATCTAAGGCCTTAAAACCCTAATCTAGAATATTCCTAGTCATAGGAACCCTGAGTTGGGGATCAGGGTTTCCGGTAAGACTGGCACATCCTATGTATGCTGAAAAGGGTGACTGCTCTCACTGTCATTTGTGTAGGACACTAATACAAGGATGTGGGTGCTCATTAGTGAATGAGTTCACTGAATAGATCCAGTTTGAGAACATCTAATGGAGCCTTAGCTGCATGTCAATGGATGTTTCACATAGTGGGAGTTGTACAAGTAGTCCTATGACCTGAGACTGCCATAATACCTTATGTACATGAACCCATGCTTTGGTTCAATCTCAATCATGACACTGGGTCATGCACGAAGTTGATGCTGGGTATGGTGAATTGTATATGAAGGTATTGAGTAGGTCAACAAGGAATTGATCACTCCTAGTAGGAGGAGATTGCATCCAGCCAAATTAGGTCAGATGATGATTCAGGAAATCTTTGATCAAAGTACAGATATTAGAAATGATTTCTAATATCGAATTAATTGAATCATTAGTGTATGACTGAGCTGGGAATGAGTATAAACTGGATTTGACATGATTCCATATCCATAGTTATATTCGGGATGCAAGATGATTGAAGGATCGAATTGTACGGGAACTTTCCACTGAAGGGTAGTTTTGGAATTACACCAGAATTTCCATATCTTCCGGGTAGACATGACACGTTGCTAGACGTCAATCTTGTCTTGTGGGTTGATCAAAATTAAATGGTTTAATTGGATCACTAATTAGGAGGAGTCCTAATTGACTGACTCGAGTTAGCTCGATTTGACCTAAATCGATTAGAATGAGTTCTGATCAGATTAGGTCAACTTGTACTCGGACCCACTGCTGGCTAAGTATGGAACCCAATGGGTCACACACTTAGGACAGATAATCAAGGATTTAATTTGGAATTAAATCTCGTTTGCAGATGAACACACTAGCATGTGTTGCAAACCATGACTTCCACTTGAATCGGATTCGAGTTAGGGTTCCGATTTGGTCTTTTTTAGATCCAAATTCATTCCGGTTTGAATCTAATTGAAGATTTAAAACGTTGGGCTAATAATAGGCTAGCAATTGGGCTAACCTAAGAGGCTAAACCCCTTTCCCACATCGCCTAAAACCCCTCCCCCTCTCTTCCCACGCGCGCGCGCAAGGAGAAGAGTCCACACGCGCGTGGACTCTTCCAAGACGCGTCTTTGCGTGAAAAGAAAGAATAAAACACCGGTGATTTTTGAAGAGGCGTGGAAGAGAGTCCACCTAGGCGTGGACTCTCCAAAAGAAAGAAAAATACCGTGGAAAAGAAGAGAAAAACACCGAAGGGGCGCGACTCTTCTTTCTGCGCGCGCCCTTCTGTGTTTTTCACGATCTTTCTTCGCGTCTTCCCATCTCAAAGGCCGTGAGATTAATCCCAAGGGCCGTGAGATTTAAGAAAGAAGACGTGAGAAGGGAGAGAGGGACGTGAGAGGATTTTTCAGAAGGAGAAGGCGCCTCTCTGTCGCCTATTTAAGAAGAAGGCTTCACCGTAAAAATATTTTCCAGATTTTCTACGGCGAAGCCTTGCTTCTCTTTCCTTCTCCCTCTCCAGAAGACTGTTTCCCCCTCCTCTCTTTCTTCTTTGATTCCTTTACAGAGCCTAGGCTCTGTCGAATCTCAGAACAGAAGGAGAGTCAGAGAGAGAAACTCTCCGACGGTAAAGGAAGAAGGCGCCCCCTTTTTCCTTCTTTCTTACATTAAGACAACTTTGTCTTAATTTTCTTCTCCCTCCAAGACAAGCCTTGTCTCACTTAAGGACAAGGGCTTATTCTTAAGACAAGAGTGTCTTAAGGGGCCAAAGTTGCCAAAAACTAGGAGAAGGGTAAGAGAGAAAGTTTTAGTCCCTGTTTGGCTAGAGGTGTCCTAGCCAATAGCCCATATATCAAGTTCTTGGGGTAGAACTTGATTGGAAGGAACCCAATTGAGGAGTCACTGTCTTGATCATCTGCCCGTGTGGATCACCATCGGAGGGCGGACAAGTGGACGCCTGGTGTGTTCAAAAGGTTACTCCATTTGGAGTTTATTTCTACATCAGATTGGATATAGCGATCTGAGGTTAGTATCTAAACTATGTTTAAATTTGGACATGCATGTAGTCATAAGTTTTAATTGCTAATAAGGAGATTTTGGGATTAGGGTTCGGACCTGATTTCATAAAGTTTTTGAAATCCACACTTCCGCACTGGTCACCGAACCTAACACAGTGCAGCCTTCCCAGAACTCGATCTATCATTCCTTCAACCGCTGAAGCTGGCGGAAGGGGAGGGCTCAGAGGCAGTAGATCCGAGTACCCGAGCGGTTGATGCCACAATGGAGGCTGTCATAGAAGTGGCCAGAATGGATGCCCCAATTGCAGCCGAGGCAGAAGCAGCCGAAGGGGCTGAGGAGGCCGAAGCGGCTGTTGTCGCTGAGGGGGCCGAAGTGGCCGTAGATGTTGTAGCTCCCGAGGGTCAGACCTAGTTGTCTGTAAAGGTCTGACCTTCAGTCTTTGTAAAGAAACTTTTTGGGAAGCAATGAAAAATCTTTTTCTTTTTCTTTTTACACTATCTCATATCCTTCTTTCTGAGATCTCACTAAGTGTGGACCAGTCGGCTGATCTGAGTGGATGGTCGGACCTCGAGGGTATGCATTGAATAGTGACTCAAGCTGAACTAGATTCCCATAGGATTTCTGCTCTAAGAATTGGTCCGTCGACTTTCCGGACCAGAATCGATCGAAGTAGCGATCGGATGGTAGCTCAGGCTGGAGTAACAAGCTTAGGTAGTTTAACCTAAGTGTTCATCCATCGGCTCTTAGAACTTAGAAGTAGTTGAGGTAGCGGTCGGATTTCAACTCTGGCCGGAGCAACGATCTTAGGAATTTAACCTAAGTATTGGTCCATCGGCTTTCCGGACCCAGAAGTAGTTGAGGTAGTGGTCGGATTTCAGCTCAGGCCGAAGCAACAAGCTTAGGAATTTAACCTAAGTGTTGGTCCATCGGCTTTCCGGACCCAGAAGAAGTTGAGGCAGCGGTCGGATTTCAGCTCAGGCCAGAGCAACGAGCTTAGGAATTTAACCTAAGTGTTGGCTCGTCGGCTTTCCGGACCCATAAGTAGTTAAGGCAATGGTCGGATTTCAGCTCAAGCTAGAGCAACGAGCTTAGGAATTTAACCTAAGTGTTGGTCCATTGGCTTTTCTGACCTAGAAGTAGTTGAGGTAGCGGTCGGATTTCAGCTCAGGTCAGAGCAATGAGCTTAGAAATTTAACCTAAGTGTTGGTCCGTCGGCTTTCTGGATTGGGCTGCCCTAAAGCCTTTGCTGACTAGAGTCGGACTTTCGGGAGTGGGCTGCCCTAGAGCCTTTGCCGACCGGAGTCGGACTTTCTGAAGTGGCCTGCCCTAGAACCTTTGCCGATCGAAGTCGTACTTTCAGAAGTGTGCTGCCCTAGAGCCTTTGCCAGCCGGAGTCAGACTTTCGAAAGTGGGCTACCCTAGAGCCTTTGCCGGCTGGAGTCGGACTTTCAGAAGTGGGCTGCCCTAGAGCCTTTGCCAACCGGAGTCGGACTTTCGGAAGTGGGCTACCCTAGAGCCTTTGCCGACCGGAGTTGGACTTTCGGAAGTGGGTTGCCCTAAATCCTTTGCCGACCAGAGTCGGACTTTCGGAAGTGGGCTGCCCTAGAGCCTTTGCCGACTGGAGTCAAACTTTTGGAAGTGGGCTGCCCTAGAGCCTTTGCCGACCGGAGTCGGAGTTTCGGAAGTGGGCTGCCCTAGAGCCTTTGCCGACCAGAATCAGACTTTTGGAAGAGGGCTGCCCTAGAGCCTTTGCTGACCGGAGTTGAACTTTTGAAAGTGGGCTGCCCTAGAGCCTTTGCCGACCGGAGTCGGACTTTCGGAAGTGGTTCGTAGAAGAAATATGGACTTCATTGATAATACTTGCGGAGGTTGTCTACATTCCATGGATGTGTAATCTATCGTCCATCTAAAAATGCAAGTCGATAGGTGCCGGCTCGAACCACTTCGACGACCCGATAAGGTCCTTCCCAATTTGGGGAAAGCTTGTTTTGCTCGGTCGGCCTCGAAACTTCGGTTCTTCGTAGGACCAAGTCTCCGACTTGGAAAGCTTTTGCTTTGACTCGCGAGTTGTAATATTTCACCATCTTTTGATGGCATACCGCCATCTTCATGCTTGCCCGAAGTCTAGTTTCTTCAAGCAAGTCCAGGTCAGCCCTTCGCTGCTCGGAGTTGACCGGTTCAGCATAATGGTCGATCCAGAGAGATTGAAGAGAGGTCTCAATAGGGATGACAGCTTCACTTCCATAAGTGAGGTTGAATGGAGTTTCGCCAGTCGACGCAGTGGCAGTCGTTCGATATGCCCATAATACTGAGTGGAGTTCCTCCACCCAAAGTCCCTTTGCCTCATTGAGCCAGGTCTTCAGCCCATGCAAGATTGTCAGGTTGGTGACTTCAGCCTCTCCATTGCATTGAGGGTGACCGATCGATGTAAGTTAGTAAGAGACATGATATTGCTGACAAAAGTCTTGAAATTTAGAGTTGTCAAAATGTCTTCCATTCTTGATAATAATTGTCCAGGGAATGCAGAATAGAAAAATGATATTATTCCAGACAAAGTTCTCCACTTTGGCCTCCATTATCTTTCTAGTGGTTCGGCCTCCACCGACTTGGTAAAATAGTCAATGGCCACAAGAAAAAATTTCCATTGCCTAGAGGCCGGGGGAAAGGGTCCCAAGATATCCATCCCCCACTATGCGAACGGCCACGGGGCTATGATCGGAGTCAGCTCACTGGCCGGTCTCCTTTGAATGACAGAGTACCTCTGACATGCGTCACACCTTCAGATGAAGTCTGACGCATCCTTCGGAATGGTGGGCCGGTAATATCCCTGCCGAATGATCTTGTAAGCTAAAGATCTTCCTCCGAGGTGGTCGCCACGTATGCCTTCATGGACTTCTCTGAAGGCGTAGTCGGCGTCCGTCGACCCCAAGCACTTTAATAGTGGCTGTGAGAATGATCGCTTATACACGACGCCATCAAGGATGATGTACTTAGAGGCCATCAAGCGCACCCGCTTGGCCTCCACCGGATCTTCTGGAAGAGTTCCTTTAGCCAGGAAGTTAAGGATCGGATCCACCCAAGAAATTTCTTGTTCCACCTGGTGGACTTCGATCGACTCTTCTGCAATGCTAGGGTACCGCAAATACTCCACAAAAGTTCGATAAGAAGTCCCGCTGGCGATCATAGCCAACCTTGACAGGGCATCCACCTGAGAGTTCTGCAGATGAGGTTGTGGAGGATTTCGAAAAATCTGAACCGAGGAATGAAGTTTTGTACCTTGTTTAAATATTTTGCTAGGGTCGGGTCCCTTGCTTCAAACTCCCCCTTTACTTGATTAACCACCAGTTGGGAGTCGAAGAAAACTCTGAGTCGGCTGATGCCCAGTTCATTGGCGATTCGTAGCCCCGCGAGGAGGGCTTCATGCTTCGCTTGATTGTTTGACACCTGAAATAAAAAATATAATGCATATTCCAAGTTTTCCACATCTGGGTCAGCCAGGATCAGTCTGGCCCCACAGCCTGCGAGGTTGGATGCTCCGTCCACATGGAGAGTCCAGGTTGGTTCGACTTCATAGATAGCATCGACTTCAGGTTCTTCAGCCATTTAAGAAGGTGTCTCCTGTCTCCATGTACACTCTGCAATGAAGTCAGCAATTACCTGGGCCTTCAAGGCAGATCGTGGCTGGAAGATGTCGAATTCACCCAGCTTGACAGCCCACTTGGCGAGCCGACCAGATATATCAGGGCTCCGAAGGATTGCCTTGAGGGGTTTGTCGGTCATCACTATAATCGGATACGCTTGGAAATATGGTCGAAGCAGCTTGGCGGATGTGACCAAAGAGTATATTAACTTTTGCATCTTGGGGTACCTTGTTTCAACGTTGTGGAGGACTTTGCTAATATAATAGTTAGGCTTCTGCTATCCGTCCTCTCTGACTCGAACAAGGATGACGTAGATCACTTCGTCTGATGTTGAAAGATAAAGGTACAAAGGATCCCCCTCCGTCGGCTTGGCCAGTAATAGAGGGTTCTTCAAATACTCTTTTAATGCTTTGAAAGCCGATCGACACTCGTCAATCCAAACAAAGCCCTCCGATAGGTGCAGGGTCTTGAAGAATGGCAGGGACTTCTCAGCTGAACGGGATATAAAATGGTTGAGAGAGGCGATTCGGCCGGTGAGCTCTTGCACCTGCTTTTTATTGGTCGGGTGTGCCATCTCAGTGATGGCCTTTATCTTGTCAGGATTCACTTCAATTCCACTTTGTGAGACCAGAAAACCAAGGATTTTGCTAGAGGTTACCCCAAAAGTACACTTCATGGGGTTTAGCTTCATCCGATGGTGCCTGAGTGCATCAAAGGATTACTGCAAGTCCCTGATGTGGTCAGCCTTATGGAGACTCTTCACTATCATGTCATCCACATAAGCCTCCATGTTCCTGCCTAGCTAACCTTCGAACACTCAGTTGATCAGCCTCTAAAAAGTGGCACCAGCATTCTTCAAGCCAAAGGGCATCATTCGATAACAGTACAAACCCTTGTCGGTGACAAATGCGGTCTTTTCTTCATCTTCTGGATGCATCTTTATTTGGTTGTAGTCAGAGAAGGTGTCCATAAAGCTGAGAAGTTGGTGGCCTACCGTGGCATCCACCACCTGATCAATCTTGGGTACTAGAAAGCTGTCCTTCGGATAGGCCTTGTTGAGGTCGGTGTAATCTACACAGATCCTTCAATTCCCGTTGGCCTTCTTCACCATAACCACATTCTCCAGCCACTCAGGATAGTGGACTTCCCTGATGAAGCCAGCATCACGGAGCTTCTTGACTTCCTCATCGATGGCTTTTTGCCTTTCAGTAGCAAAGCATCTCTTCTTCTATCGGATAGGTTGATAGGTCGGATCGACCTTAAGCTGGTGAGTGATGACCTTTGACGGTATTCCAGGCATGTCCGACATTGACCAAGCAAAGATGTCAGTGTTACTCCTAAGGAAGCCGATCAGTTCTGACTTAAGGTCTTCACTGAGGGAACTTCCAATCTGAAGGACTTTGGTGGGATCATCCTCTCCAAGGGGAACAAATAGAATCCTTTCTCCTGGCTGACTGAGGCTATCAGCCTCAGCTTTCAGGTCAAGTTTTTCCAATGTGGGATGACCTTCTGACTGTTGGTTCATAATGGTCAGACACTGCCTGGCCATCCGACGATCTACCCTCATCACTCCGACCCCGCTCCTGGTTGAAAATTTTGCCAACAAATGGTAAGTGGATACAATAGCTTTAAATTTGTTAAGGGCTGGTCAGCCCATGATAGCATTGTAAGGTGAGGTCATCGGAACGACCACAAAATTGATGGGAAGAGTTTTCTGGAAAGGCTCCATCCTGATCGTCACATGGAGAACTATCTCCCCTTCCACCCTGACAGAGTTGCCCCCGAAGCCAGTCAGCGGTGCAGGGGATTCCTGCAGCATGGATCTAGATCGATTCATTCTCACAAAAGCATCATATAGCAATACCTCTGTCGAGCTTCCATTATCTATAAGTATTCTCCTTACATCGTAGTTGGCAATCACTGTCGACATGACTATAGGGTCATTTTCAAAAACATGATTCTTCAGGAGATCTTCATCAAAGAAGGTGATTGCATTGGAGCCCCTCGACCTTTTAACAATATCGAGCCCGTTCTCGTAGCGTCCTCCGGACCACCGATGCAGCATGCTGACATCCTTTCCGGTCGGCCTTTGATTGGGGAGCTCCATCTCCTTCGAAGGGTTTCTGGCCCAATCCCGATGCGGTCGAACATACTTGTGCAGGTACCCTCTTTGGATGAGGTCTTCAATGGCATCCTTCAGTTGCAGGCATTCTTCAGTATTGTGCCCGTGGTCCCAATGGTACTTACAGTATTTGTCTTTATTTCTTTGGGCACGGGGACCCCTCATTGGCCGAGGTCTTTGCAGAAAGGCCTCGTTCTCGATCTCTATAAGGATCTTTTCTCTCGGCAGGGATAGGGGAGCATAAGTCTCAAACCTTCGGGGGAAGTCTCTAGGCTTCGGACTTTGGCATTGGGCCAACCGCCGACTATCACTCAGAGGTCGGACTTCAGGAGCCTTGTCGCTCTGCTTCTTGGAGGTCGGCCTTCCCTCAACTTGACATCGACCGGCCACTTGTTCTTCCATCAGAGCGTACTTCTGTGCTCTGGCCAAAAGTTTGCTGTAGCTCATTAGATGTTTCTTGTCCAGGGAGAAGGTCAGCCAAGATGAGCAAAGCCCTCGCTTGAAGGCTGACATGGCCACAGCCTCATTCAAATCCAGGACCTCCATGGTCGCTGAGCTAAAACGGGCCATGAAATCCCGAAGGGTCTCTCCCTCCTTTTGTAGCACAGGGAATAGGCAGTCAGTATTCCTCAGGGTCCGATTGGAAGTCCTGAAATGGGAAAGGAAAAGTGATTCCAGTTGAGAAAAGGAGTGGATCGTACCTGGTTGGATGGCAGAGAACCATATCTGGGCGATCTTCTTGAGGGTAGCAGCGAAGGCAATGCAGTGGAGAGCATCGGAGGTGCCTTATACCATCATATGGGCTTTATACATGCCCAGATGGTCCATCGGGTCAGTGGTATCGTCGTACGGGTCCACTTGTGGGATCTTAAAGTGATAGGGATCGTCTCTACCAAAATCTCATCAGAGAATGGGGGATGAGAGTTGTATACCTTTCCCACTTCGACCTTCTGCCGGAAGGCAATTTCAGGAATGCGCTCCTCCATGCGCATGATCTTAATGGCATAGTCCCTCGGAGGTCCAGTAGCAGGCCGACCACCGACCGGGACAGATTCAGCGTAGGAAGGCGAATCAGACCTTGCCCTTTTGCCGTCAGCACGGTCGCTCAATGACCTCCGGGGCTCCACGATGACTTGAGAATAACACTGAGGGGCCTCCGACCGTCGGCTTCCCTTAGCAGCAGTTAAAGGATTGGTGCAGGAAACAGCTGGCAGCTAGTGTCGGTTGTCGGCTGCTTCCTGGAAATGCTAAACTGTGGTAGTGAGCGTTTCAATGCGATTCACCAAAGTTTGGAATTGTTGCAACCCTAGTGTGATGGTAGGTTCTGCGGTAGTAGGGGTGGTGGCAGCGATGTCATTCTCTTTGAAAAGTTCCTCAGACCTGGATGGAGAGATACCCCTTCTGGCAGTGTCATTTGGAGCTCTTCCCTTAGCCATTTTATTGCCGGGACGATGGATTCCTCCTTTTAGAAGAAAGAGCAGCCCTCCTTCTAGCGCCTATCTGTTGCGGCATCAACTCCTGGATCGGGGACCGGGGTGGCTGAATGTGCTGGAGCGCTCCTCTCCCGGAAGAACCTGCAACAAAGTCCCCAAGAGTGCCGGTGGTGTTTCGGTAGGGGACCCTTCGATGCCTAAGTTAGCAGGAGGTTGTAGGAAACAGAATGGAGGAATCAAAGGATGAACAGCATATGGAGAGGGAAGAGTTCTTCTACCTCCAAACAGGGTCCCCTATGTACCTTGTATAGGCACGGAACAGTCCAAAATCTGTTAGGGGAGAGGCTGAAAAAGACCGATCTGCCCCTAGGAGAATCTGGAGAGTGGCCACATGGTGTGCAGATACGGCAGCATCGTGGAAGTAGTGGAGTTGGGCTATTGGGATAGCAGGATGCCGCAGTAACAAAAAGGTGCTTCTGGATTTTCCTGGATGCTAAGGCTCACCTATCGGACGTCGACCGTGGGAAAGCCGGTCGGTCGGACTAAAGGCCAACCCTCTAAAGTAGAGCGACAGGCTAGGCCCTAGAGGAGAGGGTCGTTCGGACCAGCTCCGGTGTGTCAGACCGCTGAAGGAGGGCGACGGGTCGGACCTCAGCAGGAAAGGGTCATTCGGACCTCAGCAGGAAAGGGTCGTTCGGACCTCAGCTATAGTGGGTTAGATCGCTAAAGGAGGGCGATGGGTCAGACCCCAGTAGGAGAGGGTCGTTTGGACCTCAGCTCTGGTGGGTCAGACCACTGAAGGAGTACCAGTCGTAGCTCTGAAGGGGTCGCCCGGTCGGACCACAAGAATAGGTCGGTTCCACTTGAGGGTGAGCTGTCAGGGTACAACAATACTTAAGGGTTTTGTTATCATCAAAAATGGGGAGATTGTTGACTCCACTAATTGATTTTGATGATAAGCAAAATAGTTAAGTATAATTTGAGGACTAATGTTTTGCTTTAAGTGTGTTTTCATTGAAAGGATGCTCACAAAATTTGAAGAAGCACATTTATGTTGAAGAACCAAGGTTGAATGAAATGATTGCTTAAAACATGACTTGGACACTCAAAGAAATTGTTGAATGGATGACTAAGGCAAATGGAAATATGTTCCAGCACAAGTTCAACAATTTCTGTAATTTCTCAATGAAGTGTCGACTCAAGGTGTCGACACATGATATGATGTGTCGATACATTAAGAAGAAGTGTCGACTCAGGCTGGTACGCTACAAAGTTTCAAATGGCACCGATCAAGTGTCGACACATGGAGCTTATGTGTCGACTCAAAGTGTCAACAAATGGATCAATACATCACCTGAGACTTTCAAGCCACAGAACTTGCATAAGTTGAAGCAACTATTGAAGTGTCGACTAATGGATGCAATGTGTCGACTCAACTAAGATTTCCAGAGATTTTGAATGGAGCATTTTGAACTATGTGTCGACTCAAGAAGAATATGTGTCGACCTTATGTGTCGACTCAACTGAGGAAGTGTCGACACATGGAGTTCCGGCAACAGTAATGGCTAGTTTTTTCAAACACGGAACTCATCCCAAATGGTCTTAATGGCTAGTTTTTTAAGTGTAACGGCTATATCTTGGTTTTAAGGCCTTGGGAAGGTATAAATAGGCTCCAAATCAAATCGAGAAGTAATTGTATTGAATATCCAAAAAGAGTTTAGAGAGAAAAGAAGAGAGAAGAGCCTTATCTCTTATTCATTCAAGACTCAACCATTCACAAGCTAAAGGAAGCCTTCCAAGCATTCAAAGACATCAAGAGCATTGAAGATCATTCAATCTTGGGCATTCAAAAGGCTTCAACAAGAGCAAAGCAACACTACATCGAGCTACATCGACTTATTTGCTTTTCTATTGAAAGCTTGCATTGGTTCTTTGTTTCTAAACTTTATATCTTATAAAGGTTATTGGTAAGCGTTAAAAACCAATTAAGTTGGTGGTTAGCCTACAAAACTACTAAGGTTCTTGGTTAGCCCAAAAAACCAAGGGAGGTTTTTGGTTAGCCTTATGAAAACCAATTAAGTTCTTGGTTAGCCCGCAAAACCAAGTGAGGTTGTGACTTGTGAGCCTTGTAAAACAAGTTGGGTTTTGATTAGTGAGCTCGAGCCTGGAAAACTAATCAGCTATAATCGTTTGATTATAGTGAATTTCTAAGGGGATCTTGGGGAGTGAATGTAGGTGCATGGTTAGCATCGAACCACTATAGCTTGTTGTGTTTATGATTGCTTGTTCTCTCCCTCCTTGCTCTTTACATTCTTGCTTATTGCTTATAATTTTTGCTGTACTATTACTTTAGAGCATTGCATCTTAGTACCTTGTTGAATTGAATTGCATATCTTGTCTTGTGAAGTTTGCTACTTGTTTTATCAAGCTTAGCTTTAAATTTTTTAGAGACCCAATTCAAGTCCCCCCTCTTGGGTTGCTCTCTGGGCAACACCATGGCTGATATTAAGGGAATAAGTCCTTCCATGGTTCAACATATGATACACCTAGAGGAAGAGGCAAAATCAATTAGAGATGCCTAAAGAAGACTTAACCCAATAATGAAAGATGTAGTCAAAAAGGAAAGTCAAAAATTACTTGATAATGAAATTATTTATCCCATCTATGATAGCTCACAGCTAAGCCCTATACAAGTAGTACCCAAAGAATCTAGGATAATAGTGGTCCATAATTAGGAAAATTAACTTATCCCAACTAGGATCTAAACATGATTGAGGGTCTGTATAGATTATAGAAAATTGAATGTAGCAACAAGGAAAGATCACTTTATTTTGCCGTTTATTGACCAAATGTTAGAGAAATTACCTAGATAGGAGTTCTACTATTTTTTGATGGATACTCTAGCTATAACTAGATCCCCATAACCTATAAAGACCAGGAAAAAGCTACATTCACCTATCCATTTGGACCTTCTCCTATAAGTGCATACCCTTTGGGTTATGTAATGCACCAGTAACCTTCTAGAGATTCATGATCAGCATTATTTCTAATATGATTAAATGAGTTTTGAAAATTTTTTGGATGACTATTTTATAATTGGCCCTACCTTCTTCAAATGTTTAGATCATCTAAGACTATTCCTAGAAAGATATAAGGAGAAGCACTTATTCTCAATTAAAAAAAATACTAATTCATGGTCAAAGAAGGTATAGTTCTTGGCCATGTCATTTTTAAAAAAGGAATTAAAGTAGGCAAGGCTGGTGCGGGCACCAGACTCAGAAGAAGACTTCAGAGCTCCATCTGGATCTCTGATTAACCTTGCCCGAAGAATTAGGGTTTTTGGTTTGTAATAAGAGTTGACTAGATCAACTCAATTTAGCTTGAGTCTACATTACCTGCATTTTATTTTGTTGAGTCATGTTGACTCGGTAGTGGACTAGGGTTTCAACCGGGGATGTTACATTTTCTCTCAAGACCAGGCAAGTGGACACCACACTCCCAGCCACACTCCCGGTCCAGGGGGCGCCATATCCACATCCAGTAGCCTTTGGTCCCCACTCCACAGATGGCAACTTCCTTCTTTCATGCACCAGATAAAGAGAAGAGCACAAATCAAGGGGGCGGCCAAGACTTTCCCAAGTGATTCCAAGCAAAGAAGGGAAGAAGTTTTTCTTGGAAGAGAATATCAAGGGGCGCCCATTACCTGCCAAAAACACCTAAAACAAAGATGGGAAGAGCCTTGACTTAGGGAGGAAGAAAAGGAGGAGTCCAAAAGAGTTCATCCAGGAAAGGAAGAAAAATTTTCTTGAAAAATTCCAAGCAAGGTGGCGCCATCTACCTGCCATTTATAACCCAAATCCTAATTTTTGGTATTTTGGCCAACCATATGTAAGGGATTTACCCTAATTTGGAGATCCCCTCCTTTAGTCCCACATGGGAAAATATGAAACCCTTCTCCCTTGTAAAGCATTATAAATTACATCCCTCTTGTAAGTTGAAATCAATCTATGAATGAAGAAAAATTATTTTTGCTATTCTCTTGTGTTGAGTGACCTAGGTTTCTCTTCTTCCGCACTATTCTAAGTGTTGAGCTCTGTGAGGGGGTAATCCGGGTTCCATTGGAGCCTTGAGGAGGTGAGAGATCTCCATCTTTATCCAAAACCCTAGGTTAGCCACTTGAAATTCCAAAACCCTAGCCACCTTTCATTATTTTCCATCCACCAAACCCTAGATCCATCCATCTCCCACGGCCTCTCTCTCTCTACAAGTCCAGGCCGTCCACCTTCATCCAGATCCAGTTCGACTACTTCAGATCCAGAGCAAGTTCCAAGAAAAATCACATCAGCATCCAGGAGAATCCAGTTTTCAGCAATTTCGATCTTCAAGTTCATCAACCTGGTAAATCTTTTCCTTGACTCTCTGATTCCATCAATTGTTTTTCTTCTCTTCCAGATCTTGAGTTCAGGAGAAGCCAACCCGCCAAAGGACCAGTATTGAAGGATCCATTACGAAGATATCCGACTCCGAGGATCCAACAATCTGCTCGAGAGAGTTCTTCCACCAAAATCTGTGAAGATCATTGTCTGGTTAGATAAACCTTCCCTTCTCTTTATTTCTGTTCTGTTGAAAGCTCGGAGTGAAACCCTAGGTCTGGGAGTTTCTCAACCCCCAGCGATCCGTTGCTTCTAAACTACTCTGATAATTTAGTTTCCTTAAAATTGTGCTTTCAATTATCATATTAGTATCTTTCAATGTTAGGTTAACTTTTCTTTGATTTGAAGCCAACTTCTACAAACCTATAAAAACAACAAAAAAAAAAAAAATTAGTTAATCTTAATTTACTTCCGCATCGCATCCCTTTATTTGTTCTGCATCATTTTTGGTATCAGAGCTTCCGTTCTGCATCATTTTTGGTATCAGAGCTTCCGTTCTGCATCATTTTTGGTATCAGAGCCCAGTCTAGGGTTTCTGATTTGCTTGCTTGCTTTGATTGTTCTCTTTTTATTTTGTCTGCTCGAAGTAGACTCCCCAGGACGTCCGGTCCTAGGAACTAAGCGAGGCGCAAGCCTCCTCCTCCCATTCCACGGGGTGTTCCTAGGGCGTGTAGAGGATCCATTGGGTTATAACTTCGTAGCAGGGATTATAAACGGGGAAGACAATCTAGTTGCAGCCCGTAATTGCCCTGTTGTCCGAATTATTTTTCCCTGCATAAAACTCTGAATTGCATGATTTTTGCTTCGTTGAAACCATTATAATTGATCCTATTTTCCATAATTTTTCTGCGATTTATTGGTTTCGGTAAAAATTCTGAGAATTAAAATACAGCAACTCTGTTTTTTGTGTTCTGCAATTCAATTCTTTTTTTGGAATGATCATCTCATAATTTACTTAAGGGCAATTGAGCATCTAAGATAAGGGGAGGAGTTGATTACCTCTCCTTAGCCAAAAACCACCATCCAATCATTCGAACCTAGACCTAATTTAAAATCAGTTAGACCTAATTTGCCCTAGTAGGCTAGGGACACCAATTGGTCGGGTCTAGGCTAGTGTTGAGTCAGTTTGCTGAGTTATTCTGTGTGCTTAGCACTCAGTGTCTAGAACGGTGGTTCAGGGACTACGTCCCGAAGGGCTTGTGTGCTGGTCCGCCTACCTGGCCAATCACTGATTGGTGTCTAGGATTGGCAATCAGGGACCTAACACTCCCCTTACACCTGCCTGGCTGAGTCCTGAGTTACTACAGGCTAGCTTGCCACTCTGATTGGGCATCTAGTTTGGGCTCTAGGTCTAGTTAGCCGGTAGTCGTTCAGTTGAGTCTCATTTTGTGTGTTTGCTTGCATCATGTCTACCCGAAACGGAGTGCCCTACCAACCTGGTCAAACCCAACCTGATTTAGAGGCCATGGTTAGAGCTCTTACTGAGAGCATGAACAAGTTAAGCCAGGATTTGACTGCTACTGTTACCCAGTGTAAAGAACAAGTCCATGAGAATTTTACCCAGCTTAGGGATCAAGTCCAAGTCCTTGAGAAACGTAGACATCAAAATTGGATCCCTGATCCAAAATTTAATAGGTCCCAACCTCATCCATACCAGGAGCCTAGGAGGACCTTATACCGTGATCCCGAGCATAACCTTAGGAAGCCTAACCATGATATCTATAGTGTGGATCGTGTCTATGAGAGGTCCTTACAATATTCTAGACCAGTCACTCAACAACCCAAGTCTTCTAGATCAAACCATTTAGATCCACACCCATGCCCAAGTAAGGTCTCTACTAGCTTGAAACCCAGTGTGACCCAGGTTCCTATATCGCAAGAATGTTTGTTTTGTGAAGAAAGAGGCCATAAATCTAGTCAGTGCCCATGCATAGGACTGGCTTGTGCACAGCTAAGTGGTAAGAATCCTAAGGATGACATTAATGAGGGAGAACCCAAGCCTACCAATGAGGAAGAAAGGTTAGGTATGACAAGCCTAGAATCAGTTGACCCGATTACCACTGACCCGAAACCCATTGAAGATGGCATCGAGGAAGTATATGATGCTGGCTTGAGTCTAGTTGATGAAAATGAGGGGGAAGAACTTGAAGAATGTGACATCGATACTATTGGTTCCTTACCTGAGGAGACCTTGGAGAGCAACCAAGTGATAGGACCTAGTTCAGAAATTCAAGAGATTTGTGAGAACCAGGTTCTTTTAGTCAAATACCCCCAGGAAGAACTCATAGTATTAGCCCGAGCTATCAGTTCGTACCCTCTAATGACAGTCATTCCCCAAGTACCAGTTGAAGATCTTTGCCCTGAACTGTTTATGTTTGCCCACCCTATGGTAGATCCTCTCCTTAGGATGACTGAATCAAGTCTCTTACAATTGGACCTTGTCCCATGCTCAGCCACTAAGGTATCTCCCGTAACCTCAGTTGGACATCCTTTTCTTGAGCTGATTGATTCACCCAGTCCTGTAGAAGTCCTCCTTATGACCCCAGATCCCTTCCTTCGCAAGACTGACCTACCCTTCTATAGAGTTTACCTTTCCTCACCCATAGGCCAAATTTCAAGTCTTGAGGTCATCATCCATAGGCCCTTCCATGAATCATTCTCTAATCCATTTCTTAAAAAAGTGGATCATTATTTGCTTAGAGAACAAACCTTAACTGTTGCAATCACATGTCCGAGGCTGCTTCCCGAACCATCTCTTGATCCATTCCTGGGAGTAGCAAACTTTTCCTCTCATAAGGATGACCCGTTGACATTCATAGATCACCATTCAAACCTTCAGGTCACCACCTTTAGCCAGCAGGTAATTCGAGACTCCACCTCATATTTCATCCCTTTCTCTAGGACTTCCAATGCTTCTTACACCATCCAAGTATACTTTGTCGAAGTCTTTAGAGTGAACCACGTGTCAGAATCTATTAGGTTTGCCACATACTTCTGGAAGACCTTATGGCACCTACTAGGCATCCATAATAAGTTTTCATGCTCTGCATGCCCTCCTCCGACCCAAGGTCAAACCTAGAGAGTCTTAGTTTGTTAGGTTTAGACCTAGGGTTCCTTTGTAATAAAGTCCATTCGTTAGGAATGCGTCGTCAGTCTAGTTTAGTTTTCTTGACCCTTTACTAGGCTTTGGCTCAGATTTTGGTTTGATTGAGAGCACCAGGAATTGGGATTTGTATTGTCCAGGGCTGAAATTGCATTCAATGACTCGGTCAATAGGTCTACGGGTAAGAGTCCATTTGAAATTGTACATGGGTACAAACCTCACACACCTCTTGACCTAGTCCCTTTTCCTGTCCACACTCGAGTCTCCGAGTCTGCTGAGAATTTTGCACAGCATGTAAAAGACTTGCATAAAGAAATTCATGCCAAAATAAATTTAAGTAATGAAACTTATAAGAAGTTGGCTGATACTCAAAGGCGAGTCAAATCTTTTGTTGAGGGAGATTATGTGATGATTAGGTTAAGACCTGAACGGTTTCCTCTTGGAACCGTTAGAAAGTTACATGCTAGGGGAGCTGGACCATTTAGAGTGGTAAAGAGAGTAGGATCCAATGCCTATGTGCTCGAGTTGCCTCCAGAACTAGGCATTAGCTCTACTTTCAACATTACAGACTTAGTAGAGTACAGGGAGCCAGCTGTGATTCCTAGTGAGCCTTTTGAGCCTAACCCTATCATTGAGAGTGATCCCGACCCTGTGTGTCCACCAACAAACTGGCCTGTGAGGAAAGAGCAGATTGAAAAGATCCTGGATGATCAGGTTATCTCTACTCGTAATCGAGGATACCAAAGGTACCTGGTCCGCTGGCAAGGAAGGCCAGATTCTGATGACTCTTGGATCTCCCGAGAAGAATTACAAGAATTGGACCCAGACCTCTTAGAGAGATACCAGAGCCAACTTGAGCCTTACTCGACAGGGTCGAGTTCCTCCCACCCTGGGAGAATTGGTGCGGGCACCAGACTCAGAAGAAGACTTCAGAGCTCCATCTGGATCTCTGATTAACCTTGCCCGAAGAATTAGGGTTTTTGGTTTGTAATAAGAGTTGACTAGATCAACTCAATTTAGCTTGAGTCTACATTACCTGCATTTTATTTTGTTGAGTCATGTTGACTCGGTAGTGGACTAGGGTTTCAACCGGGGATGTTACATTTTCTCTCAAGACCAGGCAAGTGGACACCACACTCCCAGCCACACTCCCGGTCCAGGGGGCGCCATATCCACATCCAGTAGCCTTTGGTCCCCACTCCACAGATGGCAACTTCCTTCTTTCATGCACCAGATAAAGAGAAGAGCACAAATCAAGGGGGCGGCCAAGACTTTCCCAAGTGATTCCAAGCAAAGAAGGGAAGAAGTTTTTCTTGGAAGAGAATATCAAGGGGCGCCCATTACCTGCCAAAAACACCTAAAACAAAGATGGGAAGAGCCTTGACTTAGGGAGGAAGAAAAGGAGGAGTCCAAAAGAGTTCATCCAGGAAAGGAAGAAAAATTTTCTTGAAAAATTCCAAGCAAGGTGGCGCCATCTACCTGCCATTTATAACCCAAATCCTAATTTTTGGTATTTTGGCCAACCATATGTAAGGGATTTACCCTAATTTGGAGATCCCCTCCTTTAGTCCCACATGGGAAAATATGAAACCCTTCTCCCTTGTAAAGCATTATAAATTACATCCCTCTTGTAAGTTGAAATCAATCTATGAATGAAGAAAAATTATTTTTGCTATTCTCTTGTGTTGAGTGACCTAGGTTTCTCTTCTTCCGCACTATTCTAAGTGTTGAGCTCCGTGAGGGGGTAATCCGGGTTCCATTGGAGCCTTGAGGAGGTGAGAGATCTCCATCTTTATCCAAAACCCTAGGTTAGCCACTTGAAATTCCAAAACCCTAGCCACCTTTCATTATTTTCCATCCACCAAACCCTAGATCCATCCATCTCCCACGGCCTCTCTCTCTCTACAAGTCCAGGCCGTCCACCTTCATCCAGATCCAGTCCGGCTACTTCAGATCCAGAGCAAGTTCCAAGAATAATCACATCAGCATCCAGGAGAATCCAGTTTTCAGCAATTTCGATCTTCAAGTTCATCAACCTGGTAAATCTTTTCCTTGACTCTCTGATTCCATCAATTGTTTTTCTTCTCTTCCAGATCTTGAGTTCAGGAGAAGCCAACCCGCCAAAGGACCAGTATTGAAGGATCCATTACGAAGATATCCGACTCCGAGGATCCAACAATCTGCTCGAGAGAGTTCTTCCACCAAAATCTGTGAAGATCATTGTCTGGTTAGATAAACCTTCCCTTCTCTTTATTTCTGTTCTGTTGAAAGCTCGGAGTGAAACCCTAGGTCTGGGAGTTTCTCAACCCCCAGCGATCCGTTGCTTCTAAACTACTCTGATAATTTAGTTTCCTTAAAATTGTGCTTTCAATTATCATATTAGTATCTTTCAATGTTAGGTTAACTTTTCTTTGATTTGAAGCCAACTTCTACAAACCTATAAAAACAACAAAAAAAAAAAAAATTAGTTAATCTTAATTTACTTCCGCATCGCATCCCTTTATTTGTTCTGCATCATTTTTGGTATCAGAGCTTCCGTTCTGCATCATTTTTGGTATCAGAGCTTCCGTTCTGCATCAAAGGCCAAAGTAGACCTGATTGCAAGTCTTCCACCATCCAAATCTATTAAGAAAATCCATTCATTTTTAGGACATGCTCAATTTTATAGAAGGTTCATTACCAATTATAGAAAAGTTGCTCACCTATTAACAAATTTATTAGTAAAAGAAATAAAATTTGAGCTCATTCTTAAGTGTTTAGAGTCTCCTGTGTTTCTTAAAAAGGCACTCATTTCAGCTCAAATCATTCATCTACCTATCTGGATTGAACCCTTTGAACTCATTTGTGACACATCCGATCATGCTGTGGGCACTATCTTAAGTCAAAGAATTGATAAGCTACCTAGAGTTATCTACTATGCTAATAAAACCTTAAATGATGTGTAGCTTAACTACACTATCATAGAAAAGGATTTCCTAGCCTTTGTCTTTACCCTAAAAAAACTCAAGTCTTATTTGGTTGGATCACATACCATTGTTTATACTAACCACTTAGCTATTAGACATACTCTAGCAAAGAAAGATGCCAAGGTGTGCTTGATATGATGGATCTTACTCCTTCAAGAATTTAACCTAGAAATTAGAGACAAGAAATGAATAAAGAATATAGTAGCTGATTACTTGTCCTAAATTATAGCAGCACCATCTAGTGAACCACCTATCCATGATTCTTTTTCTAATGAACAACTCAAGTCCGTATCCACTAAACTTCGGTATGCCGATATTGCTAATTATTTAGCCATTAATAAAACTCCTTTTCATTGGACCACTCAAGATAAGCACAAATTCTTCACCCAAGTAATGTACTTCATTTGGAATGATCCATTCCTTTTTAAATAGTATCCTAATAGATCATTAAAAGCTGTATCCTCGATAATGAGGTCAGAAGTATTTTATGATTCTGTCATGACCAAGCATTGCATGGTCACTTTACATCTAAGAAGATAGTTGCTAAAGTCCTTTAATATAGATTCTATAGGCCTAATTTATTTAAAGATACACACGAGTACTGTAGAAGTTGTAGTGCCAACAAATGGATTGGATCACCAGGAGACATGATGCCTCTCAACCCAGTCTTGGTAGTTGAGAGTTTTGATGTTTGAGGGATCAATTTTATGGGACCATTTCCAAACTCCTTTGGAAATGAATTTATTTTAGTAGTTGTTGATTATGTCTCCAAGTGGATAGAAGCTATTCCATGTAGATCTAAAGATAACAAAGTGGTCATAAAATTTTTTAAATAAAATATTCTCTCTTGTTTTGGTACTCTTAGAGCAATTATCAGTGATCAGAGGATACACTTCTATAATTGACCCTTTGCAACATGAATGAAAAAATAAAATGTCATCCATAAGTTGGCCACACCCAATCACCCTCAATCTAGTGGACAAGTAGAAGTATCCAACATATAAATCAAACAAATCCTGGAGAAGACCGTTAATACTAATAGAAAGGACTAGTCTTAAAATTAGTAGATGAACTTTGGACATACTGCACCACCTTCAATGGCAACCTAGGAATGTCTCCCTATAGGATTGTATTTGGAAAACCATGCCACCTGCTTGTTAAGCTAGAATTCAAAGCAATGTGGGTGATCAAGAAATTAAACATGGACTTGGATGTAGGCGAAAACCATAAGAACATTCAAATTAATGAATTAGAAGAACTTAAAAATGAAAATTAAAATAATGCTAGGGTGTACAAGAAATGGACAAAAGTATTCCATGATCAAGCAACTCTTAAAAAACCTTTTACTTCCAGATAAAAAGTTGTCTTGAACAATTCTATATTACATCTATTTCCTAAAAAGCTTAGGACTAAATGGACATGACCATTCATAATTAAAGAAGTTTTCTTATATGGGATTGTAGAAATTCAAAACCCAAGCAATGGTTCTATGTTTGAAGTTCATGGTAAATGATTAAAACCATTCTTGGAATTTCCCATAGAATCTATTGAGGAAGCCATGGTTCTCTATGAACCAACATATCTTGGTTAATCTACTTTCAATATTTAGTCAGTTGAAGACTTTAAACTTAGCACTCTAAGGAGGCAACCTAGCTCTTTGCTTTCTAATTTTATTTTTTCTTTCAGTTTAGTGAGATTTATTAGATCCTATCTTAGTATTTCTCTTAGAAGATGAGCTCCATTAGGGACAATGTCAACTAAGTTGTGGGAAGATCATAATAAAAAATTGTTGTCATGTGCTTTCATTTCCTTTTATCCCATTTCACCATATTGTGCTTAACTTCATTTTTCTTTTAACTTGTGGGAGTATAATAAGCAAAATAATTATATATCAAGAGCTACCTTCTACCTACATATTCTTTCACTTGTAATGTCTCAAACTTCAAGTAAATCACACACTTTTGATAAATAATTAATTAAATAGTCTAGATAATTTTTGAAACATCGAGGGGATAAAATATTAATAGACTCAAGTAAAAAGGTTAAGTTAGAATGAAATCAATTTTTGGATAATTCTAATCCATCTATTCATAACAAAGAAGAATCTACTCTCGAATATGTATGGGTATTGACCAATGCAAAGTTCCCTTTATCAGTTATTAAAAAAAAGAGTTAGGCATGTTTTTAACATTGTTCCACCAAGTAACGAGGCCTCTTTATCTAAGTAAGCATTGAGTCTCATGTCAAAAGTAAAAATATGAAGACACTCTATTATATAACCAATTTTGATCTATAGCCTTTAATTTTGACTCGAGCCAGTAAGCTCGAGGGGTGCTCTACATTTAGTACCATAAGGCCAACTAGTTTAGGAGATATTGGTTGAAAACTCATTACAAGGTTTAGATAAACAGCTTAAGAGGTTAAGGCATTGCATGGCCTATATAAAAAAAAGAAAAAAAAATAATAAAAGAAAAATACTTGCACCAAAACAATACCTTACCACTCCTTGGGAGTAGAAGATTTAACGATAACAATAGGAGTTGGTTAAGAATTATCTTAGAAAAATGATAAGTTTGCACTTAACTAATTTATTAGATTCTATTAATATCCTAAAGACATGTTTCATCAACTATCTAATAGAAAGTCTTCTACTTGTAAAAAGGGGTATGAGAAAAACTTTTAAGTCAGAGTAAACTTGTGCATGACATTGATAATTTTTGGTAACCCTTTCAATAATTCTTTAATAAGAAACTCATGAACTATCTTTTATCCTTACTTGAGGATGAGTAAGACTCAAGTTGGGAGGCATGATAAGTAACATAAATATAACCATAGAAGTATTAATTTATAGACCAAATTATTTTTATTCTTTAAGAATTGATGGTTTTTATTGTATTTTGCAAAAAGAAGCTCACTAATACAAAGAGCCTAATCAGCAAGCCTAAAAGACGTAAATTAGAGCTAAAATGGTGAACAAATGGAATCCAAAACCCATCCATAAAGCTAGCCAAAATAAGCCCACAATCTACTGATCTACCGTAGACCATGCACTTGGTGTATATGAGCATTGTCATAATCCATAGAAATACTTTTGTTGGTCTTTATCATGGGTCATGATGGAGTTCGGATGCTTTTGCACCATTGGATGACTAAGAACAATCAACTACATGATCCAATGATTAAGACATGATGCCGAATTGTTGAAGACTACTGGGCATGATCCAAGCTCTATTTTAGCATGATCTGATGATTGAGAACTACTAGAATTCTAATCAGATGGCCAATAATCCACTTGACCTATGTTGAGTCCTTGATTAGTAGAATTCGGGCACTATGATGGTGATCAAATGGCTAAAATAAATTCCAGGGCTTAAAGGGATGTTTTTGTGTGAATCTTCTTTGATTTCAAATAGGATTCGGTTCCATTGATAGCCAGTAGGCATCTCTCTCCCTCTCTTTCTCATTCAACCCACATCCAACCCTTTATTTTTTTAAAAAATAAATCCTAGCTACTTATCTGATGGGGGACTAATATGCATGCAATTTTTTTTGTATGTTTTACATGTTGAGTTAGGTGATTAATTCCCGAATTTCAGATCAAAATTATTTGTAGAGAATTTTGTATGAATTTTTGAAGATCAGCATGCAGATTAGGACCTAGAAAAGTAGCAAAGAAGGACCGCCGGGGCTGAGAAGCCTCGGTTAGGGCAAGTTCTCCTACAATAAAACTACTGGAGGTAGAGGGGTGTACCTAACAATGTCTGTGAAGATCGCAGCGAAGGGGTCTCTCGTTCCTCGATGGATGCGGCCTGGAAAACCGAGCCAAAGACCCGCGGATACCCGGCTTTCTGCTCGGTGATCCGATTGAGGCTTGGCTGGAGTCGTTGGATTCGTAGGAACTCAGGGACCTGCAAACGACCTGTCAGGGGTTAGAAAATTCACAAAATAACAAGAAAGCAAAGGAAAAATAGCAAGGGAAGGCTTCTTTCGGAGTGGGCGTCCAGGGATCTGGAGGGTTTGTTGGCAGCAGGAAGATGATTGCAAACACCAGGAAGAAGAACTCTCACAAACCCCTTTATGCACACAGCAGGGTATCACACCACTCAATAGAAGAACTCAAGGTTTTCATTCATCAAAAATTCTCCTCATACAAGAGGCTAGGGTCCCTTAAATAGACCCTTAACCTTGGGCTCCAAGTAAGGGTACATAAGTCTTTACATAAGAATCATTTTCCCTCTCAAACCCTAGATAGAAAATAAGGAAATATCAGGTAGAAAAATCCCTAAAAATTTTCTTGACTTGGTCAAGACTCCAAGGATGCCTAGGGGGGCGTGTTGGGCTTCTAGGAGCAGCAAAAGGCCGGCCCAAAGGGGCTCGGGTGCATGGGTTTGGGCCTCTGGAAGCTGGGGTGGCCTGGTAGCCAGGTAGCAGGAATATTCCCTGGTATCTTGCTTCTTAGGGGCTTGGGCTTGGCACCTGGGCTTGATTTCTTTGGGCTAGGATGCAGATGGACCTCTGGAATCATGGATGCCCTTATTTATGAATATACTTTGGCATCTGGAAGGGAATCTGAGCATCTGGAGGGCATCTACAAGAAATCAGGTTTTTCTGAGTTTTCCTCCTGGGGTCTTCAAATCTTCAAGCTGGGTTGGACTTGGGCTATACTTCTATGTCTTCAATCTAGTTGGACTTGGTCTTCACTTGTATGATATAGTCTTGAGTCTTCAGTATGCTTGGACAGGTGATGGGGACATCATCCTGCACGAATCTCGGAGCAGCATGAATCTCGGAGCAGCAAATAAATTTGAAAAATAAATTTAGGATTTATCTTTTATTTGAAATTTAAATTAGGATTTTGTTGGTTATGATTGAGATATGGATAGGCTTATCTTATCCTATCTTTTATTTGAAATTTAAATTAGGATTTTGTTGGTTATGATTGAGATATGGATAGGCTTATCTTATCCTATCTTGTATTTAAATTTGAGTTATCCCTATCCTGTATTCAAATTCAAATGAGGGTTATGGAGCTTATAAATAACCCCTCATTCCTATTGTAAAAAGGGAGAAGAAATTGAATTTTTGGGATTTGGTTTGTCAGTTGGTTTGGCTGTTGTTGTTCAGGGCTATGGCCCATTATGTCTTCACCTGCGGGTGTTGATGTTGTCTTTGTCCTTCGGGATATCGTAGGGGCGTGATGCCCTAGTTATCCCCCCATATTCGTTTTCCTCCACGTTCTTTGAAATCCCCCCTCATGGCTCCAGGAGTGACCTGGGTGGCAGGTGAAATACCCTGGGCTCCGCGTGTAGTGAGATGGGTGGTAGGTGAGATACCCTAGACTGCATGTAGTGAGGTGGGTGGTAGGTATAATGCCCTAGAGGTGTGAAGTCTCTCTATGAGAGTGGGTTTCAGGGTTCGTGGTAGTCCATCCTCGTTATCCTCCATCCCTATTTTTTCCTTCGTCACCACCATAAAGAAATCAGAAAATAGAAAAAAAATAGGATACCCTAATCTTCGGCGACTTCTTAGCTCACCGACGATCCTATCCCTATCCCGTGCCCCATCAACTTGGTATCAGAGCGTACGGTGCCCCATCAACTTGGTATCAGAGCAGGAATGATGCGTGGAGCCAGAGGATGAGGGAAAAGTATGGTCTTGATACCTCCGAGTTCACATACAACCCAGCAGAGCGCAAACCCCGCTGAGCTTGACTCGACGGAGTCGAGTTCTCCCCACCTCAGGAGAATGATGGGGACATCATCCTGCACGAATCTCGGAGCAGCATGAATCTCGGAGCAGCAAATAAATTTGAAAAATAAATTTAGGATTTATCTTTTATTTGAAATTTAAATTAGGATTTTGTTGGTTATGATTGAGATATGGATAGGCTTATCTTATCCTATCTTTTATTTGAAATTTAAATTAGGATTTTGTTGGTTATGATTGAGATATGGATAGGCTTATCTTATCCTATCTTGTATTTAAATTTGAGTTATCCCTATCCTGTATTCAAATTCAAATGAGGGTTATGGAGCTTATAAATAACCCCTCATTCCTATTGTAAAAAGGGAGAAGAAATTGAATTTTTGGGATTTGGTTTGTCAGTTGGTTTGGCTGTTGTTGTTCAGGGCTATGGCCCATTATGTCTTCACCTGCGGGTGTTGATGTTGTCTTTGTCCTTCGGGATATCGTAGGGGCGTGATGCCCTAGTTATCCCCCCATATTCGTTTTCCTCCACGTTCTTTGAAATCCCCCCTCATGGCTCCAGGAGTGACCTGGGTGGCAGGTGAAATACCCTGGGCTCCGCGTGTAGTGAGATGGGTGGTAGGTGAGATACCCTAGACTGCATGTAGTGAGGTGGGTGGTAGGTATAATGCCCTAGAGGTGTGAAGTCTCTCTATGAGAGTGGGTTTCAGGGTTCGTGGTAGTCCATCCTCGTTATCCTCCATCCCTATTTTTTCCTTCGTCACCACCATAAAGAAATCAGAAAATAGAAAAAAAATAGGATACCCTAATCTTCGGCGACTTCTTAGCTCACCGACGATCCTATCCCTATCCCGTGCCCCATCAACTAATGATGGGGACATCATCCTGCACGAATCTCGGAGCAGCACAAATTTCAGAGCAGCAAATAAATTTGAATTTGAAGAGTTGATTGAGACACTCAGCACATCAGCTGTGTGTCCTGACGGAAATTCAAATTTGAAGAGTTGATTGAGACACTCAGCACATCAGCTGTGTGTCCTGACGGAAATTCACCTCCAAAGACAGAGATCCTCTGACCAGTAGTAACATCCCATAAAACACATGTCTGATCCCCTGAGCTGGTAATTAGTCGAGTTTCCTGGTCTGGGACATACTGACAAAACGATACATAGCCCTTGTGCCCAGTAAGCATTCTTGATATTGGTATATTTCCATCTCTATCAACTTGAGAATTCAGATTGAAAATAGAGCATGCACTATCAAGACCACCACATGCAACAGATGATGGGGACATCATCCTGCACGAATCTCGGAGCAGCATGAATCTCGGAGCAGCAAATAAATTTGAAAAATAAATTTAGGATTTATCTTTTATTTGAAATTTAAATTAGGATTTTGTTGGTTATGATTGAGATATGGATAGGCTTATCTTATCCTATCTTTTATTTGAAATTTAAATTAGGATTTTGTTGGTTATGATTGAGATATGGATAGGCTTATCTTATCCTATCTTGTATTTAAATTTGAGTTATCCCTATCCTGTATTCAAATTCAAATGAGGGTTATGGAGCTTATAAATAACCCCTCATTCCTATTGTAAAAAGGGAGAAGAAATTGAATTTTTGGGATTTGGTTTGTCAGTTGGTTTGGCTGTTGTTGTTCAGGGCTATGGCCCATTATGTCTTCACCTGCGGGTGTTGATGTTGTCTTTGTCCTTCGGGACATCATAGGGGCGTGATGCCCTAGTTATCCCCCCATCTTCGTTTTCCTCCACGTTCTTTGAAATCCCCCTCATGGCTCCAGGAGTGACCTGGGTGGCAGGTGAAATACCCTGGGCTCCGCGTGTAGTGAGATGGGTTGTAGGTGAGATACCCTAGACTGCATGTAGTGAGGTGGGTGGCAGGTATAATGCCCTAGAGGTGTGAAGTCTCTCTGTGAGAGTGGGTTTCAGGGTTCGTGGTAGTCCATCCTCGTTATCCTCCATCCCTATTTTTTTCTTCGTCACCACCATAAAGAAATCAGAAAATAGAAAAAAAAATAGGATACCCTAATCTTCGGTGACTTCTTAGCTCGCCGACGATCCTATCCCTATCCCGTGCCCCATCAACTTGGTATCAGAGCAGGAATGATGCGTGGAGCCAGAGGATGAGGGAAAAGTATGGTCTTGATACCTCCGAGTTCACATACAACCCAGCAGAGCGCAAACCCCGCTGAGCTTGACTCGACGGAGTCGAGTTCTCCCCACCTCAGGAGAATGATGGGGACATCATCCTGCACGAATCTCGGAGCAGCATGAATCTCGGAGCAGCAAATAAATTTGAAAAATAAATTTAGGATTTATCTTTTATTTGAAATTTAAATTAGGATTTTGTTGGTTATGATTGAGATATGGATAGGCTTATCTTATCCTATCTTTTATTTGAAATTTAAATTAGGATTTTGTTGGTTATGATTGAGATATGGATAGGCTTATCTTATCCTATCTTGTATTTAAATTTGAGTTATCCCTATCCTGTATTCAAATTCAAATGAGGGTTATGGAGCTTATAAATAACCCCTCATTCCTATTGTAAAAAGGGAGAAGAAATTGAATTTTTGGGATTTGGTTTGTCAGTTGGTTTGGCTGTTGTTGTTCAGGGCTATGGCCCATTATGTCTTCACCTGCGGGTGTTGATGTTGTCTTTGTCCTTCGGGACATCATAGGGGCGTGATGCCCTAGTTATCCCCCCATCTTCGTTTTCCTCCACGTTCTTTGAAATCCCCCTCATGGCTCCAGGAGTGACCTGGGTGGCAGGTGAAATACCCTGGGCTCCGCGTGTAGTGAGATGGGTTGTAGGTGAGATACCCTAGACTGCATGTAGTGAGGTGGGTGGCAGGTATAATGCCCTAGAGGTGTGAAGTCTCTCTGTGAGAGTGGGTTTCAGGGTTCGTGGTAGTCCATCCTCGTTATCCTCCATCCCTATTTTTTTCTTCGTCACCACCATAAAGAAATCAGAAAATAGAAAAAAAAAATAGGATACCCTAATCTTCGGTGACTTCTTAGCTCGCCGACGATCCTATCCCTTTTCCGTCCCCCATCAACAGGACTCAAAAAAATAAAATTAGCTCAACATGAGCTGACTAGCATTGGACTGAACTAGCTTAACATGAGTTGACAAGTACAGAACTAAAATAACAACTCAAAACAACTAAAATGGACTCAGATGTGCTAAGCCCTTATTACAGATGGACTTATAAATTATTGATCAATTCACAGAGGATTGAAAAGCCTCTATCTTATTCTGGTGCCTCCGGTGTCCCGACCAATTCTCTCGGGGTGGGAGGAACTCGACCCTGTCGAGTGAAGGTCAGACTGGCTCACATATCTCTCGAGAAGGTCTGGGTTGAGGCGTTGCAAGTCCTCTCGAGAAATCCACGAATCGTCCGACTCTGGCTAGCCTTGCCATCGGACTAGGAAGCATTGATAGTCATGGCCCTGGGTCATGATGGCTTGATCATCCAGGATACGCTCGATCCGTTCTCCTCTCTCAGGCCAAATTTGTTTGTGGACACTCTAGGTTAGGGTCACTCACAATGAAAAGGAATAGGTCCAAAGGCCTCACTAGGTAGCGCTGCCGGTTCCCTATACTCAACCAGGTCTGTAATATTGAAGGTAGAACTAATGCCCAAATTCGAAGGCAAGTCTAATACCTTGGCATTTGATCCAACCTTCTCTATCTCTTTAAAAGGTTCGGCTCTGCGAGCATGAAGCTTCTTTTAGACCTAAGCCTAACCAAGATAAATCCACTACATCAAATTCTTTGATCCATCTTCGAGAATTAGCCAGTTTGTTTAAAATTAGTATAGGTGGTGAACATGCTGGGCACATGCAGACTCCTAACAAAATGATGCAAAGGACTCAAACTAACACCTAATACACTCGACTTTGCATTCCTATCGAAGGAAATTTATTATACTTTTATGGGCCTAAACCTAAGAGACTATAGACTATCTAGGTCTGACCCTAGTGTGGTGTGCATAAGAGTATTTACAATGGCCTCCAAGCAAATGCCAGAGGATATGCCAGAAGTATAATGCAAACCTAACATGTGTAATGAATGCATGCAGTACGCTAATCTCAGTTAAATGCAATCTAATAATCCTAGAAATGCTGAAGGTGTCAGGAAAGGGCAGAAAATAGGAAGGGGGTTCAGAATTAGTTTGGTAGGGTAGAGAAAAATGTTCAAGGTTAGTTGGATAAAGTTCGATATAAGAAGGCATGTCAGGGACTAATCCTAGACTAATGAGGTTAACCTTACGAGGTTGAGCTATATCTACAGGGTTTGCATAATGGAAGGATGGGTCACCAATTTCGGGGAAGAGGTCCTTAATGGGAATTATAGGAGGGGACTCATCTTGAAGGTATTGATTCAAAGAGATCATGTCCTTAATAAATTCTTCTGGCTCTTGTATTTTTGGACTAGACTCTATAATTTGGCCCTCCTCTATGGTTTCCTCAGGTAAGGCTCTAGCAGCAGTACCTAGGTTCTCTTCCTCTATTTGTTCTTCCATTATAGCTTTAGGTTGGATTTGGTCAAGGTCAACTAGCTCTAGGTTGGTTTCTACTTGGGTATCTACTGGGTCAGCTAATTCTAGGTCTACTAAAGGTGTCTCCTCTTCTCCTTCATACTCATCCACTAGGCTCGCATTAGCTTCATACACTTCCGCGTTAATGTAAGCCTTGTCAATCTCAGGAATAGTTGGAGAAGGTCGGCTAGGGAAAAATTGGCTAAGTCCTAGTTTCTGATTATGGACACTAATCCTAGTAGGTTCAGGTTGCCTAAGGGGTAGTGGCTCACTACTGGGCTCATATTTAGGGGTACTAATCCTATGGGGTTCAAGTTGACTAGGGGAAGCATGACTAGTACTAGATTGATACCTAGGGGTTATGGGCTCCCTAGGCTCATAGGACAAGGGTGCAGATCTATGGGTCAGGGGATTATAGGATCTGGGGTCATAGGATTTTGGGTCAGCTCTATGGTCAGGTTCTAAGGATGGATCATGGTATGGAGTCCTCCTAAGGTTGGGCTCCCTATATGGGTCAGGATATTGGGTTCTCCTAGGGTTGGACTCCCTATATGGATCAAAGTATTGGGTTCTCCTAGGATTGGACTCCCTATATTGGTCAGAGTATTGGGTTTTCCTGGGTTCAGTATCATAATAAGGGTCATGGTAAGGGGTTCTTCTAGGTTCAGTATCATAATAAGGGTCATGGTAAGGGGTTTTTCTAGGTTCAGTATTATTGTATGGGTCAGGCTGAGGGGCTCTCCTAGGTTCAACCTCTCGGTATGGATCAGGGTTTGGGGTCCTCCTAGGTTGAGGGGAGTTTGGATCTGGCTCAGACTGTGACCCATGGGTTCTTTGTATGGTCTCTACACGGCCTTTTAACTAGTCAAACCTATTGGCAAGATGGTCAATTCTATTGTTGGTTTGGTTAGCAGACTGAGTTAACTGGGAAGTCATCTGGGTAGCCATCTGGGCCATTTGATCAGCTAGGGCTTTTATTTGGGCTTGTAAGTTTTTCATGGGTTCAGACAATTATGAAGAAGGTGGGTGATATGAAACTCCTGATCTAGTGCTCATACAAGACTCGATCAGACCGACTATAGCTGACTAGACCTAGAGTCCAAACTAGATGCTCAATCAGGGTGGCAAACTAGCCTATAGTAACCCTGTACTCAGCCAGGCAGGTGTAAGGAGAGTGTTAGGTCCCTGATTGCCAATCCTAGACACCAATCAGAGATTGGCCAGGTAGGCGGACCAGCACACAAGCCCTTCAGGATTGAATCCCTAAACCACCGTTCTAGACACAGAGCACAAGGCACACACAGGTTAACTTGACACAGTGATCTAACACTAGCCCGGACCCGACCAGTTGCTGTCCCTAGCCCACTAGGGCAAATTAAGTCTAGTTAATTTTAGGTTAAGGCTTAGGACCGAAAAAGGGATGTGGTTTTGGGCTAAGGAGAGGTGATCAAATTCTCCCCCTATCTCATATAGCAAGAGTGCCCTTAAAAGTAAATTATGCAATGATGGCAGGCAGATGAGGATGCAAATTAGGGTTTTGATGTTTTTGGTATTTTTGGAGAATATGTATATTTTTTTTTGTAATTTCTTAAATAGAAGAACACTTGCAAATTATGGCCTAATATGCAAGAAATATACTAAAATTAAAAGATATGCAAAAAATGCTAGATAAAACCCTAAAACTTCCAAACTTGTCTTGCTGAAAAAAAACAGAGCCAAAAATCTGTAGGCTGTATTTCGGCTTGCAGAAAATTCACAGGATATAATAAAATCTAAAAAAAATTTTAAAATTACTTTGAATTATGATGAATCCAAAAAAATAAATTTCAGATTTTTTGGAGTTTTTAATAGGGACGAATAATTTAAAAAACAGAGCATATACGGACTGAAAAATTGCAGAAAATAAGCCCTAATCTAAGCTCTGATACCAAATGATGGGGGACTAATATGCATGCAATTTCTTTTGTATGTTTTAAATGTTGAGTTAGGTGATTAATTCCTGAATTTCAGATCAAAATTGTTTGTAGATAATTTTGTATGAATTTTTGAAGATCAGCATGCAGATTAGGACTAGAAAAGTAGCAAAGAAGGACCGCCGGGGCTGAGAAGCCTCGGCTAGGGCAAGTTCTCCTACAATAAAACTACTGGAGGTAGAGGGGTGTACCTGGCAATGTCTGTGAAGATCGCAGCAAAGGGGTCTCTCGTTCCTCGATGGATGCGCCTTGGAAAACCGAGCCAAAGACCCGCGGATACCCGGCTTTCTGCTCGGTGATCCGATTGAGGCTTGGCTGGAGTCGTTGGATTCGTAGGAACTCAGGGACCTGCAAACAACCTGTCAGGGGTTAGAAAATTCACAAAGAAACAAGAAAACAAAGAAAAAACATCAAGGGAAGGCTTCTTTTGGAGTGGGCGTCTAGGGATCTGGAGGGTTTGTTGGCAGCAGGAAGATGATTGCAAACACCGGGAAGAAGAACTCTCACAAACCCCTTTATGCACACAGCAGGGTATCACACAACTCAATAGAAGAACTCAAGGTTTTCATTCATAAAAAATTCTCCTCATACAAGAGGCTAGGGTCCCTTAAATAGACCCTTAACCTTGGGCTCCAAGTAATGGTAAATAAGTCTTTACATAAGAATCCTTTTCCCTCTTAAACCCTAGCTAGAAAATAAGGAAATATTAGGTAGAAAAATCCTTAAAAATTTTCTTGACTTGGTCAAGACTCCAAGGATGCCTAGGGAGGCGTGTTGGGCTTCTAGGAGCAGCAAAAGGCTGGCCCAAAGGGGCTCGGGTGCATGGGTTTGGGCCTCTGGAAGCTGGGGTGGCCTAGTAGCCAGGTAGCAGGAATATTCCCTGGTATCTTGCTTCTTAAGGGCTTGGGCTTGGCACCTGGGCTTGATTTCTTTGGGCTAGGATGCAGATGGACCTCTGGAATCATGGATGCCCTTATTTATGAATATACTTTAGCATATGGAAGGGAATCTGGGCATCTGGAGGGCATCTGCAAGAAATCAGGGTTTTCTGAATTTTTTTCCTGGGGTCTTCAAATCTTCAAGCTGGGTTGGACTTGGGCTATACTTCCATGTCTTCAATCTAGTTGGACTTGGTCTTCACTTGTATGATATAGTCTTGAGTCTTCAGTATGCTTGGACAGGACTCAAAAAAATAAAATTAGCTCAACATGAGCTGACTAGCATTGGACTGAACTAGCTCAACATGAGCTAACAAGTACAGAACTGAAATAACAACTCAAAACAACTAAAATGGACTCAGATGTGCTAAGCCCTTATTACAGATGGGCTCATAAATTATTGATCAATTCACAGAGGATTGAAAAGCCTCTATCTTATTCTGGTGCCTCCGGTGTCCCCACCATTATCCCCTCTTTTTTTAGTCCCAAATTTAAAAAAATATAAAACTTCCTCCCCATTAACACCTATAAAAAGGCCTATATATCCCCTCTTGGAAATCATCTCTTCTCACACACAAAGCCAAGAAAGAGAGATCCAGAAGGTTGCCATGTTCTATTATATTAGATTCTTAAAAATACTTTCCTATTTTTATTTTCTTTTCTAACTCTAAGCCTTGTTAATGGCATATAAGTTAAGAATTTTTGTATCAAAAATTCTTATTTTTCAACAATAAAATTAGTTTCTTCTTCTTTAATTTAATTTCTATATTTTTTAATTTAGTACTAAGATAGTTTAATTTTTTTTCTCTTTTTTTATTTTATTTTTGCAAATCTTTAATTTTTACAATGTTAAATTTTAGCAAGTAGTATATGGTGTGGGCACCAGGATCAAACAGGGATTACTGGACCTGTTATGGATTTTTGGTTAGATTTTTTTGGAGTCTTGTAGTCCATTAGTTCTGAGTCACTTGAGTCCTATACTAAAGTGAGTCAATTGAGTCCTGTATTGAAGAATGAGTCCTGTAATAAAGTGAGACAACTGAGTCTAGATGAGTCCACTTAGTCAAGTGAGTCCCATGTTTCAGTCCAATGAGTCCTGTAATTGTCATACAAGAGGAGAGTTTGTTGGCTGGGCCAGCTTGCACCCTCGTGGTTCATCCGGATATAGGGTTTGGGCCCACGGGGATGTGGGTGCCACCGGTAAGGCGAGTCTGGTGCCACTCAACATCTCTTGGTAGGTGCTGCGGTGCTCGTCTTCAGCGAGCCAACTCGAGGTTTAGTACTTTAGGTTGCTTTTACGAGGGTCGATGGAAGGGTCGACTCGAGTGCCCCGGGGTTGTTGCACTGCCTGTTTAAGAGAGATAAACCAACCTCTTATAACAGGGATGTTCCTTTTGTAAGAATGGTTAGGGGCATCGATCCAACAACTGGTATCAGAGTCGAGGTCTCGAATTTGAGTCTCCGTAGGGGAAAAAACTTGGTTGTTTTCACAGGGGGGATTGTTGGTTGGGCCAGCTCGCACCCTCATGGTTCGTCCGAATGTAGGGTATGTGCCCACGGGGATGTTGGTGCCACCGATATGGCGGGTCTGGTGCCACTCAACGTCCCTTGGTCAGTGCTGCGGTGCTCGTCTCCAGCGAGCCGACTTGAGGTTTAGTACTCTGGGTTGCTATTGCGAGGGTCGGTGGAGGGGTCGACTCGAGTATCGTGGGATCGCTGCGCTGCCTATTTAAGAGAGATAAACCGGCCTCTTATAATAGGGACGTTCCTTTTGTAAGAATGGTTAGGGACATCGATCCAACAGAGTTACTAGACCAGGAGATTCACGAGGTACCCCCAACCAGAGTTGGACTTCATGCACCTGGGCCCCTACTCAAGCCCTTCAGCCAGGTGCTTGGTTCCTTTCTTGCCACCCCAGTCAACCCCAAGGTTGGCACCCCTCTTAGCCCAAGTTTAGTTGGCAACCCAGGCCTTCCCCAGCTGATGCGGGATGACTCTAAGACTGCTAAACATGCATAAAAAATAGTAAAATAATTTTTTAATAATTTTTATAATTTTTTTTGCATGCTAGATTCTCAAAATAAAGTAAGAACTAGCAAGAAAAAGAGCAAGGCATAGAATCATCGTATCACAGGCAAACTCTTTTAAAATAATAAATTCCAGGACCTAAGAATTGAGAAACTCCTAGATTAGGATAGCTTATCTTCATCAAATAAGAAATTAAAAGAAGGGAAGGATGTTACCAATCAGTGATTTGAAGAACGTTCGATGAAGAGATCACACAGCACTTTGATTGGAGTCTGAATGATGAAGTTCGGTTCCCTTGATTAGATGGCTGATTTGGATGGTTTTGGATGCAAGGAAAGCCTCCTCTTGAGAGGTGAAATACCTTAGAGATCCTGCAAAACATCAAGGGTCAATCAAAATAGCAAGTAAGAAAAAGAAAGGGGATTAGTTTTAGAAGGAATCAAGTTAGGGTTTAGAAGCGGGGCGGCTTGAAGCTTGATGAAGATCTCCTTGCTTTGTGGCCTAGGGCACTCCTTCTTGGACATGTGAAGGCTTGGATAACAGTGAGTTAGGGCATTGAAGGATGCTAGGATAGCAAGGAAACACAAACACAAACACAAACCAAAGAACCAAAAAAAAATAAAGTAACACAAGCTCGCAAGCTTAAATAAATTTCACCAGGATCTTGATATCATGAATAAAAGTTGATTACAAGAGGGGGAGGGATGGGGTATTTATAGAATTACCATGCTCTCACTAACCATGGTTACACTTGGGTTACATGTCCTCTTCCAAATTCGGATACAAGTCCTTTCCTAGCTAGGTTAGAAAAACAAATCCCCATTAGGTTAGGAATTGATCTAGTCTTCTCTTGTTTCCTTCATGCTTTGACTATTCCACTCAAGGATACCTCTTGGACTTGGTTGACACTTCAAGGATGCCTAGGAGGGTGTGTTGGCTTCTAGGGGCAGCAAGGGGCCGGTCCAAAGGGGCTTGGGTGCATGGGTTTGGGCCTCTAGAAGTTGGGGTGGCCTGGTAGCCTGGTAGCAGGAATATTCCATAGAATCTTGCTTCTTTAGGGCTTGGGCTTGCCACTTGGACTTGATTTCTTTGCGCTAGGATATAGAAGGACCTTTGGAATCATGGATGTCCTGTTTTGGGAATATGCTCTGGCATCTGGAGGACATCTGGAAAGAATCAGGATTTCTGGAAGCATCTTTGATCCTGGGTTGTCACACAAGATCCAATGGACTGATGTAGCGACCTCTGACTCCTGGTTGTGGCATGATGGAACTCCAAAATAGGGTGACCTCCTCTCTTGTACAAAAATTGGGCTCATACTGGACTCATAATTGATGTACAAGACTCAAAATACTGACTAGGTTGAGGGTTGAGATAAATCAACTAATCTCAACTTATTACAAGACTTAATCTTAATTGATTCCAAAATTTTCAAAACTTTGACACTTGACTAAGTAAACCATATGGGATCTAGGGATCTGTGTCTGATCCTGGTGTCCTCACCAATTCTCCTGAGGTGGGAGGAACTCGACCCTTTCGAGTATGGGTCAATTTGGCTCAAGGAGGGTCAGGGTTGAGGCGCTGTAGATCTGCATCAGCGTTCCACAAGTCCTCAGATTCTGGCTGACCTTGCCACCAGACCAAATACCACTAATAGCAACTATCCTTGGTACCGATAGCTTGATCATCCAGAGCTCTTTCAATCTTTACCTCACCATAATGCCAAATTATATGTGGTCGCTCTAGGGGTTGGTTCTCTCTCAAAGAACGGGAGTGGCTCAAGGAGCTCGCTGGGTGTCACTACTGGCTCCCTAGACTTTACAAAGTCTGAGATGATGAAGGTGGGGCTAATACCTAAATCAGGTGATATCTTAGGTACATAGGCATTGGGTCCACTACTATTCATTATTTTGGATGGACCATCTTTGCGAGCAGAAAATTCTTGAATAGTCACATATTCCTCTACAGAAAATTCTTCATCTTTCTTTTGGAAATTAGCCAAGTTGTTATTTAGTTCATTAATTATGTTCAGCTCTTGACTAATTTCATGATACATTTGCTGTGCAGAGGCTAGTGCAGGTGCAAACAGATGATTCAAGGTTGAGGGTTTATTGGACTCAACTAATACCTATTAGACTCGACTAAACTTTCCTATAAAAAAAAATTGGTGTGGGCACCAGGATCCGACAGAGGCTCCTCAACCCTCTATGGATCTCAGATTAGGGTTCCACTTCTTTGTGTCTTGTAATAAGGCTTCAAGCCTCAAATTTGTAATTTTCTTTTGCTTTGAATTGAGTCTGTACCTTGACCAATTAGGTCAAATTGAGTCCTGTACTGAGTCAAGTCACAAATCGAGTCCAGTTTGAGTCTTTTAGAAGTACGGGTCCATTGCAAGAGTGGGTCTTACAATTTAGTCTCCTTGGAAGCAAGTAAGGAAACAAGCCAAGTCAACTCAGGGCCCATTTATGCAACCTGCATTGCGCCATAACATCTCGCCATTTGAGCAGCACACTTGGCATGCAAGGATGCCCAATGGGGAGGACCACTTCACTTGGTTCAAGCCTTTTTCCCTTCCCCCCATCAAGCTTATTTCCATGTAAGGGTGGTCGGCCAAGGAATAAATTAATGGAAGATAATGGAGGGAATTCAAATCCCTTACTTTAAGCTCTCCAATCAAGCCTTCTTCCAAATTTGCTTCAACCTCTTTGGAAGGGAAAGACAAGAGCCTTAGACGCCTCCACCTAACACTCCCCTTGTCAAGCCTTGTACCAAAGAAAGAACACCAACCAAGGAAGGAGGAAGAACACATGCCTTGCTCCAAGCCCCTCTTCATTCCTTCTTCCAAAATCAAGAAGATTCTTACCAAGTTCAAGGCGCCAAGTACCTCACTCCAAGCCATGCATCATGCCACGTCCAATCCAAGCTACCTTTGGTCGGCCAAAGAGAAGAGAAGGTCAATGGTTTTGGCACCCACCCAAGAAATTTGTAATTTTGTTTCATTTGAAATTCAAATGGGCCTTGACTGCCTATTTAAAGGACCTAATCCCTCCATTGTAAGGGAAATGAATGATTGAATGAAAAAAGTTTGAGTCTTGTTTATCCTCCAACCATTGTCTCCTAGACTAGGTTTGAGTGAAGTTTCCTTCATCCCCACAGACGTCGAGTGGTGTGAGTCCACCTTTCCGTCGCCCCATGGCATCACAAGTCCTTCCTCCTCCTGGATGTCGAGTGGTGTGAGGCCACAATCCTTCATCCTCCAGGACATCGTAGGGTACGAGGCCCCAAGTTATCTCCTTCTTCGACTTTGAAATCCAGCCGGACACCGTGCTCGAAGCCACTTCTCAACCCTATCTTAGTCCATTTCACTACGTCTTTCTATTTCGCTAATCCCTATTTTGATTGCCTACAGGTCCTCCCTAGTATCTCGGGCATCGAAGACAGTCTGCTTTGCCATCGTGACCATCCGACCGAAAGCTAGTGCATCCACAGGTTTGACTGCTCGGGCATCCAGGCCGCATCCACCGAGTTGAGCGATCTCTGCATCGGGCGCTTCAGATGTGTGAGGTTTGCCCTTATCTCCTAAGTAGGTATTGTGTTTCGTTCTTAGTCCTACCGGGGTTTCTTAATCCCTGGATCCTATTTTCTTTTTCACTATTTAGGGACTTGAATTGCTAGTGTAAGCTTCTGTTATTCAACTTCTCTTATTTCTAGTCTTTGCTTGTGATCGGGAATCAAAAACCTAAGAAAAAACATCTAAAACTCATCAACTTTAAAAATTACCTTGCATCATAAGCATCCATACTAGCATCTCTAGCCCTATTTCACATCATTTTTGGTATCAGAGCAAGGCTAGGACTAGTGCATTTTTTCCTTTCATTTTCTGCATTCTGGTCAGCCCATATATAGTCTGGTCATTGAATTCTTTCTCACTGTAGAGACCTCTAAATTTCATGATTTCTATTCTGTTAGATCGCATTTAATTCAGGGTATTTTTGATTATTTTCTCAAATTTTATTTCAGTTCGTAGAATTTCTACAAGTCAAAATACTACCTGAGAAAATCTCAAGTCTGAAATTCCAACAAGCATCTCATTTCTTGCTTCATTCATCCATCTAGCTTATTTCTTGCATTTAGGGGCATATTTCAATTCTTGAATTTTGTTTAGCATTCACACATCTGAAAGACACAAAAAAAACAAGAAAATTTTTAGTCTTTTCATTAGTCATTTGTGTGCATCATTTTGCATAACTCATCCTAAGGGCGTCAAATTAACATAGGGTCAGGATTTCATTACCTGTCCCTAGCCCAAAAACCACCACCCGACATATTGAACCCTAGCCATTAATTAAAATTGATTAGATGATTAATCTGCTCTAGTGAGCTAGGGACACCCACGAAGTCGGGTCGACCCAAGTGCTGAGCCAAGCTAGATCACTTGTTAGTTTGTGCTTGAGTAGTTGGTGTCTAGGAAAGTGGTTCTGGGACTAGATCCCGAAGGGAAGTGGGTTGGTTCGCTTACCTGGCCAATTTCATTGGTGTCTAAGGCAAGCAAAGAGGAACCTCCACTAACCTTACACTTACCTGGCCAGGTGCCAAGTTACTACTTCTAGGTTCATCTTCTTGACTTCACATTTGGTGAGATATCCCAGGTCTAGTGAACTGTTGCACCGTTTTGTGTGTGTGTTACATGTGCACTAGATCAGGAACCTCTTTTTACCCACCTTCTCCACCCCCTACCAAAGCCATGGACCAACTTCGAGCTGACATTGGAGCCCTAACTCAATCCATGACTCAATCCATGACTCAATTAAGCAACCAGTTGACTAATAGATGTGATCAAATAGAGGCTAGACTAAGACCCATAGAGGAAGCTGCTAGGCTCCGTAAGCATTTCCAGAGAGCTCCCGCCTATAGAACACCTGAGCCCTTTAGGAAACAAAGCCGTATCCCCAGATCCACCGAAGGTTATAGCCATGCTTACCGAAGTCAACCAAGCCCGAACCGATCTGACCCCAGTCGACCAAGCCTAGACCGACCCAGTCCTAGTCTTCCCAGTCTGAATCGATCCCAATATAGTAGAGAGGACAAGGGTAAGGCTATTGAAGTCCAGGGGAGACCCGATCCCCAAGGTAATAGCTATAGGTGTCATAAACCTGAGCATTTTGCTAGTCAGTGCACTGCCCCTGCCCTACTTATAGATGAACCGACTGAAACTGAACCCGAACCCATTGTTGAACCTGAGGAAGACTTGAAGGTTGAACCCATTGAAAATCTAGGGAAAGAAACTCTTGAGCCCATTAAAGAATTGAAAGAAGACATCTGTGAATCAAGTTTAGTAGAGGGATATGGTGAAAATGGGCCCCAGGTAGAATTCATCGAGAAACCAAAAGAAAAAGATCCTGAACCCATTAGAGACTGTGAAGGAGTAATTGAGCCAGGATCGAACATTGTAGAGGATGGTGAGGGTTCACAAGTATTTCCCTTAGAGGAGGTCAAGGAACAAGTCCCTATAGAACCGCCCCAAGAGGTAGACATCAGTTTTGAGGACTTTCAAGATAACATTCCCAAAGACCTTCCTAACGACCTTCCACCATCTAGGAACACCCATCTAGCCTTGGAACTTGCACCTGTAGAACAATGTCCAAATCTAAAGATTTTCCTGAATAACCAAGGTCTATTTCATGATGCCCAGAGATTACCCCAAGACTCCGACTCCTATTTTCTCCCCTTCCCAGAGCCTTCTCACATTTTTAGAGCCATGGGGTTGCATTTTGTTGAAATTACCAGGCTGCATGACTCCTTAGAACCCATCCCTTTTGCCATTTACTTTTGGTACACTTTATGGCATTTGTTAGGGATCCTTGATAATTTTTCTTGTACATACCATACGAGGGTCAAACCTAGAGAGTCCATAATCTGTTTGGTTTAGGCCCTAGAGTGTCCAATAAAATTTTTTCAGTAGGGATGCATAGTTGAGTCTGCATTTTGCATCATATTAGGATCATGCATTAAATATAATTTTAAAATAATTTGGTTGATTCCCGAAAGTGAGCCAAAGAGTTTGAAATAGGGGATTTTGAAATGATTAGGCTCAGACCTGAACAGTTTCCACCGGGAAATGTTAAGAAGCTTCATGCTCATGGGGCTGGTCCCTTTAAAGTGATTAAGAGAATGGGACCTGATGCCTATGTGCTAGAATTACCTCCGGATTATGGAATTAGCTCGACATTCAATATCTTTGACTTAGTCGAGTATAGAGAACCTGTAAACATACCTAGCGAACCATTTGGGCCTAACCTTTCTTTTAAGAGTGAACCTGAACCTGAGTGTCCACCTCCAAATATACCTGAGCGAGGAGAGCGGATCGAGCGTGTCCTGGTTGACCAAGCTATCACAACCCGTGGCAAAGGCTATCAATGTTTCTTGGTCCGATGGCAAGGTCGACCCGAATCCGATGACTCGTGGATCTCTCAGGAGGACTTGCAGCGCATCAACCCCATCTTAGAGAGGTACTAAAGCCAGACTAACCCTTACTCGACAGAATCGAGTTCATCCCACCCCGGGAGAATTGGTGTGGGCACTAGGATCCGATAGAGGTTCCTCAACCCTCTGTGGATCTCAGATTAGGGTTCCACTTCTTTGTGTCTTGTAATAAGGCTTCAAGCCTCAAATTTGTAATTGTCTTTTGCTTTGAACTGAGTCTGTACCTTGACCAATTAGGTCAAATTGAGTCCTGTACTGAGTCAAGTCACAAATTGAGTCCAGTCTGAGTCTATTAGAAGTATGGGTCCATTGCAAGAGTGGGTCTTACAATTTAGTCTCCATGGAAGCAAGTAAGGAAAGAAACCAAGTCAACTCAGGGCCCACTTATGCATCTTACATGGCGCCATAACATCTCGCCATGTGAGCAGCACACTTGGCATGCAAGGATGCCCAATGGGGAGGACCACTTCACTTGGTTCAAGCCTTTTTCCCTTCCCCCCATCAAGCTTATTTCCATGTAAGGGTGGTCTGCCAAGGAAGAAGTTAATGGAAGATAATTGAGGGAATTCAAATCCCTTACTTCAAGCTCTCCAATCAAGCCTTCTTCCCAATTTGCTTCAACTTCTTTGGAAGGGAAAGACAAGAGCCTTGGACGCCTCCACCTAACACTCCCCTTGTCAAGCCTTGTACCAAAGAAAGAACACCAGCAAAGGAAGGAGGAAGAACACATGCCTTGCTCCAAGCCCCTCTTCATGCCTTCTTCCAAAACCAAGAAGATTCTTACCAAGTTCAAGGCACCAAGAACCTCACTCCAAGCCATGCATCATGCCATGCCCAATCCAAGCTACCTTTGGTCGGCCAAAGAGAGAAGAAGGTCAATGGTTTTGGCGCCCACCCAAGAAATTTGTAATTTTGTTTCATTTGAAATTCGAATGGGCTTTGGGTGCCTATTTAAAGGACCCAATCCCTCCATTGTAAGGGAATTGAATGATTGAATGAAAAACATTTGAGTCTTGTTCATCCTCAAACCATTGTCTCCTAGACTAGGTTTGAGTGAAGTTTCCTTCATCCCTAGGGACGTCGAGTGATGTGTGGCCACCTTTCCATCGCCCCAGGGAGTCGCAAGTCCTTCATCCTCCTGGATGTCTAGTGGTGTGAGGCCACAATCCTTGGTCCTCCAGGACGTCGCGGGGTGCGAGGCCCCAAGTTATCTCCTTCCTCGACTTCGAAATCCAGCCGAACACTGGGCTCGAAGCCCCTTCTCAACCTTATCTTAGTCCATTTCACTATGTCTCTCCATTTTGCTAATCCCTATTTTGATTGCCTACAGGTCCTCCCTGGTATCTCGGGCACCGGAGACAGTTTGCTTTGCCATCGCGACCATCCGAACGAAAGCTAGTGCATCCGCGGGTTTGACTGCTCGGGCATCCAGGTCGCATCCACCGAGTTGAGCGATCTCTGCATCGGGTGCTTCAGACATGTGAGGTTTGCCCTTATCTCCTAAGTAAGTATTGTGTTTCGAGCTTAGTCCTACCGGGGTTTCTTAATCCTGGGATCCTGTTCTCATTTTCACTATTTAGGGACTTGAATTGCTAGTGTAAGATTTTGTTATTCAACTTCTCTTATTTCTAGTCTTTGCTTGTGATCGGGAATCAAAACCCTAAGAAAAAACATCTAAAACTCATCAACTATAAAAATTCCTTTGCATCATAAGCATCCATACTAGCATCTCTAGCCCTATTCCACATCAAAAATTTTATTGGACTTTCTAGGGTCTAACCTAACACACTATAGACTTTCTATGTTTGACCCTAGCATGGCATGCACATGAAAATTTACTACGTATGCCTACTAAATGCCAAAGGGTATGCAAGAAGTAAGATGCAAACCTAACATGCACAATGTATGAATGTAGTATGCTTACTTCCATAAAATACCAATGAATGGTTAAAGAAACATAAGAAAATTAATGAAAAGGTAAAAAATATGAGGTGGATACAAGGTTGGTTTAGAAAGTTAGAAAGTATGAAAAGGGTTCAGGGTTATTTGGAAGGAGTAGGATATAAGAAGGGGTATCAGGGATTAATCCTAGGCTAATGAGGTTAAACTTATGGGGTTGATGCCTATCTAAAGGGTCTGCATTATGGAAGAAAAGGTTGTTAATTTCAAGGAAGAGATCAAGTAGAGTCAAAGAGGTGACTTCATCTTGAGGGTACTGATTCAAAGAGATCAGGTCCTTAATGAATTCTTCCGGGTCATAAATCAAAGGACTAGGCTCTACAGTTGGACTTTCTGTTACTGTCTCCTCAAGTAAAACTCTAGTAATAGTATTAGGGTTCTCTTTCTCTAACAACTCTTCTACTACTTGGTCAGCTAACTCTATGTCTATTACTATTTGGGTATGGCTAGGGTTAACTAAATCTAGGTCGGCTCCTACTTGGGTATGGTCAGGGTCAACTATTGTTGGGTGGTCTTCTACTTGGATTTCTATTGATTCAACTAACTCTAAGTCTTCTATGGGGAACTCCTCTTCTTCCTCCTCATATTGTTCCACTAAACTTGGGTCAACCTCATATATCTCCTCTTCAAGGTCATTTGGGTGAACCAATAAGGTGGTAAGAGAGGGTAGACTAAGGAAAAACTAACTAATGACTGGGATGACAAGGGTAGGTTGGCTAAGATGCTCCTGACTAACACTGGGTTCATATCTAAGGGTACTAATCTTATTGGGCTCAGGCTGACTAAGGGTTATCAGTTCATAGGTTATGGGTTCAGTACTATTGGTCTTGTCTAAGGTTCCTAACCTATCTTTTACTTGGTCAAAACTAGTGATTAGCTGGTTGATCCTAGTGGTTGCCTGGTCAAATCGTTGGTCTACTTGGTTGAGTCTACGGTTCATTTGGTTCTAGGATTGGGTCAATTGGGTTATCTGGTTGAGTTGAGTGGTCAACTAGACAAGCTGATTTTGGGTTTGACCATGTTTGAGGTCCATCTGAGCTAACTTATTTGGGTTTGGATGTTGGATTGGTGGATCTAGGTGGTTAATTGGGTAACCATCTGTTCATTCATGACTTTTATGAAAGCCTCAAAATTGGGATCCATGGTTGAGTTGGGTTGGGGTGTAGACTTATGGTATTGGGTTCCTAATCTAATAGTCACGCAACAAATCAAACAATCAAAGTGGAATGATGCAGTCAAGCATGCAAAAGAAAAAAGTTAGTACAATCTAGGGCTTGCTAGACCTAGAGTCAAAACTTAATGGGTTAGCTCAACTTACACATAACCAAGCAGCCAATCCTTCCACTGGCCAGGTAGGGGGTGGGGTGGTGGGAGGCTCCCCTTGCTTATCACAGGGTCCTAATTATAAACCACCTATCCAATTAAGTCATTTGACTCTGGACCCTAGCCTTAGACACCATATTTCAGTAATAGCCACAAGATTAAATGCTCTAGTTGGCCCACACAGCTTAGACCCGACCTATTGATGTCACCTCGCCCTCTAGGGCAAATTAAGTCTAATCAATTTTAATTAAGGCTTGGATGGGAATGCTGGGTGGTTATTTTGGGCCCAGGACATGTTATGACATCCTGTCCTGATGTTATATTGATTGCCCTTAAGATTAGATTAAAAGATGATGAACATTCAATGGTCCTGATGCAATCTAAAACAATAAAAAAATAAAATGATTTTTAATTAATTTATGAGATGTCAATTTAAGTTTAAGTTTACTTGGGTTAGCAAACAAAATTTGGCTTGGGATTGGGGGGTTTGGAAGTTGATTAGGTTAGGTTGAGTCAAAATGCAGAAATAGCAGAATTCAGGATATTAGCATTTCAACCGATGCAGAATTTGATGAAGAAAAATTCAAACAAATTCTAGAATAGAGGGTGGATGGTGATAATTCTACCTACCAAATTTTATTTAGAACAAAAATCATATGATGATGCAAACCTAGGGTTTGTTTGGACTGCTGCAGAAATTATCAAGATTCAATTAGGGTTTATAATATGCCAATGTTTTAAAAAATAGTTTTTCTGTAAAATTAATTAAAAGTTTTTATAAAATATAGGACTAAACAAAGAACAATTCATGCAAATTTCAGAAAAAAATAAAATTTTTAGATGGTCAAAAATAGATGCAAAATTGATACCTAATACAGTGGACAGAATGCTAAAATTAGGGTTTGTGATTGCAATGTAGATAAAAAATATCCTAAATCGGCTCTGATATCAAACTAATACAGGACAACTCTAAGACTACTAAACATGCATAAAAAATAGTAAAATATCTTTTTTGTGATTTTTATAATTTTATTTGCAGGCTAGATTTTCAAAATAAAGTAAGAACTAGCAAAAAGAAGAGCAATGCATAGAATCATCGTATCGCGGGCAAACTCATGCAAAATAATAAATTCCAGGACCCGAGAATTGAGAAAATCATGGATTATGATAGATTATCTTCATCAAATCAGAAATTAAAAGAAAGGAAGGATGTTACCAATCAGTGATTTGAAGGACGTCCGATGAAGAGATCACACAACACTCTGATTGGAGTCTGGAAGATGAAGTTCGGTTTCCTTGATTAGATGGCTGATTTGGATGGTTCCAGATGCAAGGAAAGCCTCCTCTGGGGAGGTGAAACACATCGGGGATCCTGCAAAATGTCAAGGGTCATTCAAAATAGCAAGTAAGAAAAAGAAAGGGGATTAGGTTTATAAGGAATCAGGTTAGGGCTTAGAAGCGGGGCGGCTTGAATCTTGATTGAGATCTCCTTGCTTGGTGGCCTAGGGCACTCCTTCTTGGATGTTTGAAGGCTTGGATGGCAGAGATTTAATGCATGGAAGGATGCTAGGGCAGCAAGGAAACACAAAAACAAACCAAAGAATCAAAAAAAACAAAGTAACATAAGCTCGCAAGCTCAAATAAATTTCACTAGGGTCTGATATCATGAATAAAAGTTGATTACAAGAGGGGGAGGGATGGGGTATTTATAGAGTTCCCAAGCCCTCACTAACCATGGTTACACTTGCATTACAAGTCCTCTTCCAAATTGGAATACAAGTCCTTTCCTAGGTAGGTTAGAAAAACAAATCCCCATTAGGTTAGGAATTGACCTAGTCTTCTCCTTTTTCCTTCATGCTTTGACTATTCCACTGAAGGAAACCTCTTGGACTTGGTCAACACTTCAAGGAAGCCTAGGAGGGCATGTTGGCTTTTAGGGGCAGCAAGGGGCCGGCCCAAAGGGGCTTGGCTGCATGGGTTTGGGCCTCTGGAAGCTAGGGTGGCCTGGTAGCCTGGTAGCAGGAATATTCCATAGAATCTTGCTTCTTTAGGTCTTGGGATAGTCACTTGGAGTTGATTTCTTTGGGCTAGGATGTAGAGGGACCTCTGGAATCATGGATTCCCTGGTTTGGAAATATTCTCTGGCATCTGGACTGGAATCTGGGCTTCTGGAGGACATCTGGAAAGAATCAAGGTTTCTGGAAGCATCTTGGATCCTGGGTTGTCACACAAGATCCAATGGACTGATGTAGCAACCTCTGACTCCTGGATGTGGCCTGATAGAACTACAAAATAGGGTGACCTTTTCTCTTGTACAGAAATTGGGCTCATACTGGACTCATAATTGATGTACAGGACTCAAAATACTGACTAGGTTGCGGGTTGAGATAAATCAGCTAACCTCAACTTATTATATGACTCAATCTTAATTGATTCCAAAATTTTCAAAACTTTGACACTTGACTAAGTAAACCATATGGGATCCAGGGATCTATGTCTGATCCTGGTGTCCTCGCCAATTCTCCTGGGGCGGGAGGAACTCGACCCTATCGAGTGTGGGTCAATTTGGCTCAAGGAGGGTCTGGGTTGAGGCGCTGTATATCTGCATCAGCGTTCCACAAGTCCTCAGATTCTGGCTGACCTTGCCACCAGACAAAATACCACTAATAGTATCTATCCTAGTTACCGATAGCTTAATCATCCAGAGCTCTTTCAATCTTTACCTCACCGTAAGTTCAAATTATATGTGGTCGCTAGGGTTGGTTCTCTCTCAAAGAACGAGAGTGGCTCAAGGGGCTCGCTGGGTATCACTACTGGCTCCCTAGACTTTACAAAGTCTGAGATGATGAAGGTGAGGCTAATACCTAAATCAGGTGATATCTCAGGCACATAGGCATTGGGTCCACTTCTATTCATTATTTCGGATGGACCAGCTTTGCGAGCAGAAAACTCTTGAATAGTCACATATTCCTCTGCAGAAAATTCTTCATCTTTCTTTTGGGAATTAGCCAAGTTGTTATTTAGTTCATTAATTATGTTCAGCACTTGACTAATTTCATGATGTATTTGCTGTGCAGAGGCTAGTGCTGGTGCAAACAGATGATTAAAGGTTGACAATTTATTGGACTCAACTAATACCTATTAGACTCGACTAAAGTTTTCTATCGAAGAAAATTTTATTTGACTTTCTATGGTCTAACCTAACACACTATAGACTTTCTATGTTTGACCCTAGCATGGCATGCACATGAAAATTTACTATGTATGCCTACTAAATGCCAAAGTGTAGGCAAGAAGTAAGATGCAAACCTAACATGCATAATGTATGAATGTAGTATGCTTACTTCTATAAAATGCCAATGAATGGTTAAAGAAACATAAGAAAATTCATGAAAAGGTAAAAAATATGAGGTGAATTCAAGGTTGGTTTGGAAAGGTAGAAAGTATGAAAAGGGTTCAGGGTTATTTGGAAAGAGTAGGATATAAGAAGGGGTATCAGGGATTAATCCTGGGCTAATGAGGTTAACCTTATGGGGTTGATGTCTATCTAAAGGGTCTGCATTATGGAAGAAAAGGTCGTTAATTTCAGGGAAGAGATCAAGTGGAGTTAAAGAGGTGACTTCATCCTGAGGGTACTGATTCAAAGAGATCAGGTCCTTAATGAATTCTTCCGGCTCATAAATCAAAGGACTGGGCTCTAAAGTTGGACTTTCTGTTAGTGACTCCTCAGGTAAAACTCTAGTAACAGTATCAGGGTTCTCTTCCTCTAATAACTCTTCCACTACTTGGTCAGCTAACTCTATATCTATTACTGTTTGGGTATGGCTAGGGTTAGCTAAATCTTGGTCGGCTCCTACTTGGGTATGGTCTGGGTCAACTATTGTTGGGTGGTCTTCTACTTGGGTTTCTATTGATTCAACTAACTCTAAGTCTTCTATGGGGAACTCCTCTTCTTCCTCCTCATATTGTTCCACTAAACTTGGGTCAGCCTCATATATCTCCTCTTCAAGGTCATTTCAGTGAACCAATAAGGTGGTAAGAGGGGGTAGACTAAGGAAAAACTGACTAATGACTCGGATGATAAGGATAGGATCGCTAAGGTGCTCCTGACTAACACTGGGTTCATATCTAAGGGTACTAATCATATTGGGCTCAGGCTGACTAAGGGTTATCAGTTCATAGGTTATGGGTTCAGTCCTATTGGTCTTGTCTAGGGTTCCTATCCGATCTCCTACTTGGTCAAAACTAGTGGTTAGCTAGTTGATCCTAGTGGTTGCCTGGTCAAATCATTGGTCTACTTGATTGAGTTTATGGTTCATTTGGTTCTAGGATTGGGTCAATTGGGTTATCTGGTTGAGTTGAGTGGTCAACTGGACAAGCTGATTTTGGGTTTGATCATGTTTGAGGTCCATCTGAGCTAACTGATTTTGGGTTTGGATGTTGGATTGGTGGATCTGGGTGGTTAATTGGGTAACCATCTGTCCATTCATGGCTTTTATGAAAGCCTCAAAATTGGGATCTATGGTTGAGTTGGGTTGGGGTGTAGACTTATGGTATTGGGTTCCTAATCTAGTGGTCACGCAACAAATCAAATAATCAAAGTGGAATGATGCATCCAAGCATGCAAAAGAAAAAAGTTAGTACAATCTAGGGCTTGAAAGACCTAGAGTCAAAACTGAATGGGTCAGCCCAACTTATACTTAACCCAGGAGCCAATCCTTCCACTGGCTAGGTAGGGGTTAGGGTGGTGGGAGTCTCCCCCTGCTTGTCACAGGGTCCTAATTATAAACCACCAGTCCACTTAAGCCACTTGACTCTGGACCCCTAGCCTTAGACACTAGCTTTCAGTAATAGCCACAAGATTAAATGTACTAGTTGGCCCACACAGCTTAGACCCGACCTGTTGATGTCACCTAGCCCTCTAGGGCAAATTAAGTCTAATCAATTTTAATTAAGGCTTGGGTGGGAATGCTGGGTTGTTGTTTTGGGCCCAGGACAGGTTGTGACATCCTGCCCTGATGTTATATTGATTGCCCTTAAGATTAGATTAAAAGATGAACATTCAATGGTCCTGATGCAATCTAAAACAATCAGAAAATAAAATAATTTTTAATTAATTTATGAGATGTCAGGTTAAGTTTAAGTTTACTGAGGTTAGCAAACAAAATTTGGCTTGGGATTGGGGGTTTTGGAAGTTGATTAGGTTAGGTTGAGTCAAAATACAGAAATAGCAGAATTCAGGATATTAGGATTTCAACCGATGCAGAATTTGATACAGATTTCGATGAAAAAAAAATCAAAAAAATTCTAGAACAGAGGATGGATGGTGCTGATTCTACCTACAAAATTTTATGTAGAAAAAAAATCATATGATGATGAAAACCCAGGGTTTGTTTGGACTGCTACAGAAATTATCAGGATTCTATTAGGGTTTCTAATATGCCAATGTTTTATAATTTATATTTTCTGTAAAATTAATTAAAAATTTTTATAAAATAGAGGACTAAACAGAGAACAATTCATGAAAATTTCAGAAGAAAATAAATTTTTAGATGGTCAAACATAGATGCAAAACTGATACCTAATACAGTGGACAGAATGCTGAAATTAGGGTTTGTGACTGTAATGTAGATAAAAACTATCCTAAATTGGCTTTGATACCAAACTAATACGGGACGACTCTAAGACTTCTAAACAAGCATGAAAAATAGTAAAATAATTTTTTTGTGATTTTTATAATTTTATTTACATGCTAGATTTCCAAAATAAAGTAAAAACTAGCAAGAAGAAGAGCAATGCATAGAATTATCGTATCGTAGGCAAACTCATGCAAAATAATAAATTCCAGGACCCAAGAATTGAGAGACTCCCAGATTAGGATAGCTTATCTTCATCAAGTCAGAAATTAAAAGAAAGGAAGGATGTTACCAATCAGTAATTTGAAGGACGTCCGATGAAGAGATCACACAGTACTCTGATTGGAGTCTGGATGGATGATGAAGTTCAGTTTCCTTGATTATTTGGCTGATTTGGATGGTTCCGAATGTAAGGAAAGCCTCCTCTGGGGAGGTGAAACACATCGAGGATCTTGTAAAATGTCAAGGGTGTTGGAAATTGTGTCCCAAAGCCAATCGCCTGGGTTGTAGGCGGTTGAGCTAAGTATTGTACTCTTTCTTTGAATTAATAAAATATTAATTTTGGCAGCTCATCACATATTGTATTTCCCTGAAATGAACTCTTTCCATGTGATGAAGTCCTTAGGACTACACTGACTTCGATACAGAGAGGATGTATCGAGTGGTCCTTAAACCCTGTTCACAACCAAAGGATATATTGTACTGGACGGCAATATATAAAGTATAGGTTGTTGTAGTTCACATCGTTTGGTTGTCCTCTTGACCAAATGAGTGTGGTGACATTGATGTGATCTGCAAGTGGGATATGTGATATCTTTTTGAACGTGACTCCGTGCAGCCCCTTTCTACCAAAGAGATACTCACGATTGGATATGGGTATATGTGTCCCTCTGACCTGAGGTCATCATAGTAGCTTGCAAGCAACTCCCTATGCTTTGGTGCCGGACTACCCGGATTTTTAATCCGGTGATGGAAGGTTTCTGAGTACAGGAAAGTACTTGTGGAGCAGTGATGGACTAAGATGGAATTGACCTGTCCAAACAGTTTGGATTGAATGTCTCGCAGTATCATAATTTAGTAAATTCTTGGCCAGGGTAGTCCTAATGAAGAGTCACTGGGCTTGCGAGGTTGAGACACCTAGTCGACTGACTCAGTCTGGGTTGGCAGCCCAATCTCAGTCGTCCAGAGCATTAGAGGTCAAACGGATGAATTATACGGTAACCATATGCCAGAGGTTCGATAGTTTGCTCCCACATCTTCGACCTATCCGGATGCCGGGACCCATTGCTAGATGGTTTCCTATGCTGGTACTAGAATTGTTCTAGTGCTACCGTTTAGATTCGAACCTATGAGATCACACACCATAGAGGATTACTCTCTAATCCGGATACCGATTATGATTGGGAATTGTCTCGATTTTATGGTCATAGTATTTTTGAGCACTCTTTTTCCTATCTTGCCCTTGTCTGTGTTAACCAGAAATTGTTCCGGGCTGACCAGGACTACGCCAGGATTTTTCTGAATCAGTTTTGAACTGATTCGGAGATCGTTTCGGCCTTCAATTGGTTGTGATCCAATATTAATCCATTGAACCAATTTAATTAGGCTTAAACCGGTTCAATTAGATTGAACCAAGAGGTTTAAATGGATTGGACCATTTTTTTGCTTGGACCGATTTTGAACCGGTGTTCTTATTTCACCGTGTAAATGTTTTACACGTTGCTGGAAGAAACCCAAGCGTTGGAAACTTAAACGACCGAACGAACGCTGTTGCTGGGCGTCTCTTCTCCTCCCTCCACCCGTCCTTTTAACTCTTGTTAATGGCTGTTTAATGGGAGAATGGCCACCAGTGTCTTTTCATTTTCCCAGCCTCTCCATCTCCCTCTTCCCTACTGCCTATTTAAACCTCATCAGCGCCCCTGTTTCAGCCCAAGTTATACACCGTGTGAAGAAGAAAACAGCAAGTGTGTGTTCTTCCCTTTGAGAGGCTGAGAGCTTGGTCCTTTTCCACCCATTGGGTACTTGTTAGGCTGGGATTTAGAGTGTGTGAGGGAGAGAAACAAAGCCTTGTTTCTTGTGCTCAAATTTGCATTTCAGCAAAGCCCTGTTGCTGAAACTTATCATGACTGAGTGTCTTCTTCCAGCGGCTAGCACCGCATGTGGAGAGGGATCCGAGAGCCCCAGGCATGTCTCCCCTCTAGAGAGAGTACCCTTCTACTCCTAGGAGCAAACCACGCGAGCCGGACTTGCTGCTGTTGCTCAAAATTGAAGATTGAAGTCTGTTGTCTTGTTCTGCAACAACTTCCAGCAGCAGACTTTGGGCATTTTTGTACACCATTTTTGCTGTGTTTTGGTTGCAGATCTCGGTGCCAAATCGATTACCACTCGAACCCCTAGCTGCTGCTACAATTTGGGAGCAAACGAAGGTCTGGAAGGTGGTGTTTGGATGATGTTTTGAAAGCTCAAAACAGGGTATCCCACGGTCCAAGGAGGAAGAAGGCTGGAATAGATTTATTCCAGCTATTCCAGCCTATTCCAGGTTTATCCCAGAGTTATTCCAACCGGAATAAAGGTATGAAAAATTATTTTTTTTTAATCATGCATAAATAGATTTATTTGTTTATATTTTTGCAAATATTTTTATATCATGATGCATGCCTACATGCAACTAGAATAGATTAGTTTCTAGACGGAGCAGATTTTCGCTGCACGGATTTTTAAAAATGTTTTAAAATCCATTCTGCTCCCGTAGCTGTTTGCATGCCTAGTGTAGGATCATGTCAAACCACCTGCACCATTTTCTTTCAAAGGGTCAATCAAAATAGCAAGTAAGAAAAAGAAAGGGGATTAGGTTTAGAAAGAATCAGGTTATGGTTTAGATGCGGGGCGGCTTGAAGCTTGATGAAGATCTCCTTGCTTGGTGGCCTAGGGCACTCCTTCATAGACGTGTGAAGGCTTGAATGGCAGTGATTTAAGGCGTGGAAGGATGCTAAGGCAACAAGAAAACACAAGCACAAACCAAAGAATCAAAAAAAACAAAGTAACACAAGCTCGCAAGCTCAAATAAATTTCACCAGGGTCTTGATGTCATGAATAAAAGTTGATTACAAGAGGAGGAGGGATGGGGTATTTATAGAGTTCCCATGCCCTCACTAACCATGGTTACACTTGGGTTACAAGTCCTCTTCCAAATTAGAATACAAGTCCTTTCCTAGCTAGGTTAGAAAAACAAATCCCCATTAGGTTAGGAATTGACCTTGTCTTCTCCTTTTTCCTTCATGCTTGACTATTCCACTCAAGGACACCTCTTGGACTTGGTTAACACATCAAGGAAGCCTAGGAGGGCATGATGGCTTCTAGGGGCAGCAAGGGGCTTGCCCAAAGGGGCTTGGGTGCATGGGTTTGGGCCTCTGGAAGCTGGGGTGGCCTGGTAGCCTGGTAGCAGGAATATTCCATAGAATCTTGCTTCTTTAGGACTTGGGCTTGGTACTTGGACTTGATATCTTTGGGCTAAGATGTAGAGGGACCTATGGAATCATGGATTCCCTGGTTTGGGAATATGCTCTGGCATCTGGACTGGAATCTTGGCATCTGGAGGACATTTGGAAAGAATCAGGGTTTCTGGAAGCATCTTGGATCCTAGGTTGTCCCCCAAGATTCAATGGATTGATGTAGTGGCCTCTGACTCCTGGATGTGGCCTGATGGAACTCTAAAATAGGGTGACCTCCTCTCTTGTATAAAAATTGGGCTCATACTGGACTCATAATTGATGTACATGACTCAAAATACTGACTAGGTTGAGGGTTGAGACAAATCAACTAACCTCAACTTATTACAAGACTCAATCTTAATTGATTACAAATTTTTCAAAACTTTGACACATGACTAATCTGCGGGAGTAGTTTTTAGTCCTTACATCAATCCCTAGTGTTCTTCATCTCTTTTCAGGAACATAATTCATCAAAAAAAAATCTGAAAATTAATTGCTCACTTTAATCTGCATTTTTTATGTTCATCCCTTGCATCCCCATCCCGCATCAGTATAATATTTATTTTATGGTTTCAATTGATTTTAGAGCGTTAATTCAAATTATGTCTAAGCAATCTCTCTAGGATTTGCAATAATGCTAGTCCAAGATTAAAGACTTTTTTCTTTGAATTTCTTCTTATACTTTTAATATTTAGAGTCCTTCCTTCATGAATTCTTGCTAAGAGACTTGATATACTATAATTGAGTTTTAATCCCTTTATAGTCCATACTTGATTTGGTACAAGAAGAAGTAATAGATAGAAGACTTACAAGTTTTTTAAATCCTTTTCTCCTCTTCCTTGTGAAAAGCTTTCATGGATTATAGTTGGATTGGATCCCCTTCATCGTCTATACTTGGATAACACAAGAGAAGCATTTAAAAAAAAACTCTTTTAATTAAGGTAAAGTGAAATGCTTGATGGATCAAAAGTCAAGCCTCTTCATGGTTCATGCTTGTTCATGCTTTGCACCTTAATCAAGAGACAACATAATAGAAACCATAGAAGAGCTCTCTCAATCATTAATCTAATAGATTCGAAAGCCCTAGATCTTTAGATTATCTATTTCTACAACTATTAATTTTACTACTTTATGATGGGGACATTAGGATCAGACAAGAATTTCAAGATTCTATGAAGATCTTTGATTCATGTGTTAGGTAGTCAGTCATTTTAAGTTGAGTCCATTAGGTCAATTGAGTCCATTTGCTCATTGAGTCCTGTAATAAACTTGAGTTCTATACTAAAGTGAGCTAATTGAGTCCTGTATTGAAGAGTGAGTCATATAATTAAGTAAGACAACTGAGTCTAGTTGAGTCCACTTAGTCAAGTAAGTCCCTTGTTTCGGTCCAATGGGTCCTGTGATTTTCATTCAAGTCAAGATCCAAGAGGAGAGTCACCATACTAGGAGATTCACCATCCCCCCCAAACCAGAGCTGGACTTCAAGCACCTTGAACACTACATAGAACCCAGCCAAGTGCCTAGGCCCTGTCATGCCGCCAAGCCCACAAGGGAGTGCCCCCCCAATCCATGAAGTTGGTGCCCGAGTTCATGCTGCCCCAGCCTTGGGGCCCCAGTCCAAGCCTCCCCAACCCAGTGCCCCAGTCCAAGCCCACCAAGCTGGTACCCTAGCCCATCTGAGTTGCTACCCAGATCCATGAGGAGGAGGCATCCCAAGCCCAAGAGGATGAGGTGCCCTAGCCCAAAAGAGTTTTTTCGGCCCTCAAGTTTTATAATCCCAGTCTGTCAGGGAGTCCAGGGACTTGTGTGAATCTATAAATACCCACCCCTCCCCCTTGTAATTCATAACTTGCATGAATGAGAATTTGATTGCTTTTGCTTTATTTTTCATGCTTTTTTAAGCATTGCCACTCATTGAGGGAGAGGGTGTGAGGCCCAGCTATCTTACAAACCCTAGCATCTTTCCAAAACCTAGCCGCCCACTTCTTTCCTTCTCAAAGCAAACTCTAGTCGCCCCCGCTACAAATCCTAAGGCCGCCCCTCCCTGCTTTAATCTAGGCTGCCCCACGATCACCATCCCCAAACCCTAGCTGCTCACCTCCCATCTTCAAGTCCAAGCCACCAACCCTAATCTTCCATATTCCCTTAAGCTGCCCCATCCTCCCCTTCCATCCAAGCACCCCTAGATCTCCAGGCCACCAGATACTCATCCTCCAGGCATCTTCATCAGGTCCCAAGCCACCCACCTCAAGCAGGCACCCCCAAAGTTCTAGGCTGCTATCCATCCCCAGTAACCCTCAAACCACTCTTCTCTTCCATCCTCTAATCATATATTTTTTTCATCATCTGTGATCCTAACCTTTGATGTTTGCAAGATCCCTTCAGTGCCACGCACTCTGGATGAGGTTTTTCTTGCCCCTAAAACCAGCTAATAAAAAGCCAGCAGATCCGTGGGATAATTGCTTCATCATCCAAGCGCCAATCCGAGGCATGAGATCCCTTCTACGATGCAAGAAGAATCATTGCTAGGTAATTCTGACCCTTCCCTTCTCTCTTTGTCTGAGTTCTTGAATTTGAACATATTCCTAATAGGCATTTCTTAACCCTAGGATCCTTCTTTTCCTTTTTACATTGTTAGTTTCATATTTACGGGTAGAACTAGTCCTTACATGAAACCCTAGATTACTCATATTAGTTTTCAGGAATAAAATGACCTCAAAAATCAGAAAATCATTGCTTATATAGAACTAGAATTCTCTAATGATCATCCCACATCCATTGCATGCCCCTCATTCCTCATCAATTTTTGGTATCAAAGCAGGATTAGGACATGTTCATTCATCGTAGGTTAAATTTCTGCATGCTGAAATATGCATACCAGTTCTAAAACCAAGGGCTTACCTCCATCAAAATCCATCTGATTTGCATCAAACAAAGCATCAATAAAACACATATTTAGTCCTCTATATTTCTTCAATTTTCTTTAATTTTCTGATCTGAAAAACAAAACAAAATTCTGCTTGAAACCCTAATGACCACATTGCTGAAATTCTGCACACTAGATTAGGGCTGAACTTTGCTTGCATTAAAACCCCTCAAAACTTAATCATTCTTTGCAATTAATTAGCTGATGTTAGTCCTTAACTACCTCTGTCATCTACATAAAAAAAAAAAAAAACAGAAAAAAAAAATTCTGCATAAGAAAATCCTAACACAAAAACTTGCTTGCTGAAATTTCTGCACACCTAGTTTAGGGCTGAAATTTGATTGCATAAAAACCCTTCAAACCCTAATTTTTCTTGCACTTAATTAGCTCCTGTTAACCTTCATTAGATCTTCTATTTACCACAAAAAACAGAGAAAAAAAAATTATTTTCTGTAATTTTCAGATTTAGTTTCATGTTGCATCTTTCATGTGTGCATGCATAATCAGACTAACTTAAGGGCAATTTTACTATATCAGATGAGGGAAGGATTTTATCATCTTTCCTTAGCCTAAAACAACCACCCTACATTCAAACCCAAGCCTTAATTAAAACTAGTTGAGCTAGGGGCACTAACAGGTCCAATTCGGGTTTTGTGAGAAAGCTAGTGCACCCAATCCTTCACTTATTTCTTGAAGCTGGTGTCTAGGCTAGAAGTCCAGTAGCAAACATCCTAAGCGGTGCTATGGTTACTTAATTAGAACCCTACGAGAGCAGGGGGAGCCTCCCACATGCCCACCTCTTACCAGGATAGTGGAAAGGATAATTATTTTATTGGTTATAAGTTAAGCTGACTCATTCTACTTGAGCTGCTAGGTCTAGCAAACCCTAGAATGCTTTGTATGCCTGATTGCATGACCACTAGATTAGGAGCCCAATACCTGTAGCCTCATACCCAACCCAGTCTGGTTTGACCATGGTTTCCACTATAGAAACCTTACTAAGGACCTTCAATGAACAATGTGCCCAAACAACCCATAGGTTTGACCAATTGGATGAACGTCTAGGAACCCTAAAGAGAACCTGTAAGTCCCATACTGAGCGTAAACTAGAGACCCCTTGTCCAACACCCCCAACCCTAGGAGGGCCCCACACCATGACCCAATCTAGGAGTCTAATCATAGGAGACCCAATTATGATTTTATGGACCATGATGAGAGAGCCACAAGGAACATTAGGTTAAAAGCACCTACTTTTGGTGGCGATCATGATCTTGAGGATTACCTTGACTGGGAAAGAGGTATGGATCAATATTTTGAGAGGGATCTAATAACTGAAGAAAGGAAGTTTAAGTTTGCTAAACTCAAGTTAGTTTTCCAGGCTAGAATATACTGGGGTAATGTTGAAAGGATGACTAGAAATAGAGGAAAAATATCCTTAGCTACCTTGAGAGCCATGAAAAGCAAACTTAGGGAGAAGTACCTTCCTGTACACTATCATCAGAGACCCCTAGAATAATGGCAGAAGCCAAGTCAAGGACCCAAAGCCCATCTATCCCTACCCATGTCCTATGAGCCTAGTGGACCCATAGCCCATCAATCCCTACCCATGTCCTATGAGCCCAATGGACCCATAGCCCATCAATCCCTACCCATGTCCTATGAGCCCATCGACCCCTAGCTCATCGACCCATACCCATGTCCTATGAGCCCAGTGGACCCACAACCCATCGACCCCTACCCAGGTCCTATGAGCCTAGTGGACCCATAGCCCATTGACCCCTAGCCATGTCCTATGAGCCTAGTGGACCCATAGCCCATCGATCCCTACCCATGTCCTATGATCTTAGTGGGCCCATAACCAATCGATCCCTACCCATGTCCTATGAGCCTAGTGGACCCATAGCCCATCGATCCCTACCCATGTCCTATGAGCCTAGAGGACCTATAGCCCATCAATCCCTACCCATATCCTATGAGCCCAGTGGACCCATAGCCCATCGATCCCTACCCATGTCCTATGAGCCCAGTGGACCCATAACCCATCAATCTGAATCCATGTCCTATGAGCAGAAGGAACCCATAGCCTATCAACTTGAGCCCAATAGGATTAGTATCCCTAGATATCAGCCAGCTACTAGTCAAGTTCCCCTTAGTCGACTCGAACCTGATAGGATTAGTATCCCTACCTATCAGCCAAGTACTAGTCAAGTTTTCCATAGTCGACCCGAACCCAATAGGATTAGTACCCCTAGCTATCAACTAAGTACTAGTCAAGTTACCCTTAGTCGACCCATCCCTACTACCCTATTTGTTGCTAAGACTAACATTGAAGAAAAATACATAGGGAAGACCGAGAATTAGTTGACCTAGAAGATACCTGGACTGAAGTTGTATTGGAAGAACATTTAGAGGAAGAGAACCATGATACTATTACCATAACTTTACTTGAGGAAACCCTAGAAGAGACCCCAAAGATAGAGCCTAGTCTTGAAATTCTAGAACCAGAGGAATTTATTGAGGCCATGGTTTCTTTAGTCCCCCTCAGTATGAAGCCACTCTTTTAGTCCCCATTGAAGATCTCTTTCCTGAAATTTCCAACTTATCCTTCCATACAGTAGACCTTTTATTTCCTGTAGATCAATGTCCACATCCTAAGGTCATCCCCATGAATCTAGAACCAGTCCATGAATCCTCTTCCTTTTTCCTACCTTTTCCTAAGGCTTTTGAAGTTTCTAAGGCCATTAGATTAAATTTTGTAGAGGTTAGCATGTTTCATCAATACATTGAGCATGTTAGGTTTGCATCCTACTTTTGGAAGACCTTATGGCATCTATTAGGAGTTCATGCCAAGTTTTCATCTGCATGTCATCCACCAACCAAGGGTCAGACACCCAGTTGTAGTTCGAGGTTTAGTCGATCCTGTAGTTCATTAGGTGTTGTTGTGAGTCTTTTGCACTACATGATAAGAGATCTGCATAAGGAAATTAGCCATAAGATTAATGTGAGAAATGACATTTATAAAACATGGTTGATTCCTAAAAGAGTTAAAGAGTTCACTAGGGATATTTTGAAATGATTAGGCTACATACCCATGGAGCTAGATCCTTCAAAGTGATAAAGAAAGTTGGACCTAATGCTTAAGTTACCACCGAATTTGGCATTAGCTCAACCTTTAATATCTCAGACTTAGTTGAGTATAGGGAGCCAGCAATGATACCTAGTGATCCTTTGGATCTAATCCTTTCTTTGAGAGTGAACCCATCCCTAAGTCTCCACTAAATTAGCCTGAGAAAGGAAAAGATTGAGCATACCCTGGATGACCAAGCTATTAGTACCCGGATCAAAGGCTACCATGTTACTTGGTTCATCGGCAAGGTTGACCAGAATCTAAGAACTCGGGGATCACTCGAGAGGATCCATAATGCCTCAACCCAGGCCTATTGGAGTAGTACCAGAGCTAGACTGACCCTTGCTCGACAGGGTTAAGTTCCTCCCACCCTGGAAAAATTGATGGGGATATTAAGATCAGACAAGAATTTCAAGTTTCTATGAAGATCTCTGATTCATGTATTGGATAGCCAGTCATTTTAAGTTGAGTCCATCATGTCAATTGAGTCCATTTGCTTATTGAGTCCTGTAATAAAATTGAGTCATGTACTAAAGTAATCCAGTTGAGTCCTGTATTGAAAAGTGAGTCCTGTAATAAGTGATAAAACTGAGTCCAGCTGAGTCCACTTAGTCAAGTAAGTCCCTTGCTTCAGTCCAATAAGTCCTATGATTTTCATTCAAGTCAAGATCGAAGAGGAGTGTCACCAAACCAGGTGATTCACCAGGCTCCCCTAACCAGAGCTGGACTTCATGCATCAGGACCCCTACTCAGGCCCCAGCCAGGCACCTGGGCCCTTTCATGCCACCAAGCCCACAAGGGAGCGCCCCACCAATCCATGAAGTTGGCACCCCAGTTCAAGCCATCCCAAGCTTGGGGCCCCAGTCCAAGACTCCCCAACCTAGCGCCGTAGTCCAAGCCCACCAAACTGGCACCCTAGCCCATCTGATTCGCTGCCCAGATCCATGAGGAGGAGGCATCCCAAGCTCAAGAGGATGAGGCACCCTAGCCCAAAAGAGTTTTCTTGGCCCTCAAGTTTTGTAATCCCAGTCTGTCGGGAGTTTAGGGACCAGGGTGAATCTATAAATACCCACCCCCTCTCCGTTGTAATTCATAACTTGAGTTAATGAAAATTTGATTGCTTTTGCTTTATTTTTTGTGCTTTGTTAAGCATTGCTGCTCCATGAGGGAGAGGGTGTGAGGCCCAGCTATCATACCCTAGCATCTTTCCAAAACTTAGCCGCCCACTTCTTTCCTCCTCAAAGCAAACTCTAGCCACCCCTGCTACAACCCTAAGTCACCACTCTTTGCTCCAATCCAGGCTACCCCACCATCACCATCCCCAAACCCTAGCCGCCCACCTCCCATCTTCAAGTCCAAGCCACCAACCCTAATCTTCCATCTTCCCTTAAGCCACCCTATCCCCCCTCTCATCCAGGCACCCTCCAGATCTCCAGGCCACCAAATACTCATCCTCCAGGCATCTTCATCAGGTCCCAGGCCACCCACCTCAAGCCAGGCACCCCCAAAGTTCCATGCCACCAGCCATCCCCAGCAACCCTCCAACCTCTCTTCTTTTCCATTCCTTAATCCTATATTTTTCTTATCATCTATGATCCTAACCTTTGACGTTTACAAGATCCCTTCAGTGCCATGCCCTCTGGATAAGGTTTTCTTTACCCTCGAAACTAGTTGATAAAAAGCAGCAGATCGATGGGACAACTACTTCATCATCCAAGCACCGATCCGAGGCATGAGATCCCTTTCTACGATGCAAGAAGAATCATTGCTAGGTAATTCTGACCCTTCCCTTCTCTCTTTGTCTGACTTCTTAAAGTTGAACATGTTCCTAATACGTGTTTCTTAACCTTAGGATCCTTCTTTTCTTTTTTACTTTGTTAGTTTCATATATGTGGGTAAAACTATTCCTTACATGAAATCCTAGATTACACTTATTTATTTTTGGAAATAAAACCACCTCAAAAATCATAAAATCATTGCTCATATAGATCTAGATTCCTCTCATGATCATCCCGCATCCCTTGGATGGCCCTCGTTCCTCATCACACAGCATTTAATGGTGCAAACATGGTGGCCCTCCATGTCAATGGCACCATTACTCCCTTCACCCCGAGCCCAAGAAGTTATGATGCGCTCGGGGCTTGGGAGTGGGGGGCATCTAATGTGGCAAGCACTAACTTGGCATCCATGCCAGATATAGTTGGGTGGTAATGTGGTGTAGAGCACCACCTGTCCTATCCGAGATGAGCTCGTAACTGAGGTTGAGCTCCTATCTGAGGTGAGCTCCTAGTTGAGGTCGAGGTCCTATTTGAGGTGAGCTCCTAGCTGAGGTCGAGCTCACATCCGAGATGAGCTCTTAGTTGAGGTCGAGCTCCCGTCTGAGATAAGCTCCCAGATAAGGTTGAGCTCCCATCCAAGGTGAGCTCCCATTTGAGGTGAGCTCCTAGCTAAGGTCGAGCTCCCATCTGAGGTGAACTCTTAATTGAGGATGAGCTCCTATTCAAGGTGAGCTCCCAGCCACTCGAGCCCCCATCTAGAAAAACTCCCTGAAGGTGAGGAGGTGCATCCTTGACCATAGCTGAGAAGATAGTAGGAAGTGAGACATGACTCCCAAAGGACAAAGACAAAGGAGATCTGGACTATGACACAAAAGCACGACGTTATCATCCCCATCAGACCGACCTTGATTCTCATAGTGGTGCACACTCCACTAGGGCTCCAGGTCCTATGGCATGCTATCCACACATTTTGCATGGCACGCACTCTACTAGGGCTCCAGGTCCTGCAGCATGCACCCGTACCCTCTATAGGGTGCCTGCCCCACTAGGGCTCTAGTCCTCATAGCATGCCATATGCACCTCTTACAAGAATAATGTTCTACTAGGGCCCTAGGCTCTGTAGCATGCCATCTATACCCGTTGAAAGTGGAAGTGCTCAACCATGGTTCAGGGCCTTGTAATATGATATCTGCACCCTCCATAGGAGATAGCTTCACTAGGGGGACAAGTTCCATAGCACACCGACTACAATCCCTGCAAGAGGACCTCCTCCTAGGAACTAGTTCGGTGGAGGGCTCTAAAAGACTAGTACCCCTCCCATGGGGGACACTCGAGGAAAGGCATCCAACTAAGGCTCCAGACCTGGTCTGGTCAAATGAATTCCTATATAATGGTAAGAGAGATCTCTAAGAAGGGGGCAAAACCAAGAGAGACGATAAGAGGGCAAAGGCAAAGAGATGAATAGTGATCAACCCCCTGAACTCTAGTTTTTCAATTCCCTTCTATTATGTTTCCCTCTATGCAAAGGCATCCCAAGCTTCCACCATAGAGGATCTATTTCCTTTGGTCACCTGACTAACTCGACTATTGGAGTGTCCCCACCAAGATCCCCGGCCCAGGTCTCCTCTTTTATGCAAGATCAATCGACAGTTATGGTGTGAGGATGAAGAACCCGATGCTCCCAGGGAGGCTAGCTCATATGGGCCACGTCAGAGCTATAGGCCATGATGATCTAGGTGGCAACAAAACCTATTCCCTGTGCTCAGGCCAAAAATAAAATCATGAGCATAGAGTGTCAATGAATAATCTCCAATTAACAAAGTTTATGTTTCCACCTAGATTGCCGTGGCCTATAGCTCTGACATGTTACGAATGTCTTGGGCTCCCTCTAGGCCCTCGGACCACTTTTCTATTCGCTCCAGAGTTAGTGTGGCCTACAAAAAGAGGAGACCCAGGATAGGGATTCTGGCGAGGACACTACAATAATCAAGTCAGTTGAGATGATCAAGGGGAACAGAACCTCTGTGACGGAGAGCTTGGGACTTCTCCATATATAGGATGAAATATGAGATTTAAGAAATGGAAAGACAAGGTGAAGTGGAGATTAGAGAGCGGGAAGGTTCTCTTAGCTAGTTCCTTGCCCATTTGCTTCTCTATCTCTTACCAGTTGCTTCCTCCCTTTTTAAGAGGTCCCTTCATCTATTTTATATGAGTGGAATGGCTTAGACCAAGTTTGTGGCTTCATCAAGATGTCACTTTTGGAAGGGGTTTTCTTTTGTTTGCAACCTCCCTCCTATCGGATCGATCCTTGAAAGGAGATTCTTTTATTGGGGGTATTCGTCGATGTAGTGCAGATCTTGTCCCTCTGGTGGTGCAATTTATTATGAGAGGTGTAGGTGTCGTGCCACTGAGCCCCGAGCCACAGAGGGGCATTTATATTCCAAGAGGGACTGTTGGAGTGTTGTAGGGCTTGTGACCTTAATGGGATGCTCCTCTTTGAGGAGGTACAGGTTTGTGTTGCGAGGGTTGGAGCCCCCCAGTGCATGGCCGTAGACATGGCGGCGCACAACAGGGCCTAGAGCCTAGTAGAGCACACATTGGACAGAACGAGCGAGTGGCATGTTTGTAGAGCTCGAATCTCTTGTAGGGTCTGTGCCAACTCTTGAAGGTTGCAGGTAGCTGGGAGATTCTATGCCATGGTCTGAACCTCTACTGATCCTCCCTATTTTGCTACTGACGAGAACTTTGATCTTGGCAAAAGGGTTGAGCTCTATCTTGGGAACTCAATCCCAGATAGTTGGAGCATTGATAAATCATGGATTTACAAGATTATTTTAAGTATTTTAGTTAATTTTTGGTGCTAACATTCTTTTAATAACCTAATTTCATAATTAATTTGGACTTTCTTGCAAAACTAATTATTTTAAAAATATCTTTGAAAAGTGTGAAATTAGAGTACGTTCATGAAAAATATATTTCAAGTCAAAGCACCACACACCCATTTAAATGATTAATAAAATATTCAATAATTATAATTAATGATCATGGAATTTGTAAAATTAATAAGTTGAAACCTGCAAATAGGTAGAGCTTGATTTATGGAATCCAACGACGCAAACGGTACTTAAATAAGATTTGAAATGAAGAAGTTATGAATTTTCTAATATTTTTGCACATATTTTGAAGCTGCACGCTTTTTGGAGCAGCTGGTCCACCATGGACCGGCTGCTGGGTTTACAAAATATTGTTTGGTTCACCGGCAGCCATGGCTGCCGGTCCACGGAATAGGCCGTGGACCACAGCCCTCCAGAGGCACCGAAATTCTCCGGGAAGCACGCCGGCGGTGTCCCTAGCCGGAGGAGAAGCTCCGACGGTGCTTTGACGGTCGGTGGTGGTGTTTTTCGGCAGCAAAAGAGAGGAGGCAGCCCACGTTTTCCACGGCCAAGCTCCTCCATGCGCCGTCCGCAGGTGTTCTCCACGGTGGCGCAGTCCATGACCGGGCAAGCACTCCACGCGCAGGCCGAGCTCCTCCATGCACATGGTGGCACAGCCCACGGGCATTCTTCACGGGCAGCAGCGCGTTGCCGAGCTCCTCCACGCGCAGGCCAAGCTCCTCCACGCGCAGGTCGAGCTCCTCCATGCGCACGGTGGCGCAGCCCACGGGCGTTCTTCATGGGCAGCAGCGCGTTGCCGAGCTCCTCCACGCGCATGTTGGCGCAGCCCACGGGCATTCTCCACGGCCGCGCACGTCCATGGGCATTCTCCACGGTGGCTCCATGCGCACGGCTAAGCTTCTCCATGTTCTCCATGAGCAGTCCGCGAGCCAAGCTTCTCCATGGGTGTTGCCAAGCGGTCGTCACGGCATGAGCTGGGCGTTCTCCACGAGCTCCACGGCGTAATCAATGAGCAACAATGGCAGTCACGGTTTTTTTATGTCCCACATCGCTAGTGTGCAACGAGCTCCCCTCTCCGGTCAATTATAAAATGAACCCCAATGTGCAAGACAGAGGGATCCCGGAGAAAAGACAAGGTACAGGGTAAGGGCATTGCTTGGGTTACGGGTTGGCTTTTGGGAGTGAGGTTTCTCAAAGGAGAGCGTGTCCCTACACCATCTTCCAGCCTTCTCTCTCTCTGAGATCAGGATCCGAAGAAGAAGATGCAGAGGAAGTCCAGTTTGCTCCATGGAGTACGAAGGAAGGAGCTATCTTCCCGACGAGGCTGCGCCGATCTGTTCTTATCTTTGTTACTTGTTTTGTTAATTTATTTTTTTTTGCATTGTATCTAGACATTAAATTTCAACCAATGCAATATCTCTTTTTAACTCCTGTCTTTCGTCTTATCTGCAAGTAGATGCTAGGATCTAAATAATAGATCATAGTGCCAAGTTTACTTTTCCTGCAATTTTAATTTTTTTTATATTTTTCGACTTCAAATATTTTTTTTTTACAAGATCAAAAAGATTTCAAATCCTAAACACCACCTTCTCTGTGGATTCGACCCGACTCCTCTTGCTACACATTTTTAAATATTTTAAGAAGTCAGATTTTAAACTGATAGCCACGGTGTTTTAACGATAACCTCGCGGACCTATCAAGCATGACCTTGGCTAAGAGCTCGACCATGGATGGGAGCTGATCTCGACCGAGGGCTCAACCTTGGATGGTGGGAGAATGACCTCGGTTGGGAGCTCGACCATGGATGAGAGCTGATCTTGACCGAGGGCGCAACCTCAGATGGTCGGAGAATGACCTCGGCGGGGAACTCGATCCTGGATGAGAGCTAACCTTGACCGGGGGCTCGACCTTGGATGGCGAGAGCACGACCTCAACTGGGAGCTCGACCCTGGATGGGAGCTGACCTCGATCAGGGTTTAACCTTAGATGGCGGGAGCATGACCTCGATCGGAAGCTTGACTTTGGATAGGAGCTGATCTTGATTGGGAGCTCGACCTCGGATGGCGGGAGCATGAGCTCGATTAGGAGCTTGACCCTGGATGGGAGCTGACTTCGACTGGAGGCTCGACTTTGGCATGATGGGAGAGCTTTATCTCTATAGCTCGACCTTGAAAGGAGGGAGTGCAACCCTGGCTAGGGGCTCCACTCTAGAAGGCAGGAGCATGTCCCAAGAACAAGGTGAAAGAATTATGCCCTGAAAGCCAATCATAGTGGCAATTTTGTATTCTCCTGACTCAAGATTGATATAAATAAAGGTAATTTTTAATTCATCATTTGTTGTATCTTATGTTTTAAGATTATGATGAACCCCATAGGTTAGGATAATGGAATTAGGGTTATGATGGAGATCATAATGGTGAGACCTAAGTTTCTATAAACTCTAATCTAAAATGTTCCTAGTCGATCAATCATCAATTCAGGGATCGATGAATCTGGAAAGACTAGCACATCCTATGTATGCTCGATAGAGAGGGTGGTTGTTCTCACAACCACTTATGTAAAGATACTAATATAAGGATGTGGGTGCTCATTAGGTTATGAGTCCACTGAACTAATTCGACAATAAAATATCAAATGAAAGTCTTACTTGTCAAAAAGTATGTTCTCTTAGTGGGAGTTATGCATATGATCCTTAGACCTGAGACTACCATAGTATCTTGTGCGCATGAACCCATGTTTTGGTGCATACTCATTCATGATAATTAAGTCATGTATAGGGTACTTTTGGATATGGTGGATTGTGTATGAAGGTAATGAGTAGGTCAACAAGAAATCGATCACTCCTAGTAAGGAAAGTAGTTATCCCATGAAATCTCTTCGATTGTTGACTCAGAAAATCTTTGATCAAAGCAAGATGAGACTAGATAAGATTTCTAATCTATCATCGATTGAGACTTCATTATCAAATTAAGATTCAAAAGGATTAAGTGTTAGGATTTGATATTTATCCATGCCCATCACTTAATCGGGATAAAGTGTGATCGAAGGATTAAATTGCATGCTAACTTTCCACTGAAGGGTATTTTGGAAATCTCTACCAAATTCCTCATCTTCCAGGTAGGCATGACATGTTTCTAGACATCAATCATGTCTTGTAAGTTTTCATGAATCAAATTGATTAGATTCATGAGTCAATTTGGAAGCTAGTTCAAATTCGCAACATGGGTCAGCTCGATTTGACCTAATTTGGTCAATCATGTTCGATTGAATCGAATTGGCTTGGACTTAGACCTACTGCTAGCTAGATATGAAACCCAAAGGGTCACACAAATTAAAGAAATGGACAAGGAAGTCAATTATATTTTTATTAGTATCATGGGATCCTAATTGGCTAGCTAATTGACAAACTAACAAATGTTGGCTAGCTCAACTTCTAACCCAATAGGATTGGGTGAGCTTGCTTGCTAATTGGGCTGACCAATTTAGGTAGAAGTTAAATTGGGTTGAGTTCTAAATGGGGTAGCCTAATTCATATTTTATCTGGATTTTTATTTGACTTATCTTGGATTTATGAAAGAGTCCATGTTGGAATGGACTCTTGTGCGCCAATTTGGTTTCATGCCAATTTTGGTATGTGCAGAAGGACAAAGAGTCCTTTTGCCAGTTAGACACAAGTCCTAGATAAATACTAAAGCCTTCATCCTAATCTCCATGCCATTTTGAAGAGGCTTTGACCAGTCAAATGAAGGAAAATTCTTGGATGGACTTAGCATAATATGAAAGGTCAACCTTTCATGATATGGTGCTAAATTAGATTGCAGAGTCCTTCTGTTTGAAGGCTCTCAATTCTTTTGATGCATTGCTTCATGTTTCACACCTTTTGGTTTTTAAATTGACTAGTAATTGACATGTGGTAGGAGAATAAAATGCTGGAAAATCAAAGTGACACTTATATGTCTCTTGGTTTATGAAAGGGTGTATCATGATAAGTCTATCCATCCAAGAGACTCCTTCTCATTAAAGGGTCTTATCAGATGGCTGCAGAAGAGGCATATCAGGTGCCCCATCCTACTCTATATAATGCATCGGTGCTTTGATGCTAGAGTGCTCAATTCCATCAAAAAACCCAACCTGCTATTTTTTCTCCCTCCACCTTAAAACAAGGTTTGCCTTTTTAAGACAAGGCTTGCTTTTCAAGACAAAGCTAGTCTTTTAAGACAAGAGCCTAGGGAGAATAATAGAAAGGGTATCTAGGATTTGAGAGTAGATATAAAGAGGTCTCATAGTGCCCTACAGGAGGGTAAGAAGTCCAGCAAAGGGAGAAAGTCCGGAAGGCTACTGGAAGAATCCAAATTAAATAAGCAAGCTTGGTAGGAGTGCTTTCTTGGTCTGGTTCCTATATGGATCACCTCTGGAGGGTATACACTTGTGTGCCTTATAGAAATAAAAAGTATATAGGACTTCCTGATATTCCTCTATAATCCTAAAGATTTGATTTATTAATTGTTATGCTCAAGTAGTCCTAGGGTTTAGGGTTCCGGCCAGTTGGATTTTGAAAAATGAAAATTTTGAAACCCGATCTTTCGCCATCCCCTGCCCAAGGAACCCAATAGTGGTATCAGAGCCACCTTGATGCCAGCAATTAGAAATCTCTTTAGTGTTGATTGTTTGCTATGCTATTAATTGATGCATGATTAGTTCAAATACATATATGTGATATGTTATATCCTAGTAATTTCTTCGGATTGGGTTAGTCACCATGGCCATCTGATCGTAGAGCCAAGTAGGGTTTAAAGGCCCTCTCTTCTCATTCAATGGGGTCTCCTATGGCATGTAGGGATGTCGCTATGGCCATATCTCATGAACAAGTGAGATGAACATATTACTATTATAATCATGCTATGTTATGCATATTAGGGTTAATATGCTTGTATGATGTATTGAATATCATGTCTAATTAGAATGTGTTTGAGATCATCAAAGACCTCATAAAAATTATATTTGGTCTAGTGTAAGTTAATCATGATGCAAATTCGATTAAGGTATGATCAGCCAATTGGTGTCTAGGCAAAGTGGTTCTGGGAATGTACAGGGAATGAGATTTTTAATTGGTTTTGTTGTCTGACTTGGCCAATTTAATTGGTGTCTAAGGAAAGCAACGGGGGGACCCCGTCATCTCTTTTACTTACCTGGCCAATTCGGTCACATCTAAACCTTCAATTGGAAATGCTAATTGATTAAGCACACTACAAATTGCCTTCCTTCTTGCTATGACAAATTTGTATCAAAACTATAGTAGGTTTGTTGAGCAAACTCAAGGCTTACTGTTAGGGTTTGATATAAAGTTTGACATGGTGCATTTTGTGCTTTATAGTATGGTTAATAATGTTACTTTGTTGAGCAAACTCAAGGGTGACATTATTCAATCATGACTATATAAAATGAAGGGTTCGATTAAACTAAGACATTATGGTTTGTTGTGTAATCACAAGGCTGTAAGTGTCTTAGAGACAAGTATTATGTTGAGAATTGCAAGGGATGCAATTGGAAAGAAATTTCCTATCCTTGAACTTATAATTGTTTATTGTGCAAACATAACGCATTTATAAGGAATTCGAATCTCAACCCCACTAAAGAAACTAGATATTGGTTTCTCGTTTACCATAGTTGAGGGTTATGGTATTCAAAGAAAATAGTGGGAGGCATAATTAGATTTAATGTCCATATCTAATTGTGATCATCATCTTGAGTGGTCTGCTTATGTAATGTTCTTGTTTATTTGTAGATTTAAATTATGGCTTCTACCTTTTTATTACGTGGCATCTTGGATGCCAATAAACTGACCGAACCAAACTATGTGGACTGGTTGAGAAACCTGAGAATAGTACTTGCTCAGGAAAATGTTTCCTAAATCCTCGATCTCTAGATCCAGATCAGATCGGAGATGATGCTACAGAGGAGAAAAGGCCACTTATAGAATGTGGCATAATGACAGCTTGACTGTCAAGTGCATCATGTTAGCCTTGATGAACAATGACCTACAGAGGCAACATGAACATATGGAATCTCAGTCCATATTGCTCAATCTTAAGGAGCTTTATGGAGAGCATAGTTGGACTGCTCGATATGAAATATCGAAGCAGTTGTTCTGAGCATGCATGAGTAAGGGTTCTTCCATCCAAGTACATGTCCTTGAGATTATTGACCTGATCGCTAGATTAGGTCAACTAGGGTTTGTTATAGACGGGGAGCTTAATTAGGACTTGATCCTACGGTCACTCCCAGATTCTTTCTCTCAGTTTGTCATGAACTACCACATGAATAAACTGAACCTGTCATTACCAGAGCTGCTTAACATGCTTAAGATAGCTGAGAGACACTTCAAAGGAGATAAGGCTAATCATCTTCTTCTAGTTGATGGAATGAAGAAAGGGTTCATGAAAAGGGGTACAAAGTGAAAGCTGAACCCTAAGAACAGCATCAATAAGAGGAAGAAGGTAAAGAGGCCTTCAAATGATGGATCTTGTTTCTTTTATGGCAAGAAGGGACAATGGAATAAGAACTACAAGATGTATCTTGTAGATTTAAAGCAGGATGTTGGTGGAGCATATGAAGGTTAGTTTATGATACAAACAAACTTATCATTGAGCTCTTCAACTTTTAATTCTATCGCTTAATGATGAAGTATTGCTTATACAAAACAAACTTGTTAATGAGTTCTTCAGCTTTTAATACATGGGTATTGGATATAGCATGTGGATCTCATATCTGCAAGTCATTGCATGGTTTATAGAGACCTAGAAGCTTGAAGAAAGAGAGATGATACCAACGAAACATTTCTTTGGCATTACCGATTAGGTCATATAAGTGAGTCGAGGATTAACAAGTTATACAAAGATGATTTCTTTGGTCCTTATGGTTATATATTATTAGAAACTTGTGAATCTTGCCTCATGGTAAAATTGACCAAGTCTCCATTCACTGGACATGGAGAAAGGGCAACTAAGTTGTTAGGTTTAATACACTCAGATGTATGTGGACCTATGTCAACTCAGGCTAAAGGTGGATACTCTTATTTCATCACTTTTATTGATGATTTATCTAGGTTTGGATATGTGTATCTCATGAAACATAAATCCGAAGCCTTTGATAAATTTAAAGAGTATTGAAGTATGGTTGAGAAACAAATTGGAAAATGTATTAAAGTTCTTCTATCTGATCGAGGAGGAGAATACTTATCTAGTGAATTTCTTAATCATCTTAAGGAAAATGGTATTCTCTTTAAATAGACCCCTCCATATACACCACAGTTAAATGATGTAGTTGAAAGGAGGAATCATACCTTGTTTGACATGGTAAGGTCCATGATGTGCTTCATAGATCTTCCAATATCCTTTTAGGGATATGCCCTAGAAACTACTGCATATGTATTAAATAGGATACCATGAAAATCAATATCTAGCACTCCATATGAATTATGAAATGGCAAGAAACCAGGTCTTAAACATCTTAAGATTTGGGGTTGTCCATCTTATGTTAAAAAAGAACTTGGACATAAGCTAAGTGTTAGGGCTGAGAAATGTAGGTTTATAGATTATTCTCAAGAGGATATTAGATATCTATTCTATCATCCTACTGAACAAAAGATTTTTGTTAGTAGGCATGTCATATTCTGGGAAAATGAATTTATCCAAGAAGAAGGTAATAAGAGAATAATAGAATTGAGTGAAGTTCAAAATGAACAAACTCAAGTTCCTCAACCAAAAGTACCAGTTGATCAGGTACAATCACAGCACACACCTCCTTTCCATAGGTCAGAGAGAGTGCAGCAAGCACCTTAAAGATATGGTTTTATAATTGGAAACAATAATGAAATTATTGACTCCATTATTGATTTTGATGCTTAACAAAATACTTAAGTATAATTGAGTGCTAACAGTTTGCTAAAGTGTGTTTTCATTAAGAAAAAGATACTCATCAAGTTAGTCAAATTGAATTGCTTGTCAAATAATTGAAGAAGCCATTTCTATGGATGAAACATCAATGTTTAATGGACTTAAGTATTTAAGATTTGCTTGAAAGGAATCAAAGAGTCAAATTGAAAAAGGATTCAGCAGAGTTTCAATCATTTTTGAAGATGTTTTAGCAAGTGTCGACTCAAAGTGTCGACTCACAGTTCAAGTATCAACTCATGATAGTGCAAGTGTCGACTCAAGCCGACATATAGAAAGAAATTTCAGATGGCATGCTGAAGTGTTGACTCATGCCACTCAAGTGTCAACTCAAGGTGTTGACTCAAGGATTGACTCAAAGCTTGAGACAGATTTTTTTCAAAACATGCTAAAATCCAAGAGTTGGTTTAGGTGTCGACTCATGAATGTCAAGTATCGACTCACAAGATGAAGTATCGACTCACCAGATGAAGTGTCGACTCACCTGAGATTTCCAGAGAGCTTCAAAGCTGAATTTTAAACTAGGTGTCGACTCATGGGATTTAAATGTCAACCCTAAGTATCGACTCATAGCCTGAAATGTCAATAATTGCAGTTCTGGAAACAGTAGCGGCTAGTTTTTCAAACACAGAACATGGCCTTTTTAGCTCCCAACATCTAGTTTCTCATGTCTAACAGTCATAAACTGATTTTTAGGCCTTGGGATGGTATTTAAGTGAATTAATTTCAAATGGAACATAAAAAAAAAAAAAGTAATACGAAACAAGAAAGAAGAGAGAAGAGAAAAAAAAAGAAGAAAAGAAAGCTCATTCACTCACACATTCATTGAGAACAACTACTTCCAAGCTAAAGAAGCCTTCAAGCATTCAAAGCAATCAAGAGCATTCAAGTCCAACCTTTTGAGTATTGATTGAGGCTTCATCGAATTGAAGACAAGCATCTTCATCAAGCTTCAAAGAGATAATAACTTTTTATTAGAAAGCTTTTCTTGTATTCTTTACTTCAATTCATATATTGTTGTGACAAGATTTTTGGTTAGCCTAGTTGAAAATCAAGGAGGTTTTTGGTTAGCCTAATTGAAAACCAAGGATGTTTTTGGTTAGCCTAATTGAAAACCAAGGAGGTTTTTGGTTATCCTAGTTGAAAATCAAGGAGGATTTTGGTTAGCCTTTGAAAACCAAAAGGTTTCTTTTGGTGAGCCTTGTGAAAACCAAAAGAAATTTTGATTAATGAGCCTGAAAAACTAATTGATTGTAATCATGAGTGATTATAGTGAATTCCCGAGTGGACCTTGGGGAGTGGACGTAGATGCCTTTGAGAGCACCGAACCACTATACTTGCTTTATGTTTGTGATTGATTATTTCTTTCTATTTACTCTTACATTCTTTGCAATTTAAATTTCAACTGCATACTTTTTAAGAGCACACAATACTTGCATCTCACTAGCACTTAAATTGATTAATGAATTGGCACACATTCTTGCAAATAGTTTTTAGAAACCCAATTCAGCCCCCCTCTTGGGTTGCTTACTGGGTAACAAGTAGTATCAAAGCCACATTCTCAGTATATAGGTTTTACCATCTTGAGTAAAGATCTATGGCAGCCCCCCTTGGTACTAGTATAGTTGAGGGACAAGCTTCAAATAGACCACCTTATTTTAATGGCTCTAACTATACATATTGGAAAACTAGAATGAGAATTTACATGCATTCTATAGATTATAATTTATGGAAAGTGGTTGACAAGGGTCTTCATATTCCTTCGGATGTGGTTAATGGTGTTTCGATCCTAAAGCTTGAAGAAGATTGGGATAAAAATGATATTAAACAATCTGAGATCAATGCAAAGTAATGAATCTCCTTTATTATGCATTGGATCCTAGTGAGTTCAATAGGATCTCCATATGCACCTTAGCTAAAGAAATATAGGACACACTTGAGGTTACTCATAAAGGTACCGATCAAGTAAAAAATACTAAGGTTAACATGCTTATGCACACCTATGAGATGTTTCGCATGGAACCTAATGAATCAATTACTGATATGTACACTAGGTTCACAAATATTGTAAATGGCTTGAGAAGCCTAGGTAAAATTATATCTAATGCCGATCTTGTGAACAAAATTCTCAGATCTCTATCAAAATCTTGGGATTCAAAAGTGACCGCCATACAAGAAGCCAAAGATATTGAGAAACTTCCATTAGAGCAGCTAGTAGGTTCACTCATGACTTATTGAACTTGAAGCAAAAAGCAATGTATATGGACAAGAAGAAATAGACTATAGCTTTCAAGTCCACAACATAAGAAGAGTCTTCAAATGAAGAAGAAGAAGAAGAAGAAAATGAGGATGATGAAGCTCTTTTAGCAAAATAATTTAAAAAATTCATGAGAAGAAAGAAATTTCCTTACAAGAAAAGTTCCAACCAAGTAAAGAAAAGGGAAAAGAAAAGGAGAAATAAAAAGACAAGGAGAAGGAAGTACCAATATGCTTCGAATGCAAGAAGTCTGGACATTACAAGTATGACTGTCCTCTCCTAAAGAAATCAATGATGGTGACTTGGAGTGACAGTAAGGACTCCAGCTCAGATGAAGAACTAATTGAAGTCGCAAATCTTTGCTTCATGGCACAACATGAAGAAGAAGTAAATTCTGATCTTGAAGTTGATTATACTTTTGATGAATTAAGAACTTCATTTAATGAGTTAATGCATGATTATAAGTTGATAATATCTTAAAATAAAAATTTGAAAAAGCATGCAAGCTCTTTCTCACATGAAAACAATTGTCTTTTGGATGAAGTTAATGATTTGAAAAATAAAATTGATATTTTAGAAAAATGAAACATTGCTTTATCAATGAAAATGAAGTTTTGAAAAGATCTAAAACCAATATTATAAATAATAAACTTTTGAAGAAATGTAAAGATCTTGAAGTAGAAAAAAAGAAATATAAAAATGAGCTTAATAAGGTAAAACCCTTTGTTGAAAAATTTATCTATAGCTCTAAAAAGTTAAATCTTCTTTTGAACAATCAAAGAGCTATTTTTAACAAAGCTGGATTAGGTTTTAAACCCCAAAAATAGCAAATTTTTTTTAATTTTTTTTAATTCCTGCATCATCAAGCATCACATGTTTTTCTTGCAAAAAGATAGGTCATAAAGCATTCCATTGTGATTTGAGAAAAATTAATAATTCTTGAAAGATTTGGATTCCAAAAGGATCCACTCTTAGTGCTAACCCTAAAGGACCCAAGTTGGCTTGGGTACCTAAAATCAAAGCTTAATTTGTTTTGTAGGTGTGTCTTGCAACCAAAAAAAAAAACACTATGGTACTAAATGGAGGGAGTGTAACCTTTAGTGATAATGGTAAAGAAAGATTATTGGTATCGGTAAGGTTCACATCTCCCATTCTACTTGGATTGATAATGTTCTTTTAGTTGAAAGTTTGAGACATAATCTGCTTAGTATTAGTCAATTTTGTAATAAAAGTTTTCAAGTTATTTTTGAATCATCTCTTTGCGTAATTGTTAGTCCTGCTAATAACAGAATGAAATTCATTGAAAAAAGGCATGGTAATATTTATCTAGTTGATTTGGATAATTTATCTTTGCCTAATGGTGAATGCCTAGTTGCAATGAATTCCACTATTAATGAGACTAATTGGTTGTGGCATCATAGATTAGGTCATGCAAGCATGTATTTACTATCAAAGTTATACCAAAAGAATTTAGTAAGAGATTTGCCAAAACTTAGTTTTAAGAAAGATAAAATTTGTGAAGCATGTCAATTTGGAAAACAAGTAAAAATATCTTTCAAACCTAAAGGTTTTATTTCAACTTCTAGGCTATTAGAACTACTCCATATGGATCTCTGTGGATCAACTAGGATATATAGCCTAGGAGGCAAGAGATATGATTAGTTATAGTGGATAACTTTTCTCGATTTACATGGGTTCTATTTTTAGCTCACAAAGATGAATCATTTTCAGGTTTTATAAAGTTTTATCGAAAAGTTTCCAATGAAAAAGGTACTTCAGTTATTTGCATTCATAGTGACCATGGTTCTGAATTTGAAAATTAAGACTTTGAAAACTTTTATAATGAAAAAGGAATTAACTTAATTTTTCTGCACCTAGGATAGCACAATAAAATGGGGTAGCAGAAAGAAAAAATTGCATTTTAGAAGAAATGGCACGTACAATATTTTATGAAAATGATTTGCCAAGATATTTTTGGGCTGCAGCAGTAATTACCGCATGCTATATTTTAAACCATATTTTAATTCAACCGATTTTAAAGAAAACTCCATATGAGCTTTAGAAACAAAGAAAACCTACTTTGAAATATTTTCAAGTTTTTGGTTGTCAATGCTTTATTATGAATAATGGTAAATATAATTTAGAAAAGTTTGATGCCAAGTTTGATAAAAGGTATCTTCTTAGGATACTTTACATCAAGTAGGACATATAAAGTCTTTAATAACAGAACTTTATTAGTAGAGGAATCGGTATATATAGTATTTAAAGAATCTGCTAACAAATCCTGTAGAAAAGAGGATACTTCTGATACATGTGCAGGTGTTGAAGGATTAAAGAAGCTTATCTTGGATGATCAACCCTCTCAAGAGAATGAAGAAGATCAAGACAAGAATGAAAAAGAAGAAGTCATACAACTTACACAAAGCATCCGGATCTACCCAAAGAGTGGAGGTATGCTCATGGACATCCTAAGGAGTTAATCCTAGGTGATCTATCAAAAGGTGTAAGAATAAGATCTTTAATTAGAAATGAATGTGACTATATTGCTTTTGTTTCTCAAATTTAACCAAAATATTTTGAAGAAGCTGAAAAAGACCCTATAATGCAATGCAAGAAGAATTAAATCAATTTGAAAAAAAATAATGTCTTGATACTAGTAGAAAGACCATCTAATGTTTCCATTATTGGCACAAAATGAGTTTTCAGAAATAAACTTGCTAAAAATGGTGTAGTTACCAGAAACAAAGCCAGGCTAGTTGCCAAGGGCTATAATCAAGAGGAAGGGATTGATTTTGATGAAATCTTTACTCCTGTTACTAGACTTGAGGCAATTAAACCATTATTAGCATTTACATGTTTCATGAACTTCAAGTTATTTCAAATGGATGTCAAAAGTACTTTTCTAAATGATTTTATTGAAGAAAAAGTGTTTGTTGAACAACCACTTGGTTTTGAAAATCATGCACATCTTAATCATGTTTTTAAATTATACAAGGCACTCTATGGTTTAAAGCAAGCACCTCGAGCATGGTATGAAAGACTGAGTAAATTCCTGAATGAAAATGATTTCTCTAGAGGCCATGTTGATACTACATTATTTCTAAAAATAAAAATGATGATCTCTTAGTAGTGCAAATTTATGTTAATGACATTATATTCGGTGCTACTACTGAAATTCTTTGTCAAGAGTTTGCCAAGCTTATGTAGGGTGAGTTCGAGATGAGCATGATGGAAGAGCTTAATTTCTTCCTCAGACTCCAAATCAAGTAAACCAAAGATGGGATCTTTATTAACCAAGCTATGTATACAAGAGAAATCTTAAAGAAGTTTGGGATGGAGACTACCAAGATAATAGGTACTCCTATGAGCCCCTCTTGTAAACTTGATAAAGATAAGCATGATAAATCAATTGATCAAAATTATATAAAGAATTGATTGGTTCTTTATTATATTTGACTACTAGTAGACCAGATATCATGTTTAGTATTTGTATGTGTGCTAGATATCAGTCTGATCCTAAAGAATCTCATCTATTGGCATAAGCACTTATTTAGATATCTATTTGGTTTAATTGATATTGGTTTGTAGTATTCTAGAGATTCATCTATTGATTTAATTGGATATTCAGATACTGATTTTGCTGGATGTAAATTAGATAGAAAAAGTACAAGTAAAACTTTCCAATTTCAAGGAGTTAACTTAATCTACTAATTTAGCAAGAAGCAAACTTCAGTTGTACTATCCACAGTTGAGGCTAAGTATATTGCAGCAGGAAGTTGTTGTGTTCAAATCTTGTGGGTTAAACAATAACTTAAAGATTTTGAAATTAAATTAACTAAGACACCCATAAAATATGATAACATTAGTACTATAAATTTAACTAAAAATCCTATTCAGCACTCTAGAAGTAAATACATTGAAATTAGGCATCATTTTATTAGAAATCATATTGAAAATAATGTTATTATGCTTGAATTTATGTATTCTGAAATGCAACTAGCTAACATATTGACTAAGCCTCTCCAAGAGGATCAGTTAAGTATGATTAGAAGAGAATTAGGGGTCATCAACCCTTTTGATTGAAATTCTCATCTCTTCACAATTTTAACTCTTGATTGATCAAGATTGCTTGTAAATTATGTTTAATCTCTCTAAATTCCTTGAAATCCTATTCTACTTTGATCAATAGTCCTTTTCCCATTGTTTCCTAGTTTTGAGTCAAAGTTTAAAGTGTCAACACTTGACCTTGTATCGTGAGTCGACACTTGAACTGTGACAAACCAAGTTAAAATAGGGAAAGTAAAGTATTTTCTTCGATTTTTTACATTCCAATTCGAGCCGACTCATCCCAAAATAGTGCTCCATCATCTCCTTCCATCCAAATTTCCGTTCCAATCGATCAATTCTTCATTTGGGATAGGTACATTTTAGTTTTCTAATGTTCTTTATCTTGTTTCCTAATTTTTCACCATAGAAACTCTAGTTTTCTCCCCTTCCTTGCTTTCTTCCCTTGTTTCCTTGGAATAGGACCTAGAAAATAAGTTGTCCGGTTTCCTAGACCATCCATTCAGGAGAGGAAGAGAGAAGAACTAAGGCTAGGCATGAGGATAGAACAATAGATGAGCCTGATGTTCCTACCAGACCCCCTATTTCTACATCAAATAGGATGGGATCGATGACCATCATTGATGGTCGATGAGTGGACTTTGATTTCCTAGACCAGCAGGACTTCTGGATTTGCCAGTGGCTGAGGGATGCGAGTTTAGCACCTTTTTGTTCATTATCAAAGAGATTCTACATGGGATTGATTAGAGAGTTCTACAGATCACTTCTCGAGATAGTGATGTCTAGATAGCATAGGTCCGCGGCAGAGATATTCCCATATCTGTAGAGATTCTGAGCCAAGTATGGGAATTCCTATGACAGGATCTAATGCGGAACCTATATATGCATGCAATTATATTTTTGTATGTTTTTAATTCAAGTTGTGAATCTAATCCCGAAGAGAAGATCAAGTATTTAAGCAAGGAAAACTATGCAAGAAAGAAACTAAAAGCATGCGAAATAGGACCTATGAGCATCAGAAATAGAAGGACCGCCGGGGTTGAGAAGCCTCGATTGGGCTAGTTCTTCTACAATAACGCTACCGGTGGCAGAGGGGGTGTACCTGGAAACATCTAAAGTGCTTGATGAAGATCACCATGAGGTGATCAGTCATCCTCGATAGATGCGGCTTGGAAAATCAAGCCAGAGACACGCGGATTCTCGGCTTTCTGCTCGGTGGTCCGATGGAGACCTAGCTGGAGTCGTTGGATTTGTCGGAGTCGAGGGACCTACAAACGACCTGTCAAGGGTTAGAAAACTCAAGGGACAAGAATAAAATAAGAGAAAACAGCCAAGGGAAAGGAAGTTTTGGAGTGGGCAGCCAAGGTTTGGAGGACAGGCTGGCAGCAGGAATCTGTTGCAACACCGGGAAGAAGAAGACACCAATAAACCCCTTAAGCACATAACAGGGTAGTACATAGCAGTTGTAGAAAACTCAATTATCATTCATATATCAAAGTTCCTCTCATACAAGAGACTAGGGTCCTTTAGATTGATCCATAGCCTTGGGCCCCAAGTAAGGATACAAAAGTAATTACATAGGAGTCTTATTCCCACCCAAACCCTAGCTAGAAAATAAGAAAAGATTAGGTAGAAAAATCCCTAAAAATTCTCCCCCTCTCTTTGCCATGGTCGGCCAAGAGGGTGACTCTAAGTGGCTGACCAAGGGGTGGTCACCATAAGCTCTTGGTGATGCAGAACGAAAGCTCTGATACCAAAAATGATGCAGAACAAAGAACAAGAGAGCGTATGCGGAAGTAAAGTTAAGATTAATTCTTTTTTTTTTTATATATTTCAAAAATTGGCCTTGACTCAAAGTAAAGCTAAACTATATCGAAAGGAAACTAGGTAAGGATTGAAAGCATAGTGATGGGGCACGGGATAGGGATAGGATCGTCGGCGAGCTAAGAAGTCACCGAAGATTAGGGTATCCTATTTTTTTTTCTATTTTCTGATTTCTTTATGGTGGTGACGAAGGAAAAAATAGGGATGGAGGATAACGAGGATGGACTACCACGAACCCTGAAACCCACTCTCACAGAGAGACTTCACACCTCTAGGGCATTATACCTACCACCCACCTCACTACATGCAGTCTAGGGTATCTCACCTACCACCCATCTCACTACACGCGGAGCCCAGGGTATTTCACCTGCCACCCAGGTCACTCCTGGAGCCATAAGGGGATTTCAAAGAACGTGGAGGAAAACGAAGATGGGGGGATAACTAGGGCATCACGCCCCTACGATGTCCCGAAGGACAAAGACAACATCAACACCCGCAGGTGAAGACATAATGGGCCATAGCCCTGAACAACAACTGCACCAACTGACAAACCAAATCCCAAAAATTCAATTTCTTCTCTCCTTTTACAATAGGAATGAGGGGTTATTTATAAGCTCCATAACCCTCATTTGAATTTGAATACAGGATAGGGATAACTCAAATTTAAATACAAGATAGGATAAGATAAGCCTATCCATATCTCAATCATAACCAACAAAATCCTAATTTAAATTTCAAATAAAAGATAGGATAAGATAAGCCTATCCATATCTCAATCATAACCAACAAAATCCTAATTTAAATTTCAAATAAAAGATAAATCCTAAATTTATTTTTCAAATTTATTTGCTGCTCCGAAATTTGTGCTGCTCCGAGATTCGTGCAGGATGATGTCCCCATCATTCTCCTGAGGTGGGGGAAAGCAGGGGGTGTCAACATAGAAAAGAGTTGGGAAAAAGAAACGTACCCTAATCCGTCTAGGCTCTGATACCAAGTTGATGGGGCACGGGATAGGGATAGGATCGTCGGCGAGCTAAGAAGTCGCCGAAGATTAGGGTATCCTATTTTTTTTCTATTTTCTGATTTCTTTATGGTGGTGACGAAGGAAAAAATAGGGATGGAGGATAACGAGGATGGACTACCACGAAATCATAACCAACAAAATCCTAATTTAAATTTCAAATAAAAGATAGGATAAGATAAGCCTATCCATATCTCAATCATAACCAACAAAATCCTAATTTAAATTTCAAATAAAAGATAAATCCTAAATTTATTTTTCAAATTTATTTGCTGCTCCGAGATTCATGCTGCTCCGAGATTCGTGCAGGATGATGTCCCCATCATTCTCCTGAGGTGGGGAGAACTCGACTCCGTCGAGTCAAGCTCAGCGGGGTTTGCGCTCTGCTGGGTTGTATGTGAACTCGGAGGTATCAAGACCATACTTTTCCCTCATCCTCTGGCTCCACGCATCATTCCTGCTCTGATACCAAGTTGATGGGGCACGGGATAGGGATAGGATCGTCGGCGAGCTAAGAAGTCACCGAAGATTAGGGTATCCTATTTTTTTTTCTATTTTCTGATTTCTTTATGGTGGTGACGAAGGAAAAAATAGGGATGGAGGATAACGAGGATGGACTACCACGAACCCTGAAACCCACTCTCACAGAGAGACTTCACACCTCTAGGGCATTATACCTACCACCCACCTCACTACATGCAGTCTAGGGTATCTCACCTACCACCCATCTCACTACACGCGGAGCCCAGGGTATTTCACCTGCCACCCAGGTCACTCCTGGAGCCATAAGGGGGATTTCAAAGAACGTGGAGGAAAACGAAGATGGGGGGATAACTAGGGCATCACGCCCCTACGATGTCCCGAAGGACAAAGACAACATCAACACCCGCAGGTGAAGACATAATGGGCCATAGCCCTGAACAACAACTGCACCAACTGACAAACCAAATCCCAAAAATTCAATTTCTTCTCTCCTTTTACAATAGGAATGAGGGGTTATTTATAAGCTCCATAACCCTCATTTGAATTTGAATACAGGATAGGGATAACTCAAATTTAAATACAAGATAGGATAAGATAAGCCTATCCATATCTCAATCATAACCAACAAAATCCTAATTTAAATTTCAAATAAAAGATAGGATAAGATAAGCCTATCCATATCTCAATCATAACCAACAAAATCCTAATTTAAATTTCAAATAAAAGATAAATCCTAAATTTATTTTTCAAATTTATTTGCTGCTCCGAAATTTGTGCTGCTCCGAGATTCGTGCAGGATGATGTCCCCATCACTAAGCCATCCGGAGCATTAGGAGATTAAAGGAATAAGTTTAGTGATATTCCATGTTCGACAGGTTCATGTTGCTCTACAACCTTCAACCTATCCGGATGCCGGGTGTCATTGCTAGATGGTGACTTTGGCTAGTACTGGAAATGTTCCTGTACTATCGATTTTTGAACCTACGGGGTCACACACCATGGGATTTCTTCTTGGTTTGTTCGCATGCCAATGGTTGGAAATCATTTTGGACTCATTTGATAAGGTATTGTCAAACCTGCCTTCGAGCCGACTCATCTAACGGAATGTAGAAATTTGAGAATGCTTCTTAAAATGATGTAATGGTTATGGGGTTTAATGCTGGGCATTTCAAGGTTTTAATGGTTGCTGTTGCTAAATCCCAAGGGGCTTGTAACTCTGCTGAATTCCAAGTGACTCAAACTCTCTTTATAATCTACTCTGATCTGAATGAAAATTGTTCACGTTCATCCCTTTTATCTTCTGGTTTTTTGTTCTTAGTTGTTGAAGAACAGAAAGGATCATCAAGGATGATGGGGATCCAGGGTAGGTCTGGCTTTGACCCCTGACTTTCTGTGTGCGTCCCCCACTAGAGTGAGTCTCAGGGCCATGAGTACCACTTCTCGGTCCCCCATCTTCATCCTTCCTTCGCCACATCCTCCCAGAAAATTGAAAACAAAAGAGATCAGCTATCTTAGGATTTTAGTGTCAGTATGCCCTAGTCCTGGGAGGCTTCTTAGCCCTCCCACGGTCCTAGTTTGTTAGGTGTCTTTCTGATGCAGAACAAAGAACAAAGAAGCGTATGCGAAAGTAAAAATTAAGATTAATTCTTTTTTTTTTTTATATTTCAGAAATTGGCTTTGACTCAAAGTAAAGTTAAACTAAGTTGAAGGAAACTAGGTAATGATTGAAAGCACAATTTAGAAAAACTAGGTTATCAGAGTAGTTCAGAAGTAACGGATCGCTGGGGGTTGAGAAACTCCCAGACCTAGGGTTTCGCTCTGAACTTTCAACATGACAGAAATAGAGAGGAGAGATGGGTTACCAACCAGACAGTGATCTTCACAGAATTTGGGTGGAAGAACTCTCTCGGGCAGATTGTTGGATCCTCGGATTCGGCTATCTTCGTAATGGATCCTCCAATACTGGTCTCATGGCTGGGTCGGCTTCTCCTGGACTCAAGATCTGGGAAGAAGAAAAACAAGTGATGGATTCAGAGACTCGGGGAAGGATTTACCAGTGCGAAGAGCTTGAAGGCTGATGTCGCTGAGATCCGGATTCTCTTGAAGGCTGATTCGACTCCCTCTGGAAAGAGCTTTGGATCTGAAGTATCCGGACTGTAGCTGGATGCTGGTGGTCGGCCTGGACTTGGAGAGAGAGGCCGTGAGAAGTGGGATAGGCTAGGGATTGGTGGAAAGAAAAGAATGATGGGCGGCTAGGGTTTGGGAGTGGAGTGGCTAACCTAGGGTTTGGGTTTTGGAGATCTCACACCTCCTCAAAGTTCCTGGGGAACCCGGATTTACTCCCTCACGGAGCTCAACACCTAGATGCAAGTGCGGAAGAGAGAAAACACAAAGTTTGCTCACAAAAAAATTTGGTTTCATTCATCTGATTGATTTAAACTTACAAGAGGGGTTTAATTTATAAGGCTTTACAAGGGAGTAGGGTTTTACATCTTCCCATGTGGGACTAAAGGAGGGGATCTACAAATCAGGATAATCCATACACATATGGTCGGCCAAGGTACCAAAAAAATTTGATTAGGGTTATAAAAGGCAGGTAGACGGCGCCTCCTTGCTTTGATCTTCAAGAGAATTTTTTTCCTTCCATGGATCAACTCTTTTGGACTCCTCCTTTTCTTCCTCCCTAAGTCAAGGTCCTTCCCATCTTTGTTTTGGATTTTTTTTTGGCAGGTAGTGGGCGCCTCCTTGAAGTTCTCTCCAAGAGAATTTCTTCCCATTCTTACTTTGGTTCTTTTGGGAAAGTCTTGGCCGCCCCCTTGATTTGTGGACTCCTGGTGGATTTCTCCTCATCTGGCGCATGAGAGAAGGAAGCTGCTATCTGTGGAGTGGGTACCAAAGGCTGCTGGATGTAGATATGGCGCCCCCTGGACTCAGGCGTATGGCTGGGAGTGTGGTGCCCACTTGCTAGGCCTTGGGAGAAAATGTAACACCCCAGGTTGAAACCCTAGTCCACTACCGAGTCAACATGACTCAACAAAATAAAATGCATGTAATGTAGACTCAAGCTAAATTGAGTTGATCTAGTCAACTCTTATTACAAACCAAAAACCCTAATTCTTTGGGCAAGGATAATCAGAGATCCAGATGGAGCTCTGAAGTCTTCTTCTGAGTCTGGTGCCCGCACCAATTCTCCCAGGGTTGGAGGAACTCGACCCTGTCGAGTATGGATCAAGTTGGCTCTGGTATCTCTCCAAGAGGTCTGGGTCCAGCTCTTGTAATTCTTCTCAGGAGATCCAAGAGTCATCAGAATCTGGCCTTCCTAGCCAGCGGACCAGGTATCTTTGATATCCTCGATTACGAGTAGAGATAACCTGATCATCCAGGATCTTTTCAATCTGCTCTTTCCTCACAGGCCAATTTGTTGGTGGACACACAGGGTCAGGTTCACTCTCAAGAGCAGGATTAGGTTCAAAAGCCTCACTGGGAATCACAGCTGGCTCCCTATACTCTACTAGGTCTGTAATGTTGAAAGTGGAGCTAATGCCTAGTTCTGGAGGTAACTCGAGCACATAGGCATTGGATCCTACTCTCTTTACCACTCTAAATGGTCCAGCTCCCCTAGCATGTAACTTTCTAACGGTTCCAGGAGGAAACCGTTCAGGCCTTAACCTAATCATTACATAGTCTCCTTCGTCAAAAGTTTTGACTCGCCTTTGAGAATCAGCCAATTTCTTATAAGTTTCATTACTTAAATTTATTTTGGCTTGAATTTCTTTATGCAAGTCTTTTATATGCTGTGCAAAAACTTCGGCAAACTCGGAGACCCGTGTGTGGACTGGTAAAGGAGCTAGGTCAAGAGGTGTGTGGGGTTTGTAACCATGCACAATTTCAAATGGACTCTTACCCGTAGACCTATTGACCGAGTCATTATATGCAAATTTAGCTCTAGGTAAGTACAAATCCCAGTTCCTAATGTTTTCACCAACAAGACACCTTAGCAGATTGCCTAAACTACGGTTCACTACTTCGGTTTGGCCGTCAGTCTGGGGATGATAGGCAGTTGAAAACTTAAGTTTCGTCCCTAACTTATGCCAAAGGGTTTTCCAGAAATAGCTGGTGAACCGAACATCCCTATCTGAAACAATGGTCTTGGGTAGGCCATGGAGTCGAACTATCTCATTAAAGAACAGGGTGGCTACCTTAGACGCATCAAATGTTTGGGAACAAGGCAAGAAATGGGCCATCTTGGAAAATCGGTCTACTACAACACAGATAGAGTCATGCCTCCTCTGGGTCTTAGGCAAACCTAACACAAAGTCCATGCTCACATCTTGCCAAGGACGATCTGGGACAGGGAGTGAGGTATAGAGGCCGGTGTTCTGTTTTCGCTGTTTGGCAACAGCGCAGGTTCGACACCTAGCCACAATGTGTGCTACATCTCTTTTTAAGCTAGTCCAGAAAAAATGGTCTTCAATAGCCAGGGTGGTCTTATCTTTTCCGAAATGGCCAGCTAAACCTCCAGCATGAGTTTCCCAAATCAAGAATTCCCTAAGAGAGGTTCTAGGGATGAAAAGCCTATTCTTAAAGAACAGAAAGCCATCTAAAAATGAATAATCCTTATGTTCACTAGATGGTCCTTGAGTTAGATCCTGGTATACAGTCTTGAAATCCGGACACGACTCATATTCTTCTTTGATTTGCTCAAACCCTATGACTTCAGCCCTAACAGAATTCAACAACAAAGATCGACGACTAAGGGCATTAGCTACCTTATTTTCAGATCCAGCCTTATGCTTCAAAACAAAAGTATAGGACTGGATATACTCTACCCACTTAGCATGCCTAGGGTTAAGCTTCTTCTGAGAATTCAAGAATCTAAGAGCCTCATGGTCCAAAAATAGCACAAATTCTTGCGGTAGTAAATAATGTCTCCAGTAACGCAAAGCTTGCACTACCGCGTAAAATTCCTTATCATAGGTAGAATACCTAAGCTTAGCATCATTAAGTTTTTCACTAAAGAATGCTACGGGATGGTTCTCTTGGCTTAGGACTCTACCTATACCTACTCCTGAAGCATCACAGGCAACCTCAAATACCTTTGAAAAGTCCGGTAGTCTCAAAATGGGTGCCTGGGTCATCCTATCCTTAAGATCTAGGAAGGCTTTATGGGCTGCTTTGGTCCACTGAAATTCTCCCTTCCTGATGCAGTCTGTGATAGGAGCAACTACGGTACTAAACCCCTTGATGAATCGCCTATAGAAGGTAGCCAAGCCATGGAAACTTCTGACTTCATGCACACTGGTCGGCTCTGGCCATTCTACTATGGACCTAATCTTTTCAGGATCGGCAGCCACGCCGTCAGGGGTTACAACAAATCCAAGGAAGATAATCCTACTGGTCATAAATTCACACTTCTTGAGATTACCGTAGAGACTATCATTCCTCAAAACTTGACAGACTTGTCTAAGGTGGCCTAGGTGATCTGCAGGGGTCTTACTATAGATCAGGATATCATCAAAATAGACCACTACAAACTTCCCTATGAAAGCTCTAAGTACCTGGGTCATAATCCTCATGAAAGTACTAGGGGCATTGGACAACCCAAAAGGCATAACAACCCATTCATAGAGACCATCCTTAGTTTTGAAGGCTGTTTTCCACTCATCCCCTGGTCTAATCCTAACCTAATGATAGCCGCTCTTGAGATCAATTTTAGAAAAAACCATGGCACCAGCCATCATATCAAGCATGTCATCTAGTCTAGGGATGGGGAACCTATACTTGATTATGATTTTATTGATGGCACGACTATCAACACACATCCTCCACGTGCCATCCTTCTTCGGGGTTAGAAGTGCAGGGACTGCACAAGGACTAAGACTCTCTCTAATGAACCCCTTCCTCAACAATTCGCCAACCTGCTTTTGCAGTTCTTTATGCTCAGATGGATTCATCCTATAATGGGGCAAGTTGGGTAAAGTAGCTCCTGGGACTAAATCTATGGAATGCTGAATATCCCTAAGAGGTGGAAGGTGGTCTGGCAGATCCTCGAGAAAAACATCCTCAAATTCTTCTAATAAAGGCTTAACTTCCTGAGGAGGCTCTGAGGGTGTAGGAGTCCTAAGTTCCTTAGCAGTCAACATCCAAATAGGTGAACCACTATGAATTTCTTGTTCTAGATCCTTGGCACTAATTAGGTTCACTCCAGTCTTCATTTCCCTAACCTTACTGGTTCCTTTAGCTACCTTGTCCTTAGGAGGGACTGAATGAATTGTGATTTTCTTCCCATTGAAACTAAAGACACAGGTGTTGGATTTCCTAAGAGGGTGGCATCATGATCATACAACCAAGGTCTTCCAAGAATTATACTGCTCACCCCCATGGGCAAGACATCACACCAAATCTTCTCTTGATAGGATTGCATTTGGATTTGGACCTGACATCTAGACTGGATGGGTATAGAGGTAGAGTCTACCCAAGAAACCTTATAGGGGTTGGGGTGGGGGACTGGGGTTAAGCCTAACATTTTGACAGTGCTAGTAGAAATGGCATTTACACAGCTCCCACTATCTATGATGATTTTACAAACCTTATCCCCTAGTTTAAGGAAAGTCTGTAGGATGTTAGTCCTATGCCAGTCTTCCTGAACTTTAGTCTGGGACAGGATGCATCTCACAACCCCTAAGTGGTCAGACTCAGTGGATTCTTCCTCTCCTTCATACTCATCAACCAAATTCATTCCGGCCTCATAAACTTCTTCTTCAAACTCCTCATTAGGCTCGGAATTCTCTTCTCCTCCCTCTTCTATATATAGGGATCTACAAGGGCACTGGCTAGAAACATGACCTACCTTATGACACTTAAAACAAGCTATGGCTGTGCACTGACTGGAGATATGACCGGGCTTCTGGCACTTAAAACAGACGATACTAGGGGTTCTCTGGGTGTCAGGTGCCTTACCTTTGTCCATGGGCCTAGGGGTGGGGATACCCTGATTAGGCTTGCTAGGGGTAACCTGGCTAGGTCCATTTCTTGGGATTGGGGCACTAACCCTAGATGGCATGGGTCCTCTCTGAAACTTCTCAGTGTTCAGTGCAATCTGATAGGCTTGGTCTAGGTCAGTAACCTCTCTCAGAAATAACTCTCTCTTAATATCTTCCATAAGTCCAGCCCTAAATCTAGACAAAGTGACCTCATGGGCTTCACTCACATCACATCTCATCAGGTATTCATCAAAGGTGGTTATGTAGTCTGAAACAGATCGGTTCCCTTGTTTCAAAGTCTGCCATTGGTCTAACAGATTTTGCTGGTATGAAATGGGTAGGTACTTGTCTCTAAGTTTCTCTTTCATACCCTGCCAAGTGGTTATGGGCTCTACATTTCGTCTTCTAGTGGTCAGCTCAATGTTCCCCCAGTATAACCTAGCTTGACGTATTAATTTCATCTTGGCAAACTTGAATTTCCTCTCCTCAGACATGGCATACCACTCAAAGTACTGGTCCATCTCACCCTCCCAATCAGAATACACCTTAGGATTTAGGCTACCATCAAAAGTGGGTGCATCTAACTTGATGTTTCGAATGAACCTATCATCTCTATCCTCAGGTTCTGGGTCAGGCCTCCTATGATTAGGTTCAGGATCTCGGTATAAAGGTCTTCTAGGCTCTTGGTGTGGGTGAGGTTGAGGTACATTAAAATCTGGGTCAGGAGTCCAGTTCCGATGCCTAGGTTCCTCTAGCACTTGGACTCGATCCCTAAGCTGGGCAAAAACCTCATGGACTTGTTCTTTAAATTGGGCAACAGTGGTAGTCACATCCTGACTCAGTTTGTTCATACTCTCAGTAAGAGCTCTAACCATGGCTTCTAAATCAGGTTGGGTTTGACCAGGTTGGTAGGGCACTCCATTCCGGGTAGACATGATGCAAGCAAACACACAAAATGAGACTCAACTGAACGACTACGGGCTAACTAGACCTAGAGCCCAAACTAGATGCCCAATCAGAGTGGCAAGCTAGCTTGTAGTAACTCAGGACTCAGCCAGGCAGGTGTAAGGGGAGTGTTAGGTCCCTGAATGCCAATCCTAGACACCAATCAGAGATTGGCCAGGTAGGCGGACCAGCACACAAGTCCTTCGGGATGGAATCCCTGAACCACCGTTCTAGACACTGAGTACAAAGCACACATAGAGTAACCAGACAAACTGACTCAACACTAGTCTTGACCCGACTTGTTGATGTCCCTAGCCCACTAGGGCAAATTAGGTCTAATCAATTTTAGATTAAAGGCTTAGGTTCGAATGAAGGGGTGGTGGTTTTTGGGCTAAGGAGAGGTTATCAACTCCTCCCCTTATCTTAGATGCTCAAATGCCCTTAAGGTGAATTAAGAGATGAACACTCAAAAATAATTGGATTGTAGAACACAAAAATAGAGTTGCAGTAATTTAATTCTCAGAAATTGTACGGAAACCAATAAATCATGAAAAAATTATGCAAATTAGTTTCAATTATACTGGTTCTAGAAAAACAAAAATCACTGAATTTGGTGTTACCTAAAGTGAGAAATAATTCCTGCAACAAGGTAATTACGGGCTGAAAACAAAGCACTTCCCCGTTTACAATTTCTGCTACGAAGTTGTAACCCAACGGATCCCCTACACGCCCTAGGAACATCCCATGGAATGGGAAGAGGAGGTTTGCACCTCGCTACATTCCTAGGACCGGATGTCCTGGGGAGTCTACTTCGAGCAGACAAAGTAAAAAGAGAGGGACTCAAACAAGCAATCAAACAGAAACCCTAAACAGGGCTCTGATACCAAAAATGATGCAGAACAAAGAACAAAGAAGCGTATGCGGAAGTAAAAATTAAGATTAATTCTTTTTTTTTTATATTTCAGAAATTGGCTTTGACTCAAAGTAAAGTTAAACTAAGTTGAAGGAAACTAGGTAATGATTGAAAGCACAATTTAGAAAAACTAGGTTATCAGAGTAGTTCAGAAGTAACGGATCGCTGGGGGTTGAGAAACTCCCAGACCTAGGGTTTCACTCTGAACTTTCAACAGGACAGAAATAGAGAGGAGAGATGGGTTACCAACCAGACAGTGATCTTCACAGAATTTGGGTGGAAGAACTCTCTCGGGTAGATTGTTGGATCCTCGGATTCGGCTATCTTCGCAATGGATCCTCCAATACTGGTCTCGTGGCTGGGTCGGCTTCTCCTGGACTCAAGATCTGGGAAGAAGAAAAACAAGTGATGGATTCAGAGACTCGGGGAAGGATTTACCAGTGCGAAGAGCTTGAAGGCTGATGTCGCTGAGATCCGAATTCTCTTGAAGGCTGATTCGACTCCCTCTGGAAAGAGCTTTGGATCTGAAGTATCCGGACTGTAGCTGGATGCTGGTGGTCGACCTGGACTTGGAGAGAGAGGCCGTGAGAAGTGGGATAGGCTAGGGATTGGTGGAAAGAAAAGAATGATGGGCGGCTAGGGTTTGGGAGTGGAGTGGCTAACCTAGGGTTTGGGTTTTGGAGATCTCACACCTCCTCAAAGTTCCTGGGGAACCCGGATTTACTCCCTCACGGAGCTCAACACCTGGATGCAAGTGCGGAAGAGAGAAAACACAAAGTTTGCTCACAAAAAAATTTGGTTTCATTCATCTGATTGATTTAAACTTACAAGAGGGGTTTAATTTATAAGGCTTTACAAGGGAGTAGGGTTTTACATCTTCCCATGTGGGACTAAATGAGGGGATCTACAAATCAGGATAATCCATACACATATGGTCGGCCAAGGTACCAAAAAAATTTGATTAGGGTTATAAAAGGCAGGTAGATGGCGCCTCTTTGCTTGGATCTTCAAGAGAATTTTTTTCCTTCCATGGATCAACTCTTTTGGACTCCTTTTCTTCCTCCCTAAGTCAAGGTCCTTCCCATCTTTGTTTTGGATTTTTTTTTGGCAGGTAGTGGGCGCCTCCTTGAAGTTCTCTCCAAGAGAATTTCTTCCCATTCTTACTTTGGTTCTTTTGGGAAAGTCTTGGCCGCCCCCTTGATTTGTGGACTCCTGGTGGATTTCTCCTCATCTGGCGCATGAGAGAAGGAAGCTGCTATCTGTGGAGTGGGGACCAAAGGCTGCTGGATGTAGATATGGCGCCCCCTGGACTCAGGCGTATGGCTGGGAGTGTGGTGCCCACTTGCTAGGCCTTGGGAGAAAATGTAACACCCCAGGTTGAAACCCTAGTCCACTACCGAGTCAACATGACTCAACAAAATAAAATGCAGGTAATGTAGACTCTAGCTAAATTGAGTTGATCTAGTCAACTCTTATTACAAACCAAAAACCCTAATTCTTTGGGCAAGGTTAATCAGAGATCCAGATGGAGCTCTGAAGTCTTCTTCTGAGTCTGGTGCCCGCACCACTTTCCCTTTTCCAAATAATCCCAGGTTTCATCGATTCTCATCCCGCATCAATTTTGGTATCAGAGCGAGTTGTGGATTAGGGTGTGCTCCATTTTTCGAACTCGACGGAGTCGAGTTCTTCACGGTCGAGGAGAATGATGGAGATCCAGGGCAGGTTCGGGTATTTTTCCATTTTTCTCTTATTTTCTTGCATTTTTTTTATTTTTCCTATTCCCGCTATTCCACTTATTCCTGCTATTCCACCTTTATCCCGATCTTATTCTTGATTTATTCCTACACTATTCAATATTCTCCCGTGAATTTTTTTTAAAACTTCCGAACCCTAGCCGCCACCCCCTCCAGCCCCAGATCCGGGCTGCCCGACCCCCGACCGCCCTCGCCGGACCGCCGCCGATGCTCACTGGCCCCCGCCATCGCCGGAGAAGCCGCTGTCGTCGCCCATGCCCGTGGGAAGTTGAACAGACGCTAAGGCGTCCGCCTGCCATGGCCCACGGCCACCGCTGTCCCCGCCACTGCCAGCCTGCTGCCCGCCGCCGTTCCCGCCGCACGCCGGCCCTCGCCCGGCCGCTGGTGGGGTCCGCCACCACCCACGCACTTGAAAAGATGAATAGACGCGGGAGGCATCCATCCGCCCACATGTGCCCCTGCGCCGCCACCACCGTTGCCGCTTGCCGCCACCGCCCGCACGTCCGCCGGCCACCATCCCGCCGACCCCGGCCTCCCCCGCCGTCCAACGGCCACGCCAGCGCTCTGAGGTCTCCCACAGCCGTGAGAGACCAAACGGCAAGCCCTGGGGCGTGCCGGGCCATTCTTGTGCCGCCTCGCCCGTAGCCCGCCGCCAGCCATCCACCGCTCATGTTCGCCGGCCCGTCTGCCACCCGCTTCCCGATTGTCCGTTGGTGCCTTGCCGGAGACCATTCTTCCCTTCCACGACCGTGAGATGGAGTTGCACGGATTTCAGAGCATTCCAATTTTCAGAGCAGCATGCTTTTTGGAGCAGATCATCAAGCCGACATGCTTCTCAGAGCAAATCAGCACCATTTTTGATGCAACATGAATTTTGATATAATTTATTTGCCTTTTTTAGTTTTCTTGGAGGCTAAGTAACTGAGGGTTTTGGTTTTTCTATATAAAGGCCCCCTCTCCCCTGTAATAGTTAGAGAGAGATTTGATATAGATTTTTGGGTTTTCCATTGGTTCTGGTTCTGGTTCTGGGCTGAGGCCCGTTTGCCTTCGTTCCCTACTTTGTGGATGATGGGTTCGTTAGGGGGTGTGAGAGTCCTACTTTGTAGATGATGGATTCGAGCACCCTAGTTATCCCCTTTCTCGTCTTCTTTATCCCCCGTGTCCTTTGAGAGTCATCCTAGCGCATCTATGTGAGAGCCCTGCTATGTGCATTATGGGTTCGATGAGAGCTCAGGGTAGCTAGTGCTGTGACCCTTCGGGAGGGTAGCTTTATGCTCAGGGTAGCTGGTGCTGTGATCCTTCAGGAGGGTAGCTTTAGGCTTTGACCCCTTAATTTCTGTGTGCGTCCCCCACTAGATTGAGTTTTAGGGTCATGAGTTCCACTTCCCGGTCCCCTATCTTCATCCTTCCTGCGCCACATCCACCCAGAAAATTGAAAACAAAAGAGATCAGCTATCTTAGGATTTTAGTGTCAGTATGCCCTAGTCCCGGGAGGCTTCTTAGCACTCCCATGGTCCTAGTTTGTTAGGTGTCTTTCCCTTTTCCAAATAATCCCGGGTTTCATCGATTCTCGTCCCACATCAATTTTGGTATCAGAGCGAGTTATGGATTAGGGTGTGCTCCATTTTTGAACTCGATAAAGTCGAGTTCTTCGTGGTCGAGGAGAATGATGGGGATCCAGGGTAGGTCCGGGTATTTTTCCATTTTTTTCTTATTTTCTTGCATTTTTTTTACTTTTCCTATTCCCGCTATTTCAATTATTCCTGCTATTCCTCCTTTATCCTGATCTTATTCCCGATTGATTCCTACACTATTCCATCTTCTCCCGTGAATTTTTTTTAAAACTTCCGAACCCTAGCCGCCACCCCCTCTAGCCCCATATCCGGGCTGCTCGACCCCCGGCCACCCCCGCCGGACCGTCGCCGACGCTCACCGGCCTCCGTAATTGCCGAAGAAGCCGCCGCCGCTGCCCACGCCTGTGGGAAGACGAACGGACGCGAAGGCATCTGCCCGCCATAGCCAACGATGGCCGACGCGTCGCCGCCACCAACCTACTGCCCGCCGCCGTTCCCGCCGCCCGTCGACCCTTGCCCAGTCGCCGGTGGGTTCCGCCGCCACCCACACCTGTGGGAAAACGAATGTACGTGGGAGGCATCCATCCACCCATGTGCGCCCCTGCGCCGCCACTGTCATTGCCGCCAGTCGCCATCGCCCGCACGTCCACCAGCCACCATCTGATGCAGAACAAATAAAGGGATGCGATGCGGAAGTAAATTAAGATTAACTAATTTTTTTGTTGTTTTTATAGGTTTGTAGAAGTTGGCTTCAAATCAAAGAAAAGTTAACCTAACATTGAAAGATACTAATATGATAATTGAAAGCACAATTTTAAGGAAACTAAATTATCAGAGTAGTTTAGAAGCAACGGATCGCTGGGGGTTGAGAAACTCCCAGACCTAGGGTTTCACTCCGAGCTTTCAACAAAACAGAAATAAAGAGAAGGGAAGGTTTATCTAACCAGACAATGATCTTCACAGATTTTGGTGGAAGAACTCTCCCGAGCAGATTGTTGGATCCTCGGAGTCGGATATCTTCGTAATGGATCCTCCAATACTGGTCCTTTGGCGGGTTGGCTTCTCCTGAACTCAAGATCTGGAAGAGAAGAAAAACAATTGATGGAATCAGAGAGTCAAGGAAAAGATTTACCAGGTTGATGAACTTGAAGATCGAAATTGCTGAAAACTGGATTCTCCTAGATGCTGATGTGATTTTCCTTGGAACTTGCTCTGGATCTGAAGTAGCCTGACTGGATCTGGATGAAGGTGGACGGCCTGGACTTGTAGAGAGAGAGAGGCCGTGGGAGATGGATGGATCTAGGGTTTGGTGGATGGAAAATAATGAAAGGTGGCTAGGGTTTTGGAATTTCAAGTGGCTAACCTAGGGTTTTGGATAAAGATGAAGATCTCTCACCTCCTCAAGGCTCCAATGGAACCCGGATTACCCCCTCACGGAGCTCAACACTTAGAATAGTGCGGAAGAAGAGAAACCTAGGTCACTCAACACAAGAGAATAGCAAAAATAATTTTTCTTCATTGATTTTTTAAAGTTACAAAGAGAGGTCTATTATATAGACCTAAAATTTTCTCCTAGCTTGTACAAATTCCCATGTGGGACTAAACTCTTCCAACCCCTAGATTAGGTAGAAAATCCTCTCCCTTGGCCGACCAAGAGTCCAAAAAAAATTGGGACGGCCATAAAGGAATTGTTTTGGAACTTTTATGGCACCTCCTTTGGAGTTGGATTTGGATTTGGAGTCCTCTTCTTCTTATGGTATTTCTTCTTTTCTTCCACTCCAAGTTAAGCTCTTTGATTTTGATTTGAACTTTAATTAGGAGTAGGTTGGATGTCCTTCTTTGATTTCTTCTCCAAGAGAAGTTTTCTTCTTCTTTGCTTAGGTAAATTAGGCAGGTGTGGGCGCCTCCTTTAATTTAGCCTCCAATTTGATTTTTTCTTCTTTGGATGTGGGGACCATGACACTGGGATGCCTCTATGGCGCCTCCTGGACTCTGGCGTGTGCTCGGAGTGTGGCTGGGCGTGTGGCTTGGAGTGTGGCCTCCACTTGCTTGAACCTTGAGTTGATTGGAAGAGAAATGTGGCACCATTTTGGACCAAATTGAAACCACATTGGGACTTGCACCGAGTCAACATGACTCAACAAAATTTAAATGGTGACTCAAGAAATAAATAAAATAAATAAACTGGTTGACCAGGTCAACCTTTATTACAAACCCTAATTTCTCGGGCAATGTCAATCAGAGATCCAAATGGAGCTCTGAAGTCTTCTTCTGAGTCTGGTGCCCGCACCAATTCTCCCAGGGTGGGAGGAACTCGACCCTGTCGAGTAAGGCTCAAGTTGGCTCTGGTATCTCTCCAAGAGGTCTGGGTCCAATTCTTGTAATTCTTCTCGGGAGATCCAAGAGTCATCAGAATCTGGCCTTCCTTGCCAGCGGACCAGGTACCTTTGGTATCCTCGATTACGAGTAGAGATAACCTGATCATCCAGGATCTTTTCAATCTGCTCTTTCCTCACAGGCCAGTTTGTTGGTGGACACACAGGTCGGGATCACTCTCAATGATAGGGTTAGGCTCAAAAGGCTCACTAGGAATCACAGCTGGCTCCCTGTACTCTACTAAGTCTGTAATGTTGAAAGTAGAGCTAATGCCTAGTTCTGGAGGCAACTCGAGCACATAGGCATTGGATCCTACTCTCTTTACCACACTAAATGGTCCAGCTCCCCTAGCATGTAACTTTCTAACGGTTCCAGGAGGAAACCGTTCAGGCCTTAACCTAATCATCACATAGTCTCCCTCAACAAAAGATTTGACTCGTCTTTGAGTATCAGCCAACTTCTTATAAGTTTCATTACTTAAATTTATTTTGGCATGAATTTCTTTATGCAAGTCTTTTATATGCTGTGCAAAATTCTCAGCAGATTCGGAGACTCGAGTGTGGACAGATAAAGGGACTAGGTCAAGAGGTGTGTGAGGTTTGTACCCATGTACAATTTCAAATGGACTCTTACCCGTAGACCTATTGACCGAGTCGTTGTACGCAAATTCTGCCCTTGGTAGGTATAAATCCCAATTTCTGGTATTTTCACCAACAAGACATCTCAGCAGATTTCCTAGGCTACGGTTCACTACTTCAGTTTGGCCATCAGTTTGGGGATGATAGGTAGTTGAAAACTTAAGTTTTGTCCCTAACTTATGCCAAAGGGTCTCCAAAAGTAACTGGTGAACCGGACATCCCTATCTGAAACGATTGTCTTAGGTAGGCCATGGAGTCTAACTATCTCATTGAAGAAAAGTGTGGCTACCTTAGACGCATCAAAAGTTTGGGAACAAGGCAAGAAGTGGGCCATTTTAGAGAATCGGTCGACTACGACACAGATAGAATCATGTCTCCTCTGGGTCTTAGGTAAACCTAACACAAAATCCATACTCACATCTTGCCAAGGACGATCTGGGATAGGGAGTGGGGTATAAAGGCCAGTGTTTTGTTTTCGCTGTTTGGCAACAGCGCAGGTTCGACATCTAGCTACAATATTAGCTACATCCCTTTTCAAGCTAGGCCAGAAAAAGTGGTCTTCAATAGCTAGAATGGTCTTGTCTTTTCCAAAATGGCCAGCTAAACCTCGAGCATGGATTTCCCAAATCAAAAATTCCCTAAGAGAAGTTCTAGGGATGCAAAGCCTATTTTTGAAGAACAAAAAACCATCTACAAGGGTATAATCCTGGTGATTACTAGACGGTCCTTGAACTAGATCCTGATACACAGTCATGAAATCCGGACAAGACTCATATTCCTCTTTGATTTGCTCAAACCCTATGACCTCAGTTCTAACAGAAGTTAATAACAGAGATCGGCGACTAAGGGCATCAGCTACCTTATTCTCAACTCCAGCCTTATGTTTCAGGACAAAAGTATAGGACTGGATATATTCTACCCACTTAGCATGCCTAGGGTTAAGCTTCTTTTGGGAGTTCAGAAATCTAAGAGCCTCATGGTCCGAAAATAGTACAAATTCCTGCGGTAGCAAATAATGTCTCCAGTAACGCAAAGCTTGCACCACCGCATAAAATTCCTTATCATAGGTAGAATACCTAAGCTTAGCATCATTAAGTTTTTCACTAAAGAATGCTATGGGATGATTCTCTTGGCTTAGGACTCCACCTATTCCTACACTTGAAGCATCACAGGCAACCTCAAATACTTTAGAAAAATCGGGTAATCTCAGAATGGGTGCCTGGGTCATTTTATCCTTAAGATCTAGGAAGGCTTTATGGGCTGACTTAGTCCAATGAAATTCTCCCTTCCTAATACAATCAGTGATTGGAGCAGCTAAAGTACTAAACCCCTTGATGAATCGCCTATAGAAGGTAGCCAAGCCATGGAAACTTCTAACTTCATGCACATTGGTTGGCTCTGGCCAGTCTACTATGGACTTAATCTTCTCAGGATCGACCGCCACGCCGTCAGGGGTTACTACAAAACCAAGAAAGATAACTCTACTAGTCATGAATTCACACTTCTTAAGATTACCGTAGAGTCTCTCATTCCTCAAAACTTGGCAGACTGCTCTAAGGTGGTCTAGGTGATCTGTTGGGGTCTTACTATAGATCAGGATGTCATCAAAATAGACCCCACATATTTTCCTATGAAAGCTCTAAGTACCTGGGTCATAATTCTCATGAAAGTACTAGGGGCATTGGACAACCCAAAAGGCATAACAACCCATTCATAAAGACCATCCTTAGTTTTGAAAGCAGTTTTCCATTCATCCCCGGGTCTAATCCTAACCTGATGATAGCCGCTTTTGAGATCAATCTTAGAAAAAACCATTGCACCAGCCATCATATCAAGCATGTCATCTAGTCTAGGGATGGGAAACCTATACTTGATTGTAATTTTATTGATGGCACGACTGTCAACACACATCCTCCACGTGCCATCTTTCTTTGGGGTCAGTAAGGCTGGGACTGCACAAGGGCTAAGACTTTCTCTAATAAACCCCTTCCTCAATAATTCTCCAACCTGCTTTTGCAGTTCTTCATGCTCAGATGGATTCATCCTGTAATGGGGCAAGTTGGGCAAAGTCGCTCCTGGGATTAGATCTATGGCATGCTGGATATCCCTAAGAGGTGGAAGGTGGTCTGGCAAATCCTCGGGAAAGACATCCTCAAATTCTTTTAACACAGGTTTAACTTCTTGAGGAGGCTCTGAGGGTTCCGAAGTTCTAAGTTCCTTAGCAGTCAACATCCAGATGGGTGAACCACTATTAATTTCTTGTTCTAGATCCTTAGCACTGATTAGGTTCACTCCAGTTTTCATCTCCTTAACCTTACCGGCTCCTTTAGTTACCTTGTCCTTAGGGGGAACTGAATGGATCGTAATCTTCTTCCCATTGAAACTAAAGACACAGGTATTGGATTTTCCTAAGAGGGTGGCATCATGATCATACAACCAAGGTCTTCCGAGAATTATACTGCTCACCCCCATGGGTAAAACATCGCACCAAATCTTTTCGTGATAAGATTGCATTTGGATTTGGACTTGACATCTAGATTGGATGGGTATGGAGGTAGAATCTACCCAAGAAACCTTATAGGGGTTGGGATGGGGAACTGGGATTAAGCCTAACATCTTGACAGTGCTAGTAGAGATGGCATTTACACAGCTCCCACTATCTATGATGATCTTACATACCTTATCCCCTAATTTAAGAAAAGTCTGTAGGATGTTAGTCCTACGCCAATCCTCTTGAACTAGATTCTGGGATAGGATGCATCTTACAACTCCTAATTGGTCAGATTCATTGGGTTCCTCCTCTCCTTCATACTCCTCAACCAAATTCATTCCGGCCTCATAAACTTCTTCTTCAAATTCCTCACTGGGCTCGGAATTATCATTCTCTCCCTCTTCTATGTAAAGGGATCTCCGTGGGCACTGGCTAGCAACATGACCTACCTTATGACACTTGAAACAGGCTATGGCAGTACACTGACTAGAAATGTGACCTGGTTTCTGACACTTAAAACAGGTGATATTTGAACTAGGGGTTCTCTGGGTGTCAGGTGCCTTACCTTTGTCCATGGGCCTAGGGGTAGAAGTACCCTGAAAAGGTTTACTAGGGATAACTTGACTAGGTCCATTCCTTGGGATTGGGGCACTAACCCTAGAAGGTATAGGTCCTCTCTGAAATTTCTCAGTGTTCAGTGCAATCTGGTAGGCTTGGTCTAGATCAGTAACCTCTCTCAGAAATAGTTCTCTCTTGATATCTTCCCTCAGTCCAGCCCTAAATCTAGACAAAGTGACTTCGTGGGCTTCACTCACATCACATCTCATTAGGTATTCATCAAAAGTAGTTATGTAGTCTGAGACAGATCGGTTTCCTTGTTTCAGGTTTTGCCATTGGTCTAACAGGTTTTGCTGGTATGAAATGGGTAGGTATTTATCTCTCAGTTTTTCTTTCATACCCTGCCAAGTGGTTATGGGCTCAACATTCCGTCTCCTAGTGGTTAGCTCAATGTTCCCCCAGTATAACCTAGCTTGATGCACTAATTTCATCTTGGCAAACTTGTATTTCCTCTCCTCAGACATAGCATACCACTCAAAGTATTGGTCCATCTCACCCTCCCAATCAGAATACACCTTAGGGTTCAGACTACCATCAAAAGTGGGTGCATCTAATTTGATGTTCCTGATGAACCTATCATCTCTATCTTTAGGCTCTGGGTCAGGCCTCCTATGATTAGGTTCAGGATCTCTATATAAAGGCCTTCTAGGCTCCTGATGTGGGTGAGGCTGAGGCACATTAAAATCGGGGTCAGGAGTCCAATTCCGATGTCTAGGTTCTTCAAGTACTTGGACTCGGTCCCTAAGTTGGGTAAGATCCTCATGAATTTGTGCGCTAAACTGGGCCACAGTGTTTGTCATATCCTGATTCATTTTAGCCATACTTTCAGTAAGAGTTCTGATCATGGCCTCTAAATCAGGTTGGGTTTGACCAGGTTGATATGGCACTCCGTTTCTGGTAGACATGATGATTCAAGCAAGCACACAAAATGAGACTAGACTAACTCGACTACTGGATCACTAGACCTAGAGTCCAAACTAGATGCCCAATCAGAGTGGCAAGCTAGCCTGTAGTAACTCAGGACTCAGCCAGGCAGGTGTAAGGGGAGTGTTAGGTCCCTGATCGCCAATCCTAGACACCAATCAGTGATTGGCCAGGTAGGCGGACCAGCACACAAGCCCTTCGGGACGTAGTCCCTGAGCCACCGTTCTAGACACTGAGTGCTAAGCACACACAGAATAACTCAGCAAACTGACTCAACACTAGCCTAGACCCGACCAATTGGTGTCCCTAGCCCACTAGGGCAAATTAGGTCTAACTGATTTTAAATTAGGTCTAGGTTCGAATGATTGGATGGTGGTTTTGGGCTAAGGAGAGGTAATCAACTCCTCCCCTTATCTTAGATGCTCAATTGCCCTTAAGTAAATTATGAGATGATCACTCCAAAAAAGAATTGAATTGCAGAACACAAAAAACAGAGTTGCTGTATTTTAATTCTCAGAGTTTTTACCGAAACCAATAAATCGCAGAAAAATTATGGAAAATAGGTTCAATTATACTGGTTTCAACGAAGCAAACATCATGCAATTCGGGGTTTTATGCAGGGAGAAATAATTCAGATAACAGGGCAATTATGGGCTGCAACTAGATTGTCTTCCCCGTTTATAATCCCTGCTACGAAGTTATAACCCAATGGATCCCCTACACGCCCTAGGAACACCCCGTGGAATGGGAGGAGGAGGCTTGCGCCTCGCTTAGTTCCTAGGACCGGACGTCCTGGGGAGTCTACTTCGAGCAGACAAAATAAAAAGAGATCAATCAAAGCAAGCAAGCAAATCAGAAACCCTAGACTGGGCTCTGATACCAAAAATGATGCAGAACAAATAAAGGGATGCGATGCGGAAGTAAATTAAGATTAACTAATTTTTTTGTTATTTTTATAGGTTTGTAGAAGTTGGCTTCAAATCAAAGAAAAGTTAACCTAACATTGAAAGATACTAATATGATAATTGAAAGCACAATTTTAAGAAAACTAAATTATCAGAGTAGTTTAGAAGCAACGGATCGCTGGGGGTTGAGAAACTCCCAGACCTAGGGTTTCACTCCGAGCTTTCAACAAAACAGAAATAAAGAGAAGGGAAGGTTTATCTAACCAGACAATGATCTTCACAGATTTTGGTGGAAGAACTCTCCCGAGCAGATTGTTGGATCCTCGGAGTCGGATATCTTCGTAATGGATCCTCCAATACTGGTCCTTTGGCGGGTTGGCTTCTCCTGAACTCAAGATCTGGAAGAGAAGAAAAACAATTGATGGAATCAGAGAGTCAAGGAAAAGATTTACCAGGTTGATGAACTTGAAGATCGAAATTGCTGAAAACTGGATTCTCCTGGATGCTGATGTGATTTTCCTTGGAACTTGCTCTGGATCTGAAGTAGCCTGACTGGATCTGGATGAAGGTGGATGGCCTGGACTTGTAGAGAGAGAGAGGCCATGGGAGATGGATGGATCTAGGGTTTGGTGGATGGAAAATAATGAAAGGTGGCTAGGGTTTTGGAATTTCAAGTGGCTAACCTAGGGTTTTGGATAAAGATGGAGATCTCTCACCTCCTCAAGGCTCCAATGGAACCCGGATTACCCCCTCACGGAGCTCAACACTTAGAATAGTGCGGAAGAAGAGAAACCTAGGTCACTCAACACAAGAGAATAGCAAAAATAATTTTTCTTCATTGATTTTTTAAAGTTACAAAAAGAGGTCTATTATATAGACCTAAAATTTTCTCCTAGCTTGTACAAATTCCATGTGGGACTAAACTCTTCCAACCCCTAGATTAGGTAGAAAATCCTCTCCCTTGGCCGACCAAGAGTCCAAAAAAAATTGGGACGGCCATAAAGGAATTGTTTTGGAACTTTTATGGCACCTCCTTTGGAGTTGGATTTGGATTTGGAGTCCTCTTCTTCTTATGGTATTTCTTCTTTTCTTCCACTCCAAGTTAAGCTCTTTGATTTTGATTTGAACTTCAATTAGGAGTAGGTTGGATGTCCTTCTTTGATTTCTTCTCCAAGAGAAGTTTTCTTCCTTCTTTGCTTAGGTAAATTAGGCAGGTGTGGGCGCCTCCTTTAATTTAGCCTCCAATTTGATTTTTTCTTCTTTGGATGTGGGGACCATGACACTGGGATGCCTCTATGGCGCCTCCTGGACTCTGGCGTGTGCTCGGAGTGTGGCTGGGCGTGTGGCTTGGAGTGTGGCCTCCACTTGCTTGAACCTTGAGTTGATTGGAAGAGAAATGTGGCACCATTTTGGACCAAATTGAAACCACATTGGGACTTGCACCGAGTCAACATGACTCAACAAAATTTAAATGGTGACTCAAGAAATAAATAAAATAAATAAACTGGTTGACCAGGTCAACATTTATTACAAACCCTAATTTCTCGGGCAATGTCAATCAGAGATCCAAATGGAGCTCTGAAGTCTTCTTCTGAGTCTGGTGCCCGCACCACCATCCCGCTGGCCCCGGCCTCCCCCGCTGTCCACCGACCACGTCGGCGCTCTGAGGTCTCCCACGGCCATGGGAGACCAAACGGCACGCCCTGGGGCATGCCGTGCCATTCTTGTGCCATCTCGCCCGTAGCCCGCTGCCAGCCATTCGCTGCTCGCCGTCCGCCATCCCGTCCACCACCCGCTTCCCGACCGTCCGCCACCTGCTTCCCGACCATCTGCTGGTGCCTTGCCAGAGACCGTTCTTCCCTTCCACGGCCATGAGATGGAGTTGCATAGATTTCAGAGCAGTCCAATTTTCAGAGTAGCATGCTTTCTAGAGCAGATCATCAAGCCGACATGCTTCTCAGAGCAAATCAGCACCATTTTTGATGCAACATGAATTTTGATGTAATTTATTTGCCTTTTTTAGTTTTCTTGGAGGCTAAGTAACTTAGGGTTTTGGTTTTTCTATATAAAGACCCCCTCTCCCCTGTAATAGTTAGAGAGAGGTTTGATATAGATTTTTGAGTTTTCCATTGGTTCCGGTTCTGGTTCTGGGCTGAGGCCCGTTTGCCTTCGTTCCCTACTTTGTGGATGATGGGTTCGTTTGGGGGTGTGAGAGTCCTACTTTGTGGATGATGGATTCGAGCACCCTAGTTATCCCCTATCTCGTCTTCTTTTTCCCCTCGTGTCCTTTGAGAGTCATCCTAGCGCATTTATGTGAGAGCCCTACTATGTGCATTATGGGTTCGATGAGATCTCAGGGTAGCTGGTGCTGTGACCCTTCGGGAGGGTAGCTTTATGCTCAGGGTAGCTGGTGCTGTGATCCCTCAAGAGGGTAGCTTTAGTCTTTGACCCCTGACTTTCTGTGTACGTCCCCCACTAGAGTGAGTCTTAGGGCCATGAGTTCCACTTCCCGGTCCCCCATCTTCATCATTCCTTCGCCAAATCCACCCAGAAAATTGAAAACAAAAAAGATCAGCTGTCTTAGGATTTTAGTGTCAGTATGCCCTAGTCCCGGGAGGCTTCTTAGCCCTCCCACAGTCCTAGTTTGTTAGGTGTCTTTCCCTTTTCCAAATAATCCCAGGTTTCATCGATTCTCGTCCCATATCAATTTTGGTATCAGAGCGAGTTGTGGATTAGGGTGTGCTCCATTTTTTGAACTTGACGGAGTCGAGTTCTTCGTGGTCGAGGAGAATGATGGAGATCCAGGGCAGGTCCGGGTATTTTTCCATTTTTCTCTTATTTTCTTGCATTTTTTTTATTTTTCCTATTCCCACTATTTCACTTATTCTTGCTATTCCACCCTTATCCCGATCTTATTCCCAATTTATTCCTACACTATTCCATCTTCTCCCGTGAATTTTTTTTAAAACTTCCGAACCTTAGCCGCCGCCCCCTCCAGCCCCAGATCCGGGCCGCCCGACCCACGGCCGCCCCCGCCGGACCGTCGCCGACGCTCACCGACCTCCACCATCGCTGGAGAAGCCGCCGCCGCTACCCACGCCTGTGGGAAGACGAACGGACGCGAAGGCGTCTGCCCGCCACAACCCATGACGATCGCTGCCGCCGCCGCCGGCTTGATGCCCGCCACCGTTCCCACCGCCCACCGGCCCTCGCCCGGCCATCGATGGGTTCCGCCGCCGCCCATGCCCGTGGGAAGACGAACGGATGCGGGAGGCGTCCGTCCGCCCACGTGCGCCCCTGCGCCGCCACCGCCGTTGCCGCCTGCCGCCACCGCCCGCACGTCCACCGGCCACCATCCCACCGGCCCCGGCCTCCCCCGCCATCCACCGACCACGCCGGCGCTCTGAGGTCTCCCACGGCCGTGGGAGACCAAACGGCACGCCTTGGGGCATGCCGTGCCATTCTTGTGCCGCCTCGCCCGTAGCCCGCCGCCAGCCGTCCGTCGCTCGCCGTCCGCCGGCCTGTCCACCACCCGCTTCCCGACCATTCGCTGGTGCCTTGCCAGAGACCGTTCTTCCCTTCCACGGCCGTGAGATGGAGTTGCACGGATTTCAAAGCAATCCAATTTTCATAGCAGCATGCTTTCCGGAGCAGATCATCTAGCCGACATGCTTCTTAGAGCAGATCAGCACCATTTTTGATGCAACATGAATTTTGATGTAATTTATTTTCCTTTTTTAGTTTTCTTGGAGGCTAAGTAATTAAGGGTTTTTGTTTTTCTATATAAAGGCCCCCTCTCCCCTGTAATACTTAGAAAGAGAGATTTGAAATAGATTTTTGGATTTTCTATTAGTTCCGGTTCTTGTTCTAGGCTGAGGCCCATTTGCCTTCGTTCTCTACTTTGTAGATGATGGGTTCGTTGGGGGGTATGAGAGTCCTACTTTGTGGATGATGGATTCGAGCACCCTAGTTATCCCATATCTCGTCTTCTTTGTCCCCTCGTGTCCTTTAAGAGTCATCCTAGCGCATCTATGTGAGAGCCCTGCTATGTGCATTATGGGTTCGATGAGAGCTCAGGGTAGCTAGTGCTGTGACCCTTCGGGAGGGTAGCTTTATGCTCAGGGTAGCTGGTGCTGTGATCCCTAAGGAGGGTAGCTTTAGGCTTTGACCCCTGACTTTCTATGTGTGTCCCTCGCTAGAGTGAGTCTCAGGGCCATGAGTTCCACTTCTCGGTCTCCCATCTTCATCCTTCCTTTGCCAAATCCACCCAGAAAAATGAAAACAAAAGAGATCAGCTGTCTTAGGATTTTAGTGTCAGTGTGCCCTAGTCCCAGGAGGCTTCTTAGCCCTCCCACGGTCCTAGTTTGTTCGGTGTCTTTCCCTTTTCCAAATAATCCCAGGTTTCATCGATTCTCGTCCCGCATCAAAGGATCACTAGCAATTTCTCTTTGATTAGAGTTTTCTTGATTTCTTAGAGAGATTCTTAGAGTGGGGATTGAGTTTTGGGTGGGATTACTGAGTGCTTACCTTCTGTTGAAGGTTTGGGACAGAGAGAACTAGGAGGGTCCTTATTTTCTGTTTCAACATTGCTGCAGTAGCTATTCTTCAAGGAGTTGAAGAAGGAGTCCTTGCTACCGACATTATTTCTAGAAAGGCTAGCACCTCGTAGGAAGGAGAAGGAGTCCCGTACCCCAGTGTGAACCACCCATAGAGGCAGCATGCTTGTGCTACTGGCAGAGCTCCGTAGTCGTCATTGCTATACTATCCTTTGCAGGTGATCGTCATTTCGTAGAGCGTCTCATTTCCAGAAGTAGTACCATGTAGAGCTGGTGCTGTCCTTGCTTGGAGTGTTATCATTTTGGTGGTGATTGTCACCTTCCAGGTATGGCATGCATTTCCTAACTATTTATCTTGGATTTTATACATACATTATTCCACATGTGATCAAGATCTGCATAGGGCAATGTTAATTAGATTAACATTCTTTGATAAAATGGTTTTTTCCCTTTTCGCTGCACCATGCATTTAGAAAAAGTTTTTTAATTTGCATTCTATTTCCCTACGCATTTTTTCCAACAGTGGTATCAGAGCATCCAGGTTGGATGCACATGTAGTTTAATGTTTTTGTATGAAATCGGATTGTTTTCCTTCACAAAGTACTTGGATTAAGGTAGATTCACCATGGTTGTCCGGTCATAGGAGAGAAGTATGGTTTAAAGACCATCTCTTCCCATTCCAAGGTGTTATCCTATGGTGTATAGGGGTGCTGCTACTTCACGACCTTATGAAGAAAAAAGTGAAGAATTTGATAGATTAAAATAGTTTTAATCTATGTTAGTAGATCATTGATATGTTTAGATAAGATCTAAAAGAATGTTTGATCTAATACTTTGAAAGGTTCAAGTGAAAAATTATGAACTTTGAAGTTTCCATCTTCTGCCCTGGTAGACGAGCCGACATGACCCATGCTTGAGTTGACTCAAGTCTATAGTCAGAACAACATGTTTTTGTTCTGTGTTCTGGATGAGCCGACTCATCTTCTACTTGAGTCGACTCGACCAGAAAACCCTGGAACAGTGAATTTCAAGTTCATGATTCATTTGATTTTTGAAATCATTTTAAAATTTAGGTTAATTGAAAATGTTTCAATTAGGATGATACACTTAATTAGGAATTAAGTTGCATAATTTTAAAATTTAGGATATGATTCTAATCTTATGTCATGATTGATAAACCATGGGTTGATTGGGTTAGCTAGAATTGGATCCTTAAATGGATTAGACCTAGGTTTAGATGAATGGATTAAATAGAGAAAAGACTAATCAAAAGTTGAATTAGGTCTCTCCTCCATAGATCTCTCTAATAGTTAGTTAGCTCAGTCCATACATCTAAATGGACTCGATTGATGGCTTCGTGGTGAGCCCGGATCTTTAGGTTAGTCTGATTGAGTCCGGTAAACCACTTAGTGCCTAAGGTAAGTTTGACATTGGTGATCAAGGTTCTTTGGGGCTAACTCTTACTTGGCCAACTCATGGTTGGTGTCTAAGGAAAGAGGCTTACTTGGCTTAACCCATCCCTTGATCTTACTTACCTGGCTAATGTGGTGAATCAGATCTGATTTGATTATCTACTTATTCGAGTTGACCCATGTCAACTAAGGTCAATCAGTCTGACTGGTTTATAGGTACCCATGGACCAATTTGATCTTGAAACCCTCTAAGTGTTTGGTGGGAGTTTTCTTGATCAAGGTCCATGTTTCTTTTTATATGTCACAAAGATTTAAATCCTCTAATTTATTAGGTCCATAAAAAGACTAAGTTATATGACAGCCTAAGTCTTAGCCTCCCATTAAGTTAGATTGGTAATGAGTCCATAAGCTGGGTGATCATCGATAGTTCCAAAGAATGGGTGGTCATCAAGCAAGTGGGATTGCCATTCAACATATGATGGCTCAGTGCAACTATCATAACACATGGTCAGGTGGGCCGGCCAAAGTCGGGCTTAATCATGGGTTAGTTAGAAGTATTGAATTCGATCATGTTAATGGTTGGACCTAACAAGGACTTTTAATAGGAGGCCCAAAGGCTGATTGTGAGGACCCCTGGGGCAAAATGATTACTAGGAATTGCTTGGAGAAGCAATTGGTATTGTACCTACCTTTAGATGCATTTGGGTTGGCCGGCCAAAGTAAGGCTCATGTGTAGTTTATTGGATCCTAGTGCCCGCCAAAGGATAAATGTTATTATTCGGATTGGAGTGTAGAGGCTACCAATCTGAATAAAATATTGGGACAAACCTTTAGACTAAAATCCATGTCTTTAGGATATTTAAAATAATTCATATACTGAAAGGTCTTGTTCTCCTTTTTTAGATAATGTTGACCACTTTATCGCTCCAATCATTATTGGATAATGACAAAGTTTCTGGACCCAACTTTGATAGCTGGTATCAAAAACTCAGGATAGTCATGGAGCACGAGTGGATCCTTTATGTGATAATGGATTCGGCACCTGAAATCCCAACCCCCAACACTTATGGCACTATCAGGGACACTTACCATAAGTGGATCTCTGACTGCACCACGGTGCATTGTATTATATTGGCTGCGATGAATGATGAGTTCAGTCACAAATTTGAGGAAGCCCAGCCAGAGAAGATTCTTCAAAGGTTGAAGGAGTCTTTTGGCACTCCGGATGATACAGAGAGATACCGGATCTCCTCCGCCATCTACAACACGCACAAGATGACACATATTCTAGCAAATAAGCATATGAACCCTAATATGCATAACTAAAGCATGATTAAAATAACAATTCGTTTACCTCACTTGTTCATGGGGTAAGGCCACAGTGGCACCCCAACACGTCATAGGAGATCCAATTGAATGGGAAGAGAGGGCTTTTAAACCTTACATAGCTCCTATGACCAGATGGCTAGGTAACTAACCCAATCCGAAGCAGTTACTAGGTGAAAGAATTATGCCCTGAAAGCCAATCACAGTTATTGTATCAGTGGTATTTTTGTATTCTCTCAACTCAAGATTGATATTAATAAAAGGCATTTCTTGATTCATCATATTGCATCATCTAATCAAGATTATGATGAACCCCATAGATTAGGGTAATAGAATTAGGATTATGATGGAGATTATAACAGTGAGATCTAAGTTCCTATAAACCCTAATCTAAAATGTATCTAGTCATAGGATCATCAATTCGGAGATCGATATTTTTGAAAAGACTAGCACTTCCTATATATGCCCGATAGAGAGGGTGGTTGGTCTAATAGCCATTTATGTAGGAACACTAATACAAGGATGTTGGTGCTTATTAGGATATGAGTTCACTGAACTGATTCACATTGAGAACATCTTATGGAGGTCTTCTACTTGTTAAAAGATGGTTCTCATAGTGGGAGTTGTGCAAGTGATCCTTAGACCTAAGATCACCATGGTTCCTTATGCACATAAAGCCATGTTTTGGTTCATACTCATTCATGACAAAGAGTCTGTTACCTAGTTGGCCAACCCAAGAGGGGGGGTGAATTGGGTTTGAAAACTTTTTTCACAAATATGTACTCTTAAAAAATCTTAGTGTGGTGAGTGAGGTAAATCGGGAATTAAATGCGGAAGCGAAAGAAAGAACACAAACAAACCAATCACAAATACCTCGAGTTTTATAGTGGTTCGGAGCAACCCAGCTCCTACATCCACTATCCAAGATACCACTTGGGATTTCTACTATATTCATCATGGAATATAGCCGATTTGTTTTACACCGAGCTCACAAACCAAAACCCAATCTTGGTTTTACACCGGGATCACCAAGAACCCAATACAATGTTAGTTTTCATGGGCTCACTAACAACCCATACTTGGTTTTTAAGGCTCACCAAAAACCTTAAACAACTCATAAGTTACAGTCCATGCTGTACTTGGAACAACTCAAACAAAGAGTTAAAAAGAAAGCAACACTAATGACAAACCAAACTTTGTCGGATGGTTGCACTTGATACTCTTTGAGAAGCCTTCTTAATTGCTCCTTTAATGCTCTTTAAGGCTTGTAAGCTTCTTCAATAAATGACTCAAGAGAGTGATTGGAGTTTGGTGAAGTCTTGAGTTTGGAAGAGCATGATTTTTAAATTATGGTGGTTGTTCTACAAAAACTTCTTCAAAAATATAAACATTTAAAAATATGCTTTTTAAATCCATTTGAAATAATTTGAAATTCATGTAGCAAGCAATAATCTAATAGCCTCTAATCTTGCTACAGGTGCATAGGTTTCATCAAAATCTATTCCTTCTTCCTGATATATTCTTTGGCAACTAATCTAGCTTTATTTCTAATTACATTTCCTTTTTCATCTAATTTATTTCTATAAACCCATTTAGTGCCTATAATAGGATGATCAGAGGGTCTATTTACTAGGATCCATACATTATTTCTTTCAAATTGATTAAGTTCTTCATGCATGGCCATCATCCAATTTGGATCATTTTTTGCTTCTTCTATGCTATTAGGTTCTACTTATGAAACAAATGCTAGGTAATCATGTGCTTCTCTAAGTGATGACCTAGTCCTAACTCCTTGTGAGGGATCACTAATAATTAAATCTTTAGGATGTGATATTACATACCTCCATTCTTTGGATAAATCACCGTGATCTTTGCTTACCATTTCTTCTCCTTCTTCAACTTATTTGTCTTGTAAGCTCATGTCCTTCATAGCTTTGTCAATTATACATGCATCATTATCAATGCACTCTTCTTTTCTAGAAGGTGAGGGGTTAGTTTCATCAAAAATAACATAAACAGACTCTTCAACAGTTAATGTTCTTTTATTGATTACTCTATATGCTTTGCTAGATGTTGAATAACCGAGAAATATAGCTTCATTAGATTTAGCATCAAATTTTCCAAGGTTATCCTTTCCATTATTCAGTACAAAACATTCGCAACCAAAAATATGAAAATAGTGAATACTAGGTTTTCTATCATTCCAAAGTTTATAGGGGGTTTTCTTTAAAATAGCTCTTATCAAAACACGATTCAAAATATAGTATGCGATGCTCACAGCTTCTACCCAAAAGTACCTTGGAAGAATGCCTTCATAAAATATAGTTCGGGCCATCTCTTCTAATGTCCTATTTTTTCTCTCTACAACACCATTTTTCTATGATATTCTAGGAGTGGAGAAGTTGTGATCAATGTCATGCTCAATGCAATATTCTTCAAAATATTGGTTTTCAAATTCTGTGCCGTGATCACTTCTAATAGAAATAACTGAAAGATTTTCTAATTTGAAACTTTCTTGTAAAACTTTTGAAATACTTTAAAAGCTTCATCCTTATAAGTGATAAATAAAATCCAAGTAAATCTTGAAAAATCATCTATTATCACAAGTCCATATTTCATACCTCCTAGGCTTGTGGTCCTAGTTTGTCCAAATAAGTCCATGTGTAGTAGCTCTAAAGGTCTAGAAGTTGAAACCATATTTTTTTATTTAAAACTATCCCTAGTTTGTTTACCAAATTGGCATGCATGCATCACAAACATGTTCGAAATCAACTTTAAACTTAGGTAAACCTCTAACTAGATCTTTGGAAATTAATTTAGCTATAGTATGCATGCTAGCATAACCTAATCCTCTATGCCACAGTGAGCTAGATTCCTTGATTTTAGCATTCATTGCCACTAGACTTGTACTACTTGACATGGCTAGATCATTTAAGTCTATCACATAAATGTTTCCAAGTCTATGATCAAAAAATTTAGTGCTAGAATCAAGTGAACTAGTTACTATACACATTGAAGATATAAAGACAACCTTGAAGCTTTTATCACATAATTGACTTATACTTAATAAATTGTGCTTCAACTTATCTACTAGCAATACATTCTCAATAAAAGTAGAAGGGGTGATTCTGATCTTACCAATGTCGATGATCTTCCCCTTACCATTGTCACCAAAAGTTACTAATCCTCCATCTTTCATTTCCAGGGTGATGAATTATTCTTTTTAACCCATCATATATCTTGAACAGTCGCTATCTAGATACCATCTTTTCTTTGAATTCTGGGTTGCAAGACATTCCTGCAAAATAACAAGTAATTCTTTTAGGTACCCAAGCTTTCTTGGGTCCTTGATGGTTAGTAGGAATGGTTCCTTTAGGAACCCAAATCTTTTTCATTTTACTCTTATTTTTTCTTCTTAAATTGTACTCAAAAGCTTTATGACCAACCCCATTGCATGAATAACAATGACTTTTGATTTTTAAGAGAATGCAGATGTTGAAACTTTTGATGCAAAAGATCTTTGAGTTGAAAACTTCGGTACATAAGATTTTGAAGCTGAAAACTTAGTAGCTGAAATTTTATTTATAAGCACTGAATTATAACCAATTCAAGCTCTATTGTTTGAATCCTTTTGATTTTTCAAAATCAGCTCAAGCTTATTTGAACTCAAAGTTAGTTTGTCAACTAAGGGATTGAGTCGACTCATTTCATTTTCTAAACTCTTGTTCTTTTCAATACATTCATTCTTTTCATCTTGCAAAACTTTACAATTTTTAGAAATGCTCTTAAGCTCTTTTTGCAAAATATTATTCTTTTCTAAAAGTTCACTCTTTTCTTTCATCAGAGTATCATAATTATTTTTCAAAGTCTTAATTTTTAAACCAGCCTTTTTGTACTCCGACAAAAGCTCACAAAATGCAATATTTAGCTCATCATATGTAAATTCATCATTCGATTCAGGAGACATTACCTCATCTTCGAGTCCCATGAGGCATATATTTGTAGTTTTGGATGTCTCTTCCTCTTCGTTTGATATGGACTCATCGCGGTCGCTCCACATAGCAACCATCACTTTCTTCTTCTTTTTCTTGTACCCTTTCTTTAATATGGGACAATCTGATCAAAAATGCCCCGACTTTTTGCACTTGTAACATATTGGTTGTTGCTTTTTGTCTCTTTATTTATCCTTCTCTTTCTCTTTATTATGTTCTCCCTTTCTAAGGTTTTTCATCCAATACCTTGACTTTTTTCTGCCCAAAAATCTTTTGAATCTCCTCATGACTAGAGAATATCATCATCTTCAAGTTCTTCGTCTGAGGAGGGTCTTTCTTCTTCTATTTCTTTTTCTTATTTTTTTAATTCTACTATAGCTTTAAAGGTGATTGACTTCTTCTTTTTGATGTCATCCTCTCTATGGTGTTGCATTGTAAGCTCATGTGTGATTAATGATCCATGAAGCTCATCCAATTGCAGTGTGTTCAGGTCCTTAGCCTTTTGAATAGCAGTGACTTTCGAATCCCATTTGTTAGGAAGTTATCTTAGAATTTTTTGTACAAGATCTGTATTTGAATATATCTTGCTAAGACTCTTTAAAATGTTAATAATATCTATAAATCTTGAGAACATGGCAGATATTATTTCATTGGGCTCCATCTTAAATAATTCATAATTATGAACAAGAATATTGATTTTTGAAGTTTTCACTTGTGAGGTTCCTTCATGGGTTACTTCAAGTTAATCCTAATTTTATTTTGCAGAAGTGCAAGTACAAATCCGATTAAACTCGTTAGCATCCTGGTACGGATACCAGAGGCACCAAAATAAGACATAGGCTTCTCAACCCTCTTGGATCACTTAGCTACATTCAAGTCCATTGTAATAAAGCTTAGTTCATCTAAGCTATCTTTATTTGAGTCCTGTATTAGTCAGCTCATGTTGAGCTAGTTCAGTCTAGTGCTAGTCAGCTCATGTTGACCTGATTTTATTTTTTTGAGTCTTGTCCAAGTACACTGAAGACTCAAGACCACATCATACAAGTGAAGACCAAGTCCAACCAGTTTGAAGATATGGAAGTGAAGCCCAAGTCCAACCCAGTCTGAAGATTTGAAGACCTCAGGAGGAGAAATCAGAAACCCTGATTCCTTGCAGATGCCCTCTAGATGCCCAGATTCCCTTCCAGATGCCAAAGTATATTCATAGACTAGGGCATCCAAATTCCAGAGGTCCATCTGCATCCTAGCCTAAAGAAATCAAGCCCAAGTGTCAAGCCCAAGTCCTTAAGAAGCAAGATACCAGGGAATATTCTTGCTACCTGGCTACCAGGCCACCCCAGCTTCCAGAGGCCCAAGCCCATGTGCCAGAGCCCCTTTGGGCCAGCCCCTTGCTACTCCTAGAAGCCCAACACGTCCCACTAGGCATCCTTGGAGTGTTGACCAAGTAAAGAGAGGAGGAGAGAATTTTTAAGGAATTTTTCTACCTAATGTTTCCTTATTTTCTAGCTATGGTTTGAGTAGGAATAGGATTCTTATGTAAAGACTAACGTGTCCTTACTTGAAGCCCAAGACTAAGGGTCTATTTAAAGGACCCTAGTCTCTTGTATGAGGATTGATTTTGATATATGAATTAAACTTGAGTTCTCTTCAATTGCTGTGTGTTGCCCTGCTGTGTGCATAAAGGAGTTTTTGAGAGTTTCTTCTTCCCAGTGTTGCAACTATCTTTCAGCCGCCAACCATCCTTCCAGAGCCCTGGCTGCCCTCCTCTAAAACTTTCTTCCCATTGCTATTTTCTATTGTTTCCTTGTTACCTTGTGAGTTTTCTAACCCCTGACAGGTCATTTGCAGGTCCCCGAGTTCCTACGAATCCAACGACTCCAGCCAAGCCTCAATCGGACCACCGAGCAGAAAGCCAGGAATCCGCGAGTCTTTGGCTCAGTTTTCCAGGCCGCATCCATCGAGGAACGAGAGATCCCTTCATTGAAATATTCATCGGGCACATCATACATTGCCAGGTACAACCCCTCTACCACCAGTAATTTTATTATGGAAGAACTTGCCCTAACGGAGGCTTCTCAGCCCCGGCAATCCATCTTTACTACTTTCTTAGGTCCTAATCTGCATGCTTAGTTTCTAACATTCATATAGAATTCCCTACAACTTATTTTGTTCTGATATTCGGAATTAATCACCTAACCCCACATATAAAATTTATAAAATTAATCGCATGCATATTAGTCCCGCATCATCTAGTATCAAAGCTTAGATTAGGGATTATTTTCTGCATTTTTTTAGTCCATATATACTCTGTTATTTTAGTTATTTCTCCCTGCTTAAAATATCAAAAATTCTAAAATTTACTTTTCTAGATTCAAATTAACTCAAAGTATTTTATGGTATTTTTTCAGATTTTATTTCTCTATATGTAGTTTCTGCAAGCCAAAATACAGCCTATAAATTTTTGGCTCTATTTTTTCAGCAAGACAATTTTGGAAGGTTTAGGGTTTTATTTAGCTTCTCTTTGCATATCTTTTATTTTACTATGTTTCCTGTATATTAGGACATAATTTGAAAGTTTTGTTCTATTTAAGAAAATATCAAAATATAGAAAAAAATTACATATATAAAAGCTACCAAAACATCTAACCCTAATTTGCATCATCTGCCTGCCATCATTACATAATCTACCTTTAAGGGCACTCTTGCTATGTCAGATGGGGGGAGGATTTGATCACCTCTTCTTAGCCCAAAACCACATCCCCTGCATTTGGTCCCAAGCCTAACTTAAAATCGATTAGACTTAATTTGCCCTAGTGGGCTAGGGACACCAACTGGTCGGGTCCGGGCTAAGTGTCAGATCACTGTGTCAAGCTAACCTATGTGTGCCTTGTGCTTAGTGTCTAGAATGGTGGTTCAGGGATTCAATCCTAAAGGGCTTGTGTGCTAGTCCGCCTACCTAGCCAATCTCTGATTGGTGTCTAGATTTGGAAATCAGGGACCTAACACTCCCCTTACACCTGCCTGGTTGAGTACAGGGCTACTATAGGATAGTTTGCCACCCTGATTGAGCATCTAGTTTGGACTCTAGGTCTAGTCAGCTGTAGTCGGTTTGATCGAGTCTTGCATTAGCACTAGATCAGGGATTTCATATCACCCACCTCCTTCATAAATGGCTGAATCCATGGACCATCTTGATGCTAAATTTGATGCCCTTGGAGAAAGGTTAGCCCAAACCCTCAATCATAGGCTTGAGCAAGCAAATGCCCAATTGACCTATAGGCTTGAACAATTAGATGCCCGACAAGGAACCCTAGAGAAAACCTGTAGGATCCAAACTAGATCCAAACCTGAACCAGAACTTGAGTCACCTCCCCACCCTAGAAGAACCCCTCACCATGACACTTATTATGATACTGAACCTAGGAGGACCCCAAATCCTAATCCATACCGTGAGGTTGAACCTAGGAGAGCCCATCATCCTAACCCATACTATGATACTGAACCTAGATCCTATGACTCTAGATCCTATTTACCCACATCCTATAAACCTAGTATACCCACAACCTATAGATCTTATAACTCCAAATCCTATAACTCTAGATCCTATTTACCCACATCCTATAAACCTTGTATACCCATAACCTATAGATCTTATGACTCCAAATCCTATAACTCTAGAACCTATGAGCCCATAGCCCATGAGCCCAGTAGACCCAAGACCTATAGAGCTAACTCAAAATCCTTTAACCCCAGATCCTATAATCCCATGACCCATAGACCGTGCCCTTGTCCTATGAGCCCTTGGAGCCCATAACCACTAGGTATCAGCCTAGTACTAGTCAAGTTTTCCCTAGTAAACTTGAATCCCATAGATTAGTATCCCTAAATATGAACCCAGTAGTGAGCCACTAAGGAGTCAACCTGAGCCTACTAGGAGTAGTGCCCATATTCACAAACCAGGACCTAGCCAATTTTTTTCTAATCGACCTTCTCCAACCATTCCTGAGATTCATAAGGCTTATATTAATGCAGAAGTGTATGAAGCTGATGCGAGCTTAGTGGATGAGTATGAGGGAGAAGAGGAGACACCTTTAGTAGACCTCAATTAGCTGACCCAGAAGATACCCAGGTAGAAACCAACCCAGAGCTTGTTGACCTTGACCACATCCAACCTAAAGCTATAGTGGAAGAACAAATAGAGGAAGAGAACCTAGGTACTGCTGCTAGAGCCTTACCTGAGGAAACCATAAAGCAGAGCCAAATTATAGAGTCTAGTCCAAAAATACAAAAACCAGAAGAATTTTTTAAGGACCTGATCTCTTTGAATCAATATCCTCAAGATGAGCCCCCTCCTCTAGTTCCCATTAAGAACCTCTTCCCTGAGATTAGTAACCCATCCTTCCATTATGCAAACCCCATAGATATACTGCAACCCCATAAAGTTAGCCTCATTAGTCTAGGATTAGTCCCTGATGCCCCTTCTTTTATCCTACTTTATCCAACTAACCTTGAGCCTTTTTCCCTACCCTACTAGACTAATTTTGAATCCACTTCCTATTTTCTACCCTTTCCAGACTCCTCCAGCATTTCTAGGATCATTAGATTGCATTTAGCTGAGATTAGCATACTGCATGCATTCATCATGCATGTGAGGTTTGCATCTTACTTCTGGCGTACTCTTTGGAATTTGCTAGGAGTTCACAGTAAATTTTTATGTGCATGTCAAGCTAGGATCAAACCTAGAGAACCTATAATCTGTTAGGCTTAGATCCGAAGAGTTCAATAAAATTTCCTTCCATAGGAATGCAGAGTCGAGTCTGTTATGTGTAGGTATGAGTCCTTTGCATCACTTGTTAGGAGTCTGCATGTGCCCAGCATGTTCACCACTTGCACTAATTTTTAAACAAACTGGCTAATTTCTCGAAGAAATGTCAAGGAATTTGATGTAGTGGATTCTATCATGGTTAGGCTTAGGCCTAAAAGAAGTTTCATGCTTGCAGAGCCAGACCTTTTAAAGTGATAGAGAAGGTTGGACCAAATGCCTATATGTTAGATTTGCCTCCGGATTCGGGTATTAGTTCTACCTTCAATATTACAGACCTGGTTGAGTACAGGGAATCGGCAGCGATACCCAGTAAGGCCTTTGGACCTATTCCTTTCCATTGTGAGTGACCCTAACCCAGAGTGTCCACTAATAAATTTGACCTGAGAGAGGAGAACGGATCGAGCATATCCTGGATGATCAAGCCATTACGACCTGGGGCCGCGGCTATCAACGCTTCCTGGTCTGATGGCAAGGCTAGCCAGAGTTGGACGATTCATGGATTTCTTGAGAGGACATGCAATGCCTCAACCCAGACATTCTCAAGAGATATGTGAGCCAATCTGATCTACACTCGACGGAGTCGAGTTCCTCCCATCCCGGGAGAGTTGGTGCAGACACTAGAGGCACCAAAATAAGACAGAGGCTTCTCAACCCTCTATGGATCACTTAGCTACATTCAAATCCATTGTAATAAAGCTTAGTTCATCTAAGTTATCATTATTTGAGTCATTTATTAGTCAGCTCATGTTGAGCTAGTTCAGTCCACTGCTAGTCAGCTCATGTTGAGCTAATTTTATTTTTTGAGTCCTGTCCAAGTACACTGAAGACTCAAGACCACATCATACAAGTGAAGACCATGTCCAACCAGTTTGAAGATATGGAAGTGAAGCCCAAGTCCAACCCAGCCTGAAGATTTGAAGACCTTAGGAGGAGAAATCAAAAACCCTGATTCCTTGCAGATGCCCTCCAAATGCCCAGATTCCCATCTAGATGTCAAAGTAAATTCATAGACCAGGGCATCCATGATTCTAGAGATCCATAAGCATCCTAGCCCAAAGAAATCAAGCCCAGGTGCCAAGCCCAAGCCCTTAAGAAGAAGATACCAGAGAATATTCCTGCTACCTGGCTACCAAGCCACCCCAGCTTCCAAAGGCCCAAGCCAATGTGCCCGAACCCCTTTGGGCCGGCCCTTGCTGCTCCTAGAAGCCCAACACGCCCCCCTATGCATCCTTGGAGTATTGACCAAGTCAAGAGAGGAGGAAAAAATTTTTAAGGATTTTTTCTACCTAATGTTTCCTTATTTTCTAGCTAGGGTTTGGGTAGGAATAGGATTCTTATGTAAAGACTAATGTGCCCTTACTTGGAGCCCAAGACTAAGGGTCTATTTAAAGGACCCTAGTCTCTTATATGAGGATTGATTTTGATATATGAATTAAACTTGAGTTCTCTTCAATTGTTGTGTGTTGCCCTGCTGTGTGCATAAAGGGGTTTTGAGAGTTTCTTCTTCCCGGTGTTGCAACTATCTTCCAGCCACCAACCATCCTTCCAGAGCCCTGGCCGCCCTCCTCCAAAACTTTCTTCTCCTTGCTATTTTTATTGTTTCCTTGTTTCCTTATGAGTTTTCTAACCCCTGACAGGTCATTTGTAGGTCCTCGAGTTCCTACGAATCCAACGACTCCAGCCAAGCCTCAATCAGACCATCGAAAGATGGGAATCCGCGGGTCTTTAGCTCGATTATCCAGGCTGCATCCATCGAGGAACGAGAGATCCCTTCATTGAGATCTTCATCAGGCACATCAGACATTGCCAGGTACACTCCCTCTGCCACCAGTAATTTTATTATGAGAGAACTTGCCCTAACCGAGGCTTCTCAACCGGCGATCCATCTTTACTGCTTTCTTAGGTCCTAATCTGCATGCTTAGTTTCTAAAATTCATATAGAATTCCATACAACTTATTTTGATCTGATATTCGAGAATTAATCACCTAACCACACATATAAAATTCACAAAATAATCGCAATCATATTAGTCTCGCATCATCTGGTATCAGATCTTAGATTAGGGTTTATTTTCTGCATTTTTTTAGTCCGTATATACTCTGTTATTTTAGTTAATTCTCCCTGCTCGGTACTTCAAAAATTTTGAAATTTATTTTTCTGGATTCATCTTAACTCAATGTATTTTATGGTATTTTTTAAGATATTATTTCTCTATGTGTAGTTTCTGCAAGCCAAAATACAGCCTATAAATTTTTGGCTCTATTTTTCAGCAAGACAATTTTGGAAGGTTTAGGGTTTTATTTAGCATCTATTTGCATATCTTTTATTTTAGTATGTTTCCTACATATTATGACATAATTTGAAAGTTTTCTTCTATTAAGAAAATATCAAAAATATATAAAAAAAAATTACATATACAAAAGCTACCAAAACATCTAACCCTAATTTGCATCATCTGCCTGCCATCATCGCATAATCTACCTTTAAGGACACTCTTGCTATGTCAGATGGGGGGAGGATTTGATCACCTCTCCTTAGCCCAAAACCACATCAACTGCATTCGGTCCCAAGCCAAACTTAAAATTGATTAGACTTAATTTGCCCTAGTGGGCTAGGGACACCATCTGGTCGGGTCCGGGCTAAGTGTCAGATCACTGGGTCAAGCTAACCTGTATGTGCCTTGTGCTTAGTGTCTAGAACGGTGATTCAAGCATTCAATCCTGAAGGGCTTGTGTGCTGGTCTGCCTACCTGGCCAATCTCTGATTAGTGTCTAGGTTTGGCAATCAGGGACCTAACACTCCCCTTACACCTGCCTGGCTGAGTACAGGGTTACTATAAGCTAGTTTGCCACCCTGGTTGAGCATCTAGATTGGACTCTAGGTCTAGTCAGCTGTAGTCGGTTTGATCGAGTCTTGCATTAGCACTAGATCAGGGGTTTCATATCACCCACCTGAAAGTAAAAACATGTGGTTGCAGGTGCCTACGCTAAGCATGCAACAGCACAGGGAGCAGGTAAATATTTAAAACATTTTTAAAATAAATGCGAAAAACACCTACTCCGCACAGGATCTAAAATATGCAGGATGCATGTATTGGCATGATACAGGACATATAATATTTATAAACATTTCAATAAATCTAGATCAACACATGCACCGAAATTAAAAACCAAAAACATACCTTATTCCCAGCTGGAATAAGTCTGGGATAAACCTGGAATAGACTGGAATAACTGGAATAAAGTTATTCCAGTCATCTTCCACCTTGGGCTGAAAACTGGGCTTCCGAAAAGACCCCGGAACGCCACCTTCCGGACCTCGATCGCTCCCAAATTTGAGCTGTAGATTCTTAAGGAAGTCCTCTTCGATCTGGAACTAGTTTCTGCAAGAAAAACTAAGCCAATAAATCGTCAAATTCGCCGAAGTCTGCTGCACAAAAATGGCAGCAGAACAGAGTAGCTGTCTTCGTCGTTGGATTTCGGGCAACTGGAGCGATCCCGGCTCGCGTGGTTTGCTCCGAGGAGTAGAAGAATACTCCCTCTAGAGGGGAGACATGCCGGGGCTCTCCGATCCCTCTCCACGCGCGGTGCTAGCCACGGAAGATGGTTCATGGTCACAGGATTCTGCAGCTGAACTGGGCAGAATTGGAGCTTGAAACAATGGGATTTTCTCTCCCTCTAAGGCTTCTAAACCCAGCCCAAAACCCTCTCCTTAAGCCTCTCAAAGAAGAGGAATGCCCAGATCTTTTTCTTGCTTTCCTTTGGATCTCATACGGTGGATAATTGAAATCACAGTGAAACCTTCGTTGAAACTTCATTCCCTCAAAAAAAACAGGGGACGGCTGGGAGGTATAAGAAGACAGCGGAGAGAGGGAAATAGAGAGGGAGGGAAGGCCAAGAGGCAGAGGCAGCCATTAACAGGGGATTAAAGCCATTAAACAAGGTTTAATTCCAGCGGGTTGAGGGAGGAGAAGAGACGCGCGAAAGGGCTTCATGATGCTTGGAAAAAAATCCAACGTAAAACCTCTCTTACGTGTAAAACGGTCAAGGGAGAAGTAAAATATTGGTTCAAAAGAAAACCGGTCCAATCCCAAAAAAAAACCTTGGTTCAATCCAATTGAACCGATCCAAGCCCAATATGATTTGGTTCAATTTGGTTCACAACCAATTGGAGGCCGAAACGAGCTCCGAATCAGTTCAAAACTGATTCAGAAAAATCCTGGCGCAGAGTTGGTCAACCCGGAACATTTTTCGGTCGACACAGATAAGGGCAAGACGGGGAAAAGAGTGCTCAAAAATACTGTGACCATAAAACCGAGACGATTCCTAATCGTAATCAGTATCCGGATCAGAGAGTTATCCTCTGTGGCGTGTGACCTCATAGGTTCGAACCTAAACGGTAGCATTAGAACAATTTCTAGTACCAGCACAGGAAACCATCTAGCAATGGGTCCCGGCGTCCGGATAGGTTGAAGATGCGGGAGCAAACAATCGAACCTCTGGCATATGGTTACCATATAATTCATCCTTTTGACCTCTAATGCTCAGGACGACTGAGATTGGGCTGCCAACCCAGACTGTGTCAGTCGACTATGTGTCTCAACCTTGCAAGCCCAGTGACTCTTCACTAGGACTACCCCGGCCGAGGATTTGCTAAATTGAGATACTGCGAGACATTCAATCCAAACTGTTTGGACAGGTCAATTCCATCTTGGTCCATCACTGCTCCACAAGTACTTGCCTGTACCCAGAAACCTTCCGTCACCGGATTAAAAATCTGGGTAGTCCGGTACCAAAGCACAGGGAGTTGCTTGCAAGCTACCGTGATGACCTCAGGTCAGAGGGACACATTACCCATATCCAATCGTGAGTATTCCTTTGGCAAAAAAAGGGACTACACGGAGTCACGTTCAATGAGATATCACATATATCCCACTTGCAGATCACATCAGTGTCACCACACTCATTTTGGTCATGAGGACAACCAAACGATGTGAACTACAACAACCTATACTTGATATATTGCCATCCAGTACAATATATCCTTTGGTTGTGAACCGGGTTTAAGGACCACTCGATACATCCTCTCTGTATCGAAGTCAGTGTAGCCCTAAGGACTTCATCACTTGGAAAAAGTTCATTTTTAAGAAAAATCAATATGTGATGAGCTGCCAAATAACAATTTTATTAATTCATAAAATAAATACAGTGCTCAACACAATCGCCTACAACCCAGGCGATTGGCTTTAGGACACATTTCCCAACAACTCCCACTTGTACTAAAGCCAATCAGAAGAGTATCTAATACCCATTTTCCTTTTACAATAGTTGAACTCTTTTATTCCGAGGGCTTTAGTGAAGGGGTCGGCCAGATTTTTTTTCCATCGATCTTCAGAAGATTGATGTCGCCTCATTCCACGATCTCTCGTACGAGGTGGTAGCGCCGTAGGATGTGCTTGGTGCGGTGATGAGCTTTTGGCTCCTTAGCTTGAGCAATGGCTCCAGTGCTGTCACAGTACACCGGAACAGGACCATCTAGGGAAGGTGCCACCCCTAGCTCTCCAAGAAACTTTCACAACCACACAGCTTCCTTTGCTGCATCTGATGCTGCAATATATTCTGCTTCGCATACCGAGTCTGCAACAGTTGCCTGCTTGGAACTTTTCCAGCAGACCGCTCCTCCGTTCAGGATAAATACAAACCCTGACACACTCTTGCTATCATCTCTATCTGACTGGAAACTGGAGTCAGTGTACCCCACAAGTTTCAAGTCAGGTTCTCCATAAATCAGCCATTGATCTTTAGTATTTCTTAAATACTTGAGGATGGACTTAACCACCTTCCAATGCGCCTCACCTGGGTCAGACTGGTATCTACTCACTACTCCTAGTGAGTATGCCACATCTGGTCTAGTACAAGTCATAGCATACATGATAGAGCCTACTGCAGAAGCATAAGGTACTCTACTCATGCATTCTCTTTCCTCAGGAGTTGTCGCACAATCCTTCTTGGAAAGAGTAATTCCAGAACCTATCGGGAGATAGCCTTTCTTGGAATTTTCCATGCTGAACCATTTCAGCACGGTGTCAATGTACATAGACTGGGACAGTCCCAAAAGCTTCTTAGATCTATCTCTATAGATTTTCATACATAGTATGTAAGAAGCTTCACCCAAGTCCTTCATGGAGAACTGAGATGATAACCAGACCTTTATTCCTTGTAATGCTGCGACATCATTCCCGATTAAGAGAATGTCGTCAACATACAGTACTAGGAATACGATCACAGAACCATTAACCCATTTATAGATGCACGGTTCTTCTTCGTTCTTAACGAAGCCATATGATTTGATACACCTATCAAACCATAAGTTCCAACTTCGTGACGCTTGCTTGAGTCCATAAATGGACCTGTGCAACTTGCATACTTTTGATTCATCTGTGGATATGAACCCTTCAGGCTGTATCATATACACCTCCTCTTCCAGCTCCCCATTTAGGAAAGCGGTTCGGACATCCATCTGCCAGATCTCGTAATCAAAATATGCTGCCAAAGCAAGCATGATCCGAATGGACTTGAGCATTGCCACAGGGGAGAAAGTCTCGTCATAATCGATACCATATCGTTGACGATATCCCTTGGTAACCAGATGGGCTTTATAGGTCTCTACCTTCCCATCTGCGCCCCTTTTCTTCTTGAAGATCCATTTACACCCGATGGGTTTTATTCCTTCAGGCGGATCAACCAATGTCCAAACATTGTTGATTTCCATGGACTCCATTTCGAATCGCATGGCTCCAAGCCATGCCTCAGAGTCAAATCTCAGAAGTGCATCCATATAGGTGATCGGATCCTCATTGTTCTCATCGAGCTCAATGGGATCGCCGTCCCGGACCAAGAAACCGTAGTATCTGTCCGGCTGACGCGGTATTCTACCGGATCTCCTAATAGGTTCTGGGTGTGATTCAATCACAGCCGGTTCTACGATGTCCTTAGAGTGTGTAGGTTCTTCTATTGGCTGAACTTCATCAAGTTCAATCTTAGAGGCTATAGTTCCTTCTCCAAGGAACTCCTTTTCCAAAAAGATAGTTCTAAGAGCAACGAACACCTTTTGTTCATTCTCCAAGTAGAAGAAATATCCTTTGGTTTCCTTAGGATAACCAACAAATAAACACCGATCAGACCTAGGACAAAGTTTGTCTGAGTCTAAACGCTTTACGTAAGCCGCACAACCCCAGACCCGAAGGTGTGAGATTGATGGTTTACGTCCATTCCACATCTCATACGGAGTGGAGACAACAGATTTACTTGGAACATTATTTAATAAGTAACAGGCTGTCTGAAGCGCATATCCCCAAAAGGATAGCGGCAGAGTTGCAAAGCCCATCATGGATCGAACCATGTCCAACAAGGTTCGATTCTTCCTTTCGGACACACCATTCAACTGTGGTGTTCCTGGAGGAGTCCACTGAGAGAGAATTCCATTCTCCTCAAGATATGTCAAAAAAGCACCAGATAAGTATTCGCCACCTCGATCAGATCGAAGGGTTTTAATACTTTTTCCAGTTTGCTTTTCTACTTCATTACGGTATCGTTTGAACATTTCAAACGACTCAGACTTATGTCTCATTAAAAAGACATAACCGAACCTTGAAAAGTCGTCTGTAAAAGTAATGAAATATTTGTATCCTCCTTTAGCACTAACTGTCATCGGTCCACATACATCAGTATGTATTAGACTTAGAAGTTCTGTAGCTCATTCACATTTTCCAGTAAAAGGTGACTTGGTCATTTTACCAAGTAAACAGGATTCACAAGTGGGCAGTGATTCAGAATCACTGACCTCGAGGAGTCCATCTCCTCGCATCTTGTTTATCCTATTTTGGTTAATATGACCTAGCCTACAGTGCCAAAGATACAAATCGTTGACATTGTCTAACCTTGGGCGTTTGCAAGAAGTGTATATTACACTAACAGGCCTTGATAGTACATATATGCCATTATTTAATCTAGCTTTCATTATAACAAAGTTATTCAAAATAACATTGCAAAATCTCCTTTTATTGATAGTTCAAAACCACAACTGGCCAAAAGGCCTACAGAGATTATGCTCATAATGAAACTAGGACAATAGTGACAGTCGACTAGTTCGACAGTACAAGACTCAAAGACAAGACGCAGGACTCCGACCGCCAGTACTGGAACACGATTTCCATTCCCGACGCTCAGAAACTGTTCTTCATCTTCAAATCTTTTGCTAACTTGAAGTCCCTGTAACGAATTACAAACATGAATTGGACTACCAGTATCCAATACCCAGTTAGCAGTATCAACAATTGAGTAATTACAAGGTCTTATCATATAAATACCTTGTCCAGCAGACTTCTGCTTTCTCGGCCTATTCGGATCAAGGGACGCATTATAAAGAGGACAGTTCCTCTTCCAGTGTCCCTTCTTCTTGCAGTGGAAGCACTCTGCAGAAGACTGAGCAGCCTTATACTTCCTGGTCTGACTAGGGCCAGGAGCATTCTGCACCTTCTTTCCCTTCTTATTTGTTTTCTTCTTCCCTTTCTTAAAAGGACGACGACCTCTACTTCCTCCTACTAAATTCACCACCCCCTTATTCAGTTGGTGGTCTTTCTCGAAAGTCTGCAGCAACCCCAAAAGATCATGGTAGTTGACTGCAGGCTTGTTCATTCTATAATGATCAAGAAAGTCAAGATAGGAGGAGGGAAGAGAATTCAGGATCGCATCCTTGCCGAGCTGCTCGTGCAAGGGGCATCCGAGTTTGCCCAGTTTTTCAATCAACTCGATCATGTACAATACATGATCAGTGACTGAACCGCCATTCGGCATCTTGGAGTTGTAGATGGCACAAGACACTTTGTACCGTTCTACATCATCCGGGGTGCCGAAGGATTCCTTCAACTTTTGAAGGATTTCATCAGGTTGGGCCTCCTCGAATTTGCGAGTGAACTCGTCGTTCATCACCGCTAGCATAATACAACGGACAGTAGTCTGATCAGAGACCCACTTCAAATATGCATCTCTGACCGCACTCCGTGCATTAGCGGGAGGGATTTCAGGTGCCGGATCCGTTATCACATACAGGATCCGTTCGTGCTCCAGAACTATTCTCAACTTTCGATACCAACTATCGAAGTTGTGACCCTTTAACTTCTCGTTATCGAGAAGTGACCGGAGTGACAAGTTTGAAGACATCTGAAAAGAAAACAAGACCAAATTAGTTTATGAATTAATAACTTAACCAAAAGACTTGGACTTTAGTCTAAAGGTTTCTCCCACTAATTTTTCAGATTGGTAGCCTCTGACTCCAATCCGTGAAAACAACATTTTTCAAGTGGGTACTGAAATCCAATAGGCCATGCATGAGCCCGACTATGGCCGGCTCACCCATACGAGCCTAAAGGTAGGTTCGTAAACCAATTGTTTCCCTAAACAATTTTCAGTAATTTATTTTGCCCCAGAGAACACCCCAATCGGCCTAGGGGCCTCGTATTGCGGGTCTCTGGTTAGGTCCAACCATTAAAATGACTAATCCAATGCTTCCAGCTAACTAAAGACCAAGCCCGACTATGGCCGGCCCACCTGGTCCCGTTAAGGAGGTTGCACTGAACCATCATCGATCAGATAGAAATTCCAGTCACCGGATGTACACCCGTTCTATGGAACTGCCGATGCACACCAAGCTAGTGGACACATTTCTATCCAACTTAATGGGAGGCTAAGACACTGTCAACTCTTTGACTTAGTCTTTTTAAGGACCTAATAATTTTTAGAGGATTTTTAATTGTGATAGAAGAAAAGAGACAAGGACATGGATCATCCTCCCACTGAATCAATCAGATTCCAGGAGGGTTGAAATAAATCAACAAATGATCCATGGGAACCTATTAATATCAGTCAGACCGATCAACCTGGGTGACATGGGTTAACTCGAGTCATTGAGCTTTTCCAATCAGTTCTGGTCGACTCGACTAGCCAGGTAGGTGAGATCATGGGTGAGTATCCGTCATTAACCATCTTTCCTAGACACCAACCAAGTTGGCCAGGAAAGAGGTAGCCTCATACAACCATGATCACAATTGCCAAACCTACCTCGACACCAGTCGGTTTACCAGACTCGATCAGACTAGCCTAAAGACTCGGGCATCCACTAAGCCACTAATTGGATCCATTTTAGATGAACGGATCAACTAATCTAACTATTAGATAGTTCTAAAGAAAGATCTTAAACAACTTTTGTTTAATCTTCTTTTAATCCGGTTCAACTAAACTTAGGTCTAACCCAGTGATGGACCCAACTAATCAGCTAACCCAATTTGCCCAATTTGGCTTATGCAAATTTTATTAGATTTCATAAACCTAAAAAATTTTTATTAAGCCAAATACTTAATTAAAACATTTTTTTAGTTAAGTCTCTATGTAAAACAATTTTACATCTTAAATTATGCATCATATCTAGATTTATACTTTTATAAATATTATATGACCCAAAAACAAAATTATAAATCATGCCAAATATATAAAAAAAAATTTTAATTTCTTTTTGATTTCCTTAAAGGATCCTTCTGAAGAGGCCAACACAGACGAACCGCATCGTGTCAAAGACACACGGCCATGGTGAAGGTCTCAACTAGGTTCCTAAAAGTACTCTCTAATCCCAAGATTAAACAATTTAATCTACTATACATGCATCAAGATATGTTACACTAGAACCTGGCTCTGATACCACTGAAAGTAAAAACATGTGGTTGCAGGTGCCTACGCTAAGCATGCAACAGCACAGGGAGCAGGTAAATATTTTAAAATATTTTTAAAATAAATGCGAAAAACACCTACTCCGCACAGGATCTAGCATATGCAGGATGCATGTATTGGCATGATACAGGACATATAATATTTATAAACATTTTAATAAATCTAGATCAACACATGCACCGAAATTAAAAACCAAAAACATACCTTATTCCCAGTAGGAATAAGTCTGGGATAAACCTGGAATAGACTGGACTAACTGGAATAAAGTTATTCCAGTCGTCTTCCACCTTGGGCTGAAAACTGGGCTTCCGAAAAGACCCCGGAACGCCGCCTTCCGGACCTCCGATCGCTCCCAAATTTGAGCTGTAGATTCTTAAGGAAGTCCTCTTCGATTTGGCACTAGTTTCTGTAAGAAAAACTAAGCCAATAAATCGTCAAAATTCGCCGAAGTCTGCTGCACAAAAATGGCAGCAGAACAGAGTAGCTGTCTTCGTCGTTGGATTTCGGGTAACTGGAGCGATCCCGGCTCGCGTGGTTTGCTCCGAGGAGTAGAAGAATACTCCCTCTAGAGGGGAGACATGCCCGGGGCTCTCCAATCCCTCTCCACGCGCGGTGCTAGCCGCCGGAAGATGGTTCATGGTCACAGGATTCTGCAGCAGAACTAGGCAGAATTGGAGCTTGAAACAATGGGATTTTCTCTCCCTCTAAGGCTTCTAAATCCAGCCCAAAACCCTCTCCTTAAGCCTCTCAAAGAAGAGGAATGCCCAGATCTTTTTCTGGATCTCATACGGTGGATAATTGAAATCACAGTGAAACCTTCGTTGAAACTTCATTCCCTCAAAAAAAACAGGGGACGGCTGGGAGGTATAAGAAGGCAGCGGAGAGAGGGAAATAGAGAGGGAGGGAAGGCCAAGACGCGAGGCAGCCATTAACAGGGGATTAAAGCCATTAAACAAGGTTTAATTCCAGCGGGTTGAGGGAGGAGAAGAGACGCGCGAAAGGGCTTCATGACGCTTGGAAAAAAATCCAACGTAAAACCTCTCTTACGTGTAAAACGGTCAAGGGAGAAGTAAAATATTGGTTCAAAAGAAAACCGGTCCAATCCCAAAAAAAAACCTTGGTTCAATCCAATTGAACCGATCCAAGCCTAATATGATTTGGTTCAATTTGGTTCACAACCAATTGGAGGCCGAAATGAGCTCCGAATCAGTTCAAAACTGATTCAGAAAAATCCTGGCGCATAGCTGGTCAACCCGGAACATTTTCCGGTCGACACAGACAAGGGCAAGACGGGGAAAAGAGTGCTCAAAAATACTGTGACCATAAAATCGAGACGATTCCTAATCGTAATCAGTATCCAGATCAGAGAGTTATCCTCTGTGGCGTGTGACCTCATAGGTTCGAACCTAAACGGTAGCATATGAACAATTTCTAGTACCAGCACAGGAAACCATCTAGCAATGGGTCCCGGCGTCCGGATAGGTTGAAGATGCGGGAGCAAACAATCGAACCTCTGGCATATGGTTACCGTATAATTCATCCTTTTGACCTCTAATGCTCAGGATGACTGAGATTGGGCTGCCAACCCAGACTGTGTCAGTCGACTACGTGTCTCAACCTTGCAAGCCCAGTGACTCTTCACTAGGACTACCCCGGCCGAGGATTTGCTAAATTAAGATACTGCGAGACATTCAATCCAAACTGTTTGGACAGGTCAATTCCATCTTGGTCCATCACTGCTCCACAAGTACTTGCCTGTACCCAGAAACCTTCCGTCACCGGATTAAAAATCCGGGTAGTCCGACACCAAATCACAGGGAGTTGCTTGCAAGCTACCGTGATGACCTCAGGTCAGAGGGACACATATACCCATATCCAATCGTGAGTATTCCTTTGGCAAAAAAAGGGACTGCACGGAGTCACGTTCAATGAGATATCACATATATCCCACTTGCAGATCACATTAGTGTCACCACACTCATTTTGGTGAAGAGGACAACCAAACGATGTGAACTACAACAACCTATACTTGATATATTGCCGTCCAGTACAATATATCCTTTGGTTGTGAACCTGTTTTAAGGACCACTCGATACATCCTCTCTGTATCGAAGTCAGTGTAGCCCTAAGGACTTCATCACTTGGAAAAAGTTCATTTTTAAGGAAAATCAATATGTGATGAGCTGCCAAATAACAATTTTATTAATTCATAAAATAAATACAGTGCTCAGCACAACCACCTACAACCCAAGCGATTGGCTTTGGGACACATTTCCCAACACCACCTCCTTCACAAATGGCTGAATCCATGGACCATCTTGATGCTAAATTTGATGCCCTTGGAGAAAGGTTAGCCCAAACCCTCAATCTTAGTCTTGAACAAGCAAATGCCCAGTTGACCCATAGGCTTGAACAATTAGATGCCCGACTAGGAACCCTAGAGAAAACCCGTAGGACCTAAGCTAGATCCAAACCTGAACCAAAACTTGAGTCACTTCCCCACCCTAGAAGAACCCCTCGCCATGACCCTTATTATGATACTGAACCTAGGAGGACCCCAAATCTTGATTCATATCGTGAGGTTGAACCTAGGAGAGCCCATCATCCTAACCCATACTATGATACTAAACCTAGATCCTATGACTCTAGATCCTATTTGTCCACATCCTATAAACCTAGTATACCCACAACCTATAGATCTTATGACTCCAAATCCTATAACTCTGTATCCTATTTACCCACATCCTATAAACCTAGTATACCCATAACCTATAGATCTTATGACTCCAAATCCTATGACTCTAGAACCTATGAGCCCATAGCCCATGAGCCCAGTAGACCCAAGACCCATAGAGCGAACCCAAAATCCTTTAACCCCAGATCCTATAATCCCATGACCCATAGATCTGCGCCCTTGTCCTATGAGCCCTCGAGCCCATAACCCCTAGGTATCAGCCTAATACTAGTCAAGTTTTCCCTAGTAAACTTGAACCCCATAGGATTAGTACCCCTAAATATGAACCCAGTAGTGAGCCACTACCCCTTAGTCAACCTGAGCCTACTAGAAGTAGTGCCCATAATCACAAACCAGGACCTAGCCAATTTTTCCCTAGCCAACCTTCTCCAACCATTCCTGAGATTCACAAGGCTTACATTAATGCAAAAGTGTATGAAGCTGATGCGAGCTTAGTGGAAAAGTATGAGGGAGAGGAGGAGACACCTTTAGTAGACCTCGAATTAGCTGACCCAGTAAATACCCAGGTAGAAACCAACCCAGAGCTAGTTGACCTTGACCACATCCAACCTAAAGCTATAGTGGAAGAACAAATAGAGGAAAAGAACCTCGGTACTGCTGCTAGAGCCTTACCTGAGGAAACCATAGAGGAGAGCCAAATTATAGAGTCTAGTCCAAAAATACAAAAACTAGAAGAATTTATTAAGGACCTGATCTCTTTGAATCAATATCCTCAAGATGAGCCCCCTCCTATAGTTCCCATTAAGGACCTCTTCCCTGAGATTAGTAACCCATCGTTCTATTATGCAAACCCCATAGATATACCGCAACCCCGTAAGGTTAGCCTTATTAGTCTAGGATTAGTCCCTGACGTCCCTTCTTTTATCCTACTTTGTCTAACAAACCTTGAGCCTTTTTCCCTACCCTACCAGACTAATTTTGAACCCACTTCCTATTTTCTACCCTTTCCAGACACCTCCAGCATTTCTAGGATCATTAGATTGCATTTAGCTGAGATTAGCATACTGCATGCATTCATCATGCATGTTAGGTTTGCATCTTACTTCTGGCGTACTCTTTGGAATTTGCTAGGAGTTCACAGTAAATTTTCATGTGCATGTCAAGCTAGGATCAAACCTAGAGAACCTATAATCTGTTAGGCTTAGATCCGAAGAGTTCAATAAAATTTCCTTCCATAGGAATGCAGAGTCGAGTCTGTTATGTGTAGATATGAGTCCTTTGCATCACTTGTTAGGAGTCTGCATGTGCCCAGCATGTTCACCACCTGCACTAATTTTTAAACAAACTGGCTAATTTCTCGAAGAAAGGTCAAGGAATTTGATGTAGTGGATTCTATCATGGTTAGGCTTAGGCCTAAAAGAAGCTTCATGCTCATAGAGCCAGACCTTTTAAAGTGATAGAGAAGGTTGGACCAAATGCCTATGTGTTAGATTTGCCTCCAGATTCGGGCATTAGTTCTACCTTCAATATTATAGACCTGGTTGAGTACAGGGAACCGGCAGCGATACCCAGTGAGGCCTTTGGACCTATTCCTTTCCATTGTGAGTGACCCTAACCCAGAGTGTCCACAAATAAATTTGGCTTGAAAGAGGAGAATGGATTGAGCGTATCCTGGATGATCAAGCCATTACAACCCGGGGCCGCGGCTATCAAAGCTTCCTGGTCTGATTGCAAAGCTAGCCAGAGTTGGACGATTTATGGATTTCTTGAGAGGACTTGCAATGCCTCAACCCAAACATTCTTGAGAGATATGTGAGCCAGTCTGATCTGCACTCGACAAAGTCAAGTTCCTCCCACCCCGGGAGAATTGGTGCGGACACCAGAGGCACCAAAATAAGACAGAGGCTTCTCAACCCTCTGTAGATCACTTAGCTACATTCAAGTCCATTGTAATAAAGCTTAGTTCATCTAAGTTGTCTTTATTTGAGTCATGTGTTAGTCAGCTCATGTTGAGCTAGTTCAGTCCAGTGCTAGTCAGCTCATGTTGAGCTAATTTTATTTTTTGAGTCCTGTCCAAGTAAACTGAAGACTCAATACTACATCATACAGGTGAAGACAAAGTCTAACCAGTTTAAAGATATGGAAGTGAAGCCCAAGTCCAACCCAGCCTGAAGATTTGAAGACCTCAGGAGGAGAAATCAGAAACCCTAATTCCTTGCAGATGCCCACCAAATGCCCAGATTCCCTTTCAGATGCCAAAGTATATTCATAGACCAGGGCATCCATGATTCTAGAGGTCCATCTGCATCCTAGCCCAAAGAAATCAAGCCCAGGCGCCAAGCCCAAGCCCTTAATAAGCAAGATACCAGGGAATATTCCTGCTACCTGGCTACCAAGCCACCCCAGCTTCCAAAGGCCCAAGCCCATGCGCCCGAGCCCCTTTGGGCTGGCCCCTTGCTGCTCCTTTTAGCCCAACACACCTCCCTAGGTATCCTTGGAGTATTGACCAAGTCAAGAGAGAAGGAGAGAATTTTTAGGGATTTTTTCTACCTAATGTTTCCTTATTTTCTAGCTAGGGTTTGGGTAGGAATAGGATTCTTAAGTAAAAACTAATGTGTCCTTACTTGGAGCCCAAGACTAAGGGTCTATTTAAAGGACCCTAGTCTCTTGTGTGAGGATTGATTTTGACATATGAATTAAACTTGAGTTCTCTTCAATTGCTGTGTGTTGCCCTGCTGTGTGCATAAAGGGGTTTTTGAGAGTTTCTTCTTCCTGGTGTTGCAACTATCTTCCAGCCGCCAACCATCCTTCCAGAGCCCTGGCCGCCCTCCTCTAAAACTTTCTTTCCTTTGCTATTTATTATTGTTTCCTTGTTACCTTGTGAGTTTTCTAACCCCTGATAGGTCGTTTGCAGGTTCCCGAGTTCCTACGAATCCAACGACTCCAGCCAAGCCTCAATCGGACCACCAAGCAGAAAGTCGGGAATCCGCGGGTCTTTGGCTCGATTTTCCAGGCCGCATCCATCGAGGAATGAGAGATCCCTTCATTGAGATCTTCATCGGGCGCATCAGACGTAGCCAGGTACACCCCCTTTGCCACCAGTAATTTTATTGTGGGAGAACTTGCCCTAACCGAGGCTTCTCAGCCTCGACGATCCATCTTTATTGCTTTCTGAGGTCCTAATCTACATGCTTAGTTTCTAAAATTCATATAGAGTTTCCTACAACTTATTTTGATCTGATATTTGGGAATTAATCACCTAACCCTACATACAAAATTCACAAAATTAATCGCATGCTTATTAGTCCCGCATCACGTCCAAAGCACAATATAAGAGATTTATTACTTTGGCATTCAATTCATCCATTTTCATGTCATGGTCATCCCATTCCTCTGCAGGTTTTGGGATGTCTATGACATCGACCTTCTTTGTGGATGTGTGAGGTCCTTTTAGGATAACTTTCTATAATTAAAAATCTATTACTTGAATATAAATCTTCATTCAAGCTTTCCAGTAGGCATAATTAGTGCCTATGAAAAGTGAAGGTCTATTTGTAGATTAGCCTTCGGCCAAAGAGATACTCATAGGGTTTGTCATAGATTTTTTCTCTAGAAAAATAAATTATAGAGACACTGCTTTGATACTAGTTATTGCCTTGTTGGCCAACCCAAGAGAGGGGGTGAATTGGGTTTGAAAACATTTTCCATAAATATGTGCTCTTAAAAAATCTTAGTATGGTGAGTGATATGAATCAGGAATTAAATGCAGAAGCAAAAGAAATAACACAAATAAACCAATCACAAACATCACAAATTTTATAGTGGTTCGGAGCAACCCAGCTCCTACATCCACTATCCAAGATACCACTTGGGATTTTCACTATATTCACCATGGAATACACCTGGTTTGTTTTACACCGAGCTCACAAACCAAAACCCAATCTTGGTTTTACACCGAGATCACCAAGAACCCAATACAATGATCACTAATAACCCAAACTTGATTTTCAAGGCTCACAAAAAACCTTAAACAACTCACAAGTTACAGTCCCTGCTATACTTAGAACAACTCAAACAAAGTGTTAAAAAGAAAGCAACACTAATGACAAACCAAACTTTGGTGGATGGTTGCACTTGATGCTCTTTGAGAAGCCTTCTTGATTGCTCCTTCAATACTCTTTAAGGCTTGTAAGCTTCTTCAATAAATCCTAGTCAATCGAAATCCTAGACCTAAGACTCCCTTGATTATATCAATTAAAATGGTAAAATATTTAAAAATAGAAGAATACCTATAATGCTCATACCCTTTTCTTTTTACTAGGCACACAAGTGTATAACCTCTAGAGATGATCCACACAGGAACCAAACCAAAAAAGTACTCCTCTTGCTTGCTTGACTCCTTATAGCAGCCTTTCTTCCTTTAGCAACCTTTTTTCCCTTCTATGACCTTTTTCCTTTCGAAGAGTAGCTTAGTATCTCTCCAAAAATATTTCTTACTATCCTGTTATCCTTTCTAATTCTCTTTCTCAGCCCTTATCTTAAAATGGTGGACTTGTCTTAAAATAATAGACTTGTCCTAATAAAAGAAGGAAGAGAATTATCAAGATAATTATCGGATGCCTTGGCTTCAATCACCGAAGCCTTAGAAAGAGAGGAGGTGCCTAATACACCCTTTCACCAGTCTTTTATTTGATATTTAACATATTAAATAAGATATTTTAATCAAAAAGAGTCCCTTGGCAGAAAGGTGTAAAGTAAAAATCTTTTCACTAATTATTTGTGCCAAGTGTTGCTTATCGCAACTCTTCAAGAAAAATAAAAAATTAGTCTTTAATTTTAGAATTAAAGACATGGTCCCACACCCTAATAGGCATATCAAGTAGGGAGCTTATCAAAAAAATAAATGATTAATAAGTATAAGGACTCTTAGCCTATCCATGCACCATATACATAAAGCATCGCGTCCCTTCATTACTTATGCCCTTTCTTACATCAATTGACCAGTCAATTCTAGTCAATTTAGGAATCCAATGGATAGGATAGGGGCTATGCCTTATCATCTAAAAGATGATTAATTTGCAGAAAGACTCTTGGTCCTTTTGCACCCCTTATCTTATGTGCATGCCAATATGGCACCAAGAGTCCCACGCCCTTGGGACTCTTGGTTCAATTAATAGATAAAAGCTAATAAATTAGGATAAATCCCAATTTGGCTACCCCACTTAAGGCTCAACCTAATTTAATTCTTACTAAAATTGGTTAGCCCAAATAGCAAGTATTTAAACCCAATCTAATTAGGTTAGGAGTTAGGCTAGCCAACATATGCTAGTATGTAATTAGCTAGCCAATTAGGATCCTACGACCCTAATAAAAATATAAATGACTTCCTTGATCAATTCTTTAATATGTGTGACCCTTTGGGATCTTCATCTAGCTAGCAACAGGTCTAGGTTCACATCAATTTAGTTCGATTAGAAATCAACTAATTGAATTAAGTCAAATCGAGCTAACCCTAGCTATCAATTTGAACCATCTTTCAAATTGACTCATGAATTTAATTAATTTAATTTATGATAACCTGCAAGACATGATTGACATCTAGCAATGTGTCATGCCTATCTAGAAGATTAGGAATTTGATAAAAATTATCACAAAATCTTTTAATAGCAAGTTACCATGTAATTCAATCCTTCAATCTTCCTTTATCCTAAATAAGTGATGGATATAGAAAATTATCAAATCCTCATACTTTATTCATTCAAACCTCAAATCACTAATGAAGACTTGATCAATGAAAAATTAGAAACCCTTTTCTAATTTCATCCTGCTTTGATCAAAGACTTCCTAAGTCATCATGTGATGAGAGTGCATGGGATAAAATACTCTCCTTACTAGGAGTGATCATTCCTTGTTGACCTACTCATAACCTTCATACATAATTTACCATATCCATGAACATCTCATAGATGACTAAGTCCTGAATGAGTATGAACCAAAATATGGATTCATGTGTATAAGATACCATTGATCTCAGGTATAAGGATTACTTACACAACTTTCACTAAGAGAGTCATCTTTTGATAAGTAAGCAAGACTTCCATAAGATATTCTCATGATGGATCAATTTAGTGAACTCATACCCTGATGAGCACCCACATCCTTTTATTAGTATCCCTACACAAGTGGTCATAAGACCAACCACTCTCTCCATCAAGCATATATAGGATGTTCCAGTCTCTATGGAAACATTGATTCCCGACTCGATGATCCTATGACTGGGAATATTTTAAATTAGGATTTACAAGATCTTAGGTCTCACTATTATGAACTCCATCATAACCCTAAAATCATTGCCCTAATTTATGGGGTTCATCATATTCTTAAAATAATAAAGTATAAGACACAGCATATGATGAAATAAAATGCCTTTATTAATATCATACATGAGTTGGGAGAATTTTTCAAATAAGCCCCTATTTTATAAGAAATATGATTGGCTTTAAGGATACTATTCTTTCAAGAGGGGGTTTCCTCCCATATCAAAAGCCCCCCACTTCCTAGTCTGATTATGAAGTATTTGAGCTGAGAAGTAGTTCTAGCACCTCACTCATGAGATCCAAGAAAACTTGTCATATTTTGTATTCTCAAAAATCATGCTTGTTAAAGAGATTTTGTATTTTGTATTTATGACATTATTTTAAAAGAATGTGAAGAATTAATGTGACAGATTTTGCTTATAAAGGGATTCTAGAAGTGATTTGTTGTCACTGGTATTTTTGCTAGGGAGATTCCTTGTTTGCTTGTGTGGCGACTTTCAATGAAAGGGGGTGATTTCTAATGGGTTTTCTAGTAGCTTTAGTACTCAATAGACCTGTGTGATATTCAGAATCTACAAAGAGCAGTCTTGAAGCACCGAAGGGCTAATGCATCAGGAAATAAAGACCTTAGTTGTCTTGCCGATGCTCCTAGGGCCAAAGGATCGGGAGGTGTGATGAGGGATGGGATTCTAAACATGATGCATGCCAAGGAATGAGAAGAGAAGGATGAATAAAAAAAAATTAGATTAAAATAAATAATGATTTCATATTTTGTTATTGATTTATTCCCGAAAAAGACTAGACTAGGTTAGGATTTTGTGTGATTGTTAGAATCCTACCCACATGCTAGAATGATCAAAGAGATAAAGCAAATAAAGGATCGTAGGACTAAGAAGGCCTATTAGGTGCATGTTCAATCTTCAAAAATCAGACAAAGAGAGATGGGAAGGGTTAGTGTTACCTAGCAATGACATTCTTGAAGCCATAGAAGGGTTCACTCTGCTCGGATTGGTGCCTAGATGAAGAAGTCGCTTTTCCATGGATCTTTCAGCTTTTTATCAGATTGGTTCGGGGCAAAGAAGACTTCATCCAGAGGCTCACTTTTCCTGAGGGATCCTACACACATCATGGGTTAGGCTCACAGATGATAAAAAAATATCAAATTAAAAGAAGAGAGAGTGGGGTGATGGAAGGGCTCCTAGGATGGCTGGTGGCCTGCTTGGGAAAGAGGGCACCTGGCTTGGAGAGGGGAGCCTGGCTGCTGGAGAGGATACCTAGGGTGGAGCTCCTGGCAGCCTGAAGGCCATGGCATGCCTGGAAGAGAGAGGGGAAGGGGCGGAAAGAGTCTGGTGATTTGGTGTTGGAGTCTTGGTGGCTCACTGATGATAAAAAAATATGAAACTAAAAGAAGAGAGAGTGGGGTGATGGAAGGGCTGCTAGGATGGCTGGCAGCCTGCTTGGGGAAGAGGGTGCCTAGCTTGGAGAGGGGAGCCTGGATGCTGGAGAGGATACCTGGGGTGGAGCTCCTGGCAGCCTGGAGGCAAGGGCATGCCTAGAAGAGAGAGGGGAAGGGGCGGACAAGAGTCTAGTGATTTGGTGTTGGAGGCTTGGTTGGAGAAAGGAGAGAGAGTGGTGGCCTAGGGCTCAGGGGCTGGGGCATCTCAAGGCTTTGAGACGGGGTATGGGTGGCTAGGGTTTGATGTAGATGGGTGTCATAGGGTTTTGGGGAGGTGGAAAGAAATGGACTAGGGTTTGATAACTAAGGCCTCACACCCCTCGATATTCCGAAGAACAAAGGCAAACAGATCTCACACCCACTCCACTTGGAGGAAAACACTTAGACAAAATAACTATCAAAATTTCATTCATGAAAAGATTCATTCATACAAGAGGGAAGGGGGTTGGTATTTATAGATCCACCTAGGTTACATGACTTGAGGGTCAAGAAACCTTGACTTGAGGGCCAAGAAAACCTGGTGGATTGGGTCAACAGCAGGCTTCTTTCTTGGGCTGGGCTACTCGACTACTTGCTGGGCTTGGAAGACATCTCCTTGGACCTGGTCAAAGCCTTGGGGTGCCTAACCATCTTGGACTGAGTCAAAGCTTGGGAGGGGGCACCAACATGAACGGGCCTGGGAGGGGTGCCAACTGCTATGTGCCTTGGACTAGGGTGCCAAGGCTAGGGATCTGCGGTGCCACTTCTTCATGAGATCTTGTGGACTTGGGGTGCCAAAACTTAAAGCTTGGACTAGGGCACTCTCTTATAGGCTTGGCGGCATGAAAGGGCTCGGGTATTTGGGTGCTACTACTGGGGATGCCTGAGTAGGGGTCCAGGTGCATGGAATCTAGTTTTGATTGAGGAGGGCCTGGTGAATCTCCTGGTCTGGTGACTCTCCTCTTAGTTCTTGTCTTGAAGAAAAATACAGGACTCATATTGGACTAACATAAGGGACTTTAACTGACTTAGTGAACTTAATTAGCTCACCTTATTACAGGACTTAAAAATTAGACTTCATTATAGGACTTAATTTATTCTGATGTACTCAACTTACAAATGACTGATTACCCAACACATGAATTAGAAATTGGAATCTTGAAATTTTGGTCTGCACCTGATGTCCTACATCAATTCTCCCGGGATGAGAGAAACTTGACCTTGTCGAGTGAAGGTTAATTTGGCTCTGATACTACTTTGACAGGTATGGGTTGAGGCATTGCAGATCCTCTCGAGTGATCCACGAATCCTCAGATCTCGGTCGACCTTGCCAACGAACCAAGTGACATGGTAGCCTTTAATCCGGGTACTAATAGCTTGGTCATTTAGGATATGCTCAATCATTTTCTCTCACAGGCTAATTTGATGGTGGACACTCAAGGTTGGGTTCGCTCTCAAAGAAAGGGTTGGGCTCAATAAGCTCACTGGGTATCATTGCTGGCTCCTTATACTTAACTAAGTTTGAGATATTGAAGGTTGATCTTAATGCCTAATTTGGTGGTAACTTGGGAACTAGGTCCAACATTTTTTATCACTTTGATGGATCCAACTTATGGGTATGTAGCCTAATCATCACAAGATTTTCCTAGCAAACTCTTGGACTCTTTTTGGGAATTAACCATGTTTTTATAAAAATCATTGCTTACATTAATCTTATGGCTAATTGCTTATGCAAATCTTTAATCATGCAGTGCAAAAACTCATAACACCTAATGCGGGCAAATGACTAATGCCAGCACTTATTGATATGCAGGTTTAACTAAATCCTAAACTACAACTGTGGGTTTAACTCTTTGTCAGGTGGGTGACATACAGATATAATGGTGCATGTACTCCTACTAAATGCCATAGAGTATGCCAGAAGTAAGATGCAAACCTAACATGCGTAATGAATGTATGCATTATATTTTCCTCTATAAAATGCAATCGAATGGTCCTAGAAATGCTGGAAGTTTTTGGAAAGGGTAGGAAATAAGAGGTGGATTCAGGGTTAGTTTGGTAGGGTAGAAAGTAAGAAGAGGGTTGGGGTTGATTGGATAAAGTAGGATATAAGAAGGGGTGTCAGGGATTAGTCCTAGACTAATGAGGTTGACCTTACGGGGTTGAGGTATATCTACAGGGTCTGCCTTATAGAAGAATGGGTCACTAATTTCATGGAAGAGATCTTCAATTAGAATCAAAGAATTGACTTTATCCTGAGGGTACTGGGTTAAATAAGCCAAATCCTTAAAAAACTCTTCTGGCTCATGAAATTTAGGACTAGGCTCTATAATTAGGTTCTCTTATAAAGTCTCCTCAGGTAGGACTCTAATAGCAGTATCTGGGTTCTCTTCCTTTTACTATTCTCCCATTACAACTTGGGTGTGGTCAGGGTCAACTAACTCTTGGTTGGTTTCATTCTGGGTATGGTCAGGGTCGACTAATTATAGGTTGGCATCAGTCTGAGTATGGTCAGGGTCAACTAACTCTAGGTCTTCTATAGGTATCTTTTCTTCTTCTTCCTCATACTCATCCACTAAGTTCATATCAGCTTCATATACTTCTACTTCAATGTCTTCCTTATGAACCAATGGGGTGGTAGGAGGGGGTTGGCTAAGGGAAAATAGACTAGTGTCTAGGGTAGCAAGGGTGGGTTGACTAAGGGGTACCTGACTAATACTTGGCTGATACCTAGGGGTACTAATCCTGTTGGGTTCAGGTCGACTAAGGGGAGTGGACTAATACTGGGCTTCTATCTAGGGGTACTAATCCTATGGGATTCAGGTCGACTAAGGGTTAAGGATTCCTTGGGCTCATAGGACAAGGGCTCAGATCTATAGGTTATGGATCTCTTGGGCTCATAGGACATTTGCTCAGAGGTTCTGAGTTTATAGGATCTTGGTAGGTACTTTTCCCTAAGCTTGCTTTACATGGCTCTCCAAGTAGTTATAGGGGCTTCTCCTCTATTTCTAGTCATTCTTTTAACCTTATCCCAATAGATTCTAGCCTAGCGAACTAACCTGAGTTTGGCAAACTTATATTTTCTTTCTTCTGTCGTTAGGTCCCTATTAAAATATTGATCCATACCTTCTTCCCAATCAAGATAATTCTCAAGATCAAGATCACCACTAAATGTAGGTGCTTCTCGCCTAATGTACCTAGTGGCTCTCTCATCCGGGTCTATGGAGTCATAATTGGATTTTCTTGCACTACGATCCCAGATTGGTTCAGAGTGTGGGGCTCTCCTAGGGTTGGGATCCAAGTATGGGTCATGGTGTGGGGTTCTCCTAGGGTTGGGCTCTAAGTATGGGTCATGGTATGGGGTTCTCTTAGGGTTGGACTCCAAGTATGGGTCATGGTATGGGGTTTTCTCTAGGGTTCCTAACTGATCTCCCACTCGGTTGAACCTATAGGTCATTTGGTTAAGCCTATTGTGAGTTTGGGTATTGGCCTAGGTCAATTGGTCAAGTCTATGGTTTATTTGGGTCAGTTGAGCAAGCTGATCAGTAATGGCCCTCAGTTGGGCACCAAAATCGTTGTCCATGGTTAAGCTGGGTTGGACTTGTGACTGATAACAATGGACTCCTGACCTGGTGGTCATGCAATCAAGCACTCAAGGGTTTGGATGCAACCAAGCACACACATCGACTCCATGGTCAGACTGGGTTGGGGTGAGATTGATGGGGTTAGACACAAATCGACTACGGTTTGCTAGACCTAGAGTCAAAGAAGAGTGGATCAACTCAACTTAAACCCAACTCAATACTTAATCTTTTCATTGGCTAGGTAAGAGGTGGCGTGGTGGGAGGCTTTCCTGACTTGTCACAGGATCTTAATTAAAAATCACTAGTCCACTTAGGGCGTTTGCCTCTGGATCTCTAGCATTAGACACCAGTTTCCAGTAATAAGTGAAGGGTTGAGTGCACTAGTTTTCCCACTAGACTCGGACCGATCTGTTGGTGTCCCTAAATCAATTAGGTTTCTAGTTGATTTTAATTAGGCTTGGGTCGATATGCACCTAGTTATTTTGGGCCCAGGACAGGGGATGAAATCCTGCCTTGATCTGATAGAGTAGAGTGCCCTTAAGATTGGTTAATGCAAATGATGCACACACGATGAAACCCGAATGCAGGCTAAAATCAGAAAAATAGAAATTTTTTTTTTTTTTTTTTATGAGATGGATGACTTAAATTTAAGTTGGTTAGATGGTCAAACAAAATTGGCTTGGGTTGGGGGGTTTTGGATGTAAGTTAGCTTCAACCCTAGGATAACATGCAGAATTCAGCAATACATGGTTTTGGTTTCATGCAGAATTTCCTAGGTTTTCAGATCAGAAAAATTATTAAAAATACAGAAAAAATAGAGGACTCAATAGGGATGACGTTCTGCAAATTTCAGAGAAAAACAGTAAAAGTTTTTAATAGGAAATTGGACCTAGATTTGGACTAGTATGCAAAATTCAGTGTGCAAATTTTTTTTGTTAAGGTTTTTTTCTCATGTAGATTTCACCCTATTTTCATATCAGAAAAAATATTTAAAAATCACAAAAAAATATAGGACAAATTAGAGATCAAATGACATGAAAATAAAAAAAAAATAGAAAGAAATTAATGGAGATCTAGACCTATCTTTGGACTCCTAATGCAGAAAATAGCATGCAGAAAATCTGAACTATGGTGCAAGAACATGTCATAATCCTGCTCTGATACCAAAATTGATGAGGGACGGGATTCTAAACATGATTCATGCAGAGGAATGACAAATAAGGATGAATATAAAAAAAATTAGAGTAAAATAAATAATGATTTCATATTTCGTTATTTATTTATTCCAGAAAAAGACTAGACTAGGTTAGGGTTTTGTGTGATGGTTAGAATCCTACCCACATGATAGAATGATCAAAGAGATAAAGCAAATAAAGGATCCTAGAACTAAGAAGGCCTATTAGGTGCATGTTCAATCTTCAAAAATCAGACAAAGAGAGATGGGAAGGGTTAGTGTTACCTAGCAATGACGTTCTTGAAGCCGTAAAGGGTTCGCTCCGCTCGGATCGGTGCCTGAATGAAGAAGTCGCTTTCCCATGGATCCGTCGACTTTTTATCAAATTGGTTCGGGGCAAAGAAGACTTCATCCAGAGGCTCGCTTCTCCTGAGGGATCCTGCACACATCATGGGTTAGGCTCACAGATGATAAAAAGAATATGAAACTGAAAGAAGAGAGAGTGGGGAGATGGAAGGGCTGCTAGGATGGCTGGCGGCCTACTTGGGGAAGAGGATGCCTCATGGCAGCCTAGAGGCCAAGGCATGCCTGGAAGAGAGAGGGGAAGGGGTGGCCAAGAGTCTGGTGATTTGGTGTTGGTGGCTTGGTGGGGGAATGGAGAGAGGGTGGCGGCCTGGGGCTCAGGGGCTGGGGCATCTCAGGGCTTAGAGAAGGGGTATGGGCGGCTAGGGTTTGATGTAGATGGGCATCTTAGGGTTTAGGGGAGGTGGAAAGAAAGGGACTAGGGTTTGATAACTAGGGCCTCACACCCCTCGATGTTTTGAAGAACAAAGGCAAACGGGTCTCACACCCACTCCACTTGGAGGAAAACACTTAGACAAATAACTCTCAAAATTTCATTCATGAAAAGATTCATTCATACAAGAGGGGAGGGGGTGGGTATTTATAGATCCACCCAGGTTACATGACTTGAGGGTCAAGAAACCCTGACTTAAGGGCCAAGAAAACCTGGTGGACTGGGTCAACAGCAGGCTTCTTTCTTGGGCTGGGTTGCTCGACTCCTTACTGGGCTTGGAAGACATCTCCTTGGACTTGGTCAAAGCCTTGGGGCGCCTAACCTTCTTGGATTGGGTCAAAGCTTGAAAGGGGGTGCCAACATGAATGGGCCTGGGAGGGGCGTCAACTGCTATGGGCCTTGGACTGGGGTGCCAAGGCTAGGGAACTAGGGTGCCACTTCTTCATGAGATCTTATGGACTTGGGGCGCCATCACTTGAAGCTTGGACTAGGGTACTCTCTTGCGGGCTTGGCAGCATGAAAGGGCCCAGGTACTTAGGCACCATTACTAGGGATGCCTGAGTAGGGGTCTAGGTGCATGGAATCCAGTTATGATTGGGGAGGGCCTAGTGAATCTCCTGGTCTGGTGACTCTCCTCTTGGTTTTTGTCTTGAAGGAAAATACATAACTCATATTAGACTAAAACAAGGGACTTCAACTGACTTAGTAAACTTAATCAGATCACATTATTACAGGACTCAAAAATTAGACTTCATTATATGACTCAATTTATCCTGATGGACTCAACTTACAAATGACTGATTACCCAACACATGAATTAGAAATTGGAACCTTGAAATTCTGGTCTGCTCCTGATGTCCTACATCAAGGTGACTCTGGTGTCCCAGATGTTCCCAAGAGTCCATTATCTATTGAAGAGCGAGTCTAGTCCTTTCTTTTGGTAGCAGGCGATTGCCAGTCTTATGAGGTTGAGTCCGAAGAATATGGACATGTGGCTTTTAAGTCAATATCTAGGAAGGGAGAAGGTTTGTGATTCTATAATTTTCATTATTAATTTTTATTTCATTCCACTTTCTCCCTTTTTGACATGGTGCCATTTGCAGGAATATAATGCAGTTGGCCCATCATCTTCACTTTTTCATGGGGTCAGCTAAAGCAGTAAAGGTGAACGTCCCTGTAATGGAAGAAAAGTTATCAATGCTGAAAAAGAACTTAATAAGGTTGAAATTCAGGCTTCTAAGGTAGAGGGAGAGCTTCGAGAGAAAAAGGAGTGTGTAGATATTCTGTCAAGGAATATCATCCATTTGGTGGTAAAGCTTAGGGAAGCAAGATGTTCCTTGGCTTCGATGCATTGAAGAATGATTGATGCATGCCAAGGAGAGGTCTAAGCCATTTAAAATGTGAAGGCTGAGATTGCCGAGCTGGAAAAAACTTTCAAGAGAAAATTAAGGATTTGAAGGCCGAGGTGAACAGCTAAATCCAATAGATTTGGGAATAACTTAATTCAGCTAGGAGTAAGAATGAGTGGTTATGGAAAGAGCCTCACCTCACTTGGTGTCCAATACAAGGTGAGGGATCTTTGAAATAGGATGATAGGATTCAAGAAGCCCAGCGAGCTAGGGATGAAGCCATGGTGGAAGTTTTGTTCCTTCAATAGGAACAAGAAGAGGAAAGGAACAAGAATGCGGCCACTTTTTGATGGGTCCAAGGCCATAGATATGAAAGAGAACCTATCCTTGTAGAATCAATTAAAGGTGGCCAGGATCACTATTAATAGCATGAAGGATAAAATCATTGACTATGGCAATGAAGTCCTGAGGCTTAATGGCAGAACAACTTTGACTAGAGCATACATGGGGGCAGTCGAGACTTGGCTTCACCATGCTGAAAGAAGATTATATGAGGCCGAATTGAAGGATTATAGGCTCTTGGTGACCCATATTCTTCCAGAGGCTGGAGCACGTTTGCTTTGGGTCCTTGACACAATGTAGGCAATACAGTCTCTGCATGCAAGCCAGGCAAACAAGGAGAGAGGGAAAGGGAATTAAGATTCCCATCTACTGTAAGTTTTTACCTTTTTATTTCTACCTTGTAAACACTTTTTGAAATGAAAAAAATGCAGACTTTTTCTATATGTCATGACTTGGTATTTTTGGAAGCACTTCAATGCTTTTTGGGTAATTCAAATTCTGTTAGTTTTCCTTTGGTAGTTTTATTTTGGAGGAATAGTGGAATGACCAAGGGCATTCCATTGGTCAAGTTGTATTAATTTCTAGATTTTTCTTGATAGGGTATGACATTTGAAAAGATTCCTATCATAAGCTATGTGGAGAATGGAGAGCATTTACGATATCATGATGGTCTAAGGTGATGCGGTGCTTGAGAAGGATTACAGTTTTCTGCATGGAAGGTAATGAGGCAGCAAGATGTGTTCAAGGCATTTTAATGCAAATGATCTATGGGGACACTCCGATGATCAAGTCAGTTTAGGACGATCAAGGGGAACAGAACCTCTATAACGAAGAGCTTGGAGACTCTCCACACAGACGATGAAAGATGGAATTGAAATGGAAAGATAGGGTTGAGTAGGGATCAGAGAGCTAGGAGGTTCTCTTGGCTAGCTCCTTGCCCGTGTGCTCTCTTAGTCTTACCAATTGCCTCTCTCCCACTCGGGAGTCCTTTCATCTATTTTTATATGAGTAGAAGTGGTCTAGACCAAGCCTGGGGCTTCACTGAGATGTCCCTTTTCTTGTACCCCTTTCTGGAGGGGTTTCCCTTTGTCATAGCCTCCTCCCTATCGAACCGATCCTTTAAAGGAGATCCTTCTATTTGCGGGTGATCACCAGCGTATTACAGATCTTATCCTTCTGGTGGTGTAGTTTTTCGTGGGAGGGGCGGGCACCGTGCCGCTAAACCTCGAGCCATGGTGGAGCATTTTCCTTTTAGGAGGGACCATCGATGTGTCGTAGGGCCTGTGGCCTTAATGGAATACTCTTCATGGAGGAAGTTCAAGTTCTGTGTCATGAGGATCGGTGTCCTCGGTTGCACGATTGTTAACGTGGCAGTGCGCCACAGGGTGTGAAACCTGACGGGTCATGCATTGCGCAGGATATGCGGGTGGTGCGTTGCAGGGTTTGAATTTTCCGATAGGGCGTGCGCCACTTCTGGGATGTTGCAGGTAGCTGGAAGCTTCCACGTCGTAGTCTGTATCTCTGCCAGTCCTCCCTCTTTTCATTGATGGCAGGAACTCCAAACTTGGCAGAGGAGAGGGAGAGCCCAATCTGGAGAGCCAGACTTCAGAGCAGGAGCACGACCTCAGTTGGGTGCTCGACCCTAGATGTAGGCCTTCAAAGGGTGTGGGCATGACTCTAGCTAGGCACCTGACCCTGGATGCGGGGGGCCGCCTTAGCATGCATGAGCATGACCCCGATTTAGAGCTGACCTCAGACGGAGGGCTCGCCCTATGAGCACGACCCCAGCTAGGAGCTGACCTCGGACAGAGGGCTCGCATTGGCATGCATGAGCATGACCCTGGCTAGGAGCTGACCTCAGACAGAGGGCTTGCCTTATGAGCACGATCCCGGCTGGGAGTTGACCTCAGATAGAGGGCTCACCTTGGCATGCATGAGCATGACCCTTAACGGGAGCTGACCTCGGACGGAGGGCTCACCTTATGAGCATGACCCCAACTGGGAGCTAACCTCGAATGGAGGGCTTTCCTTGGGATGCATGAGCACAACCCCAACCGAGAGCTGACCTCAGATGAAGGGCTCACCCTATGAGCATGACCCCGGTTGGGAGCTGACCTCGGACGGAGGGCTCACCTTGGCACGCATGAGCATGACCCCGATCGAGAGCTGACCTCGGACAAGAGGCTCACCTTAGCATGCATGAGCACGACCCCGATTGGAAGTTGACCTCAGACGGAGGCCTCGCCCTATGAGCACGACCCCGGCTGGGAGCTAACCTCGGACGGAGGCTCACCTTTCGATCTTCATTTGGGTGTCGCATCTAGGTGGCACTTTCCACCCGCATGATCGCCAGTTGTCACCATCATGGTTCCATATCAGTGGTTGTGCCACATCAGATGCCCCCCACTCTCGAGCCCCGAAACGAAGCAGTGCTCAGGATAATGAGAGTAATGATCACGCTGACATGGAGGGACATATTTTTTGCCCCATTAATGCCTCGAGCACCAGCACTCCAAGGATCATGCATCTGTCCCAACGAAGCGATGCCACATCAGTCTTCCTTTAAGGGCTCCATAATTACTGCACCAGAACTGACGTGGGCGCCTCCGAATCAAAGCATCACACTCAGTGGATCCTGACACATGGCAAGCTTCGGTTGGCCAGGGAGATGAAGAGGTGTACACCTTCAACTCGTATGAGCCGATGGGACTCTGTAGGTGCTTGAAAGGGACTTGCCCTCTTGCCCCCTTACCCTTTAAGGGTGTTTCTAGCACAGAGGTTGCAGTGCTCATCTTCTTCCCCAGTATTCTTTTTTGTCTTAGGGTTCGGAGTTTCTAGCAGGTCAGACCTCTCCTCCTCCTTCTTCCTTTGCTTCTCCTATTCTTCTCCTTCAGCTTGTGCTGAGGGAGAGTTCTTGTTAGGTTTCTAGGCCTCCTCCTCTTCTTTGCCTTCCTTTTCTTTGCTTGCCATGAGTTCCTTCGATGGTGGGCACCGTTGCCTAGATTTTTTTGGTGAGGCAGGTCCATCCCAACCGAGGTCTCCTTCCTTAGATAGTGAGGAGAAAGCTCCTTTCATAGTCCGTAGGGGTCCCCGCCAGCCGAGGATTGTCATTGGATGCCTTGCGGCTCTTCCACCTCCTCCTTCTATCTCCGTCGAGGAGCCAGGACCTTCTCTAGCATTGCTTCGATGATGACTGATGGGAACCTTTTCCACATCCAGAGAGCATTTGGGGTCTCTGACTCCATTCGGCTTTCTGTTCCAAGATCGGAGGAATGGGTTACTTCCAGTGTTCAGGCCGAACCGCCTTGTATGAAGACTTCTTCTTTGGAGGTCTTCGCCTTCCCTTCCATCCCTTCTTCCTCTCTTTTCTGAGCAATTAACACTTGGTCCTGCCCCAGCTTGCTTTCAACGCTATCCAAACTATCTTCTACTTCATTATTCTCTACCACTTCCATGGAATTGTCACCCGTTTCTCCTTCTTCAAGGCCCTGTTACCCTGAAGCACCACCCATCTGACAAGGTATGGTGGTTTATGGCCCCCTTCCCAGGGACCCTCAAGCATGACCTGCCTTCTTCCATCAAGGGATGGAAGGTTAGGTTTCTCTTTTCTTTGGTTGAGGGGGTGGACTGGGTTTGGAGTGACCAAGACCGCTTCCCTAATCGACAATCAACAATCGAGCCGGTCGATAAAGAGATATTCAACCAACTTGTCAGTTCTGAGGTTCTAGCTCTTTGTGATTTGCTGACTTAGTGGAACCTAGTCGATGCTGGAGTCAGCCAGGCCCCCCCTTAGTGTAAGGCTTGATACCATGCTTCTTGTTTCTTTTTCTGAGTTTGATATCTACTTTTGATAAATGACTAACCAATTTTCTTTGCATTCCACAAAGATGAGGTTTTCACTGGATAAGCTCCAAAGTATGTCTAGACTTTGCATTCCATAAAGATGAGGTTCTCACTGGTAAGCTCCAAAGTATATCTAGAAAGAGAGCCACCTCCATAGGGCCCGAGGGGGAGCCTACGAAGAGGGCCCGAGGGGGAGCCTGCAAAGAGGGCTCAGGAGGAGCTGGGATGGGGGTCCACCGGTGAACCTACCAGAAGAAATCCTCTTGCTACACCAGCGCACCTGGGCTGGTTTCTTATCCTTTAGCACGCGACCCCGTAGGGAGGCTCGACCAGTAGAGGGGGCCACACCAACACCTTCGACAGCCCTCGCGTGAACCGAAGCTCCACCGCAACCGAAGGTAGAGTAGGTGACGAGAGACATTGCCACAAAGAGCCCAGCATCGTCATCTAGGGACAAGCATTCTGCCAACCGGTTTGCCACCATCGTGTCACCACCGACCACTACCCCGAAACCCTCGGAGCCATTCGAGATGCTGAGGTTAGGGCCAAAGAAGATATCCATCATCATGCCCCGGGATGCCAGGTTGATGAAGGATGGAAAGTTGGCCGAGGATGTGCTGACTGCCTTTGCCTAGCCACTTGACTGCCAGGAGAGGGCCAGCCGGTCAATGATGGATGTCTTCACTAGGGTGTTCCCCCTGCTCTTCTTGATAAGCCACCTTCTTAGTTGCTTCACTTTCTTTCTTTTATCTACAAAGGCTCTAACCGTCGTTTTTCATGCAGGTGGCCCTCGATGTCCAACTCCTTAAGGACTCCTGCCTAGGGCTGATGAAGAGGGAGTCCCACCTCCGGAAGGAGAGGGATGAGGCTCGAGCTCGAGCTACCTAGGTTCAAGAGCTGGAGGACCAAATGAAGGTCCTCCAAGACTAGCTGGCTAGCACCAAGGCGAGGGCGATCGGCTTGGAGAAGAAATATGCCAAGCTCGAGACTGCCATGAAGGAAGAGAAGGGGGAGAGCTTTCGTAGGGTAGAGAAGTTAGCTGCCTCTGCAGCAGAGGTGGCTCGCTTAGAGGGTAGAGCACAGGGCCTCTAGGTGCAGCTTGACGAGAAGGTGGCCAAGACTACGACCACCTTGGAGAAGGCCACGGTGGCCATCGCGCTGATGGAGATTGCCAAGAAGGAAGCCACCAAGGCTGTCCCCAAGTTCAAGGCATTCGAAGCCTTCAAGGACAAGGTCACCGAGGCGATGTTGGACTCCTACCACCAGGGGTTCAATAATTTTCATGGCAAGGCTATCCATCTTCTCAAGTCGAAGGGATTAGAGAACTTCCTTCCCGAGCTACCCTTCCCAGCCCGTCAAAGGATGCTCGCCACTGAGATAGAGTCGGAGCCAGAGCCAAAGGTGGTCATGGTCGAAGCCGAAGCCACTACTACCCAGGGCCTGCCTTCGTCTGATGGAGTCACTCACCGGCCAGGAAAGTGTTAGATGTATGCCCTAAAAGTCAAGTTGGCTTGACACATTATAATTTTTAGGACATGAACTTTGTACTTAATTTTTCTTATTAATAAAAGAGGATTATTTTCATTCATATTTATGTGTCTATGAATCATTCATAGAGTTAATGGGCAATAACACATTCTCAAAAATTGAGAATCTGAGACATGTGTCTTTATAGATTAATCCTAAAAGCTCTCGATTGTTAGAATGTCACGAGGATGATGATTGATCCATTAAAATCGATGCACAGATCACTTCCTTTTCTAGGTATATGAGTCTCTTACCTACAGTATGGTGACACTGGAGTGAGAGTGCAAGTAGTTGATAGAGATCAACGGTACTGAGCATGACCAAGTACAGGAAGTTATACGGATGACTACTCACTCGTCATAACTTCTTGATGCTGTAGTTGTGTGAATAGTTATTTTACCTAGAGTGTCTCAGCTACTCACAATAAGGTTGCTGTAGTTTGACAACACAAACACATGGTTCCTATCCATTCGGGATCTTCCGATGTTCATTGGCTACAGTAAATTTATTGTAAGAGTAGGGTAATCACTTGTAGGGATCTATCAGCCTTAGTAGTAAGGAGTAATCCTATATAGCTTAATGTGACTAAGTCCAGAAATCTATGGCCATAATAGGGTGATAATGAAAAGGTATTTTCATTAGTATCACAATTGGAATTGAGTCGATTATGTTAAGCATATGATTGATGGGTTTGACAAGTTTCCGCAACCAACATCATGTCGAGATTTTTGATAGAGGAATCGATCACATGGTAACTACACCTAGGGATTCTAATCTTATTATGTGGGTTGCCACTACATATTGCTAGGTGTCATTGGTGGATTGTGAGAGCCCATTAGAATCATTCTCAGATCGATGATCCTAATTAGGGTTGAGCAGAAATTATTTCTGTCCATTGAAAGAAGTTTCGATGATATATAATGGAGATTATAGCATGTCTCATTACCAAACAGGATAGGACCTGAGGGGTGAAATACATTAGGAGCTTAAGTAACTAATCAGCAAATCAAAATGTTACTAAATTTATCAATTTTAGTACATTTGGACCTAATTATAAATGTTACAATTAATAAATTATGGATTAATTATTAATTAAATTAAATTAGATTTAATTTAATTGAGTTAGACTCAATTAATTGATCCTAATTGAGTTGGGTTAATGGCCTTTTTGAAATGGGTTCAATCAGATTTAAAATTGGCTTTGATTTGACTATCAAATCATTTAATTTGGACCTATGACTTAAAGTCCCATTGGACTGGGACTCTCTCTCCTTGTCTCCCCAAGTCTCCACACACCAACCAAGTGGGCCCAAGTGTTTTGTGTGACAAAGAGGTGTGGGCGTAAAAACAAGAGGGCACTAAAGCGTTTGGGAGTGGAGGATTAAGAGAGGGAGGAGTCCTCTTCTAATCCTCTTAATTTCCAACAAGTTTAAATTAAACTCCAATGTTTTGGCTTCATGGGATGGGAGAAGTAATTTATAAAAGGAGGAGAGGGGGTGGCCAACCAAGGGTGCTTCCCTTTTGGCATGCTTTTTCTCTCTTGGGCATGATTTCCTTTTGGGCGTTAATACCAAGGGTTCTCTCTCCTGGGGCGTCAAGCTATTCTCTCCCCTTTATATATTTCTCCTTCCTTGTGTGAGATCTAAAGAGATATTCTACAAGAGAAAGAAGAAAGAGATAGTTCCTAGGTCTTGCAAATCTCGGTTTGCAAGATAGAAGCCAATTCAAGAAAAGTAGATCCAGTTTTAGATCGGCATAGTTTTTAAAGCACCTGATTTGCTAAAAGAGGAGAGGACTGTAAGAATCTAGCAGTCCAGTGCTCTCTATGACTTGGTTATGCAAGCTCTGTGTGGATACTAGCATAGGCCAAGTAATTGCGCGACTCTGGTAGAATCCCGGTTACAAAAGCGAATCGGCATAGTTTTCAGAGCAGGTCAGGATAGCGATCCAGGTAAGTTATTTTTGCTTAAAATAATTTTATTTTTTAGATCTAAAATTTTTCTCATCTATTAAATCATGTTTAGGAAATTATTATGAATAAATTAGATTTATTTATAAATTGCATGTTTAGATATAAAATAGTTTTTATATCTACTTCTGTTGCATCAGGCTTTTAATTCCTAGTTTTATGCAATATACTATTCTTGGGAGAACTCCAATAGAAAGGAGCCAGTGAGCGAGGCTTGAAGTTTTCTTTCCCTTGTAACTTAGATTTTGTGAGGATTTCCAACCTGTCGGGAGCCTTCATAGGATGTAAAGAAAACATTCATTAATGAAGATATCTTTTTTCTTTCCAACTGATGTGCCTCATTCACTTGTCTCCTTTTTTCTTTCTTTCTTTTCTTTTCTTCTTCTTTTTTTTTTGCCTTGAGATACTTTCGAAGGATCCTCCAGAGTCTGTGGGGGACTTGTCCTTGTAATGAAGGAATAGTCTAACTCAGCTAATGTACTTAGCTTGGGTTTATCTTTTTTCTTCAATTCCTTTACCCTTTTGCATGGTAAGGAAAATAGACTTCATGGTCACCGTAGGTGTGTGCCTTTCCTAGGTTTTAGTTACTGCGGGTTGATTCTGAAGCCTCAAGATTGACACGAAGATTCTTGGGAATACTTTGTTGACTCCATTATTGATTTTGATGATAAACAAAATACTTAAGTATAAGTTGAGTACTAACATGTTCCTTGAAGTGTGTTTAATAGAAAAAGGTACTCATCAAAATAACTAAATTGGATTGCTTGTCAAATGATGATAAAACCATTTCTGTGGATGAAAGATCAGTTAAAGAGTTTCATTGATTTTTGAAGAACTCACAGTTCAAGTATCGACTCATGGCAGTGCAAGTGTTGACTCAAGCCGGCATGCAGAAAGAGTTTCAGATGACATGGTTGAAGTATCAACTCATGCCACTCAAGTGTTGACTCAAGGTGTCGATTCAAGGATCGACTCAAGGCTTGAGAAAAATTTCTTGCAGAATATGCTAAAGTTGAAGACTTGCCTGAAGTGTTGACTCATGGATGTCGAGTGTCGACTCACCTGAAGAAGTGTCGACTCACCTAAGAATTTCAGAGAGCTTCAATGAAGAGTTTTGAACTAGGTGTTGACTCATAGGACTTAAGTATCGACTCACAGCTTGAAGTGTCGACACTTGGAGTTCTGCGAACAGTAACGGCTAGTTTTTCAAATACAGAACTCGGCCCTCTTGGCTTTCAATGGCTAGTTTTTCATGTCTAATGATCATAAACCATCTTTAAGGCCTTGGGATGGTATTTAAGTGATTTGAATTCAAGAAAATTATAACAAGAAATACAAGAAAGAAGAGAACAAGTGAAAATAAAAGAAAAGAAGAGAAAAGCAAGTGCATTCACTCCCATTCATTGAGAGCAACTACTTTCAAGCAAAACGAAGTCTCCAAGCATTCAAAGCTATCAAAAAGCATTCAAGTCCAACACTTTTGAGCATTGATTGAGGCTTCATCAAGTTCAAGACAAGCAACTTCTCCAAGCTTCAAAGAGATATCAGCTTTACATTAGAAAGCTTTTCTTGTTGCTTTACTTTATCTCATATCTTTGTTGTAAAGATTTTTGGTGAGCCTAAGAACAAAACCAAGGAGGTTTTTGATTAGCCTAGTTGAAAACCAAGGAAATTTTTGGTTAGCCTACTTGAAAACCAATGAGGTTTTTGGTAAGCCTAGTTGAAAACCAAGGAGGTTATTGGTTAGCGTTTGAAAACCAAGAGGTTTCTTTTGGTGACCCTTGTAAAAACCAAAAGGGATTTTGATTATGAGCCCAGAAAACTAATCGACTGTAATCATAGGAGATTATAGTAAATTTTCAAGTAGACCTTGGGGAGTGGATGTGGGTGCATTAGAAAGCACCGAACCACTATACTTGGCTTATATTTGTGATTATCTACTGCTCTCTTTACTTTCTCTTATATTTATTGCATTTATATTTTCTCTACATACTCTTCAAGAGCATACACTTACACCTCACACTAGCACTTGATTAGATATTTGAATTGGCACACATTCTCGCAAGTAATTTTTAGAAACCCAATTCATCCCCCCTCTTGGGTTGCTTACTGGGCAACACACTTCATCCCCGCTTTTTTTTGGCCTTGAAGCCATGCCTATTCGAGTGCAGGACTTCAGGAGCTCCTTGATTTGCCAAGCTGTGAGTCAAGTGATAGATGGTGGGATTCCAGGGATTTCCCAACTAGCATCTCTGAACTGTGAGCGAGGCAGCTGAGTGCCAGATTTCTGGAGCTTCTTGATTTGATTGGCCATGCTATGAGTCAAGTAATAGATGGTGGGATTTCAAGAGTTTTCCAGCTGACATCTCTGGACTATGAGCAAGGCGGCTGAGTGCCAAAGCTTCTGTAGCTTCTTGATTTGATTTGCCATGCTGTGAGTTAAGCGGTAGATGGTGAGATTTCAAAAGTTTCCAACTGACATCTCTGAACTGTGAGCAAGGCAGCTGGATGTGGAACTTCTAGAACTTCTTGATTTGATTGGCCATGCTGTGAGTCAAGCAACAGATGGTGGGATTTTAAGAGTTTCCTAACTAACATCTCTGGACTGTGAGCAAGGCAGCTGGATACGGAACTTCTAGAACTTCTTGATTTGACTGGCCATGCTGTGAGTCAAGCGATAGATGATGGGGTTTCAAGAGTTCTCAATTGACATCTTTGGACTATGTGTAAGGCAACTGAGTGCCAGAGCTTCTGTAGCTTCTTGATTTGATTGGCCATGCTGTGAGTCAAGCAATAGATGGTGCAATTTTAAGAGTTTCCCAGCTGACATCTCCAAACTGTGAGCAAGGCGATTGAGTGCAAGGCTTTGTATGTTTCCCGTCTTTAAGAGTGGGGCTTCGTAAGTTTCCCAGCTTTGAGGTGTGGGGTTTCCTAAGTTTTTCAGCTTTAAGTGCAAGGATTCATAAGTTCCCCAACTTTGAGGTGCGAGGCTTCGTAAGTTTCTCAGCTTTAAGGTATGGGGCTTCGTAAGTTTTCTAGTTTTGAGTGTGGGGCTTCATATGTTTTCCGGCTTTAAGTACAAGGCTTCGTAAGTTTCCTGGCTTTGAGTGCTAGGCTTTATAAGTTTCTCGACTTTGAGTGTGGGGCTTCATAAGTTTCCCAACTTTGAGTGCAGGGCTTTGTAAGTTTCTTAGCTTTGAATGCGAGGCTTCATACATTTCCCAACTTTATGGCACGGGGCTTCGTAAGTTTTCTAACTTTAAAGTGCGAGGCTTCATAAGTTTTTCGGCTTTGTCCACCGAACTTGGAGTTGAATGGATGCATTCTTCCATAGGTGAAAGACAAGGTTGCACCAAAAAGAAATGTTAATAATGAAATGAAGCCTTACATTATTAGTAGTACATCCTTAGGTTGCTTGCATTCCTGTTCACGTAAATCGGGCATCGTCTAGCCCGACGAGATAGTAAGCTTCGCTTGGTAGAGCCTCGACCACCTTGTAGGGGCCTTCCCAGTTCAAGGAGAGTTTACCGTATTCTCCTAGCTGGGACACCTCCACATGCTTGAGGACCAAGTCGCGTGGGCAAAATACCTTGGGCCTCATGCGAGAATTGTAGTAGCGCACCACTTGCTGCCGATAGGCTACCATCCGAAGTCGGGCTTTGTCTCTCGTCTCATCTAAAAGGTCCAAGTTGAGAAGGAGATGGGAAGGATTCTTAGCTTCATCATATTGCTCTAGAAGTAGCATGGGTAGACCAAGATCCACTAGAATCACATATTCGATGCCGAAGACAAGGTTGAAGGGCATCTTGCTAGTGGTCGTGCGGGGTATAGTGTGATAGGCCCATAGCACACTGGAGAGTTCTTCAGCCCATCGACCCTTGGCTTCATCCAGCCTTTTGCAGAGCCCTTGCAAGATGGTCGGTTGGTCACCTAGGCCTCCCCGTTGGTCTGAGGGTGAGCCACCGAAGTGAAGTGATGGTGGATGTTGAGGTTGATGCAAAACTTCTCAAAAGCCTGATTATCGAACTGACGTCCGTTGTCAGTGATGACTAAGTGCAGGAGTCTGAATCGATAGATGATAGACTTCCAAAAGAAGGATCTGACTTTGACCTTGCTAATCTGTGCTAGGGGTTCGACCTCGACCCACTTGGTGAAGTAGTCGATGGCCATAATTAAAAACATCCGTTGGCCGGACATGGAATGAAAGGGCCTAGGATGTCCATTCTCCACTAGGCAAACAGCCATGGGACTGACAGTTAGGAGAGCGATGCCACCGACTGCCGCTGAATGCTGGCATGATGCTGACATCGGTCACACTTCTTTACGAAGTTGACGGCATCTTCGCACATGGTCTCCCAGAAGTATCCTTGTCCTTGTATGCCATGGTCCTAGCCCCCATGTGATTGCCACAAATGCCTTTGTGTATTTCTTGGAGCACGTAGGTGGCTTCTGAGGGCTTCAAGCACTTTAGTAGGGGATAGGAATAAGACCTTGATAAAGCTGCCCATCCATCATCACATATCGTGCAGCTTTCTTCTTATGAAGGCTAGCTTCCTTGCGATCTTCAGGTAGGGTGCTAGTGATAATGTATTTGATGTAGGGGACCATCCAGCTGGGTTAGATAGTGACTTGTTGGACTTCCACTTTGGATTCAAAGCTAGGGGTTTCCAAATATTCGATGAAGGTACGCCCCAGCAATGACTCTGGCAGAGTCACCATTCTGGAGAGGACATTGACTCGGGCATTCTCTGCCTAAGGAATATGGAAAATGCTGAAGTACTGGAGGTTCACTGTATATAAGCACACCTTATCCAAATACTTCACCATCATGGGATCCTGGGCCTCATACTCGCCCGAGACCTGACCAACCACAAGCTAAGAATCTGTGAAGACTTTCAAGCACTTTACACCCAGCTCATGTGACACTCTCAATCTCACAGGGAGTGCTTCATACTCAGCATGGTTGTTGGTCGCCTTGAAGAGGAAGCGCAGTGCATACTCTGCAATGACCTTATCTGGATTGGTAAGAATAAGGCCGGCTCCACTCCTTCCGGGCTTGGATGCACCGTCGACATGGAGGATCCATGTCACTGCTCTCGAGGCCAGATCTGGCTCGGGTTCGGCCTTGGTGCGGGCACCAGACTCAGAAGAAGACTTCAGGGCTCCATCTGGATCTCTGATTGACATTGCCCGAAGAATTAGGATTTTCTGGTTTTGTAATAAGGGTTGACTTGGTCAACTCAATTTTAGTTTGAGTCTGTATTTCCCTGTAATTTAAATTTTGTTGAGTCATGTTGACTCAATACAAGTCCTAGTAGTGGTCTAGGTCTTCTCCAAGGTGCCACATTTTCTCCCAGGACCAAGCAAGTGTGCGCCACACTCCCAGCCACACGCCAGAGTCCAGGAGGCGCCACATCTCCATCCAGTGTGCCTTGGTCCCCACACCACAAGAAAGCAGGTCCCTTCTTTCATGCGCCACTTGGGGGAGAAATCCATCAAGATACCTCAATCCAAGGAGGAGCCAACTTCTTTCTAGATAAACCCAAGCCAGGATGGCAAGAATTTTTCTTGAAGAGAGGATCAAGGAGGTGCCCCACAATGTTCCATAAAAACCGAAGTTATAAAAGGGAAGAGAGCATGTCTTGGGGAGAAAATCAAGGAGGCACCCAAAAGTTTCCTAAAGTGCCAAAGCCATGAAAGGAAGAAGCCTAAACTTGTGGAGCAAGACTAGGAGGTGTCCAAAAGAGCCAAACCATGAAGGAAAAATCCTTGATTCATGGAGAGATACTAGGAGACACCCCCATAACCTGCCATTTGGAGTTGATTTTCAAGTTTTCTTGGAGTTTTTGGGCTGCCCACTCATGGAAGAAGTCTTGGGAAGAGAATTTGATGCCTAAAGTGTGGGTTAGTCCTATTAGTCCCACATGGGAAGTGTATGAAATTTTATTTCTTTGTTATGTCTATATATTCAACTCTATGTAACTCTTGAAATGATGATGAATGAAATCAATTTTTTTGTGAGCAACTTTGTGTTTCTCTCTTCCGCACTTGTATTCAAGTGTTGAGCTCCGTGAGGGAGTAAATCCGGGTTCCCTAGGAACCTTGAGGAGGTGTGAGATCTCCAACCCCAAAACCCTAGCTTAGTCCACCCATCTCTACTCCACCACCACCAAACTCTAATTTTCCATCTACATCCCACGGCCCCTCTCTTCCACATAGAGGCCGGCCACCAGCATCCAGGTTCAGATCAACTGTTTCAACTACAGAGCAAGTTCAAAGAAGAGTCAGATCAGTATCAAGATCTCCGTAACTTCTACATCCAACAATCTTCATTAAGTCCTCAGGTCAGTGTCTTTCTTTGAGTTTCTGGTTCTTTTTTTTTTTTTTTTGTTCTTCTTCTTCCAGATCCTGAGTTCGAGAAGAAGGCCAACCTTGCCATAGGACTACAATCCGAGGATCTATTGCGAAGATACCTCGTCTCCAAGGATCCTACAATCTGTTCGAGAGTGTCCTTCAATTGAAGCAACGAGAGATATCACAGTCAGGTATAAAACCTTCTCTTTCTCTTCGTCTGTTTCTTGAAAGAGGAGTAAACCCTAGGTCTGGGGGTTTCTCAATCCCCAGCGATCCTACTTCTGAGTTACTCTGATAATCCACTCCTTTTAATTGTGCTTTCTGTCATTTCTTAATTTCTTTCAGTATTAGTTTATCTTTCCTTTAAGTCAAAGCCGACTTCTGAAAATAAATAAATAAAAAAAAATACATTAATTTTAATTTACTTCCGCATCGCATCATCTTTTTGTTCTGCATCAGGCCTGCTGGTCTTCTTCCTCCGGGTCCTCCTCTGCCTAGGTGCATTATACCAGGAAGTCATAAGGACTTGCACCTTCTGCACCAGCCATGGGTGGTAGGTGATGTCAAACTTATTGGGTTTTATTGCCCACTTGGCCAAGCACCCCAAAGTATCGGGGCAGCTCAAGATGGCCCTCAGAGGCTGGTCAGTGAGGACAGCGATCGGGTATGCTTGGAAGTAGGGCCTGAGATGCTGTGCAGATACTATTAGCACAAAAATAATCTTTTCAGATTGGGTTACCTGGTTTTCATATCGTGAAACAGCTTGTTGGTGTAGTGACTGGCTGCTGAGAGCCATCCTTATCGATGTGAACCAGGACTAAGCTGACCAGTTCAGGTGAGATTGCGAGGCACAAGAGGAGCTCTTCCCTCAGCTCTAGCCTGGACAGCAGTGGTGGAGAGGCATAGAGCTTCTTCAACCCCTCAAATGCCTCTCGGCACTTCTTTGTCCAGGTAAAACCATGCATCTTGCGCAACACCTTGAAAAATGGCTGGCAATGCTCAATAGAATGCGAGATGAAATGGCTTAATGCTGTGATGCGTTTGATCAAGCACTGAACTTCCTTCTTGGAGACAGGATGTCTCATATTAGTGATTGCCTGGATCTTCTCAGGATTGGCCTCTATTCCCCTCTGGGAGACCATGAGCCCCAAGAACTTTCTCGCCACAATGCCAAATATACATTTGGCAGGGTTCGGCTTCATCTAGTAGAGGCGGAGGTTGTCGAAGCCCTCCACCAGGATGGCAACATGGTCCGACTCCAGCTGCTCATGACAAGCATGTCATCTACGTAAACCTGCATGTTGCAACCGATCTGGTCCTTGAAGACCTTACTGACCAGGCACTTGTTGGGGATTCCGGTGCAGCGCAGCGGAAGTGTAATTTCAAAAATAATGAAATTGGCACCAAAATCCCTTAGCCAAGATCTCCTTATTCAGAATTAAAACATACAAACTAACATTGTTAGAATTAGGGCACCAACCTTTTAACGCTAAGTCCAATTTTGATGTAGAATCAGAACTTGGTGTTGAATGCTTCTTTTGATTTCACCAGGCGTCCAAATGTCCACCCTCCAATGGTGATCCACAAGATGATTGATCAAGATGCAAGCTTCTTCAAAATTCCTTCACTTGAATTCTTATCCTAGAACTCAAGAGGACTATGGCTTTAAAACTGCAGGGTAGGGGCTCCTTACTTCCTTTCTTTCTTCTACCTCTCCCTTTCTTAAGACCTTGTCCTAAGAATAAAACTCTTGTCTTGAAGGAGGAGATGGATTTAAGACACTAATGTCTTAAAGTAAAGGAAATAGTAACTGAGTAGGAGTTCCTTTCTTTTACCGATCAAGAGATTCTTCCTATCTCTTGTTTTGGACTTGAGTTTCAACAGAGAAGAGAACTCTATAAGAGGGAAACTCTCTGTGTCCTAAACAAGCTAAGGAGGAATCTGTTTCCTGGAAAGAAAAGACAATAAATAAACTCTGTCATTCATTAGTATAAACTCCCGAGACCTCTGTTGTTTAAATAGATCACAGAGAGATGTCTTCTCAAAAGAACATAACTCTCCGTAAAACCCATTCCACTTTATCTCACGCCCCTTCCCTATTTCTAATGCCCTATCCTCCCATCTCACGGCCTTCCAGATTAAATCCCACGGCTTTTCTTAAAGGAAAAATCGTGGTGTTTTAAAAGGAAGGAAGTCGCGACTTTTCATCTCCGAAGAGATGTTATTTCGCGCGCCCGGGAAGAGTTAGCGCATTCCTTCTTTCTCAAAATCCCATCAGCCATTGGATTCTCATCCAAGGAGGGAGAGATGGTGCGCTAATTGCTTAAGAAGGAGGCTGCCCCAAATAAAATCATCGGAGAAATATTTGGGGCGCGCCAAGAGTCCATGCGCCATGGACTCTTCCAAATGGCGCGCCAAGAGTCCATATGCGCATGGACTCTTGGCATTTGGCGTGGAAAAAAAAGGGGGCGGGTGGGGAGGCTAGCCAAGCTACATGGATAGCCAATAGGGTTAGCCATATTCCTGTTTTCTCAATTAGGGTTTAATTAGGTCCAATTAGAACCCAATTTGAACCAATCCAGAGCCCTAATTCGAATCCGATCCGAATAGAAGCTAGGGTTTGCAACACCTGCTAGAGTGTTATCCTACAAAGATGATTTAATTCCAAATTAAACTCTTGATCAATCCTCTTAAGTGTGTGACCCATTGGGTTCCACATCTAGCCAGCAGTGGGTTCGAATACAAGTTGACCTAATTTGGTTAGAACTCTTTCTAATCGATTTAGGTCAAACCGGGCTTATCCGATTCGATCAATTAGGATTCTTCCTAACATGTGATCTTTGAACTTGATCAACCCACAAGTCAAGATTGACGTCTAGCAACGTGTCATGTCTACCCGGAAGATATGGAAATTCTGGTGAAATACCAAAATTACCCTTCAGTAGAGAGTTACCGTACAATTAAATCTTTCGATCAGCCTGCACCCAAAATATAACTATGGATATGGATATATGTCAAATCCAATATTATATTTATTTCTAGCTCAATCTTATAATGATGATTCGATTATCTTGATATTAGAAACCATCTCTAATATCTTCACTTTGATCAAAGATTTCCTGAATCATCATGCGATTGTTGACTAGCTGGATGCAATCTCCTCTTACTAAGAGTGATTGATTCCTTGTTGACCTACTCATTACCTTCATATCCAATTCACCATTCCCAGTATCAATCCTGTGCATGGCTCAGTGTCATGATTAGGATTGAACCAAAGAAAGGGTTCATGTACATAAGGTACTTATGGCAGTCTCAGGTCAAAAGATTACTTGTACCACTCCCACTATGAGAACCTTCTATTGACATGTAGCTAAGACTCCATTAGATGTTCTCAAGTTGGATCATATCAGTGAACTCATTCTCCAATGAGCACCCACATCCCAGTATTAGTGTCATACACAAGTGACTGTGAGAGCAGTCACCCTTTCCAATATACCCGGGATGTGCTAGTCTTATCGGAAAAACCCTGATCCCCTACTCAGGGTTCCTTTGACTAGGAATACTTTAGATTAAGGTTTTAAGATTTTAGGTCTCACTGGTATGATCTCATCATAACCCTAAAATCATAGCCCTAATCTACAGGGTTCATCATATAATATAAAAACAGCGTATGATGTAAAATAATAATGTCTTTATTTAGAAAATTGTCAATTATAATGGTTTGGGAGATACAACATAGATTGGCTTGTAGGGCATATCCCTTTCAATCTCCCACTTGCACTAAAACCAATCGCCTTTGAATCTTAATCCCATACATTCGAGGTGGCGATCAAAATCTCGCTGTGGTAGAGCCTTAGTGAACGGGTCTGCTACATTGTTCTTTGTATCAACTCTATCTATGCAGACATCTTGTCCCTCTACTATTTCTCGGACAAGATGGAAGCGTCTCAGAATGTGCTTGGACTTATGATGAGCTCTTGGTTCCTTAGCTTGAGCAACAGCCCCAGTGTTGTCACAGTAAAGTGGCACTGGGTTTTCAATTTGAGGAACAGCACCTAACTCTGTGATGAACTTCTTCATCCAGACTGCTTCCTTGGCGGCTTCACTAATAGCTATGTATTCTGCCTCTGTGGTTGAGTCAGCTACAGTCTGCTGCTTGGTACTCTTCCAACTCACTGCTCCACCATTTAGGGTAAAAACATATCCCGAAATAGATTTTCTATCATCAGGGTCTGATTGAAAACTAGAATCAGAATAAGCTTCTAGTTTAAGATCAGAACCACCATAAACCAGAAAAATATCCTTAGTCCTTCTTCGGTACTTAAGAATATTTTTAACTGCTTTCCAATGATCCTCTCCTGGATCAGCCTGAAACCTACTGACAATGCCTAAAGCATATGCCACATCAGGCCTGGTATATAACATGGCATACATTATGGACCCTATTGCAGAAGCATAGGGTATAGAATTCATTCTGTTTCTTTCTTCAGGTGTCTTAGGAGACATCCTTTTAGAAAGATGTATGCCTTGACTCATAGGAAGATAACCTCTTTTACTTCCATGCTGAATCTTTTCAGCACTAAGTCAATGTACCTAGATTGGGATAAACCTAGCATCCTTTTAGATCTATCTCTATAGATCTTAATACCTAGTATATAGGATGCTTCTCCCAAATCTTTCATGGAAAACTGGTTTGATAGCCAAACCTTGACTGATTGCAACATTGGGATATCATTCCTACTGAGGAGTATGTCATCAACATACAGAACCAAGAAGACTATGGCACTCCCACTAGTCTTCTTATAAACACAGGGTTCATCCACATTTTTGATAAAACCAAACCTTTTAATAGTTTCATCAAAGCGGATGTTCCAACTCCTGGAAGCTTGCTTTAATCCATTAATGGATTTCTTTAGCTTGTATACTTGATTAGGTTTATTCTTTGAAATAAAACCTTCTGGCTGTGACATGTAGACTTCTTCCTCAAGGAAACCATTGAGGAATGCAGTCTTTACATCCATCTGCCATATCTCATAATCATGGTATGCTTCTATAGCAAGTAAAATCCGAATTGATTTCAGCATGGCAACAGGTGAAAATGTTTCATCATAATCAATTCCCTGTTTTTGTCTAAAACCTTTAGCCACTAATCTGGCTTTATAGGTTTCAACTTGGCCATCAGCCCCAATCTTTTTCTTATAGACCCATTTACACCCAATAGGATTAACACCCTCTGGTGCATCAACCAAAGACCATACTTGGTTTACATACATAGAGTCTACTTCGGATTCCATGGCTTCTTGCCATTTATCTGAGTCAGTACTCAAGATAGCTTCCGTATAGGTCAGAGGTTCATCATTTTGAATGACTTGAGCTTCATTATTTTCAATAATAAACCCATACCTCTCAGGTGCCCGTGGCACTCTATCAGACCTACGAGGAGGAGTTTTGTGTTCTGGTTCTGTCCTAACTATATGTTCTAATGGTTGAGAATTGTCTATCTGTATTTCTTGTACTTCTCCAAGTTCAATAGTTCTACCATTGCCCTTTTCTAAAATGAACTCTTTTTCTAGAAAAGTGGCATACCTGCTGACAAAAATCTTTTGTTCAGTAGGATGGTAGAATAGATATCCTCTACCTTCTTTAGGATATCCTACAAATAGACATTTATCCGCTCTAGGTTCCAACTTATGTCCAAAATTTCTTTTAACATAAGCTGGACATCCCCATACCTTGAAATATTTAAGATATGGTTTCTTTCCACTCCAAATTTCATATGGAGTACTAACAACGGATTTAGAAGGTACCTTGTTCAGAATGTAAACAGCAGTTTCTAGGGCATGACCCCAGAAGGAAATGGGTAAATTTGTGAAGCACATCATGGATCGTACCATATCTAATAAGGTACGATTCCTCCTTTCAGCTATACCATTTAGCTGTGGTGTATAAGGAGGGGTCCATTCAGAAAGGATTCCATTAACTTTAAGATAGTCTAAAAACTCTGTGGATAAGTATTCTCCTCCTCGATCAGAACGAAGAACTTTAATACTTTTCCCGGTTTGTTTTTCGACCATACTTTGATACTCCTTAAATTTATCAAAGGCTTCAGATTTGTGTTTCATAAGATACACATATCCGAACCTAGATAAATCATCTGTAAAAGTGATAAAATATGAGTATCCTCCTCTGGCCTGAGTTGTCATTGGACCACATACATCAGTATGTATAAGTCCTAATAACTCAGTTGACCTTTCCCCATGTCCAGTGAATGGAGTTTTTGTCATCTTACCCATGAGACATGATTCGCAAGTTCCTAATGATTCATACTCATAAGGATCAAGGAATTTTTTCTTGTATAACTTGCTAATCCTAGACTCATTAACATGACCAAGTCTATGATGCCAAAGTAAAGTATCATTAAAGTCTTTTCTTTTCCTTTTAGTATTGACATGAAAAATACTATCATTGGAAGAAAGAGTTAAGAGCCCATTGCTAAAAATGCCAGAACAAATAATTTTATTAGATAACATTATCGAGCAACCAGTGCTCGTTACATCCATTACATATCCTTGTTTTAATAACAAAGGAATAGATATAATGTTCCTAATAATCTTTGGCATATAGTAACAATTTTCTAACTCCAAGATCTTCCCTGAAGGCAACTTCAGAATATATGTTCCTACAGCTTTTGCTTGGATGATATCACCACCAGCACCGTAGAGATTGAAGTCACCTTCCTTCAATACTTTAAGCTTGTGGAGGTCCTGCAAAGATTTGCATATATGGTAACTAAAGCGGTATCCAATACCCAAGTATTTGATATAGACGAATTTAATGTCAATATAGTATGTATCTCATACATACCTTTTGGTGCGTCTGCCGCACCAGGCTTCACAGTTGCAAGGTAAGCCTTGCAATTCCTTTTCCAATGTCCCGCTTTGCCGCAAAAGAAACAGGTTGACTGTTTTGAGGCCTTCTTTCCTTTCTTGTTCTTATTGATGCCACCCTTAGGGTTTAGCTTCCTACTAAAACCCTTTTTGCCCGATTTCTTCTTATTGGTCTTATCAACAAGAAGAAGTGGAGCCTTTTCTTTCTTAATGTGGCTCTCTACTGTTTTTAACATATTTAACAGCTCAGGCAAGGAAGTGTTCAGTTTGTTCATGTGATAATTCAAGACAAACTGAGAAAATGACTCCGAGAGTGATTGCATGATTAAATCCTGATTCAGCTCCCCATCCATAAGAAACCCTAATTGACCCAATCTGGTGATTAAGTCAATTACCTTCAGGACATGATCCTGAACGGATGTACCCTCTATCATCCTAGCATGGAATAACTACTTAGATATTTCGTATCTAGCAGTTCTGCTTTGTTCTCCATAAAGCTCCTTTAAATTGAGCATTATGGATTGAGTATCCATGCTTTCATGCTGCCTCTGTAACTCATTGGTCATAGAGACCAGTATGATACACTTGATAGTGAGGGAGTCATTCTGCCACATTTTGTATGTGGCCATATCTTCCTGTGTGGCATCATCCCCTAGTGGATTAAGACTAGGGGTATCAAGAATATAAGAAAGTTTTTCTGAACTCAGTACAATCTTTAAGTTTCTCAACCAGTCCACATAGTTTGGACCAGTCAATTTGTTGGTATCTAAGATGCTTCTCAGTGATAATGAAGATGCCATTTATCTACATTTAATTAAAAACAATACATAAGCAAACAACCATGAAATGACTTACATAATTAAATTAGGTCTTCAATTTAATTATGTCTCCCACTATTTTATCAAAAATCATAGCCCTCACTATGATAATCGAGAAGAACCCTGATCGATTTTTCTTAGTGAGATCGAGATCCTTATAACTTATAAAAGATCTTGCAGATAACACAACAAATCTTTTATAAGTTTAAAGGTAGGAAACTCTTCCAATTATATCTCATATAATTCTCAAAAATAACTTGGCCTCTAGAACATTATAAGTCTTGCAGAAAACACAACAAACCATAATGTTCTAGTTAAGTCAAGACCCTTTCATTTCTATACAGTCAGTATTCAAATATAATGCCCTTGCAGATAACACAACAAGGCATTATACTGAATATACTGTAAGCATATTTTTGCACTAGACCAATATTATGTCAATCACCCTATTAGATCTTGCAGATAACACAACAAACCTAATGTGGTTCATAACACAGTAATGATCCAGCATGAAGGAAGGCCAACATATAGCATTTTTTAACACTAAGCATATAAGTCAAGATTTAAATATAATCAAATCGGCCAGGCAAGTGGAAGAGATGTGGGAGTCCCCCCGTTGCTTTCCTAGACACCAATAAAAATTGGCCAGGTCAGTCAACGGAACCAATTAAAAACCACGATTCTCTTTACCTTCCCAGAACCACCTTTCTAGACACCGAATGATCAATTGTTCATCATGACTAGTGATGCTTATTAGTTAAATATACTATGACTTAATATAATTTTAAGAAGAGGGCTTTATAAAATTGCCAGCACATTCTTATAAAAACATATCATAATGATATCACTCTGATAAACATATATGTGCTAAGTGTGTCATCATACTAGGACAACCATTTACCACATAATGGATCCACCATTATGCCAGGGCAACCTTATTTCAGTATGATGACTTCAAAACTAATCAGATCTCTATAATAATTAGGGTTTGAGTGAAAAACCCTAACTAGTGGCATATATCAAAACATTAATTATCATATATGCATCCCTTAAATTATTCTAAGTGTATCAGCATTCAAGGGTTTAAAACCCTAATTATGATACTACAACAAAAATGCATATAAATAATTTTCATATGTTTTAACTGTAATAAGGATGGCTCTGATACCACTGTTGGGGATTCCGGTGCAGCACAGCGAAAGTGTAATTTCAAAAATAATAAAATTGGCACCAAAATCCCTTAGCCAAGATCTCCTTATTCAGAATTAAAACATACAAACTAACATTGTTAGAATTAGGGCACCAACCTTTTAACGCTAAGTCCAATTTTGATGTAGAATCAGAACTTGTGGTTGAATGCTTCTTTTGATTTCACCAGGCGTCCAAATGTCCACCCTCCAATGGTGATCCACAAGATGATTGATCAAGATGCAAGCTTCTTCAAAATTCCTTCACTTGAATTCTTATCCTAGAACTCAAGAGGACTATGGCTTTAAAACTGCAGGGTAGGGGCTCCTTACTTCCTTTCTTTCTTCTTCCTCTCCCTTTCTTAAGACCTTGTCCTAAGAATAAAACTCTTGTCTTGAAGGAGGAGATGGATTTAAGACACAAATGTCTTAAAGTAAAGGAAATAGTAACTGAGTAGGAGTTCCTTTCTTTTACCGATCAAGAGATTCTTCCTATCTCTTGTTTTGGACTTGAGTTTCAACAGAAAGAGAACTCTGTAAGAGGGAAACTCTCTGTGTCCTAAACAAGCTAAGGAGGAATCAGTTTCCTGGTAAGAAAAGATAATAAATAAACTCTGTCGTTCATTAGTATAAACTCCCGAGACCTCTGTTGTTTAAAAAGATCACAGAGAGATGTCTTCTCAAAAGAACACAACTCTCCGTAAAACCCATTCCACTTTATCTCACGCCCCTTCCCTATTTCTCACACCCTATCCTCCCATCTCACGGCCTTCCAGATTAAATCCCATGGCTTTTCTTAAAGGAAAAACCATGGTGTTTTAAAAGGAAGGAAGTCACGACTTTTCATCTCCGAAGAGATGTTATTTCGCGCGCCCGGGAAGAGTTAGCGCATTCCTTCTTTCTCAAAATCCCATCAGCCATTGGATTCTCATCCAAGGGGGGAGAGATGGTGCGCTAATTGCTTAAGAAGGAGGCCGCCCCAAATAAAATCATCAGAGATATATTTGGGGCGTGCCAAGAGTCCATGCGCCATGGACACTTCCAAATGGCGCGCCAAGAGTCCATATGCGCATGGACTCTTGGCATTTGGCATGGAAATAAAAGGGGGCGGGTGGGGAGGCTAGCCAAGCTACATGGATAGCCAATAGAGTTAGCCATATTCCTGTTTTCTCAATTAGGGTTTAATTAGGTCCAATTAGAACCCAATTTGAACCAATCCGGAGCCCTAATTCGAATCCGATCCGAATAGAAGCTAGGGTTTGCAACACCTGCTAGAGTGTTATCCTGCAAAGATGATTTAATTCCAAATTAAACTCTTGATCAATCCTCTTAAGTGTGTGACCCATTGGGTTCCACATCTAGCCAGCAGTGGGTTCGAATACAAGTTGACCTAATTTGATTAGAACTCTTTCTAATCGATTTAGGTCAAACCGGGCTTATCCGATTCGATCAATTAGGATTCTTCCTAACATGTGATCTTTGAACTTGATCAACCCACAAGACAAGATTGACATCTAGCAACGTGTCATGTCTACCCGGAAGATATGGAAATTCTGGTGAAATACCAAAATTACCCTTCTGTAGAGAGTTACCGTACAATTAAATCTTTCGATCAGCCTGCACCCAAAATATAACTATGGATATGGATATATGTCAAATCCAATATTATATTTATTTCTAGCTCAATCTTATAATGATGATTCGATTATCTTGATATTAGAAACCATCTCTAATATCTTCACTTTGATCAAAGATTCCCTGAATCATCTTGCGATTGTTGACTAGCTGGATGCAATCTCCTCTTACTAAGAGTGATCGATTCCTTGTTGACCTACTCATTACCTTCATATCCAATTCACCATTCCCAGTATCAATCATGTGCATGGCTCAGTGTCATGATTAGGATTGAACCAAAGAATGGGTTCATGTACATAAGGTACTTATGGCAGTCTCAGGTCAAAAGATTACTTGTACCACTCCCACTATGAGAACCTTCTATTGACATGTAGCTAAGACTCCATTAGATGTTCTCAAGTTGGATCATATCAGTGAACTCATTCTCCAATAAGCACCCACATCACAGTATTAGTGTCATACACAAGTGACTGTGAGAGCAGTCACCCTTTCCAATATACCCGGGATGTGCTAGTCTTATCGGAAAAACCCTGATCCCCTACTCAGGGTTCCTTTGACTTGGAATACTTTAGATTAAGGTTTTAAGATTTTAGGTCTCATATGATCTCATCATAACCCTAAAATCATAGCCCTAATCTATGGGGTTCATCATATAATATAAAAACAGCGTATGATGAAAAATAATAATGCCTTTATTTAGAAAATTGTCAATTACAATGGTTTGGGAGATACAACATAGATTGGCTTGTAGGGCATTTCCCTTTCAGCACTAGTATGCGGCCCCTGCATTCTTGAGACCAAATGGCATCATCTTGTAGCAGTACATACCTTTGTCGATCACAAATGTTGTATGCTCTTCATCCTTCAGATGTATGCGGATTTGATTGTATTCAAAGAATGCATCCATTAAGCTAAAGTATTTGTGGCCCGAGGTTGCATCCACTAGCTAGTCGATCTTGGAGAGTGGAAAGCTATCCTTTGGGCATGCCCGATTGAGGTCGGTGTAGTCTACACAGATCCTCCACTTCCCAGAAGCTTTCCCGACCATCACCACATTAGCAAGCCAGTCAAAATACCATGCCTCATAGATGAATCCTGTTGTAAGGAGATTCTCGACTTTCTCATTGATTACCTTCTACTACTTCTGGGCTAAACTCCTCTTCTTCTACTAGACTGGGTGATAGTTGGGATCGACATTCAACCTATGGATGATCACTTCTAATGGAATCCCAGGCATGTCTGCGGTGGTCTAGGCGAAGACATCCACATTGGCCCACAAAAAACTGAGCAGTTGGGACCTCTCCTCTTTAGGTAGCAGGGCTCCCACCTGCACAGTCTTCAAGGGATTCTCCCCTAAGGGGAAGGACAGCAAGGGCTCAACTAGTTTGCCCTTCAACTCTGGTTTCGCTGGATTTGGTTGGTCAATGGCTAGGCTCGGTTCGGCCCCTCGCAGTCTTGGGACGGTCTGCAGGCAATGCTAGACTGGCTGGTGAGACCCTCTCATCTTCCCGATCCCCTAAGAGGTTGGGAACTGAATGAGGAGACATCTTGTGGAGATGGTGGCGTCAAGCAAGTTGAGTCCGGGATGCCTCAGGATTGTATTTTAAGGCGAAGGATGCCTCATAATGGTGAATGTTGTTAGCATAGTACTTTGCCGAGGTGGAGTCCCGGTATTATTAGGAGTGTAATCTCTCCCTCAACTTTGATTGAATCCCCGATGAAGCCTGCTAAGGGCATGAACATCAACCTTATTTGGTCAGTGGACAATTCATCCTTACAAAAGCATTATTAAAAAGGATGTCTGCAGAGCTTCCATTGTCAACCATAATTTTTTTTATAGGATATTTTGCTATCGTCATCTCGACGATGATAGCATCATTATTTAGGTTATCTACCCTGGTCGGCCCTTCTCCCTTATAGGGGAGTACATCATCATTCTCCTCTCTCCCCCTAGCCCTCTTCGAGATTCTCCTTGCCCCCTAGGAGATCATCCTGACCGGCTTCTTAGTGGGCCGATTATTGATGTAAAATGATTGGGGCTCTTCATTCTGGGCTGTTGGTGGGGATCCCCCCTCCATGTACTTTCTGAGGTAGCCATGCTTGATTAGGTCTTCTATCTTGCTCTTTAGGTGGTGGCATTCCTCGGTATCATGGCTGTGGCCCGGTGGAAGAGCAGTGGTGGGACCTGTCATGTCTAGTAGAAGGCCTGAGTGGGGGAGGTCGGTGCAAGAAGCATTTGCCCTCGATTTCTATCATGATCTTTGTTCTCGGGATAAGGAGAGGAGTGAACTTCTCTTCTTTGGTGGGGTCGACTCTGGGTCTCGACCCTGACCATGGAGCTAGTGCCATCTTTTAGACTGGGGGAGCGAATGCTTCCCCAATAGCCTGTCTCTTTAAGGGCCTCCCATCCAGCTCCCTCCTAGTGTGATCCGCCTCCTCCGTGCGGATGTACTTATGGGCCCGGAGGGGAAGCTCCGAGTAGGTCTTCGAAGGCTTCTTATCAAAAGAGGAGGTGATGTGAGAGATCTGTAGCCCCCTCTTTAGGGCTAGCATGGTGACTGGCTTGTCGAGATGGTAGATCTCCAAGGTGATGGCTTTAAATCAGGACACGTAATCCTGGAGGGGCTATCGATCCTGCTAATAGATCAAGAAGAGACTGTTGACTTCACGTGGCACCTTTCTGCATGCATCAAAGTATGCCATGAGCTTTTTCTCTAACTGACAGAAGAAGTCAATCCTTTCATACTCAAGTCTGGAGAACCAGGCTTGAGTAGCCTTCCTAAGGATAGCCGAGAAGGCAATGTAGAGGAGAGCGTCAGTAGCTCCCTGGACCCTCATAAGGGCCTTGTAGCTTTCTAAGTGGTCTAGGGGGTCAATTGTCCCATCATAGGGGTCAACCTGGGGCATGCGGAACTGGCTAGGAATCGGTTCCTCTTGGATTCTACGGGAGAAAGGGGACTAGTGTCATAACCCATGGGCTCACTAGGGAAGCCCTGAATCTCTGTAAACTGATGGGAGAGGTCAGCTAGTTTGCACTCTTACTCTTCGAGGCGCCTCTCCACCTGGTGGCAGATGGCCTCATCTATGGACCCCTCGGTGGAGGTCATCAAGGATGAAGGAGATGTGGAGTGGGGAAACTCTCGCTTGAGTTACTAGCCATGTCAGTGCCACTGGTGCGAGTGTGCACCATGGTTCGAGACCAGGTTACGGCTCTCCCGATCAATCAGGCCATCTACTGCTTCTTCCCAGCCACCTGGTGGTCTCGTCGCAGGTGGGAGACCGCTTGAATCATCCTTCCCAGAAGGACCATAGGCTAGTACAAGGATCGGTGGTGTGGGCTGCCGGTGTCCCTAGCTACTGCTGGGTTCCCAGGGGTCGGTGTCTTTGATGAAGCTGGTGCACCATCGCAGCCAAGGCATGGACCTGCTGGGCCAGTGTGATGATCTATAGATCTGTTGGAGGTGACAGTGGTAGAGAGGGGAGCTCCCCCTTAGGGCTCTATAGGTCACCATGATGGGGGGTCCCAGCTCGACTGGTGGAAGCTCCACGTGCTATCATTGTCACCATGGAGCTTTGGGCTTCTATAGATGCTTTGCTGGTGGTGGGAGACTCACCGTTAGACTTTCCTCGATCATCGACATTCAGCCCCCTTCCTGGCATTCCAATCTATTGCCATCAAGATCGTCGTGGCCTATAGCTCTGACATGGCACGGACTCATCGGGCTCCCGTTGGATGCTCGGTCCTCTTTGTGCATGGCCTGTAAAAAGGAAGAGATATGGGCCAGGGATTCTAGCAGGGACACCCGATGACCAAGTCAGTTTGGGATGATCAAAGAGAACAGAACCTCTATGATGAAGAGCTTGGGGACTCTCTGCATAAAGGATGAAAGATAGAATTGAAATGGAAAGATAGGATAGAGTGGAGATCAGAGAGCTGGGAGGTTCTCTTGGCTAGCTCCTTGCCCGTGTGCTCTCTGAGTCTTACCAGTTGCCTCTCTCCCCCTCTTGGGGGTCCTTTCTTCTATTTTTATATAAGTAGGAGTGGCCCAGAGCATGCTTGGGGCTTCATTGAGATGTCCCTTTCCTTGTACCCCTTTCTGGAGGGGTTTCCCTTTGTTTGTAGCCTCCCTCCTATTGGGCTGGTCCTTTGAAGGAGATCTGATGCGGCAAGCATATGATTAATGTTTTGAATATGGTTTGTAGAGCAATGAAACCTAATTACACTAGCATTGTACTCATCATAATAAGACTTAAGGATTATAAGAAATTAGATTTTTACTTGATTAGACACAATCCTAAACTAAGAAGGTAGAAGATCTAGACAATAGGGACTAATGATTGTGGACTTACCTTGATGAGCTTTCCAACCTTCTTTTGATTCATACCTTGAAACTACCAACGCTCAGAACTGAAGAACCTGGATAATAGAGATTAGAACCCTGGACTTGGGGCTTCAACTTGTTGGTTCTTTGTCAAGGTGAACCCGGTTCACAACTCAAAGACTTCGAAGGACCCTGCAATGAAGATCAAAGTTAAGGAAGAAGGATAAGAACATATAGAAGGGATGAAAGAATTTATGAACTAAGAACAGAAATTTAGGAAGATCTGGCTGACTCCAATGCCTTCACGTGAGCTTGGAAGATGCTTTGCTAGGGGAAAAGAATGGCTTTGGCATGGAGGAAGAGGATGGGAAACTTTCACATATGGAAAAAAAAAAACACAAGCAACTTCTACTTCCAAAATTCAACTTCAATTTTCGTTCATTCCCAAAATCAATCCCCTTTACAATGGGCATCCAAGGCCTTTAATAGCCTCACAAAGCTAGCTTTTGAAATTTAAAAACTCCCCAAATTGAGGAGGATTACAAGGGGGGGTTGGAGGATTTGGTGGAGAGTTTGGAGGGATGGGGGTTTGGAGGATTTGGTGGACGACTTGGAGGGGTGTGGCCAACCTCCTTGAATTTGAATCTTCCTTGTTGGCGCCAAAGAGTGATGAGGTAACTAGTGAGGTGGCGCCTGATGATGTGGCATGATGAGATGGTCTTCTACTTGAATAAGGAATGACATGTGGCACCAAGTGGTCCTAGTTGATGGTCCTTTTCTCTTGCTTGGTTGATGTGTCTTCTCTTCTTCATGTGGTCAAATTCTGGGATCCAGAATTTGAGTCTTGTTGCTGGCTTTCATTGCTTTAAGACTTGATTAAATGAAATAGACTTAACTCAACTGAACTGACTTGACTGACCTAAACTTGAAACGGACTTACAGGAAATGAATTTTTTTTTTTTTAAAGTAATTACAAGACTCAATAAACACTCTTGATTAATTACAGGACTCTTGAAAAGGAAATGGCTCTTGAAAATAAAACATTTTTGAACTAAAGGATACAAGGTAACCTAATTATCTTCGATCCAAATTGGGATAAGGCTAACCTTGTTGGAGTGAAGTTTCTTTCGGTTTCTGGTGTCCACACCAAGATCCTTCTATTTGGGGGTGATCACCGGTGTAGTACAGATTTTATCCTTCTGGTGGTGCAATTTCTCGTTGGAGGGGCACGTGCCATGCTGTTGAGCCCGGAGCCATGCTGGAGCATTTCTCTTCTGGGAAGGACCATCGGTGTGTTGTAGGGCCTATGGCCTTAATGGAATACTCTTCATGGAAGAAGTTCAGGCTCCATGTCGTGAGGATCAGTGTCCTCGGTTGCATGGTTGTTGACATGGCGATGCACCACAAGGTATGAAACCAGATGGGGCATGCATTGCATAGGACATGCGGGTGTGCATTGCAGGGTTTGAATTTTTTGGTAGGGCATGCGCCACTTTTGGGAAGTTGCAGGTAGCTGGAAGCTTCCATGTCATAGTCTATATCTCTACCAGTCCTCCCTCTTTTTGCTGTTGGCGGGAACTCCGAACTCAGTAGGAGGAAAGGGAGAGCCCAATCCGGAGAGCCTGACTCCAGAAGCAGGAGCATGACCTCGGTTGGGTGCTCAACCCTGAATGCAAGGGCCACCTTTGGAGGGCATGGGCATGACTCCGGCTAGGTGCCCGACCCCAGATGCAGGGGGTCGCCTTGGCATGCATGAGCACGACCCCGACCAAGAGCTGACCTCAGACGAAGGGCTCGCCCTATGAACGACCCTGGCTGGGAGCTGACCTCGGATAGAGGGCTCGTCTTGGCATGCATGAGCATGACCCCAGTCGAGAGCTGACCTCAGACGGAGGGCTCACCCTATGAGCATAACCCCGGTCAAGAGCTGACCTCGGACAGAGGGCTTGCCTTGGCATGCATGAGCACGACCCTGACTAGGAGCTGACCTCAGATGGAGGGCTAGCCCTATGAGCATGACCTTGGCTAGGAGTTGACCTTGGATGGAGGGCTCGCCTTGGGATTCATTAGCATGACCCTGGCCAGGAGCTGACATCAGACGAAGAGCTCGCCCTATGAACACAACCACGGTTGGAAGCTGACCTTGGATGGAGGGCTCGCCTTGGCATGCATGAGCATGACCCTGGCCAGGAGCTAACCTTAGATGGAGGGCTCGCCCTATGAGCATGACACCAGCTGGGAGCTGACCTCGAACGAAGGGCTCGCCTTGGCATGCATGAACACAACCCCGATCGGGAGCTGACCTCGAACAGAGGGCTCACCCTATGAGCATGACCCTGGCTCAGAGCTGACCTCAAACATAGGGCTCACCTTGGGATGCATGAACATGATCCTGGCTAGGAGTTGACCTCAAATGGAGGGCTCACCCTATGAGCATGACCCCGGTTGGGAGCTGACCTCGGATGGAGTACTCATCTTGACATGCATGAGCATGACCCCGACCGGGAGCTGACCTCAGATAGAGGGCTTGTCCTATGAGTATGACCCCGGCTGGGAGCTGATCTCGGACAGAGGGCTCACCTTGGCATGCATGAGCACAACCCCGACCGGGAGCTAACCTCAGACGGAGGGCTCGTCCTATGAGCATGACCCCAGCTGGGAGCTAAATTTGGACGGAGGGCTCGCCTTTAGATCTTTATTTGGGCGTCGCATCCAAGTGGCACTTTCCACCCATGCAACTGCCAGCTATCACCATCATGGATTCCACATCAGCGGTTATGCCACATCAATATGCATTTTTGAATTTCATGAATTTAGATGCATATCAATCTATTATTGTTGATACATAGAATTGTTAGCTTGGACTCTTATTCTAAACGGTTGGTTAGAGTCAATCTTATACCAAACTCTTATAAGGTTTGAGGTCATTCAATGGGATCAAGGTAACAATACTCCATTTGGCCTTTTGGTTGCTCAATAGACCCCATGACCTTTTAATCTTGTATGGTTTAGATGGTCTCTGACTAATCATCTCTTTTCTTTGCAAGAGTTTTTTTTTGATTTTTTCTTATTAGCTTTTGTTTATTATATGGAGAGAGAGGAGAAAAACATGAAAGAAAGAGAGAAAATGTCTAAAGGTAAGAGCCTAAGGAGTCCTAAATATATAGATGATAAAGGAGGGTGGTTTAATTAGATTAAAATTTTTATTAGAAAAATAAGTTATCAAGCAATGGACTCTCTATCCTAGGATTACCCTATATCTAGACAACTCCTAACTACCAAGATTGCCTTTGAGCCTTTGAAGTGAGATACCAACTAATACTTAGCCAAGTAAGGGTAAGGGGGGTGGGGGTCCTCTCGTTGCTTTCCTTAAATACCAAATTAATTGGCCAGGTCAGACCACGGAACCAATTAAAGAACCACTTTCCTTCAGGGCTACATCATCCTTGAATCCCTTTCCTAGATACCAGTTAACTAGTTAATTCTGAACTAGTCCAACTCTCAGGGTCGCTTGTCCTACTGAGCTTGAAAATCCTTAGGTGCCAACATCTAATTGATTTTAAATTAAGGCTTGGGATATGCAGTATGCAGGGTGATGGTTTGTTGGCTAAGGATAGTGAAATCCCTATGTTATGTTGTTAAGGGGTTATGCTTGTAAAGTGTTTTATGGAAATGCAATGCAAATTAAGCAAGGTATCCAACAAGTTAGAAAGTTTTTAAAGTTTATTATTTATCTCCTTAAATTAATTACATTTTATGGAAGGTGTCTTATGCTTTTCTTTTAGGTTATTTAAGGTGAGTTAATTAAAAGGAAAAGTTAATTAGGTTCGAAGTGGATTTGTAAAAAGAAGGAAAAAATTTTTTATGTTAAGAAGAAAATAAGGAAATCTAATAATTAAGGCAACTACAAAAAAGGTAATGACCTAAAGATTGCAATAAATATATACAAAAAGAATTTTTTTTATTTTTTTATGAAATAATCATGTATGGATCCCCGGCAATGGTGCCAAAACTTGATCGCTATCATAGGCGATCAAAAATAAAACTTACTACTATAGCTTGCGATGAGTCGGGATTGTATTCTCAGGGATCAAGGATAATTATTTCATGAAAAATAGCAAAAAAAAATTATTTGTAAGGATTAGATTAAGAGTAGTAATTATTAAGATATAATAACTAATTACTTAATTAAATCAAGATATCAAGAGACTAACCTAAGATCTGAATCCACCATGTAAATAGGTTTTATTTTATTTTCTTTATGTTGTAATATCAAGAATTCTTGTAAATTTAGATTTAGAATAATTTATCTCTTATTGAGCACGGGTCATATCCAAAGATCATGATACGTCCGCTTAGAATATAAACCATCTAATTGAATTACAAGATTAGGGATCTAATCTACCATACTATGATCTAGCTCTCTAAGGCACATACCATATTGATGAGGATCAAAAGTCTATTTTATTTTATTTTATTTGTGTCCATTAGTCCTGTAATAAAGTGAGACAACTGAGTCCAGTTGAGTCCACTTAGTCAGGTCCAGTTATTTTCAGTCAAGTGAGTCCGATCGAGTCCATTCATGTCAAGATCCAAGAGGAGAGTAAGCAGATCCGGAGATTCACCAGGCCCCTCAACCAGAGCTGGACTTCATGCACCTGGGCCCTTTCATGGTGCCAAGCCCACTAGAGAGAGCACCAGTCCAAGATGAAGGCCCGCTGTTGACCAGGTCCACCAGGGTTTCTTGGTCCACAAGTCAGGATTTCTTAGCCCTCAAGTTATGTACCCTGGGGTGAATCTATAAATACTCCACCCCCTCTTGTATTTTTTTAACGATGGATGAATAAAACAAATTTCTTGAGTTTTGTGTGAAGGATTTGTGTGATCCCAGGGTTTATGAGTGATCCCTGATTTGGGCATCTGTATGAGCCCAAGGTATCTGTGTAATCCCTTCCCCTTCTTCTCAGGGTTTTTGTGTGATCCCTGATTTGGGCATCTATGTAAGCCTACGGTATCTGTGTGATCCCTTCCCCTTCTTCCTAGGATTTCTGTGTGATCCCTAATTTGGGCATCTATGTGAGCCCTTTTGCTGTGTGCTTGTCCTCCATGAGGAATCTGTGTGAACCCTAGTTACCTCTTCTTTTTTCTCCCCTGCAAATCCTAATCTCTGGTGACTTCTACGCTTGCCAGCGATCCATCCCCATGCATCTGTCCCGCATCACATATCCTAAGATCATGGTACCTCGCTAGAGGATGTAGGCCATATATGCCAGATCAAATCACCGAGCAGGAAATAACTCAAAAGATATATAAAAGAAGAGCATGAGTTTCATTACATAGAAATCAAGTACAAAAAGAAAAATAGAACCTAGTTACAGGCTTCATCTTCATACCAGGTTGAAGGAGTCTAAACTAATTACATAGAAATCACTACTGCCAGCATCTCCTCCATGATTCTCTTCTTTTCTAAGCCTAAACTAATTACAAGAAGAAAAATAAAATAAAATATTGCTGGTGGAACTGATCATGGAATTGATGATCCTAGGTAGAATCTTGTCATTTTATAGGATTTAATAGGAGAGAGATTTTCATGGTTTCCGTTATGGGACTAAACAAAAGAATCAAAAGAGTGTCTAAGATTTAGCTTTACAGGACTCAACAGTTAGATATGAATGTTTCCAATTTGAGTAGTGTTAGGCTTTTGTCCCCCATTCTGACTGGTGTTTGACTAGTCAACATCTTCCTAGCTCTTGGATCTAGATCAAAGGTTTAGAAATCAGGCAAAATCATGGAAATCGGCATGGGCCATTGAGTGCTTTGAGATCCATGCTTTTTTTTCCTTCCATGATTGGTTTGGTCCCGTCGCCTAGCACCACCGCCAGCTACCCTTAGACCATAGCTACCACGATAATGACCAATGCTGGACTCACCCATGCACTGTTAAGACTCACTGCTGAGAAGAAGGCCGATGATGCTCGGTGGAATGGCTTGATATAGAGGAGGAGATGGCATGATCATGGAGAATGATGGCAGGCCATAGGGAATAGGATTGAGTGAAGGGTTGGCTGGATCTATGCATCTTCCAGTAGATCTCCAGCATGAATAGCAACATGACATGTGGAGGGAGGGGAAAAGCATGGGAACCAGTGAGGGGGTAGGCCGGCAGTGCTTCTGGTGGTTCTCCTCCTAGTGGAGGTGGCATAGGTGGTTACGGTGGGCGACGGGGCAGCATCTCCCTGAGCTCGACTCAAAAATGCTTCACCATCCATGGCACTGCACCATGAACCATTAGCCATGGCTGCTAGTGGTCCACCAAGCATTTCATAAACCAATTAGCCGGTCATGGAGGACCGGGTGCTCTAAAATTTGTGCAATTCCTTAATCCATTTTAAATTTTAATTTCTATCTTATTTGAACTCTGATTTGAGTATCGTCTGTGCTGTTAGACTTCAAAAATTGAGCTCTTTCAAAGCATGGACTCCTTTTCTACAAAATATTAATAAAAATATTAATTTTTATTAAATATTAATTAATTAATATTTATTTTAATGGTTAAATTGGGATATTTAGTAGACTTAAAATCAAGCCAAGAGCATGTTTACAGAGCTGCTTGGCCAGGAATTTGGTAGGATTTTCATTCTGATTTCAAAGGGAGAGAGATCAGATTCAACCCTAAAAACCTGCCATGCTTGTTTTACTTTTTAGGAATCTTTAGTGTTAGAAGAGACGTGTGTCAATTTTTGATTGGTCATTGATTTAGCCAACTCTTGTCTGGCTCCCTTATAAATTGGGGATTCGACTAGTTTCTCCTAGCGATACCCTTGGCCATGTGTACTAGCATCAAAAGTGTATAGTTTTCCTTTTAGATATGTGAGTATTTCTAAAGGAAAATGTTTAAATGAGACCAATGGTGTAGTGAAGGAGCATTTATCTTAGAATGGGAGGTATTGGAAAAAGTCGATGGCTCAGCTGCATTGCTGCTACCATTGCTGGCGAGGGTACGAAACTAGAGGGTTTCCATGGTGAACCTCCTTTCCTAGTTTCTCCTCATCATCCAGTGTCAACGGACACTAGGGTGGAGGGAGAGGTGGAGGATGCTCTCTTTGAGCTTTTGCCATGGGTAGCAGGTAGCTTGGAGTCTTTAGGATGTTCCTCTCCTTTTCCTTCTTGTAATAGGTGGAGGCCTTTGGTTCACATGAGCTCTCTCATCTTCATTTGCCAGCAAACCAGAGAGGGCCTTTTATTGCCTTAACCCCATATCGCAAGGGCCTGGATGTGCTATCTATCAGCCCCACTTGCCTGCACAATGTATCTATCTACCATGACCTTCTTGATAGTTTTTTGTCTCGCCTAAATTTCACAAAATGTTCTCAAAAATTATGTAACTTAATCAAAATTATAATATATATGTATCAAGACTTTTAAGGAGGAAAGGCTATTTCCTATGTTTCTCATGAATAATGTTTTATGCTTGCTGTTTGTCATCTCTAGGGGCTTATAGTTGCTTGCACTTTCACTAATAGCTCACATCTTGGTTCTGTGAACTTAATTGAGGGCTTCATCCTTTCACTTGGGACCTTTGGTTTGGCTACCATGTCAATCTTCTAGATTTCCTATTAACCAGAATATGCAATTTTCATATTACCTTCAAAAAAAGATAAGTACACTATTGATAATACATTCACAGGTTTTCCAAATTTCATAGTCAAAGTAAGGGGGCACCATCCAGCTATGTCAGATGGTAGGTGCTAGGACAAATGACTTCCTTCAGTTGGTAATATCCCTTCCAATTTGGGAAAAGCTTTTCTTGATGAGTTGGCTGGGATACTTTGGTTCTCTTCAAAACTAGATCCCCGACTTTGAAAAACATGCCCCAAACATGAGCATTGTGGCAACGGGCAACTCTCCACTAATAGGTGGCCATTTTTATGGCAGCACATTCTTGAACTTCCTCTAACAAGTCCATGTTTGCTCGTAGTCATTCTGGGTTGCTAACATTATCAAAAGTTTCCATCCTTGGTGATGGGAGTTCAACTTCCAAGGGGATGACGACTTCGATTCCAAAGGCTAGATTAAAAGTGGTTTTGCTTATTAGAGTCCTCTATGTAGTTCGATAGGCCCAAAGGATGTGATATAATTTATCTACCCACCATCTTTTTGCTTGATCTAGGCATGTCTTCAACCCCTGCAATAGGATTTGGTTGGTAACTTCAACCTCCCCATTAGCCTAAGGATGGTTGATAGAAGTGAAACATTTAGGTCACTCCCAAATCTTGGCAGAACCTAGCAAGTTTATGACCACAAAATTGCCAACCATTATCGATAATGATGGTCCAAGGTAATCCAAACCAGTAGATAATGGACTCCCAGATAATGTCCTTGACTTTAACTTCGATAATTTTTGCAAGTATTTGGCTTCTATCAACTTCATGAAAAAATCGATCACCACAAGCAAGAATTTCCTTCCTCCGGTGGCTATGGGGAAAGGTCCCAAGATGTCCATGCCTCATTAAGTGAAAAGTCATAGTGCACTGAAGGGAGTGTGCAGAGTGGCTAGCATTCACTGCATATTGGAGTGGCACTAACATTGGTCACTTTTCTAGACCGTGTCCTTTGCATCTTTCTTCATGGTAGGCCAGTAGTACCCTTGTCTCAGGATTTTAAGAGACAAGGCCCTACCCCTAAGTGTTAGCTATAGATTCCTTCATAAACTTCTTAGAGGGCATAGCTTACTTCAGAGAGGTGCAAGCATCTCAACAAGGGTTGGGGAAATTCCCTCTTGTAGATCTTTTCTTCATGGAGTATAAACCAAGAGGCTCGACGCTACATATTATAGAAGGTTGACTTGTTGAGTGGGTCCATCCAACAAGGTTTAGCATTTATTTGGAGCACCAGGGTTGTCTTGTTGATGCTGGGCTCCTCCAAAACATTAAAAAAGACTTGCATACATAAGTCGTTGGCACAGTTACAGAAAGCTTAGATAGGGTATTAGCCCAAATTTCTCCTTTTCAGGATTTTTTAGATATATAAACTATAGAAGACTGAGATTAGGTCCATAGCCTTTTGGAGATACTACTTCATGTTTTCTTCTCGAGCCTTATACTCATTCAGAAGGTAGCTCACCATGAGCTGGGAGTCATTATGGACCTTCAAATGTCACACTTCCAATTCCTTGATGATGGCGAGGGTGGCAACTAAAGCCTCATATTCAACTTCATTGTTGGTAAAAGAAAACCTGAATTGGAGAGCATACTGGATATCCCATCCTTCTATGTTAATGAGTATAAGCCCCATTTGAGAGCCATTAGCATTTGAGGCCCCATCCACGTATAACACCCATTGGCTATTAGAGTCTTCAAGCATTGGATCTTCTTTGGGAATAGTATATTCGATGACAAAATCAGTGAACACTTGCACCTTAACAAAGAGTCTTCAAGCATTGGATCTTCTTTGGGAATGGCATATTCGGTGACAAAATCAATGAACACTTGCACCTTAACAGAGGGTCTTGAGTAGAATGCCAGATCAAACTCAAAAGGTTCAAGGGCCCACTTAGCTATTTTGCCCTAGGAATCAAGCCTGTGCAATATCATCTGGAGTGGTTGATCCATTTGGACCACAACCATGTAAGCTTGAAAATATGGCTGAAGCTTTCTGGTCGATATTATAAGGGCAAAGATGAGTTTGCTTGTTAGGTATCCTTGGTTTTGGTGTTTTGCAAAACCTGACTAACATAATACATTAGCTTTTGTATTCGATCTTTTTCTCGAATAAGGATAGAACTGATGGTAGAGGAGGAAACAACCAAGTAAAGATATAGCTCCTCGCCTTCTTTTAGCTTGCTAAGAAGTGGAGAATCAAGATAGGATTTAAGCTCCTTGAATGCTTTCTAACATTCTTCAATCAATTGGAAGTCCTTCAACATTTTCAAAGTTTGCAAAAAAGGTAAGCATCATTTGACTGATTCGAAAATAAATCAGCTAAGGGCAGTAATTCGTTCGGTGAACCTTTGGACATCCTTCATGGTCTTTGGAGTAGCCATCTATCTTATAGTCTAGATCTTCTCCGAGTTGGCCTCAATCCCTTGACTGGACACCATAAACCTGAGGAACTTCCTAGAGGTCACTCCAAATGTGCATTTGGCAGGGTTTAACTTCGTCCAATATCAACGAAGCATGGCAAAGGTTTTATCAAGATCTTTTACATGACTCAAGAAGGCATGGCTCTTGACTTGCATGTCATCAACATAAACCTTCATGTTATGGCCAATCTGGTCCTTGAAGATTTTATTCACTAGCCACTGATAGGTCACTCCTACATTTTTCAAACTTAATGCCATCATTCTATAACAAAACAGACCTTGGTCAGTAATGAAATAAATTTTTCTCATCTTTGGGTGCCATTTGGATATGGTTATATCCCAAAAACGTATCCATAAAGGTCAATAGCTCATGACCAGCCATTGCATCTACTAGCTGGCTAATGCAAGGAAGAGGATAGCATCTTTCGGGTAGGTCTTGTTAAGATCTATGAAATCTATGTACATCCGTCACTTCCCATTGGCCTTTTTCATTAGCATCTCATTGGCTAACAATTTGAGATAGCCAACTTCTCTGATGAACCCAATATCAGTTAGCTTCTGTACTTCTTCCATTATGGCTCTTGGCATTCTGGTGCAAAGATGATGATTTGGGTCCACCTTTAAATGGTACATCATTACTTTCAGATAAATTCTTGGCATGTCTATAGGAATCCAGGCAAAGATATCAGTATTTTTTGTAAAAAGGCCATCAGCCGTTGTTTTATATCTTTATCTAATTTTGAGCCTATTTGGATAACATGCCAGGGGAGCCTATCATGCAGGGGTACTACAATAAGATCCTCCACGGGCTTTCCTCTTTCTTCAGTTAGTTCATCTCTGGTATCTAGTCTCAATTGAAAGACTATCTAAAGGCTTCACTTGCTTGGTTTGGCAAGCCACCAGGTTGCATTGTTTTACTAAGGCTTGGTTTCCGTGCACTTCTTCGACTCCTCATAATGTAAGAAATATTGTTAGCAAATAGTAGGTTAACACTATCGCTTGAAGTGTTTCAATCCTGGTCGACTGAATATAATATTATAGGCAAGAAGGTCTTCATAACTATAAAAGTGAGATGCACTTATGATCATCAGGGAGTGCTCCCTGCTATCACTGGCAAAGTCACAATATCTTCAATAGGGACTGATTCCCTTAAAAATCTTATTATTGGTGCATCTACCTTTTTCAATCATGTGAGAGAAATATTCATCTTTAAGAGTGCATCATAAAACAAAATGTCTACCGAGCTTCCACTATTAACAAGTACATGGCGAATAATATAGTCATCAACGTTAAGTGTTATGATGACAAGATCGTGGTAGGGATATTGGATCCCCTTTGTATTAGCCCAAGTGAAGGTTATATCCTCATCAAAACTCTCCTCTTGGGTGCTAGCCTTGGCTTCTTCCTTCGATCTTCTAGTGATAGCATGGACATCATCTCTGGTGGGTTGACCACTAGGTTCCTTCACTCTTGATGGAGGCTTAAGAAGGGCTAGGACTAGAGCATCGTGTTTTTCTTCTCGATCTTGAAAGAATCTATTTAACTTGCCATGATGGATGAGCTTCTCGATCTTGTCCTATAGCTACATGCCTTCTTTTATGTCATGACCATGATCTGTCCTATAGCTATTGCATTCTTTTGTGCATTGTTTTGGTTTTTTCTTTTGTATCATGGTTTTCTGAGCACACATGGGACATTGAGGAGGATATACTAACTAAACTTCCATGGTGGCAGATGTCTAGCTAGTCAGGGCTTTGTAGATGCCAAATTTGGGGCGGCATCCTCTGACATCATGGGGGTGACTAGCTCCTCGACCTTTTTTCTCGATCTTCCTTTCTTAGGCAAAATCCTAATACTGAGAGATGCTCTTTAAGCATCAAAGCAGATAGTAGAGTGGAAGGTGGAGTGGGAGCTCGAGGGGATGGAACTGCTGGAGGGACATGAGCACCTATGCTTCCTCTACTCATTCATACTTCTCCGCCCTAGTGAGCATCTCAAAAAAGTCCATCGGTGGCTTCTTTTCTAGGGAGAAAAGAAAAGGACATTATTGAAGGTGGTCATGGTGACTGAATGATTGAGATTATACACCTCCAAAGCTAATTTATTGAACTGACTTATATAAGATTTGAGGGATTCTCCCTCCCTTTGCTTAACATAAATTAGGGAGTTTGAACTCCTTCATGGCTTCCTGCTTTTGATAAAATGGGAAACAAAAGATCAACTTAACTAGTCAAAAGAGTAAATGGAACTTGATTTTAAGCTAGAATACCAATATCATATCAATTTTTTAAGAGTTAAGGGGAAGACATGACATAGTACTGCATCGATGGCTCCATGCAAGAGCATCATTGACTTGAAGCCCTATAGATGGTCTACCGATCAATAGATCCATCGCATATCTCCAACTATAGCATCTTGAAATGTCTTGGTAGTGGCTCCTGCATGATATGGGCTTTCAAAGGTAGTTTAGTGTTGAAACTAAGGTCATCATCTCTGGGTGGTGCTAAGCCTCGCAGGGCTTCAATGCATTGGTCCATCTCTTGGAATTTACAGTCCACTTCAGTATCTTTAGCTAGGTACACTTCAGAAGGTCATGGAGGTGAACAAGCTAGAGTGGACACTTCATCTGATCAAGGTGAAGGAGAGCATCTCCTTGCCTATCTAGGATTCTCAGTGCCATGGGAGGAGTTGGTTCCTCTTGCACCACACCTTGTGAGAGTGGGAGTCATCGTGGCTCCAAGCATGCCACTTTTAGGGGTGAGAGAGTTTACAGTCGCATAGCATGGTTTGCTTCAAGCTGTGGCATAACGGCCAGTGTCATAGACATCGTGGGACATTGCATGGCTTGGACAATGGTAATCAACTCATAGACTTGCCAAGTGAGCCATTCTAGAGTGTCAGTTGACCTCCTTATGGAATGGTATCAATTAGAGTCCTTAGAATTGGGTTCCCAACAAGTTAACTGTCCCATTGGAACGTAGTGGCACCAGAGTGCTAATTAGATACACCTTTCAGTGGCATGTGATTCATACTCGATGTCTTAAATAATGGGCAAACAGTATGCCCTACCTCTATCTAATGGTGCTAAAATATGCTTAAATACCAGAGTAAGCTGGAGAGGGAATGATAGTGGCTATACCTATAAAAGAAGCCCTGCCCAAAGGTGGCTTCGATAAAGATCCTTTGATGGTCAAGTCAATATCTCTAACATGGAGCAGAAAATGGAGTGAAGGCAAATGTATGCACATAAAAGGTGCATACCTCTAGGTTTTTGCTAAGAACCCCCTTTTATACTCAAGCTATAGGGATAGTCTGGGGATGTCTTAATATATTAAAGAGGAGGCAGAGAATGATCAAATTTTCACCTCTATCAAGACTTTTGATAGGAAATCATCCTTTATTATCTATAGTATCCTCTTCACATTAATGGAAGGTTTTGTCTTTTATGTCTCCCACTATTTGCCTTAATGGCTCTAGGAGTTATGGCCTAAAGAGGGGCCATACTTCTTTAATAATTGAGATATACTCTTGATAATAGGTTTTAATGGTTTGTCTATTATGAGAGGCATATTAGGATGAGCATCAGTAAATTCTTCCTTTGACATTTTGGTGGACACCCTTATGGTAGCGACAAGCTGAGCTTGGACTCTATGTGCTATGGTTTGGTAGGCTTAGAAATGTTTTTCTACTGAAGCTCTACAATATGCAAGGATTTTGGGGGAGCAAGTATCAAATATACCAAAGGTAGAAGGATGTGTATATCTCGACCGTGGGTCTGTGAGATAGCAATTCAAATGGTCAAATGTTTATTCGAGAGAGGTTTGGAAGATCGAGGGCCAAGACTGGCAAGTCTATTGGGCCAAAGCTTTGTGCCTGGATGGAGCCATAAGTCTGAATGTTGGGCCTGTTGGAATCTCGAGGGGCTAGATGTGTTCTAACATGATGACCAGTAGAATCGAGGTTAAAACATTGCCTCTGGCTCGTCTCTCAAAGAGTAGGATTGGAGAATTGGAAAGGTGTTTTTAAGGGAATACTCCAAAATAGGACCTATCCCTTCGAGTGATTCGGTAGTGTATTAACCTGGTCACATAGGTTCGGTTATTCTTGAATTGGGTAAGCTTTTGTTCTGCATACATAGAGCTGGGGTTCTGCAGCCCTGACAAGGAGGGTAGAAATAACAATAGCTTCATCTTGTCTTGAAATGAGTTCGATCAATACTCCATTTGCCTTGAAACCTTCAAGATCCTGGGAGCGGGGTTTCCCCCCATATTAGTCATTATTGGAATGATTAAGATCCCAGTGGATCTAGTGAGAAATGACAAGCCTATAATGCAAGCTATTAGAGACCTTTTACTTGTAGGAGATTTCTCTTCCTTGTAAATGGAGCTTCTATCATTTTCATGGGGTTCTACCATGTTTCCTTGTAGCATGGCTTGCTTTTGTGCTCCTCTTAAATGCAAAGACTTGACAATGACTAGCAACCATAAGAGATGATGTAACTTATCATGCCATTTGGATGTGGAGAGGAGCATCAGTTAGCCCTTAGTTGACTAAGAGAGTGTTACCTGAAGAGGCTTGGCCAGCCCGAAGAGGCCTAGTTGGATGTCTTGAAGAGCCATGGTTGGATTGACTGCATTCCTTAGCATGTATGGAGTGCCTAGGGTGGCAAGAAGAGGCTTGGTCGGCCTGGATGAGCATTGGCCTAGAAGAGCATTGGTCATTTTTGGATGACCCTTGGTCGACCTGGATGAGCGTTGGCTTGGCTAAGCATTGGTCATTTCTAGATGACCCTCGATCAACCTAGATGAGCATTGGCTTGGAAAGTGTTGGTCATTTCTAGATGACCCTTGGTCAGCTTGGATGAGCCTTGGCCTAGATGAGTGTTGGATTAGATAAGCATTGGCTTAGGTGAGCATTGGTCATTTCTTGATGACCCCTGGTTGGCCAGGATGAGCAACAGTCAGCTAGGATGAACAAAGATTGGACAGGATGGGTAACGTTTAGCCAGACTGCATGCTTTAGTCATTTTTGCATGGATGACCCTTGGTCGACCTGAATGACCCTCATTTTGGCTTGGATGACCCTCATTCATATTGGATGGCCCTTATTTTAGCCTAGATGACCCTTATTAGGCCTAAATGACCCTCTTTTCGACCTGGATGACCTTGATATCTTCATGCTTTAGTAGCTTGAAGAGCCTTGGCTCAAAAATGCAATAATGTTGGAATCAAAAAAATTGTTGGCAAATTAATGGCCCCATCTAGACTTTTTATCTTGGCTTCATATCCTTGGTCCAAGTAGAATTATCCCCAATAATAGTGATGTATGAGGACCCATGAACACTTCTTCCATAGGTGGATATTACTACTTCATCACATTTACTAGCAACCTATCTAGGTATAAGTATGTCTAGCTTATGAAACATAAGTTTGAATCATTTGAAATATTCAAACAATTCCATAATAAAGTAGAAAAATAGACTGGAAAGAGTTTTAAAACTCTTTGATCTGATCGAGGAGGTAAATACCTTTAAGTGTGTTTATGATATATTTATAAGAGAATGAGATTCTCTCATAATGGACACCTCCTAGAATGCCACAATATAATGGAGTGTCAAAAAGGAGGAATCAAACCCTTTTAGACACGGTTCGGTCCATGAGGGGGTTTGTGAGTTTACTAATCTCCTTTCGAGGATATGCACTTGAGTCGGCTTATTACATTCTCAATAAAGTTCCCAACAAGTCTATGGATAATATATCATATGAGATATGGACAGGGCATAACTTGAGACTCTCATAGCTTAAAATCTAGGGATTTCTAGCTTATATCAAATATTTGAAAATGGATAAGCTCGGACCTAAGTCTAAAAAAAGTGCTTTCATAGGGTACTTAAAAGAAACTAAGGGCTAATTCTTTTACCATGATGATGAACAAAAAGTGTTAATCAGCAATAAGGTAGTCTTTTTAGAAAAAGAGTTCCTTGTAGAAGGAGCAAATGCCTCTAAGGTTAAACTTGAAAAAGTTCAACAGGAAGAAGAATCGATATAATTAACTAAATCCTTAAAACCGGATTCGATCAAATAAAACTTGGAGCCCATTATAGAGGCACCCTTAAGGAGATCTAGTAGAGTACCAATTCAGTTAGACATATACTATGGTTTCTTAGTCCTGGATGATGATGCTGATGAACTTTATGAAAACAATAAGGATCTAATCACCTATATGGATGCCATGCAGAGTTCCAACTCTAATAATGGCTTGAAATCATAAAGTCCAAAATGGAGTCCATTAAGGTCAACGATATGTGGATATTCATTGATCCAATTGAAGGGGCAAAATTCATAGGGTGTAGTGGATTTTCAAAAGGAAAAGGGGCACATACGGGAAGGTAGAAATCTATAAAGCCTGTTTAGTTGCCAAGGGATATCATTAATATTATGGTATTGACTATGATGAGATATTTTTTTCTATAATAATGCTCAAGTCTATTCAAATTATGCTTGTAATAGTGGCATATCTTGATTTCAAAATCTGGCAAATGGATGTTAAAATCACTTTTCTAAATAGAGTGCTGGAAGAAGAGGTGTATATGACATAACCTAAAGGGTTCACATCCATAGATGAATCAAAGGTGCACTAGCTTTAGAGATCCATTTATGGATTGAAGTAGGCATCTTAGCGTTGAAACATGCATTTTAATAAGGTGACTAGAATGTATGGCTTCAATAAGAATGGAAAAGAATCCTGCATATACAAATGGACTAACAGTTTAGTGGTCATATTTCTTGTTTAGTATGTGGATGACATTCTCTCAATTGGGAATGACATTCCTGCATTGCAGGGAACAAAAGTGTGGCTGTCATCTCAATTCTCTATGAATGATTTGGAAGAAGCATCCTACATCTTAGGGATGAAGATCTATAAAGATAGATCTAAAAGGTTGCTAGGGTTCTCCTTGTTCATGTACATTCAAGAGAGAGCATATAAGTAGGATTCTATATATCTCGATAATGGAATCTATTATGTATGCCATGACATGTACATGATCAGATGTGGCATACTCACCAGGCATAGTGAGTAGATACCAATATGATCTTGGTGAGAATCATTGGAATGTCATAAAGACTATCCTTAATTATTTAAGAAATAGTAAGGACCATTGGCTCATTTATGAAGATTTTGATTTAAAACTAGTGGATTATATTGACTCTAGTTTTTAGTCAAATAGAGATGATAGCAAGAGTGAGTCAGGATATGCTTTTACCCTGAATGGAGGAGCAATCTACTTAAAAATCTCAAGTAGCATACTATGGCCAATTTTGTATGCTAAGTGAAGTACATTGCGATATCTAATGCTGCAAAGGAAGCTATTTGATTGTAAAAATTTATCAGCAAGCTTGGAGTGGCACCCTCCATTGATAGTCTAATTCTTTTGTATTATGATAGCACTAGAGCCATAGCTCAAGCAAAGAAACCTAAGTCATATCAGTAGACCAAGTATATTTTGCATGCTACCACCTTGTTTGAGAGATCATAGATCAAGATGATGTTGACCTTCAAAAGATCAATGAAAAGGAAAATTTGACCGACCCATTTACTAAAGCCCTCGAAATCAAATAATCTGATGATCACAAGTAGAAGATGGGATTCAATACTATTCTAATTAGCTCTAGTCCAAGTAGGAGTTGTTAGAAAATGTATCCTAAAGCCAATCATTTGAGTTATGGATGGTTGAACTCTTTATAATTTGTATATGAATTATTAGTAAATAAAAGTTATTTTGGTAGTTTATCATATCTTGTACATCTTTCTTATATGAACTCTTCTATAATGAAGTCCTTAGAACTACTTCCATTTGATAAAAAAGGATTGATTATGTAGTTCTTAAAACTATTTATGACCAAATGATACATTGTTACCTAGGATGATAATGTTTATCAAGTATAGATCATTATATGCCATATGGATTGGTGTCCTTATAATCATGGAGTGTAGAGATATTAGTATGGCATGCAAGTGAGTGTAGGAGTATATTTTACTGAACATGACAAACTTTATAGAATACTTTGATATCAACAGTATCTTGCAGAAGGATATGAGTATAAGTGTCTCTATAACCTAAGATCACTATGGTGACTTACAAGCAACTCACTGTACTTTGGTATTGAACTACATATGTTTCTAATATAGTGATGAAAGGTTTTTGGATACAGTCATGGTACGGGCACCATGGCTAGAAAGAGAATTCAATCCAATCTAATCAAGCCAAGTTCATTATGGATTTCAATGGATTAAGCTAATTCTGCTTTTGGTTTCAATTTTATTGAACATGAGTCTCAATTTTATTTCTTTAATTGAACATGAGTCCTGTAAATAGGAAAATTTATTTCTTTGGTTAAGTCTAAGTCCTGTAATTAGGATTAGATCCATGTCAATTTGGTCTCTTGAGTCAAATTGGATTCAATTGGACATTGTAATTAGTTGATTTTATAAGTTGGGTCCAAGATGGGTTTGAATTGGGTTCAAGTTAAACAAGAGGGCTTGAATATTAAGTACAACAAATCACACCAACAAGCCATGCCAAGGTGGATGCCACATCATTAAGTCTAATTAGAAGACAAGTCATCTTCAAAGCCAACATGGAGAACAACTAAGCATGCCACATCATCACACATGGGGCAGCCAAATTCAAATTCAAATGCAAGGTGGCCGACCACCATTTTCTCCTCCATTCAAGCATGGTTCCAACTCTCCTTCCTAATAGCTTGCAACATCCCATGATTTGCTCCTTGTAATTTGAGTTTTCAAAATGAATTAGAGGCTTATAAATACCCCTCCAAACCCCTCTTGTAAGTTGATTATTCATGAATGAAAAAGTTTGAGTTTCTACTTCCATTTGTGTTATGCAAGTATCCTCCAAGAGAGAGAGGGTGAGAGGCCCATAGGTTCTTCCATTAGCCGACCTAGCCACCTTTCTAAATCCACTTCACTCCATCAAGGCGCTGCCCCTTCCATCAACCAAAGGAATCCTTCCCATCCACCAACCAAATAGCCATCTTCTTCAAGCTTCAAGGCTACCAACTCCATCCTCCAAGGGAGCCGTTCTACATCACTTTGGAGTGCCCATCTTCTTCCTTCAAGAGATGCCAACATGATTTCAGCCAAGGAGTTCCAATCAGCCCACATTCAAGGTGCCAAATCCATCATCTTGATCTCTTACAACTTCAACCAATCCACTAACATTCATTCCTACTTTAAACCTTTACATTCCCTTCTTCCTGCCATTCCAAGTCACTAATCCCCCTTCTTTCCAGGATCCTCCAAGATTGCGGGCTGAAGAGGAGGTTAATCTTTCCATTGGAATCATCTAAGCTAGAGGTCTTCTTTCCAATATGTGATAGTTTCAAGTTCCATCTTCAATTCGTAGAGTGCTGAATTTGATCCATCACTAAAAGTTGAGAATTCAATATTGATAAATAAACCTTCCTTTACTCTTAGGTTTGAATATTTGAATGGTTTATGTCCTAGTTAGATTAGTTTCCCAACCATTAGGTCCAATCTTCATGATTTAAACAAGAGCTACAGTTTGGGTTACCTTAAATCCATTGTTTAGCTTTCTTTCATATGATTCCTATGCTTATCTTATGAATGAGTTTGTTTATATAAGTAGGGATCATTGCTCAACCAAACTTGTTAATCTTCTAATTAGAAATCATCCTTTGCATGCCGCATCAATTTAGTATTAGAGCATGGTAAACTAGGACATATATGTTAGTTTAATTTCAGCATTGTTTGCACCTTTAATCTAGAGTTTCACGCCTCCTGAACGGGGTACATGCAAATATACTGTCTGTCCATGGGAGTAATGAGCTACAGCTGGATGTGAAGTCTTTAGGTTGAAGGTTTAATGTGCTATTTGCTTGCTTGTTGTGTGATTTGCATGATTTGTCAAGTGAGTGTGTGAAGTGCATGATTTTCTTTTGCTTAGCACATTGAACACCCCAAAATTCCTGGCATAGTTTAAACTTAGGTTTTCCACCATGAGTTTGAAATTTAAAATTTAAAATTTTAATTTTGAAATTATAAAAAAAATATTTAAATTTAAAATTTGAATTTGAAATTTCAAATTAGAAAATTTACATTTTGCTTGATTAGTTTTGTTTACATTCTACTTGATTAGTTTTGTTTACATCTGCTTGATTAGTTTTGTTGATATTGTAATGTTGCATTCATTTTAAAACACTTAAGGGAGGTAATATCATAAGATAAGGAAAGGAGGTCATTACCTTTCCTTAGCCCAAAATCAACCAACCACATTTTGCATCGAACCCAAACCTTTAATAAAATTAAGTAGCAACCTAATTAGAACTAGGGACACCAACAAGTCAAGCTCAATTAGTGTGTTGAGGCTAGTGTAAGTCAATTCTTCATTTACTTCTGGAGATCGGTGTGTAAGGCTAGAGGTCCAATAGCAAATGCCTTAAATGGATCTGTGATTTTTAATTAGGACCTTGCGAGAGTAGGGGGAGCCTCCCATAATCCCACCTCTTACCTAGCCAGTTGAAAGAGTATTTGTAGTCTTGATCTATACTTAGTCGATTCATACTACATTGAACTTATAGGTCTAGCAAACCCTAGAACGATTCTTTGTATTGAATGACTACTAGATTAGGAGCTCCATACCAACATTCACAAGACCAACTACCATGGACCCCAATCTAGAGCTCTAATGAGAACTATGACTGAGCAGTTCAAGCAATTGAACAATAGGTTTGATCAAATGGAAGAGAGAATAGGAACTCTTGAAGAGACCCGTTAACCCCTACTGAGCCACAATCACCCATATTGGAACCCATCCATCCTAGAGTCCAATGCCAGGAACATACTCTTGACCCATATCCAAGGAGACCACACCATGATTCTGTTTACCAGGATGAGAAAGCCCTTAGAAATATTCATCTAGATGCACCCACATTCGATGGAAACTTAGATCCTAAGGTATATATAGACTGGGAGAGTGATATGGATCAATACTTTGATTGGTACAAGATGTCAAAATATAGGAAATTTAAGTTTGCCAAACTAAGATTGGTCCATCAGGCCAGATTGTATTGGAGTAACGTTGAGCGCATTAATCGACAAAGAGGTGACATGCCTATAGCCACTTGGAGGGCTACGAAGGTAAAACTTAGGGAGAAGTATTTATCCATGTCCTATGAATAAAGACTCTTGGATCAATGGCAAAGATTAAGTTAAGGAAATAAGATGGTGTCAGAGTATATTGCCAAGTTTGATGAGTTCGTCATCAGATGTAGTGTGGTTAAGTCTGAAGCTGTGACTTTGTCTAGGTTTAGAGCAGGTCTAACAGAGGAGATCTAGAGAGAGTTATTTTTGAGAGAGGTCCATGACCTAGACCAAGCCTACCAAGTTGCTAGGAACTACGAGAGATTTCAGAGGAGACCCCTATTTCGCCAACCCGATCCCACTAAGAATAATACTCCTGGAAGTAGGCTAAGTCTAAGCCCAAGTCCATCCAACATACCAAATCCTGCTACTCCATTTACTCGTAGAGAAGATAAAGGAAAGAGCCCTAAAGTTCAAAGAGAGGGTAAAGTCCATTGTTTTAAGCACCATAAGATAGGTCACTATACAAGCCAATGTCCCACCAGAGCGTTACACATAGGAGAAGTAGAAGAGGAAGTCCCTGAACCCATAAAAAATTATGAGCAAGAAGAAGTATATAAGGCAGGTGTGAACCTAGTTGATGAGTATGAAGGGGATGAAGAGATCATTGACTCATCGAAGTTTCTAGGAGTTGTGAGATGTATTTTGACCCAGACTAAGGAGCAAGAAGATTGGCGTAGGACTAGCATCCTACAAACCTTTGTTAAGATAGGAGAAAAAGTTTGCAAGATCATCTTAGATAGTGAAAGTTGTGTCAATGCCATATCGACCAGTACAGTCAAGAGCTTAGGATTGCCCACTCTACCCCATCCCAACCCGTATTAGGTATCCTGGGTAGATCCGACCTCAATTTCCATCAAATTTAGGTGCTAAGTTACAATCCAGGTCCAGTCATACCAATAAAAGGTTTGGTGCGATGTTCTTCTGATGGAGGTTAGTAGCATCATATTAGGCCGACCATGGCTGTATGATCATGATGCTATACTCTATGGTCGTTCTAATTCGTGTTCTTTCACTCATAATGGAAAGAAGATTGTGATCAATTCCTTACCACCTAAGGACAATGTTAAGAGAGGATCAAGTCACCTGAGGGATAAAAAACAAAGAATAAACATGATCAGTGCTAAGGAATTGGAGCAAGAGCTTAACGGTGGTTCACTTATTTGGATTTTGTCAACTAAGGAAGTTCAGGATCAAACCCATAAAGAACAGCCCCAGGAAGTGTTTAGGTTTCTAGAGGAGTTTCAAGATGTATTTCCAAAAGACCTCCCTAATCACCTTTGACCCTTAAGAGATATTCAACATGCCATATATTTGATCCCAGGATCCACATTACCAAACCTTCCCCATTATAGGATGAATCCTACAAAACATTCTGAGTTACAATGACAAGTTGGAGAACTACTCCAAAAGGGATTCATTAGATAAAGCCTGAGCCCATGTGCAGTACATGCCCTTCTGACCCCTAAGAAAAATGGCACATGGAGAATGGTGTAGATAGTCGAGCCATGGGCTAGAGCCAACATTTTCTCCATAATTGACCTTAAGAGTAGCTATCATCAAGTAAGAATTAGACCCGGGGATGAATGGAAAACTACTTTCAAGACTAAAGATGGCTTGTATGGGTGGATAGTAATGCCTTTCGGTCTGTCCAATACACCTAGTACCTTCATGAGGATCATGACCCAAGTTTTAAGGACATTCATTGGGAAGTTCATAGTGGTATATTTTGGTGACATCCTCATTTATAGTAGAACGAAGGAAGACCACTTGAACCATCTTAGGCAAGTTTTTCAAGCCCTTAGACAAGATAGTCTCTATGCCAACCTCAAGAAATGTAAATTCATGACTCATAGAGTTATCTTTCTAGGATTTGTTGTCCCATTGAAGGAGTGTCTGCCGACCCCGAAAAGGTCAAGTCCATAGTTGAGTGGCCGGTACCCAAAGTGTCCATGAAGTTCGTAGTTTCCATGGTCTAGCCACCTTCTATAGAAGATTTATTCAAGGATTCAGTACCATAATGGCACCCATTACCGACTGCATTAGGAAGGGAACCTTTGAATGGACAAAAGCCGTTGATAGAGCCTTCTTAGCAATCAATGAGAGAATGACTCAAGCACCTATTTTAAGATTACCTGATTTTTCAAAAGTATTTGAGTTGCTTGTGATGCCTCTGGAGTATGAATTGAAGGAGTCTTGAGTCAGGAGAGTCATCCAGTGGCATTCTTTAGTGAAAAGTTGAATGAGGCAAGAATGAGATATTCGATTTATGATAAGGAATTGTACGCGGTAGTTCAAGCTTTGAGGTATTGGAGACACTACTTACTACCACAAGAGTTCGTTCTTTATTCCGATCATGAAGCCTTACGATTCCTTAACTCCCAAAAGAAATTGAACCCTAGGCACGAAAAATAGGTAGAGTACATTCAAGCATATACTTTTATTCTGAAACACCATGCCGTCACCGAAAATAGGATTGCAGATGTACTGAGCCGACGATCCATGCTTTGGACCTCAGATAGCATTGAAGTTATAGGGTTTGATAGACTGAAAGAAGAATACCCTAAGTGTCTCGACTTTAGTATCATTTATCAATTCCTTCAACAAGGACCATCTAGTGTATATAATGATTATACCATTCATAATGGATTTTGTTGGCTTTAGCCCTTGATTTTGATGACTAACAAAATATTAAGTATATGTTTTATACTAATATTTCAATTGTAGTTATGAGTTTCAGGATACAGGCACCTCAAATTCTCTATATAAAAGTATCAAGGCACTCATTGAAAGCTAAGCAATTTTAACTATTTAAGAAGTCCTCTTATCTGTAAAAGGCCTCAAAATAGATCAAACGGAGCTTTACAAAAAGGGTAGTGATGTTTCATTGAAGAACATTTTGAATTTTGAAGGTTGGCACAGGTTTTTGTCAAGTTGCAGAGTTAAGTGTTGACTCATGGCACGCTAAGGTCGACACTTCAGAAAGTGGCACGTAGAAAATCCCTTTGGCATGCCAAGTGTCGACTCACAGGAATCAGGTGTCGACTCATAGAAACGAAGGTCGACTCATGGCCTAAGAAAATTGAAGATATAGAACTATGCCTTTTTGAGATTTTTCTATCAAGTGTTGGCTTTGGAGACTCAAGTGTCGACTCACATAATTCAAGTGTCGACTCACATGGTTCAAGTGTCGACTCATAGCCTGAGAACAGAAAAAGGTCATAACCCTGGTTTTTCAAATGTTCATACCTTGAGTCAACTCATGCTGATCCAAGTGTCGACTCATTAAGATTCAAGTGTCGACTCACAAAAGTCAAGTGTCGACTCACGGGTTCTGACAGCTATAACAGTTATATTTTGTGAGAGCCAGAATTGATCCTTACAAGCTCCCAATGGCTAGTTTTGCTCCACCAATGGTCTTAAACTATTTTTGGAAGTTTTTGAAATATTTAAGCTTCACCAAACTCATTGATGAAGAACCAACTCACAAGAGACAAGACCTTTCTTGAAAACTTCACTTCCAAAGCTAAAAAGAGAGCAAAAGAGAAGATTCCACTGAAAAATCTTACAAGCCTTCATTTCAGCATTCCAAAAATAGTTTGTGAAATGATTTCAAAGAGAAGACAACTCAAGCAATCATCAAAAGCCTCAAAGATTCTATATTCTACTCTATGAGAGAGTTTGCTTGTACTTTAAATTTGTATCTCTGAATTTATTTCTTGTACTAGTTTCAGGGGTGTTTGAAACTAGGTGTTAGGCCCTTCCAAGCCTTGAATTAGAATCCAAGCCTAGGTTGGCTTGAGTAAAGGTTGTTGGTGAGCCTAAGTGAGAAAATCAACTTTGGGTTTGACTTGTAAGCCCATTGAAAACAAGTTGGCTATAATCTAGGTTAATTATAGTGAAATTTTCAAGGGATAGCTTGGGGAGTGGATGTAAGTGCTGGGCTTGCACCGAACCACTATAAACTTTTGTATTTTTGTGTGCACTCTTTATTATTTTACATTTACTGCTTATTCTCTTAGCATTGCATCTCACTCACTTGGTGCACACTTGCATTGCTTCACAAACACATTAATTTCAGCACATATCTGCTTTAATTTTTTTAAAAAAACCTAATTCACCCCCCTCTTGGGTTGCTACGCTGTGCAACAAGTGGTATTAGAGCTTGGTACTCAGCGTATACGTCTAACGATCTTGAGTCAAAGATCTAAATGGTAGCCCAAATCGGAGTTGGAATTGTTGAGGGACAAGCCTTAAATCATCCCCCCTTTGTTTAATGGCATAAATTATACATATTAAAAAACATGCATGCATATTTATATTCAAGCCATTGATTATAACATTTGGAAGACTATTGTTAAGGGTCCTCATCAGCCTACCACCTTGGTTAATAGCATTCTCACTCCCAAAATGGAAGATGAACGGAATGAGAATGACATTAAGCAAGTTGAGCTTAATGCTAAAGTTATAAATTTATTGTTCTGTGCTCTAGACCCAAGTGAGTTCAATAGAATCTCAAATTATCTCTCCACTAAGAAAATATGGGACACACTTGAAGTTATCCATGAGGGTACACATCAAGTGAAGACTACCAAAGTTAACATGCTCATTCACACATATGAAATGTTTAGAATAGAACCATCTGAATCTATTAGTAAAATGTACACTCGATTTACTAACATTGTAAATGGCATAAGAAGTTTGGGTAAAGTCATTTCTAATGCTGAATTAGTGAATAAAATTCTCATGTCACTTCCTTCATCATGGGATCCAAAAGTGATAGCTATTAAAGAAGCTAAGGATGTCAACACACTACCTCTTAAGTAGCTTCCAGGATCTCTAATGACATATGAGCTGTCATTAAAACAAAATGTTGTGGACAATGACAAGAAAAAGAAGACAATAGCATTTAAGTCCACAACAAAAGAAGATACAAGTGATGATTCCGATGAGGAAGATGATGAAGATGAAACGGCTCTTATCTCAAGGAAGTTTAGGAGGTTCATGAGAAAGAAAAGGTATAGTTTCAAAAAAAAAGCCTCAAAAGGGAGAGCCTAGCAAATAAAAAGAAAAAGAGAAAGAAAGGAAGCAACCTACTTATTTTGAATGTAAGAAACCCGGCCACTTCAAGATAGATTGCCCCTTACTCAAGAAGAGCAGAAGGAAACTAAGAAAGAAAGCAATGATGGCCACCTGGAGCGAGAGTGAGGACTCAAGTTCAGATGAAGAGCAGCAAGAAGTCACCAATTTTTGTTTAATGGCTAATGATGATGAGATAAAATCTGAACTTAAAGATGAATTTACTTTCAAAGAATTGCATGATATTTTTGATGATTTAGTTGTTGAGTATCAAAAACTTAAAATGAAAAACAAATAGCTAAAGAAACAAAATTTGGAATTGATTAAAACAAATGGTAAGTCATTGATTGAAAATGATTATTTGCTTCAAGAAAACAAGAAGTTAACTGATAAAATTATCTTTTTGAAAAAAGAAAAGGAAGATTTAAAAAAGAAAAAATTATTTGCAATAATTGAAAATTTTGCTAAACAAAACAAAGAATTTTTGCAAGAAAACAAGAAGTACAAGGATGAGCTGGAAAAATTAAAATCATTTGTTGAAAAGTTTACTTATATTTCTAAAAAACTCAATATGCCATTAAATAATCAAAGAACTGTTATCAATAAAGTAGGATTAGGTTTTAAACCTCAGAAACAACAAAAATTTTTCAAGAATTTCTTTGTGCCTGCTTCATCTTCCATTACTTGTTATTCTTGTGGCAATGTAGGACATAAATCATATTTATGTAACAAAAGAAAATTGAATAAAGTTAGAAAAGTTTGGATTCCAGAAGAAACCATATTCACTAACCCTAAAGGACCCAAGATGACTTGGGTACCTAAAGTCTCCACCTGATTTGTCATTGTAGGTGTGTCTTGTAACCAACAAAAAAAGATTGTGGTACCTCGACAGCGATTTCTCAAGGCACATGATGGGAGATGTAGAGCAGTTCTCTTCTCTTGCATATCAAAATGATGAAAATGTAACCTTCGGTGATAATGAAAAAGGCAAAATCATTGGGATTGCTAAAGTCCATATCACCCCCTCTACTTGTATAGATAATGTTCTTTTTGTTGATGGTTTAAAGCATAATTTACTCAGTATTAGTCAATTTTGTGACAAAAATTTTAAAGTTATTTTTGAATCTTCCATGTGCATTGTCTTTGATCTTGATGACAATGACATCGAGTTTATTGGTCATAGGCATGGCAATATTTATATGGTTGATCTTGATGATCTTCCAGTACAAAATGGTCAATGCCTAGTGGCAATGGAAGCCAAGATCGATAAAACTAATTGGCTTTAGCATCGTAGATTAGGACATGCAAGTATGTATTTGCTTTCAAAACTTGACAAAAAGAATCTTATAAAATATTTGCCAAAACTTAGTTTTGAAAAGGATAAGATTTGAGGTGCTTGCCAACTTGGAAAACAAACTAAATCTTCTTTCAAAACTAAGGAAGTTGTCTCTACATCTAGATCCCTAGAATTACTTCATATGGACCTCTTTGGACCTACTAGAACAACTAGTTTGGGAGGTAAGAATATGGTTTAGTTATTGTGGATGACTTCTCACGTTTTACATGGATAATGTTTTTAGCTCATAAAGATGAAACATTTTCTGCATTCATTAAATTTCATAAAAGAGCCTCAAATGGAAAAGGTGTTTCAATTATTTTCTTAAAAAGTGATCATGGTACGGAATTTAAAAATCATGATTTTGAAAAATTTTGTAGTGAAAATGGTATTCATCACAACTTTTCTACACCTAGGACACCTCAACAAAATGAGATGGTAGAAAGAAAAAATAGAACTCTTGAAAAAATGGCACACACCATGCTTTGCAAAAATGATTTGCCTAGATATTTTTGGATGAAAGCCATAAACACTACTTGCTATATTTTAAATCATGTTTTAATCCAGCCTATTTTAAAGAAAACACATTATGAGCTTTGGAAAGGTAGAAAACCTTCAATTAAGTATTTTCGTGTTTTTGGATGCCGTTGTTTCATTTTAAATAATGGCAAGGACAATCTAAGCAAATATGATGCCAAGTCAGATGATGATATCTTTTTAAGTTACTCTACATCTAGCAAGGCATACAGGGTCTTCAACAGAAGAACACTTCTTGTTGAAGAATTCATCCATGTTGTATTTGATGAGATTGATCAAATATCTTATAGAAAAGAAGATGTTCTTGATGATGAAACAAGTATTCAAAGAACTGAAAAAATGAACAACAATGAAGAGCCTTCCAAGAAGCAAGATGACAATCAAAACAATAAAGGAAAATAGGTACAACGAGTTGGTGACTCATCTGTACCTAACCCATTACCTAAAGAATGGAGGAATGCTCATGGGCATCCCAAAGAACTTATAATTGGTGATCCTTCAAAAGGGATAAGCACTTGTTCCTCATTAAGAAATGTATGTGATTATTTAGCTTTTATTTCTCATATAGAACCAAAATCTATTGAAGAAGCTGAAAATGATTGTAATTGGTTAAACGTTATGCAAGATGAACTAAATCAATTTAAAAGGAATAATGTTTGGACTTTAGTTGAAAGACCTACTAATGTTTCAATAATTGGTACAAAATGGATTTTCAAAAACAAACTTGATAAAAATGGATTAGTTACTAGAAATAAAGCTAGGTTAGTTGCCAAAGGATACAATCAAGAGGAAGGGATTGATTTTGATGAAACCTTTGCTCCTGTTGCTAGACTTGAGGCAATTAGGCTATTATTAGTATTTGCATATTTTATGAATTTTAAAATATTTCAAATGGATGTCACAAATACTTTTCTAAATGGATTTATTGAAGAAGAAGTTTATGTAAATTAGCCCCCTAGTTTTGAAAATCATGAATTTTTCAATCATGTTTTTAAACTTTATAAAGCTTTGTATGGTTTGAAACAAGCTCCAAAGCTTGGTATGATAGATTGAGTTCATTTCTACTTAAAAATGATTTTTCTAGAGGAAATGTAGATACCACATTATTTTTGAAAAAGAAGAATGATGATCTCTTAGTAGTACAAGTTTATGTCGATAACATAATATTCGATGCTAATAATGAATGTCTTTGTCAAGAGTTTACAAAGCTAATGTAGGGAGAGTCGAGATGAGCATGATGGGAGAACTTAATTTCTTCCTCGGACTCTAGATCAAGCAAACAAAAGAGGGGATCTTCATCAACCAAGCTAAGTATACAAGAGAAATCTTAAAGAAGTTTGGAATGGAAAATACTAGATCATTAGGTACACCTATGAGCTCCTCTTATAAACTTGATAAAGATAAATTAGGTAAAAGTGTAGACCAAAAGTTATATAGAGGTATGATTGGTTCATTGCTATATTTATTTGCAAGTAGGCCAGATATAATGTTCATTGTTTGTATGTATGCAAGAATTAGTCTGCTCCTAAAGAGTCTCATTTATTGGCTATTAAATGCATACTTAGATACTTGTCTGGCACTGTAGATATTGGACTTTGGTACTCTAGAGACTCATCATTTGAATTAATTGCATATTTTGATGCTGATTTTGTTGGATGTAAACTTGATAGAAAAAGTACTAGTGAAACTTGTTAATTACTTGAAGTTAATTTGATTTCATGGAGTAGCAAGAAACAAAACTTAGTTGCTCTATCTATGGTGGAAGCCGAGTATATAGCAGCTGGAAGTTGTTGTGCTCAAATCCTATGGATCAAACAACAACTCGAGGATTTTGGCATCAAATTAACTAAGACACACATAAGATATGATAATACTAGTGCAATTAATTTAACCAAAAATCTTGTTCAACATTCAAGAAGCAAACATATTGAAATAAGACATCACTTCATAAGAGATCATATGCAAAACTCAAATGTGATGCTTCAATTTATTTGTACTGATAAACAATTAGCTGATATTTTTACTAAACCCCTGAGTGAAGAAAGATTTTGCATGATTAGGAGAGAGTTAGGTATCATAGATCCCTTTGTGTAGAAGATTTTCAAAATTTGTTCATACTCAAATTCTTGTAACTAAACTCATTTTTTTTGCCTTAAACCCTTTCCTAGAAACCCCATGATTTTCAAGATTTTTATTGATTTTTTCGGAGATTTCCTAGTTAAGTATCGACACTTGATTTTTGTCCAAGTATCGACACTTGATTTTTGGCCAAGTGTCGACTCACGCCAAGTGTCGACACTTGACAAAATTTGAAGTGTCGACTCACGGGCGAAAATCTGATTTTTCTAGGGCATCACTTGTTCCTTCCGAGCTACTTATCTTTTATTTCTCCTCTGCCCTAGTGGTGCCTTAGCACTCCATTGACCTCGGAATAGTGATCTACCATCCGTGTACCTCGATTTCTCGGTAAATTCCTCTTTTTCCTCTTTTTTGTTCGATGCTCATGATTTTGCTAGTGATTTTTGTTGATTCGGCCGAACCCCTCTTTCCATTTTCTTTCCTCCATTCAGTCCCTTCTTCCACTGTTTTCTTGTGGATTGGTTCAAGATATTGCTCATTCCCTTCCACATTTTTCCCTTTCCTTCCTTTTTTGGTCCGTTCCCTTGATCGATTCTTGCTTGCCTTCACTCTTTTATTCCTGTCGGCATTTCTTTTCTTCTTTTGGTCATTTCCTCTTTTTTTGGGCATTTCTAGTTCACCCATTCCTCTCCTTATTCTTTCCCTCTGTTGGTGATCATGGGACACCGCAAGCAAGTAGTTTCTAAGAAAAGGTTCAGTCAGGGTTCTACCAAAAGGAGAACCAAGGCTCGAAGTGATAGAGGACAACAGTCTGAGCATGAGAGAGTGGCACCCCCTTGTTCCCCGTAGTAGACAGAGCATCAGGGAAGATTATCATGGCTGGTTGATGAGTTGACTTAGAGTTCTTCGACTGTGAGGATTTTCATCTTAGATAGATTCTTGAGGCTGTCAACATGACCTCCTTCTGTACTATGAAGGAGAAGTATTACCCGCACCTTATCAGAGAGTTCTATGGGAGTTTAGCTTATGGTGGATTGATATGGAGCGCTATAGTTCGAGGCATAGATATTCCAATTTCTGAGGGCATATTGAGCAGAGTCTAGGATATTCCCCATTGTGGGATTGTTGCCACATGTGTTGGAGACAGGGAGGAAGCATTTTGATATATTTTGGAACAAGACAATGTTCGCGGTGTGACTATAGTCACCGCAAATCAGTTATCAGTAGAAATGCAGCTTCTTCATCATTTCATTACGAGGATTCTTCCACCAAAGACTGGTCACTTTGATTATATCACAAAGCGGGAGCTGATGTTGATGGTTTGCCTCATACAGAGGATGGCCATCAACCTCCCAACCTTGATGATGAGCGAGATGGGAGAGGCTGCGACCCAGCATCGACTATATCTTCCATACGGGATGGGGCTGACTCATCTATTTAGAGCTTATTATGTTCCTTTGGAGGAGGAGGCCTTCAAAGATATTCTGCACACTGATATGTACGATGAGCGATCCCTACATCGTATGGGATATAGGAGGATGACAGACAGGTGGGTTCATAGAGAGTCTGGTCAGGAGCCATATGAGGAGGATGAGCTGCGAGCTACAGAGGCAGGGCCATTTGGGCCTACTGAGCATTTGACACCTCCTTAGACCCGCACCTATAGCAGCTTCAGAGTCTGAGCCAGTCACCCTTGCACCTATTTCTTCACCAGCTGCTGCTCCACATACATCTATTGAGTCTACCTTTATAGAGCAGATCAGGACTGAGATTGCTGAGGTCAGGAGTGAGATCATTGGATGAGCTGTCCAGACTAGTCAACTTCGTATTGAGATTGAGGGACTAAGAGCACATACTGATGGTTAGCTCTCAGGGATCAGGCAGACTATGGAGGCAAGTTTCACCGAGATTCGAGATCTTTTGAGATCTCTCTTACCTCCGACTGCACCTTTTGGTCTACCTCCTCCTCCTCCTCTAGTAGATGATAGCGACCACCCTGATAGACATGATGACACTCCTGGTAGTGATGGACATGGAGGTGATGGAGGTGGTGGGGCTAATAGAGGCACTGATGTCCTTGGTGATGATAGCGATAGTAGTGATGACAAAGCAGGAGACTATGAGATTGTTAGCAGGGAGATTCAGACTCCTAATGCTACCACTGATACTCCTAGAGATGTTCAGCTTGCCACTGCACCAGTCTTTTTGACACCAGCAGAGACTTTACCTCCACCCTCTACTTGATCTTCCAGGGTTGTACCTTGCTTTGGACCAGCTCTTAGGACTAAGAGCCATGGCACCCTTAAGACCCCTAGACCCCTTGCTTCTAGGACTAGGATTAAAGCTCCCATTTACTTTGAGCTTCCATCTGATGAGGAGTAGACTCACAGATGTTTACCTTGTTGTTTATGTTTATGCATTTAATTTTCTTTACTATGTATCAGTTTTTAGTTATGTTTTAGTTTATACTATGTAAGCAATGTTGTACTGAAATTCTCTTGAATATATGAAAGCTTGCTTTTATCTTATGATTACTCTTTTTTTTGTCCATTGGCTCTGATACCAATTGATATTTATTAATATATTGTCGGATCATGGCCCCTAACTAACTTTGTATGCATTAATTCAGGAGAAGTTTACTATTTTTAATGTTTAATATTGACAAAAAGGGGGAGTAAGATATATATAAGCATTTTCTATAAATTCTGAAGTATTTCAGAACTTATCTAACATAGGGGGAGAGAAAATAATCTTCAACCTTGTTTGGCACTTCTCCTCCATGAAATTGTGTTGTATAAACTTTGATATGCTAAATTTAAAGTGTATGCTCACTTGAATGAGTGTTCAATATCTATAATTAAATTTAAATGCTTATATACTCAAGGTTTTGTCATCATCAAAAAGGGAGAGATTGTTAGCTTTAGCCCTCAATTTTGATGACTAACAAAACGTTGAGTATATGTTTTATACTGATGTTTCAATTATAGTTATGAGTTTCAGGATACATGCACCTCAAATTCTCTATATAAAAGTATCAAAGCACTCATTGGAAGCTAAGTAATTTTCACTGTTTAAGAAGTCTTCTCATCTGAAAAAGGCCTCAAAATAGATCAAACGGAGCTTTACAAAAAGGTATTGAAGTTTCATTGAAGAACATTTTGAATTTTGAAGGTTGGCACAAGTTTTTATCAAGTTGCAGAGTCAAGTATCGACTTATGGCATGCTGAGTGTCGACACTTCAGAAAGTGGCATGCAGAAAATTTCTTTGGCATGCCAAGTGTTGACTCACAGGAATCAGGTGTCGACTCACAGAAGTCAGGTGTTGACTCACAGAAACGAAGTGTCGACTCATGGCCTGAGAAAATTAAAGATACAAAACTATGCCATTCTGAGATTTTTCTATCAAGTGTCAGCTTAGGAGACTCAAGTCTCGACTCATAGAATTCAAGTGTCGACTCACATGGTTCAAGTATCGACTCATAGCCTGAGAATAGAAAAAGGACAGAACCTTGATTTTTCAAATATTCATACCTTGACTCGACTCATGCTGACCCAAGTGTCGACTCATGAAGACTCAAGTGTCGACTCACAGAAGTCAAGTGTCGACTCACGAGTTCTGACAGCTATAATGACTATATTTTCTGAGAGGCAGAATTGATCCCTACATGCTCCCAACAGCTAGTTTTGCTCCACCAACGATCTTAAACTATTTTTTAGAAGTTTTTGAAGTATTTAAGCTTCACCAAACTCATTCAAGAAGAACCAACTCACAAGAGACAAGACCTTCTTGAGAACTTCACTTCCAAAGCCAAAAAGAGAGCAAAAGAGAAGATTCCACTGAAAAAGCTTACAAGCCTTTATTTCAGCATTCCAAAAATAGTTTGTGAAGTGATTCCAAAGAAAAGACAACTCAAGCAATCATCAAGAGCCTCAAAGATCCCATATTCTACTCTATGAGAGAGTTTGCTTGTGCTTTAAATTTGTATCTCTGAATTTATTTGTTGTACTAGTTTCAAGGGTGTTTGAAACTAGGTGTTAGGCCCTTCCAAGCCTTGAATTGAAATCCAAGCCTAGGTTGGCTTGGGTAAAGGTTGTTGGTGAGCCTAAGTGAGAAAACCAACTTTGAGTTTGACTTATGAGCCCGTTGAAAACAAGTTGGTTGTAATATAGATTGATTATAGTAAAATTCCCAAGGGATAGCTTGGGGAGTGGATATAGGTGCTGGGCTTGCACCAAACCACTATAAACTTTTGTGTTTATGTGTATGCTCTTTACTATTTTACATTTACTGCTTATACTCTTAGCATTGCATCTCACTCACTTGGTGCACACTTGCATTACTTCACAAACACATTAATTTCAGCACATATCTACTTTAATATTTTTAAAGAAATCCAATTCACCCCCCTCTTGGGCTGCTACATAGGGCAACAGATTCCTTTTCAAAGGAAACCAGTTGTGTATCCCCCGAACTTCTATCAGAGAGTTTTTGATCTGGGAAGTTCATGCTAGAGGCCTGGCTGGTCATTTTGGTGGAAATAAGACCATCCTAACACTAGAAGACCAATTCTTTTGGCCTAGCCTCAAGAGGAATGTAGCCCAAGTTGTGGCTCAATGTCGAACATGTACTGTTGCCAAACAGCAAAAGTAGAACACTGGTTTGTACACTTCTCTACCAGTCCCTGATTATCCCTGGCAAGATCTTAGCATGGACTTCATACTAGGATTACCAAAGACCTCAAGGAGACATGATTCCATCTACATTGTAGTTGATCGATTCTCTAAGATGGCTCACTTCATACCATGCTCCCAAACTTTTGATGCTTCTAGAATGGCTAAGCTTTTTCTTGACGAAGTGGTTAGGCTACATAGTTTACCCAAAACCATTATGTCGGATAGAGATGATAGGTTCACTAGCTACTTTTGGAAAACCTTTAGCATATGCTAGGAACCAAACAAAAATTCTCCACTGCCTACCATGCTCAGACTGATGGCCAAACTGAAGTCATTAATTGGGGTCTAGGAAATTTGCTGAGATGTCTAGTTGGTGATAGTATGGAAAATTGGGATCTCTTATTACCTCGCATCGAGTTTGCTTATAACAGCTCAATTAATAGATCTACTGGAAAGAGTCCCTTTGAGGTGGTCCATGGTTACAAACCTAGGAAACCCATAGATCTCATCCCATTGCCAATACCTGCACAAGTTTCTGAGTCTGCTGAGTCATACACATAGTATATTAAGGATTTGCATAAAGAAATCAGTAAAAAAATCAACATGAGCAATGAAACTTACAAACGTATGGCTAATTTACATAAGAAAATCAAGGAATTTTATGAGGGAGACTACGAGATGCTTAGGCTCAAACCCGAACGGTTTCCACCTGAAACCATGAAAAGATTACATGCTTGCAATGAAAGATCATTCAAAATCATAAAGAAAATTGGACCTAATGCATATGTATTGGAACTATCATCTGACTTAGGTATCAGCTCGACCTTCAATATTTCAGACTTAGTAGAGTATAAGGAGCCAATATCGATACCTAGTGAGCCTTTTAGACCTGAACCTATCATTAAGAGTGATCCTACCCTCGAGTGTCCACCAGCCACTATATCAGAGCAGCGAGACCAGATTGAGAGAATTATGGATGACAAAACTATCACTACCAAGAATAAAGACTATCAATGCTATTTGGTTTGATGGTAAGGTCGACCGAAATCTGATGACTCATGGATCACTCGAGAGGATCTAAAATAAATCAACCCAGACTTATTGGAATACTATCAAAGTCGGATTGACCCATACTCGACAGGGTCGAGTCTTTCCCATCCCGGGAGAATTGGTGTGGGTACCACAGCTCGAAAGAAAATTCAATCCAATCTAATCAAGCCAGGTTCATTATGGATTTCAATGGATTAAGTTAATTCTGCTTTTGGTTTCAATTTTATTGAACATGAGTCTCAATTTTATTTTTTTAATTGGACATGAGTCCTGCAAATAGGGAAATTAATTTTTTTGGTTGAGTTTGAGTCTTGTAATTAGGATTAGGTCCATGTCAATTTGGTCTCTTGAGTCAAATTGGGTTCAATTTGACATTGTAATTAGTTGATTTTATAAGGTGGGTCAAAGATGGGTTTGAATTGGGTACAAGTTAAACAAGAGGGCTTGAAGATTAAGTGCAACAAATCACTCCAACAAACCATGCCAAGGTGGATGCCACATCATCAAGTCCAATTGGAAGACAAGTCATCTTCAAAGCCAACATGGAGAACAACTAAGCATGCCACATCATCACACATGGGGCGGCCAAATTCAAATTCAAATGCAAGGTGGCCGACCACCATTTTCTCCTCCATTCAAGCATGGTTCCAACTCTCCTTTCTAATAGCTTGCAATATCCCATGATTTGCTCCTTGTAATTCAAATTTTCAAAATGAATTGGAGGCTTATAAATACCCCTCCAAACCCCTCTTGTAAGTTGATTATTCATGAATGAAAAGTTTAAGTTTCTACTTCCATTTGTGTTGTGCAAGTGTCCTCCGAGAGGGAGAGGGTGAGAGACCCATAGGTTCTTCCATTAGCCGACCTAGCCACCATTCTAAATCCACTTCACTCCACCAAGGCCCTGCCCCTTCCATCAACCAAAGGAATCCTTCCCATCCACCAACCAAATAGCCATCTTCTTCAAGCTTCAAGGCCGCCAACTCTATCCTCCAAGGGAGCCGTTCTACATCACTTTGGAGTGCCCATCTTCTTCCTTCAAGAGATGCCAACATGATTTCAGCCAAGGAATTCCAATCAGCCCACATTCAAGGTGCCAAATCCATCATCTTGATCTCTTACAACTTCAACCAATCCACTAACATTCATTCCTACTTTAAACCTTTACATTCCCTTCTTCTTGACATTCCAAGTCACTAATCCCTTTTCTTTCCAGGATCCTCCAAGATTGCGGGCTGAAGAGGAGGTTAATCTTGCCATTGGAATCATCTAAGCTAGAGGTCTTCTTTCCATGGTGTGATAGTTTCAAGTTCCATCTTCAATTCGTAGAGTACTGAATTTGATCCATCACTAAAAGTGTGAGAATTCGATATTGATAAGTAAACCTTCCTTTACTCTTAAGTTTGAATATTTGAATGGTTTATGTCCTGGTTAGAATGGTTTCGCAACCATTAGGTCCAATCTTCATGATTTAAACAAGGGCTATAGTTTGGGTTACCTTAAATCCATTGTTTAGCTTTCTTTCATATGATTCCTATGCTTATCTTATGAATGAATTTGTTTATGTAAGTAGGGATCATTGCTCAACCAAACTTGTTAATCTTCTAATTAGAAATCATCTTTTTCATGCCGCATCAAGTCAAGTACTTGTAAGGTTAATGTGTGAGTCAAGATGGGATTGACCATTTCAAGATATTGGAGACAATGCTTTGTTATGTTTCAATTTAGCTAAACCTTAGCCACGGTAAACCTTGTGAGAAGTTACAGAATTTATTATGTTGAGACATCTCTAGATACACTATCTAAGAGTTGGTAGTTAACTCTGAAGTCATCTTGATTATTGGATTAAAGAAATGAATTATACAATAACCATATTCATAGATTCTTGAATGCTGCAATACAATCATTTGACCTATCTTGACTCGGGTACCATTGCTAAGTGGTTGCATCGATTAGTTTAGGAATTTGTTCATGTGCTACAAAGATATAATAACAAGGAAGCAATGTACACATTGATTTGAAAGTAAACATTTCATTACTTTGATAAGAAGTACAAAATAACATTCCAGTACAATTGAAACCAAAATGTATCAAAATGTAATACAAGAAAATCATAAAATCTAATATCCCTCACTACTAGATCCTACATCTAGGGGAGGCTCAAGTGCATATGTCCTAGAAGTTCTGATAGGAGAAGGAGGTCCTATAGCATTTCTGGTCCTGGAAACTGGACCAGTCTTAGGCCTATGTGGTGGAGGCTATCTAGGAGGTGATGCTCTAGGTCTAGGAGTGCTCTAAGGTGGAGAGTGTGTAGAAGATGAAGCTCCAAAAAGGTGAAAAAGTATGGTGCCCATCCCAGACTGAAGCCTCTGAACTCCCTCCTGAATGTGCTAAAGGGTCACAGTCTGCTGAGCAACAAAAGTCTTTCCTACTCCTCTAAGTCTGCCAATATCTGAGCAGAGGTCTGTAAGATCTGAGTGAAGCTTATCCTGCTCAATCTATTGCCTCTCGACTGCCTCGACTTTGAATGTCATCTCTTGTAGCTCTGTCATGAACTCCTGAAATCCTATCTTGACTGTTTGGCAAAGATCGCTAAACATCGATCGAAAGGAACTCGTTAGAGTCTCAGAAAACTAAGAAAGCTGCTCTGTGATAGAAACCTGAGCTGCAGTCAAGGGTGCCAGAGTAGAAGGTCCTGGATGTGTAGGTGCATCTGATGGTGCAGGTGCTAAATGTGTTGGTGGAGTCATGGGGCTACTAGTATGTCCAGCCTGTCCATGAAACTCCTCATCAAAAGAATATCCATCGGAATCACTGGAGCCACTGCTACTCTCATCATCTGACTCCACCCTAGCAGTCTCAGGATCTGCAATGTGGTGCTCTGCCTCTTCATCCTTATCAGATGACTGGTGAACCACTCTCTGACCTGATACTTTCTTGGTCTAGACTCCCTCAACCTAATGGTAGCCCATCCTCTGTAGGGACTTCACTGAATAAGTATCAGTGTGGTGCAGCAGTCGACTGTCCTCACCCTCCAAATCAACTCCAGAATCTATGAATAGCAGTGTAAATGCCATACCATAAGGTAAGCAGGCCTTAGCCTTTCGGGCTACATCCCGCATCTAAGCAAGCATAATGGATGGCAGATTGAGGGCCTCCCCCTTAATCATATGCCTCATGAAGACCATATCATGCTCACTGACGCAGTCGAAGCACCTGGTCCTTAATAAAAATATCCTACTGATCATATTATATAACAATGTCATCTCCAAGGAAAGCATATTAGCCTGAACAGTTGAGATTTCATTAACATTTCTCCTCTCCAATATGATCCTCAGGGTTTTCTGCTTGTCCTTTAAAACCAAATGATTTCTTCCTTCAGTAGGCATCCTCAAAACTCTGCCAATTACTTCTTCATTCAACACAATTCTTATTCCCTTGACATTTGATTCAATATAGTTTTCACCAAATGACATATTCTCAAAAAAGTTTCTAACAAGACTCGGGTAGGTTGGTATATCTAAGGAACAAAAGTAATCCCAGCCTTGACCTTCAATCCAATCACCAATCCTCAGCCCTAAACCTTCAAGAAAACTAAAATTTATCTTCCTTCCAGTGGTAACGAGCCAATTTGCCATAGAAATTACCTACCTTGGTGGTTGTGGAGACAAATTTCTTTCCTCTTCTTGCTATTGAGCTTGAGTCGACTCCTCTTCTCTTCTCTTGGTCCTTCTTTCCCTTTGTGTGCTTGATTCCACTTGTCTGGGCCTCTTAGCAACCGCTCTTTTCGGTGCCATTTGGAGCAAATTGATGGTGTGGAAGATGGATTGAGAGAATCTTAAGGACAGTGGGGTGGAGAAGTGGTCCCTAGGTCTTGGAAGGGTTTTTCTATAGCTTGGCTAAGGTTCAACAGGAAACACATGCCCTAAGTTTGCTTCTACGACTTATATAAAAACAAATATCCCGACATCTGAGTCGGCTTGGCCAGAGCCTTATTTGTTCGAGTTGGCTCGAGCAAAAATCAACAAAAAAGCTCTAAAAAGCTAATAAAAAGATATCTAACCCTAAGAACATACTAGATAAGGTAGGTATCTACTTCAAATTGGTTATGGAGGTTTTCTAGATAATTTTCCTTAATTTAGAAGAAATTAGGTCAAAATCTAAAATGGGTCACATAAACCTAATTCTCCTCTAATCATTTGAAATCTTTCTTCATTAAGTGGCTTAGTAAACATGCCAACAAGTTGGTTTTTTGTTGGAATAAATTCAAGTTCAATATTTCCATTTTGTACATGATCCCTAACAAAGTGATGTCTAATTTCTATATATTTTGTTCTTGAATGCTGAATTGGATACTTTGTCAAATTAATAGCACTTGTGTTATCATATTCGATAGAAATTTTTGTTTGAATAATACCATAGTCTTCTAATTGTTGCTTAATCCAAAGCACTTGTGCACAACAACTCCTTGCAGCCACATACTCTATCTCAGTAGTAGATAGTGCTACAGAGTTTTGTTTCTTACAGTGTCATGAGATTAAGTTCAACCCTAGAAATTGACAAGTACCACTAGTGGTTTTTCTATCAATTTTACATCCTCCATAATCAGCATCAGAAAATTTGATTAAATTCAATGAAGATTGCTTAGAATACCATAGACCTAGATTACTTGTTCCTTTTAGATATCTTGTGATTCTTTTAATAGCAAGTATATATGATTCTTTAGGGTTCAATTGAAATCTAGCACATAAACATACACTGAATAAGATATCAGGCCTACTTGCAATTAAATACAATAGTGATCTGATCATACCTCGATAAAGCTTTTGATCAATGTGGTGGCCATCTTCATATTTGTCTAGTCTGCATGAGGGGCTCATGGGTGTGCTCATTTCTTTGGATGACTCCATACCAAACTTCTTAATGATCTCCTTGATGTACTTTGCTTGGTTGATACAAATTCTTTCTTTTGTTTGCTTAATTTGGAGTCCAAGAAAGTATGTCAGTTCACCCATCAAGCTCATCTCAAATTCATCCTGCATAAGCTCAGCAAATTCTCTACAAAAATTCTCATTAGTTGTACCAAAAATAATGTCATCTATATAAATCTGTACAACTAACATATCATTTTCTTTCTTCTTAATAAATAATGTTGTATCTACATTGCCTCTAACAAAGTTATTTTCAAGTAATAATTTACTCAATCTATCATACCATGCTCTAGGTGCCTGTTTTAATCTATACAATGCTTTGTTAACTTTGAAAACATGATTTGGAAGAACATGATTTTCAAAACTTGGTGGTTGTTCTACAAAAATTTTTTCTGAAATAAAACCATTTAAAAATGCACTTTTTACATCCATTTGAAATAATTTGAAATTCATGTATCAAGCAAATGCAAGTAATAATCTTATGGCTTCTAGTCTTGCTACGGGTACATAAGTTTCATCAAAATCTAATCCTTCTTCTTAATTATAACCTTTAGCCACTAATCTTGCCTTATTTCTAATTACTTGGCCCTTTTCATCTAGCTTATTTCTTGTTGGATCAATGCCCCTAACCATTCTTACAAAAGGAATGTCCCTATTATAAGAGGCAGGTTTATCTCTCTTAAACTGGCAGCGCAGTAACCCTGGGGCACTTGAGCTGACCCCACCGAACACCGCAAGAGCAACCCAGCATACTAGCCTCCTCGAGTCGGCTCCCTGGGGACGAGCACCGCAGCACCGACCAAGGGGCGTTGACATGGCACCAGACCCACCTTAACAGTGGCACCCACATTCCGTGGACCCAAACACCCCGTCCAGACGAACCAAGAGGGTGTGAGCTGGCTCACACAACAATCCCCCCCAGTGAAACCACCCGAAAAAGCATTCCACCTGTGGTTTGAACTCGAGACCTCGGCTCTGATACCAGTTGTTGGATCGATGTCTCTAACCATTCTTATAAAAGGAACATCCCTATTATAAGAGGCAAGTTTATCTCTCTTAAACCAGTAGCCCAGCAATCCCGGAGCACTCGAGCCGACCCCGCCGACCTCCATAAGAGCAACCCAGCGTACTAGCCTCCTCAAGTCGGCTCCCTGGGGATGAGCACCACAGCACTGACCAAGGGGCATTGACATGGCACCAGACCCACCTTAACAGTGGCACCCACATTCCGTGGGCCTAGACCCCCCATCCGATGAACCAAGAGGGTGTGAGCTGGTCCACCCAACATTTCTATAAACCCATTTAGTTGTTATAACAATCCATTTAGTTGCTATAACAGGATGGTCTGATGGTCTATTCACTAAGGTCCATACATTATTTCTTTCAAATTGGTTAAGTTTTTCATGCACGGCTATCATCCAATTAGGGTCATTTTCAGCTTCTTCTATACTATGTGGTTCTACTTGTGAAACAAATGCTAGGTAATCATGTGCTTCTCTAAGTGATGACCTAGTCCTAACACCTTATGAGGGATCACCTATAATCAGATCTTTAGGGTATGAAGTTACATACCTCCATTCTCTTGGTAGATCACCATGATCTACTTACCATTTCTTCTCCTTCTTGTGTTGGTTTGTCCTTTAAGCTCATGTCCTCCATAGCTTTATCAATTGCACCTGTATCATTGTCAATGCACTCTTCTTTTCTAGAAGGTGAGGGGTTAGATTCATCAAAAATAACATGAACAGATTTTTCTACTATTAATGTTCTTTTGTTAAATACTCTATAGGCTTTGCTATTGATTGAATAACCAAGAAACATTATTTCATCAGATTTAGCATCAAATTTTTCTAGATTATCCATTCCATTATTTAACACAAAGTATTTACAACCAAATACATGAAAATAATGAATGCTTGGTTTTTTGTCATTCCAAAGTTCATAGGGGGTTTTCTTTAAAATTGGCCTTATCAAAACATGGTTCAAAATATAGCAAGTAGCGTTCACAACTTCTGTCCAAAAGTACCTTGGAAGATTGTCTTCACATAACATTGTTCGGGCCATCTTTTCCAAAGTCCTATACTTCCTCTCCACAACACCATTTTGCAGTGGTGTTCTAGGAGCAAAGAAATTATGATCAATATCGTGCTCAATACAATATTTATCAAAATATTGATTTTCAAATTCTGCGCCGTGATTACTTCTAATAGAAATAATTGAAATATTTTTCTGGTTTGAAACTTTCTTGTAAATTTTTTGAAAAACTTTAAAAGCTTCATCCTTGTGTGCAATGAATAAAATCCAAGTAAATCTTGAAAAACCATCTACTATCACAGGTCCATATTTCATATCACCTAGGCTTGTTGTCCTAGTTGGTCCAAATAGGTTCATATGCAGTAGCTTTAGAGGTGTAGAAGTTGAAACCATATTTTTTGATTTAAAACTCTCCCTGGTTTGTTTACCCAGTTGGCATACATCACAAACATATTCAAAATCAACTTTGAATTTTAGTAAACCTCTAACTAGATCTTTGAAAATTAATTTAGCAATTGTATGCATGCTAGCATGACCTAATCTATTATGCCAAAGTAAGCTAGACTCCTTGGTTTTAGCATTCATTGCCACTAGACTTGTAATACTTGTTGGGAATTGTGTCCCAAAGCCAATCGCCTGGGTTGTAGGCGGTTGAGCTAAGTATTGTATTTTTTCAATGAATTAATAAAATATTATTTTTGGCAGCTCATCACATATTGAATTTCCCTAAAATGAACTCTTTCCTATGTGATGAAGTCCTTAGGACTACGCTGACTTCGATACAGAGAGGATGTATCGAGTGGTCCTTAAACCCGGTTCACAACCAAAGTATATATTGTACTGGACGGCAATATGTCAAGTATAGGTTGTTGTAGTTCACATCGTTTGGTTGTCCTCTTGACCAAATGAGTGTGGTGACATTGATGTGATCTGCAAGTGGGATATATGTGATATCTCATTGAACGTGACTCCGTGCAGTCCCTTTCTACCAAAGGGATACTCATGATTGGATATGGGTATAAGTTTCCCTCTGACCTGAGGTCATCACGGTAGCTTGCAAGCAACTCCCTGTGCTTTGGTGCCGGACTACCCGGATTTTTAATCCGGTGATGGAAGGTTTCTGGGTACAGGCAAGTACTTGTGGAGCAGTGATGGACCAAGATGGAATTGACCTGTCCAAACAGTTTGGATTGAATGTCTTGCAGTATCTCAATTTAGCAAATCCTCGACCGGGGTAGTCCTAGTGAAGAGTCATAGGGCATGCGAGGTTGAGACACGTAGTCGACTGACTCAGTTTGGGTTGGCAGCCCAATCTCAGTCGTCCTGAGCATTAGAGGTCAAAGGGATGAATTATACGGTAACCATATGCCAGAGGTTCGATAGTTTGCTCCTGCATCTTCGACCTATCCGGACGCCGGGACCCATTGCTAGATGGTTTCCTGTGCTGGTACTAAAAAATTGTTCTAGTGCTGCCGTTTAGGTTCGAACCTATGAGGTCACACACCACAGAGGATAACTCTCTGATCCGGATACCGATTACGATTGGGAATCGTCTCGGTTTTATGGTCACAGTATTTTTGAGCACTCTTTTCCCCGTCTTGTCCTTATCTGTGTCGATCGAAAAATATTTCGGGTTGACCAGCTCTGCACCAGGATTTTTCTGAATCAGTTTTGAACTGATTCGGAGTTCGTTTCGGCCTCCAATTGGTTGTGAACCAATTTTATTCCCTGAACCAGGTTCAATTGGATTGAACCACCGTTGGGTTTGAACCAAATTGGTTTAATGGGATTGGACCAATTTTGGTTGGACCGGTTTTGGTTGAACCGCTGGAATTTTTCTTCTCAGCGTGACCGTTTACACGGTGATTCTTGCTGGAAAAATTCCAAGCGCCGAAGGCCAAACGCTGGGCGTTTTCTTCTCCCTCCACCGTTTGTTCCTGGCGTCTCTTCCCTTCCTCCTACCGGCTGGTTTTAAGGCTTGGTTAATTGGGTGATTAACTGCAGCTATTCCCAGCCTCTCCACCTCACCGTCTCTCCACCTCCTTCTCCCTCTTCCCTGCTATTTTTAAAGGCCTGCAGTCCCTGTTTCAAAGGTGTGTGTCATCGTTTGAAAGGTGGAAAAATCGTGAGAGCTGGTTCTTTCCTTGGAGAGCTCAATATTTTTACTACCGGTGTTTTCAAAGGGCTGGGTTTTGGTGAGAGATTGGGAGAGAAAGATCCTTGATTCCCGGTCCTCTTTGTGCCCAAAAATCCCTGCTGCAGCAATTCTGTTTTGCTGCAGCAACCTGTGACCGTGAACCATCTTCCGGCGGCTAGCACCGCGCGTGGAGAGGGATCGGAGAGCCCCGGGCATGTCTCCCCTCTAGAGGGAGTATTTGTCTACTCCTCGGAGCAAACCACGCGAGCCGGGATCGCTCCAGTTGCCCGAAATCCAACGACGAAGACAGCTACTCCGTTCTGCTGCCATTTTCGTGCAGCAGAATTCGGCGAATTTTTATGATTTATTGGCTTAGTTTTTCTTGCAGAAACTAGTGCCAAATCGAAGAGGACTTCCTTAAGAATCTACAGCTCAAATTTGGGAGCGATCGGAGGTCCGGAAGGCGGCATTCCGGGGACTTTTTGGAAGCCCTATTTTCAGCCCAAGGTGGAAGACGACTGGAATAACTTTATTCCAGTTATTCCAGTCTATTCCAGGTTTATCCCTGACTTATTCCAGATGGAAATAAGGTATGTTTTTTGGGTTTTAATTTCGGTGCATGTGTAGATCTAGATTTATTAAAATGTTTATAAATATTATATGTCCTGTATCATGCCAATACATGCATCTTGCATATGCTAGATCCTGTGCGGAGTAGGTATTTTTCGCATTTATTTTAAAAAATATTTTAAAATATTTACCTGCTCCCTGTGCTGTTGCATGCTTAGCGTAGGCACCTGCACCACATTTTTTCTTTCAGTGGTATCAGAGCCAGGTTCTAGAGTAACATATCTTGATGCATGTATAGTAGATTAAATTGTTTAATCTTGGGATTAGAGAGTACTTTTAGGAACCTAGTTGAGACCTTCACCATGGCCGTGTGTCTTTGACACGATGCGGTTCGTCTGTGTTGGCCTCTTCAGAAGGATCCTTTAAGGAAATCAAAAAGAAATTAAAATTTTTTTTTTATAAATTTGGCATGATTTATAATTTTGTTATTTGGGTCATATAATATTTATAAAAGTATAAATCTAGATATGATGCATAATTTAAGATGTAAAATTGTTTTACATAGAGACTTAATTAAAAAATATTTTAATTAAGTATTTGGCTTAATAAAAATTTTTAGGTTTATGAAATCTAATAAAATTTGCATAAGCCAAATTGGGTTAATTGGGTTAGCTGATTAGTTGGGTCCATCACTGGGTTAGACCTAAGTTTAGTTGAATCGGATTAAAAGAAGATTAAACAAAAGTTGTTTAAGGTCTTTCTTTAGAACTATCTAATAGTTAGATTAGTTGATCCGTTCATCTAAAATGGATCCAATTAGTGGCTCAGTGGACGCCCGAGTCTTTAGGCTAGTCTGATCGAGTCTGGTAAACCGACTGGTGTCGAGGTAGGTTTGGCAATTGTGATCATGGTTGTATGAGGCTACCTCTTTCCTGGCCAACTTGGTTGGTGTCTAGGAAAGATGGTTAATGGCGGATACTCACCCATGATCTCACCTACCTGGCTAGTCGAGTCGACCAGAACTGATTGGAAAAGCTCAATGACTCGAGTTAACCCATGTCACCTAGGTTGATCGGTCTGACTAATCAATAGGTGCCCATGGATCAATTGTTGATTTAATTCAACCCTCCTGGAATCTGATTGATTCAGTGGGAGGATGATCCATGTCCTTACCTTTTTCTTCTGTCACAAAAAAAAAAAAAAATCCTCTAAAAATTATTAGGTCCTTAAAAAGACTAAGTCAAGGAGTTGACAGTGTCTTAGCCTCCCATTAAGTTGGATAGAAATGTGTCCACTAGCTTGGTGTGCATCGACAGTTCCATAGAACGGGTGTACATCCGGCGACTGGAATTTCTATCTGATCGATGATGGTTCAGTGCAACCTCCTTAACGGGACCAAGTGGGCCGGCCATAGTCGGGCTTGGTCTTTAGTTAGCTGGAAGCATTGGATTAGTCATTTTAATGGTTGGACCTAACCAGAGACCCACAATAGGAGGCCCCTAGGCCGATTGGGGTGTTCTCTGGGGCAAAATAAAATACTGAAAATTATTTAGGGAAACAATTGGTTTACGAACCTACCTTTAGGCTCGTATGGGTGAGCCGGCCATAGTCGGGCTCATGCGTGACCTATTGGATTTCAGTACCCACTTGAAAAATGTTGTTTTCACAGATTGGAGTCAGAGGCTACCAATCTAAAAAATTAGTGGGAGAAACCTTTAGACTAAAGTCCAAGTCTTTTCGTTAAGTTATTAATTCATAAACTAATTTGGTCTTGTTTTCTTTTCAGATATCTTCAAACTTGTCGCTCCGGTCACTTCTCGATAACGAGAAGTTAAAGGTTCACAACATCGATAGTTGGTATCGAAAGTTGAGAATAGTTCTGGAGCACGAACGGATCCTGTATGTGATAACGGATCCGGCACCTGAAATCCCTCCCGCTAATGCACGGAGTGCGGTCAGAGATGCTTATTTTAAGTGGGTCTCTGATCGGACTACTGTCCGTTGTATTATGTTAGCGGCGATGAACGATGAGTTCACTCGCAAATTCGAGGAGGCCCAACCTGATAAAATCCTTTAAAAGTTGAAGGAATCCTTCGGCACCCCGGATGATGTAGAACGGTACAAAGTATCTTGTGCCATCTACAACTCCAAGATGCCGAATGGTGGTTCAGTCACTGATCATGTATTGTACATGATCGAGCTGATTGAAAAACTGGGCAAACTCGGATGCCCCTTGCACGAGCAGCTCGGCAAGGATGTGATCCTGAATTCTCTTCCCTCCTCCTATCTTGACTTTCTTGATCATTATAGAATGAACAAGCCTGCAGTCAACTACCATGGTCTTTTGGGGTTGCTGCAGACTTTCGAGAAAGACCACCAACTGAATAAGGGGGTGGTGAATTTAGTGGGAGGAAGTAGAGGTCGTCGTCCCTTTAAGAAAGGGAAGAAGAAAATAAATAAAAAGGGAAAGAAGGTGCAGAATGCTCTTGGCCCAAGTCAGACCAGGAAGTTTAAGGCTGATCAGTCTTCTGCAGAGTGCTTCTACTGCAAGAAGAAAAGACACTGGAAGAGGAACTGTCCTCTTTATATTGCGTCCCTTCATCCGAACAGGCCGAGAAAGCAGAAGTCTGCTGAACAAGGTATTTATATGATAAAACCTTATAATTACTCAATTGTTGATACTGCTAACTGGGTATTGGATTCTGGTAGTCCAATTCATGTTTGTAATTCATTACAGGGACTTCAAGTTAGCAGAAGATTTGAAGATGGAGAACAGTTTCTGAGCGTTGGGAATGGAAATCGTGTTCCAGTACTGGCGGTTGGAGTCCTGCGTCTTGTCTTTGAGTCTTGTACTGTCGAACTAGTCGACTGTCACTATTGTCCTAGTTTCATTATGTGCATAATCTCTGTAGGCCTTTTGGCCAGTTATGGTTTTGAACTATCAATAAAAGGAGATTTTTGCAATGTTATTTTGAATAACTCTGTTATAATGAAAGCTAGATTAAATAATGGCATATACGTACTATTAAGGCCTGTTAGTGTAATGTACACTTCTAGCAAACGTCCAAGGTTAGATAATGTCAACGATTTGTATCTTTGGCACTGTAGGCTAGGTCATATTAACCAAAATAGGATAAACAAGATGCGAGGAGATGGACTTCTCGAGGTCAGTGATTCTGAATCACTGCCCACTTGTGAATCCTGTTTACTTGGTAAAATGACCAAGTCACCTTTTACTGGAAAAGGTGAACGAGCTACAGAACTTCTAAGTCTAATACATACTGATGTATGTGGACCGATGACAGTTAGTGCTAGAGGAGAATACAAATATTTCATTACTTTTACAGATGACTTTTCAAGATTCGGTTATGTCTTTTTAATGAGACATAAGTCTGAGTCGTTTGAAATGTTCAAACGATACCATAATGAAGTAGAATAGCAAACTGGAAAAAGTATTAAAACCCTTCGATCTGATCGAGGTGGCGAATATTTATCTGGTACTTTTTTGACATATCTTGAGGAGAATGGAATTCTCTCTCAGTGGACTCCTCCAGGAACACCACAGTCGAATGGTGTGTCCGAAAGGAGGAATCGAACCTTGTTGGACATGGTTCGATCCATGATGGGCTTTGCAACTCTGCCGCTATCCTTTTGGGGATATGCGCTTCTAACAGCCTGTTACTTATTAAATAATGTTCCAAGTAAATCTGTTGTCTCCACTCCGTATGAGATGTGGAATGGACGTAAACCATCAATCTCACACCTTCGGGTCTGGGGTTGTCCGGCTTATGTAAAGCGCTTAGACTCAGACAAACTTGGTCCTAGGTCTGATCGGTGTTTATTTGTTGGTTATCCTAAGGAAACCAAAGGGTATTTCTTCTACTTGGAGAATGAACAAAAGGTGTTCGTTGCTCTTAGAGCTATCTTTTTGGAAAAGGAGTTCCTTGGAGAAAGAACTATAGCCTCTAAGATTGAACTTGATGAAGTTCAACCAATAGAAGAACCTACACACTCTAAGGACATCGTAGAACCGGCTGTGATTGAATCACACCCAGAATCCATTAGGAGATCCGATAGAATACTGCATCAGCCGGACAGATACTACGGTTTCTTTGTCCGGGACGGCGATCCCATTGAGCTCGATGAGAACAATGAGGATCCGATCACCTATATGGATGCACTTCAGAGATCTGACTCTGAGGCATGGCTTGGAGCCATGCGATCCGAAATAGAGTCCATGAAAATCAACAATGTTTGGACATTGGTTGATCCGCCTGAAGGAATAAAACCCATCGGGTGTAAATGGATCTTCAAGAGGAAAAGGGGCGCAGATGGGAAGGTAGAGACCTATAAAGCCCGTCTGGTTGCCAAGGGGTATCGTCAACGATATGGTATCGATTATGACGAGACTTTCTCCCCTATGGCAATGCTCAAGTCCATTCGGATCATGCTTGCTTTGGCAGCATATTTTGATTACGAGATCTGGCAGATGGATGTCCGAACCGCTTTCCTAAATGGGGAGCTGGTAGAGGAGGTGTATATGATACAGCCTGAAGGGTTCACATCCATAGATGAATCAAAAGTATGCAAGTTGCAGAGGTCCATTTATGGACTCAAGCAAGCATCTCGAAGTTGGAACTTAAGGTTTGATAGGTGTATCAAATCGTACGGCTTCGTTAAGAACGGAGAAGAACCGTGCATCTATAAATGGGTTAATGGTTCTGTGATTGTATTCCTAGTATTGTATGTTGACGACATTCTCTTAATCGGGAATGATGTCGCAGCATTACAAGAAATAAAGGTCTGGTTATCATCTCAGTTCTCCATGGACTTGGGTGAAGCTTCTTACATACTAGGTATGAAGATCTATAGAGATAGATCCAAGAAGCTTTTGGGACTGTCCCAGTCTATGTACATAGACACCGTGCTGAAATGATTCAGCATGGAAAATTCCAAGAAAGGCTATCTTCCGATAGGTTCTGGAATTACTCTTTCCAAAAGAGATTGTGCGACAACTCCTGAGGAAAGAGAACGCATGAGTAGAGTACCTTATGCTTCTGCAGTAGGCTCTATCATGTATGCTATGACTTGTACTAGACCAGACGTGGCATACTCACTAGGAGTAGTGAGTAGATACCAGTCTAACCCAGGTGAGGCGTATTGGAAGGTGGTTAAGTCCATCCTCAAGTATTTGAGAAATACTAAAAATCAATGGCTGATTTATGGAGAACCTGACTTGAAACTTGTGGGGTACACTGACTCCAGTTTCCAGTCAGATAGAGATGATAGCAAGAGTGTGTCAAGGTTTGTATTTACCCTGAACGGAGGAGCGATCTGCTAGAAAAGTTCCAAGCAGGCAACTGTTGCTGACTCGGTATGCGAAGCAGAATATATTGCAGCATCAGATGCAGCGAAGGAAGCTGTGTAGTTGCGAAAGTTCCTTGGAGAGCTAGGGGTGGCACCTTCCCTAGATGGTCCTGTTCCGGTGTACTGTGACAGCACTGAAGCCATTGCTCAAGCTAAGAAGCCAAAAGCTCATCACCGCACCAAGCACATCCTGCGGCGCTACCACCTCGTACGAGAGATCGTGGAACGAGGCGACATCAATCTTCTGAAGATCGATGGAAAAGAAAATCTGGCCAACCCCTTCACTAAAGCCCTCGAAATAAAAGAGTTCGAATATTGTAAAAGGGAAATGGGTATTAGATACTCTTCTGATTGGCTTTAGTACAAGTGGGAGTTGTTGGGAATTGTGTCCCAAAGCCAATCGCCTGGGTTGTAGGCGGTTGAGCTAAGTATTGTATTTTTTCAATGAATTAATAAAATATTATTTTTGGCAGCTCATCATATATTGAATTTTCCTGAAATGAACTCTTTCCTATGTGATGAAGTCCTTAGGACTACGCTGACTTCGATACAGAGAGGATGTATCGAGTGGTCCTTAAACCCGGTTCACAACCAAAGTATATATTGTACTGGACGGCAATATGTCAAGTATAGGTTGTTGTAGTTCACATCGTTTGGTTGTCCTCTTGACCAAATGAGTGTGGTGACATTGATGTGATCTGCAAGTGGGATATATGTGATATCTCATTGAACGTGACTCCGTGCAGTCCCTTTCTGCCAAAGGGATACTCATGATTGGATATGGGTATAAGTTTCCCTCTGACCTGAGGTCATCACGGTAGCTTGCAAGCAACTCCCTGTGCTTTGGTGCCGGACTACCCGGATTTTTAATCCGGTGATGGAAGGTTTCTGGGTACAGGCAAGTACTTGTGGAGCAGTGATGGACCAAGATGGAATTGACCTGTCCAAACAGTTTGGATTGAATGTCTTGCAGTATCTCAATTTAGCAAATCCTCGACCGGGGTAGTCCTAGTGAAGAGTCACAGGGCATGCGAGGTTGAGACACGTAGTCGACTGACTCAGTTTGGGTTGGCAGCCCAATCTCAGTCGTCCTGAGCATTAGAGGTCAAAGGGATGAATTATATGGTAACCATATGTCAGAGGTTCGATAGTTTGCTCCTGCATCTTTGACCTATCCGGATGCCGGGATCCATTGCTAGATGGTTTCCTATGCTGGTACTAAAAAATTGTTCTAGTGCTGCCGTTTAGGATCGAACCTATGAGGTCACACGCCACAGAGGATAACTCTCTGATCCGGATACCGATTACGATTGGGAATCGTCTCGGTTTTATGGTCACAGTATTTTTGAGCACTCTTTTCCCCGTCTTGCCCTTGTCTGTGTCGATCGGAAAATGTTCCGGGTTGACCAGCTCTGCGCCAGGATTTTTCTGAATCAGTTTTGAACTGATTCGGAGTTCGTTTCGGCCTCCAATTGATTGTGAACCAATTTTATTCCCTGAACCAGGTTCAATTAGATTGAACCACCGTTGGGTTTGAACCAAATTGGTTTAATGGGATTGGACCAATTTTGGTTGGACCGGTTTTGGTTGAACCGCTGAAATTTTTCTTCTCAGCGTGACCGTTTACACGGTGATTCTCGCTGGAAAAATTCCAAGCACCGAAGGCCAAACGCTGGGCATTTTCTTCTCCCTCCACTGTCTGGCGTCTCTTCCCTTCCTCCCACCGGCTGGTTTTAAGGCTTGGTTAATTGGGTGATTAACTGCAGCTATTCCCAGCCTCTCCACCTCACCGTCTCTCCACCTCCCTCTCCCTCTTCCCTGCTATTTTTAAAGGCCTGCAGTCCCTGTTTCAAAGGTGTGTGTCATCGTTTGAAAGGTGGAAAAACCGTGAGAGATGGTTCTTTCCTTGGAGAGCTCAATATTTTTACTACCGGGGTTTTCAAAGGGCTGGGTTTTGGTGAGAGATTGGGAGAGAAAGATCCTTGATTCCCGGTCCTCTTTGTGCCCAAAAATCCCTGCTGCAGCAATTCTGTTTTGCTGCAGCAACCTGTGACCGTGAACCATCTTCCGGCGGCTAGCACCGCGCGTGGAGAGGGATCGGAGAGCCCTGGGCATGTCTTCCCTCTAGAGGGAGTATTCTTCTACTCCTCGGTGCAAACCACGCGAGCCGGGATCGCTCCAGTTGCCCGAAATCCAACGACGAAGATAGCTACTCCGTTCTGTTGCCATTTTCGTGCAGAAGACTTCGGTGAGTTTTTACGATTTATTGGCTTAGTTTTTCTTGCAGAAACTAGTGCCAAATCGAAGAGGACTTCCTTAAGAATCTACAGCTCAAATTTGGGAGCGATCGGAGGTTCGGAAGGCGGCGTTCCGGGGACTTTTTGGAAGCCCTGTTTTCAGCCCAAGGTGGAAGACGACTGGAATAACTTTATTCCAGTTATTCCAGTCTATTCCAGGTTTATCCTAGACTTATTCCAGCTGGGAATAAGGTATTTTTTTGGGTTTTAATTTTGGTGCATGTGTAGATCTAGATTTATTAAAATGTTTATAAATATTATATGTCCTGTATCATGCCAATACATGCATCTTGCATATGCTAGATCCTGTGCGGAGTAGGTGTTTTTCGCATTTATTTTAAAAAATATTTCAAAATATTTACCTGCTCCCTGTGCTGTTGCATGCTTAGCGTAGGCACCTGCACCACATTTTTTCTTTCAATACTAGATATGGTTAAATCATTCAAATCTACCACATATATGTTTCCAAGTCTATGACCAATGAGCTTAGTGCTATAATCAAGTGAGTTAGTTATAGTGCACATCGAAGATTCAAAGACAACCTTGAAGCCTCTATCACACAATTGACTTATACTTAAAAAATTATACTTCAATTTGTCAACTAGCAATACATTTTCAATGAATGTAGAAGGGGTTATTCTGATCTTACCGATGCCAATTATCTTTCCCTTATCATTGTCACCAAAAGTGACCAATCCTCCGTCCTTCATCTCTAGGGTGATGAATTATTCTTTGTCACCCGTCATATACTTGAACAGCTGCTATCCAAATACCATCTTTTCTTTGTATTCTAGGCTGCAAGACATTCCTGCAAAATAATCAAGTAGATCTTTTAGGTACCCAAGCTTTCTTGGGTCCTTGCAGGTCAGTATGATTGGTTCCTTTGGAAACCTAAATCTTTCTAATTTTACTTTTAACATTCTTTTGAAATTACATTCAAACGCTCTGTGATCAACCCCATTGCATGAATAACAAACAACTCTTGATGCATATATTGAAGCTCTAGTTGCAAAAGATTTCGATATAGAAAACTATGATGAATGAAATTTAGGTGCTGAAAACTTTGATATATATGATTTTGAGGATATAAACTTGTAGGTGAAATTCCATTTGTATGCAAAGGATTATAACCAATTCTAGCTTTGTTACTTGAATCTCTTTGGTCTTTTAAAATCAGCTCAAGCTTGTTTGAATTTAATGTTAACTTTTCAACCAATGGCTTGAGTTTTTCAACTTCCTTTTGTAAACCAATGTTTTATTCAAGTAAATCTTTATTCTTTTCAAGATAATTATTCTTTTCAACTTGTAAAGCCTTATGCTTTTCATAAAAGCAATTTAATTCTTTTTGCAAAATCTTATTCTTCTCTAAAATTTCATCTTTTTCTTTCAATAAAATATTATTGCTATTTTTCAAAGCTTTAATTTTCAGACTGGCCTTTTTGTATTCAAATAATAGCTCATGAAATGTAGTACTTAATTCATTAAATGTAAATTCATCTTGAGGTTCGAGAGACATTACCTCATCTTCAAGACCCATTAGACATATGTTAGCTATTTTTGTGGTCTCTTCTTCTTCATTTGATGTTGACTCCTCACTATCGCTCCAAGTTGCAACCATTGTTTTCTTCTTCTTTTTATATGCTTTCTCAAATTGGGACAATATGATCGGAAGTGCCCTGGTTTCTTGAATTCGTAGCAAATGGACTGTTGCTATTTATCTCTATATTTTTCTTTTTCCTTGTCTTTGTTGTATTCTCCTTTTCAATGATGTTTTTTCCAATATCTTCCCTTTTTCCTGTCCATAAACATTTCAAATCTTCTCACTACAAGTGTGATATCATCATCTTTAAGTTTATCTTTGAAGGAGGGGCTTTCTTCATCTATTTCTTCATCTTGTTTCTTCAATTTCGCTGCAGCTTTGAAGGCAATTGATTTTTTCTTCTTTATATCGTCTTCACTTCTATACTACATGGTCAGCTCATGAGTAATCAGGGAACCTAATAGCTCATCTAGTGGTAATGTGTTGAGGTTATTGGCCTCTTGAATAGTTGTCACTTTCGGGTCCCATTTATCTGGAAGAGATCTCAAGATTTTTTGCACGAGGTCTGCATTAAAATATGTCCTGCCAAGACTCTTTAAATCATTAATAATATCTGTAAAACATGAGAACATGGCAAATATAGTCTCATTTGATTCCATCTTAAATAATTCATAATTATGTACAAGAAGATTAATTTTAGATGTTTTCACTTGGGAGGTTCCTTCATGGGTTACGTGAAGTTTATCCCAAATTTTTTTTGCTAAATTGCAAGTAGAAATTCGGTTAAACTCATTGGAATCCAAAGCACAATATAAGAGATTCATGGCTTTGGCATTCAACTCACTCATTTTCATGTTATGTTCATCCCATTCCTCTTCAGGTTTTGGGATGTCCACACCATCAACCTTCTTAGTGGGTGTGTCAGGTCCTTTTAGAATCATTTTTCATAATTAAAAATCTACTGCTTGAATATAAATTTTCATTCGGTCCTTCCAGTAGGTGTAGTTAGTGCCTGTGAATAGTGGAGGTCTATATATGGATTGGCCTTTGACTAAAGAGGTACTCATGGGATTTGCCATTAATCTTTACTCTAAGTATAATTTAGAGACACTGTTATGATACCAGTTTTGCCCAAGTGGCTTACCCAAGAGGGAGGGTGAATGGGTATTTAAGATTTTTGACAAGTATGTGCTCCTTTTAAAATAACTTAATGTAGTGAGTGATGTGAACTAAGCAAGAGATGCGGAAGCAAATAGAAAGCATAATCACATAAGCACAAATACAAGGAAATTTAGAGTGGTTCGGAGTAACCTCACTCCTACGTCCACTACCCAAGATACCACTTGAGATTTCTATTATATTCATCCTTAGAATAGAGTCAGATTGTTTTCACGGGCTCACAATCTAAAACCCAACTTGGTTTTAAACCAGATCACCAAAAATCCAATACACTGTTAGTTTTTACGGGATCACTAACAACCCACTCTTGGTTTTCAAAGGCTCACCAAAAACTTAAACAAACCCAAGTTACAACCCCTACTATACTTGGAATAACTTAAACAAAGAATTTAAAAAACAAAGCAATACTATGACAAACTGAATATTATCAGGTGATTGCAGTTGTAGCTCTTGAGAAGCCCTTTTGATTTCTCTTTGAATGCTCTTCAAGGCTTCTTATCTTTCTCAATAAATGCCTCAAGAATCTGATGAGAGTTGGTGAAGTCTTGAGTGCTTACTTGAAGGCTCTCTTAATTACTCTCTCAAATGTTCATTAAAAGCTCATTAACTTGTTCAAAAGATGTTCATATCCCTTATAAATAGTCCCTTTAATTGATTTCAAGTCAATATAGCCATTGTAGAACATTGGGATTTGAAATATGGTCGTTGGAGTACTTTTTGGATTCAAAAAAGTAGTTCTGGAACTAGCCGTTACATGCCTGGAACAGATGCTCGAGTCAGTTCGGATGCTTCAAGTCGACTTGATTTCTTAAAACTTCTAAATCTTCACTCTGCTCGAGTTGACTCGATTCCTCAGAGCTTCTGAATCTTCACTCTACTTGAGTCAGCTCTTCTCAGTTGAGTCGGCTCGGGATCTCAGTGCTTCAAAAAGTGAACTCTAGTCGAACGAGTCAGCTCGCCTGGCTGAACTTCTTGGAACTGGTTTTTCTTACTCTAGAGGAGTCGACTCGGTGAACTGTCAAGTCAGCTCGGTTGTCTGACTGCATGCTTGAGTTGGCTCGAATATCAATCGAGTCAGCTCACCTGTCTGACTATGAAAATGAAGCTCTAGATGAGTTGGCTCTTCATTCTTCGAGTCGGCTCGGATGTCTGCATACCAGAAACCCTAGTGCCATGCCATACTTCGAGTCGACTCTTCTGCTTTGAGTCGGCTCAAGTGACTTTTGCCAAGAACCTTTCAAACTTTTCCAGGTTGCTTCCAAAAGCTTCCAACCAACTTTAAAGCCTTCCAAACTCTTTTAAAGCCTATTCTAAGAAATTTAAACTAGAAAAATACATTGAATTGGCCCAATTTCATGAATATATAAGAGATTTTTCTTGGACTCTTGATTACATAATACTTATTTGAAAATAAACTTGACTTACACCAGAATTATAGGTAGAGTGTTTGTACATTAAAATCATCATACAAAAACTTGTAAAACACTTGAGAATGGTTAGTAATCAAATGCATGCTTCATTGTTTTGTTATCATCAAAATTATTCTAGGGGTCAACAAAAGGATTTTGATTAGTGAGCCCAGAAAAATTAATCTACTGTAATCAAGGAATGATTATAGTGAAATACCCAAGTGGATCTTGGAGAGTGGACGTAGGTGCTTGAAGTGCACTTAACTACTATAAATTCTTGTATTTGATATTGCTTATCTTTCTCTTCTTGCATTTACTTTATTACTTCTGCTGCATATTATTGTTGAGCATACAAACACTTTGCAAATACACTAGCACTTGTTTTAATTCTTGCAAAAAGTTTTAAAACCCAATTCACCCTCCCTCTTGGGTTGCTTTATCTAGGCAACAAGTGGTATCAGAGCCTTGTACTCAGCTTGTAGGTCTAACCACCTTGAGTTAAAGATCTATGGCAGTCCCAATAGGTACTAGTATTGTTGAGGATCAAGCCTCAAATAGAACATAATTTTTTAATGGTACAAATTACACATATTGGAAAACTCGCATGCAAATTTATATGCATTCTATTGATTATAATCTTTCAAAAGTGGTAGTTAAAGGTCCACATGTTCCTTCAGTTTTGGTTAATGGCGTTTCCATTTCCAAGCTTAAAGAATATTGGGTTGAAAATGATATTGAGCAATCTGAGCTTAATACCAAAGCAATGAACTTGCTTTATTGTATAACAGATCCTAGTGAATTCAATAAGATTTTTACATATGCATCTTCAAAGAAAATATAGGACATATTTGAGGTTACACATGAGAGTACCCAACAAGTAAAAAATATAAAAGTAAATATGCTTGTGCACATATATGAAATGTTTAGAATGGAACCTAATGAATCATCACTGATATGTACACAAGATTTACTAATATGTTAATGAAATGAGAAGTCTTGGTAAAGTAATGTCTAATGCTATTTAGTTAACAAAATTCTCAAGTCTTTGCCATCTTCATGGGATCCAAAGGTGATGGCGATACAAGAAGCAAAGGATGTTGAGACTCTACCCTTGGAATAGATTGTTGGTTCACTCATGACCTGTAAGTTGAACATGAAGCAAAAGGTAGTGGATGCGAATAGAAAGAAGAAAACAATTCTCCTCAAATCCACTACACCAAATGAACCTTCAAATGATGAGTCAAAAGAAAGTGAAAATGAAAATGAAGAGGCTCTGGTGGCTAGAAAATTTAAAAGATTTATGAGAAAGAAAAAGTACTCTTACAAAAAGAAGCCACACAAAGGAGAGCCTAGCAAGGACAAAGGCAAGGACAAAAAAAAGAAAAGGAGAAGGAGAAGGACCAACCCATCTGCTTTGAATGCAAAAAGCCCGGTCATTACAAGTTCAATTGTCCTCTCTTCAAGAAGCTTAAAAAAAGGTTCAAGAAGAAGGCGATGATGGCTACTTGGAGCGAAAGTGAAGATTCCAATTCAGAAGAAGAACAATAAGAAGTGGCCAACCTTTGCCTTATGGCAATAGAAAATGAGGTATAACCCGAATCTAAATTTACCTTTGAAAAACTTAGAGATATTTTTGATGAACTTGTGTATGAATATAAATTATTGAAAATTGAGCACAAGAAGTTGAAAAAGCATGTTGATTCTTTTTCTTTTAAAAACAACAACCTTGGAAATGAAAACAAAGAACTAAAAGCCAAGATTGACATTTTGGAAAAGAAAAAGAATGCTCTCTCAAAAAAGATAAAAGTTTTAAAAAGACCCAAGGCCTTTATTTCAAATAATGAGCTTTTAAAGAAAAAAAGATCTTGAGTTGGAAAATAAAAAGTTTAAAGAAGTGCTTGATAAAGTCAAGCCATTTGTTGAAAAATTCATGTTTAGTTCTAAAAAACTAAATTTACTATTGAATAATCAATGTGCAGTTTTCAACAAAGCTGGCTTAGGATATAAAATTCAAAAATAATAAAAGTACTTCAAAAATTTCTTTGTACCTGCATCTTATAATACTACATATTTTTTTTGTGGAAAATTTGGACATAAAGCATATCAATGCAATCAAAGAAAAGTAAATAAATCTAGAAAAGTTTGGATTCCAAAAGGAATCATTATTACCAACCTTAAAGGACCCAAGATGGCTTGGGTACCTAAAATAAAAACTTGATCTGTTTTATAGGTGTGTCTTGCAATCAAAGAGAAAAGAAGATTGTGGTATCTTGATAGTGGTTGCTCAAGATACATGATGGGAGATGTGAAGCAATTTACCTCTCTTGAAGCTTTGAATGGAGGGAATGTAACTTTTAGAGATAATGGTAAAGGCAAAATCATTGGTATCGATAAAGTTTATATTTCTCTATCTACTTTTATTGATAATGTATTATTAGTAGAAGGATTAAACATAATTACTTAGCATTAGTTAATTTTATTATAAAGGTTTTTAATTAGTTTTTGAATCATCTCTTTGCATGGTATCTAGTCTTGATGATAATGGGCTAAAATTTATTGGAAATATGTATGGCAACATCTACTTAGTTGATCTTGATAATTTGCCTATACAAGATGGTAAATGCCTAGTTGCAATGAATGTCACAATCAATGAGACTAGTTGATTATGGTATCGTAGATTAGGTTATGCAAGCATGCATTTACTTTTCAAATTATGCAAAAAGGATTTAGTTAAAGATTTACCAAAACTTGATTTGAAAAAGATAAAATTTGTGATGCTTGTCAATTTGGTAAACAAACAAGAACCTCTTTTAAATCAAAAGAAATTGTTTCAACTTCTAGACCACTAGAACTACCCCACATGGGTCTTTTTGGTCCAACTAGGACCACAAGCCTAGGAGGCAAGAGATATGGATTAGTTATAGTGGATGATTTCTTTCATTTTACTTGAATTTTATTTTTAGCTCATAAAAATGAATCTTTTTCTGCTTTCACAAAGTTTTATAGAAAAGTTTCAAATAAAAAAGGTATTTCTATTATTTGTATTTGAAGTGATCATGGAACTGAATTTGAAAATCAAGATTTTGAAGAGTTTTATAATGAAAAAGGCATTGAACATAATTTTTCTACACCTAGGACACCTCAACAAAATGGGATGGTAGAAAGAAAAAATAAAATTTTCGAAGGCATGCATAATGCTTTGCAAAAATGACCTTCCTAGATATTTTTGTGCTGAAGCTGTCAATACTACCTGTTATATTTTAAACCGGGTTTTAATCCCACCAATTTTTAAAAAAATATCATATGAACTTTGGAAAGAAAAAAACCTATTTTAAAGTATTTTCGTGTATTTGGTTTCCAGTGTTTCATATTAAACAACGGCAAGGATAATTTAAACAAATTTGATGCCAAGTCAGTGAAGGTATCTTCTTAGGATACTCCACATCTAGCAAGGCATACAGGGTTTTTAATAAAATAACACTTATAGTAGAAAAATCTATGCATGTTGTGATTGAAGAGTCTACTAACAAGTCCTCTAGAAAAGAGGATATTTCTGATGATGTTGTAGGTATTCAAGAACTCGAAAAGCTGACTTTGAATGACCATCCTTCCAAAGAAAATAAAGAAGGTCAAGGAAAGGAGAATGAAGAAGAAATCTCTAGACCTTCGTCGGAGCACAAGAACCTACCTAAAGAATGGAGGTATGCTCATGAACACCCTAAGGAACTAATCTTAGGTGATCCATCAAAAGGGATAAGAACTAGATCCTCCCTTAGAAATGAATGTGATTATCTTGCATTTATATCTCAAATTGAACCTAAATACATAGAAGAAGTTGATAAAGACCCAAATTGGATGATTGCTATGCAAGAGGAATTAAATCAATTTGAAAGAAATAAAGTTTGGATACTAATAGAAAGACCATCTAATGCTTCCATAATTGGTACTAAATGGATATATAGATAAAATGAAATAGTAACTAGAAATAAGGCTAGGCTAGTTAGTAAAGGCTATAATCAGGAGGAAGGTATTGATTTTGATAAAACTTTTGCTCCTATTGCTAGACTTGAAGCAATTAGACTTTTATTAGCTTTCGTATATTTTATGGATTTCAAATTATTTCAAATGGATATTAAAAGTGCATTTTTGAATGAATATATTGCTGAAGAAGTATATGTAGAACAACTACCTAGTTTTGAAAATCATCCACATCCTGACCATGTTTTCAAATTACACAAAGCACTTTATGATTTAAAACAGGCTCCTCATGCATAGTATGAAAGATTAAGTAATTTCTAATTGATAATGGATTTACTAGGGATCATGTAGATACTACATTATTTTTAAAGAAAAAGGCTGATGATCTCTTAGTAGTACAAATCTATGTCGATGATATTATCATTGGTGCTACTAATGAATCTCTTTGTCAAGAATTTTCTAAGCTCATGCAGGGTGAGTTCGAAATGAGCATAATGGGAGTTAAGCTACTTCCTCGGACTCCATATCAAATAAACAAATGAAAGGATCTTCATCAACCAAGCTAAATACACAAAGAAGATTCTGAAAAAGTTTGGGATGGAGAAGACTAAACCTATTGGTACACCTATGAGCCCTTTATATAATCTTGACAAGAATGAATCTAGTAAGAAAGTAGATCAAAAGTTTTATAGAGGCATCATTGGTTCTTTATTTTATTTAACTGCTAGTAGGCCAGATATCATGTTTAGTGTATATATGTGTGCAAGATATTAGTCTAAACCTAAAGAATCTCATTTAATGGCTATTAAATGCATACTTAGATATCTATATGGTACTGTTGATATTGGATTGTGGTACTCTAAGGACTCAGCTATAAATTTGGTTGCATATTCTGATGCTGATTTTGCTGGATATAAATTAGATAGGAAAAGTACATCTTGAACTTTTCAATTTTTTGGAGTTAATTTAATCTTATGGTTTAGCAAGAAATAAAATTTAGTTGCACTATCTATAGCTAAAGCTGAATATATTGTAGCTGGAAGTTGTTGTGCTCAAATCTTATGGATTAAACAACTCAAGGACTTTGGCATTAAGTTAACTAAGATACCTATAAGATATGATAACACAAGTGCAATTAACTTAATTAAAAATCCTGTACAATACTCAAGAAGTAAGCATATAGAAATTAGACATCATTTTATTAGAGACCATGTTCAAAACAATGATATTATGCTTGAATTTGTTTGTACTGAAATATAATTAGCTGATATTCTGACCAAGACTCTTAATGAAGATAGGTTTAATATGATTAGAAGAGAATTAGGGATCATTGATCCTTTTAATTAGGTCTCAATCATTCTTTGTGACTCTTGGAATTTCCTTTGAAATTTTCTTGACCTAATGTCCTTAAAACTCATGATCAATCATTATTGGCTTCTAAATCAACTTCCCTATTTTCATTTATGATTTTTTTCTCTTTTTTTCTCCTGATTTTTCCTGAAGTGTTGACACTTGGAAGTGTCGACACCTCAAAGTATCGACACTTGGCTTAGCCCATGAGTCGACACTTGACCGACAAAAATAATGAACAAATAGGAAAAATGATATGTTTCTTCTCATTTTTTCTCGTGAGCCAACACATCCTCTCACTGTTCCCTCACCTCCGTTAGTTCCCATCTAGGGTTCTAACATTTTTATTTTGAGTTTAAGCCCTTTTTTCCCTTGCATCTCACTGTTCTTCATGGTTTGACCATGACTCCTTGTCCGTTTCCCTTTCCATCCTTGTATTTTCTTATTTTCCTAGACAATGGGGCCCAGGAAGCAGCTCGTAAGGAGACCATGATCATTCTCTCAGGGTGCGAAGCACCGCACCAAGGCTAGATATGATGATCAGCCTGCAGATGCACCTGCACAGCCTGACATTCTAGCTCGACCTCCACCAGTCCTAAGAGCAGATCACATGGCCTCCAAGGCCATTGTTGGGGGATGGAGAGTGGACTTCGACTTCGTCGACTAGCAGCACTTTAGGATTGGTTATTGGCTGAAAGATGCTGGACTTGCATAGTTTTGTTTTCTCTAAGAGAGGTTTTATCTGGCCCAGATGAGAGAGTTTTATGGGACCTTGGCCAGGGGCAGTGACGGTTGGATCGAAGAGGTTGGAGGCATTTTTATCCCATTATCTACAGAGATACTGAGTCGAGTCTGGGAGATTTCGATGAGGGAGATAGTTACAGACTCTCTTAGGGACTGGATCAGTGGTTTTAGGTGTATTATGGAGAGAGATGATCTGGGAGAGGGAGCTAGTATTGTTGCATCATAGTTATCAGTAGAGATGAGGCTCCTACATCACATTGTAGCCCATATCTTACTGTCAAAGACCGAGAGATTTGATTTCATCATAAAGAGAGCTTCTAGTTATAGTAGTCCTGATAGAGAGGACTCTAGTCTGCTTACCTGTACTTATGATACATCAGATGATGGAGGCGTCGACCAGTAGGTGACTCTGTCTGCCATATGGCATGGGTCTGACTAGACTTTTCAGAGCTTACGGAGTAGACCTAGATGGATAGCCATACAAAGAGATCCTGCACACTGATGTATATGATGAGAGATCACTGCATCGTATAGGCTATTATAGGTACTGAGGTCAGTGGAGATGGAGAGTCTCTGGAGTGCCTGACTCGAATTTAGATGATGATGCAGCTGAGGGGGAGGATATACCAAGAGATGAGGCTGTGCCATCTGAGCCACCACAAGCTACACCAGAGCTGCAGCCCGAGCCATCTATATCAACACATGTTGAGGTGCCACCTTCTGGAGATACTTCTGATGTTAGGATCACTTACCTGTAGATAGAGATACAGACTTTAAGATAGCTAGTGGTTTGATTCATATGGAGATGAGATCAGGATTCCAGGAGATGAGGGAGGGATTTACTACTGTCATGGATGCTTTATAGAGATTGACTTCTAGCAAGCTACCTTCACCTCCACCATTAGATTCTCCACCTGCTCCATCAGCACCACCAGCTCCACCTGCAGATATTGAGTGGGAGACGATCAGGGTAACCATCCATAGATTTTGACATTGATGACTTTATGGCGGATCCTGAGCCAGACACAGGAGCTGATCAGGATGCTGAGCTTGTTGCTGATGAGACGAGGACTTCTGAGGCTACTCCTACTCCATCTAGTCCTACTCTTCAGACCCCTGTCCTTCTTAGTACTCCTATCATTCCAAATCCTTTTGACCCTATAGTATCCACACCTATTCTGTATTCTGATCCATCGGATACTTTCGCTAATTTACCTACACCTTCTATTAGTGTACCCCCTACCTTTCTAGATAGGACACCTCTAGTACCTTCTACTTCTTTACCCACTTCTTCCTTGTCCAGGGAGCTAGGATTTTACACTCCTGGATTTTAAATTCTTTCATCTAGTCCTATTTTTGACATGACACCTCCCGTTACTGATACTAATCTCACTAATCCTGACCCTGTCCCATTTCCTGACCCTGCTCCTAACGTTGCTTCTTCTTCAGCACAAGCCAGAGGGAGAGCATGAGCCAAAAGCAGAAGCTAAGAATGTGGTGATGTTCCTAGAGCCGTCTGCACTAGGCTTTCTGATCTTCGATCGATATGGCCGTGACCCCGTCCCTCTAGGATTACAGGACTTATCATTTAGGATCGCACCCTTTAGGATTGGTCAGTGTATCAGTTGGTATCATATCAAGTAGATATATGTTTGTATCAAACTATGTATCAATGTATCAAATTTTGTATCAAATTTTGAATATTATGTATCAATGTTTGGAATTATATATATGATGACATTTTCAGCATTTTCTCTTGTATACTCATATCTCTTCTTACTTTACTTCTATACTCTTTTTACTGTACTGCTTTTCACTTTATCTCCACTTTCACTACTTTTCACCTTTTTTTTTGTGATGACAAAAAGGGGGAGAATGGTAATGGTAATAGAAGAATGGAAATAAATGGTAATGGTAATGGAAGAATGGAAATGAGAATAATGGTAATCAATGGCACAATGTTTTAGGGTATCAAAATAATAAACAAAGGGGAAGAATATTGGTATAAGTAAAAGGGGGAGACAAGAAAGCAATAAGTAATAATTAAGAGGAAATAATGGTTAAGGGGGAGAAAAGTAATAAAAAAAATTTAAAATTTTTAAAATTTCTAAACCTTTTGGAAATATTTTTGAAAAATGCTAATACATGTAAGTTTTGAAAAATATTTTCAGATCATATATTGAAGCGGAGCTTTAGTTTTATGCTCTGATACTTCTTATTTTTTATGCTCTGATACTCCTTATAATTTATGCTCCGATACTCTTTATTTTTATGCTCTAATACTCTTTATTTTCATGCTCTGATACTCTTTATTTTCATGCTATGATATTTTTGCTTTGATACTCTCTATCCTTATATTATATTATTTGCTCTGATATGCTCTGATACTCTCTATCTTTATATTGTATTGTTTTTTTACTTTGATACTCTTAAAAATTTTGTTTTGATACTTTTCATGTTCAACCTATTTTTTCTCTAATGCTTATCTTTCAAATCTATTTTAGCTCTAATACATCTTTTAAACATCTCATATAAGTATATAGCTCTGATACATTTTAATTATAGCTATGATATATTATAGTTACAGCTCTGATACATTAAAACTATATGAATTAAATTCTTTCTTATGTATATATAGCTCTAATACATGTAGATGAGTTTTTATTCTTAATAATCATTACAACTTAGTTCTGATACTGATAGTCAAATGCTCTAATACTTATTACAAATTTTTTGAGCTTACAATGTATATATACTTAAAGATTTTGTTATTATCAAAAAGGAAAGATTGTTGACTCCTGTCTTGATTTTGATGAATAATAAAATACTTAAGTATATTTGAGTACTAACTATGTGTTAAAATATGTTTATCAGAACAAGGTACTCAACAAAGTTGTAGTATATTGGAAGTTCAAAATGCTTGTCATCCGATTGAAGAAGTCACTTATGTTGATGGAATTTCAAGTTATATGGACCTTGGCACATAAAAATGACTTTGAAGGACTCAAATTTTGAATTTGGACAAGTTTTAATAAAGTTTCAGCCAAGTATCGACTCAAGGTATTGACTCACAGAACCTTGAGCTAATATGCAAAAAATATTTCAGCCAGCATGCTGAAGTGTTAACTCATGGAAACCAAGTGTCGACTCATGTGTTGACTCATGATCAACCAAGTGTCGACTCAAGGCCCGAGACCAAAAATAATACAGAACTTGTTAATTTCAAGTTTTTGCTCAAGTGTCGACTCATCAGAAGAAGTATCGATGCACCAAAGCATTCTAGAGAGCTTCAGAAAATATTTTTGACCTAGTGTTGACTCATGTGTCACTCATGGTCTGAATGTGTTGATACCTGCAGGTCTGAATGAACAGTAACGACTAGTTTTTTGAAGGCAGAACTTCTCCAAATTGGGTCTAACAGTTATTTTCTCCTTTCCAATGGCTATAAATGGTCATTTAAGGCTTAGAAAGGTATTTAAATTTAAAGTCCACCAAACACAATAGAGAAGTAATTCATGAGCATTCATTCAAATATTCGTTAAGAATTCATTGAGTATTCATTACTTTTAAGTGGAATTGAGCCTTAGCATTCAAGAGCATTCAAGTCCAATTCTCAAGCATTGATTGAGGCTTTAACAACTTGGAGACAAGCTTCTCAACAACAATCAAGAGCATCATTGAGTTTATTTTACTTTTTGAGAAAGCTTATTGTATTCTTACATTATACTTGAATTATTTTATTGTTTCTAGTTTCAAGTGGATTGAAACTAGAGCTTGGATTGTTGGTGAGCCTTGAGTTAAAACCAACTTAGGTTGTTGGTGAGCCTTATTTGAAAAGCAACTAGGTTGTTAGTGAACCTTGTTTAAAAACCAACTAGGTTGTTGGTGAGCCTTGTTTGAAAACCAACTAGGTTTTTGTTTAGCCTTGTGAAAACTAAGGAGTTTTGATTAACGAGCCCGGAAAAACTAATTTACTGTAATCAAGGAAGGATTATAGTGAAATACCTAAGTAAACTTTGGAAAGTGGATGTAGGTGCTTGAAGTGCACTGAACCACTAAAAATTCTTGTATTTGAGATTGCTTATCTTTCTCTTCTTGCATTTACTTTATTACTTCTACTGCATACTTTTGTTGAGCACACAAACACTTTGCAAACACACTAGCACCTATTTTAATTCTTACAAAAGTTTTAAAACCCAATTCACCCCCACTGATGCAGGACAAAAAGGGGGGCTAGGAGGATCGTTGGAGAGCTGAGAAGTCTCCTGTGATTAGGGTCAAGAAAGCAGAAAAAATATGTAGGGAAAAAAAAGATGGATACTCTATGGACTTGGGACTTACCTTCACGGAGAGACGTCGCACCTCTAGGGCATCTCACCCACCCCACTACATGTAGTCTAAGGCATCCCACCCATCTCACTACATGCGGAGCCTAGGGCATCCCAATCAAATCACTACCTGGGGCCGTGAAGGAAAAGCTCCAAGATCATAGAGGGGACTTAATGAGAAAGAAGATAACTAGGGCCTCACGCCCTTCGATGCTCGAAAGAGAAGGTAGTGGGGTCTCACACCCCTCGACACCCGCAAGTGAAGGAAAGACGGGCCTCATGCCCACTCCTAATGGAGGTAGAACCAAGAACACTCTTTTCAAAAATTCATAATTCTTCATATATTATTCAAGAGAGGAGGTGCCTTTATATAGGCTTACAAAACTTGGGATCCAAGTAAAGAATACAAGGCATGCAGCTCATAAAAGGTGACACCCCAAACCTGCTTTGTTTGTAGCCTGAAAACATGGTAGAAAACTAAACACAATCCTTCCCATATGGTGGAAAAATCAAACTAATCCTAATCTAAAACTAATTTGAATAACTTTCCAATTGGTCCATACATCCAGATTTAAAATAAATAAATTAGGCATACTCTGGATTCACCAAGATTAGTGCCTGCTCTGAAAGCTGTGCAACTATGAAATTCTTGCTACTTTGAGAATCATGCACTCTGGAAATCATGCCGCTCCAAAAAAAATCGTGCAGCACTGAAGTCAGCAATAGGGGATGGCACTGCTTTGATGATCATGTGGAGCTTTCACATTCGTGCACGGTGCCTTCTTCCTCTCTCAATTTGATGCAGGGTGGAATAGAGAGACTCCGGTGGGCTTCGCCGGTGACTAGCACTAGGCAGTGACGGTGACACAGACGGGGAGAAGGCCGGTCGGTGATCTCTCAGCTGGTCGACTTGGGTAGTGGCACAGTGGGGAGGAGGGAAGCATGGATGGCAGACGCGGCAGCTAGAGTCGGCAGTGGCTGGTGATGGCAGTAGGGAGGAGATCCGTGGGCTGACTGAGGATGACTCCAGGTGGAGGGCAGGGCTGAGGAAATGGTGGCATGGTCAAAGGGGGCTCGATCGAACCAGTGGGGGGGGAAGGAGGCCAGGGTGGGAACTTCGACCATGGCTTGTTCCGAATCAGTGGCGTGGATGACGGAGGTGGAGGCCGACGGCAAAGGGATCGGGCATGCCGGAGGGATTGGATGGTGCGTCGGCCATGCAGGGGAGAGGGGCACGGCATGGCACGGGCGGAGTAGCAAGGGGTGGATGGCCGTGGGTGGCTCCGGTGGGATTCACCAGCGTTCCCATGAGGAGATTGTCACCAGGGAAAGATGGATGGCCGTCAGGGGTCACCGGTGGTTGAGCATGGCAAATCCGAGACTGGTGGCAAAAAAAAATAGGAGTTCCGGTAATAGTCTTGAGGTTGAAGATGATGGGGATAAGGAAGAATAAATCAGGAATAAAAAGGGATAAAATTGGAATAGTGGGGATAACTAGAATAGGTGAAATAAGAAAATTACCAAAATAAATAAAAAATAAACTCTCGGATAAAGAAAAACCCGAATGGGTTTTGATGTCCCCATCATTCCCCTAGGGTGGGGAAAACTCGACTCCGTCGAGTCAAGCTCACTGTAATTTTTTTTTTCTCTTTTTTTTCTTTCTTTCTTTTTCTTTCAACCCTAATCCTCTCCTGCTCCGATACCAAATTGATGCGGGATAAAAAGGGGGGCTAGGAGGATCGTTGGAGAGCTGAGAAGTCTCCTATGATTAGGGTCAAGAAGGAAGAAAAAACATGTAGGGGAAAAAAGATGGATACTCTATGGACTTGGGACTTACCTTCATGGAGAGACGTCGCACCTCTAGGGCATCTCACCCACCCCACTACATGTAGTCTAGGGCGTCCCACCCATCTCACTACATGCGGAGCCTAGGGCATCCCACCCAAATGCTACCTGGGAACATGAAGGAAAAGCTCCAAGATCATAGAGGGGACTCAGCGAGGAAGAAGATAACTAGGGCCTCATGCCCTTCGACGCTCGAAAACGAAGGCAGTGGGGTCTCACACCCCTCGACACCCGCAGGTGAATGAAAGATGGGCCTCATGCCCACTCCTAACGGAGGCAGAACCAAGAACACTCTTTTCAAAAATTCATAATTCTTCATATATTATTCAAGAGAGGAGGTGCCTTTATATAGGCTTACAAAACTTAGGATCCAAGAAAAGAATACAAGGCATGCACTCAAAAAGGTGACACCCCAAACCTACTTTGTTTGTAGCCTGAAAACATGGTAGAAAACTAAACACAATCCTCCCCATATGGTAGAAAAATCAAACTAATCCTAATCTAAAACTAATTTAAATAACTTCCCAACTGGTCCATATATCCAGATTTAAAATAAATAAATTAAGCCTACTCTGGATTCACCAAGATTAGTGCCTGCTCTGAAAGCTATGCAACTATGAAATTCTCGTTGCTTTGAGAATCATGCACTCTGGAAATCATGTAGCTCCAAAAAAAATTATGCTGCACTGAAGTCGATAACAGGGGACGGCACTGCTTTGATGATCATGCAGAGCTTTCACGTTCGTGCATGGTGCCTTCTTCCTCTCTCGATCTGATGCAAGGTGGAACAGAGAGACTCCAGCGGGCTTCGCCGGTGACTGATGCTGGGTGGTGACGGCAGCATGGACGAGGAGAAGGCCGGCACGGTGATCTCTCGGCTGGTCGATTGGGGTAGTGGCACAGTGGGGAGGAGGGCAGCACGGACGGTAGACGCGGCGGCTGGAGTCGGTGGTGGCTGGTGATGGTAGTAGGGAGGAGCTCCATGGGCCGGTTGAGGATGACTCCAGGCGGAGGGCGGGGCTGAGGAGATGGCGGCGTGGTAGAAGGGGGCCGGATTAGACTGGTGGGGGGGAAGGAGGTCGGGGCGGGAACATCGGCCGTGGCTTGTTCCGGATCGATGGCGTGGATGACGGAGGTGGAGGCTGGCAGCGAAGGGATCGGGCGTGCTGGAGGGATTGGGCGATGCATTGGCCATGCGGGGGAGAGGAGCGCAACATGGCACGGGAGGAGCAGCAATGGGCGGATGGCCATGGGCGGCTCCGGTGGGATTCACCGATGTTCCCACGAGGAGATTATCGTCGGGGGAAGGTGGATGGCCTTCGAGGGTCGCCGGTGGTCGAGCATGGCAGATCCGAGACTAGCGGCAAAAAAAATGGGAGTTCTGGTAATAGTCTTGAGGTTGAAGATGACAGGGATAAAGAAGAATAAATCATGAATAAAAAAGGTACAAAGTGGGAATAGTAGGGATAACTAGAATAGGCAGAATAAGAAAATTACAAAAATAAATAAAAAATAAAATCTCGGATAAAGAAAAACCTGGATGGGTTTTGATATCTCCATCACCCACTCTTGGGTTGTTTTAGTTGGGCAACAAATTGAATACCTTTATACAGGCCATTGAAAGGGCCATTGAGGCTCTGACCAACCACAACTTGATCACTTGGAGTCATGGGCACTGAGCATCTCTTGAGCTCTGACCAATTAGAGGTAGGAGCCATTGGCATTTGTATGCCTTTATATGGGCCATTGAAAGGGTTTTTGAGGCTCTGACTAACTGTGACTCGATCACTTGGAGACATAGACACTGAGCACCTTTTGGGCTTTGATCGATCAATGCCTTTTGGGCTTTGACCTATCATAGGTCGATCACTTGGTGCCATGGACATTTGAATGCCATTATATGGGCTATTGAAAGGACTATTGAGGCTCTGACCGATCGTGACTTGATTACTTGGAGCCATGGGTGCTAAGCATCTCTTGGGCTTTGACCAATGGCAAGTTGATCACTTGAAGCCATGGATGTTTGAACACCTTTATACAGGTTATTGAAAGTGCCATTGAGGCTCTGACTAACCATGACTTATCACTTGGAGCCATGGGCACTAAGCACCTCTTGGGCTTTGACCGATTGTAGGTCAATCACTTGGTACCATGAATATTTGAACACCTTTATAAGGACTATTGAAAGGTCCATTAAGGCTTTGACTGACCGTGATTAGATCACTTAGAGCCATGGGTGCTGGGCTCTGACCGATCATAGGTCGATCACTTGGAGCTGTGAACATTTGAATACCTTTATACAGGCTATTAAAAGGGCCATGGAGTCTCTAACCGACTATAACTCGATCATTAGTGCCATGGGTGTTGTGCACCTGTTGGGCTCTAACCAATCATAGGTCAATCACTTAGAGCCATGGGCATTTATCCTATGTGTGCCCTGGTGCATGACTCATCCAATGGATGCCTCGAGATTCCTAATCCTTGGGAATGTCCTATGACTGGGGAATGCCATTTGTCGCATGATTTAATTTCCAATGAGACTTGTCTTCGATCAAGGGGATCTTCCAGGTGCCATTCTTGGAGGGATGGGACTTCATACAGGCATTCATTATTTCCTCTTCCTAGAGCCTGTCCAATTCTCAAGAGGATGACATCTGACCCATGCCAATTGGGTAGGTGGGCGACTAAATACCTCTTGGATTCATTATAAGAGGCAAGGGAGTGATAGGCATCTATAACATCTCTTCATCACCTAAAATACTAGGAATGCTACCACCTTGGACTTCCGGTGGATGTACATTCATTACGAGGTTTTCCTTTTTGACATAAGGGTTTTTTCCAAAGGTTACCTCATGCACAGGGCAACCTACACCCACCTTGGGATGGAGGGCATCGAGAATGGATGGCAGCACCATTGTGCCTCTCCTGTTACAGTCGATTGGTGGACTTAATGATCGATGCTCCAACTGCAGGAGTGTAATTACAGTAGGTTGGAGGACTTAGTGCAAGAATGAGGGCTCAGGTTGCCCACCTCATCATCCAAACCTTCCTCATGGGATACCCATACCTAAATATAAAGGTAGATGGAAAGCCCACATCTCAGGTTGTAGGCAGGAGTACTAACCTGAGCACAGATTAGGGATACTTTTTTAATTTCCTGGTCGGCATTCTTGGCTCACTGGTAGCTTCATCCACTTGTCAATGGGCTACTTTGCTAAGTGCTGCCTCCCCATCGAAGTCACTATGAGAAGGGGGTGCAAGGTGCCTTTATGCCGCACATACTAGCAATCCTGCTACCAATCAAGCTATGCCTATCCACTTCCAAAGGATAGGGGGCTTCCTCCTAGCTTTATAGAGGAGCTTGGGAGTGCTGGAGTCCTCCAGTTTCAATGAGCATTACTATCATCTTTCCTATACTTTAGATATTTAGGAAAAAGTGTCATTAATTAAAAGGCTCTAAATATGTGTAATCTAACTGCAGGGTTATGAATGCATGTAATCCAATTATATCAATAAAAAATGGAAAATTCTTTATGGTTTTATGCTTATGTTTGTGTTTTTTGGTTGCACTTCAAATCTAAGTGGGTGTATTTCAGGTTCAATGCTTTGATAGCTTTGACTAATCAGTGCATTCCTGACCATGGTGCGCTCTCGACTATTATATTCATCCGAACTCTTGAGCCATTGATTGGAATTGCACACCCATGAAATTCCCAAGTTTCTCGATCAAGGATTCATTTGAAGAATGGTTTTGATTGAAAGACTTGCCCAAGTGCAAGATCATAAGTAGAGAATCTCTTGGCTACTAGGTTTTAGACTACCTGATGTGAGATCCTAGCCTAATGTGTGCTTGGTCTCCCAATCAAATCTCACCTAATGAACCTGTTGCCCAGTGTAACAACCCAAGAGGGGGGGTGAATTGGGTTTTTTAAATTTTAAACAAGTATATGCTAAACTAATGTGTTTGTGAAACAAAGTGAATGTGCTGAATATAATCTAGATGTTGTGCTTTTAAAGAATAAGCAGCAATGCAAGAGAAAGTAATGAGAAGATAAAGCACACACACAAACACAAGAAATTTATAATGGTTCAGTGTACACCAAGCACCTACATCCACTCCCCAAGCTATCCCTTGGAAATTCTACTATAATCACCAAGATTACAGCCAACTTATTTTTCGATCTCACAAGTTAAAACCCCTCGTTGGTTTTATCACTTAGGCTTACCAACAATCTTTCCCTCAAGCCAACCCTAGGCTTGGAATCCAATTCACGGCTTGGAAGGGCCTAACCCTAGTTTCAATAGCCTTGAAACTAGTTACAACAATTAAAACCAAAGTACAGATTTGAGCATAAGAATAAAACTCTTAATTGAGGAGAAATAAAGTCAATGAAGCTCTTCTTGAATGCTTGAGTTGTCTTCTTCTTCTTGGAAACTTTCAATGAACACTTTTGGATATTGATTTGAAGGCTTAACAGCAATAATGAAGACTTTTTCAGGTGAAATCTTCTTTATGGCTCATTCTTGTCTTTTTAATAGCTTTCTCAAAAGATAGAATTTGTCTCTTATATTTTTACTTTCCCTCTTATATCTTCAATGAGTTTGGTGAGTGATAAATACTCCAAAAATCTCTAAAAAACCATTTATGACCATTAGAGTGGAGAATCTAGCCGTTTTAGACTGTTTGAGCCACTTCTAAACTTCTAAAAATATAGCCATTACTGTTGTCAAACCTGTGAGTCGACCTGTGAGTCGATACTTAGGTCGCCACTTGAGTCTTTATGAGTCAACACTTAGATCGACACCAGGTGTAATTCTTGAAAAAATAAGGTTCTGCTTTACTTGTGGTCTCAGGCTATGAGTCGACCTGCAACTCGACACTTGAACTTATGAGTCGACACTTGAGTAAGCACTTGATAAAAGAAATCTCAAAATGGCACCGTTCTATAACTTTCTTATCTCAGGCCATGAGTTGATCTGTGAGTCGACACTTGAATCTTGTGAGTCGATACTTGAGTCGACACATGGGTCTACACTTCACTGAAGTCCAAAAACCATGTTCTATCCATTTTTGTTTCAAGCCTTGAGTCGATCTGTGAGTCGATACTTGGATTTGTGAGTCGACACTTGAGTTGACACTTGGCATGCCAGCTATGTTTTTGCGTGCCAGTTGTTAAGAAGTGTCGACGCTTGAGACTTCATGAGTTGACACTTGGTTTGTGCCAATTCCAAAACTTTGTGCCAAGCTCCAAAACTTTAAAATTTGTCCAATAAACTTTCAGTTTCTTCTTCATAATATCCAAAGTGATCAATTTCTTGGCTTTCCAAGGTGAGAAGACTTCTAAAACTTTGAAACTCATCTTGCATTAATGTCAATAACTTTGATGCTTTTGTATAGAAAATTTGATGTAGCTGTGACCTAGAATTCACAACTCCAATTGAAATATTAGTACAAAACATATACTCAACATTTTGTTAATCATCAAAATCAAGGGCTAAAGCTAATAATCTTCCCCTTATTGATGATGACAAAACTTTGAGTATTTAAGCATTTGAACACAAATTTGGCTATTATATTAAGCATATATTCAAAAGATATTGTAAATTGAACAATTCATCATCACACAAACTTCACAATTATCATCAAGCAATGTTCATAATGACATTTAGATGAAGATGTATTATCTCTTTAGTTCATTCAACAATATTTGATGTGTAAACAACGAAAGATTTTCTCATTTTCTCCCCCTATCTTAAGTAGATTGTGAATTGTTGAAAATTTTGGGTTGTTGCTTATATAGTCAATCTTATCTTATCTTACTCTCCCTTTTTGGCATCATTAAAAATTAAGAGGAGTTTCTTCCCCTTAATTAGTGTGTTTGCAAAACAGAATGTTAATAAGACAAAAAAGATGAGTAATAATAGGAAACATAACTTTCATATATGCAAAGTTTCAGTACAATAAGAAAATCTCATACATAAACTTAAAACATACAACATAGATAGTACATAAAATGCAAACATAGCATCTATGAGGCTACTCCTTATCAGATGGAAACTCTAGAACTATAGGAGCTATAATCCTAGATGCTGAAGGTCTAGGAGTCTTATAGGTTAGGCTTCTAGTCCTAAGAGATGGACCAGAGCGGGCTACAGTCCTAGAAGTCCTAGTGGCACGAGTCCCAAGAGTCTGCTGGTGTCACAAAAGGGAAATCAGTGGCACACTAATCATCCAGAGCAGGACCTAAAGCCTGAGCGAAGCATCTGCAAAAATAACTAGAGGCTGATCCTCATGAACTGTGTCACCACCAACTGACGGATCATCACTAGCACCACCACTGCCATCATCATCGTCATCATCTGAACCATCATCAACTGGGGGAGGAGGAGGTGGAACTAAGGGTCTAAGTGCAACAGGAGAAGGCAATAGGGATCTCAACAAATCTCTAATCTCAGCAAACCCTACCTCCATAGTCTATCTGATAGATATGAGCTGCTTATCAGTTGAGCTCTAAGTCCATGCAGCTCAATCTGCAATCTGCTGGTCCTGATTGATACACTCATAATATCCTCATGGACAGTAGTGATCTGCTCCCTCAATCTATCCTCAAAAGTAGAATCTATCACTGAAGTATGCTGAGGAGCTAGAGCAGATGGAGGTGTAATAGGCTTTGACTCTAATGCGGCAACTGGAGTTGGTTTGAAAGGGGTCATCTGTGGAAAAGGTGCTGAAGGCCCCATCTCTACTACCCTAATCTCATCCTCCTCATCAAGCACCTGGGCTAACTCCCTCCTAGTCCATCTCCTGCTACCTTTCTAAAACCCATCCGGTGCAATAATTTCTCCCCATAAGTATCTGTATGAAGAATCTCTTTGCAGGCCTCACCCTCCAAGGGAATACCATAAGCTCTAAAGATACGGGTCAGACTCATTCCATATGGCAAACAGAGTCTCCTCTAGGTGGCTATCTCACCCATCTGGTGAACCATCAATGCAGGTAGGTTGATGGCCATCCTCTGAGTCCGAGTAACCATTAACACTAGCTCCCGCTCTGTAATGAAGTCAAACCTGCCTATCTGTGGAAGCAAAATCCATGCAATGATGTGATGCAGCAACCTCATTTCCATGGATAGCTGACTAGCTGAGATAGTGGATACTCCTCTAACATCGTCTTGCTCTAGGATACTATTGGGTTACCTAGGCCGAGCATAGTGGAAGACTAGGTTTCAAAATTTTCATTTTCGGAACCCTAACCGACCGAAACCCTAAACCCTAGGACCACTTGTGCATAATAATCAGTAAATCAAGACTTTAGGATAATAGAAGAATACCTGGAATGTTAATTCCTTCTTCTTTCCACTAGGCACATAAGTGCATGCCCTCCAGAGGTGATCCACATAGGAATTGAACCTAGGAACCACTCCTTAGTAGGTTTCTTAAACCATTGGGACTCTTATGAAGGCCCTTTTCTTCCTTCAGTGGCCTCTCCTTCCTTGCTTAGCCCTTGCCCTCCAGTAAAGTACTCTAAGCCCTCTCCAAAATTTCTCTTCTCTCTCTCTATCACTTCATAATTCTTTTCCTAAACCCTAGTCTTAAATAGAAGACTTGTCTTAAAGGAAGACCTATGTCCCAACAAGGGAAATAAGAGACTAGTTGGATAGAGTGTAAGAATGTAAGAAAGAAGGAGAATTATGTTCCATCAGAATAAGCACCGATGGCCTTTTATAAGAGATGGGGGGGTGCTTGATAAGGCTCTTCATCAACCTTTGATAAGCTATTCAAAAGATCAAATAAGACTCTTCACAAAGGAGTCTTATGAGTGAAAAGTCAACAATTTTCATGCACCAAAAGCCTTATACAAGTCCCTTCATTTTTTTCATCCGACTTCTCCACTTGCCACTTGGAAATTACCAGTTGTAAGAAGGCCAAGGGACGTGGCTTTTCAATGAGAAATACCAGTGATTGAAATAGGCTTAAAGCAGAAGGGCTCTGCTTCTTGTTTTTGCGCCAAATGAAGAGTCGCAACTCTTCATTTGCACCAACTCCCTTCCACCGAACTTCACATTTGTTGACCGGTCAATAGTCATTTACAAAGGCATGGAGATGAGAATGAAGTCCCTTGGACTTTATATGGCTTTGGCACTTAACAAGCAGAAGGACTCTTGGTTTTTTTGCGCACATTCAATTTGGTGCATACCATGAATTTGCTCCAAGAGTCCATTCATGTTATGACTCTTCATTTAAATAGGATAAAAGCTGATTAAATCTGGATAAAACTAAATAATTGCTACCCCACATTGGACTCCACCTAATCTAGGATTCTCATAAATTGGTTAACCCATTAAGCAACCTTTAGACCCAATTCAATTAGGTTAGGAGTTAGGTTAGCATACACATGCTAGTGTGTAATCTAGCTAACCAATTAGGATCCCATGACCCTAATAAAATTCTAATTGACTTTCTAGGTCAATTTCCTAATGTGTGTGACCCTTTGGGTTCCACATCTAGCCAGCAGTAGGTCTAGGTCCAAGCCAATTCGATCCAATCAAATTCAATTGATCTAATTAGGTCAAATTGAGCTAACCTAAGTTGCTAATTCGAACCAGCTTCTGAATTGACTCATGAATCCAATCGAATTGATCCATGAAAACCTACAATACATTATTGACATCTAGCAATGTATCATGTCTACCCAGAAGATGAGGAATTTGATGAAAAGTATCAAAATATCCTTTAGTGGAAAGTTATCATGCAATTCAATCCTTTGATCTCCCTTTATCCCGATTAAGTGATGGGCATAGATAAATGTCAAACCCTAGCACTTAAGCATTTTGAATCTCAATTCGATAATGAAGACTTGATCGATGATAGATTAGAAATCCTATCAAATCTCATCTTTCTTTAATCAAAGACTTCCTGAGTCATCATTTGAAAAGATCACATGGGATAACAACTCTCCTTTACTAGGAGCGATCGATTCCTTGTTGACCTACTCATTATCTTCATACACCATATCCAGAAACACCTCATACATGACATAATTGCTATGAATGAGTATTCACCAAAACATGGGTTCATGTGCACAAGAAACTATGGTAGTCACAGGTCTAAGGATTTTATGCATAACTCCCACTAAGAGAACATTCTTTTGACAAGTAAGTAAGACTTCCATTTGATGTTCTCTTATCGGATCAGTTTAGTGGACTCATAACCTAATGAACACCCACATTCTTGTATTAGTGTCTCTACACAAGTGGTTGTGAGACCAACCACCCTCTCCAACGAGCATATATAGGATGTGCTAGTCTTTCCGGATTCATCGATCTCCGAACCGATGGTCCATCGATTAGGAATGTTTCAAATTAGGGTTTATAGGAACTTAGGTCTCATTATTATGATTTCCATCATAACCCTAATTTCATTGCCCTAACCTATGGGGTTCATCATAATCTAATATAGATGCAGCAATATGATGAATCAAAATTATCTTTATTTAATTAAATAATGTCATACAAGAGTTGATAGATTACAATAATGCTCTTATAAAGATTGGATTTTAGGGCACTTTTCTTTCAATCTTTCACTTGCACTAAAGCCAATGGCCCTTGTATCTTATACCCATACAATCTAAGTGACAATCAAAATGCTGCTGAGGTAATGCTTTAATGAATGGGTCTGTAATGTTGTTCTTTGTTTCTACTTGTTCGATGACAACATCTTATCTTTCTATAATCTCTTGACAAGGTGGAAGCATCTTAGGATGTGCTTAGATTTATGATGAGACCTTGGTTCCTTAGCTTGTGCAACAGCTCCAATGTTATCACAATAAAGTGGCATCGGTTGTTATATAGCGGGAACCATGTCCAATTTCGTGATAAATTTTTTCATCCACACAGCTTCCTTTGTAGCTTCACTTGCAGCTATGTATTCTGCCTCAGTGACTGAGTCAACTACAGTTGACTGCTTTGTACTCTTCCAACTCACTGTGCAACCATATAGGGTGAAGACATACCATGATATGGATTTTTATCATCTGGATCTAATTGAAAACTAAAATCCGTATACCCTTCTAGTTTCAACTCTGATCCACCATATATAAGAAAAACATATTTAGTCCTTCTCAGGTACTTAAGAATGTTTTTCATAGCTTTTCAATGATCCTCACCTGGATCACTCTATAACAGGCTTACTATGCCCAAGGCATGAGCAACATCAGGTCTGATACATAGCATGGCATACATAATTGATCCTACAGTGAAGCATAAGGTATCAAACTCATCCTTTCTCTCTCCTTTGGTATCCTAGGAGACATTTTCTTGGAGAGATGTATGCCTTGACTCATAGGTAAGTAACCCCTCTTACTTCCACCCATGTTGAATCTCTTCAACACTAAGTCAATGTACCTAGATTGGGATAAGCCTAGCATCTTCTTAGACCTATCTCTATAGATCTTTATACCTAATATATGGGATGCCTCTCCCAAATCCTTCATGGAAAACTGCTTTGATAGCCAAGATTTGACCGATTGCAACATTGGAATATCATTCCCAATAATGAGTATGTCATCAACATACAAGACCAAGAAAGCAAGTGCACTCCCACTTGTCTTCTTGTACACACATGGCTCATCCACATTCTTGATAAAACCAAACTCCTTGATTGTTTCATCAAGGTGGATGTTCCAACTCCTTTAATCCATAAATGGATTTTCTAAGCTTACATACTTGGTTTGGTCTCCCACTTGAGACAAAACCCTCTGGCTGTGTCATATAGACTTCTTCCTCAAGATTTTCATTGAGGAATGCAGTCTTAACATCCATCTACCATATCTCATAATCATAGTATGCTGCTATAGCAAGCAATATCTGCATGGACTTGAGCATGGCTACTGGTGAAAAAATTTCATCATAGTCAATGCCATGTTTTTGTTTGAAATCTTTTGCCACCAGCCTGGCTTTGTAGGTCTCTACTTAACCATCTGCTCCAATCTTCTTCTTGAAGATCCATTTACACCCTATTGGGTTAATTCCTTTAGGTGGATCTATTAAAGTACAAACCTGGTTGGAATACATGAAGTCCATTTCAGATTTCATGGCATTTAGCCATTTTTCGAAGTCTTTATTCTCGACAGCTTCCGTATAGGTCACAGAATCATCATCCTGCATGATATTGGCTTCATTGTCATTCCCAATGACAAAGCCATATCAGAGAGGTGCAACCCGCACTTAACTTATGTTCAAAAACATTCCTAACATAAGCAAGGCAATCCCAAATCTTAAGATACTTAAGACTTGGACTTTTTCCTTTCCATAATTCATATGGTGTGCTCTTAACTACCTTTGATGGTACCCTGTTCAATAGGTAGCAATCTCTAGGGCATAACCCCAGAAAGATACTAGAAGATCTATGAGCACATCATGGAATGTCCCATATCTAACAAGGTATGATTCCTCCTTTCTGCTACACCATTTAGCTGTGGTGTATATGGAGGGGTCCATTCAGAGAGAATTCCTTTGTTTTTAAGATGATCGAGAAATTTACTAGACAAGTATTCATCGCCTCGATCAAACCAAAGGACTTTGATACTATGCCCAGTTTGTTTCTCAACTTCACTTTGATACTCTTTGAATTTTCAAAGGCTTCGAACTTGTGTTTCATAAGATACACATATCCGAATCTTGATAAATCATCAATAAAACTAATGAAATAAGAGTATCCTCCTCTGTCCTGGATTGTCATAGGACTACACACATCTGTGTGTACTTGTCCTAACAATTCAGTTGCCAATTCTCCATGTCTAGTGAATGGAGACTTGTTCATTTTATCCATGTGACAGGATTCACAAGCTCCTAATGATTCATGATCAAAAGGTTCAAAAAAATTTTCTTTGTACAACTTGTTTATCCTAGACTCACTGATATGACCCAAATGACAATGCCTGAGATAAGTGACATTTATATCTTCTCTCTTTCTTTTCTTGTCATCAACAAGCACTATTGTATCATTGAGTTCTAAAGTTAAAACACCATTGATAAAACAACCATGTCCAAATATTTTATTCGAATGAATAATAGAGCAGCCACTATTCTTTACACTTATTTCATATCCTTGTTGTAATAACAAGGGTATAGAAATAAAGTTTCTTACAACATTTGGGACATAGTAACAATCTTCTAACTTTAGTACATTACTCGAAGGTAATAATAGAAGATAGGTGCCCATAGCTTTAGCATTCATGGCTTCACCACTTACGCCATATAGCTCGAAGTCACCTTTCTTCAAGCTTCTAATTATGTGGAGTATCTGTAATGACTTACAGATATGAGATCCACATGCGGTATCCAATACCCATGAATTAGAAATGGAAGCACTCAATGATAAATTTGTTTGTATCATATACAAACCTTTAGATGCTCCTCCGGCTCTTGCTTCGCACTTGCAAGATATATCTTGTAATTTTTCTTCCAATGCCCGTGCTTGCTATAGTGGAAACAGGCTCTATCATTAACAGCCTTCTTTGCTTTCTACTTCTTCTGGATGCTCCTTTTAGGGTTGAACTCCTTTTCAAACCCTTCTTCATTGCCTGTTTCTTCTTTCCATCAACAAGAAGAAGATGAGCCTTATCTCCCTTAGAATGGCTCTCTGCTATCTTAAGCATGTTAAGCAACTCAGGCAAAGAAGTATTTAGTTTGTTCATATGATAATTTAGAACAAATTGAGAGAAGGAATCCGGGAGTGACTGCAGGATCAAGTCCTGGTTGAGTTCACCATCCATTACAAATCCTAATTGACCTAATCAGGTGATTAAGTCAATCATTTTCAAAACATGGGTTTGAACTGATGAACCCTCACTCATGCATGCACGGAACAACTACTTCGATATCTCATACTGAGTAGCCCTACTTTGCTCTCCATAAAGCTTATTTAGATTGAGCAATATGGACTGAGGTTCCATCTCTTCATGTTGCCTCTAAAGCTCATTGCTCATTGAGACCAAAATGATGCACTTGACAGTCATGATGTCATTTAGCCATATTCTATGTATGGCCCTTTCCTCCTTAGAAGCATCCTCTATGATCGGCTCTGGATCTGGAGAATCAAGAATATAAGAAAGCTTCTCCTAAGTTAATACTATCCTCAGGTTCCTCAACCAATCAACATAATTGGGATCGGTCAATTTGTTAGTATCTAAAATGCCTTACAGTGATAAACTTGAAGCCATAATACTTAAATCTACATGAATATAAAGAACAACTACAAGCAAATCACTTAATTTGACATCTATAACTAGATAAGGACTTTATATCTAATTATGTCTCTCACTATTTTATTCGAATACCATAACCCTTACCTATGGTAAGCAAGAAACCTTACCAGGTTTTTTTTGTGGGGTTAAGATCCCAATTCCTCAAGAATGCCTTGTGTTACACAACAAACACTCATGAGTTTAAGGATAGGAAAACCCCTTTCCAATTGCATCCCTTGCAATTCTCAACATAACACTTGCCTCTAAGACTCTTATAGCTTTATGTGTGCACAACAAATCATAATGTCTTAGTTTAGTCAGACCCTTCATTTCTATATAGCCATGATCGAATAATGTTGCCCTTGTGTTACACAACAAAGCAACATTGCTAATCATGCTATAAATCACTAAGTGCACCAAGACAAATTTTATATTCAATCCTAGAGTAGGCCTTGTGTTACATAACAAACCTACTATAGTTTTTTACATTAATTTGGCTTAGCATGAAGGAAGGCAATTTGTAGTGTGCTTAATCAATTAGCATTTCCAATTTTTGGTCTAGATATGACCAAATTGGCCAGGTAAGTGGAAGGGGTGAGGGGGTCCCACCGTTGCTTTCCTTAGATACCAATTGAATTGGTCAGGTTAGACAATGGAACAAATTAAAAACCTCATGCCCTTTACCTTCCCAGAATCACTTGCCTAGACACCAATTGCCTGATCATACCTCAATCGAATTTGCATCATGATTAACTTACACTATAACTAAATATGATTTTAATGAGGGCTTTGATGGTCTCATATACATCCTAATTAATTATGTTAACATGACATTTATTCCAACACACAAGCATATTAACCCTAATATGCATAACCATAGCATAATTAAAACAATACTCCATTCACCTCACTTGTTCATGGGATATGGCCCTAGCGGCACCCCTACATGCCATAGGAGACCCCATTGAATGGAAAGAGGGGGCCTTTAAACCCTACTTGGCTCCTATGACTGGACGGCCATGGTGACTAACCCAATCTGAAGCAATTACTAGGATATAACATATCACATATATATATTTGAACTAATCATGCATCAATTCATAACATAGTAAATAATCAACACCAAAGAGATTTCTAATTGTATGCATCAAGGTGGCTTTGATACCACTGTTGGGTTACCTAGGCCAGGCGCAGCAGAAGATTAGGTTTCAAATTTTCATTTTCGAAATCCTAACCGGCCGAAACCCTAAACCCTAGGACCACTTGTGCATAATAATCAATAAATCAAGATTTTAGGATAATAAAAGAATACTTGGTGTTGCTGCCAAGATCGCCATAGCCCATAGCTTCTATCGGCATTGGAGCATGCCTCCTTCACTGTCTCGCCATCCGGTGGTCCTGGATCTACAAAACAGGGGTTAGTGACCCGGGCCAGGGTTTCCGACGGGGGCACTCCAACGATCAAGTCAGTGACGATCCAGGGGAACAGATTCTCCTGGTCGAGCCCCTCTTAATGGACTCCACACTAGGAAGAGTGAGTAGTGTAGAGTGGGATGCAAGTGTGTTAGGGGAAGAGTGGGCTGGCTAGAGGGAGTCTCTGCGTGGCTCTTCCACCCGCCCTTGCTTGAGTTTTTCTTGTGGTGCTGTGCTCTCTGGTTGAGCTTGCACTTGTGTTAGTGTGCTATGGCTTGTGTCTCTCTCTTTTTCATGTAGTTGTTACCTCTGAGTTTTGTAGACTAGGTTACCGTTGGGCATTCATCTTGGGATCTCCACCGGGCTGTCAGGCATGTGCGGAGATGTCCCGAGGAGCCTTTCCCGATCTATGGTAAGGAAAACTATCATGTGCTCTGACATTCCCCTTGGTTGCCTCATTCCAGGAAACATGGTAGTATCTCGATTGGTAGGTCGCCACCCTTTCTGGGATAACCGGTGGCTGCAAGCGTTCAGTGCGGACTGGCAGGTTCTCAGTGCAGTCCCCGGGCAGCTCGCCGGTGTCCTGGGATGGCGATGCCCACGCCTAAGCTGGGGCTAAGTTGGAATGGCAGGGCTTGCTCTGACCTAGACGCCCCGAGCTCGCGAGGTCACCTCGATGGAGGAGGGCAGAGTATGGGCCCGGTCCAGAGGGCTCAGCCTCAAAGAGGCTCCACGTGGTGAAGGAGGGCTAAGATTGACTCCAACCACGGGGCACGATCTCCGAGGGTCTCGCTTTGGAGGGCAAAGTGCGGCTCCGGCATAGGCATCCCGAGCTCGCGAAGCCGACCTGGTGAAGGATGGAGCTCGGCTCGTTGTCCTGAGGGAGCTCAGCTCGGCGAAGGAGTCCGAGCAGGAGAATTGACATGGAGTCTGATGCGGCAGCTTCCTTTGACATGGCGCCTATCAGCTGCCCTATGTCAGTGATCTCACCACATCATTTGCCCCCACTCCAGAGGCTTGTTAGTGCACGGCGCTCAGGCCGAAGGGAGTAATTATGATGCCGACATGGAAAGGTGGAGAACTGGCACAATGATGGCCATGATTACTGGCGCTCCGTGAGATGGTCCTGCAGGCCAATGCGGAGGCACCACGTGGCCATGCCCGAGGAGCAGTTAATGTTGGCACATAATTCAAAGCAGTCGGATGCCCTTTTCATCGATGGGCAGCACGTGGCGTGAATCCGTTGGCGAAGGGGTCGTAACTTTATGGATGCATCGGGTCACTTCGAAATGAAAAGAGGTTTTTACCTAAAACATCTGCTCTTTTGAATTCTCTGTGCCCGCTGCGATATCCGAATCTTCTTCTTCCTCCCAGTTGCCTCAGATCTTCTAAGGAACTAGGTTAGTCCCCTCTTTCTTCCCCCTTCGTCAGAGTAGGGTCCCTCCTCCGGGTCTAGGGTTTCCTTCAAGTCAAGTCCGCTCTTTCGTCCTCTTTCTCGAGTCCTTTGCTTCTCTTGTTCTTGAGGATGTCCTGCTTTGGCTTGGACTTTTGCCCCTCCACTGATCAGGGTGAAGCTGGTCCTTCCGAGCAGAGGCTGGCATCTCCTTCTTCCTCCGGTGAGGAGGAGGATGCGACTCACTTTACGATTAGTAGGAGGCGTCCTCTTGGTCCGGTGCTCATCAGGGAGCCAGGGTCCGGTCTTTCTCTTCCTTCTCCTTCTTCTGTACCTGCTCCTGAGTCTGTCCGGTCCACAGGTCTTGGCGGGATCGCCTCAACGATCACCGTCGAGGAGCTAGGGACATCCGGGATGTCTATGGCATCTCGCATTCTGTCCAGCTTTTAATTCCTCGTCTGGGAGAACGGGTCACTTCCAGTGGCCCGGGCTGCATAGCTTTCTATGAGGAGACCTTTTCTAAGGGTCTCCACTTTTCCTTTCATCCATTCTTCATGTCTGTCCTGAATAACTATCGTTTGGTCCCTGCTCAATTAGTACCAAACACCATTAGGGTCATTTTGTTCTTTGTTGTACTTTGTTACCTACACGAGTTCATTGCCCACTTCTCTTTGTTCGGGGCTTTCTTTGCCTTGAAGTGCCTCCCGACTGAGGACGGGTCATGGTTCTTGTCTTCCCGCCCGAAGGGCATTAAGTTTGAGCTCCCCTCTTCCATAAAGGGATGGAAGAGTAAGTTCTTCTTCGCCATGGTTGAGGGGGTTGATTGGGTCTGGAGTGACCCAGACCAGTCCCCCAACAGGAACTCTTTGGTCGATGCAACTGACCGGGATGATTACGAGCAGCTTCGCACCGCCCAGGTCCCTCCTTTCGAGGTTCTGATATCAGAGCAGAACCTCTCTGATGCCGGGGTCGACCCAACGAATGGGTTGGGTGAGTTTGACTTGAACATTTCTTCTCCTTTTTTATTTGTGCTCCTTGCATTGTTTTCTGTGAATCTTGACAGTTATACGACTTGCATGCAGGTATGATCTTCATGGAGAGTGACCTTCTGGTGATCACCTGGAAGAGGCCACCAACCGGGCTGGTCGAGGAGCCTCCATCAAGGCGAGCTAGGGGCAAGAGCGCATCCGCAGCTCCTGCCACCACGGCCAACCCGAGTTCTGCTGCTCTGGTCAGTCAGAGTTTAGGGGTGACCCGAGCTGCCCCTGCACCAATGGAGAGGGTAGTATCCATGGCACCAGGGCCAGTCCAGTGGGTGGCCCAGAAGATCCCAAAGCGGCTCGATCGTAAGGGGGCAGCCCCCATCGCGGAGCCCGAGGTAGTAGCCCGGGCAAGGGCTGCAGCTGCTACCACTGCATCCCCCAGTCCTCCGAGTCCATCTGTGATCGATAACAGGATGAGGAGGTTCGAGCCAGGACTGAGGCTGCGACTGATGCACCACCTGCACGGGTACCAGTTCCTCAACCTATCCCTGGGGGCCCTGTAATTAGTGGGGCAAGGTCGCCTACTCTAGGAGAGAGTAGGAGGGAGGAGGCGCGACGTCGACTCCCTTTCAAGATGGGGCCGGAGAGTTCTTTCCTCCGTAGCCCCGCACTGGCCGAGCGCATGATGGATTTTTTAATCTAGACATGCGACCGGCAGGAGATGGCCAGGCTGTGGCTGAACGACATCCTCAGCATCATCTTCCCCCAGCTTTACTCGGTGAGTGATCCCATTTTTTTTTTGCTGACCTTTTTCCATGATGCAGATCGGTGCCAAGGCTCTCTTCTTCAGGGGCTGCTGTCGAAACTGAGAGTGCATTGAACAGTAGTAGGCAGTTGAGATTGAGTCACTGAAGGCCGACCTGAAGGAGAAGGTCGGGGTGAGTGGAGTGCTCGAGCAGAAGGTCAAGGACCTGGAGAAGCAGCTTGCCGATTCTGAGGGACGAGTGAAGAACCTCCTGGAATGTCTTGACCTGGAGTGGAGCCGCTTGAGGAAGAGCGCTGATGAGCTCTCCCTCATTGAGAAGAAGTTGGGATGGGATCGGCACAAGGAAGCCGCCCAGTCTGCCAGGCTGAGCTGGCGACAGGGAGAGAGAAGTTGGTCGCGGCTGAGGGGGCGATAGAGGTGGCAGCCAAGTCAACGGAGGCGGCCAGGATGGAGGCTGCTGAGGCGAGGAAGGAGGCCGTGAAGGCCAGAAAGGATGCTGAGGAGGTCATCACCAGGTACAAGGCCTCGAAAGAGCTCATCATCGAGATCCATCAAACAGTGTTGGACTCCTTCTTCAAAGGCTTTATGTACCTACGCGGCCATGTCGAGGTGTTCATTCCTGATGAGGAAGCTGGCCAGGAGACAGTCGCTGAGGAAGCTGTGACCTTCGAGCCTTCACCGCCATCCGAGGTCGAAACTGGACCACCCGAAGCCGAAGTCGTTCAGTCGAAGGTTCCTGCGAATGGGGCCTCTCAACCCCACAACCCAGCTGGGGGTTCAGCTAGGGTAGAGTAGCTTTCCTTTTTGTTTTTTTTTTGTACTCAGTTGGGGTCACCTGGCATGTCAGGGACCCAAAGGATGGCATCTGTAATTAACTTCTGTTAATGAAATGAAAGCTTTGTTGTTACTTGTTCATTGCCTGACATTTCCCTCTTATTCTCCTTCTTTCCTTCCCCTCTCTCTCTTTTCCTTCTTCTTCTATCTCTTTTTTTTTTTTTTGAGATGAGTGGGGAGATCAGAGAGGAGGTTCTCATGGCTTGAATGCCTTGAAGCTAGACTCGAGGCTTTCTTGGTCGAAGAGCTGGTCCCTGGTCCAAGGGTTGCCTGAGGGCTGGGCTCAGGTCTTTGGTGCCTTGGAGCTAGGCTTGAGGCCTTCTTGGCTGAAGAGCTAGGCCCCGGTCCAAGGATTGCTTGAGGGCTGGGCTCAGGTCTTTTTTGCCTTGGAGCTAGGCTCGAAGGCATTGATGATTGAGAGCAGCTTGGCTCGAAAGTCCCTTGGCCAAAGATCTGGACTCCAGTCTTGGGTTGCCTGAGAGCTGGGCTCAGGTTTTGGTGCCTCAGAGCTGGGCTTGAAGGTGTTGATGATTGAGAGCAGCTTGGCTCAAAGGACCCTTGGCCAGAGATATGGGCTCTGATCTTGGGTTGCTTGAGAGCTGGGCTTAGGTCTTGGCACCTCAGAGCTAGGCTCGAAGGCATTGATGATTGAGAGTAGCTTGGCTCGAAGGTCCCTTGGCCGGAGAACTGGGCTCCGATCTTGGGTTGCCTAAGAGCTGGGCTCAGGTCTTGGCACCTCGGAGCTGGGCACAAAGGCGTTGATGATTGAGAGCAGCTTGGCTTGAAGGTCCCTTGGCCGGAGATCTGGGCTCCGATCTTGGGTTGCCTGAGAGCTAGGCTCAAGTTTTGGCACCTCGGAGCTGGGCTCGAAGGTGTTGATGATTGAGAGCAGCTTGGCTCGAAGGTCCCTTGGCTAGAGATCTGGGCTCAGGTCTTGGGTTGCCTGAGAGCTGGGCTCAGATTTTGGTGCCTCAAAGCTGGGCTCGAAGGTGTTGATGATTGAGAGTAGCTTGGCTCAAAGGTCCCTTGGCCAGAGATCTGGGCCCCGGTCTTGGGTTGCCTGAGAACTAGCTCAAGTCTGGCACCTCAGAGCTGGGCTCGAAGGCATTGATGATTGAGAGCAGCTTGGCTCGAAGGTCCCTTAGCCAGAGATCTGAGCTCCGGTCTTGCGTTTCTTGAGAGCTGGGCTCAGGTTTTGGCACCTCGGAGCTGGGCTCGAAGGCATTGAGGAGGTTTTCCTACAAGACAGATAGATACTTGCACAAGGAAAAAACCATTATCATTATTATTGATGGGAAACCTTACATTATTGATAGTATCTCCGCAAGTTGTAGGCATTCCATGTATGAGGGAACCTGACACCGTCGAGATCTTTGAGGTATTAGGCCCCTTGTGAGAGAGCCTCAGCCACCTTGTAGGGACCTTCCCAGTTCGGTGAGAGCTTGCCGCACTCCCAAGGTTGAGATGCCTCTGTCCAGCGTAGCACCAAGTCTCCGGGTTTGAAAGCTTTTGGCCTGACCCGGGTGTTGTAGTACCGAGCTACTCATTGTCGGTATGCCGCCATTTATAGCCGGGCCTTATCCCTTGCTTCTTCAAGGAGATCCAGGTTGAGCAAGAGGTGTGCCGAGTTCCGCACCTTGTCATATTGCTGCACTCATAGCGTGGGCACGTCGAGCTCGACAGGGATGATCGCCTTGGCACCAAAAATAAGGTTGAAGGGCATCTCGTTGGTCGCTATTCTCAGTGTTGTATGGAAGGCCCATAGAACACTCGGGAGTTCTTCTACCCACCTGCCTTTAGCTTGGTCCAGCCTGGTCCTGAGTCCTTGGAGGATGGTCCAGTTGGTCATCTCAGTTTCCCCATTTGTTTGAGGGTGAGCCACCGAGGTAAATCGATGTTGGATGCCGTGTTCGGCGCAGAACCCTTTGAACTCCTGATTGTCGAACTGTCGCCCGTTGTCAGTGACGATACAACGGGAGAGTCCAAAGCAGCAAATAATTGACTTCCAAAAGAACTAATGGACATTGACTTTCTCGATCTGAGCGCTCTACTTCGACCCACTTGGTGAAGTAGTCGATCGCCATCAGTAAGAATCTTCGCTGCCCTGGTGTAGGAAGAAACAGTCCCAAGACGTCCATTCCCCACTGGAGAAAATGCCAAAGGGCTGAGAGTTGGAAAATCGGCGCCGCCGGCTGGCGCTGTATATTCGCGTGGTGCTAGCACCTGTCGCACCTTTTAACAAAGTCGGTGGCATCCTCCCTCATGGTCTCCCAGAAGTATCCCTGGCGAAGGGCTTTATAAGCCAGTGTTCTCCCTCCCACATGGTTCCTGCAGAGGCATTCATGTATCTCTTGGAGCACAAAGGTTGCCTCTGCAGGCCTGAGGCACCTCAGGAGCGAATAGGAGTAGGATCGGCGATAGAGCTGGCCCTCCATCAGAATGAATCGGGAGGCCTTCTTCTTGACGAGGGCTGCTTCTACGCAGTCCTCCAGTAGGGAGCCATCGATAATGTACCTGATGTACTTGTCCATCCAGCTCGTCTCGGGGGTGACTTGATGCACCTCCTCTAAGCTTTCATAGCTGGGACTTTCGAGGTACTCGATGTAGGCGCATCCCAGTGATGAGTCTGGCATGGTCGCGACCCTAGACAGTGCATCACGCGTGCATTCTCCCCACGGGGGATGTGGAAGATGCTGAAGCATCAGAAACCTGTCATATTCGCACGAACCTGCTCTAGGTACTTCATCATCTGGGCATCCCTGGCTTCATACTCTCCGGAGACTTGTCCGGCAACTAGCTGGGAGTCGGTGAAGACTTTTAGATTCTGTACACCCAGCTCACGGGAGACTCTTAGACCCGTGAGGAGTGCCTTATACTCCGCCTGGTTGTTTATTGCAGCGAATTTGAAGTGGAGGGCACACTCCGTCACAACCCCATCGCTGTTGGTGAGGATGAGACCCGCTCCACTCTCGCCAAAATTGGATGCTCCATCCACGTGGAGGATCTAAGGTTCTTCTCCTGGTCCGGGCTCCGTCATTGTCTGCTCTGGCTCCTCAGTGAACCCGGTGCACTCGACCACGAAGTCAACTAGGACTTGTGCCTTCTGTGAGGACCTCAGTCGATACACTATGTCGAACTCGCTGAGCAGTAGGGACCACTTGGCCAATCTCCCAGAAGTCTCGGGTTGATTGAGTATGGTCCTTAGTGGCTGGTCCATCATAACCACTATTGGGTGTGCTTAGAAGTAGGGCCTGAGGCGCTTAGCAGACATTATTAGTGCAAAAATGAGTTTCTCAAAGCGAGTATACCTGATCTCCGCATCACGGAGGATTTTGGTATAGTATACCAGCTTTTGAGATTTGTCCTCATCTGTGCGGGCGAGAACCGAGCTGACAGCTCCTGGTGTAACCGCCAGATAAAGCAGGAGCTCCTCCCCCTTCTCTAGCCTAGAGAGCAATGGGGAAGAGGCGAGGAATTTCTTCAGCTCCTCGAAGGCTGTTCTGCACTTCTCCATTCAGGTGAAGTCATGCATCTTGCACAGCACCTTGAAGAATGGAAGGCAACGGTCGGCCGACCTCGAGATGAATCTGTTGAGGGCGGCGATACGCCCTGTCAGGCGCTGGACCTGCTTCTTGGAGGTTGGGTGCTCCATGTCGATGATTGCCTGAACCTTTTCTAGGTTTGCTTCGATGCCTCTCTAGGTGACCATAAAGTTGAGGAACTTCCCTGTCGCCACTCCAAAAGTGCACTTCACCAGATTCAGCTTCATCTGATGTTGCTGCAGGTTATGGAAGGATTCGACGAGGTCAGCGATATGGCTGGAGCTCGGCTTGCTCATAATGTGCATGTCATCCACATATACTTGCATATTCCGGCCAATTTGGTCCTTGAAGACCTTATTGACTAGATGTTGGTATGTAGCTCCTGCATTCTTCAGACCGAAGGGCATCATCCTGTAGCAGTACTCCCCTAGTCGGTGATGAAGGCGGTGTGCTCCTTGTCTTCTGGGTGCATACGGATCTGGTTGTATCCAGAGAATGCATCCATGAAGAAGAGCAGCTTGTGGCCAGAGGTGGCGTCCACCAGCTGGTCGATCTTCGGTAGAGGGAAGTTATCCTTCGAGCAAGCTATGTTGAGGTCGGTGTAGTTTACACAGATCCTCCACTTGCCATTGTTCTTCCTTACCATTACTACATTCGCCAGCCAGCTCGGATATTGGACCTCTTGAACGAAACTAGCAGCTAGGAGTTTGTCAACTTCCTCCTTGATAGTTGCCTGCCTCTCCGGGATGAAGCTTCTCTTCTTCTACTGAACTGGCCTGTGCTTTGGGTCAACACTCAATTTGTGAGTAATGATGTCAGGAGGAATACCTAGCATGTCCACCACTATCCAGGCGAACACATCCGTGCTCGCCTGCAGAAACTCCAGTAATTGGGCCCTCTCCTCCTTGAGTAGCTGGGCTCCAATTTGCACCATCTTCGTGGGATCATCTTCGAGTGGATAAGAGAGTAGATGCTCGACCGGGCCTCCCCTGGGGTCTTGGGCCCTCTGGTCGAGATCATCTACCTTGGGGTCGTCCTCGAGGACCTTGGCCCCAGGGAGGGTTTGGAAGCAATGCTGCACCAGCTAAGGTGCTCCCCTCATTTTCCCGACACCGTAGGGAGTGGGGAACTGTACAAGTAGCCTCTTAGTGGAGACAACGGCGTCGAGCAAGTTGAGCCCGGGTCAGCCCAAGATCACGTTGTAGGTGGAAGGAAGCCTGACAACCGTGAAGGTCATCATAACGGTGCTTTACCGAGGTGGGGTCCCGGTGGTGACCGGGAGAGTGATCTCTCCCTCTATCCTTATGGAATCACCCGTGAAACCAACAAGGGATGCATGCACGGGTTTCAGTTGATCGGGGGAAAGGTTCATCATGGAGAAAGCATCATAAAAAAGCACATCTGTGGAGCTTCCACTATCAACCATGATGCATTTTACAGGATGCCTCGCGATCGTCATCTCAACGACCACGGCATCATTATTTACATTTAACCCCCCATCTTCTCCTTCTCTCATAAAGGGGAGTACATTCTCAAGACCCCTTGACCCCAGGCCCTTTTGGGTTCGCGTGCAGCTCCCTAGGAGATCATGCCCACCGGCTTCTTGGTAAGGCGGTTGTCGATAGCTAGAGCAGGCAGGAGAGCGACGAGCGCTTGGGATTCCACCTGAGGTCTGCCCTCCACGAATCTTTTGAGTAGCCCCTCTTGATGAGTTCTTCAATTTCTCACTTGAGGTTGCAGCATTCCTCGGTGTCGTGGCCATGGCGTGGTGAAAGCGACAATACTTCATTTTATCACGATCGGTGGAGGACTTCATCGGAGGCAGGCATCTCAGGTAGTCCTCGCCTTCGATTTCCATGAAAATTTTTGCCCTCGAGGCGAGGAGGGGGGTATAACTCTCCTTAGGAATGGGAGCCTCTTTCAGTGTTGGCCGGTCCCTACGAGAGTTTGGAGCCTGGGGTGCTGGCTTCCGAGTTCCGGGCATCTCGGTGGGGGCCGGCTTCTTTAGTGGCTTCCCATCGAGCTCTCGCCTCATGCGATCCGCCTCCTCAGTGCGGATGTATTTTTAGGCTCGGAGGATGAGCTCGGAGGATGAGCTCGGAATAAGTCTTGGGGGGCTTCTTATCCAGCGAGTAGGTCAGGCGGGAGGTCCTAAGCCCTCGCTTCAGTGCTAGCATGGCAACTGGCTCATCAAGGTTGTAAATCTCCAACGCGACAGCCTTGAAGCGGGCCACGTAGTCATGCAGGGGCTTGTGGTCCTACTGCCAGATGGAGAAGAGACTATCTACCTCTCGTGGCAACTTTTGACAAGCGTCGAAGTGGGCCACGAACTTCTGCCCTAGCTAGGTGAAAGAGTTGATGCACTCTAGCTCCAAATGGGTGAACCACACCCAAGCTGCCTTCCAGAGAGTAGCAGGAAAGGCGATGCAAAGGAGAGTGTCGGTGGCCCCCTGGACCCTCATGAGGGTCTGGTAGCTTTCTAGGTGGTCCAGGGGTCGGTGGTTCCATCGTAAGGATCCACCTGCTGCATACGGAACCGACTCGAAATCGGCTCCTCTTAGATTTCTTGGGAGAAAGGGGGACGGGCATCGTAGCCCGCTGGCTCGCTAGTTGAGCCTGGTAGGTTGGAAAATCGATGGGATAGCTCCGCCAACTTACGGTCATGCTCCTCCAGGCGCTTCTCCGTCGCGCACCTGATGGCTTCATCAGTGGACCCCTCCATCGAAGGAGACGGAGAAGGTGACATGGGTGCATGACACCCGTGGTGGGGGGTCTTGCTTTTTCTACCTCGGTGGGGCTTGGATGCTGCCCGCCCGAGGTTTGGTGAGTGGCTCTCCCTATCGGCAGACCCAGCTCGTTGTCTTTTTGTTAAAGTTTGATGGCTATCCCGGTTGTCAGTGATGGCCCGTGGCTGCGAAGGCCTTCAGTAAAAGGAACGCAAGCTATTGTAGGGGGCCGCGGCATGAGCCGCGGGAGTCCTTGGCTGCTAGTGGGAGGCCAAGGACAGGTGCTGATGCTGGAGCTGGCACACTACTATGGCAAGGATCTGCATTTGCTGGGCGAGTGCGGCCAACTGAGACTCTGTCGAAGGTGGTTGAACTGGAGTGGATGGCCCCGCCTCTGGGTTGTGTGGGTTCCCTCGGGACGGGGAGTCCCCTGCACGGCTAGCGGAGGCCTCTCGCGCCCGTGTCATCACCATCCTTCCGTGGAACTTACTTGTAGAAGAGAAAGAAGGGGGGGCTTGAACTAGATCAAGGATTGTTCACGGGGACACCCGCTTTCCTGGCGCGCCAATCTGTTGCCGCCAAGATCGCCGTGGCCCATAGCTGCTATCGGCGTCGGAGCATGCCTCCTTTACTGTCTCACCGTCCGGTGATCTTGAACCTGCAAAATAGGGGTTAGTGACCTGGGCCAGGGTTTCCAGTGAGGGCACTCCGATGATCAAGTCAGTGATAATCCAGGGGAATAGATCCTCCTGGTCGAGCCTCTCTTGATGGACTCCACACTAAGATGAGTGAGTAGTGTGAGAGTGGGATGCAATTGTGTCGGGAAAAGAGTGGCCTAGCTAAAGGGTGTCTCTACATGGCTCTTCCGCCCGCCCTTGCTTGAGTTTTTCTTGTGGTGCTGTGCTCTCTAGTTGAGCTTACACTTGTGTTAGTGTGCTATGGCTTGTGTCTCTCTCTTTTTCTTGTAGTTGTTGCCTCTGAGTTTTGTAGACTAGGTTACCATTGGGCATTCATCTTGGGATCTCCACCGGGCTATCAGGCATGTGCGGCGGTGTCCCGAGGAGCCTTTCCCGATCCGTGATAAGGAAAACTGTCATGTGCTCTGACATTCCCCTTGGTCGCCTCATTCTAGGAAACCTGGCAGTACCTCGATTGGTGGGTCACCACCCTTTCTAGTGTAACCAGCGGCTGTAGGTGGTGAATGCGGTCTGGCAGGTGTCTCACTGCAGTCCCCGGGCAACTCGCCAGTGTCCTGGGATGGCGGTGCCCGTGCCTGAGCTGGGACTGAGTTGGAATGGCAGGGCTCGCTCCGACCTAGACGCCCCGAGCTCGCGGGGTCGCCTCGGTGGAGGAGGGTATAGTGCGGGCCCGGTCTAGAGGGCTCAGCCTTGAAGAGGCTCCACGTGGCGGAGGAGGGCTGAGCTCAACTCTGACCATGGGGCACGATCTCCGAGGGTCTCTCTCTGGAGGGCAGAGCACGGGCCCAATCCAGAGGGTTCAGCCTCGAAGAGGCTCCGCATGGCAGAGGAGGGCTGAGCTCGACTCCGACCATGGGGCACGATCTTCGAGGGTCTCGCTCTGGAAAGCAGAGCGCGGGCCCGATCCAGAGGGCTCAGCCTCGAAGAGGCTCCACGTGGTGGAGGAGGGTTGAGCTCAACTCCGACCACGGGGCACGATCTCCGAGGGTCTCACTTTGGAGGGCAGAGTGCGGCTCTGGCCTAGGCATCCCGAGCTCACGAGGCCAACCTGGCGAAGGACGGAGCTCGGCTCGTTGTCTTGAGGGAGCTCGGCTCAGCGAAGGAGTCCGAGCAAGAGAATTGACGTGGCGTCCGACACGATGGCTTCCTTTGACATGGCGCCTGTCAGCTGCCCTATGTCAACGATCTCTCCACATCACTTGGAATGTTAATTCCTCATTCTTTCTACTAGGCACACAAGTGCATGCCCTTTAAAGGTGATCCACATAAGAATTAAACCGAGGAACCACTCCTTAGTAGGTTGCTTAAACCACTGGGACTCTTCTGAAGGCCCTTTTCTTCCTTCAGCAGCTTCTCCTTCCTTGCTCAGACCCTTGCCCTCCAATAGAGCACTCTGAGCCCTCTCCAAAATTTCTCTTCTCTCTCTATCACTTCCTAATTCTCTTCCTAAATCCTTGTCTTAAACGGTGGACTTGTCTTAAAGGAAGACCTATGTCCTAATAAGGGAAGGAAGAGACTAGTAGGATAGAGTGTAAGAATGTAAGAAAGGAGAATTCTATTCCATCATAATAAACACCGATGGCCTTTTATAGAAGATTGGGGGGGTGCCAAATAAGGGTCTTCATCAGCCTTTGATAAGCCATTCAAAAGATCAAATAAGACTCTTCACAAAGGAGTCTTGTGAGTGAAAAGTCAACAATTATCATGCGCCAAAAGCCTTATACAAGTCCCTTCATTTTTTTCATCCGACTTCTCCACTTGCCACTTGGAAATTACCGATTGTAAGAAGGCCAAGGGACTTGGCTTTTCAATGAGAAATACCAGTGATTGAAAGAGGCTTAAAGCAGAAGGACTCTGCTTCTTGTTTTTGCACTAAATGAAGAGTCGCAACTCTTCATTTGCGCCAACTCCCTTCCATCAAACTTCACATTTGTTGATCGATCAATAGGAATTTACAAAGGCATGGAGATGAGGATGAAGTCCCTTGGACTTAATCTAGCTTTGGCAACTGACAGGCAGAAGGACTCTTGGTCCTTCTACGCACATTCAATTTGGCGCATACCATGAATTGGCGCCAAAAGTCCCTTCATGTTATGACTCTTCATTTAAATAGGATAAAAGCTGATTAAATATGAATAAAACTACAAAATTGCTGCCCCACATTAGACTCAACCCAATCTAGGATTCCTTCAAATTGGTTAGCCCATTAAGCAACCTTTAGACCCAATTCAATTAGGTTATGAGTTAGGTTAGCCTACACATGCTAGTGTGTAATCTAGCTAACCAATTAGGATCCCATGACCCTAATAAAATTTTAATTGACTTCCTAGATCAATTTCCTAATATGTGTGACCCTTTGGGTTCCACATCTAGCCTACAGTAGGTCTAGATCCAAGTCAATTCGATTCAATTGAACCCGATTGACCTAATTAGGTCAAATTGAGCTGATCTAAGTTACCAATTCGAACCAGCTTCCGAATTGACTCATGAATCCAGTCAAATTGATCCATGAAAACCTACAAGACATGATTTACATCTAGCAATATGTCATGCTTACCCGAAAGATGAGGAATTTGATAGAAAGTACCAAAATACCCTTCAGTGGAAAGTTACCATGCAATTCAATCCTTCGATCTCTCTTTATCTCGATTAAGTGGTGGGCATGGATAAATGTCAAACCCTAGCACTTAATCATTTCGAATCTCAATTTGATAATGAAGCCTCGATCGATGATAGATTAGAAATCCTATCTAATCTCATCCTGCTTTGATCAAAGACTTCTTGAGTCATCATTCGAAAAGATCACATGGGATAACAACTCCCCTTTACTAGGAGTGATCGATTCCTTGTTGACCGACTCATTATCTTCATACACAATCCACCATATCCAGAAACACCTCATACATAACTTAATTGCCATGAATGAGTATACACCAAAACATGGGTTCATGTGCATAAGATACTATGGTAGTCTCAGATCTAAGGATTACATGCACAACTCCCACTAAGAGAACATTCCTTTCACAAGTAAGTAAGACTTCCATTTGATGTTCTCTTATTGGATCAGTTCAGTGGACTCATAACCTAATGAGCACCACATCCTTGTATTAGTGTCTCTACACAAGTGGCTGTGAGACCAACCACCCTCTCCAACGAGCATACATAGGATGTGCTAGTATTTTCGGATTCATCGATCCCCGAACCGATGGTCCATCAACTAGGAACATTTTAGATTAGGGTTTATAGGAACTTAGGTCTCATTGTTATGATTTCCATCATAACCCTAATTCCATTATCCTAACCTTTGGGGTTCATCATAATCTAATATAGATGTAGCAATATGATGAATCAAAATTGCCTTTATTTAATTAAATAATGTCATACAAGAGTTGGTAGCTTACAATAATGCCCTTACAAAGATTGGCTTTTAGGGCACTTTTCTTTTAGATACATCTGAAGGCTGCATCCCTGTCCCCAATATAGTTAGCTGCCAAACCTCATAGTGGGATCTCCCAATGTTGGCTTTGGCTCCTTAGTTTTGATGATTAACAAAAGGTTGAGTATATGTTTGGACTAATGTTTCATTTCAAGATAAAGTTTCAGGACTTAGGTTATTTAAAAAGAGTATCAAGAGTACAATGTTGAAACCAAGCTTGCTTGGTTTGGAAAAGAGCTCTTCTACCTAGAACAAGATCAAATTTCTCATATTGGACCTTCTTATTAAGAAGTAATTGACAAAAGAAACAAAGGCTTAGAGAAACTCAAGCATGGCACGCACCTCTCCAGAGTTTCAGAAAATTTCAGACCAGAGGTCGACACCTTGCCAAAGGTCGACCACCAGAGGTCGACTCATGAAGAAAAGAAAAGTTCAGCAAGGCTGGCACGGTAAAATTTTAGTGGCACGCTCCAGAGGTCGACACCTGTCCAGAAATCGACACCAGAGGTCGACTCATCGCCTGAGAATTCAAACTGGGCAGAACTATGGTTTTCTGGATTTTTGCCTAAGATAAACTGGAGGTCGACTCATGAGGTCGACACTTGATCCAGAGGTCGACTCATGAGGTCGACTCATGGCATAACAGCTAGTTTTTCTTAACTTTTGATTTGATTTCTAATGGCCATAAACGGCCATATTTTTTATTCTAACGGTCTTGTAGAGTTGCTTCAGCTTGAATATTTAACCTCCACCTAACTTCAAAAAAGATAAGGAGACAAAGTGAAAAAGAAGAGAGTGAAAGTACAAAGCCATCAATCAATTCTAAGCCAAAAAGAGTGAGAAAACCAAGAGATTCCTTAGCCAAAAGCTTTCCATCTTTGAGGAATCCAACTTTTAAGTGTTTGGCGTTTAGTGAGGTCCAAGATTCCAAGAGAAAGGCTTGAAGAGTCTCCATCAAGAGCTACATCGAATTACTTTTTGCTCAAAAGGAGTTTGTCTTGTTTTATTCATTGTATTCATATTCTTTTTGTCCTAGGCTAGTTTCTAGGGAATTTAAAACTAGTATGAGGTTTGTTGGTGAGCCAATTGATAAAACCAACTAGGGTTGCTTGTAAGCCCGAAGCCAAAACAAGTGAGTAAGGTTTGTTGGTGAACCAATTGATAAAACCAACTAGGATTGCTTGTAAGCCCGAAGCCAAAACAAGTGAGTGAGGTTTGTTGGTGAGCCAATAGTTAAAACCAACTAGGGTTGCTTGTAAGCCCGAAGCCAAAACAAGTGTGTAAGGTTTTGACTTGTGAGCCTTGTAAAACAAGTCGGCTATAATCTAGAAAAGATTATAGTGAAAATTCCCCAGTGGAGCTTAGGGAGTGGATGTAGGTGCTAGGTGCACCGAACCACTATACTTCTTATGTGTTTGCATTGCTTTACTCTTCTTTTGCTCTTTAAGTGTTGTTATCTTTCATTGCTTCCGTTGCACAAATTTCTTGAGCACTATCACTCTTCACTTTTGAACTTGATAGCACATATATTGCTTTAATTTTTAAAATACCCAATTCACCCCCCCTCTTGGGCACCATATCTGGGCAACAAGTGGTATCAGAGCACCGGTACTCTCTTGTAGGTCCAACGATCTTGAGTGAAAGATCATGGCCGCCCCAATTGGAATGGGTGTAGTTGAAGGTCAAGCATCAAATCGCCCTCCTTTCTTTAATGGCACAAACTACACTTACTGGAAAACTCGTATGCGTATTTATTTACAAGCTGTAGATTATCATATATGGAGAGTAATTACTAAAGGGCTCATCAGCACACTCACTTGGTTAATGGCATTATCACCTCAAAATCTGAAGAAGAATGGGATGACAATGACATCAAACAAGCTAAGTTAAATGCTAAGACGATGAATTTGCAATTCTGTGCACTTGACCCAAGTGAATTTAACAGAATATCAAATTGTATTTCTACCAAAGAAATTTGGGATACACTTGAGGTTACCCACGAGGGTACACACCAAGTGAAGACCACAAAGGTGAACATGCTCATTCATACGTATGAGATGTTCAGAATGGAACCAACTGAAAGTATCAGTGAAATGTATACTAGATTTACCAATAAGTAAATGGTATGAGAAGTTTGGGAAAAATTATATCTAATGGTGAACTGGTTAACAAACTTCTCAGGTCTCTTCCGGCTTCATGGGATGCGAAAGTAACAGTCATAGAAGAAGCCAAAGATGTCAATACTCTACCTCTTGAGCAGCTTCTTGGATCACTGATGACTTACGAGCTTTCATTAAAGCAGAAGACAGTGGACAATGACAAGAAAAAGAAAGCCATAGCCTTCAAGTCCACTAGAAAGGAAGAGTCAAGTGATGAATCAGAAGAAGAAGGTGATGATGATGAGACAGCCCTCATTACAAGAAAATTCAAAAGATTCATGAGAAAGAAGAAGGGCTTCTACAAGAAAAGGCCATAAAAAGGTGATCACAATAAAGATAAAGAGAAAGAAAAAGAAAGGGATCCACCCATCTGCTTTGAGTGCAAGAAGCCTGGACATTATAAAACGATTGCCCTTTGCTTAAAAAGAGTCGAAGGATATTGAGAAAGAAAGCCATGATGGCTACCTGGAGTGAGAGTAAGGACTCCAGCAGTGATGAAGAGCAGCAGGTAGTCGCCAACCTGTGTTTCATGGCCAATGAAGATAATGAGGTAAATTCTGAACCTGAAATTGAATTTACTTTCAATGAATTACATGATGCTTTTGATGATTTAGTTATGGAATATGAAAAATTAAAACTGAAAAATAAGAAATTAAGAAAGCTAAATCTTGAGCTTACCAAGAATTCAGAAAAGTTTTCAACTGAAATTGAAGATTTAATTCAAGAAAATAAGAAATTAACTGAACATGTAAAGACCTTGAAAGATGATAAGGACAATCTTTTAAAAGAAAATGATTCTTTGAAAAATAATAGAAGTCTTAAAACTAATGAGAAAATTGATAAACAAAATAAAGAACTGTTGCTTCAAAACAAGAATTACAAAGAAGAGTTAGAAAAAGTAAAACCTTTTGTAGAAAAGTTTACTTATAGTTTAGAAAAATTAAGTATGCTTTTAAATAGTCAACATGCAGTTTTTAACAAAGCTGGACTTGGATTTAAGCCACAGAATCAGCAAAAACTTTACAAAAACTTTTTCATACCTGCATCTTCTAATATTACCTGCTATGCATGTGGTAAGTTAGGACATAAATCATATATTTGTAATAGAAGAAAATTAAATACCTTTGGAAAGATTTGGGTTCCAAAAGGAACCAATTTGACTAACCCTAAAGGACCCAAGATGACTTGGGTACCTAAAGTTTCAACTTGATTAATTTTTGCAGGTGTGCCTTGCAACCAAAAATAAAAGAAGAATGTGGTATCTGGATAGTGGTTGCTCAAGGCACATGACTGGGGATGTGAAGCAATTCTCATCACTAGCAGCTATTGATGGTGGAAACGTTACTTTTGGTGATAATGGAAAAGGCAAAATCATCGGAATTGGTAAAATCCATATCACCCCTAATGCTTATATAGATAATGTATTATTTGTTGATGGCTTGAAGCATAATCTTTTCAGCGTTAGTCAGTTTTGTGACAAGGGTTTTAAAGTTATTTTTGAATCATCTTTGTGCATGGTATCTAGTCTAGATGTCGATGGCATCAAGTTCACTGGTCATAGGCATGGAAACATTTACATGGTTGATCTTGATGATCTAGCCATGGAAAGTGGTCAATGCCTAGTGGCTAGGGAAGCCAAGGCAAGTGAAACTAGTTGGCTTTGTCATCGTAGGCTAGGGCATGCAAGTATGCAGTTGATTTCAAAATTAAGCAAAAAGAATCTTGTAAAAGAATTGCCAAAACTCACATTTGAAAAAGATAAGATTTGTGTTGCATGTCAATTTGGAAAACAAACTAAATCTACTTTCAAACCTAAAGGAGTAGTATCTACTACTAGACCCCTTGAATTATTGCATATGGATCTCTTTGGACCAACCAGAATAACTAGTTTGGGAGGTAAGAAATATGGGCTAGTAATTGTAGATGATTACTCACGATTTACTTGGGTAATGTTTTTAGCTCATAAAGATGAAACGTTTTCAGCTTTTGTTAAATTTCATAAAAGGGTTTCAAACGAAAAAGATCTCACTATTGTTTCTTTGCGTAGTGATCATGGAATTGAATTTGACAATCATGATTTTGAAGCTTTTTGTAATGAAAATGGCATTAGTCATAATTTTTCTGCACCTAGGACACCTCAACAAAATGGGATGGTAGAAAGAAAAAACAGGACTCTTGAAGAAATGGCACGCACAATGCTTTGCGAAAATGATTTACCTAGATATTTTTTGGCAGAAGCCATTAATACTTCCTGTTATATTTTAAATCGTGTTTTAATTCGACCTATTTTGAAGAAAACACCATATGAACTTTGGAAAAATCGAAAACCTAATCTTAAATATTTTCGTGTATTTGGTTGCCGCTGTTTCATATTAAACAATGGCAAAGACAATATCAGTAAATTTGATGCCAAGTCAGATGAGGATATCTTCTTAGGATACTCTACTTCTAGCAAGGCATACAGGGTCTTCAACAGAAGAACTCTTCTAGTTGAAGAATCAATTCATGTAGTGTTTGATGAATCTAACAAAAAATCTTCTAGAAAAGAAGATTCTATTGATGATGAAACAGGTACAAAGAAGTTTGAACAATTGACAATCAATGAAGATGAGCCTAAAGGAGATGATGATCAAGAAAATGAAGATCAAACTCAAGAGATCAATGCAACTTCACCAAAACCTTTACCTAAAGAATGGAGGTATGCTCACGGACACCCCAAAGAGCTAATAATTGGTGATCCATCAAAGGGAGTAAGTACACGCTCTTCTATTAGAAATGTTTGTGATTATTTATCTTTTGTATCTCAGATAGAGCCTAAGTCAATTGAAGAAGCTGAAAAAGATTGTAACTGGATTAATGCTTTGCAAGATGAACTAAATCAATTTAAAAGAAATAACGTTTGGACTTTAACTGAAAGACCCCCTAATGTTTCTGTAATTGGCACAAAATGGGTTTTTAGAAATAAACTTGATGAACATGGTATTGTAACTAGAAACAAAGCTAGACTTGTTGCTAAAGGCTACAACCAGGAAGAAGGGATCGACTTTGATGAAACCTTTGCTCCTGTTGCTAGGCTGGAAGCAATTAGACTTTTACTTGCTTTTGCTTGTTTTATGGATTTCAAGTTATTTCAAATGGATGTTAAAAGTGCCTTTTTAAATAGATTTATTGAAGAGGAAGTTTATGTTGAACAACCTCCTGGTTTTGAAAATCATGAATTTCCTAACCATGTTTTTAAATTGCATAAAGCATTGTATGGTTTAAAGCAAGCTCCTAGAGCTTGGTATGATAGATTAAGTTCTTTTTTGATGAAGAATGATTTCTCTAGAGGTAATATAGATAATACATTATTTTTGAAAAAGAAAAATGATGATCTCTTAGTAGTACAAATTTATGTAGATGATATTATTTTTGGTGCTACTAACGAATGTCTTTGTCAAGAGTTTGCAAAGTTAATGCAGAGTGAGTTCGAGATGAGCATGATGGGAGAACTCAACTTCTTCCTCGGACTCCAAATTAAGCAAACCAAAGAGGGGATCTCCATCAACCAAGCCAAGTACACAAGGAAAATATTGAAAAAGTTTGGGATGGAGACTACCAAACCAATAGGTACCCCTATGAGCTCTTCATGTAAATTAGACAAAGATGAATGTGGTAAATCAGTAGACCAAAAATTATATAGAGGCATGATTGGCTCATTACTATATCTAACTGCCAGTAGACCAGATATAATGTTTAGTGTTTGTATGTATGCACGTTTTCAGTCTGCTCCTAAAGAATCACATCTCTTAGCTGTAAAACGTATATTTAGATACTTATCTGGGTCAATTGAAATTGGTATTTGGTACTCTAGAGAGTCATCATATGAATTAATTGCATATTCTGATGCTGATTTTGCTGGGTGTAAACTTGATCGTAAAAGTACTAGTGGAACTTGTCAATTCCTAGAAGTTAATTTGATTTCATGGAGCAGCAAGAAACAGAATTTGGTTGCTCTATCTACGGCGGAAGCCGAATATATAGCAGCTGGAAGCTATTATGCTCAGATTCTATGGATCAAACAACAACTCGAGGACTTTGGCATCAAACTAACTAAGACACCCATAAGATGTGATAATACTAGTGCAATCAATTTAACGAAAAATCCTGTACAACATTCAAGAAGCAAACATATTGAAATAAGACATCACTTCATAAGAGATCACGTTCAAAACTCTAATGTGTTGTTAGAATTTATTTGTACTGATTATCAATTGGCTGATATATTCACAAAACCATTGAATGAAGATAGATTTTGTATGATCAGAAGAGAATTGGGAATCATTGATCCTTTTGCTTGAAACTCCTCTATTTCCATCAAAATTCCTCAAAAATGAATTATAAGTTCTAAAATATGTTTAAAGCTTATTTCTCTAAATTTTATCAATTTTTTTTATTTTACCGAATTTTATTTTGGCTAGTTTATTTTTTGGAGGTCGACACTTAAGTTTTCGGAGGTCGACACTTGAGGTCGACTCCTGAGATTTTTTAGAGGTCGACACTTGAACGGAAATTTTGTTTTTTAAAACCCGTCCGCAAGCCTTTTTTCTTCCATTTCCTTCCTTTTCTCCTTCGTGTGGTCCCCCTACATTGCTCCTAAACCTCTAAATAGTGGATTTCCAACCATCTCCTTCCTCTTTTTGGGTAATCTTCTCCTCTCCTCTTGTTTTCTTTTGAACCAAACCGTTTTTGACCGTGTTCTTGGTTTTGGACAACCGAAAGCTTTTGCCTCTATCTACTCTCAAATATTGGTTGTTTTTCAATTGAAATCACTTATTTCTTTCCTCCGTTTCTTGCATTTCCTCCATTTACTCTCGATTTTCTCCATTTTCACAAACCCTATCTTACCATTTCACCATTTCCTCTTTTGCTCAACCCGTGAACCTCTCTTCTCCTCTCTTTTCTTGGTTCCTTTCCTCTTAGCTCTGCATTACCCTACTTCTCCCTAATTTACCCCTCTTCCATCCATATGGGTCCAAGAAAGCACTTGGTAGTAAGAAAAAGGAGAATGGAACAAGGCCAAAGTAGCACTGAGCGACGAAGAAAGGTCAGACATGAGCGTGAGCCGTCCCCTGAGCCACCTGCACCAATGCCAGCCAGCTTAGTACGGAAGAGCATTGCGAGCGGGAGACGTGTAGATATACCTTTCTAGGATCAGCATCACTTTTTTATAGGAGATGTGCTGAGAGATGCAGGTCTGGTTCACTTCTGTACGATGACTGAGAGATTCTACCCAGACCTCATCAAGGAGTTCTATGCATCCATGGTCACTGATGGCATTGGATGGTCAGCTACTGTGCGTGGGATCGAGATTCCAGTGACACCGGAGGTCATCAGTCGTGTTTGGAGGATTCCACTTCATGGCACAGCTACCACTTCTATCAGCGACAGAGAGCGCGCCTTCAGATGTATCCTAGAGCGCGAGGATGTTAGCAGCATTTCCACAGTAGCCGCTAACCAGCTTTCACTGGAGATGAGAGTGCTGCATCATATCATCGCCCATATCTTGATTTCGAAGAGCGGGAGGTTCGACTTTATCACTGAGCGTGAGCTGGTGTTGATGGTGTCCCTGAGACAGCGGACTCCCATCAACCTTCCCAGGATCATGCTTCAGCAGATGGGTGAGGCATCATCTCACAGGAGACTAGTTCAGCCATATGGCATGGGGCTGACACAGCTATTTAAGGAGCATGGAGTTTCATTTGATGGTATACCCTTCAGTCAGCTGCAGCATACTAATACATATGGAGAGAAATCCCTGCATAGGATGGGATTTCGACTGATTGGTGACCGTTGGGTGCGACGAGAGTCTGGCCAGGAGCCAGATGAGGAGGATGAGATTCGAGCTGCTAAGGCAGGGCCTTCAGAGCCTACTGATCATGGTACACCTCCTCGCCCAGCACCAGATCAGAGACTGCGGAGCCTGAGCCATTCACGCCACCACCCTCATCAGCTCCAGCACCTACTGCTACTGCTACACCACGGAGGACTACAGCGAGCATATCGAACTTTGGGCAGAGAGTGACTGATCACATTTCAGAGGTCCGGATAGAGATTGCTGGTGTACGACAGGAGCTACATGGTCTGCGGATCCACACAGATATGCGCATTGGAGCTCTCTCAGCTAGTGTAGATGCAGGATTCTGACAGATCCTCAGCCTACTGAGATTAGCATTGCCACCAGGGACTGTAGATCCGACAGTACCTCCTCCACATTCTGATGATGATGATGATGACTCCAGTGGATACAGTGACAGTGATGGAGATCAGCCAGGAGCAGGTAGCTCTGATGTTCCACCTGCTGATCCGATTCCAGAGATTCCCCCTTCTGCTGATCTTCCTTCTACTGATCTTCCCAGTACAGATCCTCCAGCTACAGATGTGCCAGTAGATACTGAGATTACTGAGTCACTTTTTGAGACTATTACAGGGATTCCGGATGATAGAGATAAGCATACAGAGACAGATGTTGATGATCCCACTGCTTATGAGCTTGTCAGCAAGCACACTCCAGCTCAGTCTACTCAGCATACTGATCCATCTACTCCTGCTACTGCTTCTGTTAGGACACCTGTGGAGTCTTTTCCTCGGAACTATAGATCTCGTAGGACTACCCCTAGGTCTGGTCCCTTTCTGAGGACTCGGAGTCTCACTCATAGGACTCCAAAATCCTCATCTAGGATTTCGGCTCCTATCTCTTTTGATATACCTTCTGATGAGGAGTAGCCTCATAGATTTACTTGATGTATGTTGTACTTAGTTTGCTTTGTATGATCTGATGTATCAGTGTTTTGTGCTTACTATGTAAGCAATTTTGTAACTGAATACATTCATATATTTATCTACATTATGATATTTTACTATCTGATACCAGCTCTTAGCTTTTATCCTTTTAATCCCTCAGTCAGCATGTTTTTGTTATATCGAATGCACAAATTGAGGGGGAGCATGTATTTTATGCAACTAAGTACTTCATTGTAATGGAACATAATTTTTTTTAGTATATCTTTTACTACAAAGAATGCACTTTTTGATTCTTGACAAAAAGGGGGAGTATAGTAAAGTTTGTAAAGTATATATGGTAAAGTATGACTCTTTCATAGAATAGAGTAAAGCTAAGTATATATGGTAAAGTATGACTCTTTCATAGAATAGAGTAAAGCTATTATGGTTCTTAACTTTTTGAATCATGAAAATGTTTTCACAAAAAAAAAAAAAAAAAAGAGATGAAAAGTAAAATTTTTATGATATACTCATGCATGTGAGGTTTCTTTGAAAATTTTTATTATTGCTATATTTTGCTTTTGGACTTAATTGCATATATACTCAAGGTTTTGTCATCATCAAAAAGGGGGAGATTGTTGGCTTTGGCTCCTTAGTTTTGATGATTAACAAAAGGTTGAGTATATGTTTGGACTAATGTTTCATTTCAAGATAAAGTTTCAGGACCTTCTTATTAAGAAGTAATTGACAAAAGAAACAAAGGCTTAGAGTACAATGTTGAAAACAAGCTTGCTTGGTTTGGGAAAGAGCTCTTCTACCTTGAACAAGATCAAATTTCTCATATTGGACCTTCTTATTAAGAAGTAATTGACAAAAGAAACAAAGGCTTAGAGAAACACAAGCATGGCACACACCTCTCCAGAGTTTCAGAAAATTTCAGACCAGAGATCGACCACCAGAGGTCGACACCTTGCCAAAGGTCGACCACCAGAGGTCGACTCATGAAGAAAAGAAAAGTTCAGCAAGGCCGGCATGGCAAAATTTCAGTGGCACGCTCCAGAGGTCGACCACCAGAGGTCGACACCTGTCCAGAAGTCGACACCAGAGGTCGACTCATCGCCTGAGAATTCAAACTGGGCAGAACTATGGTTTTCTGGATTTTTGCCTAAGATAAACTGGAGGTCGACTCATGAGGTCAACACTTGATCCAGAGGTCGACTCATGAGGTCGACTCATGGCATAATGGCTAGTTTTTCTAAATTTTTGATTTGATTTCTAACGGCCATATTTTTTATTCTAACGGTCTTATGGAGTTGTTTCAGCTTGAATGAGGTATTTAACCTCCACCTAACTTCAAAAAAGATAAGAAGACAAAGTGAAAAAGAAGAGAGTGAAAGTACAAAGCCTTCAATCAATTCTAAGCCAAAAAGAGTGAGAAAACCAAGAGATTCCTTAGCCAAAAGCTTTCCATCTTTGAGGACTCCAACTTTCAAGTGTTTGGCATTTAGTGAGGTCCAAGATTCCAAGAGAAAGGCTTGAAGAGTCTCCATCAAGAGCTACATCGAATTACTTTTTGCTCAAAAGGAGTTTGTCTTGTTTTATTCATTGTATTCATATTCTTTTTATCCTAGGCTAGTTTCAAGGGAATTTGAAACTAGTGTGAGGTTTGTTGGTGAGCCAATTGATAAAACCAACTAGGGTTGCTTGTAAGCCCGAAGCCAAAACAAGTGAGTGAGGTTTGTTGGTGAGCCAATTGATAAAACCAACTAGGGTTGCTTGTAAGCCCGAAGCCAAAACAAGTGAGTGAGGTTTGTTGGTGAGCCAATAGTTAAAACCAACTAGGGTTGCTTGTAAGCCTGAAGCCAAAACAAGTGTGTAAGGTTTTGACTTGTGAGCCTTGTAAAACAAGTCGGCTGTAATCTAGAAAAGATTATAGTGGAAATTCCCAAGTGAAGCTTGGAGAGTGGATGTAGGTGCTAGGTGCACCGAACCACTATACTTCTTGTGTGTTTGCATTGCTTTACTTTTCTTTTGCTCTTTAAGTGTTGTTATCTTTCATTGCTTCCGTTGCACAAATTTCTTGAGCACTATCACTCTTCACTTTTGAACTTGATAGCACATATATTGCTTTAATTTTTAAAATACCTAATTCACCCCCCCTCTTGGGCACCATATCTGGGCAACACCCATACTCTACTAAGTGTATCAGGTGTGACCAGAATCTAAACTCCCTTAACCTGTGCAGTCCATCTGATCCCGTCAGTGGATCTCCAATGACAAAACCCTCAAAATCTAGAAAAGGCAAACCAATCCTCCTCCAGCATGCAATAACTTTCCTTGCCACTCGATCGACTGCGAGGTGGTGTGGACACCAGAAACCGAAAGAAACTTCACTCCAACAAGGTTAGCCTTATCCCAATTTGGATCGAAGATAATTAGGTTACCTTGTATCCTTTAGTTCAAAAATGTTTTATTTTCAAGAGCCATTTCCTTTTCAAGAGTCCTGTAAATGTTTTATTTTCAAGAGCCATTTCCTTTTCAAGAGTCCTGTAATTAATCAAGAGTGTTTATTGAGTCCTGTAATTACTTTTAAAAAAAAATTTCATTTCCTGTAAGTCCGTTTCAAGTTTAGGTCAGTCAAGTCAGTTCAGTTGAGTTAAGTCTATTTCAATTAATCAAGTCTTAAAGCAATGAAAGCCAGCAACAAGACTCAAATTCTGGACCCTAGAATTTGACCACATGAAGAAGAGAAGACACATCAACCAAGCAAGAGAAAAGGACCATCAACTAGGACCACTTGGTGCCACATGTCATTCCTTATCCAAGTAGAAGACTATCTCATCATGCCACATCATCAGGCACCACCTCACTAGTTACCTCATCACTCTTTGGCACCAACAAGGAAGATTCAAATTCAAGGAGGTTGGCCACACCCTTCCAAGTCGTCCACCAAATCCTCCAAACCCCCATCCCTCCAAACTCTCCACCAAATCCTCCAACCCCCCTTGTAATCCTCCTCAATTTGGGGAGTTTTTAAATTTCAAAAGCTAGCTTTGTGAGGCTATTAAAGGCCTTGGATGCCCATTGTAAAGGGGATTGATTTTGGGAATGAACGAAAATTGAAGTTGAATTTTGGAAGTAGAAGTTGTCTTGTATTTTTTTTTTCCATATATGAAAGTTTCCCATCCTCTTCCTCCATGCCAAAGCCATTCTTTTCCCCTAGCAAAGCATCTTCCAAGCTCGCGTGAAGGCATTGGAGTCAGCCAGATATTCCCAAATTTCTGTTCTTAGTTCATAAATTCTCCCATCCCTTCTATATGTTCTTATCCTTCTTCCTTAACTTTGATCTTCATTGCAGGGTCCTTCGAAGTCTTTGAGTTGTGAACCAGGTTCACCTTGACAAAGAACCAACAAGTTGAAGCTCCAAGTCTAGAGTTCTAATCTCTGTTATCCAGGTTCTTCAGTTCTGAGCGTTGGTAGTTTCAAGGTATGAATCAAAAGAAGGTTGGAAAGCTCATCAAGGTAAGTCCACAATCATTAGCCCCTATTGTCTAGATCTTCTTCCTTCTTAGTTTAGGATTGTGTCTAATCAAGTAAAAATCCAATTTCTTATAATCCTTAAGTCTTATTATGATGAGTACAATGCTAGTGTAATTAGGTTTCATTGCTCTACAAACCATATTCAAAACATTAATCATATGCTTGCCGCATCATCTTGGTATCAGAGCATGGTTGCATTAGGATAGAATAGTTCTCTTTAAATCCAAGCAAGATCTAAAATTCATGCCTCCTGAGCTGGTGTACTCCAGTACACTGTCACGACCCATGGGAATAATGAACCCCTGGCCGGACGTGAATTTTTTAGATTGAAGTTTGGGTAAGCCATTGCACTTGTTTGATTAGGTTCTGTTTTCTGAAAATTTGCATCTGTTTACTGTAATCCGTCTGCAGCTCCAAAGGTAAGTCACTACTTTTTGGTTGAAATATTTTTTTTCTTGTTCCTTTTTAAGTCAGTTATCACCATATTAAATTTCATCATCAGAAAAAAAAATTATTAAAAAAATAAAAATTTCTGCAGTTTGACACTATCATTAGGGTTCTGTTCTGTCCTTTTTATTTATCTTCATTTGTAGGATCTGCTTAGAGTAGTACAGATTTTAGTTTTAAAATTTCTTTCATCTGCATTGAAACATATAAGTTAGGAATTCTCTGTAAATTTTTCAAAATTTTTGGATATTTTTTTCATCATGTTTTCCATACCACTTTCAAACTGCAACACACTTCTGCAGCACCTTTGCATTTCATTCATCTCATGAGAAATCAAATTAAGGGCATCAATTTGACATAGGGTCAGGGTTTCATCACCTGTCCCTAGCCCAAAAATCACCAACCAGCATATCGATCCCAACCTGTTAATTAAAATTGAGTAGAACGTTAATTGCCCTAGTGGGTTAGGGACACCAACAAGTTGGGTTCAGGTTAGGGTCAAGTTAACTATGTCAGCTAATTGGTGTGTGCTTACTGGCTTGGTGTCTAGGATTGGTGCATCAGGGCTTGTGATTTGGTCCGCCTACCTGGCCAATCTCAGATTGGTGTCTAAGGTTTGGCAATCAGGGACCTTCACTCCCCTCCACCTACCTGGCTAAGTCCCATAAGTACTACTTGCTAGTTGGTTCACTTAATTAGACCTCTAATTTGTGCTCTAGGTCTAGGAAACCTTAGCTCGAGCTTGAGTCTACTTGCATGCATGAAAACTAGATCAGGGGCCTCATATTCACCAGTCCAAGCCCAGTCAAGTGTAGCCATGGACCCAAATCTTGAAACCATGCTGAAAGGCCTAAATGATCTAATGGCCCAATTGAACCAAATTCTGGCTAAACAATTTTCCTTAGACCAACCAACTCCTACTATCCCATTAGCTCATATGAATGATAGGAGTAAGAACCCTGAAGTACAAGTTGAGTTCATTAATACCCAAGACTTAGGGTATCCTCAAACTGAAGGGCTAGGGAAGGAAGAAGGCAACTCTGAACCTAGTAAATGTGTATGAGACTAACATAAGTTTAATAGATGAATATGAAGGGGAAGACTGTGAAGAGAACAACTTTAGTACCTTACCTAAGGAAACCTTTGGTAAAGAAAAGATTATTGAGCCTAGTCCTGAAACATTAGAACAACCAAAATTTAGTGAGGACTTGGTTCCCGTAAGACAATGCCCTCAGGAAGAACCCAATACTTTAGCTTCGACACAAGAACTCCTTCAGGTACCTGAGAAGAACCCAATCATTATTTTAGAAGACTTTCTTGATGACCTTCAACTACCTAGAAGCATCCCGCCTGTAGATCAAAATTCTAATCTTAAGGTCATCATGAGTAACCAAGGTCTGTTTCAAGATTCTCCTAAATTATCCCAAGTCTCGAATTCCTATTTCCTGCCTTATTAATTTTAGAGCCATTAAGAGATGAGATTACTAGGATGCATGAGCTTTTAAGGCCTATTCCTTTTACTACCTACTTTTGGAAAACCTTATGGCATTTGCTAGGAACCCATGGTAAATTCTCATGTGCATGCCAGACCAGGGTCAAACTTAGAGAGTCATTAATCTATTAGGTTTAGGCCCTAGAGAGTCCAATAAAATTCCTCTCAATAAGGATGCCTAGTTCAGTCTACATTTCGTAAGTGCTTGTGTAAGTTTCTGAGTCTGCTGAGTCTTTTGCATAACATGTCATAAATTTGCATAAAGAAATCAGTAATAAGATCAACCTGAGCAATGAAACTTATAAACACTTAGCTGACTCACATAAGAGGGCTAAAGAATTCTGTGAAGGGGATTATGCGATGATTAGGCTCAACCCTGAACGGTTCCCCTCTGGAACCATAAAGAAGCTGAATGCCCGCGGAGCGGGACCTTTCAAGATCTTAAAGAAAATGGGGCCTAATGCATATGTTTTGGAACTTCCACCTGATATGGCTATCAGTACAACCTTTAATGTTTCAGACCTACTAGAATACAAAGAACCAGTACTAATACCTAGTGAGCCTTTTGGGCCAAAAACTTTCATTGAGAGTGAACATATTTTCGAGTGTCCACCACCAACCCTACCTGAGCGGAGAGAGAGGATTGAGAGAATCCTGGATGACAAGACCATTACTACCAGGAATAAGGAGTATCAGCGATACCTGGTTCAATGGCAGGGTCGACCTGAGTCCGACAACTCTAGAATTACTCGAGAGGACCTGCAAAGACTTAACCCAGACTTGTTCGAGCATTACCAGGGCAAAACTGAACCATACTCGACTGGGTCGAGTTCCGCCCACCCCAGGAGAATTGGTGTGGACACCAGAAATCGAAAGAAACTTCACTCCAACAAGATTAGCCTTATCCCAATTTGGATCGAAGATAATTAGGTTACCTTGTATCCTTTAGTTCAAAAATATTTTATTTTCAAGAGCCATTTCCTTTTCAAGAGTCCTGTAAATGTTTTATTTTCAAGAGTCATTTCCTTTTCAAGAGTCCTGTAATTAATCAAGAGTGTTTATTGAGTCCTGTAATTACTTTTAAAAAAAAAAATTTCATTTCCTGTAAGTCCGTTTCAAGTTTAGGTCAGTCAAGTCAGTTCAGTTGAGTTAAGTCTATTTCAGTTAATCAAGTCTTAAAGCAATGAAAGCCAGCAACAAGACTCAAATTCTGGACCCCAGAATTTGACCACATGAAGAAGAGAAGACACATCAACCAAGCAAAAGAAAAGGACCATCAACTAGGACCACTTGGTGCCACATGTCATTCCTTATCCAAGTAGAAGACCATCTCATCATGCCACATCATCAGGCGCCACCTCACTAGTTACCTCATCACTCTTTGGCGCCAACAAGGAAGATTCAAATTCAAGGAGGTTGGCCACACCCCTCCAAGTCGTCCACCAAATCCTCCAAACCCCCATCCCTCCAAACTCTCCACCAAATCCTCCAACCCCCTTTGTAATCCTCCTCAATTTGGGGAGTTTTTAAATTTCAAAAGCTAGCTTTGTGAGGCTATTAAAGGCCTTGGATGCCCATTGTAAAGGGGATTGATTTTGGGAATGAACGAAAATTGAAGTTGAATTTTGGAAGTAGAAGTTGTCTTGTATTTTTTTTTTCCATATGTGAAAGTTTCCCATCCTCTTCCTCCACGCCAAAGCCATTCTTTTCCCCTAGCAAAGCATCTTCTAAGCTCACGTGAAGGCATTGGAGTTAGCCAGATCATCCCAAATTTCTGTTCTTAGTTCATAAATTCTCCCATCCCTTCTATATGTTCTTATCCTTCTTCCTTAACTTTGATCTTCATTGCAGGGTCCTTCGAAGTCTTTGAGTTGTGAACCGGGTTCACCTTGACAAAGAACCAACAAGTTGAAGCCCCAAGACCAGGGTTCTAATCTCTGTTATCCAGGTTCTTCAGTTCTAAGCGTTGGTAGTTTCAAGGTATGAATCAAAAAAAGGTTGGAAAGCTCATCAAGGTAAGTCCACAATCATTAGCCCCTATTGTCTAGATCTTCTTCCTTCTTAGTTTAGGATTGTGTCTAATCAAGTAAAAATCCAATTTCTTATAATCCTTAAGTCTTATTATGATGAGTACAATGCTAGTGTAATTAGGTTTCATTGCTCTACAAACCATATTCAAAACATTAATCATATGCTTGCTGCATCACGAGGGATAGCTACGATGGGGTTGTCCTAGCTGCTGCCTGAGCCTCGGGCTCCTCACACTGCTCTATAGGGTCTTGTCAAGCCTTGGACCTCCTTTCACTTAAGCTAGCTTCCCCTATCTCAAAATGAGACCTTTTCTTGCAGAAAGCAACTTGCTTTCGCGGACCCATTGCCACCAAAATCGCTAGAAACGAACGGGTTTCAAGGGAGAAGATGGGGATTTAGCCAAAAATGGAAGGATTTAGAGGAGAAAACACTATTTGAGGGTGATTAGGGAAGTTTGGGGACCACTAGAGAGAGATAAGAGAGGAAAAAGAATCAGAAAAAGTATTCGGTGATGCCCTAGATAAACAGTCAAATCGGTCATTAGTCGACACTTACGATTTGCTCAAATGTCGACACTTTGGTGAGCTGACACTTGGGCAAATTGCAAGTGTCGACACTTGGTCAAAAATCCAGGAAAAATCAAGAAAAATTTCAATAAATTGGCAAAAATCAAGGAGGTTTCTAGGGATTGTACTAAGCATTATTTGAGAGGATTTAGAATATTTGAAGGAATTCAACGAAGAATTTGAAAGAGTTTCTATCCAAGGGGTCAATGATACCTAATTCTCTTCTAATCATATAGAACTTATCTTCGCAAAGGGCTTAGTGAAAATGCCTGCTAATTGTCTATCAGTACATACAAAATCAGGCATTACATCACTATTTTGCACATGGTCTCTTATGAAATGATGTCTTATTTCAATATGTTTGCTTCTTGAATGTTGAACTGGATTTTTAGTTAAATTGATAGCACTTGTGTTGTCATATCTTATGAAAGTTTTATTTAACTTAATGCCAAAGTATTCGAGTTGTTGTTTGATCCATAAGATTTGAGCATAATAACTTCTAGCTGCTATATATTCGGCTTCTGTCGTAGATAGAGCAACTAAATTTTGTTTCTTGCTAAACCATGAAATCAAATTAACTTCAAAAAACTGACAAGTTCCACTAGTACCTTTCCTATCTAGTTTGCATCCAGCAAAGTGAGCATCAGAATAGGCAATCAATTCAATTGATGAATCTCTAGAATATCATAGTCCAATATCAATTGTGCCAGATAAATATCTAAGTATATACTTTATAGCCAATAAATGAGATTCTTTAGAAGTAGACTGATATCTAGCACACATACATACGCTAAACATAATATCTAGCCTACTTGCAGTTAAGTATAATAACGAACCAATGATATCCCTATATAATTTTTTATCAATATTTTTACCTGATTCATCTTTGTCAAGTTTGCGAGAAGGGCTCATAGGTGTACCTAATGGCTTGGTTGTCTCCATCCCAAACCTTTTAAAGATTTTCTTTGTGATTTAGCTTGGTTGATGAAGATCCCTTCTTTAGTTTGCTTAATTTGAAGCCCGAGAAAGAAGTTTAGCTCTCCCATCATACTAATCTCGAACTCTCCTTGCATAAGCTTGGCAAACCTTGACAAAGTATTTCATTAGTAACACCAAAAATGATATATCAATATAAACTTGTACTACTAACAAATCATCATTTTTTTTTTATAAATAGTGTAGTATCTACATTGCCTCTAGAAAAGTTATTTTCAAGTAAAAATTTACTTAATCTATCATACCAAGCTCTTGGAGCTTGTTTTAAATCATACAAAGCCTTGTGAAGTTTAAAAACATGGTTAGAATATTCATGATTTTCAAAATCAGGGGACTGTTTAACATATACTTCTTCTTCAATAAAACTATTTAAAAATATACTTTTGACATCCATTTAAAATAATTTGAAATCCATAAGGCAAGCAAAAGCAAGTAATAACCTAATTGCTTCTAATCTAGTAACCGAAGCAAAGATTTCATCAAAATCAATACCCTCTTCTTGATTATAACCTTTTGCTACTACTCTAGCTTTATTTCTAGTTACTACTCCATTTTCATCAAGTTTATTTCTGAAAACCCATTTGGTTTTAATTATTGAAACATTAGAAGGTCTTTCAACTAAAGTCCAAACTTTATTTCTTTTGAATTGTATTAGTTCATCTTGTATGGCATTTATCGAATTTGAATCTTTTTCAGCTTCTTCAATTGATTTAGGTTCAATTTATAATACAAATACTAAGTAATCACACACATTTCTTAGCGAGGAACGAGTACTTACCCCTTTCGATGGACACCAATTATAAGTTATTTAGAATGTCCATGGGCATACCTTCATTCTTTAGATAATGGCTTGGGTGTTGATGAAGCTCCAACTTCTTGTACTTGTTCTTCTTCATGATTTTGATCACCTTCTTGCTTTTTGGAATATCCTTCATTGATGGTCATCTTTTCAATCCTTTGAACACCTGTTTCATCATCAAAAACATATTTTTTCTAGAAGATTTTTTGTTAGTCTCATCAAAAACAACATGAATTGACTCTTTAACAAGAAATGTTCTTCTGTTGAAGACCCTATATGCCTTGCTAGAAGTAGAGTATCCTAAGAAGATACCCTCATCTAACTTGGCATCAAATTTACTTAGATTATCTTTACCATTGTTTAGAATGAAACAATGGCAACCAAAAATGCAAAAATATTTGATGGTTGGTTTCCTACCTTTCCAAAGCTCATAAGGCATTTTTTTCAAAATCGGTCGAATCAAAATACGATTTAAAACATAACATGTAGTGTTTATGGCTTCCACCCAAAAATATCTAGGTAAATCATTTTCACAAAGCATAGTGCATGCCATTTCTTCTAGTATCCTATTCTTTCTTTCTAGCACCCCATTTTGTAGAGATATCCTAAGTACAGAAAAGTTATGATGAATTTCATTTTCATTGTAAAATATTTCAAATCATGATTTTCAAACTTTGTACCATGATCACTACATAAGAGACAATTGAAATACCTTTTTCATTTAAAACTTTCTTGTGAAACTTAATGAATGCAGAAAATGTTTCATCTTTATGAGCTAAAAATATTATCCATGTAAAATGTGAAATATCGTCTACAATAACTAGACCATACTTCTTGCCTTCCAAACTAGTTGTTCTAATAGGTCCAAAGAGGTTCATATAAAGTAATTCTAAGGGTCTAGATGTAGAGACTACTCCTTTTGGTTTGAAAGATAATTTTATTTGTTTTTCAAGTTGACATGCACTACAAATCTTATCTTTTTCAAAGAAAAGTTTTGGCAAATCTTTTATAAGATTCTTTTTATTCAATTTGGAAAGCAAATGCATACTAGCATGCCCTAGTCTATGATGCCAAAGCCAACTAGTTTCATTGATCTTGGCTTCCATTGCCACTAGGCATTGACCATTTTGCATAGGTAGATTATCAAGATCAACCATGTAAATGTTTCCATGCCTATGACCAATGAACTTGATGCTATTATCACCAAGACTAGATACAATGCAAATGGAAGATTCAAAAACCACTTTGAAATATTTATCATAAAATTGACTTATACTAAGCAAATTATGTTTCAAACTTCAATAAGTAAAACATTATCAACGTAGAGGGGGTGATATGGACTTTATCGATACCGATAATTTTATCCTTTTCATTATCACCAAATATCACATTTTCACAATTTAGAGCCTCAAGAAATGTGAATTGCTTTACATCTCCAGTCATGTGTCTTGAGCAACCACTATCAAGGTACCATAATCTTCTTTTGTCCCTAGTTGCAAGACACACCTACAAAAATAAATCAAGTGGAAACTTTAGGTGCCCAAGTCATCTTGGGTCCTTTAGGATTAGTTAATGTGGTTCCTTTTGGAACCCAAATTTTTTTAACATTATTCAATTTTCTTTTATCACACATGTAAGATTTATATCCTAACTTACCATAAGAATAATGTGTAATGCTAGAAGATGCAGGTACAAAGAAATTTTTAAAATATTTATGTTGTTTTGGGGGTTTAAAACCTAGGCCTATTTGTTGAAAACTGCTCTTTGGCTATTCAAAAGCATGTTAAATTTTTCTGAACTATAGGTAAATTTTTCAACAAATGGTTTCATTTTTTCAACCTCTTCTTTGTATTTGTTATTTTCTTGCAAAAGATCTTTGTTTTGTTTGATAAGTTTTTCATTTATTGCAAAAATTTTTTCCTTTTTCAAAACTTCTTTTTCTTTCAAAAGATCTTCCTTTTCATTTTTCAATGAGGTAACTTGATCATTTAATTTTCTATTTTCTTGAAGTAAACTATCATTCTCTATCAAAAACTTATCATTTGTTTTAGAAAACTCCAAGTGTTGCTTTTTAAATTCTTTGTTTCTCATTTTAAGTATTTGATATTCTACAACAAGTTCAACAAAGACATCACGTAATTCATCAAAAGTAAATTCATTTCTTGGTTCAGACCTTACCTCATCTTCATTTACCATGAAGCAAATGTTGGCCACCTCTTGCTGCTCTTCATCAGAACTTCAATCACTACAAGAAAACAGTATTTTAGCAACCAATTTTGCAACCGATTTTTTTGTTTATATTTGTGACTTATTTTGCAACCGATTTTGCAACTGATTTATTTTCTTAATAATTTAGCAACTGATTAAAATCGGTTGCAAATACAGTTGTAAGATTTCTATTTTTCAATCGATTTTAAAATCGATATTTTTTGATATAATTTACAACCAATTTTGCAACCGATATTTTAATTTAAAAATAATTTTTTTAGTAATATATAAATTACATAAATTAGCAACCGATATATTGGTTGGAAAAATTGATTATTTTTTCTAAATAACAAAAATCAGTTTTTTAAAAAATTAAAAATTGATTAAAATCAAAATTTATTGAAAAATTTTTTAAAGTTTATTTTTTAACTTTGCAATTGAATTTTTGGTTGCAAGATTTTATTTAAAATAAATTTTAATTTTCTTTAGAAATTTGCAACCGAAAATTTGGTTGCAAGAAAATGATCATTTAAAAATATTTTTTAAGTTTATTTTTAACTTTGTAACTGAGTTTTTGGTTGTAAAGTTTTATTTAAAATAAATTTTAATTTTCTTTAGAATTTTGCAACCAAAAATTTGGTTATAAAAAAATGATCATTTAAAAATATTTTTTTAAGTTTATTTTTTAACTTTGCAACTGAATTTTTGGTTACAAGATTTTATTTAAAATAAATTTTAATTTTCTTTAGAGTTTTGAAACCAAAAATTTGGTTGCAAAAAAATGATCATTTAAAAATATTTTTTTAAGTTTATTTTTTAAATTTGTAACCAAATTTTTTATTATAAGATTTTATTTAAAATAAATTATAATTTTCTTTAGAATTTTGCAACCGAAAATTCGGTTGCAAAAAATGGTTTTTTTTAAAAAAATTTCTTGGAAATTTTCTGTTGTGAATTTAATTTTAAAATATATATTAATTTTTTTATTTGTTGCAACCAAAAAATCGGTTGCAATAATTTATTTAAGTTTTTAATATAAAACCCTCGCCCCTCGCTGCCTCCCTTCGATTCTTCGATTAAATCCCCAAATCGAAATCTTCCCCCGGTGCCCCCTCAACGGTCGACGCCTCCCCCCCTCAGCCCCTCTCCAGTCCAGATCGGTCGTCGACGTCCATCGCCGACCATTAAGCCCTAGCCAACCCGAAACTCGATCGAGCCCTCTCCCATCCTCCCACTCAGACCGTCCGCTGCTCGAGATCCCCTTCATCGACTCCCTCGCCGGAGCAGAGTCTCCCCTCTCCTCCCACTCCACCCATCCACTGCTCTTTATGGCCTCTCTCCTCCATGAACATCTTGCTCAGGTAAGACCTTCTCTCCTCTTTCTTCTCTGCTTCTTCCAAAAAAAATCCTGAAACCCTTTTTTTCTGAATTTTTTAATGCTTGTTTGGGCAGTATCCAAGATTTTTTCGATAGTTTGATCGATCTAAATCTAGGGTCGAGTCAAAAAAAAGGTTAGGATTTGGATTCGGTTTTTTTTTCCCTTCTCCCTCCCTCTTTAGTACTATTTTCTTCTTTATGTTTGGAGATGAGGGAGTTAAATCTCGAAGAGTGTGCATGAAACCCTAGATTGTTAGGGTTATGTAATAAGATGGAAGGAATTCGATTTATGGTGGAGGAGAAATTTTCTGTGATACTTTGTAAGCTTTTACGTTTTTCTTTTATCTGATTGTTGGAGCTAGTTTATGCTTGAGGGATTATGGATATCATTTTGAAGATGTTTGGTAACCATCTTATACTGCTGGAAGCCTTATGGACGTGCTTGCGATGATTGTTTTGTTGTTGTAGCTGATATGCATCAGTTCATGATTATTATAAGCTTGATATGCATCAGTTCATACTTGTCATTTTTATTGTCAAAATCAAAGTTCAGACGTAATTAGTAGAAAGTTTGCACATCTTGAAAGTTTGTATCACAAAGGAAGCAACATCATCGTCTTGAAAGTTTCAGTCCTTCTCTAGGTAGAATATTTCTTAGGTGGAATGTTTTATTTAGGAGAATACTGCTAGTCAGCCTTGGGAACATATTGACATGGGTCTCAGTCCTTTTCAAGTATATAGTTTTATGTTTTTATTGGTTAGTACATGACATCCTTCTTCAGTAACTATCAATCTTTCTGTAATTTCATATATTGGGTTTCTTCTTTCACATACCATAATATCAAATTTGCTACTTTTTTTAATATGTTAATATTAATATTTTATCTTAATATGATTTTTGGATACCTTTCATGTACTGTAATATTAGAAATTTACCTGATTTGCTACTTATTTTTTAATCACCTGATGGTTGTGATGCTAACACAACTTGCCTATATGAAGTCAGTCTAAAGTTCTTTTGTGTACTAAATTGCTGACAATAGTCTTCATGGTTGCATCCGATGACACTTCTATATTGGTATAGGCTGTGAGACGTCATCAAGGTAGCAGGATTCCATAGCATCATCATCTCAAAAGTTTGCATCATGATTTAGTTGTTTGACCCAATTCTAGAATCAATTAGTACTCTAATTTGTTTAAAACATCGCTTTTCTCAAATGTAACATGTTTCATTTCCGTTTTCTCCAAACATGAAGTAGGTTTCATTGTTGCTCTGAAGTTGGAACAATTTCTTGGTAGTCGTTATGATCAGTTATGCTATTTGAGAGTGATGCTGGAAAATTTATTCATATCAAGTGGTTGTAAAGCGAATAATTGAGAGGGTAGTGCTTGCACCTTTTACTTTTTGACACTTTTGTTTGAAACTTCTTGTTTGACACTTTTGTTCTCTTTTTGTTGTTTTATTATGCATTTTCATGGATTGCCTCCTCTTCTTATCTGCGGTTAGAGTCTGTGATGAGTTGCCTTGATATCTTTATGATGCTTCAAGTACTGAAAGTGTATTCTGGCTCGGACCATTTTGCCTAGATATAAATGGTGTTGCAAATTTGGATGGCTTGCTATTATTGCAAGCAACCATTTGCTGCCTTAGACCCTTCTCAATGTATAAAAATAGGCAATCCTGAGCCTCTGAATCTTCTTATTTGACACTTTTGTTTTCTTTTTGTTGCTTTATTATACATTTTCATGGATTGCCTCCTCTTCTTATCTGTGGTTAGAGGCTGTTTTGTGTGATATTCTGATGGCTTATTTTAGAATTAAATGTGCGATTTATATATATTACTTTACTGTATGGTGCTCCTTCTTGTCTTATTATTGCTAAAGGACTTTTGGATCCCTTTTTATTTGGCCAGGTTATAACCCTCTTCCTTGTACTTTGTTCATCTTTGCTCACTTTTCTTACAATAGTCTTGCTGAACTTTTGGTTCCTCTTACATTTTTCTACTAAATCTAAAACTTTAATTTGGTCATGCTCTGAAGACTTGGTTTCAGCTGAACCAAGTGAATTTAGTTTTGGCATTTATAGTCAACAATTTCACTCATCTATAGTAAATAACTATGCAGACTTTGCCTTGCTTTGTACACACTTGTGCCTATTTATTCAAACTTGTGCCTGCTTTCTACACACTTATACCTTGTTTTCTGCATTGGCGAGGGAATAAAAGATGAATGGTCATTAGAACAAGGGTTCTGAAAGTAAATTTATGGCCAATAGGTTCTGATTGTTAAACTACAGTCAAAGTGGGGGGCAAAAATTAGTTTCCTTAGCAAAAATCAGGAAAATGAATGAGACATTATTTCAAACTATCATATATCTTTATATCTTTTTAGGGCCTTTAGTAGTATTATTTTCTGGGTTTTGCATTGAAATAATTCAAAAGGTCATGTTTAGAAGATACTATGTTATTGGCAATATAACATATGTTACCAAAACTTTCTAGGAAGTTAGAGATTTAAGATAGAGAAAGCTTTGTCAAATAAATTACATTTCCTATGGTGGACTCTTATGTCACAATGTTTCCAATTATTCTTGAAAGCTGCAATTTGCAAGCTAAAACTGAATTCTATAGAACATGCTTCCTGACATTCAGCGGAATGAATAATTGCAAATAACTAGAATAAAGAACCCTACATAGCGCATATACATTACATTTGGTGTCATATGTCAATGCTGGCTGACACATCATAACTGATCCTATTTTCATATGAATTTAGGATGAAACTGGAACATCTGGTTCAGAGCTTCAGGCAGAACTTCAAATTATGGTTTATGCCCATTTTTAGATCATTATCTATAATAGATCAAGTTCTAAAACTAGTTTCTGTTGGGTGCAAATGGAAACACTTGGTTTAGGTTTGATTATGTGCAATCCATGCCTAACTGGACTCATATGCTATTTTATCTAGCTTGAATCAAGTCAGGTCTCCTGGAATTTTAATCTATTTTGTGTTGGGTGCAATTTGGTTCATTCTAACCTAATGGAGGAGGTTCCAATTCGACATGTTAGAGTGCCCAACCTGTTTAGATTTTGGATCTTTATTCGAAATCTGTACTCATCCACTATGAACTTAGCTGAGAATTTTGTATTAATGATAATGCAATGCATCACCATTAGAACAGCCCCAAAATAAATTAAAACCCATCAAGTAAGTAAATTAAAACAAAATAAATTAAACCATCAAGTGCTTGTGGGTGCAGCACACCAAGGGAAGTGGCTCTATTCTCATCATGTGTATATGCCTTTTTGAGACATTTTTCTGCTTTGTGGATTGAATACCTCTGTTTGATGCATTTGCCAACCTTGGTACCAAAGAGAATGTGACTCTTAGTTTGGTAGTGGATTGTTGGTAATTATATTATTGACTGCTAAGATATATTATCATGTACCTTACTGGCTTTGCATTTGTTTTACTATCTTACAGCATCTTTCTTGTTAGTTGCCCTTGTTTGTGAGAAGTTAGCATGATAGTTTTCTGGCACACTTGCTTGATGTTGTGTAGGTATCACTATTAGGAGTTACAAGAATTTCATTGGTTGGACAATAATATTTCTAAGTTGTGACAATGTATTTTCACAAGAATCTCATTGGTTTGTTTTGTTTTCTTTTTTTTAGCAAACAGTGCCTTTTATAGTATTCTGCTTTCAGATTCTCAAGCACCTTGTTTGACACTTTTGTTCTCTTTTTGTTGCTTTATTGTGCATTTTCATGGATTGCCTCCTCTTCTTATCTGTGGTTAGAGGCTATGATGAGTTGCCTTGGTATCTTCATGATGCTTCAAGTGCTGAAAGTGTATACTGGCTCGAACCATTTTACCTAGATCTAAATGGTGTTGCAAATTTGGATGGCTTGCTATTATTGCAAGCAACCATTTGCTGCCTTAGACCCTTCTCAATGTATAAAAATAGGCAATCCTGAGCCTCTGAATCTTCTTGTTTGACACTTTTGTTCTCTTTTTGTTGTTTTATTGTGCATTTTCATGGATTGCTTGTGTTACATACATTTCTCTTTGGGTGTTACTTTATTTTATCAATATTGCCAATCCATGTCAACAGTTTTAGAGACTTGAAATAATTCCAAAATATGCCTGCTGGTTTCAATGTGGATATTTGGTTAGCCCGTCTATGGTAAGTAGATCTTCATGTCATTCTACATTCCAAGTCAACATGATGGTCAAAATTATTGCTGGAAAGCTAAGCTAAATAGTTGCTCATGATTTTGTTCCCATGGTAAATTTGTGATTGATCTTGATTATTACAGTGCCGTGGAAGAACTTATAGAAGTGGGCCCCAAAAAATTGAAAGAGGTTTCAGTTCTTTCCCTCACCTTGTTTACTGTTTAAAGTTTTAGCATCAGTGCATATTAGATTAGTAAAGTAATGCTTTGGATGCATAGGCTTGGATAGTACAACATGGTTCAAAAATAGGTGCTTTACCAATTATTGTTTCATATTTGTTATTATCTTAAACCTTTTATGGCAGTTACGGTGATTGTTGTTGTTATTTTTCTTCAGTTATGTTCTTTGTTTGTACTGATAAAGGGTATTGTTTGCTAGGCCATAGCTGCTCGTCGGTTGAAAACTGGTAGTACACTTCAGCAGCATGTAGAGCACCTTTTTTTGACAAAAGTAATTATTGAAATTCACATCTGGTTCATAGTTTTTTCTTTGATTGCACTGCCCCATCTTGCTATGACTGCATTGTTCATTTAGTTGGAGAATAACTGAATAAGTTATTTGCAAGTTATTGTTGTTATGATTAACAGATTTATTAGTCTTTTATTTTTCTTTCCAATATTTTCTGAACTTCAATTAGTTTTCCTTCATCTTTTGGACATGGTTGCCTTTTGTCGGTATTTCCGCAAAGCTGTTCAGTGGGAAAGATATTAGAAGCTTCTTATGCTACTGCTTGAATCTTGCTGTATTTTTTAACTGAAAATCCACATCCATTGTTGAAAGGATGAGATGTTTGAAAAATCAATAAAAAAGTATTACATATACACAACCAACATAAAAATGACTAGTTTTAGATAGTAACATGTCAGTTCATGTGCTGTGCATTTTTTTCAATTAAGTTCTGTAGTAAGTATGTGGGAGATAAGGTGTAGATGTCTTCCATAAACAATTGCTCAAACTGGGACACAAGATAAGGAGTGGATTAATGAGTCTCAGCTCTTTTCTTTTTATAGATCAACCTCTATTAACTAGTGACAAGTAATCCCCTGTCAAATCTAAGATGCTAATATTTCCCATATTCTGGTGCTTGTTTTGTTGTAACCACAAAATCACAAATTAGCAATTTTAAAGTGAAGCAGAAATGTTTCAAGTTGAACTATGGTAGCTCGAGCTGCAATAGCTGAATGGGCATTTGTAATGCACCCATAATAGCTAAAGTTGCTACAACTTCAGCTTCTTGAAACTCTAATTATTGAACATTCATTAGTACTAGCAAAGAAGTAGGCCTCAAGAATTTTAGAATTCTCTGTTTTGCTAAAGTAGTTCATTATTTCTGCACATTATAGATCCTACTAGTTGTTAAGCATATATCAGCATTTACTTGTGAACTGCATGGTCAAATATAGCCTGATGTCCTTCTCTTGTTAAATATGCTCTTTTTTTATTTATGTCGTGCAGCACACACCCTTGGAGCAAGTAGACAGAAAACATTTTGCTAAAGGTTCACGTTGTTCAAAGCAAAATGGAGTTGCAGAAGAGACCAACTCTAAGAAGGAAATTGCTTTAGTGGAGTCAAAGATGCAACGGTTGTGTGAATTGCTAAAAGAGGCTTATCTCTGACACAGTTGGTACAGCTGTTAAGCTGGTTTAGTTGTATCTCATCTGAATTATTCTCTCTCTGTGCATTGACAGATTTGAAAAAAGTTATTCTTAATGCTTATTTCTATTAAAGCAGGCCTTAACTTGGTCTTGAACTGACAAGTAAGATAATCTGTCAAATTATGTTTTATCAAGTAAAGAAAATGTTTATGATATTTGGGAAAATAAGCTTGAATAATTGCTGAAGGCAATGCATTGTCATAACTTTCAACAATGTTTAATGGTGGGGGATAAGAGATCCCTATTATCAATTTGTACCCCAAAACCATTTTTTGTAATATAAACTTTTAATTTTTTTTACAAAGATTTATTAATTTGCAACCAATTTTGCAACCGATTTTTAATTTTTTTTCAAATTTTTATTAATTTGCAACCGATTTTGCAACCGATTTTTAATTTTTTTTCCAAATTTTTATTAATTTGCAACTGATTTTTAATTTTTTTTTCAAATTTTTATTAGTTTGCAACCGATTTTGCAACCGATTTTCAATTTTTTTCAAATTCTTATTAATTTGCAATCGATTTTTAATTTTTTTTTCAAATTTTTATTAATTTGCAACCGATTTTGCAACCGATTTTTTTAAATATTTTAAAATTAAATTATTACTTAGCAACCGAATTTGCAATCAATTTTTTGACTTGAAAATCATTTCGAAAAAAATTAAAATTTTATAAATACACCAAAAAATAAATAATCGGTCTCTAAATCGGTTGCTAAATTTTTGCAACCGAATAAAATCGGTCACAAAATTTTGCAACCTGTGTTTTTGCAATCGAGGTCTTTCGGTTGCAAAATCAGTTGCAAATTAATTTTGTAACTGATTTTCAATTATTAGCAACCAATTTTTTCTGTTGCTAAAACACTATTTTCTTGTAGTGAATCTTCACTTTCACTCCACGTCACCATCATCACTTTTTTTTTTAATTTCTTTTTGGCCTTCTTGAGAGTAGGGCAATCCATTTTATAATGTCCAGGCTTCTTACACTCAAAACATATTGGTTGCTCCCTTTCTTTTTCTTTTTCCTTCTCCTTACTAGGCTCTCCTCTTTGTGGCTCTTCTTGAAGTTGTACCTTTTCTTTCTCATGAATTTCTTGAATTTTCTTGAGATAAGAGCCATTTCATCTTCCTTATCTTCTTCATTGGAATCATCACTTGAATCCTCCTTGTTTGTGGACTTGAATGTAATAGTCTTCTTTTTCTTATCATTGTCCATAACTTTATGTTTTAAGGATAGCTTGTATATCATAAGAGATCCCAAGAACTACTCAAGAGGAAGAGTGTTGACATCCTTGGCTTCTTCAATAGCGATGACTTTTGGATCCCAAGATGATAGAAGAGATCTGAGAATTTTGTTGACAAGTTCAGCATTAGATATAACTTTTCACAAAGTCCTCATATCATTAATAATATTAGTGAACCTAGTGTGCATTTTACTAATTAATTCATTTGGTTCCATCCTAAACATCTCATAAGTATGAATAGCATGTTAACTTTGGTAGTCTTCACTTGATATGTACCCTCATGGATAACTTCAAGTATATCCTAGATTTTCTTGGCAGAGGTACAATTAGATATTCTATTAAACTTACTAGGATCTAGTGCACAAAATAATAAATTCATAGCCTTAGCATTAAGCTCAGCTTGCTTAATGTCATTCTCATCCCAATCTTCCTCTAATTTGGAAGTGGGAATGCCATTAATCAAGATAGTAGGCTGATAAGGACCTTTAACTATAGTCTTCCAAATATTGTAATTTATAGCTTGAATGTAGATGCACATGAGTGTCTTCCAGTACGTGTAATTTGTGCCATTAAAAAGTGGAGGACGGTTTGAGGCTTGACCCTCAATAATACCAACACCAATTTGGGCTGCCATTAGATCTTTGACTCAAGATCGGTAGACCTACACATTGAGTACCAAGCTTTGATACTATTTGTTGCCCAGTGTAGCAACCCAAGGGGGATGAATTGGATTTTTAAAATTTTAAACAAGTATATGCTGAACTAATGTATTTATGAAATAAAGTGAATATGCTAAATATAATCTAGATGCTGTGCTTTTAAAGAATAAGCAACAATGCAAGAGAAGGTAATGAGAAGATAAAGCACACACACAAATACCAAAAATTATAGTGGTTCGGTGCACACCAAGCATTTGAATCCACTCTCCAAGCTATCCCTTGGAAATTCCACTATAATCACCAAGATTATAGCCAACTTGTTTTCCAGCTCACAAGTTAAAATTCCTTGTTGGTTTTGTTACTTAGGCTCACCAACAACCTTTCCCTCAAGCCAACCCTAGGCTTGGATTCCAGTTCACGGCTTGGAAGGGCCTAACCCTAGTTTCAATAGCCTTGAACTAGTTACAATAATTAAAACTAAAGTACATATTTTAGCACAAGAATAAAACTCTCAAAAAAGCATAAATAAAGTCGATGAAGCTCTTCTTGAATGCTTGAGTTGTCTTCTTCTTCTTGAAAACTTTCAATGAATACTTTTGGATATTGATTTGAAGGCTCAACAGCAAAAATGAAGACTTTTTTAGGTAGAATATTTTTTATGGTTCACTCTTGTCCTTTCAATAGCTTTCTCAAAAGATAAAATTTGTCTCTTGTATTTCTACTTTCTCTCTTATATCTTCAATGAGTTTGATGAGTGATAAATACTCCAAAAACCTTAAAAAAACCATTTGTGACCATTGGAGTGGAGAATCTAGTCGTTTTAGATCGTTTGAGCCAATTCTGAACTTCTGAAAATATAGCCGTTACTGTTGTCAGAACCTGTGAGTCGACACTTGGGTCGATACTTGAGTCTTCATGAGTCAACACATGGATGACACCATGTGTAATTCTTGAAAAACAAGGTTTTGCTTCACTTGTGGTCTATGAGTCAACCTATAACTCGACACTTGAACTTATGAGTCGATAATTGAGTCAACACTTGACAAAAAAAATCCTGGAGTGACAGTGTTATGTAACTTTCTTGTCTTAGGCCATGAGTTGATCTGTGAGTCGACACTTGAATCTTGTGAGTCGATACTTAAGTCGACATATAGGTATACACTTCACTGAAGTCCAAAACCATGTTCTATCCATTTTTGTTCTCAGGCTTTGAGTCAATCTGTGAGTCAACACTTGGATTTGTGAGTTGACACTTGGATTGATACTAAGCATACTAACTGTGTTTCTGCATGCCAGTTTCTTAGAAGTATCGATACTTGAGACTTCATAAGTTGACACTTGATTTGTGCCAATTCCAAAACTTTGTACCAAGCTTTGAAACTCTAAAATTTGTCCAATAAACTTCCAATTTCTTCTTCATAATGTCCAAAGTGATCAATTTCTTGGCTTTCCAAGGTGAGAAGACTTTTAAAATTTTGAAATTCATCTTGTATTAATCTCAATAACTTTGATGCTTTTGTGTAGAGAATTTGATTTACCTGTGACCTAAAATTAATATTAGTACAAAACATGTACTCAACATTTTATTAATCATCAAAATCAAGGGCTAAAGCTAACAGAGCCTTTTCATGGTCTCACTTGGTCAGGGTGAATCTTGCTCAAAAATCCTCAGCAGGGAATTCTCTTACCACCAGTGGGCCAAAGCATAAATAAAAGAAAGAACCTACATTTGATAAAAAGAAGGGGGTATATTACTGATGATAGATCTATAGATTTGTAGAGTTCCATGGTCAGAGTATAGAAGTTCCATCTAGTTACTTCAGCCAGTAGGTCCCGAGTTTGACGATCTCTTCCACCTAGTAGGGTCCCTTCTAGCTACCTCAGCCAGTAGGTCTCGAGTTTGACAATCTCTTCCACCTAGTAGGGTCCCTTCTAGCTACCTCAGCCGGTAGGTCCCGAGTTTGACGATCTCTTTCACCTAGTAGGGTCCCTTCTAGTTCGGTGAGAGCTTGCTTCCTTGGCTAATTTGGGATATTTCTGCTTGGCATAGTATCAGATCATCGACTCAGAGATCTTATTTTGGATTTTGGCATTAAAGTAATGGGCAACCCTATGCTAATATGCTACCATTCCGATGCATGCTTTTTTTCCATACCTCGTCTAACAAATCTATATCTACGAGTCATCTTTTTGAGTTGGTCTGCTCATTGAAGTTTGTACCTGCACTGAAGGTACTTCGAGCTCAATGGGTATCAAAGCCTTGATCCTAAAGGCTAGGCTAAAGGGAGTCTCTCCCGTGGGGACCTTTGGCATTGTTCGATATGCCCAAAGCACATTGTGGAGCTCATCGACCCATGAACCTTTAGCTTTACCAAGCCTTCTCTTGATCTCGTGAAGGAGGGTTTGATTCATGACCTCTACCACTCTATTGGCCTGAGGATAGGCTACCGAGGTAAGGTGGTGCAAGATCCCTTGTTCTTCACATAACTCCTTAAATCTGGATCCCATAGCTTGCCAATGATTATTAGTGATCAGCACCTGAGGTTCCCAAAGTGGCAAATGATGGCCATCCATGCAAAATCTTCTATTTTAGATTTGATGATATAGGCCAGTGGCTCGGTCTCCACCCACTTCATGAAGTAATCAATAGTAACTAGCACAAACTTCCACTGCCCCAAAGTCGATGGAAAAGGATCGAGGATATCCATCCCCAATTATATAAAAGGTCATGGGGAACATATAGGAGTAATCAGCATGGGTGGTAGATGCTGGATATTTACATTCCTTTGGCAAACATCACACTTCATGACAAAGCTCCCTGCATCTTATTGCATTGTAGGGTATTAATAGCCTTGACAAAGTAATTTATATACTAACACCTTCTTTCCAGTGTGACTACCATAAATTCTTTCATAGACCTTCCTCAACACGTATTCTACCTCGGACGGTCGTAAACACCTTTAGAGGGGTAAAGAGAATAATTATTTATAAAGTTTCCCCTCATACACCAGGTACTAGGAGGGTTTATATTTGACTTTATGGGCCTTCTTTCGATTGGCTGGTAGTCGACCGTTCTTTAAGAAATCGATCAATGGATCAATTGAATAAGGTTCATCATCGAGCTACATCACCTCTGATGGCTCCTCAATGGTTGGTTTTTTAATTTGTTGGAGACAGCCTCCTTAAGGGAGTGCCATAATGCAGGACAAAAGAAGAGATGATGCGATGCAGAAATAAAGTAAGATTAATTCTTTTTTGTTTATATATATATTTTTTCCAAAATTGGCTTTGACTCAAAAGAAAGCTAAACTAAATTGAAAAAAACTAGGTAATAATTGAAAGCACAATTTAAAAGAAACTAGGTTATCAGAGTGGTTCAGAAGTAACAGATCGCTGGGGGTTGAGAAACTCCCAGACCTAGGGTTTCGCTCTGAACTTTCAACAGGACAGAAATAAAGAGAAGAGATGGGTTACCAACCAGACAGTGATCTTCACAAAGTTTGGTGGAAGAACTCTCTCGAGCAGATTGTTGGATCCTCGGATTCGGATATCTTCGCAATGGATCCTCCAATACTGGTCCTGTGGCTGAGTCGGCTTCTCATGAACTCAAGATATGGGAAAGAAGAAGAACAAGTGATGGAATCAGATACTCAATGAAGGATTTACCAGATTGAAGAACTTGAAAGCTGATGTTGCTGAAGTCCGGATTCTCCTAAAGGTTGATCTGGCTCCCTCTGGAATTTGCTCTGAATCTGAAGTATCCGGACTGAACCCGGATGCTGGTGGTCGGCCTTGACTTGGAGAGAGTGGCCGTGGGAGGTGGGGTAGGCTAGGGTTTGGTGGAGGGAGGAGAATTATGGGCGGCTAGGGTTTTGGAGTGATGTGGCTAACCTAGGGTTTTGGGGTTGGAGATCTCACACCTCCTCAAGGTTCCTGGGGAACCCGGATTTACTCCCCCACGGAGCTCAACACCTGGATGTAAGTGCGGAAGAGAGAAAACACAGAGTTTGCTCACACATAAATTGGATTCATTCATCAGATTACTTTCAAATTTACAAGAAGGGTTTAATTTATAGGACTTTACAAGAGAGTAGGGTTTTACATCTTCCCATGTGGGACTAAAGGAGGGGATCTTCAAATTAGGATTGTAGGATCAATCCCTACACATATGGCTGGCCAAAGGTTCCAAAAAAAAATTGATTGGAGGCTTAAAAGGAAGGTAAGTGGCGCCTCCTAGCCTTGTTCTTCAAGAGAGAATTTCATTCCTTTCATGGCTCAACTCTTTTGGACTCCTCCTTTTCTTTCTCCCTAAGTCATGGTTCTTCCCATCTTTGCTTTGGGCATTTTTGGCATGGAATGGGCGCCCCCTTGAAGTACTCTCCAAGAAGAATTTCTTTCTTTTCATAGCTTGGCTCTTATTGAAAATTGTGGGCCGCCCCCTTGAATTGTGGATCCCAGATTGCTTTCTCCTCAAATGGCGCATGAGAGAAGGGACCTGCTATCTTGTGGTGTTGGGACCAGAGTATACTGGATGGAGATGTGGTGCCCCCTGGACTCAGGCGTGTGGCTGGGAGTGTGGCTGGGAGTGTGGCGCCCACTTGCTTGGCCTTGGGAGAAAATGTGATACCCAGGTTGAAGTCCTAGACCACTACTGAGTCAACATGACTCAACAAAAATAAGTTGCAGGGAATACAGAATCAAACTAAAATTGAGTTGATCAAGTCAACCCTTATTACAAACCAGAAAATCCTAATTCTTCAGGCAAGGTCAATCAGAGATCCAGATGGAGCTCTGAAGTCTTCTTCTGAGTCTGGTGCCCGCACCAATTCTCCCGGGGTGGGAGGAACTTGACCCTGTCGAGTATGGATCAAGTTGGCTCTGGTATCTCTCCAAGAGGTCTGGGTCCAATTCTTGTAATTCTTCTCGGGAGATCCAAGAGTCATCAGAATCTGGCCTTCCTTGCCAGCGGACCAGGTATCTTTGGTATCCTCGATTACGAGTAGAGATAACCTGATCATCCAGGATCTTTTCAATCTGCTCTTTCCTCACAGGCCAGTTTGTTGGTGGACACACAGGGTTGGGTTCACTCTCAAGAGCAGGATTAGGTTCAAAAGGCTCACTGGGAATCACAGCTGGCTCTCTATACTCTACTAGGTCTGTAATGTTGAAAGTGGAGCTAATGCCTAGTTCTGGAGGTAACTCGAGCACATAGGCATTGGATCCTACTCTCTTCACCACTCTAAATGGTCCAGCTCCTCTAGCATGTAACTTTCTAACGGTTCCAGGAGGAAACCGTTCAGGCCTTAACCTAATCATTACATAGTCTCCCTCATCAAAAGTTTTGACTTGCCTTTGAGAATCAACCAACTTCTTATAAGTTTCATTACTTAAATTTATTTTGGCATGAATTTCTTTATGCAAGTCTTTTATATGCTGTGCAAAAACTTCGGCAGACTCGGAGACTCGTGTGTGGACTGGTAAAGGAGCTAGGTCAAGAGGTGTGTGAGATTTGTAACCATGCATAATTTCAAATGGACTCTTACCCGTAGACCTATTGACCGAGTCATTGTATGCAAATTCAGCTCTAGGTAAGTACAAATCCCAGTTCCTAATGTTTTCACCAACAAGACACCTTAACAGATTGCCTAAACTACGGTTCACTACTTCGGTTTGGCCATCAGTCTGGGGATGATAGGCAGTTGAAAACTTAAGTTTTGTCCCTAACTTATGCCAAAGGGTTTTCCAGAAATAGCTGGTGAACCGGACATCCCTATCAGAAATAATTGTTTTAGGTAGGCCATGGAGTCGAACTATCTCATTAAAGAACAGGGTGGCTACCTTAGACGCATCAAATGTTTGGGAACAAGGCAAGAAATGGGCCATCTTGGAAAATCGGTCGACTACAACACAGATAGAGTCATGCCTCCTCTGGGTCTTAGGCAAACCTAACACAAAGTCCATGCTCACATCTTGCCAAGGACGATCTGGGACAGGGAGTGGGGTATAAAGGCTGGTGTTCTGTTTTCGCTGTTTGGCAACAGCGCAGGTCCGACACCTAGCCACAATGTGTGCTACATCTCTTTTTAAGCTAGGCCAGAAAAAGTGGTCTTCAATAGCCAGGGTGGTCTTGTCTTTTCCGAAATGGCCAGCTAAACCTCCAGCATGAATTTCCCAAATCAAAAATTTCCTAAGAGAAGTTCTAGGGATGCAAAGCCTATTCTTAAAGAACAGAAAGCCATCTAAAAGGGTATAATCCTTATGGTCACTAGATGGTCCTTGAGTTAGATCCTGGTACACAGTCTTAAAATCCGGACATGACTCATATTCCTCTTTGATTTGCTCAAACCCTATGACTTCAGCCCTAACAGAATTCAACAACAAAGATCGACGACTAAGGACATCAGCTACCTTATTTTCAGACCCAGCCTTATGCTTCAAAACAAAAGTATAGGACTGGATATACTCTACCCACTTAGCATGCCTAGGGTTAAACTTCTTCTGGGAATTCAAGAATCTAAGAGCCTCATGGTCCGAAAATAGCACAAATTCTTGCGGTAGCAAATAATGTCTCCAGTAACGCAAAGCTTGCACTACCGCATAAAATTCCTTATCATAGGTAGAATACCTAAGCTTAGCATCATTAAGTTTTTCACTAAAGAATGCTACGGGATGGTTCTCTTGGCTTAGGACTCCACCTATACCTACTCCTGAAGCATCACAGGCAACCTCAAATACCTTTGAAAAGTCGGGTAACCTTAAAATGGGTGCCTGGGTCATCCTATCCTTAAGATCTAGGAAGGCTTTATGGGCTGCTTTAGTCCACTGGAATTCTCCCTTCCTAATACAGTCTGTGATAGGAGCAACTACAATACTAAACCCCTTGATGAATCGCCTATAGAAGGTAGCCAAGCCGTGGAAACTTCTGACTTCATGCACACTGGTCGGCTCTGGCCATTCTACTATGGACCTAATTTTTTCTGGATCGGCAGCCACGCCGTCAGGGGTTACTACAAAACCAAGGAAGATAATTCTACTGGTCATGAATTTACACTTTTTGAGATTACCGTAGAGACTATCATTCCTCAAAACTTGACAGACTTGTCTAAGGTGGCCTAGGTGGTCTGCAGGGGTCTTACTATAGATCAGGATGTCATCAAAATAGACCACTACAAACTTCCCTATGAAAGCTCTAAGTACCTGGGTCATAATCCTCATGAAAGTAGTAGGGGCATTGGACAACCCAAAAGGCATAACAACCCATTCATAGAGACCATCCTTAGTTTTGAAAGTGGTTTTCTACTCATCCCCTAGTCTAATCCTAACCTGATGATAGCCGCTCTTGAGATCAATTTTAGAAAAAACCATTGCACCGGCCATCATATCTAGCATGTCATCTAGTCTAGGGATGGGGAACCTATACTTGATTGTGATTTTGTTGATGGCACAACTATCAACACACATCCTCCACGTGCCATCCTTCTTCGGGGTTAGAAGTGCAGGGACTGCACAAGGGCTAAGACTCTCTCTAATGAACCCCTTCCTCAACAATTCTCCAACCTACTTTTGCAGTTCCTTATGCTCAGATGGATTCATCCTATAATGGGGCAAGTTGGGTAAAGTAGCTCCTGGGACTAAATCTATAGAATGCTGGATATCCCTAAGAGGTGGAAGGTGGTCTGGCAGATCCTCGGGAAAAACATCCTCAAATTCTTCTAACAAAGGTTTAACTTCCTGAGGAGGCTCTGAGGGTGTCGGAGTCCTAAGTTCCTTAGCAGTCAACATCCAAATAGGTGAACCACTATGAATTTCTTGTTCTAGATCCTTAGCACTAATTAGGTTCACCCCAGTCTTCATTTCTCTGACCTTATTGGGTCCTTTAGCTACCTTGTCCTTAGGAGGGACTGAATGGATTGTGATTTTCTTCCCATTAAAGCTAAAGACACAGGTGTTGGATTTTCCTAAGAGGGTGGCATCATGATCATATAACCAAGGTCTTCCAAGAATTATACTGCTCACCCCCATGGGCAAGACATCACACCAAATCTTCTCTTGATAGGATTGCATTTGGATTTGGACCTGACATCTAGACTGGATGGGTATAGAGGTAGAGTCTACCCAAGAAACCTTATAGGGGTTGGGGAGGGGGACTGGGGTTAAGCCTAACATTTTGACAGTGCTAGCAGAAATGGCATTCACACAGCTCCCACTATCTATGATGATTTTACATACCTTATCCCCTAGTTTAAGGAAAGTCTGTAGGATGTTAGTCCTACGCCAATCTTCCTGAACTCTATTCTGGGATAGGATGCATCTCACAACCCCTAATTGGTCAGACTCTGTGGATTCCTCCTCTCCTTCATATTCATCGACCAAATTCATTCCGACCTCAAAAACTTCTTCTTCAAACTCTTCATTGGGCCCGGAATTCTCTTCTTCTCCTTCTTCTATGTAAAGGGATCTACGAGGGCACTGGCTAGAAACATGACCTACCTTATGGCACCTAAAACAAGCTATGGCTGTGCACTGGTTGGAGATATGACCGGGCTTCTGGCACTTAAAACAGATATACTAGGGGTTCTCTGGGTGTCAGGTGCCTTACCTTTGTCCATGGGCCTAGGGGTGGGAATACCCTGATTAGGCTTGCTAGGGGTAACTGGGCTAGGTCCATTTCTTGGGATTGGGGCACTAACCCTATAAGGCATGGGTCCTCTTTGAAACTTCTCAGTGTTCAGTGCAATCTGATAGGCTTGGTCTAGGTCAGTAACCTCTCTCAGAAACAGCTCCCTCTTTATGTCTTCCCTAAGTCCAGCCCTAAACCTAGACAAAGTGACCTCATGGGATTCACTCACATCACATCTCATCAGGTATTCATCAAAGGTGGTTATGTAGTCTGATACAGATCGGTTCCCTTGTTTCAAAGTCTGCAATTGGTCTAACAGATTCTGCTGGTATGAAATGGGTAGGTACTTATCTCTAAGTTTTTCTTTCATACCTTGCCAAGTGGTTATGGGCTCAACATTTCGTCTTCTAGTGGTTAGCTCAATGTTCCCCCAGTATAACCTAGCTTGACGTACCAACTTCATCTTGGCAAACTTGAACTTCCTTTTCTCAGACATGGCATACCACTCAAAGTACTAGTCCATCTCAACCTCCCAATCAGAATACACCTTAGGGTTTAAGCTACCATCAAAAGTGGGTGCATCTAATTTGATGTTCCGAATGAACCTATCATCTCTGTCTTCAGGCTCTGGGTCAGGCCTCCTATGATTAGGTTCAGGATCTCTGTATAAAGGTCTTCTAGGCTCCTGGTGTGGGTGAGGTTGAGGCACATTAAAATCTGGGTCAGGAGTCCAATTCTGATGCCTAGGTTCCTCAAGTACTTGGATTTGATCCCTAAGCTGGGTAAAATTCTCATTCATATCCTGACTTAATTTGTTCATACTTTCAGTAAGAGCTCTAACCATGGCCTCTAAATCAGGTTGGGTTTGACCAGGTTGGTAGGGTACTCCATTCCGGGTAGACATGATGATGCAAGCAAACACACAAAATGAGACTCAACTGAATCGACTACGGGCTAACTAGACCTAGAGCCCAAACTAGATGCCCAATCAGAGTGGCAAGCTAGCCTGTAGTAACTCAGGACTCAGCCAGGCAGGTGTAAGGGGAGTGTTAGGTCCCTAGATGCCAATCCTAGACACCAATCAGAGATTGGCCAGGTAGGCGGACCAGCACACAAGCCCTTCGGGATAGAATCCCTGAACCACCGTTCTAGACACTGAGTACAAAGCACACACAGAGTAACTAGACAAACTGACTCAACACTAGCCTTGACCCGACTTGTTGATGTCCCTAGCCCACTAGGACAAATTAGGTCTAATTAATTTTAAGATTAAAGGCTTAGGTTCAAATGAGTGGGTGGTGGTTTTGGGCTAAGGAGAGGTTATCAACTCCTCCCCTTATCTTAGATGCTCAAATGTCCTTAGGATGAATTAGGAGATGATCACTCAAAATAGTTGAATTGCAGAAACACAAAAACAGAGTTGTAGTAATTTAACTCTCAGAAATTTCATGGAAACCAATAAATCACAGGAAAATTATGTAAAATAGCTTCAATTATACTGGTTCCAAAAAAATAAAAATCATACAATTCAGAGTTATTTGTAATGAGAAACAATTCTGCAACAAGGTAGTTACAGACTGAAAACAGGGTGCTTCCCCCGTTTACAATTCCTGCTACGAAGTTGTAACCCAACGGATCCCCTACACGCCCTAGGAACACCCCATGGAATGGGAAGAGGAGGTTTGCACCTCGCTTCATTCCTAGGACCGGACATCCTGGGGAGTCTACTTCGAGCAGACAAAGTAAAAGGAGAGAGACTTAAAACAAGCAAGCAAACAGAAACCCTAGACAGGGCTCTGATACCAAAAATGATGTAGGACAAAAGAAGAGATGATGTGATGCGGAAATAAAGTAAGATTAATTCTTTTTTGTTTATATATATATATTTTTTTCCGAAATTGGCTTTGACTCAAAGGAAAGCTAAACTAAATTGAAAGAAACTAGGTAATAATTGAAAGCACAATTTAAAAGAAACTAGGTTATCAGAGTGATTCAGAAGTAACGGATCGCTGGGGGTTGAGAAACTCCCAGACCTAGGGTTTCGCTCTGAACTTTCAACAGGACAGAAATAAAGAGAAGAGATGGGTTACCAACCAGACAGTGATCTTCACAAAGTTTGGTGGAAGAACTCTCTCGAGCAGATTGTTGGATCCTCGGATTCGGATATCTTCGCAATGGATCCTCCAATACTGGTCCTGTGGCTGAGTCGGCTTCTCCTGAACTCAAGATCTGGGAAAGAAGAAGACCAAGTGATGGAATCAGATACTCAATGAAGGATTTACCAGATTGAAGAACTTGAAAGCTGATGTTGCTGAAGTCCGGATTCTCCTAAAGGTTGATCTGGCTCCCTCTGGAATTTGCTCTGAATCTGAAGTATCTGGACTGAACCCGGATGCTGGTGGTCGGCCTTGACTTGGAGAGAGTGGCCGTGGGAGGTGGGGTAGGCTAGGGTTTGGTGGAGGGAGGAGAATTATGGGCGGCTAGGGTTTTGGAGTGAAGTGGCTAACCTAGGGTTTTGGGGTTGGAGATCTCACACCTCCTCAAGGTTCCTGGGGAACCCGGATTTACTCCCTCACGGAGCTCAACACCTGGATGCAAGTGCGGAAGAGAGAAAACATAGAGTTTGCTCACACATAAATTGGATTCATTCATCAGATTACTTTCAAATTTACAAGAATGGTTTAATTTATAGGACTTTACAAGAGAGTAGGGTTTTACATCTTCCCATGCGGGACTAAAGGAGGGGATCTTCAAATTAGGATTGTAGGATCAATCCCTACACATATGGCTGGCCAAAGGTTCCAAAAAAAAATTGATTGGAGGCTTAAAAGGAAGGTAAGTGGCGCCTCCTAGCCTTGTTCTTCAAGAGAGAATTTCATTCCTTTCATGGCTCAACTCTTTTGGACTCCTCCTTTTCTTTCTCCCTAAGTCATGGTTCTTCCCATCTTTGCTTTGGGCATTTTTGGCATGGAATGGGCGCCCCCTTGAAGTACTCTCCAAGAAGAATTTCTTTCTTTTCATAGCTTGGCTCTTATGGAAAATTGTGGGCCGCCTCCTTGAATTGTGGATCCCAGATTGCTTTCTCCTCAAATGGCGCATGAGAGAAGGGACCTGCTATCTTGTGGTGTGGGGACCAGAGCATACTGGATGGAGATGTGGCGCCCCCTGGACTCAGGCGTGTGGCTGGGAGTGTGGCTGGGAGTGTGGCGCCCACTTGCTTGGCCTTGGGAGAAAATGTGATACCCAGGAAGTCCTAGACCACTACTGAGTCAACATGACTCAACAAAAATAAGTTGCAGGGAATACAGACTCAAGCTAAAATTGAGTTGATCAAGTCAACCCTTATTACAAACCAGAAAACCCTAATTCTTCGGGCAAGGTCAATAAGAGATCCAGATGGAGCTCTGAAGTCTTCTTCTGAGTCTGGTGCCCGCACCATGCCATTGGTGTAGTGGTTGCTGCTTTGCCTAGTGAATCTACTTGGGAGTTATCTTCCCTAGGGATCTGTTGGATTTCAAAGTTAAAAAAATTATTGGTCAGCTCCTTAACCTTCTGGAGATATTTGATCATGCTCTCCTCCTGAGTCTCAGAGTCATCCCTAATATGGTCGATGATCAACTAGGAGTCACTATAGGCTCTCAAGTTCAGCACTCTAAGGTCTTTAGTAGCTCGAGCCTTGCAATTAGAGCTCATACTCAGCTTCATTATTTGGTACTGAGAATTCAAGGTGTAAGGCATGCTCAGCCATAATTCCCTTAAGAATAACAATTACTATCCCAGCTCCCAATCCTTCAGAGTTGGATAACCCATCTACATATATCTCTCATATGTTAGTCGAGGGATCTGGTATTGGCACCAAATGTCCCACCTCTTTAGGCTTGGGCAACTTGTTAGGAATGGTACATTCAACTAAGAAATAGGCCAACACCAGAGCCTTTACTCACAATCGGGGATGAAACTTAATATCAAACTTTGAAAGTTTGATAGCCCATTTGGCAATATGTCTAAAGGTTTCAGGTCAATAAAGAATGATTTTTATGGTTTGATCAGTTAGTAGAATGATAGTATTAGCTTCAAAATATGGTCAGATCTTTTGGAAATTAATGAGGAGGGCATAGACCAAGTTTTCCAACTTTGAGTATCGGGTCTCCACATCTTTTAAGATCTAGTTGATATAGTAGATTGGCTTTTGGATCCTATCCTTTTCTTGGATCAATATTGCACTTACTGCTAAGGGTGAGGCTACTATAACAGAAACAACTCCTCTATAGGGTTAGGCTTACCCAATAATGGTGGGGAACTAAGATAGTTCTTGAGATCTTTAAAAACTTTTTGACATTTTTTGGTCCACTGGAAATTTTTTGGTTGCTTTAAGGTCTGGAAAAAGGGGAGGCATCGCTCAACTAACTTAGAGACATTGATTGAGTGCACCAATACTCCCTATGAGGCGTTAGGCATCCTTGATCATCTTTAAGGGAATCATATTATAGATGCCTTAATTTTTTCCAGGTTAGCTTCCTCCCCCTGTTGGAGACCATGAAGCCAAGGAATTTGCCTGAGGATACTCCAAAGGAACACTTAGCAAGATTTAGCTTCATCCAGTACTCTCGAAGGTTGGTGAAAGTTTCCTAAAGATGTAAGCTTTGGTGGCTTTGCTTTTAACAAGCATGTCATCGACATACACTTCCATATTCCACCGATCTGGTCCTTAAAAACTTTGTTCACCAGGTGCTGGTATGTAGCACCTGCATTTTTTAGGCCGAACAGCATGACCCTATAACAAAACAATCATTGGTTAGTAATAAAAGTAGTTTTTACCTCATCTTTAGAAGCCACTCAAATTTGGTTGTAGCCAAAAAAGGCATTCATAAAGCTAAGGAGATCATGGCCTGAGGTGGCATCCACCATTTGGTTATTCTACGAAATGGATTACTATCTTTTGACTATGCTTGATTAAGGTCAATGAAGTCTATGATGATTTGTCATTTATCGTTCACCTTCTTCACTATGACTAGATTTACGATCCACTCTGGATAGGTGGTTTCTCGGATGAAACCAACCTTTAGGAGCTTATCAACCTCCTTGAGTATGGTCTTTTGATGCTCGGGCATGAAACTTTGTTTCTTTTGTTTAATAAGGCAGTGTATCAAATCTACCTTCAGCTAGTGCACCATCACTGAAAGGTTGATGCCCAGCATGTTGGCTAGTTTTCATGTGAAGACATCGACATTTTCTTACAAAAATAAAGTCAGTTGATTCTAGGTTACCTGGTCCAAGTTAGAGCCAATTCTGACTGTATGTTCAGGATTTCTATCGGCCAAAGTTATGGGGATGAGGTCCTCGATTGGCTCTCCTCGCCGCTTAGTTAGGTCATGCCAAGCATCTAATCCTTCAATAGGATAGTCATCAATGGTGATGCGGCGAGCATATGATTAATGTTTTGAATATGGTTTGTAGAGCAATGAAACCTAATTACACTAGCATTGTACTCATCATAATAAGACTTAAGGATTATAAGAAAATGGGACTTTTACTTGATTAGACACAATCCTAAACTAAGAAGGAAGAAGATTTAGACAATAGGGGCTAATGATTGTGGACTTACCTTGATTGGCTTTCCAACCTTCTTTTGATTCATACCTTGAAACTACCAACGCTCAGAACTGAAGAACCTGGATAACAGAGATCAGAACCCTGGACTTGGGGCTTCAGCTTGTTGGTTCTTTGTCAAGGTGAACCCGGCCCATAACTCAAAGTCTTCGAAGGACCCTGCAATGAAGATCAAAGTTAAGGAAGAAGGATAAGAACATATAGAAGGGATGGGAGAATTTATGAACTAAGAACAGAAATTTGAGAAGATCTGGCCGACTCCAATGCCTTCACTTGAGCTTGGAAGATGCTTTGCTAGGGGAAAAGAATGGCTTTGGTTTGGAGGAAGAGGATGGAAAACTTTCACATAAGAAAAAAAAAAACACAAGACAACTTCTACTTCCAAAATTCAACTTCAATTTTCATTCATTCCCCAAAATCAATCCCCTTTACAATGGGTGTCCAAGGCCTTTAATAGCCTCACAAAGCTAGCTTTTGAAATTTAAAAACTCCCCAAATTGAGGAGGATTACAGGGGGGTTGGAGGATTTGGTGGAGAGTTTGGAGGGATGGGGGGGTTGGAGGATTTGGTGGAGGACTTGGAGGGGTGTGGCCAACCTCCTTGAATTTGAGTCTTCCTTGTTGGTGCCAAAGAGTGATGAGGTGGCTAGTGAGGTGGCACCTGATGACGTGGCATGATGAGATGGTCTTCTACTTGGATAAGGAATGACATGTTGCGCCATGTGGTCCTAGTTGATGGTCCTTTTCTCTTGCTTGGTTAATGGAATGACATGTTGCGCCACGTGGTCCTAGTTGATGGTCCTTTTCTCTTGCTTGGTTGATATATCTTTTCTTCTTCATGTGGTCAAATTCTGGGGTCCAGAATTTGAGTCTTGTTGCTGGCTTTCATTGCTTTAAGACTCTTAACTTAACTGAACTGACTTGACTGACCTAAACTTTAAAACTTGAAACGGACTTACAGGAAATGAAATTTTTTTTAATAGTAATTACAGGACTCAATAAACACTCTTGATTAATTACAGGACTCTTGAAAAGGAAATGGCTCTTGAAAATAAAACATTACAGGACTCTTGAAAAGGAAATGGCTCTTGAAAATAAAACATTTTTGAACTAAAGGATACAAGGTAACCTAATTATCTTCGATCCAAATTGGGATAAGGCTAACCTTGTTGGAGTGAAGTTTTTTTTGGTTTCTGGTGTCCACACCAATTCTCCTGGGGTGGGCAGAACTCGACCTAGTCGAGTATGGTTCAGTTTTGCCCTGGTAATGCTCGAACAAGTCTGGGTTAAGTCTTTGCAGGTCCTCTCGAGTAATCCAAGAGTTGTCGGACTCAGGTCGACCTTGCCATTGAACCAGGTATCGCTGATAGTCCTTATTCCTGGTAGTAATGGTCTTGTCATCCAGGATTCTCTCAATCCTCTCTCTCCGCTCAGGTAGGGTTGGTGGTGGACACTCAGAAATATGTTCACTCTCAATGAAAGTTTCTGGCCCAAAAGGCTCACTAGGTATTAGTACTGGTTCTTTGTATTCTACTAAGTCTGAAACATTAAAGGTTGTACTGATACCCATATCAGGTGGAAGTTCCAAAACATATGCATTAGGCCCTATTTTCTTCAAGATCTTGAAAGGTCCCGTTCCGCGGGCATGCAGCTTCTTTATGGTTCCAGAGGGGAACCGTTCAGGGTTGAGCCTAATCATCGCATAATCCCCTTCACAGAATTCTTTAGCCCTCTTATGTGAGTCAGCTAAGTGTTTGTATGTTTCACTGCTCAGGTTGATCTTATTACTGATTTCTTTATGCAGATTTATGACATGCTGTGCAAAAGACTCAACAGACTCAGAGACTCGTGTGTGAATAGGTAGTGAGATTAGATCTAAAGGCTTCCTAGGCTTGTAACCATGGACTATCTCAAAGGGACTTTTGCCCGTAGATCTATTGACCGAACTGTTGTAAGCGAACTCAGCACGTGGCAATAACAAATCCCAGTTTCCTAGACTTTCTCCCACTAGGCATCTCAGCAAGTTCCCTAGACTTCTATTTACAACCTCGGTTTGTCCATCAATTTGGGGATGGTAGGCTGTGGAGAATTTCAGTCTGGTTCCTAATAGGTGCCAAAGGGTTTTTCAGAAGTAACTTGTGAAGCAGACATCCCTATCAGAAACTATGGTTTTTGGTAACCCGTGGAGTCTGACTACTTGATCAAGAAAGAGTTTGGCTATCCTAGAGGCATCGGAAGTTTGGGAGCAAGGTATGAAATGGGCCATTTTTGAAAACCGGTCGACCACCACAAAGATTGAATCATGTTTTCGAATGGTCTTGGATAATCCTAGAACAAAGTCCATGCTTAGATCCTGCCATGGACACTCAGGTACAGGTAATGGAGTGTATAGCCCGGTATTCTTCTTTTGCTGCTTTGCAACAGCACATATCCTACATCGGGCTACAAGGTTTGCTACTTGTTTCTTAAGGCCTGGACAGTAAAATTGTTCCTCAACAGCCAAGATAGTCTTGTTTCGTCCGAAGTGGCCAACCAAACCTCCCGCATGTATCTCCCAAACTAAAAAATCTCTTAAGGAGGTTCTTGGGATGCAAAGCCTATTCTCTCTAAAAAGATAACCATCTAGAAGGGTATAGTCACTATGATCAGCGGATACTCCTTCAGGGGTCACAACAAATCCTAGGAAGATAACTCTAGTAGTCATGAAAGCATATTTCTTTAGGTTGGCATAGAGGTTATCTTTCCTAAGTGCTAAACAGACCTGCCTCAGATGTTGTTGATGATCTTCTCTAGTCCTACTATTAAGTATGTCGTCAAAGTAAACAACAACAAATTTCCCAATAAAGGCCCGTAGGACTTGATTCATGATTCGCATAAAAGTGCTAGGGGCGTTTGATAACCCAAAAGGCATGACTACCCATTCAAATAATCCGTCCTTAGTTTTAAAGGTAGTCTTCCATTCATCCCCTGGTCTGATCCTAACTTGGTGATAGCCGCTCTTCAGATCAATCTTAGAAAATATAGTTGCACCGGCTATCATATCTAACATATCATCCAAGAGGGGGATGGGAAACCTATACTTCACCGTGATTTTATTTATGGCATGACTATCAACACACATTCTCCATGTGCCATCTTTCTTAGGGGTAAGTAAGGTTGGGACTGCGCATGGACTCAAACTTTTCCTAATGAATCTTTTCTTTAGGAGTTCTCCTACTTGTCGTTGTAATTCTTGGTGCTCGGTAGGGTTCATTCTATAATGGGGAAGGTTCGGTAGGGTTGCTCCGGGGACTAAATCTATCACATGTTGTATATCCCTAAGAGGTGAGAGTTGGTCGGGTAAGTCATCGGGGAACACGTCTTTGAACTCCTCTAGCACTTCACTGACTTCTGGAGGTTGTTCTTTTGAAAGAGGTTCTTGATGATCCTTAATGGTCAAAATCCAAACAGGTGATCCATTGCTAATTTCTTGCTCCATTTCTTTAGCAGTGATCACGTTTATCCCTTTTTTCTTATCACTCAATTGGCTTGATCCTCTCTTAATGGGGTTCTTAGGTGGAGAAGAATGGATTACGATCTTCTTTCCATTATGAGTAAATGAGCACGAATTAGAACGACCATAGAGTGTTACATCAAGATCATACAACCATGGTCGACCTAGGATTATGCTACTTACTCCCATTGGAAGTACATCACACCATACTTTCTCTAGGTAAGATTGGAACTGAATGGTTACTAAGCACCTAGACTTAATGGAAATCGTGGTTGAGTCTATCCAGGATACCTTATAGGGATTGGGGTGGGATACGGTGGGCAATCCTAGGGTTTTTACTGTGTTGGTAGATATGGCATTGACACAGCTACCGCTATCTAAAATGACTTTGCATACTTTCTCACCTATCTTAATGAATGTCTGTAGGATGCTAGTCCTATACCAATCTTCTTGGGTTTTAGCCTGGGTGAGAATACACCTAACCACTCCTATCAGATCTTGATCTACCAGGACTTCCTCTTCCTCATACTCTTCAGCCAAGTTCTCATCTGCCTGGTATACTTCCTCCTCAAATTCACCTTGGGATTCTACGGCTTCCTCTTCTACTTCCCCTATGTGTAGGGATCTATTGGGACAGCTGCTAGAATAGTGACCCACTTTGTTACACTTGAAACAGGCATTTGGAGTTCTTTGGGTCTCAGGTGTTTTCTCCTTGTCATCTCTTCGGGTCACAGGCACATTAGGATTGGGTCGGTTGAATCTAGGATGATTGGATCCTGGCTGCTGGTAAGGTGCACTAGTCCTAGGGGCTTCGGGCCTACGATAGACTGGACCTCTATGGAATCTCTCAGCATCCCTAGCTATCTGATAGGCCAATTCTAGGTCATGTACCTCTCGCATGAACAATTCTCTTTGAATTTCTTCCCTTAGTCCAGCTCTAAATCTAGACAAGGTCACCGACTCAGATTCATCAACATTGCACCTCATAACGAATTCGTCAAACTTCACTATGTACTCTATGACACTCCTATTTCCTTGAGTAAGTCTTTGCCATTGATCTAGGAGTCTTTGGTGGTAGGACATAGGAAGGTATTTCTCCCTAAGCCTAAGTTTCATAGCTCGCCAGGTCACTATGGGCACATCACCTCTCTGTCTAGTGAGTCTCTCAATGTTTCCCCAATATAACCTAGCTTGGTGCACAAGTTTAAGCTTTGCAAACTTACACTTGCGCTCTTCACTCATCTCAAACCAGTCAAAATACTGGTCCATCTCACCTTCCCAATCAATGTAGATCTTAGGATCTAAAATTCCATCAAAGGTGGGAGCTTCCAGCCTAATGTTCTTCATGGTTCGGTCATCTTGATCAAAGTGAATTGGGGTGGGTCTCCTGACATTGGGTTCATAGTTAGGCTCATGATGGAATCTCCTTGGGTTGGGATCGATGGTTTGATCAGGGTGGGGTCCTCTAGGAATTGGATCATAAAACTGATCTTGGGGAGCTCTCCTAGGGTTTGTTTCGTAGAGAGGGTTTTGATATGGAATCCTTCTAGGGTTCAATGGGGTCTCGAGTTCAGGTGCAAGACTAGGCTCAGGCTCAGTCTGGGCTTCATGATTGCTTTCAGGGGTTCTAGCCTCTAACTGATCCAACCTAGTAGTGATGTGGGCTAACTGCTCGCTCATGTCTTGGTTGGTTTGTGCCACATTCTAATTTGTTTAGGCCAATTGCTCAGTTAAACTCTTAGTCAGTTGGGCCACTTGATCATTTAGGCCTTTGATCAAATTTCCTAAGTTTTGGTCCATGGCTACACTTGACTGGGCTTGGATTGGTGAATATGGTGTCCCTGCTCTAGTTGTCATGCATGCAAATGGACTCAAGTTCGAACTAAGCTTTCCTAGACCTAGAGCACAAATTAGAAGTCTAATTAAGTGAACCAACTAGCTAGTAGTACTTATGGGACTTAGCCAGGTAGGTGGAGGGAAGTGAAAGGTCCCTGATTGCCAACCTTAAACAACAATCTGAGATTGGCCAGGTAGGCGGACCAAATCACAAGCCCTGATGCACCAATCTTAGACACCAAGCCAGTAAGCACACACCAATTAGCTGACACAGTTAACTTGACCCTAACCTGAACCCAACTTGTTAGTGTCCCTAACCCACTAGGGCAATTAACGTTCTACTCAATTTTAATTAACGGGCTGGGATCGATATGCTGGTTGGTGATTTTTGGGCTAGGGACAGGTGATGAAACCCTGACCCTATGTCAAATTGATGCCCTTAATTTGATTTCTCATGAGATGAATGAAATGCAAAGGTGCTGCAGAAGTGTGTTGCAGTTTGAAAGTGGTGTGGAAAATGTGATGAAAAAAATGTCCAAAAATTCTGAAAAATTCATAGAGGATTCCTAACTTATATATTTCAATTCATATTAAAGGGATTTTAAAAATAAAATCTGTACTACTCTAAGAAGATCCTACAAATGAAGATAAATAAAAAGGACAGAATAGAACCCTAATGATAGTGTCGAGCTGCAGAGATTTTCATTTTTTTTATAATTTTTTTCTGATAATGAAATTTAATATGGTGATAACTTTCTTAAAAAGGAACAAAAAAAATATATTTCAACAAAACATTAGCGACTTTCCTTTGGAGCTGCAGATGGATTACAGTAAACAGATGCAAATTTTCAGAAAACATAACCTAATCAAACAAGTGCAATGGCTTACCCAAACTTCAATCTAAAAAATTCACGTCCGGCCAGGGGCTCATTATTCCCATGGGTCGTGATAGTGTACTGGAGTACACCCGCTCAGGAGGCATGAATTTTAGATCTTGCTTGGATTTAAAGAAAATTATTCTATCCTAATGCAACCATGCTCTGATACCAAGTTGATGCGGCGAGCATATGATTAGATGATGCGGCGAGCATATGATTAATGTTTTGAATATGGTTTGTAGAGCAATGAAACCTAATTACACTAGCATTGTACTCATCATAATAAGACTTAAGGATTATAAGAAAATGGGACTTTTACTTGATTAGACACAATCCTAAACTAAGAAGGAAGAAGATTTAGACAATATGGGCTAATGATTGTGGACTTATCTTGATGGGATTTCCAACCTTCTTTTGATTCATACCTTGAAACTACCAATGCTCAGAATGGTGAAGAACCTGGATAACAGAGATCAGAACCCTGGACTTGGGGCTTCAGCTTGTTGGTTCTTTGTCAAGGTGAACCCGGCCCACAACTCAAAGTCTTCGAAGGACCCTGCAATGAAGATCAAAGTTAAGGAAGAAGGATAAGAACATATAGAAGGGATGGAAGAATTTATGAACTAAGAACAGAAATTTGAGAAGATCTGGCCGACTCCAATGCCTTCACTTGAGCTTGGAAGATGCTTTGCTAGGGGAAAAGAATGGCTTTGGCGTGGAGGAAGAGGATGGAAAACTTTCACATAAGAAAAAAAAAAAATACAAGACAACTTCTACTTCCAAAATTCAACTTCAATTTTTATTCATTCCCCAAAATCAATCCCCTTTACAATGGGCGTGCAAGGCCTTTAATAGCCTCACAAAGCTAGCTTTTGAAATTTAAAAACTCCCTAAATTGAGGAGGATTACAAGGGGGGTTGGAGGATTTGGTGGAGAGTTTGGAGGGATGGGGGGGTTGGAGGATTTGGTGGAGGACTTGGAGGGGTGTGGCCAACCTCCTTGAATTTGAATCTTCCTTGTTGGTGCCAAAGAGTGATGAGGTGGCTAGTGAGGTGGTGCCTGATGATGTGGCATGATGAGATGGTCTTCTACTTGGATAAGGAATGACATGTGGCGCCATGTGGTCCTAGTTGATGGTCCTTTTCTCTTGCTTGGTTGATGGAATGACATGTGGTGCCAAGTGGTCCTAATTGATGGTCCTTTTCTCTTGCTTGGTTGATGTGTCTTTTCTTCTTCATGTGGTCAAATTCTGAGATCCAGAATTTGAGTCTTGTTGCTGGCTTTCATTGCTTTAAGACTCATAACTCAACTGAACTGACTTGACTGACCTAAACTTTAAAACTTGAAACGGACTTACAGGAAATGAAATTTTTTTTAATAGTAATTACAGGACTTAATAAACACTCTTGATTAATTACAGGACTCTTGAAAAGAAAATGGCTCTTGGAAATAAAACATTTACAGGACTCTTGAAAAGGAAATGGCTCTTGAAAATAAAACATTTTTGAACTAAAGGATACAAGGTAACCTAATTATCTTCGATCCAAATTGGGATAAGGCTAACCTTGTTGGAGTGAAGTTTCTTTCGGTTTCTGGTGTCCACACCAAATGGCCTTCCTCCCTTGGAGCTCGACATGATAATAATGTTGTGCTAGGCTTTGATCTTCGCAGACTTCTCTAATCCCATATGTCATTGAAAAATTGACTTTCAAGTAATAAGTAGATATGACTACTCAAAAGGCATTGAGATTCATTATGCAGGAATACAATTCCTTCATCATAATATGATTTCCTTAAAGATTAAAGGGGAGGAAGCTAACCCTGTTGGAGAGTCATTATGCAGGAATACCAAAATCTTCAATTTATGGCTTCATCTACTCTAATTTTCTATATTTAGAGTCATAATGATCGCATCATTATGCAGGAATACAATTCCTTCATCATCCTCTTCGATGAAGATCACCGGCATGGCTTGTCTCATTTTGGGTGGTTCCTCCCTGGGAGGATGCCACCCCCTAGTGATCATTCTCACTTATCCTAATGGAAGGGATTCCCCCTCTTCTGGTGGTGGAGGTAATTGCATACGCTCAGCTTGGTAGTTATTCTGGCAGTTCCCTTTGTTCTCTCTACCATTGGATGAAGAGATTGAGGTGGCTTCACCTAATCAGTCCCTCGATCTCATCTTGGAGCTGAATGCATTCCTTTGTATCATGGTTGTGATCTCGATGATATAAACAAAATCTATTCAAATTTTTCCTAGTCAATGGCATTTTCAACTTTTGAGATTTTGGGATCTGCTCCTAACTCCATCAGTACTTTTTTTTCGAAGCATTCAATAGAATATAAGTGTAGAACCTTCTTAGTGGTGATGCTTGGTGGGCCTCCTTAGGTCGGTGATCCCAAAAGAATCTATTCTTCTTCCATGGAGACCTAGAGCATGTTCCTATCCTTCCTTCAAGCTTAGAAGAGGTCTTCTAGCCCCTTTATGTCTTTTCGCCACCCACCAGTGTAGAAGTGGAAGGGACTTCTTCTGGCATGAAGGTTTCTTCTGTTCGAGCATACTTCTTGGCCCAAACTAGCATTCTTGCAAAATCCTTGGGATAGGTTTCGGTTAATGACCATTTAAGGCATTCTTTTGCAATCCGCTCATTAAAGATGACATGGCAGTTGACTGATCAAAGTTGCGGACCTCCAAAGTAATCACATTGAAGTGGCTTACAAAGGATCGAATCATTTCTCCTTCCTTTTTTTTAATGGTGTGGAGGTAGTCCGACCATCTCTATTACCTTCTGTTGTTGACAAAATGGTTGGTGAACACTCAAGCCAACTACTCAAAGGAATGTACAGATCTCGGCTTCAGGCCTAAGTACCAATATTCAGCCATCCCCTTAAAGGTAGAGGGAAAGGCTCTATAGAGATGGGATTAGGGGCCCCGTGAAGGAGCATCATTGCTTGGAAGCTTGCTAAATAATCATCGGGGTTAGTGGTTCCATCATAGCTCTCAACCTGTGAGATCTTGAAGTTTCGAGGGAGTGGCAATTGCATGATCTTGTCATCAAATGGAGGCTCATTACTAAGCCCATCATTCGATGTCAAGGAGAGATTGCAAATCATCTCGATTTCCTTGTCCAATTCCTTGAATTTTTGCTCAATCTCAAGGTCTCGGTCAACCAGAGCTTCCGATCTCCTTAGGGACCGATGGTCCAAGATGGAGTCATGTTCTAACTGAGGGGTCCAAGAGTGCTATCTCCTTGGCCCCAGGCTTTTAGAATGGCGGTGATGATGGTGAACAGTCCCTCTGAGATCTTTTAGAGGGGCTTATGATAGCTTCGGCAATAGAGATACTGCTCTCATTATGGGACACTATGTTGCCAGAGGCAATGCAAGTGTAGGGTGTACCATGGGTTGAGAAGCTACTGCTGGATAGAGCTGGGCCACTTGAGGTGGAGAAGGGTGGCCTAGATATCTTGGATAGTGGCTGCCAAGCTCTAGACTTGTGTAACAAGTTGAATTAATCCATGCCAACCATTGCTACTTGCAATGACAATGAAGCTTCTACTAACAAAGGCCAGGGTGGATCATTCACTAGGCTTTCCACCACCCTTTCTGCCAGCTAGGAGGTGGTGGTGTTGGTGTGGTGGGAAGCAATCATTTAGGTATGATGGTTTTCCTACTTTGTAGGTTGCACACCCATGAATACAATGCCCTTCCTCTAATTTGTTGGTACCAAAATTCATCAAGCACCGGGGGAAGAGCTAGAGATGGGGCTGAAGTAAGCAATGTAGGCAACTTTTTAGGAGGTGGTACCTATAAAAAGGCTCCACCGAGAATGGCCTTGATGATGGCACTCCAATGACCAAGTCAATATCGATACCAATAATGTGGGGGATGTATACGGGACAACTCACGTACCTTAGGGAACTTGCATGGAGTCCCTTTAATACGTGGAAACTCAAGGGTACTTTGGGCATGATCAAGATCTTGTCAAATCTCATGAAAGGTGGCAAGACCTTCCACGTGTCACCTGGGACTTTCTTGTTAGCAGGGAATATCCTATCCTCTTTGATGTATCCTTGTCGCTAGCTCAAGACTTACCATGCTCACTAAATGATGGCCCAGATTATGGGGTGTCTAAGCATGCCTCCCCCATTTGTTAAGATCTGGTAATAACTTAGAGATTTTGGGATATAATGAAAAGTCTAGCCAAGTTTGAAGTGGCGATGATGATCACCGGAGTGCTATGCCTTAAAGGGCTTGAAGTAGATGCTATGCTAAGGTCCTGTTAACCAGAAGTGCTCTCAGGATGATCAAGGTCCGGTCAAGCTAGAAGACTTGAGGCCAAGCATCCTAAAGGCGATCGACAGACCTTATTGATGCTTTCCAGGTATGGGAGCCCTTCGCTGCCAATACTTCTTAAGGGCTTGAGGCCAAGCGCACAAAGGGCTAGAGGCTAAGAACCTTACGAGTAGTTAGCAGGGCTCGCTGATACCTTCTAGGCATAGGAGTTGACTACTACCGGTATGCGCTCGAAGACTTCTGGTCGAGTACCATACGAGCAGTTGGTGGGACTTGCTGATACCTTCCAAGTATAGGAGTCGATCATTGCTGGTACGGGCTAAGGGCTTCTGGTCAAGCACCATACGAGTGGTCAGTGGGGCTCACTAATACCTTCCCAGCATAGGAGTCAACTACTACCGATATGTACCTAAGGGCTTCTGGTTGAGCGCTATACGAGTGATTGGCATGGCTCGTTGATACCTTTCAGTCATAAAAGTTGATTGCTAGTGGTGCATGCCCAAGAGCTTCTTGTTGAACACCATATGAGTGGTCAGCGATGCTCGCTGATACCTTCCACGTATAGGAGCTGACTATTACTGATAAGTGCTTGAGGGCTTCTAGTCGAGTGCCATATGAGTGATCGACATGGTTGTGGTGGTCTATGTTGTCCCCACTTGGTCAAAGGGTCCGTATCTAGCCTTCGTACTCAACCAATCTCGACTTTGTATCTTTGATCAAGGTATGTGCTACCCAGCTGATAGAATGCTTATACTACTATGGGTCCCATATCCCTAGACCAATCATAATTTCTACAACAATACTTACTGGGTTCAACAAGATCACCATCTCAGAATAAGAAACCATAGTATCTGTTTGACTAATTTGGTACTCTACCAATCTCCTTAATGGTACCTTTACAATGGGCTCTAGATTTGATCTAATCAAAACTAGTTCTATATTTTGTTTCAATTCTTCTACCTGTCGAACTTCATTAAGTTCAACCTTCAAGGCTTTATTCCTTCACCAAGAAACTCCTTTCCTAAAATGGTAGACATAAGATTGATGAACAACTTTTATTCTTTAGCAAGATAGAAGAAATAATCCTTAATTTCTTTAGGATACCCAATAAAAAGTATTTATCAGATCTAGATCCAAGCTTATCTATCTTTAAATGTTTAACATAAGCCAGGCATCCCTGGACCTAAGGTGGGAGAGTGTCGGCTTACACCCTATCCATATCTCATATAGTATTCTATCGACAGACTTACACAAAACTCTATTAAGAATGTAACAGGCTGACTCAAGAGAATAACTCCAAAAAAAGATTGGCAAACTTGTAAAGCCCATCATGGACTAATCATGTCTAATAGTGTTTGATTCTTCCTTTCAGACACTCCATTTAGTTAAGGTATTCTAGGAGGTGACCATTATGAGAGAATCCCATTCTCTTTTAAATAAGTCAGAAACTTATTGATAAGGTATTTTCCTCCTCAATCTGATTGAAGAGTTTTAATACTCTTTTCAATTTGTTTTTCTATCTCATTACAGTATCATTTGAACATTTCAAACAATTCAGACTTTCCCTCATAAGATAGACATACCCATACCTAGATAGGTTGTCTGTAAACATAATGAAATAGTAATACCCTCCCTTGCACAAGTGTTCATTGGTCCACATATATCAATATATATGACTTAGAGCTTCATTTGCATGTTCACCTTTTTTAGTAAAAGGTGACTTGGTCATCTTTCCAAGAAGATAGGATCCATAGTTTGGCAATAATTTACAATCATTGATATTGAGGATACTGATGCAGAACAAAGAGATGATGCGATGCAGAAGTAAATTAAGACTAATTTTTTTTTTATATATATTTTTTCAGAAGTCGGCTTTGACTCAAAGGAAAGTTAAACTAAATTGAAAGAAACTATGTAATAATTGAAAGCACAATTTAAAGAAACTAGGTTATCAGAGTAGTTTAGAAGTAAAGGATCGCTGGGGGTTGAGAAACTCCCAGACCTAGGGTTTCGCTCTGAACTTTCAACAGGACAGAAGTAAAGAGAAGAGAAGGGTTACAGACCAGGCAGTGATCTTCACAGAGTTTAGTGGAAAGACTCTCTTGAGCAGATTGTTGGATCCCTGGATTCAGATATCTTCGCAATGGATCCTCCAATACTGGCCCTTTGGTAGAGTTGGCTTCTTCTGAACTCAAGATCTGGGAAAGAAGAAGAACAAGTTATGGAACCAGATACTCAAGGAAGGATTTACCAGATAGAAGAACTTGAAAGCTGATGTTGCTGAAATCCTGATTCTCCTGGATGCTGATCTGACTTCCTCTGGGATTTGCTCTGTCTTCGAAGTAGCCGAATTGGACCTGGATGCTGGTGGTCGGCCTCTACTTGGAGAGAGGGGCCGTGAGAGATGGGGTAGGCTAGGGTTTGGTGGAATGAAGAGGATGAAGGGCGGCTAGGGTTTGGAAGTGAAGTGGCTAACCTAGGGTTTTGGGGTTGGAGATCTCACACCTCCTCAAGGTTCCTAGGGAACCCAGATTTTACTCCCTCACGGAGCTCAACACCTGAATACAAGTGCGGAAGAGAGAAACACAAAGTTTGCTCACACATAAATTGAATTCATTCATCAGTTGTTCTTTAAAACTTACAAGAGGGGTTTATTTTAGGGGTCTTTACAAGATGTCAGGATTTTACATCTTCCCATGTGGGACTAATAGGATGGATCTTCAAATTAGGTTTGTAGAATCAATTCCTCCTCATATGGCCGGCCAAGAGCTTCCAAAAGTGTTGATTGATGGCTTCAAATGGTAAGTAGGTGGCCCCTCCTAGCCTTTCTCTTCAAGAAAATTTTCTTCCTTCCATGCCTGGTTTTATCTGGAAATATTTGGGCGCCTCCTAGTCTTGCTCCCCAAGCTTTGCTACTTTCTTTTCATAACTTGGCTCTTATGGAAATATTTTGGGCGCCTCCTTGGATTGAGGATCCTAAGTTGATCTCCCCTTAAATGGCGCATGAAAGAAGGGACTTGCTTTCTTGTGGTGTGGGGAACAAGGTACACTGGATGGAGATGTGGCGCCCCATAGACTCTGGCGTGTGGCTGGGAGTGTGGCGCCCACTTGCTTGGGCCTGGGAGAAAATGTGGCACCCTAGAGAAGACCTAGACCACTACTAGGACTTGTACAGAGTCAACATGACTCAACAAAATTTAAATTACAGAGAAATACAGACTCAAACTAAAATTGAGTTGACCAAGTCAACCCTTATTACAAAACCAGAAAACCATAATTCTTCGGGCAATGTCAATCAGAGATCCAGATGGAGCCCTGAAGTCTTCTTCTGAGTCTGGTGCCCGCACCAATTCTCCCGGGGTGGGAGGAACTCGACCCTGTCGAGTATGGATCAAGTTGGCTCTGGTATCTCTCCAAGAGGTCTGGGTCCAATTCTTGTAATTCTTCTCGGGAGATCCAAGAGTCATCAGAATCTGGCCTTCCTTGCTAGCGGACCAGGTATCTTTGATATCCTCGATTACGAGTAGAGATAACCTGATCATCCAGGATATTTTCAATCTGCTCTTTCCTCACAGGCCAGTTTGTTGGTGGAAACACAGGGTTGGGTTCACTCTCAAGAGCAGGATTAGGTTCAAAAGGCTCACTGGGAATCACAGCTAGCTCTCTATACTCTACTAGGTCTGTAATGTTGAAAGTGGAGCTAATGCCTAGTTCTGAAGGCAACTCGAGCACATAGGCATTGGACCCTACTCTCGTCACCACTCTAAATGGTCCAGCTCCTTTAGCATGTAACTTTCTAACGGTTCCAGGAGGAAACCGTTCAGGCCTTAACCTAATCATTACATAGTCTCCTTCATCAAAAGTTTTGACTCGCCTTTGAGAATCAGCCAACTTCTTATAAGTTTCATTACTTAAATTTATTTTGGCTTGAATTTCTTTATGCAAGTCTTTTATATGCTGTGCAAAAACTTCGGCAGACTCGGAGACCCGTGTGTGGACTGGTAAAAAAGCTAGGTCAAGAGGTGTGTGAGATTTGTAACCATGTACAATTTCAAACGGACTCTTACCCGTAGACCTATTGACCGAGTCATTATATGCAAATTCAGCTCTAGGTAAGTACAAATCCCAGTTCCTAATGTTTTCACCAACAAGACACCTTAACAGATTGCCTAAACTACGGTTCACTACTTCGGTTTGGCCATCAGTCTGGGGATGATAGGCAGTTGAAAACTTAAGTTTTGTCCCTAACTTATGCCAAAGGGTTTTCCAGAAATAGCTGGTGAACCGGACATCCCTATCTGAAACAATGGTCTTGGGTAGGCCATGGAGTCGAACTATCTCATTAAAGAACAGGGTGGCTACCTTAGACGCATCAAATGTTTGGGAACAAGGCAAGAAATGGGCCATCTTAGAAAATCGGTCGACTACAACACAAATAGAGTCATGCCTCCTCTGGGTCTTAGGCAAACCTAACACAAAGTCCATGCTCACATCTTGCCAAGGACGATCTGGGATAGGGAGTGGGGTATACAGGCCGGTGTTCTGTTTTCGCTGTTTGGCAACAGCGCAGGTCCGACACCTAGCCATAATGTGTGCTACATCTCTTTTTAATCTAGGTCAGAAAAAGTGGTCTTCAATAGCCAGGGTGGTCTTGTCTTTTCCGAAATGGCCAGCTAGACCTCCAGCATGAATTTCCCAAATCAAAAATTTCCTAAGAGAAGTTCTAGGGATGCAAAGCCTATTTTTAAAGAACAAAAAGCCATCTAAAAGGGTATAATCCTTATGATCACTAGATGGTCCTTGAGCTAGATCTTGGTACACAGTCTTAAAATCCGGACACGACTCATATTCCTCTTTAATCTGCTCAAACCCTACGACTTCAGCCCTAACAGAATTCAATAACAAAGATCGACAACTAAGGGCATCAGCTACCTTATTTTCAGTCCCAACCTTATGTTTCAAAATGAAAGTATAGGACTGGATATACTCTACCCACTTAGCATGCCTAGGGTTAAGCTTCTTCTGGGAATTCAAGAATCTAAGAGCCTCATGGTCCGAAAAAAGCACAAATTCCTACGGTAGCAAATAATATCTCCAGTAACGCAAAGCTTGCACTACCGCATAAAATTCTTTATCATAGGTAGAATACCTAAGCTTAGCATCATTAAGTTTTTCACTAAAGAATGCTACGGGATGATTCTCTTGGCTTAGGACTCCACCTATACCTACTCCTAAAGCATCACAGGCAACCTCAAATACTTTAGAAAAGTCGGGTAACCTCAAAATGGATGCCTGGGTCATCCTATCCTTAAGATCTAGGAAGGCTTTATGGGCTGCTTTAGTCCACAGAAATTCTCCCTTCCTAATACAGTCTGTGATAGGAGCAACTACAGTACTAAACCCCTTGATGAATCGCCTATAGAAGGTAGCCAAGCCGTGGAAACTTCTGACTTCATGCACACTGGTCGGCTCTGGCCATTCTACTATGGACCTAATCTTCTCTAGATCGGCAGCCACGCCGTCAGGGGTTACTACAAAACCAAGGAAGATAACTCTATTGGTCATGAATTCACACTTTTTGAGATTACCGTAGAGACTATCATTCCTCAAAACATGGAAGACTTGTCTAAGGTGGCCTAGGTGGTCTGCAGGGGTCTTACTATAGATCAGGATGTCATCAAAATAGACTACTACAAACTTCCCTATGAAAGCTCTAAGTACCTAGGTCATAATCCTCATGAAAGTACTAGGGGCATTGGACAACCCAAAAGGCATGACAACCCATTCGTAGAGACCATCCTTAGTTTTGAAAGCGGTTTTCCACTCATCCCCTGGTCTAATCCTAACCTGATGATAGCCGCTCTTGAGATCAATTTTGGAAAAAATCATTGCACCGGCCATCAAATCTAGCATGTCATCTAGTCTAGGGATGGAGAACCTATACTTGATTGTGATTTTGTTGATGGCACGACTATCAACACACATCCTCCACGTGCCATCCTTCTTTGGGGTCAGTAGTGCAGGGACTGCACATGGGCTAAGACTCTCTCTAATGAACCCCTTCCTCAATAATTCTCCAACCTGCTTTTGCAGTTCCTTATATTCAGATGGATTCATCCTATAATGGGGCAAGTTGGGTAAAGTAGCTCCTGGGATTAAATCTATGGAATGCTGGATATCCCTAAGTGGTGGAAGGTGGTCTGGCAGATCCTCGGGAAAAACATCCTCAAATTCTTCTAACAAAGGTTTAACTTCCTGAGGAGGCTCTGAGGGTGTATGAGTCCTAAATTCCTTAGCAGTCAACATCCAAATAGGTGAACCACTATGAATTTCTTGTTCTAGATCCTTAACACTAATTAGGTTCACTCCAGTCTTCATTTCTTTGACCTTATTGGGTCCCATAGCTACCTTGTCCTTAGGAGGGACTGAATGGATTGTAATTTTCTTCCCATTAAAACTAAAGACACAGGTATTGGATTTTCCTAAGAGGGTGGCATCATGATCATATAACCAATGTCTCCTAAGAATTATACTGCTTACCCCCATGGGCAAGACATCACACCAAATCTTCTCTTGATAGGATTGCATTTGGATTTGGACCTGACATCTAGACTGGATGGGTATAGAGGTAGAGTCTACCCAAGAAACCTTATAGAGGTTGGGGTGGGGGACTGGGGTTAAGCCTAACATTTTGACAGTGCTAGCAGAAATGGCATTCACACAGCTCCCACTATCTATGATGATCTTGCATACCTTATCCCCTAATTTAAGGAAAGTCTGTAGGATGTTAGTCCTACGCCAATCCTCCTGAGCTCTATTCTGGGACAGGATGCATCTCACAACCCCTAACTGGTCAGACTCTGTAGGTTCCTCCTCTCCTTCATACTCATCAACCAAGTTCATTCCGGCCTCATAAACTTCCTCTTCAAATTCTTCAATGGGCCTGGAATTCTCTTCCTCCCCCTCTTCTATGTAAAGGGATCTACGTGGGCACTGGCTAGAAACATGACCTATCCTATGGCACTTAAAACAGGCTATGGCTATGCACTGGTTGGAGATATGACCTGGTTTCTGACACTTAAAACAGGTGATACTAGAACTAGGGGTTCTCTGGGTGTCAGGTGCCTTACCTTTGTCCATGGGCCTAGGGGTGGGAATATCCTGAATAGGTTTGCTATGGGTAACTTGGCTAGATCCATTTCTTGGGATTGGGGCACTAACCCTGGAAGGTATAGGTCCTCTCTGAAATTTCTCAATGTTCAGTGCAATCTGATAGGCTTTGTCTAGGTCAGTAACCTCTCTCAGAAACAACTCCCTCTTAATGTCTTCCCTAAGTCCAGCCCTAAATCTAGACAAAGTGACCTCATGGGCTTCACTCACATCACATCTCATCAGGTATTCATCAAAGGTGGTTATGTAGTCTGAGACAGATCGGTTCCCTTGTTTCAAGGTTTGCCATTGGTCTAACAGATTCTGCTGGTATGAAATGGGTAGGTACTTATCTCTAAGCTTCTCTTTCATACCCTGCCAAGTGGTTATGGGCTCAACATTTTGTCTTCTAGTGGTTAGCTCAATGTTCTCCCAGTATAACCTAGCTTGACGTACTAACTTCATCTTGGCAAACTTGAACTTCCTTTCCTCAGACATGGCATACCACTCAAAGTACTGGTCCATTTCACCCTCCCAATCAGAATATAACTTAGGGTTCAAGCTACCATCAAAAGTGGGTGCATCTAATTTGATGTTCCGAATGAACCTATCATCTCTATCTTCAGGCTCTGGGTCAGGCCTCCTATGATTAGGTTCAGGATCTCTGTATAAAGGTCTTCTAGGCTCCTGGTGTGGGTGAGGTTGAGGCACATTAAAATCTGGGTCAGGAGTCCAATTCTGATGCCTAGGTTCCTCAAGTACTTGGATTCGATCCCTAAGCTGGGTAAAATTCTCATGGACTTGTTCCTTAAATTGGGCAACAGTAGCAGTCATATCCTGACTCAATTTTTTCATACTTTCGGTAAGATTTCTAACCATGGCCTCTAAACCTGGTTGGGTTTGACCAGTTGGTAGGGTACTCCATTCCGGGTAGACATGATGATGCAAGCAAACACACCAAATGAGACTCGACTGAAACGACTACGGGCTAACTAGACCTAGAGCCCAAACTAGATGCCCAATCAAAGAGGCAAGCTAGCCTGTAGTAACTCGGGACTCAGCCAGGCAGGTGTAAGGGGAGTGTTAGGTCCCTAAATGCCAATCCTAGACACCAATCAGAGATTGGCCAGGTAGGCAGACCAGCACACAAGCCCTTCGGAATAGAATCCCTGAACCACCATTCTAGACACTGAGTACAAAGTACACATAGAGTAACTAGACAAACTGACTCAACATTAGCCTAGACCCGACTTGTTGGTGTCCCTAGCCCACTAGGGCAAATTAAGTCTAATAAATTTTAAAATTAGGCTTAGGATCGAATGAATGGGTGGTGGTTTTGGGCTAAGAAGAGGTTATCAACTCCTCCCCTTATCTTAGATGCTCAATTGCCCTTAAAATAAATTAGGAGATGATCACTCAAAAAAATTAAATTGCAGAAACACAGAAATAGAATTGCTATAATTTGACTCTCAGAAATTTAACAGAAACCAATAAATTATGGTAAAATTATGTAAAATAGGCTCAAATATATTGGTTCCAGCAAAAGAAAAATCATATAATTTGGAGTTATTTGCAATGAGAAACAATTCCTTCAACAGGGTAGTTACAGACTGAAAATAGAATGCTTCCTTCGTTTACAATTCCTGCTACGAAGTTGTAACCCAGCGGATCCCCTACACGCCCTAGGAACACCCTGTGGAATGGAAAGAGGAGGCTTGCACCTCACTTCATTCCTTGGACCGGACATCCTGGGGAGTCTACTTCGAGCAGACAAAGTAAAAAAGAGAGACACTCAAAACATGCAAGCAAGTCAGAAACCCTAGACAGGGCTCTGATACCAAAAATGATGCAGAACAAAGAGATGATGCGATACGAAAGTAAATTAAGACTAATTCTTTTTTTTATATATATATTTCCAGAACCCATTAGGAGATCCGGTAGAATACCGCGTCAGCCGGACAGATACCACGGTTTCTTGGTCCGGGATGGCGATCCCATTGAGCTCGATGAGAACAATGAGGATCCGATCACCTATATGGATGCACTTCAGAGATCTGACTTTGAGGCATGGCTTGGAGCCATGCAATCCGAAATGGAGTCCATGGAAATCAACAATGTTTGGACATTGGTTGATCCGCCTGAAGGAATAAAACCCATCGGGTGTAAATGGATCTTCAAGAGGAAAAGGGGCACAGATGGGAAGGTAGAGACCTATAAAGCCCGTCTGGTTGCCAAGGGGTATCGTCAGCGATATGGTATCGATTATGACGAGACTTTCTCCCCTGTGGCAATGCTCAAGTCCATTCGGATCATGCTTGCTTTGGCAGCATATTTTGATTACGAGATCTGGCAGATGGATATCCGAACCGCTTTCCTAAATGGGGAGCTGGAAGAAGAGGTGTGTGTATATGATACAGCCTGAAGGGTTCACATCCACATATGAATCAAAAGTATGCAAGTTGCAGAGGTCCATTTATGGACTCAAGCAAGCATCTCGAAGTTGGAACTTACGGTTTGATAGGTGTATCAAATCGTATGGCTTCGTTAGGAACGGAGAAGAACCATGCATCTATAAATGGGTTAATGGTTCTGTGATTGTATTCCTAGTACTGTATGTTGATGACATTCTCTTAATCGGGAATGATGTCGCAGCATTACAAGGAATAAAGGTCTGGTTATCATCTCAGTTCTCCATGAAGGACTTGGGTGAAGCTTCTTACATACTAGGTATGAAAATCCATAGAGATAGATCTAAGAAGCTTTTGGGACTGTCCCAATCTACGTACATTGACACTGTGTTGAAACGGTTATGCATGGAAAATTTCAAGAAAGGCTATCTCCCGATAGGTTCTGGAATAACTCTTTCCAAGAAGGATTGTGCGACAACTCCTAAGGAAAGAGAGCGCATGAGTAGAGTACCTTATGCTTCTGCAGTAGGCTCTATCATGTATGCTATGACTTGTACTAGACCAGATGTGGCATACTCACTAGGAGTAGTGAGCAGATACCAGTCTGACCCAGGTGAGGCGCATTGGAAGGTGGTTAAGTCCATCCTTAAGTATTTAAGAAATACTAAAGATCAATGGCTGATTTATAGAGAACCTGACTTGAAACTTGTGGGGTACTCTGACTCCAGTTTCTAGTCGGATAGAGATGATAGCAAGAGTGTGTCAGGGTTTGTATTTACCCTGAATGGTGGAGCGATCTGCTGGAAAAGTTCTAAGCAGGCAACTATTGCAGACTCGATATGCGAAGCAGAATACAATGCAGCATCAGATGCAGCAATGGAAGCTGTGTGGTTGCGGAAGTTCCTTGGAGAGCTAGGGGTGGCACCTTCCCTAGATGGTCCTGTTCCGGTGTATTGTGACAGCACTGGAGCCATTGCTCAAGCTAAGGAGCCTAAAGCTCATCACCACACCAAGCACATTCTGCAGCGCTACCACCTCGTACGAGAGATCATGGAATGAGGCGACACCAATCTTCTGAAGATCGATGGAAAAGAAAATTTGGCCGACCCCTTCACTAAAGCCCTCGAAATAAAAGAGTTCGACTATTGTAAATGGGAAATGGGTATTAGATACTCTTCTGATTGGCTTTAGTACAAGTGGGAGTTGTTGTGAATTGTGTCCTAAAGCCAATCGCCTAGGTTGTAGGCGGTTGTGCTCAGTATTGTGTTTTTTTTTTTATGAATTAATAAAATATTTTTTGGCAGCTCATCACATATTAAATTTCCTTAAAATGAACTCTTTCCATGTGATGAAGTCCTTAGGACTACACTGACTTCGATACAGAGATGATGTATCGAGTGGTCCTTAAACCCTGTTCACAACCAAAGGATATATTATACTGGATGACAATATATCAAGTATAGGTTGTTGTAGTTCACATCGTTTGGTTGTCCTCTTGACCAAATGAGTGTGGTGACACTGATGTGATCTGCAAATGGGATATGTGATATCTTATTGAACGTGACTCCGTGCAGCCCCTTTCTGCCAAAGGGATACTCACGATTGGATATGGGTATATGTGTCCCTCTGACCTGAGGTCATCACGGTATGGTGCGGGCACCAGACTCAGAAGAAGACTTCAGAGCTCCATCTGGATCTCTGATTAACCTTGCCCGAAGAATTAGTATTTTTTGGCTTGTAATAAGGGTTGACTTGATCAACTCAATTTTAGCTTGAGTCTGTATTACCTGCATTTTATTTTGTTGAGTCATGTTGACTCAGTAGTGGTCTAGGACTTCAACCTAGGGTGTCACATTTTCTCCAAGGCCAAGCAAGTGGGCACCACACTCCCAGCCACACTCCCAGCCACACGCCTGAGTCCAGGGGGCTCCACATCTTCATCCAGTAGACTTTGGTCCCCACATCACAGATAGCAGCTCCCTTCTTTCATGCGCCAATTGAGGAGAAAACAACCAAGGATCCACAAAACAAGGGGGCGGCCCAAGACTTTCCATAAGAGCCAAACTATGAATGGGAAGAAAGTTTCTTGGAGAGAACTTCAAGGAGGCGCCCATTACCTGCCAAAAATATCCAAAACAAAGATGGGAAGGACCTTGACTTAGGGAGAAAGAAAAGGAGGAGTCCAAAAGAGTTGAGCCATGGAAGGAAAGAAATCCTCTCTTGAAGACCAAGCATGAAGGCGCCATCTACCTTCCTTTTAAAACCCAAATCAATTTTTTTTGGAACCTTGGCCGGCCATATGTGTATGGATTATCCTGATTTGTAGATCCCCTCCTTTAGTCCTACATGGGAAGATGTAAAACCCTACTCTCTTGTAAAGTCCTATAAATTAAACCCCTCTTGTAAGTTTAAATCAATCTGATGAATGAAACCAACTTTTTTTTGTGAGCAAACTCTGTGTTTTCTCTCTTCCGCACTTGCATCCAGGTGTTGAGCTCCGTGAGGGAGTAAATCCGGGTTCCCCAGGAACCTTGAGGAGGTGTGAGATCTCCAAAACCCCAAACCCTAGGTTAGCCACTTCTACTCCAAAACCCTAGTCGCCCATCCTCCACTTCAATCCATTAAACCCTAGCCTATCCCCCTCCCACGGTCTCTCTCTCCAAGTCCAGGCTGACCACCAGCCTCCAGCTCCAGTCCGGATACTTCAGATCCAAAGCTCTTTTCAGAGGGAGTCGAATCAGCCTTCAAGAGAATCCGATCTCAGCAACATCAGCCTTCAAGTTCTTCGAACTGGTAAATCCTTCCCTGAGTCTCTGAATCCATCACTTGTTTTTCTTCTTCCCAGATCTTGAGTTCAGGAGAAGCCGACCCAGCCACGAGACCAGTATTGGAGGATCCATTGCAAAGATAGCCGAATCCGAGGATCCAACAATCTGCCCGAGAGAATTCTTCCACCCAAATTCTGTGAGATCACTGTCTGGTTGGTAACCATCTCTTCTCTTTATTTCTGTCCAGTTGAAAGTTCAGAGTGAAACCCTAGGTCTGGGAGTTTCTCAACCCCCAGCGATCCGTTACTTCTGAACTACTCTGATAACTTAGCTTCTTCTAAATTGTGCTTTCAGTCCTTACCTAGTTTCCATCAACTTAGTCTAACTTTACTTTGAGTCGAAGCCAATTTATGAAATAAAAAAAAAAAGAATTAATCTTAAATTTACTTCCGCATATGCTTCTTTGTTCTTTGTTCTGCATCATTTTTGGTATCAGAGCCCTGTCTAGGGTTTCTGTTTTGATTGCTTGTTTGAGTCTCTCTCTTTTTACTTTGTCTGCTCGAAGTAGACTCCCCAGGACGTCCGGTCCTAGGAACGAAGCGAGGTGCAAACCTCCTCTTCCCATTCCACGGGGTGTTCCTAGGGCGTGTAGGGGATACGTTGGGTTACAACTTCGTAGCAGGAATTGTAAACGGGGAAGTACTCTATTTTTAGCCCATAATTGCCCTGTTGCAGGAATTATTTCTCACTATAGGTAACTCCAAATTTGGTGATTTTTGTTTTCCTAAAACTAGAATAATTGAAACTATTTTTCATAATTTTCCTGTGATTTATTGGTTTTCGTGAGATTTCTGAAAATTAAATTACTGCAACTCTATTTTTGTGTTTCTGCAATTCAATTATTTTCGAGTGATCATCTCTTAATTCATCTTAAGGGCATTTGAGCATCTAAGATAAGGGGAGGAGTTGATAACCTCTCCTTAGCCCAAAACCACCACCCACTCATTCGAACCTAAGCCTTTAATCTTAAAATTAATTAGACCTAATTTGCCCTAGTGGGCTAGGAACATTAACAAGTCGGGTCAAGGCTAGTGTTGAGTCAGTTTATCTGGTTACTCTGTATGTGCTTTGTACTCAGTGTCTAGAATGGTGGTTCAGGGATTCCACCCCGAAGGGCTTGTGTGATGGTCCGCCTACCTGGCCAATCACTGATTGGTGTCTAGGATTGGCATCTAGGGACCTAACACTCCCCTTACACCTGCCTGGCTGAGTCCTGAGTTACTACACGCTAGCTTGCCACTCTGATTGGGCATCTAGTTTGGGCTCTAGGTCTAGTTAGCCCGTAGTAGTTCAGTTGAGTCTCATTTTGTGTGTTTGCTTGCATCATGTCTACCCGGAATGGAGTGCCCTACCAACCTGGTCAAACCCAACCTGATTTAGAGGCCATGGTTAGAGCTCTTACTGAGAGTATGAACAAACTGAGTCAGGATGTGACTACCACTGTTGCCCAGTTTAAAGAACAAGTCCATGAGAATTTTTCCCAGCTTAGGGATCGAGTCCAAGTGCTAGAGGAACCTAGGCATCGGAATTGGACTCCTGACCCAGATTTTAATATGCCTCAACCTCACCCACACCAAGAGCCTAGAAGACCTTTATACTGAGATCCTGAACCTCATCATAGGAGGCCTGACCCAGAACCTGAGGATAGAGATGATAGGTTCATTCGAAACATCAAGTTAGATGCATCCACTTTTGATGGTAGTTTAAACCCTAAGGTGTATTCTGATTGGGAGGGTGAGATGGACCAGTACTTTGAGTGGTATGCCATGTCTGAGGAGAGGAAATTCAAGTTTGCCAAGATGAAGTTAGTACGTCAAGCTAGGTTATACTGGGGGAACATTGAGCTGACCACTAGAAGATGAAATGTAGAGCCCATAATCACTTGGCAGGGTATGAAAGAGAAGCTTAGAGACAAGTACCTACCCATTTCATACCAGCAAAATCTATTAGACCAATGGCAGACTTTGAAACAAGAGAACCGATCTGTATCAGACTACATAACCACCTTTGATGAGTACCTGATGAGATGTGATGTGAGTGAAGCCCATGAGGTCACTTTGTCTAGATTTAGGGCTGGACTTAGGGAAGACATTAAGAGAGAGTTATTTCTGAGAGAGGTTACTGACCTAAACCAAGTCTATCAGATTGCACTGAACACTGAGAAGTTTCAGAGAGGACCCATGCCTTCTAGGATTAGTGCCCCAATCCCAAGAAATGGACCTAGCCAGGTTACCCCTATCAAGCCTAATCAGGGTATTCCCACCCCTAGGCCCATGGACAAAGGTAAGGCACCTGACACCCAGAGAACCCCTAGTATCATCTGTTTTAAGTGCCAGAAGCTCGGTCATATCTCCAACCAGTGCACAGCCATAGCTTGTTTTAAGTGCCATAAGGTAGGTCATGTTTCTAGCCAGTGCCCTCGTAGATCCCTTTATATAGAAGAGGGAGGAGAAGAGAATTCCGAGCCCAATGAGGAGTTTGAAGAAGAAGTTTATGAGGCCGGAATAAATTTGGTCGATGAGTATGAAGGAGAGGAAGAATCCACAGAGTCTGACCAATTAGGGGTTGTGAGATGCATCCTGTCCCAGACTAAAGTTCAGGAAGATTGGCGTAGAACTAACATCCTACAGACTTTCCTTAAACTATGGGATAAGGTATGTAAAATCATCATAGATAGTGGGAGCTGTGTGAATGCCATTTCTACTAGCACTGTCAAAATATTAGGCTTAACCCCAGTCCCCCACCCCAACCCCTATAAGGTTTCTTGGGTAGACTCTACCTCTATACCCATCCAGTCTAGATGTCAGGTCCAAATCCAAATGCAATCCTATCAAGAGAAGATTTGGTATGATGTCTTGCCCATGGGGGTGAGCAGTATAATTCTTGGAAGACCTTGGTTGTATGATCATGATGCCACCCTCTTAGGAAAATCCAACACCTGTGTCTTTAGTTTCAATGGGAAGAAGATCACAATCCATTCAGTCCCTCCTAAGGACAAGGTAGCTAAAGGAACCAATAAGGTCAGAGAAATGAAGACTGGAGTGAACCTAATTAGTGCCAAGGATCTAGAACAAGAAATTCATAGTGGTTCACCCATTTGGATGTTGTCTGCTAAGGAACTTAGGACTCCTACACCCTCAGAGCCTCCTCAGGAAGTTAAGCCTTTATTAGAAGAATTTGAGGATGTTTTTCCCGAGGATTTGCCAGACCACCTTCCACCTCTTAGGGATATTAAGCATTCCATAGATTTAGTCCCAGGAGCTACTTTACCCAACTTGCCCCATTATAGGATGAATCCATCTGAGCATAAAGAACTGCAAAAGCAGGTTGGCGAATTGTTGAGGAAGCGGTTCATTAGAGAGAGTCTTAGCCCTTGTGTAGTCCCTGCACTTCTAACCCCAAAGAAGGATGGCACGTGGAGGATGTGTGTTGATAGTCGTGCCATCAATAAAATCACAATCAAGTATAGGTTCCCCATCCCTAGACTAGATGACATGCTAGATATGATGGCCGGTGCCATGGTTTTTTCTAAAATTGATCTCAAGAGCGGCTATCATCAGGTAGGATTAGACCAGGGGATGAGTGGAAAACTGCTTTCAAAACTAAGGATGGTCTCTATGAATGGGTTGTTATGCCTTTTGGGTTGTCCAATGCCCCTAGTACTTTCATGAGGATTATGACCCAGGTACTTAGAGCTTTCATAGGGAAGTTTGTAGTGGTCTATTTTGATGACATCCTGATCTATAGTAAGACCCCTGCAGATCACCTAGGCCACCTTAGACAAGTCTGCCAAGTTTTGAGGAATGATTGTCTCTATGGTAATCTCAAAAAGTGTGAATTTTTGACCAGTAGAATTATCTTCCTTGGTTTTGTTGTAACCCCTGACGGCGTGGCTGCCGATCCTGAAAAGATTAGGTCCATAGTAGAATGGCCAGAGCCGACCAGTGTGCATGAAGTCAGAAGTTTCCATGGCTTGGCTACCTTCTATAGGCGATTCATCAAGGGGTTTAGTACTGTAGTTGCTCCTATCACAGACTGTATTAGGAAGGGAGAATTTTAGTGGACCAAAGCAGCCCATAAAGCCTTCCTAGATCTTAAGGATAGGATGACCCAGGCACCCATTTTGAGGTTACCGGACTTTTCAAAGGTATTTGAGGTTTCCTGTGATGCTTCAGGAGTAGGTATAGGTGGGGTCCTAAGCCAAGAGAACCATCCCGTAGCATTCTTTAGTGAGAAACTTAATGATGCTAAGCTTAGGTATTCTACCTATGATAAGGAATTTTATGCGGTAGTGCAAGCTTTACGTTACTGGAGACATTATTTGCTACCGCAAGAATTTGTGCTATTTTCGGACCACGAGGCTCTTAGATTCTTGAATTTCCAGAAGAAGCTTAACCCTAGGCATGCTAAGTGGGTAGAGTATATCCAGTCCTATACTTTTGTTTTGAAGCATAAGGCTGGGTCTGAAAATAAGGTAGCTGATGCCCTTAGTCGTCGATCTTTGTTGTTGAATTCTGTTAGGGCTGAAGTAATAGGGTTTGAGCAAATCAAAGAAGAATATGAGTCGTGTCCGGATTTTAAGATTGTGTACCAGGATCTAACTCAAGGACCATCTAGTGAACATAAGGATTATTCCCTTTTAGATGGCTTTCTGTTCTTTAAGAATAGGCTTTGCATCCCTAGAACCTCTCTTAGGGAATTTTTGATTTGGGAAACTCATGCTGGAGGTTTAGCTGGCCATTTCGGAAAAGATAAGACCACCCTGGCTATTGAAGACCATTTTTTCTGGCCTAGCTTTAAAAGAGATGTAGCACACATTGTGGCTAGGTGTCGGACCTGCGCTATTGCCAAATAGCGAAAACAGAACACCGGCCTTTATACCCCACTCCCTGTCCCAGATCGTCCTTGGCAAGATGTGAGCATGGACTTTGTGTTAGGTTTGCCTAAGACCCAGAGGAGGCATGACTCTATCTGTGTTGTAGTAGACCGATTTTCCAAGATGGCCCATTTCTTGCCTTGTTCCCAAACATTTGATGCGTCCAAGGTAGCCACCCTGTTCTTTAATGAGATAGTTCGACTCCATGGCCTACCCAAGACCATTGTTTCAGATAGGGATGTCCGGTTCACCAGCTATTTCTGGAAAACCCTTTGGCATAAGTTAGGGACAAAACTTAAGTTTTCAACTGCCTATCATCCCCAGACTGATGGCCAAACCGAAGTAGTGAACCGTAGTTTAGGCAATCTGTTAAGGTGTCTTGTTGGTGAAAACATTAGGAACTGGGATTTGTACTTACCTAGAGCTGAATTTGCATATAATGACTCGGTCAATAGGTCTACGGGTAAGAGTCCGTTTGAAATTGTACATGGTTACAAATCTCACACACCTCTTGACCTAGCTTTTTTACCAGTCCACACACGGGTCTCCGAGTCTGCCGAAGTTTTTGCACAGCATATAAAAGACTTGCATAAAGAAATTCAAGCCAAAATAAATTTAAGTAATGAAACTTATAAGAAGTTGGCTGATTCTCAAAGGCGAGTCAAAACTTTTGATGAAGGAGACTATGTAATGATTAGGTTAAGGCCTGAACGGTTTCCTCCTGGAACCGTTAGAAAGTTACATGCTAGAGGAGCTGGACCATTTAGAGTGGTGAAGAGAGTAGGATCCAATGCCTATGTGCTCGAGTTGCCTCCAGAACTAGGCATTAGCTCCACTTTCAACATTACAGACCTAGTAGAGTATAGAGAGCCAGCTGTGATTCCCAGTGAGGCTTTTGAACCTAATCCTGCTCTTGAGAGTGAACCCAACCCTGTGTGTCCACCAACAAACTGGCCTGTGAGGAAAGAGCAGATTGAAAAGATCCTGGATGATCAGGTTATCTCTACTCGTAATCGAGGATACCAAAGATACCTGGTCCGCTGGCAGGGAATGCCAGATTCTGATGACTCTTGGATCTTCCGAGAAGAATTACAAGAATTGGACCCAGAGCTCTTAGAGAGATACCAGAGCCAACTTGATCCATACTCGACAGGGTCGAGTTCCTCCCACCTTGGGAGAATTGGTGCGGGCACCAGACTCAGAAGAAAACTTCAGAGCTCCATCTGGATCTCTGATTAACCTTGCCCGAAGAATTAGGGTTTTTTGTCTTGTAATAAGGGTTGACTTGATCAACTCAATTTTAGCTTGAGTCTGTATTACCTGCATTTTATTTTGTTGAGTCATGTTGACTCAGTAGTGGTCTAGGACTTCAACCTGGGATGTCACATTTTCTCCAAGGCCAAGCAAGTGGGCACCACACTCCCAGCCACACTCCCAGCCACACGCCTGAGTCTAGGGGGCGCCACATCTTCATCCAGTAGACTTTGGTCCCCACATCACAGATAGCAGCTCCCTTCTTTCATGTGCCAATTGAGGAGAAAACAACCAAGGATCCACAAAACAAGGGGGCGGCCCAAGACTTTCCATAAGAGCCAAACTATGAATGGGAAGAAAGTTTCTTGGAGAGAACTTCAAGGAGGCGCCCATTACCTGCCAAAAATATCCAAAACAAAGATGGGAAGGACCTTGACTTAGGGAGAAAGAAAAGGAGGAGTCCAAAAGAGTTGAGCCATGGAAGGAAAGAAATCCTCTCTTGAAGAACCAAGCATGAAGGCGCCATCTACCTTCCTTTTAAAACCCAAATCAATTTTTTTTGGAACCTTGGCCGGCCATATGTGTATGGATTATCCTGATTTGTAGATCCCCTCCTTTAGTCCTACATAGGAAGATGTAAAACCCTACTCTCTTGTAAAGTCCTATAAATTAAACCCCTCTTGTAAGTTTAAATCAATCTGATGAATGAAACCAACTTTTTTTTGTGAGCAAACTCTGTGTTTTCTCTCTTCCGCACTTGCATCCAGGTGTTGAGCTCCGTGAGGGAGTAAATCCGGGTTCCCCAGGAACCTTGAGGAGGTGTGAGATCTCCAAAACCCCAAACCCTAGGTTAGCCACTTCTACTCCAAAACCCTAGCCGCCCATCCTCCACTTCAATCCATCAAACACTAGCCTATCCCCCTCCCACGGTCTCTCTCTCCAAGTCCAGGCCGACCACCAGCCTCCAGCTCCAGTCTGGATACTTCAGATCCAAAGCTCTTTTCAGAGGGAGTCGAATCAGCCTTCAAGAGAATCCGGATCTCAGCAACATCAGCCTTCAAGTTCTTCGAACTGGTAAATCCTTCCCTGAGTCTCTGAATCCTTCACTTGTTTTTCTTCTTCCCAGATCTTGAGTTCAGGAGAAGCCGACCCAGCCACGAGACCAGTATTGGATGATCCATTGCAAAGATAGCCGAATCCGAGGATCCAACAATCTGCCCGAGAGAGTTCTTCCACCCAAATTCTGTGAGATCACTGTCTGGTTGGTAACCATCTCTTCTCTTTATTTCTGTCCTGTTGAAAGTTCAGAGTGAAACCCTAGGTCTGGGAGTTTCTCAACCCCCAGCGATCCGTTACTTCTGAACTACTCTGATAACTTAGCTTCTTCTAAATTGTGCTTTCAGTCCTTACCTAGTTTCCATCAACTTAGTCTAACTTTACTTTGAGTCGAAGCCAATTTATGAAATAAAAAAAAAAAAGAATTAATCTGAAATTTACTTCCGCATATGCTTCTTTGTTCTTTGTTCTGCATCACGGTAGCTTGCAAGCAACTCCCTGTGCTTTGGTGCCGGACTACCCAGATTTTTAATCCGGTGATGGAAGGTTTTTGAGTACAGGCAAGTACTTGTGGAGCAGTGATGGACCAAGATGGAATTGACCTATCCAAACAGTTTAGATTGAATGTCTCGTAGTATCTCAATTTAGCAAATCCTCGACCGGGGTAGTCCTAGTGAAAAGTCACTGGGCTTGAGAGGTTGAGACACGTAGTCGACTGACTCAGTCTGGGTTGGCAGCCCAATCTCAGTCGTCATGAGCATTAGAGGTCAAAGGGATGAATTATACGGTAACCATATGCCAGAGGTTCGATAGTTTGCTCCCGCATCTTCGACCTATCCGGATGCCGGGACCCATTGCTAGATAGTTTCCTATGCTGGTACTAAAATTGTTCTAGTGCTACCATTTAGGTTTGAACCTATGAGGTCACACACCACAGAGGATAACTCTCTGATCCGGATATCGATTATGATCGGGAATCGTCTCGATTTTATGGTCACAGTATTTTTGAGCACTCTTTTCCCCGTCTTGCCCTTGTCTGTGTCAACCAGAAATTATTCCGGGCTGAACAGCTCTGCACCAGGTTTTTTCTGAATCAGTTTTTAACTGATTCGGAGTTCGTTTCGGCCTTCAATTGGTTGTGAACCAATTGAACCAATTTTATTGGGCTCGGACCGGTTCAATTGGATTGAACCAACGGTTTGAACCATATTTTTTTGCTTGGACCGGTTATTTGAACCGATGGACCGGTTATTTGAACCGATGTACCAGTTTAAGTGGTTGGACCGGTGTTTTTTTACTCCTTGGACCGTTTTACACGGTCATTTGAATGGAAAGGAAGTCCAAGCGATGGAAGGCCAAACCCGCCGCGCGTCTCTTCTTCTCCCTTCACCGTTTGGCATTTAATCCATGTTTAATCCTGGATTTATGGCTGTTAATTGAGAGATTTGTAGTCGATGCCTTTTGGCCTCCCCCCCTCTTCGTTTTCCACTTCTCCCTGCAGCCTATATAAACACCAGCCATCCCTATTCAAAGAGAGTTAGTATTCAGCGTGAGAAGTTTTGATCCACCATGAGAGATCCAAGGGAAATCAATAAAACTCTTTGGGCAATCTTCTTCTTTGAGAGGCTTAAGTGGAGAGCTTTGGGACTGGGTTTAGGAGCTTATGAGGGAGAGAAACAAGGCTTTAAATCCCATTATTTCAAGTGCTCAAGTTCTGTCGTGTTGCAGAATTCCTGTGACCGTGAAGCCCTCTTCCAGTGGCTAGCACCGTGCATGGAGGCAGATCCGAGAGCCCCGGGTGTATCTCCCCTCTAGATGGAGTATCCTTCTACTCCTAGGAGCAAGCTACGCAGACCGGGATCACCCCAGCTACTCCAAAACGAAAGCCAAAGTCTGCTGCCCAGTTCTGCTGCAGAAATCTGGCAGCAGACTTTGGTGATTTATAATAATTTTTTGGCTTACATTTTGATGCGGCAAGCATATGATTAGTGATTTGATTCGTGTTTGTAGAGCAATGAAACCTAATTACACTAGCATTGTACTCATCATAATAAGTCTTAAGGATTACATGAAAATGGACTATTACATGATTAGACACAATCCTAAAACTAAGAAGGAAGAAGATCTAGACAATAGGGGCTAATGATTGAGGACTTGCCTTGTTGAGCTTTCCAACCTTCTAATGATTTCAAACCTTGAAACTACCGATGCTCTGGACTGGAGAACTCAGATAACAGAGATCAGAACACTGGGCTTGGGCTTCAGCTTGTTGGTTCATTGTCAAGGGGAACCTTGTTCACAACTCAAAGACTTCGAAGGACCCTGCAATGAAGATCAAAAGTTAAGGAAGAAGAAAGCAGGCATATGGAAGGGATGGAATAATTTATGAGCAAGGAAGGAAGTCTGAGATGGTTTGGCCGGCTCCAATGTATCCTTCTTGAACATGGCGTTGGATGGCTTGGAGAAGAAAGTAGATTCGAGTGGGGGGAAGGGGGCTTAGGAACAATCACTCAAAGAAATAATATAAGACTACAACTTCAACTTCAACTTCATTTTTCATTCATCTCATCAAAATCCATCCCTTTTACAATGGGAGTCCAAGGCTTTTAATAGCCTCACAAAGCTAGCTTTTGAAATTTAAAAACTCCCCAAATCGAGGAGGATTACAAGGGTGGTTGGAGGATTTGGTGGAGAGTTTGGAGGGATGTGGGGGGGGTTGGAGGATTTGGTGGAGGACTTGGAGGGATGTGGCCAACCTCCTTGAATTTGAATCTCCCTTGTTGGCGCCCAAAGGGTGATGAGGTGGCTAGTGAAGTTGCACCTGATGACTTGGCATGGTGAGGTGGTCTTCTACTTGGATAAGAATGACATGTGGCGCCCAATGGTCCTAGTTGATGGTCCTTTTCTCTTGCTTGGTTGATGTGTCTTCTCTTCTTCATGGATAAGAATGACATGTGGCGCCCAATGGTCCTAGTTGATGGTCCTTTTCTCTTGCTTGGTTGATGTGTCTTCTCTTCTTCATGTGGTCAAATTCTGGGGTCTAGAATTTGAGTCTTGTTGCTGGCTTTCATGGCTTTAAGACTTGATTAGACTTAACTCAACTGAATTAGACTTAACTCAACTAAACTGACTAGACTGACCTAGACTTTAAAACTTGAAATGGACTTACAAGAAATGAAATTTTAAAAGTAATTACAGGACTCAATAAACACTCTTGATTTGAAACTCAAAATTAATTACAGGACTCTTGAAAAGGAAATGACTCTTCAAAATAAAATATTTTTGAACTAAAGGATACAAGGTAACCTAATTATCTTCGATCCAAATTGGGATAAGGCTAACCTTGTTGGAGTGAAGTTTCTTTCGGCTTCTGGTGTCCACACCACATTTGGTTGCAGTTATCAGTAGAAAATTGAAGTAGACTTGTCCAAGTTGCTGCTGCTCAAATTTGGGAGCAAACGGAGGTCCGGAAGGAGGTGTTCTGATGATGTTTTACAAGCCAAAAATAGAGCTCCAAGGAGGAAGACGACTGGAATAACTTTATTCCAGTTATTCCAGTCTATTCCAGGTTTATTCCAGAGTTATTCCAGGCAGAATAAAGGTATGGAAAATTAATTTTTTAATCATGCATGGATAGACTTAATTGTTTAATATTTTACATATATTTTATATGACCATACATGCCTAAATGCAACTATATTTAGATTAGTTCCTGGCGGAGCATATTTCCGCTGCACGAATTTTTTAAAAAAAATGTTTTAAAATCCATTCTGCTCTCGCAGATGTTTGCATGCCTAGTGTAGGATCTTATCAAACCACCTACATAGTTTACTTTCAGGGTGGCCCTCACCCTATGAGACGAGAGCAAGCATTTGATGAAAAAGATTTCATTGCCAAAGTTCAAGGAGCCTTACACTATTGGTAATACATCCTCAAGTTTGAGGCATTACAGATCTGAGGGAACCGGGATCCACCTAGCTCCTCCAAGTAGTACGCCCCATGAGGAAGTGCCTCCGCCACCCTATAAGGGCCTTCCCAGTTTGGGGAGAGCTTTCCGCACTCTCGTGGCTGGGAAGCTTCAGCGTGGCGGAGCACCAAATCTCCCGGGCAGAAGGACTTTGGTCGCACTCTGGAGTTGTAGTATCTGGCCACTCGCTGCCGGTAGGCAGCCATCCGAACTCGAGCCCTGTCCCTCATTTCTTCAAGGAGGTCCAGGTTTAGCAGCATCTTGGCAGGGTTCTCTGCCTCATCGCACTGCTCCACGTGCAAGGTCGGTAGGCTGAGCTCAACTGGGATAACTGCTTCTGCTCCGAAGACAAGGTTGAATGGGGTCTCATCTGTAGCCATCCTTGGGTTAGTGTGGTATGCCCAAAGGATGCTAGGGAGCTCTTCCGCCCACCTACCCTTGGCCTAGTCCAGTCTTGTCCGGAGGCCTTGCAAGATGGTCTTATTCGTTACCTCGGCTTCTCCGTTTGTCGGTGGATGCACCACCAAAGTGAAACGATGGTGGATGCCAAGGTCGCTGCAAAACTCCTCGAATGCCCGACAATCGAATTGACGTCCGTTGTCGGTGATAATAGTGTGCGGTAGGCCAAAGCGACAATAATTGACTTCCAGAGGAACTTGGTGATGTTTGCCTTTATGATCTGGGCCAAGGGTTCGGCCTCAACCCACTTCATGAAGTAGTCGATGGCCATGATCAAGAATTTTCGTTGCCCGGATGTCGGGGGAAAAGGTCCTAGGAGATCCATGCCCCATTGAGCGAACGGCCATGGGACGGAGAGCTGGGAGAGTGGAGCAGCGGGCTGATGTTGCACCATGGCGTGCCGCTGACACCGGTCGCTCCTCTTCATGAAGTCAGCTGCATCTTTCTTCATTGTCCCCCAGAAGTAACCTTGATGGAGGGCCTTGTATGCCAGTGTCCTGCCCCCCACGTGGTTCCCACAGACGCCCTCGTGGATCTCTTGGAGTGCGAGTGCGGCCTCTGCGGGTCTCAAACACTTGAGGAGCAGGTAGGAGTAGGACCTCCGATACAGTAACCCATCCATTAAGATGAACCATGCAGCCTTCATCTTAATGAGGCCAGCCGCCACGCGGTCCTCCGGCAGGGTGCCATCGGTGATGTACTCGATGTACTTGCCCATCCAGCTGGGTTCTTGGTTGACTTGCTGGACCTCCATGGGTGTCTCGTAGCTCGGGGCCTTGAGGTGCTCGATGTAAGAGCGGCCCAACGACGAGTCCGATAGGGTTTCAAGGCGGAAGAGTACATCCGCACGAGCATTTTTCCTGCGAGGTATATGGGAGATGCTGAAACACCAAATCCTACCACGCTCGTTCTTACGAGCTCCAGATACTTCGCCATTTGGGGGTCCCGTGCCCTGTACTCCCCCGAGATCTGCCCGGCTACTAGCTGCGAGTCGGTGAAGACCTTGAGGTTGGCCACACCCAACTTGCGGGACAATCTTAGCCCCGTGAGGAGCGCTTCATACTCCGCTTGATTATTAGTGGCGGCAAACTAGAAACGGAGCGCACATTCGGTGACAACCCCTTCACCGTTGGCGAGGATGAGTCCAGCTCCACTCCCGCTAGAGTTCGAGGCTCCGTCTACATGAAGGACCCAGATGTCTTCCTCTGGTCCTGACCCCGGCTGCCAGTATTGAAGGCTCTCTTCCACCCCCTTGCCCAGGCCTGCACACTTGACCAAGAAATCAGCGAGTACTTGTGCCTTCATGGCTGACCTCGGCCTGTAGGTGATGTCAAACTCGCTGAGCATGAGCGCCCACTTCGCCAGGCGCCCAGATGTGTCAGGTCGGCTGAGCATCGCTTTCAGTGGCTGATCCATCAAGATAGCAATGGGGTGCGCTTGAAAATAAGGTCTGAGATGCTGAGCGGACACGATTAGTACAAAAATCAGTTTCTCAGATCGGGAATACTTGAGCTCCGCATCGCGAAGGAGTTTGCTTGTGTAATACACCGGTCTTTGCATTCCCTTATCGTCAGTCCGAACCAGGACCGAACTGACGACCTCCGGGGTGACCGCCAGGTACAGGAGGAGCTCCTCTCCTTCTTCGGGCCTGGAAAGTAGCGACAGGGATGCTAGTGTCCTCTTCAGCTCATCGAACGCCTCCTGGCACTCCTCCATCTAGGTAAAGTCGTTCATCTTCCTCAACACCTTAAAAAAGGGCCAGAGCAATCAGCGGACCTCGAGATAAATCGACTCAAGGCGGCTATCCGGCCGGTGAGTCGCTGCACTTGCTTCTTGGAGGTGGGTTGCTCCATGTCTAGGATAGCCTGGACCTTCTCTAGGTTGGCTTCTATCCCCCTTTGGGTTACCATGAACCTAGGAACTTCCCAGCGGACACGCCGAAGGTGCACTTCGTCGGGTTTAGTTTCATCTGGTGAAGCCGGAGGTTACCGAAGGTCTCCGCCAAGTCGCCGACGTGGTCCGAATGGGGCTTGCTCATTACCAGCATATCATCCACGTACACCTGCATGTTGCGGCCAATCTGGTCTTTGAAGACTTTGTTAACCAACCGTTGGTACGTGGCCCCGGCGTTCTTGAGGCTGAATGGCATCATCTTGTAATAGTAGGTTCCGCGGTCAGTGATGAAAGCAGTATGCTCCTCATCCTCTAGGTGCATTTAGATCTGGTTGTACCCGGAGAAGGCATCCGTGAAAGAGAGGAGGCGATGCCCTGAAGGGGTGTCCACGAGCTGGTCGATCTTTGGAAGAGGGAAACTGTCCTTTAGGCAAGCTCGGTTGAGGTCGGTGTAGTCCACGCAGTCCTCCACTTGCCATTGCTCTTCTTCACCATGACCACGTTCGCCAGCCAAATGGGATACTGTACCTCCCGTACAAAGCCGGTGGCGAGAAGCTTCTCCACTTCTTCATTGATGGCCTTCTACCTCTCTGCAGCTAAACTCCTCTTCTTCTGGTGGACAGGGCGGCACCTTGGATCAATATTCAACCGGTGGGTGATGACTTCCGAGGGGATACCTGGCATGTCCGCAGCAGACCAGGCGAACAAATCAGCGTTCGCCCAGAGGAAGTCTAGCAACCGAGCCTGCTCTTCTTCCGGGAGTTGGGCTCCTATCTGCACCATCTTCTGAGGATCCGAACCGAGAGGGTATGTCAACAGGTGTTCCACGGGCCTTCCCCTAGGGTCTTTCTCTCTTAGGTTGAGGTCGTCAACATCGGAGCTGAGCTCAGTGCTCCGGGCACCCAGGATTGTCTGCAGGCAATGCTGGATGGGCTGGGCCATCCCTCTCATTACTCTCATCCCAGAGGCGGTAGGGAACTACACCAGCAACCTCTTAGTGGAAATGACAGCGTCCAGCTGGTTGAGCCCTGGACGGCCGAGGATGGTATTATAAGGTGATGGGAGCTTGACGACGGTAAACATCATCATGACCGTACTCTGTCGAGGTGGGGATCCGGCAGTGACAGGGAGAGTGATCTCTCCTTCGACCCCCAGCGAATCTCCGATGAAGCCCATGAGAGGGGTGTGCACTGGCTTTAATTGATCATGAGACAGATTCATTCGGGAGAAAGCATCGTAAAAAAGCACATCAGTAAAGCTCCCACTATCCATCATAATGCGATGTACAGGATGTTTCGCGATGGTCATCTTAACCACCACTGCATCATTGTTTATATTTTCATTTTTATTCCCCTTTTCAAAGGGGAGTACATTCTCTGGGTCTCCCGCCTCCCGGGCTCTCTTTGTCGCATGCCCGATCCCCAAGGAGATCATGCCCACCGGCTTCTCTGTTGGACGATTATCAATTACAAGGAGAGGGGAAGGGCTACGAGCGGCTGACCCTCCGTCGGGGCTTCGTTCCTCACGAATTTCCTGAGGTAGCCCCTCTTGATCAGCTCCTCAATCTCCCGCATCAGATTGCGACACTCCTCCATGTCGTGGCCATGCTCGCGGTGAAATTGATAATATTTTGTCTTATCACGGATGCTCGTTAGGTTCTGAAAAGGAGGTCAGTGGAGGTAGTGCTCACCCTCAATCTCCATGAGGATCTTCATCCTGGGAGCGAGGAGAGGGGTGAACGTTCTCTCTGGGGCAGCACCGATCTTTGGCTTCGAGCCTGGAGAAAATCTGCAGGTGGTCCAGGCCTCCGGGTCCCGAGGATGTCCCTTGGGGCAGACTTCTTTGAAGGCTTCCCATCCAGCTCTCACCTGGTGCGATCGGCCTCCTCCACTTGGATGTACTTATGGACATGGAGGAGGAGCTCAGAGTACATCTTGGGGGGCTTTTTATCCAGGAAATATGTCAGACGGGAGGTCTTGAGCCCGCACTTCAATGCCAGCATGGCGACAGGCTCATCCAGACTATAGATTTCCAGGGCGGCGATCTTGTAGCGGGTAATGTAGTCTCGCAGCAGCTCCTGGTCCTACTGGCGGATAGAGAAGAGGCTATCCACCTCACTTGGCACCTTCCGGCAAGCATCAAAGTGTGCCACAAACTTTCCTTCTAGTTGATGGAAGGAGCTGATAGATTCCAGCTCGAGGTGGCTGAACCAAACTCAAGCAGCCTTCCGGAGGGTGGCTGGGAAGGCAATGCATAGAAGAGCGTCCGTCACTCCCTGGACCCTCATGAGAGCCTTATAGCTCTCTAAATGGTCCAAGGGATCGGTGGTCCCATCATAGGGATCCACTTGAGGTATGCAGAACCGACCCAGGATCAGTTCCTCTTGGATTTCCCGGGAGAAGGGTGGTTGGGCATTGTAGCCCGCTGGATCTATTAGGGAGCTCTGCATGTCGGCAAAGCGACGGGCGAACTCCGCCAACTTGCGCTCGTGCTCCTCCAGGCGCCTCTCGGCCTGGCACCTGATGGCCTCGTCGGTGGAATCTTCCACTGAGGCCATTGGAGAAGGGGGTGTCGATCGGTCTCGACGAGGGGCCTTGCCCCGATGGCACCTGCTGCGCCGCACTGCTTCGGCATCGTTGGCCGGGGATCGACTCTCGTGATCAGCCGAACCGGAGTAGTTTCGCTTTGCGGGAGTCTGGTGGCTCTCGCGGGGGTTGGAGACTACCCACGGATGAGAGGGCATGCCTTAGATGGAGCGCAGGCTTCTGTGGGGGCCCGTGGCTCGAGTCGCGAGGGTCCCTAGCTGGGGCTGAGTGGCCAGGGAGCGCTGCTGGTGCTGTACTTGCCGCACAGCAATGGTCAAAGTTTGCAGCTGCTGGATGACAGCTACAAAAGGACCATCCACCGGGGATGGCTGTCGAGGAGGAGGTGGACCAGGAAGTTCTCTCTCCGGGCTATGCGGCCCTTAGGAGAAGGAACTTCCCCTGCTCGGCTGGCGGAGGCTTCGCGTCCACGCGTCACCACCATGGTCGGAGCGCACTTTCGCCCATGGAGAGCTTGCTCGCACAGGAATTACTGTTCTGCCCCCCTACCTGGCATGCCAATCTGTTACCGATCTCACCGTGGTGGCCTATAGCTCTTGAGCTGGCACCGATCTCGGACTCTCTTATCTCGAGATCTCCAAGCTCCCGGACCTGCAAAACAAAGTCAGAGACCCTGGTTGGAGGTTCCGGTGGGGGCACTCCAATGGTTAAGTTAGAGAGCGACGAGATGGAACAGATCCCCTAAGGCGGGTTCCCAAAGGATTCCCATGCTTAGAGGAGATGTAAATGAAAGAAGTGTGGGGAAGAGGGGAGTTGAAGCCCAGTTTCCTGCGCTGGGTTCACTGAGCTCACGCCTGAGGACTTCTTGAGGCCTCCTAGGATCGTTCTCTTGGTGTTTTCTCCCTTTCTCCACTTACCTCTTCGCCCGTTTTTACCATCCCTTTTATACCATCGAACTGCTTTAAGCTCGCCTTCCTTTCAGGGGGCTCCCTCAGACCTCTAGACCTTCTCCTCCCCCTTCTTCTTCGGGTCCGGGAGATAAGTGGCCGGACCGCCTCGTCCGTCGTGTGTCACGAAAGGGATGAAACTGGTGAGGCTTTGAGCCGAGTGCGGGAGCTCTCCTTTCGAGGCATTGACGGTGGGCTTCCAGCCATTTCAGGCTCCTGTCCGCAAAGATTATGTTCCTCGATTGTGGGGCCCCGTCTGACTGGTGTAAATGAGGTTTTGCGTGTCACTGCAGGCCGTACTGGCACCCCCTACGGGGCGCGGCACGTGCCGGCTCTAGTGGCGACCTTGCAACCCGTGTCTCCGCTTCCCCGAGGCTTTGTATAGTAGGCTGACCTCAGCTGAGGTGGACCCATCAGGGGGCGCCACCTGGCGGAGTGGCAGAGAGAGGCTCGACTTCGGTCGAGGTGGACCCGTCTTCGGGTGCCACCTGGCGAAGGAACAAGAGGGCCCGGCTCAACCTCGATCGAGGTGGACCCGTCTTGGGGTGCCACCTGGCGAGGGAGCGAGGGGCCGCCAGCTTCGGCCGAGGAGGATCCCTCCTGGGCGGACACCTGGAGGAGCGGTAGAGAGGTGCTGGACTTCGACTAAGATGGACCCATCTTCAGGTGCCAACTGGTGAAGGAGCAACAGGGCCCGGCTTGACCTCGGCCGAGGTGGACCCATCTCGGGGTGCCACCTGGCGAGGGAGCGAGGGGCTGCCAGCTTCGGCCGAGGTGGACCCCTCCTAGGTGGACACCTGGCGGAGCGGCAGAGAGGTGCTCGATTTTGACCGAGATGGACCCGTCTTCGGGTGCCAGCTGGCGAAGGAGCAGCAGGGCCCAGCTCGACCTCGACTGAGATGGACCTGTCTCGGGGTGCCACCTGGCGAGGGAGCGAGGGGCCGCCAGCTTCGACCGAGGTGGACCCCTCCTGGGTGGACACCCGGCGGAGCGGTAGAGAGGTGCTCGACTTCAGCCGTGGTGGACCCATCTTCAGAAGCCACCTGGCGGAGGAGCAAAAGGGCCCAGCTTGACCTCGACCGAGGTGGACCCATCTTGGGGTGCCACCTGGCGAGGGAGCGAGGGGCCGCCAGCATCGGCCAAGGTGGACCCCTCCTGGGTGGACACCTGGCAGAGCGGCAGAGAGGTGCTCGACTTCGATCGAGGTGGACCAGTCTTCGGGTGCTAGCTGGCAAAGGAGCAGCAGGGCCCGGCTCTGTCTCGGCCGAGGTGGACCCATCTCGGGGTGCCACCTGGCAAGGGAGCGAGGGGCCACCTACTTCGACCGAGGTGGACCCCTCCTGGGTGGACACCCGGCGGAGCGGCAGAGAGGTGCTCGACTTCGGTCAAGGTGGACCCGTCTTCGGAAGCCACATGGCGGAGGAGCAGAAGGGCCTGGCTCGACCTCGACAGAGGTGGACCCATCTTGATATGCCACCTGGCGAGGGAGCGAGGGGCCGCCAGCTTCGGCCGAGGTGGACCCCTCCTGGGTGGACACCTAGCGGAGCGGTGGAGAGGTGCTCGACTTCGACCGAGGTGGACCCATCTTCGGGTGCCACCTGGCGAAGGAGCAGCAGGGCCCGGCTGACCTCAACCGAGGTGGACCGTCTTGGGGTGCCACCTGGCGAGGGAGCGAGGGTTCGCTAGCTTCGGCCGAGGTGGACCCCTCCTGGGTGGACACCCAGCGAAGCGGTAGAAAGGTGCTCTACTTCGGCTGAGGTGGACCCATCTTCAGAAGCCACCTGGCGGAGGAGTAGAAGGGCCCGGCTTGACCTTGGCCGAGGTGGACCCGTCTTAGGATGCCACCTGGCGAGGGAGCGAGGGGCCCCAACATCAGCCGAGGTGGACTCCTCCTGGGTGGACACCTGGCGGAGCGGCAGAAAGGTGCTCGACTTCGACCGAGGTGGACCCATCTTCGGGAGCCACCTGGAGATGGAGCAGGAGGGCCCGACTCGACCTCGACCGAGACGGACCCATCTTGGGGTGCCACCTGGCGAGGGAGCGAGGGGCCGCCAGCTTCAATCGAGGTGGACCCCTCCTGGGTGGACACCTGGCAGAGAGGCAGGGAGGTGCTCGACTTCGGCCGAGGTGGACCCGTCTTCGGGCGCCAGCTGGCGAAGGAGCACTTCTTCCTGAACGGGAGATCTTTTGAAAGAAAAATTCACGTGGTACTGACCGTGTCCAGCTGGACCTAACACATGCCCCATGTCAGCGATGTAGCCATATCAGAGCCTAAATCTACAGAAAAAACTAAAATTGACTTTGAATGGATTAATGCTATGCAAGAAGAATATAATCAATTTGAAAAAATAAAGTATGGATTCTTGTAGATAAATCAATAGACTATCTTATTATTGGAACTATATAGGTTTTCATAAATAAATTAGATAAATATGGTATAGATATAAAAAATAAAGCTAGATTAGTTATAAAAGGATATTGTCAAAAAGAATGCATTAGTTTTGATAAAACTTTTACACTAGTAGTTGACTAAAAGCTATTAGCCTATTACTTACTTTTACAAGTTTTATAGATATTAAACTTTATCAAATGAATGTTTAAAGTGTATTTCTAAATGATTTTATTTTTGAAAAGTATATATAGAAAACTACCTAGTTTTGAAAATTATGACTTTCCTAATCATGTTTATAAACTACATAAAGCACTATATTGTTTAAAATAAGTCCCTCATGCATGATATAAATGACTAAGAAAATTTTTACTTCAAAATCATTTCATTAAAGAAAATGTAGATATTACCTTATTTTTAAAAAAGAAAAGTAATAATTTGTTAATTGTTCAAATCTATGCAGATGACATTACCTTTGGAGCTACTAATGATCTTCTTTGTAAAGAATTTACCAAGTAAATATAGAGAAAGTTCAAAATGAGAATGATGTTGGCTTCCTCAGGCTGGGTGCAGTAAAGACTGGATTTCAAGACCTTTATATTTGAAACCCTGACCGGTCGGAACCTTAAACCCTAAGACTACTTAAGCATAATAATTAATAAATCTAATATTTAGGGTTATAAAGGAATACCTAGAATGCTATATTTTTTTATTTCCACTATGCACATAAGTACATGCCCTCTAGAGGTGATCCATACAAGAATCGGACCAAGAAAGCACTACTACACAAGTTGCTTGTTTGCTTGGGACTTTTCCAGCAGCCATTCAGATTTTCCTCCATTGCTGGATCCCATACCCTCCCGTAGGGCTTTCAGAGAATACTCTGAATCCACTCTCAGATCTCTAATTCTCCTATTTTTCTTCCTAGGCTCTTGTCTTAATCAGACTAGCCTTATCTAGAAAGAACAAGTTATGTCTTAAAGAGACAAACTTGTCTTAAGGGAGAGGGAGAGAAAATGGTAGCAGTATTCTGATGGGAGTCTCATCTTTCTAGGTATAAGATTACCGACACCAATATATAGAGGGGGATGGGGCACCTGATAAGTCTATCCATCAGCCATTTGATAAGACTCTTCAAATAGGAGAGTCTTATAAGGATGGAAAACACATATCTGGATAAGACCCTTTTGTGCCAAGAGACAAGACTTTATCTCTTCAATTTCCAACACAAAACCTCCTTCTGCCACTTGGCTTTGACCAGTTATGGGAATGCCAAGAAGTGTGACTTCAGATGTGAGGTGACGTAGAAATGCAAGAGCCTTCAAACAAAAGGACTCTTGGTCTCATAATTAGCACCAAAATGAAGAGACGCAACTTTTCATTTTTCGCCAATCCATTCACACAAAGTTTCTCCCTCTTGACTGGTCAACACTCTTCCAAAGTAGTGTGGATATGAGGATAAAGCCCTTTGAAATTTATCTGGCCTTAGAGACTGACTGGCAAAAGGACTCTTGGTCCTTCTACGCACATGCACTTTGGCCCACACTAAGAATTGGCGCGAAGAGTCCATGCCATGTAGGACTCTTCAAAATGTCCAAGATAAATGCCAAATATATCCAGATAAATATTGAATTAAACCGCCCCACTTAGGACTCAACCACTTAAATTGGTTAGCCTAATTAGCAAACAAGCTGACCCAATCCAATTGGGTTAGGAGTTGGGCTAGCCAACATATACTAGTACGTCAATTAGCTAGCCAATTAGTATCCCATGATCCTAATAAAAATATAATTGACTTTCTTTGCCAATTTTCTAATGTATATAACCCTTTGGATTCCACATGTAGCGAATAGTAGGTATAGATCCAGGCCAATTCGATCCACTTGAATTCGATTGATCTAATTAGATCAAATTTAGCTGACCTAAGTTGCCAATTCGAACCAACTTCTGAATTGACTCATGAATCCAATCAAATTGATTCATGAAAATCTACAATACATGATTGATGTCTAGAAATATGTCATGCATACCCGAAAGATGAGGAATTTGATTGGAATTACCAAAATACCCTTCAGTGGAAAGTTACTGTGTAATTTAATCCTTCGATCTCTATGTATCCCGATTAAGTGATGGGCATAGATAAATGTCAAATCCTAGCACTTAATCCTTTCAAATCTCAATTCGATAATGAAGACTCGACTAATGATAGATTAGAAACCCTATCTAATCTCATCATTCTTTGATCAAAGACTTCCTGAGTCATCATTCGAAGAGATCATATTGGATAACTTCTCCTCTTACTAGGAGTGATCGATTCCTTGTTGACCTACTCATTACCTTCATACACAATCCACCATATCCAGAAGCACCCCGTATATGACTTAATTGTCATTAATGAGCATGCACCAAAATATAGGTTCATATGCATAAGATACTATGGTAGTCTCGGGTCTAAGGACCATATGCACAACTCCCACTAAGAACATTCTTTTAACAAGTAAGTAAGACTTCCATTTGATGTTCTTTTGCTGGATCAGTTCAGTGGACTCATAACCTAATGAACACCCACATCCTTGTATTAGTGTATCTACATAAGTGGTTGTGAGACCAACCACCCTCTTCATTGAGCATACATAGGATGTGCTTGTCTTTCCGGATTCATCAATCCCCGAATCGATTATCCAACGACTAGGAATATTTTAGATTATGATTCATAGGAACTTAGGTCTCACCATTATGATCTCCATCATAACCCTAATTCCATTGCCCTAACCTATGGGATTCATCATAATCTTGATACGACACAGCGGTATGATAAATCAAATGCCTTTTAAATAATATCATACATGAGCTGGAAGATCATAATAATATCCATACAAAGATTGGCTTTTAGGACACCATTCTTTCAATCTCCCACTTGCACTTAAGCCAATCACCTTTATATTTTACACCCATACAATCTAAGTGGCGATCAAACTGCTACTTTGGTAGTGCTTTAATGAATGGGTCTGCTATATTGTTCTTTGTATCTACTCGTTCGATGACAACATCTTGTCCTTGAACGAGGTGGATGCATCTTAGGATGTGCTTGGACTTATTATGAGACCTTGGTTCCTTAGCTTGCACAACAACTCTAGTGTTACCATAATAAAGTGATACTGATTGTTCTATAATAGAAACCATGCCAAATTCCATGATGAATTTCTTCATCTACACAGCTTCCTTTATGGCTTCACTTGTAGCTATGTACTCTGCCACAGTGATTGAGTTTGCTACAGTTTGCTTCTTTATACTCTTAAAACTCACTGCACCATCATATAGAATGAAGACATACCCTGATATAGATTTGCTATCATCCAAATCTGATTGAAAACTAGAATCTGTATACCCTTCTAGTTTCAACTCTGATCCACCATATATTAGAAAAATATCTTTAGTCATTCTTAGGTACTTAGAATGTTTTTCACAACTTTCCAATGATTCTCCCCTGGATCAGCCTGGAACCTGCTTACTATGCCCAAGGCATAAGCAACATCAGGCCTGGTACATAACATGATATACATAATTGATCCTACAGCCGAAGCATAAGGGATCAAACTCATTCTCTCTCTCTTCTGGTGTCTTAGGAGACATCTTCTTGGAGAGGTGTATGCCTTGACTCATGGGCAAGTAACCTTTCTTACTTTCCTCCATGTTGAATCTCTTCAATACTATGTCAATGTACCTGGATTGGGATAAGCCAAGTATCCTCTTAAATCTATCTCTATAGATCTTTATACCCAGTATATCGGATGCGTCTCCCAAATCCTTCATGGAAAACTACTTTGATAGCTAAAACTTGATCGATTGCAACACTGGGATATCATTCCCAATGATGAGTATGTCATCGACATACAAAACCAAGAAAATAAGGGCACTCTCACTTGTCTTCTTGTACACACATGATTCATCCACATTCTTGATGATACCAAACTCTTTGATTGTTTCATCAAAGCGGATGTTCCAACTTCTCGATGCTTGCTTTAATCCATTAATGAATTTCTTAAGCCTGCATACTTGGTTTGGTCTCTCACTTGAGACAAACCCCACTGGTTGTGACATATAGACTTCTTTCTCAAGATATTTATTAAGAAAAGCAGTCTTTAATCCTTCTTCTAGTTTTCATAGTCATAGTATGTAGCTATGGCAAGCATTATCCAAATGGACTTGAGCATGGCTACTGGTGAAAAAGTTTCATCATAGTCAACACCATGTTTTTGTCTAAAATCTTTTGCCACCAGCCTAGCCTTGTAGGTCTTTACTTGACCTTCTACTCCAATCTTCTTCTTAAAGACCCATTTACACCCAATTGGGTTTACTCCCTCAGGTGAATCTACTAATATCCAAACCTGATTAGAGTACATGGAGTCCATCTCAGATTTCATGGCTTCCAACCATTTGTCAGAGTCTCCACTCATGACAGCTTCCATATAGGTCACAGGATCATCATCCTGTGTGATACTGGCTTCACTATCATTTTCAATAACAACACTATATCTGAGAGGTGCACTTCACACTCTCTCTGACGTACAAAGAGGAGGTGTTGTTGTGGTTGTTCCAGAACCTTAGGAACATCTAGTGGAGGATTGCTTCAGGTGTGGGTTGAACTTCTTCAAGTTCAAATATCCTCTCACTGCCCTTTTCTTGGATAAACTCCTTTTCCAAGAATGTGGCACGCCTACTAACAAAAACCTTTTACTTAATAGGATGGTAGAAAAGGTAACCCATACCTTCTTTAGGATATCCTACAAACCTATACTTGTTAGCCCTAGCACTTAGCTTATGTCCAAAATCATTCCTAACATAAGCAGGGCAATCCCAAATCTTAAAAAACCTAAGACATGGCTTTCTCCCTTTCCATAATTCATACAGAGTGCTTTTAACTACCTTTGATGGCATCCTATTCAATATGTAAGTAGCAGTATCAGGGCATAACCCTAGAAGGATACTGGAAGATCTATGAAGCATTTCATGGATCGTACCATGTCTAATAAAGTTTGGTTCCTCCTTTCTGCTACACCATTTAGCGGTGGTATATATGGAGGAGTCCATTCAGAGAATATGCCTTTGTCTTTAAGATGATTGAGAAATTCACTAGACAAGTATTCTTTTCCTCTATCAAATCGAAAGATTTTAATACTATGCCCAGTTTATCTCTCAACCACACTTTGATACTCTTTGAGTTTATCAAAGGCTTTGGACTTGTGTTTCATAAGATACACATATCTGAACCTTAATAAGTCATTAATAAAACTGATGAAATAAAAGTATCCTTCTCTGGCCTAGGTTATCATAGGACCATACACATCTATGTGTACTAGACCTAACAACTCAGTTGCCCTCTCTCCATGTCTTGTGATTGGAGATTTGGTCATCTTACCCATGAGACAGGACTTATAAGTTCCTAATGACTCAAGATCAAAAGGTTCAAAGAAATTTTCTTTGTATAACTTATTTATCCTAGACTTACTTATATGACCCAAGCGGTAGTGCCAAAGATAAGTGACAATCACATCATCTCTCTTTCTTTTTTTATTGTCAATAAGCATAACTTCATCATTAAGTGATGGAATCAAAAGACCATTAATAAATGTACCACAACCAAAGAATCTCTAAAAAGAAAATTGAGCACCCATGGCTCAATAAATTTATTTCATAACCTTGTTTTAACAACAAAAGTATAGAAATAATATTCTTTATAATATTAGGTACATAATAACAATCTTTTAATTAAAGAATATTGACTGATGGCAATAATAACAGATAGGTGCCAATAGCTTCAGCTTGAATGGGATCACTACTCATGCCATACAGCTCGAAGTCATCCTTCTTCAAGCTTCTAGGTCTCTATAACCCCTGCAATGACTTGCAAATATAAGACCCACATGCGGTATCCAATACCCATGTATCAGAAGTTGAAGAACTCAATGACAAGTTTGTTTGTATCATGTACAAACATTTTGATGCTCCACCAGTATCATGCTTCATACTTGCAAGATACAACTTGTAATTCCTCTTCCAATGCCCTTGCTTCCCACAATGATAGCAGTTCCCATCAGCAGAGGGCTTCCTTGCCTTTTTCCTCTTCTGGAAGCTACTCTTAGGGTTTTTTTTCTCTTTGAACCCTTCTTCATTGCCTGCTTCTTCTTTTCATTAACCAAAAGAAGCTGAGCCTTATCACCTTTAATGTGGCTCTCTGTTGTCTTGAGCATATTCAATAGCTCAGGCAATCACATATTCAGTTTGTTCATGTGATAGTTCATGATAAATTGAGAGAAGGAATTTGGAAGTGACTATAGGATCAAGTTCTGATTTAGCTCTCCATCCATCGTAAACCCCAATTGACCTAATCGAGTGATCAGGTCAATCATCTTGAGGACATGTACCTGAATAGAAGAGCCCTCACTCATCCATGCTCGGAACAACTGCTTCGATGTTTCATATCGAGCAGTCCGACTATGCTCTTCATAAAGCTCTTTAAGATTGAGCAATATGGATTGAGGTTCCATTTTCTCATGTTGCCTATGCAATTCATTGCTCATAGAGGCCAACATAATGCACTTGGCAGTCATGCTATCATTTTGCCATATTTTATATGTGGCTCTTTCCTCCTCAATAGCATCCTCTCCTATCAGGTCTAGGTCAGGAGAATTGAGGATATAGACAATCTTTTCCTAAGCTAGTATAATCTTCATGTTTCTCAACTAGTCCACATAATTCAGACCGGTCAACTTGTTGGCATCCAAGATACCATGCAGTGAAAGAGTAGAAGCCATTATGTAATAATCTATAGTAAGTAAAGAATAACTATAAGCATACCACTCATGATGATATTCATAATTAGATAAGGACTTTTGCATCAAATTATGTCCCCCACTATTTTCTTTCGAATACCATAACCCTCAACTATGGTAAGTGAGAAACCCTGCCAGGGCTTCCTTAGTAGGGTTGAGATCTTAATTCCTCATGAATGCCTTGTGTTAATCACAACAAACACCCATGAGTTCAAGGGTAAAAAATTCCCATTCCAATTGCAACCCATGCAACTCTCAACATAACACTTGCCTCTAAGACACTTATAGTCTTGTATTAATCACAACAAACTATAATGTCTTAATTTTGTTAGACCCTTCATTTCTATACAGCCATGTTTGATAAATGTTGCCCTTATATCAATCACAACAAAGCAACACCACCAATCATGCCATAAAGCATAAAAATGCACTAAGACAAATATCATATCAAATCCTAAAGTAGGCCTTGTGTCAATCATAACAATCCTACTATAGATTTTTGACATGGATTTGGCTTAGCATGAATGAAGGCAATATGTATTGTGCTTAATCACTTAGCATTTCTAATTTAGGGTTCAGATATGACCAAATTGGCCAGGTAAGTGGAAGAGATGAGGGGGTCCCCCCATTGCTTTCCTTAGACACCAATTAAATTGGCCAGGTTAGACAACGGGATCAATTAAAAATCTCATTTCCTTTACCTTTCCAAAATCACTTTGCCTAGACACCAATTGGCTAATCAAACCCTAATCAGATTTGTATCATGATTAACTTATACTACGACTAAATATAATTTTTATGAGGGCTTTAATGGTCTCTAACACATCCCAATTAATCACATCAACATGATATTCATTCCATCAATCAAGCATAGTAACCCTAATATGCATATCATAAGCATGATTATAACATCAATCTATTCACCTCACTTATTCATGGGATTTGGCCACAGCGGCACCCCAACATGTCATAGGAGATCCCATTGAATGGGATGAGAGGGCCATGAAATCCTGATTAACTCCTATGTCCAGACGGCCATGGTGAGTAACCCAATCCGAAGCAGTTTCTAGGATATAACATATCTCATATATAATTTAAACTAATCATGCATCGATTCATTGCATAGTACGCAATTAACACTAAAGAAATTACTAATTGCATACATTAAGGTGGCTCTGATACCACTGTTAGATTCCTCGGGCCGGGCGCAGTGGAAGACTGGGTTTCAAAACTTTCATATTTCAAAACACTGCTAAGTCACTCTGAGAGTAACTTAAAGGGATGTTACCTAGTTAAGAATTTTAATAGTAATTTCGAGGGACACTACCAAGATAAAGATTTTAATGACCCTTTAATTTTTTTTTGAACAATCAACCATAACTCTCAGGAATAAATTGATTATGAAACAACCCTGCACCATCATAAAGATCCATATAGATGATTCGACTAAGGCAAAGAAATCAAACTGGTGGGACGAACCACTTTCATCATCATCCTACTCATCGATGGGCCCCTTCCCAAGTGCCCTAGAATCATCAACTCTTTTTTATGGGATGGAAGAAGAAATTGATGACATGATGGAATTAATTGAGGATCCCCAGGAACCATAACAGAATTACACAATAAGGGAAGCCATACCTCCAATTCGTCCCTAGAATTCATTAGCTCCCTATATGGCTCATTGTGAAGTAGATAATTTTAATGTAGACGGATATATCACATGGAGGGATAACCTATTCGATATACCATAATTTAAACCCATCCCACTTTTGATGGAACAATATGAGCCAATACCTAACCCCCTAATAGCTCCTCCATTAGAATCACACCGGATCTAGAATTGAAGCCGCTTCCTATCACACCTATTGATACCCTACCAGTGATCTCTAATCAAGAAGACCAAATAGTTGGTGTTCTAAAGATGCATAAAAAAGCTATTGGATGGGCTATTTATGAAATGAGGGATGATGATCTTAAAGATTTTATAGCTAATTTCTCTATATTTGGCACTACTTTCGAGGATCACCTCCAAAATCTATCTTTTATTTAAAATGATGTATAGAGATAGACTTACAATTAACTTGGACAAAGTACTATCAGGAAGGGATGATGTCAAGATAAACCATACCCGAGAATGGGATTAGGGTAGACCTTTCTAGAGATAGAAAAATTTTCAAGCCCCCATCCCCATTCTCGACCCAACAAACACAATCCCTTCCTAATCTTAAACCAAAGTATTATAAGATTTTTAAATCTTGGTCTAGCATACTTACCTGGTGCACTCTTTGGATCAGGGATAATCGTCATAGAATACTCTACGAATATTTTTTTGCCATGATGACAAGGCCCACTGGATCTAGAATTGAAGCCGCTTCCTGTCACACCTATTGATACCCTACCAGTGATCTCTAATCAGGAAGACCAAATAGTTGGTATTCTAAAGATGCATAAAAAAGCTATTGGATGAGATATTTATGAAATGAGGGATAATGATCTTAAAAATTTTATAGTTGATTTCTCTATATTTGGCACTACTTTTGAGGATCACCTTCAAAATCTATCTTTTATTTTAAAATGATGTATAAAGATAGACTTACAATTAACTAGGACAAAGTACCATCGGGAAGGGATGATGTCAGGATAGACCATACTCAAGAATGGAATTAGGGTAGACCTTTCTAGAGATAGAGAAATTTTCAAGCCCCCACCCCCATTCTTGATCCAACATAAACAATCCCTTCCTAATCTTCAACCAAAGTGTTATAAAATTTTTAAATCTTGGTCTAGCATGCTTACCTGGTGCACTCTTTGGATCAGGGATAATCATCGTAGAATACTCTACGAACATTTTTCTGCCATGATGACAAGGCCCCTTGATTGGTCCTGTCTTCTAAAAATCTTGAGGGACATACCTAAGTTCAATATCAATAACTTAGCACTCCGGGAGGCAACCCAGTTTATGTTTTTATTTTTAACTATTTACTTTTCTTTTTCAAAGAATAATAAAACTAAATCAGAGAGGAGTATGGCAACAAAGGAACATTTAGTTCAAGCACCCTTCCAGGTGGTATCTTTTCTTGTCATGTATTTTTAATATCTCCTTCCATTAGGGACAATGAAAATTAAGTTGAGGGGGGATAATTAAATCTTTGAGTAAAACTTTAATCAATCTTTGTATACCAAACTTTGTCTTGATTTGAAAATAATCAAGCTTGCTAAATGATGAATGATTAATGGTTTAAATAATTTTAGAGATACTGAGGAATAAATTTTCAAGAAAACCCAATTAATGGTAAAGTTTAGATCAAAAATCTTTTTAAGTAATTCTAGACCCTTTTACCTGTTGATCTCAATTAAGACTCTACCTTATACTGGTATAGGTGGAAATATCTAAAAAGTCTTGTTCAAAGTGTAATAAGTATAAGGTTTCTAGTATCTCTCACTGAGTAACTGGATCCCTTTGCCTAAGCAAGTATTATTGTTCATGTTAAAAGGTGAAAATGTAAAAAATCATTTGTAAAGACAGTCTTAACATATAGCCTTTTTGACTGGAGTTAGTAAGCCTGAAAGATGTTTTATGTCTAATGCCCTAAAGCCAACTGATTTGAAAGTCATTAGCTTAAAACTCACTACAAGGGTCATCCAGAAAGCAAGATATTAGGACATTGTACTAACTCTACATTATTCGATTAAAAAAAAAGAGAGAAGAAGAAGAAAAAGAGGACTAAATAAACTGATACTACACCATAATCAAAGTAAGTTAGAAGACTTAAAGAGTGAGGTAGAAAGTTGGAAAAAGAAGAACTCTTGAGATTTCCATAGGCTTCACTCAGTCACTAAATGGATAAAATTGGTAAGCCGATGAAGTACTTCTTCAATGGTCTAACTAGGTATCAACTGATTTTAAAATAAGTAAGATAATTTTTACTTCAGGACAAGTTAGTGCACAACTAATTCATTTAGTTTACTCAAGGATGAGCAAAGTTCAAGTTGGGGGGTATGATAGTTATTAAAAATATTTTAATTAACCTAACTTTATATAATTAAAATTGATACTTTTATATAGTGTTTTATAGAAAATTATTTTATTAATATGAAGAGCTCAATTTTAGGAGTCCAACGGTACAAACGGCACTCGAATCGGACTTGAAACAAGCTTAACATTGAATTTCAAAAAATTAAACAAGGAATGCATGAATTTTGGCATAGCTGGTCCACCATGGACCAGCTAAATGGTTTATGGTTTGGCTTGTGGTCCATGGGCAGCCATGGCCAGTGGTCCACAGAGCAGAATCATGGACCATGAAGCTCCTCTTGAGCCAGAACTTGCAAGAGATGCCGCCTACAACTTTCCCTCACTGTCGAGAGGCTCCACATGGCTGGAAAAGCCACCAAGCTACCAGTTTTCGCCCCCAAATGATGCTACTACTACCTCCTTCTTCCTCCTAGCCGAGCATCACCAAACTTCACCTTCCAAGCCACCAGGATCGCTGGCACCCTTTCCTTCACCACCGAGGAGGTTTCCATGGCTGGAGAAGTCGCCAAACCACTTCCCAAGACGTCGAACACTTGCACAAGCCATCCCTCTCTGTTCCCTATTCAGCCTCTCGATCGTTGGCCATCTTTCTCCCTCTTGAGATCCCCATGACCGGCCTTCTGCATCGCCAGTATTCCCCTATGGATCCAAGCCACTAGACTGCTCCATCTTCTTCTCTGCTGGAGATCGTTGGATGCAGCTAAAGATTGTTGGACACAATTGGAGCTCAATAGATGCAGCTAGAGATCGCTGGACACAGTTGGAGCTAAATGGATGTAGTTGGAGATCAGGAATAGAATGCAGTTGGATCGTTGGAGCTCAGTTGATTGGTGGAACAGAATTCGGGTGGGTTGTTGATGCTCACTACCTATAAAAGCCTTCGACCTCTCGATCATGGAGAACATCAAGTCTAGAGTCCATATCCTCCTCTTCTCTCAATCCTTCTCCGCTCCACTCCAGTTCTCTCTATCTTCTCCATTTTTCCTTTCCACTAGCTTCCACCTATCTTCCATCCTTCTGACTCCCTTCCACCTTCCCATCCGACTGATTCCTATTTCCACTGCACTGGCCCTGGTTCCCACTCTCCACTCTTCACCACATCTCTGGACTGCTCCATCTTCTGGTATCTTCGGATATGCTGAAGCTTCACTCTGGAAGCTTGATCTCCATCAAATTTGGAAAAAGGGATTTATATTTTAGATGTGTTCATATAATGTACTTCTCATTTTATGAAATGAAAAGAGCTTTCGATTAATTCATATTTTTTCTATCTTGATTGAAGCAGATTTATAAGCAGTGATAAGCTTTTGAAATAAGTTTTCTCCACATGAATATAATTTTGACCGATATATTCCTCAAAGGGATAGGCAGTGATCTACAAGTATGGGTCGTACTCTCGTTAAGATAGATCATATCTGGATTATTTTCATTACTATTTTGATTGATCTATTCCTAAAAAGGATAGGGCATAATCTATGGGTACGGGCCATACTTTTATTAAGATAGATCATATCTGGATTATTTTCACTGCTAATTTCTTTTTAGTCTAATTCCTATTGTACATTTTACATTTGAAATAACTTAAAGGTCCCTATGGATTCGACCCTTACTCGTACTACTCTACATAAGAATAGTAGAATTAAGGTATTAAATCAGTGCGTAGTGATGCGCATCACTCCCCACTGCAAAGACGTGCCATGTCGATCACCACTCCCTACCTCACCTACCATGGCATGATCCTCCATTCCAAGCATACCTGCAAAAGTCGGAACATGTCAACCATCATTCCCTATCCTTAGGTATTAGGTACATGCTTATAAATTGGTTCCCGAGAACCTGCAAGGTAAGCCAAGAAAAGGACATGGGAGGGACACAAGGAGAAGAATAAGGAGAGGCAATGGGGATGGAACCAAGGGAGAAAGAGTCCACTCTTCTCAAGAGCTTTTTCCTTCTACTATAAAGAAACCCTCTTCTTGCTCTCACCCCGAGTGCACTCTAAGCTCCCTGGATTGAGTCTTCCATGGCTTGTGGCTCGAGTGAGATCCTTGTAGGTCGACCACACATTCCCCAGGCTCCTTGCTCCTCCATTGTGACTCCACTTATTTGGGCCATCCATGGAGAAGCGAGATTCATATGCACTGAGATCCCCTTCTCTTGCCTATCCCATTCCATCTATCTCCTTCATTTCTTCTTTGGTTCCTCCACTCTTACTTTAAGCCTAGAGGGGACTCGAAGCCTCCTCTATTTGCCTCTCTAAGAGATTGACTTAGACAGCAAAGGTATTGGATTCGGTGGCAAGGCGGAAACATAGATTTCAAAATTTTTATCTTTATGAAATCTTCACCAAACCCTCAACCCAAGATCTCCTTAAAAGAATTAAAACATATAACATGCATATATAAGATTTAAAGTCATATTAAAGTACTAACCTATATCGCTAAAATCCAAACTTTAAATCTCCACCAGGTGCCCAAATGTTCACCCTCCAATGGTGATCCACACAGAAAAAGATGAAGACTACAATTTCTTATTCTTGGCTCCTCTTCTTGAATTCTTTTTCAAGAATTCAATTCTTGGACTTTTAGGCTGAAATTTTCTTTCTTGAAAATTTCTTTTCATCCTTCTTTCCTCTTCTTGAATTCTTTTCTTGAATTCCCTTTCTTGAATTCCTTTTCTTGAATTGAATTGGAAGAAAAAATTAAGACAAGTAAAGTCTTAATTCAAGAAAGAAGAGAAGAAGAACAGATCCTTCCTTTTCCTTTCCTTTACCGTTCAAGACCTTCCTCTTATTCTTGTTTAGGGTCAGAGTTTCGACAGAGATTATCTTTGTAAGGGAAACAATACCCAACAAGCATAAAGGGAAGGAGTATTCCGGAGAGGAGGAGAGGAATATGATCTCTGAATTTGATTATCTGATAAAAAACCCCCCGTGAACCCAAACCCTTTTATAGATTTCAGAGGGGCGTTTACTCAAAACATCGCAACCCTCTGAAACCCCAGGAATCACGATCCTTCATTCCTCACGCATCCCCTCAACCAAAAATCATGATTTTCCAATTTAATTTTCGTTTTTCCGAAGAGGACTCTCGGAAAAACTTCAGGAAGAATCGCGACTTTTGGAGATGGATTTGCGACCGAAAAATGACGGATCTTTTTCCTTAGTTTTTTCTGGCCATCAGATCCAGATCCAAGGATGTCAGACAAGGATCCAAATCACCCCTTTTTTTGATTTTTCTTCGATGGAATTTCCTTCCCACGCGCGTGAAGAGGAGTCCACACGCGTGTGGACTCTTCTTCTTGGCGCGCGCGGGTGAGGAAGGGAGTGGGCGGCTTGGAGAGAGGGTCCCAATGCACTTGATTCACTTGGGTTCAGCCATGGGTTAGCCTAATGTCCTAAAATTTAAATTAGGCCTTAATCTGGTTCAATTAGAACCTAATTAAGCCCAATTCGGAACCAAATTCGAATCTGATTCGAATAGAAATTGGGTCTACAATACATGCTAGTGTGTTTATCCTGCAAACATGATTTAATTCCAAATTAAATCCTTCATCAATTCTCTTTTGTGTGTGACCCATTGGGTTCCACACCTAGCTAGCAGTAGGTCCGAGTGCTATTTGACTTAACTCGGTTAGATCTTAACTAAGCCGATTTAGGTCAACTCAAACTAGCTCGACTCGGTCAATTAGAATCTAATTCTAATTAACTTATTTGAATTACCATAATTCAATCATATACCTACAAGACAAGATTGACGTCTAGCAACATATCATGTCTACTCGGAAGATGTGGAATTTTGGTGAAATTACCAAAATACCCTTCAGTGGTGAGTTACTGGGCAATTCAGTCCTTTGATCAACTTGCATCCCGAATATGATTATGAATATGGATACTTTGTCAAATCCAATTTCATATTCATCCCTAGCTCAATCTTTATAATGATGATTCATTAATGAACCATTAGAAATTAACTCTAATGTTCATACTTTGATCAAAGATTTCTTGAATCCATCATTTGATCAAAATTAGCTGGATGTAATTCCCTCTTACTAGGGCTGATCAATTTCCTTGTTGACCTACTCACAACCTCCATATACAATCCACCATACCCAGTATTACCTCATGCATGACTCAGTGTCATGACTGATTGCGAACCAAAGTATGGATTCATATATATAAGGTACCATGGTAGTCTCAGGTCAAAGGACCACATGCACTACTCCCACTATGAGAATTATCTATTGACAAACAGATAAGGTTCCATTAGATATTCTCAATCTGGATCAATTCAGTGAACTCATTCTCTAATGAACACTCACATCCTAGTATTAGTGTCAAACACAAGTGACTGTGAGATCAGTCACCCTCATCACAAAGCATATATAGGATGTGCTGGTCTTGCCAGAAACATTGATCCCCAACTCAATGTCCCATCGACCAGGAATATTTTAGATTAGGGTTTTAAGGCTTTAGGTCTCACTGGTATGATCTCATCATAATCCTAGAACCATAGCCCTAATCTATGGGGTTCATCATATAATCATAAAGACACAGCGTATGATGAAAATAATGCCTTTATTATAATAATGTCAATTCATTGATTTTGGGATCGAAATACAATATTTCAATTTGCTTTCAGGGCACAATCTTTCAAAAGGACCAACTATCGAGAATCCATACCTGATGTGTTGAACTTTCTAGTCTTCTCTATCTTGCAAGATGACTCCCAATGATAGGACCCTGTGAGGCCTCCGACTCTACACCAACAGCCACTCTTGCTCCATCCCTATCCGAGCCAAGCCCAAGTCAGCACCACCTCCCGGAGACCACAACAGCAAGTACCCAAAAATTAAATAATTTATAATTTCAAAATTTTTGTACATCGATACATCACAAAGATATATGTAAAGGGATTGTAATCTATGATCATCATCACATGTATCCCATATATAAAGATAATAAATAATAGATTTAGGTATTAAATTAATCATTTAACATTGATTTGAATGTTGTTAAATGATCCATTAATCATTCAATTCATGATCTTCTTTGCATGTGATCGTTCATTGTAACAAAACCATGAAAAATGATAATGAATGATCAAGAATACCAAAATCTATAATCTAGTCTTAAAACGTACAAGGGCGACTATGTTAACTATTAGAAAAGTTTAAACAAATATGTTACAGAAATAAAAATTAACTTTTTCAGTTAAACATACAAGATCTCATCATCTCGAAACCTTGATTCCTCATTGTTTTAAGATAAAGACTAATAAAATGAGAATGAGATAAAAATTATCACCTTTATGTGGATAGTCTTCACCATAATCTGATGATCATGGATGTTTTCACTATCCTCTTAAAGCTGCATAAGCACACAGCTTTTATAGGTATCCACACGAAGTTTGGATTTGATTAATAGTCTTTGATCTCATTGAGATGCTAGCTCCCTTACAAATATCTTTTTTGAATGGTGGATTCTGTTCTCCTTTTTCTCATGCAAGAAATAAGAGGAAGTAGCCTCTTTTTATGGACATGAAAAACCCTTGGCACAAGGAGTCCTTGAGTTCCCCAACTCTTGGGAGCATAGAACTCCTTGGCATGAGGAGTTCCCATGTGTGAAGACTCCTGGGCATTAGAATCTTGTGTGTCCAAACCCTAGGGCATCACACTCTTTTGACATGAACCCTTGGAACTTGAACTACCTGGGCGTGAGGTCCTCTCCTTGAGTGACAACTCTTGAGGTACTAAGTAATTGAGGCGTGAAACCACTTGGTGCATGAGTATAGGGCATCCAACACTTGGGTGTGAAGTCCCTTGGGTGGAAGGACTCCTTGTTCACAAACTCCTTTGGTGTGAAAGAGTCTTTCTCTTTTAAGGCGCCAGGAATTCTACTTAAAGTGGACGTCCAACACTTGGGTGTCCAAATCTTTCTTCATATAAAGTAAGCAAATACAGAGGTGGCTTGGGTTTGAAAATAAGAACCCATATTTTATAACTACCAGGGTTAGGGTTAGGGTTATCTTAAAACCCTAATTGGTTTCGTCAATATAAATAAGTATGGTCAATTAATTCTCAATTTAATTTGACTTGAGCTTAATCCCAATGATTTAATTCGATCAATCAAATTAAATAATGTTGCAACAACTGCACATAAGTCCTCCTAAAACTCACTAATTGCTGGTAAGTTCTCTCTTGCAACTTTTACATTTAAAGACCATTAATTTATAACAATTTCAAATTAGTCCAATTATTAATGATATTGACAATTAGGTCCTATGGTGATTCAAAAATCACAATCCAACCATCTGATTAGTTATAACCTTTTATGTGTGTAATCTCATAAATTCTATTATATTTGGTAATGAGATATTTTTAATTTTTATCGATAATATCATTGAAACTCTTTTCAAAGGGTTAGAACAATTCTTACTCATCCTAATAAAATTTTCGACCATCAAGATAATTCTTATGGATCCCATAATTTACAATGATGCCTAGTAACCCAGTTGTTACCCAAACTGATATTCCAAGAAAGGAGTGAATTAGGATTTTAAAAAATTAAAATTAATTATGTTCTTTTCAAAACTCAATTGTTGTGTAAGCCAAGTGCTATATCAAATTAGGTGTGCAAGTACTGAAATATAAGAAACTGAGATAGAGAGACAAGCAAACACATAAACATAATAAATTTACAATGGTTCAGAGTAATCCCAACTCCTACATTCACTACCTAAGGATCTCATAGGATTTTTACTATATTCCTGCAAGAATATAGTCAGTTTGTTTTATCCCAAGCTCACAAACCAAAATACAAATATGATTTTATTTTACAGGCTCACAAACAAACCCATGTTTATTTTCTAAGCTTACAAACAATCCAATTGGTTTTTTAAGGATAACCAATCAAAACCTTAAACCAAATCCAATTTTCAGCTCTCTACTGAAACTTGTAACAAAAACAATCAAACAACACAAAATAGAGCAATGAAAAATAAACTCTAAAGAGAGCTGGTTTTACAGTTGAAGCTTAATATAAAGCTGCTCAAAGGTTTCTAAAGAGTTGCTCTTCAATGCACTCTTCAATCCTCACTTAATGCTTCAAGAGGTTAGGTAGGAAAAAATTGAAGTTCCTCTTGAGTTTTCAATGACTGCACAGAATATTCTCCTTGTTCTCAATGTTTGAAATGAATGTTCAAGTTTTTGATAATTTCTAACTTTAGTACTTGAATTTATACTTTTTTATATTTTTTCATGAGTTTAAAGTCATTTCTAACCATTTATAGCGATTGGAAACCAAGAAATAGCTGTTAGAAATCTTGAAAAATGAATTTTGCAAGTTCTAAAACTAGTTATTACTTTTGTAATCCGTGGGAGACGAGTCAGCTTGTCTGGTAGGAGTCGACTCATTCCTCAATGATCAAAAATTCAGGTTTCTATTATTTTAAGAGAAAAGGCTTGCAGGATAGGAGTCGACTCTTTTGCAAAGTGTCAAGAAATGCAAGCTTTTATTATTTTGAGAGAGAAAGCTCGCTTGAAAGAAGTTGGCTCTTCTGCACCATGTCCAAAAACCATGTTTTCTGCATTTCTAAGAGAGATGGCACATTTGAATGGAGTCAGCTCTTTCAAATTTTATAGAAACTCCAATATTTTTATACAACTAATTATAAGAGGACTCCCAATATATTTTAATGAGCTCTATAACAAATTTAAATATATTTAATTACAATAATGAGCTCTCTACTCCTTCTATGATACAAATAATCTCTAAAAGCATTTAAAGGATCTTAAAGGATATAAATAGACTTTCTATACTTTAGAAACATTTTTAAAGTTATCAAGATCTCACTACACATTCTAAATATAATATAGAGTCCTTAAAAAGATTTTCAATGATACACATGAACACACAAACTATTCCAATGATCTGTAAGGTCTTCAATTAAAGGTTGTCCATTGGAAAGCTTCTATAAAAACTTTCTTTATTATTTGACTTAGTATAGTATTCATGCTCCAATATCTTGTAATCATCAAAATCATTCTTGAGATCAATAATCTCTCTCTTTTGATGATGACAAAATACTGGGTATGGAGATTAAAAGCTTTACAATATAAGAAAATGTATCAGAGCAATATACATCTACATAAAAACTTTACAATATGTTGCCCAATTGGCCAACCCAAGGGGGGGTGAATTAGGTTCTTAAAAAATTTTAGCAAGTATGTGCCTTTTGAAACCTTATGTGGTGAGTAAAGTAGATAAAGTATTGCATGTGGAAGTGAATAAGAATGTAAAAGCAAGAGCAAACACAAACACCACAAGATTTAGAGTGGTTCAGAGCAACCTAGCTCCTATGTCCACTACCCAAGGTACACTCTTAGGATTTCCACTATATTCACCCTGAATACAGTCGGATTGTTTTTCTATGGGCTTATAATCTAAAACCCTAATACAAAGTTAGTTTTTTCGAGCTCACTAACAACCCAACTTGGTTTTCAAGGCTAACCAATAACCTGAAATCAACTCACAAGCTACAACCACATGTTGTCTTGTAGCAACTCAAAAATAGAGGTAATAAAAGAAGCAACACTAAAACAAATCCAATGTATTGAATGGTTGTAGTTGAAGTTCTTAATGAGGCCTTCTTGAATGCTTCTTCGATGCTCTTCAAGGCTCTCTTAACTCTTCAAGGATTAACTCAAGAAAGTTGTTAGAAGTTGTTGGAGAACTTGAGTTTCTACTTGAAAGCTCTTAGTATATTCAATACCCTCATTAAAACTTTTTTTTTCCTTAAATCCATTAATTATAGCTTCTTGAAGTGTTTCCAAATGAATATGACCATTGGAATCTCTTGGAAATCAAAAACTAGCCGTTGGGAGTCTTAAAATTCAAAAAATTTGAATGCTCCTGTCAATTTAGAGTCAGACCGGTTGACTGAAATCTTAGAAGCTACTTTCTGTCACTCTATGAGAGTCGACTCTGATTTTCTTGGAGTCGGCTCGGATGTCCTGTATCAGAAAAGTGTTGTGCCATGCCAAGAAATGTATCAGCTCTATTCATTAGAGTTAGCTCGAGTTGAAACTTCTCCAAAGACTTCCAAATAGCTTCAAACTTTTTCTAAACACATTCTAAACCTTTTCTAAAATATTTATACTTAAAATTACATTGATTTGACTCCCTTTTTTTTTATGAATATATAATTGAATTTACTTAGGGTTCTCAAATGATTGAAAAATATATGAAACTTTTTCTTGAATACATGGATTCATTCCAATAGTCTTGAAAAACATAGGACTGATGATTGTCCATTAGAAATGCCCTACAAAAATATCAAGCAATTCAAGTTATGATTTATATTCAAATTAATGTTTGGTCTATTGTAAGAAGACATAGGAATTCATTTTACAAGTTAACTGAGGTGTCAGAGTTGTTGAGAAAAATATCAAGGCTGTCAATACATTCTAGCTAATTTTTAGAAATATTCTAAGGCTTATTATAATTTTTAATGTTAATGAGATATACTCCCCCTTGCTCAAGCATTTTGCACACACATTGCTCATTGTAATTTTCCATGCAATTCATATTTTCCATGCATCTCATGATATTATCATTTTCCATGCATCACATTATATTACTCTCCCTTTTTGTCATCAACAAAAGGTATAAAATACTCCCCCTTACGATTATATATCATCACACATTTAGAGAGTAAAAAAAAGTAATATAATTGTCATAAAGAGATAAATTTTAGTTCAGCAAAGGATTACAAAATAACATACATGAAGCATAATATAAGTATAGCATCTGCAAGGCTAGTCCTCATCAGATGGAAGATCTAGTACAATAGTAGCCATAACCCTAGATGCAGATGGTCTAGGAGTCTGGTGGGTCATATTTCTGGTCCTAAGGGATGGACCAGCTCTAGGTCTAGCTCTAGTAGGAGCTTTAGATCTATGATACTATCTAGGTCTAGGTCCGGCTTCAATAGGTGCTAGTGGAGTAGGTTCTGGAATAGGTGCTGAAGGAGGTGGCTTTGACTCAGAAGCTAAAAGTAGTGGAGTTCTCTGGTCAGTGAATGCATCAGATAAAGCTAGAGTACTGGTCCCTGAGAGAATCTATGTGGCAGGGGTATCAAGAATGCACTGCTCTCGCTGCCTGCCTCTGGTGCTGGTGTGTCCATAACATGAGGATCTGTAGAGTGCACATCAGCTTGCTAATCAGTAGAGTGAAAATCTTGTCCATCATCTAGTAGTGGAGGAGGTGATGCAGAAGGTCCTGCTGAAGTACTCAGATGTAGAGCTGCTAGAATCCTGCTGAAACCATCTTTGACCTATGTCTGGAGCTGATCAATCCTAGAGTGAACCTCTGCTCGAACTATCAGAAGATCAGATCTGAGAGCAGGAACATCATCTCTAAGTATTCTCATCCGCTTAGAGTCATGCTGCTGTCCACTAGTGCTGGGCTCTGAAGGTACTGATGGAGGAGGTGTGGTAGGTGCTGGCTTTAAGGGTCCAGCCTCATCATCATGCTCATGCTCATCATCTCTAATCTACTCAGCAATCTCAACATCCTCAGGGATGTCATCCTCATCATTATCTAAATGAACTGCTCTCTGTCCTAACACTTTCTTCACCCATTCACCTTCAACTTTATAATAACCCATTATGTGAAGTGAGTTTTCAGAATACCTATTAGTATGCAGAAGGGGTCTACTATCCTCTTCAGAAAGATCAATACCAGAATCCTGAAATAGTAGGGTGAAGGCCATCCCATATGATAAACAAGTTCTAGCCTTGCGAGCTACATCTCTAATCTATGTCATCATGATAAATGACAGATTGAGAGCCTCCCCCCTAATCATGTATCTCATAAACATGAGATCTCGGTCGCTCACCCAATCAAAATGCCCTGTCTTGGGCAAGAAAACTCTGCTGATGATGTTGTGCAGCAAGCACATTTCAAGTGATAGTCAATAGGCTTGTATATTGGAGATGCCCTTCACATTGCCACTTTCCAAAACAATTTTCAACGTATTCTCCCTGTCTTTGATGTTCAAATAACATTTTCTAGTCCGAGGCATTGTAGAACTCTACTCAGTATTGCTTCATCCACAGAAATGGTAATGCCCTTCATAATTGAAAGAATCTAATGTGTGCCAAGTGATAGGTGCTCAAAAAAGGTCCTAACAATAGTGGGATAAGTTGGAACATCTAAAGAATAGAAGAACTCCCACCCTTGTGCTGCTATCCAATCACCAATTCGAAAGTGTTGTTGTTCAAGAAATTCAAAATCCACTTTTCTACCTGATGTCACAGGTCTATTGCCCATTTGAATGATCTGTCACTGAGGAGGAGGTGGAGCTTATGGTTCTTGAGGAGTCAGCTCATCTTGTCTTCTCTTTGATCTTCTTTCCGCTTGAACCAAGCTTGGAGTTGTCCGTTTCATTCTTTTTTGCCACTACCTTCTTGGGAGCTATAGATCTTGAATCTAAGGGAATTGGAGTTGATTGGAGTGCTCCCTAGGGCTAGAAAGGAAAGATCTCTCTTAGGCTTATGTTCAATAGGAAATAATAGGAAAAAAAAGAAATTTAGGGCGCTACAGTTCTCTTATATTTCTGTCATTCGAGTCGGCTCGCCCAGAGGGGTTTTCCTGCTCAAGTCGGCTTGAGCAGAACCAAGGAAAATGGTTCAAAAATTCAGGAAAAAGGTTTCTATTCATAGAAAAACACTAAGAAAAGTATGCATCTAACTTAAATAGGTGATGGAGGTCCTCTAGATGAATTTTTCTTTAATTCTTGAAGAAATTAGATCAAAATTCTAAAAAGGATCACAAAGGCCTAATTCTTCTTTGATCATTTGAAATCTATCCTCACTAAGGGATTTAGTAAAGATGTCAGCCAGTTGCTTCTCAGTACAAATAAATTCAAGTTCAATATCACCATTTTGGACATAATCCCTAGTGAAATGATGTCTAATTTTAATATACTTAGTTCTTAAGTGCTGAGTAGGATTTTTTGTTAAGTTGATAGCACTTGTGTTATCATATTTGATTGAAATTTTAGATTGAATAACACCATAATCTTCTAGTTGTTGCTTAATCCATAACACTTGAGCACAACAACTCCCTACAGCAACATACTCTACCTCGGCAGTAGATAGTACTATAGAGTTTTGTTTCTTGCTGTGCCATGAGATTAAGTTCAACCCTAGAAATTAATATGTACCACTAGTACTCTTCCTATCAATTCTACAACCACCATAATTAGCAACTGAATAACCTATTAAATTTAAAGATTGAGGTTTAGAGTATCATAATCCTAAGTTTGATGTACCTTTAAGATATCTTATGATTCTCTTAACATCAAGTATATGTGATTCTTTAGGATTAGCTTGAAATCTTGCACATATACAAATACTAAATAGTATATCAGGTCTGCTTGCAGTCAAATAAAGTAGAGATCCAATCATACCTCGATATAATTTTTATTAACCTTGTTATCTTTCTCATCTTTGTCAAGTTTGCAGGTTAGGCTCATGGGTGTACCAATTTTCTTTGTAGATTCCATCCCAAACTTCTTCAAGAGTTCTTAGATCTACTTTGTTTGGTTGATGAATATCCTTTCCTTTGTTTCTTTAATTTGTAGTCTGAGGAAGAATTTGAGTTCACCCATTATGCTCATTTCAAATTCTCTCTATAAAAGTTTGGCAAATTCTTGATATAAAGTTTTATTAGTTGCACTAAAGATTACATCATCAATATATATTTGTATAACTAATAATTCATCATCTTTTCTTTTGATAAACAATGTTGTATCTACTCTACTTCTTTTGAAATCATTTTCTAAAAGAAACTTGCACAACCTCTCATACCATACTCTAGGTGCTTGTTTTAGACCATATAAAGCTTTGTTTTGTTTGAAAACATGATTTGAAAAAGAGTAATTTTTAAAACTGGGAGATTGTTCCATAAAAACATCTTCAATGCAACCATTTAAAAAAGAGCTTTTTACATCCATTTAAAAAAATTTAAATTCCATGTGATATGCAAATGCAAGTAAAAATCTTATGGCTTCTAATCTGGCTTCAGGTGTATAAGTTTCATCAAAATCTATTCCTTTCTCTTAGTTATATCCTTTAGCAACTAATCTGGCCTTGTTTCTAACTACATTGCCTTTGTCATCTATTTTATTTCTAAAAACCCATTTAGAACCTATGATAGGATATTCCTTAGGTCTTGTTACTAAGGTCCATACATTATTCCTTTCAAATTGATTGAGTTCCTCCTGCAAAGCCATCATCCAATATGGATCATTTTTAGCTTCCTCTATGCAGTTAGGTTCAACTTGAGAAATAAATGCTAAATAGTCAAAGGTGTCTCTAAAAGATGACCTAGTTTTTACTCCTTAAGAGGGATCACCAATAATCAATTCTTTAGGATGAGAATATGTATACCTCCAATCCTTTGGTAGCTCATCATGTTCTTCACTTACCTTCTCCTTTTCTTGCTCAACTTGCTTTTCTTTCAAGCTCATATCCTTTACTCTATCATTTAGGGAACATGTATCATTGTCAATACATTCTTCTTTTTTTGAAGGTGTAAGGTTAGACTCATCGAAACAACATGAATTGATTCTTCAATAGTTAAAGTTTTTTTGTTAAAAACTCTATATGCTTTGCTAGTGGTTGAATATCCAAGAAATATACCTTGATCAGATTTTGCATCAAACTTTCCTAAGTTATCTTTTCCATTGTTCAAGATATAATTTTATATCTAAAAATATGAAAGTAATGAATGTTTGGTTTTCTATTATTCCAAAACTCATAGGGGGTTTTCTTCAAAATTGGTCTAATCAAAATATGGTTTAATATGTAACATGCAATGTTCACAGCTTCTGTCCAAAAGTACTTTGGAAGATTGCCTTCATACAACATGGTTCGAGCCATCTCTTTCACTATTCTATTTTTTCTTTCCATAACTCCATTTTATTATGGTGTTTTAGGTGCTAAAAAGTTATAATCAATGCCATATTCTATACAAAATTTTTTAAAATATTGATTTTCGAATTCAGTTCCATGATCACTTCTAATTGAGATAATTGAAAGATTTTTCTGATTTGAAACCTTTTTATGAAATTTTTGAAAAACTTTGAAGGCTTCATCTTTGTGTTCTAGAAATAAAATCCAAGTGAATCATGAGAGATCATCTACTATCACAAGTCCATATTTTATACCTTCTAGGCTTGTGATCCTAGTAGGTCCAAATAAGTCTATGTGTAGTAGTTCTAAGGGTCTTGATGTTGAAACAATATTTTTAGATTTAAAATTTTTCCTAGTTTGTTTACCATACTGACATGCATCACAAATATGATCAAAATTAACTTTATAGTTTGGTAAACCTCTAACTAAGTCTTTAAAAATTAATTTTGCTAATGTATGCATGCTAGCATGACCCAATCTTCTATGCCAAAGTGTTGCCTAGCGAGGCTACCCAAAAGAGGGATGAATTGGATTTTATAAACTTTAAACAAGGTATGTACCAATTCAAATCAAGTGCTTATGTTTTGTCAAAGTATGTGCGCTCAATGATGATATGTAGCAGAAATAATAAAGTAAATGCAAGTAAAGTAAAAATCAATGACAAATACTAAGATATATAGTAATTTAGTGCACTCTAGGCACCTACATCCACTCCCTAAGTTTTTTTTAGAAATTCTACTATAATCATCAAGATTACAGTTAATTTGTTTTTACCAGGCTCACAAGTCAAACCCAACTTGTTTTCAACAAGATCACAAGTCAAAACCCCTTGGTTTTCACAAGACTTACCAAAAACCTCTTGATTTTCAAAGGCTAACCAAAAACCTCGTTGGTTTTGTAACTTAGTCTTACAAACAACCTTGTTGGTTTTCACAAAAGGCTAACCAACAACCCTAGTTGATTTTCACACAAAGGTTTACCAACAAATCTCAATACTAGTTTCAATCCACTTGAAACTAGTAGCAATAAAAGCTCAAATATAAGTATGAGATACAAAATAAAAGCTTTTAAATAAAAGCAAATATCTCTTTGAAACTCTTTGATGATGTTGAAGAAGCTTGTCTCCAAATTGTTGAAGCCTTGAATGATACTTGAAGATGTGAACTTCAAAGCTCTTCTTGAATCTTGAAAGCTTGAAGGTTCAATACTCTCAAAATATGAATCTTCAAAAAATTTTCAATTGGATCTTCAAAGAAATTATCAATCAATCCAAAGAATCACTTTTCCTTGAGTTTGGTATTGTTTAAAGAGCCTTCCAACCCTTAAAAAATTATTTATAGTCATTGGAGAGGAAAAACTAGCTGTTAGAAACAAATTGGAGAAGTTTTGCATTTCAAAAAACTAGTCATTACTATGCTATCAAACCTGCAAGTATCGATACTTCAGACTATGAGTCGACACTCAAACCATGAGTTGATACTTCATCTCCAAGTGTCAACACTTAACTAGAATCCTGAAATTAGTATGTTTTATATTTTGTTTGGTCTCAAGCCTTGAGTCAATATATAAGTCGATACTTGAGTTGATACTTGGCTTCCATAAGTCGACACTTCCGCATGTCAGTTAAAATTTTCTTTGCATATCAGCCTAAGCCTTCTATGAGTCGACACTTTCAAGTGTCGACACTTCCAAGTGCCAACACTTCCAAGTATCAACACTTTGAAGTGCCGACACTTGACCTGACCAGTACTGAAACTTATCCAATTTAAAATTATGAGCTCTTCAAGATCTTTCTTATATTCTAAAGCCCATATAACTTGAAATTCTATTAATTTAACTGACTTCTTCAACTATTTGACAAGTAATTCAAACTTTCAATACTGATGAGTACCTGTATCTAATAAATACTTTTAACATATATTAGTACTCATATATACTTAAGTGGTTTGTCATTCATCAAAATTAAGATCAAAGTCAACAATCTCCCCTTTTTTGATGATGACAAAACTTTTTAAGTATATAAACATGATAAACTTAAAAGATTTGCAATAAGATCAAGATCGGGCTCCTCCTCAAAATATGATCTAAAAATATTTTCCAAAATTTGTTCAAGATTTTCAAACTTTTCTCCCCCTTACTAATTATTCCCTTAAAGTTTACAACTTTTTTTTCTTTTCCCTTTTATACTTTCTTCCATATTTCTTATATTTATCATATCTCTCCCCCTTTTTCATATTTATCATATATCTCTCTCCCTTTTTGTCATCATGAAAAAGGTGGAAGACAATACAAAGTGGGGATAAGGTGAAAAGAATAGTAAGAAGAGTATCAAAATCAATGCAAGTAAATCTAATACCAAAACATGATATACAAATGCAAAAAGTATTCTAATCTTCCTTTTATTATGATGATTAAAGAAATAAGACTTGCTCCCCCTGAATGTTATTTTCCTTGAATATATAGGCATTATCAATTAGAGAATTTCTTAATTTCTCATGCTAAGCATGAGAGCCTGTTTCAAATACCAAGCTCTTTATGCAATTTAAAAATCTGATCAAGATATGCATGATTTTCAAAACACTTTTAACATCCATTAAAATTAATTTGAAATCCATATAATTTTGGCATAAAGTAAGTAAAAAATATATTAATTAAAATCAAATGAAAGCCTTATAGCCACAAGTCAAATTATGTGAACATAAGATTCATCAAAATCAAGCTCTTGCTCATTATCACATTCATTGGCTGTAAGTCTTGATTTGATTGTAATTAGTCAGTTAAAACAATTTTCAAAGCTATTGGTAACAGATACCAAGATTTATTTTAACTAATATTTTTTTAATAAATATGGAAGGAGATAATTAGATTTTACCAATATAGATAGTCCTTTACCATTAAGTCCAAAAATTTGGTTAGTCCACTTTTCATGTATTTTGTGCAGCATTATTCAAGTATCATCTTCTTTTCTTCTTGTTGGACTGTAAGACATTCCTACAAAATATATCAAGTGGACATTTTTGGTACCCAGATTTTCTTGGATCCTTTTGGATTAGTATTTATAGTTCCTTTTGGAATCCAAATTTTTCTAGATTTGTTTATCTTACATTGATATGCTTTATGTCCAAAATTACCACAACTAAAATATGTAACATTAGAGGAAGCTGGAATAAAGAAATTTTTCAAAATTTTTTGTTGTTTTGAGGATTATATCCAAAACCAGCTTTGTTGAAAACTGCATGTTGATTATTCAATAATAAACTTAATTTTTTAGAACTCAACGTGAGTTTTTCAACAAAAGGCTTGACTTTATCAAGCTCATCTTTAAATTTCTTATTTTCCAACTCAAGATTTTTGTTCTTCTCTATAGACTCATCATTTGGAACATAAACCTTGGGTTTCTTTAAAATTTCTATTTGTTTTATACAAACATTCTTTTTCTTTTGTAAAACATCAATCTTGACTTTTAAATCATTGCTTTCATTTGTAAGATTGGTATTTTCAAAAGAATCAACATGCTTTTTCAACTTCTTGTGCTCAATTTTTAATAATTTATATTCATGCACAAGATCATCAAAAGCATCTCTAAGCTCATCAAATGTAAAGTCAAGTTCAGAATCGGATTGTACCTCATTTATCATTAGACAAAGATTGGCTGATTTTTGTAATTTTTCCTTCGAACTAGAGTCTTCACTGCCGCTTTATGTAGCCACCATTATCTTTTTCTTGTATTTCTTTTTGGCCCTTTTTCTCATAAATCTTTGAAAATTACGAGTCATTAGTTCAATTTCATCTTTATCTTCACTTTCTTCCGACTCCTCACTTGAACTTTCTTTCATTGTTGAGATCTTGAGAGCAATTATTTTGTTCTTTTCATCAGCATCCACTTCTTTTTGCTATAGGTTCAACTCAAAAGTCATGAGTGAACCAATAAGCTCCTCTAAAGGTAAGGTGTCAACATCTTTTGCTTCTTGTATCACCGTCATCTTTAGATCCTAAGAAGTTGGCAAAGACCTAAAAATTTTATTAACCAAATCAGCATTAGTCATTGCCTTGCCAAGACTTCTCATTTCATTAATAATATTAATAAATATAGTATACATATCAGATATAGATTCATAATGCTGCATTTTAAATATTTCATATGTATGTACAAGCATATTTATCTTAGTATTTTTTACTTGAAGAGTACCCTCATGAGTAACCGCAAGTGTGTCACATATTTTTCACCATTTTGCATGTGGAGATCCTATTGAATTCATTAGGATCCAATACATAATAAAGCAAGTTCATTGCTTTGACATTAAACTCGGATTGCTTAATATCATTTTTATCCCAATCCTCTTCGAGCTTTGGAATGAAAATACCATTAACCATAATAGAAAGAATATGAGGACCTTTAACAATCATTTTTCAAAGATAATATCAATAGATTGAATGAAATCTGCATGTGTATTTTCCAATAAGTATAATTTATGCTATTAAAAAATGGTGGTCTATTTGAAGCTTACCCTATGACAAAATAAGCACCATCTTGGGTTGCCATAATCTTTTACTCAAGATCATTGGACCTCTTCGCTGAGTATCAAGTACTGATACCAAGTCAAGCACTGAAAACCTGGCTCTGATACCAATTGTTACCCAGTGAGGCTATCAAAGAGGGGGGTGAATTGGATTTTATAAACTTTAAACAAGGTATGTGCCAATTCAAATCAAGTGCTTGTATTTTGCTAAAGTGTTTGTGTGCTCAATGATGATATGCAGCGAAAACAATAAAGTAAATGTAAGTAGAGTAAAAAGCAATGACAAATACAAAGATATATAGTGGTTCGGTGTACTCCAAGGCACCTACATCCATTTTCAAGTTTTTCTTGAGAATTTCACTATAATCACCAAGATTATAGTCAACTTGTTTTCACCGGGCTCACAAGTCAAATCCAACTTGTTTTCAATGGGCTCACAAGTCAAAACCTCTTGGTTTTCACTAGGCTTACCAAAAACCTCTTGGTTTTCAAAGGCTAACCAAAAATCTCTTGATTTTCAAAGGCTAACCAAAAATCTCTTGGTTTTCAAAGGCTAACCAAAAATTTCATTAGTATTGTAACTTAGGCTTACTAACAACCTTGTTGGTTTTCACAAAAGGCTAACCAAGAACCCTAGTTGGTTTTCATACAAAGGCTGACCAACAAATCTCAATACTAGTTTCAATCCACTTGAAACTGGTAGCAATAAAAGCTCAAATATAAGTATGAGAATACAATAAAAGATTTCTAAATAAAAATAAATATCTCTTTGAAGCTTTTGATGATGTTGAAGAAGCTTGTCTCCAAGTTTTTTAAGCCTTGAATGATGCTTGAAGATGTGAACTTTGAAGCTCTTCTTGAATCTTGAAAACTTGAAGGCTCAACACTCTCAAAAAATGAATCTTCAAAGAATTTTTAATTAGATTTCAAAGAAATTATTAATCAATCCAAAGAATCACTTTCCCTTGAGTTTGGTGTTGTTTAAATAGCCTTCCAACCCTTAAAAAATTGTTTATAGCCATTGAAGAGGAAAAACTAGCCATTAGAAATAAATTGGGAAAGTCTACACTTCAAAAAACTAGCCATTACTATGCTGTCAAACCTGCAAGTGTCGACACTTCAGACCATAAGTCAACACCTTGAGTCGATACTTTATCTCCAAGTGTCGACACTTGACCATAATCCTGAAATCAGCATATTATGTATTATGTTTGGTCTCAGGCCTTGAGTCGATACATGAGTCAACACTTGAGTCGATTCTTGGCTTCCATGAGTCGACACTTCTATGTGTTAGTTAAAATTTTCTCTACGTATCAGCCCAAGCCTTCTGTGAGTCGATACTTCAAGTGTCGATACTTTGAAGTGTCGATACTTTCAAGTGTTAACACTTTGAAGTGTTGACACTTGACCTGACCAATGCTGAAACTTGTCCAAATTAAAATTATGAACTCTTCAAGATCTTTCTCATGTTCCAAGCAATATAACTTGAAATTTCATTAATTTAACTGACTTCTTCAACTAATTGATAAGCAATTCAAACTTTCAATACTGATGAGTACTTGTATCTGATAAATACTTTTAACACATATTAGTACTCATATATACTTAAGTATTTTGTCATTCATCAAAATCAAGACCAAAGTCAACACAAAGTAAACTAGATTCCTTAGTGTTAGATTCATAGCCACTAGACTTGTACTACTTGATATGGCTAGATCATTCAAGTCTACTATATAAATATTTCCAAGTCTATGACCAATAAACTTAATGCTAGAATCAAGAGAGCTAGTTACTATGCACATTGAAGATTCAAATAAGATTTTGAAGCCTCTATCATACAGTTGACAAATACTCAATAGATTATGCTTCAATTTGTCTACTAGCAATACATTTTCAATATAAGTGGAAAGAGTAATTTTGATCTTACCAATCCCAATGATTCTTCCATTGCCATTATCACCAAATATAACTATTCCACCTTCTTTCATTTCAAAGATGATAAATTGATCTTTGTCACCAATCATGTATCTTGAACAATCGCTATTTAGATACCATCTTTTCTTTGAGTTTTAGGCTGCAAGACATTCCTGCAAAATAATCAAGTAGAATTTTTAGGTATCCAAGATTTTTTGGATCCTTGATAGTTAGTAGCTATGGTTCCTTTGGAAACCCAAATCTTTTTTACTTTATTTTTGTTTTTCCTTCTTAGATTGCATTCATATGACTTATGTCTAACCCCATTACAGTAAAAACAAACTATATTTGACTTTTGAAAAGAAGTGGATGCTGAAAATTTTGATATATAAGGTTTTGAAGATGAAAATTTGTTTATATGCATTGTATTGTACCCAATTCTAGCTCTATTATTAGATTTCTTCTGATTGTTCAGGATTAGCTTAAGTTTGTTTGAACTTAAAGTCAATTTATCAACAAGAGGCTTGAGTCTATCCATTTCATTTTGCAAACCTTTATTCTTTTCAAAATATTCATCTTTTTTAGCTTGTAACTCTTTATATTTATTAGAAACATTACTTAATTCCTTTGTAATAATTTGTTCTTTTCAGAAATTTCATCATTTTCTTTCAATAATATATCATAGTTATTTTTCAAAGATTTGATTTTCAAACCAGCCTTTTTATATTCAATTAAAAGTACCTGAAAAGTAGTATGCAATTCATAATAAGTAAATTCATGAATGGGTTCATTAGATGTTACCTCATCTTCTAAATCCATTAAACATATATTTGCTAATTTTGATGTTTCTTCCTCTTCATTCGAAGTAGATTCATCACTGTCACTCCATGTATCATTGCTTTTTTTTTCTTCTTCTTGTATCCCTTTTTTAGTGTAGGATACTCCAAATGATAGTGCCCCGAATTCTTATATTCATAACAAATAGGTAGTTGCTCCTTTTCCTTGTCTTTTTCTTTGCTTTGCTCACCTTTGTTAAGGTGCTTCCTCCAATATCTTGATTTCCTTTTGCCCATAAATCTTCGAAATCTTCTCATAACTAATGCTATATCATCATCTCCTAATTCTTCATCTGAGGATGGGCTTTCTTCTTCTTTGTCCTCTTCTTGCTTCTTAATCTCCACTGCTGCCTTGAATGCTATTGATTTCTTTTTTTTATTGTCATCTTCGCTGCAGCGTTGCATTATCAATTCATGGGTAATCAAAGATCAAGAAGTTCATCAAGTGGAAGTGTGTTTAAATCTTTGGCTTCTTGTATAACAGTGACCATGGGATCTCATTTATTTGGTAAGGATCGAAGAATCTTTTGTACTAGATAAGCATTGAAATATTGTTGGGAATTGTATCCCAAAGCCAATCATCTAGGTTGTAGATGGTTGAGCTAATTGTTATGTAATTTTTATAATGAATAAAAGTTATTCTGGCTTCTCATCACTTTACATCTTCCTATAATGAATTCTTTAGTGATGATATCCTTAGGACTACTATTACATCGATATAGAGAGGATATATCGAGTGGTCCTTAAACAGGGTTCTCAGCCAAATGATATGTTGTACCTGGATAGCAACATATCAAGCATAGGCTGTTGTAGTTCGCATTGTTTGGTTGTCCTCTTGACCAAAGGAGTGTGGTGACACTGATGTGATCTGCAAGTGGGATATTTGATATCTCATTAGACGTGACTCCGCGTAGCACCTTATCTGCCTAAGGATCGCTCGCGAATGGATATGGGCATAAGTGTCCCTCTGACCTGAGGTCACTATGGTAGCTTGCAAGCAACTCCCTGTGCTTTGGTGCCGGACTACCCGAATTTTTAATCCGGTGATGAAAGGTTTCTGGGTACAGGCAAGTACTTGTGGAGCAGTAGTGGACCAAGATGGAATTGACCTGTCCAAATGATTTGGATTGAATGTCTCGCAGTGTCTCAATTTAGCAAATCCTCGGCCGGGGTGGTCCCAGTGAAGAGTCACTGGACATGCGAGATTGAGACACGTAGTGGATTGACATAGCTGAGGTTGGCAGTTCAACCCTAGGTCATCCTGAGCATTGGAGGTCAAAGGGATGAATTATGCGGTAACCATATGCCACAGGTTCGATGGATTGCTCTCGCATCTTCGGCCTATCCGGACGCCGAGACCCATTGCTAGGTGGTATCTTGTGCAGGTACTGGAAGTGTTCCAGTACTACCGTTTAGGTTCGAACCTATGAGGTCACACGCCACAGAGGATTCCTATCTGATCAGGAACCGATTCGATTGGGAATCGTTTCGGTGTTTTGTCACGGTTTTTGGTTGCGTTTTCTTCTGATTGACCCGGTTTTGGGTTGATCAGGTCTTCTCTGGTTCAACCAGGAATATGTTCCTGGCTGACTAGGATTGAACCCATGTTCATCAAATGGTTTGATGAATATTTCTAAGTCCAGTTGATTTTTGTTTTAGTCGGTTGCAAATCGATTTCAACTCAAATCAGTGAGGTTGGACTATAGAAAGTTAGGGTTCGTTCTTAGCTTCGTTTTGAGTCCAGTTTCGTTCGATTTGAACTTCGTTTGACTGGGTTTTGGCCTGAACCAAATAGACCCTGCTTTGCCCTTGGACCGAAGGGCTTTTTGGTCATTTGCCGGTTCACCTTTTGAACCGTCGTCTTCTCGCCTGAGACGTTTGAGTTTCTGAAACCGAAACAGGGCGTCTGCTATTTTGATTTATTCCGATTAAATCCCACCACCCCTTCGCACCAAACTGAAGACCCTTGCTCTCCCCTTCGGTTGGCATCCAGAGATAATTTTTATACCCCCTTCTTGCTCTCTTGTGTGGGTTTTTTGAGAGCTTCCTCCATCTTTCCAAAATCCGTGAAACCTTGGGATCCGGCGGCTAGCGATGCCGGAGCTCCGATCAGAAGTTCCCATGGCGTGTATCCCCTCTAGAGGGATTTCGCCTGAGATCCTGGGAGCAGGTCATCGCTCCAGTGCAAGGTAATCAAAGTTTGATCTTCAAATCCCCCTGCTGCAACCGTGGCCGTGGACGACTTTTGGAGCCCCGATTCGAAGTGGAAAACGCCGGAGACCTGGAGATCCAATTTCATCACCTTGTAGCCGGTCAAGTAAGGATTCCAGCGGACCTAGGAGCTCGGGGTTTGGAGACCTGTGCGCGCCGCAGTCGACGTCTGAACCTTGCTCCACGGTAAGCAATCTCTGGACCGAGGTTGAAGAAGGGTGGAATAGCGGGAATAGCTATTCCACCCTATTCCTCATAGCTATTCCACCCTATTCCTCCCTTATTCCATACTGGAATAAGTTCAATTTAATTTTTATTTGCATTTATACATGTCCAAAAATTATGAAAAAAAATATATGCCATGCATCTTTATGTTCTCTATGCAAATATAATTTTTGATCCTGGTTTTGGGACAGGTTTTTCCGCGATTAATTGAAATTGTTTTATAACATCTACCTGTTCATATCCTCTGCTTAGTGTAGGCACACAAAAAAAAAAAAAAAAAATTTCTTCAAATATATGTTGCCAAGACTTTTCAAACCGTTAATAATATCTGTAAATCTAGCAAACATTTTAGATATAGTCCATTTGGTTCCATTTTGAACAGTTCATAGTTGTGCACAATTACATTAATTTTAGAGGTCTTTACTTGGATAGTGCCCTTATGTGTAACTTATAGTTTATCCCAAATTTTCTTTGTCAAAGTGTAAGTGGAAATCCTGTTAAACTCATTTACATCCAAAGTACAATAAAGAAAGTTCATGGCTTTGGCATTAAGTTCACCCATTTTCATGTCAAATTCATCCCATTCCTCTTCCGGTTTAGGAATATCTATTCTATCTACTTTTTTAATGGGTATGTGTGGTCCTTTCAAGATTATTTTTCATAATTGAAAATAAATAGCTTGTATATAGATTTTCATCCTAGCTTTCCAATATGTATAATTTGTGCCAGTGAATAGTAGAGGTCTATTACTTAATTGACCTTCAACCAAAGATGTGCTCATTTGGATTGCCATAGAACTTTTTTCTTAATTGTTAGATTAATGGCACTGAGATGTGGCTCTGATACCACTTGTTATCCAGTTGGCCAATCCAAGAGGGGGGATGAATTAGGTTTGTAAAGAATTTTAGCAAGTATGTGCTTTTGAACCTTGTGTGGTGAGTGAAGTAGATAGAGTATTGCATGCGAAAGTAAATAAGAATGTAAATGCAAGAGCAAACATAAATACCATAAGATTTAGAGTCGTTCGGAGCAACCCAGCTCCTACGTCCACTATCCAAGGTGCACTCTTGGAATTTTCACTATATTCACCCTGAATGCAGTTGGATTGTTTTCCTATGAGCTCATAATCCAAAACCCTAATATAAAGTTAGTTTTTTCGAGCTCACTAACAACCCAACTTGGTTTTCAAGGCTAACCAACAACTTAAAATCAACTCACAAGCTACAGCCACCTGTTGTACTTATAGCAACTCAAAAACAGAATTAACAAAAGAAGCAACACTAAATCAAATCCAATGTGTTGAATGGTTACAGTTGAAGCTCTAAATGAGGCCTTCTTGAATGCTTCTTCAATGCTCTTCAAGGCTTTCTTAACTCTTCAAAGATTAACTCAAGAAAGTAGTTGGAAGTTGTTGGAGAACTTGAGTTTCTACTTGAAAGCTCTTAGTAAATGCAATACCCTCATTAAAACTTTTTTTTTTTTCCTAAATCCATCATTTATAGCTTGTTGAAATGTTTCCAAATGAATATAACCATTGAAATCTCTTGAGAATTGAAAACTAGCCATTGAAGGTCTTAAAATTCAAAAAATTTGAATCTTGGAACTAGCCGTTGCTGCTAAAATCTAGGAGGTGAGTCGGCTTGCAGAACTTGAGTCGGCTCAGATTGTCAGTGAAATAATTCTACAGTCTATGAGAGTCAGCTCCTGTCAATTTAGAGTCGGCTCGGTTGACTGAAATCTCAGAAGCTACTTTCTGTCACTCTGTGAAAGTCAGCTCTGATTTTCTTGAAGTTGGCTCGGATGTCCTGTATCATAAGAGTATTATGCCATGCCAAGAAATGTATCAACTCTATTTATTAGAGTCGGCTCAAGTTGAAACTTCTCCAAAGACTTCCAAATAGCTTCAAACTTCTTCCAAACATATTCGAAACATATTCTAAAATATTTATACTTAAAATTACATTGATTTGGCCCTTTTTTTTATGAATATATAATTGAATTTACTTAGGGCTCTTAAATGATTGAAAAATACATGAAACTTTTTCTTGTATACATGGATGCATTCTAATGATCTTGAAAAATATAGGATTGATGATTGTCCATTAGAAATGCCCTATGAAAACTTCTTAAACACTTAAAAAATATTAGTATCAAATGCATGCTCCAATATTTTGTAATCATCAAAATCATTCCAGGGGTCAACATAATATAATGTATAAGAGTTGTAAACATATCCAAGTGTTAGAGTATCGGTAAAGTTCTCTATAGAATATGTCAAATTTGAAATTTTCATGTACTTAAACATATATATTATGTATCATTCTGAAATGGATCTAAGAAAGTATCGGAGCTTTACAAAGTACTGTAAAATATTAAGCTTATATCAGAGCTTGGAAAAATGTATTAGAGTTTAGATGAGATGTATCAGCATTATTGAAACATATAGTAAGAAGGAAAATAAGGATGTTCTTAGAGTTTGTAATAATCAAAACAATGCTCTCCCTTTAAATATCAATCATGTATGCATGATTTTTGGATCTTTACTTCAAGTGTATGTATGCACATTCTCATTCTCCTCCTTTTTGTTTGAAACTTTTAATCTTATGCACATCCTTTCTTCTTTCCCTTTTTGTCATCAGCAAAGAGGGTAAAAAAATTACATAAAGTATAATGCATAGTCAAGATAATGAAATTGTTATTTCATAAATGTACAGCACAAATAATTCAAAATGTATAGCATAGAACACATAATGTATCATTCAAAATGTTTCACCCGTATAAGTTTAATACACTGTAAGTATCAAAGTTAAGACACAACACGAAGTATACAAAATTTTCAGTACAATAAGAATATAGATATGATACACATCAAATATAGATTTTAGTGATCCATGCTTTCATAATTAATATAAAGTGAGTAAGTAAATATACTAAGAACATACTTCATGCAATAAAAATTTAGATTTAGCACAAACATATACTCAACATATACTTCTCCCCCTTTTTATCGGTATCAAAAGTTTCAAGATAATGTTTAAAGGAAACTATAAAGATTTTATCATGACATGAGAGTTATAATACAAGCATAAAGAATCAAAGTTAAACCATTTCAAAAGATACTTATCTTTTTTTTCAAAAGAAAATTCTCCTTCTTAGAGAGATCAAATTTATTTTATTCAAGATTTTATAATATACTTTCTTTTTTTAATTTTTCTTATCAAAATATAAATTTATGCATGAAGTGCATGTCATTAAAAATCAAATTTATCATTCCTCCATGAATAAATAATTTTGTTTCAATCAAACATTAGAAAAAAAATAGAGGGTTTAAGGATGCAAGCAAAATAAATAAAATTTACAATATTTAATACATTAAAGTACTTTGAATTTACAAGAATAAGCCCTAATAATGATCCCGAGGATTTTAGAACTACTTAGAATAATGGAAAGGTGGAAAGGGATGGTTTGGTAATAGTGAAAAGATAAAGGAAAGTTAGGATTTTCATGGGTTAAAAAAAATTGGATTTTTGACATTAGAGTCGCCTTGCACAGCCCTATGGTTTTGAGTCGGCTCAAGCAAATATTCAATTTTTGGTTCTATAAAGGTTGGAAATGGATTCTAGGAAACTTAAATGCATAAAATAAGGTTGCATTAAGCCTAAAATGATGAGGTTTAGCTCTAAAATTTTTTTTTTCTAATTTTGGTGAATTTCTAGGTAAAATTTCTAAAATGGATCACAAAATCCTAATTCACCTCTAATTATGAAAAATCTATCATTACTAAGTGGTTTAGTAAAATGTCTGCTACTTATTTTTTATTACAAATAAATTCTAGTTTAATATATCTATTTTGTATATGATGTCTAATGAAATGATATCTAATTTCTATGTACTTTGTTCTTGAATGCTAAATAGAATTTTTAGTCAAATTAATAGCACTGGTGCTATCATATCTGATTGAGATTTTAATTTTCTTAATATCAAAATCTTCTAGTTGTTGCTTAATCCAAAGTACTTGATTACAACAACTTCCTATAGCTATATATTCTACTTCAATAGTGGATAATGCTATAGAGTTTTGGTTTTTACTTTGTCATGAGATTAAGTTCAATCCCATAAATTGGCATGTTCTAATAGTACTCTTTCTATCAATTTTATAACCACTATAATCAGCATCAGAATAACTAATTAAGTCTAAAGATGAGTGCTTAAAATGCCATAATCCTAAGTTATATGTTCTTTTAAGATATCTTATTATTCCTTTCACAGTGAGTATATATGATTCTTTTGGATTGGATTAAAATTTAGCACATATACATATACTAAATGGTATGTTGGGTCTACTAGTAGTTAAATATAGCAAAGATCCAATCATACCTTAATACAGCTTTTGATCAATGCAATTTCCTTCTTCATCTTTGTCAAGCCTGCAAGTTAGGCGCAATGGTGTGCTAATTTTCTTTGTGGATTACATCCCAAACTTCTTTAATAGTTCCTTAATGTACTTGATTTAGTTAATGAAGATCCCTTTTTTTATTTGTTTGACTTGAAGTCCAAGAAAGAATGTCAACTCATCCATCATACTTTTTTCAAATTCATCCTGCATAAGCTCGATAAACTTTTGGTAAAGATCCTTATTAGTTGCACCAAAGATTATATCATCTACATAAATCTGTACAACTAACATTTTCATTCTTTTTTTAATAAATAAAGTTGCGTCTGCACTTCCCCTTTAAAATAGTTTTCAAGTAAAAACTTACTTAATCTTTCATATCAAGCTCTAGAAACTTGCATAAGACTATATAAAAGCTTTGTTCAATTTGAAAACATGGTTAGGCAAATTATGACTTTCAAATTTAGGAAGTTGCTCTATAAAAACTTTTTCAAAAATATATCCATTTAGAAAAGTACTTTTTATATCCATTTGAAATAATTTGAATTCATATGACAAGCAAAAGCAAGTAAAAGTTTTTGGCCTCTAATCTTTCTACGGGTACATAGTTTCATTAAAATTTATTCTCTCTTCTTGATTGTATCTTTTGGCCACTAGTCTTACTTTGTTTCTAACTATATTATCTTTTTCACCTAATTTATTCTTAAATATCTATTCAGTACTTATAACATGATGTTCTTTAGGATTGCTAATTAAATTCCAAACATTATTTCTCTCGAATTAGTTCAACTCTTCTTGTATAGCCATCATCCAATTTGGATCTTTTTCAGCTTTCTCTATGCAATTGTGTTCAATTTGAGAAACAAATTCAAGGTAATCAATGGTATCTCTAAATGAAGATCTAATTCTAACATCTTGTGAGGGATCACCTATAATTAAGTCCTTAGGATGGTGATATACATACCTCCATTTCTTAGACAAATCACCAAACTATTTGCTTACCTTTTCCTTCTCTTCTTCAATTTGTTTGTCTTTTAGGATCAAGTCCTTTATTCCTTCATTCAATGTACCTATATTATTGTCTATGCACTTTTCTTTTCTGGAAGGTGAAGAGTTAGATTCATCAAAGATAATATAAATAGATTCCTTAATAATTAATTTTTTTTATTGAAAACTCTATAAACTTTACTTAAAATCGAATAGCCAAGAAAGATATCTTCATCAGATTTGGCATCAAATTTTTTAAGATTATCTTTTTATTATTTAAGATAAAATATTTATAATCAAATATATAAAAATAACTTATGTTAGACTTTTTATCATTCCAGACCTTATAGGGGATTTTCTTTAAAATAGGTCTAATAAGAACATGGTTAATAATATAACTGTTGCCGACCTTACCATCATGGCCTGCAGCTGCGAAGTGGCACCGGACGTCTGTCCCTTCACTCCGGAATCCTGGTGTTCCTGGACCTGCAAAATAATGTTAGAAACCCGGGCCGGGGATCCCGGCGAGGGCACTCCGACGATCAAGTCAGCGGACAGCAAAGCGAAACAGATCCTCTAAGGCAGATCCCACTTTAATCACCATGCTTAGAAGAGTTTTTAATAAAGAATTGAGTAGGAGAAAATGAGAAAGGAGCGGTGCTTGAGTGGCGGGACCGTGCTCGTGGGACTCGCTCCAGGAGTCCTCTGGGAGCCTCCCGCTTTCAAGTCACTTGTCTTGCTATCTCATATGTTTGCCCTCTTATGTTGTTGCTTACCTTCGCCCATTGGTGCCTTTTTAGATCGTCGATCATTCCGATGCCTCGATTTTCCCCCTCAGGGGGCTCAGGGGTCAACAGTGTCTATTGACCATTCTCCCAAGGTCATTTCCTCTTATAGTTGGGAGTTAAGTTATGAACATGTCCTTCCCGGTGTGTTGTCATGGAGGGGAAAATTAGGTGGAACCTCAATCTAGGTGCAGCCGCCCTCGAGCCTGAGACCCCTAATGTGACCCTCTCCTTCGGGGAGTTTCGGGTGGTCGACCATAGGATCTGACATCTCGATTAGGGCGCCCCTCCCCAACTGGTGCAAACGAGATTACACACACTATTACAGATTTGGGGTGCCGTACTGGGCGCGCTACACTGTGCGCACCTACTTCGATGACGGTCTTGGGGCTGGCACCTTCGTTCCTCTCGATGCTTCCAAGGAGAGGGCTCCACTTCGATCGAGATGGGCTCGACCCTTGGGGAGCCACCTGGCAAAGGAGCAGAGGAGGGCTTAACTTCGACTGAGGTGGGCTCGACCCTTGGGGAGCCACCTGGCGAAGGAGCGGAGGAGGGCTTGACTCCGACCGAGGTGGGCTCGACCCTTGGGGAGCCACCTGGCGAAGGAGTGGAGAAGGGCTTGACTTCGATCGAGGTGGGCTCAACCCTTGGGGAGCCACCTGGCGAAAGAGCAGAGGCGAGCTCAACTCCGACCGAGATGGGCTCGACCCTTGGGGAGCCACCTAGCGAAGGAGCGGAGGCGGGCTCAACACCAATTGAGGTGGGCTCAACCCGTGGGGAGCCACCTGGCGAAGGAGTGGAGGTACTGAGCTCGAATCCGGCCAAGATGGGCATGACCATCGGTGGGGCCACCTGGTGAAGGAGCTCAAAAAGAAACCTGACGTAGCGCTATCTACCTGCCTGGTTGCCAGCTGGATCCGAGGTGTACCCCACATCAGCGGTCTTGCCACATCATTTGCCATCCCACTTTCAAGTCCCATCGAAGCATCATGGTTGGGACGAGGGGAGTTAATGCAAAGCTGACATGGTATGATAAAAATCTGACTTAATTATTACCACGATCACCGTCGCTCCACACGTTGCGCCCAAGGCCCAATGCGCAGGCACCACATTCACGATTTTGACGGACCATAATTGCACCGTGCCAAACCCAAGACGATTTTTAGCAAACCTAAGCATCGATATAAGGCGACTTCACACGTGACGCTCATCCGATGGTGGAGTCAAAAAAGGATTGTACGGCCACTATCAACTGGCTTTGAAAAGAGAGGGGACTTTTCGAAAACTGGATCTTTTGATTTTCTCACACTTTGCCAGCGGTTCCAGCGATCCTTCTTCTTCTCCTGGGTTGTCTTTCTTCACCAAAATGAGCAGGTGAGTACCCAGTGATCTTTTATCCTCTTCCACTTCTTCCCGATCTTCAGTTCTTTTTTTGTTTTAGGTGAACCGAATCCTTCATTAGGTTTTCCGTCCCCTCCTTCTTCTTGAACCTTTCTTGTTCAAATGGCTCCTTCGGCCGACACTCTCGTTTCTCTAACAACATGAATGAGGCAGGCCCCTCCTAGTCGAGGACTCCATCTTCTTTCAATGAGGAGGATGAAGTTTCCCTCGAAGTTCGGAGGTGCCTGCATCCCGGTGGGATAGTCATTGGAAGCCCTAGGGCTCCTTCTTCTACTCCTATTCTTCCTCCTGCCTCTGTCGTTGCCCCTCTGGTGGCAGAGGCTTCCTTCGGTCCCTCCAACTTCATCTCGATGATGATCGAAGAAGACCTTTCCTTGATCCAAAAGTTGTTCAGGGTCCCGGATTCCATCCAGCTCTCGCTTCCGAGATCGGGGGAATGGGTTACTTCAGTGGCCTGGCCGGGTCGCTTTCTACGAAGACTTCCTCCCCGGCGGTCTTCGTTTTCCTCTCCATCCCTTTTTTCTTTCCTTTCTCAGCCACTTTCGTCTCGTCCCGGCCTAGTTGACCCCTAATGCCATCAGGGTCATTTTTGGCTTCATTGTATTCTACCATTTCCATGGGTTCATTGCCCGTTTTTCTTTGTTTATGGCCTAGTTCACCCTGAAGCACCACTTGACTGACGATAGGTGGTGGTATCTTTCTCCTCGGCCCAAGTGCCTCCGATTCGACCTCCCCACATCCATCAAGGGGTGGAAGAATCAGTATTTCTTTGCCTCGGTCAAGGATGTCGACTGGGTCTGGAGTGGGCCGGACCGGTCCTCGAACCGAAATGCCCAAGTAGTGTTGGCTAACTGAGAAATCTTCTCTCAACTGCTTAGTGATGAACTTCCCTCCCTCGAGGTTCTGCTCTCGAAGCAGAACTTGTTCGAGGCCGGGGTTAGCCCGATTCAAGAGATTTGTGAGGCACCACACCTCTCTCTTTCTCCTTTTTTTTTTTTGCTGATCTTCCTTTGACCTTTTTCCTTCCCTAGGAATGAAGTACTCAATGGAGAACCTGATGGAGTCAGCTTGCAAGAGGAGCGCTTCGGCTAGGGCCCAGGACACCACACCAAAGAGGGCCCCGGTGGAAAAAGATCGAGGGCCTAGGCCCACTTCAAGATCTGAGCAAAGGGCGGTGGAACCGGCTTCCCGGCCACCTCGACAGTACATTCCATCCCCGAAGATCGTCGACATTGACGGGGGGAGGGAAGAGGAGTGACCGGCACATCCTCCTTCATCGATAGTTACAGTGGCCAGCGCTCTAGCGGTGACTATGATGGCCCCGTGGCCCATGTCTTTGCGTGCTGAGGATGCTCCTGTGCAGCCATCCTCCAAGCCCCGTCATGCATCGGCAGGGATTCCGATAAATTCTTCCATCATCCGTGATCAGGGCCTGGCAAAGAGGATGATGGAGTACGTGGTCCAACCTCAAGATCGCTGCTTAAAGAGAGGCAGGGACTACTCGGTGGCCTTGCTTGGGATCCTCCCACAGCTCTTCTCAGTGAGTATCTAGCATTTTTTTAATGTTCCAGTTGGATTTCATAAAATCTGACCTCTTCTTTGATGCAGATCGGGATCGATGTGCTTCTGCTCCGGGACTTCCTCACCAGGATGGCGAAGAGGGACGCCGACAAGGAGAAAAGGCTGGCCAACCTTGCGGCCGATGTGAAGGAGCTGATGGAGAGGGGCCAGGGGTTGAAGGAGAGCAATATAGTCCTTCAAGGATATTTGGCTCGTGCTAAGGGGCGCACCAAGGATCTCGAGATGTCCCTCTCCGAGGAGAGGATACTGACTCAGCATCGCACTGAGGAGACCATGGCAGAGATCAGTTGCCTGGAGGGGTAGTCCCGGGCCCTCGAGACCCGGGTCAAGGAGGTCTTGGCGGAGTTAGCAGCGACCAATGAAAAGACAAAGTACATCACAGGGCTGATGGAAGCTGAGAGGAGGGAATCCCTCGAAGCTATGCCAAAGTTTTGAGCATCACAGGAGAGACAGAGACAAGCATTATGCTAAAGAGAATTTTATTATTAGTATTAGGAGGTCTTACATCATTGGTAATACATCCTTAAGTTGGCGGCATTCCAAGTCCATAGATATCGTGCCCCATCGAGCTCAGCAAGGTAGTAGGCCCCGTGAGGAAGAATTTCGACCAACCTGTAAGGGCCTTCCCAGTTCGGAGAAAGCTTGCTGCACTCTCGAAGTTGGGAGGCTTCTGCCCATCATAGCACCAGATCTCCCGAGTGAAAGGACTTTGGCCTCACCCTGGAATTATAATATCCGGTAATGGGGGCCACCCATTACCGGTAGGCTGCCATTCGGACTTGAGCCTTGTCCCTTGTCTCTTCAAGTAGGTCTAGATTAAGCAAAAGCCGCGTCGGGTTCTCGACCTCATTGTATTTCTCCACTCACAATGTTGGTAGACTTAGTTCCACCGGGATCATCGCTTCTGCGCCAAAGATGAGGTTGCATGGCATTTCGTCTGTGGCCATCCTCGACATTTTGTGGTATGCCCATAGAAAACAGGGAAGTTCTTCGGCCCACCTACCCTTGGCTTGGTCTAGTCTAGTTCAGAGTTCTTGAAGGATAGTCTAGTTAGTCACCTCAGCCTCTCCATTGGTCTGAGGGTGTGTTACGGAGGTGAAGCGATGGCGGATGCCGAGGTTGTTGCAGAACTCTCGAACTCCCGATTATCGAACTGCCATCCATTGTCGGTGATGATTGTGTGGGGAAGCCCAAGCAGCATATGATTGATTTCTAGAAGAACATGCTAATGTTCGCCTCCGTGATTCGGGCTAAGGGTTCAGCCTCGATCCACTTCATGAAGTAGTCGATGGCAACTATCAGGAACTTACGCTACCCGGGTGCAGGAGGAAAAGGACCAAGGATGTCCAAGCCCCATTGGATGAACGGCTAGGGGGCAGAGAGCTGGGAGAGCGGTGCGGCCGGCTGGTGTTGCATGATAGCATGACGTTGGCAGCGGTCACACCTCTTGACGAAGTCGGCTGTGTCCTACCTCATTGTTTCCCATTAGTATCCCTGGCGGAGGACCTTGTATCCCAAAGTTATACCCCCCACATGATTTCTGCAGAGACCTTCGTGTATCTCCTCGAGCACGACTATTGTCTTTATGGGTCTCAAATATTTGAGAAGTTGGTAGGAGTAGGACCTTCGGTAGAGTTGTCCATCCATCAACACAAAGCGCACGGCCTTCCTTTTGATGAGGCCGACCTCTATTTGATCTTCGGGCAAGGCACCGTCGATGATGTACTTGACATACTTGTCCATCCAACTGGGCTCCGGGATAACTTGCTAGACCTCTCTAGGTGCTTTGTAGCTTGGTGTCTGAAGATGCTCGATATAAGCGCGACACAGGGACGAGTCCGGCAAGGTTGCCAGCTGGGAGAGGGCATCAGCACGAGCATTCTCTCCACATGGAATATGGGAGATGCTAAAGCGCTTGAAACCTGCCATACTTGTATGTACCAGCTCTAGGTACTTTGACATTTGAGGGTCCCGGGCCTCGGATTCGCCCGAGACCTGCCTGGCCACCAATTATGAGTCGGTGAAGACTTTCAAACTGGGTATGCCCAGTTTGCGAGAAACTCTCAGTCCTGTGAGGAGCGCTTCATATTTCGCCTGATTATTGATGGCACCAAACTGGAAGTGGAGCGTGCATTCGGCGACGACTCCTTAACTATTGGTGAGGATGAGTCTAGCTCCACTTCCATCAGAGTTGGATGCTCCATCCACATGTAAGACACAGATGTCCCCCTCCAGTTCAGGTCCCGGCCATCGATTCTGGGGGCTCTCTTCCAGCCCCTCGCCCAAGCCTGCACACTTAACCAAGAAGTCAGCCAGTACCTGCGTCTTCATGGATGACCTCGAGAGGTAGGCGATATCAAACTCGCTGAGCTTCAACACCCACTTCACCGGGCATCCGGATGTATCGGGATGGCTTAGTATGGCTTTTAGCTGTTGACACGTCAGAATCGCGATCGGGTGTGCTTGGAAGTAAGGCCTGAGATGCTAGGCAAACACAATGAGCATAAAAATTAACTTCTCGAATCCAGAGTACCTAATCTCGGCATCACGAAGAAGCTTCCTTGTATAGTACACGGGCCTCTGGATCCCACCTTCATCTGTACGGACCAAGACTGAGCTGACGGCCTCCATAGTGATCGCCATATACAAGAGGAGCTCTTCCCCCTCTTCTGGTCGAGAGAGCAGTGGTGGTGATGCCAGGGTCTTCTTCAGCTCCTTGAAGGCTTCCTAGCACTCCTTCATCCAAGTGAAGTCATGCATCTTCTACAGCGCCTTGAAGAAGGGTTGGCAATGATCGGCAAATCGTGAGATGAATTATCTTAGGGCCGCTATCCGGTCGGTGAGTCGCTGAACTTGTTTTTTGGAGGTGAGCTACTCCATGTCAAGAATCGCCTAGACCTTTTCTGGGTTGGCTTCGATCCTCCTCTGGGTGACCATAAAGCAAAAAAATTTTCCTGCTGCTATGCCAAAGGCACACTTTGCCGGGTTCAACTTTATTTGGTGAAGGCGAAGGTTGTGGAAGGTCTCTGCCAGGTCATCGACGTGGTCCGAGGTCAGCCTACTCATGACAAGCATGTCATCCATGTACACCTGCATATTGCGGCCATTTGGTCTTTGAAGATCTTATTGACCAGTCGCTGGTACATGGCACCAGCATTTTTCAGGTTGAAGGGCATCATTCTGTAATAGTACATCCCGCAGTCTGTGATGAAGGCAGTGTGCTCCTCGTCCTCCGGATACATCAGATCTGGTTGTACTTAGAGAATGCATCCATGAAGGAGAGGAGGCAATGCCCCAAGGTGGTGTCCACGAGCTAGTCGATCTTCAGAAGGGGGAAGCTATCTTTTGGGCAAGCACGGTTGAGGTCGGTGTAGTCTACACAGATCCTCCACTTCCCGTTGCTCTTCTTGACCATGAATATGTTCTTTAACCAACTAGAGTAATGCACTTCGCGAACGAAGCCGGCGGTGAGGAGCTTCTCCACTTCATCGTTGAAAGCCTTCTGCCTTTCCGAGGCAAAGCTCCTTTTCTTCTGCCGAACTGGGCGGCACTTCAGATCGATCTTCAACTAGTGGGTGATGACATCTGGGGGAATCCCTGGCATATCCACCACAATCCAGGCGAACACATCTGCATTCGCCCGAAGGAAACTCAGCAAGCGAGCCCGTTCATCTTCTGGTAGTTGGGCTCCTACCTGCACTGTCTTCAGTGGGTATGAGCCAAGAGGATACATCAGGAGGTGCTCGACGGGGCCACCCCTAGGGTCCTGCACCCTTTGGTCGAGGTCGTCGATGTCAGAGTCGAGCTCGGCACTTCGGGCCCCTGGGACAGCCTGCAAGCAGTGCGGGACAGGTTGAGGTGCCCCCCTCATCTCTCCCACACCGTGAGGGGTCGAGAATTGCACCAACAACCTCCTAGTAGATATGACCGCATCAAAAAGGTTGAGCCCAGGGCGGCCAAGGATAGCATTGTATGACGACGGGAGTCTGACAATGGTAAAGATCATCATGACTATGCTCTGCCGAGGTGGAGACCCGACGGTGACAGGGAGGGTAATTTGTCCCTCGACTTCCACAAAATCTCCGATGAAACCCACGAGAGGGGTGTGCACTGACCTCAGTTGATTGGGGGACAAGTTCATCAGAGAGAAAGCATCATAAAAAAGTATATCCATGGAGCTCCCACTATTAACCATGATGCATCTTACAGGATGCTTGACGATTGTCATCTCGACCACGACAGCATCGTTGTTTACATTTTCTTCCTCACCTCCCTTCCCCTTCACAAAGGGGAGTACATTTTCCAGATTTCCTCCCTCCCAGGCTCTCTTCAATGTGCACTCTATTCCCCAAGAAATCATGCCCACAGGCTTCTTAGTAGGTCGATTGTCAACTACAGGAATAGGGGGAGAGCTGCAAGTGGTTGATCCCCCGCCGGAACCTCGCTCCTTACGAACTTCGAAGGTAGCCTCTCCTGATCAGGTCTTCGATCTCCCTTCTCAGGTTACGGCAGTCCTTGGTGTCATGGCCGTGGTCACGATAGAACTGGCAGTACATCATCTTGTCGTGATCGCTTGATGGCCTCAGTGGGGGAGGTCGGCGCGGGTAGCGCTCACCCTCGATCTCCAGAAGAATCTTTGACCTCAGAGCTAGGAGGGGAGTGAAAGTCTTCTCAAGAACGGGACCATTTTTTGGCTTCGGTCCCATTCAGAAGTCCGCATGCAGCCCAGGTCTCCGCATTTCAGGTGCGTCTCTTGGGACTGGCTTCTTCGGGGGCTTCCCCTCCAGTTCTCTCCTGGTACGATCGACCTCCTCGACGTGGATGTACTTGTGGATACGGAGGAGTTCAGAGTATGTCTTCGATGGCTTCTTGTTCAAAGAATAAGTCAGGCGGGAGGTCTTGAGCCCTTGCTTCAACATCAGTATGGCGACGAGCTCGTCCAAACTATAAATCTTCAGGGCGGCAGCTTTGAAGTGGGTTACATAGTCCTGCAGGAGCTTGTAGTCTTGCTGCCGGATAGAGAAGAGGTTATCCACCTCTCGCGGCACCTTTCGATAGGCATCAAAGTGGGTCACAAACCTCCTCTCCAGCTGTTGGAAGGAGTCGATGCTTTCGGGCTCGAGGTGGTGAAAGTAAACTGATGCAGGTGGTTTGACAAGATCCTACACTAGGCAAGCAAACATCTACGGGAGCAGAATGGATTTTAAAACAATTTTTAAAATTCGCGCAGCGGGAATCTGCTCCGCCAGGAACTAATCTAAATCTAGTTGCATTTAGGCATGCATAAACATATAAAATATTTATAAAATATTAAACAATTTCATATATCCATGCATGATTAAAAATAAATTTTCCATACCTTTATTCTACCTGGAATAACTCTGGAATAAACCTGGAATAGACTGGAATAACTGGAATAAAGTTATTCCAGTCATCTTCCTCCTTGGGACTCTCTTTTTGGCTTGCAAAACGTCATCGGAACACCACCTTCGGACCTCCGTTTGCTCCCAAATTTGAGCAGCAGCAACTTGGACAAGTCTTCTTCGATTTGCCACCGATTTCTGCAATCAAATCTAAGCCAAAAAAATTAAATAAATCACCAAAGTCTGCTACCAGATTTCTGCAGCAGAATTGGATAGCAGACTTTGGCCTTCGTTTTGGAGCAGCTGGGGTGATCCTGGCTCGCGTGGTTTGCTCCTAGGAGTAGAGTGGTACTCCCTCTAGAGGGGAGACACGCCCGGGGCTCTCGGATCCGCCTCCACGCATGGTGTTAGACACCGGAAGGGGGCTTCATGGTCACAGAATTCTGCAGCACTAGGCAGAACTTGAGCACTTCAAAACAATGGATTAAACCCTTGTTTCTCTCCCTCTATAGCTCCTAAACCCAGCCCCAGATGTTCTCTCCTTAAGCCTCTCAAAGAACAAGGAATTTTGTTGCTTTTTCTTGGTTCTCACACGGTGAAAACTCAACCACTGGTTTTTTCTTCACACGGTAAGTCTCTTTTGCTGAAATAGGGGTGCTGAAATTTATAAGCAGCAGGGAGAGGGAGGCCAAGAGGCAGCGGATGCAAATAGTCCCATTTAACAGCCATTAACAGGGATTTAATTCCAGCGATGGAGGGAGGAGAAGAGGCAGCGGGTGAAGGGAGAAGAAACGCCAAGGTTTGGGAGTTTCGGTCGTTTGGCTTTCCATCGCTTGGAGTTCTTTCCAGCAAGAAACACCGTGTAAAACGGCTGGGAGAAAAACATGGAAACCGGTTCAACCAAAACCGGTCCAAGCCTTTTAAACCAACCCATTGGTTCAATCCCATTAAACCAAACGGTTCAATCCAATTGAACCTGGTTCAAGGAATAAAATTGGTTCACAACCAATTGGAGGCCGAAACGAACTCTGAATCAGTTCAAAATTGATTCAGAAAAATCTTTGCGCAGTGCTGGTCAACCTGGAACATTTTTCGGTTGACACAGACAAGGGTAAGATAGGAAAAAATTTGCTCAAAAATACTGTGACTATAAAACCGAGACGATTCCCAATCGTAATTGGTATCCAGATCAGAGAGTTATCCTCTGTGGCATGTGACCTCATAGGTTCGAACCTAAATGGTAGCACTAGAACAATTTCTATTACCAGCACAGGAAACCATCTAGCAATGGGTCCCGGCGTCCGGATAGGTTGAAGATGCGGGAGCAAACTATCGAACCTCTGGCATATGGTTACCGTATAATTCATCCCTTTGACATTTAATGCTCATGATGACTGAGATTGGGCTGCCAACCCAGACTGAGTCAGTCGACTACGTGTCTCAACTTCGCAAGCCCATTGACTCTTCACTAGGACTACCCCAGCCGAGGATTTGCTAAATTGAGATACTGCGAGACATTCAATCCAAACTGTTTGGACAGGTCAATTCCATCTTGATCCATCACTGCTCCACAAGTACTTGCCTGTACCCAGAAACCTTCCATCACCGGATTAAAAATCCGGGTAGTCCGGCACCAAAGCACAGGGAGTTGCTTGCAAGCTACCGTGATGACCTCAGGTCAGAGGGACATATATACCCATATCCAATCATGAGTATCCCTTTGGCAAAAAGGGGCTGCACGGAGTCACGTTCAATAAGATATCACATATCCCACTTGCAGATCACATCAGTGTCACCACACTCATTTGGTCAAGAGGACAACCAAACGATGTGAACTACAACAACCTATACTTGATATATTGCCGTCCAGTACAATATATCCTTTGGCTGTGAACAGGGTTTAAGGACCACTCGATACATCCTCTCTGTATCGAAGTCAGTGTAGTCCTAAGGACTTCATCACATTGAAAGAGTTCATTTCAGGAAAATTTAGTATGTGATGAGCTGCCAAAAATATTATTTTATTAATTCATAAAATGAGTACAATACAGAGCACAACCGCCTATAACCCAAGCGATTGGCTTTGGGACACAATTCCCAACAACTCCCACTTGTACTACAGCCAATCAGAAGAGTATCTAATACCCATTTTCCATTTACAATAGTCGAACTCTTTTATTCCGAGGGCTTTAGTGAAGGGGTCGGCCAAATTTTCTTTTCCATCGATCTTCAGAAGATTGATGTCGCCTCGTTCCATGATCTCTCGTACGAGATGGTAGCGCCGCAAAATGTGTTTGGTGCGGTGATGAGCTTTAGGCTCCTTAGCTTGAGCAATGGCTCCAATGCTGTCACAGTACACCGGAACAGGACCATCTAGGGAAGGTGCCACTCCTAGCTCTCCAAGAAACTTCCGCAACCACACAGCTTCCTTTGCCGCATCTGATGCTGCAATGTATTCTGCTTCGCATACCGAGTCTGCAACAGTTGCCTGCTTAAAACTTTTCCAGCAGATCGCTCCTCCATTCAGGGTAAAAACAAACCCTGACACACTCTTGCTATCATCTCTATCCGACAGGAAACTGGAGTCAGAGTACCCCACAAGTTTCAAGTCAGGTTCTCCATAAATCAGCCATTGATCTTTAGTATTTCTTAAATACTTAAGGATGGACTTAACCACCTCCCAATGCGCCTCACCTGGGTCAGACTGGTATCTGCTCACTACTCCTAGTGAGTATGCCACGTCTGGTCTTGTACAAGTCATAGCATACATGATAGAGCCTACTGTAGAAGCATAAGGTACTCTACTCATGCGCTCTCTTTCCTCAGGAGTTGTCGCACAATCCTTCTTGGAAAGAGTAATTCCAGAACCTATCGGAAGATAGCCTTTCTTGGAATTTTCCATGCTAAACCGTTTCAACACAGTGTCAATGTACGTAGACTGGGACAGTCCCAAAAGCTTCTTAGATCTATCTCTATAGATTTTCATACCTAGTATGTAAGAAGCTTCACCCAAGTCCTTCATGGAGAACTGAGATGATAACCAGACCTTTATTCCTTGTAATGCTGCGACATCATTCCCGATTAAGAGAATGTCATCAACATACAGTACTAGGAATACAATCACAGAACCATTAACCCATTTATAGATGCACGGTTCATCTCCATTCCTAACGAAGCCATACGATTTGATACACCTATCAAACCGTAAGTTCCAACTTCGAGACGCTTGCTTGAGTCCATAGATGGACCTCTACAACTTGCATACTTTTGATTCATCTGTGGATGTGAACCCTTCAGGCTGTATCATATACACCTCTTCTTCCAGCTCCCCATTCAGGAAAGCGGTTCGGACATCCATCTGCTAGATCTCGTAATCAAAATATGCTGCCAAAGCAAGCATGATCCGAATGGACTTGAGCATTGCCACAGGGGAGAAAGTCTCGTCATAATCGATACCATATCACTGACGATACCCCTTGGCAACCAGACGGGCTTTATAGGTCTCTACCTTCCCATCTGCGCCCCTTTTCCTCTTGAAGATCCATTTACACCCAATGGGTTTTATTCCTTCAGGCGGATCAACCAATGTCCAAACATTGTTGATTTCCATGGACTCCATTTTGGATCGCATGGCTCCAAGCCATGCCTCAGAGTCAGATCTCTGAAGTGCATCCATATAGGTGATTGGATCCTCATTATTCTCATCGAGCTCAATAGGATCGCCGTCCCGAACCAAGAAACCGTAGTATCTGTCCGGGTGACACGGTATTCTACCGGATCTCCTAATGGGTTCTGGGTGTGATTCAATCACAGCCAGTTCTACGATGTCCTTAGAGTGTGTAGGTTCTTTTATTGGCTGAACTTCATCAACTTCAATCTTAGAAGCTATAGTTCCTTCTCCAAGGAACTCCTTTTCCAAAAAGATAGCTCTAAGAGCAACGAACACTTTTTGTTCATTCTCCAAGTAGAAGAAATACCCTTTGGTTTCCTGCGGATAACCAATGAATAAACACTTGATAGACTTAGGACCAAGTTTGTCTGAGTCTAAATGCATTACGTAAGCCGGACAACCCCAGACCCGAAGGTGTGAGATTGAGGGTTTACGCCCATTCCACATCTCATACGGAGTGGAGACAACAGACTTACTTGGAACATTATTTAATAAGTAACAGGCTGACTGAAGCGCATATCCCCAAAAGGATAGCAGAAGAGTTGCAAAGCCCATCATGGATCGAACCATGTCCAACAAGGTTCGATTCCTCCTTTCGGACACACCATTCAACTGTGGTGTTCCTGGAGGAGTCCACTGAGAGAGAATTCCATTCTCCTCAAGATATGTCAAAAAAATATCAGATAAGTATTCACCACCTCGATCAGATCGAAGGGTTTTAATACTTTTTCCAGTTTGCTTTTCTACTTCATTACGGTATCGTTTGAACATTTCAAACGATTCAGACTTATGTCTCATTAAAAAGACATAACCGAATCTTGAAAAGTCGTCTGTAAAAGTAATGAAATATTTGTATCCTTCTCTGGCACTAACTGACATCAGTCTACATACATCAGTATGTATTAGACTTAGAAGTTCTGTAGCTCGTTCACCCTTTCCAGTAAAAGGTGACTTGGTCATTTTACCAAGTAAACAGGATTTATAAGTGGGCAGTGATTCAGAATCACTGACCTCGAGAAGTCCATCTCCTCGCATCTTGTTTATCCTATTTTGGTTACTATGACCTAGCCTACAGTGCCAAAGATACAAATCATTGACATTATCTAACCTTAGGCATTTGCTAGAAGTGTACATTACACTAACAGGCCTTGATAGTATGTATATGCCATTATTTAATCTAGCTTTCATTATAACAGAGTTATTCAAAATAACATTGCAAAAATCTCCTTTTATTGAAAGTTCAAAACCACAATTGGCCAAAAGGCCTACAGAGATTATGCTCATAATGAAACTAGGACAATAGTGACAGTCGACTAGTTCGACAGTACAAGACTCAAAGACAAGACGCAAGACTCCGATCGCCAGTACTGGAACACGATTTCTATTCCCGACGCTCAGAAACTGTTCTCCATCTTCAAATCTTCTGCTAACTTGAAGTCCCTGTAATGAATTACAAACATGAATTGGACTACCAGTATCCAATACCCAGTTAGCAGTATCAACAATTGAGTAATTACAAGGTTTTATCATATAAATACCTTGTTCAGCAGACTTTTGCTTCCTCGGCCTGTTCGGATCAAGGGACGCAATATAAAGAGGACAGTTCCTCTTCCAGTGTCCCTTATTCTTGCAGTAGAAACACTCTGCAGAAGACTGATCAGCCTTATACTTCCTGGTCTGACTAGGGCCAGGAACATTATGTACCTTCTTTTCCTTCTTATTTATTTTCTTCTTCCCTTTCTTAAAGGGACGACGACCTCTACTTCCTCCCACTAAATTCACCACCCCCTTATTCAGTTGGTGGTCTTTCTCGAAAGTCTGCAGCAACCCCAAAAGACCATGGTAGTTGACTGCAGGCTTGTTCATTCTGTAATGGTCGAGAAAATCAAGATAGGAGGAGGGAAGAGAATTCAGGATCGCATCCTTGCCGAGCTGCTCGTGCAAGGGGCATCCGAGTTTGCCCAGTTTTTCAATCAGCTCGATCATGTACAATACATGATCAGTGACTGAACCGCCATTCGGCATCTTGGAGTTGTAGATGGCACAAGACACTTTGTACCGTTCTACATCATCCGGGGTGCCGAAGGATTCCTTTAACTTTTGAAGGATCTCATCAGGTTGGGCCTCCTCGAATTTGCGACTGAACTCGTCGTTCATAGCCACTAACATAATGCACCGGACAGTTGTCCGATCAGAGACCCACTTCAGATAAGCATCTCTGACCGCACTCCGTGCATTTGCGGGAGGGATTTCAGGTGCCGGATCCGTTATCACATAAAGGATACGTTCATGCTCCAGAACAATTCTCAACCTTTGATACCAACTATCGAAGTTGTGACTCTTTAACTTTTCGTTATCGAGAAGTGACCGGAGCGATAAATTTGAAGACATCTAAAAAAAAAATAAGACCAAATTAATTTATGAATTAATAACTTAACCAAAAGACTTGGACTTTAGTCTAAAGGTTTCTCCCACTAATTTTTCAGATTGGTAGCCTCTAACTCCAATCCGTGAAAACATGCTTTTTCAAGTGGGTACTGAAATCCAATAGGCCTCGCATGAGCCCGACTATGGCCGGCTCACCCATACGAGCCTAAAAGTAGGTTCGTAAACCAATTGTTTCCCTAAACAATTTTCAGTATTTTATTTTGTCCTTGAGAGCACCCCAATCGGCCTAGGGGCCTCCTATTGCGGGTCTCTGGTTAGGTCCAACCATTAAAATGACAAATTCAATGCTTCTAGTTAACTAAAGACCAAGCCCGACTATGGCCGGCCTACCTGGTCCCGTTAAGGAGGTTGCACTGAACCATCATCGATCAGATAGAAATTCCAGTCGCCGGATGTACACCCGTTCTATGGAACTGCCGATGCACACCAAGCTAGTGGACACATTTCTATCCAACTTAATGGGAGGCAAAGATACTATCAACTCCTTGACTTAGTCTTTTTAAGGACCTAATAATTTTAGAGGACTTTTTAGTTGTGACAGAAGAAAAGAGACAAGGACATGGATCATCCTCCCACTGAATCAATCAGATTTCAGGAGGGTTGAAATAATTTAACAAATGATCCATGGGCACCTATAGATCAGTCAGACCGATCAACCTGGGTGATATGGGTTAACTCGAGTCATTGAGCTTTTCTAATCAGTTCTGGTCGACTCGACTAGCCAGGTAGGTGAGATCATGGGTGAGTATCCGCCATTAACCATCTTTCCTAGACACTAACCAAGTTGGCCATGAAAGAGGTAGCCTCATACAGCCATGATCACAATGCCAAACCTACCTCGACACCAGTCGGTTTACCAGACTCGATCAGAGTAGCCTAAAGACTCGGGCGTCCACTGAACCACTAATTGGATCCATTTTAGATGAACGGATCAACTAATCTAACTATTAGATAATTCTAAAGAAGGACCTTAAACAACTTTTATTTAATCTTCTTCTTATTATCCAGTTCAACTAAACTTAGGTCTATCCCAGTTTTGGACCCAACTAGTCAGCTAACCAAATTAACCCAAAAATGGCTTATACAAATTGTATTAGATTTCATAAACCTAAAAAAAAAAAAAAAAAATTTAATAAGCCAAACACTTAATTAAAATATTTTTTAATTAAGTCTTTATATAAAACATTTTTACATACCAAATCATGCATCAAAAAATATTTTACAAATATTTTATAAAACATGCCTAAAACATGTATCTTCGAATTAAAACAATTTTTAATTTTTAATATTATTTAAGGATCCTTCTGAAGAGGCCAACACAGATAATCTGCATCGTATCAAAGACACACGGTCATGGTGAAGGTCTCAACTAGATTCCAAAAAGAAAACTTGATAAATTTTTAAGATTAAAAAATTTTTAATCTGTAAACATGCATACTAGATTAGATTACAAATTCAACCTGGCTCTGATATCACTGAAAGTAAACTGATGCAGGTGGTTTGACAAGATCCTACACTAGGCATGCAAACATCTGCGGGAGCAGATTGGATTTTAAAATAATTTTTAAAATTCGCACAGCGGGAATCTGCTCCGCCAGGAACTAATCTAAATCTAGTTGCATTTAGGCATGCATAAACATATAAAATATTTATAAAATATTAAACAATTTAATATATCCATGCATGATTAAAAATAAATTTTCCATACCTTTATTCCGCCTGGAATAACTCTTGAATAAACCTGGAATAGACTGGAATAACTGGAATAAAGTTATTCCAGTCATCTTCCTCCTTGGGACTCTCTTTTTGGCTTGCAAAACGTCATCGGAACACTGCCTTCCGGACCTTCGTTTGCTCCCAAATTTAAGCAGCAGCAACTTGGACAAGTCTTCTTCGATTTGCCACCGATTTTTGCAATCAAATCTAAGCCAAAAAAATTAAATAAATTACCAAAGTCTGCTGCCAGATTTTTGCAGCAGAACTGGATAGCAGACTTTGGCCTTTGTTTCGGAGCAGCTGGGGCGATCCTGACTTGCGTGGTTTGCTCCTAGGAGTAGAGTGGTACTCCCTCTAGAGGGGAGACATGCCTGGGGCTATCGAATCCGCCTCCACGCACGGTGCTAGCCGCCGGAAGGGGGCTTCACGGTCACAGAATTCTGCAGCACTAGGCAGAACTTGAGCACTTCAAAATAATGGATTAAACCCTTGTTTCTCTCCCTCTATAGCTCCTAAACCCAGCCCCAGATGTTCTCTCCTTAAGCCTCTCAAAGAACAAGGAATTTTGTTGCTTTTTCTTGGTTCTCACATGGTGAAAACTCAACCACTGGTTTTTTCTTTACACGGTAAGTCTCTTTTGCTGAAATAGGGGTGCTGAAATTTATAAGCAGCAGGGAGAGGGAGGCCAAGAGGCAGCGGATGCAAATACTCCCATTTAACAGCCATTAATAGGGATTTAATTCCAGCGGTGGAGGGAGGAGAAGAGGCAGCGGGTGAAGGGAGAAGAAAAGCCAAGGTTTGGGAGTTTCGGTCGTTTGGCTTTCCATCGCTTGGAGTTCTTTCCAGCGAGAAACACCGTGTAAAACGGCTGAGAGAAAAACGTGGAAACCGGTTCAACCAAAATCGGTCCAAGCCTTTTAAACCAACCCATTGGTTCAATCCTATTAAACCAAACGGTTCAATCCAATTGAACCTGGTTCAAGGAATAAAATTGGTTCACAACCAATTGGAGGCCGAAACGAACTCCGAATCAGTTCAAAACTGATTCAGAAAAATCCTGGCACAGTGCTGGTCAACCCGAAACATTTTTCGGTTGACAGACAAGGGTAAGACAGGGAAAAATTTGCTCAAAAATACTGTGACCATAAAATCGAGATGATTTCCAATCGTAATCGGTATCCGGATCAGAGAGTTATCCTCTGTGGCGTGTGACCTCATAGGTTCAAACCTAAATGGTAGCACTAGAACAATTTCTAGTACCAGCACAGGAAACCATCTAGCAATGGGTCCCGGCGTCCGGATAGGTTGAAGATGCGGGAGCAAACTATCGAACCTCTGGCATATGGTTACCGTATAATTCATCCCTTTGACCTCTAATGCTCATGACGACTGAGATTGGGCTGCCAACCCAGACTGAGTCAGTCGACTACGTGTCTCAACCTCGCAAGCCCAGTGACTCTTCACTAGGACTACCCCGGCCGAGGATTTGCTAAATTGAGATACTGCGAGACATTCAATCCAAACTGTTTGGACAGGTCAATTCCATCTTGATCCATCACTGCTCCATAAGTACCTGCCTGTACCCAGAAACCTTCCATCACCGGATTAAAAATCCGGGTAGTCCGGTACCAAAGCACAGGGAGTTGCTTGCAAGCTACCGTGATGACCTCAGGTCAGAGGGACACATATACCCATATCCATTCATGAGTATCCCTTTGGCAAAAAGGGGCTGCACGGAGTCACGTTCAATAAGATATCACATATCCCACTTGCAGATCACATCAGTGTTACCACACTCATTTGGTCAAGAGGACAACCAAACGATGTGAACTACAACAACCTATACTTAATATATTGCCATCCAGTATAATATATCCTTTGGTTGTGAACAAGGTTTAAGGACCACTCGATACATCCTCTCTGTATCGAAGTCAGTGTAGTCCTAAGGACTTCATCACATTGAAAGAGTTCATTTCAGGGAAATTTAGTATGTGATGAGCTGCCTAAAATATTATTTTATTAATTCATAAAATGAGTACAATACTTAGCATAACCGCCTACAACCCAGGAGATTGGCTTTGGGACACAATTCCCAACAGGTGGGTGAACCAGACTCGAGTGACCTTCGGAGGGTGGCTGGAAAGATGATGCACAAGTGGGCATCCATCGCCCCCTGGACTCTCATGAGAGCTTTATAGCTCTCCAGGTGGTCCAGGGGGTTGGTGGTTCCATCGTAGGGATCCACCTGAGGCATGCGGAATAGACTCAAAATCGGTTCCTCTTGGATTTCCCGAGAGAAGGGAGGTCGAGCATTATAGCCCATTGGCTCCTTGGAGCAGCCCTGTATGTTGGCGAACTGGCGAGAGAGCTCCGCCAGCTTGCACTCTTGTTCTTCTAGGTGCCTCTTGGCAGGCGCCGGATGGCCTCGTCAGTGGAGCCATCCACTAAGGCTTCTAGAGAAGGAGTTGAAAGCTGGGGATGGTCACAATGAGGGGCCTTGCCTTGGCGGTGCTTGCCGTGCTTGACGATGGCATTATCATCTGTCAGGGATCAGCTCTCCTGGTTTGCCAACCCAGAATGATTCCACTTTGCAGGGGTCTGGTGACTCCCACGGGGATTAGTTGTGGCCCACGAATGGGACGGCCTATCTTGGATGGATCGCAAGCTTCTGTGAGGGCCCGCGGCTTGGACCATTCGATCCCTGGCTGGGGTTGAGTGACTAGGGAGCGCTGCTAGTGCTGCAACTACCTCACGATTATGGTCAACATCTGCATCTGTTGGACAAGTGCAGCATACTAGCCATCTGTCGAGGGCGGTTGAGGAGGAGCGAGAAGCTCCCTCTCCGGGCTACACGGGCCCGGGGGAGAGGGGGCGTCTCCTGCTCGACTGGTGGAAGCTTCTCGTCCACGAGTCACCACCATGCTTCGAGTAGAATTGTTTTTAAGCTCGTGGGGGGGCTTGTTTGTATATGGGCTTTTCTCCCCTTCTTGGTGTGCCAATCTATTGCCAACATTAATGCCGTGGCCTGTAGCTGTGAAGTGGTGCCGGACGTCTGCCCCTTTACTCCGGAATCCTAGTGTTCCCAAACTTGCAAAATAATTTTAGAGACCCGGGTCGGGAATCCCGGCGAGGGCACTCCGATGATCAAGTCAGCAGATGGCAAAGTGGAATAGATCCCCTAAGGTGGATCCCACTTTGGTCACCGTGCTTAGAGAAGTTTTTAAGAAAAAACTGAGTAGGAGAAAATGAGAGAGGAGCGGTGCTTGAGTGGCGAAGACCATGCTCGCGGGACTCGTTTCGGGAGTCCTCTGGGAGCTTCCCACCTTCAAGTCACTTGTCTTGCTATCTCGTATGTTTGCCCTCTTCTGTTATTACTTACCTTCGCCCATTGGTGCCCTTTTAGATCGTCGATCATTCCAATGCCTCGATTTTCCCCTCAAGGGGGGCTCAGGGGTCAATGGTGTATGTTGGCCATTCTCTCGAGGTCATTTTCTCTTATAGTAGGGAGTTAAGTTGTGAACACGTCCTTCCTAACATGTTGTCATAGAGGAAAAAATTAGGCAGAACCTCGATCTGGGTGCAATCGCCCTTGGGTCTGAGACCCCTAACACGACCCTCTCCTTCGAGGAGTTTCGGGTGGTCAACTGCACAATCTGACATCTCGATTGGGGCACCCCACTGCAACTAGTACAAATGAGGTTACGCACACCGTTACAAATTTGGGGTGCCGTACTGGGCGCGCCGAACTATGCGCGCCTGCTTTGGTGGCTGTCTTGGGGCTGGTGCCTTCATTCCTCCTGATGCTTCCAAGGAGAGGGCTCCACTTCGGTCGAGGTGGGCTCGATCCTTAGTGAGCCACATGGCGAAGGAGCGGAGGAGGGCTCGACTCTAGTCGAGGTGGGCTCAACCCTTGGGGAGCCACCTGGTGAAGGAGCGGAGGAGAGCTCGACTCCGGTCAAGGTGGGCTCGACCCTTGGGGAGCCACCTGGCAAAAAAGCGGAGGAGGGCTTGACTCCGACCGAGGTGGTCTTGACCCTTGGGGAGCCACCTGGCGAAGAGCGGAGGAGGGCTTGACTCCGGTCAAGGTGGACTCGACCCTTGGAGAGTCACCTGCGGAGGAGGGCTCGACTCCTGCCGAGATGGGCTCGACCCTTGGGGAGCCACCTAGCGAAGGAGCAGAGGCGGGCTCAACTCCAGCCGAGGTGGGCTCGACCCTTGGGGAGCCACCTGGCGAAGGAGCAGAGGTGCCGAGCTCGAATCTGACTGAGATGGGCACGACCATTGATGGGGCCACCTGGCAGAGGAGCTCGAAAAGAAACCTGATGCGGCACTATCTACCTGCTTGGCTACCAGCTGGATCCGAAGTGTACTCCACGTCAGCGGTTTTGCCACATCAATAATATACAGTATTTACAACTTCAACCCAAAAGTATTTTGGAAGATTACTTTTACATAATATTATTCAGGCAATTTCTTTCAATGTTTTATTCTTTCTCTTCACAATACTATTTTATTAAGAAGTTGTGATGAATGCCATGCTCATTACAAAATTTTTCAAAATATTGATTTTTAAATTCTATGCTATGATCAGTTCTTATTAAAATAATTGAAAAAAAATATTTAAAATCTTTCTGTTAAATTTTTGAAAAATAGTGAATGCCTCATATTTGTATGCCAAAAATAATATCCAAGTGAATCTAGAAAAATCATCTACTATCACAAGTCCATATTTTTTACCTCCTAGGCTTGTGGTCCTAGTTGGTCCTAATAAGTCATGTGTAATAACTCTAAGGATCTAATGTTGAAATAATGTTTTTAGATTTAAAACTTTTCTAATTTATTTACCAAATTGACATGCATCATATAAATGATCATTTTCAAAATTCAGTGTTGGCAAATCTTTAATTAATTTTTTAGAAATTAATTTAAATAATGTATGTGTACTAGCATGACCAAGTCTTCTATACCAAAGCTAACTAGTTTTATTTATTTTAGCATTCATAACTACTAGACTTGCACTATTTTTTTATGGCTAGATCATTGAAGTCTACCATGTATATATTTTAAAGTCTATGTCCTACAAACTTAATGCTTAAATCAAAAGAACTAATAACTATGCACAATGAAGATTCAAATAAAATCTTGAAATCTTTGTTACATAATTAACTAATACTTAATAAATTATATTTTAATTTATATGCTAGCAATACATTTTTAATAAATATAAAAGCGATGATTTTGATCTTACTAATATCAATGATTCTTCCCTTACCATTACATCAAAGATTATAGTACCACCTTCTTTCTTTTCTAGGGTGTAGAATTCTTCCTGTTGCCGCCCGGATCATCATGGCCCGTAGCTGCTCTCGGTGTCGGGTGTTGCGCGTCTGCCCTCCTGGAAATGCCTCCGGCACCGCGGGACCTGCAAGAAAGCAATGTCAGTGACCCAGGCCGGAAATTCCGGTGGGGGCACTCCGATGATCAAGTCAGAGACGATCCAGGGGAATAGATCCTCCTGATCGAGCCCCTCTAGATGAGCTCCATGCTAGGAGGAGTGAATATAGTGTGAGTGGAAGATGAGGACGAGCTAGGAATGGTGTTGGTCGAGGTGGTCTTTCCCTCCTCTCTGGCCTTCTTTCCTTGGGTCGCTCTAGTTCCTCCTTTGAATTGAAAAGTATGCTATGGGGATCCCCCCCTCGGGGTTAGATACCGATACCTTTTTTGCTTATTTTTTGGTGAGAGTTTCTACCTTGGTTTGCTTCAGGATCTCCCCCTGCTGCCGTGTATGGCGAGGTACCGTGACGTGGACGGGACATCTCTCCTGTTGTGACAGTCGGGGAAGCCTCCGTAGATTTCTGACATTCCTTCTGCTTATCCCTCTCCTGGGAGTCTGTCAGGGTCTCGATCAATGGGCCACCGATCTTGGGATCCGTGCTCTCCGATATGGTCTTTTCTCCGGTTGTACGGTAGATCGGTCGAGGGTATGGTGCCTTGATTACGGCATGGTTGGTGTCGTACGGCCCTGGGGAGCATTGCCACTGTCCTCGGAGGAGAGGTATGGCTCCCTTGGCGGCCAGCATATTGGCTTGAACAGAGGGCCGAGCTGGAGAGGCAGGGCCTATCTGCAGTAGACTCGCCAGGGTGCTGCTCGGCAGGACGGAGGCGGACCGAGCTCGGTCACGGAGGGGCGCCTCGTGGCGGAGGAGACTGAGCTCGACTCCTGACCATGGGGCCCGATCTCAGACGAGCTCGATGCCGGGGTGCCACCCAGCCCAGGGGACCAGAGCTCGGAGGGGCGCCACGTGACGGAGGAGCCTGAGCTTGACTCCTGACCACAAGGCCCGATCTTGAGGGGTCTGCCTTATGTGGGAACTCGGACTCGGCTCCGACCTAGGTGTTTTGGGCTTGCGAGAACGGACCTGGCGGAGGACGGAGCTTGCCTTTGGCGAGCAGAGGTGTTGCCTCAGGGAAACTCAGCTCGGCAAAGGCGCTCATGTTGAAAGCTTGTCGTGGCATCTGATGGGGACTCCACGTCCGCTACCTCGTGCCATGTCAGCATTCTGGCCACATCATTTTCTCCCGATGCCCGAGGCCCATTGATGCACGGTGCTTGGGGCAAAGGGCGTAATTATGGCGCTGACATGGAAAGGCAAAAAAATCGAGCGCAATAATGGCCAAAATCAGCGGTGCCTTGCTATGCGGTCCCATGAGCTTGTAGGAGGATGCCACATGGACACGCAGGAGGGGTGCCATCGAGGTGGGCACGGAAGTCATAGCGACCACGGTCGGATGGGCACACGGGCCCAATGGATGGTCGACACGCGGCGGGCACCTTCTGGGGGGCCGCAAAGGTACGGTCAGGCGCAAGTAGTTCCGGAAGGAGGGGCAAGTTTTTTCGAAGCTTAACCTCATTCAAACTCCGTGCACCCAGTACCTTGCAGGAGCTTCTCCGTCTCCCTCTTCCCCTTTAGCTGTCGGCGTCCTCCTAGAGTTTTTGCAGGTTAGCCTCCTCTTCTTGCCTCGTGGGAGTTATTTTAGGGTCCTTCTTGTCCTTTTTCTTCTTCCTTCTTGTCTCTTCCCTCCATGGATCGCTTTGGTCCGGAGTTCCATCCTTCTCGCCAAGCCGAAGCTGGACCCTCCCGACCGAGGACTCCCTCTTCCTCTGACGAGGAGACAGAGGTGGTGAGGTTTGAGTTTAGTAGGCGGCCCGCCCCGGGTTCGGTAATCATCAGGGATCCGGGTCTTCTCCTCCTCTTTGAGTCCTTCCTGAGCCTGAACCTTCTCGGTCGATGGGTCCCAGAGGGATTGCCTCGGTAATTACCTTTGAAGATCTGCTAGCCATCCAGGAAGCCTATGGGATTCCCGAGTATGTCCGTCTCTCCATTCCTCGTCCGGGGGAGCGGGTAACTTCCAGTGGTCCTGGGCGGATTGCCCTTTATGAGGAGGCCTTCACTGGGGGCCTCCATTTTCCTCTTCACCCCTTCTTCCTTTCATTTCTGGCCAACTATCGTCTCATCCCGGCTCAGTTGGTCCCCAACGCCGTTAGGGCCATTTTTGCCTTCATAGTCTTGTGTCATTTCCACGAGATTGTTACCCGTTTCTCCCTCTTTAGGATATTTTTCACCTTGAAACGCCACCCCACCGAGGAGGGGTGGTGGTCTCTTTCCTCCCGCCCTCGGGAAATAAAGTTTGTCCTCCCCTCTTCCATTAAGGGATGGAAGAGTAAGTTTTTCTTTGCTTACGTAGAGGAGGTTGACTGGGTCTGGAGTGACCCAGATCGGTCTCCAAACCAGAACTCTGCCGTCGAGGAGGCCGACATCGAACTGTACAAGCAATTCAGATTGGCGGAGATCCCCTCGCTCGAGGTTTTACTGTCTGAACAAAATCTCCGCGAGGCTGGGGTGGGCCCGGCATTAGAGTCGGGTGAGTCCCACTTGGCCATCCCCTTCTTTTTCTTCTTCTCTTTTTTCTTCTACTTTTTTTTAGGGGGGGTCTGACCTTGTTTCCGTCTTGGTGCAGCAATGAAGTTCTCGATGGACGAGCTGCTCTCGTTCTCCGAGGAGTGGGAGCAGGCCACTGAGGCTGCCGAGCCAGCGTCGAAGAGAGCCCGAGCTGAGAACGGGGCGAGGTCGGTGCCAGCTGGGGTGGACGTGCCGGTGCAGGCGAAGATGAATGCGCCGGTATAGGAGCGCATGCGGAAGAGGGCGACCGAGCCCATCTTGGAGCCTCCCATAGCGGCGTCCGAGCCCGAGGTGGTTGTCCGCACAAGGTCAGCCACCGCTGCTGCTAGGTTGGCGCCCCCTTCCTCAGAGGTTGCCAGTGCCGAGGAGGATGGGGGGGCACAAGAAGTCATGCCAGCGCCCCAAGTCCCGTCCGATGTGGTGCCAATCTCCCAGTTGGCGCCAAGGGAGCTTTCTACCGTCGAAGGAGCCGAAATGGCAGGAACACGGGAGAGGGACTACCACCGAGTCCCTTTTCGGCTGGGCCTGAACGTGTCCTTGATGAAGGATGTGAGCCTGGCAGAGCGCATGATGGACTTCTCGGTCTAGTCATGCGACAGGCGCGAGGGGACTGGGCGACTCCTCAGTGACTTCAACACGGCATCGTTCGCCCAGCTGTATGCCGTAAGTAGTTCCCCTTGACTTTGACATCTTTCTATCTCCTTCTCTATTAGTCTATTGCTAACCTGGCTCTTTCGACTATAGCAAGGGCGGGAGCTGATCCTCATAAGGGATTATTGCCGCAACTGGGCAAGGAGGGACAGAGAGCAAGGAGCCGAGCTCATGTCCCTCAAAGCTGAAGTAGGCCGCAAGGATGCGAAGGTTCGGGAGGCTAGGCAGAAGGTGAAGAGCCTCCAAACCGAAGCTGCTGAAGTGGCCAAAATAACTAAGGAGCTCGATAACGAGCTCGAGTCCAAGCGGGCCTGGCGAAGGAGCTTCGGGTCGAGTCGGAGGTGACCAGAGAGAGGGCCACCTCTGCTGAGAAGAAGGTGGCTACGGCCAAGAAGAGAGCTGCCGATGCAGAGGAGAAGGCCGCTCTTTCCCACAGCTCCATTGAAATTGCCGAGAAGGTGCTGGCGACGGCCATCCATCTGTCCGAGCACCTGAAGGCGGAGCTGGAAGAGGTCCGACGCCGGGCCGAGGCTGCAAAGAAGGTAGCCGCTGATGCTATGGTTGCCTTCAAGGCAACCCCGGAGTACCTCAAGGACTTTCGGGAAGTGGCAACGGACACCTTCGCCAAGGGGTTCGCATACTGCCGGTCCCAGCTACGAGGAGTTCTGTTCGAGAAGTAGCTGGCCGCACTTCGAGTCCCGGGGAAGAAGGCTTCCTCCGCAACGACGACGGTGATGGCAAGGTAGGGAGCTGCTCCAACCGAGGCTCGGGCTCCAGCGACCTCGGAAGCACCTAGCCCCGAGGAACCGGCACCGACGACGGTGAGGGTGGCACCTGCGCCACTGTCAGAGGCAGCCGGTCCGACCCCAGTGGCCTCAGCGGCTGAACCTACTCCTCCTACAGAGGTGGAGGAGGGAGAGGTCCCAATAGTGCATCGCCCGGGAAAGGAGCCAGCCCCTTAGGATAGGGTTTTTTTTCTTTTTGTACTTGTACTTTTACTCTTTTCTTGACCTGGTCACCCGGCTTATCAGAGCTCGGAAGATAATGTAATTGGTTCTCCCTGTAATGAAATGCACTTTTGTAATCATGGTGTCTCCATCGTCTGCAATGTGGGATGTCCCTCCTCTCTCTCCTTCTCCCTTTCTTTGCTACTTCTTTCTTTTTGGTGCAGGGAGGTCCGGGAGGGGAGCCAAGGACTTTGACTGGCATGGGCCTGGCGCCGAGCTCGAGGTTATGCTGGTGAAGGATGTCAACCTTGGACTCAACTGCTGAGGAGCATAATTCAATGGTCACCGTCTTGGAGTCGAGCTCGGAGACGTCGAAGGCTGAGATCCTTGGTGTTGGAAGTCTGAGTCTTGAGCCTTAGTGTCTCGGAGCCAGTCTCGAGGACAATGACGCTTGAGAATTGCAGCACTAGAAATCTGAGTTCTAGGCCTCGACGTCCTGGAGTTGGGCTCGGAGGCACTAAGTGCCTGGGGGTTTCCCAGGCCCTTTGCTGGGGAGCTGGGCTCGTCGGTGTCGGAGGGTCGTCCGGTCTTAAGTGCCGGAGGGTCATCCGGTCTTTGATGCCGGGGAGCTAGGCTTGCCGGTGCCTGGGGGTTTCCCAGGTCTTTATGCCAGAGCACTCTTGATGCGGAACTAATATGCATGCAATTTTTTTTGTATGTTTTACATGTTGAGTTAGGTGATTAATTCCCAAATTTCAGGTCAAAATTATTTGTAGGGAATTTTGTATGAATTTTTGAAGATCAGCATGCAGATTAGGACCAAGAAAAGTAGCAAAGAAGGACCGCCGGGGCTGAGAAGCCTCGGTTAGGGCAAGTTCTCCTACAATAAAACTACTGGAGGTAGAGGGGTGGACCTGACAACGTCTATGAAGATCGCAGCGAAGGGGTCTCTCGTTCCTCGACGGATGCGGCCTGGAAAACCGAGCCAAAGACCCGCGGATACCCGGCTTTCTGCTCGGTGATCCGATTGAGGCTTGGCTGGAGTCGTTGGATTCGTAGGAACTCAGGGACCTGCAAACGACCTGTCAGGGGTTAGAAAGCTCACAAAGGAACAAGAAAACAAAGTAAAAACAGCAAGGGAAGGCTTCTTTTGGAGTGGGCGTCCAGGGATCTGGAGGGTTTGTTGGCAGCAGGAAGATGATTGCAATCACCGGGAAGAAGAACTCTCACAAACCCCTTTATGCACACAGCAGGGTATCACACCACTCAATAGAAGAACTCAAGGTTTTCATTCATCAAAAATTCCCCTCATACAAGAGGCTAGGGTCCCTTAAATAGACCCTTAACCTTGGGCTCCAAGTAAGGGTACATAAGTCTTTACATAAGAATCCTTTTCCCTCTCAAACCCTAGCTAGAAAATAAGGAAATATTAGGTAGAAAAATCCCTAAAAATTTTCTTGACTTGGTCAAGACTCCAAGGACGCCTAGGGGGGCGTGTTGGGCTTCTAGGAGCAGCAAAAGGCCGGCCCAAAGGGGCTCGGGTGCATGGGTTTGGGCCTCTGGAAGCTGGGGTGGCCTGGTAGCCAGGTAGCAGGAATATTCCCTGGTATCTTGCTTCTTAGGGGCTTGGGCTTGGCACCTGGGCTTGATTTCTTTGGGCTAGGATGCAGATGGACCTCTGGAATCATGGATGCCATTATCTATGAATATACTTTGGCATCTGGAAGGGAATCTGGGCATCTGGAGGGCATCTGCAAGAAATCAGGGTTTTCTGAATTTTCCTCCTGGGGTCTTCAAATCTTCAAGCTGGGTTGGACTTGTGCTATACTTCCATGTCTTCAATCTAGTTGGACTTGGTCTTCACTTGTATGATATAGTCTTGAGTCTTCAGTATGCTTGGATAGGACTCAAAAAAATAAAATTAGCTCAACATGAGCTGACTAGCATTGGACTGAACTAGCTCAACATGAGCTGACTAGTACAGGACTGAAATAACCACTAAAAATACTCAAATAATAACTAAAATGGACTCAGATGAGCTAAGCCCTTATTACAGATGGACTCATAAATTATTGATCAATTTACAGAGGGTTGAAAAAGCCTCTGTCTTATTCTGGTGCCTCAGGTGTCCCCACCAATTCTCCCGGGGTGGGAGGAACTCGACCCTGTCGAGTGAAGGTCAGACTGGCTCACATATCTCTCAAGAAGGTCTGGGTTGAGGCGTTGCAAGTCCTCTCGAGAAATCCACGAATCGTCCGACTCTGGCCGGCCTTGCCATCGAACCAGGAAGCGTTGATAGTCATGGCCCTGGGTCATGATGGCTTGATTGTCCAGGATACGCTCGATCCGTTCTCCTCTCTCAGGCCAAATTTGTTTGTGGACACTCTAGGTTAGGGTCACTCACAATGAAAAGGAATAGGTCCAAAGGCCTCACTAGGTAGCGCTGCCGGTTCCCTATACTCAACCAGGTCTGTAATATTGAAGGTAGAACTAATGCCCAAATCCGAAGGCAAGTCTAACACCTAAGCATTTGATCCAACCTTCTCTATCACTTTAAAAGGTCCGGCTCTGCGAGCATGAAGCTTCTTTTAGGCCTAAGCCTAACCAAGATAGAATCCACTACATCAAATTCTTTGATCCATCTTCGGGAATTAGCCAGTTTGTTTAACATTAGTGCGGGTGGTGAACATGTTAGGCACATGCAGACTCCTAACAAGATGATGCAAAGGACTCAAACTAACACCTAATACACTCGACTTTGCATTCCTATCGAAGGAAATTTATTAGACTTTTATGGGCCTAAACCTAAGAGACTATAGACTCTCTAGGTCTGACCCTAGTGTGGTGTGCACAAGAGTATTTACAATGGACTCCAAGCAAATGCCAGAGGGTATGCCAGAAGTATAATGCAAACCTAACATGCGTAATGAATGCATATAGTACGCTAATCTCTGTTAAATGCAATCTAATAATCCTAGAAATGCTGGAGGTGTCAGGAAAGGGCAGAAAATAGGAAGTGGGTTCAGAATTACTCTGGTAGGGTGGAGAAAAAGGTTCTGGGTTAGTTGGATAAAGTAGAATCAAAGAAGGCATGTCAGGGACTAATCCTAGACTAATGAGGTTAACCTTATGGGGTTGCGATATATCTACGGGGTTTGTATAATGGAAGGATGGGTTATTAATCTCAGGAAAGAGGTCCTTAATGGGAACTATAGGAGGAGACTCATCTTGAAGGTATTGATTCAAAGAGATTAGGTCCTTAATAAATTCTTCTGGTTCTTGTATTTTTGGACTAGACTCTGTAATTTGGCTCTCCTCTATGGTTTCCTTAGGTAAGGCTCTAGCAGTAGTACCTAGGTTCTCTTCCTCTATTTGTTCTTCCATTATAGCTTTAGGTTGGATATGGTCAAGGTCAACTAGCTCTGGGTTGGTTTCTACCTGGGTATCTACTGGGTCAGCTAATTCTAGGTCTACTAAAGGTGTCTCCTCTTCTCCCTCATACTCATCCACTAGGCTCACATCAGCTTCATACACTTCCGCATTAATGTAAGCCTTGTCAATCTCAGGAATGGTTGGAGAAGGTCGGCTAGGGAAAAATTGGCTAGGTCCAGGTTTCTGATTATGGACACTAATCCTAGTAGGTTCAGGTTGCCTAAGGGGTAGTGGCTCACTACTGGGCTCATATTTAGGGGTGCTAATCCTATGGGGTTCAAATTGACTAAGGGAAACCTGACTAGTACTAGGCTGATACTTAGGGGTTATGGGTTCTCTGGGCTCATAGGACAAGGGTGCAGATCTATGGGTCATGGGATTATAGGATCCGGGGTCATAGGAATTTGGGTCAGTTCTATGGTCAGGTTCTAAGGATGGATCATGGTATGGAGTCCTCTTAAGGTTGGGCTCTCTATATGGGTCAGGATATTGGGTTCTCCTAGGGTTGGACTCCCTATATGGGTCAGAATATTGGGTTCTCCTAGGGTTGGGCTCCCTATATGGGTCAGAGTATTGGGTTCTCCTAGGGTTGGGCTCCCTATATGGGTCAGAGTATTGGGTTCTCCTAGGATTGGACTCCCTATATGGGTCAGAGTATTGGGTTCTCCTGGGTTCAGTATCATAATAATGGTCACGGTAAGGGGTTCTTCTAGGTTCAGTATCATAATAAGGGTCATGGTAAGGGGTTCTTCTAGGTTCAGTATTATTGTATGAGTCAGGCTGAGGGGCTCTCCTAGGTTCAATCTCTCGGTATGGATCAGGGTTTGGGGTCCTCCTAGGTTGAGGATTGTAGTACGGGTCAGAATAAGGGGATCTCCTAGGTTCGACCTCATGGTATAGATCAGGGTTTGGGGTTCTCCTAGGTTGAGGGGACTCAGGATCTGGCTCAGACTGTGACCCATGGGTTCTTGCTATGGTCCCTACACGGCCTCCTAACTGGTCAAACCTTTTGGCAAGATGGTCAATTCTATTGTTGGTTTGGGTACCAGACTGAGTTAACTGGGTAGTCATCTGGGCCATTTGATCAGCTAGGGCTTTTATTTGGGCTTGTAAGTTTTCCATGGGTTCAGACATTTGTGAAGGAGGTGGGTGATATGAAACTCCTGATCTAGTGCTCATACAAGACTCGATCAGACTGACTATAGCTGACTAGACCTAGAGTCCAAACTAGATGCTCAATCAGGGTGGCAAACTAGCCTATAGTAACCCTGTACTCAGCCAGGCAGGTGTAAGGGGAGTGTTAGGTCCCTGATTGCCAATCCTAGACACCAATCAGAGATTGGCCAGGTAGGCGGACCAGCACACAAGCCCTTCGGGATTGAATCCCTAAACCACCATTCTAGACACTGAGCACAAGGCACACACAGGTTAACTTGACACAGTGATCTAACACTAGCCCGGACCCGACCAGTTGGTTTCCCTAGCCCACTAGGGCAAATTAAGTCTAGTTAATTTTAGGTTAAGGCTTGGGACCGAATGCAAGGGATGTGGTTTTGGGCTAAGGAGAGGTGATCAAATCCTCCCCCATCTGATATAGCAAGAGTGCCCTTAAAAGTAAATTATGCAATGATGGCAGGCAGATGATGCAAATTAGGGTTAGATGTTTTTGGTATTTTTTTGGAGAATATGTAATTTTTCTTTTTTTTTTTTTTTTGGTGTTTTCTTAAATAGAAGAAAACTTACAAATCATGGCCTAATATGCTGCAAATATACTAAAATTAAAAGATATGCAAAAGATGCTAAACAAAACCCTAAAACTTCCAAACTTGTCTTGCTGAAAAAAATAGAGCCAAAAATTTGCAGGCCCTATTTCGGCTTGCAGAAAATTCACAGGCCATAATAAAATCTGGAAAAAATTTTAAAATTACTGTGAATTACGATAAATCCAGGAAAATAAATTTCATAAGTTTTGGAGTTTTTAAAAGGGAGGAATAATTAAAATAACAGAGTATATACGGACTGAAAAATTGCAGAAAACAAGCCCTAATCTAAGCTCTGATACCAAATGATGGGGAACTAATATGCATGCAATTTTTTTTGTATGTTTTACATGTTGAGTTAGGTGATTAATTCCCAAATTTCAGGTCAAAATTATTTGTAGGGAATTTTGTATGAATTTTTTGAAGATCAGCATGCAGATTAGGACCAAGAAAAGTAGCAAAGAAGGACCGCCGGGGCTGAGAAGCCTCGGTTAGGGCAAGTTCTCCTACAATAAAACTACTGGAGGTAGAGGGGTGTACCTGACAATGTCTGTGAAGATCGCAGTTCTCGAGAAATCCACGAATCGTCCGACTCTGGCCGGCCTTGCCATCGGACCAGGAAGCGTTGATAGTCATGGCCCTGGGTCATGATGGCTTGATTGTCCAGGATACGCTCGATCCATTCTCCTCTCTCAGGCTAAATTTGTTTGTGGACACTCTAGGTTAGGGTCACTCACAATGAAAAGGAATAGGTCCGAAGGCCTCACTAGGTAGCGCTGCCGGTTCCCTATACTCAACCAGGTCTGTAATATTGAAGGTAGAACTAATGCCCAAATCCGAAGGCAAGTCTAACACCTAGGCATTTGATCCAACCTTCTCTATCACTTTAAAAGGTCCGGCTCTGCGAGCATGAAGCTTCTTTTAGGCCTAAGCCTAACCAAGATAAAATCCACTACATCAAATTTTTTTGATCCATCTTCGGGAATTAGCCAGTTGTTTTAACATTAGTGTGAGTGGTGAACATGCTAGGCACATGCAGACTCCTAACAAGATGATGCAAAGGACTTAAACCTACACCTAACAGACTTGACTATGCATTCTTATAGAAGGAAATCTTATTGAACTCTTTGGATCTAAACCTAAGAGATTATAGGTTCCCTAGGTTTGATCCTAGCTTGACATGCACATGAAATTTACAGTGAACTCCTAGCAAATTCCAAAGAGTGTGCCAGAAGTAAGATGCAAACCTAACATGCGTGATGAATGCATGCAGTATGCTAATCTCAATTAAATGCAATCTAATAATCCTATAAATGCTGGAGGTGTCAGGAAAGGGCAGAAAATAGGAAGTGGGTTCCGAATTAGTTTGGTAAGGTAGAAAAAAGGTTCATGGTTAGTTGAATAAAGTAGGATAAAAGACGGGGTGTCAGGAACTAATCCTATACTAATGAGGTTAACCTTACGGGGTTGCGGTATATCTATGAGGTTTGTATAATGGAAGGATGGGTTATTAATCTCAGGGAAGAGGTCCTTAATGGGAACTATAGGAGGAGGCTCATCTTGAAGGTATAGATTCAAAGAGATCAGGTCCTTAATAAATTCTTCAGGTTCTTGTATTTTAGGACAAGACTCTATAATTTGGCTCTCCTCTATGGTTTCCTCAGGTAAGGCTCTAGTAGCAGTACCCAGGTTCTCTTCTTCTATTTGTTCTTCCACTATAGCTTTAGGTTGGATGTGGTCAAGGTCAACTACCTCTAGGTTGGCTTTTACCTGGGTATCTATTGGGTCAGCTAATTCTAGGTCATCTAAAGGTGTCTCCTCTTCTCCCTCATACTCATCCACTAGGCTCACATCAGCTTCATACACTTCCGCGTTAATGTAAGCCTTGTGAATCTCAGGAATGGTTGGAGAAGGTCGGCTAGCAGGAAGTTGGTTAGGTTCTGGTCTCTGATTATGGGTACTACTCCTAGTAGGTTCAGGTTGTATAAGGGGTAGTGGCTCACTTCTGGGTTCATATTTAGGGATACTAATCCTATGGGGTTCAAGTTGACTAGGGGAAGCATGACTAGGCTGATACTTAGGGGTTATGGGTTCTCTGGGCTCATAGGACAAGGGTGCAGATCTATGGGTCATGGGATTATAGGATCTCGGGTCATAGGATTTTGGGTTAGCTCTATGGTCAGGTTTTAAGGATGGATCATGGTATGGGGTCCTCCTAAGGTTGGGCTTCCTATATGGGTCAGGATATTGGGTTCTCCTAGGGTTGGACTCCCTATATGGGTCAGAATATTGGGTTCTCCTAGGGTTGGGCTCCCTATATGGGTCAGAGTATTGGGTTCTCCTAGGGTTGGGCTCCCTATATGGGTCAGAGTATTGGGTTCTCCTAGGATTGGACTCCCTATATGGGTCAGAGTATTGGGTTCTCCTGGGTTCAGTATCATAATAATGGTCACGGTGAGGGGTTCTTCTAGACTTCTTCCTTAAATTGTTCTTGTTCATATTCATCCACTAAGTCAGACCTAGCTTCATAGACTTCTTCCTTAAATTGGTGGGGACACCTGAGGCACCAGAATAAGACAGAGGCTTTTTCAACCCTCTGTAAATTGATCAATAATTTATGAGTCCATCTGTAATAAGGGCTTAGCTCATCTGAGTCCATTTTAGTTGTTATTTGAGTATTTTAGTTGTTATTTTAGTTCTGTACTAGTCAGCTCATGTTGAGCTAGTTCAGTCCAATGCTAGTCAGCTCATGTTGAGCTAATTTTATTTTTTGAGTCCTGTCCAAGCATACTGAAGACTCAAGACTATATCATACAAGTGAAGACCAAGTCCAACTAGATTGAAGACATGGAAGTATAGCACAAGTCCAACCCAGCTTGAAGATTTGAAGACCCCAGGAGGAAAATTCAGAAAACCCTGATTTCTTGCAGATGCCCTCCAGATGCCCAGATTCCCTTCCAGATGCCAAAGTATATTCATAGATAAGGGCATCCATGATTCCAGAGGTCCATCTGTATCCTAGCTCAAAGAAATCAAGCTCAGGTGCCAAGCCCAAGCTCCTAAGAAGCAAGATACCAGGGAATATTCCTGCTACCTGGCTACCAGGCCACCCCAGCTTCCAGAGGCCCAAACCCATGCACCTGAGCCCCTTTGGGCCGGCCTTTTGCTGCTCCTAGAAGCCCAACACGCCCCCCTAGGCATCCTTGGAGTCTTGACCAAGTCAAGAAAATTTTTAGGGATTTTTCTACCTAATATTTCCTTATTTTCTAGCTAGGGTTTGAGAGGGAAAAGGATTCTTATGTAAAGACTTATGTACCCTTACTTGGAGCCCAAGGTTAAGGGTCTATTTAAGGGACCCTAGCCTCTTGTATGAGGGGAATTTTTGATGAATGAAAACCTTGAGTTCTTCTATTGAGTTGTGTGATACCCTGCTGTGTGCATAAAGGGGTTTGCGAGAGTTCTTCTTCCCAGTGCTGCAATCATCTTCCTGCTACCAACAAGCATCTCAGATCCCTGGACGCCCACTCCAAAGAAGCCTTCCCTTGCTGTTTTTCCTTTGCTTTCTTGTTCCTTTGTGAGTTTTCTAACCCCTGACAGGTCGTTTGCAGGTCCCCGAGTTCCTACGAATCCAACGACTCCAGCCAAGCCTCAATCGGATCACCGAGCAGAAAGCCGGGTATCCGCGGGTCTTTGGCTCGATTTTCCAGGCCGCATCCGTCGAGGAACGAGAGACCCTTTTGCTGCGATCTTCACAGACGTTGTCAGGTACACCCCTCTACCTCCAGTAGTTTTATTGTAGGAGAACTTGCCCTAACCGAGGCTTCTCAGCCCCGGCGATCCTTCTTTTCTACTTTTCTAGGTCCTAATCTGCATGCTGATCTTCTAAAATTCATATAAAATTCCCTATAACTTATTTTAATCTAAAATTCGGGAATTAATCACCCAACCCCACATATAAAACATATAAAAAAAATTGCATGCATATTAGTTCCCCATCATTTGGTATCAGAGCTTAGATTAGGGCTTGTTTTCTGCAATTTTTCAGTCCGTATATACTCTATCATTTTAATTATTTCTCCCTGTTAAAAACTCCAAAAATACTGAAATTTATTTTCCTGGATTTATCATAATTCACAGTAATTTTAAAATTTTTTTCATATTTTATTATGGCCTGTGAATTTTCTGCGAGCCGAAATAGGGCCTGCAAATTTTCGGCTCTATTTTTTTTAGCAAGACAAGTTTGGAAGTTTTAGGGTTTTGTTTAGGAGTTTTTGCATATTTCTTAATTTTAGTATATTTCCAGTATATTAGGCCATGATTTGCAAGTTTTCTTCTATTTAAAAAAATACCAAAAAAAAAAAATATATACATATTTTCCAAAAATACCAAAAAAAAAAAATACCTAAACCCTAATTTGCATCCTCATCTGCCTGCCATCATTGCATAATTTACTTTTAAGGGCACTCTTGCTATATCAGATGGGGGGAGGATTTGATCACCTCTCCTTAGCCCAAAACCACATCCCTTGCATTCAGTCCCAAGCCTTAACCTAAAATTAATTAGACTTAATTTGCCTTAGTGGGCTAGGGACACCAACTGGTCGGGTCCGGGCTAGTGTTAGATCACTGTGTCAAGTTAACCTGTGTGTGCCTTGTGCTTAGTGTCTAGAACGGTGGTTTAGGGATTCAATCCCGAAGGGCTTGTGTGCTGGTCCGCCTACCTGGCCAATCTCTAATTGGTGTCTAGGATTGGCAATCAGGGACCTAACACTCCCCTTACACCTGCCTGGCTGAGTACAGGGTTACTATAGGCTAGTTTGCCACCCTGATTGAGCATCTAGTTTGGACTTTAGGTCTAGTCAGCTATAGTCGGTCTGATCGAGTCTTGCATGAGCACTAGATCAGGAGTTTCATATCACCCACCTCCTTCATAAATGTCTGAACCCATGGAAAATTTACAAGCCCAAATAAAAGCCCTAGCTGATCAAATTGCCCATACAACTATCCAGATGACCCAGTTAACTCAGTCTCGTATTCAAACCAATGATAGAATTGACCATCGTGCCAATAGGTTTGATCAGTTAAAAGTCCGGTAGGGACCCCAAGAAAAACCCATGGGTCACAGTCTGAGCCAGATCCTGACTCCCCTCAACCTAGGAGGACCCCAAACCCTGATCTATACCATGAGGTCGAACCTAGGAGAGCCCCTTATCCTGACCCGTACTACAATCCTCAACCTAGGAGGACCCCAAACCTTGATCCATATCTTGAGGCTGAACCTAGGAGAACCTATCGTCATGACCCAATCCCTAAGGTTAGTCCTAGAAGACTCAATCAGGATTTTATAGACCAGGAAGATAGATCCTATTTACCCTCTCCCTACAAGCCTAGTATACCTACAACCTATAGATCTTATGACTCCAGATCCTATGACTCTAGATCCTATGATCATAGATCCTATGCACCCACACCCTATGAGCCTAGTAGACCCAACACCCAATATTCTGACCTATATAGGGAGTCCAACCCTAGGAGAACCCAGTATTCTGACCCATATAGGGAGTCCAATCCTAGGAGGACCCAATATCCTGACCCATATAGAGAGCCCAACCTTAGGAGGACCCCATACCTTGATCCATCCTTAGAACCTGATCATAGAGCTGACCCAAAATCATATGACCCCAGATCCTATAATCCCATGACCCATAGATCTGCACCCTTGTCCTATGAGCCTAGAGAACCCATAACCCCTAAGTATCAGCCTAGTACTAGTCATGCTTCCCCTAGTCAACTTGAACCCCATAGGATTAGTATCCCTAAATATGAACCCAATAGTGAGCCACTACCTCTTATACAACCTGAACCTACTAGGAGTAGTACCCATAATCAGAGACCAGAACCTAACCAATTTCCTGCTAGCCGACCTTCTCCAACCATTCCTGAGATTCGCAAGGCTTATATTAATATGGAAGTGTATGAAGCTGATGTGAGCCTAGTGGATGAGTATGAGGAAGAAGATGAGACACCTTTAGTAGACCTAGAATTAGCTGACCCAGTAGATGCCCAGGTAGAAACCAACCCAGAGCTAGTTGACCTTGACCATATCCAACCTAAAGCTATAATGGAAGAACAAATAGAGGAAGAGAACCTAGGTACTGCTACTAGAGCCTTACCTGAGAAAACCATAGAGGAGAGCCAAATTATAGAGTCTAGTCCTAAAATACAAGAACCAGAAGAATTTATTAAGGACTTGATCTCTTTGAATCAGTACCCTCAGGATGAGTCTCCTCCTATAGTTCCCATTAAGGACCTCTTTCCTGAGATTAATAACCCATTCTTCCATTATACAAACCCCGTAGATATATCGCAACCCCATAAGGTTAACCTCATTAGTCTAGGATTAGTCCCTGACATGCCTTCTTTGATTCTACTTTATCCAACTAACCGAGAACCTTTTTCTCCACCCTACCAGAGTAATTCTGAACCCACTTCCTATTTTCTACCCTTTCCTGAGTTTTCTCATGTGTCTAGAACTATTAGGTTACATTTTGTTGAGGTTACTAGGTTGCAAGGATCCATAAAGCCCATCCCATTTGCTACCTACTTTTGGCAGACCCTCTGGCACTTATTAGGAGTTACTAGCAAATTTTCTTCTGCATGTCATCCATCAACCACGACTCATGCCCCCATGCCCAAGTGGTAGTTAAGACCTAATAAACCTCTTTAGTCGAGTCTGCTAGGTGTAGGTTTGAGTCCTTTGCATCATCTTGTTAGGAGTCTGCATGTGCCTAGCATGTTCACCACCCGCACTAATGTTAAAACAACTGGCTAATTCCCGAAGATGGATCAAAAAAATTTGATGTAGTGGATTTTATCTTGGTTAGGCTTAGGCCTAAAAGAAGCTTCATGCTCGCAGAGCCGGACCTTTTAAAGTGATAGAGAAGGTTGGATCAAATGCCTAGGTGTTAGACTTGCCTTCGGATTTGGGCATTAGTTCTACCTTCAATATTACAGACATGGTTGAGTATAGGGAACCGGCAGCGCTACCTAGTGAGGCCTTTGGACCTATTCCTTTTCATTGTGAGTGACCCTAACCTGGAGTATCCACAAACAAATTTGGCCTGAGAGAGGAGAACGGATCGAGCGTATCCTGGACGATCAAGCCATCACGACCCAGGGCCATGACTATCAACGCTTCCTGGTCCGATGGCAAGGCCGGCCAGAGTCGGACGATTCATGGATTTCTCGAGAGGACTTGCAATGCCTCAACCCAGACCTTCTCGAGAGATATGTGAGCCAGTCTGACCTTCAATCGACAAGGTCGAGTTCCTCCCACCCCGGGAGAATTGGTGGGGACACCTGAGGCACCAGAATAAGACAGAGGCTTTTTCAACCCTCTGTAAATTGATCAATAATTTATGAGTCCATCTGTAATAAGGGCTTAGCTCATCTGAGTCCATTTTAGTTGTTATTTGAGTATTTTAGTTGTTATTTTAGTTCTGTACTAGTCAGCTCATGTTGAGCTAGTTCAGTCCAATGCTAGTCAGCTCATGTTGAGCTAATTTTATTTTTTGAGTCCTGTCCAAGCATACTGAAGACTCAAGACTATATCATACAAGTGAAGACCAAGTCCAACTAGATTGAAGACATGGAAGTATAGCACAAGTCCAACCCAGCTTGAAGATTTGAAGACCCCAGGAGGAAAATTCAGAAAACCCTGATTTCTTGCAGATGCCCTCCAGATGCCCAGATTCCCTTCCAGATGCCAAAGTATATTCATAGATAAGGGCATCCATGATTCCAGAGGTCCATCTGTATCCTAGCTCAAAGAAATCAAGCTCAGGTGCCAAGCCCAAGCTCCTAAGAAGCAAGATACCAGGGAATATTCCTGCTACCTGGCTACCAGGCCACCCCAGCTTCCAGAGGCCCAAACCCATGCACCTGAGCCCCTTTGGGCCGGCCTTTTGCTGCTCCTAGAAGCCCAACACGCCCCCCTAGGCATCCTTGGAGTCTTGACCAAGTCAAGAAAATTTTTAGGGATTTTTCTACCTAATATTTCCTTATTTTCTAGCTAGGGTTTGAGAGGGAAAAGGATTCTTATGTAAAGACTTATGTACCCTTACTTGGAGCCCAAGGTTAAGGGTCTATTTAAGGGACCCTAGCCTCTTGTATGAGGGGAATTTTTGATGAATGAAAACCTTGAGTTCTTCTATTGAGTTGTGTGATACCCTGCTGTGTGCATAAAGGGGTTTGCGAGAGTTCTTCTTCCCAGTGCTGCAATCATCTTCCTGCTACCAACAAGCATCTCAGATCCCTGGACGCCCACTCCAAAAGAAGCCTTCCCTTGCTGTTTTTCCTTTGCTTTCTTGTTCCTTTGTGAGTTTTCTAACCCCTGACAGGTCGTTTGCAGGTCCCCGAGTTCCTACGAATCCAACGACTCCAGCCAAGCCTCAATCGGATCACCGAGCAGAAAGCCGGGTATCCGCGGGTCTTTGGCTCGATTTTCCAGGCCGCATCCGTCGAGGAACGAGAGACCCTTTTGCTGCGATCTTCACAGACGTTGTCAGGTACACCCCTCTACCTCCAGTAGTTTTATTGTAGGAGAACTTGCCCTAACCGAGGCTTCTCAGCCCCGGCGATCCTTCTTTTCTACTTTTCTAGGTCCTAATCTGCATGCTGATCTTCTAAAATTCATATAAAATTCCCTATAACTTATTTTAATCTAAAATTCGGGAATTAATCACCCAACCCCACATATAAAACATATAAAAAAAATTGCATGCATATTAGTTCCCCAATACCAAATGATGCGGAACTAATATGCATGCAATTTTTTTTGTATGTTTTACATGTTGAGTTAGGTGATTAATTCCCAAATTTCAGGTCAAATTATTTGTAGGGAATTTTGTATGAATTTTTGAAGATCAGCATGCAGATTAGGACCAAGAAAAGTAGCAAAGAAGGACCGCCGGGGCTGAGAAGCCTCGGTTAGGGCAAGTTCTCCTACAATAAAACTACTGGAGGTAGAGGGGTGGACCTGACAACGTCTATGAAGATCGCAGCGAAGGGGTCTCTCGTTCCTCGACGGATGCGGCCTGGAAAACCGAGCCAAAGACCCGCGGATACCCGGCTTTCTGCTCGGTGATCCGATTGAGGCTTGGCTGGAGTCGTTGGATTCGTAGGAACTCAGGGACCTGCAAACGACCTGTCAGGGGTTAGAAAGCTCACAAAGGAACAAGAAAACAAAGTAAAAACAGCAAGGGAAGGCTTCTTTTGGAGTGGGCGTCCAGGGATCTGGAGGGTTTGTTGGCAGCAGGAAGATGATTGCAATCACCGGAAGAAGAACTCTCACAAACCCCTTTATGCACACAGCAGGGTATCACACCACTCAATAGAAGAACTCAAGGTTTTCATTCATCAAAAATTCCCCTCATACAAGAGGCTAGGGTCCCTTAAATAGACCCTTAACCTTGGGCTCCAAGTAAGGGTACATAAGTCTTTACATAAGAATCCTTTTCCCTCTCAAACCCTAGCTAGAAAATAAGGAAATATTAGGTAGAAAAATCCCTAAAAATTTTCTTGACTTGGTCAAGACTCCAAGGACGCCTAGGGGGCGTGTTGGGCTTCTAGGAGCAGCAAAAGGCCGGCCCAAAGGGGCTCGGGTGCATGGGTTTGGGCCTCTGGAAGCTGGGGTGGCCTGGTAGCCAGGTAGCAGGAATATTCCCTGGTATCTTGCTTCTTAGGGGCTTGGGCTTGGCACCTGGGCTTGATTTCTTTGGGCTAGGATGCAGATGGACCTCTGGAATCATGGATGCCATTATCTATGAATATACTTTGGCATCTGGAAGGGAATCTGGGCATCTGGAGGGCATCTGCAAGAAATCAGGGTTTTCTGAATTTTCCTCCTGGGTCTTCAAATCTTCAAGCTGGGTTGGACTTGTGCTATACTTCCATGTCTTCAATCTAGTTGGACTTGGTCTTCACTTGTATGATATAGTCTTGAGTCTTCAGTATGCTTGGATAGGACTCAAAAAAATAAAATTAGCTCAACATGAGCTGACTAGCATTGGACTGAACTAGCTCAACATGAGCTGACTAGTACAGGACTGAAATAACCACTAAAAATACTCAAATAATAACTAAAATGGACTCAGATGAGCTAAGCCCTTATTACAGATGGACTCATAAATTATTGATCAATTTACAGAGGGTTGAAAAAGCCTCTGTCTTATTCTGGTGCCTCAGGTGTCCCCACCAACTCTTCTCTGGACTTTGATGCCGGGGAGCTAGGCTCGCCGATGCCTAGGGGCTTCCCAGGTCTTTTGTGCTGGAGGGTCGTGGGATACGGTCTTTGATTGGCGACGATGCTGTCCAGCCCAGGAGACCTGAGCTCGGAGGGGCACCTTGCGATGGAGGGGGCTAGGCTCAACTCCTGGCCATGGGTCCCGATCTCGAGGGATCCCGGGCTTGCGAGAGCGGACCTGGTGGAGGACAGGGCCCTGCTTCAGCTGTCATCGTGAGGCCGAGCCCGGGGGTGTTGTCAATGACAAGTTGCATGGCTCGGGGGTGCCCCTGGCCGGAGGTCTGAGCTCTGGTCTCGAGCAAGCATCTTGGAGCTGGGCCCGAAGATGATGAGAACATGAGATGGCGCCTTGGAGTTGGGCTCGTAGGCGCAGTGGTCGAGAGAGTTCCCTTGGCTAGAGATCTGAGCTCCAGTGTTGGGAAGTCATCCTGGAGCTGGGCTCGGGGATGTCGATGATTTGAGATGGCATCTCAGAGCTGGGCTCGAAGGCGTCGAGTGCCTAAGGGCTTCCTAGGTCCTTCACCAGGGAGCTAGGCTCGCCGGTGCCGGAGGGTCGTCCAGTCTTTATTACCGGGGAGTTGGGCTCGCCGGTGCCAGAGGTCGTCCGGTCTTTAATGCCAGAGAGCTGAGCTCGCCGGTACCGGAGGTCGTCCGGTCTTTGATGCCTGGGAGCTGGGCTCGCCGGTGCTGGAGGTCATCCGGTCTTTATTGCCGGGGAGCTGGGCTCGCTGGTGCCGGAGGTCATCCGGTCTTTGTTGCCGGAGAGCTGGGCTCGTCGGTGCCAGAGGTCATCCGGTCTTTGTTGCCGGGGAGCTTGGCTTGCCGGTGCCGGAGGTCGTCCGGTCTTTGATGCCAGGGAGCTGGGCTCGCCGGTGCCGGAGGTCGTCCGGTCTTTGATGCCAGGGAGCTGGGCTCGCCGGTGCCAGAGGTCGTCCGGTCTTTGATGCCAGGGAGCTGGGCTCGCCGGTGCCGGAGGTCATCCGGTCTTTGATGCCAAGGAGCTGGGCTCGCCGGTGCCGGAGGTCGTCCGGTCTTTGATGCCGGGGAGCTGGGCTCGCCGGTACAGGAGGTCGTTCGTCTTTGATGCCGGGGACCTGGGCTCGCCGGTGCCGGAGGTCGTCCGGTCTTTGTTGCCGAGAGCTCGCCGTGCTGGAGGTCATCCGGTCTTTGATGCCGGGGAGCTGGGCTCGCCGGTGCTGGAGGTCGTCCGATCTTTGTTGCTGGGGAGCTAGGCTCGCCGGTGCCGGAGGTCGTCCGGTCTTTGTTGCCGGGGAGCTGGGCTCGCCGGTGCCGGAGGTCGTCCGATCTTTGATGCTGGGGAGCTGGGCTCGTCGTGCCGGAGGTCGTCCGGTCTTTGTTGTTCCTGCAACGTAAATAAACTATTGCACAGGAAAAGATCTTCATTTTAAAGGAGGGGAAACTTACACTATTGGCAGTAACTCCTTAGATTACAAGCATTCCATGTCCGGGAGGAATCTAGTTCCATCCAGGTCCTCGAGATAGTGGACTCTCCGTAGGAGAGCCTTGGCAACTTCGTAGGGGCCTTCTCAATTCGGCGGGAATTTACTGCGCTCTCTGGGTTGAGACGCCTAAGGTCGCCAGGTCGGAAGATCTTCAACTTCACTCGGGCGCTATGACGTCGGGCGACCTGTTACCAGTGCGCCGCCACCCAAAGTGAGGCTCTGACCCCCGTTTCTTCGAGGGGGTCCACGTCGAGGAGGGAGCACGCCGAGCTCAACTGGAATCACTATCTCCGTGCCGAAGACTAGGTTGGCAATGGCACTTTGCCCGTTGCCGCTCTGGGCGTTGTGTGGCAGGCTCTCAGGACACTCGGGAGCTTTTCCGTTCCTTGCCCCCGAGGCCTTCTTAGAGGTGCTCCCAGTCCCCCAGTGTATCATCCCCACCGGCTTCTCAATCGGGCAATTATCGACCGCTGGGACTGGTGGAAGGGCGACAAGTGCCTGGGATTCCAACTCGGATCTACCCCCCATGTACCTCCCGAGGTAGCCTCTTTCGATGAGTTCATCAATCTCCCACTTGAGGTCACATCATTCCTCGGTATCGTGACCGTGGGCGTGAAGGAAGCGACTGTACTTTGACTTGTCACGGGTGGCAGACGGCTTCAATGGCGGTGGGCGCCTCAAGTAGGTCTCACCCTCGACCTCCATGAGGATCTTCGTCCTCGGGGCAAGAAGGGAAGTGAGATTTCTTTCAGGGACAGGAATGCTCCTTGGCCCCAGCCCAGGGCGGAAGCTTTGAGCCAACGGCGCTGGCTTCCACTGGTGTGGACACCAGAAACCGAAAGAAACTTCACTCCAACAAGGTTAGCCTTATCTCAATTTGGATCGAAGATAATTAGGTTACCTTGTATTCTTTAGTTCAAAAATATTTTATTTTCAAGAGCCATTTCCTTTTCAAGAGTCCTGTAAATGTTTTATTTTCAAGAGCCATTTCCTTTTCAAGAGTCTTGTAATTAATCAAGAGTATTTATTGAGTCCTGTAATTACTTTTAAAAAAAAAAAATTTCATTTCCTGTAAGTCCGTTTCAAGTTTTAAAGTTTAGGTCAGTCAAGTCAGTTCAGTTGAGTTAAGTCTATTTCAGTTAATCAAGTCTTAAAGCAATGAAAGCCAGCAACAAGACTCAAATTCTGGACCCCAGAATTTGACCACATGAAGAAGAGAAGACGCATCAACCAAGCAAGAGAAAAGGACCATCAACTAGGACCACTTGGCACCACATGTCATTCCTTATCCAAGTAGAAGACAATCTCATCATGCCACGTCATCAGGCGCCACCTCATTAGCCACCTCATCACTCTTTGGCGCCAACAAGGAAGATTCAAATTCAAGGAGGTTGGCCACACCCCTCCAAATCCTCCACCAAATCCTCCAACCCCCCCATCCCTCCAAACTCTCCACCAAATCCTCCAACCCCCCTTGTAATCCTCCTCAATTTGGGGAGTTTTTAAATTTCAAAAGCTAGCTTTGTGAGGCTATTAAAGGCCTTGGATGCCCATTGTAAAGGAGATTGATTTTGATGAGATGAATGAAAAAATGAAGTTGAAGTTGAAGTTGTAGTCTTATATTATTTCTTTGAGTGATTGTTCCTAAGCCCCCTTCCCCCCCACTCGAATCTACTTTCTTCTCCAAGCCATCCAACGCCAAGTTCAAGAAGGATACATTGGAGCCGGCCAAACCATCTCAGACTTCCTTCCTTGCTCATAAATTATTCCATCCCTTCCATATGCCTGCTTTCTTCTTCCTTAACTTTTGATCTTCATTGCAGGGTCCTTCGAAGTCTTTGAGTTGTGAACAAGGTTCCCCTTGACAATGAACCAACAAGCTGAAGCCCAAGCCCAGCGTTCTGATCTCTGTTATCCGAGTTCTCCAGTCCAGAGCATCGGTAGTTTCAAGGTTTGAAATCATTAGAAGGTTGGAAAGCTCAACAAGGCAAGTCCTCAATCATTAGCCCCTATTGTCTAGATCTTCTTCCTTCTTAGTTTTAGGATTGTGTCTAATCATGTAATAGTCCCTTTTCATGTAATCCTTAAGACTTATTATGATGAGTACAATGCTAGTGTAATTTGGTTTCATTGCTTTACAAACACGAATTAAATCACTAATCATATGCTTGCCGCATCATCCACGCCCCAGGCGCTTCAGCGGGCATGGGCCTCTTTGGCGACTTCCCGTCAAGCTCCTGCCGGGTACGATCTGCCTCCTCGGCGTGGATGTACTTCTGGGCATGGATGACGAGCTCGGAGTAAGACTTCGGAGGCTTTTTATCGAGCGAGTACATCAAGCGGGAGGTCTTGAGCCCTTGCTTCAGGGCCAGCATGGCGACCAGCTCCTCCAAACAGTAGATCTCCAGGGCGACAGCCTTGAAACGAGCCACGTAATCCTGCAGCGGCTCCTGATCCTGTTGCCTGATGGAAAAGAGGCTGTTCGCCTCGCGTGGCATCCTCCGACAAAAGTCGAAGTAAGCCATTAACTTCTGCCCCAACTGGGCGAAGGAGTTAATACTCTCCATCTCAAGGCGGGAGAACCATACTCTAGCCGCCTTCCAGAGAGTGGCGGGGAAGGCGATGCACAGCAAAGCATCAGTGGCCCCCTGGACCCTCATGAGGGTCCGATAGCTTTCCAGGTGGTCCAGGGGGTCTGTGGTCCCGTCGTAAGGATCCACCTGCGGCATCCAGAACCGGTGCGGGATCGGCTCCGCTTGGATTTCTTGGGAGAATGGGGGACGGGCATCGTAGCCCGCTGGCTCACTAGCAGAGCCCGGCATGCTGGCGAACCGGCGATCGAACTTCGCCAGCTTGCATTCATGCTTTGCCAGGCGCCTACTCGTCGCGCGCCTGGAGGCTTCATCAGGGAATCCCTCCATCGAAGGAGACAGAGAAGGTGACATGGATGCGTGGCACCCATGGCGGGGGGTCTTACTTTTCCTATCTCGACGGGCTCTGGGTGCCTCCCACCTGAGGTTTAGTGAGCGGCTCTCTCCGTCAGCAGAGCTGGCTCGTTGTCTTTTCGTCGGAGCTTGATGGCTGCCTCAGTTATCAGTGGTGGCCCACGGCTGCGATAGCCTTCCTTGGAAGGAGCGCAGGCTGTAACGGGGAGTTGCGGCATGGGTCGCCAAGGTCCCTGGCTGCTGGTAGATAGCCACAGACCGGTGCTGGTACTGGAGCTGGCGCACTGCCGTGGCAAGAACTCGCATCTGCTAGGCAAGTGCGGCCAGCTGGGCCTCTGGTGGGGGTGGCTGGATCGGAGTAGGTGGCTCCACTTCTATCTCCGATCCGTGCGGGTTCCCATGAGAAGGGGATGCCTCTGCACGGCTAGGAGAAGCTCCCACGGCCCGGGTGGTTCGGCTGAGCGGGGCTTGAACTGGATCGAGTGTTGTTCTGCGCCCCATTCCTGGTGTGCCAATCTGTTGCTGCCTGGATCGTCGTGACCCATAGCTGCTCTCGGTGTCGGGTGTTGCACGTCCGCCCGCTTGGGAATGCCTCCGGCATCGTGGGACCTACAAGAAAGCAACATCAGTGACCCAGACCGGGGATTCCAGCGGGGGCACTCCGACAATTAAGTCAGTGACGATCTAGGAAAATAGATCCTCCTGGTCGAGCCCCTCTGGATGAGCTCCATGCTAGGAGGAGTGAATATAGTGTGAGTGGAAGATGAGGACGAGCTGGGAATGGTGTTGGCCAAGGTGGTCTTGCCCTCCTCTCTGGCCTTCTTCCCTTGTGTCGCTCTGGTTCCTCCTTTGAATTGAAAAGTATGCTATGGGGATCCCCCCTCGGGGTTAGATGCCGATACCTTTTTTTGCTTATTTTTTTACGGAAGTTTCTATCATGGTTTGCTTCGGGATCTCCCCCTGCTGTCGTGTACAGTGAGGTACCGTGACGTGGACGGGATGTCTCTCCTGTTGTGATAGTCGGGGAAGCCTCTATAGATTTCTGACATTCCTTCTGCTTATCCCTCTCCTGGAAGTCTGCCAGGGTCTCAATCGGCGGGCCGTCGATCTTGGGATCCGTGCTCTCTGATAGGATCTTTTCTCTGGTTGTACGGCAGATCGACGGAGGGTATGGCACCTTGATTGCGGCATGGTTGGTGTCGTACAGCCCTCGGGAGTATTGCCACTATCCTCGGAGGAGAGGTATGGCTCCCTTAGCGACCAGCGTATTGGCTTGAACAGAGGGCCGAGCTGGAGAGGCAGGGCCTGTCTGCGGCAGACTCACCGGGGTGCTGCTCGGCAGGACGGAGGCGGACCGAGCTTGGTCGCGGAGGGGCGCCTCGTGGCGGAGGAGGCTGAGCTCGACTCCTGACCACGGGGCCCGACCTCAGACGAGCTTAGTGCCGAGGTGCCACCCAGCCCAGGGGACCTAAGCTCGGAGGGACGCCTCGTGGCGGAGGAGGCTGAGCTCGACTCCTGACCACGGGGCCCGATTTCGAGGGGTCTGCCTTAGGTGGGAACTCGGACTCGGCTCTGGCCTAGGTGTTCCGGGCTTGCGGGAACGGACCTGGTGGAGGACGGAGCTTGCCTTTGACGGGCAGAGGTGTTGCCTCAAGGAAGCTCAGCTCGACAAAGGCGCTCATGTTGAAAGCTTGTCGTGGCGTCTGATGGGGACTCCACGTCCGCTGCCTCATCCCACGTCAGTGTTCTGGCCACATCACTTCCTTATCATCCATTATATACCTTAAACAACCACTATCCAAGTTTCATCTTTTTTTAGATCCTTAGGATGTAAAGCATTCCTGTAAAATAAATCAAGTAAGATTTTCTGGTATCCTAGCTTTCTTGGATCCTTTAGAGTTAGTCATCATGGTTCCTTTGGGAACCCAATTTTTCTTCAACTTACTTCTATTTTTATTTCTTAAACTACATTTATATGCTTTACGCCTGATTCCTTTATAATAGAAACAAATATCATTTGACTTGTCTAAAGATTTAAGCACTGAAAATTTGATTACAGAAAATCTAGTTATTGAAATTTTGTTATTGAAATTTAAATTGTACCCAATTCCAGCTTTATCATTTGATTCTTTTTAGTTTTGAGGATTAACTTAAGTTTATTTGAACTCAATGCTAGCTTATCCATCAAATGTTTAAACTTTTGAACTTTTTTTTCCAGATTTTCATTTTAATGCTTTGAAGCTTTAAGTTCATCAAACACTTCATTCTTTTCTTTTTCAAGATGTTGTTTCTTTCAACTACACCATTTAGCTCTTTTTGCAATATTTCATTTTTCCTTAAAGTATCATCTTTCTCCTTTTGTAAAATATCATTTAAGTGTTTGAGAGTTTTAATTTCCAAACTAGCTTTTTAAAATTCTGCAAATATGTCATAGAAGGCTGTATGCAATTCATCAAAAATGAATTTAATGTTAGGTTTGTTAAGAGGAAGAAAAAGATTGTTGTTCTTTGATATTAGGGTCCTAAAAATTTTTAAATAGAATACAAGATTGTCATGTATGGTAATATGTGACTCCTAATAGGACTGCAATAGTACTCCTAATTTGACATAGTATGATGTTCTAAGAAAAATATAAGATATCTTACTTTTTAGCACTCCCCCTTAAGCTAGAGTGTATATATTAACTAAGCCTAGCTTGGATCATATAGTAGAAAAAAGAGTGCTAACTCTCTTTCAAGCTAGAGTGTATACATCACTAAGCCTAGCTTCGAACATATAGTAGAAAACAAAGTGAAGTTGAAGCTTTAATGAAGAAGTCTTCAAGCTAATCTACTAAACTGGTGTAAGGTGTCTAAATCATACAAAAAAGAACGAACTATCGGTAGAGTCTCCAGAGGCTGCTCAGGATCCAAGGAAGGCATACCTTATAAGGATGAAAAAGAAAAGGTCCAGACAAGGGTTCGACTTACTTCTCGGAAAGAGAGAAGAATGAGAAGACTCAAAGAAAGTAATATCAGCCAAAATAAAGTATTGTCGAGTTGATCATAACACTTATATCTCTAATATGTCCGGGAGAGTAAATGAAGAAAACCAGATAAGAACTATATGATCATCTTCCTGAACTGAGTAAGTAAAAAGATCAGGTGAGAGCTATATATCATCTTCTTACCTGTTTATAAAATTGGTCACTGTCTTATGATCAGAAAAAAGATGATAAGAGGAGTGTCTGTACAAAGAAATGAAAGGCCTAAACTAAATAATATAGTAAGTACCAGTCAACTTGATTAGAATACTCAAAGGAGTGGACTTCTGCACTTCTAAAGATGATACCATAGAAAACCGAGGATAATAATGATAGCAACATAAGAAAGAGAGTTTGGATCATTACATAGAAGAAGTGAAGATTAAAAAAAAATTATCACCAGTTAACTTAAAGGCATGGACAAGAAGTTATGAGAATTTATAGCCCCAAAAAGATATGCTCGCCAGGCTTGTGGAATAAAAAAGCTCTTGGTGGTTGAGTAAAGAGACTTGTAGAAGATGAATAATGACAAAAAAATGCTAGCTAGTGTGGCCATGAAGCTTGTACCGGTCACGGAAGGACTTGAGACAATGCTTAAGGTTATACTCGGGTGCTCAGGCAAAGATTGACTTTATGATGGCAATTATCATTTTTTTTTACCAACCTCGAAAGTTTCTTTTTTAATCAAGCACTATAAATCTTTTAAGGTTCACAGAGTACCACATCAAACATCACCGAACTTTCAAACCACATAGCCATCTAATTTCACCTTCTTCTCCCATGTCCCCGCTAGTTCGTGCCCAGCAAAGATAGTAATTGCAACAGAGAACTCCAAACCGCTAAAACACCCGAGAACTTTCTTGATCAAGTTCTGGTACACCAATGAGCCAAGGTTGAATCTCATGGGTTCATAACTAGTATAGCTGAAACCTTCCTCAGCGGTAACATGGATTGTGGAGAGAGCAGGACCATGGATCCCATTCATTGAGTACCCACAGGGATCAAATTTAAAGTCGCATATCTTTATTTCAAGAATGATATCAGAAATTTTAGCGAGCTTTGATATCTCCTTAGCAAGTGAAGGATGTCCATCCACTGAAGTAAGATCAATGACTGCTCAGTGTTAAGTCCAGTCATGCACATTTCAAAAGTAACCACGGCAGCTCAGGCTTCTGGGTGGCACAATAAATATGCCACTTGACTTAATGGTTGGGCACTACTGGATCACCTATCACATAAGCATTACCACCTGAACTGAGGCCACCAAAGAACTGATCAAGGACTGCAACCTCCTTCAAAAAGCTACGTGGGGAGATGGCCGAGCACCAGGAAACATGAAGGTCCCGCGGGAGTACTTTGGAAACAGAAAGGAGAGTGAAAGCTCCTCAGCCAGCTCAAGGATTCCAGGAATGGATAGGAAGAGCTTCGTTGTCATGCAGGTCTTCAGGATTATCTTATATGGATATACAAAAAGGCTTTGATTCAGAGAGGACATAAGAATCTGTTGAAAAATGCCAGTTCAAGCCCAGATCAGCTACCAGTTCGACCGGCCAAAGACATTTCTCTCGAACCATGCACTTTAAACCAAAGTATCCGGAGGAAGCCGAACAACTGACGGACAAGCTGAAGCTGAAGCTCTCGACTTTATATGAAGAGTCAACCTGTGGCTCCTGTTGAAGACAGGACCCTCAATATGAAAAGAAGACATGATCTTCACTATCAGCCGAAGACACGGTCTTCGGCCTACGATGAAGATAAAGTCTTCGACCTGTGCCGAAAACATGAACTCCAATATGTCTCAAAGGAGTCCGAACACGAAGGCACTCCTTCAATTTGACTATAAATATTTTCCAAAAAAAAGCCTAAAGACAGATCTCTGATCTGTCTCAGATCCTCACAAACATGGCAAACAACAGTTATCATTGACTACCTAACTACCTCCAGAGCATGACCATGACACATGATCATTAACTCCAGTTGCAACATCTCCAGCCTAGCCGGAACCATTTAGTAACCGTTCACGATTGCGAATAGAGGGGAAGGAATTAACTCCCCATCATAACCGCAGGAGGGAGAACGAAACCGCAGGCCGGACAACCCAATATAAATATTGATAAGAGGGGACACTCGAGGTAAGGCACAAGATACTCCTGAAGATTTCAAAGTCTTTTCCTCTCCATTTATCCTCCTTAATCTTCCCCATTATGTGGCCGAAGCCCGTCTCTGACTTAAGCATCGGAGTGTCCTTCGCCAGAGCAACTCCGACCAGGGATTTGTTTTGCAGGTGAACTAGGAAGCAGACCTGTGATCCAGTAGCTCCGCCCGATCGAAAAAGGGACTCTATGCCAACAGATTGGTGCGCCAGGTAGGGGGAGATGCGACATTGAAACATTCGCTGCTAAGCTCCCCTCCTTAAAAAAGGGGAAGTATAAGAAGTTCTCGATGGCAAGAGGAAAGACTCAGATCACCTCAACAAGTCAAAGTCGTGCTCCTTCCCAAAGGGGTGGACCCCCAGTAGAGAACGAAAATCCACCACCCACGCTTGTCATGGGACAACAACAGTTTGAAAATCTCTTAAACTAGGTCAACACTCTCACGGCCATGGTTCAAGACTTCCAGAACAAAGATTTTCAGGTGGGGCACCCGCCAGCCACCTCCAGACACAGCTCTCGATCCCGAAAGAAGAGAGCCCCTCGAGAAGGGTCCACCCATCTTTCCCTCCGTCCTCGACCCTCCCCTGAGGGCCGAAGTTTAAAAATACCCAAGCTCACTGATTCCTTGCAAAGAGGAAAAAGGCCTAGGCAAACTCCATCTCCATCTTCTGAAGACTCTACTTCAATGGAGAATTCACCGAAGCAAGTTCTCCATGATTATGATGGGAAGCTTAAAGCCATTAAATCGGAGATTGCAAAAATCCGGAAGCGAAGAGATCATAACGACCTAGCGGCGTGTGAATTGCGCCCTCCTTACACTGATCGCATCATGGCTGAAGTTGTTCCTGGGCACTTTAGGGTTCCCCAGATGGAGCCCTACGATGGCACCTCTGATCCTGTTGATCACCTGGGCAGTTTCAAAGCCCACATGATGATCCAAGGAGCTTCGGACATGATGTACTGCCTCACGTTCCCAGCCACCTTAAAAAAAGCTGCTCAAATGTGGTACTCGAGCATACATCCAAGTACCATCAACTCTTTTTTCGAACTAGAAAAATTGTTTATCTTGCATTTCAGGACCTGTCGCAAAACCCCCCGCAATACGGATACACTGTTCCTCCTTCACCAGAATGAAGGAGAAAGTCTGTGAGATTACATCTCCAGATTTAATGTGGCCACGCTCGAGATCCCTGATCTCAATGAGCACATGGCCATGTCTGCCTTAAAAAAGGGGCTTCGTACGTCCAGGTCACCTTTTCCCTAAATAAGAAGTTTCCTAAAAACTATGCTGAGCTCCTGTCGAGAGCATAGAAGTATGCTGACACCGAAGAGCAAGCGGTGAATTGGCATTTGGCTGAAGGGAAGCCCCTTTCGAAGAAGAATAACAACAGGGGACAAGGCCCCATATCTCCAACAACAACAACAAATATACCGATCGATGACAAAGTCCCCAGCCTAGAGCATCGGGTGGAAGATTCGACTCCTATACCCCCCTCAATGATGCGGGACTAATATGCATGGAATTCTTTTTGTATCTTTTATATGTGGGGTTAGGTGATTAATTCCCAAATTTCAGATCAAAATTAGTTGTAGGGAATTTTGTATGAATTTTTGAAGCCAAGCATGCAGATTAGAACCTAGAAAAGTACTAAAGAAGGATCGCCGGGGCTGAGAAGCCTCAGTTAGGGCAAGTTCTCCTACAATATAAAGACTGGAGGTAGAGGGGGTGTACATGACAACGTCTGAAGCACCCGGTGAAGATCGCAGTGAAGGGATCTCTCGTTTCTCGATGGATGCGGCCTGGAAAACCGAGCCAAAGACCCGCGGATACCTGGCTTTCTGCTCGGTGGTCCGATTGAGGCTTGGCTGGAGTCGTTGGATTCGTAAGAACTCGGGGACCTGCAAATGACCTGTCAGTGGTTAGAAAACTCAGAGGAAATCAAGAAAATAAAGGAAAACAGCAAAGGGAAGAAAGTTTTGGAGGGGGCTGGAAGGATGGTTGGCGGCAGGAAGATGGTTGCAAACACCGGGAAGAAGAACTCTCAAACCCCTTTATGCACACAGCAGGGTAATCACACAAAATAATAAAAGAACTCAAGGTTTATTTCATATATCAAAATCTTCCTTCATACAAGAGGCTAGGGTCCCTTAAATAGACCCTTAACCTTGGGCTCCAAATAAGGGCACATTAGTCTTTACATAAGAATCATTTTCCCTCTTAAACCCTAGCTAGAAAATAAGGAAACATTAGGTAGAAAAATCCCTAAAAATTGTCTTGACTTGGCCAACACTCCAAGGATGCCTAGGGGGCGTGATGGGCTTCTAAGAGCAGCAAGGGGCCGGCCCAAAGGGGCTCGGGTGCATGGGTTTGGGCCTCTGGAAGCTGGGGTGGCCTGGTAGCCAGGTAGCAGGAATATTCCATGGTATCTTGCTTCTTAGGGGCTTGGGCTTGGCGCTTGGGCTTGATTTCTTTGGGATAGGATGCAGATGGACCTCTGGAATCATGGATGCCCTTATCTATGAATATACTTTGGCATCTAGAAGGGAATCTGGGCATCTGGAGGGCATCTGCAAGAAATCAGGGTTTTCTGAATATTCCTCCTGGGGTCTTCAAATCTTCAAGCTGGGTTGGACTTGGGCTATACTTCCATGTCTTCAATCTAGTTGAACTTGGTCTTCACTTGTATGATATAGTCTTGAGTCTTCAGTATGCTTGGACATGATTCAAAAAAACAAAATTAGCTCAACATGAGCTGACTAGCATTGGACTGAACTAGCTCAACATGAGCTGACTAGTACAGAACTGAAATAATAACTCAAAAGACTCAAATAACAACTAAAATGGACTCAGATGGGCTAAGCCCTTATTACAGATGGACTCATAAATTATTGATCAATTTATAGAGGGTTGAAAAGCCTTTATCTTATTCTGGTGCCTTTGGTGTCCCCACCACTCAACCTCCCTCGAGAAAAGATCCTCTTAGAGATAGAGAAAGAAAATTATCTCCAACAGCCACATCCCATAAAGGCATCCTCTTCTGCAAGGAACAGGAACAAATATTATCGATTCCACCAGAACCACGACCACAATACCGAAGAATGCATCCAGCTAAGAGATACTATAGAGGATCTCATCAAGAAAGGATATTTGGGATGGTACATTGGTCACCAAGGACCACGGTCAGAAGCTACAGTTCCCCAGAGGGCCCCTGAAGAGGCTGAACTACCGAATCAGAGGCCCACCAATGGAGATGTGGGGATGATACATCGACCTACCAACTAGAGAAGAGCCGAAGACAATGCACCGAAATGGCTCAAAAACAATAATGCTATTCTCTTCTCTGACGATGACCTTGCGGGGGTTTGACTCCCGCACGATGATCCTATTGTAATTATGGCCATCGTGGCCAATTACGATATAAAATGAATATTAGTTGATAATGGAAGCTCGACCGATGTCTTGATCTACGATGTATTCTCTCGAATATGTTTGCCTAAAAATAAATTACAAAGATCTCCTATACCTCTTACCGGCTTCATAGGTAACCAGGTTGATATCGAGGAAGAAATAATACTACCTATAACCCATGGCACCGAACCCCGACAGAAGACACTGCCTATCAATTTCATGGTGGTCCGAACCCCTTCAGCCTATAACATGATTCTGGGACGGCCCGTCCTGAACAAATTTCGGGCCATAGTGACAACTCACTACCTCCTGGTACATTTTCCCACCAGGAATGGCATCGAAGAGGCCAAAGAAGATCAGAAAATGGTGCGACAGTGCCTGATGATTCAAGACAAGCACTCCAGTGATCCTACAACTTGGGATCAATTAGGTCCGAGGGATCCGGTCGCAGACTCTGGTGAACCCATGGAGAGAACCATTTCAGTACCATTGACTGAAGATGACCCCACCAAGGTCGTGCAGATCGGAAGCATGCTTGACGAGAAGACCAAAGTGGAGCTGATCTGTTTTCTCAAAAGTAATGCTGATATTTTAGCTTGGTCGGCTTTAGACATGCCCGGAATTCTAGCCGAAGTAATTACTCATCGGCTAGAAGTTGCTCCTGAATATAAGCTGGTCCGGTAGAAGAAAAGAAGTTTCGCCACTGAAAGGCAGAAGACAATAGATGAAGAAGTAAAAAAGCTCCTCAAGGCAGGGTTCATTCGAGAAGCTCATTATCCTGAGTGGTTGGCCAATGTGATAGTGGTGAAGAAAGCTAACGGCAAGTGAAGGATCTGCATTGATTACATAGACCTCAATAAGGCTTGCCCAAAAGATAGCTTTTCTCTCCCAAAGATCGACCAACTGGTCGACGCCACTACTGGGCACCAGCTTCTAAGCTTCATGGAAGCTTTCTTTGGATACAATCAGATCCGAATGGATCTTCAAGATGAAGAGAAGACGGCCTTCATCACAGACAAAAATCTATACTGCTACAAAATGATACCGTTTGGACTCAAAAATGCTGGAGCGACATTCCAAAGATTGATCAACAAGGTGTTCAAAGAGCAATTAGGGAGAAACATGGAGGCCTATGTTGACGACATGATTGTCAAAAGCCTCCTTAGAAAAGATCACATCAAGGACCTGGAAGAATCGTTTGGTGCCCTGCGACACCACCGCATGAAGCTAAATCCAATGAAGTACGCCTTTGAGGTAACTTCGGACAAGTTCTTGGGGTTTATCGTTACCAAACGAGGGATTGAAGCAAACCCTGAAAAAATCCAGGCCCTTAGAGATATGAGGCATCCATCTTGCAAGAAGGAAGTACAATAGCTGAGAGGAAGGATTGCTTCCTTAAGCAGATTCATCTCTCGATCGGCCGAGACTCCCATTCTTCAAAGTACTTTGGCAATCTCGAGGCTTTGAATGGACCGAAGACTGCCATACTGCTTTTGAAGAACTGAAGAAGTACTTGGAGACCCCACCTCTACTCTCTAAATCTCAAGATGGGGAAGTACTTTACTTACACCTTTCTGCTTCAGACGAAGCAATCAGTTCAGTCCTCATCCGAAGAGAAGGAGACGGCTCCCACAAGTTGATCTACTACATCAGTAAAGTCCTGCACGATGCTGAAACAAGATATTCGAAAATACTGAAGCTGATCTATTCTTTAATAATTGCGATAAAGCGACTGCGGCCTTACTTCCATGCCCATGCCATCGTGGTACTGACTGATCAGCCTCTTAAAGCCATTCTCTAATTCCCTAATACTTCAGGAAGAATAGCCAAATGGACTATGAAGCTAAGAGAGTTCGATATTAGTTTCCAGCCTCGATCGGCTATGAAGGCCTAGGTGCTCTCAGATTTCTTGGCTGAATGCACCTGAAAGTCCGAAGATGAAGCGCATCCAGCCGAAGAGAAAATTTCGAAGGACATGGAATATGTTTGGGTGCTCCACGTAGACGGGGCCTCCAACTCTGCTGGGTATGGAGCTGGTCTCATACTAGCTGAACCAGATAGGCATTCATGGAGTACGCACTCTGATTTTCCTTCCACGCTTCGAACAACCAGGCCGAATACGAAGCCTTACTTGCAGGACTTCGAATCGCCAAGAGCTTAGGAGTTCAGAGACTCTAGGCCATTTCAGATTCCCAGTTGGTGGTGAACCAAGTCAAAGGGGAATATGAAGCTAGAGATCCCACCATGGTACAGTACCTGGAAAAGGTCCAAGCCCTATCTTCTTAACTAGGTTCTTCGAAATCATTCATGTTCCTCGATCAGAGAACTCCCGAGTGGATTAATTGTCCAGACTTGCTACCACCATCCCAGAATTCCTTGGTCACACCTTCATCGAACACTTCGAAACCCCAAGTATAGTTGAAGAAGTTTTGGAGGTGCACCAAATCGAGACCAAACCAAATTGGATGGATCCCATCCTCAAGTTCTTAAATGAGGGTGTATTGCTAGAAGACAAAGCAGAAGCCAAAAAGATCCGCTGGATGGCTTCCCAATATGTCATCTTAGATGGAACCATCTACAAAAGATCATTATCTCAACCTCTACTAAAATGCTTCGGACCATCAGAAGCTGACTATGCGTTGAAGGAGGTCCATAAAAGAATATATGGTGATCACTTGGGGGACAGATCTCTGGCATACAAAATAATATGCCAGGGATACTATTGGCCCTCCATTCAAAAGATTCAGCCGACTTTGTACGAAAATATGATTAATGCCAGAGGTATGCCAACATCCAGAGGCAACCAGTGAGTCATTTGACCCAGCTGACAGCACCCTGGCCTTTCGCCCAATGGGGCATGGATATCCTTGGCCGTTCCTACCAACGTCTGGGCAGAGGAAGTTCCTTCTTGTGGCAATCGACTACTTTACTAAATGGGTCAAAGCCAAACCCCTATCTCACATCACAAAGGGCAAAGTTAAAAGTTTTGTCAGGAATTCCATCATATTTCGGTTCGGGATTCCGTATATAATTATCACCGACAACGGGAGGCAGTTCGATAATCTGAAGTTTAAAGACTTCTGTGCTCAGTACTATATGCAACATAGGCTGACTTCCGTCATCTATCCACAGTCTAATAGAGAAGCCGAAGTGACTAATTGGACCAATCTCCATGGCCTGAAGACAAGGTTGAACGCTATCAAAGGACTTTGGGCAGAAGAGCTGACCTCCATCCTCTGGGCATACCGAACGACCCCGAGAACAGCTACCGGCGAATCTTCATTCAACTTGGCATATGGTATTGAAGATGTCCTCCCAATCAAAGTCTCCCTCCAATCTCTGAGAATCGACAAGTATGAAGTGCCTAAAAACTCCGATCACAGAAGAGTTGATCTGGATCTATTACTGAGTACCAGGTTCCAGGCCCAAATGAAAATGATGACATATCAACAAAAAGTCACCAAATATTACAACTCCAGAGTAAAGGAGCAGATTTTTCGCACGGGGGACATGGTGCTGTGAAGAACTGAAGTATCTAGGCCAACGGAGCAAGGCAAGCTTTCTCCCAACTGGGAAGGACCATACCAAGTTGAAGAAGTCATATGCCCAAGAACGTATCGACTCAAGACCTTGGATGCTAAAGTTCTGTCCCGACCGTGGAATGTACAAAATCTTCGCAAGTACTATCGATAAACAAATCCTAGTGTCTTTCATGAAAATCTGCTCAACTCTAAACAACCCATTATACTATCAGAATGACAACGATTTCAATGGTCTGATCGAAAGAATCGGTCAAAAGCGCAAAGGAGAGTCTGATCCACTCACCTTATCGGTATGCCCGACGAGCACGATGGACTGCCCAACCATGCTATCAAAATGACCAAAGGCACAGGGATGGTTCATGTAACCTACCATATGGAAAATCTGAAAATGTGCTTGGGAGGGCCTAATCAGCCTACCTTACACCAAAGAAGGCAGAGGGATGGTTCGTATAACCTACCCTACAGTAAAAGACGCGCCAAGGCGGGCCTGAACAGCCTACCTTAACCATGACAGGGATGCATAGAGACGACTTAAACACCCTATCCTACGGAAAATCCGAAAATGTGCTAAAGTGAATCTACATCCTCACCCTATCAGCAGCGAACACTTGGTGAGATGGTTCAACCAATCCCATCCCCTCTGCAGATCCCTAATGGCTCTGTAAAATCTATGCTTTCGTCATATCACAAGGTCTACATTTCGTAGTGTCATAAGATACACCATTCACAGAAAAAGAAAGAAGTGAGAAGAAAATTGATTTCTTCATTTCATTCTTATAATCTTACAAAAAAAAAGAAGAAGAAGAAAACAAAACACAGTGCAGACCATAGGAAAGCAGATCTAGAGACCACTTGCCGGCCCTTTCCCATGCCGGCGGGGGGTGTCGAAGTCCTGGAAGGAGGATGGAGAGGCCCCGGAGTTCCCTTCTGATTCAGACTCCGACTCTTCTTCGACGTCGGAGTCAAATTCATGACCAGGGAATGGGACGGAAGGCCTAATATTTTCCAAGCCCTTCATATTGAAGAACTTGAAAGCCTTGTCCCGGTGCTCCCGGAACCCCCAGTGGTATAAATCCAAGACCACCTCGGCGACTTCATCCTTATAGGCAGAAGATGCCAAGAAATTCGAGATGGCCTCCGCCACCTTCTTCCTAGCCTCCTCCGCCTCTGCAATGGCTACCTCGACTTGAACCCTGGCCTCCTCCAGTCGGGCCTCCAAGACCTGAACTTCCTCTCCAGGCATGCAATGACCCCCTGCTGGTCATCATCGTCGCCCCTCCAGGGAGCCTTTGAACTAGGCTCACCCTCTGTTTGAGTGCTAGAGATCCTCTCATAGCCGCCTTCCTGAGATCGGAAACGCTAAACTTCATCTTATTGGTGTGTTGAAAGAAGGAGGGCAGTTCTCAAAATGGGAAGTCTAAAATTCTGATGACCCACAACAAGGAAAGACGGGATCCTATTTAAAAGGATCCTACACCCACGAACGGCCGCGAGAAAATGTGCTTCATATCTTTCCCCAGACACGCCAAAGGGTGCCATGTGTTGAAACGATGCCTCGGAACCCAGGTGGCTGCCTGGGGATGGAGATCGTCAGTGATGGGAGCCCAGAATGATCTCTCTTGAATGGTTACAACATTAATGGCCTTCTCTCAGAAAGGGAAGATATGGTGGCACCTAGGACGCGCAGGGATGCAACCGTTCAAATATCAATGCACTCGACACGGGCAACGAAAATTATGCTCAACTTTTCTCAATTAATGGCCAATGGAAAAATGACACATGTCTGCCACGTCCATTCCAAGACAGAGGGAATAATTACGATGGGTAACTGACATCAACCTAACCTAATTAAGGTCAATCATCGGCAGCGGCATTCCGATCTTACTTTGGAATTCGTCTTCAACATCAACCTCAAATTGAATAGTCTTCGGCTTACCCATCAACCAGAAAGAATCAACTCAAAAGAGACTAGTTTGAAAGAAATTAGTCATTTATTTTGAGGATGAAAAACCTCATCAAAAAGGAGGACTTTACATATAGCTAAAAAAGAAAAAATGCAACATATTTACTTCTTGTCAGCCTCCTCGACAGTCGAAATGAGAGTAGGGGTCGACATCATTTCAGGCTGAACCTTGGAGGCCATAGATCTATCCTCCAGAACGGTGAGCAAGGAGAAGTCTAGGCCAGGGTAAAGTTCCTTAATTTTATCCAAACAATTGGCATAACCTGAAGAGTATCCTTCCGACGCAACTTTATTTGCTTTATCTTTGAAGGCTTGAGAGGTTTTATAATTTTCAACAGCCATAGAAGACCTCTCTTCGGCTTGCGCAGCCCTCTGGTTGGCCGCCGAAAGGCTTGTCTCCCGCTCCTCGACTCTCTTCTTCAATTTGACCAAACAAGACTTCGGCTCTTCAGCATCCCGTAGGGTCTCCCTCAGCATCCATTCAAGAGAGATTACCTTCCTCCTCATCTCCTACACAATGATCGATAATTCGGCCGCCTGCGCCTGAAGAGTACTCATCTATCTCTTCAAGACTTCGTTCAAGGCAACTGCCTTGTCCCTCTCTTCTTCTGCAGCAGCCCGAAGCTTCTCGGGCAACATCTTTTTCGACTACGGCTAAAGCCATACGACTTCAGAGGCCTTCACCATAGCTGATAGATTCGTAAGCGCCTTTCTCCAACAAAGAAAGGTCACGAGAAACCTGCAGAATGAGGAACACATACAAGGTCAGTTCAATCAACGAATATGGATCGGTAACGTGCATGCCAAAGGCTACCTATTGTATCCCAAGGAGGATGGCAAGAAAAGGATCCCCAGATTCCTGCCTCCTGGCTCTGGTGATAGGGGTATTGCACCTCACCGGACTTCTTTTCCCCGTAACAGGAGCCGCAGGCTTGGCACCTTCAACATATGGGGAATCCCCATCAACATCCCATGGGCTCAACCTCTCAAATGGCTCGGCTGGCATGGCTCTCACAGGAAAATCTGGTTCCTTCCCTGAGGAAAAACCTATCTATTGACCCATGGAATGATTTTGATGATCACAAAATATTGGAATGTATTTGATACTAACTCCTTCAAATTGTTTAAGAAGTTTTGCAGGAAATTGGTTACCTTTAGTTTAAAATAGTTTTCAAACTGATTGGAAGGTAATTCAATTTTGTATAAAGTTTTATGAACTTGAACCTGTAAAAACCCTAGTTTTATTAATCTTATAATCTTGTAAAATGGGCTGAAAATTATAAAAATTAAAGAGTATATAGATTAGCTTCTATTTGATTTAATGTTGAAGACTTTTGAAGAAGCTTGAAGCATTTTTTGAAGATTTGCAAGAGCTGACTCTTGGATCAAGAGCTGACTCGTGGTGGCACGGCACGGAGGAAGTTTTAGTGTTTCAGCATCAAGAACCGACTCCCATCCTAAGAGCCGACTCATGGAAGAAAGCCTTTTTCTGAAGCCTAAGATCTCGAGCCGACTCCTGCCCCAAGAGCCGACTCGTCCAGAGTTATGTATTTTGAAGGTCTAAGAGTTCGAGCCGACTCTGCCCTGAAGAGCCAACTCTAGGTATTCATGGTTTTGACTTGACTGAAGGCAAGAGCCGACTCTTACAGGATTTCATTTTGGGCTGTTTGAGACTTCGAGCTGACTCGTGGACCTCGAGCCGACTCATGGAGCGATTTTCTGTACTCCAACGGCTAGTTGCTGAAGTTGAAATTTGAACTCCAATTCATCTCCAACAGCTATTTTACGAATCTCTAGGCCCTACAATGGCCATATCTCTTGGAAAACTATAAAAGGGATTGTTTTTGAAGGATTAAACAATTATTAGAGCTTTATTGTGGAATTATCTTGAGATATTGAAGAGCTTTTAAGTCATTCACCTACCTACCTCAAAGAACTTTCAAGTTGGATTCAAAGTTTGATGCGGAACTAATATGCATGCAATTCTTTTTGTATGTTTTATATGTGGGGTTAGGTGATTAATTCCTGAATTTCAGATCAAAATTAGTTGTAGAGAATTTTGTATGAATTTTTGAAGCCAAGCATGCAGATTAGAACCTAGAAAAGTACTAAAGAAGGATCGCGGGGGCTGAGAAGCCTCAGTTAGGGCAAGTTCTCCTACAATATAAAGAGTGGAGGTAGAGGGGGTGTACCTGACAACGTCTGAAGCACCCGGTGAAGATCGCAGCGAAAGGATCTCTCGTTCCTCGATGGATGCGGCCTAGAAAACCGAGCCAAAGACCCGCGGATACCTGGCTTTCTGCTCGGTGGTCCGATTGAGGCTTGGCTGGAGTCGTTGGATTCGTAGGAACTCAGGGACCTGCAAACGACCTGTCAGGGGTTAGAAAACTCAGAGGAAATCAAGAAAATAAAGGAAAACAGCAAAGGGAAGAAAGTTTTGGAGGGGGCTGGAAGGATGGTTGGCGGCAGGAAGATGGTTGCAAACACCGGGAAGAAGAACTCTCAAACCCCTTTATGCACACAGCAGGGTAATCACACAAAACAATATAAGAACTCAAGTTTTATTTCATATATCAAAATCTTCCTTCATACAAGAGGCCAGGGTCCCTTAAATAGACCCTTAACCTTGGGCTCCAAATAAGGGCACATTAGTCTTTACATAAGAATCCTTTTCCCTCTAAAACCCTAGCTAGAAAATAAGAAAACATTAGGTAGAAAAATCCCTAAAAATCCTCTTGACTTGGCCAACACTCCAAGGATGCCTAGGGGGCGTGTTGGGCTTCTAAGAGCAACAAGGGGCTGGCCCAAAGGGGCTCGGGTGCATGGATTTGGGCCTCTGGAAGCTGGGGTGGCCTGGTAGCCAGGTAGCAGGAATATTCCCTGGTATCTTGCTTCTTAGGGGCTTGGACTTGGCGCTTGGGCTTGATTTCTTTGGGCTAGGATGCAGATGGACCTCTGGAATCATGGATGCCCTTATATATGAATATACTTTGGCATCTGGAAGGGAATATGGGCATCTGGAGGGCATCTGCAAGAAATCAGGGTTTTCTAAATTTTCCTCCTGGGATCTTCAAATCTTCAAGCTGAGTTGGACTTGGGCTATACTTCCATGTCTTCAATCTAGTTGGACTTGGTCTTCACTTGTATGATATAGTCTTGAGTCTTCAGTATGCTTGGACAGGACTCAAAAAAATAAAATTAGCTCAACATGAGCTGACTAGCATTGGACTGAACTAGCTCAACATGAGCTGACTAGTACAGAACTGAAATAACAACTCAAAAGACTCAAATAACAACTAAAATGGACTCAGATGGGCTAAGCCCTTATTACAGATGGACTCATAAATTATTGATCAATTTATAGAGGGTTGAAAAGCCTTTATCTTATTCTGGTGCCTTTGGTGTCCCCACCAAAGTTTCACCAACTATATTCCATCATTAAATCCACTCATTGAAGAAGGGAAGAAGCAACTTGAAGAGCACTAAAGAGCATTCAAGGCTTGACTTCATCTTGATCTACATCGGCAACACTTAAACAAACTCGGTTTGTTGTAGTTGCTTGTTTATCATATTATTGTCTTAGTTTTCTCTCTAATAATAGCAAGGGACTGTGTCTTAAGAGAGGGTTAAAAGTTTTTAGGTGAACTTTATAAAATCTAAGTTGGGTTCTTGGTGATCCCGGTGTAAAACCAAGTGTTTAGATTTTTCTTTGGTGATCCCGTTTAAAACCAAAGGGAGTTAGGGTTTCTTTGGTGATCCCTGTAAAACCAAAGTATATAGGTTTAGATTGTGAGCCTGGTAAAACAATCCGACTGTATTCCAGTTGGGGGATATAGTGAAAATCCCAAGTGATTCTTGGGTAGTGGACGTAGGAGCCGGTTGCTCCGAACCACTCTAAATTTCTTTGTGTTTGTGATTGTGTTCTTATTGCTTTATTGCTTTTATTTAATTACTTCCGCATTGCATATTACACCACAACACCAAAAGAATTTGAAAGTGCACATTATTATGAAAAGTTTTTTAAGCCCAATTCACCCCCTCTTGGAAAGCCACCTGGGCAACAAGTGGTATCAGAGCAGAGTCTCTGAAAGTTATTTAGAGTAAAGACATATGGCACATCCCATGAGCACTTCATTAGTCGAAGGTGAATCCACAAATAGACCTCCACTTTTCACCTGAACCAATTATACATATTGAAAGGCAAAAATGAAAATATGCATTCAAGCCGTAGATTTTCACTTATGGAAGATTATCCTGAATGGACCTCACACACCCATAATTAAAGTTAATGATGTAGAGGTTCTCAAACCAGAAAAGGATTGGAATGAGAATGATATGAAATTAGCTGAACTGAATGCCAAAGCAATGAACTTATTGTATTGTGCTTTGGATCCAAATGAGTTTAACAGAATTTTAACTTGCAATTCTGCTAAAGAAATTTGGGACAAGCTAGAAATCACACATGAAGGCACATCATAAGTAAAAACATCAAAAATCAATCTTCTTGTGCATAATTATGAGCTATTTAAGATGGATCATAGTGAGACTATATCTGCTATGTATACTCGCTTTACTAATATTATAAATGGTCTCAAAAGTCTTAGTGGAACTTATTCTAATACTGATCTTGTTCAAAAAATTTTAAGATCTTTACTAGAAAAGTGGAAAGCCAAAGTAACAGCAATTCAAGAGGCGAAGGACCTAAATACTCTGCTACTGGATGAACTACTTGGATCACTGATCACGCATGAATTGGCTATGCAACAAAGGACTAAGAAAGATACAAAATAAAGAAAGCCATTGCATTTAAAGCTACTGAAGAAGAAAAGAATGAAGAATCAGACTCATCAAATGATGATGATCTTGGAAATGATGAAATTGCCCTTGTCATGAGAAAATTCAAGAGGTTTATAGGCAAAAAAAAATCAAACAGATGGAGAAAGCATTATAGAAAAGGTGATTTTGGAAAAGAAAAAGAAAGAGATAAAGAAAAAGAAAAGGATAAAGATAAAGATCAAGTACCTATCTGCTATGGATGCAAGAAGCCAAGACACATTCATCCTGATTATCTTAAAGAAAAGAAAAAGATATTCACCAAAAAGAAGAAGAAGGCAATGCTTGCTGCTTGGAGCGATAGTGATGAAACCACATCCACTGAAGAGGATGAAGAGACAACAAAAACTACACAAATCTGTTTTATGGGTTTGGAGGACGAGGTAAATAATTCTGAACCTAATTTAGAATTCATATATGATAAATTGCATAATGCTTTTTGTGAATTATTGGTAGAATACAAAAGGACCGGTTTAAAAATGAAAGATTTGAAAAATCAATGTGATGCATTTGAAAAAGACAAAAATGAATTTTATGAAAGAAACAAAATCTTGCAAAGAGAATTGAACTTAGTTTGTGAAAGACTCAAGATTGTTCAATTTGAAAAAGAAGAGCATCTCGAGAAAATTAAAGGTTTGAAAAATGAAAATGATGATTTAAAGAAGGAAGTTCAAAAACTAAAACCCTTGGTTGAAAAACTAACCTTAAGTTCTAACAAACTTGAATTAATTTTAAAAGATCAAAAAGAAACAAATAATAAATTTGGAATTTATTATAAAGGCTCTATTTCAAACAAGTTTTCAACATCTGCTTCATATGCTCCTAAGTTCATTAGTCCAAAACAGGTTAAACCTAAATTTGCATCATCTCATGGTTATTATTCAAAATCAAAAATTGCATGCTATGCATGTAATAACCTTGGTCATAAAGCATTTGAATGTCATTTGAAACATAATGACAAAAAGAAAATTAAGAAAGTTTGGATTCCAAAAGGAACCATTTCCACTAACTTGCAAGGACCCAAGAAAGCTTGGGTACCTAAATTTATTAAATGATTATTTTGCAGGGATGTCTTGCAACCATAAGTATAAAGAAAAGATGGTATCTGGATAGCGACTGTTCAAGACACATGACGGGTGGCATTGATCGATTCTTCATCCTAGAACAAAAATGGTGGAATGGTAACATTTGGTGATAATTGAAAAGGAAGGATAATCGGTATTGGTAAAATCAAAATTACTCCTTCTACATTCATTGAAAATGCGTTACTTGTAGAAAAGTTAAAATATAATTTTTTGAGTATTAGTCAGCTATGTGACATTGGTTTTAATGGGTTCTTCAAGTCATCAATGTGTATAGTAGTTGATCCACTGGACTCTAGTACTAAATTCATTAGACACAGACTTGGTAACATTTACGGAGTAGATCTTAATGATCTAGCTATGTCAAGCAACACAAGTCTTGTAGCAATGAATGACAAGAGCAAGGAATCAAGTTTACTATGGTATAGGTGACTTGGTCATGTTAGTATGGACATAATAGCTAAACTTATTTCAAAGGATTTAGTTAAAAGTTTGCCAAAATTTAAAGTTAATTTTGATTATGTTTGCGATGCTTATCAGTTATGAAAACAAGTGAGGGGTTGTTTTAAATCTAAAAATATTGTTTCTACTACTGGACCCTTAGAGCTACTTCACATGGACTTATTTAGACCTACTAGGACTACCAGCCTAGGTGGTGTGAAATATGGCCTTGTAATTGTAGATGACTTTTCAAGATACACATGGGTTTTGTTTATCGCACATAAAGATGAAACTTTTAATGTATTCAAAAAGTTTTACAAAAGAGTTACAAATTTGAAAATTTTATTTGTTATTTCAATTCGTAGTGATCATGGCACCAAATTTGAAAATCAATATTTTGATCACTTTTGTACAAAGCACAGTATTGATCATAACTTTTCTATACCTAGAACACCACAGCAAAGTGGTGTTATAGAAAGAAAGAATCATACTTTGAAAGAGATGTCTAGAACAATACTTTATAAAGAAAATCTTCCAAAATATTTTTAGACAGAAGCTGTGAATACTGCATGCTATATTTTGAACAGAGTTTTAATTAGACCTATTATCAGAAAAACTCCCTATGAGCTTTGGAACAATAGTAAACCAAATATTAAGTATTTTCATATTTTCGGATGCAAATGTTTTGTTCTTAACAATGGAAAAGACAATCTTAATAAATTCGATGCAAAAATCAGATAAGGCTATTTTTCTTGGATATTCTTTAAATAGTAAAACCTATCATGTTTTCAATAAAAGAACTTTAACTGTTAAAGAATCTGTATATGTTATTTTCATTGAATCTGACATTACATCTTCGAGAAAGGAAGATTTTGCTGATGATGATGCAGGTACTCTAGAACATGGACTGAAAGACTTGACTCTCAAAGACAAATAATCAAGTGAACCACATGAAGAAGAGGTAAACAAAGATCATACTGATATCCCCAAGGAATGAAGTATGCACAATCGCACCCTAAAGAATTAATTATAGGAGACCCATCTCAAGGTGCTAAAACTAGATCTGCATATAGAGATGCACATGATTTAATTGCTTTTGTTTCACATGTAGAACCACATAATATAGAAGAAGTTGAAACTGATCCTAATTAGATGTTAGCAATGCATGATGAATTGAACCAATTTAGGAGAAATAATGTTTGGACTCTAGTTGAAAGACCCAATAATTATCTTGTTATAGGTACTAAGTGGGTTTATAGAAATAAACTAGATGAAGATGGAAATGTAATTAGAAATAAGGCTAGACTGGTTGCACAAGGATATAATCAAGAAGAAGGAATAGATTTTGATGAAACTTATGCACCAGTAGCTAGATTAGAAGCCATTAGATTACTACTAGCTTATGCATACTTTATGAACTTTAAATTATTTCAAATGGATGTAAAGAGTGCATTTTTGAATGATTTTTTATCTGAAAAAATTTTTGTTGAGCAACCACCGTGTTTCATTGATTACACTTTTCCAAATCATGTTTTCAAACTGAATAAAGTTTTGTATGGTCTGAAACAGGCACCTAGAGCATGATATGATAGACTAAGTAAGTTTTTAATTGCAAATAATTTTGTAAGAGATAGTGTTGACACCATACTGTTTATTCAAAGAAAGAATAATGATATTTTAGTTGTTCAAATATATGTTGATGATACTATCTTTGGATTTACTGATGAATCTTTGTATCAAAATTTTGCGAAGCTAATACAGAAAGAATTCGAAATGAGCTTGATGGATGAGCTGAGTTACTTTCTTGGACTTCAAATCAAACAAACTAAAGAAGGTATCCTGATCAACCAGACCAAGTACATCAAAGAGATTATCAAAAAATTTAGCATGGAATCAAGCAAAAAAAATGGAACACCCATGAGTCCTACATGTAGACTGGATAAAGATGAAAATGGCATAAATGTTGATCAAAAGCTGTACCGAGGTATGATCGGTTCATTACTTTATTTGATAGCTAGTAGACCTGATATTTTATTTAGTGTTTGTATGTGTGCACGATTTTAATCTAATCCAAAAGAGTCACACATCATGGCTATCAAAAGAATCATTAAATATCTGAAAGGCACATGTAATGTAGGTTTATGGTATTCTAAGCACACATCATTGAAGTTAATTAGTTATTCTGATGCTAATTATGGAGGATGTAAAATTGACAGAAAGAGCACAAGTGGCACCTGTCAATTTCTAGGTGTTAACTTGATCTCTTGGCACTGTCGCAAATAGAACTCTGCAGCACTATCTATTGCTGAGACAGAATATGTGGCTGCTGGGAGCTGTTGTGCTCAAATGTTATGGATCAAGCAACAACTAGAAGATTACGGTGTTGTCCAATCTAAAATTCCTATTAAATGTGATAATACTAATGTTATTAATTTATCCAAAAATCTAATTAATCACTCACGAACTAAGCACATTGAAATTCGACATCATTTTATTCATGATCATGTTTTAAACAATGTTGTTGAACTAGAATTTGTACCTACTGAAGATCAACTAGCGGATATTTTTACTAAACCACTTAGTCTAGATAGATTTGAGAAAATTAGAGGTGAATTAGGACTATGTGATCCATTCTGAACCCTTTTTGACCTAATTTTTGAAAATTAAGAAAAAATTATCTAGATGTTTCAAATTTTCCTTTAGAGCATAGGACAACCTAGTTTAGGGTCAAGAAACCTATAGAAACTGAGTTTAATCATTTTTGACCTTTAGACTGATATTTCGCTCGAGCCAACTCGAGTTATCAGGGCGCTCGGCAAGCCAACTTGAAGGTCTGGCCAAACATTTTAAATAAGGCTTCCATGTTTTCTATTCTTTGTGTTTTTTAAGTTTTGGCCGTTTCCACTTAGCCGACTCCACATTCCACTCTAGGAAACCTTTCAAAAACTCTCTCAAACCCTTCCAATCCTTCAATCCTAGCTAAATGGCACCCCATAAAGCAGTAGCCAAAAAACCCTTGCGGGTGGTTCGGACAGTCGCGGAAGAAAGGAGAACCAAGAGGCGGTTGGACACATCCAATCCGGAAGAGGAACAGCCGATTGAGCAGGAAGAAGAACCTCAAGCACCCCGGCAAGTGATTATTATGGAAAATCATCAGGTTACTCCGGGTAGGTGCATTGATTTTGATTTTCTGGAGCAAGAACAATTGCAATCGGGGATTGGCTTGAAAAACAAGGGTGGAAAGATTTTTGACTGTTGAATGTTCCAACATATCCTAATTTAGTTCATCAATTTTTTAAAAATATGTCATTATGAGCATTTCATTTAGAAGGAACAGTTAAAGGAAAGCATATAGAGATAAGTGAACAGAAGCTTTCAAGTATACTGAACATACCAAAAGAAGGGGAGTGTTATTTAGTTTTAAAAGAGAAGCAAAAGACCCTCAGACTCATATTAGAGAGATCAAATGTGAAAGGCATTATGCATGTGAGTGCAAATCAGCTGTCATTGGAGATGAGGCTATTGCACAATATTATGAGCAGGATTTTCTTACCCCAGATGGGGAGATTTGACTGGGTCAGCGAGCATGACCTTATGTTTATGAGATGACTGATTGAGGGGGAGGCCCTCAACTTGCCATTTATCATGCTCTCGCAGGTGAGGGAGGCAGCCCGTAGGGCACGGGCTTGTCTGCTATACGGGATGGTTTTTACATTATTATTTCAAGATGCACTGATAGATCTGACAGGAGAGGATAGCCGAGCATTGCTGCACACTGACAGGTATACTGTGAAATCCCTTACCATAATGGGATTCATTAAAGTTGATGGCAATTGGGTCAGGAAGACTTCAGGTATTCCTATAGCACATTCAGATGATTCAGAGGATGACACTCAGGCGGCTCAGGGACTTGGTGAGAAGACTGATGCATAGGCTGATGAGGCTGGACCATCAAAGCCAGCTCCTACCACATCTCATTCACCAGTCAGGACTTCCACAGCTGTTAGACCTGATGCAGAGGACAGACTTCAAAGAGTCTTGGAGGAGATATCGTGTCTTAGATCAGACACTGATAACAGGATCACTCTACTCCAGTCTGAGATGCAGCAGGGATTTCATGATGTTATGACCATTTTGAGATAGCTTTTTACAGCCAGCCAGCATGTACCATCGACTTCCTCAGCACCTGGCACTGGCACTGGCAATGATCAAGAGCAGGGACCGGTGGCACATTCTAGCGAGGTACCTTCTCACGCCACACCTGCTGATGTTGAGCCCGAGACTGGTATGGAGGCTACAGGATCCGAGGTTGGACAGACTCCAGCTATCCAGATACTTTTGACCACCAGCACCTTGGCATTATCCTTTGATCCACCGACTGCCAGACCCACACCCATTGTTATATCTTCAGAGTCCAAAGCCAAAGCTAAAACTAAAGTGTCTAGGACTACCACTCCTACGAGGACTAGGATTAGGGATCTTCGACCTAAATTTCCTAAGTTTAAACCTAGTCCAAGAATCTTAGAAGTCAGTTCCTTTTCTAATGAAGAAGAACCTGATAGTGATGATCCTAGCCCATCTTTTTGATATTTAGACTTTTATCTTGATGTTTGTGGGACTCTATATTATTATATTTTGGTTGTTGTGATACAATTTTGTTGTGCCGAGGCACATATGTAACGTATCACATTTGTACTGACTTTTTATATATAGATATCACTTTTTATACTACATATCTTGAATTATTATGAATGAATGTTCTCTTGTATACCTTTTGTTGATGACAAAAAGGGGGAGAACGGAGGTTGTCCATGAAAAAGCTATAATATAAATGTTTAATTCACAAATTTATATGAAAATTTGAAAAGGCTATGTTATTTTGGAGATTGTGTGCATGAAAAAGCTATATGGATGTTGATTATTATGAAAATATGAATGTTGAAATAAAAATTTGAATGATTCATGAAAATTTGATGAAATTTAGATGGAATGCTATTACAAATAGTAAGGGGGAGTTTTACTTCAAATATTATCATGAAATTCACTTCAAATGTTTGGTAATTTTATAAGTTTCGATACACATTGTATAGATGATACTCTTGATACATTCTGTGTTGATATATCATGTTTCGATACATATTATTCATATGATACGAAAAATACAATGTATCGATATATATGATACTTTATGTTAATAGTATTCAGTTTTATACATTTGATACTTATGATACATTGTGGTACACTGTGTTGATAACACACATAAATTTGAATATACTGTAATTGTAAAGTATTTTAATTCTTAATCATGCACAGTATTTTGTCATCATCAAAAAGGGAGAGATTGTTGATCCCTGGATGATTTTAATGATCACAAAACATTGGAGCATGTATTTGATACTAACTCCTTCAAATTGTTTAAGAAGTTTTTGTAGGAAATTGGTTACCTTTAGTTTAAAATAGTTTTCAAATTGATTGGAAGGTAATTCAATTTTGTATAAAGTTTTATGAACTTGAACTTGTAAAAGCCCTAGTTTTATTAATCTTGTAATCTTGTAAAATGGGCTGAAAATTATAAAAATTAAAGAGTATGTAGATTAGCTTCTATTTGATTTAATGTTGAAGACTTTTGAAGAAGCTTGAAGCATTTTTTGAAGATTTGCAAGAGCTGACTCTTGGATCAAGAGCTGACTTGTGGTGGCACGGTATGGAGGAAGTTTTGGTGTTTCAGCATCAAGAGCCGACTCCCATTCTAAGAGTCGACTAATGGAAGAAAGCCTTTTTCTGAAGCCTGAGATCTCGAGCCGACTCCTGCCCCAAGAGCTGACTCGTCCAGAGTTATGTATTTTGAAGGTCTGAGAGCTTGAGCCAACTCTGCCCTGAAGAGCCGACTCTAGGTATTCATTGTTTTGACTTGACCGAAGGCAAGAGCCAACTCTAGCCAGAAGAGCCAACTCTTATAGGATTTCATTTTGGGCTGTCTGAGACTTCGAGCCGACTCGTGGACCTCAAGCCGACTCATGAAGCGATTTTCTGTACTCCAACGGCTAGTTGCTGAAGTTAAAATTTGAGCTCCAATTCGTCTCCAACAGCTATTTCACGAATCCCTAAGCCCTACAATGACCATATCTGTTGGAAAACTATAAAAGGGATTGTTTTTGAAGGATTAAACAATTATTAGAGCTTTATTGTGGACTTATCTTGAGATATTGAAGAGCTTTTAAGTCATTCACCTACCTACCTCAAAGAACTTTCAAGTTGGATTCAAAACTTCACCAACTATACTCCATCATTGAATCCACTCATTGAAGAAGAGAAGAAGCAGCTTGAAGAGCACTAAATAGCATTCAAGGCTTGACTTCATCTTGATCTACATCGGCAACACTTAAACAAACTCGGTTTGTTGTAGTTGCTTGTTTATCATTTCATTATCTTAGTTTTCTCTCTAAGAACATCAAGGAGCTGTGTCTTAAGAGAGGGTTGAAGGTTTTTAGGTGAACCTTATAAAACCTAAGTTGGATTCTTGGTGATCCCGGTGTAAAACCAAGTGTTTGGATTTTTCTTTGGTGATCCCGTTTAAAACCAAAGGGACTTAGGATTTCTTTGATGATCCCTATAAAACCAAAGTGTATAGGTTTGAATTGTGAGCCTGGTAAAACAATCCGACTGTATTCTGGTTAGGGAATATAGTGAAAATCCCAAGTGGTGCTTGGATAGTGGACGTAGGAGCCGGTTGCTCCGAACCACTCTAAATTTCTTTGTATTTATGATTGTGTTCTTGTTGTTTTATTGCTTTTACTTAATTACTTCCGCATTGCATATTGCACCACAACACCAAAAGAATTTGAAAGTGCACATTATTATGAAAAGTTTTTTAAACCCAATTCACCCCCCTCTTGGGAAGCCACCTGGGCAACACTATCTCGATAGGATCGCTACTCTTTGCCTTGGCGCACGGCAACGCCAACACATATCTTCGCCTTCAATCTGATCTCCTTACCTGGAAGCCCCTCGTTGGTTTCCCCTTGGCTGCTCGCCTGAGCTGTGCTAGGTTTGGCCTCATGGCATGACAAACCCTCAGAGCGATGCGAGGATGAGGAAACAGGAATGGCATTAGAAACGACATTGCCAAGGGCGAATGGCAGTTGATTCAAGGAAATCCCCTTCCTTATATCGAGACTAGCAAAATTTAAAAGACATCATTTGCAACGGGCTCCTAGGCACGCCACGCGCAGTTACCCTAATGAATCAGGGCTTCAACTAATATGCTGAGAGGGACCACCAAAAGGCTGCAGCCATGATGATCCCTATTCCCATGCACAATCAGCATGGATTTGATCGCCACTACCTTTCCAAGCGATGACATGGCAGTCACTACACCCTGATAAGCCGGTAAGTTAGGGATTCCCCTTATATAGGAACTTTTTTATTTGTTTTGCAGCCCAAAAGGAGAATCCTATATTCACAAGAATAGACCCCGCAAAAGGCAACGTGATTCAAGCCATCACCAAAACCAATGACTCTACTTAAACCAAGTTCAGAAAATGCCATACTTGGAAAGCATCATAGTACACAAAAAAAGAAAAAATGCCCGTTAATTCAATAAAGTTTATCGATTACATGCCAAAAGAAGGAAAAGAAGAGATACAGTGCCCAAAGCCTAACTAGTCCCTAAGGATCAGTCGAGAGGGATCCGGCATCACAAGATTGGAGTATCCTATCAATTTGGGCAGAAAGGGTCTCCTCAACTTAGGCTAAATCTAGAGAGCCTTCAGCCTAGACCAGAATTACACCCGAGTCCTCGACTACGATTGGGGTTTCTTCCCTTAGACTTGGCATCTCTACAGCCTCTTCAGCTTGGACCAGGATTATACCCGAGTCCTCAGCTACGATTGGGATTTCTTCTCTCCGACTTGGCATCTCTTCAGCCTCCTCTACGGCACCAATCTCCTCCTCTTCTTCCTCATCAATGTCAAAAGCAGGGATGCTGGAAAGATCAAGATCAGGGAAGACTGCACTAACCTTGGCGAGTCCGTCATTAAAGACATGCTGGTAGCTGTATAAACTCGCTTCATTCATTTCTTGTTGGAACTATGAGGATTTTCCGAAATCCGCAACAGCTCTAGCCACCTGCTCTTCATGGCTTCGGACTCCCTCCTGGCTGCTTCGACCTCCAAAGCCGCCTCTTCGGCTCTTGCAGATGCCTCTTTGGCTCTCAAAGATGCCTCCTCAGCCCTTTTGGTCACCTCCTCAACCGCCTTGGTCAAGTCTTCAACCCTCTCCTGACTCTCCTTGGCAGATTGTTCCAAGAAGTCAATCTGCTTCTTACTCCTCCTCAACTCTGCCCCTTACCATGCGATCATCAAGTGGGCGTTCTTCAGTTCGCCCTTCAGCCCCCGAACTTCGGCATCCACACGAGTGAGTCAATTCTCCATGGACTGCTTCAATTCCTCGACCACCTCCCTTTCGGCCCTGGCCACATGGAGCTCCCCCTTCAAACCTTGAATGAGGCCATCAACGCTCCCCAGGCCTTCTTCCATGAAGGTAATGTCATAGATCAGCTACACCAACGAAATAAGGTATAAGATCAGTCACAGACTGAACGACTCATCGGGCAAAGAAGGGACAATGAAGATCTCACCTATTGCAGGGAAGAATAGGCAGAATCAAATACCCTAGCGAGGCTTCGACCTCGAATGACTGCCAAGTCATGAGGCAGCAAAGTATCCTTCAATGTCCATCTAGCCACGGCAGGAACCGAGAGACCCCCCATGGGGGAAAGCTCCGAAGAGCCCAAGGGATGGCTCCCACTCGGAGAAGCCTCCCGAACGAACTCCTCCTTGAATTGTGGTGCCTTGCCTCTATCCACCGCAGGGGAGCAAGGCGGTGGCACATCAACCACCGGAGACGGACTCTCCCTCATCTAAACTGGAGAGCTAGCCGTCAGCAGAGATTCAACTAGCTGAGGCCCCACGTGAGCCTCCATTATCGATACCCCGTCCCTCCAGAGGTTCCTCTGGAGGACGAAGTGCTTCTACTTCTCTTAGGATCAACCCCTCAAGCTTTCTTCCGAGCCTCTGATCAAGAAAGAGGAGCTTGAGCTGTCCTCTTTTTGGAAGACTGGCAAAGCCAGTCCAAGTTAGGCTTCATTCCACCACCTGCAAATAGAAAGGCCCTTCTAAGTCAACTAGGCTATAAAGGAGATAAAAGAGAAGAGCTAAAAACTTCCGCCATTTATATCTAATGCAGGGAACTTGCTGATCCCTGCGAGATGAAGATTCCTCCCTCCAACAGTTCGCGGATGGGAACAATACCTGAACCAGTCAGTAAGGCATAATCAGACTGATCGACCGCCAAAACCTTTCTCCCATCATTGGCAACTAGGCATGGCTCCCTCCACTCGCTACTAAAATCCCACGGTTCGATAGATGACACAAAAACAAAGTTGGGCTTCCACCCATGGATGGCGCTGGGCATATCCTTTATGATCTTACGACTAGGCCGAGGACCAATCACCTACCATCCGTGACCATGGAAATTCCTCTTAAGAACAAAAAGAGTAGTGAATAAATTGGTCCCGGGATTCACGTTGGCTATGTGGCACCGGACCAAAAACCCATAGATATTTCGAATGATGTTTGAAGTCAACTGCGCAGGCACTATTTGATACATGCAAAAGACCTTGACGAAGAAGGGATGCAGGAAAAATCGAAAACCGGTCTTTAAATGGTCTTCATATATGGAAAGACACCCGACGGGAGGTTTATGTACTCGCTCTTAAGACATGGGAAGTATTAGAGGAAACCTTTCAGGAACGTGATAACGCTCTCAAAGGAGGGTAATCTTTCCTGGTGAGACGGAGCTAGAAACTAACTCTAAACTCACCATATCATCAGTCCCAAAGGGCCTAACTTTTTCTCCTTAACTTCCTATGGTCTCAGCCATGACGAAAGAATGAAACAAAGAAACAAGAGGAAGATTCTACCTGCAGAAGGGACCGTTGTCCAAGAACAAGGAAAGCTAGGCCAAAACTGAAGGTATGCAAGGATAAAGAAGCTTCCTCAGCCAGACATTTTCTCCTTCTCATAAAGGACAAGAAAACTTCAAGGCGACATCTCGATAGACAGAACCATCTCTCCAAATCCGCCACGGACACTCGAGATAGGTGCGCAATTCCAAACAGCCCTAAATTGATTTGACGGGGAATAGACCAAAGGTCATAATCCATGTAAATCAACAGCTAAGGTGGAATGCACTTCTTATCCGAGGGACGGGAAGAGACCGCGACCGCCGCCCAAATCCCAACCAAAAGATCAGCTGAATCGTTGCACAATAAAAAAAAGAGGGACAGTCCCTGGTCCGCCCACTCCTTTTTCACACCCTAATCAAGAGGCGACAGCTATCCATCACCTGATCCTCGAATCAACCGGCAATTATGGCAGACAGTCAAATCAGAAATTTCGTAATCATCTACCATACCATTCTCTAGAGAAAAACGACAAACCAGTAATACTCTCACTCTTCGAGACAGATCGTCGCTTCGAAAATTGAGAGTGTGGGGTAACTGTTGGGATATGTCGATTCAAGCATAGATCAGCCACCGGTTCGACCAGTCGAAGATATTTTTCCCGAACCATGCACTTTAAACCAAAGTGTCCGGAGGAAGCCAAACAACTGACGGACAAGCCGAAGCCGAAGCTCTCGACTTCATCTGAAGAGTCAACATGTGGCCCTTGCTAAAAACATGACCCTCAGCATGAACCGAAGACATGATCTTCACTATCAACCGAAGACACAGTCTTCAGCCTACGACGAAGACAAAGTCTTCGACCTGTGCCGAAAACATGATTTCCAATCTATCTCAAAGAAGTACGAACAGGAAAGCGCTCCTTCAATTCGACTACAAATATTTCTCCAAAAAAAAAGCCGAAGACAGATCTCCAATCTGTATTCCCATAAACGTGGCAAACAATAATTATCATTGACTACCTTACTACCTCCAGAGCACGACCACAATACGTGATCATTAACTCCAGTGGCAATATCTCCGGCCTAGCCGAAACCGTTTAGTAACCGTCCACGATTACGAATAGAGAGAAAGAAATTAACTTTCCTATCGTAACCACAGGAGGGAAACGAAATCGTAAATCAGATTATTTAATATAAATATTGATAAAAGAGAACACTCGAGATAAGATACAAGATACTCATAAAAATTTTATAATTTTTTTTTTTTATTTATTCTTCTTAATCTTTTTTATTTCAAAGATGTAATTTATCTCTGATTTAAACATCGAAATATCCGTGCTAAAATAATTTTGATCAAAAATTTACTTTGCAGGTCAACTAAAAAGCAGCCATATCCGGTAACTTCGTTCGATTAAAAAAAAGAACTCTGGAATAGAGTTGAGCTCGGCCTGTCAGAGGACAGGCAGGCCCCGGCCTTGAGGACACCGATGCTGGAGTCTTTCATGATCATCGAAGTGCAGGGCCTCGAGGCAGTTGAAGGCATCGGCGATCTCGCCGACCCAAGGGCAGGCGTAGTCGACGGAGGAGGCAATGACCAGTCACGCGACCGTCTTGCAGAACTTCGGAAACGCCGCTGCGTTACCGGTGAACCCAACTTCTTGTCGAAGAGGAGAACAGAAGTCGGCGCCGGAGGTGGCCATAGATGAGGACGAGAGAGAAGCCTCCGCCGTCAGGGAGAAGAAGAGAGAGCCAAATCGAATCCATATCTCCGCCCCGTCTAGGAATGCTTCAGGAATAGGTCGGCGACGCCAATAAGCGGGGAAGCGGTGCCGGGAGAGGTCTCAGGAGTCTCGATCGAGTGGAAGCTTGTAGCGGCCGACCAGGAACAAACCAAGGGGGAGGTTAGGCGCGAACAGGGAGCAGAAGATCAGTCCAATTGAATCGAAAAAATGTTCCCTGCTGCTCCTCGTCCCCTTCGTGCTCTTGACTCCGAAAGCAAGGGAGGAGGGATTGGGACACTCGGCGTCGATGAGCCCGATCCCCCGGGAGGCGAGGGCGCCAGATTCGACGAGGGCGGTGGAGACGAGCGGGAAGATGGATCCCGTGCACCTCGAATTTTTTTTTTTTTTTCGATCGAACCGGGAAGATGGATGGCTCGAGGGTGGAGAGGAGGCGAGGGGAGATGGCCATCGGTGGCTAATATCGCTGCATCAGCGAGCAGAAGGGGAGTCATCGCCCTGGGGCAAAGATTGGAGAGGGCGGCTAGCGCCAGTGGGACAGATCCGCTGAGGGCGTTGCGGGAGAGGTCGAGGTGGGTGTGGCGCCGGAGACCGCCGAGGGTGCCGGGATGTCGCCAGCTGCGGGACCTCCAGCAGTAGAGGGAGAGGTTCCGTGTGGAGGTGGCGCCGACGGGAAGGCGCTCACGGAGGGGAGGCGGGTCGGCGATGGCACATCGACGGTTATTGGCGGCTGGGGGATCTGTGGAGGAGAGGCAGCGAAGGTAGACGGGGATGGTGGCGATCGGACGTGGCCTCTCTTTTTGCATCCTTTTTTTGGTTTTGTTTTGCTTTGCGATTCATGACTTATCCCAACCGGTGGTGGCTGCACGAGATAAGGACGTGAGGAGCAGGGCTGATACTATGTTGTATTTTCGATGCACGGCCTAATAATCCTGGATGATAATATAAATAATTTATAAAATAAATTATTACTGGATAAATTATTAATAATATTAATTATTATATTTAATATATATAAATAATATTATAGTAATATTGATAGATGTGTTTAGTATTATAAATAGATTATCAGTAATGTTATATGCAATCAGCCTTTTTCCAAACCGGACCAAAGATCCGATTGACAAGTTTAAGGGCCAACCGACTCACTCCAGTAGAAATCCGATCGATGCGCTTCATCAGTGGTCCAAACGACCCGCTTTAGCGGAGGTCTGAACGATCCGCTTCAGCGAAAGTCCGACTGACCCGCTTCAGCCAGGTCCATACTAATCAGAAGGCTTTAAAAGTCCCTTCCAGCTGGTACCAGAATTATATTATAATAGATTTCACGACGTGACCACGTCCTGGTGCCACCTGGCCACCACCCTGATTCTCCTAGGGGCAGATCGGACATTTCTAGCCTAGCTCCAAACAAAATATGGTAGTGTTCCGTGCCTATATAAGATAAATGGGAGACTTTGAACAGTAAGGGCACTTTTCCTTTTCCACGAGCTATCTCCTTTTCGATTCCTCCATTCTGTTGCTCTAAGGCCCCCGCTAACTTAGCCATCGGAGTGTTCCCCATCGAAACACTACTGGTTCATGCGACTTCTTTGTAGGATCCGGGAGAGGAGCGCTCCAGCCAAGCCAAGAGAATCCGGTCCGGGAGACTTGACACAACAAGTAATATAATATCAAAATTTTAAAATATTTCTAAATCAAATCAATTAAAATTTTATATGCTATTACATATTTAGTTTTAAAAAATTTATATTTTATAAATGACAACACTTAATTCTTATGATTCTTAAATTAAGAAAATAGCACTCCACATATAACAAGCGAATTTTTTCCATATCATGTGACCATAAATTAAGATATGCTTCAACTCTATCAATTATGGTATAAAAGTAATATTTATATATTTATATAGCAAAAGGAGCCCTCTATTTTCTATAATGTAAATAAAATAATCATATCTAAATTATAGCATGTTGTAGTAAGCCATTGATGTGGTGCCCACGTCCGACGTAACTGGCTGATAAGGTGACAAAGAGCGCCACCTAACCCATCCGAAGTCGAGCTCCCGGTCGAGGCGAGCTCTCATCCGAGGTAACTCCCGTCTGAGGTCGAGCTCCCGTCTAAGGTAAGCTCCCGGTCGAGGTCGAGCTCCTAGACGAGGTCGAGCTCATGGTCAAAGAAAGCTTCGAACCAATCAAGCTCCCGACCAAACCAAGTCCCCGAATGTGAGAAGACGTTTCCCCGACCATAGCGGGAGAGATAGCAGAAGGTGAGACATGACTCCCGGGGGACAAACATGAAGGAGATCTGGATGGTGACACGGAGGCGTGACGTCGCTGTTCCTGCCATACCACCCACACCTTCTGCAAGGTGCATGCTCCACCGGGGCTCCATGTCCTGCAGCACGCCACGCATACCTTCTCTGCAGCATGCCACCCACACCTTCTATAAAGCGCATGCTCCATCGGAGCTTCAGGTCCTGCAGCATATCGCCCACATCTTCTGCAAGAGTTCCCCACCAGGGCTCTAAGCCCTGTAGCATGTGCCTGCATCTGCAAGAGGGTGCTCCATCGAGGTTTCAGGCCTTGTAGCACGCTGCCTACACTCCTATAAAAGAAGTGCTCCATCGGAGCTCCAGGTCCTGTAGCACGTCACTTGCATCTCCTGCAAGAGGAGTGCTCCACTGGGGCTCCAGGTCCTGTAGCATGCCGTTTACACTTCCCGCAAGAGGAATACTCTACGAGGGCCCCATGCCCTATAGCACACCATCTGCACCCTCTACAAGCATAAGCGCTCAATCATGGTTCCAAACCCTGCAGCATGCCACCCATGCCTTCCGTAGGAGATTGTTCTTCTAGGGAGCAGGCTCTACAGCATATCGACTACACCCCTTGCAAGAGGACCTTCTCTCGGGAACCCCGGACCTTGTCCGATGATTACTCTAACAAGCTTCTACCCCTCCCGCAGGGGGCACTCTAGGTGAAGCACCCAACCAAGGCTCCAGGCTCGGTCTGGCAGGATCAATCCTATATAATGGTAAGTGAGACCTCCAAGATGGGGGGGCAAACCAAGAGACAGATGGTAAAAGAGCAAAGACAAAGGGCTGAATAGCGAACAACCCCTAGCTCCTAGAAACTCTAGTTTTTCTATTATCTTTTTTCTCCCTCTACATGGTGGCATCCCAAGCCTCTGCCTCAAAAGGTATGTTCCCCTTGGTCGCCTTACTGACTTGACCATCGGACTGTCCCCGTCGGGATCCCTGGCCCAGGTCTCCCTTCTTTTGCAGGACCGATCGCCACGAAGGTGCAAGGACGAAGAGCCCGATGCTTCCGGAGAGGCCAGCTCAACCAGGACCCATCAGAGCTATAGGCTATGGCAATCTAAGCAAAAACAGATTAGCACACCAGGTAGGGGCAGCTCGTGTGATGCAGTCCACCCTAGCCAAGAAACATCAATCAATCTTTAATGACCTTTGGTGGTGACCCACACGTGGGAAGCCTCTGTCAGCCACATGGGAGACCCAACCCATCGCAGCGACTGACCCCCCATCATAACGATCGACCCCCCATTGTGGCGACTAACCCAGCTAGGAGGTGGAGCTCCCTACTCGTCTACCCCCACCTCCAGTTGATCAGTCCGCGCAAATCACCATGCTTGCACAGCAGGTCCAGACCATGAATATAATAGTGCACCAGCTACACCATCAGCATTAATCCTTGACAACACAACAGCAGCCGAGAACACCATGGTGAAAGTCACCGAACCCCGTGCCAGCTTGAGATCCTTCCGGAAAGGATCGTTGCATCAGCGGGCGGCCTCTTGCCCATGGGGGAGCCTACGACATTTGGGAAGAGGCACTGGATGGTTCAATCAACCGTGAAAGCCACTCCCCGGTCTCAAACCATGGTGCTGCATCATGCTGGTGACGCCGACATGACAGAAGAACTAAAGCACGAGTTCCTCCAGTCACCGCCCTCGTCCCCCTGACGGCCTTCGTGGAGGGGTCAATGGTGTGGGCACCACAGCTCGAAAGAGAATTTAATCCAATATCAAGCCAGGTTCATTATGGATTTCAGTGGATTAAGTTAATTTTACTTTTGTTTTCAATGTTATTTCTTTAATTGAACATGAGTCCTATAAATAGGAAAATTTATTTTTTTGGTTGAGTTTGAGTCCTGTAATTAGGGTTGGGCTTATTTCAATTTGGTCTTTTGAGTCCAATTAGGGTCAATTTGGTCTTGTAATTAGTGAATCTACAAGTTGGGTTCAAGATTGGTTTGGGTTGGGTTCAAATTTAGCAAGAAGACTTGAAGATTAGGTGAGACAAACCATTTCAACAAACCTTGCCAAGTTGGAGCGCCACATCACCAAGCATAGTTGGAAGCCACCTCACTTTTCATGCCAACATGGAAGACAACTCACCATGCCACTTCATTCATCTTGGGTGCCCAAAATCAAATTCAAAAGGAAGGTAGCTAACCACATTATTCTCCATGAATCAAGGAAGTGTTTAAACTCTACACTCTTCATGGTTATAACCCCTCCCACTTTCCACTCCATGAATCTTGTAACTCCCCTTGAAATTCGAATTTTCAAAAGGCTTTGGAGGGCTATAATACCACTCCAAACCCACTTGTAGAAGATGATTGATGAATGAAAAAAATTCTAAAGTTTCTACTTCCATTTGTGTTGTGCAAATGTCCTTCGAGAGGGAGAGGGTGAGAGGCCCATAAGTTCTTCCATTAGTCAACCTAGCCACCATCAAATATCCTTCATTCAACCAAGGATTGCGCCATCTTCTATCAACTCAAGGACACCCATCAACTTCAGCCAAGGAGCCCAAGCATTCCTTCTTCCAAGGATCCATTCCTTTCAAACAAGCCACTACATTTTCCATCACCAAATCGCCACTTCTAACCCTCTTTCAAAATTATTTATACTCCATTCTTCTATCCCTTCCGATCACTAATGAGTTCCCTTGCAGGATCCTCCATGGTCGTGAGCTAAAGAGGAGGTGTACTTTGCCTTGGAACCAACATCATGGAAGTCTTCATCCTAGGTGTGATGGTTTTTTAGTTTAAGTCTTCAATCCATTGAGTGCTGAAATTTGATCCACCGTAACAGAGTGTGAGAGCTCAATATTGGTAAGTAAACCTTCCTTTACTCTTACGGTTTGAATATTTGAATGGTTTATGTCCTAGTTGGAATGGTTTTCCAACCATTAGGTCCAATCTTCATGGATTAAACAAGAGCTATAGTTTGGGTTACCTTTAATCCATTATTTAGCTTTCCATCATATGATTCCTATGCTTATTTTATGAATGGGTTTTTGCTTATGTAAGGGTCATTGCTCAACCAACTAATTAATCTTCTAGCTTAGAAATCATCCTTTTCTTGCCGCATCAGTCAACAGACGAAGCCATCCATCGACGAGCGGAGAAGCACCTTGAAGAGCAAGAGCGCTGACTGGCTGATCTAGCCCACCAGTTTGCCAAAATTCAGGGCTCCCCACATGAGCCCATGGGCTATGATGCCCACTCTCCTCTCTCTCATAGAAAAAAAAGGAACCGATCCCTAACCAGTTCCGCATACCCCAAGTGGATCCTTTAGACGAGACCATAGATTCTCTTGACCACCTTAAGAGTTATAAGGTTCTCATGCGGGTCCAATGAGTCACTGACGCCCTCCTCTATATTGCCTTTCTAGCTACGCTATGCAAGGTGGCCCGATTCTGGTACTTCCTCCTCGAGCCAAAGAGCATAGACTCTTTTAAGTAGCTAGAGAAAAAGTTTGTGGTATACTTCGATGCCTATCGAAAGGTACCATGCAAGGTTAATAGCCTCTTCTCTGTCCACCAGCAAGATTATGAGTCCTTCCGCGACTACGTGACCCAATTCAAGATGGCCACCCTGGAGATCTACAACCTTGATGAGGCCGTCGCCATGCTGGCACTGAAGAAGGGGCTCAAAACCTCTCGTTTCACCTACTCCCTCAACAAAAAGCCTCCGAAGTCCTATTTGGAGCTTCTCCGAAGTATCCACAAGTACATCTGTACAGAGGAGGCTGACCGTACTCGAAGGGAGTTGGATGGGAGGCCCCTGAAGAGGCAGGCCCAAGGAGAGGCAAGCGGGCCACCTGTGCCCAAGGCTGTCTTGACCCCTTGGATGGATCCTAAGCCGAGGGATGGTCTTGCCAAGGACAAGAAGTTCACAACTCTCCTCATCCCAAGAGCCAAGATCCTAATAAAAATCGAGGGCGAGCACTATCTATGTCACCCTCCCCCGTTAAAGCCATCTGATGGATGTGACAAGTGAAAGTAAACTGATGCAGGTGGTTTGACAAGATCCTACACTAGGCATGCAAACATTTGTGGGAGCAGATTGGATTTTAAAATAATTTTTAAAAATCGCGCAGCAGGTATCTGCTCCACCAGGAACTAATCTAAGTCTAGTTGCATTTAGGCATGTATAATCATATAAAATATTTATAAAATATTAAACAATTTAATCTATCCATGCATGATTAAAAAATAAATTTTCCATACCTTTATTCTGCCTAGAATAACTCTGGAATAAACCTGGAATAGACTGGAATAACTGGAATAAAGTTATTACAGTCGTCTTCCTCCTTGGGACCCTATTTTTGGCTTGCAAAACATCATCGGAACACCACCTTCCGGACCTCTGTTTGCTCCCAAATTTGAGCAGCGGCTTCTTGGACAAGTCTTCTTCGATTTGCCACCGGTTGCTGCAATCAAATCTAAGCCAAAAAAATTAAATAAATTATCAAAGTCTGCTGCCAGATTTTTGCAGCAGAACTGGATAGCAGACTTTGGCCTTCGTTTCGGAGCAATTGGGGCGATCCCGATCTACATAGTTTGCTCCTAGGAGTAGAGTGGTACTCCCTCTAGAGGGGAGACATGCCCGGGGCTCTCGGATCCGCCTCCACGCACGGTGCTAGCCGCCGGAAGAGGGCTTCACGGTCACAGGAATTCTGCAACAGGGCAGAACTAGAGCACTTGAAACAATGGGATTAAGGCCTTGTTTCTCTCTCACAAAACTCCTAAACCCAGCCCCAAAGATCTTTGCTTAAGCCTCTCAAAGAATGCCCAAAGCTCTCTCTCTTTAAGCCTCTCTCACGGTGAAGAGAAATTTTTCTCTCTTGATTTTAAACTTCAACTCAAAACAGGATGCTGGTTTGGTTTTATAAGCTAGCTGGGAGGGAGAGAGAGGTGGAGCGACGGAAGGCCAAGAGAGGCAGCAGCAAGTAAACCATTTAGTTAGCCTTAATCCAGGATTAAAGCCTTCAATGGAGGGAGAAGAAGAGATGCCAGGTAAGGAGCTTTGTTCGGTCGTTTGGCCCTCGAACGCTAGGAATTCTTTCCAGCATGAATCACCGTGTAAAACGGCCAAACAGGAGAAAAACCATGGTTCATCCAAAACCGGTCCAACCAAAAATGGTCCAAACCCATTGGTTCAATTAACCAACGGTGGTTCAATCCAATTTAACCGGTCCGAGGGATTAAAATTGGTTCACAACCAATTGAAGGCCGAAACGAGCTCCGAATCAGTTCAAAACTGATTCAGAAAAATCCTGGCGCAGTCCTGGTCAGCTCGGAACAATTTCCGGTTGATACAGACAAGGGCAAGATGGGAAAAGAGTGCTAAAAAAAACTATGACCATAAAACCGAGATGATTCCCAATCGTAATCGGTATCCGGATCAGAGAGTTATCCTCTGTGGCGTGTGACCTCATAGGTTCGAACCTAAACGGTAGTATTAGAACAATTTCTAGTACCAGCATAGGAAACCATCTAGCAATGGGTCCCGGCGTCCGGATAGGTCGAAGATGCGGGAGCAAACTATCGAACCTCTAGCATATGGTTACCGTATAATTCATCCCTTTGACCTCTAATGCTTATCAAGACTGAGATTGGGCTGCTAACCCAGACAGAGTCAGTTGACTATGTGTCTCAACCTCGCAAGCCCAGTGACTCTTCACTAGGACTACCCCGGCCGAGGATTTGCTAAATTGAGATATGCGAGACATTCAATCCAAACTGTTTGGACAGGTCAATTCCATCTTGGTCCATCACTGCTCCACAAGTACTTGCCTGTACCCAGAAATCTTTCGTCACCGGATTAAAAATCTGGATAGTCCGGCACCAAAGCACATGGAGTTGCTTGCAAGCTACCGTCATGACCTCAGGTCAGAGGGACACATATACCCATATCCAATTGTGAGTTTCCCTTTGGCAGAAAGGGACTGCACGGAGTCACGTTCAATGAGATACCACATATCCCACTTGTAGATCACATCAGTGTCACCACACTTATTTGGTCAAGAGGACAACCAAACGATGTGAACTGCAACAACCTATACTTGATATATTGCCGTCCAGTACAATATATCCTTTGGTTGTGAACTGGGTTTAAGGACCACTCGATACATCCTCTATGTATCGAAGTCAGTGTAGTCCTAAGGACTTCATCACATGGAAAGAGTTCATTTCAGGAAAATTAATATGTGATGAGCTGCCAAAAATATTATTTTATTAATTCATAAAATGAGTACAATACTGAGCACAACCGTCTATAACCCAGGCGATTGGCTTTGGGACACAATTCCCAACAACAAATCCTGGTATTGTCAGCTCCATCGTGACCACGATCATGACACCGAGGAATGCTACCACTTGAAGAGGGAGATCGAAGAGCTAATTAGGTGAGGCTATCTCGAGAAGTTCGTGGGAGGAAGAGCTCCGCCTGGGACCCAAGACGACGAGACCCGACACCCTACCATCGATAACCAGCCCATAGAGAAGCCAATGAGGATAATCTCCTAGGAGGCAGGGTGAGAGCCAAAGAGAGCTAGGGGGAGGGAGAGGACTGATGTTACACTCCCCTATGCAGGAGAAGGGCTAGCTGGGGAGGATAATCCAAATAATAAAGGCTATTGTCATAGAAATGATGATATCAAAACATCCTATGAAGTGAATCATGGTTGATAGTAGAAGCTCAACCGATATCCTTTTTTATAATGCCTTCACAAGGATGAACCTGTCCCCTGATCTAATAAAACCAGTATTCATACCCCTCATCGACTTCACCAGAGGTTTTGTTGGAGTGGAGGGCAAGATTACCCTCCCGGTCACTATGAGGATGCCATCCTGGCAAAGCACTATAATGGCAATCTTCACTATCATGAGGCTCCCCTCAGCTTACAATATATTCCTGGGGTGTCCCGAGCTCAACTTGCTCGATGCCACCATTTTGACCAAGCAGCTTCTTGTCCAGTTCCCGACTCTATATGGGATCAAAAGATGAGGGGATCTCGATTGCCGGTCCCGCGCTGCTTGCAAACTGTCCCTGGAGCTTAGGAGACTGAGGAGGGCCCCGTAATCGATGAGTTGGACCAAAGGGAGCTAGAGCCGAAGGGCTAGCCAGTTGAGTGCCTGCTATTGTTTTTCCTTGGCGAAGATCCCCTAAAGACGTTGCAAGTAGGAGCTCTCCTAGTTGAAGAAGAGAGGGCTCACTTGCTGAGCTTCTTCTAAGCAAATGTTGATGTCTTCTCCTGGACTGCAGCATACATGCCTAGAATTTATCTCGAGATGATCACCCACAAGCTGAATATTGGTCTCAATTACTGTTCGATCTAGTAAAAGAAGAGAAGCTTCACATTGAGAGGCAAAGAGCGATAGATGAGGAAGTTAGAAAGCTCCTCGCTATCGGCTACATCCGGGAGGTACAGTATCCCAGCTGGCTAGCAAATGTGGTCATGGTCAAGAAGCCCAACGAAAAATAGAGGATTTGCATGGACTACACCAATATCAACCGAATGTGCCCGAAGGATAGCTTCCCGCTGCTTAAGATCAACCAGATTGTGGACATGACCTTGGGGCACAAGCTGCTCAGCTTCATGGATACATTCTCTAGATATAATTAGATCTGCATGCACCCAAAGGATGAGGAGCATACAACATTTATAACCAACAGTGATATGTTCTGCTATAAGGTGATATCGTTTGGCCTCAAGAATACTGGAGTGACGTACTAGTGTTTGGTCAACAAGATCTTCAAGGACTAGATAGGCCATAACATGCAGGTCTATATGGATGACATGCTCATCATGAGTGGCCGAGAGTCAGACCACATCGCTAACCTAGCAGAGGCCTTCGACAACCTCCATCTCCATAGGATGAAGCTAAACTCGGTGAGAGATGAATCAGCTTGCCTAGTAGGAGTTGGTTCATTTTCTCAGTGACTAGAAATTCAGGTTTTTGTTGTTATGAGAGAAAAAACTCGCAGGATAGGAGTTGGCTCTTCTTCAAAGTATCCAAAAATGTAAGCTTCTGTTATTTTAAGAGAGAATACTAGCTTAAAAGGAGTCGACTCTTTTGTACTTTGTCTAAAAACCATGCTTTTTGCATTTCTGAAAGAGAAGGCTTGTTTGAAAGGAGTCAGCTCTTTCAAATTTTACAGAAACTCCAATATTTTCTTATAACTAATTGTAAAAGGCCTCCGAACATATTTTAATGAGCTCTCCAATAAATTTAAATATATTTAATTATAATAATAAGCTCTCTACTCCTCTCATGATACAATAATCTTTTAAAGCATCTAAAGGATCTTAAAGGATACAAATGGACTTTCTATACTTTAGGAATATTTCTAAAGTTATCTAAGAGATCACTACACATCCCAAATGTTACATAAAGTCCTTAAAGGGATTTTCAATGATACACATGAACTCACAAACTATTCCAATGATTTATAAGGTCTTCAATTAAAGGTTGTCCATTAGAAAGCTTTCTACAAAAAATATTCTTTATCATTTAAAAAGTGTTAGTATAGTATTCATATTCTAATATTTTGTAATCATCAAAATCATTTTCGAGATTAATACTAATAGAATAGAATTGAATGAATCTTTAAGTATAGTTAACGCATGATACCGTTCTTCTATTGTAAGTCATGGCTAGATGAAGGTTATAGAATTAATCATCAAACTCCATCATCTATTATATGTTAAATTTATTCGACTCGAGTTCTTGATTTAAAAATGATGGAAATCCTTTTCCACTATTCACACTGCCCTAGCCAAGATCTTCTGAATTCGATCTTATAAATCAAATAGAACCAACCTTATCTACCAAGGATGATAGATTTTATACGGGTATAGACCCTATTCCTATAATAAACTTACTGTAGCCAACAGACAATATAAGGATCCATATGGCTAGGGTCTAAGTATATGTACAGTCAAATTATAATAACTCGATTGTGAATAGCCGAGATAATGTAGGTCAAAGGACTAGTTATACTATTGTAACATCGAGTAAGTCACCGATGAGTAGGTAGATATCCAATTGACTTCTTGCATCGATCACGCTCAGTATCCTTGTTTACTAACAATTATCTATACTCTCATTCCAGTATTTTCATATTGTAGACTCAAGATTCATCCATTCTTAAAGGAAAGCAATTGATATACCATTCTCATTGAATCAATCACCATCTCTATAATAATCAATTGATTGGAAGCATTTAAGAATCAATCACCAATGATACATGCCTCAAATTCTCATTTCTTGAACTTATGTGTCATCATCCTATTAATTTCTTGGACAATTCAGGGGTACATACATAATATTAATGGAATTAAAGGCTAAATTTTATTAATGATAAAAAAATCAAATACAAAATTATATCTTAGAATAAATACATGTGTCATCCTGATTAGCTTATAGGGCTTATAGCTGATACCTCCGATGCTCAAGTTAGAAATCTGAAATAGATAGGAAGGAGTGAGCGTTGCGGAAATCAGAGTATACATTGGAGTCCCCTTTCACTAGGGCTTGAACTGGGCCTAGTAGGGCCATACCCCTACCCGAGTTTGGCCTGCAAAAAAAATTCATTTTCGGACCAAGTTTAGACCCAATTTATTTTGAAAAAGTTATACTCAAGCCCGGCTCAAGCCCAAACCCAAGCCCTGGCCTAAGCTTGATTGGGCTAGCCCAAATCAAAGCCTGAGTTGCCTCACCATCCAATCCACGATGCCCTTGAGGAGGAAGTGGTATCGTTGGTCTCCTTGATCTTGAAGCGGTTATAGGCATTGATCCAGACGTTGATGGTGGCCATACAGGAAGCGAGGGTCGACTCGGTGACAACACGGAGGCTGTTATGGAGGGTGGTGATGTAGGTCCCCGGGGCAAAGAGGATTGGGGTGTGGTTAGCGAGGGTAGGGTGGGGGAAGGCATAGTGGAAGAAGCAGTGTCTGGATATTCAAGGTGCTTAATCTTGGCACTGACGGCGTGGGCAAGGACAACGGTGTCCATGCCAACATTATTCCAGGAAGCGGTAGTGCCGTTGATTTCCTTGGTCTTGAAGCGAATGCTGGCATTGATCTAGACATCGATGGTAGCCATGCGGGAGGTGAGGGTCGACTCGGTGGCAACATGAAGGCCATTGGGGAGGGTAGTGACGTGGGTCTCCAGGATGGAGAGGATTAGGGTTAAGCTTTAGGGGAGAAGAGAAGTTGGCATAAAGAAGAAGGGGAAGAAGAAGAGAGGAGATGTTGAGAGTCTCAAGTTGGTGGATTGAGTTTGGGCCAGGCCTATTGCTAGGCCAGGTTCGGGCCGAACCAAAGGGGTGCTCGATCCAGCCCGAAATTTGAATGTGCTCTATTATTAAGTCCAAACCCGACCTGATCTACATTGGGCCTAGCCCAAAACTCAGCCCATATTTGAGCCAGCACAAGCCGAGCTCTAGCCTTACCTTTAACCCTCTATTTATAAGCAGGGGTTGTGGACCTATGGTATTGTGAGAAGAAATATTTGGGCTATTATTTATATCTTATCGGGCATGATATATTTACTATTTTTTGCCTTATTTGAGAGGTTGAGATACCATCAAGAGAAAGGAGGATCAAGTAGTTACTTTTTTTTTCTTTTAAGACGAGATATGCTCATTATTTTCTATCTCATTTGGACAAGATACTCCTAGTATTTCTTGCTTTATCTATGCATTGTATGTTGTTGCTCATGATTTCATGATATTTCGGGATCTTAGAATAGAAGGCTGTAAGCAAATAAGGCAATGAATCATACATGATCCTTACTGAGAATGTTGACTAGCGACTATTACAAAAATATTTTGAATTGACCTCAATTAGATAGGCCAGCCATATCCGAGATACCTTTCTTTTTGATATTGACCGAGATGCAATTTTCCTCTATAATATGATAGAATCCAAATATTTTGAGTTATATTTGGATTGGGTTTGAATTATACTTGATCCCAACCCAATCCAAATGATCTTCTATGTTGATTTTTATGAATCTGACACGATCTAAACCTAATCAGCTAATAGATTGAGCCCGGAACCACTGTCACAATCTGAATATGAAATTAGATCGGGTCAGTCATAAGGCCGAACATGCTCCGGTAGGATCCGACCCGCTTGCAGCCCAACTTTTAGGTCACTTACTCGCACGTGTTCCGCCCCCTTGGGCTGTCGTGGGCGTCGCATAAGTCGGAGGTACAGGGTGGAGCTAGGGGGAGCGCCGATTGTATGATCTCTCTCTCAGGTCCCCTCTCCTTCAATCGTCGCCGCTGCGCTGCCCTTTCGGAAGCCCAACCGGTGTGTCCATTCCGCAGTCCTATTTATATCCGTGCACGGACCTGGCCAAAGAAAGGGGCAGAGGGAATGCTAGACGGAGCGGTGAAAAGGGTTAGAATATAAAGGGGCGACGACCGGGGAGCAGAACCAGAAACGGAACCACTGAGGAGCTCAACGATGGACCCGCGTCTGCTGAAGAAACCGAAGCTGGAAGAACCTAGCGATATCAACGGCGACGAATCTGGACGTGAAAGAGGAGATGGTGGCATTGGAGGCGGAGGAGGCAATGATCCCGACGCCCTCCAGGAGCAAGAAGAAGCCCTTGTCGCACTCATCGAGCACCGCTCAAAGGAGTACGAACATCTCAAACAGAAGGTTGCCTATTTCAAATCTCAGGTTTGTAGTCCTTCGTTTAATCATCCTCTCTTTTGTGTGGGCTTGGTTTGCTCCTTATCACATCAATCGCCGACTGGTGTGTTGTCTTCTTGATTTCCATAAATGCAGCTTGATGAGGCGGAGAAGAAATTGAACGACTCGAAGGCGAAGCTGGCTCGCCTTCGAGCGCGCGCTCCATCCAGAACGACTGCTAGCGACGAAGCTAGACAGGTGAGAACTGAAAGCAGATCATCAAGTCCTGGTAATATCAATGGTTCGCGCCCGCAGCTTCTTATACCTTCAGCGAGCACAAAGTTTCCTAGCCAAGCGGTGAACAATTCGAATTCAAAAGTGTTGCATGGAACAAGCAGCAGAGGAACCTCCGCTCAATCGAGCCTCGTGGATAAGTCGAGGCAAGAGTCGAATAGCAGAGCTGTCTCGGAGAAAAGTTCGGTGCAAGAAAAAAGAGCCAAGAGGACGATCGGTAGTCAGATTGTTTTCTTATCATTTTGTTTCCCCTTTGATACCTCTAGCAAAATCCTTTTTATTGGTGTCTTCGTTTTTACAGCACTGAAAGAACATCAAGATTTAATTCCTGTTGTACGTACATATTCATTGCCGAACCAAATCAGATTCCAACCAGGCAATGTCATCTCTAGTCAGCACAAAAGGAAGATGCGAAGTCTTGCGATCTGTCCGGTTAATGATCAACTGTTTGTGACGAGGTAAGAGAGCATGTCTGTGTTTATTTGCATGATGATATGATTTTAACTGTTACTTGATGGCAGCGCTTGTTTTCTGTGTGGAACGATGCCCTCAATTAAACAGATGAAGTGAGAGTAATTTTAAAGGCCAAATTGCAAACCCAAATCTGCTTCATGTATAGTCAGTGATCTCTACTTGTGAAGTTGAATCATGTTGCAACAATTTTATTGAGAGAAAGTAATGAAAATGTTTAATTGTTGCAGTCTGATCATGTGCAGTCTGTATACCAAGACTACTTCCTCATATAGTCATATGCCTCCAGGACTAAAGTTTGTAACTCCAGCCTTTTACAGTCCATGCTAGATGCATGTCTCCACGCTAATGCTGAACATAATCATGTTAATATTTCCCCCCCAAATACTTGGCCCTTTTTCATCAGTTTATATTAACTAATAGCATTTTGAGCATTTAAGTTTCGTGTTTTGACTCATCCTATCAAGTTTTGACATTTTAAATAAATTAGAATGATAATTTTGGTGGTGATGCACATATCTCAAATGTGCTTTTTCCCTACAACTCTAGTCTCTAACAAAACCATTAAAATTGATAATTTATGGTATTCAATGAAACTGAAAAATTCAATCTGGTACATATTGGATCCTAAGGTACAAGCTGTAGACCACGGTAAATATTAAGGTCAAGATAAGGTCAATCATAATTTGAAATACTTCTCTAACCAGCTCTTATGCTAGCATCAACTTATAACTCAGTGCTCAATTTCTAACCAGTCATCTTTAGATAGGAGGTCTGCCAATGCCATATGGATGATGGAAGTTAATGGCCGAGCATTATATCTTCGACTGGTCAACAATGTAATGTGTACAAAGCAAAGCATATCCAGAAAGAAATAGGAAAAAAGATCTTGCTGCCATGATGAATATTTAAATAGCTCCATGATCATATTTGGCACAGGACAACACTTCATTATAATTCACATAGTTCCTTTGCTTCATGTAATTCATGTAAGATTCATGCCTAACAGTCTAATAGTACCACCAGTATTATTCTAGGAAACCATATGTACTATTAGATCATAGGTTTCGTAAATAAGATATACTCAATCTGTGTAGGATGCAACTAATAAGATGCATAATTATTATTCCTATGGATGTGTGGTTGGATACCCTTCATCTATCCTTTGTCTGCTGCATGCTCTTGATATTTGCTATGTTACCTAGACACTTCATTTTTAAGCTGTTTAGGAGTATTGACATTTCTGAACACTGGGACATGACACGGCTTGACATAGTTGGACACTCCACTTTGAAATGACCTGCAGAAATCAGCAACAAGTATCCAGGGGACTCTTAGTTCTAAATGCTAGACACTTAAGTGAAGTGTCCATAAGTTTTTCTAGACATTTCAAGCAAAATATCGTTAAAAGTTTATCAGGATTATTTGCACACCTTATGCCAAGGTTCATTATATTTTTGATATAAAGTTATCACTGTTACATGAACACTTTTTCAAACAGAATGTCATCATGTTTTAAACATAAATGTATCTATCGATGATTTTAGAGAGGCTTCTGGATATCCACATGCATGTAGGCTGCAATGAGCTAGCTACCCATGTTGTGTGCCATGAGTGGTGTGATCAACAGGGAAAGATATATTAAGCAGTTAGTAGAGACTGGCAGGGATGGTTAACTTGGCATCACATCTAGCTTTCCTTGTTTCCCTTTGCTACTTGTTCCTGACTGGCCATGGTCATCACAATGGGTTTGACTCGTTTGAGTACATGAATGGATGGAATAACGGAGAACGGCACATGGGAACAGATAGCCTAGTCTCATCATTGTTCTAGAAGCAAGCATGATGGAGCCGACAATCCTTGTAACAATCTAAAACATCTAAAATTTTCATGAGGAAACCATGGTATATGAATTCAACAAGACAATTAACATTTAGAACACTCATCAATTTATTCAAAAAATAAATTTGAGCCATTACCGGTCACTAAAGAAAATAATGCAATTACTGGATGTTGAAGCCCCATCCTGTAAACTCCTTGTCCCTTGGGATATCTAGAGGCTAGGAAAAGGCAAACTGATCATTAGAGTTTCACTTCTCCTTCCCATGTCTGATTGTCATCGATCTTAGATCATGTTAGGTTAGCCAATGTCTGTTGGACTGTCTTCACCATCTCCATCATCTACTTTGTCATAAACTCTCATGATTGCATCCTCCATCCTCTAGTAGAGCTATCAACGGGTCGGGTTTGGGTTGGAACCTAGATATCCAGACCCGAACCCTAGCTTAGTTATTGGACCCGGATCCGAATATCTTATGGGTCTAGTTTTGAAGTATCAGATCCAGATCCTAATGGGTCTCGGTATCTAGGGATGGCAACGGGTCGGGTTTGGGTCGGGTCACCAAAAATTCATACCCGTCCCGCTAAAAAATTCTCCGTCCCATATCCGTCTTGGCTTGGGTCGGGTCGGATATAAAAAAAAATCACGTTTGGATCAGGTCGGGTTGGGTATATCGGGTCTCATAAAACCTAGTTTACTTAAAAGCCTAAACGGGTCGGGTTGAGTCGGGTCGGGTATATCCGTTGCATATCCAATTTACTTAAATATTTTATAAACGTAGCTTTTTTTATATATAAACGGATCGGATTTGGATTGGGATGTACTACTACCCATACCCGACCCGAATCTGAGTTGGATTTTTTTTATATAACCCATATCCTTATAAATTAGGCAGGTCGAGTTTTATCCGTCCTATTAGGATCGGGTCGGGTCGGGTATCCACCGGATTGGTAAAAATTGCCATCCCTATAGTATCTGGACTCGGATTTGGGATCCGAATGGGAGACCAAAAGGCTTAGGAGCACAAGAAAATACTTTTTTTTGGGTTTTCTTCTCATTACATTTAGTTGTGAACATATTAGAAGGGAATAAATAGAAACTTAAAAATACTAACTAGTTTCGGAAAACTTGTCACGGGAACATTAATCACCAAACATGAAACACAAAACGTCCCACCTTGAAGCAGTCGTCTAAGCATCAATCACCCTTTAAAAATATCTAGCATGTCGATATCAAAATCCGCAGCGTACTCTTTACCATGAAACCATGAAATTGGGCAACAAAAAAAAAAAAGGCAAAAAAGGAGGAATGATTCCACAAAACTTCAGCGTTAAGCTACGGGTAGGTAACAATTAGATTGAATCCAACCAAATAACCACCAACCACAAAAACTTTTTAAAAGTCATGATAAAAAAAGACAAAGAGGCTCACCTATGGGCATGGAGAAGTGTAGCGGGACTAAGATACGATTCTGGGTTCCACTAGTAGCTGGGGCAGGAGGTGCTGCAGCAGGCGCAGAGAATACACTCATACATGCCATCTAGCTTTGCATGATCCTTCTTGCTTTGTAGTGTCTCCTTCTCAGGGACTGGTGGTGGGTCCTTATGCTTGAGCCATTGCTCCACGTTCTTGTAATGGTCGCACTCAGAGAGGTCGATCTCATAGTTTTGGAGTTAGGGCTTGGAGGGATCATCGGGGTTCCAACGGTTGATGGAGAAGGTCTTTATCCGCTTAGGCTAGGCAGGTGAGGGCTCGGATTGGGAGGAGTGGGCTTGTGCCGGGACCGACCAAGTTGCCATAGATGAGGTGGCGGTGGGGAGCAGCGGATGGGGCGGGAGGAGATGACAAGCGGTGGCGAAGGAGCTGTGGCGAAGGAGAAATCTCGCGGTTGTCGTGGATGTAGAAAATAGAAAGAGGGGAGGATGGGTAGGAGATGGCCGGTGATGTTGGTTTGCTAGTGGGTGGAGAGGGGGGACCACCGAGGTAGGGAGGGAGAGAGGGCTAGGGCTAGCTGGCAGCTTTTCAATCTTTCAACCTCCCTGTATAGATTTTGAGCCATTGGATCTTTGATCCAACGATTCACAACATTTTTAATAAATAAATATAATATACTATAATATTATATTATTCGTGTTTCGGGTCTATCGGGTCTGGATATTAAATGGATCCAGGTTTGGGTCCGGGTAAATGGGTTTCATATTACTATCAGACCCGTTGGATAAATACCCTCGGGTTTCGGATCTGGACTCAGCTTGTTGATAGCTCTATCTTCTAGCTCATCCTTGATCGTGAGCTCTTGAACATATGACATGGGTCCTTCATGAAAGTATGATACTTGAGGTTTCACATCCATTGCAAGTTTGAGATGAGACAGCTAAGGCATGAAGGGAGGTTGCGGAGAGCTAATAAAAGGCAACTAGCAATTTAGGGAGGAGAGACTTGCATAGATAGATGGAATTAACCATCCCAACCAATAGCCATTGATTACTTAGGATGTTTTCCTTAATTGATGAACATGCATAAAGCCAACAACTCATATACATTGCTTCAACCTACATGTGTGTACTACATGTGTGTACTGTCGGCATTGCTCAAAATTTTAAGTCTCTCTCTCTCTGAATAGGCATAAAAAAAACAAAATGTATGGGTGTACATATGCTTACACACATGCATATATCAACATGTGTGTGCATAGATGTATACGTGGACATGATTGTAATCAAGGTTTTAAATCCTATGGGACGGAGGTATCGTGGTATCTTTGTGGAATGAGACGCCTCATTGTCTCATCTTGTCCTGGCAACGGTCTCGTCTTGTCCTGGCAACGGTCTTGTCTTGTCCTGGTAGCAGTCTCAATCATGTATCCCGCCGGTAGATATCCTCTATCTCTCTCTCATTCTTCTTTCCTTTTTTTTCCTTCTTTCTTTCTTTTCTTCTACATTCTTTTCTTTTATTTCCTTTTTCTTTCATTTTCTTATCCATTCCTTTTTTTCTTTTTTTCCTTTTTTTTATTCTTGCTCTTTTCTTTCTTTCTTCCTTTCCTTTCTTTTTGTTCTCCCTTTCTTTCTTTCTTTTATTTTTCTTCTTCTTTTTCTTTCACTTTTTTCCTTTATTCGTCTTCGTTTCTTTCTTTCTTCTTTCTTCTTCCCTTTTTTGCATGGATCGGTTTTAAAGTCCTAATCCCATCCCAGTCCTATTTTCTCATAAGAGCAGGATGCGGCGGCTGTCCCGTCCCATGTTCTGCCAAGATGTAAAACCTTCAATGTGGTCCAGAAAAGGCTTTATGCATCCATCACCAAATTCAATATTAGTTGTCCAGAAATTAAAATGCAAACCATTGAATGTGGTCCAGAAGGCCTAAAGTATCCATATAGTTGCAAAGGAACTTTATGGTGTTTTGGTTGACTGGGTTCACTGTCTAGGGGGTCTGGAGGACGTATGATTGTGAGTAGATGTTTTAGGCCTTCTAGATCATATCTAATGGCTTACATTTTTTATTTTTTTAACAACAAACATTGAATTTGATGGTGGGTGTAAAGTTTCTTTGTTTACAACGTATTATAACTGCACCTGTATACACATGCATGCACATATATACATTTATATACATATATCCATACATTTACACATGCACATGCATAGATATAGCCATACATGTACGCATATGTATGTTGTGACCCTATGTCTAGATTTTTGGAGGCTCCTGTGTTTGACACTTAAATACCTAGAACCTATGCCAAGTGCCCAGGTAACACTGTATATTTGATATGAAGACAATGACTTATTGTTAGGTGGAGGAATGATAGACTATGAAGTTTTTTATGGGATTCTTTTTGAAATTTGGAGTCATTTTAATCCACTTAAACAATATTTGCATGTTGAGAGGTTGGTCATTCTATATGATTAAAATACTGTTCATATTGACCTATATCAGCCTATGCGCTTACATTTATAGGCCAGCATGCATTAATATGGTGATACAATGACCCCAAAATACAAAAGGTTTGTAGCATACTTGATGAGCTGAGTCCTAATATGCATCATTAGATGTTGATGTCATAAATATTCATACTAAAAGCCTTGTATCACAAAGTGAGTAGAAGAAAAAAGAACTTGGAATTTAAAAAAAGAATTAAACAAGGGCCCAAACTCCAAAGTACTCCTTTTTTTTTTTTTAAAAAAAAAATCCATTTACTTGCTGATGACTAGCATAAAAGCAATGTAATTTTTAACTTGCAAGTCTCTGGATGTAAAAGCTATGGAAAAAGGTTTTGTCAGACAATGAAATTTGTTACTGAAGAAATGTTGATATTCAATGTACTTTTGTTGTTGAGTAGGTTGAGAATGCTAGTTCTGAGTTTGGTCATGTGAAGGCTTTAGAACCTTGTGGATTACCAACACAAGATTGGCTTGAAATGCGGAATGTGCTGAAATAATACATGAGGCTAATTTTATCTATTTCTAGTTTATTTATTTTTTTCACAAATTGTTAGGAGAGAAGAAGGGCATTTGTAGTGCATGAGTGTATTGAATCTAGACAGCAGATTACATGCTCCCTTTTAGTTTGGGATGTGCTTAGGCTTCAGAACCTTGTGGATAACCAATATTATGTTTGGGTTGAGGCATGGAATGTGCTGAAGGCTGAAAGAATACATGAGGCTAGTTTTATTTCTAGTTTATTTATCTTTTTCACCAATTATTAGAATAGCAGAAGGGCATTTGAAGTGCATGAGCGTATTGTATTTAGATAGTAAACTACGTGCTCCTTTTTATATTAAAAACTCTAGAAAAGACTGAAAATGTTGGATGCCTGTGATTAGCCACTAAGATGTTTCTTTCCTATCAGCCTCGTGTAATAGGAGAATTCTGCAGGGTTTCCCATGGCATTGTCAAGTCAAATTGGTCAACGTGATCTCTTATTTTACTTGTAGATCTTAGGGAACAAAATCAAGGATATTCTTAATGGAAATTAATGTAAGGGAAATCTCCCTTGGTGGCTATGTTACAATCCATTGAAGAGTTTGCAATTACATTTGATGTCGATCTTGATGCATGTGCCGTGTTATTGGCAAAGCTTTTATACTAGAGAGTTCATCATCTTCCAAATGCATTTTATCTAAAAGAAGCATGGTAGAGGAATTTAGCAATATGTTAAATGCTTCTTAATTGTTCATCATTTCTTCCCTCTTTTCTTAAATTTCTATTTTAAGCAGCCTAGTCCCAAATTAGGCTTCCCACTTTGAGCACCACAGTAATATATAGAAAGAAAATACAAAGATTATGATACATTAAAGGTTGAGTAAGTGCACTGGGAGATCGTAACTTTGTACCCTTTTTGTGCTTTAATTCTGTCTCCTTTGCTTTATCGGTAGGACAAGCAATTGTTCTGCAAACTAACATAGGAAACTAGCATGGAGATGGAAGGCATGCTTCTGATTTGGGCATAAGCCCTATTGAAACTTGGTGTCTTAAAGGATAGCAGTAAGAATCTTCAATTTGAAAACTTGAAGTCCCTTAAAGGGAATATCACCATAGTAGCAAGAAAGGTTCCTTACAATGATATAACATAGAGGAAAAGAAAGAAAAGCAGTATGGGAAGAATAAAATATAGACACGAGAAGAAAAAGAGAAAGGAAGAGGGAAAGAGAATGTCATATGTCTCTACTTATTTATGTAATGTGCATCCTATTTTTAGTATTTGGCTTGAAGATATCAATCTTTGGCAGTCAAGTGACAGAATTCCCTAGTAAAATTTTAGAACTTTGCATTATGATTTAACTTGATGCATGCATGGTGTGATCTACATTTCATAATATGAAACCTACCAGTTTCGGCCCAAAAGCCACTACACCTTATCCTTTTACTTAATAATCAAATAATGATATATTCTCCTATCTTCGGTTCTTCACTTCAAGCTCAAGTGTAAATATTAAACCTTACAAGTTTGGAGTCACATTCAAACAATTTCCCTTTGTTAAATGCCCATCTGCAATCTATAGCCTGGAGACTAGATTTGGAAAGGAGACTCTGCTGGTAATTTAATTATGACAATAACTTTAAATCTCAATGTAACAACTGTTAAAAGAGGATTGTGGCAAGAGGTATATACCCCTATCTTTAAAAAGAGATGCTAAATAAAATTGTCCTTGCCAATACTGTCAGCTAAAGTAAGTATGATATTCCACTCATATGTTGTTTGAGAGAGGGTGTCCTATTTCTTATTCTGTCAAAGATGGGGGTCATCAAGGAAGAGTTAGCACCTAATAGGAAAGTGGTAGTCTAGGACATCATGGTTCCAGCTGGAATTTAAATATGCCAAAAGCTAAAGGAAAGCAATGGAATAATGTAGCAAAACACATAAGTAGACTTCCTATGATGGCAAAGTCTCCGAATGACCTTTAAATGAGCAATAGGACTGAATTGACTAACAATGTAACATGCATATGCAATGTTTTGCTGCAAGACAGTTAATTACATGATATCCTTGACCAAGGATTGCGATATTGGTGCTAATACCTTTATGAGTCACTTGCTGGCATAGTGCATGCCACGTAGCACGGGCATGTGGGTATTCCTCATTGAAGAGAAAGAAAGAAGAATAAGTAATTAGAAAACCTATTTTTAACTAAGAAATTTAGAAAATGGATTTGATAGGTGTCATGTTAACTGTGATGGGTGCCGATACTGGCTTGGCTAGGACTGCCACATCTTGAAACATGTCCTCAACAAGCTACCATCAATAGGTGATTATTTGACAACTCAACATCATACCATCATTGGTTTGGAGATTCTAATGAAGCTCAATTAAGGCAAAGCATTGTTATCACCAATCAAGCAAGCATGAGAGGTGACCTAGGGTATATATAGTTCTCATGGAAGAAGTGTTGATCATTCATGAATTTTGGAATTATCCAAATGAGTTTGCTTTGTATCCATTTGTTAGGGATGAGGGACTTTTTAAATGGAAGGGGGGAAAGGCTTGACTAGAGAGTGCATCAATCTGCATGATTTTACTCAAACATTACCAAAATTTCATTCTCAAAACCTGTTAGCTACACAACAACTTTATAGCTCATGATCGTTATGGCAGCACCTGAATGAGGGTGTTCTGAATAGTAGGACATGCAACAAGGACCAAAAAAGGTTGATAAACTTTGATATTATGTCATATTGTTAGCACTAATAGATATTAAAAGTTACGAGGAGCAACATCATGAGGGTCAGCAGTTTGTGGAGATGTATGAATCAAGGTTTTATGTCTTGGCAGGATGGGGGGCGTCCCAGTTGTTTTGTCCCGTTCTTGTGAGAAAACGGGATCAGGATGTGTTTGGGACTCTGAAACTTATCCATGTAGGGAGAGAAGAAAGAGGAAAGAAGGAAAGGAAGGCAAGATGAAGAAAAGAAAAAAGTAAAAGAAGAAAAAATGAAAAAAAATAAAGGAAAAGAAAAAAAAGGAAAGGAAAGAAAGCAAGGTAAAAGAAAAGAAAGAAAAGAAGGAAAAATAGAAGGAAAAATAGAAGAAAAAGAAAGAATGAAATTAAAGAAGGGAAGAGAGACGGAGGATATTTATTAGGTTGCATGGCTAGGATTGTTGCTGGGGGTGGGATGTCGGGACAGCAAGGCATCCCATTCTATGGAAAAATTGGGACACCTTCATTCCACGGAATTTAAAATCTTAGTGGGAATTGAAAGAACTTAAAACCTCAATCAAGGATCCTGCAATAGAAAAACCAAAAAGAGTACAAACAAAAAAAAGTTTTAGACTTCAGGGTAAGCATATCAAGGAAAAAGCTGCATTGCCTAGTTATGGTCTTTGGCAATCTGGGGTTCTGGGAGGGCCAAACTAGAGATAGACCTAACCAGGGTTTATGGAACCGTCCCGTACCGCCTGGTACGGGCGTACCGTATCATACCAGCCAAGAGCCAATACGGTTCACCTATTAAAATCGGTCCGGCACTTAAAAAATAAAAAAATTCAATTCCATACCGGTATGGTATGGTACCGGTATGTACCATCCAGTTTGGCCCTGGTTCGGGCTCATTTCATGTTTGGTTCAGCGATCCTTGCTTGCGAGGGGGGAGACAGATTGTTTTTTTTCAATTTAGCAATGCCGGTACACATACTAGTACGGTACGGTATGGACCGTACCGTACAGTATAGGCCATTGACCGGTATAGGTCCCGGTACCGGTTCAGTGATCCTTGGACTTAACCTTCAGCCTCTTTTTTCTTGCACAAAGTGGCTGCACAAGAACTCGAACCTGCACTATTGTGCTTGTCGGCCAAGTTTTTTTACCATTGCATCAAGCAATGACCCCTAAGCATTATCAAGGAAAATGCTCAAGAAAAATGGCAAGTTGCAGCATATGCAAGCTGTGTGACAAGATTGTCTTTTATGTCCCTTACTGCTATATAAATGCATTGGGTGGTGGTGGCACCCAAATTTTGATCGTGTTTAGTGAACGTCCCTTCCTATATAATGTTTGTATTGATGTTTTTAGAGTGCAATGACTGATGGTTCAGCTGTACTGCAGCCTATGCATAAATTCTGGAGAAGAGCTTTTATCTGTTTGCATCTGCCATCACTTTTTCTTTATGAGCAATAAAATAGTAGCATAATTTTTATTTTGTTATAATTTCTTAGCAGTTCTTTCATGGTAAATATAAACTTATTCCAGGTTTATGCATAGTCTGGGTTTTTCATTTTATGATTTTGTCTATTGTTGTTTCCATGTTTTGTTACTCATCTGATGTACTCTTCCAGCATCAGGACATTGTGAACTATGTCATATTCATATTTGACTATTTTTATTTCTTTATTGATTACTTTTATTGATTTTGCAGTGCACTGGATGGAGTTGTAAACTTATGGCAAGTGCAGGCTAAAGGGTAGAATTCTTAATCCATGTCAAAATGTTTTCTTTCGGTATTAGAATGTTAACAAGTTCTAGAGCTGTTTCTTAGGTAGGCAGTGTCATGCTATCTGTTTGAACAAAAGTCAGAGCTTGCGTTGGTGGACAAGCCGCAGATGTAAAAGATGAGTGCCTGGGAAGTATCTAAGAAAGAATATTAAATACAGTTCTATCTACCTATTAAATTATACAAATTATAATTTATTGGTGTCCGGTTAACAAAGTTATTATTGTCCAGAATCCAATAGGGGCACAACTGAAATGGTGAATAAAATTAATCAAGTTACAGGCAGGCCTAGATTTGTGTAACAATTGCACATGACCAAAGCGTTAAAAACTATGCTGTATCGGGAGCTAAAGGGAATTGGAAATAAGCTTTTACAGCAAGTGGGGCTTCTTCTATAATGCTCTTGCAACTAGGATCTTCAATCATTCTCAAGCATAGGAAGGATTGACTAATAACCTCTGGTATTTTATTTTCTCCCTTCCCCGGGAACTGATCTCTGTACCAAGGTGAACCATATAATTAGAGTAAGGTTCAAGGTAAAATATTCACCAGCTTAATAAGGTAAATATCCTAGTGTTTAAAAACTTCATCAATTTCATCAAATGCACTCATAATTACATGAATATTCATTCAAATCTGCCCTGTTTGGCCTTCTGGAAAGCTTTTAGAAATTGCCTTCCCATACACTATAAGAAACATATGTAACAAATATAACTTTGACATTAATATTCCCTTCATGTGATTGTTACAATATAAAGAAAGAGATCTGACTTTTATATTTTGAAAGAGAATACATAATACATCTTCTAAGAGGTTATATGCAAATTTATAATAAATTTAACTGTTAGGAACAATCAGGAATCATATATGTGTAAATTCTAATTAGTTAACATGGTATATATATTTGTTGACACCAGTCATATAGTTTTTAAATTTTTGGAAAACATCCTGTCATTCACAGTCTATTTTTTGGATATTGAATTAATCATTAACTTTCTTGGTTCATGATATACTGAATATTTTATGGTATTTGTTGTTGTTGTTGATGTCTTGATGATGATGATGTTGTTGTCATTACTTCTTTCCTGCTACTGATTGTATACAGTTTAATATGTATTTCAGGTAAATATATGTTGTTGCCTTAAAAGTACTTGCAATAATAACATATCTTTCCGAATTCCTTCAAACATTTGATTTAGTTTTCATAACTAGTAGTGGACAACAAATGGTGGAACATATTGTTTACTTATGAAGCTATTTCTTTGGTATTTTCATCAGACTAAGCTTGTGCATACACTAATTTCATCTTGAATTGCTTATTGCTAGTGCTTTCTTGCTTTAGACATTTAGTGTTTTTCCAATATTTTACTGTGTCGATACTTTTGTGATTGTAGACCTAGTGCCTTGCTACTGAGCACTACAGATTGTGTATCGCCAAAGCAAAGGAGGTGGCCAGAAGATATAGCATGGCACCCTCATGGAGATAGCTTATTTGCTGCATATACTGCTGATGGTGGTGATTCTCAAATATCAGTTTTAAATCTCAATGTGTCCCAAGTAAGAAAAACCTTTAAGAAGTTCACTCTGTAAAGATACTTAGTACTTTTACAATGATTCTTTATTCCATTAACTTATCATCATTGCTCAAATCTGACTTGCCAAGTTCTAGTAATTTGACTTAAGCAAGTCAACTTGTTCGCTCAGGTAGCCAAAGTATTTCTTCATAGAAGAAGGAGATTATGAATAGTTTGACACAATATCTTTATATGATAATTCAACTACTTAGATAAATTGGATCATGTTGTTTTGTGAATAATGATAAGGTCCAAATATTATCCTTTCCGCTTTACATAATTAAGTCTTTTCAGCTTTTTTTGGTTTGGGAGTCGGAAAAAGTGGATTAAGTATATCTGTGCCTATTGAAATAATTATTGCACATCATTCTTTTTTTTGTTTGGACTGTATCTGGAATAATATCTGGTTGAGGGTGCTTTTGTCCATAGAGAAAAGGAGGCAGGAAAAAATGATGGTTTTATGCCAGGAATAGCTAATGACAGTTCTCTCTTGGAATAGATATGCAGGGCATAAGCAAGTTTGACCAGCATAACTATTCATTTCTATGCATGTTTTTTAGAAGCTGTTCGCCATGCATGAAGGCTTATTCCAACTCTTATGCCTGCTGTCTTCCTGAACCATATGCTACTCACTCTCTCTCTCCCTCTCTCTCTCTCTCTATAGATAGATGTGTGCCCTCAGTTCTAACATCTATGCAAGACATGTCCATGTAGTTTCTCCATCAAAGCCATCCACGTAGTTCTGACTGAACATATACCGGGACTCCCTTGCACTGTTCCTCTGAGAAAACTCACATTGTTCTTGTTAAGAGTCCTTATTCTATTGGAATAACAGATCTGCTCTGTTAAATCCCTCCCATTCCCTTTCCATAGCTCTTCTCCTTATTATTATTATTATTGGTGGTAGTGGTAGTAGGCACATTGTAATTATTTTGGTTGTTATTTCTTATTCTTCTGGCCAAAACCCAAACAGTCAGTGCTTAGTAGGCATACTGATAATTTTTTTTGTTGTTATTTCAAGTATGCCATAATATTCTGTCATGGCATACTGATGTTATTTTGATTGTTATTTAAAGTATGCCATGCCATAGTTTGGAACCTTAGGCCCACCTTGTATGCATGAATGTAGGGTTTTGAGCTATTTGGCTTAGATAAGGTTTTGCATGATTGAAGCCTAATACATTTTTGAATTAGGCAAACCTCTCTCTCTCTCTCTCCCCCTCCCTCTTTTTCCATCCCTGATCTGGCATCAAACTCTACAACTCAGCCAGATCTATGAAGAACAGTTCCAAAAGAATGGTTGTTAATGCCTATATCTCTCTTTGAAAGAATGGTTGTTGCTGTCTATATCTCTCTTTAAAAGAATGGTTGTTGCTGGTTTTATGGTTTTTTGAGTCAGGTTCCACATAAAACCATGAGGGACCATTCTGGAAAACTACAATGCAAACATTAGAACTGTATGGTCCCATTCACTTTAACAAAATGCATTTGTTATTTTCCTTATAATTCTAGCAAAATATCTGGTCACTTTCTGGCAAAATTTATGTGTATATCAAATCTGATATTTTAAACTGGGTGCTCTTAAGGCTTTCAAGCTGGTTAGTGGTAGTTTCAAGCAAGATTTTCAAGCCTATTTTTGTTTAATTGTTCTTGGAGTACCCCTTCTTCCCTTAATTTTCTATCTGTTTCTTCTGCAGTTCCGCAAACCCACAAAAGTCATCATCCAGTTTCATCTAGGAACTATCTTTCTTATGTGTGTAAAAAAGAGGCATCCTGGTATATGTTGCTCTCACTATTGCAGGGTTTGGAGAGGGTTAGATTTATGCAGCCTTACTCCCATGCGTGGAGAGGATATTTCCTTATTTCTAATCTATGACATCTTGGTCACAATGGAGCAACCTTACCCTTGTGCCAAGGCCCACCCTCTTGTGTGTTTACAATTAATTATAATTTAGAAAGTTTTATCATAATATATACTTTGAGTATAAAACTTATTTGGATGTTTGCCATATCTTGACATCTTTAGCTAAAGGATGCTTGTAAGATTATGATTCAAGTCTTTGTGTTTACCTTTCTTTCTAACAATATGCATCAATAGTGACCCAATCCAAAAATCAAGTTCACCATCTAAATCTGCAATATTAGTTTTTACCTTATGTTCAAATCTTAATGATTTGGAAGAGGAGCTTGATTGTGGCTGTGGCTTGGTGAACAAGCTATTGTTATCAAGGTTTTATGTCCTAGTGGGATGGGGAGCATCTCAGCCATCTCATCTTGTTCATGTGGGAAACGAGACTGGAACGGGTTTGGGACTCCGAAACCCATCCATGTGGAGAGAGAAGAAGAAGAGGAAAGAAGAAAAGGAGATAAAGATGAAGAAAAGTGAAAGGAAATAAGAAAACATGTGAAAAAAAATAAAGGAAGGTAGAAGAAAAGAAAGAAAAAAAGGAAAGAAAGAAACAAAGAAAAAAGAAAGAAAGAAAGGATAGAAGAAGGGGAGAGACACTGAGGATATCCATTGGGATGCATGATCAAGAATGTTGTCGGGATGGGACAGGACATTGGGGCATCCTGTTCCATGGAGAGATCAGGGTACTTTTGTTCCACGGGATTTAAAATCTTGATTATTATGTCATGTCAAACACTGGACTTTTTTTGCCTAGAGCCTTCTGTACAAAGATTAAAACTAAAGCAGGTAAGTCCCAACTCTACTCCTATAGGATTATTTAGAAGGGAAATAAGGGGAAGTATTGCTAGAGTATTCATTTGATTATCATTAGTCCGCATCCCAACCTCTGCAAAGTGCAAGTTGGTTCAGATCTCAGCTATCTTCAATATGAAGCTTAGATATTCAATCTAGATAATTTCTAGGTCTACAGGCCACTGAATAGTGTTTCATTGTTACTAGAAAAAATTACTAAATTAGCCAAGTAAAGAGGAAAAAAAGAGAGTCTTGTATGCAGCTATACCTCAGGAGATTGTAACCCAATGATGTCATAATAGGCATAAGAGCATAATAGGCATTTGCTCTTATGATTGACATTAAACCTAACCTTCTTTTGGTAAGGATTAGCAATAGGGATATGCATGCAGAATCAGTGTACCTAATGTGTCAATGAACAAGGGTTACACTAGTGAAAGTTTAGACATTTTTTTACACAGAATAGTAGTCTAGAAATGATTTCAAATGGGAAGGCATTAGCAATTGTGCAAAGCGATGTCATGATTCATAGTTATTAATCAAAGCTTTTAAAAGTTATTACAAAGAGGCTTTTCATATTTAGCAATGAATAGAAATGTAAGATTTGTGGAGCATAAGCATTTTAGATGTAGTCATTTGTTTAGATTCTTGTAACATTGGAAGGGAAACATTGAAAACACTAAGAAGTGAAACCTAGTTCTTTCATTAGGTGCAACACCTTCGGTACAACCTTGCAAGTTGCAACTAGTTTCACCACATTGGAGTCCTCCAAAACCTATGTCATCATTGTGGTTAGTTATATTGTCATTATCTTAGTTAATGGCATGATATTCATTGCATTTTGACTCCTTTAACTGGCATACAATTTGCTTAAGTATGTTCTTTGCGCATTTTCCTTTTCCATAGGAAATAATTTAGCAAGATAGTCTCCTTAAGCATTTTGCCATGTTGGAAATTTGTTGATAGACATTGGTTGATCCTATTTTTATTCTTATATGCCTTTGTAACACCAAATTTTGAGAGTAATTCTCTATAGTTTAGGCCAAATGTTTGATGGAGGTGGAATATTTTAGGGTTGGTTGTATCACCTAAAAGTACTCTATTTGAGGTATATTGAATCGAGGTGATGGGAATCGAGAGCTTGGTTCGATTACCCCCTCCCCCTTGTACTTATGATTGCCCTTCCCCTCGAGAGTTCCATCATGTTCAAGACCCCTTTCCCAAATCAATGTTGCTCACTCCCCTGTGACGTCACTAGTAAGCACCCCTCTCCTCTCTCTCACTTTTGCTAGGGTTAGGGTTTCCCTTGGCTCTCTCCCTCCCTCCCTCTTTGCTAGGGTTAGGTTTTAATGCTAGGTCCAACCCTTTCTCTCTCTCTCTTTTTTCGTCTCTTTTTTCTCCCTCTTCCCCTCTTACCCTTTTTTTAATATGCCCTGGATTGTTGTGGTACCACCTGCTCTGATATTACTTGTGCGGGGATCTCTCAGATTACGGAATACGAATCCTGGACCAAGATCGCATCTCCATCGTCCAAGTTGATATCGCGAGAGAAAAGAGAAAAGGCATACAACACAATTTAATTGGACATACAAGACCTCACTATGAGAGAAAAAAATCATTTACAAGAGAAGAACTCGCACTCTCAATCTCGTACAACGTTATCTCAACAAGAAGCTCTTTAATCCCTCATAAAGCTCTCAACTTTCAAGGAGATCCTCTATCCCTTATAGGTTTTCACTTGACTCTTTAGGCTTTCTTTACTGCTACCATTGAACTCCAGGATTGTCTGCCCCTTTTATAGATTCCAAATCACATTTAAGACTTTGAAAAGAATTTTAAAAGGTCTCAAAATCACATCCGCTACATTCAGAATGCGTGACAAACTGGCCAAAAACCAGTCCTGAATAAGTCCAAAAATGCCTAAATCGGCTCGTGAACTGTGCGTGGACCGTGCAAGATCCACTACGAGCTGTGCTGAATAAGCCAGCACGTGGATCACGCTTGTCCGTGTGCATGGACCATGCGAAATGTCGTGGAAATTGCCTGGTCCGGGGAAACGTGGTCCGTGGACTGCACGAAACGCCACGATCGCATGGATCACATAGTACACCACGGGTTATGCTCTTGCACCACGTGCTTGCAGGCTTGTGCATCGTGGAGTGCGCACCTGCGGGCCTACACGATTGAGGGCTGCGCGCCACGTGCTGGGTCTTTTCGTGGGTTTTTTGGTGCCGGGGCTTTTTGCATTTTAGGCTGAATCAAGATGTTTTCTTATCAATCTCCACCTTGACTCGATATTCGACCCTACTTAACTTTTGAGAGCTCTTGAAAAATCTTGTCCCATGCCCTTGGATAAATGTCTGCTACTTATGGATGGACAAACATGGAAGTCGAGCCAGGCCGCTCGATCCCATCTTCGTTGTACTGTGCTCTGCTTGATCTAAGACCTACTCGGAGAAGCCTCTTATGGTAATAGGAACTTCACATTACGATGTCGTATATCGTCCTCCCGAGTCTTGCATCTCGTGCTCGATCTACCTACTCCTTGAGCTCCATCTCACATTGGGCTTCCATTTGCATCAGGAACTCCATCTTGCATTGGACTCCCTGTTAAGAGACAATGTACTTTATACTTTTTTTCCTTTAATACAACTCTAATGTATGACTTTCAGGATTCCATCATCAGCTTCACTTGTAGCTGCTTGAATTCAGTTTGCTTAGTAAAATCAAATTTCTGTGAAAATTGGATATGCATTGGATCTCATCCAATTTCTTCACTATCCCATCATGTGCCTTTAAGCTGACTATCCCGACATCCTTGATCGTACACTCGATCTATTTGACAAGTAGACAGAACCCTCTCTATTTTTTAGAGAGTTAATAGGTCCTCTCTACAATGGATATGATGTGGACATGTAGAATTTAAAATCCATTGTAGAAAAGTAGATACCAAGGTTTTAAATCCCGTGTGACAGGGCTGTCCCGTTTTTTCCTGGAATGAGATGCATCGGCGTCCCGCTCCGTCCCTACACTCGGGACAGGGGATGTCCCAAGGTGTCTCAATTGGGACACTGGGATGCTAGTGGGATGTCCTGTCCCGACACAAGATAATATCCCATCCCGGTGTCCCGTGGGATGTCCTGCCGGGACCTGAATCCTTAGTAGATACCTTGTAGGTTATCATGAGTGCCTCCCGTATTCGTTACTATCGCTATCATTGACCATTGCCGTAGTAGCCTTCATTCGATCTTTGGGTTGCAAGCAATTTCTAACACGATATCCTAACTCGTCGCACGGGTAGCATCTGATCTTGCTCTCATCTCTTGACTTGGACCTGAACCGCCCACCTTGTGATTCTTTATCGCTCCATCTTTTGTTACCTGCATCGCTAGTTGCTGTCAAAGCTAAGTTGCCACCTGAATTCACTGGTTCTTTCGCTCGAGAATCTCATTTTGGAATAATGATGTAGTGACCTCTTCCATCTTGATAGTATTTTTATTACTAGAAAAACAGTCATTAAGGACTTAAAGGATGGGGGAAGTGATGAAAACAACACCAATGTCCCGGTCTTCTCTCAACTTTCTTGCCAACACTAAGAAAATTGATGAGGATCTTCTGGAAGTTGCTAAGATGCTTCTGTACGCTCTGCCCCTCGCTCATCTATAGTTGGTAGAATTGCTTCGAGAGGTACAGAGCATTGGTGAGCAATTTTGTCATGTACATTTTTTCGAGCTACATCCACATCGTCATTGAAGAAATCTTGCTAAATACATAGATCACCATATTATCTGTCAAGTATAAGCAGATCATGCTCATCGCCTGCATCTAGAGCAACCTTTAATTCTTGTCCTCTATGATAGCCGATTCCTCCTTGCATATGAGAGCGTCAATCAATTCTTGTTGGATGAGTACGTTTTTCATCCTCGCTTGCCATAGAAAAAAATTGCTCTTTTCATCTACTGGTTGATTTTTATCTTGATTGCACTTGTTTTCTCTATCTTCTTTAATCTCGATTAATGTTGCTGCAATATGGATAGCTTTACTTTGATACTAGTTATTGTGGTGTCGCCTACTCTGATACTACTTGTAGGGGGATCTCTTAGATTAAGGAATATGAATCTTCAACCAAGATTGTACTTCCATTGGCGAAGTTGATACTGCGAGAGGAAAGAGAAAGAGAAAAGATATACAATGCAATTTAATTGGGTGTGCAAGACTCCACTTTGAAAGAAAAAAAATATTTACAAAAGAAGAACTCGTACTCTCAACCCCGTACAACATTCTCTCAATAAGAAGCCCCTTAATCCTTCACAGGGCTCTCAACTCTCAAGGAGACTCTTTGGACCTTACAGGGTTTCACCTGACTTTCTAGGCTTTCTCTGCCGCTACCACTGAACTCCATGGTCGCCTGCCCCTTTTATGGAGTCCAAACCATGTTCAGGACTAAAAAAGAACTCCAAAAGGCTTCGGAATTGCATTCACCGCATTCAGAACATGTGAAATACCCAAACCGGCTAAAACTAGCCATGAACCAGTCCAAAATGTCTAAACCAGCCTGTGAACTGCGCGTGGATTGCGCTTGTCCTTGCATGCAACTACATGCATAGACCGCGAGAAATACTGCAGGAATTGCCTGGTCCGCGTGAAACACAGTATGTGGATTGCACGAAATGCCGCAATTGTGTGGACCATGCCGTGCGCTTGTGGGCCCGTGTGCTGCAGGCCACATGCTTGGGTTGCCCGCTTGCGGGCTTGCGTGCCTGGAGGCCGCGCGCCATGGGTTGGATTTTCTTGTAGGTTTTTTAGTGCCTGGGCTTTGCATTTTGGACTGAATCGAGATGTTTTGTCAACTTGGATAGCATGGTACAAAGTTGTATCAAGCTAAACCGGTTGCTGTCTGGTACTCCCTTTGGTATTGGTTCGGCAAAACTTAATACTATTTCTCACAATGTTGGTTATCCATGACAAGAATTTTCAAGAAGAAACCTTTTAAGCACAATCCCCAACTATATTATTTCCATGTAAGTGAAAAAAACCTCTACTATCAGCACCCTTTTAAGTTCATTAACCTCCCACAAAAAGTTAAATTTATGTTTGTTGCTAGTTTAGACTTCTATGTTTCCATGCAGTTGTTGTTTCTATGATCACTAAGGCTTACTCATCTTTTCTTGGTTCTTTCAAAACCATTATTTTAGTGCACCAAGATCTTCAGCTAACTAGATATATAAGTTCCAAAATTTTCATGCATAGACATGGTACATGGCATTTTCTTATGCTAGAATTTCTAATGAAGTGGATTGAGCTGTATGATTTGCAGATACTTCAAATTGTGCGCCATGTTCAAATTTGATATGCATCAGCACTTGCATCGATTATCCTATTTTTAGAATTAAAAAAAGGCTCTAGATACATCTTAGTTATGCCAAGAACTTCAACGATACATTTGAGGGTGAAAAGGAATTACTATTTTTTTATTTTCCTTATGTGATAATTATGAATCTTTTATGATGGATATGATGCATGGTTAGTTTTAAAGCTTATGATAATGATGTTGTCATATGAAATATGGAAATTTTTATTATGACAATACAGTTAAAAGAAAATAAAAAGATTGTTTTTCATTGATATTAGGATCCTAAAGGTCTTTAAATAGAGTACAAGATTATCACATATGGTAATATGTGACTCCTAATAGGACTGTAGCAATACTTCTAATATAACTAAGATAGAGTATGATATTCTAGGAAATAACATAAGATATCTTGCTCTCTAATACTTCCCCTCAAGCTGGAGCATATGCATTAACTAAGTCCAGCTTGGAATATATAGTAGAAAACCGATTGGAGTTGAGAGCTTTTGGTGAAGATGTCTATGATCTATCTGCTAAACTGGTGTAAGGTATCTTAATCTTGCAAAATAGAATGACCTGTAGGCAGTCTCCAGAGGCTGCTTAGGATCCGAGGAAGGAACACCTTATAGGGACGAAGTCGGTGTTAGAAGAGAAGGTCCGAACAAGGATTTTACTTGCTTCTTAGGAGAGAAGAATGAGACAAACTCAAAGAAAAGTAATATCAGTCGAAATAAAGTATCATCTAGTAACAGGATCATAACATTTATACCTCTTATATCTGGGAGAGTAAGTGAAGAAAGCCAGGTGAGAGGTATATAATCATCTTTCTGGATTGAGTAAATGAACAAGATCATGTTAGAGCTGCATAATTATATTTCTGCTACTTGTCCACAAAAATGGTCAGGTGAAAGTTGCATAATCATCTTCCTGCCACTTGTCCACAGAATTGGTCAGGTGAGAGCTTCATAATTATTTTTCTGCCACTTGTTAACAGAGCTGGTCATGTGAGAGACGGATATCATTTTCTTGCTATTTGTCAACAAAGCCAGGTGAGAGTTGTATTATCATCTTCCTGCCACTTGTTCATAGAGCTGGTCACTGTCTCACTATTAGAGAAGAGAAGGCGGTGAGAGAAGCATTGGTACAAAAAAAAAGAAGATCAAGCCTAGAGGACATAATAAGCGCCGATCAACTTTTTTTGTGGAACAAAGCAACATATAACAACCATTTCTCCTTGCTTTCATCAAAATGCAAATGCAGGTATCTGTTTATTTTGGAAAGCGATTTTCTTTCCCGCATTCATGGCCCTGAAGAGGTATGCTTGCTAGGCTTATGGAATAAAGAGGCCAAGAATCTTGACTCTGAAGATTTGAGTGGGAACCCATGGAGATGAATATCACTTCTATTTTCATAGACAGTAGAACAGTCTAGTGAACCAGAAGCAAGCATAAAAGCCGATGGTCCCCATCAATATAAAGAACGCATAAGGTTCGATCAACATGTAGCTAATGTACAAGATCCCAGAAACAACCTTTGTAATCTCAAGCTTAGCGAAGAAGTAGAATGTTGAATATGAGAAAAGGTATAATGCAGAAGGACCTGCGGTTAGAAATGCTCTCCACCTTAAGTGTTAATCCTCACTGCAAAGCCCCAATTAAAATAGAAAATACTGGCTGCATTACCAAGCCTGCTCGGGTATGTGTCTTGGGATCTTGTTGGTCTCCACAGGGTCCTCAATAGCTTGCTTCTTCAAACCTAGGTAACTACCAACAAAGACTAGTGGTATTGAAATGCCAAACCTTAGGGAAACTAGTGCAAACATGGTCCCAAAGGTAATGGACCATAAGACTTTTCACCCTGGATCAACGCATTCAGCTCAAAGAAGATGGTGAAAAACAATACTTGGAAACATGGACGCTGTTTTCAAATAATCCTTTGCCACTATGTACCTTTGAACATCTTATAGAGGTGAGCTGAGGAATATCCAGCAAATAGGCCCTTGAAGACCCACAAAAGGACCATGGCGGTTATCAAACCCCCACTTCTTCTTGTTTTTGTGCTGTGGACAGGGTCTACAGACAGATATCAAACTTGGAGAGGGTCATGGGGGGATGCGAATGGAGTTGGGGACCGTGGTGTCGATAAGAGCGTCGAGGGAGGGGAAGCTGCAAAGCTTGGCCATGTGGGTCGGTGGCTGCAGAGAGGAGGCGAGTGGCATTGGCCACTGGTGGCTGGGATGGCTTGGATTGGGTGATCAGACGGTGGAGGATCGCCCAACAAGCTAGGGCCTCGGTGACAGTGGTGCCCTAGTTGAGGGAGGTGTTGGATATGGGCCCACCACGTTCTGCTACGTGGCAACAGCTTCAACAACTATGATGGAGGAGGCAATGGCAATGGCGACAGGAAAAATATTTTTTTTTCTTTTTCGGGAAGTGCCTCATGGTGTCAGAGGGAGGTGAGGCATGCGAGGGAGGGAACGAAGGGGGGATCCGTGTGGAGAACTAAGTAGGATCGGTGCAGAGGACAACTGGAAGGGTGATCCGTATGGAGGTCAAGCAGAGCAGAGACGGCGGCAATGGGTAGAGGTAGTAGAGGAAGGTTAATTGAAGCTCTTGGACCGGCGTGTGGGCGGTGGTGGGTCGACGATCTTGAGTAGGGAGGAGATCATGGTCCGATCGGCGACGGTGAGATCACTGGTGGGAGGAGATCACGAGTGGGGGGGCTTCGTGCAGGTGAGTAGGAAAGAGATCACGGGTGTGAGGCTTTGGGCGATTGAATAGTGGATCAACCACGAATGGATGGAGGCTGCATGGGCGACAGAAAAAAGAGAAGGGTGCCAGAGTTCTCTCTTTGACTTCGAAGAGGGATCTCGAAGGGGGATTCGGCGACGAACCTATATCTCCCTTCAATGGGGAGAACACGAAGGGGATCAACTAGAATTGTGGAGGGAAGGGTTGCTCTGATGCCAAGTTCAGAGAAAAAGATTGTTCATTGATATTAGGGCTCTAAAGGTCTTTAAATAGAGTACAAGATTATCATATACGGTAACATGTGACTTTTAATAGGATTGTAGCAATACTCCTAATATGACTAAGATAGAGTATGATGTTTTAGGGAACAATATAAGATATCTTACTCTTTAACAAATACATTATCCAGGATTCTTGGTACGGTCCCGAACCGCTTGGTTCGGGATGTACTATACTGGCCAAGAGCTGGTATGGTTCAGTCATGAAAAACGGTCTGGATGCTGGACCGTTTAAAATACCTTGTATCAGACTGGTACGGTACGGTACCGTATTGGTATATTTTGTCTGGTTCGGCCCGGTTCAGCTCGGTTCGGGTCTGGTTCGGGTTTGATTCAAGTTAAACAATATTGCCATGGAAAATGAAGGCATTTTTTATAATTTCTTGAACCTGGTACGATACGGTATGGAATGGTACCTTACTGTACCGTACCAGTTGGTGACCAGTACGGGGTTCGGTACTGGTTCAGTATTTCTTGACATTATCCTTTATGCATGTTTTTTCACACACATATAAAGATGTATATCTTTCCACGAAGATTTGTTGTATTGGCCTATCTGATTCAGTTGTATTCATATTCACTTCTGCCTTTTATGCTTCATAGATTTAGCATTTCTTGACTATAAGCTGTGACTCATGCATTTGAAGACTAAAATTTTGTTATCTATGGTTATGTTGTTGATCATGCTTTTTTTGTCATGATGTTTATCAAGTTGTTATTGATGTTATTGGGACTTTCGGAGGATAAGATGGGTAATTTTACCAATCATTTGTCAACCAAATCACAAGGCCAAGCCAAAAAATCTGATTCCCTGCTTTTTGCAAATAAAAAGATACAGGGTTTGACCAGATCTGGTGGCCACACACCACTTTCTTCTTTGTTAACATTGTAATTTTTTTATCTAAAGAAACTTCTATTGTCTCTACTTTGAATTTCATTGCTACTATTTCAAAACAGTGAATGGGTTTCCATTTCTTGTTCATTTTTTGGGTCCCTTCCATTTCCTTTTAACCTTCTCATTGACTATTCTAATGGCCTAATGAAAATCAATATCATGTATTGCTTATTAATCTAATCTAAGGGTGCCAGTGGTAGCAAACAGCCTCCAAAGGCCACTCAAATCTGACCTAGAATTTTGGTTTTGGTCTTAGATGCAGATCCTGATCCACCATGGTTCAGGTTTCAGCTATAGGCTGATGCGTACCTGGAAACGGGATATCCAAGTTTTACTAATGTTTTTCTGTCTATGATATTTTTTCACTAATTTATATCCTTCTCCTTTCATTTACTCATCTTCATCTTCCCATGTTAAAGTGCCCTAATCCCTAGGGTAATTCACTTCGTCTCATGGAAGCATTCACATTGTTGATGGCGAACATCAGTACAGTGTATAGGACATCAATGAAAATCATGCAGTGACTCTCCTTTTTGTCCTCAGTGCTTATCCTCCTCCTGTCCATCACTTATGTTGAGATGAGGATGCTTCATCCAATGTAGGCAGTGAGTTGAAATCTTCCTTTCGTGCTTTAAACTCTGCCTTTGTGTTTTTCTCTAGAGTCCAAAAATACGCTCAATTAAGCCCCAACAATTACTTGATAACAACTAAATGCCTGAATGTGAGCTTGACCCTTTTTGGGCCTATATATGTGTAAGTGTAGAGTCAAGTACAGGACTTACGTAATTTGAGTTGGGGCACCTAAATCCTACCCATTGCCACCTTGATGTAATCATATATGGGAAACTTGGCATCTATTAAATGGTGCTGGGAGCACCAATACAAGTTGCACTAGCATGTTGAACGATATTTCTCCAATCTAGGTAGATTGATTGATATATTTATTCTTTAAAATTTATCTTATTTATATTTTTAAAATGGTTTTCAAATTTATGATGAGGATGGTTGTTAAAAGTAGAAATTTAGAGGTCCATAGTTTGACATTTTTAGTTTGTTAAAAATTTCATTATGATTAGGAAAGTCCTTAATCTTCAATCTTATATTTTGTGGGTTTAGTTTTTAAGTTGCACTTGCAGGTTGGAACAATGAAGTAAATTTGTGATGATTGTAGTTCTTAGATCCTCCTTATTACCTGATCTTACGTTGTGGTCTCCTTCCTGTCATTCCCTTACCAACAAGTTTTTGTTTTCATTCACACCATTGCTTCAGATATATTTGTTGTGTTTAAGCATGTAGCAGTTCTGGTTTTCATGAGATTGCGGGTAGCAGCGCTATAGTGGATGCCATGTATCCAATGCTGATTACTAAATCAGATCAATATTTTCTCTATGAAAAAACAAAGCAAAAAACTATCCGGGGCAAAGCTATGAAAGATCGTTAACTTGACATCCTAACATCATGCCAACATTGGTATAATACAATGGTCAATAACCTATTCACATAAGATCATCATTCACCAAATTTAGCAACATCAATTATAGGATAAAGATGGTCACAATCACATAAGATCAACCATAAAATAAAGATGTCCACAGTAACATAACCATGAAAAAGATGCCCAGAATTATATGACATAATCTACCAAATAAAACATGAGGATATAGATAGTATACTCCTCTAAAATCTAGGCAAAAAGGTCAAATGATGGTTGACTATCCCAATGATCGATCATCATTTATCACTTCTAGGATGTCTACTTGAGCATCTGAGCTAGAGATGCCCAGGTCATCCATCTTGATATATGGCTTTCCTTCTCCTTCTCACCTGACTTTGATGACTTAGACTCAATTTCGACAGTGTTTATGTTTACATTCTTTCAAGGTCGATCGAACCAGTATTAGGGATCTTACTGGCCATCTACCAGTTTGGTGGAGTGCCGGTACGTATTATACTGACCCGAAGCATACCATAACTAGGGGGAAGAAGGGAGATGTAGGAGAGGGAGGGGGAATGGGGGAGAGAGAGAGTAAAGAAGCTAGGGGGGCAGGGATCTTGGGTGAATGTAGGGTTGCATGAGTAGGGCCTCAAGGGAGAAGTGATCTTGAGGGATTCCGTGGCAGAGTTTTCTTGAATTGAGAAGGAGAGGGGGAGAGAGATGTGGAGAAGGGGGGGATGCATGTTGATGGTCCGTGGTCATCATTGTTAGCATTGGCGATGATGATGGAACCTTTAACCCAGTGCCAAGAGAGGTGAGGATGATTGGGAGGCTAGAAGGTTGGGACAGTTATATGAAAAGCCTGAATTTCTTAGAACCAAGTGGAATTTGGTGATTCCCTGTGGTTTGAGCTAGTTTGTCCTGGTTCAAGGCCTATACCAACCCAAACTCATGTCTCATCCCAATAACCCACCAACTTGAGTCGGTACACCTTGAACCTCATGGTTTGGGACAAGATGGCTGATCTTAAATTCTTTTTATTTCTTTGATTGTAATGATGAAGTGGGTCTAGCATCTTTAGGTCTGGATGTTAGGTACCTATTAGACTGGCTTTTAGCCGCATATGCTTCCTTGGTCGTGCTTCAAATCAACCCTTCATCGTGTAAGACTTATTTGCAGAAGAATCTTTCACTGACCATTCAACAGCTTCGCCATCTTCAAAATCCTTCATTGCTATGGGATGTCTTTTCTTGTCTAGGCTCTTTTACTTGAACCTTGCATTGAACTTGATGAAGAGAAAGTTGTTAGCAGCTGCTCTTTAGTGGGTTTTTGCCCATAGTGTAGCAGTTGCTATAGTGAGTTTTTGCTTGACATATCGTGCACCTTATGCCCAAGTACCATATGGCTGAAGCTTAGTGTAGTGGTTTCAGGCTGAAACATCTATAGCAGCCATTTTTTAAAACAATGGATATAATCCCTTATGTTTTAAAAAAGAAGTAATGCATTTTGTTTCTTTAGTTCTTGTATTTGATTCAGTTATTGTGGTATTGGAAGCATGTATCTTCGTATCTTTTACTTGGTAAGAATGCTGTGTCAAGTAGCATGTCTGGTATATAAGGATTCATATTTTGAATATCCTTTGTCTTCACGACTGGCTGATGACGTATGATTTCTCATTATGGTGATATGAAGCCTTGTGTTTTTAATTGGTTTCAGATTCAATGGTATCTAATAAGATATTCTTCTTTTGTAAAGTTTCTAATCTTTTGAGTCATGTCATTTTTTGAAAGGAAGATTATGGCATGTCAGTTATGATCTTCTAGGTTGATAAGAAGACTAGCCGCTACTTGTAGTTTTCTCCAATTATGTCCTGTATCTCACCTTACATTTGGAAGGCAATAAATATTATAACTAGCCTGTTTGTTGGAACATGTTTTTCTTCTGGTACATGTTAATGTATAAAGATGCATAAATTCATGTCTTATAAATACCCTTTTTTTGTGTTTGAACAGAAAAGGGTCACCTTTTTAGAAGCAAGGCCCCATACCAAGGGCATTATAAACAGTATACTTTTCATGCCCTGGGTTGATTTATATTTTGTGACTGGTGGGAGTGACCATGCTGTCATTCTGTGGCACGAGAATGATGATTCATGGAAGCCCAAGACCATCCACGGGAACCTTCATTCTTCAGCTGTTATGGGAGTAGCAGGACTACAGCACAAGAAGATTATATTGTCTGCTGGTGCTGACAAAAGGATCATTGCATATGATGTGTTGGCAGGGAGATCTGAGTTCAAGAATCAGATAGAAAGTAAATGCATGAGCATTCTACCAAATCCTGTAGACTTTAATTTGTACATGGTGCAAACAGGGTAAGTGAATGAACTTCTAGCATAACTGCTTGACTATGAGATTTTTTCTTTTCTAGATTCTTATTCTGTGTTGAAACTCTTCTTGCAATAGTTCTTTTGTTTATTAAAATTTTAAAGAAATTTATAGTAATCGTTGATCTTTACAATATCTTGAGTTAGCCCTTCTCATATATTAATATTGCTAAATGCTTCGCATATATTAATATTGCTAAGTCAATTTTTTAAGAGAGAGAAACTTTATACTTGCCTAGTATGTGTGTGTCACAACCTAGGACCTCACCCAAAATAAATAGTTGGAAGGTATTATTTGAGTTCCTTGATCCTGTATTAGTATGCAAGATTTATCTAGCAAATAATCGATATAGAACTAAACACATCCCACATAGGTCTTCACATACTTCCCTATTTAAGTCTTGGTATCCTCGCCTGGACAAAGGTCCAAATCCATTCAATTTCAATCACAAACACCATGATCAGCTTATGGTCAACTCAAATATACTTGTGCTGCATTATCTCCTAGTCCACATAGGTTATTGGTAGGGTCGACTCTTATACCATTTATCACAATTTAGGACCTCACCCAAAATGACTAGCCCGAAGGTAGTATTTGAATTCCTTGGTCCTATACTAGTACCCAAGATCTATCTAGTGAATGATTGATGCGGGACTAAACTCATGCCTGTTGGGATTTGGATGTGCAATGGAAAAAACAAATTTTAAAATTTTTTAATCATGCATTAACACTTGATTACATTCGGTCCGAATCTCAGTACCAAAATCACCTTGATGATTCTAATCAAACATGAAACAAACAGCAAGCAAAGGATCGAGGGGAATTGTTGTACCTTTTAATATTTTGATTTCATTGTTGATTGGTTTCCCTTGAGGCACTCAGGCGTATGCCCTCCAATGGTGATCCACACAGGTCTCGATTAAAGGACTTTCCCTAATTTGATTTGCTGATTTTCTTCTTAAGAAATCATAAGCTCCTCTTCCTCTTTTTCGCTCGAGGCCTTTTCCTCTTTCTTGGCATGGAGTATGTTGATTGTCCAACCCTTGAACAAACCCCCATTATTTATAGACTCAATGTCCTAATTTTAGTCTAATTCTTGATTCAACAAGGAGCCCTGTTAGGAATCAAAAACCTCTCAAACCGCCCAACATTTGGATGCCAATCTCAAGAAAGGTGTTGCCTCTTTTGCATGGGGTTTGTGGGTTGGCATGGAGGAGTCCTTTACTTGACTCGTCCCATTTACATGCCAAAACAAAGAGGCATGAAACTCTTTCACACATGGGTGAGGGAGACTTGGAAGAATCCTTCTGCAAGTAGGAATTTTCCTTTCCATGATAAGAAAGAGCATTCAAAATAAAAGGAAGTTACTTAGGTGCCAACTACTTGACCCAATCAATTCCTAATCTATTTAGGAATCCAATTAGATGGGGATACTTTGGTTTAATCATGTGTTAGCATGCTTGACCTAAACCCATTAGGATTTCAACCAAATCCTTGTTGAATTAGGACTTCTCAAGCCTAATCAAAAGTCCATGATCAATTCTTTTTTTGCGTGTAATCTATTGGGTTCTACATCTAGCCAGTAGTAGGTCCAGGCTCATGCCAACCTAACTTGATTAGGTCCAAGACATTCAGCCCATGCGTTGCAATCAATAACTCTTCTAATTTAATTATTGAATTAAACTCTTTAATTCATGAGAACCTATAAGTCAATATTGACGTTTAGCAACGTATCATGACTAGTAAGAAAATGTGAAATTTGGTAGAATACCAAAATACCATTCTGTGGCGAGTTACCGTGTAATTCAATTCTTTGATCACACAACATCTTAGATAGGTCAAGGGCATGGAATCATAGTCAAGTCCAAATACTTATTATATGTATCTCGATTTGATGATGAGACTCGGTTGATGAATCATTAGAAACTTTCTAATGTTTATCCTCCTTTGGCCAGAGATTTTTTAAGTCATTAGAAACTTTCTAATGTTTAGACTCGGTCTCCTTAGCAGCTTCACTTGTATCAATGTACTCTTCCTCGATAAATGAGTCGGTAACAATTTTTGGCTTGGAACTTTTCGAACTTACTACGCCTCTATATGGAGTAAACACATACATTGAGATGGACTTGCTATCATCTAGATCAGACTGAAAACGAGAATTAGTACTTAAGTACTTGAGAATCCATTATATATCAGAAAAATATCTCTAGTCCTTAAGTACTTGAGAATGTTTTTCATAGCTTTCCAATTATCCTCACCTAGATCTGCCTGAAATCTATTAGTTATGCCTAAAGCATAAGTCATATTAGGCCTGGTACATAGCATAACATACATTATAAATCCCATCGCCGAAGCATAAGGGATAGAGCTCATTCTCTCTTCAGATGTCTTCGGGGACATCTTCTTAAAGAGATGTATGTCGTGACTCATGGATAAATAACTTCTCTTATACCCATCCATGTTGAACCTCACACAAGATCTATGTACCTAGATTAGGACAAGCCTAGCATCCTTTTAGATCTATCCCTATAGATCTTTATACCTAGTATATATATAGAATGTTTCATCTAAGTCTTTTGTGGAAAACTTGTGTGATAGCGAGATCTTAACAGATTGCAACATCGGAACATCATTCCTAATGAGTAGTATGTCATCCATATACAGGACTAAGAAGATAGTGGCACTCGTACTAATCTTCTTATGCATAGATGGTTCATTTACATTTTTGATGAAGCCAGACGATTTGATTGTCTTATCAAAATAAATATTCCAACTTCTCGATATTTACTTTAATGTATAAATAATTTTTTTTAGCTTGCATACTTGGTTTGCACTCCTACTAGAGACAAACCTCTCTAGTTGAGTCATGTAGACTTTCTCCTCAAGATTTTTGTTGAGAAAAATAGTCTTAATGTCCATTTGCTAGATTTTATAATCATAGCATGCAGCTATAGCAAACAAAATCCGAATGGACTTGAGCATTGCTACTGGTAAAAGAATCTCTTCATAGTCAACACCTTGTCTTTGTTTGAAACCTTTTGCCACTTGCCTAGCTTTGTAAGTATTTACTTGGCCATCTACTCTACTCTTCTTCTTGAAGATCCATTTGTAACCCATTGGGATCACACCCTCAGGTGCATCGACCAATGTCCATACTTGGTATACATGGAGTTAGGGATGAAAGTAGTATGGATAATATCCGACCAAATCTGATTTCGTATCAAATGTATCTAGATATGGATAGAAATTTGACCATCCAATTAATATTCGTATCTGTATTCATATTCTAAAAAAATGGATATGGATAGACAATTGTTATGGTGATTGTGTACTTGGTCTTAGAGACTAGTTGGATGACTATTTGTCGGAACGTTGACTACCTCAATCAGAGAGCACTTCGATTATTGAGTACAGCCGATTACTTAAGAAGATGACTACACCAAGTAGCAGATCGACCATGTTGAGTGCTTGGTGCCAACTACTTATTTGCACCAAGAGCATTATCAGTTAGATCGAGTACCTACTCTATATTGATGGCCGACTACTTATCTGCACCAAGTAGCACACTATCAATTAGATTGAGTACTTACTCTGTGCTGATTACTTCTCTACATTGAATATCTGTAAAAGATTAGCTATCTATTTAGGTAGATCTAGTCGGACCTGTCCATATACAACACCAGCAGGCTCCAACTCGGAGTAGCCCGTCTACTTGGACTAGTAGTCTATTATCTTATCCACTTGGAGTCAGAAATATCCGAGTAGTGACCAACTAGCTTGTTGCTATTTCAATTGGAGACTATAACGAACAAACGGTATTCAGTTACCAACAAAATACGGTTATCTTAACATCCTTAACTTCCTAACGGAAAGTTGTTATTCTTAACGGTATTCGGTTATTCCACTTTGAGTAACTTTATAAATAGGAAGAGGGGATTCCTGACCAGGTATGTTACTATCACCAATCCTAAGCGCTCAGTCTTCTTTTTCTCATTTGTTCTTAGCTCCGGTTGTTGTAGTTTATTTTTTCTTATTCACTGTCTTGAGCATTGGAGGATTTCTCGTCCAAAATCCTGGCCTAAGGACTATTCTTGCAGGTCATCAGAGCAGAACACCTAGGAGCAGCTCTCCCTCATCGAAGAAGACCAGAGCACCCTTGGCCATCACCAACGTCCAATGGAGGGTGATTTGATGGCAATAGATTGGTGCGTTAGGAAGGGAGAAATCCAGTGATTCCAAAGATCTCGGAGTTGTGGAAATAATGAAGATGAAGACACGAGCGCAGGATGCCTCTATCAGCTATACTGAACACTTCGCATCATAGAGAGGCACCCACCATGTAGTGGAGCCTTTTGCTCCACCTCTGATGCTAGCTACGTAGCAGAAGGTCCTCGCCACCTTGGCATAGCAAATCCAATCATTGACTGCGATGGTGCAGGGATTGCAGTAGTAACAGCAAGTTATGGCGAAGAAACAAACCCCGGAGGATCCCATGGTTCCCACTGTTGCTGCCACACATCCCATCCACCCTCTCAAAGAATTTTGGAGGAACTGATTCCGAGTTGGTTCAAGATGCTCCAGATGGATCCTATGATGGCACAATGGATTCACTAGATCATCTTTAGAACCATAAAGTTCTCATGATAATTCAAGACGCTACTGAGACCTTACTGTGCCTTGCCTTTCTAGCTACCCTTCGCAAGGTGGTCCGAGTGTAGTACTTTGGACTCGAGCCGAGGAGTATTTGATCCTTCGGATAATTGGAGAGGCTATTCGTTGCATACTTCAATACTAGTCGGAGGATACCAAGAGAACCTAAGAGCCTTTTCTCCGTTTGATAGCAAGATAGAGAATCTTTGAAAGATTACATGGCACGATTCAAGGTGGCCACATTGGAGATTTACAATTTGGATAAGTCCATGACTATGCTAGCCATGAAAAGAAGACTGTTCCTCCCGATTTACTTATTCGCTTGATAAGACTTATCCAAAAGTCTTATCCAGAACTGTTGGTCCATATTCAGAAGTACATTTGTGCGGAAGAAGCCGCTGCTATTTGATGAGACTGATGAAAAGTCGAAGAAGAAGGCTCGAGGAGAGTCAAGCGGTGCCCAAACTGAGAAGCCAACTCATCTTGCCAATGGCCCAAAACCAAAGAAACTAGTCATCAAATATAGTGATTACGCTCCTCTCTTTGCTCGGACTAATATTCTTATGAAGATCGAAGGAGAAAGGTACCTTCGAAGACCTCTAAGGAGAGCTTCGCTGGCCTTCCATGACAAGAATAAATACTGCCAATTTCACTGAGATTATGGCCATGACACCGAGAACTGTATTGTCCTAAAGAATGAGATCGAAGATCAAATTCGGCGTGGCTATTTCGAAAAATGTATGGAAGTAAGGAACTTGGCCCGGTGAACAAGATCCTGCTCAAAAATTGACTCGGGTTGAGATCGACAACCGGTCGATGGAGAGGTCGATTAGCATGATCACCTGGGGGCAGAGCCCTCTTCAAAGCAGCAGAGGAGAGAGGAAGAAGAGATGAATGTAATTTTTTCTGATTAGGATCTAGTTGGGATCTATAACCCTCGTGATGATGTTGTCATCATGTTAATGGCAATAGCGAACTATGCTGTAAAAAGAATTCTAATTGATAATGGAAGTTTAGTTAATGTTTTGTTCTATAATACATTTGTTTGGATGAATTTGCCTGAAAGTCAGTTGAGACTAGTTTCCACACTAGCTTTTCTAGAGACACTATCTGGGTTGAAGGCAAAATCCCAGGCTTAATTGGCTAGTTGTTATCGTCTCCACGAAACATCTTCTCGTTCGATTTTCAATAAAGAATGGAGTTGGTAAAATGCGTGGAGATTTGCAACTGGTTCGACAATTTTTTATGGTGTCGACTAAGGTACAGAAGGCCTCTGAAGTGTTGATTACTGAGCAACTAGACAAAAGGGAGCCAGAAAAGAGGGGAGAACCCGCTGAATAGTTACTCTCCTTTTCATCGAAGGATGACCCCACCACAAGCGTACATATTGGAGCTCTTCTACTCGAGAAAGAGAAGAGCCGACTAAAGTTTCTCCGTCGGAATGCAGACTTATACGCCTGGTTAGCTTCTGACATGCTTGGAATTTCCTCTGAGGTCATCACCTACAAGTTGAATATTGATCCTAAGTTCAAGCCAGTTCGGTAGAAGAAAAGAAGCTTCACTCCCATGAGGCAAAAAGTAATTGATGAAGTCGACAAGCAGCTCATGATCGTTGGTTTCATTTGAGAAGCTTACTATCCTGACTGGTTGGCTAATATAGTCATGGTTAAAAAGGCTAACGGAAAGCTATGGATTTGCATTGACTATATCGATTTTAACAAAGCATGTCCGAAAGATAGCTTTTCTTTGCTAATAATTGATCAACTAGTCGATGTCACTTCTGGACAAAGTACTTAGCTTTGTAGATGCTATTTCAGGCTATAATCAGATAAGGATGGCTCCAGAAGACGAGGAGAAATTTCTTTCATCACTGAGAAAGGTATTTGTTATTACAAAGTAAGCCTTTTAGACTTAAAAATGTAGGGGCCACCTATCAGAGGCTAGTCAATAAAGTTTTCAAAGATCAAATCGGTCGAAATATGGAAGTTTCTGTTGATGATATGCTCATCAATAGCTTCGAAGAAGCCGATCACATTAAGGATTTGGAAGAAGCCTTCAACGTCCTTCGTCGGCATCGAATGAAGATGACTCCGACTAAATATGCTTAGGTATTATTGCTAAAAAGTTTCTCGAATTCTTAGTCACAAAAAGGGATATTGAAGCAAATCTGGAAAAAAATCCGAGCCATTTTTGACATGTGGCATTCGACTTCCAAGAAAGAAGTGCAACTAACTGCATGTGTTGCAGCACTTAGTCAGTTTATATCCAAGTTAGCTAAGTATTGTCTGTCCTTTTTCAAGGTTCTGCGTCAAATGAATAGCTTTGCATGGATAGAAGAATGCTGATAAGCTTTGGAGGACCTGAAGAAACTTCTCGGATCCTCGCCTTTACTCTCCATATCAGAAGTCGAAGAGACTCTGTATTTGTACCTCACTATTTTTCTGGGAGCAGTCAGCTCTGTGCTCATTCGGTTGGATGACAAAGGAATTTAGAAGCCTATCTATTACACCAGCCGAGTACTTCATGATGTAGAGACTAGGTATTCTAAATCTAAAAACATTGTTTATGCACTAATCATCTCTGCATAACATCTCAGGCCATATTTTCAAGCATATTCGATAGTCGTCCTGATTGACCAGCCACTCAAACCTTTTTTACAATGGCCAGACACCTTCGAGAGAATGACCAAATGGGCAATCAAGCTTAACGAGTTTGATAATTTTTACTGACCTAGGTCGACAATGAAAGTGTAAGTAATTGACGACTTCTTGTTGAATGTACCTGGTCGGACGACAAGCTTGAATAGCAACCTGCCGAACAAGCTGATTTGGAGCCAGCTTGGATTCTTCATGTAGACGAAGCTTCAAATTCTTAAGTGGTGCAGGACTAATCTTCATGAACTTGGAAGGGGTTGTTATCAAGTACACATTTCGCTTCTCATTCAAAGCAACCAATAACCAGGCTGAGTACAAAGCCCTGCTAGCCAGATTAAAGCTCGCCAAAGGAGCTCGGGGTGAAAAGCCTTCGGGTTTTCATCGACTCTTATCTCATAGCCGGCTAAGTAACTAGAAAGTATGAAGCCCAGGATCTAATAATGGCAAAGTATCTTAACAAGGTACGGAATTTCACATCAGCCCTTAAATGCTGACATTTTTTACATTTCAAGAAGGGAGAATGCTCGCATTGATACACTCCTGACTAGCTATCTCAATCAACAACTTTCTTGAACGGACTTACATTGAGTACCTGGAGTACCCAACATCAATGAAATTGTGGAAGTTTAGCAAGTTAATCATGAGCAGAGTTGAATGGATCCTTTTATCAAGTTCTTGACTAAGGCGTCCTTCCTGATAAATCTCCATCAAAGATTTAAAAAATTTCAATGGAAAGCTTTTTAATTCATGCTGCTGAACGGACAACTCTATAAAAAGCTCTTTCCCACTAAAATGCATATGGCTGATCGAAGTTGACTACGTGCTTAGGAAATCTATAAAGGAATTTGCAAAAATCATGTGAGGGGTAGGTCCTTAGCCTATAAAGTTTTAAGGTAGGGATACTACTAGCTTACCATGCAAGAATATGCTATGCAACTTGTTTGAAAGTGCGACCAGTGCCAACACTTCCAACATTCAACGACAACTTGCTAGCCAACTAGTCCAACTCTTTGCTTCTAGCCCTTCGTCCAATAGGGAATGGTATACTTGGTCCATTTTTTTTTGGCAAACTTCACCAAATGATGGAAACATAATCCTTGGTGCACATTATTAAGAGCAAGGTTAGGAAATTCTTTTGGAAGTCTATTATTTATCGATTTGGGCTCTCCCATACTATCATCATTGATAATGTCGATAGTTCGACAATTAAGCCTTCAGACAGTTTTATGCTGATCTTCATATTTAGCATCGATTCAAATCTGTCGAACATTCTTAGTCAAATAGGGAGGCAGAAGTCACGAATTAGATTATTTTACAAGAACTCAAACCAAGTTGGATGAAGCTAAAGGGCAGATGGGTTGACGAGTTACTTGGGGTGCTGTGGATATACCATAACTCGGACATCAATCAATGAGACTTCTTTCAACTTGGCCTTCGTTACCAAAGCAATGATCCTAGTCAAAATTGGACTTCCGACTATGAGGATCAAGTACTTTGACGAGTTGAGCAACTTGACCCGATTTTGAGCCAATCTTGACCTGCTGGAAGAAACTCGGAATCAAGCTCAACTATAAATGGCAGCATATCGGTAACAAGTTGCCCGATACTACAACTCTCATGTGAAGCTGATGACTTTCTACCCAGGGGACCTTGTATTACGGTGGACAGAAGTTTCAAGGCCGACAGAGCAGGGGAAGCTCTCACTAAATTGGGAAGGACCTTACCGAGTAATTAAAACCTTTCATCGAGGAGCTTACAAGCTTGAAGACCTGAATGGAACATTAATTCCTTGAACCTGGAATGCTGAAAATCTCTGATTGTATTTCCAATGATGTAGTAATAACTACTTGGCAATACAATTAAAGATGTTTTCTGACAAAGTTCCTAAGGTTGCGTTTGGTTGACGGTAATCTATCCAGATTACCGGTAATTTTAAAATGGGCCAACCAGATAACTACGTTTGGTATTTATATTAAATAGTAATCTATCTTGAACCGGTAATCCGGATTACCTCTCGTGTGGCAATCTAGATTATCTCAGGGAGGGGTGGCTATCCAGATTACCGAAGATGTGGTAATCTGGTATTTTTTAATTTTACAAAACTGTCCCGTCCCTTTCGCTTCGGTGAGAACGAAACATTTCTTTTCTCCTTGATCTCTTCTTAAATCTATATTTTATTTATAAAAATATAATTTTTACATTTTAACTATTTATTAAAAATATAAATTTTAAATATTTTATATTAAATATAAAATATTTAATATATTTTATTTTATTTTATTTGTAATATTAGAAAATAGAATATTTTAAAATATATATTATATAACAATAGAGTGTAATATAATATAATTTAAATTATATATTACATTTTATAACATAACATATATTATATTATGTAAAATATAGTATAATATATTTAATATAATATAATATATAATAATATTATATAATATATTATTAACTATATAATTTTATAAATAATTATATTATAAAATATCAAATAATATAATACTATATTACATTACAAAATATTAAATAATATATTATATTAATGTGATATTATATTACATTACTATATTATATTATAATATATTTTTAATAAATTTGACTTAGGGATATTTTGGAAATTTGAGCTTATATTACTGGTAATCTATTTATCATACCAAATACAGTAATCAATCTTACTGATAGATTACCTGTGTATATCAAACACAGTAATCAGCATTACTGGCAATCTATCTAGTGGTAATCTATCTTGCAAGTAATCCAGATTATCATTCAGGATTTCCTGGTGATCCACCAAATGTAACCTAAAGGTTTTATCTTGTTGTCTAACTCCCCACTCAGCACAAGGTTCAAAAGAGTTCCCTACTTGGTGATTTGTCGTCCAGTTTAGGTTTTCGAATCCCTCGACCGTTTGATAACCGATTACTTGACGATCCATCATCCAACTCGGGCTTTCAAACTCGGTCGTCTAACAATCGGCTACTTGACGATCTATTGTTCAACTCAAATTTCCGAATCTCTCAGCCATCTAACAATAGGCTACTCGGTGATCTATCACCCAATTCGGATTTCCGAACCCCTCGGCTGCTTAATAACTAGCTACTCCGTGATCCGTTGCCCAATTCTAGTTTCTGACCCCCTTGGCTATCTAAATAACTAGCTACTTGGTGACTTATCACCCAACTCATTCAGATTCGATTCCTGTATTTAAGAATTCAATGTCCATTCTGGCTCGACAAGTTCCCTTACCTACTCGATTATCTACTTTATTGACTAAGGTACTTTGCAAAATTTCATTCAATATCGAAGACATTCATTCAACACAGAGTTATCATAAGGAGAAGAGTAGTTCTTTAATTTGGAAAGATTCTTACAATAGTCGGATCAAGCCCAAGTAGCTTTGTACAATGGTCAAATCAAGTTCGAAGAAACAAAAACAAGATACAAGTATCTTGTTCGTTGCTTATGACTTCCCAACTCCATGATTTGTTCCTTAATTCCTTTTATCCGAAAGATTCATTCCACTCATCAAGCTTGAAGCTGACTTACTGAGAGCGAGCTCGATGCCGAGTATCCAACATGAACAATCCGAAAGGCTGATTTGCCCATGAAGGATTTTTGAAGAGATTGTCCCATCAGGAATTGTAAGCTGGGCGGCAGTTCCAAGTAGAACTATCTCGAAGGACATTTTTGGTGCCCTTCCCTTCATCTTTAAGAACACATTCGGCCTCCTTTATCCGCCTCCTTTACATCATTCGCCTCATCCTTGTTAGAGTTCATGTCTTCAAATATTTCAGCGACCGGCATCATGTCTTTTTCCGGCAGAGGGTCATCGGCAACCTTCTCCACTTGGAAGTGCTCTTTTCGGAATTAAATCGGAGAAGAAATGCTGAAGGGGGTTCCTATTTATACCTTACTCAGCCTGTCAAGTGCTAGCATGTGGTGCTATCAGAATGGATGAACAAGGCAGCTACTTGGGCATTTGACTTTGATTATTCCCATCTCTGAAGTCTACGTTGGCGGATAGTGGTCAAACCTTATCTACCACATGGTGCACCCTAACTAGCTTAAGGTGGTGGTTGTCAGAAATAAATGCACCACATTTTCAAGGATGATCCACTTCCCGACATGGCATCAAATGCAGTAAAGATGGTCAAAGTTAACCAGTTAGTGTGCAAGGCGGTCGACTTCATCTAGTCTGGCTTTGAAAGGTGTCTGGCTTTCAACAACTAAGAGAAAATTTACCGGGTAACTTAATGGTACTCGCATAATATCTTTTTCCGACAAGGGACTAGACATATTTTACTGGAAGTTTGCAGTCGGATGTCCCGAGCACCTACAGTTGGAAGTTCCATTATCAAGTTGCCTATTCCACTAGTGGACCACCTTTCCAACTAAGTTAACTTATGTTAAGTACTCGGCTACTTTACATTTCCGACTACTTTAGAATGTTTTGACATTCATCAATTATCAAGTCAGTCTTCACAATCCAGTCATTCAACGTAAAGATGAAAAAGAACGTAAATATTTTCATTGATATTGAAAGTCAGTACAAAATTGGGACCATGCTCGAGTACAACAAAAAGAAGGAAAAATGCAAAGTTACGCCCCCCCCCCCCCCCCGCCCCCAGGAGCATTAGTTTGAGTTGCCTCAGTGATCATGCCTTTTGTAGGAGCTATCACCTCAACAATGGTCTCGATGGCAATCTCCTCCTCAGCAGTTGCCTCAGGGGCCACTTCCTCGATGCTGACAGTTCGGTCTTGACTTCAATAGCTCTCTCAGTTTCTTCTTATTTGCCTTCATTGTTAGATTCGACGATGGTGCTTAGATTCAGGTCCGGGAAGGTCTAGGCAACCTTCTTGCATCGAAGGAATCCGAGGTGTAGGGATTCAAGGCAGCCCTTTGCTTCTTCATCCTCAAAGTCCTGGGAGTTCTCATATTCCTCGATCGCTCAGTCTGTAGTGGTTTGGGCGGCCTTGACTTCGACCTCAAGTTTCCTGACTCGTCCTTCAACGATTATTCTTCTTGAGTCGGTGTCGGCCATCTTTGCCTCCAACTCAGAAATCAAGGCCCTCTCGGTGGCTAGCTTCTCATCCTTCTCCTTTACTTGGGCTTCTAGCTTGCGGACAAGTTTTTTGGAAGCTTGTAGGTTTTCTTTTAGTTTTGCTTCCTGAACCTCACCCACCTTCCTCAACTCTTCGGGGACCTTGGCCTTCACTTTGGCTGGAGGACTCGATTTTCTTGGAGCCATAGCTGGTGGTGCTAGTGCTGAAGAAACGGGTACAACACGAATCGGTGCTGGGACGATTTCTACTTCATCGCCATCCTTAGCAGTAGGAGATCTCTTAAGACGTGATGCAGGAGCCCTGGCTGAAGCTGAAGGACCCCCGAGAGCTAGTCGGGGCCTCTTGGCGACTACTTTTTCGTCTGAGGAGCTCCTCCCTCTACGGCAGTCCTCATCTTTGCTTTTGCCTTTTTCAAGGCATCTAGCGAAACCTTTATATTTGTAGAAAACCGAGTAAAAGGCTTAGTGAAAACAACAAGAGGGAAGCAAACAAATTAATTATGAAGACTTACTCAGAGAGGTTACAGGGCTGAGCTTTGCATCGTATAGCTCTGCTTTGGCAGCCGATCCTTCTATTAAGGAACTTCCATGTGCAGTAATTTGTTGAAGTCCTTGTCGGTTGTGAGGACTTTATCATTCTTATTTGCCTTAAGATAGGGCTCACCCCAGACCCGGTTAAAGGGGTATCAGAATAAACAGAAAAATCTACTCTTCTAGCTATGGATGGCAGAAGGAAGACTGGTTATGAAGGCACGGCTTTGGCGAGGGGTGATGAACCACCAATCCTTTATTGTCGAGTGCCTCTTCAAAGAAAATAATGCTTAGAACAGAAAAATCCTAAGCTAAGCACCCCGATCATATGGTAGAGAATAATGAAAGTGACAGTGATTCTAATTAAGTTAGGAGCAAGCTGAGTTGGTACTATTTGGTAAAAGAAGTACATTTCTAATGAAGGATGAATAGGGAGATGAAGACATGTACAAAGAAACTCTTTGTATGGGGCAACATGACCAGGAAGACCTAATGTTACTCGGTCTTCATGAGTGGGAACAACTACATGAAATTGATTGAGAAGTAGTATTGCTCCTGGAGTTGGTTTATTTCCATCAGAGATATCGTCGAGATCAAGGTTCCTGGTATTGGTATCGGGACCTATATCGATCACTGGCCAATATAGTACGGTACGGTACCACTACCATACCATACCAACACTCAGTACAGTAGAACTGGTATTGCTATAAGGATTATGGAGGCTATGGAGGATTGTTGGATTCCAGGTTTGATGGATTTTTGGAGGCTATGAAGGTGTGGAAAGAAGAGGATAGGTGGTGTGGAGGCTAGCTAGGATTTAGGAGGTCGAATTCGAATTGCTTCTAGGCTTGCTCCCCTTTTATAACTTTCTTCTAAGATCCTTTCAAATCTTGCATGGATGTTGCCCTAGCTAATTTTTTTTTTTCTGAATTGTGTTGCCCCTTGCTGCCTTGATTTTTTCTTTATGTTCTCACCACAAATCTCTTGTTTTGATTTAAATCTCCATGCCGACCTTAGATGTCTTTTCCTTTGATTTGCCATGCCATAAATACTGCATGGCTTATTTTTTTTTGGTTTCCAAGATACTCCATGCTATTTCTTGCCAAATCCAAGAGCCCAATGAGTTTTGGACTCTAAATCTCATGCCATTTTTTCTTTGGATTAGTCCACACCTCTCTTTGTATTATCGCCACTTATTTCTTTCCTTCTTTGGTCGCCCCAAAATTAGGAGTCCATGAAGATCTCACTCCACAATCTTTTTTCAGCTACAACTCCTTGGTCCCATGCCCAAGTTTGCCTCACACCAACCTCTAATTTTCTTCTTTAAGTGGCACCTTAACCAACCTAATTGACTGCCACATCTTGAGTTCTAATGAATTTGGACTTTCGATAGCGCCTCATAAATTGTTTCCACGCCCACAATGTTCATCCATCTTCCATGCCTCCACAAAATGTGCATCTTCTCTTTATTTCTTCTTTTAGGCCTCCAAATCTTTTCTCCAAGAAACCCATCCATCCAAGATTCCTTCTCATGCCTCCCTTTGATTTTTCAATTATTTTTTTCTTTATCTAGTTTGGTTTTTAACTTCCTTATCCATGCTCCATGCCTCCTCTTGATTCATTTAAAATCTTCCAAATCTATTCTTAGCGCATGCCAACTCCCCTCCTATGCCTCGTAGGAATTTAGTGTCCACAGCTTCCTTTTTTTTCTCCATGCCATAAAGATTCTGGCTGCCCATAATTAAGGAATTTCAATGGCTTTGGACTCCTCTTAATACCTACTCTCTTTTTTTATTTGGATCTCTATCTGATTTCATACCTCATGAGAGTCCCCAAGGGAGAGGATTCTTCCCTTTGCATGCCACCTCTCTAGATTTCATGCCAATCCCCATGCTATCTCAAGATTAGCACCTACTCTTAAACCAACGCCTCCTTTCCTCTTGAATTGGTGCTCCAATATCCTACGCCAAGAGATCTCATGCACTTTCCTTTCTTTGGACCTACTCTTCTCGCCAAAAATCATGCACTCCCCTTTCAATCTTCATTTAACTGGGCATTTAGATTCCTTGATTTGGATTTGGTGCTTCCTTGGGTCATTCTCCATTTGGTCCCTTGATTTGCTAGCTTGAATGCATGTAGCTTGGACTTAGACTCGAGCTTCCTTCTTAGGATTCCTGGGCCTTTGGGTTCTTCAATAGGTTGCTTGATTTACTTGAGTTCGGACCAATTTGAGCTCAGGTTGATTATATAGATTCAATCTTTTAATTACTTGCAAAATAGAATAGAAAGCATCAAATTCTAATTAATAAAAGTCAACTAACAACTAACATTTCTAGTATCTAAATTATATGTTCATCAATAAGGTATCATGTTGATCTTAGGTCTAAGGATCACTTGCGCCACTCCCACTAGAGATCCATCTTTGATATGCTAGTAAGGCTTCATCAGATATTCTCATTATGGATCAGTTCAGTAAACTCATCTCCAATGAGCATTTATATCTTTGTATTAGTATCCCTATACAAGTGATTGTAAGATTAATCACTCTTTTTTTTAAGTATACATAGGATGTACCAGTCTTACTAGTATCATCGATCTCCGATTCGATGATCCTATGATTGGAACGTTTCTAACTGGACCTATCATGATTTTAGGTCTCACTGGCATGATCTTATCATGGTCCTAAAACCTTTTTTCTAATATATGGATTTCTTTATAATTTTAATTAAGTCATAGGACAAATAAAAGATGCAACATACAACGAAACATAATGCATCATATTATTAAATAAATAACTAAATGTCATGTACATGTGTATGGGAATAGAATAGGAAAGTCTCATCACATCATCCATGCGATTGGCTTACAGGGTACTATTCTTTCAATGCCTACATGGGTCCTCACAATGTGTGCATGTTGATTTAGTTAGCCCATAGGGACTGCGTATTTAACCTCATATCTCACGTGAACTTTTGGACTCCGACCTTGAAAGTTTTTCCTAACCAAAAAAAGGGAACAAACAATCCCTGCATCATTATCATTCCATCTTAACAAGGATCACATCTGTTGGAGTTGTTTTAACTTAATGTGGACTTTGAGATGACCAAATTGAGATATGATGACCTGCACTGTGACAACCTTGAAACCATTTTATCAAACTTTTATAAAGACTACATATAACTTGATTATTCATTAGCAACCACAGTTGCACTAGAACAGCATAACTGAAAATAAAGGGGAAAAACTGTTTATTTGATTTAATATTCAACACTTCAATTACTGGCCTGGATCACTGTTAAGAATTTCTTTTTCTTTTGTTTCTCTCAATATTGATTTTGATGAAATGGTAAGGCATCATAATATGAATATTTCATGCAAAAAAATCTTAAGAGCTAATTTACTAAAGATTTTCCTGCTACATGGGAGATCTTTAACGTTGATATTCTAATGCTTGTTAAAATTATTTTTTACTATGCCTAATGCAAGCAGCTGGTAAACATATCTAGAACTACCATGTAGCTAAGGAGTTGGTTATAAGCTTAAGTTACTCTGCAGAATAGAAATGTTGGCAACCATTAATTTAAGAGCTGATTAAAATCCAAAGTTTATTTTAGAAATCTTTCAAGAGCCTGGTGGATGAAGTGAAGAGATGCTTTGACATTCCATTGTTGTTATATGCCTCCAAGTCTGACTAAAGGTAAAATTTTTTGTGACTAGTAGGCTCTACAATGTTTTGACCTTCGAGAATAATGTGCAATGAAGATTCCAAGCAGATGAGAAGAATGGCAGACCGCAGAGATGAGAATGATACATGTATGCACAATGCCAGGGTGTGTGCCATGCATGGTGTATTGCCATATGTTATGGCACACATACAAATATAGGGTGATATGAATAAATATATCGTGGCTTGGGCTGCTTTTATTTAAATCACAAATTCATCGTCTCATGTTCAGGACTCACCAAATTTTCATTCCCTCCCCTTGACCAACTTATGTTGGTTTTCCAATTCTTGGTTCAAATGTCTTTTGGTAAAAAGTAAGATTTGAACAATTCATTATCAAGATATCTATTGATAATCTTGGCACACAAGTTTGGTCTGAGTAGTAGTATTGTTAGGTTAAGATTGTTGTTATCTTATATTGTATTGATTGTTCATGTATAATATGTTGATACAAGCAAATTGCTATACTATGCATATATTAATATGTCATGGCAAATATATGGTTTCTAATAGCAATTTTAAAATCAGGGCCTTTTTTCTAAAAAAGTGTTCTTTTAAGCTTATGTGGCTGTAGTTACACTAATTAGTCTGATGACTACATAACACAATGCATGGCGCTTGTTTATTAGCTATCAACATGCATGTTTTGGATAACTTACATTGTAATATTCCTCTAGATGACTCAGAAACTTTATAAAATTTCATAACATGTAGTGGGAAAAAAAAGAAAGAAAGATAGAAAGGAAAACCATACAAAGGTTATCTGAGCATGCAGGCTGTGTATATTTCAGTTGACACTCATATAGATCTATGTTGCTATGTGTATGAGCTTAATTTTGTACTCTTGAACAATTATGGTGCATAGTAGTCAAGATTTTTTGAATTGGTACCGGTATCCGTACCGGTCACTAGTTGGCACAATATTGTAATGTACCGATACATGATACGGGTAGGCTGCTAGATGTATGTTCTAGAAGCTAATTTGGCAAGACATATTGTAATTTTTCTAGGATATAATTTTGTACTTGATTTATTCAAATTAATAAAATGGACAATTTTCTTATTCATTTTTGTTTAATGTGTCCATGAATCGTTCTAAGAGTTAATGGATAATGCTACATTCTCAAGAGTTGAGAATTTGAGATATGTGTCATAGATTAACTTCTAAATTGCTCCCGATCGTTGGATCATTATAGGAACGATGATTGATCCGTTAAAATCGGTGCATAGATTGGTTCTCCTTTGGATAGATGAATCTCGAGTCTACAATATAGGAATACTGGAATGAGAGTGTAAGTGGTTGTTAGAGAACAACGGTACTGAGCATCACCAAAACGAGAAGTCACTTGAATATTTACTTGTCAATGGCATTCTTGATGTTGTAGTTGTGTGAGTAGTTTTTAGACTTGCTGTGTCTTGGTTGTTCATAGTGAGGTTGCTGTAGTTTAACAATATAAACATGGTTCTTAGCCATTTGGATCTTTGCGGTGTTCGTTGGCTATAATAGGTTCGCTGTAGGAGTAGGGTGTATACTTGTAAGGAATCTATCGATCTTAGTAGCTAAGGAGTAGTCCTATGCGATTTAAGAGATCGAGTTCTTAAGATTGTGACCACAGCAATGTGATCGATAAGAAGAGTTTCCACGAGATTCACGATTGGATTCAAGCTAATTAAGTCTTGCATGACATATACTTAGGGTTTGATGAGTTTTCATGATCTGCATCTTGTCGGGGACCCTTGATAGAAAAACTTGATCACACGGTAACTAAGGGGTTCTAATTTCTGTTTTGCTGGGTGCTACTACATGCTGCTAGGTGTCATTGGTAGATTATGAAAATTCATTAGAATCATTTCGGATCAACGATCCTTGTTGAGATGAGTTGAAATTGTTCCAGCCCATCGAAAGGAGTTTCGATAATACTATGATGGAGATCATGGTATATCTCACTACCAAATAGAATAGAACCTGTGGGATCACATACAAAATAAGCTAGACCTGATCAAAAGCTTGGATAATTATCAAATTATCAATTAGAATTGATGATTTGGATAATTTGTAAGGGTTACATATTAAGAAACTGCTAATTGTTAGCTAAGGGACTTAATTGCAAGTGTTGTAATATAATTTAACTTAATTAAATTATTGATCAAGTCATAATTGAATTAAATCAGATTTAATTTAATTATAATTGACTTAATTTGAAGATAATTGAGTTTTTTAATCCAAGTAGGACTTGGATTTTAGTCTTAATCGGATTAGGATTGATAAGATTTTGAAATTAGCTCGAATTGGGTTCGAATCATATTTAAATTGGATCCAAAATCAAATCCAATTAGGATAGGAAGCCAAACTCCAAAAGGATTAGGATTTTTTTTTTATTTTAGTCGGCAAAGAGAAGAGGATTGGCACCCCTTTCCTTGTACGCGTGAAAAGAAGAGGGGTTGCTACGTTGGTGCCTCCCTAATTTTCCGGGGACTATTTCAGATTGGTTCTGTTTCTTATCTGATTTGAATTGATTCAAACTAGTTTATACTTTGATTTTTATTTGAATTTTTGGGCATTGGACTCTTGGTTTGTGTGGCAAGTTTTTAAGAAGAGGAAAGATGGCACACATGAGAGATTACGTTATTCTTGCTTCATGCCAAAAAGAATGCCACTGCCCCTCCTTCCTTGCTTCCACATGTCTAAGAGAGATTAGAGAGAGCTTAGAGAGAAAAGAAGAGGAAAAGAAAAGTAAATCTTCTTCTCTTCGCTTCCTATTAGCCTTCTCCCTTGATTCAACGCAAAAGGGTTTGCGCAGGATTCTAGTTTGATCTTCTTCTACTTTTAGAAGAAGGGGATTCGATCCAAGCCAAGGAGTGAGGCCTGCAAGTTGCTAGTACCGCGGTGGCTTCGGAGCTTCGATCAGGCTCTTCTCTATGTGGATACCTGTAGAGGCTGAGCGCTTGTATGGCTATGGCAAAACTTGGGACATCCGCCAGATCTGACGATCAGAATCGAAGAAGGAAAAGTAATTAGGTAGGTGATCCGAGCACCAACATTTCGTTTTTATTCTGATTTCAGATATGAACTTTTAGTTTTCATCATGTTTAAAATCGATCCTAGGTGGTTTCATGATTAGATCATGCATGCTAGGGTTGAAAAATGTTTTAAAATCAGCTTCCGCTTTAGGTTTTTTAAAACCTGAATTTTTCTGCATGCAATAAATGCAATAAATCAACTAATCCAACAGTGATACCAGAGCCTTGGGTTTTACATGCATGAAAATTAATTTAGATCTGATTTCTCTTCAGATCTGAAATAAAAATTGATTACAAATCAATTTCTGACTGAAATAAGGTTGTCATGGCATATGGTTTATCTTTTATGTTGCAAAGGTTGTCCTAATACAAAGTTAATCAATTTTGAAAAATGTTTTCGAGTCAAGTTAATTAATAATTTTAGATCTGAAAATTAATATATGAGATATATGTTCTTTCATATTTGATATGAATTATGTATACTTAAGGTTCACATTGTACTGATATAAGATTGTCTTGGCATAAGGTTTATCCCTTATGTTGCAAAGATTGTCATAGTACGATGTTGAATGGGTTTTTGAAAAGAGTTTTCAAATTATTTTAATCATTTGTTTAGATCTGATTTTGCGTATATGTGATATATGTTATATTAGTTTTAGATCTAGAATTTCATGTATGTGATATATGTTAGTTTTAGATCTAAAACTTATATATATATATATATATGTAATATAGCTTAAATTATTGATCTGAAATTATTTCAAGATCATAAGCCATTAATATATGCACTTGAACAAGATCTAAAAATTGTTTTTAGAATCCGAATTTTTAAGTCAAGCTTGTGCATATGGACATGGATAGAACAATTAGGTCTTGTAATTAACTACAATTAGTGTTTTTCAATTAGATCAGGTTAAAACTATTGAGCAGTTGATCGAACTTAATCAATAGTTGACTAGGATTAGGTTAAAGGGGCTCAAGATCGAGTCATTAATTATAGTTGGTCAAATCGATTAATATCCAAATGTTAAATCGATTAATTCAAGACCTAATTTGGTTTAGTGGCTTGAGCCCGAATCGCATAGGCTGATCTATTCAAAACTAATTGACCAATTGGTGTCTAAAATAAGTCTCGACCAATGGTTACTTAATTAGGATCAACGTTTACCTAGCAAATTCGTTAGTGTCTAAGGCAAGCAACCAGGTTCCTTCCACCGATCTCACTTACCTTGTCAACTTGGTCGATTAAGTCTTGAATAAGGTTGCTTAGTAATTCGAGTTTACCCATGCCATCTAGGTTAGTCAAACATGCAATTGTACTGACTAATTAAGATGAGACTAAACCCAAACCTCCTTGCATATATTAAGTCTTGTAGTCTTCCACCATTGTAGAAGTGCGAGTGTCTTACTGGTGTTGATTGTTTTTGGCTGGATACAGTACAGTTACATCGAGAAGACGCAACTACTTTATTAGCAAAGGGTTGCTGCAGGGTGTAGATGGGATTGGGTTCAATATCTGTCAAATGAGGGACTCAAGTACACTTGTTTTTGAATGGTGGGTCTGACTTATCTAAGGAGTGGCCATATCTGTCAGGTAAGCCCACATGACTTAGAGATCAAATCATTGTAACATGCTTAAGAAGCATTGGATAAGAGTTGTCTACTCATTGGTATAGCGTGTTACCAATATCTATCTGGTGAGGTGCATGTATATCGGTGAGACCATAGTACCTACAGAAACCTTAGTCGTTAAGGGAGTTCGCATCTCTAGAGGGAGTGAGAGATCTGTGAAAATAATGGAAGTCTAATTTATTTCTTAAAGTTCCTAGAATAAATTTAAAAATTAAGTACAAATGTATAACTTGATCCCTACTCTCGTAGTTAATCATGTCAGTTTCTAATTCCCTTAGCCCGCATCTTAGAGTAACCAGCTTGAACTACAAGAACCGGCTTAGAAACCTCAAGATTGTCTTGAGCTTGAAGAAATTAGGCTATGTACTTAACTAGGACCCCCCACTTTACTAGTTGCAACACCAGAAAAATGGACGAAAGACGACAATAAGGCTAAGTGCTCATATTGGCTTCATGATTAATGAATTACAAAGCCAGCATGAGGACATGCCTACTACCGGGGCTATGATTACTCACAAGAGTTGTATAATGAGCAAAGCTAAACAGCGTAATTTGAAGTCTCTAAAAGACTCTTCAACCTTAAAATGTGCGAAGAACAGTTGATCCACGATCATTGTTTGATAATGATCAAGGACATTGGACAGCTTGAGAAGCTTGGCATTCCAATTCAAAAGGATCTGCAAGTGGATTTGATTTTCCAGTCTCTATGATTTATTTAGTCAGTTTGTCATGAACTACCACATGAACAAAATTGTATACAATCTACCTGAATTAATGAATATGTTGGTCACATTTGAGGGAACCTTGAAGAGTTCAAGAGGCTTTGTTCTTGTTGTGGAGCAGGCATCTTCCTCTAAGAGAAAGTTTACTTGGAAGAAGCTTGTGAAGAAGTAGAAAAAGGAGAACGAGCCAAACAAGGATACTCCAAAGAAGGCTACTGATGGCAAGGGAAAGTATTTCCACTGCAATTTTGAAGGCTATTGGAAGAGGAACTGTCCGCTGTACCTGGAGAGCTTGAAGGAAGACAAGGCGAATATACCTTCGGAATGTATGTCAAATATGCTTATTATTCAATCTAATCTTACGATTTTCTTTACTTCTATTGGATATTAGACTTTGGTTTGAGTGCTTATACATGTACTTTGTAGGGTCTGGTAGAAAGTAGAGGGTTGAGGGAAGGAGAAATAATTCTGTCGCCAATGGAACAAAGGTTGCTGCAGTCGCTGTTGGAACATACCTTTTTTGATTACTGTTAGAATTTAGATTATTTTTAAAAGACTATTATGTGCCTGTAGCTAGTAGAAAATTGATTTCTTTGTCTGTGCTAGCCCAAAATGGATATAATTTCAATTTCAATAAAAACTTGTCCAGTTTTTTTAGAAATAAATTGATTGCACAAGCTCTTTTAATGATAGTCTTTATTGCTTGCATGTTGATGTATCTATAAATGTTAATAGCAATTAGTGAGTGCCGTGGGAAATAAAAGATCTAGACATGATGTTAACCATAAGTATGTGGCACTTTAGACTTGGCCATTTTGGAGAGGACAGGATAAATAAGTTAGAAAAGGATGGATTCCTTGACTTATTGAGTTCTGAGTCGTATCCAATTTGTGAATCTTGCATTCAAGGAAAAATGACCAAGTTATCCTTTATAGGACATGGAAAAAGGGCCACTGAGCTACTTGTCTTGGTATATACTGTAGGTGCAAGTGTGATGCTTCAAGCCTTGGGAGGCCAAGAGAGGAGCCATGGTGTTGGCTTTAGAAGTCTAGGATCAGGTTGGGTCCTAGGTCTAGTAGGAATGGTTTGGTCCTAGGAGGGGTTTGGCCCTCCACAGGCTCAAGGTCTAGGGTTTTGGATCTTGAGGGGGTTAATCTATATTGAATCGGATTTAGATCTAAGTGGGTGTGAGAGTGGGTTAACTCAAAGAATAGTGCTCTAAAAGCTAATCATATTTCTTATAAAATAAGAGCTTATTTGTAAATTTTTTTGACTCATATATGATATTAATCAAAGATATTGTTTCATTATATTCTGTGACTTATACTTTGTTGTTTTAAGATTATGATGAATTCTATAAATTAGGACAATAATTTTAGGATTTTGATGGAGTTCATAACAGTGAGATCTAAATCTTATAAATTCTAATCTAATATATTCCTAGTCATAGGATCATCGAGTCGGGGATCGATGTTTCCGGAGAGACTAGCATATCCTATGTTTGCTCGATGGAGAGAGTGGTTGGTCTCACGATTATTTGTGTAAGATACTAATACAAGAATGTGGATGCTTATCAGGGTATGAGTTCACTGAATTGATCCATCAGGAGAATATTTTATGGAAGTCTTGTCAAAAGATGATCTCTTAGTAAAAGTTGTGCAAATGATTCTTAGACCTAAGATCACCATGGTATCTTGTATACATGAATCAATATTTTGGTTCATCCTCATTCATGACTAGTCATGTACGGGATGTTCATGGATATGGTGAATTGTGTATGAAGGTTATGAGTAGGTCAACAAGGAATCGGCCACTCTTAGTAAGAGGAGTGTTTATCCTATGTAATCTCATCAAATGATGACTCATGAAGTCTTTGATCAAAGCAGGATAAAATTAGAAAAGGATTTATAATTTTTCATCGGTTGAGTCTTTATTAGTGATTTGAGATTTGGATGAATAAAATGTGGGGATTTGATAATTTTACATATCCATCATTTAGGATAAAGGAAAATCGAAGGATTGAATTGCATGATAACTTGCCACTGAAGGTATTTTGGTAATTTCAATCAAATTCCTCATCTTCTAGGTGTGCAGGACACGTTGCTAGACATCAATCATGTCTTGTAGGTTATCATGAATTAAATTGATTGAATTTATAAGTCAATTTGAAAGATGGTTCAAATTGGCAGCTAGGGTTAGTTCGATTTAATCTAATTTGATTAGTTGATTTCTAATCTAATTAAATCGACATGAACCTAGACATACTGCTGGCTAGATGAGGAGTCCAAAGGATCACACATTAAGAAATTGATCAAGAAAGTCATTTGTATTTTTATTAGGATTAGGATTCTAATTGGCTAGCTAATTAACATATTAGTATATGTTGGCTAGCCTAACTTCTAATCTAATTAGATTGAATTTAAATACTTGCTATTTGGGCTAACTAATTTGAGTGAGACTTAAATTGGGTTGAGTCTTAAGTAGGGCAGCCTAATTGGGATTTATTAGGATTAGGATTCTAATTGGCTAGCTAATTAACATATTAGTATATGTTGGCTAGCCTAACTTCTAACCTAATTAGATTGGATTTAAATACTTGCTATTTAGGCTAACTAATTTGGGTGAGACTTAAATTGGGTTGAGTCTTAAGTAGGGCAGCCTAATTGGGATTTATCTTGATTTTATAGCCTTTATCCATTGATTAAACCAAGAGTCCCAAGGGCTTGGGATTCTTGGTGCCAATATTGGCGTATGCACACATTAAGGGGCGCAGAAGGACCAAGAGTCCTGCAATTAAATCATCTTTTTGGTGATAAGCCTTAGCCCCTATCCTCTTTAATAGATGTCCATTTGGACTGGATTTGATTAATCAAATTATGTAATTATGGACGTGATTTCATGAAGGGATGCGACGCTTGGAATATATGACGCATGGGATGGGCTAGGGTCCTGCTTATCAATCACCTTTTTCTAGATAATCCTCTCTAGTTTATACGCTTATTGGGGTGTTGGATCAAGTCTTTAATTCTGAAATTAAAGACTAATTATCTGTATTTTCCTAAGAGTTGCGATAAGCAACTCTTGGTGCAAAATATTAGTGAAACAATATTTCGCTTTCTACGTTTCTACCTAGAGACTCCTGCTTGAAGGGTCTTATCTGGTATCTTAAATATCTGATTAGGGGTTGATGAAAGGGTGTATTAGGCACCTCCTCTCTTATTTAAAGGTTTCGGTAATTGAAAAAAAGCATTCGAAGTTTGTCCTGACAACTCTTTTCCTTGTTAGAACAAGTTTTATTTTAAGACAAGTCCATTTTAAGACAAGGGCTTAGGAAGAGAATTAGAAATGACAATAGGATATTAAAAGAGTTTTTGGAGAGGTTTTGAGGAACTCTTCAAAAGGCAAAAGGTTGTTGAAGGAAGAAAGGTCACCGAAAGGAGTCGAGCAAAAAAGAGGAGTGCTTCTTTGATCTAGTTCTTGTGTGGATCACCTCTGGAAGGCATACACTTGTATGCCTAGTGGAATAAAGGATATTAGCATTACAGGTATTTTTCTATTTCCTAATATTTTGCCATGTTAATTGATATAATCAAGGAAGTCCTAGATCTAGGGTTTCGGTTGACTAGAATTTCAAGGATCAATATTTTGAAATCCGGTCTTCCGCCGCGCAACCGTAATCCAACAAATTTATGGATGTACATTGGCTTGGATGAGTACTCTCTTAATTAGATTAGCCTTGGGAGAAGTTTGAATTAGGGTTTAGATTATTATTCCTATTTCTATTTGGAATAGGAGGGTCCTTTGGTTTATAAAAAGGCATCTCATGTAAAATCTAATGTTATGGAATCAAACTGACTTATTCTTTTCCTAAACTCTCTCCCTCTCTTCTCTCTCCCTCCTCATGCCATAGAGAAGCCCCACGCCACTTAGAGGTTTAATGCCAATAAGCAGTGCCATAAAGTTTCTAGTGCTAGGAAAGTTCATTACTAAGAGTACCCAACTCTAGGGCCTCTCTCTCCTCACGCCACTTAGGTATTTTGTGTGCTGGTTACATTAGAAAGTAGTGCGCCATCTGAAGCGCTTCATGCCAATCTATATCTAGATAGAAGGCGCACCTAAGAATCCATAACAAGGACTCCTTGATGCCAAAAGAAGTAGAGCGCTATGAGTTTTTTCAGCACTAAGGAGTTTAGCGGTTCTGCTTGGTGTCCGCCCTATTTTTTTCCATGCCCAATTTTCTAGCAAAGAGAGGTGCTCCAAGTTCTTTCAAAGAGAAGCACTCATCTCAAAAGGAGTTGGAGGCGCTATTTTATTTAGGCAAAGTTTGGTTGGCAGGTGGAGGTCCTTGTCACCATAGGATTCCTAATCCATCTAGGAAACCTATTCGCTGCTATCCAAACCTTCAAAAGCCCTAGGATTCCTACTTGCTCATGTTTTAGGTTTGAAACATAAGGAGCAACATCCTAGAGGCCCAAGGAATCAGGTGGGATGCAAAATGGAGGTGGTGCATGAAGGTTCTAGGTGCTAGAATTTTTCTGCGCCTAGGTTTGTGATTTGGTGCTGCTAGGGTTTGATCGTTGGCTATCCAAATGGGTTCAGATCGACGTGAAATCTTGTTAAGATATTCCTTGTTGGTCTTTGAAGGTTCATGTAAAGGTTAGGCGGTCCTACACACATTGATGTGTGTGGGCTATTTGATGTGCGTGCTAGGGATGGTTATTATGAGTACTTTATTACCGTTGCTGATGATCACTCATGATATGGATATATGTTTTTTATGAGACAAGTCTGAAACATTTGAAAAATTTAAGGAATTCAGACATGAAGTAGAAAATAGACAGGTTCTTTGATCTGATCGAGGGGAATACTTTAGTGGAGAATTTTTGAGTTATCTCATAGATAGTGGCATAGTCTCATAATGGACTCTTGGTATACCTCAACTCAATGGAATATTGGAAAAGAGAAACAGGATACTATTGGATATAGTCGATCCATGATGGCTTCACTGATTTACCAATGTTTCTTTTGAAACATGCCTTATTAACCTCCATTTTTATTCTAAATAGGGTTCTTCTAAATCCATTACTACCATGCTATATAAGATATGACATGGTAAGAAATCAAGTTTTGGTCATCTCAAGATTTGGGAATATCTGGTCTATGTCAAAAGACTAATGACAGATAAATTAGAGACTAGATCTATGAAAGCTTGCTTTATAGGATATTCTAAAGAATCAATAGGATATTATTACTTTCTAGGAGATCATAATGCGATTGAGTCGACATGCCACATTGTTGGAAAAACAGTTTATCCAGGATCAATAATGGAAGGATAATTAAGTTTGGAAAGAGTCTCTGAAGAGCAGCTAATTGTAGATAAAGTTGAACCCATTGAGCCAGTAGATATAGTTACTCCACCTCATAATGTTAGACATTGACTTCGAGAAATGGTTGAATGGTATGAAATCAGAAATTGACTTGGTGCATTCAAACTAGGTTTGATCCTTAGTAGATCCACTAGAGGGTATTGTACTTATTGGATATAAATGGATATAGTTACTCCACCTCATAATGTTAGACATTGACTTCGAGAAATGGTTGAATGGTATGAAATCAGAAATTGACTTGGTGCATTCGAACTAGGTTTGATCCTTAGTAGATCCACTAGAGGGTATTGTACTTATTGGATATAAATGGATCTCAAAAGGAAGATAGGTGCAGATGGTAAGGTAGAGACCTTTAAAGGTAGGCTAGTGGCAAAGGGTTATAGTCAATGCAAAGGCATTGACTATCATGATATCTTTGCATTTACTATCATGATATCTTTTCACTTGTAGCCATGCTTAAATCCATCCGCATAGTACTTGCTATTGCAGCGTATTATGATTATGAGATATGTCAGATGGATGTAAAAATCACATTCCTGAATGGATAACTTGATGAAGATATCTATATGTAGTTTTTGGGTTTCACTTTTAGTGATAGAGATCAGAAAGTCTGCAAACTACATAGATCTTGTTGTGGTTGAAATTTGGCTCTCCGCCAGAGTATATGCTAGAGGAGAGGTACTCACAGCTATACCTATAAAACAACCTCACCGGAGATAGCTCCGATGAAGGCACTCCGATGCTCAAGTCGGTATTAGATAACAATAGGAAAGAAATAGAGAGGGAGTAGCAGCTAATGGGAACGTACCTTGGAAGCTCTTAAGGAGCTCCCTTTTATTGGCAAGGCGACAGGCATACTTTGGAAATATTGGAACCCTTAATGGGTTGGTGGGATTTTAACTAGGTTTCAAATCATGCCAGAGGATGTTAGAGGATTGACCTATTTGTTCTCCTATTAATGAGGCCTTTGTCTTATATAGCTAGCCATTTTCTTTAATGGCAACTCGGGTTGTAGCTTGAAATAGGTCATGTCCCTTTTAAGGGGATTTGCCAGAGATTACAGGACGTGACCTGATCACGCCTGTATGCTTATGGGGATAAGTGTCGATAATCTTTCTTTATGTTGTCTGATAGAGCTTTACTAGGGATCTCCCTCTTCTTGAAGGTAAATCAGGTTAAGTATGAACTAGGCTGAGGGTCTTCTAGGCGGACATACAATTAGGCCGAGGACTAAGGGCCGAGTGTTGGTTGACCCCTCTCCGCCTTTGTAGCTTGTAATTGGTGTTGTTCCGATCATCCGAGGGATGCCTTGGCTAACCCTTCTCCTTTGATAGGTTGAGGATCGAGAACCGAGGGTTGGTTGACCCCTCTCCCCTTTGTAGATGTTTAGTTGACGTTCCACCGATGGTGCCTTTTATATAAACAATTTGAGAGTGAGTAGCATGGTTTTATGGATTACAGGAGTTGAAAAGGGGATTACAGGAGTTGAAAAGGGGATCAAAGTAATCTCCGCCTCATCTCAGAGACGGATCACCATGTTTCTCGGTGCTCGTCATTGCTCGTTTCAACGTTCGGCATTTGAGCCTCAGGATGCCAAGGATGGGGGTTTTATCCCACAAAAATTACCCCCTACTCCTTAGGTCAGGTGCATAGCATCCTTGGCTGAAGAGTATATATGACTTTAATATGAGGAATCTCAAGTCGAAGTGGAAGTTGCACCATGATTAGGATGAATGGAATACTGGTGAGACATTTGGCATGCATTTATGGCACTTCAAAAAATGTGACCTATTAATGGCCACCTTTCTTTATAAACAGGGAATCAAGGTGTTCCTTTGACACTTCACTATTGTGCTAGGAGAGATTTTGCATCGTGGGAGGGTAATTTTCGGCACCTGGGCGATTTCCAGCATTATTTCTATTGGCACCTGGGCGATTTCCAGCATTATTTCTAATAAGCTACTGGTGGTGCAATTTTTGCATGGATGGATCATGTGGAATTTAAGAAAATTCGGAAGATTGGCAAAAAATTTCGAGTCGGGCATTTCGCCTGGGGTATTAATCATCAAAAAGCTTCGAAAATCAAATCGTTTGATTCCATTAATAACAGGAAGCCTTGTGTATACAAGGTCAGTGGGAGTGCTGTCACTTGTATTATACGTGGATAAATTCTCCTTATTGGGAATGATATTTCTATGCTGACCTCGGTCAAGAGATGGTAGTGTATTGAATTTTTCATGAAAGAGCTAAGGAAAGCATCTTGTATTTTAGGAATAAAGGTCTATAGAGATAGACCGAATATGATGTTGGGCCTTTCATAGAAGATGTACATAGAGGAAGTGCTAAAAAGGTTTAGCATGGAGAACTCTAAGAGGGGATGGCATTAGTCTCTTCAAGAAAACGAGTCCTAGTATATCTGAGGAGATTCAATGCATGAGCAAGATCCCATATGCTTCGGCAATAGGGAGGCTCATGTATGCCATGTTCTGTACACGATCTGATGTAGCCTATAATGTGTCACTAGCAGATATTAGTTGAATCTAGGCGAAGAGTACTGGATTATTATGAAGAATATTTTTAAGTACTTAAGAAGAACTAAGAATTTATTCTTGGTCTTTGGAGGAAACTCAAAGTTGTGGGTTGAAGGGTATACTAATTCAGACTTTATGTCTGATCTTGATGATAGGTCTATATTAGGATGTGTATTTCTATGCAATGATGGTTCTATAAGTTGGAAGAGTTTCAAGTAACTGATCATTACTAATTCAATAATGGAAGCTGAGTATATTGCCATCTCGGAAGTTGCAAAGAAAGCCTTCTAGTACAAGAAGTTTGCTACGGAGTTTAAAGTGATGCCATTAGATACCATCGTCTTGTACTGCAACAACAACGATATCATAGCCCTTTCTAAGGAGCTTAGCTCTTATCAGAAGTCCAAGTACATTGAGCGACAATTTCATACTATGCACGACTATCTTGAGAAGAAATTTATCGAGGTATGAAGATTAGACTTCGCGGATAACGTGGTAGACCTACTAATGTAGTTGAGTCAGCAGAAGGCTGAAGTCCATCTTGAGAAGATGGGACTTAGGTATTTGGTCAATTGACTTTAGTGCAAGTGGGAGATTGTTAGATGTATGTCATAGAAGCTAATTTGGCAAGACATTACAATTTTGTAAGGATAATTTTGTACTTGATTTATTCAAATTAATAAAATGGAAAATTTTCTTATCCATTTTTATTAATGTATCCATGAATCGTCCAAGGAGTTAAGGATAATAATGATGCTTTTTTAAGAGTTAAAAATTTGAGACGTGTCATTATAGATTAACTCCTAAATTACTCCCGATCGTTGGATCATCACGGGGATGGTGATTGATCCATTAAGATCGGTACACGGATTACTTTCCTTTCAGGTAGACGAGTCTCGAGTCTACATTATAAGGATATCGGAGTGAGAGTGCAAGTGGTTATTAGAGAATAATGGTACTGAGTGTGACCAAAACAAGAAATCACTTGGATGTTTACTCGTCAGTAACATTCTTGATATTGTAGTTGTGTGAGCAATTCTTAGACCTGTAGTGCCTCGACTGCTTACAATGGGGTTGTTGTAGTTTGACAGCATATAAACATGGTCCCTAGTTATTCGGGTTCTTGCAGTGATTGTTGACTATAGTAGGCTTGCTGTAGTAGGATTTGCATTCATGGAAGATCTATCGATCTTAGTTGTTGAGGAATAGTCCTAATGTGATTTAAAAGGTCGAGTCTTTAAGACTTTGGCCATAGCCAAGGATTTAAGTTACGGTGAGATGGGGGCCATCCCGGTCATCTCATCCTATCCCTTTAAGATTCCGGCATTTGAGATGGGTACGAGATCCCGAAACCCACCTCCAGCCTCTGTCCCAGCTATCCTAACTTCATCCCAGTCGAATAAGGCACTAGTACAGCCATCCTGATCGGGACGAGGCATAATTTTTTTTTAACAATGTGATGCTTCGATTAGCAAAATGAAGCTGTGAGGAAAAAGAAAGTGGGTATTGACTTTTTTTTCTTGTTTTGCTGATGCATCGGCATCGTCGCCAGGAGGGAGGAGAATGGTTGTCACCCTTTGATTCCTAGTCCACGAAAAGAGTACTTGAGAAGGAGGGAGGATTGCTCGAGAAGAAGGGTGGAGGGAGGTAGATTTTTCAACGATGCAATGGTGGGGGGGGTAGGGAGGAGGAAGAAAGGATCATTTGACAAGTTTGACTAGGATACAGATTCGCGGCTTAGGCCTTATCTTTTATGTGAAATAAATGCCATCTGTTGGATCGTACCCACACAACTTTTAAGCCCCTCTTTAATTCATCAACTGTATAGATTTTGAAGTGGAACGTGAATCATTCCTCCACATGAAAGAAATCCGTGATGGGCTGAGAGTCATGGGATTTTTTTAAATTCGGCAAACCTGATGGCATGGTACATTAAATTGACACAATGCAGGAAAAGAAAGTTAAAAGAAGAAAGCCATAGAGGATCTTGGAGCTCGACTACAGAAGGGAGAAGGGAGGAGATTGCTTAAAATAAGATAAATTCAAAAGACTAAAATATATATATATAAAGGTGACCCAAGTGTGTACCTGGATGCTTGATCGGGATAGCCATTGAGATGGGACGTCCCATCTCGGGCAAAAATCGTGACACCCTCGTTCCACGGGATTTAAAATCTTATCCATATAATGTGATAGATGAAAAAGAGTTTTCATAAGATTCATGATTAGATTCAAGCTAATTAAGTTTTGCATATGATAGATGCATAGGGTTTGACAAGTTTCTATGACCTGCATCTTATCGGGACTCGATAGGAGAATTCGATCACACGATAACTATACCTAGAGGTTCTAATTTCTATTTTGCTAGATTGCCACTACATGCTGTTAGATGTCATTGGTGGATTGTGAGAACTCATTAGGATGTTTTTGGATCAATGATCCTTGTTGGAGTGAGTTGGAATCGTTCCAGCTAATCGAAAGGAATTTCGATGATATTATGATGGAGATTATGGTATGTCTTACTACCAGATAGAATAGAACCTGTGTGGTCATACACAAAAAAAGCAAGACCTGATTAAAAACTTGGATGATGATCAAATTATCGATTGGATTGATGATTTGGATCAGTATTAAGGATTACATATTTAGAACTGCAATTGTTAGCCAAGGGATTTAATTGCAAGTGTTGCAATATAATTTGGCTGAATTAAATTATGGATCAAGTTCTAATTGAATTAAATCAGATTTAATTTTATTATACTTGACTTAATTTGAGGCTAATTGGATTTTTTGATCCTAGTAGGGCTTGGATTTTAGTGCTATTCGGATTATGATTGATAGAATTTTCAAAATTGGTTCGAATTGGATTTGAATAGAATTCAAAATCAAACCCAATTAGGAGAGAGCCAAACTCCAAAAGAATCGGGACTCTCTATTTTGGCTGGTAAAGAAAAGAGGGGCACTGAAATTAGCACCCCTTTTCCTTGCATGCATGAAAAGAATAGGGGGCACTACTTTGGTGCCTCCCTAATTTTCCATGGACTCTTTTAGATTGGTTTTAATTCTTATTTGATTTGAATCTAATTCAAATCATATTAGAATTTGATTTTTATCTGAATTCTTGGGCATTGGACTCTTGGTTTGTGTGACAAGTTTTTAAGAGGAAAGGTGGCATGCATGAGATTGTCATTCTTCCTTCACACCAAAAAGAATTCCACCGCCCCTCCTTCCACGCGTAAGAGAGATTAGAGAGTTTAGAGAGAAAAGAAGGGGAGAAGAAAAGTAGATCTTCTCTTGGCTTCCTATCATCCTTGATTTAGCATGAAAGGGTTTGCGCAGGATTCCAGTTTGATCTTCTTCTAGAAGGAGATTCGATCCAAACAAAAGAGCGAGTCTTGCAAGTTGCTAGCACCTTGGTGGCTTCGGAGCTTCGATTATGTTTTTCTCTGTGTGGATACCATAGAGGTCGGGTGCTTGAGCGGCTACAACAAAACCCGAGACATCCGCCAGATCTGATCCGAATCAAAGAAGCGATTCAGGTAGGTGATCTGATCACCAATGTTTCCTTTTTATTCTGATTTTAGATATGAACTATTAATTTTTAGCATGTTTAAAATAGATTCTAGGTGGTTTCATGATTAGATCTTGCATACTAGGGTTGAAAAGTGTTTTCAAATCAGCTTCCACTCTAGGGCTTTTGAAACTTGAATTTTTCTGCATGCAATAAATCACCTAATCCAACATAGGCACACCGATTTTGACTAGTATGTCATTTTTTTGTTTTCTATTTTTTAAAAATTTTGTTTCTTATGGTATGTAATTAATTTTTTAGGATTTTTTGAATGCTTTTAAATTCAAATTGATGTCTTTCCATTTTATTATTTGTTTTTTCAAATGTCTTGATGCCTTTTCATTTCTATGTTACCTGCTTTCCTTTATTTTTATATAATAGCCATAATTGAATCGTTCTGAATCATGGATGATTACTATGAAATATACTATTTGTGGTATGAAATGGCTAATATGAACTTTTCTTGTAATATCCTTTTTTTTTTTAAATATGTTGATGCCTTTCCATCTTTATATAACGTACTTTTTTTCATTTTCATATGCTAGCATGAGAAAAAATGTAGTTATTTTTTAAATGTTATAATGGTATGAAATGATTAATATAATTACTTGCTTCAAATATTTTGATGCCTTTCCATCTTTATATAACATGCTTTTCTTAATTTTCATATAATAGCCATAGCTAAATCATCTCGAATCATGGATGATTATTAGGAAATATACTATTGTGGTATGAAATGGTTAATATGATTTTATTTTATGCTATCCCTTTTATCTCAAATATGTTGATGTTCATCTTTATATAATATATTTTCTTCCATTTTCTTATGATAGCACGTGAAAAAACATGATTACTTATTTTTTTAAATGTCTATTATGGTATGAAATGGCTAATGTGGTTACTTGCTTTCTTAAATATCTTGATACCTTTCTATCTTTATATAATATACTTTCTTTTATATTTATATAATAGTCATAGTTAAATCGATGATTACTATGAAATATACTATTATGGTACGAAATGGCTAATATAATTTTTTTCTCATATTATCCATTTTTTTTAAATGTGTTGATACCTTTCTATATTTATATAGTTAATATTATACTTTCCTCTATTTTCATATATTAGTCATAGTGGTATATTACTTAGAATAATAGCTAGGCTAGAAATTTGTGAGCATATACTAGCTAATTCAAGCAAGAAATCCTAAGCAAGCAAGTATATTTTATGAAAAAAACTTATAAATCTTGATAACTATGGTACTTATGATAAAAAAACCTACTATAAATTTTAAATAAAAATAAATAACAAATTATTACAAATTCTTTTAGATGATGACCTTCATCATGTTGTCCTAAGGAATTAAGAAACTAATTTTTATTTAATAAAAATTAACTTAAAAATATGATAGGATATGGAATCAATTATATTTGGTAGTTTTAAATTAGGATATTATTGAGATTTTTGATAAATTGATCATCTAAAATCAAGTACCTCAAAAGGTTTATATGGACGAAGCAAGATGCTTATAGGCTTTTGTAAGGACAAAGTAGAAGAAAAGCTCTTCTATAATTTTGTTTTTCCTTTTTTTTCATTGTGAAAACAAGCCAGAAGAGGAGAGAAGTCTCGGGCCTTCTCTCATCCTCCGGCCATCTTAAAATAAAAAAAAAAGGAATCGGGATAAATTGCCCGGTTTAACTTGGAACTGTGCCAAACTGCTTGGTACCTATTGGTTTAATGGTGGAACCGAACTTCATTGTTGAGGTTCGGTACCGGCCAAACCTGGCAGTTTGGAAAGGTTTCAAAAACCATGACAATAATTATATCCTTCATAAAAATTGAAAGCAAGAAGAATGAGTTCATTTGATGAAGCATAAGAGTTGCATTGATTGAAGAGAGAAGGTGAAAAGATGATAGAAGATTGAAGGTGGCCAAGGTGAGGAGAGGGGCTTGGGTTTATGTAGAAAGAGGAGAATACCTTGTACCACATGGATAGTTCCATGAAAAAGCAGTTGGGAATGCTAGCTTAAACAGGAATGAGTTGTAAAGCATTCAAAAACAAACTCCAAATTGTGGGCCAGTTACCTTGAACATGCTACATATGTTTGTTGAAGTCCAAGCAAAGAGTAAGTTATTGGAAAGTACATAGAGCTTGTAGCTCTTGAAACTAGCCATGTTAAATAGATTTCTATTAAATAGGCAATTTTGAGGATGTTCCTTGTACTTTTTCCTTTAATTTTTTATATCTTCTACTAATATGTTCCATATTTCTATGAATCATCAGTCTTGTTGCTTCATTCTCCTTCTACACCCCCTGTTGATTTTTTGACTTATTTTGGCATTCCTCTTTTTTTTTTTTTTGTTTTTTGTGGCAGAGCACCTGGTAGGCAGCTTCGGTTGTTTGATGTGCGCTTAAGGCAGACCGAGATTCATGCTTTTGGGTGGAAACAAGAAAGCAGTGAATCCCAATCTGCATTGATTAATCAGGCATGGTCTCCTGATGGTCTATTTTTATCATCTGGTTCAGCTGACCCCATGATCCATATCTTTGACATCAGATATGATGGGCGTGCCCCTTCTCAATCTGTGCGAGCTCACCAGAAACGAGTATTCAAAGCTGTATGGCACCAATCGCTACCTCTTCTCACCTCCATATCGTCTGACCTTAACATTGGACTACACAAAATAGCCTAAGAGATTTTGTAGGTTGGGCTGTTTTCAGCACAAAAAAAAATTATTATCAAGGTTTAGCCTCATTTTGTTTATTTCATCAAGCGATGCTGTGGCCTTGGGCACTTCAAATTTTTGAAAAGCGTGTTGGTCAGTGGATGATCGCATTGATTAGGGTTTGAGGTTGTATTAATTTCAAATGATTCCAGTATGATATTTCAGTCTGATTGTAGATAATACAATCTATGGTACTGAAGGGGCAGGATATAAATTACTAAATCATAGAAGATACCTTTGAAGTTCTAGGTTTCAGCTGAGCTAATACAAGGGTTCAAATATTACATCTAGATACATGGTTTTTTTTAGTCTCTGCATCTTGCTGGCGTGCATGTTGGCATTCCTGGTGTATGAAGTATATCTTTGTGCGGGCGGGGTCCAGGTGAACTTAAATCAGGACTAGAAAAATAAACTACAAACAGGCTAGCAGTTTCTGAATTTGTTTTTATGCTGACGATGATACAAATATCCTTGGAAGCACATCAGTTGTAATCTGAATAACTCTTTTCTTGCTTATAGCAGTTTGCTGGCGTGAGGTAATGAACAACCGGGGCTAAATTTATGTTGCACCATGTCTAGCTTGCTTCAGGAACAAGGGGCATAGCTAAAAAGACTTTGGGGGTGAGACTGGGCTGGGCGGGGTTGGGCCATACCCTTGCCAAAGCCCAGTTTACAATAATTTTTCAGGCTTTGGGTCCGGTTAAGGCTTGTATTATTTAAAAAAAATCCAGTTTGAGTTTAAGTCCGAGTTATTGCATTATGGTTGTGCAGAGGAAAGTTCAATTTCAAAAATTTTCATTAATGAAATTCTATTCAATCAAAATTTTAGATTCAGGATTCATATTGATTATAGTAATTAATTAGAACAATCTTATATTACTTATATTACTTTTTTTTGGTCTTTTAAATTCTCTTTCTAAGTTCTTGTTTTAAAATAATAAATTTAGTTTAATTACAAATATTTGTCTTAACAAGGGAATGATTATTCAAGGCAAATTGGAATTCTTTGGATTCTAATCTCGAGTCTTTGATATTCCCTTAAAGTAGGAGTTTGATAAGAAAAAATTGTGATGAAATATTGTATAGATATGGCATTTAGGACTTTGCACCAAAAAAATGTATTTAGCATGCCTTTTCATAATCTGATGGCTTTCTTTCTTCTACGTGGCCTTAGACCATGTCGAAATCAATCAAGGGGGTGCGGAGATGTGATAGGATTAATCTGGAATTGCCACATGGGTCAACCCAATGCAGAAGGACTCTCAGTCCTTTCCATTGTGCCAACAAAAATTAGTGTTATTCCCTTTCATGCCATTCATGATTAGCACCAAAATTAAAGCCTTGACCAAGTCAAATCCTTATCCAAGGGGTGTGGAGGAGAAAGACAGAGAGATAAACTTTAACCACAAAAGGTGATTAAGCAGCAGGACTCTTGGTTCTTCTACGTGCTATTCTTGTGCTGGTCCTTCTACATGCTATTCTTGTGCGAGTTAATCTCACAAGCACCAAGAGTCCAAGGTGCTTGGGACTCTTGGATTGCCATATGGATAAGGCTTTGTGGTATTTTGGTTTGGTTGAATATTTGAGGCTCAATCCAATTGAAATCCTACTTAAAGTGGTCAACCTAAATAGCAAGCTAACAAATTCAATCCAATTAGATTAGGAGTTACGCTAGTCAACATGTGCTAGCATATCAATTAGCTTATCAATTAGGATCTCATGACCCATCAAAAAATATAATTGATTTCTTTGACTAATTTCTTAGTGTGTGTAATCTTTTGGGCTCCATATCTAGCCAGTAGTAGGTCTAGGTTCATGTTGATTTAATTTGATTAGAACTCGAGTACTTGAATTATATCAAACTCATGTTAACCCAAGTTGTAAAATTAGAACTTCTTTATAATTACATATGAATTAATCATTTTAATTCATTAAAACCTACAAGACATGATTAATGTCAAACAACATATCATGCCTACCCGGAAGATGCGAAATTTGGTAAAAATTATTAAAACACCCTTCAGTGATAAGTTACCGTGTAATTCAATCCTTTGATCACCCTTTATCCTGAATAAGCGATGGGTATGTAATTTTGTCAAACTGTAACACTATTCATTTAAATCTCAATCTAATAATAAAATCTTGATTGATGAAAGATTAGGCTTCCTGAGTCATCATATGATGAGATTATATAGAATCAATTCTTCTCTTACTAGGAGTGATTGATTTCTTATTGAGTTATTTACAACCTTCATATACAATCCATCATATTCAAGAATATCCTGTATATGACTCAGTCATGAATGAGTATGAACCAAAATATGGATTCGTGCGCATAAGGTTCTACGGTGATTTTAGGTCTAAGGATCACCTGTACAATTTTTACTTTGAGAACCATCTTTTGACAAGTAAATAAAACTCCATAAGATATTCTCATTGAACTCATTCTCAAATGAACATCCACATCCTTGTATTAATATCTCCACACAAGTAGTTGCGAGACCAACCACCTTCTCCATCGAGCATATAAAGATGTGCTAGTCTTACCAGAAATATTGATTCCCAACTTAATAATTTTATGACTAGAAATATTTTACACTAAAATTTAAATGATTTTAGGTCTCACTATTATGAACTCATCATAATCCTAAATCCATTATCCTAATCTATTTTATTATAATATTAAAACAAAAAGTATAAGACACTACTATCATGAAATATAAATATCTTTTTTAAATGTCATACATGAATTATAAGAATTTATAGAAAATTCCCTATCATATATGAAATTTGATTAGCTTGCAGGACATTATTCTTTTAATCTCTCACTTGCACTAAAGCCAATCATCCTTGTATTTAATAAAAGATAATGGCACTCCCATTTATCTTATATACACATGGTTCATCCATATTTTTGACGAAACTAAATTTCTTGATTGTTTCATCAAAGTGAATGTTCCAACTTGAAGCTTGCTTCAATTCATAAATGAATTTCTTAAGCTTGCATACTTCGTTTGGTCTTCCACTTGAAACAAATCCCTCTAACTATGATATATAAACTTCTTCCTCGAGATACTCATTAAAGAAGTCAATTTTTACATTCATTTACTAGATTTTATAATCATAATATGCAGCTATAGCAAGCAAAATTTGAATGGACTTTGAGTATAACTACCGGCAAAAAGGTTTCATCATAATCAATTTCATATCTTTGCTTGAAACCTTTTGCCACTAGCCAGCTTTGTAGGTCTATACTTGGCCATCTGTTCCAATCTTCTTCTTGAAGACCCATTTGCACCCTATTGGGTTTATACCCTCAGGTGTGTTAACCAAAATCTAAACTTAGTTGGAGTACATAGAGTCCATCTTAGATTTCATGGCTTCATGCCATTTATCAAAGTCTCTACTTTTGATAGCTTCCATATAAATCATAGAATCATCATCTTGAATGATACTGGCTTCATTATCATTTTCGATGACAAAGCCATATCTGAGAGATGCATATCGCACTCTCTCTGATCTTTAGAGAGGAGATGTGTATTGTGGATGTACCTGATCATTAGGTACTTGTGGTCGAGAAATTTTTATGGAATGTCCATAGGATTTTGTTGAGTAGGTTGCAGATTTTGAACTTTGCTAAGTTTAACTATCCTCCCACTATCTCCTTCTTGGATAAATTCCTTCAAGAAAGTGGCTCATGTGGGATATCAGCTCTGATACCAAAACTGATGCGGTACCAGCTCTGATACCAAAATTGATGCGGGACGTCAGCTTTGATACCAAATTTGATGCAGGATGGATGCAAAGACTAATTCTAATAATTAAGAATTTAATTTTGATGAGCAATGGCAGCAAACTCAGATAATCTATCAAATTAATTTAATAAAATTAGACTAAGTCTCTACTAGCTACCCGTAATATAATTAGCATGCAATCACATAAAGAACACTGGATCCGATGATTGAGAAACTACCGAAACTAGGACGTCATGACTTCAATTAACCAGATCTAATGAGATTCGGATGGTTACTTACCAATAACACTTTTCCCTCCTCCGTTTTAATAGATCTAGATTCAACTCTCTAGATCTCATGGTAGGATTGCAAACTTCATTTCCTTCGGAGCAAATCTTCCCGTTGATGGTTGGATGGCAAGGAAAACCTCCTCTTCTGATCAAGAATACTAGAGATCCTGCAAGAGAACTTTGATTAGAATGGTGGAAATGGAGTGGAAATTTGAAAAGAGAGCGAGAAAGAATGATGATCGGCTTGGATTGGATCTGGATTGAATGTTAAAAATGGTGGCGCCTGACTTCTTGGATCTTAGACTCGGGAGATAACTAGGGCTTCAGCATCCCACACTCACGAATACACCGCTTAACCAGCAGAGCACTCTCACACTACAATTACTTAACCAGTAATTGCACTCTCAACACTTACCCAGCATTTGGAGAAAAAACCGACAGAGTTTCACTAATGAATCATAAGATGGTTTACAAGAGGGGAATGGGATGGTATTTATAGACCCCTTACATAGTAGCTTGATAAGAACAAATTCATGGTAGCAAGATAAGAAAGAATTCTTTTGAATACAAATTAGGGTAGATAAAATGGCCTCTTATCTTCTTGAATTCAAACTAGGTAGACTCCTTTGCACTTGGACTCTTCCATGGAATGGGCGATGAAACAAAGATGGGAGACAAAATGAGATGGCATCCCATTCTCTCATAATTAGCGCTAATCTATTTCCCTTCTTGGTGTGAACTCCTTAGTATTAGGATAAGCTTCTTGATAAAGAAAACACTTTGAATGTTGGATGAACCTTGGAAGGGATATGACTTGATAAGAGAAAACTCCTTTGAAATTTGGATGAACCTCCATCTAATTTTGGAATCTTGTATTTGAATTTGAATGTAGATACCCTTGGAATTGAATTTCCTTGGGCGACAAAAAGGCTTCATAAAGGGCGATAAGAAAGAAGAGCCCTTTCTTATTACTTCTTTTAAAATTTGAATGGCTTTTAAATGGGCGACAATTCATGAGATTGAGATGTGGCACTAAATGGGAGGAGAATCCTTCCATTTTACTTCTCTTAAATGGCATCATCTTGGATTTAAAAAGGGGCGATGAGAAGGAATTTGTTGGCCCTCTCTTAGATAAACTTGAAATTTAAATTGTCCCGATGTCTCGATGTCCCAATGTCCCATTGTCTCGATGTCCCAATGTCTCGATGTCTGGATGTCCCAATGTCTCGATATCTAGATGTCTGGATGTCTGGTGAAAATTTTGGACAACCTTCTTTTGCCAAGGAATTGATCCACCAAGGTGATGTGGCATGGCACACTACTCCAAGTGGCAGTTGACAAGGCTCCATGGTGACGTGGCATGATGACATGGTATGGTGACATGGCTTCAACAACTGGGCCTGACCTTGGCTAATAATTGGACTTGAACCCCCTGGACTATTACAAGACTCAACTTCAAGTAAACCTATCCGACTAACTTGCGAATCAAAGCAAACTAATTTATTTACAGGACTCAAGCTGAAATTAAAATATAATAACTACTCCTTGGTGATCCACAACGAGCTTGGAGGGTTCCGACGTCTCTTCCTAGCTCTAGTGTTCTCACCAGTGGCATGCCTACTGACAAAGACATTTTGTTCAATAGGATGATAAAAGATGTATCCAACATCTTTTTGAAGATAATCTATAAATCTACATTTATCTAACCTAGTACTTAACTTATGTCCAAAAACATTTTTGACATAAGCAGGACAACTCGAAATCTTAAAATATTTGAGATTTGGTCTTTTCTTTACTATAATTCTTATGGAGTGCTAGTGATCGATTTAGATGAACCCTGTTTAAAATATATATAGCAGTTTTTAGGACATCCCTAGAAAGAAATAGGAAGATTTGTGAAGCTTATCATGGATCACATTGAAGGTGAAACTATTCATGCATGTAGAGCAGAAAATATGCATTTTAAAACTATTTTAAAACATGCACAGCGGAAGGCTCGGTAGATAGATCAAAACGATCTATTGATTTGCCCACAACAGGATCTAGCATAATGATCTAGCATGCAAGCAAAACATCAACAAAGAGAAATATATAAAGATACAAAGTACCATACCTTAATATCTCTGAAAGTACTGAGAAGAAGGATGAGGGCACCCGAGCCACACAAGTGTCTGGCCTCTATAGGTGATCCATACCAGGGCTCGACTTTGATAAACTCTCTCGGAGTGCTAGCTCTTCGGGATCCTTCGGGCCGATCTTCTTCTTCTGGAAAGACAAGGAGTGGTGGAACCCTTCCCAAAAAACACTCTTCCCAAGACTTAGCTTGAACGCTAGGTTTTTCACACCCAATCCCAAGTCCTCACTAAACCCTTCTTCTTCATCTCTAACTTTTCTTTTCTTTTGCTGTTGTAACCATTAGCAGCCTCTACAATGACCTTCATTTATAGGGGCAGCCATGAGAGGAAGAAAGAGGAAGGAGGAGTGATTGGGGGAGAGAGTCAAGGGGCATTCCAAATGAGTCCAAGCCATAGAAGGTAAGTATGACAATCATACCATGAATGCTTGGAGCCAAAATGCCCTAATATTTGAATTTCGAATTCAAAATTCGAAGTCAAACATTCCAGAAATTTTTTTCCAGAAATCTGCTCGTCATAGTAAGTGTCGACATTTGCAAAATGCCAAGTGTCGACACTTCCCTAAGTGGCGACACTTACAAAAATCCAAGTGTCGATACTTGGAACATGGTCAATCATATTGACCTCCGGTGATGGCAAACTATTCTCAATCGTCGATCAGCCTTAAGATCAGATAGAAACCCCTATGGTGTGTGACCCCATAGGTTCGAATACTAAGCTTGTAGCATTGGAACATTTCCAGTACCAGTCAAAGTCCTCATCTAGCAATGATACTAGACGTCTAGAGCACCTCACAATAACCTCTGGCATATGGTTACCGCATAATACATCCTTTTGACCTCATAATACTCAGGATGACTTAGGGTTTGACTGCCAACCCTAATATGGTCCATCTAGATCATGTCTCAACTTTACAGGTTCTGTGACTCCTCACAAGAACTACCCTGGTCAAGGATTTGCTAAATTGAGATATAGTGAGTCATTCACTCCAAACTATTTGATGGGGTCAATTCCATCTTGATCTACCACCGCTTCACAAGTACTTGAATGCATCCATAAACCTTCCGTCACTAGATTAGAAATCCAGGTAGTCCGGCACCAAAGTACAATGAGTTACTTGCAAGCTACCATGGTGACCTCAAGTCTGAGGGATACATATATCCATATCCCTTCACGAGCAACCCTTTGACAGAAGGGAGCTCCGCAGATGGTCACGTTCAGTGAGATGTCATACATCTAACTTGCATGTTACACCAGTGTCTCCACATTCCTTGGTTAAGAAGACAACCAACAAATGTGACATACAACAACCTACATTGATATATCGTTGTCCTATAACAATCTTTCTTTTGGTTGTGAACCAGTTTAAGAAACACTCGATATATCCTCTCTATATCAAAAGAATGTAGTTCTAAGGACTTTATCATACAAGAGTTCATTTTAGGAAAATGTAAATATGATGAACAGCCAAAAAGAATAACTTTTATTCATTAAAAAATTATATACAGTTACAAGTTAGCATAACCATCTATAGCGGATACAATTCCCAACAACTTTCACTTGGACTAAAGCCAATCAATACAGAATCTCATTCCCATTTTCCGTTTACAACAGTCGAACTCTTGAATTCTGACAGCCTTAGTGAAGGGATCAGCCAGGTTCTCCTTTCCATCGATCTTCTGAAGGTCAATGTCACCTCGTTCCATGATCTCTCGTACAAGGTGATAGCGCTGTAGAATATACTTTGTGCGGTGATGAGACTTCGGCTCTTTGGCTTGAGCAATGGCTCCAGTGCTGTCATGGTACACCGAAATAGGACCATCCAAGGAAGGTGCCACTCCCAGCACACCAAGGAACTTCCGCAACCACACATCTTTCTTTGCCGCATCTGATGCTGCAATGTACTCTGTTTCACATACTGAGTCCGTCATAGTAGGCTGCTTGAAACTTTTCCAGTAGATAGCTCCTTCGTTCAAGATAATGATAAATCCTGACACACTCTTGCTATCATCTTTATTTGACTGAAAACTGGAGTCAGTATACCCCACAAGTTTCAAGTCAGATTCTTCATAAATTAGCCATTGGTCCTTAGTATTTCATAAATACTTAAAGATGGTCTTTACCATTTTTCAATGAGCTTCACCTGGTCAGACTGGTATCTGTTCACTACACCTAGTGAGTATGCCATATCTGGTCTAGTACATATCATGGTGTACATGATATAACCCACTGCCAAAGTATATGGGATTCTACTCATATGCTCTCTCTTCTCAGGAGTTGTCGCACAATTTCTTTTGGAGAGATCAATTCCAGTGCCTATCGGGAGATAGCCCTTCTTGAAATTTTTCATGTTAAACCATTTCAACACGGTGTCAATGTACATAGACTGGGACAATCCCAGAAGCCTCTTAGATCTATCTCTAGAGATCTTCATACCCAGTATGTAAGAGGCTTCACCCAAGTCCTTCATAGAGAACTGAGATGACAACCAGACTTTTATTCCTTGCAATGTTGGGATGTTATTCTTGATTAAGAGAATGTCATCCACATACAACACAAGGAATACAATCACAGAACTGTTAGCCCATTTATAAATGCAAGGTTTTTCTCCATTCCTAACGAAGCCATATGACTTGATACACTTATTAAATCGCATGTTCCAACTCCTTGATGCTTGCTTCAGTCCATAGATGGACTTTTGAAGCCTGCACACCTTTGACTCGTCTATGGATGTGAACCCTTCAAGTTGTATCATATACACCTCCTCTTCCAGCTCACCATTCAGGAAAGTTGTTCGGACATCCATTTGCCAAATTTTATAGTCAAAGTGTGCTGCTAAGGCAAGCATAATCTGAATGGACTTGAGCAATGCCATAGGAGAGAACGTCTCGTCATAGTCAATACCATAACATTAACGATATCTTTTAGCAACCAGACGGGCTTTATAGGTCTCCACCTGCCCGTCTGCACCCCTTTTCCTCTTGAAAATTCATTTGCACCTAATGGGTTTTATCCCTTCAAGTAGATTAACCAATGTTCATACATTGTTGATCTCCATGGACTCTATTTCGGATTTCATGGCTTCTAGCCATTTTTCAGAGTCGAACCTCCGCATTGCATTCATATAGGTGATCAGATCTTCATTGTTCTCATCGAGTTCAATGGGATCACCATCTCGGACCAAGAAACTGTGGTATCTGTCCAGTCAACTCGGTACCCTGCCGGATCTCCTTAATGGTTCTTGAGTGGGCTCTGGGTGTGATCTAATCACAGTCGATTCTATGTTGTCCCTTAAGTATGTCGGCCTTCTACTTGTTGAACTTCACTAAGTTTAATCTTAGTGGCTACAGTCCCTTCACCAAGGAACTTTTTTTCCAAAAAGATAGCCTTAAGACTGATGAACAACTTTTGTTCCTCAGCTAAGTAGAAGTAATACCCCTTAGATTCTTTTAGATACCCAACAAATAGGCACCGGTCAGACCTAGGTCCAAGTTTATCCGTTTCCAAACGATTTACATCAGCCGGGCATCCCCAGACCCGAAGGTGTGATAGTGTCGGCTTACGTCCAAACCATATCTCATATGGTTTTTTACTAACGGATTTACTTGGAGCCCTATTCAGAAGGTAACAGGTTGATTCTAGAGCATATCCTCAAAAGGATACCGGTAGAGAAGCAAAGCCCATCATGGACCGAACCATGTCTAACAGGGTTCAATTCCTCCTCTCAGACACTCCATTTAATTGAGGTATCCCTGGAGGTGTCCACTAAGAGAGAATCCCATTCTCCTTGAGATATGTCAGAAACTCATCCGAAAGGTATTCACCATCTTGATCGGATCGAAGGGTTTTGATACACTTTCCAATTTATTTTTCCACTTCACTATGATACCATTTGAACATTTCAAACGATTGAAATTTGTCTCATTAAGAAGACATAACCATACCTCGAAAGGTTGTCTGTAAACATAATGAAATAAACATACCCATCCATGGCACTAACATTCATGGGTCTACATACATCAGTATGTACCAGACTCAGAATCTCACTGGCTCGTTCACCTTTTCCAGTAAAAGGTGACTTTGTCATTTTTCCAAGATGACAAGATTCACAGGTTGGAAGTGAACTATCTTCACTAAAATCGAGGAGACCCTCGCTTTTCAACCTGTTTATCCTGTTCCTGTTTATATGACCTAGCCTACAATGCCACAGGTATGCTTCGCTGACATTATCTATCCTAGGACTTTGCTAGATGTGTACATTACACTAACAGGTCATGATAGTACATAAATGCCATCATGCATTTATCCAATCAATACTACAGAACCATTTCAAATGATTTTGCAAACGTCATTCTTTATTGATAGTTCATAACCATACATGGCCAATTGGCCTACAAAAATGATATTTAAAATAAAAGATGGACAAAAATGACATTTGTTCAAAATGATAGTACAGGACTTGAAAACAAGTTTGAGCACTCCCAACGCCAGGACTGAAACTTGGTTTCCATTTTCCACGTTCAAGAATCTTTCGCCATCCTCGAATCTTCTACTAACTTGAAGTCCCTGCTAAGAATTGCAAATATGAATTGGACTTATAGTATCCAATACCCAGTTAATAGTATCGCAGATAGAGAAACTACAAGGTGTTATCTTATAAATACCTTGTCCAGGACCGTCCTGCTGCTTTCTCTTCTTGGACCTATTCGGGTCAAGGGACGCAATGTAAAGAGGACAGTTCCTCTTCCAGTGATCCTGCTTCTTGCAGAAGAAGCACTCTGCATGGCTTTGATCAGCCTTCACCCTCTTGGCCTGACTGGGTCCAGAAGCATTTAGTACCTTTTTTTCTTTATTTTTCTTTTTCCCTTTCTTAAAGGGACGATGCCCTCCCGAAGATCCTCCCACTAGATTCACCACCCTTTTATTCAGTTGGTGGTCTTTCTCAAAAGTCTGCAGCAATCCCAACAAACTGTGGTAGTTAACTGCAGGCTTATTCATTCTATAATGATCGAGAAAATCTAGATATGAAGAGGGAAGGGAATTCAGAATCGCATCCTTCCCAAGCTGTTCATGTAAGGGACATCCGAACTTGCTCTGGCGCTCAATCATCTCGATCACGTATAATACATGATTAGTGATAGAGGCCCCATCACGCATCCGCTCGTTGTAGATAGCACAGGAGACCCTGTACCTCTCAACGTCGTCTGGTATCCTGAAAGACTCCTTCAATCTTAGAAGGATTTCTTCTGGCCGGGCTTCCTCGAACTTGCGATTGAACTCATCGTTCATCGCTGCCACATTATGCATCTGACAGTGGTCATGTCAGAGAGCCACTTCTGATAAGTGTCTCTGACCGAACCCCAAGCATTAGGAGTAGGGGTTTCAGGTGCCGGATCCAATATCACATACAAGATCCATTCATGCTCCAGGACAATCCTGAGCCTTCAATACCAGCTATGGAAGTTGGATCCATTGAGCTTCTCGTTGTCGAGAAGAGACCAGAGCGACATGTTGGAAGATATCTGAAAAGAAAACCAAAGCTAATTAGTGTATATGAATTATTAACCTAAAGACATGGACTTTAGCTAAAGGTCCCTCTCACTATTTTGCTCAGATTGGTAGCCTCTATCTCTAATCCGAGAAATTACTTTAATTTCCTAGTGGGTACCAGAGTCCAATAGACAATACATGAGCCTGACTTTGGCCGGCCCACTCATGCGTGTCTAAAGGTAGGTTCTTCAACTGATTACTTTTTCAAGTAACCTCTAGTATTTGGGTTTAGCCCTAAGGTACACTTCAATCGGCCTTTGGGCCTCCTATTGAAGGACCCAGTTAGGTCCAACCATTAACATGACAAAATTCAATGCTTTTAACTAACGAATAGTCAAGCCCGACTTTGGCCGGCCCACCTAACCACTATTAAGAGAGTTGTACTGAGCCATCATATTAGGAACAACAATTCTAATAGCCCGATGAACACTCGATCTTTGGATTTACCAATGAACATCCAACTACTGGACCCATTACCATCTCACTTAATGGGAGGCTAGGACTAGGTTATCCCTATAACTTTGTCCTTTTAAGGATCTAATAATTTAGAGGGTTTAATTTTAATGTGACAGATGAAGAGATGAAAAGACATGGATCAACCTTCCACTGACCATATCAGCAAACAAGGAGGGTACACATAACTAATGATCCATGGGGATCTAAAATCAGTCAAGACTGATTAACCTTGGGTGATAAGGGTTAACACGAGTCAATGAGCTATCCAATCAATTCTGATTGACCACATTGGCCAGGTAAGTGAGATCATGGGTTGGGTTCCGCCATTAACCATCTTGCCTTAGACACCAACAGAGTTGGCCAGGTAAGAGGTAGCCCCAAAGAACCATGATCAAAATGCCAAACTTATCTAGACACCAATCGGTTCATCAAAGTCGATTAGAGTAGCCTAAAGACTTAGACTTTCTACTGAGCCACAAATTAGGTCTATTTAGATTTATGGACTAATCAATCTAACTATTAGAGAGATCTATAGAGAAAAAATCCTAACTCAACATTTGATTAGATTAGTTCTCTAATTAGTCCAATGCATCTAAACTTAGGTCTAACCCAATCAAGGACCTAATAGAAGCTAACCCATGACTCTTAAGGCTTATTGAAATGACTCAAAATCTTTGAATCATATTCCTAGAGTTTTTAGTCATTCTTAATTCTCAATTTAGTTCACTAGCCTTAAATAAATTAAAACAATTTTAATTTACAAATGTAAAATAATTTTACAATAAATCAAAATTTGAATTCATTATTTTTCTGTAATTTCATCCCAAGTGTCGACTCACCAGGATCAGGTGTCGACACCGACACTAGGCCAAAGACAGGAAAAAAATTAGAATACTAGAATTTTTGTATTTACTCATTAGTCGACACTTCCTAGGCCAAGTGTCGACTCACGAGCCCAAGTGTCGACACTTCCTGGTCAAGTGTCGACAGTTCAACCTGAACAGAGAAAAAATAGTGATTTCAAATCCAAAGTTTCTCCAAACTTTCAATAAAATCGGTAAAAACATAACTCCTAGATCTTATCTAAAGTTGTTTTATGATCATGTCATTAGATTAAAACAATTTTAATCTATATTTCTTTCTTCTTATTTTTCTTTTCATGAGTCAATCACATCGGCACCCCTACATGCCATAGGAGACCCCATTGAATGGAAAAAGAGGGTCTTGCAGCCCTATTTCTCTTCTATAACCGGACGGCCAGGGTGAAGCACTCAATCCAAGTACTTTAAGAAAGATGATGTTAAGGCATGCTAGCATCATTATACTACAAAAGGAACCTATTGCTTTGATACCATTGAAGGTGAAACTATTCACGCATGTAGGGCAGAAAAGATGCATTTTAAAACTATTTTAAAATATGCATAGCAGAAGGCTCGATAGATAGATCAAAACAATCTACTGATCTACCCGCAACAGGATCTAGCATAATAATCTAGCATGCAAGCAAAATATCAACAGAGAGAAATATACAAAGATACAAAGTACCATACCTTAATATTTCTGAAAGTACTGAGAAGATGGATGAGGGCACCCGAGCCATACAAGTGTCTGGCCTCTATAGGTGATCCACACCAGGGCTCGACTCTGATCAACTCTCTCGGAGTGCTAGACTCTGATCAACTCCCTCGGAGTGCTAGCTCTTCGGGATCCTTCGGTTCGATCTTCTTCTTCCTGGAAGACAAGGAGGAGTGGTGGAACCCTTCCCAAAAAACACTCTTCCTAAGACCTAGCTTGAATGCTAGGTTTCTCACACCCAATCCCAAGTCCTCACTAAACCCTTCTTCTTCTCTAACTTTTCTTTTCTTTTGCTGTTATAACCATTAGCAGCTTCTACAATGACCTTCATTTATAGGGGTAGCCATGAGAGGGAGAAAGAGGAAGGAGGAGTGATTGGGGGAGAGAGTCAAGGGGCATTCCAAATGAGTCCAAGCCATAGAAGGTAAGTATGACAATCATACGATGAATGCTTGGAGCCAAAATGCCCAAATATTTGAATTTCGAATTCAAAATCTGAAGTCAAACATTCTAGAAATTTTTTTTCAGAAATCTGCTCGTCATAGCAAATGTCGACACTTGCAAAATGCCAAGTGTCGACACTTTCCTAAGTGGCGACATTTACAAAAATCCAAGTGTCGACACTTGAAACATGATCAATCATATTGACCTCCGGTGATGGCAAACTATTCTCAATCATCGATCAGCCTTAAGATCAGATAGAAACCCCTATGGTGTGTGACCCCATAGGTTTGAACACTAAGCCTGTAGCACTGAAACATTTTCAGTACCAGTCAAAGTCCTCATCTAGCAATGATACCAGACATCCGGATAGGTCGAAGATGCAGAGCACCTCACAAGAACCTCTGGCATATGGTTATCGCATAATACATCCCTTTGATCTCATAATGCTCAGGATGACCTAGGGTTCGACTGCCAATCCTAATATGGTCCATCCAGATCATTGCTTAACTTTACAAGTTTTGTAACTACTCACAAGAACTATCCTGGCCAAGGATTTGCTAAATTGAGACATAGTGAGTCATTCACTCCAAACTATTTGGAGGGGTCAATTCCATCTTGATCGACCACCGTTTCACAAGTACTTCACTGCACCCAGAACCTTCCATCACTAGATTAGAAATCTAGGTAGTCCGGCATCAAAGTACAGTGAGTTACTTACAAGTTGCCATGGTGACCTCAGGTCTGAGGGACACATATACCCATATCCCTTCATGAGCAACCCTTTGACAGAAGGAAGCTCCACAGATGGTCACGTTTAGTGAGATGTCACACATCTCACTTGCATGTCATACCAGTGTCTCCACACTCCTTGGTTAAAAGGATAACTAACAAATGTGAATTACAATAACCTACACTTGATACATCGTCGTCCTATAACAATGTATCCTTTGGTTGTGAACCAATTTAAAAACTACTTGATATATCCTCTCTATATCAAAATAATGTAGTTCTAAGGATTCCATCATACAAGAGTTCATTTCAGAAAAATGTAAATATGATGAACATCCAAAAAGAATAACTTTTATTCATTAAAAAATCATATACAGTTACAAGTCAGCATACCCGTCTACAGCTTAGACGATTGATTTTGGAACACAATTTCCAACACACCATATCTAATAAGGTGCGATTCCTCCTTTTTGCTACATCATTTAATTGTGGTGTATAAGGAGGTGTCCACTCAGAGAGAATCCCTTTGTACATAAGATGATTAAGAAATTCATTAGATAAGTATTATTCTCCTTGATCAGAATAAATGATTTTAATACTTTTTCTGATTTGTTTCTCAACCATACTTTGATACTCTTTAATTTATCAAAGGCTTCGAATTTGTGTTTCATAAGATACACATATCCAAACCTTGATAGGTCATCAATGAATGTGATAAAATAATAGTATCATTCTCTAGCCTGAGTTGTTATAGGTCTATATATATCTGTATATATAAGACCTAATAACTCAGTTGCCCTTTTTCCATGTCCAGTATTGCCTGGCAAAGTAATCCAAGAGTGGGGGTAAATTAGATTTTTTAAGAACTTAAAGCAAGTATGTACTGAATTTTGAAAGCAATAAAGTGATTATGTTGCAATATATGTGTGCTAATTGTAACATATGCAATGGTTAAAATGGAAAGAGGAGGAGAAGAGCAAGGCACACAAATACAAGCTTTTATAGTGGTTCAGTGCACTCCAAACACCTATATCCACTTCCTTAGAATTCCTTAAAAATTTTACTATAATCTCTTAAGATTACAACTGATTTATTTTTTGAGCTCACAAATCAAATCCTAGTTGATTTTCCTTTAAGGCTCTCTAACAAGAACCTTACAATAAGCCAATCCTAGATTTGCAATCTAATTCAAGGGCTCGGATATGCCTATTCCATAGTTTCAATCCTTTTAAAACTAGTTATTACTCAAAATAATAAAGTACAAGGGAAGAAATCAAAAGCTCTCAAAAAAGCAAAAAGAAAGTCGATGAAGCTCTTAGAAGATTTTTTGAGTTATCTTCTTCAATGAAAAGCCTCTAAAAATCACAATGATTGCTAGTTATTGAGAATTTGAGGCATACTTTTTAAGAATAAGGCTTTTGTGATAGAAAAGTGCCCTAAGAGCTAATCATTATGAGGGCCTTTTTGTAAACTTCCAACTCATGTATGACATATTTTTATATTAATAAAGGCATGCGATTCATCATATACTGCTGTATCATATTTCTGATGATTATGATGAACCCCATAGAATAGGGCAATGGAATTAGGGTTATGATAAAATAACAGTGAGACCTAATTCCTATAAACCTTAATCTAGAATGTTCCTAGTAGTTGGACCATCGATTCGGGGATTGATGAATCCGGAAAGACTAGCTTATCCTATGTATGCTCAGTTGATGAGGGTGGTTGATCTCACAACCACTTATGTAAAGACACTAATACAAGGATAAGGGTGCTCATCAGAGTATGAGTACACTGGACTGATCCGCACCAGGACTATCTTATGGAAGTCTTACTACTTGTCAAAAAATAGGTCCCAGAGTAGAAGTTGTGCATGTGATCTTTATACCTGAGGTCACCATGGTTCCTTGTGCACACTAAGCCATACTTTGGTTCATACTCATTCATGGCATTGCGACATGTACGGGGGTGTTCTGGGTATGGTGGAAGGTGTACGAAGGATGTGAGTGGACCAACAAGGAATCGATCATTCCTAGTAAGAGGAATTGTTATCCCATGCAATCTCTTCGATAAGAGACTCAAGGAGCCTTTGATCAAAGCAGGATGAGATTAGTGGAATCTAATCAGTCATCAGCTGAGTCCTCATGATTGAGCTGAGATTCGATATGATTAAGTGTTAGGGTTTGACATCTATCCATACCTATCACTTAATCGGGATAATGGGAGATCGAAAGATTGAATTGCACGGTAACTTACTACTGAAGGGTATTTTGGTTTTTTCCACCAAATTCCTCATCTTCTGGGTAGGCATGACACGTTGCTAGACGTCAATCTTATCTTGTAGGTTTTCATGAACCAAATGATTTGGTTTTATGAGTCAATTCGATGTGTGATTCGAATTGGACAATTAGGTGAGCCAATTTGACCTAATTAGGTCAATAGGATTCGATCGGATCGAATCGGCTCAAACCTAAACCTACTGCTGGCTAGATGTGAAACCCAATGGGTCACACACAATAGAGACTTGGCCAAGGAAGTCATTTATGATTTAATTAGGATCATAGGATCCTAATTGGTTAGCCGGATTACATACTAGCATATGTAGGCTAACCTAATTCCTAACCCAATTGGATTGGATTCGGTTGCTTGCTAATTGGGCTAACCTAATTATGGGAGACCTAAATTAGGTTGAGTCCTAAGTGGGGCAAGCCAAATCAGAGGTTGATCTGATTTTAATTTGGGCTTAAGGGCATTTTAGGTGCCATATATGAAGAGTCCTAATGGCATGGGACTCTTGGTACCTAAATGATACCTTAACTTCAAAAAGGCACAGAATGAGCTATAGATCTCTGATTTGAAAATAAATTATATGGTCAGAAAGCTTATTTAATGCTCTTTCCAATGACACCCATATTTCATATATTTCACTAATCAATATATGCTGCTTTGGGTGGAGAGAGTAGTGGGAAAGGAAAGTGGTGCCCTTTTGGCGCACTCGGGAGAAGTATGGCGCGCGCAGAAGGACTAAGAGTCCTTCTACAGATGAAACTCTAGGAGCTTCATCAAAGTGGTGCCTCTTCACTTTATCCCCACATCTCTTGGAGAGGATTGACCGGTCAAAGAAGTGGAAGGGGCGGCATGAAAGCAGAAAGAAATATTGGCGCGCAGATGAAGAGTTGCTTCTCTTCATCTGCGTGCGCACTATTCTGAGGCAGAGTCCTTCTGCCCTTAGGACTCTGCCTATTCCATGCTCTTCATGATTGAAAGGATGCCTCCTTCCATTCTTCATAACCGATATATGTCACATGGCATATGGGGAACTGCTCTGGAAAGGGAAAGAACATCAAATAAGACTCTTGAAGCATGAAGAGCCTTATCGGACATGAAGAGTCATATCTGATAAGGAGTCTCGGGATGCTTTTCACGCCCTATCTAAATCTATATAAAGGGGGTACGGTGAAATGAGACTTGAGATTTTTGATCATTAGAAACAGAAGTCCATTTTCCCGAGAGTTATTTGAGTGCCTCTTTCTGTTGTCTCCCTCCCTCCTTCTTTTAAGACAAGACTTGTCTTGTTAAGACAAGGTCTTATCTTTTAGGACAAGGCTTTGTTTTAGGACATAAGCCTAAGGAGTCCTAGGGGAGGGTTGTCCTAAAGCCAAGAGTGCCTTATGAGAGTGTCTAGAGAGCCCTAGAGTAGGACAGGGTGTCCTACAGTGGTCAAAGGTCCAAAGGCTGTCTTAAGAGTCCTATTGAAGCAAGCAACCCGGGTAGGGATTCTTCCTTGGTTCAAGTCTCGTGTGGATCACCGTTGGAGGGCTTGCACTTGTGAGCCTCGTGGAAAGGATTGGATTTAGCGATCTAGGTATGTTAATTGACTTTATTTTATGATTCATTAGTTGCAATTGCCCAAGGGGTTCCTGGAAATTAGGGTTTTCTATACATGTTATACATGTTAGGGTATCATGCTATGAAATTTTATTTTGAAAGTCAATTCCGCATGCTGCATGATCCCCATGACCCTGGGAGAATTCCCATCAGTGGTATCAGAGCCCACCTTGTGGCATACCAATTATGAATCTATTTGAAGTTTGATGAAATTTCATTACCGGGCCGACCTGAACCCCGTCGAGTCGACTCGGCCAAATTCATATGCATGATTTCTTGTTTCTTTATGAAATGACATGATAATGCAATTATATGAAATTTTACATATTAGGGTAATGTGTTTAATTTCAATTTTTATGAAATGCATGATATTATGTCAAGTATGAAATTATGCATGTTGTTTTTATCCTAGTAACTGCTTTGGATTGGATTAGTCACCATGGCCTTCCGGTCATAGGAGCCAAGTAGGGTTTAAAAGCCCTCTCCTCCCATTCAATGGGTCTCCTATGGCGTGTAGGGGTGCCGTTGTGGCCATATCCCATGAACAAGTGAGGTGAACGGGATATTGAAATATCAAGCCATATTTTGCATATTAGGGTAATATGCTTGTTGTCATATAATGCTATGCATATTAGGGTAATATGCTTGATGACATGAAATTTTATGCATATGCTAGAGTGATATGCATTGTGTTTGTTATAAACTTAGCTATCATGTTCAATGTTTATACTTGTAGTAATAAACATTATTATCATGATAGTATTTAGAATGTATTTTGAGACCATCAAAGCCCTCATCAAAAACAATATTTAGTCATAGTATAAAACTTAGTCAAGATGCAAAACCAGTTAGAGTTTGATCAGCCAATTGGTGTCTAGGCAAGTGGTTCTGGGAAGGTAAAGGGAATGAGGTTTATAATTGGTTCCGTTGTCTAACCTGGCTAATCTAATTGGTGTCTAAGAAAAGCAACGGGGAGACCCCCTCACCCCTCCCACTTACCTGGCCAATTTGGTCATATCTAAATCTTAATTTGGTAATGATAATTGGTTAAGTATACTATAAAGTTGCCTTCCTTCATGCTAAGCCAAATTTATGTCAAAGCTATAGTAGGTTTGTTGTGTACACACAAGGCCTACTCTAGGGTTTGATATAAGATTTGTCTTGGTGCACTTAGTGCTTTATAGCATGGTTGGGTATGTTGCTTTGTTGTGTACACACAAGGGCAACATAATTTAATCATGGCTATATGGAAATGAAGGGTCCGACTAAACTAAGACTTTATGGTTTGTTGCGTACACACAAGGCCATAAGTATTTTAGAGGAAAAGATAATTGTTGAGAATTGCACGGGTTGCAATTGGAAAGGTTGTCCTACCTTTGAACTCATGTGTGTTTGTTGTGTACACACAAGGCACTCATGAGGAATAAGGATCTCAACCCCACTAAGGAAACCAGGAAGGTTTCTCGCTTACCATAGTTGAGGGTTATGGTATTTGAAGAAAATAGTGGGAGACATAATTAGATATAAAGTCCTTATCTAATTATGAATGTCATAATTGAGTAGTCTGCTAATATTGTTCTTTAATTAAATGTAGGATATTTATTTTAATGGCTTCAAACTTATCACTGAGAGGCATCTTTGATGCCAACAAGTTAACCGGTCCAAACTATGTGGATTGGTTGAGGAAGAAGGCTGATGGAGCCTGTTTCTATTGCAGCATGTTTGGGCATTGGAAGAAGGATTGCAAGGCTTGTCTTGCAAATGTGAAGCTAGATGCAAGTGGTGCATCTAGGGGTTTGTACATGATACAAACTAATTTATCATTGAGTAATACCATTTCTAATTCATGGATATTGGATACCGCATGTGGATCTCACATATGCAATTTATTGCATGGAATCCACAGAATTAGAAATATAAAGAAAGGTGACTTCAAATTATATGGGACAAGTCGAGAACCCATATATGCTGAAGCTATGGGCATCTATATTCTGTTATTACCTTCGGGTAATATTATAAAGTTGGAAGAATGCTACTATGTGCCAAATATTGTAAGAAACATTATTTCTATACCCTTGTTATTACAACAGGGATATGAAATAAATGTAAAGATCACTGGCTGCTCTATTCTTCAAAATAATACAATATTTGGGCATGGTAGTTTTGTTAATGGTTTTCTAACTTTGGAACTCCATGATAAAATTTTTCTTATTGATGATAAGAAGAGAAAAAGAGATAATGACAATGTCACATATCTCTGGCACTGCCGATTGGGTCATATCAGTGAGTCAAGGATAAACAAGTTAGTCAAAGATAATTAATTTGACTCTGATGATTTTTAATCATTAGAAACTTTTGAATCTTGTCTCAAAGGAAAAATGACCAAGTCTCCATTCACTGGACATGGAGATAGGGCAACTGAATTGTTAGGTCTAGTACATACTAATGTATGTGGACCTATGTCGACTCAGGCCAGAGAAGGATATTCTTATTTCATCACTTTTATTGATGATTTATCAAGGTACGGTCATGTGTATCTAATACAAGTCCAAAGCCTTTGATAAGTTTAAAGAATATCAAAGTATGGTTGAAAAACAAACTGGACTTAATATTAAAGCTCTTCGGTCTGATCGAGGAGGGGAATACTTGTTTAGAGAGTTTCTAAACCATCTAAACAACAAAGGCATTATTTTTGAATGGACACCTCCTTATACATCCCAGTTAAATGGAGTGGCAGAAAGGAGAAATCGCACCTTGTTGGACATGGTGAGGTCCATGATGAGCTTCACAGATCTTCCCATTTCCTTCTGAGGACATGCCCTAGATACTGCAACATACATATTAAACAGAGTTCCATCTAAATCAGTGAATAGCACTCCATATGAATTATGGAATGGCAAAAGACCAAATCTTAAGTATTTGAAGATTTGGGGTTGCCATGCTTATGTCAAGAATACCTTTGGACATAAGCTAATTGCAAGGGCTGATAAATGTAGGTTTGTTGGTTATTCAAAAGAGGGTGTTGGATACCTCTTTTATAATGCTGCTGAGCAAAAGATAATTGTCAGTAGGCATGCTACATTCTTGGAACAAGAATTTATCCAAGAAGAATGTAGTGATTCTTCACTAGAGTTATGTGAAGAACAGAACCAACAAATCAATGAGCCTTCAAGTGAAATTCCTCAACCAAAGGTTCTTGTGGATCAAGAATAACCACAATACACACCTCCTCTCCGAAGGTCAGAGAGGGTGCGGGAAGCACCTCTCAGATATAGCTTTGTCATCGGGGATGACAATGAAGCCAGTATCATACAGGATGATGATCCTGTGACCTATTTGGAAGCTGTCGAGAGTAGAGATTCCGATAAGTGGCTTGGTGCCATGAAATCTGAAATGGACTCCATGTATTCCAATCAGGTTTGGACTTTGGTATATCCACCTGAAGGAATTAACCCAATAGGGTGTAAATGGGTCTACAAGAAGAAGATTGGAGCAGATGGTCAAGTTGAGACCTACAAGGTTAGACTAGTAGCAAAAGGTTTCAAACAAAGACATGGTGTAGCCTATGATGAAACATTTTCTCCAGTAGCTATGCTCAAGTCCATTCGGATACTGCTTGCCATAGCAGCATACCATGACTATGAGATCTGGCAGATGGATGTAAAGACTGCTTTCCTTAATGGAAACCTTGAGGAAGAAGTCTATATGTCACAGCCAGAGGGTTTTGTCTCAAGTGGGAGACCAAATCAGGTATGCAAATTAAAGAAGTCTATTTATGGACTTAAGCAAGCATCGAGGAGTTGGAACATCCATTTTGATGAAACAATCAAAGCATTTGGTTTTGTCAAAAATGTGGATGGACCATATGTGTATAAGAAGACAAGTGGGAGTGCACTTGTTTTCTTGGTTTTGTATGTGGACGATATACTGATTATTGAGAATGATATCCCCATGTTGTAGTCAGTTAAAACTTGGCTATCATCAATGTTTTCCATGAAGGATTTGGGAGAAGCATCCTATATACTGGGTATAAGGATTTATAGAGATAGATCCAAGAGGATGCTGGGCTTATTCCAATCCAGGTACATTGACTTGGTGTTGAAGAGATTCAACATGGATGGAAGTAAGAAAGGTTACTTGCCAATGAGTCAAGGCATATAACTCTCTAAGAAAATGTCTCCTAAGACATCAGAAGAAAGAGAGAGGATGGCTATGATTTCTTATGCTTCGGCAATAGGATCGATAATGTATGCCATGTTATGTACCAGGCCTGATGTCGCTTATGCCTTGAGCATAGTGAGCAGTTTTCAGGCAAATCCAGGAGAGGATCATTGGAGAGCTGTAAAAAATATTCTTAAGTACCTGAGAAGGACTAAATATATTTTTCTAGTATATGGAGGATCTGAATTGAAACTAGAAGGTTATACAGATTCTAGTTTTCAATCAAATCCAGATGATAGCAAATCCACATCAGGATATGTCTTCACCCTGAATGGTGGTGCAGTGAGTTGGAAAACTATAAAGCAGCCAACAGTAGCTGACTCAGTCACTGAGGCAGAGTACATATCTACAAGTGAAGCCATAAGGGAAGCTGTGTGAATGAAGAAATTCATCACGGAATTGGGCATGGTTCCTACTATAGAACAACTAGTGTCACTTCATTGTGGAAATACTAGAGTTGTTGTGCAAGTTAAGGAACCAAGGTCTCATAATAAGCCCAAGCACATTCTAAGATGCTTCCACCTTGTTCAAGGATAAGATGTTGTCATGGAATAAGTTGACACAAAGAACAATATAGCAGACCCATTCACTAAAGCATTAGCCAAGCAGCAGTTAGATCGTCACTTAGATTGTATGGGCATAAAATACAAGGGCGATTGGCTTTAGTGCAAGTGAGAGTTTGATAGAAAAGTGCCTTAAGAGCCAATCATTATGAGGGCCTTTTTGTAAACTTCCAACTCATGTATGACATATTTTTATATTAATAAAGGCATGTGATTCATCATATACTGCTGTATCATGTTTCTGATGATTATGATGAACCCCATAGAATAGGGCAATGGAATTAGGGTTATGATAAAATAATAGTGAGACTTAATTCCTATAAACCTTAATCTAGAATGTTCATAGTTGTTGGACCATCGATTCGGGGATCGATGAATCCGGAAAGACTAGCTTATCCTATGTATGCTCAGTTGATGAGGGTGGTTGATCTCACAACCACTTGTGTAGAGATACTAATACAAGGATAAGGGTGCTCATCAGAGTATGAGTACGCTGGACTGATCCGCACCGGGACTATCTTATGGAAGTCTTACTACTTGTCAAAAGATAGATTCCAGAGTAGAAGTTGTGCATGTGATCTTTAGACCTGAGGTCACCATGGTTCCTTGTGCACACTAAGCCATACTTTGGTTCATACTCATTCATGGCATTGCGACATGTACGGGGTGTTCTGGGTATGGTGGAAGGTGTACGAAGGATGTGAGTGGACCAACAAGGAATCAATCATTCCTAGTAAGAGGAATTGTTATCCCATGCAATCTCTTCGATGAGAGACTCAAGGAGCCTTTGATCAAAGCAGGATGAGATTAGTGGAATCTAATCAGTCATCAGCTGAGTCCTCATGATTGAGCTGAGATTTGATATGATTAAGTGTTAGGGTTTGACATCTATCCATACCTATCACTTAATCGGGATAATGGGAGATCGAAAGATTGAATTGCACGGTAACTTACGACTGAAGGGTATTTTGGTATTTTTTACTAAATTCCTCATCTTCCGGGTAGGCATGACACATTGCTAGACGTTAATCTTGTCTTGTAGGTTTTCATGAACCAATTGATTTGGTTTCATGAGTCAATTCGATGTGTGATTCGAATTGGACAATTAGGTGAGCCAATTTGACCTAATTAGGTCAATAGGGTTCTATCGGATCGAATCGGCTCAAACCTAAACCTACTGCTGGCTAGATATGGAACCCAATGGGTCACACACAATAGAGACTTGGCCAAGGAAGTCATTCTTGATTTAATTAGGATCATAGGATCCTAATTGGTTAGCCGGATTACATACTAGCACATGTAGGCTAACCTAATTCCTAACCCAATTGGATTGGATTCGGTTGCTTGATAATTGGGCTAACCTAATTATGGGAGACCTAAATTAGGTTGAGTCCTAAGTGGGGCAAGCCAAATCAGAGCTTGATCTGATTTTAATTTGGGCTTAAGGGCATTTTAGGTGCCATATATGAAGAGTCCCAATGGCATGAGACTTTTGGTACCTAAATGATACCTTAACTTCAAAAAGGCATAGAATGAACTATAGACCTCTGATTTGAAAATAAATTATATGGTCAGAAAGCTTATTTAATGCTCTTTCCAATGACACCCATATTGCATATATTTCACTAATCAATATATGCTGCTTTGGGTGGAGAGAAAAGTGGGAAAGGAAAGTGGCGCCCTTTTGGCGCACCCGGGAGAAGTATGGCGCGTGCAGAAGGACTAAGAGTCCTTCTGCAAATGAAACTCTCGGAGCTTCATCAAAGTGGCACCTCTTCACTTTATCCCCACACCTCTTATAGAGGATTGATCGGTCAAAGAAGTGGAATGGGCGGCATGAAAGCAGAAAGAAATATTGGCGCGCAGATGAAGAGTCGCTTCTCTTCATCTGCACGCGCACTATTCTGAGGCAGTCCTTCTGCCCTTAGGACTCTACCTATTCCACGCTCTTCAAGATTGAAAGGATGCCTCCTTCCATTCTTGATAACCGGTATATACCACATGGCATATGGGGAACTGCTTTGGAAAGGGAAAGAACATCAAATAAGACTCTTGATGCATGAAGAGCCTTATCAGACATGAAGAGTCATATCTGATAAGGAGTCTCGGGATGCGTTTTACGCCCCATCTGAATCTATATAAAGGGGGTATGGTGAAATGAGACTTGAGATTTTCGGTCATCAGAAACAGAAGTCCATTTTCCCGAGAGTTATCTGAGTACCTCTTTCTGTTGTCTCCCTCCCTCCTTCTTTTAAGACAAGACTTGTCTTGTTAAGACAAGGTCTTATCTTTTAGGACAAGGCTTTGTTTTAGGACATAAGCCTAAGGGGTCCTAGGGGAGGGTTGTCCTAAAGCCAAGAGTGCCTTAGGAGAGTGTCTAGAGAGCCCTACAGTAGGACAGGGTGTCCTGTAGTGGTCAAAGGTCCAAAGGCTGTCCTAAGAGTCCTATTGAAGCAAGCAACCCCGGTAGGGATTCTTCCTTGATTCAAGTCTCATGTGGATCACCGTTGGAGGGCTTGCACTTGTGAGCCTCGTGGAAAGGATTGGATTTAGCGATCCAGGTATGTTAATTGACTTTATTTTATGATTCATTAGTTGTAATTGCCTAAGGAGTTCCTGAGAATTAGGGTTTTTTATACATGTTATACATGTTAGAGTATCATGCTATGAATTTTATTTTGAAAGTCAATTCTGAATGCTGCATGATCCCCGTGACCCTGGGAGAATTCCCATCATTTTGTTTGGAAGGTTGTGCTTTGGAAGATTCTCTCTTGGAAGTATTAGCTTTATCTTTGATTCTTTTTGATTTCTCTTGCTTCTTCAATAAGTTTGGTGAGGAATAAATATACTTAAAGTATTCGAAAATCCATTTATAATCATTAGAGAGAGAAAACCAGCCATTTGGACACAAAACCCAGCTTTCTATAATTATGAAAATATAGCCGTTGTGTTGTTAGAAGTTAAAGTGTCAGCACTTGAGTCTGTGAGTCGACATCTTAAGTCGATACTTGAAGTCTAGGTATCGATACTTGGGATATTCTGACAATACTACTCTCTATAATCATCCTGTCATATCGACACTTGAAGCATGAGTTGATCCTTGAGTCGACACTTTGAGTCAACACTTGAGTTTCAAGTATCGACACTTGAGTTTATACCAAAAATTCTATTTTGTCTTTTCCTGCAGTATTGACACTTGGAGTTTGAACTGACCTGTGAGTCGACATATGAACAATAAGTGTCAATACTTAAGCATGCTGGTTAAAACTTTGTGTGCCAAGCTTCCTTTTTTTCTGGGTCTTCTCTGAGGGTCGATACTTGACTTTCATGATTTGACACTTGATATGTGCTACTTGAGAAATGCATGTCAAATTCTAAATTTTGAGACTTTGATATAATTTCTTCCATTCCAACCTTCTAACATTTAATAATTCAAGATTTCCTTAGCTTTTCTTCTTATGAAGACATCCAAAAACATGTAATTCATTAGCCTATAATGGTTGATCTCTTAAGTTCATCATTTACAAGGCTTGAAGGGTAACTGAAACATTAATCTTACAACTCCAACAAAATATTAGTATTTCATATATACTCAAACATTTTATTTTTCATCAAATCAAGGCTAGAGTCAACAATCTTTTTCTTTTTGATGATATTAAAACTTTGAATATTTAAGCACAAATAGTTTAAAGAATCAAAGCATGTGAATTTTAATTTGAATGCTGGTATCATAATGAGGTTGATTTCAATTATTCTATGTATCATTGTGATTTATCATCAATGTTCCTAAAAAATATCAGTGTATAAGCGTATCGAAACACAATATCTCAAAGTATCAAAGAATAAATTGATGTATCAGAATGTTAATGTAATAGGTTCATGAATAACTTCTCAAATATCAAAGTTTCAGGCCATGTACCTATGTATCGTCAATGTATCATGCATATGGTAGTGTATTAGGGCAAGTATAAAGATGTTTCAATTATGTATCAGAATGTATTGAGGAGTACTACAAATGTATCAGAGTAAAAATAAAAGATGAAAAAATAGGTTAAATTTCCAGTTTTTCTCCCCCTTTCATATGTAAAAAAAGCAATCTTTCCCTTTCATATGTAAAAATATAATTCACTTTTGTTTGCTTATATATCAAAATACTTCTACTCTCTTTTTGTCATCATTCAATTAAACAATGTAAAGACTTAAGAGTTTGCTTATTATTAACACTTCTACTTCCCCCTTTTTGCATTATCTCTCCCTGATTATGTCAAGATTAAGATCATTTCATAATGTATCAGAGCATAAAGAAATATATAGTGATTTATCAAAGCAAACATTAGGGAGAAGGAAAAAAAACTCATTCACATAGAAGATCAAGATGAAAATAATGAGATATATAAGTACATATTTTCAGTACAAAATTGATATTTTATAGATATAAGAGTACAACAAAATATGTTTTGTAGGACATCAAAAGCAAGATATAATCAAAAGTAGGATATCGATCCTAGGGATAATGTTGGGTTCTTGGCAGCTATAGTGGAAGGCTATGTTTCAAAATTTTCATTATTGAAATCCTAATAGGTCGGAACCCTAAACCCTACGACCACTTGACCATAACAACTAATAAATCATAACTTTGGGATTATAGAAGAATACCTGAAGTGCTTACTCCTTAATTTTCATAAGGCACACAAGTGCATGCCCTTCAAAGGTGATCCACATAGGAACCAGACTAAAGAAGCACTCCCACCAAGCTTGCTTATTTGACTAGGACTTTTCTCGGCAGCCTTTCTTCCTTTTCCTTTGCTGGAACTGCCCTCCTGTAGGGCACTCAGAGATCTTTCTGAATCCTCTTTCAGAATCCGATTATCCCTCCTATATCTCTTCCTAGGCTCTTATCTTAGAAGGACAAGGAAGAGAAAATAAAAAGTGACTTCTTTCAGATCAGAATTCAATCCTCTTGGCATCAATTACTGATGGGTATTTATAATGAGAGAGGTGGTGCTTGATAAGTCTTTTCCTTAACCCTTGATAAGACCCTTCAAGCAGAAGGAGTCTTTTGGATCAAAAGCTTATCATGATATATCATTCCATGCACCAAGAGACATATAAGTGTTTCTTTATTTTTTTAGCCATTTTCTCACTTACCACGTGGCAAGTTACCGGTCAGATAAAGGCTAAGAGGTGTGGGATCCCAAGAGATGTCTCAGAGAAAATAGAAGCCTTCAAATAGAAAGACTCCTGCATTTTAAATCCGTGCCAAAATGAAGGGACGCATCCCTTCATTGTGCATGCCATAATTCCATGCCAATTCCTTCTTTTTTTGATTGGTCAACACCCATCCAATTGGGTATGGAGATAAGGGAGAGGGTCCTTGAGTTTATCTAGTATTTATGATTAAGTGGCAAACGACTCTTGGTCCTTCTGCGCACCTTATTCTTGGCACACGCCAATATGGCGCCAAGAGTCCTTTCTTACTTGGACTCTATCATAAATCAAAGATAAAGCTCCTAATAATTCCAGATAAATACTAATTAAGGCTACCCCAATTAGGACTTAACCCAATTTAAGTTATACATAAATTGGTTAGCTCAAATAGCAAGCTAATTGATCCAATCCAATTGGGTTAGGAGTTGGGCTAGCCAACATATGCTAGTATATTAATTAGCTAGACAATTAGGATCCCATAACCCTAATTAAAATTCAATCGATTACTTAGCCAATTTCCTAACATGTGTGACCCTTTGGGTTCCACATCTAACCAACAGTAGGTCCAGGTCCAAGCCATTTTGATCCAATCAAAATTGATTGCCCAATTAGGTCAAATCAAGCTAACCCAAGTTGCCAATTGGAACCAATTTCTAAATTGACTCATGAATCTATCCAATTTGATTCATAAAAATATACAAGACATGATTGACATCTAGCAACATATCATGCCTATCCAGAAGATGAAAAATTTGATAGAAATTACTAAAATATCCTTTAGTGGAAAGCTACCGTGTAATTCAATCCTTCAATCTTCCTTTATCCTGATTAAGTGGTGGGCATGGATAAATGTCAAACCCTAGTACTTAATAATTTTGAATCTTAATTTGATAATGAAGACTCTATCGATGAAATATTAGAAACCCTATCTAATCTCATCCTACTTTGATCAAAGACTTCCTGAGTCAATAATCGAAGAGATTACATGGGATAAGTCCTCCTCTTACTAGGAGTGATCGATTCCTTATTGACCTACTCATTACCTTCATACACAATCCACCATATCCAGAATCACTCCGTACATAACTTAATTGCCATGAATGAGTATGCACCAAAACATAGATTTATGTGCACAAGATACTATGGTAGTCTCAGGTCTAAGGATCACATGCACAACTTTCACTAAGAGAATATTCTTTTTGACAAAGACTTCCATTAGATATTCTCTTGTCGGATCAATTCAGTGAACTCATAACCTAATGAGCACTTACATTCTTGTATTAGTTCACTACACAAGTGGTCGTAAGACCAATCACCCTCCATCGAGCATATATAGGATGTGCTTATCTATCTGGATTCATCGATCCCTGAATTGATGATCCTATGACTAGGAATATTCTAGATTAGAGTTTATAGATTTTAGGTCTCATTGTTATCCCTGTAACCCTAAAACCATTATCTTAATCTATGGGGTTCATCATAATCTTAATAAAATGCAGCAGTATGATGAATCAACAATTACCTTTTATTAATAAGTAATATCATGCATGAGCTAGAAGATTATAAAAATTTCCATACAAAGATTGACTTTTAGGGCACAATTTTTTCAATCTCCCACTGGCACTAAAGATAATTATCCTTATATTTATACCCATACAATCTAAGCAGAGATCTAACTGCTGCTGTGGTAGTGCTTTAGTAAATGGATCTGCTATATTGTTCTTTGTATCTACTCGTTCGACCACCATATCATTTCTTTCAATAATTTTTCGAATGAGATGGAAGCATCTCAAGATGTGCTTGGACTTATGGTGAGGCCTCAGTTCCTTTACGTGTGCAACAACTCCAGTGTTATCACAATACAATGGCACTGGTTACTGTATACCAAGAACCACACCCAATTTCGTGATGAACTTCTTTATCTAGATAGCTTCCTTAGCGGATTCACTAGCAGCTTTGTACTCTACCTCAGTGACTGAGTCAGCTATAGTTGGTTTCTTGGTACTTTTCCAACTCACTACTCCTCTATTCAGAGTAAATACATATCCTGATATGGATTTATTATCTTCTGGATCAGATTGGAAACTAGAATCTATATAGCCTTCTAGTTTCAACTCTGATCCACCATATATTAGAAAAATATCTTTAGTCCTTCTCAGGTACTTAAGAATATTTTTCATAACTTTTCAATAATCCTCCCCCGGATCAGCTTGGAATCGCTTACATGCTTAAGGCATAAGCAACATCAGGCCTGGTACATAGCATTACATACATTACCGAAACATATTGGATCTTATTCATCCTATCTCTTTCTTTTGGAGTCTTAGGTGACATCCTTTTAGATAGGTGTATGCCTTGACTCATGGACAAGTAACCCTTCTTACTTCCCTCCATATTAAATCTCTTCAATATCAAGTCTATGTACCCGGATTGGGATAATCCTAGCATTTTTTTAGATCTATCAATATAGATCTTTATTCCTAGATATAAGATGCTTTTTTCAAATCCTTCATGAAAAACTATTTTGACAGCCATGTTTTAACTGACTGTATCATTGGAATAGAATTTCTAATGATAAGTATGTCATCGACATCAAGACCAAGAAGACATGGCACTCCCACTTGTCTTCTAATACACACATGGCTCATCCATATTCTTGATGAAACCAAATTCCTTAATAGTTTCATCGAAATGAATATTCCAACTCCTTGATGCTTGCTTTAATCCATAATGGATTCCTGAGCTTGCATACTTGGTTTGGTCTCTCACTTGAGACAAAACCTTCTGGCTATGACATATAAACTTCTTCCTCAAGATTTTCATTAAGGAATGCTATCTTAACATCCATCCGCCAGATCTCATAATTATAGTATACAGCAATAGCAAGCATAATCCTAAAGGACTTGAGCATGGCAACTAGCAAAAACATTTCATCATAGTCAATACCATGCTTTTGTTTGAAACCTTTTGCAACCAACCTAGCCTTGTAAGTTTCTATTTGCTCATCTGCTCCAATCTTCCTCTTGAAGATCCATTTGCACCTATTAGGACAACTCCCTTAGGTAGGTCTACTAAGGTCCAAACCTGGTTATCATACATGGAGTTTATTTTGGATTTCATGGCACTGAGCCATTTGTCAGAGTCCTTACTCATGACTACTTCTATATAGGTCAGTGGATCATCATCTTCAATGATGCTGGTTTCATTATTGTTTCCAATCATAAAACCATATCTTAGAGGTGCACTTCGTACTCTCTCTAACCTATGAAGAGGAGGCGTGTGTTGTGGTTATACCTGATCAACTGGTACTTCTGGTTGAGGAACTTGAGTTTATTCATTTTGAACTTCACTCAATTCAATTATTCTTTCATTACCTTCTTCTTGGATAAATTCTTTTTCCAAGAAAATGGCATGCCTACTAACAAAATTTTTTTGTTCAATAGGATGATAAAATAGGTATTCAATACCCTCTTGAGAATAACTAATAAATCTACATTTCTCAGCTCTAGCACTTAACTTATATCCAAATTCTTTTTTAACATAAGCTGGACAACCCCAAATCTTAAAATATTTAAGACTTGATTTCTTGTCATTCCATAATTTATATGGAGTGCTAGGTACTGATTTTGATGGTACCATGTTTAATATATATACAGCAATTTCTAGGGAACATCCCTAGAAATATACTGAAAGATCTGTGAAGCACATCATGGACTTTACCATGTCAAACAAGGTACAATTTTTTCTTTCTGCTATACCATTTAATTATGGTATATATGGAGGGGTCCATTCAGAGAGAATATCATTTTTCTTAAGATGATTAAGAAATTTAATAGATAAGTATTCTCCTCAATCAGATCGAAGGACCTTAATACTTTTTCTAATTTATTTTTCAGCCATATTCTGATACTCTTTAAATTTATCAAAGGCTTTGAATTTATGTTTCATGAGATACACATATCCGAACCTAGATAAATTATCAATAAATGTGATAAAATAAGAGTATCCTCCTTTAGCCTAAGTTGACATAGACATATATCTGAATGTATTAACTCTAAAGATACACATATCCGAACCTAGATAAATTATTAATAAATACGATAAAATAAGAGTATCATTCTCTAGCCTGAGTTAATATAGACATACATCTGAATGTATTAACCCTAACAACTCAGTTGCCCTTTCTCCATGTCTTGTAAATGGAGACTTGGTCATTTTATCCATGAGGCAAGATTCACAAGTTCCTAATGATTTATAATTATAAGGGCCAAAGAAATCATATTTCTATAACTTTTTAATCCTTGAGTCACTTATATGATCTAATCAGCGATGCCAAAGAAATGTTTCATTGGTATCATCTCTCTTGATGCTCCACTGACATCTTGGTTCAGACTTGCAAGGTATATCTTGCAGTTCTTTTTCCAACGTCCCTTCTTGCCACAAAAGAAATAGGATCCATCATTTGAAGACCTCTTTGCCTTCTTCCTCTTTTTGATACTCTTTTTGGGTTTAGCTTTTGCTTTATACCCTTCTTCATTACTGCTTTCTTCATCCCATTAACTAGAAGAAGATGATGAGTATTATTACCTTTGAAGTGGCTCTCAGCTGTCTTAAGCATGTTAAGTAGCTCTGGTAATGAAATGTTCAGTTTCTTCATGTGGTTGTTTATGACAAACTGAGAGAAGAAATCTGGGAGTGATTGTAGGATCAAATCCTGATTGAGCTCCCAATCTATGACAAAGCCTAGTTGACCTAATCGGATGATTAAGTCAATCATCTTGAGAACATGGACCTGTACAGACGAGCCCTCACTCATACATGCCCAGAATAACTGCTTTGATATTTTATATCTAGCAATCCTACTATGCTCTTCATATAGCTCTTTGAGATTGAGAAGTATGGACTGAGGTTCCATATTTTCATGTTGTCTCTATAGCTCATTGTTCATCGAGGCTAACATGATGTACTTAATAGTCAAGCTGTCATTCTGCCATATTCTATAAGTGACTTTTTCCTCCTTTATCTAATCATCTCTGATTGGATCTGGATCTGGAGATTCGAGGATATAGGATACTTTTTCCTGAGTAAGTACTATTCTCAAGTTCCTCAACCAATCCATATAGTTTGGTCCAGTCAGTTTATTAGCATCTAATATGCCCCGTAGTGAAAGAGTAGAAGTCATTAATTTAAAACTACAATCAAACAAGAACAATACATAAGCAAACCACTCAAGATGATAACCATAATTAGATGAGGACTTTAAATCTAATTACATCTCTCACTATTTTCTATGAATAGCATAACCCTCTACTATGGTAAACGAACCAATATCTAGTTTCTTTAGTGGGGTTGAGATCCCAATTCCTTATAAATGCCTTGTGTTTGCACAACAAATATTTATAAGTTCAAGGATAGGAAATTCTTTTTTCAATTGCATCCCTTGCAATTCTCAACATAACACTTGCCTCTAAGACACTTATAGCCTTGTATATGCACAATAAACCATAATATCTTAGTTTAGCCCGACTTTCATTTTATATAGTCATGATTGAATAATGTCATCCTTGAGTTTGCTCAACAAAGTAACATTATCAAGCATACTATAAAGCATAAAATTTACCATGTCAAATTATAAATCAAATTTGATACAAATTTGGCTTGGCATGAAGGAAGGCAATTTGTAGTGTGCTAATCAATTAGCATTTCCAATTTCCAATTTAAGATCTAGATATGACCAAATTAACCAGATAAGTGGAAGAGATGAGAGGGTCCTCCCATTGCTTTCCATAGACACCAAATGAATTAACCAAGTCAGGCAATGGAAACTGATGTGGCATAACTGCTAATATGGAGCCCATGACAGCAATAGCTGGCAATCACGCGGGTAAAAAGTGCCACCTGGATGTGGTGCCTAATTGAAGACTTGAAGGTGAGCCCTCCGTTCGAGGCTAGCTCCCAGCTTGGCTCGTGCTCATAGGGCGAGCCCTCCGTTTGAGGTCAGCTGCCAGTCGGGGTCGTACTCATGCGTGCCAAGGCGAGCCCTCCACCCGAGATCAGCTTCTAACCGGGGTTATGTTCATAGGGCGAGCCCTTCATCTGAGGTCAGCTCCCGACTAGGGTCGTGCTCATGTGTGCCAAGGGAGCCCTCTGCCCGAGGTCAGCTCCTAGCCGGGACATGCTCATAGGGTGAGCCCTCCATCTGAGGTTAGCTCCCGGCCGGGGTCGTGCTCATGCGTGCCAAGGCAAGCCCTCCACCCGAGGTCAGCTCCCAGCTGGGATCGTGCTCATAGGGTGAGCCCTTCGTCTGAGGTCAGCTCCTGGCCAGGGTCATGCTCATGTGTGCCCAGGTGAACCCTCCACCCGAGATCAGCTCCTAGTCGGGGTCGTGCTCATAGGGCAAGCCCTCTATCTCAGGTCAGCTCCTGGCCGGGATCATGCTTAGGCATGCCAAGCGAGCCCTCCATCCAAGGTTAGCTCCCAGCCGGGGTTGTGCTCTAGGACGAGCCCTCCATTTGAGGTCAGCTCTTGATCGAGGTCGTGCTCATGCATCCCAAGGTGAGCCCTTCATCCAAGGTTAGCTCCCAACCAGGGTCATACTCATAGGGTGAGTCGTCTATCTGAGGTCAGCTCCTGATCGGGGTCGTGCTTATGCATCCCAAGGCGAGCCCTTCGTCTGAGATTAGCTCCTAGCCAGGGTTGTGCTCATGGGGCGAGTCCTCCATCTGAGATCAGCTCCAGGCCAGGGTCATGCTCATGTGTGCCAAGGTGGCCCCCCATATCCGGAGTCGAGCACCCAACCGGGGTCATGCTCCCACTTCTGGAGTCAGGCTCTTTGGATTGGGCTCTCCCTCTCCTCCTGCCAAGTCTGGAGTTCCTGCTAGTAGTGAAAAGAGGGAGGACCGGCAGAGATACAGATAGCGACGTGGAAGCTTTTAGCTACCTGCAACTTTCCCAGAAGTGGCGCATGCTGTTGCCCAGCGAAGCAACCCAAGAGGGGGAGGTGAATTGGATATTTTAAAAATTTAAACAATTATGTGCTGAACTTAGAGTATTTGTGTAACAAAGTGATTGTGCTCAATGTGATATGCAGCAGAAGTAGCAAATTAAATATAGAGTAATAAAGAGCAAGTAGAGAAATGAGGAAACAATCACAAACACACAGATGTATAGTGGTTCGGTGTACTCCAAGCACCTACATCCACTTTCCAAGCTTTTTCTTGAAAATTTTCACTATAATCTATCCAAGATTATAGTCAACTTATTTTCTAAGGCTCACAAGTTAAACCTTTGTTGGTTTTATCGCCTAGGCTCACCAACAACCTTACAACTTATTTTTAATCTGGGCTCACAAGTCAAATCCTAGTTGGTTTTGTCTTCTTAGGCTCACCAACAACCTTTAACACTAGTTTCAATACCTTTGAAACTAGTAACAACAAATAAAAGCAAATATACAGAAATAGGCATAAGAAATAGCTCCTAAATGAGCGAAAATAAATATCGATGAAGCTTTTCTTGAATGCTTGAGTTGTCTCCCTCTTGAAATCTTTGAATGCACACTTTTGGCTAATAATTTGAAGGCTCAAAGGTGAGTAGAGGGCTTTTTTTAGATAGAATCTACTTTAAAGCTCACACTTGTCTTTTCTCAAAAGATAAACTTTATCTCTTCTTGTTGTTCTTGTCTTCAATGAGTTTGGTGAGTAATAAATTGCTCAAAATTACTGAAAAAACTGTTGGAGACCATTAGAGTGAAGAAACTAGCCGTTTCAAGCCATTTGGAAATAATTCTGAAATTTTGGAAAACTAGCTATTACACTAAGTGTCGATACTTGAATTTCTTCATGAGTCGATCTGTGAGTCGATACTTGAAATTTATGAGTCGACACTTAGATCGACACTTGAGCAAAAATCTGAATTTCCAACATTCTACTTCACTTTTGGTCTCAGGCTATGAGTCGACCTATAAGTCGACACTTGAGTCTGTGAGTCGATCTCTTGAATCAACACTTGACAAAAATTCTAGAAAATACATAGGTCTGTCAATTTTTTTGTCTTAGGTTATAAGTCGACCTGTGAGTCAACACTTGGAATTTGTGAGTCGATACTTGGCGTGCCATCTGAAACTCTACGTGCTAGACTTCTGAAATGTTGACACTTTCTTCATGAGTCGACACCTTGAGTCCACACTTAATCTATGAGTCGATACTTGCTTTGTGCCATTTCAAAACTACATGCCAAACTCTGAAATCTCAAAGTTTTATCCAATATCCTCTTAGACTCATCTTCATAAGGACCAAAATGATCATTTTATCAATATTCCAAGGTGAGAAGATAACTTAAACATCAAAATTCATCTTGCTTTGATGTTAGCAATTTTGATACTCTTGAGTGAAGAAATTGATGTACCTATGTCCTGAAATTGATACTCCAATTAAAATATTAGTCCAAACATATACTCTACATTTTGTTGTCCATCAAAATCAAGGAGCCAAAGCCAACACATGCCCTACTAGAAAATTCAAATCCTGTAACGCGCCACCTGCATGTTCTATGCAATGCATGCTCCACCAAGCTCCACACCCTATGGTGCACTACCACGTCAACAACCGTGCAACTGAGGACACTGATCCTCGCGACACGGAACCTGAAAGGAAATGCATTTGAGATGGGGCTTAGGTTTCCTCTCCATCCCTTTATTTTTTGAGCTCCTTAGGGCATATGGTATACCCTTAAGTGTCCTGACCCCAAATTCGATGAGGCACATCATAAAATTTTTGGGGTTATGCTTCGTAGCAATGATCCAACCATCCATTCCTTTGTTTCGTTCTTTCTTTACTGCCTAGTGGCACCCATATGCCAAAGTATGGTAGTATCTCATGGCCCAAAAGGGGGTCAAATTCTTGATCTCGGGTGCTCCTTCTGCCATCAAAGGATGGAAGGAGTACTTCTATTTTGTGTCATCTTCTTTGGTGGATGACTGGGTCTGCAAATTAGGGTGAGCTAGCCAATCCTTTGTTGAGCGCGCTAAAATGAGTACCATAAAGGAGACAAATTTTGAAGCTCTTAATAAATTCATGGTCCCTAATTTGGAATGGCTCTTATCTAAAGAGTCCCTTCAAAGAGTGGGGCTCAACCGGCTCCCTGAAGGTGGGTCTGGAAATCTTGTTCCTCTCTTATTCTGATCCATTATATTCCTATTTTTGATTGGTTGACTAGCCCATAGATATGAGGCTCAAAGATGCTAAGGCCATGAGGCAGAGGTTAGCCTAGGAGAGAAAGAGCCAAATTTCTACTTGGGGCTCCAAGAAGGCTAGGCTTTCTAAGCCTGAGCCGGGCCTGCAGAGGTTCTATCCAAATCCTTTTGACCCAAGGTAATCGAAACTTCTTTAATGGTTGTCTTCGACCTCCTAGAAGCACTGGTCAATCCCTCGGGGCCAACTGATCGTCCGTCTATTCCTTCGATTATGAGGAAATCAAGGATCTCTGTTGGTCATGAGGTCGAGGGATCCTCAGGATGTGCAGATCATCAAACATGGGAGGTCTACTGAGAGGTCTTCGAAAGGAGCCTTTTCTTGGAAGAGCTGGACGAGCTTAAGGGGTGCACTATGATGACTTGGAGAAGAGGGTAATATTGTTAGTGCAACAGGTATTTCACACTTGGCCTTCACTTTTAGTTTTTGACTGATTGGTCTTTAATCTTGCTCTTCTTGTAGTTTATGCACTGTATAGCTATTCTATTGAACCAGGCCTTCGATAGTAGGAGCATTATCAAAAAATTAAAGTAAGATATCGCAGAGGCTTGGTAGGAGGCCGAGGTAGCGAATGGGCATCTAAGTGCTTGGATGAAGTGCTTTCCAAAGTAAAGGCCAAATTGGCCGAGGTGAAAGTTGATTGGGCCCGGGAGAGGGAAAGAGTAGAGTCAAAGTTGGCGAATACCAAGGAGGTGGCAGTGGAGAAGTTCAAGGCACTTGAGGACTTTGCAGTGGAGAAGGTCTAGGCTATAGCCGACTTCCAAAGTCAGAGGAATTCTTTACCCTCAGTCGGGACTTTGGTCAAGAGTCCTTTGAGACGGGCTTTGATAGGGCAAAGCGAGAGTTTTGTGTAGCTATCTTGGATCACTATCCAGGAATAAAATTGGACTTCTTGGATGAGGAGCCTGAAGGTGGATGCATCAGTATTCTAGTTGAACCTTTTGGCCAGTTGCCGTTGATTCTCCTATCACCTTTGAGGCCTCAGCCAAACTGACCATCGCTGATCCCACATTGATCGCTCCTGCTCTTGTTGCCGAGCTAGCCTCCTCCAATTCTTCCCCAACTGTTCCTCTTGCTATTGATCCTATTGTTACTGGAGCCGAGTCTTCTTCCATGAGAGGTTGGGAACTAAAACCTTTTGTATTTTGATTTTTCTTTTCTTAAGCTCACAACTTTTCCAAATGTTGTAATGTCTCTATTGTAAGAAAACTTCCTTATATGCAATAAAATGAAAGATTGTTTCTTCCACTTCTCGTCCCATGCCTTTATTAGTTATGACTTCTATTGGGGGTGTTAGTTTATCTCAAGGGGCACCAATGCTCGCCTAATGCCTTTGCACGGCAGTCAATATTAGGGTGTATGTTTCTGAGCAAGAAGCTGAGGATGAAGCGGCTTGTAAGAAGGCCTCTGGTCGAATGAAGAGATTATTGAAGGTACATGAGGACTGAAGGGAGCTTATGAAGAAGTGGACCACTATCACTCGTAATGTACAAGGTATATCCTTGAAAGGATAGTGCTCAAAGGAGAGTTGCAAGATTTATCAGAGAGGATTTCTTAGATATCCTGGCATTTCGTCCTTTGGATGACTATCTACGATGCTAGCTCTAGTTAGTCCAAGCAAAAGTTTTTGGCTTTAAGTCAGTTCTTTATTCTAGAGAAAAGAGATAGGAATTTGCTGCTCGATTGGCAGAACTCCAAGATGAGCTTCGTTGGTCAAGGGGGAAATTGCTAACCTAGAATGCTCTTTAGAGAGCAAGAGCACGATAATTGATCCAATAGTTAGGATCCACCTCTAGCTATCCTCGCCATATCGATCAGGCTACCCCCCATAGGGTTGAAGTCTCCATTTGGTAGCCAACCACCTGTAGGTGCCCTTGAAAGGTCGGGGTAGCCTTCCATGCTGTCATATCAATCATATCGATCACTCGGGAGGAGTCATACCATGCACTAGGAGTCCGCATGTTAGGAGGCTTAGGGCCAGGTCAAGATGTCGGTCAACATCTTCCCATTGATTTGATCGATGGTCTCGGTTATAAAATCACCATCAATTAAGCCATAGATCCCGGTCATGGAGCTGTCAATAATCTGATTGTCAATCCTGCTCAAGAGAGCATCATCACGTAGCTAGTGCTCAAAAAGCATATGGAGGCGATACTATGGGAAGTTATATGTTTGATCAAGGGTGTCAACCAATCCATCGGGAGTCTTCTATACATTTACATTTACAGTTTCTATTTCTCCCTGGACATACAAGAAAAGAAAAGGTAGAAGCTCATTTCCTAAAGTTAGAGTGAGGAAAGGATCTTTACCACTAGAGACTTGGCTTTCGTGAAAGCACTTTTGGGTGATGGTTTCTCGATCCTCTCTGTCACTTGAAGGAAGATGGCCACTATTATTATATAATAAATCTCTTATTCCATTTTTTTGGTGGTGACTCCATTTCTATTTTAGGGTCCCTGGTGAGCTTGCTATGCTTTGACAGCTTGGTGACTCCACTAGGAAAGCGGATTCAACCCCAAACTATCCAATCCCTATTATTAATAACCAAACCAAAGTATTCTTACTTCTCCGTTGTTCTTATCAAACCCACTATAAAATTATAAATCAATAAAAAGTAAGTGGGCTTGACCCATTGAATGATGACTATATCAGCTATTCTAATATTTAAATTTGATACAGATTAATTCGATATAGATTAAATTGTACAAGCAGATTGATTTTTTTTATTTCCTTAGACCATGCAAGGTAAGAATTTGTCTATATTTCCAATTTAATCTTCTTGTTACTGATACTTCATAAGAATAAATCACTATTCTTTTTTGCTACATATAAAAGTTGATTTTAAAAATTGATTTTTCAATATCCTTGATTTCAAGGAATCATATATTGTTTTGTTTTTATGCCAATGCAATAGAGAATGAATGTGAGAAAGGAATCAGATAACTGTAAAGCTTTAATATGAGTCCTTTGTCCGAGCATAGACCTTTGTCGTCTGCCTCCTTTGGGTATGGATGCCGGCAAGTTCATCATGGAACTTGCAGTGAATCTGAGTCTGCCATGGGATGAAAGGGTGGATGCTTTTCATCAAGGGGCATCACTTTAATCAAAGAGTTTTCTAGGGTGCTTGGGAGTAGCCAAAGACCTAGTGCTTGTGACAAGGCTCAAAGAGCAGGAGGATGATCAGGGTCAATCATTCGGGGCGGGATCCTAGAACGATGATGATCAGCCACTGTCTAGACCGATCACTATGAACCTCAAAGCTAGCAAAGGCTAGCTGTATTTTGCTTTGCTTTTAATCTTTATAGCTACCATTTTATAACCTCAATGGGCATTTTGTTTAAATAAAACTTTTTTATGGCTTTCACTCGAGCTTTGACAATTGGGTGAACTATCTTTCTTATGATAGGTTCTTCATGAATGACCTGAGCTATGATTGTTGATTTCTATAGGTTTTCAATGACCAGGACCACTCACTAGATAACACAATCATATGGCCATTCTTGGGCTCTAACCAAGTGCCACTCGGTCACTTAGAGCTAATGGACACTGATCGTCTGAGAGCTTTGACCGAGCATTACTTGATTACTTATAGCCAGTGTGTATTGATCGCTTGAGGGCTTTGACCAAGTGCTACTCGGTCATTTAGAACCAGTAGATGCTAATCACTTGAGGACTTTGACTGAATATTACTTGGTCATTTGGAGCTGTCACCATTGTTTTGCTCCCAAACACCTGCAGCCACAACCAACAAAAGTCTTCCGTGTCCCTTTTTTTGATCCATGTGCAGGAGAGCGCTTTCGCTAGCCCAGCCCATGATGCATGCACGCGAACGCGTGTGGGCTCGGCCCAACACGTTGCGGCAGTCGCGCGGAGCATTTCTGTGCGCGTTTTGCATGGTGCACAGTTTCTTCCCTTCGGTCCACAGCATGGTGAGTTCTCGGCCGTACGATCACGCGATCGGATGGCCACAGTTTGATCTGGCATTGAGGCAGTGTTTTGCACGGATTGTGGCTCGATTTGAGCTGTTGATTTTTTATCTGATGGCCTGGGATATTTTTGGAAGGCATTGGATTTGTTTTAGGTCTCTTTTTTGATGCAGTTTTTGATGGTTTTTAAAACTATAGAGATGCCCTATGACACTAGACGTCGAAATATTCTTTTGAGATGTAACAGAGAGCTGCAGAAGGTCCAGTAAAATATTGAAGATGATCTAGAGAGCAAATAAAATAACAGAGAATCTATTACAGGATTTGGCGAGGCTAGAAGCCTGGTATTCTGTGATCTCTCCTATTTTCTTCTTCCCTTTCAATTTGTTTGCCTCTTTGTGATTAATCTATAATTATTATTGGGATATTTGTATTTCTTTTGTGCCCAATTTGGGGGTAGATTATAGTGGATTGCTCCTTTCTCTGTGTGGATGTAGGCAAATCTGCCGAACCACGTTAAATCTCATCTTTCCTTTTGATTTGATATCTACCTGTGTGATTGGTAAATTGCTAAAGTGAGTAAACAGGAATTTATTGGAAGCCTAAACCGGTTCAATCCGCTGTGCACATTCCAACAATTGGTATCAAAGCACTGGGATGGCATTTGACGGGCAACCAAGTTCTTCTACAGCTCCTAAGGCAATTATTTTTCATTCTACTATCTCTAGGCATGAGGTGGCAATATTTGATGGCACAAGTGATTTTGCACTATGGAAGGTGAGAATGAAATATCTGCTAGTCAAGGAGGGCGTGCCAATAGCCCTCAAAGGTATGGATGCAATTCCAGGTGATACAGAGGAGGACATGAATGAGAGAGCACTTGGAACTCTATTTTCGAGACTGAGTGATAAAGTTCTCTGTAATGTGGTGGATCTTGTTATAGCTAAAAATGTATGAAAAAAATCAGACACTTTGTATATGCCAAAATCTCTTACAAATAGGCTGTATTTGAGGGGCAAGCTACACACATTCCGTATGACGGAAGGGACTTCACTCAAGGATCACTTGGATGATTATAATAAGCTCCTACTTGATTTGGCAAATATTGGTGTTAATGTTGATGAGAAAGACAAGGCTTTGATCATGATTTATTCTTTTCCTAAGTCCTATGAAAATATTACTACTACCATGCTCTATGGAAGAGAGACTATAAGTCTTGATGAGGTTGAAGCCATTTTGTTATCCAATGAGCTCAAGTTGAAAGTACAGTTGGAGCAACAGGCTCCAAATCTGGCACAAGGACTTACTGTCAGAGGTAGAGATGAGCAAATAACAGGTGGACAAGGTAGAAACAAGTCCAAAACAAGATCAAAGTCTAGGTCTAAAAGACTCGGAGTTTTTCATTACTGCAAGAAGCCAGGCCACTGGAAAAATGAGTGTAAACTTCTACATTCCAAGAAAGAGAAAGAACAAAAAGAAAAATGAACAATCTCAGATTCGACATCAGTTGCAGTTACTTCAGTAGATCACAACAGTGCTGCAGATGATGCAATATTTACAGCTGCATGCAGTGTCAGTCAGGCTGATACCTGGATCGTGGACTCTGGAGCATCTTTCCACATGACACCCCATAAAGAATGGTTCACTTCTTTTAGATCCTGTGATGGAGGCTCTGTTCTTCTTGGGGATGATGCCAACTGTAAAGTGGAAGGAATTGGTACAGTTCAGATCAAATCTCATGCAAATACTATGGTGACTTTGGATGAAGTCAGATATGTTCTCCAATTGAAAATAAATCTTCTCTCGGTAAATACTCTTGATATTACAGGTTTTGAGGACAGATGGGGTAGAGGATCTATTACAATTAGTAAAGCTGCATTGACTTTGTTAAGAGATAAATTGAGTGGCACTCTTTATTATTTGGATGGCACTATAGTGGTTGGTGAGGCTTCTTCAGCATATTCCTCTATTGTTCAATTGATACAGTTATGGCATCAAAGATTGGGCCACATGTCAGATAAAGATTTATAGGAGCTGAGCAGACGTGGTCTGCTAGGAGGTCAGAAAGTTGGTGCACTTGGATTATGTGAGCATTGCATATTTGGAAAACAACACAGAGTTAGCTTTACTTCAGGCATGCACAGGATAGCAGGTATATTAGATTATATTCATTCTGACCTATGGGGACTTGCCCCAGTTACATCCAAGGGTGGATCTAGATATTTGCTCACTTTGATTGATGACTACTCTCCTAAAGTCTGGATTTATACTATCAAAAATAAAAGTGATGCGTTTCACACTTTTAAAGGGTGAAAGTCTATGGTTGAGAGGCAAACTGAGAGGAAGGTGAAAACCTTCCGAACTGACAATGGATTGAAATTTTGTTCTATAGAGTTTAATGACTTTTGCAAGTCAGAGGGTATTGTCAGGCATAGGACCACTGTGTATACTCCTCAGCAAAATGGTGTGGTAGAATGCATGAATCGCATACTATTGAAAAGAGTCAGATCTATGCTATCAAGTTCTGGATTGAGTAGAGATTTCTGGACAGAAGCTGCACATACAGCTTGCTTTATTATAAATCGATCTTCAGCATCTGCATTGAATATGAAGACTCCGGAAGAGATATGGACAAGTAGACCTGCAGACTATTCAGTTCTCAGAGTATTTGGGTGTTCAGCATATGCACATGTTAAAGATGGAAAGCTGAATCCCAGGGCTAAGAAATGCATATTTCTTGGATATGTATTTGGGGTGAAGGGCTACAGATTATGGTGCACAGAGCTCGGATCCCAGGTTTTTCTAGTCAGCAGGGATGTGACTTTGATGAGTCAGCCGCTCCTTCACGGCATCTACAGCCAAGTTCTTCACCGGGAGATCAGGTTCAGGATCAGTAGGATAGGACTGTTGTTGATATTAATCAGACTGTTAGATCACAGCAGTTGCAGCCTACAGGTGATATTCAAAATGAACAATATCAGCAGACAGATCTAGAGTTACAGACCTAGGAGGAGGTTATTGTATGTGGTCAAGTTCAGGATGATAGTATTGCCACTCGAAGAACCAAGCGACATATCAGAGCATCTCAAAGGTATGGTTTTAAGGATTCTGCTTGTGCTGAGTTAGTATATTATGCTCTGAATATTGTAAACACTATAGGTGATGAGCCGACCACATTTTAAGAAGCAATTGGTAGTTCACAGGCTGAGCAATGGACCATGGCTATGGTAGAAGAGCTTCAGTCTCTAGAAAAGAATCAGACTTGGGAATTAGTCAGATTACCTAAGGGCAAGAAGAAAATTGGCTGCAAATGGATCTTCAAGAAGAAGGAAGGAGCTACTCCTCAAGATTTGAAATATAAGGCAAGGTTGGTGGCTAAGGGTTACAGTCAAAGAGAGGGTATTGATTATAAGGAGATATTTCCTCCTGTGGTTAAACACTCTTCTATTCGTGTGTTCCTTGCTTTAGTTGCTTCTCAGAATTTGGAGTTAGAACAGCTAGATGTCAAGAAAGCTTTTCTAAATGGTGATTTGGAGGAGCAGATTTATATGCAACAGCCACCTGATTTTGAGGCTCCAGATAAAGAAGATCATGTATGCTTGCTCAAAAGGTCTTTGTATGGTTTGAAGCAGTCTCCAAGATAATGGTACCGCAAATTTGATAGGTTTATGGTCGGCCATGACTTTAAAAGATCTCCATATGATAGTTGCGTGTATCATCAGCAGTTTTCAAACGGGTCCTTTTGTTACTTATTATTATATATGGATGACATGATGATTGCAGCCAGTCATTCAGAAGCTGAAAGCTGAGCTTAGTATTGTATTTGAGATGAAGGACCTTGAATCGGCAAAGAAGATACTTGGGATGGAGATCATTCGTGACAGGCAATTATGTAGACTATTTATTACTCAGCATGATTATATTGAGAAAGTCTTGGACATATATGGTATATCTACAGCTAAGCCAGTCACTACTCCTTTTGCCAGTCATTTTCGGTTATCTGCCAGGGATTCTTCTCAGACTGAGGATGAGGAGAAGTATATGTTGCCTAGAAATGGAGCCCAAGAGGGGGGGTGAATTGGATCTTTTTAAAAAACTTAAAACAATAATGAGAGGAACTAGTGGTGCTAGTGAAAAATGATGAATTCAATGCAAGATATTTAAAGCAGTAGCAATAATCAAAGAGAAAGAGAGGAAGAGAGCAATCACACATAAACACAAGGTTTATAGTGGTTCGGTGCAAACCTAGCACCTACATCCACTCCCCAAGCCACCCTTGGAATTTCACTATAATCCAAACTAGATTACAGTTGACTTGTTTTTCACAAGGCTCACAAGTCAAAACCTAAGTTGGTTTTATCACTTAGGCTTACCAACAAACCTTAACACTTGTTTTGTCTTCGGGCTCACAAGTTAACCCTAGTTGGTTTTATCCCTTTGGCTCACCAACAAACCACAATAACCTTCTTTCAAGACACCCTTGAAAGCAAGGTCAAATCACAATATAAAAACAGATATACAATTTTAAAACTAAAACAAACTCTCTTCAAGAGTAGAATGGAATCTTTGAAGCTCAAGTTGATGCTTTGTCTTGACTCTTCCTTGGAATCTCCTTCAAAGTGCCTCTTTTGGAATGAAGTAAGGATGAGCTTGTAGGCTTTTCAAGGAATCAAACTATAAGAGGCTTTTGATGTGAAGTATTTGAGAGAATATAGGTTTTTTGGCTTTTGAGTAGACTTGAATGCACTTCAATACACTTCCATATATTTAAAATGAGGTTGGTGGAGGTTAAATACACCAAGAACCTTCCAAAAAATGGTTTGTGACCATTGGAACCTCGGAAATAGCCGTTTGGAGCTTAAAAAGCAAGTTCTGCAAGCCAGAAAAATAGATCCGTTAGAGCTGTCAGGCTGCAAGTGTCGACACTTGGCTGCCAGGTGTAGACACTTGGCTGTCAAGTGTCGACACTTGATCTCTAGGTGTCGACACTTGAACTTTCAAGTATCGACACTTGATGCACAGGTGTCGACACTTGACACAAAAATCCTCAAATGACAAAGTTCTGTAATTTCAAAATTCTCAGGCCTTGAGTCGACACTTGGAAACCTAAGTGTCGACACTTGGTGTCGACACTTGGTTCTGGGTATCGACACTTGGCGTGCCAAGGATTTTTGTCCGTGCCAAATGCTGAAGTGTCGACACTTGATTTTTGGGGGCAGATTATAGTGGATTGCTCCTTCCTCTGTGTGGATGTAGGCAAATTTGTCGAACCACGTTAAATCTTGTCTTTTCTTCTGATTTGATATCTGCCTATGTGATTGGTAAATTGCTAAAGTGAGTAAACAGGAATTTATTGGAAGCCTAAACCGGTTCAATCTGCTGTGCACATCCAAACAGGAGCCAGTGGGCATTGATCGCTTGAGGGCTCAGATCGAGCACTACTCGGTCACTTGGAACTAGAGGACATTATCACCTGAGGGTTTTGATCGAGCATTACTTAGTCACTTGGAGCTAGTAAGTGTTGATCGCCTGAGGACTCTAACCGAGCGCTACTTAGTCATTTGGAGCCAATAGGCATTGATCTCATGAGGCTATGATCGAGCACTATTTGATCATTTGGAGCCCGGTGGGCGTTGATTGCCTGAGAGCTTTATCGAGTGCTACTCGGTCATTTGGTGAAGCCAGTAGGTGTTGATTGCCTGAGGGCTCTGACGAGCACAACTCAATCATTTGGAGGTGGTAGGCATCGATCACCTAAGGGCTCTGACCAAGCTCTACTCAGTCTTTTGGAGTCATGGGCATTGATAGCCTGAGGACTTTGATCGAGTGCTATTCGATCAATTGGAGCCGTTGGGTGCTGTGATGCGCGTCGCTACACACTAGCGAGAGTAAGGATCGATTCCATACAAACTTTTATAGTTATTTCAAAAAGTAATTGATAACTAAGAAATGAGACGAGCAATAAAATAATAGAGATCAAAAGAAAAATTAACAGTGAATATAATCAAGAATAGAGCCCGTACACATAGATCACGGCCTGTTCCTTTTAGGAATAGAGTCAAAGATTATCTTTACTTAAAAAAACTTAGTAAAAGAATAATATGGATAAATATAAAGTAATAAGATCTTTTATTTTATAATATAAAAAAACATCTCATAATTAACTAAAACTAATTTCCCACGTTTGCATGAAAAAGTGATGGTATATCAGAAGGTTGAGCAGTGAAGAAGTGGCGGTATACCGGAAAAAGCGGCGGTATATCGAAAAGTGGAGCAGTGAAGAAGTGGCGGTATATCGGAAGGTGGAGCAGCGATGGCGTGGAATGGTGTGGGGGAAGAAAATAGGTAGAAGCTAGGTGATCCCTGCACTGCTCTGCTACCATTTTTATAAGCATAGTATAACACGTCTGCACCATCTTTGAGCATATCCCTTTGACCATCGAATTTCTCTTCAACAGCTCGCATCCCCAATTTTATGCTCGGTTGCAACCTGTATCCATCGCGATCCACCCTGTGTCCGTCTTGCAGATTCGACATTTAGTTTTTGCCATTCATTCTGTTTGTGCTGTTCCAAACCACATCCTTATCCAATCCATTGGTTTCGGTTGCAGTCGCAATCCCTCATCCTTATCATTTGACTTTTGGTCCTCCATTTCTGCTAGAAAGAAAAAGAAAAATAATTAATAAGAGATCCTATGTCCAACTTGTTTTTCTATTTTCCAGAGCCCTCAAAAAATCGCATCCTGTTGGTGTGGAGTCCCTGGATCGGCCAGTTAGAGCCGCTGCATCGCAGGACCACTCCCTGGTTCACCTGCAAAATAGGTCCCTTGCTGGAGTTGTTCCGGCGGGGGACACTCCGATGCCTAAGTCAGTGGCGGATCCTAGCCACATAATGGGGAAGAGTGAAGAGAGTATGAGAGGAAAGGCACTTAGAAACTGTGTGAGTGTATATGAGCGTATGTCTGCCTCCCTCTCTAGCCATCCTTCTTACCATTATTTAAAAGAAGGCCTCCGGCCTGCGGCCCGCTCTTTTTTCGGTGATCATGGAGAGCCAATCTCTCCCATGATTGGCGATCATGGGTTGTCATTGAGCGGTTCCGGCCAGATCGGAGGCGTGACAGCAGGAGTTGCGTGCCATGATCATGGCATGATGAGTATCGATTGTAACTGTTGGTTATAGTTGCCTTTCTGGACTAGATTGTGGTCCAAGCTTCTAGTTTTCCCTTGCCTGGGCCGAAGACTTGGTATTTGCCCTGGGATCGGAGATCATGTCTACGGCGGGGACCGAAGTATGTGCCTTCGGAAGTCGATGAGAAAATTGGCCTTCGGTCAAGGCCGAAGACATTGCCCGAAGGACTGGCCTTCGGATGGTGTAGTCCGATGAGAAGCCTTGGGTTGCCTGCAGTTGGCCTGTCCCTTGGTTAGTTCGAAGTCCGTGGTCCGGAGAGAAAATGCTTCGACCAGTCGAACCGAAGTTTGGCTTGTAGCTGAACCAGGATATCCTAATAGTTGCCCCCCTACTCTTAGTTTTCGAAGCGAAGATTTGCCTCGAGAAGTGAGAGTATTAATGCTTTGTCATTTTCCTTCTGGAAGACTGTGTAGTGGATGATTACGAGATCTTTGATTTGAAAGGATTATGTCCTAAAGGCTAATCGAAATGTTGTATTTTGATGGGATTTTCTTTTGCATCCTAAACCAGTGTATTGAAATTATCAATTAATAAAGGCATTTTATTTTCATCATACGATGTGTCTTATTAATTTTATTAAGATATGATGAACTCCGAAGATTAAGGCTATGGTTCTAGGGTTATGATGAGATCATACCAGTGAGACCTAAAGCCTTAAAATCCTAATCTAGAACATTCCTGGTCGATGGGATATTGAGTAGGGGATCAATTTTTCCGGTAAGACCAGCACATCCTATGTATGCTTGGTGAAGAGGGTGACTGATCTCACAATCACTTGTGTTTGACACTAAAAGTAGGATGTAGGTGCTCATTAGAGAATGAGTTTACCAAATGGATCCAGCTTGAGAACATCTAATGGAACCTTATCTGTTTGTCAATAGATAGTTCTCATAGTGGGAGTAGTGCATGTGGTCCATTGACCTAAGACTGCCATGGTACCTTATATGCATGAATCCATATTTTGGTTCACACTCAATCATGACACTGAGTCATGAATGGGTTGATACTGGGTATGGTGGATTGCATATGGAGGTTACGAGTAGGTCAAAAAGGAATCAATCAACCCTAGTAAGAGGGAAGCGCATCCAGATGATTTCAATCAAATGAAGATTTGAAAAATCTTTGATCAAAGTATGAACATTAGAAATAGTTTCTAATGGTTCATTAATGAATCATCATTATCAGATTGAGCAAGGAATGAATATGAAATTGGATTTGACAAGTATCCATATCCATAGTCATATTCAGGGTGCAAGTAGATCGAAAGACTGAATTGCCCGGTAACTCACCACTGAAGGGTATTTTGGTAAATTCACCAAAATTCCTCATCTTTCGGGTAGGCATGACACGTTGCTAGATGTCAATCTTGTCTTGTAGGTCTTCATGAACCAATTGATTTGGTTTTATGAGTCAATTCGATGTGTGATTCGAATTGGACAATTAGGTGAGCCAATTTGACCTAATTAGGTCAATCGGGTTCGATCGGATCGAATCGGCTCAAACCTAAACCTACTGCTGGCTAGATGTGGAACCCAATGGGTCACACACAATAGAGACTTGGCCAAAGAAGTCATTCATGATTTAATTAGGGTCATAGGATCCTAATTGGTTAGCCGGATTACAAACTAGCACATGTAGGCTAACCAAATTCCTAACCCAATTAGATTGGGTCCGGTTGCTTGCTAATTGGGCTAACCTAATTATGGAAAACCTAAATTAGGTTGAGTCCTAAGTGGGGCTAGCCAAATCAGAGCTAAATCTGATTTTAATTTGGATTTAAGGGCATTTTAGGCACCATACATGAAGAGTCCCAATGGCATGGGACTCTTGGTACCTAAATGATACCTTAACTTCAAAAGGGCACAGAATGAGCTATAGATCTCTGATTTGAATATAATTTATATGGTCAGAAAGGAAGTTTTATGCTCTTTCCAATGACACCCATATTGCCTATGTTTTGACTGGTCAACATTCTTTGATATTTGCGTGGAAGAAGTATGGCACGCGGTGCATGAAGAGTCGCAATTCTTGACGTGGCGCGCGGTTCTGATGGAGAGTCCTTCTGCTATCAGGACTCTTCATAATCTTCGATATTTGGAGATTGAAGAGGCGCCTCTTGGCTTCCTAGGGGCCGGTAATTGACATGTGGCAAGTGAGAATTCGTCCAGATAAAAGAAGGGATGTGAATAAGGCCTTCGATGCATGAATGGGCTTAGATATGATTTTTCAAGCCAGATAACTTCTCTTCAGTCTTGAAAAATCATATCTGATAAGTTGATGGGAGGACATATCACACGCCCCTCTTGTATCTATAAATAGGGGGTGGTGAAATTAGTCTGAGATTAGAATTCCACCGAAGTACTATTCTCAGTGTCTCTCTCTCCCTCCTTCTTTCTTTAAGACAAGACTTGTTAAGACAAGGTATTTTCTAATAGGACAAGGCTTTGTTTTAGGACATAAACCTAAGGGGTCCTAGAGGAGGGTTATCCTTAAACCAAGAGTGGATTAGGAGAGTGTCTTTAATGCCCTACAGTAGGACAGGGTGTCCTATAGTGGTCAATAGATCAAAGGCTGCCGAAAGAGTTCCACTTCTCCAAGCAACTTGAAGAAGGAGTTCTTCCTTGGTCCGAGTTTTGTGTGGATCACCGTTGGAGGGCAAACGTTTGGGCGCTTGGTGGAGAAGAAGGCTGAATCAGGATTTTCTTCATCGGATTGGATATTAGCGGTTCAGGTTGGTGCCTAAATTCTAGTTTATATTATATATGCATGTTTTTATATTTTAATTCCTAGTAAGGAGGTCTTGGGTTAAGGGTTTGGTAGTGGTTTCAAAATAAATTTTTGAAATCCACGCTTCCGTCCTGGTCACTAAAACTCTTACATGATTAGACTGTCCATCATGATCTGGTAATCAGATGGTGGATAGCTCTCACTCCCGGATTGGGGAAGAAGGAAAAAGTGGGTGGCCCTGGGGCTATCTTTCCTTTTTCCGTTGCACGATGGTTGAGCCAATCTTTTGGTTGAGATTTGGATGGTTGTGGTGGCTCCCCCTTGTCCGTTGGATGAAGGGTGCACCTTATCCTGGCGGTTAGTTGCAGGTGGGTTACTTCCCAGGTAACCTTGGGTTAATTCAACCCTGGCAGGGCTCCAGAGACCCTTGCTTTTCTTTTAGGGAAGGGCGAAGGTTTGGCCAAGGAAGCTTCTTCAACCTCGTCTCATCCTCCGCCCAACCTATTCTGGACTACCAGTCTATTTTGCAAGTAGAATCTCCTTTCTGCTCCCTTACTTCATACCTTTATCATGGAAGAAATCATAGAAAGTCAGGGGGAACAGGCTGGGCACTCGAGGGCCGGTGACATAGTAGGTCCGGAGTCGATTTCCAGCTTGGTTGCTCAAGGTAAGGCGGCCCTTCTCTGGGAATGCTATCGTATTCCCGAGGAGTTCCCCTTCATTCTCCCTGCACTCGAAGAATGAGTAAACGAACCTCCCCTGGGTGTCTAGGCATATATGAAGATCATCTGAAAGCTGGTCTTCGGTTTCCCCTACACCCCTTCTTCATCAAGATTTTCTGCGTGTACCAAGTGGTGCCGGCATGTTGACCCCGAACAGCATTCGGAACATCTTCGGGTTCCTGGTCATGTGCAGCATTGCAAATATAAAACCTTGGACCAATTTGTTCATGGCCCTTTTTATTCTCAAGAGGGACTTCCACAGTAATGGATGGTGGGTGATTGGCCCTAGGTCAGGCCGCAGGGTCATCAGGGACATGCCCAACACCATCCACGGGTGGAAACCCGTTTTTATATTTGTGGTGTCTTTCGATTCATGGGGCTTCGACACTGTGTGGAAGAAGCCTCGCCTGACCACCAACGATGGGAAGAAAGTCTTGGCGGCCGACCAGTCGAACTATGACCTTTTGGTCAACTCCGAAGTTGCCCCCATCCGGGAACTGTTGGAGGAGAGAAATCTTTGCCGGGTAGGGATCAGCAGATTTCCTTCATTAGGTATAGCGATGGGGCTTCTGCTCCTCTTTTATGATTTTGTTGTGGTTCAATCTATTGAGATGAACTCTTTTGCTTGTAGGTGGCGGGATGAAGCCCGGTGTGAATTGGGTCCGTCAGACTTCGGAGAAGAGGGTAGCGCAGGCCCCTCTCACCAGGTCCATGGTTCGGAAGAGGGCTCGAAGGGATGGCCCCGAGGGGGACCAAGGCACTTTGTCTTCCCGGGGCACCTCAGGGGAAGGCGCAGCAGCCATGGAAGGGGCTCCGTCAAGACCCTATCTAGTCGAAACTCCATCGGTGGCTGTCTCCCCAGTTCGCACAATAGGGAGCCCGCCTCATAAATTTTATATCATCAATGAATTTTGTATGATAACTTTTCTAGATTTTGAAATGAATTCTCCTTTCTTTGCATATGCCATGTTTGAAAGGATTCCGGTACAACACAGCGGAAAGATAATTTCAAAATGATGAAATTTACACCAAAATCCTTAGCCAGGATCTCCTTATTCAGGATTAAAACATATGAGAAACATGCAAACCTACACTATTAGAATTAGGGCACCAACCTGTTATCGCTAAACCCAATTTTGATGTAGGATCAAAACTTGATGTTGAATGACCCTTTTGAATTCACCAGGCGTCCAAATGTCCACCCTCCAATGGTGATCCACAAGAAAATTGATCAAGATGCTTGCTTCTTCAAAAGGTTCCTTCACTTGAATTCTTCTCCCAGAACTTAAGATGACTATGGCTGAAAAACTCCATGGCAGGGACTTCTTACTTCCTTTCTTTCTTCTTCCTCTCCCTTTCTTAAGACCTTGTCCTAAGAATATACTCTTGTCTTGAAGGAGGAGGAGGATTTAAGACACTAATGTCTTAATGTAAAGGAAATAGGAAACAGAGTATATCTTCTTTTCTTTTACCGTTCGAGAGATTATTCCTATCTCTTGTTTTAGACTTGAGTTTCAACAGAGAAGAGAACTCTGTAAAAGGGAAACTCTTGTATCCTAAACAAGCTAAGGAGGAATCAGTCTCCTGGAAAAGAAAGACAAATAAAAAAAAAAAACTCTGTTGTACATTCGCCAAAACACCCGAGGCCTCTGTTCCTTAAATAGACTACAAAAAGGTGTCTTCTCAAAAGAACACAACTCTCCGTAAACACCATTCCCTTTTTTCTCACGCCCCTTCCCTATTTTCTCACACCCCATCCTTCCTTCTCACGGCCTTCCGGATAAATCCCACGACCTTTCTTAAAGGAAAAGTCGCGATGTTTTTAAAAGAAAGGAGTCACGAATTTAAATCTCCGAAGAGATGTTATTTCGCGCAACCAGGAAGCAACAGGCGCTTTCTTCCTTTCTTAAAGACCCATCAACCGTTGGATTCCCATCCAAGGAGGCATATCTGTGGCGCTAATTCTAAGAAATGAGGCCACCCCATCTTAATTCATCGGAGAATTAAGTGGGGCGCGCCAAGAGTCCTTGCACCATGGACTCTTCCAAATGGCACGCCAAGAGTCCATTAGCGCATGGACTCTTGGCATTTTGGCGTGAAAATGTTAAGGGGCGGGTGGGGGGCCAGCCTAGGTGCATGGTTAGCCAATAGGGTTAGCCATAATCCCTATAACCTCAATTAGGGTCTAATTAGATCCAATTAGAACCCAAATTGAATCAATCCGGAACCCTAATTCAAATCTAATTCGAATAGAAGCTAGGTTTTGCAACACCTGCTAGAGTGTCATCATGCAAAATGATTTAATTACAAAATTAAACCCTTGATCAATTCTCTTAAGTGTGTGACCCATTGGATTCCACATCTAGCCAGCAGTGGGTTCGAACACAAGTTGACCTAATTTGATTAGAACTCTTTCTAATCGATTTAGGTCAAATCAGGCTTACCTGATTATGATCAATTAGGACTCTTCCTAATAAGTGATCATTCAATTTAATCAACCCACAAGACAAGATTGACGTCTAGTAACGTGTCATGTCTACCTGGAAGATATGGAAATTCTGGTGAAATACCAAAACTACCCTTCAGTGGAAAGTTACCGTATAATTAAATCCTTCGATCATCCTGCACCCAAAATATAATTATGGATATGGATATATGTCAAATCCAATATTATATCTGTATCAATTTCAATCTTATATTGATGATTCAATTATCTTGATATTAGAAACCATCTCTAATATCATTACTTTGATCAAAGATTCCTTGAATCATCATCCGATTGATAACTAGCTGGATGCAATCTCCTCTTTCTAAGAGTGATCGATTCCTTGTTGACCTACTCATTACCTTCATATGAAATTCACCATTCCTAGTATCAAACCTGTGCATGACTCAGTGTCATGATTAGGATTGAACCAAAGCATGGGTTTATGTACATAAGGTACTTATGGCAATCTCAGGTCAAAGGATTACTTGTACCACTCCCACTATGAGAACCTTCTATTGACATATAGCTAAGACTCCATTAGATGTTCTCAAGTTGGATCATATCAGTGAACTCATTCTCTAATGAGCACCCACATCCTAGTATTAGTGTCATACACAAGTGACTGTGAGAGCAGTCACCCTCTCCAGTATACATAAGATGTGCTAGTCTTACTGGAAAAACCCTGATCCCCTACTCAAGGTTCCTTTGACTAGGAATACTTTAGATTAAGGTTTTAAGACTTTAGGTCTCACTGATATGATCTCATCATAACCCTTAAATCATATCCCTAATCTATGGGGTTCATCATATAATATAAACACAGCGTATGATGAAAAATAATGCCTTTATTAGAATATTGTCAATTACAATGGTTTGAGAGATACAACATAGATTGGCTTGTAGGGCATATCCCTTTCAATCTCCCACTTGCACTAAAGCCAGTCGCCTTTAAATCTTAATCCCATACACTCGAGGTGGCGATCAAACTCTCGCTGTGGTAGAGCCTTAGTGAACGGGTCTGCTACATTGTTCTTTGTATCAACTCTATTTATGTATACATCTTGTCTCTCTACTATTTCTTGGACGAGATGGAAGCGTCTCAGAATGTGCTTGGACTTATGATGAGATCTTGGTTCCTTAGCTTGAGCAATAGCTCCAGTGTTGTCACAGTAAAGTGGCACTGGGTTTTCAATCTCAGGAACAACACCCAACTCTGTGATGAACTTCTTCATCCAGACTGCTTCCTTGGCGGCTTCACTGACAGCTATGTATTCTGCCTCTGTGGTTGAGTCAGCTACAGTCTGCTGCTTGGTACTCTTCCAACTCACTGCTCCACCATTTATGGTAAAAACATATCCCGAAATGGATTTGCTATCATCAGGGTCTGATTGAAAACTAGAATAAGAATAAGCTTCTAGTTTAAGATCAGAACCACCATAAACCAGAAAAATATCCTTAGTCCTTCTCAGGTACTTAAGAATATTTTTAACTGCTTTCCAATGATCCTCTCCTGGATCAGCCTGAAACCTACTGACAATGCTTAAAGCATATGCCACATCAGGCCTGATACATAACATGGCATACATTATGGACCCTATTGCCGAAGCATAAGGTATAGAAATCATTCTATTTCTTTCTTCAGGTGTCTTAGGAGACATCCTTTTAGAAAGATGTATGCCTTGACTCATAGGAAGATAACCTCTTTTACTTCCATCCATGCTGAATCTTTTCAGCACTAAGTCAATGTACCTAGATTGGGATAAACCTAACATCCTCTTAGATCTATCTCTATAGATCTTAATACCTAGTATATAGGATGCTTCTCCCAAATCTTTCATGGAAAACTGGTTTGATAGCCAAACCTTGACTGATTGTAACATTGGGATATCATTCCCAATGAGGAGTATGTCATCTACATACAGAACCAAGAAGACTATGGCACTCCCACTAGTCTTCTTATAAACACAGGGTTTATCCACATTTTTGATAAAACCAAACCTTTTAATAGTTTTATCAAAGTGGATGTTCCAACTCCTTGAAGCTTGCTTTAATCCATAAATGGTTTCTTTAGCTTGCATACTTGATTAGGTTTATTATTTGAAATAAAGCCTTCTGGCTGTGACATGTAGACTTCTTCCTCAAGGAAACCATTGAGGAATGCAGTCTTCACATCCATCTGCTAGATCTCATAATCATGGTATGCTGCTATAGCAAGTAAAATCCGAATTGATTTGAGCATGGCAACAGGTGAGAATGTTTCATCATAATCAATTCCCTGTTTTTGTCTAAAACTTTTTGCCACTAATCTGGCTTTATAGGTTTCAACTTGGCCATTAGCTCCAATCTTTTTCTTATAGACCCATTTGCATCCAATAGGATTAACACCCTCTGGTGCATCGACCAAAGACCATACTTGGTTTACATACATAGAGTCTATCTCGGATTCCATGGCTTCTTGCCATCTATCTGAATCAGTACTTAAGATAGCTTCCGTATAGGTCAGAGGTTCATCATTTTGAATGACTTGGGCTTCATTATTTTCAATAATAAATCAATACCTCTCAGGTGCCCGTGACACTCTATCAGACCTACGGGGAGGAGTTTTGTGTTCTGGTTCTGTCCTAACTATATGTTCTAATGGTTGAGAACTGTCTATCTGTGTTTCTTGTACTTCTCCAAGTTCAATAGTTCTACCATTGCCCTTTTCTAAAATGAACTCTTTTTCTAGAAAAGTGGCATGCCTGCTGACAAAAATCTTTTGTTTAGTAGGATGGTAAAACAGATATCCTCTACCCTCTCTAGGATATCCTACAAATGAACATTTATCCGCTCTAGGTTCCAACTTATGTCCAAAATTTCTTTTAACATAAGCTGGAGATCCCCATACCTTAAAATATTTAAGATACAGTTTCTTTCCACTCCAAATTTCATATGGAGTACTAACAACGGATTTAGAAGGTACCTTGTTCAGAATGTAAACAGCAGTTTCTAGGGCATGACCCCAGAATGAAATGGGTAAATTTGTGAAGCACATCATGGATCGTACCATATATAATAAGGTACGATTCCTCCTTTCAGCTATACCATTTAGCTGTGGTGTATAAGGAGGGGTCCATTTAGAAAGAATTCCATTAACTTTAAGATAGTCTAAAAACTCCGTGGATAAGTATTCTCCTCCTCGATCAGAACGAAGAACTTTAATACTTTTCCTGGTTTGTTTTTCGACCATACTTTGATACTCCTTAAATTTATCAAAGGCTTCAGATTTATGTTTCATAAGATACACACATCCGAACCTAGATAAATCATCTATAAAAGTGATAAAATATGAGTATCCATCTCTGGCCTGAGTTGTCATTGGACCACATACATCAGTATGTATAAGTCCTAATAACTCAGTTGACCTTTCTCCATGTCCAGTAAATGGAGTTTTGGTCATCTTACCCATGAGACATGATTCGCAAGTTCCTAATGATTCATACTCATAAGGATTAAGAAATTTTTTCTTGTATAACTTGCTTATCCTAGACTCATTAACATGACCAAGTCGATGATGCCAAAGTAAAGTATCATTAAAGTCTTTTCTTTTTCTTTTATTATTGACATGAAAAATACTATCATTGGAAGAAAGAGTTAAGAGTCCATTGCTAAATATGCCAGAACAAATAATGTTATTAGACAACATTATCGAGCAACTAGTGCTCGTTACATCCATTACATATCCTTGTTTTAATTACAAAGGAATAGATATAATGTTCCTAATAATCTTAGGCATATAATAACAATTTTCTAACTCCAAGATCTTCCCTGAAGGCAACTTCAGAATATAGGTCCCTACAGCTTCTGCTTGGATGATATCACCACTAGTACCGTAGAGATTGAAGTCACCTTCCTCAATACTTTAAGCTTGTGGAGGTCCTGCAAAGATTTGCATATATGGTAACCACAAGCGGTATCCAATACCCAAGTATTTGATATAGACGAATTTAATGTCAATATAGCATGTATCTCATACATACCTTTTGGTGCATCTGACGCACCAGCCTTCATAGTTGCAAGGTAAGCCTTGCAATTTCTTTTCCAATGTCCCGCTTTGTCGCAAAAGAAACAGGTTGACTGTTTTGAGGCCTTCTTTCCTTTCTTATTCTTATTGATGCCACCCTTAGGGTTTAGCCTCCTATTAAAACCCTTTTTTCCTGATTTCTTCTTATTGGTCTTATCAACAAGAAGAAGTGGAGCCTTTTCTTTCTTAACGTGGCTCTTCGCTGTTTTTAACATATTTAACAGCTCAGGCAAGGAAGTGTTCAGTTTGTTCATGTGATAATTCAAGACAAACTGAGAAAATGATTCCGGGAGTGATTGCAGGATTAAATCCTGATTCAACTCCCCATCCATAATAAAACCTAATTGACCCAATCTGGTGATTAAGTCAATTATCTTCAGAACATGATCCTGAACGGATGTTCCCTCTGTCATCCTAGCACGGAATAACTGCTTAGATATTTCATATCTAGCAGTTCTGCTATGTTCTCCATAAAGCTCTTTTAAATTGAGCATTATGGATTGAGTATCCATGCTTTCATGCTGTCTCTGTAACTCATTGGTCATAGAGGCTAGTATGATACACTTGACAGTTAGGGAGTCATTCTGCCACATTTTGTATGTGGCCATATCTTCCTGTGTGGCATCATCCCCTAGTGGATTAAGACTAGGGGTATGAAGAATATAAGAAAGTTTTTCTAAACTCAGCACAATCTTTAAATTTCTCAACCAATCCACATAGTTCAGACCAGTCAGTTTGTTGGTATCTAAGATACTTCGTAGTGATAATGAAGATGCCATTTATCTACATTTAATAAAGAACAATACATAAGCAAACAACCATGAAATGACTTACATAATTAAATTAGGTCTTCAATTTAATTATGTCTCCCACTATTTTATCAAAAAATCATAGCCCTCACTATGATAATCGAGAAGAACCCTGATCGGTTTTTCTTAGTAAGATTGAGATCCTAATAACTTATAAAAGATCTTGCAGAAAACACAACAAATCTTTTATAAGCTTAAAGGTAGGAAACTCTTCCAATTATATCTCATATAATTCTCAAGAAGTAACTTGGCCTCTAGAACATTATTAGTCTTGCAGAAAACACAACAAACCATAATGTTCTAGTTAAGTCAAGACCCTTTCATTTCTATATAGTCAATACTCAAATATAATGCCCTTGCAGATAACATAACAAAGCATTATACTAAATATACTGTAAGCATATCTATGCACTAGACTAGTATTATGTCAATCATCATATTAGGTCTTGCAGATAACACAACAAACCTAATGTGGTTCATAACACAATAATGATCCAGCATGAAGGAAGGCCAATACATAGTATTTTTAACACTTAAGCATTTTAGTCAAGATTTAAATTTAATCAAATCGGCCAGGCAAGTAGAAGAGATGTGGGAGTCCCCCTGTTGCTTTCCTATACACCAATAAAAATTGGCCAGGTCAGTCAACGGAACCAATTAAAAACCACAATTCTCTTTACCTTCCCAGAACCACCTTTCTAGACACCGAATGATCAATTATACATCATGACTAGTGATGCTTATTAGTTAAATATACTAAGACTTAATATAATTTTTAAGAGGATGGATTTATAAATTGCCAGCACATCCTTATAGAACATATCATTCTTATAAACAAGAAAATATGTGCTAAGTGTGTCATCATACTAGGACAACCATTTACCACATAATGGATCCACCATTATGCCAGGGCAACCTTATTTTAGTATGATGACTTCAAAACTAAACATATCTCTATAATAATTAGGGTTTGAGTGAAAAACCCTAATTAGTGACACACATCAAACATAGATTCTCAAACATACATGCATCCCATAAATGTGCTAAGTGTATCAGCAGTCAAGGGTTTAAAAACCCTAACATGCGACACTACAACAAAAAGACATATAAATAATTTCCATATGTTTTAACTGTAATAAGGGTGGCTCTGATACCACTGAAAGGATTCCGGTGCAACGCAGTGGAAAGATAATTTCAAAATGATGAAATTTACACCAAAACCCTTAGCCAGGATCTCCTTATTCAGGATTAAAACATATGAGAAACATGCAAATCTACACTATTAGAATTAGGGCACCAACCTGTTATCGCTAAACCCAATTTTGATGTAGGATCAAAACTTGATGTTGAATGACCCTTTTGAATTCACCAGGCATCCAAATGTCCACCCTCCAATGGTGATCCACAAGAAAATTGATCAAGATGCTTGCTTCTTCAAAAGGTTCCTTCACTTGAATTCTTCTCCCAGAACTCAAGATGACTATGGCTGAAAAACTCCACGACAGGGACTTCTTACTTCCTTTCTTTCTTCTTCCTCTCCCTTTCTTAAGTCCTTGTTCTAAGAATACACTCTTGTCTTGAAGGAGGAGGAGGATTTAAGACACTAATGTCTTAATGTAAAGGAAATAGGAAACATAGTATATCTTCTTTTCTTTTACCGTTCGAGAGATTCTTCCTATCTCTTGTTTTAGACTTGAGTTTCAACAGAGAAGAGAACTCTGTAAAAGGGAAACTCTTGTGTCCTAAACAAGCTAAGGAGGAATCAGTCTCCTGGAAAAGAAAGACAAATAAAAAAAAAAACTCTGTTGTACATTCGCCAAAACACCCGAGGCCTGTGTTCCTTAAACATACTACAAAAAGGTGTCTTCTCAAAAGAACACAACTCTCCGTAAACACCATTCCCTTTTTTCTCACGCCCCTTCCCTATTTTCTCACACCCCATCCTTCCTTCTCACGGCCTTTTGGATAAATCCCACGGCCTTTCTTAAAGAAAAAGTCGTGATGTTTTTAAAAGAAAGGAGTCGCGAATTTAAATCTCCGAAGAGATGTTATTTCGCGCAACCGGGAAGCAACAGTTGCTTTCTTCCTTTCTTAAAAACCCATCAACCGTTGGATTCCCATCGAAGGGGGCATATCTAAGGCGCTAATTCTAAGAAATGAGGCCGCCCCATCTTAATTCATCAGAGAATTAAGTGGGACGCGCCAAGAGTCCATGCGCCATGGACTCTTCCAAATGGCGCGCCAAGAGTCCATTAGCGCATGGACTCTTAGCATTTTGGCGTGAAAATGCTAAGGGCCGGGTGGGGGGCCAGCCTAGGTGCATGGTTAGCCAATAGGGTTAGCCATAATCCCTATAACCTCAATTAGGGTCTAATTAGATCCAATTAGAACCCAAATTGAATCAATCCGGAACCCTAATTCGAATCTAATTCGAATAGAAGCTAGGTTTTGCAACACCTGCTAGAGTGTCATCATGCAAAATGATTTAATTACAAAATTAAACCCTTGATCAATTCTCTTAAGTGTGTGACCCATTGGGTTTCACATCTAGCCAGCAGTGGGTTCGAACACAAGTTGACCTAATTTGATTAGAACTCTTTCTAATCGATTTAGGTCAAATCAGGCTTACTTGATTATGATCAATTAGGACTCTTTCTAATAAGTGATCATTCAATTTAATCAATCCACAAGACAAGATTGACGTCTAGTAACGTGTCATGTCTACCTGGAAGATATGAAAATTCTGGTGAAATACCAAAACTACCATTCAGTGGAAAGTTACCGTATAATTAAATCCTTCGATCATCCTGCACTCAAAATATAATTATGGATATGGATATATGTCAAATCCAATATTATATCTGTATCTAAGTCAATCTTATGTTGATGATTCAATTGTCTTGATATTAGAAACCATCTCTAATATCATTACTTTGATCAAAGATTCCTTGAATCATCATCCGATTGATAACTAGCTGGATGCAATCTCCTCTTACTAAGAGTGATTGATTCCTTGTTGACCTACTCATTACATTCATATGCAATTCACCATTCCCAGTATCAAACCTGTGCATGACTCAGTGTCATGATTAGGATTGAACCAAAGCATAGGTTTATGTACATAAGGTACTTATGACAATCTCAGGTTAAAGGATTACTTGTACCACTCCCACTATGAGAACCTTCTATTGACATGTAGCTAAGACTCCATTAGATGTTCTCAAGTTGGATCATATCAGTGAACTCATTCTCTAATGAGCACCCACATCCTAGTATTAGTGTCATACATAAGTGACTGTGAGAGCAGTCACCCTCTCCAGTATACATAGGATGTGCTAGTCTTACCGGAAAAATCCTGATCCCCTACTCAGGGTTCCTTTGACTAGGAATACTTTAGATTAAGGTTTTAAGACTTTAGGTCTCACTAGTATGATCTCATCATAACCCTAAAATCATAGCCCTAATCAATGGGGTTCATCATATAATATAAACATAGCGTATGATAAAAAATAATGCCTTTATTAGAATATTGTCAATTACAATGGTTTGGGAGATACAACATAGATTGACTTGTAGGGCATATCCCTTTCAATGTTGTGCTTCATGTGTAGCTCGAACCGGTTTTACCGTTCTTTCTTCTGCTTAGTCGAACAGTCGCATCCGAAGGCCGTTTAGTTGCTAAGAACTGGTTTTACCATTCTTTTTCCTATTTGGTTGAGTAGTCGTGGCCGAAGGCCGTTTAGTCGATAATTGGTGAAGATGAACCCTGGAACAGACCAGAACTCCGTTACTGAAGGTTGTCACCTTCCTTCGAATATTAAGTTTGCTTGTTGGGGTGGAAAAGTGTCAACTCCCCGTCAAGCAATAATTAGGGAAGTTTGATTATAATCTTTGTTGTCCATGTGGCACGTCGATATTTGTACAGCCATGATTCCTTGCACCTTGTGAGCCGCTGGGTCTCCCTTTTTCAAAAAGAAACCATTAATGATGCCGTCGCATGATTAGGATTTCTCCGGATTCGAAGCGATGGCAGTTGTTGTCCTGGGGATGGCTCTCGAGCGACTTTCTGGTTCTCGAAGCATCGCCCGGACATCTGGCACTTTCTGACACGGCCGGGAAGGACTTGGTGGTGTGGACACCAGAAACCGAAAGAAACTTCACTCCAACAAGTTAATCAAGTCTTAAAGCAATGAAAGCCAGCAATAAGACTCAAATTCTGGACCCCAGAATTTGACCACATGAAGAAGAGAAGACACATCAACCAAGCAAGAGAAAAGGACCATCAACTAGGACCATTTGGCGCCACATGTCATTCCTTATCCAAGTAGAAGACCATCTCATCATGCCATGTCATCAGGCGCCACCTCACTAGTCACCTCATCACTCTTTGGCACCAACAAGGAAGATTCAAATTCAAGGAGGTTGGCCACACCCCTCCAAGTCCTCCACCAAATCCTCCAACCCCCCTTGTAATCCTCCTCAATTTGGGAAGTTTTTAAATTTCAAAAGCTAGCTTTGTGAGGCTATTAAAGGCCTTGGATGCCCATTGTAAAGGGGATTTTGATTTTGGGGGAATGGATGAAAATTGAAGTTGAATTTTGGAAATAGAAGTTGTCTTTTTTTTATGTGAAAGTTTCCCATCCTCTTCCTCCACACCAAAGCCATTCTTTTCCCCTAGCAAAGCATCTTCCAAGCTCAAGTGAAGGCATTGGAGTTAGCCAGATCTTCTCAAATTTCTGTTCTTAGTTCATAAATTCTCCCATCCCTTTTATATGTTCTTATCCTTCTTCCTTAACTTTGATCTTCATTGCAGGGTCCTTCGAAGACTTTGAGTTGTGGGCTGGGTTCACCTTGACAAAGAACCAATAAGCTGAAGCCCCAAGTCCAGGGTTCTGATCTCTGTTATCCAGGTTCTTCAGTTCTGAGCGTTGGTAGTTTCAAGGTATGAATCAAAAGAAGGTTGGAAAGCTCATCAAGGTAAGTCCACAATCATTAGCCCCTATTGTCTAGATCTTCTTCCTTCTTAGTTTAGGATTGTGTCTAATCAAGTAAAAATCCCATTTCTTATAATCCTTAAGTCTTATTATGATGAGTACAATGCTAGTGTAATTAGGTTTCATTGCTCTACAAACCATATTCAAAACATTAATCATATGCTTGCCGCATCATCTTGGTATCAGAGCATGGTTGCATTAGGGTAGAATAGTTTTCTTTAAATCCAAACAAGATCTAAAATTCACGCATCCTGAGTGGGTGTACTCCAGTACACTTTCATGACCCATGGGAATAATGAGCCCCTGGCCGGACATGAATTTTTTAGATTGAAGTTTGGGTAAGCCATTGCACTTGTTTGATTAGGTTCTGTTTTCTGAAAATTTGCATATGTTTACTGTAATCCGTCTGCAGTTCCAAAGGCAAGTCGCTAATTTTTTGTTGAAATATTTTTTTCTTGTTCCATTTTAAGTCAGTTATCACCATATTAAATTTCATTATCAGAAAAAAATTATAAAAACAATAAAAATTTCTGCAGTTTGACACTGTCATTAGGGTTCTGTTCTGTCCTTTTTATTTATCTTCATCTGTAGGATCTGCTTAGAGTAGTACAGATTTTAGTTTTAAAATTCCTTTCATCTACATTGAAATATATAAGTTAGGAATCCTCTGTGAATTTTTTAGAATTTTTGGATATTTTTTTCATCACGTTTTCCACACCATTTTCAAACTGCAACACACTTCTGCAGCACCTTTGCATTTCATTCATCTCATGAGAAATCAAATTAAGGGCATCAATTTGACATAGGGTCAGTGTTTCATCACCTGTCCCTAGCCCAAAAATCACCAACCAGCATATCGATCCCAGCCCGTTAATTAAAATTAAGTAGAACGTTAATTGCCCTAGTGGGTTAGGGACACCAACAAGTTGGGTTCAGGTTAGGGTCCAGTTAACTGTGTCAGCTAATTGGTGTGTGCTTACTGGCTTGGTGTCTAGGATTGGTGCATCAAGGCTTGTGATTTGGTCCGCCTACCTGGCCAATCTCAGATTGGTATATAAGGTTAGCAATCAGGGACTTTCACTCCCCTCCACCTACATAGCTAAGTCCCATAAGTACTACTAGCTAGTTGGTTCACTTAATTAGACTTCTAATTTGTGCTCTAGGTCTAGGAAACCTTAGCTCGAACTTGAGTCCATTTGCATGCATGACAACTAGAGCAGGGATACCATATTCACCAATCCAAGCCCAGTCAAGTGTAGCCGTGGACCAAAACTTAGGGAATTTGATCAAAGGCCTAAATGATCAAGTGGCCCAATTGACTAAGAGTTTAACTGAGCAATTGGCCCAAACAAATCAGAATGTGGCACAAAACCAACCAAGACATGAATGAGCAGTTAGCCCACATCACTACTAGGTTGGGTCAGTTAGAGGTTAGAACCCCTGAAAGAAATCATGAAGCCCAGACTGAGCCTGAACCTAGTCTTGCACCTGAACTCGAGACCCCATTGAACCCTAGAAGGATTCCATATCAAAACCCTCTCTACGAAACAAACTCTAGGAGAGCTCCCTAAGATTAGTTATATGATCCAATTCCTAGAGGACCCCACCCTGATCAAAGCATCGATCCCAACCCAAGGAGATTCCATCATGAGCCTAACTATGAACCCAATGTCAGGAGACCCACCCCAATTCACTTTGATCAAGATGACCGAACCATGAAGAACATTAGGCTGGAAGCTCCCACCTTTGATGGAATTTTAGATCCTAAGATCTACATTGATTGGGAAGGTGAGATGGACCAGTATTTTGACTAGTTTGAGATGAGTGAAGAGCGCAAGTGTAAGTTTGCAAAGCTTAAACTTGTGCGCCAAGCTAGGTTATATTGGGAAAACGTTGAGAGACTCACTAGACAGAGAGATGATGTGCCCATAGTGACCTGGCGAGCTATGAAACTTAGGCTTAGAGAGAAATACCTTCCTATGTCCTACCACCAAAGACTCCTAGATCAATGGCAAAGACTTACTCAAGGAAATAGGAGTGTCGCAGAGCACATAGCAAAGTTTGATGAATTCGTTATGAGGTGCAATGTTGATGAATCTGAGTCGATGACCTTGTCTAGATTTCGAGCCGGACTGAGGGAAGAAATTCAAAGAGAATTGTTCATGCGAGAGGTACATGACCTAGAATTGGCCTATCAGATAGCTAGGGATGCTGAGAGATTCCATAGAGGTCCAGTCTATCGTAGGCCCAATGCCCCTAGGATTAGTATACCTTACCAGCAGTCAGGATCCAATCAGCCTAGATTCAATTGACCTAATCCTAATGTGCCTGTGACCCGAAGAGATGACAAGGGGAAAACACCTGAGACCCAAAGAACTCCAAACGCCTGTTTCAAGTGTAACAAAGTGGGTCACTATTCTAGCAGCTGTCCCAATAGAGCCCTACACATAGGGAAAGTAGAAGAGGAAGCCGTAGAATCCCAATGTGAATTTGAGGAGGAAGTATACCAGGCAGATGAGAACTTGGCTGAAGAGTATGAGGAAGAGGAAGTCCTGGTAGATCAAGATCTGATAGGAGTGGTTAGGTGTATTCTCACCCAGGCTAAAACCCAAAAAGATTGGCATAGGACTAGCATCCTACAGACATTCATTAAGATAGGTGAAAAAGTATGCAAAGTCATTTTAGATAGCGGTAGCTGTGTCAATGCCATATCTACCAACATAGTAAAAACCCTAGGATTGCCCACCGTACCCTACCCCAATCCCTATAAGGTATCCTGGATAGACACAACCATGATTTCCATTAAGTCTAGGTGCCTAGTAACCATTCAGTTCCAATCTTACCTAGAGAAAGTATGGTGTGATGTACTTCCAATGGGAGTAAGTAGCATAATCCTAGGCCGACCATGGTTGTACGATCTTGATGTAACACTCTATGGTCGTTCTAATTCGTGCTCGTTTACTCATAATGGAAAGAAGATCGTAATCCATTCTTCTCCACCTAAGAACCCCATTAAGAGAGGATCAAGCCAATTGAGTGATAAGAAAAAAGGGATAAACGTGATCACTGCTAAAGAAATGGAGCAAGAAATTAGCAATGGATCACCTGTTTGGATTTTGATCATTAAGGATCATCAAGAACCTCTTTCAAAAGAACAACCTCCAGAAGTCAGTGAAGTGCTAGAGGAGTTCAAAGACGTGTTCCCCGATGACTTACCCGACCAACTCCCACCTCTTAGGGATATACAACATGCGATAGATTTAGTCCCCGGAGCAACCCTACCGAACCTTCCCCATTATAGAATGAACCCTACCGAGCACCAAGAATTACAACACAAGTAGGAGAACTCCTAAAGAAAGGATTCATCAGGGAAAGTTTGAGTCCATGCACAGTCCCAACCTTACTTACCCCTAAGAAAGATGGCACATGGAGAATGTGGGTTGATAGTCGTGCCATAAATAAAATCATGGTGAAGTATAGGTTTCCCATTCCCCGCTTGGATGATATGTTAGATATGATGGCCGATGCAACTATATTTTCTAAGATTGACCTGAAGAGCGGCTATCACCAAGTTAGGATCAGACCAGGGGATGAATGGAAGACTGCCTTTAAAACTAAGGATGGGTTATTTGAATGGGTAGTCATGCCTTTTGGGTTATCAAACGCCCCTAGCACTTTTATGCGAATCATGAATCAAGTCCTACGGGCCTTTATTGGTAAATTTGTTGTCGTTTACTTTGATGACATACTTATCTATAGTAGGACTAGAGAAGATCATCAACAACATCTGAGGCAGGTCTGTTTAGCACTTAGGAAAGATAACCTCTATACCAACATAAAGAAATGTGCTTTCATGACTGCTAGAGTTATCTTCCTAGGATTTGTTGTGACCCCTGAAGGAGTATCCGCTAACCCTGAGAAGGTTAAGGCAATTGTAGAGTGGCCAACACCCAATAATATTCACGAAGTAAGAAGTTTTCATGGCCTCGCTACGTTTTATCGAAGATTTATTAGAGGGTTTAGCACCATAGTTGCTCCTATCATGGATTGTATTAGGAAGGGCCATTTTGAATGGACGAAGTCAGCTGATAAGGCCTTCCTTCACATCAAAGATAAGATGACCCAAGCACCAGTCTTAAGGCTACCCGATTTTTCTAAGGTCTTTGAAGTAGCATGCGATGCTTCGGGAGTAGGGATTGGTGGAGTTCTGAGTCAAGAGAACCATCCCGTAGCATTCTTTAGTGAGAAATTGAATGAAGCCAGGAATAAATACTCCACATATGATCGGGAGCTTTATGCGGTAGTGCAAGCATTAAGGTATTGGAGGCATTATCTCCTACTACAAGAATTTGTTTTATTTTCAGACCTTGAAGCCCTTAGGTTTTTGAGTTCTCAAAAGAAACTAAACCCTAGGCATGCCAAATGGGTAGAATACATCCAATCCTATACTTTTGTCCTAAAACATCAATCGGGAACTGACAATAAGGTAGCTGATGCCCTAAGTCGTAGAACGTTACTTTTATCTTCAGTCAGTACTGAAGTCATAGGTTTTGAAAGACTTAAGGAGCAGTACGAAACCTGTTCAGATTTTGGTGAAATTTATCAGGTTTTGCGTCAAGGACCATCTAGTGATCATAGTGACTATACCCTTCTAGATGGTTATCTTTTTAGAGAGAATAGGCTTTGCATCCCAAGAACCTCCTTAAGAGATTTTTAGTTTGGGAGATACATGCGGGAGGTTTGGCTGGCCACTTCAGACGAAACAAGACTATCTTGGCTGTTGAGGAACAATTTTACTGGCCAGGCCTTAAGAAACAAGTAGCAAACCTTGTAGCCCGATGTAGGATATGTGCTGTTGCAAAGCAGCAAAAGAAGAATACCGGGCTATACACTCCATTACCTTTACCTGAGTGTCCATGGCAGGATCTAAGCATGGACTTTGTTCTAGGATTATCCAAGACCATTCGAAAACATGATTCAATCTTTGTGGTGGTCGACCGGTTTTCAAAAATGTCCCATTTCATACCTTGCTCCCAAACTTCCGATGCCTCTAGGATAGCCATACTCTTTCTTGATCAAGTAGTCAGACTCCATGGGTTACCAAAAACAATAGTTTCTGATAGGGATGTTCGCTTCACAAGTTACTTATGGAAAACCCTTTGGCACCTATTAGGAACCAGACTGAAATTCTCCACAGCCTACCATCCCGACTGATGGACAAATTGAGGTTGTAAATAGAAGTCTAGGGAACTTGCTGAGATGCCTAGTGGGAGAAAGTGTAGGGAATTTGGATTTGTTATTGCCACGTGCTGAGTTCGCTTACAACAGTTCGGTCAATAGATCTACGGGCAAAAGTCCCTTTGAGATAGTCCATGGTTACAAGCCTAGGAAGCCTTTAGATCTAATCCCACTATCTATTCACACACGAGTCTCTGAGTCTGCTGAGTCTTTTGCACAGCATGTCACAAATCTGCATAAAGAAATCAGTAATAAGATCAACCTGAGCAATGAAACTTACAAACACTTAGCTGACTCACATAAGAGGGCTAAAGAATTCTGTGAAGGGGATTATGCGATGATTAGGCTCAACCCTAAACGGTTCCCCTCTGGAACCATAAAGAAGCTGCATGCCCGTGGAGCGGGACCTTTCAAGATCTTAAAGAAAATAGGGCCTAATGCATATGTTTTGGAACTTCCACCTGATATGGGTATCAGTACAACCTTTAATGTTTCAGACCTAGTAGAATACAAAGAACCAGTACTAATACCTAGTGAGCCTTTTGGGCCAGAAACTTTCATTGAGAGTGAACATATTTCCGAGTGTCCACCACCAACCCTACCTAAGCGGAGAGAGAGGATTGAGAGAATCCTGGATGACGAGACCATTACTACCAGGAATAAGGACTATCAGCAATACCTGGTTCAATGGCAAGGTCGACCTGAGCCCGACAACTCTTGGATTACTCTAGAGGACCTGCAAAGACTTAATCCAGACTTGTTCGAGCATTACTAGGGCAAAATTGAACCATACTCGACTGGGTCGAGTTCTGCCCACCCCAGGAGAATTGGTGTGGACACCAGAAACTGAAAGAAACTTCTCTCCAACAAGTTAATCAAGTCTTAAAGCAATGAAAGTTAGCAACAAGACTCAAATTCTGGACCCCAGAATTTGACCACATGAAGAAGAGAAGACACATCAACCAAGCAAGAGAAAAGGACCATCAACTAGGACTACTTGGCGCCACATGTCATTCCTTATCCAAGTAGAAGACCATCTCATCATGCCACGTCATCAGGCGCCACCTCACTAGCCACCTCATCACTCTTTGGCGCCAACAAGGAAGATTCAAATTCAAGGAGGTTGGCCACACCCCTCCAAGTCCTCCACCAAAACCTCCAACCCCCCCTTGTAATCCTCCTCAATTTGGGGAGTTTTTAAATTTCAAAAGCTAGCTTTGTGAGGCTATTAAAGGCCTTGGATGCCCATTGTAAAGGGGATTTTGATTTTGGGGGAATGGATTAAAATTGAAGTTGAATTTTGGAAATAGAAGTTGTCTTTTTTTTATGTGAAAGTTTCCCATCCTCTTCCTCCACGCCAAAGCCATTCTTTTCCCCTAGCAAAGCATCTTCCAAGCTCAAGTGAAGGCATTGGACTCGGCCAGATCTTCTCAAATTTCTGTTCTTAGTTCATAAATTCTTCCATCCCTTCTATATGTTCTTATCCTTCTTCCTTAACTTTGATCTTCATTGCAGGGTCCTTCGAAGACTTTGAGTTGTGGGCCGGGTTCACCTTGACAAAGAACCAACAAGCTGAAGCCCCAAGTCCAGGGTTCTGATCTCTATTATCCAGGTTCTTCAGTTCTGAGCGTTGGTAGTTTCAAGGTATGAATAAAAAGAAGGTTGGAAAGCTCATCAAGGTAAGTCCACAATCATTAGCCCCAATTGTCTAGATCTTCTTCCTTCTTAGTTTAGGATTGTATCTAATCAAGTAAAAGTCCCATTTCTTATAATTCTTAAGTCTTATTATGATGAGTACAATGCTAGTGTAATTAGGTTTTATTGCTCTACAAACCATATTCAAAACATTAATCATATGCTTGCCGCATTACGTGGGGCACGCCTCCCTGCAGTCGGTCGTGAGTGTAGGGTCTCTATAAATAGGACCCTGCCTTCTGCTGTCAAAGGCCATCATTTTCGTAGGCTCCTTTTATCCATTAGAGATGAGGTTCAGCACTTCTGAACTCCGCCGTGCGGCAAAAAGAAGGGCCATTGACTCGTAAAGGAAATGAAGTTCAGAGTCCCTTGGGCCGAGGGACGATGACAAGGAGCCTCTCGTGGACCGTCTCGAAAAGAAGGTCCGCCTGTTGGAGGCCCGATTGAGGGAGACTTGGGCCCAGGTCATGATGGTGTCCACGGCGGTGGAGGAAGCAAGGAGGAGGTGGCGGACGCTGTCATAAACTTCAGGGCTTCTGCTGCCTTCAAGGAAGAAGTCACCAAGGTGGCTCTAGACTCCTTCCACCAGGGATTCCGGGAATGTCGGAGGAAGGCCTCCACGTTTTATAACTTGAAGGGCCAGGACAACATCAAGCCCTCCGTTCCCTTTCCTGGTCATGAATTTGATTCCGACTCTGATGAGGGGTCGGATTCTAGTTCAGACGGGAACCCCGGGGGCCCTTCGTCATCCCTCCAGGTCTCTCCCCATCGATACGGGAAAAACCCGGTGGGGGGTTATTGAAAATTTTCCACATCTTGCTGGTGCTACTCTCTTTTCTTTTTTTTTTGTATCTCTCCTTGTGGGAGTTTCTTTTTCCTCCTTTCTTTTTTTTTTTTTTTTATAAAAAAAAATTGAAAGGAATGAAGTATCCTTTTGTTACCTCTCCCATGCATTCTTTGCGGTATGTTGCATCATGCTTCGTCTAAAATGTAGACTCTACGGACCATTTTTGTTCTACAAGGAAGAGACGAGGTCGGTTGGACCATTCTTGTAATGTTTGTTGTCAACAGAAAGGACGACCGTGGTCCTTTTAGGCACATTTTCGGATTTACCATAGGGCAAGGTATTTACACCGTCCCCATGCACTTCTGTCGTGATTAAGGTAGGCTTTTCAGGCCTGCCTCGGTGTGTCTTCGGATTCACCATAGGGTAGGTTACGAAAACCATCCCTGCGCCTTTGATCTTATCGATGGCCTGGTTAGACCATCCATTGCGCTCGTTGAGCATATCGATAAGGTGAGTGGATCAGACTCTCCTTTGCGTAGTTGACCGATTTTTTAGATCAGGTCACTCAGGCTGTTATCGTTCAGTCAATACAACTAGCCATTCTGAGTTGAGTAGGGTTGAGTAGCTTTGCACAGAAATTTCAGGAACTCTTTTATTGATAGTATTTGTGAAGGTTTTGTACATTCCATGGCCGGGATAGGACCTTCCCCTCCAGGGTCTTAAGTCGGTATGTTCCTGGTCGAGTGACTTCTTCGACTTGATATGGACCTTCCCAGTTGGGAGAGAGTTTACCCTGTTCTGTTGCCTAGATACCTCTGCCCTTCGCAATACCATGTCCCCCATGCGAAAAGTTTGCTCCTTCACCCTTGAGTTGTAGTACTTGGTAACATTTTGCTGGTATGCCGCCATTCTTATCTGGGCCTGTAGCCTGGTGCTTGATAGCAAGTCTAGATCAATCCTTCTGCGATCAGAATTCTCAGGCTCTTCATGGTTGTCAATTCTCAGGGACTGCAGGGAGACTTCAATAGGTAGCACGGCTTTGGTACCGTATGCCAGGTTGAATGGAGATTCGCCGGTAGCCATTCTCGAGGTAGTTCGGTATGCCCAGAGAATGGAGGTCAGTTCTTCGGCCCAAAGCCCTTTGGCGGTGTTCAACCTTATCTTCAGACCACGGAGGATGGTCCGGTTAGTGACTTCGGCTTCTCCGTTGGACTGTGGATGAGCAATGGATGCCAGCCGATGCTGGATATGGTACCGAGCACAGAAGTTCTTGAACTTCGGATTGTCAAACTATCTCCCATTGTCCGTGATGATGATATGTGGGATGCCGAACTTGAATATGATTGAATTTTTTACAAAATTTTCCACCTTACCCTCTGTGATCTGGGCCAATGGTTTGGCTTCTACCCACTTCGTGAAGTAGTCAATGGCCACTAGGAAAAACTTCCTTTGCCCTGATGCTGGCGGGAATGGACCAAGAATGTCCATCCCCCACTGGACAAAAGGTCATGGGGCTGCCAGTTGGGTTAGGTGACTCGCAGGCTATCTCTGTACATTGGCATACCTCTGGCACTGGTTGCACTTTCGCATGAAATCAGCTGAGTCCTTCTGAATGGAGGGCCAATAATACCCCTATCGAATGATCTTGTATGTCAGAGATCTGCCTCCCAAATGATCACCGCATATGCCCTCGTGGACCTCTCTTAGAGCATAGTCCGCATCTGTAGGTCCTAAGCATTTTAGCAATGGCTGAGAGAATGATCTCTTGTATAGGGTTCCGTCTAAGATGACGTACTAAGACGCCATCCAGTGGATCTTCTTGGCCTCTGCCTTATCTTCTAGTAGTTCTCCCTCATTCAGGAACCTGATGATGGGATCCATCCAGCTTGGCTCAGTGTTGATCTGGCATACCTTTGCAGCCTCTTCGGTTATGCTTGGGGTTTCAAGGTGTTCAACAAAGGTGCGCCCGAGAGATTCCGGTGCTGTAATTGTCAGCCGAGATAATGCATCCGTCCGGGAGTTCTCTGATCATGGAACATGAATGATCTCAAAATGTCCCAGTTGGGAGGATAAAGCCCGCACCTTCTCCAGGTATTGCACCATGGTTAGATCCTTGGCTGTATATTCTCCATTGACTTGATTCACAACCAGCTGAGAATCTGAGAAGGCTCGGAGTTGCTGTACTCCCAAATCTTTGGCGATCTGAAGTTCGGTGAGCAGGGCTTCGTATTCGGCTTGGTTATTAGAGGCATGAAGGAGATTCGAAGTGCGTACTCTATGGTATGGCCATCAGGTTCGGCCAACATGAGTCCAGCCCCGCACCCGGTAGCATTGGAAGCTCTGTCCACATGAAGCACCCAAACGGACTTTGTTTCCTTCCGGACTTCTTCTTCTATCAAAGATGCTTCGTCTTCGGACTTCTAGGTGAACTCAGCCAAAAAATCAAAGAGCACCTGGGCCTTTATAGCCGCTCGGGGCTGGAAGCTGATGTCAAATTTACTTAGCTTCACAGCCCACTTGGCTATCCTTCCAGAGGTGTCCGGAGATTAGAGAACAGCCTTAAGAGGTTGATCGGTCAGTACCATAATAGCATGGGCATGGAAATATGGCCGTAGTCGCTTTGCTGTAATCACCAAAGAGTAGATCAGCTTCTGCATCCTTGCATATCACATTTCGGCATCATGCAGGACCTTGCTGATATAGTAGATCGGCTTGTGGGACCCGTCTTCCCCTTTTCGAACAAGAACAGAACTGACTGCCTCATCTAAAGCAGAGAGGTAGAGGTAGAGGACCTCGCTTTCTTGTGGCTTGGAGAGCAATGGCGGGGTCTCCAGGTACTTCTTCAACTCCTCAAATGCAGCACAACAGTCTTCGGACCATTCGAAGCCCTTTGACTGCCTGAGTACCTTGAAGAATGGAAGACATTTCTCAGCCGACCGAGAGATAAATATGCTCAGGAAGGCAATTCTCCCTGTCAACTGCTGGACTTCCTTTTTGCAAGAGGGATGTCTCATATCTTTTAAGGCTTGAATCTTCTCAGGGTTTGCCTCAATCCCTCATTTGGTGACAAGGAAGTCTAAGAATTTACCCATAGTGACCCCAAAGGCACACTTTGCCAGGTTCAGCTTCATGCAGTAGCGTCGAAGAGCACCGAATGACTCTTCCAAGTCATGGATGCGGTCTTTCCGGAGGATGCTTTTGACGATCATGTCGTCAACATAGGCCTCCATGTTCTTCCCCAGTTTCTTTTTGAACACCTTGTTGATCAGCCTTTGAAACGTTGTCCCGGCATTCTTGAGGCTGAATGGCATCATCTTATAGCAGTAGAGACCTTTATCTGTGATGAAAGCCGTCTTCTCCTCATCTTGTGGATCCATTCTAATTTGGTTGTAGTCGGAGAAAGCGTCCATGAAACTCAGCAACTGGTGGCCGGTGGTAGCGTCGACCAGTTGATCAATCTTCGAGAGAGGGAAGCTATCTTTTGGGCAAGCCTTGTTGAGGTCTGTATAGTCGATGCAGATCCTCCACTTACCACTACCTTTCTTTACCATTACCACATTGGCCAACCACTCGGGGTAGTGGGCCTCTCGGATGAACCCTGCTTTAAGGAGCTTGCCAACTTCTTCGTCCACGGCTTGCTATCTTTCAGGAGCAAAGCTCCTTTTCTTGTGCCGCACTAGCTTGTACACAGGGATTACTTCCAGTTGATGAGTGATTACTTTGGAAGGAATCCCTGGCATATCTGAAGCCGTCCAGGCGAAGACATTGGCGTTGTCCTTGAGGAAACGGATCAACTCCGTTCTAGTTTCCTCATCAAGCATGCTCTCGATCTGCACAATTCTGGAGGGATCTTCCTCTATCAAGGGTACTGGGACGGTTCTCTCCATGGGCTCACCAAGATTTATGGTTACATCCCTCGGATCCAGCTGATTCGGAGTTGTCGAATCCTTGAAATGCCTATCTTCAATCATCAGACACTGCCGTGCTGTCCTCTGGTTTACTCTAACTTCTCCAATACCATTCCTGGTGTGGAAGCACACCAAAAGGTAGTGAGAGGAGATGACGGTCTGGAACTTGTTCAAGGCGGGCCATCCCAGAATAATATTGTATGCTGAGGGGATCCGGACCACCGTGAAATTGATCGGCAGTGTCTTTTATCGGGGTTCAGTGCCAAGGGTTACAGGCAACACTATTTCCCCCTCGGTATAAACTTGGTTGCCCCCGAAACTAGAGAGCGGTATGGGGGATCTTTGTAGTTGATGTCTAGGCAAACACATTTTAGAGAATGCATCGTACATCAAGACATCAGTCGAACTTCCATTATCAACAAGGATTCGCTGTACATCATAATTGGCCAGTACGGTTGAAATTACAAGAGGGTCGTCATGTGGGAGCCGAACTCCCGCAAGGTCGTCGTCGGAGAAGAGGATAGAGTTGTTGTCCTTAAGTCGCTTTGAGGCTTCATCCTCCTCCATTCTCCAGTTGGCGGGTCGGTGTATCATCCCTACACCTCCGTTGGTGGGCCTTTGATTTGGTAGCTCGGCCTCTTCGGGAGGTGGCTGGGGAACAGTTGCTTCCGACTGAGGTCCTTGGCGATCGATGTACCACCCCAAGTACCCTCTCTTGATGAGATCCTCAATTGCATCCTTCAGCTAGATGCACTCTTCTATGTTGTGGCCGTGGTCCCGGTGGAATCGACAGTATTTATTCCTGTTCCTTATGGAAGAGGAGGCCTTCATCGGACGGGGCCATTGGAGATAGTTCCCCTTCTCTATCTCCATGAGGATCTTCTCTCGAGGGAGGTTGAGGGGGGTGTAGGAGTTGAATCTTCCTCCCAATGCTCTGGGCCTGGGAGGACTTCTTTGGCGGCCTATATATTTGCCATCATTGTTATTAGAAGTTTCCCTGTTATTCTTCTTTTTTGAAGAGGATTTTCCTTCAACCAGTCGTCAATTTGCCGCCCGCTCTTTAGCATCGGCATATTTTTGAGTCCTCGATAGGAACTCAGCGTTGCTTTTAGGGAACTTCTTATCCAGGAAAATGGTAAGCCTGGAGGTACGAAGCCCCTTCTTCAGTGCTGACATGGCCACGTGCTCGTTGAGATCTGGGATCTCAAGCGTGGCCGCATTAAACCTGGAGATGTAGTCTCGTAGGTTTTCTCCTTCGTTCTGGTGAAGGAGGAACAGTGTGTTCGTAATCCTTGGAGTCTTGCGGCAGGTCCTGAAATGCAAGATAAATAATTTTTCTAACTCGAAAAAAGAATCGATGGTACCTGGGTGCAGGCTCGAGTACCACATCCGAGCAGACTTCTTCTAGGTAGCCGGGAACGCTAAGCAGTACATTACATCCGAAGCTCCTTGGAACATCATATGGGCCTTGAAGCTACCTAAATGATCGAGGGGGTCAGAGTTGCCGTCGTAGGATTCCATCTAGGAACCCTGAAATGCCGAGGAATGACATCGGCCATGATACGGTCGGTGTAGGGTGGGCGTAGATCACTCACAATCAAGTCGTCGAGATCCTTCAGATCCCGCATTCTCTATTCTCGCGCCTTTGCTATCTCTGATTCGATGGCTTTGAATCTTTCGTCATAATCGGGAGTCTGCTTCGGCGCTCTCTCCACAGAAGTGGAGTCTCCGAAAGAGGGTGAGGGAGTTTGCCTAGGCCTTTTCCCTTTTTGCGGGGAATTGGCGGACCTGGGCAATCTCGAAGTTCAGCCTTCGAGAGAGGGCCGAGAACGGGGGGAGGGATGCGCAGAATCCTCCTATGGGGCTCTCTTTCTTCGGGATCGAGAGCTATGTCTGGAGGCGGCCGGTGGGATTTTCATCGTGGGTTGTCATTGAGCGGTTCCGACCAAATCGGAGGCATGGCAGCAGGAGTTGCGTGCCATGATCATGGCATGATGAGTGCTGATTGTAATCGTTGGTTACAGTTGCCTTTCTGGACCAGATTGTGGTCCAAGCTTCGGGTTTCCTCTTGTGTGGGCCAAAGACTTGGTATTTGCCCCAGGGCCAGAGATCGTGTCTACGGCGGGGACTGAAGTACGTGCCTTTGAAAGTTGATGAGAAAATTGGACTTCGGTCAAGGCCGAAGACGTTGTTCGAAGGACTGGCCTTTGGATGGTGTAGTTTGGTGAGAAGCCTTGGGTTGCCTGCAGTTGGCCTGTCCCTTGGTTGGTCCGAAATCCGTGGTCCGGAGAGAAAAGGCTTCGACCAGTCGAACCGAAGTTCGGCTTGTAGCTGAACCAGGATATCCCAACACATCCTAACTGCAGCATTTAGTTTTTGCCATTCATTCTGTTTGTGCCGTTCCAAACCACATCCCTATCCAATCCATTGGTTTCGGTTGCAATCGCAATCCCTCATCCTTATCATTTGACTTTTGGTCCTCCATTTCTGCAAGAAAAAGAAAAATAATTAATAAGAGGTTCTATGTCCAACTTGTTTTTCAATTTTCCAGATCCCTCAAAGAATCACATCCTAACTTCACTGAACAAGTTCCATTCAATCTAGTGATTCGTTCCATCGATTCTATCTGTTGATGCCGAATCTCCATCGATCGGATGGAGTGATCCTTCCACTGGGCCGTCGCGAACCAAAACATGCAACACAGATCCCTGATCGGAGGTTTTCCGACGGGGGACACTCCGATGCCAAAGTCAGAAGAGACCCAAGCAATATTTGAATGGAAAGCTTGTAGAAGCCAAGATGAGGAAGAAAGGGATCGAAAAATCATATACAAGCACCGAGTTCGGATCCCTAGAGCATCCCCTCTTACCAGTATTTATAGGCTCCAACATAACTACTTACGGTTACAGAGGTTGTCAAGCGCAACCATTTCTTAACTGCAAGTAGTTGCTATTAAAAAAGCCGTTATACCTGGGATTTGTTTAATCTGAGGTTTCGGACCACGTGAGTGGTTGCAATAACCTAAACAGATTTCAACCGTTTATCCAAGAACCCCACGTGTTCCCGAATCCTCCTCTTTAAGCATAGATCCGAAGTGATCTTTACATTCTCTTTAGTAGTACTCTTGAAGGGAATGTCAGCTTTACACTTCGGATCTTTCTTAGACGATAAAAATAAATACTTACAATTTTTAGGTTGAAGAAGTAAAGTTGAAGGTATTTGCCCGAGAGATCAAGTCTTCGGATCAAGATAATTGCATGGAGCCGAAGACATTCAACATCGTCTTCGGACTGAGATAAAAATATGAAGCCGAAGATCCAATGTATAATCTCCTTTAGACAATAGGCCGAAGATAATAAGTACGATCTCCGGACAAGAATAATAATTTGAATCCGAAGACAGAGAAAGCATCCTGGATCATAGATGCGAAACCGTATACTTCAGGCATAGTCTTTGGATTAATGTGGATGCACGAAACCGAAGATAGTAATCAATTTATTTCCCAAACAATCAAGCATCGTCTTCAGACTGATAATGATACGAAGTCGAAGACTTAGGGTCAGTAACGAGAAGATAACAGTGTGAAGCCGAAGGCTCCTCTTGCCATCTGATACAACCTTATAAAATAAATAATGATTAATTAATTGAAATAAAATAGGGATATCATAACAGCTGTCCCCCACTCCCAGTTTTGAAATGATTATATTTCAAAAAATGGAAGTATTTCAGTTTTGACTTTTATCGATAACCGTCAAATAATGATGGCAAAACTCTGACGTGTCTTTTCGCCATAACTGTCTGGTGGTGCAACAAAACGTGGCAAGGACACGCGTTACTCTATCATAAGCGGCCTCAAAAGAAAATGCCTCGATTCTAAAAAATCTCGAAAAATTCCCAGAAAAGGGGTTTAAAATTGACAGGGATTTGACACATGGTGGTCATCCTGAACGTGGAGATCTTGTTGGCATGATCTCAGCCAATATCATAGTTTCACGCGATCGCCACGACTTGTCCCATTAATGAACCGTATCAAGGATCGAAATCGCCAATACGATGCACAATCGTTTAGTCTTCCGAACCATCTCGAAGATCTCCCCCTTCTTCACCTATAAAAAGAGAGGCGAATTTGAGAGAGACTTTCTTTCGCGTTCGTGCCCTTGGACTTCCAGTTTTTACCGCAGTCCTTCGTCTTTCCCAGTGGTCCAGTCCACCATCTTTGTCCTTTTATAGGTTAGAGGTCCTTCTTCTCTTTTGTTTTCTTACTCCTTTCAATGTCGGGGTCTTCTAGGGATTCTTCCTCCACTTCCGGCAATGGTTCATCGGTAAGTGAAACGGGTAGGGTTCTACTCGAACGAGAGGCCATTAGGATCCCATCGGGAGGTGATGTCGGTAGGGACCTTCAGGGTGAATCCAGTAGGGGGTGAATTTTCCATAGGAAACGGAGTCTGGAACGGTTACCAGATTCCGTTCAGAATTCCTTTACCCTTGCCAAAATAGAAGAAGTAAAACAATGTTACCACATTCCACGCACCTTCAATATGATCCTTGCACAATCCGATGAAAGGGTAGATATGCCTCCCATCCGATCCATAGCCATATACGAAGACCATCTTAAAGCGGGTCTTCGACTTCCTCTTTATCATTTTTTTGTAAAAATCTTTAACTTTTATCAGATAGTCCCAGCTCAGTTGACCCCCAATAATTTTAGAAACATCTGCGGGTTCTTAGTGCTTTGCAAACTTAGGAATGTAGAGCCGAAGACATCCCTGTTCACTTCCCTATTCATGTTAAAAAGAGACTTCCACGGCAAAGGGTAGTGGGTCATAGGTCCTCGGCCTGGCTGAAAACTATTGAAGGGAACCCCCAGTGCGATACATGGATGGAAGCCTTGCTTCTTTAATACTGAGTGGTCAGCCCCGCGCTTGGATGCGAATGTCGGCAAAAGGGTATTAAAGGCCGATGCCAGAGACTTCGAAACCCTGTCAGAACCGGAGATCCCTTCCCTTAAGGAGCTGCTGAGGGAAGAGAATCTTCATCGTGCGCATATCAGCGAGGTCCCAACATTAGGTATAGAATAAGTGGTATTCGAATTTTTCTTGCTTCTCTTCTTCATTCGTATATGCATTACAATTTACTTGTTTTCACTTGCAGGCAAGAAAATGAAGCCTCAACTTGACAAGGTTAGGCAGGCTTCTAGAAAAAGGGGGGTAGCCGCTCCCACAACAATCGAAGCTCGAAAGAAAAGAAGAGCAGAAGAAGGTTCTAGTACATCTCCGATGAGGCCCGTACTAGATGAGGACAGTCCCTCTGCTTCTCCAGCGCCAGCTGGTTCCACCAGGAGCTCGCCTCTGAGGACATCCCCTCCGAAGAGCCCTCAACACGCACCATCCATGAGCCAGCAGGACATAAACTTCAACAAAGAATCCGTGATTGCCCTTCCAGAAGACAGAAGTCAAGAGAGGGCAAAATACCGATCTGAAGAGGACCCCAGGTGGAATGCTACTTCGGAGGGAGGGTGCAACGTGGATTTTACTACCTTCTCGAATCGAGAAGGTTTAAAAAATCCCGAACTGGCAAGAGAATTATTAAAGCACACTCTTCTCCCAAAGGACTGGGACAACGTCAAGTCCCGATGCATCGAAGAAATCTCAGACTCGGTGTTCTCCTTCGCTTTGAAGGTAAATACTCATACTGTATTATACTTAGGTTTACAATTACTAATCTTTTCCTCTATTATGGTAGATGATGCACGACATTACTCACATGGAGGAGAGCATCTTCGATTTTCGAGTCACTTACAGGAAGATGAAGGAGGAGATGAAAATGGCCAAAGCTAAAAAGACCATAGCCGAGGAGCAAAGACAAGCCATGGAGGAGAAACTCACCCGAAATGAAGCTTCGGTTCAAAGTCTAAAAACCAAAGTGGATAAACTCCGATCGGAGCGTGCCGAACAAGAGACGAGATTCAAGAAGAAGAAGGCCAAGATTCGGTCTTTGGAGGCCTCTCTTAAGGAAGCAAACAAACGCTCTGAAGAAGCTTCCAAAAGAAAAGAAGAGGCCATTGAGGAAAATCGATCTCTAAAGGATTGTTTAGAAAGAGCCGTAGAAGACTATAAGGCATCTCCGGCCTTCGAAGCTGAAATGGTTGAGGCCGGGACTCATGGCTATCGAGGAGGCTTCAATGACGGAGTAGAGGAAGTACAAAAATTTTACCCGAACTTGGACATTTCAAGCATCCAGTTATTTGATCTTGAAAGTCCAACTGCTCCTGAACTTCAAGCGGACTCCGAAGCACCAGTATTGGCTGAAGAAACCACGGGTCCGATAGATTTAGCCGATGAAGCTCCTTCAGGAAATTTGTAATAAATTTTTTTTTTAGGAATGTAAGAAAATCATTATCAATGAAAACTCTTTTTGGAATTTTCACTTGCATGTAATAGAATAGAAATTTTCTCAAGTACAAAGTCTTCAGCCTTAAGATAAGAGAAATCCAAAGAATAATCAAATATCTTGGACTTAAATTCATACTAAGTCTTCGGACTTAGGATATAAGAAATCCAAAGAATAATCGAGTCTCTTGGACTCGAATTTACACTAAGTCTTCGGACTTAGGATATAAGAAATCCAGAGAATAATCGAGTCTCTTGGACTCGAATTTACACTAAGTCTTCGGACTTAGGATGCAAGAAATCCAGAGAATAATCGAGTCTCTTGGACTCGAATTTACACTAAGTCTTCGGACTTAGGATGCAAGAAATCCAGAGAATAATCGAGTCTCTTGGACTCGAATTTACACTAAGTCTTCGGACTTAGGATGTAAGAAATCCAGAGAATAATCGAGTCTCTTGGACTCGAATTTATACTAAGTCTTCGGACTTAGGATATAAGAAATCCAGAGAATAATCGAGTCTCTTGGACTCGAATTTACACTAAGTCTTCGGACTTAGGATATAAGAAATCCAGAGAATAATCGAGTCTCTTGGACTCGAATTTATACTAAGTCTTCGGACTTAGGATATAAGAAATCTAGAGAATAATCGAGTATCTTGGACTCGAATTTACACTAAATCTTCGGACTTAGGATATAAGAAATCCAGAGAATAATTGAGTCTCTTGGACTCGAATTTACACTTAGTCTTCGGACTTAGGATATAAAAAACCCAGAGAATAATCGAGTCTCTTGGACTCGAATTTATACTAAGTCTTCGGACTTAGGATACAAGATTCTCTTGAATCAGTTGGAGGTTAAGATAGGCTGATCGGACCTATCTCGGCAATTTGTAAGGTAGATCCGGAGATCATCCTTATGCCATTTTGTATTAATAGTTAAGACAGGCTGATCATGCCCACCTCGGCATTTCGGGAAGTAGATCTTGAGATCATCTCCATGCCTTTTAGATTAAGATGGACCATTTTGGATCCAACTTGGCACTTTGTGAGGTAGATCCGGAGATCATCTCAATGCCTTTTAGATTAAGATGGACCATTTTGGGTCCAACTCGGCATTTCGTGAGGTAGATCCGAAGATCATCTCAATGCCTTTAAAAAAAATAGAGTGAAGAGAAATAAATTGAATCTGCATAAATGAACTTGAACGAAACCTTTATTGATAATACTTTCGGAGGTTCTGTATATTCCATGGTCGGGGTAATAAAGTTCCTTCTAAAGTTTCAAGCCGATAAGTTCCAGGTCTAACAACCTCTTTGATCCGGTATGGCCCTTCCCAGGTAAGAGAAAGTTTATCATGTTCTGTTGGCTTTGACACTTCGGACTTTCGTAGAACTAAATCTTCTGGGAGAAAGACCCGTTCTTTTACACGAGAATTGTAGTATCCCGCAACTTTTTGTTGATACATAGCCATTTTTAATTGTGCCCGAAGCCGTGTGCCTTGCAATAAATCCAGGTCAATTATTCGGCGTTCAGAATTTTTGGGCTCTTTGAACTGATCAATCCGAAGAGAATGTAAAGAAACTTCTAAAGGAAGAACCGCTTCGGTGCCATAAGACAGGTGAAAGGAAGATTCACCAGTGGCTGTTCGAGGAGTGGTCCGGTATGCCCAGAGAACCGAGTTCAACTCATCAACCCAGGATCCTTTAGTATCATTTAGTCTGGTTTTCAGACCATGCAGGATAGTCCTGTTTGTTACTTAAGCCTCTCCGTTGCACTGAGGATGCCCCACCGAAGTAAGTTTATGATGAATATGATACTGAGTGCAAAAACCTTTGAACTTCGGATTATCAAACTACCATCCATTGTCAGTCATAATAAAATATGGAATTCCAAAACGGAAGATGATGAAGTTTCTTACAAAATTTTCAACTTTTGCCTCTGTAATTTATGCTAATGCTTCGGCCTCGACCCATTTTGTGAAATAATTAATAGCTACAATGAGAAACTTTCGCTGCCCAGAAGCTGGAGGAAATGGTCCAAGAATGTCCATTCCCCATTGTGCAAAAGGCCAAGGAGCTGTTATTAGAGTCAATTGACTAGCAGGTCATCTTTGTACATTGGCATATCTCTGGCAATGATCACATCTTCGCATAAATTTTGCAAAATCCTTCTGGATAGTTGGCCAATAATAACCTTGACGGATTATTTTGTACACCAAAGACCTACCCCCCAGATGATTTCCACATATCCCTTCATGCACTTCCCTGAGTGCATAATCCGCATCGGATGGGCCTAAGCATTTTAGCAAAGGTTGTGTAAATGACCTTTTATACAATGCTTCATTCAGGATGACATATTGAGAGGCTGTCCATCGAAGCCGTTTATCTTCTAACTTGTCTTCAGGCAAGATGCCATCCTTTAAGAATTTGAGGATCGGATCCATCCATGAAGGTTCATGTTCAACTTGACAAACTTCAACTAGGGATTCCGATATACTGGGATCTTCAAGATATTCCACATAGGTTCTCCCAAGAGAACCTGGTGTGGTGGTTGCAAGTCTTGAAAGAGCATATGCTTGAGAATTCTTTGTTCTTGGCACATGAACAACAAAGTGCTCCAATTCAGATATCAGGCTTCGGACCTTTTCAAGGTATTGAATCATATTTGGATTTCGGGCTTCAAAATCACCTTTCACTTGATTCACTATCAGTTGTGAATCAGAAAAAACTTTGATCCTTTTAATCTCCAATTTTTTGGAGATTCTAAGCCCGACAATGAGTGCTTTATACTCTGCCTGATTATTCGATGCTTGGAAAGAAAACCGAAGAGCATATTCAATAACCTGCCCATTCGGACCAGCAAGAATTAAGCCTGCACCACAACCATCAGCGTTTGAGGCACCATCAACATGTAACATCCAAATGAACTCTGGACTGTCTTCAATTTTTTCCTCTTCGGCCTTTGATTGATCTTCTTCAAATCCCTATGTGCACTCAGCTTTAAAATCAGCCAAAACTTATGATTTCATTGCTGATCTAGGTTGATAATCAATATCAAACTCCCCCAATTTAATAGCTCACTTGGCTATCCTTCCAGAAGTATCAGGACAACGAAGAATGGCCTTCAAAGGCTAATCCGTCAAAACCATGATAGAATGGGCTTGAAAATAAGGCCGAAGATGTTTGCTGCTACCACAAATGAAAATATAATTTTTTGCACTCTAGGGTATTGGACCTTTGCCTCATGTAACACTTTACTAATGTAGTAGATTGGTTTCTGCACATGCTTAGTATCTTTTCGTACCAAAATCGAACTAACTGCCTCATCAGTGGTGGATAAATATAAGTAGAGTGTTTCTCCTTCACAGGGCTTAGACAGCAACGGTGGGCTATCCAAATATTCCTTCAATTTGTCAAAGGTGACTCTGCTGTCTTCTGTCCACTCAAAATTCTAAGTCTGGCGTAGAACTTTGAAGAAGGGTAAACACCTTTCTGCAGAGCGAGAAAATAAATGACTCAGAGAGGCAATTCTTCCTGTCAGCCTTTGAACTTCTTTCTTGCAAGTAGGATGCCTCATAGTCCGAAGAGCTTGTATCTTTTCTGGGTTAGCCTCTATTCCTCGCTTGGTAACCAAGTATCTGAGAAACTTTCCTGAAGTCACACTGAAGATGCATTTGGTTGGGTTAGCCTCATCTGATGGTGCCTTAGAGCATCAAAAGACTCTTTTAGATCTGAGATATGATCGGAGTTGTGAAGACTTTTCACAATCATATCATCAACATAAGCTTCCATATTTCTCCCAATCTGGTTCTTGAAAACTTTGTTGATGAGCCTTTGAAAAGTTGTCCCAGCATTCTTCAAACCGAATGGCATTACCTTATAGCAGTAAAGTCCTTTTTTAGTGATAAAAGCCGTATTCTCTTCATCTTCATGGTTCATTTGGATCTGATTGTAACCTGAGAAAGCATCCATGAAACTCAACAATTGATGACCGGCAGTAGCATCAACTAGCTGATCAATTTTTGGCAATGGAAAACTGTCCTTTGGGCATGCTTTGTTGAGATCAGTGTAGTCTATGCAAATTCTCCACTTACCATTTGACTTCTTTACCATGACTATATTAGAGAGCCAAGTTGGGTACTAAACTTCTCTTATAAAGTTAGTTTTTAATAATTTGTCAACCTCTTCATCAATAACCCTCTGCCTTTCTGGAGCAAAATTTCTCTTCTTCTGCCGAACGGGTTTATAATTAGGAGAGACTTCTAAGAAATGCGAAATTACATTGGATGGGATTCCGGGCATATCCGAAGCTGTCCAAGCAAAAATATCAGCATTATCCCGAAGAAAGGCAAATAATTTTACCTTCGATTCTTCATTGAGCAAACTGCTGATTTGTAGCTGCTTGGTAGGATCGTCTTCGGATAAAGGTATGAAGAGTGTTTTTTTCACTGGTTCTCCACTGTCTTTGGATTCATCTCAAGGATCCAGCTGATCAAGTGTTAGCGATTTAGCCAATTATTTGTCTTGAATGGTCAAACATTGATGTGCAACCCTTTGATCTCCTCTTGCTTCCCTGATGCCCGTTCTGGTGGGAAATCGTACCAAGAGATGGTATGTGGAAATAATAGCCTGGAATTTGTTTAATGCCAGACGCCCCAATATTGCATTATAAGCCAAAGAGATTCTAGCCACAATAAAATTGATGGGAAGGGTTCTTTGGTGTGGTTCAGACCCAAAAGTCACAGGTAAAATTGTTTCTCCTTCCACCCCGACTTGATTTCCGTCGAAGCCTATAATTGGAATAATAGAGTTTCGCAATTTATGCCCAGATAACCCCATTTGAACAAATACATTATACATCAAAACATCAACCGAGCTTTCATTATCAATCAAAATTCGTTTTACATCAAAGTTGGCAATGACTGCCGAGACTACTACAGGGTCATCATGGGGGAGTTGAACTCCCTGAATATCCTCATCAGAAAATGTGATAGAGTTCTTTCCCTTCAATCTCTTCGGAATATTTTCTTCAGCTTCGACACTCCAAGTTGACGGCCGATGGAGCATTCTAACATCCCCACCAGTAGGCTTCTGGTGTGGTAGGTCGGCTTCATCGGATATTCTGGGAACAATAATTGCTTCAGCTTGAGGCTCAGGGCGGTTGACATACTTTCCCAAATAGCCTCTCTTTATGAGATCTTCAATGGCATCCCGAAGCTGAAAGCAATCCTCAGTGTTATGGCCATGATCCCAGTGGAATCTACAGTATTTGCTTCTGTCCCTTGTTTTTGCTGGTGTCTTCAAGGGACGTGGCCTTTGGAAATACTTTTCTTTTTCTATTTCCAGCAGAATCTTCTCCCTAGGTAAGTTAAAGGGAGTGTAGGTATCAAAGCGATTGTTCTGTTGCCTGGACCGAGGACTACGCCTAGGAGCCGAAGAGTTATTAGAGGAACTAGGCATATTGGATCCTTTAGTATTCTTCTTTTTAAAAGGGAATCTTCCTTCTGCCATTCTTCGGCACGTCGCCTGCTCCTCAACGGCTGCATATTTCTGAGCTCTTGCCAACAGTTCGACATAGCTCTATGGAAACCTCTTATCCAGGGAAAAAGTAAACCTGGATGATTTCAAGCCTTTTTTCAAGGCAGACATTGCCACATGCTCATTCAGATTAGGGATCTCCAATGTGGCTGAGTTGAAGCGGTGAACAAAGTCTTTCAAATTTTCTCCCTCCTGCTGTTGTAGAAGAAACAAGCTATCGATATTCCGCGGCATTTTTTGGCACGTCCTGAAGTGCGAGACGAACTGCCGCTCTAACTCAGAAAAAGAATGAATTATCTTCGGCGGGAGGCTTGAGTACCATATTCGAGCAGACCTCTTCAAAGTGGCAGGAAAGGCAAGGCAATAAAGAGCATCCGTAGCTCCTTGGACCATCATATGAGCCTTATAGCTCCCCAAATGGTCAAGGGGATCTGAGATCCCATCGTAAGCTTCCAACTGTGGAATCTTAAAATGCCTCGGAATAACTTCCTCCATTATATGATCAGAAAAAGGGGGTTGTGAGTTGAAAGATATGACCTCATCGCTTCTTCTTAGATCCATGACTCTTGCAATCTGTGCTTGCATGGATTTGAACCTCTCTTCAAATTCATAATTGATCTCCTTCTGCCTTTCCTCCTTCAAAGCAAGATTTCTAGAAGAAACAGAGGGAGATCGCCGAACTCTTTTCTTCTCATTGTGATCCCAGGCTTGCCGATCTGATGGAGAAGCATGGTGACCACGAGATGACTGGACTTGTGAAAAACTGGGAGTGATTTCCTGATGTTGACCCTCTTTCAAAGATTGTCGGCCAGAGTGTGAAACTGCTGGAGGTGGTGGTTGCCTTTGAGCTGTAGCCTTATGTAGATGCTGGACCAAGGCTGTCAGGGCTTCAATTTTATTCTGGAGATCTTCGAACTGTTGCTGGCCCACAATTATCATGGGAGGCCTTCCTTGATCTGCTAGGAAATTACCTATCGGAAGGTCATTTCCTGGTTGCTCCTGACCTATGGAAGCATTTCGGGCTTTCCCTTTCACCATTTTTGCTTCCGAGTAAAGCTTTTCTTTGATCAGGGGAAAAATCGTGTCCCCTACCTGGCGCGCCAATCTGTTGACGCTGAATCTCCGTTGATCGGATGGAGTGATCCTTCTGCTGGGCCGCCGCAAACCAGAACCTGCAACACAGATCCCTGACCGGAGGTTTTCCGGCGGGGGACACTCCGATGCCAAAGTCAGAAGAGACCCAAGCAATAGCAGAATGGAAAGCTTGTAGAAGCTAAGATGAGGAAGAAAGGGATCGAAAAATGATATACAAGCCCCGAGTCCGGATCCCTAGAGCGTCCCCTCTTACCAGTATTTATAGGCTCCAACGTAACTACTTACGGTTACAGAGGTTGTCAAGCGCAACCATTTCTTAACTTCAAGTAGTGGCTGTCGGAAAAGCCATTATACCCGAGGTTTGTTTAATCTGAGGTTTCGGACCACGTGGGTGGTTGCAACAACCTAAACAGATTTCAACCGTTTATCCAAGAACCCCACGTGTTCCCGAATCCTTCTCTTTAAGCATAGATCCGAAGTGATCTTTACATTCTCTTTAGTAGTACTCTTGAAGGGAATGTCAACTTTACACTTCGGATCTTTCTTAGACGATAAAAATAAATACTTACAATTTTTTGGTTGAAGAAGTAAAGTCGAAGGTATTTGCCCGAGAGATCAAGTCTTCGGATCAAGACAGTTGCACGGAGCCAAAGACATTCAACATCGTCTTCGGACTGAGATAAAAATACGAAGCCGAAGATCCAGTGTATAATCTCCTTTAGACAATAGGCCGAAGATAATAAGTACGATCTCCGGACAAGAATAATAATATGAATCCGAAGATAGGAAAAGCATCCTGGATCATAGATGCGAAACCGTATACTTCAGGCATAGTCTTCGGATTAATGTGGATGCACGAAACCGAAGATAGTAATCAATTTGTTTTTCGAACAATTAAGCATTGTCTTCGGACTGATAATGATACGAAGCTGAAGACTTAGGGTCAGTAACGAGAAGATAATTACGTGAAGTCGAAGACTTCTCTTGCTATCTGATACAACCTTATAAAATAAAAAATAATTAATTAATTAAAATAAAATAGGAATATTATAACACTATCCATTCCAAACTCCTTTACTGATCAGCTTCATGTTCCAACAAATAGCACTCTGTTCTTCATCGCATTAATTCCTTCCTTAAGTTCAAATCCTCCTATCTTTCCATGCTCTGTTCCTCAACCGCCTTTGTCCATTTAACGAATCTGATATTCCAGTTGTTTCAAACTCTGTTTCGAGATTTATTCCCCTTAGTTTCTTAGCGCCAATAGAAACCTCGCCCGTTCCATCGAACTCCACTAGATCACAAATCTTTAACGCCTTCGCGACATCCTCTCCGTGTCAAAGCTGCATTCTCCTTGCTGATACGTTGCCGGCAAGTTCCCATACTAGGAAATCCCATCAACTGCTCTGTTTCAAAAGCTAATACTAGCATATCAAACTCCAACGCGCTGTTTCTTGATCTGTTTCATCCTTTCCAGACCATACTGCAGGAAACAACCTCCCTCGGTCTACCAAGCAAAAAGCTCCACAATCCATGGAAATATTTTGCATGCCATGCAAGAAAGGAACTGTGACTCATGGAACCAACCAGGGATGCGACTTCACACGCAGTCCACAGGTTGGAAGAACGCGGAAGAAGCAATATTCCTTTTGGTTTTCATACTCGGACCAATATTCCTTTTGGTTTTCATACTCGAGCACACCCCGTGATTCCTTAAATTAATATCCCTGCAATGATTTTAAACTCCACCTTATTCCACTAACGCTTTTGGTGAGAAAGCTTCGTCTTAACGAGAGGATCATGCTTTCTTTTTTTTTTTTTTTTTTTTTTTTTAATAAAGAAAAAAAAAGGCGGGGAAGGAGTTAGACCCGGGCGTGGCCATTCCCAGGCGGTCCCCCAATCCCAGCCAGGAAATATTCGGTGCATATTAATTTTTTCGCAGCCGTTTCCTATCCGAAGGTGAGTTCGTCAACCTGACTACCACTGGCGCCAACCGAGTGAACGGAATTTATTATATATATCCTTAACTTTTTCACTACCACCCTCCAACAGAAATTCCAGAATTATTTTATTAATTTTTTTTATTTTTTATTTTTTTTATTTTAATTTTTTAAAAGGATCATGCATTTTTATTGCTATGCTACACCTCCTTGCAACCCCCCAGGTGCTATGCTTAATTAACGCAACAGCTTCGCATGCTGTTTGATGGAAAACTATCTTGCCTTGGTCTACACTATTTTCTTCTTAAACCCCCCCCCCCCGGGTGCTATGCTTAATTAACGCAACAGCTTCGTATGTTGTTTGATGGAAAAAAAATCATGGAAACTATCTTGCCTTGGTCTACACCGTTTTCTCCTTAAAAAAAATTCACTTCTCATATCATGCTCAGTCCACTTAATCATGCAAATACTTTTTATGCTATAGAACTTAATTCCATATATTTTATTATATATCCTTCCAAAAGGCTTTAAAATCTGTGCAGGCCTAATAACCCAGACTTTAAATATATATATTTTATTATATATACTTTTTATGCTCTTTTATGTGGACTTAGACTTGGACTTAGTCCTTGGACTATATCTTCAAAATACATGTGAAAGAATTTAAGAAATATCAAAATTAATCAATAAATATTAAATATTAATGATTTGAGTACTTCTCATGTAATATTTGTATCTTGATCATATCCCTCAACTTTGCTTTTACTCGTCCTCAAGTAAAATAGATAAATCAATAATATGTACCAACTTATCCAAGAAGTAAAAATTACCTTGCTAATTCTAAAATCAGTTAATACCCGGTTATACCATAAAAAAGATATTTTATCGGATTACTAATTTCAACCATTTATTGGCGAAGTAAAGCCCATAGATCTTTCTAGAGTTCTTTTTCCAACTTTCTTTCTCACTCTTTAAATCCTCTAACATACTTTGGTTTTGGTATAGTATCAGTTTATTTAGTCCACTTCTTCTTTTTTTTGATTATAAAATATAGAGTCAGCACAATGTTCTAACATCTTGCTTTCTAGTTGATCCTTGTAGCGAGCTTTAGGCTAATAACTCCCAAACTAGTTTGCTTTAGGGCATTATATGTAGAACACCCTTCCGGCTTGCTAACTCGAGTCAAAAAGATGACATGTTAAGACAATCTCTACAAGAATCTTCTTTACACTCTCACCTTTTGATGCGAACAACAACACTTAAGCGAAGGGGCCCGATTACTCAGTGAAAAATACTAAAAATCTTATTAAACATTCAGAAAGATTTTATACTTTTTTTTTGATATTTTGACCTATACCATTATAAGATAGATTCTTATTAAGATCAATAGTCAGAAGGGTCTGGAATTACTCAAAAAATTTTTCTGGTCTAAACTCTACCATTTATTAGACTTCTTTGATAATTCATCCCTCAATATCTCTAAAATTATCTAAATCGTTAATCATTCATCATTTAGAAAGCTTGATTATCTTCAAATCGAGATAGAGTTTAGTACATAAAACTGATTAAAGTTATACTCGAGGATTTGATTAATTTAATTATCCCCCAACTTAATTTTCATTGTCCCTAATGGAAGAGGATACTAAAAGTAAATAACAAGAAAGGATACCACCAGGAAGGGTACTTGAGGACTGGATGTTCCTTTGCCGCCATACTCTCAATTTAATTTTATTGCTCTTCTTAGGTTATTCTAAAAAAGAAAAGTATAAAGTTAAAAATAAAAGCATAAACTGAGTTGCCTCCTTGGAGTGCAAAGTTTAAAGTGTTAAACTGGACTATGCTGACTATCATGGCAATGCTATGTTCACAAAATCAATGGATTCAATAACTTCTCCATCATGATTTCCTCTATATAAGGTTTTAAATGCTAGCCATTTACCTTAAAAGTATTTTCCTGCTTGTGATCTTTAAGTTCTATGGCTCCATAAGAAAATACCTGAGTCACTATAAAAGGTCCATCATATCGTGAGCAAAGTTTTCCAGGGAAAGGTCAAAATCTAGAATTATAGAGCCACACTTTTTGATTAGGCTCAAATGCTTTTCTATTAATAAATTTATCATAGTATGCCTTAGTTCGAGCCTTGTAAATTTTGGAACTTTCATATGTTTCATTACGCAGCTCTTCTAACTCATTCAGCTGAAGTTTCCAATCAGAACTTGCATTTTTCATGTCAAAATTAAATTATTTGATAGGCCAAAATGCACAGTGTTCTAATTCTACAGGCAAATGACAAGCTTTTCCAAACATTGACTGGTAAGGAGACATTCCTAGAGGGATCTTAAAAGTAGTTCAGTAAGCCCATAAAACATCATCCAAATATTTTGACTAATCTTTTCTATCGGATCTTACCATTTTCTTAAGGATATGCTTAATTTTTCTGTTCAACACCTCAACCTAGCCACTAGTCTGGAGGTGTAAGGTGTGGCTACTTTATGAGTAATTCCATATTTTCTCATCAATCCTTCAAAGTGCCTATTCGTGAAATATGCACCCCCATCATTAATAATAGCCCATGGGCACCCAAACTGACTAAGGATGTTATGCTGAATAAACTTGATCACAATTTTATGGTCATTGATTCGAGTTGTCATGGCTTCTATCTATTTTTGATATATAATTAATTGCATCAAAATGTACTCAAATCCAAAGGAAGGAGGAAATGGTCCCATGAAGTCAATACCTCATACATAAAAATTTCAACAACCAAGATAGGTCAGGGGTATCATATCTTTTTATGAGATATTTTTTGTTTGTTGACAGCGGAGACAATTACGACCAAATTCATGTGCATCTTTATATAGAGTTGGCTAGTAAAACCTACTTTGCAATATCTTTATTGCAGTTTTCCTTCCACTAAAGTATTCCCCACAGGCAAGAGAATGACAAAAAGTGAGTATACTTTTGAATTCACTCTCAGGGACACATCGTCTAATCGCCTAATCCAAACAGTACTTAAATAGTTCAGGTTCATCCTAAAAATAATATTTGATTTGCGAGAGAAATCTATCCATTTCTTGTTTAGACCATTGGGAAGGAATTTATCCTGTTGCTAAGTAATTAACGATATGGACAAACCAGGAAAGACTATTGGAAGAAATTGAGAATAGTTGTTTTTCAGGGACCTATCTCTAATTGTTTCCTTGTTGTATTTTACCAGAATCCTAAAAATATGATATGCTACCATATTTTTGGAACCCTTCTTATCAAAAATTTCCAGATCAAATTCTTGTAATAGAAGGATCCACCTAATCAGTCTAGATTTAGTATCCTTTTTAGATAGCAGATGTTTCAATACTGCATGATAGAATAAACTAGGATCTTAGATCCTAATATATATGATCAAAATTTTCCAAGGCAAATACAACCTCTAGTAACTCCTTTTTAGTAGTAGTATAATTCATTTGTGTATCCGAAAGAGTTGTGCTAGCATAATAAATTACATGTGGTTCCTGATTAAGTCTCTGTTCTAAAATTGCCCCTATAGCATAATCAGAGGCATCACACATGATTTCAAAGGGTAGGGTCCAATCTGGAGGCTTAATAATTGATGCAGTGATCAAAGCAGTTCTAAGAGTATGCTAAGCACCCAGACATTCTTTATTAAAATCAAAAGAATTATCTTTGACAAGCAAATTATACAAGGATCATGAGATTTTATTAAAATCCTTGATAACATATGTATAAAAACCTGCATGGCCAAGGAAGGATTGTACTTGTCTAACCGAGGTTAGGGGAGGCAGTTTCAAGATTAGCTCAACCTAGGCTTTGTCGACCTCAATCCCTCACTCAGAAATAATATGTCCGACCATGATTCCCTCACAAATCATAAAATGTTTCTTCTCCCAACTCCATACATTATTTCAGTACCTTTCTTAAGTTATGGAGGTAATCGTCAAATGAAGAATCAAGCACTGAAAAATCATCCATAAAAACTTCAAGAAATTAACCAACCATATCAGAAAATATGGCCAACATACATTGTTAAAAGGTAGTTGGTGCATTACAGAAACCAAACGGCATGCATCTAAAGGCAAACATTCCAAAGGGACAGGTGAAGGTGGTCTTTTCTTGATCCGCAGGAAATACTGGGACTTGGTTATATCCTGAATATCCATCTAGGAAACAAAGAAACTCTGCCTTGCTAGCTGTTCTAAAATTTGGTCAATAAAAGGAAAAGAAAAGTGGTCTTTCCTAGTAAGGGCATTCAATTTTCGATAATCTACACATACTTTCCAACTTGTTGTGGAATGGGTAGAAATTGACTCATCCTTTTCATTCTCTATTACAGTATTACTTGACATTTTAGGTACTAATTGGGTTGGACTGACCTATTGGTCATCCGAAATTGGGTAAATAATGCTAGCATCAAGCCACTTTACAACTTCCTTTTTACAACTTCTCTCATATCTGGATTTAACCTCCGTTGCATGTTCCTATTATTGGGTTTCAGTGGCACAGCGGAAGAATGGATTTTAAGATTTTCATTTTGAAACTCCAAACAACTAGAAACCCTAAGCCCAAGATCCTTTATTCATTACAATCAACAAGTCATTCAAACAAGGTTTGGATAAATACCTGGAATGCTAATTCCTTATTCTTTCCACTAGGCACACAAGTGCATGCCCTTCAGAGGTGATCCACACAGGAATTGAACCTAGGAACCACTCCTTAGTAGGTTGCTTAATCTACTGGGACTCTTCCAATGGCCTTTCTTTCTTTGGCAGCCTCTCCTTCCTTGCTCAGACCCTTGCCCTCCAGTAGAGCACTCTGAGCCCGCTCTAAAACCTTTCTTCACTCTCTTTATCACTTCCTAATTTTCTTCTTAAGCCCTTATCTTAAAATGGTCGACTTGTCTTAAGGCAAGACTTATGTCCTAACAAGGGAAAGAAGAGAAAAGGAAGACAAAATGATAGAGTGTAAGAGTGTAAGAAAGAAAGATATCAGATTACCTTTAGCATATACACCAAAGGCTTTAAAAGGAGATGGGGTGGTACCAAATATGGCACTTCATCAGCCTTTGATCTATCAAATAACAGATCATATAAGACCCTTCATTAAGAAGGAGTCTTATCATGAAAGGTCAAGACCTTTCCTATACCAAATGACTTCTCTTGATAATGTTGGCTATTTGTCCTCATGCCATGTGGCATGTAATCGGCAGATAGGGATCTTTAGATGGTGTGGAATCAAGTGGCTTATCCAAGAGTCAAGTTCCTTCAATAAGAAAGACTCCTGGTTATGAAATATTGAATTAATCATGAAGGGACACAACCCTTCATGTGTGTGCCAACTTTCTCACCGCCCAATCCTCATTTCAACTAGTAATAAGCCAATAAAATCAGTCATGAGATAAGGCAAGGGATGCCTTCTTTCACTTGGAAATCAAATCTCATAAGTAGAAGGACTCTAGGTCCATCTACATGCCAACTTATCCCACGCACAAAATAATTGGTGCCAAGAGTCCCTTCACTTTAGGACTCTTCAAATAAATTAGATAAAGGCTGATTAAATCTGGATAAAACTAGATAATTGCTACCCCACATTGGACTTAACCCAATCTAGGATTCCCTCAAATTGCTCAGCCCATCAAGCAACCTTTAGACCCAATTCAATTAGGTTAGGAGTTAGGTTAGCCTACACATGTTAGTATGTAATCTAGCAAACCAATTAGGATCTCATGACCCTAATAAAACACCAATTGACTTCTTAGGCCAATTTTCTAATGTGTGTGACCCTTTGGATTCTACATCTAGCTAGCAACAGGTCTAGGTCCAAGCCAATTTGATCCGATCAAACCCGATTGACCTATTAGGTCAAATTGAGTTGACCTAAGTTGCCAATTCGAACTAGCTTCCGAATTGACTCATGAATCCAATCGAATTGATTCATGAAAACCTACAAGACATAATTGATGTCTAGCAATATGTCATGCCTACCCGAAAGATGTGAAATTTAGTAAAAAGTACCAAAATACCCTTCAGTGAAAAGTTACCGTGCAATTCAATCTTTCGATCATCCTTTATCCCTAATAAGTGATGGATATGGATAATTGTCAAACCCTAGCACTTGTCATTTTGAATCTCTATTTGATAATGAAGACTCTGCTGATGACTAATTAGAAAACACTTCTAATATCATCTTGCTTTGATTAAAGACTCCCTGAGTCATCAATCGAAGAGATTACTTGGGATAACATTTTCTTTTACTAGGAATGATTGATTCCTTGTTGATCTACTCACATCCTTCATACACCTTCCACCATATCCGAGAACACCCTGTACATGACTCAATGCTATGAATGAGTATGAACCAAAACATAGCTTAGTGTGTATAGCAATTTCTCGTCTTTCGAGTCGGCTCGCTCTGCCCTAAAAATATCCGAGTCGGCTCGACTAGAGCGAACTCAAAACAAATAGAACACCGAGTCGGCTAAGCACAGACTTAGTTGGCTCGATCAAAGCAAGAGCAAGATATTCAGATATTCGAGCCGGCTCGACCAGAGCAAGATTGCTCAAGTCAACTCGAATAGAAACTTTCCAAAAGAGATCAAATGGTTCAGAAGTTTAATTCAACTATACTAAGAAATTGAAGGAAAGTTGTTCAAAAATCATGAATAAATATAGGAGGCTTTCTAGATAATTTTTCCTTAGGTTTACTAAATTTTGAAAGGATAACATAGCCCTAATTCTCCTCTAAGCAACTCAAATCTATCCTGATTTAGTGGCTTGGTAAAGATATCAGCTAGTTATTTTTTTATAGGTATAAACTCTAGTTCTATATCACCATTCAAAACATGGTCTCTAATAAAATAGTGTCTAATCTCTATGTGCTTAGTCCTAGAATGCTGAATAGGATTTTTAGATAAATTTATAGTACTTGTGTTATCACATTTGATAGGAATTTTGCATTGTGAAATACCAAAATCCTCTAGTTGTTGTTTAATCCATAACACTTGTGCACAACAACTCCCGGCAGCAACATACTCTGCCTCAGCAGTAGATAGTGCTATCGAGTTTTGTTTCTTTCTGTGCCATGAGATTAAATTCAACCCTAGAAATTAACAAGTACTGCTAGTGCTCTTTCTATCTATTTTATAACCAGTATAATCAGCATCAAAGAATCTGATTAAATTTAAAGATGATTCTTTTGAAAACCAAAGACCAAGATTACTTGTACCTTTCAAGTATTTTAATATCCTTTTAACAGCAATCATATGTGTTTCTTTGGGATTACATTGAAATCTAGCACATACACATACACTATACAAGATATCTGGTCTACTTACAGTTAAATATAATAAGGATCCTATCATACCTCGATATAGCTTTTGGTCAACGTTGGATCCACTTTCATCCTTATCCAATCTGCAGGATGGGCTCATGGGTGTGTTCATTTGTTTGCTTGTCTCCGTACCAAACTTTTTGATGATTTCTTTGGTATATTTGGATTGGTTGATGAAGATCCCTTCTTTTGTTTATTTTACTTGAAGTCCGAGGAAGTAGTTTAGTTCACCCATTAGGCTCATTTCAAATTCTCCCTGCATTAACTTAGCAAATTCTTTACAAAGACTTTCATTAGTTGCACCAAAGATGATATCATCAACATAGATTTGTACAACTAATATATTATTATTTTTCTTTTTAATAAAGAGAGTTTTATCAACATTTTCTCTTGAAAAATTATTTTCAATTAAGAAAGTGCTAAGTTTATCATATTAGGCTCTAGGGGCTTGTTTCAAACCATATAAAGCTTTAATGAGTTTAAACACATGGTTTGGAAAAGCATGATTTTCAAAATCCGGTGGTTGTTCTAAAAAAACTTGTTCTGTAATAAAATCATTTAAAAATGCACTTTTCACATCCATTTGAAAAAGTTTGAAATTTATGTAGCAAGCAAATGTAAGAAGTAATCTAATAGCTTCTAATCTTGCTACAGGTGCATAAGTTTCATCAAAATCTATACATTCTTCTTGACTATATCCCTTAGCCACTAATCTAGCTTTGTCTCTAATAACATTTCCTTGTTCATCTAATTTGTTCCTATAGACCCATTTGGTTCCTATAATTGGGTGGTCTTTAGGCCTATCAACTAATGTCCAAACCTTATTTCTTTCAAACTGGTTCAATTCTTCATGCATGGCCAACATCAGTTTGGGTCATTTTTTGCTTCTTCTAAGGTATGAGTCTCTATTTGAGATACAAAGGCTAGGTAATCATGTGAAGTCCTATGTGCAGACCTAGTCCTTATATCTTGAGAAGGATCACAAATAATTAATTCTTTAGGATGGAAAGTAGCGTACCTCCATTCAGTCGGTAAATCAGTATGATCCTTACTTACCATTTTTTCTCCTTCTTCAATTGGTTTTTCTTGAATACTTAGTTCTTCCATCTCTTTTTGAATGGTACCTGCATCATTGTCAATACACTCATCTTTTCTAGATGGTGATGGGTTAGTTTCATCAAATATAACATGCATTGACTCTTCAACAGTGAGAGTCCTTTTATTAAAAGTCCTATATGCCTTGATATGTTGTGAATAATCAAGGAAAATGGCTTCATCAGACTTAGCATCAAATTTTCCTAGATTATCCTTACTATTATTAAGCACAAAGCATTTGCATCCAAATGCATGAAAATAATTTATATTGGATTTCTTTTCATTCCAAAGCTCATAGGGGGTTTTCTTCAAGATAGGATAGATCAAAATATGGTTTAAAATATAACAAGCAGTGTTCACCACTTCTGTCCAAAAATATCTTGGAAGATTACCTTCACACAACATTGTTTAGGCCATTTCTTCCAACGTCCTATTTTTCCTCTCTACAACACCATTTTGTTGTGGTGTTCTAGGAGCAGAGAAGTTGTGATCAATGCCATTTTCAGAACAGTAATCATCGAAAAATTGATTTTCAAATTCTGTGCCGTGGTCACTCCTAATTGAAATTATAGAAAGATTTTTCTAATTTGAAACCTTTTTGTGAGATTTTCTAAATACTTTGAAAGTTTCGTCTTTGTGCGCAATAAACAAAACTCATATAAATCAAGAAAAATCATCTATAATCACAAGGGCATATTTCATACCTCCTAGGCTTGTAGTCCTAGTTGGTCCAAATAAGTTCATGTGAAGTAGTTCTAAAGGTCTAGATGTTGAAATTAGATTTTTGGATTTAAATCTCCCCCTTGTTTGTTTATCCATTTGGCATATATCACAAACATGATCAAAATCTACTTTAAACTTAGGCATGCTCTAATAAGATTTTTGGAAATTAACTTAGCAATAGTATGCATGCTAGCATAACCCAATCTTCTATGCCATAATAAGAAAGACTCCTTGGTCTTAGCATTCATTGCAACTAGACTGGAACTACTTGACATGGCAAGATCATTTAGATCTACCACATAAACATTTCTTAATCTGTGTCCAATGAATTTGCTGCTAGGATCAAGAAAGTTTGTTACTATACACATAGATGATTCGAAGATAACTTTGAAGCCTTTATCACATAATTGACTAATACTCAATAGATTGTGCTTCAACTTATCTACTAGCAATACATTTTCAATGAAAGTATAGGGGGTTATTTTGATCTTACCAATTCCAATTATTTTTTCCTTGCCATTGTCTCCAAATGTGACCATACCTCCTTCTTTCATTTCCAGGGTGATGAATTGATCCTTGCCACCCGTCATATGTCTTGAGCAGCCATTGTCGATATACCATTTTTTCTTTGATTTCTGGGCTGCAAGATATTCCTGTAACAAAATTAAGGAGTGCTTTTAGGTACCCAAGCTAACTTGGATCCTTTTGGGTTAGCTGAGTTAGATCCTTTGAGAACCCAAATCTTTCTTATATTATGGACATTTCTAATTGTATTGCAGTTAAAAGCTTTATGTCCTAATCTTTTGCAAGCAAAATATTTGATTCTAGAATTTTGAAATGATTCTATTTTTAAAATTCTAGATGCATGAAGTGCAGAAATAGCAGGTCTTGCATTTAAATTCTTAGGAACATATGAAGCAGGTTTTGAAATGGAAATAGAGTCTTTTGTAACAAAAGTTTTATAAAAAGTAAACTTGGGAACAGTCTTTTTGTTTCACAAAAGTAGTAGCTAAAACATAATTTGAATTTGAAGCATTAAAACCTATTCCAGCTTTATTTCTAGAAATTCTTTATTCTTTAAGAATTAACTCAAGCTTATTAAAAGACAGTTAATTTTTCAACAAGTGGCTTGAGTTTTTCTACCTCCTTCTTTAGCTTATTATTTTCTTTTAGCAAAACTTTGTTTTTATCATTCAATTCATTATTCTCATTTTTCAAATCATTGCATTTTTTAGAAAAGATGTGAAGTTCCTTTTTCAGTGAATTGTTCTTTTTCAAAACTTCATTTTTCTCTTTGAGTAAAGAATCATTGATATGCTTTAATGATCTAATCTTTACTCTAGCCTTTTTAAATTCAGATAGTAAATCATGGAATATAGAATTTAATTCTTCAAAAGTAAATTCAATCTGAGTATCAGAAGAATCTACCTCATCCTCGAGACCCATTAGACATAGATTTGCTATTTTCGTGGTCTCTTCTTCTTCAGTTGAAGTGGAGTCTTCACTATCGCTCCACGTGGCAACCATCGCTTTCTTTTTCTTCTTTCTGAGAGATTTCTTTAGTTGAGGATAGTCCAGACGAATATGCCCTGGTTTCTTACATTCATAGCAGGTGAGGACTTGTTTTTTATCTTTATCTTTGTCCTTATCCTTTTCTTTTGAATGTTCTCCTAGTTTATGGAATTTTCTATTATACCTTCCTTTGTTCTTTCCCATAAACTTTTTGAATCTCCTCACGACCATTGCGATGTCTTCATCTTCAAGATCATCTTTGAAGGAGGAGTCACCTTTAGTTTCTTCATCATCTTTAGATTCTAATGCAGCCTTGAATGCAATCGTTTTCTTCTTTTTCTGATCATCATCCGTTCTATGCTGCATGGCTAATTCGTGAGTGATGAGAGATCCCATTAATTCATCCATTGATAGAACATTCAAGTCTTTAGCTTCCTAGATGGCTGTGACTTTAGGATTCCATTTGTCAGGAAGTGATCTCAAGATTTTCTGTACTAAGTCAGCATTTGAATATACCCTGCCAAGACTTTTCAAACCGTTAATAATATCTATAAATTTAGTGTACATGGCAGAAATACTTTCATTAGGCTTCATCTTAAACAATTCATAATTGTGCACTAAAAGATTTATCTTTGAGTTTTTCACTTGTGAAGTTCCTTCATAGGTCACCTCAAGTTTATCCCAAATTTCCTTTGCTGAAGAGCAGATGGAAATTTTGTTAAACTCATTTGAGTCCAAAGCACAGTAAAGCAAGTTCATGGCTCTGGCATTCAATTCCCCTAATTTCATATCATTTTCATCCCATTCCTCTTCAAGCTTAGGGATGTCCATGCCATCAATTTTAGTTATGGGAACATGTGGCCCTTTAAGAATGACCTTCCACAATTGAAAATCAATAGCTTGAATATAGATTTTCATATAAGCTTTCCAATAAGAATAATTTATGCCTGTGAAAAGTGGAGGTCTATTGGTTGATTGACTTTCGGCCAAAGATGTACTCAAGGGATGAGCCATCGATCTTTACTCTAGTGTTTCAGAGATTCTGCTCTGATACCAGTTGTTGCCCAGGTGGCTACCCAAGAGGGGGGTGAATTGGAATTTAAAAAATTTAAAGCAAGAATGTGCAATTCAAAATCCTTTTCAAGTGGTAGGTGCTGTCATAGAGTTATAAAATGCAGAAGCTAAATAGAGTAGAGAAAGCACAACACAAACATACCAAATTTATAGTGGTTCGGAGCAACCCAGCTCCTACATCCACTACTCAAGATACCACTTGGAATTTCCACTATATTCACACCCGAATATAATAGGATTGTTTTACAGGATCATAATCCAAAACCTCTACACTTTGATTTTACGGGATCACCAAAGAAAACCCAATACCCTTTGGTTTTAAACAGGCTCACCAAAGAAACCCAACTTGGTTTTCACAGGATCACCAAGAACCTATTTGGTTTTTCAATCGGGCTCACCAATAACCCAACAATTCAAAGATTGAATTGAAAATAAATGCAACAAGAAATGACAAACTCAAGTTGTCGGATAGTTGCTGGTGCAGCTCGTTGGAAGTCCACTTGAATGCACTTGAATAAGCTTTAATGACTTCAGTGGCTTCTTCCAAAGATGATTCAAGCTTCAGATCAGAGTTGTTGAAGGCTTGAATGCATACTTGAATGCTCTTGTTCTCTTTCTCTTGTGGTTGGTTGGATATTCAATGAAGCTCTCTCCTTTTTTTTAGAACTCTCTTCTTTATTGCTTTAAGGTAGTTCAAATCCTTCAAATTTAAAGTCTTACATCATCCCAAGGCAGTTCTAGCTATTGTAGATAGTTGGGAAATGATTTGTGATCGTTGGAGCACTTTTTGGCATTCAAAAATAAATTATGGAACTAGCTGTTAGATACCTGAAAGTGACATTCGAGTCGGCTCGGATTCCTTCGAGTCAGCTCGGATCCTTCGAGTCGATAGGTCGAGTTGCCATTTCTTCAATGCAGTCGGCTTTTTGTCTCATGGTGCAAAATGTCACTCTGGACGAGTCGGCTCTTTGCAGCTCGGGTTGGCTCGAACTTGAATCTTGAAAATCTTGAACTCGAGGAGTCGGATCTTTTCAGCTTGGGTTGGCTCTTCTTCTCAGGTTCGGAAAACCTTACTCTGGAAGAGTTGGCTCGATGCAGTTTGAGTCAGCTCGCTTTCTCAGGCTTTCGAAATTAGGTCTGGCAGAGTTGGCTCTTTCTAGGTCGGGTCGGCTCGCCTGGCTATTCTTATAAAACTTTAGAAAATGGACTATGGAGGAGTCGACTCGGACTGATTCCAGTCGACTTGGATTCACTAGAGTCGGCTCGCTTTCCATCGAGTCGGCTCAGATTGCTGTGCTCCAGAATCCTTGCTACAAGCCAGTAAGCAGAGTCGGCTCTTCTTCACTTGGATCGGCTCGAGTGTCTTCTTTAGGACTTTTACAATTGAACAAAAGAAAACTCTCACAAACTTTTTTACAATTTTATACAAACCAACTCAAACTAAAATTCATGGCACACACATACTCATAGAAGTAACCCTTTTTACTTGATTTTTCTTAGCATTTTCATTGGGTTCTTCTTTACAAAAACATTTACAACACAACACAAACAACAAAGTAGAAATGTAGGAGTTGAAGTTTGAACATGTTATACATCCTACAAAAACTTGTCAAATACTTGAAGAGTTGTCAGTAATAAATGTACATACTCCAATGTTTGGTTATCATCAAAATCATTTATGGGGTCAACACATGCCCTTTACCTTTCCAGAACCACTTGCCTAGACACCAATTGGCTAATCATATAACCCTAAATAAATTTTGCCTCTTGACTAACTTACACTACGACTAAATATTTTAATTATGAGGGCTTTTAGTGGTCTCAAATACATCCAAAGTAAACATGATATTCATGACATCATATTAGCATATAAACCCTAATATGCATAACATAGCATGATTATGATAATAATCCGTTCACCTCACTTGTTCATGGGATATGGCCACAGCGGCACCCCAACATGCCATAGAAGACCCCATAGAATGGGAAGAGAGGGCCTTTAAACCCTACTTGGTCCTATAACCGGATGGCCATGGTGACTAACCCAATTCGAAGCATGTTGCCCAGTAAGCAACCCAAGAGGGGGGGTGAATTGGGTTTCAAAATATTTTCAAGTATGTGTGCCAATTCAATAATCAATTCAAGTGCTAGTGAGATGAAAGTGTTGTGTGCTCTTAAAGAGTATGCAGTGAAAATTTAAATGCAATGAAAGTAAGAGCAAGTAAAGAAGAGACAATCAACCACAAACATAAGCAAGTATAGTGGTTCAGTGCACTCCAAGGAACCTACATCCACTCTCCAAGGTCTACTCGAGAATTCACTATAATCACTCTTGATTATAGACGATTAGTTTTCTGGGCTCACTAATTAAAATCCCTTTTGGTTTTCACTGGGCTTACCAAAAGAAACCTCTTAGTTTTCAAAGGCTAACCAAAAACCTCCTTGGTTTTCAACTAGGCTAACCAAAATTCAACTTGGTTTTCAACTAGGCTAACCAAAATCCTCCTTAGTTTTGTTCTTAGGCTCACCAAAAATCTTGATACAATAAAGTAATAATGAAAGTAAAGAATACAATCAAGCTTTCTAAATAAAAGCTGTTATCTCTTTGAAGCTTATTGAAGATGCTTGTCTTCAATTCGATGAAGCCTCAATCAATGCTCAAAAGTTGTTGGACTTGAATGCTCTTGATTGCTTTGAATGCTTGGAGGTTTCTTTTGCTTGGAAGTGGTTGCTCTCAATGAATTTGAATGAATGTACTTATTTTTCTTTTTCTTTCTCTTCCTCTATTCATTCTCTTGTATTCCACTTGAATTTAATTCACTTAAATAGCATCCCAAGGCTTAAATGACAGTTTATGATAGTTGGAGAGGTGGAACTAGCCATTAGGGGCTAAAAGGGTTGAGTTATGTGTTTGAAAATAACTAGCTATTACTGTTTCCAAAACTCTAAGTGTCGACACTTCAGGCTATGAGTCGATACTTAGGGTCGACCTTAAATTTCATCAGTTGATACCTATTTCAAAATTCTGCTTTGAAGCTCTCTGGAAATCTTAAGTGAGTCGACACTTCATCTGGTGAGTCGACACTTGAGTTGAGTCTTGAATTTCAGCATGTTCTGTAAGAAATCTATCTCAAGCTTTGAGTCAATCCTTGAGTCGACACTTAGGGTCGGCACTTGTATAGCATGAGTCGACACTTCATCCGTGCCATCTAAAACACTTTTCTACATACTGGCTTGAGTCGACACTTACATTGTCATGTATCGACACTTGAACTATGAGTCGACACTTGCTAAAACTTTTCAAAATTTGACTAAAACTCTGCTGAATCTTCTTTGAACTTGACTCTTAAATCCTTTCAAGCAATTCTCAAACACTTAAGTCCATTAATCTTTAATGTTTCATTCATAGAAAGGGCTTCTTCAAATATTTGACAAGCAATTCAATTCAGCCAACTTGATGAGTACCTTTTGCTAATAGAAATATACTTTAAAAAATTATTAGTACTCAAATATACTTAAGTATTTTTGTTAATCATCAAAGTCAATAATAGAGTCAATAATCTCTTCCTTTTTGATGATGACAAAATTTTTAAGTATACTTCATATAAGAAGCTTAAAAGATTTTCAATGAGTATATAGCTTTGTGCAATATGTATCAGAGTAAAGAAAAAAATAGAAGCTAGAGTCTAAAGTTAAGTTATTGAAAAACTAGGACTCATTTGAATTGAATTAAGGCTATAAAGGAATGGGAGTGATTGCACTTGCTTTCCTTTTTCTATTGTTGATCCTCTTGTGTTCCAATTCAATTTGAATCACTTAAATACCATCCAAGGCCTCAAAGTCAGTTTATGACTGTTAGACATGAAAAACTAGCCATTGGGAGCCAAGAGGGTCGAGTTTTGCATTTGAAAAACTAGCCATTACTGTTCCTAGTACTCCAATTATCGAGACTTCATGCTGTGAGTTGATACTTAGGTCGATGCTTAAGTTTCATGAGTCGACATCAAGTTCAAATATCTTCATTGAAACTCTCTGGAATTCTCAGGTGAATCGACACTTCTTCTGGTGAGTCAACACTTGACATCTATGAGTCGACACTTCAGGCAAGTCTTTAATTTCAGCAAGTTCTATATCAAAATTTTCTCAGGCCTTGAGCCGATCCTTGAATCGATACCTTGAGTCGACACTTAACTGGCATGAGTTGACACTTTAGCTATGCCATCTGACACTCTTTCTGCATACCGGATTGAGTCGACACGTCTACTATCATGAGTCGATACTTGAGTTATGAGTCGACACTTTGGGTTGACACTTGCTAAAATTTCTTTAAAAACCATTCAACCTCTACTAAAACCAATTTATGCTGGACTAACTAAGTCCTTTCAAGAAATCTTTAAGTACTTAAGTCCATTTAAAACTGATCTTTCATTCATGGAAGAGACTTCTTCATTTTTGACAAGCAATCAAATCTTATTAAATTGATGAATACATTTTTTTATAAAAATATACTTTAAAAAAATAGTTAGTACTCAACTTATACTTAAATATTTTGTTTATCATCAAAATCAATAATGGAGTCAACAATCTTTTCCTTTTTAATGATGACAAAACCTTTAAGTATAATTCACATGATAAGCTCTTAAAAGGTATTTTCAATAGACATAAAGCTTATTGCAATATGTATTCAAATAAAGAAAGATAAGAGATGAATTTTAAAAGCTCATTCGAATTGAATTTGAACTAAGAGTATCAGAGATAAAAAGAAATTCATGTATCAGATACTCTAAAGAGAACATGCTTAAGAATAATAAATTCAGCAATGAAACAAGATGAAAGTAATCAAAGAAGAGTTTTGAATAATAGATTGAAGAGTATAAATACTCCCCCTCAAGAGGTGATTTGAAAAATTAATTTTCAAAGATCTTTCAAGGGCAAAAAGCTAAAATTAAATATCTGAATTTAAGGATTCTACAAGAAATTTTAGCAAAACAGATTTTGCAATCCAAAGGAGGGATTACTCCCCCTCACTCAATGCTCAAAATATTTTTCTCAAACACAAATGATTTTTCATTTTATCTTCATTGCACAAGAAATATATATACCTTTCATCTATCTTATCTCACCTTCATCTTTATACTTACTTACCTTTCATCTTATCTCTCCCCTTTATCTTTTATACTTACTTCTCCCCCTTTTTGTCAACATTAAAAAAGGAATAGAGAAAATAGTGAAATTAAAACACTGAAATTAAGTAATGCAATCATTCATTCAGAGGAGATATCATCCGAAGACATAGGTATGAAGTAGAACATTTCAATCATTCATAATGTTTCATACATTGATACAAGTTTGATACATAAAAGTAAATAAACATAAAAGCATACAGGTAGTATAGAAATATAAACTAACTAATCATAGAGACTATCCTAAGCATGGTCCTCATCATCCGAGGATCCAATCTCGATCAGTCCTGTATCAGTAAAAGCACAGGATCGAGGCCATATAGATCGAAGATTATGAAGACGGGTCCTGGTTGGTCTCGATGGAACATGGTGGCCTCATCCTCTGCATCTAACATAAGTCCTGCCTCTAGCTGGTACAGAAGAGGTAGAAGCTATGTCAGCAGCAGGAACAGCACTAACAAGAATGACAGTATCAAAAATAGTATGAATCGGTGTATGATCAAAGATAGGACCTGAATCAAGATGATGGAAACCAAGAGTATAAAATCCTAGTTCCCTGATAAGGGAAGATGTATGCAATGGGGGAGAATGAATAATAGGTGTATCAAAATCTGAAGGTATGATAGGAGTAGGTGCTGGAATGGAAGTGTGATCATCAGGTCTGGATAGAGGAGTGGGTAAAATAGGAGTCTGGAAAGATGAACTAGATGGATCATGAATAGAACTCCTAGGAGGGTCAGCTGCTGTCTCAAGCACTGGCTCTGTCATCAAATCTAGAATGTCAAACTCATCAGAGTCAATCCCATCATCATCCAAATCTGGTTCAGGAGCAGGTGGTGCTGGAGCTGAATCAGCTCGAGCCAAAGTATCAGGGCCTCTACCGGAAGAGGGACTACCCAAAATAGACAGAATGGTAGAGATCCCATCTCTCAGTCCTTGATGGCTCTCTCTCATCTCCATGTGAAACTTGTCGACTCGCTGATGAATGATCATCACCTCAATCTCAATGTGAGTGACCTTGTCCTCTAAACTCTTTGAAACTCCAAGTATATCAGACTATGCTAGCTTAGGCTAAGGAGCTGGCTCTGGCTGTGTTGAAGGCTCGGATTGTACCTCAAGCATATTAGTGGGTAGCTCTGAGGGCCCTGCCTCACCCGAAAGGATGCGCTCCTCCTCTGCTATATCCTCATCTCTATCAGTGGCCTGACAAGATACACACCGTCTCCACTGGCCTCTAACAAGCTGGTCCCCATCCGGTGAAGAGATATGATGTTAAAATCAGTGTGCAGTAGCTACCGGTAGGGCTCATCATCCATCACTACTCCATAAGCTCTAAACAGTAAAGTCAAGCCCATCTCATAGGGCAGACACAATCTCTTGCTGATAGATGCCACCGTCAACTGATGTACCATGAGTACTGGTAGGCATACAGGAGTGTGCTGTACCAGAGAAACCATCATTAACAACTCCCGCTCTATGATGAAGTCGAAATGGCCGATCTTTGGTAGAAGAATCCAGGCTATAATGTGATGTAGCAACCTCATCTCAACAGATAATCTTGAAGCTACAACAATGGCCCCCTCAGGTAAATCATCAGTCTTGAAAATACAATGGAGACCACTGAATCTGTCCACTAGGCTATCCACAACTGATCCTCCCATGGGTATGTCCCATACTCTGCTCAGAATCTCTACTGTCATTTGGACATCTTTGCCTCTCACCTGAGTAACCCATCCATCACTACCTCGGGCGAGTGAACCATAGAACTCTTGAATCAAACCTGTATAAAATCTCTTTATCAAGAAGCAAAATGATACCAAACTTGCATCCCTAAGCCATTGACCTATCCTAAATTGCTGCTGATCAATGAACTCGAAGTCCACACGATGTCCTCCGATGATGGTCTTTGATCCCATGCGATTCGCTGTAGGAAAGAGAGGTCTGGCCAGAATCTCAGGCTTCACAGCAGATCTAGCCTCATGTCTTGCGTTTGTTCTCCTTTCTTCTTCTTGATTGGAAGGTCTTGGATGCCGAACAACTTGCTTCCTAGGCCCCATTTCAAAGATACGAGATGGAAATACAAGAGGGGAAGAAACCTAGGGTTTCTATGGTGCAAAATCAAAAAGAAAGGGGAAAAATGGTAAAACCTAAAGGAAAATCCATCCCTAACGAGGATTTGAGAGATTTGGAGTTGAAATTTGGAGGGAAGGAATCGGTGGAACAGTGTTGGGGATGAGTCGACTTGATTTGGAAGGAAGAAGACAATGAAAACACTTCATTTTCTTACTTTTATTTCGGTCTGTCGCCGTTCAAGTGTCGACTCATGATATAGAGTCAAGTGTCGACACTTCCAGGTGTCGACACTTCCAGGTGTCGACACTTCCAGGTGTCGACACTTCCAAGTATCGAAACTTCGACTTAAAATCGAAAAAAAAAAGGAAATGAAGCTTTGACCAAAATGTATAGAATTTCAATAGAAATCAAGGAGATTAAACATAATTAATAGCAAATTTGATTATTCAAGGGTCAAAGAGTATGAAGAGATAGAAATTTTCAATCAAAAGGGTTGATAACCCCAAGTTCTCTTCTAATCATACTGAACTGATATTCTTGGAGAGGTTTAGTCAATATATCAGTTAATTGCATTTCAGTACTAACAAATTCAAGTACAATATCATTGCTTTCAACATGATTTCTAATAAAATGATGTCTAATTTCAATATGTTTACTTCTTGAGTGCTAAACAGAATTTTTAGTTAAGCATATTGCACTAGTATTATCATATTTTATGGGTGTCTTAGTTTGATTTTAAAATCTTTAAGTTGTTGCTTAATCCACAAGATTTAAGCACAACTTCCTGTTGCAATATACTCAGCCTCAACTGTAGATAGTGCAACTGAAGTTTGTTTCTTGCTAAACTATGACATTAAGTTAACTCCAAGAAATTGGTAAGTTCCACTAGTAATTTTTCTATTAAGTTTACACCCAACAAAATCAACATCAGAGAATCCAATTAAATCAACAGATGAGTTTCTAGAATACCACAAACCAATATCAATTGTACTAGATAAGTACCTAAAAATATGTACTTAATAGCCAATAGATGAGGCTTTTTAAGATCAGACTGATATCTAGCACACATACAGACACTAAATATTATATCTGGTCTACTAGTAGTTAATATAATAAAGATCCAATTATTCATCTATATAATTTTTGATTAATAGATTTACCATGTTTATCTTTATCAAGTTTACAAGAGGGGCTCATAGGTGTACCTATTGACTTAGTAGTCTCCATCCCAAACTTCTTTAAGATTTTTCTTGTATACTTAGCTTGGTTAATGAAGATTCCATTCTTAGTTTGCTTGATTTGGAGTCCGAGAAAAAAATTGAGTTCTTCTATCATGCTTATTTCGAACTCTCCCTGCATAAGCTTGGCAAACTCTTGACAAAGAATCTCATTAGTAGTATCGAATATAATATCATCAATATAAATTTGTACTACTAACAAATCATCATTTTTCTTCTTTAGAAATAAAGTTGTGTCAACATGGCCTCTAGAGAAATCATTTCCAATCAAAAACTTGCTCAGTCTTTCATACTATGCCCGGGGTGCTTGCTTTAAACCATAAAGTACTTTATGTAGTTTAAAAACGTGATCAGGATGTGCATGATTTTCAAAACCAGGTGGTTGTTCAATAAATACTTTTTTGCTACATAACCATTCAGAAAAGTACTTTTAACATCCATTTGAAAAAGTTTGAAGTTCACAAAACATGTAAATGCTAGAAGTAATCTAATGGCTTCAAGTCTAGCAATAGGTGCAAAAGTTTTATCAAAATCAATACCCTTTACTTGATTATAACCTTTAGCAACCAGTCTAGCCTTGCTCCTAGTAACAATACCATTTTCATCCAATTTATTCCTAAATACCAATTTCGTGCCAATAATTGAAACATTAGATGGTCTTTCTATTAGAGTCAAATATTGTTTCTTTCAAACTGATTTATTTCTTCTTGCATTGCATTAATCCAATTAGGATCTTTTTCAGTATCTTCAAAATATTTTGGTTCAATTTGAGAAACAAAAGCAATATAATCACATTCATTTCTAATTGAAGATCTTATTCTTATCCCTTTTGATGGATCACCTAAGATTAACTCCTTAAGATGTCCATGAGCATACCTCCACTCCTTGGGTAGATCTTGATGCTTTGGTATAGATTATATGGCTTCTTCTCTTTCATTTTTGTCTTGATCTTCTTCACCTTGTTGAGAAGGTTGATCTTCCAATGTCAGCTTCTTTAACTTTTCAGCACCTGCACATGCATCAGAAGTATCTTCTTTTCTAGAGGATTTGTTAGCAAACTCTTTAAAGACTACATGTATAGACTCCTCTACTATTAAGGTTCTCTTATTAAAAACTTTGTATGCCCTGCTTGATGTAGAGTATCCTAAGAAGATACCTTTATCAGACTTGGCATCAAATCTTTCCAAGTTGTCTTTACCATTATTCAAAATGAAACATTTACAACCAAAAACTCAAAAATATTTTAAAGTTGATTTTCTTTGATTCCAAGGTTCATAAGGAGTTTTCTTTAAAATAGGAGAATTAGAATGTGATTCAAAATATAACAAGCAATATTAACTGCTTCAGCCCAAAAATATCTTGGCAAATCATTTTCATAAAGCATAGTGCATGCCATTTCTTCTAAAGTATAATTTTTTCTTTCTACAACCCCATTCTGTTGAGGTGTCCTAGGTGTAGAAAAATTATATTCAATCTCATTTTCATTGCAAAAGCTTTCAAAATCCTAATTTTCAAATTTAGAACCATGATCACTACGAATGCAAATTACTAAAGTACCTTTTTCATTTAAAACATTTTGATAAAACTTCATGAATGCAAAAAACGATTTGTCTTTGTGAGCAAGAAATAAAATCCATGTAAATCATGAAAAATCATCCACTATAACTAATCCATATCTCTTACCTCCTAGACTAGATGTTCTAGTTGATCCAAAGAGATCCATGTGGAGTAGTTCTAATGGCCTAGTAGTTGTAACAAAATTTTTAGGTTTAAAAGATATTTTTACTTATTTTCCAAATTGGCATGCTTCACAAACTTTATCCTTTTCAAAATCAAGTTTTGGCAAATCTCTTACTAAATCCTTTTTAGAAAGTTTTGAAAGTAAATACATGCTAGCATGACCTAGTCTACGATGCCAAAGCTAACTAGTCTCATTTATAGTAGAATTCATTGCAATTAGGCATTCTCTATTAGGCAAAGATAGATTATCCAAATCTACTAGATAAACATTACCATGCCTTTTTCCAATGAATTTTACTCCATTTTTCTTAGAACTAGCAATCATGCAAAAAGATGATTCGAAAATAACTTGAAAATCCATATCACAAAATTGACTAATACTTAAAAGATTATGCTTTAAACCTTCAACTAAAAGTATATTATTGATATAAGTAGAAGGGAAGATGTGAACCTTACCAGTACCAATGATTTTTCTTTTACCATTATCACTGAAGGTCACACTCCCTCCATTTATTATCTTAAGAGAGGTGAGTTGCTTCACATCTCCTGTCATGTGTCTTGAACAACCACTATCAAGATACCATAGTCTTTTATTTTTCTTGGTTGCAAGATACACTTGTAAAACAAATCACGTTTTATTTTTAGGTACCCAAGCCAACTTGGGTCCATTAGGGTTAGTGCTTAAATTGGTTCCTTTTGGAATCCAAATCTTTTCAAAATTATTGATTTTTCTTAAATTGCATTGAAAAGCTTTATGACCTAATTTTTTGCATGAAAAACATGTAATGCTTGATGATGTTGGTACAAAGAAATTTTTGAAATACCTTTACTATTTTTAGGTTTATATCCTAATCCTACTTTGTTAAAAACAACTCTTTGATTATTTAAAAGAAGATTTAGTTTTTTAGAACTATAAGTGAACTTTTCAGCAAAGGATTTTATTTTATCAAGTTCATCTTTATAATTTTTATTTTTTATCTCTAGATCTTTGTTTTTCTTTAAAAGATCACCATTTGAAACAATAGCTTTAGATCTTTTTAAAACTCCATTTTTCATTGTTAAAGCTTTGTTATTTTTTTCTAAAACATCAATTTTACTTTTCAATTCACTAACTTCATTTAAAAGAGAATTATTTTCATGTGAAAAACTATTTGTATGCTTTTTCAATTTTCTATTTTCAGATAAAATTAATTTATAATCATGCATCAATTCATCAAATGTATTTTTCAATTCATCAAAAGTAAAATCTGCTTCAGAGCCAGAAATTATCTCTTCTTATTCTTGTTGTGCCATGAAACATAGATTGGCGACTTCAGTTGGTTCTTCATCTGAGCTGGAGTCCTCGCTGTCACTCCAGGTTGCCATCACAGCTTTCTTTCTAAGCTTCTTTCTTGATTTCTTTAGGAGAGGGCAGTCAAACTTGTAATGTCCGGGCTTCTTGCATTTGAAGCATGTTGGCACCTCCTTCTCCTTGTCTTTTTCTTTCTCCTTTTCTTTTTCCTTGTCTTTACTTGTTTAGAACCTTTTCTTGTAAGGAAATTTTCTTCTTTTCATAAATCTTTTGAACTTCCTTGCTAGAAGGGCTTCCTCACTCTCATCCTCTTCTTCTTCTTCTGATTCTTCATTTGAAGATTTTTCTTGAATTGCAGACTTGAAGGCTATCCTTTTTTTCTTTTTGTCCAAGTCCATAGATTTTTTCTTCAGATTTAGCTCATAAGTCATGAGCGATCCCACTAGTTGCTCCAAGGATAATTTATCAACATCTTTAGCTTCTTGTATGGCGGTCACCTTTGGATCCCATGAAGTTGGAAGTGACCTAAGAATTTTGTTAACAAGATCAGCATTAGACATGACTTTACCTAAGCTTCTCATGCCATTAACAATGTTTGTGAATCTAGTATACATGTCAGTGATAGATTTATTTGGTTATATTCGGAACATCTCATAAGTGTGCACTAACATGTTTACTTTTATATTTTATACTTGATTAGTACCCTCATGGATAACTTCAAGTGTGTCCCATATTTTCTTAGCAGATGTGCATGTAGAAATCCTATTGAATTCACTAGGATCTAATGCACAATAAAAAAACTCATTGCTTTCGTATTAATCTCGGACTGTTTAATATCATTTTCATCCCAATCCTCTTCGAGCTTTGGGATGGATATACCATTAACCGTAATTGAAGGAATATGTGGACCCTTATCAACAACTTTCCACAAATTATAATCTATTGAGTGCATGTAAATTCTCATTCTAGTTTTCCAATAAGTATAATTTGTTCCATTAAAATATGGAGGTCTATTTGAGGCTTGTCCCTCAACTATACTAGTATTAAGGGGGGTTGCCAAAGATCTTTACTCAAGGCGGTTAGACCTATATACTGAGAACGTGGCTCTAATACCACTTGTTGCCCAGTAAGCAACCTAAGATGGGGGTGAATTGAGTTTCTAAAAAAAATTAAATGCAAGTGTGTCCTAATTCAATAAACAACTTAAGTATAATGAGATGCAAGATTTATATGCTCTTAAAGAGTATGCAGTGAAAATTTAAAAGCAATAAATGTAAGAATAAGAAAGAGAGACAAACAATCACAAATACAATCAAAGTATAGTAGTTCGGTGCTTTCCAATGCATCTACATCCACTCCCCAAGGTCCACTTGGGAATTCACTATAATCTCCATCGATTATAGCTGATTAGCTTTTTGGGCTCACTAATCAAAACCCGACTTGCTCTCACAAGGCTCACAAGTCAAAACCTCCCTTGGTTTTGCGGGCTAACCAATAACCTAATTGGTTTTAAGGCTCACCAATAACCTCCTTGGTTTTCAAGGCTAACCAATAACCTCCTTGGTTTTTAAGGCTAACCAAAAATCTCCTTGATTTTTCAATAGGCTAACCAAAAACCTCCTCGGTTTTTCAATAGGCTAACCAAAAATCTTTACAACAAAGATAGAGTTAAAATAAAGCAACAAGAAAAGCTTTCTTAATAAAAGCGGATATCTCTTTGAAGCTTTGAGGAATTGCAATCTTCAACTTGATGAAGCCTCAATCAATGCTTAAGAATGCTGGACTTGAATGCTCTTGAAGGCTTTGAATGCTTTGAGACTTCTCTTTGCTTGAAGGTGGTTGCTTTCAATGAATGGAAGTGAATGCACTTGCTTTTCTTTTCCTATTGTTGATCATCTTTTTATTTAAATTTGATTTGAATCACTTACATACCTTCCTAAGGCCTCAAAGTCAGCTTATGGCTGTTAGAACATGAAAAACTAGCCATTGGGAGCCAAGAGGATCGAGTTTTGTATTTGAAAAACTAGCCGTTACTGTTTCGAGAACTCCACGTGTCGATACTTCAAGCTATAAGTCGATACTTAGGATCGACACTTAAGTTCCATAAGTCGACACCAAGTTCAAATATCTTCATTGAGGCTCTCTGGAATTCTCAGGTGAGTCGACACTTCTTCTGGTTAGTCGACACTTGAGTCAATACTTGACATCCATGAGTCAACACTTTGAAAGGATTATGCCCTAAAGGCCAATCGAAATGTTGTATTTCGATGAGATTTTCTTTTGTATCCCAAACCAGTGTATTGATATTATCAATTAATAAAGGCATTTTATTTTCATCATACACTGTCTTATTAATTTTATTAAGATATGATGAACCCCATAGATTAGGGCTATGGTTCTAGGGTTATGATGAGATCATACCAGTGAGACCTAAAGCCTTAAAACCTTAATCTAGAATATTCCTGGTTGATAGGATATTGAGTAAGGGATCAATATTTTCGGTAAGACCAGCACATCCTATGTATGCTTGGTGAAGAGGGTGATTGATCTCACAGTCACTTGTGTTTGACAATAATACTAGGATGTGGGTGCTCATTAGAGAATGAGTTCACTGAATGGATCCAGCTTGAGAACATCTAATGGAACCTTATCTGTTTGTCAATAGATAGTTCTCATAATGGGAGTAGTGCATGTGGTCCTTTGACCTGAGACTGCCATGGTACCTTGTATGCATGAATCCATACTTTGGTTCAAACTCAATCATGACACAGAGTCATGCATGGGGAGATACTGGGTATGGTGGATTGCATATGGAGGTTGTGAGTAGGTCAAAAAGGAATCGATCAACCCTAGTAAGAGGGAAGCGCATCTAGATGATTTCAATCAAATGAAGATTCGGGAAATCTTTGATCAAAGTATGAACATTAGAAATAGTTTCTAATGGTTCATTAATGAATCATCATTATCAGATTGAGCAAGGAATGAATATGAAATTGGATTTGACAAGTATCCATATCCATAGTCATATTCAGGGTGCAAGTAGATCGAAGGACTGAATTGCCCAGTAACTCACCACTGAAGGGTATTTTGGTAAATCCACCAAAATTCCTCATCTTCCAAGTAGGCATGACACGTTGCTAGACGTCAATCTTGTCTTGTTGGTTTTCATGAACCAATTGATTTGGTTTCATGAGTCAATTCGATGTGTGATTCGAATTGGACAATTAGGTGAGCCAATTTGACCTAATTAGGTCAATCGGGTTCGATCGGATCGAATCAGCTCAAACCTAAACCTACTGCTGGCTAGATGTGGAACCCAATGGGTCACACATAATAGAGACTTGGCCAAGGAAGTCATTCATGATTTAATTAGGGTCATGGGATCCTAATTGGTTAGTCGGATTACATAATAGCATATGTAGGATAACCAAATTCCTAACCCAATTGGCTTGGGTCTGGTTGCTTGCTAATTGGGCTAACCTAATTATGAAAACCTAAATTAGGTTGAGTCCTAAGTGGGGATAGCCTAATCAGAGCTAAATCTGATTTTAATTTAGATTTAAGGGCATTTTAGGTGCCATACATGAAGAGTCCCAATGACATGGGACTCTTGGTACCAAAATGATACCTTAACTTCAAAAGGGCACAGAATGAGCTATAGATCTCTGATTTGAATATAATTTATATGGTCAGAAAGGAAACTTTATGCTCTTTCCAATGACACCCATATTGCCTATGTTTTGACTGGTCAATATTCTTTGAAATTTGCATGGAAGAAGGATGATGCGTGCGGTGCATGAAGAGTCGCAACTCTTCATGTGGCGCGCGGTTCTGATGGAGAGTCCTTCTGCTATCAGGACTCTTCATAATCTTCGATGTTTGGAGATTGAAGAGGCACCTCTTGGATTCCTAGGGACCGGTAATTGACATGTGGCAAGTGAGAATTTATCCAGATAAAGGAAGGGATGTGAATAAGGCCTTCGGTGCATGAATAGGCTTATTAGATATGATTTTTCAAGCCAGATAACTTCTCTTCAATCTTGAGAAATCATATATGATAAGTTGATGGGAGGACATATTGCATGCCCCTCTTGTATCTATAAATAGGGGGTGGTGAAATGAGTCTGATAATTAAGAATTCCACCGAAGTATTATTCGAGTATGTCTCTCTCCCCCCTTCTTTCTTTAAGACAAGACTTGTCTTGTTAAGACAAGGTCTTTTCTAATAGGACAAGGCTTTGTTTTAGGATATAAGCCTAAGGGGTCCTAGAGGAGGGTTGTCCTAAAATCAAGAGTGGTTTAGGAGAGTGTCTTTAGTGCCCTACAATAGGACAGGGTGTCCTACAGTGGTCAATAGACCAAAGGCTATAGAAAGAGTTCCACTTCTCCAAGCACCTTGAAGAAGGAGTTCTTCCTTGGTCCGAGTTTCGTGTGGATCACCGTTGGAGGGTGAACGTTTGGATGCCTGGTGGAGAAGAAGGCTGAATCAGGGTTTTCTTCATCGGATTGGATACTAGCGGTTCAGGTTGGTGCCTAAACTCTAGTTTATATTATATATGCATGTTTGTATGTTTTAATTCCTAGTAAGGAGGTCTTGGGTTAAGGGTTTGGTAGTGGTTTCATAATAAATTTTTGAAATCCACGCTTCCACCCTGGTCACCAAATCCCTTACACACTTCAGGCAAGTCTTCAAGTTCAGCAAGTTTTGTATCAAAATATTTTCAGGCCTTGAGCTGATCCTTGAGTCGACACTTGACTTGACTGGCATGAGTTGACACTTCAGCTGTGCCATTTGATACTCTTTCTGTGTACTGGCTTGAGTTGACACTTCCACTATCATGAGTCGACACTTGAGTTATGAGTCAATATTTTGAGTCAACACTTGCTGAGATTTCTTCAAAAACCATTAAACCTCTGCTAAAACCAATTTATGCTGGACTAACCAAGTTTTTTCAAGCAATCTTCAAGTACTTAATTCCATTTAAAACTGATATTTCATTCATAGAAGGGACTTCTTCATTTTTGACAAGCAATCAAATCTTGTTGAATTGATGAGTATATTTTTTTATAAAAATATACTTTAAAGAAATAGTTAGTACTCAACTTATATTTAAGTATTTTGTTTATCATCAAAATCAATAATAGAGTCAACACCTATCCTTTAGGCTACCTCCACTGCCTGATATCTCTGTATGTGCAGGGGTGGCTGGCTCGATCTAAGGAGTAGGCTCGGGCTGTGCCTCTGGAATCTCTCTATGTACCTCAGAAGGCCCGGCCTCACTTGAAAAAAATATGCTCCTCCTCTACTGCCTCAACATCTACGTCGGTGGCCTAACCAAATATACGCCATCTCCACTGGCCTCTAACTAGATGATACCCCATCCGGTGAAGTAATATGATGTCATAGATGTCTGTATGCAACAACTGTCTGCAAGGCTCTCTATCTACGACTACTCTAAAAGCCCTGAAAAGTATGGTCAAACCCATCCCGTAGGGTAGACAAAGTCTCGGATTAGTCGATGCCTCTGTCAACTGATGAACCATAAGCACTGGGAGGCATACTAGAGTGTGCTGTATCAGAGACACCATAATCAATAACTCACGCTTTGTGATGAAGTCGAAGCATTTGGTCTTTGACAGAAGAATCTAGGCTACAATGTGGTGTAGCAACCTCATCTCAGGTGAAAGTTTTGAAGCAACTACTATGGCTCCATTTGGAAGATCGTTTATCTCAAAAATACACTAGAGTCCACTGATTCTGTCCACCAAGGCATCCACCACTGAACCTGTCATAGGAATCTCCCATACTTGGCTCAAAATCTCAGTAGAAACTGGAATGTCTCTTCCTCGGACCTGTGCTATCCATCCATCACTACCTGTGGCTAAAGATTCGTAAAACTCTCTCATTAGGCCAGGGTAACATCTCTCGGATAGTGAGCAAAAATGTGCTAAACTGGCATCCCTCAACCACTGTCCAATCTTGAAATGCTGCTGGTCCAGGAAGTCAAAATCCATTCGATGACCACCAATGATAGTCTTCGAGCTCATCTTATCTGTGGTAGAGACAACTGTCTGACAAGAACATCAGGCTGATCCTCGGGTCAACTACCTCTCGATGCTCATGCCTAGCCTTTGTTCTTCACTCTTCCTCCTGAATGGAAGGTCGAGGCCTTTGGACAACTTGCTTTCTAGGTCCCATTCCAAGGAATCAAGGGAAGGAAGCAAATATGGAAGAAATCTAGGATTTCTACGGTGAAGAATAATGAAGAACAGATGAAGAACAGTAAGAAACTGAAATGAACTTGTTCTAAACGAAGAATCAGGCGATTGAAACTAAGATTAGAGGGAAGAAGGTGTTGGAGAACAGTTAGAGGGTGAGTCAGCTCAAATTTGAAAAGAAAATTTGAAGAAAATACTTTGTTTTCCCTATTTTATCTCGGTTTTCTGCTGGCCAAGTGTCGGCTCATGACTGTGGGTCAAGTGTCGACACTTGTAGGTGTTGACACTTCAAAGTATCGACACTTCGATTTAAAATAAAAAAAAAGGAAAAAAGAGTATTAAGCAAAAAGAACTTGATTTGAAGGGTTTGAAAGTGATTAAACATGATTCACAGGTAATTTTGATCAATCAAGAGTTAAGGATTATAAAGAGATGGAAATTTTTAGACAAAAGGGTTGATGACCCCTAATTCTCTTCTAATCATACTGAACCGATCCTCTTGAAGTGGTTTAGTCAATATGTTAGCTAGTTGGATTTCGGTACAAACAAATTCAAGCATTATATCATTATTTTTAACATTATCTTTAATAAAATGATGTCTAATTTCAATGATTTATTTTTAGAATGCTGAACAGGATTTTTAGTCAAATTTATAGCACTAGTATTATCATATCTTATGGGTGTCTTAGTTAATTTGATTCCAAAGTCTTCAAGTTGTTGCTTAATCCACAAGATTTGAGCATAACAACTTCTTACTGCAATATACTCAGCCTCAGCTGTGGATAGTACAACTGAAGTTTGTTTCTTGCTAAACCAAGAGATTAATTTAACTCCAAGAAATTGACAAGTTTCACTTATACTTTTTCTATCTAACTTACACCCAGCAAAGTCAGCATCTAAATAACCAATCAAATCATTAGATGAATATCTAGAATACCATAAACCAATATCAGTTGAACCAGATAGAGATATCTTAGAATGCGCTTAAAGCTAATAAATGAGATTCTTTAGGAGCAGACTGATATCTAGCACACATACAAATACTAAACATGATATCTGGTCTACTAGCAGTCAAATCTTGTAAAGAGCCTATGATACCTCTATATAATTTCTGATCAACACTTTTTCCATGTTCATCTTTATCAAGTTTACAAGAAGGGCTCATAGGTGTACCTATTATCCTGGTAGTCTCCATCCCAAACTTCTTTAAGATTTCTCTTATATACTTGGCTTGGTTGATGAAGATCCCTTCTTTGGTTTGCTTGATTTGGAGTCTGAGAAAAAAGTTAAGTTCACCCATCATACTCATCTTGAACTCACCCTGCATAAGCTTGGCAAACTCTTGACAAGAATTTCATTAGTAGCATCAAAAATGATGTCATCAACATAAATTTGTACTACTAAATGATTATCATCTTCTCTTTTTAGAAATAGAGTAGTACCAACATGGCCTCTAGAAAAATTATTTTCAATTAAAAACTTGTTGAACCTTTCATACCATGCTCGGGGTGCTTGTTTTAAGCCATAAAGTACCTTGTGTAGTTTGAAAACATGATCAGGATGTGCATGATTTTCAAATCTAGGTGGTTATTCAATAACACTTCTTCATCAATAAAACTATTTAGGAAAGCACTTTTAATATCCATTTAAAATAATTTGAAATTAATAAAACAAGCAAATGCTAAAAGTAATCTAATGGCTTCAAGTCTAGCTACAGGTGCAAAGGTTTCATCAAAATCAATGCCTTCTTCTTGATTATAACCTTTAGCAACTAGTCTAGCCTTGTTTCTAATGACAATACCATTTTTATCTAGTTTATTCCTATATACCTATTTTGTGCCAATAATTGAAATATTAGATGGTCTTTCTATTAGTATCCAAACTTTGTTTCTTTCAAACTGATTCAATTCTTCTTGTATTGCATTAATCTAATTAGGATTTTCTTCAGCTTCTTCAATGCATTTTGGTTCAATTTGAGAAACAAAAGCAATATAGTCACATTCATTTCTAATGAAAGATCTTGTTCTTACCCTTTTTGATGGATCACCTAGGATTAATTCCTTAAGATGTCCATGAGCATACCTCCACTCCTTGGATAGATCTTGATGCTTTGGTATGGAATATATGACTCTTCTCTTTCCTTCTGGTCTTTATCTTCTTTCATTTTCTTGTGGGGGTTGATCATCCAAAGTCAGCTTCTTTAATCTTTCAGCACGTGCACATTCATCAGAAGTATCCTCTTTTCTAGAGGATTTGTTAGCAGATTCTTTAAATACTACATGTACAGATTTCTCCACTATTAAAGTTTTCTTATTAAAGACTCTGTATGCCCTGTTAGATGTAGAGTATCCTAAGAAGATACCTTCTTCAGACTTGGCATCAAATTTATCTAAGTTATCTTTACCATTGTTCATAATAAAGCATTGATAATCAAAAACTTGAAAGTATTTTAAAGTAGGTTCTTTGTTTCCAAAGCGTATATGGAGTTTTCTTTAAAATAGGATGAATTAAAACATGATTTAAAATATAGCAAGCGATATTTATTACTTTAGCCCAAAAATATCTCGGTAAATCATTTTTACAAAGCATTGTGCATGCCATTTCTTCTAAAGTATAATTTTTTCTTTCTACCCTCCCATTTTATTGAGATATCCTAGATGCAAAAAAATTATGTTCAATTCCTTTTTTATTATAGAAATATTCAAAATCTTGATTTTCAAATTTAGAACCATGGTCACTACGAATATAAATAACTGAAGTACCTTTTTTATTGGAAACTTTTTGATAAAACTTAACGAAAGCTGAAAATGATTCATCTTTGTGAGATAAAAATAGAATTCATGTAAATCAAGAAAATCATCCACTATAACTAATCCATATCTCTTGCCTCCTAGGCTAGATGTCCTAGTTGGTCCAAAGAAATCTATATGGAGTAGCTCTAATAGCTTAGAAGTTGAAACAAAATATTTAGGTTTGAAAGATGTTTTTACTTATTTTCTAAATTGACATGCTGCACAAATTTTTTTTCTTCTCAAAACTAAGTTTTGGTAAATCTCTTACTAAATCCTTTTTACATAATTTAGAAAGTAAATATATGCTAGCATATCCTAATCTACGATGCCAAAGCCAGCTAGTCTCATTAACAATGGAATTCATTGCAACTAGGTATTCACCACCAAGCAAAGATAGATTATCCAAATCAACAAGTTAAATGTTACCATGCCTTTTTCTAATAAACTTCACTCCATTATTATCAAGACTAGCAATTATGCAAAAAGATGATTCAAAAATAACTTGAAAGCCTTTATCACAAAACTGGCTAATACTAAGTAGATTATATCTTAAACCTTCAACTAATAGTACATTATCAATCCATGTAGAAGGAAAGATATAAACTTTACCGATACCGATGATCTTTCTTTTACCATTATCACCAAAGGTTACACTCCTTCCATTCAGTACCTCAAGGGAGGTGAATTGCTTCACATCTCCTGTCATGTGTCTTGAGCAACCACTATCGAGATACCACAATCTTTTCTTTTCTTTAGTTGCAAGACACACCTGCAAAACAAATTAAGTTTTGGTTTTAGATACCCAAGTCATCTTGGGTCCTTTTGGTATGTACTAAGAGTGGTTCCTTTTGGAATCCAAATCTTTGCATAATTATTAATTTTTCACAAATCACAATGATATGCTTTATGACCTACCTTTCTACAAGAATACAAATGATGCTTGATGATATAGGAATAATTTTTTTTTGAAAAACTTTTACTATTTTTGGGATTTAAAATCTAATCCAACTTTGTTAAAAATAGCTCTTTGATTATTCAAAAGTAAATTCAACTTTTCAGAACTATAAGTAAATTTTTTAACAAAAGGTTTTATCCTATCAAGCTCATCTTTATATTTCTTGTTTTCTACTTCAAGATCTTTACTTTTCTTCAAAAGTTCATTATTTGAAACATTAACTTTAGATCTTTTCAAAACTTTATTTTTCATTGATAAAATATTATTTCATTTTTCTAAAATATCAATCTTATTTTTTAAATCATTAACTTCATTCATAAGATTTGAGTTTTCATGCGAGAAAGAGTTTGCATACTTTTTCAATTTTTTATTTTCAATTATAATCAGTTTATAGTCATGCACTAACTCATCAAATACATTTCTTAATTCATCAAAAGTATAATCAACTTCATGTTCAGGATGTACATCTCCTATTGTGCTATGAAGCAAAGATTGGCCATTCACTCCTCCTCACTGTCACTCTAAGTTGCCATCATTGCTTTCTTTTTAAGCTTCTTCCTTGACTTTTTTAGGAGAGGGCGATCATACTTGTAATGTCCAGGCTTCTTGCATTCGAAGCAAATAGGTAGTTCCTTCTCCTTGTTCTTTTCTTTCTCCTTTTCTTTTTCCTTTTTCTAGCTTGGTTGAAACTTTTTCTTGTAAGAAAATTTCTTTTTCCTCATGAATTTTCTAAACTTTCTTGCTAATAGTGCTTCATCATCCTCATTCTCTTCTTCTTCTTCTGATTCTTTATTTGAAGACTCTTCTTGTGTTGTAGACTTGAAAGCTATACCCTTCTTCTTCTTATCCATATCCATTGCTTTTTGTTTCAAGTTCAACTCATAAGTCATGAGCGAACCTCTAATTGCTCCAATGAAAGTTTATCAATATCTTTGGCTTCTTGAATGGCTGTCACTTTTGGATTCTAAGATGTTGGTAGAGACCTGAGTATTTTGTTCACAATATTGGCATTAGATATAATTTTACCAAGGCTTCTCATGCCATTAACAATATTTGTGAACCTAGTGTATCTATAGTGATAGATTCATTTGGTTCCTTACGAAACATCTCATAAGTGTGTACAAGCATGTTAACTTTTATATTTTTTATTTGATCAATACCCTCATGAGTGACCTCAAGTGTGTCCCATATTTCTTTGGCTGAAATGCATGTGGAAATCCTGTTGAATTCACTAGGGTCCAATACAAAATAAAGGAGATTCATTACTTTCGCATTGATCTCGGATTGTTTAATGTTATTTTCATTCCAATCCTTTTCAAGCTTTGGGATGAAAATACCATTAACCACAACCGATGGAATATGAGGACCTTTATCCACTACTTTTCATAAATTATAGTCTATAGAATACATATAAATTTTCATTCATATTTTCCAATAAATGTAATTTGTATCATTAAAGAAAGGGGGTCTGTTTAAGGCTTGTCCCTCAACACACCAGTACCAAGTGGGGCTGCCATAGATCTTTACTCTAGGAGGTTAAACCTATATACTAAGAATGCGGCTCTGATACCACTTGTTGCCCAGTAGTAACCCAAGAGGCGGGGTGAATTGGATTTCAAAAAAAATATTTTGAAGTATATGTGCCAATTCAATAATAAATTCAAGTGCTAGTGAGATGAAAGTGTTGTGTGCTCTTAAAGAGTATGCAGCAAAAATTTAAATACAATGATGTTGCCTAGAAATGGAGCCCAAGAGGGGGGGTGAATTGGATCTTTCAAAAATTAAAACAATAATTTGTAGGCCTTGTAGTGTTTGTGAACAATGTGATTAATACACTAAAGTATATGCAGCGAAAAACAGTAAATAGAGTGTAGGAAATAAAGTGCAAGTAATAAAAAGAGACAATCACACACAGACACTAAGTTTTATAGTGGTTCGGTGCACTCCAAGCACCTACGTCCATTCCCCAAGCTTCCCTTAGAAATTTTTACTATAATCTCTTCAAATATTACAACCGAGTTGTTTTCCAAGGCTCACAAATCAAAACCTAAGTTGGTTTTGTCACCTAGGCTCACCAACAAACCTTACAACTTATTTTGGCTTCGGGCTCACAAGTAAAACCCTAGTTGGTTTTGTACCTTTGGCTCACCAACAACCTTACAACCTACTTTCAAGACCCTTGAAAGCTAGGTCAACAAGAAATAAATTCAGAATACAAGAATGAAAGCACAAGCAAACTCTCTTCTAGAATGTAATGAGGAATCTTTGAAGCTCTTTGATAATCGCTTGATGTGACTTGACTTGGAATCTTCTCAAGAACACTTTTGGAAAGATGAAATGAAAGGAATGTAGGCTTTTTCAGTGAAATCTCTTATTTCTAGCTTTTGGAAGTGGAGTTCTTGAAGAATGTCTTTAACTCTTGGATATTTTCTTGCTTTTCTTTGTTCTCTTGCTTCATGAATGAGTTTGGTGAAGCTTAAATACATCAAAAACATCCAAAAAACCATTTAAGATCATTAGGGATCAAAAACTAGCCGTTAGGAGTTGAAAAACATCAATTCAGGCTATCAAAAAATAGATCTGTTGAAGCTGTCAGAACTCGAGTATCGATACTTGGCTGTTAGGTGTCGACACTTGAACTCTCAAGTGTCGACACTGATTCTCAGGTGTCGACACTTGATACAAAAATTCTCTAGAGGCATATTCTATATTTTCAAAAAATCTCAGGCCTTGAGTCGATACTTGAAATTTTAAGTGTCGACACTTGAGTTTCAAGTGTTGATACTTGAGTTTTGAGTGTCGATACTTGGCGTGCCATGTAAAATTTTTGTATGCCAAATACTGAAGTGTCGACACTTGGGCTCCTAGGTGTCGACACTTGGTTCTGCAATTTTCAAAAACAAGTGCCAATCATACCAAAAACTTAAAGATATTCAATGAAACTTAAATGCAACATATATAAACAATAATTGAACCTGTTTGTGGCCTTTTTCAATGAAGAAGACTTCTCAAATCATGAAAAATGCTTTGCTTCCAAAGCATGCCATGATACTCTAGTTTTGAGAATTTAAGGTGCTTGAAACCTGAAAACTCATAACTATAATTGAAATATTAGTACAAAATATGTACTTAACATTTTGTTAATCATCAAAATCATGGGGTAGAGGCAACATTATCCCCTTTTTTGATGATGACAAAATCTTGAGTAAATAAGCATTTAAATTCAATTTTGACATTGTATCCCATAAGTATGAACTTGAAACTTATACAACGCAATTCAATGGAGGAGATATGCCAAATAAATATTTAAATCAACATTCTCTCCTCCTAAGAAAGTTAAAGTATGAAACATTTCAAAAATTGAGAAAATGCTTGTAAATAATATCTATTCCCCCTTTTTGTCAACATTCAACATATATATATCAAAAGAGGAGTAAGCTCCCCTAAATTAATGTATTAGTCCATGATACAGTTGGTATCAAAGCTGAAAATGAGATTAGATTATCAAGAAATCCAATTAGTATCATAGCAAACGCATAGAGTAGGGAGTAACATAAAAAAAATGAACTTTTTCATAAAATACATAGTTCAGTACAACACTTAACTATTACAAGAGTGATTATAAACTGAGATGCAAATATAACAGAAACACACACATATATAAATGTAATCAAGTTTTCAGCAACAAAAATTGCTGTTAGTAATACAGCAATACTGAAACATGATACAAGATGAGTAAAACAGTTAAGATAAGTAATGCAACAAGATATAAAAGTAACAAACAACAAGATAAACATCTGTGAGGCTACTCATCAGATGGAAGCTCAAAAAAGATAGGGGCACTAATCCTGGCCTGGGTGCTAGGGCTTTAGGTGGCTTAAGTATCCTATGCCTCCTAGTCCGGGTGGAAGGTCCATGAGCGGGTACAACCCTGGATAATCTGGTCGATGGAGAAGGTAGAATCTCAGCAGGTGTTGCAAAAGCAGTAGAGTCAATCTGATCAGCTGGAGAAGGGATCATAGGAGTAGCTGGAGTCTGAGACTCTCTGCTGACTAGCTCGTACTGACCAACTCGGTCCATGCTGCCATCTAAACTACCACTGCCATCACCATCAGCTATGCCTATGTCACAATCATCATCGCCATCACCATCATGAGTAGGATCATGAGAATCTGGGTGATCACCATCATCATCAGCAGGTGGAGGAGGAAGAGGATCAGCTGGTCCAGAAGATCCTGAAGGTAGTAAAGCTCTCAACATCTCCTCGATACGTGTAAATTTGGCCTCCATCATCCTCCAGACATCAATGAGCTACTCAGAAGTGTGGGCACGAAGTCCCTTAATCTCGATCCTCAGTTGAGTAGTTTGGACTCCCAGTCCAATCATCTCACTCCGAAGCTCAGTAAATTGATGACGTGCGTGCTTTTTAAATGATGAAACAGTATCTGATGGAGGAGCAGAAGGTGTAATTGTTGGTGAAGGTATCACTGGCACTGGCTCTAGCTCTGCTGCAGTGCTGTCCTAGGAGGTGTAACCGATGGCCTGGCCTCAGCCTCTCGTAACTCATCCTCCTCATCTGGCTCCTGATTAGACTCTCTGCACACCTATCTGCCAGCCTGTCTCCTATAGCCCATGCGATGTAGAGTTCTCTTGTCATAAACATCAGTATGAAGAATCTCCTTGGAGGCCTCCTCCTCCAAGGGCATACCATAAGCATGGAATATACGAGTCAATCCCATGTCGTAGGGCAAATAGTGTTTCCACTGAGTGGCTGCATCCCTCATCTGAAGTAACATGAAAGCTGAAGGTCAAATGCAGTCCTCTAAGACAAACAAACCATGAGCATAAGCTCCTGCTCAGTAATAAAATCGAATCTGCCTATCTTTGGGAGAAAAATGCGGGCGATGATATGGTGAAGGAGCCTCATCTCTATTGAGAGCTGGTCCGGTGACCACTGCCACACCATGAATGTCATCTCTCTCTAGAATGCACAGATAGGCCTCCACATGGTCATCAATAGAATACGCCATGATCCCTCGGTGGGGAATATCCCATATCCTGCTCAATACTATCTCATCTACTGAAATTCGGACTCCTTTGACTGTGGCATGCCAGGCTAACCTGCTGCAATCCAAACTACCATAAAACTCTCTAATCAGATGGGGATAGTACCTCTCTATCATAGTACAGAAGAGAACTAAACCCACAGACTCGAGAAGCTCACACAGTCTGAAGCCCTAATGATCAAAAAATCCAAGATCCACACGATGTCCCGCAGTGATCATCTTCCCTGAAACCCTCTCTACTGAAGGAGAAGGTGGGGGAATAGTCCGCTTAGTCTGCTATTGCTGACGACTGTCATCCCGAGCTTTGGTTCTTCTTTCAGCTGAGCTCTGACCGAATTTTTTTTTAAAAGCCAACTTCTTCCTTTGTCCCATAATCTCCAATAGATGAAAGAGAGAGGAAGGAGAGGAAACTAAGGAAGGCAACATTCCAACTAAAAGAAACTATAGGAAAGAGGAGGGATATTACCAAAAATGGAAGTAAAGAAAAGCTTGTTCCACAAAACAACTAATAATAAAAAAAAAGGAAATAATGGGAGCAAAAACATAAGAGAAGAAATGAGGGAAAATATAAAATGAAAAGGAAATGGGTGTTCGGTCGAAGGAAGGATGAACCGAGAGGGAGAAAAATGGAGAAAGTGGCCACGAACCACTATAATCTAAGAAAAACAAGAACAAAATGGTTCACAACAAATGAGGAGGAAAAATGAACTAAATCCTTGGAAAATCGGGGATTTAAAGGAATAAATTGGATGAAATCAAGGAAAAACAGTAATTTATGGTTTGAATGAAGGAAAAGAGGGAGAAAAATACCCATAATTGAAGGGACAAGGGAGGAAACAAACCATTTTGGTGGTTGGAGGACTGTAGGGGACCACTAGGGCTCAAGGGAAAAGAGGGAAATAAAAAATAAAAGGGTTCAGACAAGCCCTAAAATTCTAAAATTTCTGCGTGAGTGTCGACACTTCGATTTTCTCAAGTGTCGACACTTGGTCAGGTGTCAACACTTCGCCAAAATCCAAGTGTCGACACTTGGCCAAGAAATTTTCAGGAAAAATTTAGAAAAATTTGCAAAAAATCAAGGGACATTTTGAAAAGATTTGGGACTCAATAAAAGTGATTTTAAGCAAAAATAAATTAGGTAGAGTGGAAATTGAGAGAGTTCTAAGAGAATGGGTCAATGATTCCTAACTCTCTTCTAATCATACAAAATCTCTCTTCACTCAAGGGTTTAGTAAACACATCAGCTAGTTGATAATCAGTACACATAAATTCAAGCATCACATTAGAGTTTTGCACATGATCTCTTATGAAATGATGTCTTATTTCAATGTATTTACTTCTTGAATGTTGCATAGGATTCTTAGTTAGATTGATTACATTAGTATTATCACATCTTATGGGTGTCTTAATTAGTTTAATACCAAAATCTTCGAGTTTTTGTTTGATCTATATGATTTGAGCACAACAGCTTCCAACTGCTATATATTCTACTTTTGCCATAGATAGAGCAACCAAATTTTGTTTCTTGCTACTCCATGATATCAAATTAATCCCAAGAAACTAATAGGTTCCACTAGTACTTTTCCTATCTAGTTTACACCCAGCAAAATCAGCATCAGGATAAGCAATCAATTCAAATGAAGAATCTCTAGAGGACCAAAGACCAATATCAATTGAGCCAGACAGATATCTAAGTATGCATTTAATAGCCAAAAGATGAGACTCTTTAGGGGCAGACTAATATCTTACACACATACAAATACTGAACATAATATCTGGCCTACTAGCATTTAGATATAATAATGAGCCAATCATTCCTCTATATAACTTTTGGTCTACAAGCTTACTTGATTCATCTTTGTCAAGCTTACAAGAGGAGCTCATTGGTGTATCTAATGGCTTGGTGTTCTCCATCCCAAACTTCTTTTGTATTTTTTTTGTATACTTGGCTTGGTTGATGAAGATCCCCTCTTTTGTTTGCTTTATCTGGAGTCCAAGGAAGAAGTTAAGTTCTTCCATCATGCTCATCTTGAACTCATCCTGCATTAACTTTGCAAACTCTTGATAAAAAGATTCATTAGTAGCACCGAATATGATATCATCCACATAAACATGTATTACTAAGAGATTATCATTCTTCTTTTTCAAAAATAAAGTAGTATCTACATTACCTCTAGTAAAATCATTTTTGAGCAAGAAAGAACTTAAACAATCATACCAAGCTCTTGGAGCTTGTTTTAAACCATACAAAGCTTTATGAAATTTAAAAACATGGTTTGGAAATTCATGATTTTCAAAACGAGTGGTTGTTCAACATAAACTTCTTCTTTGATAAAACCATTCAAAAGGCACTTTTGACATCCATTTGAAATAATTTAAAATCTATAAAACATGCAAAAGCCAACAATAGCCTAATTGCCTCAAGTCTAGCAACAGGAGCAAATATTTCATCAAAATCAATCCCTTCCTCCTGATTGTATCCTTTAGTAACTAGTCTAGCTTTATTTCTTGTAACAATTCCATTTTCATCAAGTTTGTTTCTAAAAACCCATTTTGTGCCAATTATTGAAACATTAGAAGGTCTAACTACCAAAGTCTAAATATTATTTCTTTTGAATTGATTAAGTTCATCTGGCATAGCATTCATCCAATTGCAATCATTTTCAACTTCTTCTATAGATTTAAGTTCTACTTGAGATACAAAAGCTAGATAATCACAAACATTCCTATGAGATGAGCAAGTACTTACACCTTTTGATGGATCACCAATGATAAGTTCTTTGGGGTGTCCATGAGCATACCTCCATTCTTTAGGTAGAGAATTAACTGTAGATGTGTTTTCATCTCCTTGTGCTTGATCTCTTTCGTTGTCATCTTGCTTCTTGGTGGGTTCTTCATTGTTGTTCACTTCTTCATTTCTATTAATACATGTTTCATTGTCAAGAACATCTTCTTTTTTAGAAGATTTTTGGTTAGCTTCATCAAATACAACATGGATGGATTCTTCAACAACAAGTGTCCTTCTGTTGAAGACCCTTTATGCCTTGCTAGATGTAGAGTAGCCTAAAAAGACACCCTCATCTGACTTGGCATCAAATTTACTTAGATTATTCTTGCCATTGTTTAAGATGAAACAACGGCATCCAAAAACTTGAAAATATTTGATTGAAGGTTTCCTACCCTTCTAAAGCTCATAAGGGGTTTTCTTTAAAATAGATCGGATTAAAACACGGTTTAAAACATAACATGCAGTGTTTATGGCTTCCACCCAAAAATATGTAGGTAGGTCATTTTCACAAAGCATGGTGTGTGCCATTTCTTCAAGAGTTCTATTTTTCCTTTCTACCACCCTATTTTGTTGAGGTATCCTAGGTGTAGAAAAATTTTGATGAATGCCATTTTCACTACAAAACTTATCAAACTCAGAATTTTCAAATTCGGTTCCATGGTCACTTCTCAAAGATACAATAGAAATACCTTTTTCATTTGAAACTCTTTTATGAAATCTAATGAATGCAGAAAACATTTCATCTTTGTATGCTAAAAACATGACCCATGTAAAACATGAGAAATCATCTACAATAACTAGACCATATTTCTGACCTCCCAAACTAGATGTTCTAGTTGGCCCAAAGAGATCCATATGAAGCAATTCTAAGGGTCTAGATATAGAGACTACTTTTAGTTTAAAAGATGATTTAGTTTGTTTTCTAAGTTGGCAAGCACTACAAATCTTGTCTTTTTCAAAACAAGTTTTGGCAAATCTTTTATCAAATCCTTTTTGCTAAGTTTTGAAATCAAATGCATACTAGCATGTCCTGGTCTACGATGCCAAAGCCAATTAGTTTCATTGATCTTGGCTTCTATTGCCACTAGGCATTGACCATTTTGATCAGGAAGATCATCAAGATCAACCATATAAATATTGCCATGCTTATGACCAATGAACTTGATGCCATTGTCATCTAAATTGAAAACAATGCACATTGAAGATTCGAAAATAACTTTAAAATCCTTGTCACAAAATTGACTATGCTAAGTAAATTATGTTTCAAACCATCAACATACAAAACATTATCAATGTAAGTAGAAGGGGTGATATTTCCGACAATCTTGCCCTTTCCATTATCACCAAATGTTACATTACCACCATTTTGATATTCAAGTGATGAGAACTGCTCTACATCTTTGGTCATGCACCTTGAGCAACCACTATCGAGGTACCACATTCTTCTATTATTGGTTGCAAGGCATACCTACAATAAAAATCAGGTGGAGACTTTAGGTACCCAAGTCATCTTAGGTCCTTTCAGGTTAGTGGTAATAGTTCCTTTTGGAACCTAGACTTTCTTAACTTTGCTAATTTTTCTTTTATTGCACAAGTAAGATTTATGTCTTATAATACCACAAGTATATCAAGTAATAGAAGATGATGCAGGCACAAAAAATTCTTGAAAAACTTTTGCTGTTTTTGAGTTTTAAAATCTAAATCGGCTTTGTTAAAAACAACCCTTTGATTATTTAAAAGCATGTTCAATTTTTCATAACTGTATGTAAATTTTTCAACAAATGGTTTTAACTTTTCAAGTTCTTCTTTGTACTTTTTGTTTTCTTGCAAAATCTCATTATTCTGTTTTGTAAACTTTTTAGTTGAAACAAAAGAATTTTTCTTTTTCAAATCTTCTTTTTCTTTTTCAAGAAGACAAACTTTATCATTTAACTTTTTATTTTCTTGAAGCAATCAATCATTTTTAATTAAATACTTGTCATTTGTTTTTGCCAAAACCAGATTTTGCTTCTTTAATTCTTTATGCTTCAATTTTAGTTTTTGAAATTCAATGATCAATTCATCAAAAACCTCATGCAGTTCATCAAAAGTAAATTCATTTTTGGTTTTGGATAATACCTTATCATTATTGGCCATCAAATAAAAATTTGCAACCTCTTGCTATTCTTTCTCAGAACTGGAGTCCTTGCTGTCACTCCAGGTTGCCATCATAACCTTCTTTCTTAATCTTCTTTTACTTTTTTTAAGTTGAGGGCAGTCCATCTTGAAGTGGCCCAGTTTCTTGCATTTAAAACATGTGGGCTGCTCCTTCTTTTTCTCTTTGTCCTTCTCTTTGCTAGGCTCTCTTTTTTGAGATTTCTTCTTGAAGTTATACTTCTTCTTTCTCATGAACCTCCTAAACTTTCTAGCCATAAGAGCCATCTCATCTTCTTCATCTTCTTCTTTGGACTCATCACTTGACTCCTCTCTTGTGGTGGACTTGAAAGCAATAACTTTCTTCTTCTTATCAACATCCACATTCTTTTGCTTTAATGAGAGCTCATATGTCATCAATGAGCCCAACAATTGCTTGAGAGGAAGAGTGTTGACATTCTTGGCTTCTTCTATAGCAATCACCTTTGCATCCCATGAAGCTGGAAGAGACCTGAGGAGTTTATTGACAAGTTCACCATTAAATATAATCTTTTCTAAACTTCTCATGCCATTCACAATATTAGTGAACCTAGTATACATGTCACTTATAGATCTAGTAGGTTCCATTTTGAACATTTCATATATGTGAATGAGCATGTTAACTTTAGTTATTTTCACTTGGTGTGTATCTTCATGGGTAACCTCAAGTGTGTCCCATATTTCTTTTACGGAGAGACAATTTGAGATTCTATCGAATTCACTTGGCTACAAAGAGCAAAACAATAGATTCATAGCCTTAGCATTAAGCTCTATTTGCTTAATGTCATTCTCATCCCAATCATCTTCCATTTTGGGAGTGGGAATGCCATTAATCAAAATAGTTGGCTGATGAGGACCTTTAACAATAGTCCTCCAAAGATTATAATCAATGGCTTGAATGAATATGCGCATGCGAGTTTTCCAATAAGTATAATTTGTGCCATTAAATAGAGGGGGTCGGTTTGATGCTTGACCTTCAACAACACCCATTTCTATTAGGATTGCTATGATCTTTTACTCAAGATTGTTGGACATACAAGTGAGTACCGGAGCTCTAATACCACTTGTTGCCCAAAAATGGAGCCCAAGAGTGGGGGTGAATTGGGTCTTTTAAAATTAAAACAATAATATGCAGGCCTTGTAGTGTTTGTGAATAATGTGATTAATATACTAAAGTATATGCAGCAAAAAATAGTAAATAGAGTGCACAAAATAAAGTGCAAGTAATAAAAAGAGACAATCACACACAGACACCGAGTTTTATAGTGGTTCGGTGCACTCCAAGCACCTATGTTTACTCCCCAAGCTCTTCTTGGAAATTTTTACTATAATCTCTTCAAAGATTATAGCCGACTTGTTTTTCAAGGCTCACAAGTCAAAACCTAAGTTGGTTTTGTCATCTAAGCTCACCAACAAACCTTACAACTTATTTTGGCTTCGGGCTCACAAGTAAAACCATAGTTGGTTTTGTACCATTGGCTCATCAATAACCTTACAACCTACTTTCAAGACCCTTGAAAGCTAGGTCAACAAGAAATAAATTTAGAATACAAGAATGAAAGCACAAGCAACTCTCTTCTAGAGTGGAATGAGAAATCTTTGAAGCTCTTTGATGATCGCTTGATGTGACTTGACTTGGAATCTTCTCAAGAACACTTTTGGAAAGATGAAATGAAAGGAATGCAGGCTTTTTCAGTGGAATCTCTTGTTTCTAGCTTTTGGAAGTGGAGTTCTTGAAGAATGTCTTTAACTCTTGGATATTTTCTTGCTTCTCTTTGTTCTCTTGCTTCATGAATGAGTTTGGTGAAGCTTAAATACATTAAAAACATCGAAAAAATTATTTAAGACCATTAGGGATCAAAAACTAGCCGTTAGGAGTTGAAAAACATCAATTCAGGCTGTCAGAAAATAGATCCGTTGAAGCTGTCAGAACTCGAGTGTCGACACTTGGCTTTCAGGTGTTGACACTTGGTTTCCAGGTGTCGACACTTGAACTTTCAAGTGTCGATTTTGATTCTTAGGTGTCGACACTTGATACAAAAATTCTCCAGAGGCATGTTCTGTATTTTCAGAAAATCTCAGGTCTTGAGTCGACACTTGAAATTTTAAATGTCGACACTTGAGTTTTAGGTGTTGACACTTGAGTTCTGAGTGTTGACACTTGGCATGCCATGAAAAATTTCTGTATGCCAAATGCTGAAGTGTCGATACTTGGGCTCCTAGGTGTCGACACTTGGTTCTGCAATTTTCAAAAACAAGTGCCAATCATACCAAAAACTTAAAGATATTCAATGAAACTTAAATGCAACATATATAAACAATAATTAAACCTGTTTGTGGCCTTTTTCAATGAAGAAGACTTCTTAAATCATGAAAAATGCTTTGCTTCCAAAGCGTGCCATGATACTCTAGTTTTGAGAATTTAAGGTGCTTGAAACCTAAAAACTCATAACTATAATTGAAATATTAGTACAAAATATGTACTCAACATTTTGTTAATCATCAAAATCATGGGATAGAGCTAACAAATGAAAGTAAGAGCAAGTAAAGAGGAGATAATTAACCACAAACATAAGTATGTATAGTGGTTCGGTGTACTCCATGGCACCTACATCCACTCCCCAAGGTCAACTCGGGAATTCACTATAATTACTCTCAATTACAGCCAATTAATTTTCTGGTCTCATTAATCAAAATTCCTTTTGATTTTCACTAGGCTTACCAAAAGAAACCTCTTGGTTTTCAAAGGCTAACTAAAAACCTCCTTGATTTTCAACTAGGCTAACCAAAAATCTCCTTGGTTTTCAACTAGGCTAGCCAAAAACTTTCTTGGTTTTGTTCTTAGGCTCACCAAAAATCTTGATACAACAAAGTAATAATGAAAGTAAAGAATACAATCAAGCTTTCTGAATAAAAGTTGTTATCTCTTTGAAGCTTGTTGAAGATGCTTGTCTTCAATTCGATGAAGCCTCAATCAATGCTTAAAAGTGGTTGGACTTGAATACTCTTGATTGCTTTGAATGCTTGGATATTTTTTTGCTTGAAAGTGGTTTCTCTTAATGAATTTGAGTGAATGCACTTGTTTTTCTTTTTCTTTCTCTTCCTCTATTCATTCTCTTGTGTTCCACTTGAATTTAATTCACTTAAATACCATCCCAAGGCTTAAATGATGGTTTATGACTGTTGGAGTGGTGGAACTAGCCGTTGGGGGCTAAAAGGGTCGAGTTCTTTGTTTAAAAAAACTAGCCATTACTGTTTCCAGAACTCCAAGTGTCAACACTTCAGATTGTGAGTCGATACTTAGGGTCGACACTTAAATTTCATGAGTCGATACCTAATTCAAAATTTTGCTTTGAACCTCTTTGAAAATCTCGGGTGAGTCGACACTTCATCCGGTGAGTCGACACTTGAGTTGAGTCTTGAATTTCAGTATGTTCTGTAAGAAATCTATCTCAGACTTTGAGTCGATCCTTGAGTCGATACTTAGGATCGATGATGGGGACATCGCCAGCATGGATCTTATAGCAAGCACGAATCTTGGAGCCACATGAATCTTGGAGCCACATGAATCTCGGAGCATATCCAGAATAAATTAGTTTGGAATTTATCTTTTGTTTGAAATTTGAATTAGGATTTGGTTGGTTAGGATTGAGATATGGATAGGCTTATCTTATCGTATCTTGTATTTGAATTTGAATCATCCCTATCTTTTTATGTTGTATTCAAATTCAAATGAGGGTTGGAAAGGTCTATAAATACCACCCTCAGTTTGTGTAAAAAAATAGTTTGGTCAATAAAGATTTGTTTTTAGAAAAGAGTGTTTCTTTCCGTTCGCCCCGCATGGGGAGGGTGAGAGGCCCGTCTTTTCTTCGCCTTCGGGAATCAAGAAGTGTGAGACCTTATGCCTTCGCTTTCGAGCATCAAGGGTCATGAGGCCCTAGTTATCCCCTTTCCTATCGAGTTTCCTCTATGATCTTAGGGATTTTCCTTCACTGTCTCAGGTAGCGATTTGGGTGGGATGCCCTAGGCTCCACATGTAGTGAGATGGATGGGATGCCCTAGGCTCCACATGTAGTGGGATGGATGGGATGCCTTAGAGGTGAGAGGTCTCTCCATGAATATAAGTCCCAAGTCCATAGAGTATTCAATTTTTCTACCTACCATCTCCATTGTTCCTTCGCCATCCCTAGAAAAATAAAATCCAAAAAAATATGATACCCTAATCTTCAGCGACTTCTCAGCTCGTCGATGATTCTCCCCGCATCTGTCCCCCATCAATTTGGTACCAGAGCTAGAAAATAGGGTACCTTCATATCACTCCAGATCCCCCACCAATGATCCAATTTTTTTTTCCATCCTATCATCTTCCCAGATCCAAAAAAAGAAAATCTAAGTTGCCAACAATTTAATTTTCTTCTTCCATGCTTCCTCCCAAACTCCACCGTCGCCTCCCTACTGCCCCACCGCCATACCACAGTTTCCCCCCCTCCGCCTCTCTAGCAAACTATTCATACCGCCTCACCGATGCCTCATCGCCTCATCACCCCTCAGATTGTCGCCGCCTGAGTCTTCCGGTGACCCTCCTCCCCGGAGTCAAGCCATGGCCACCTCCTTCCTCCCACTCGATCTAGTTCCCTTTGCTGCCACCACCGTCGCAGGTTCCCCCATAAGCAGCTGACCTCTGTCGCGTTCATCCTCGGCCTTGGTGGCATCCCTGTCCTCTCCATCCTCGCCGCTGGCCTCCTTCTCACCTACCTCTTCGACTCCCTCGATCTGAAGTTTGCTGCCTTCTTCATCGTCTGGTTCTCCCTCGTTGCTGCCCAGCTCACCTTCATCTTCTCCCCCCACCACCCCACCAAAGGACTCCTCCGATCGCCCATCCTCTTTAGATTCGCCCGATGCCTCATCTCCACCGTCGAACGCCGTCCCCTCCCACGATCGTGCCTCCCTCTCATCGAGCCACCATCGTCTTCACCGTCGCACCACCCGAGACCAAGCGATGCCATCTCCGCCCCGTGCTGCCGTCTTCTTCCCTGCTGTCATCGACATATCCACCATCGTGTCTTCGCCAATCATCGGGATGGGGCCACTCCACCATGTCCACGTGCCGCCGCCACTAGTCCAGCAACGTTGCCGGAGGAGAGCCCACCGGATCTACCCTCCAAGGATCGGAATCCCTGTTCTAGGTGTTCTGCATGCCCATCAAAGCAAAGAAGCCCCTGGCATGAACGTGAAAGTAGGGTCCTTCTACATGCTTCTCAGGGCAAAGCCAGCTTCCTGTTACTGACTTCAAGTCTAGCACGATTCTCAGGATTGCATGGATCTTAAAGCAGTCCCAAAAATATTGAAGCATGGATCTCCAAGCCACATAGATGTCAGAGCTACATGACTTTCAGAGATGCACAGATCTCAGAGAGAGCCCTTTTGATTGATTGGATTCGATTTCATCCACATTTTCCCTGATCCTGACTCGACGGAGTCGAGTTCTCCCCATCTTAGGGGAATGATGGGGACATCGCCAGCATGGATCCCGGAGTAAGCACGAATCTTGGAGCCACACAAATCTCGGAGCATATCCAGAATAAATTAGTTTGGAATTTATCTTTTGTTTGAAATTTGAAATAGGATTTGGTTGGTTAGGATTGAGATATGGATAGGTTTATCTTATCCTATCTTGTATTTGAATTTGAATCATCCCTATCTTTTTATGTTGTATTCAAATTCAAATGAGGGTTGGAAAGGTCTATAAATACCACCCTCAGTTCTTTGTAAAAAAATAGTTTGGTCAATAAAGATTTATTTTTAGAAAAGAGTGTTTCTTTCTGTTCCCCCAGCATGGGGAGGGTGAGAGGCCCGTCTTTCCTTCTCCTTTGGGCGTCGAGGGGTGTGAGATCCTATGCCTTCACTTTCGAGCATCGAGGGGCATGAGGCTTTAGTTATCCCCTTTCCCGTCGAGTCCTCTCTATGGTCTTAGTGATTTTCCTTCACGACCCCAGGTAGCGATTTGGGTGGGATGCCCTAGGCTCCACATGTAGTAAGATGGGTGGGATGCCCTAGGCTATATGTAGTGGGATGGGTGAGATGCCCTCGAGGTGAGAGGTCTCTTCGTGAATGTAAGTCCCAAGTCCATAGAGTGTCCAATTTTCTTACCTTTCATCTCCATTGTTCCTTCGCCACCCCTAGAAAAATAAAATCCAAAAAAAAAAGGATACCCTAATCTTCGACGACTTCTCAGCTCGTCAACGATCCTCCCCCCATCCGTCCCCCATCAGTCGACACTTGTATAGCATGAGTCGACCTTCAACCGTGCCATCTGAAACTCTTTTCTGAGTACCGGCTTGAGTCGACACTTGCACTGTCATGAGTCGATACTTGAACTGTGAGTCGACAATCGTTGAAACTTTTTAAAATTTGACTGAAACTCTGTTGAATCTTCTTTAAACTTGACTCTTAAATCCTTTCAAGCAATTCTCAAACACTTAAGTCCATCAATCTTTAATGTTTCATTCATAGAAATGGCTTCTTCAAATATTTGACAAGCAATTAAATTCACCCAACTTGATGAGTACCTTTTTCTAATAAAATTATACTTTAAAGGACTGTTAGTACTCAAATATATTTAAGTATTTTGTTAATCATCAAAATTAATAACGGAGTCAACAAAGCAATTACTAGGATATAACATATCATATGACATGATATTCATTTCAACAATCGAGCATATTAACCCTAATATGCATACCATAAGCATGATTGTAATATCAATCTATTCACCTCACTTGTTCATGGGATATGGCCATGGTGGCACCCCAACACGCCATAGGAGATCCCATTGAATGGGTTGAAAGGGCCATGAAATCCTAAGTAACTTTTATGACCGGATGGCCATGGCGACTAACCCAATCCGAAGCAGTTACTAGGATATAACATATCATAATGTATTTTAAATAATCATGCATTGCTACATATCATAGTAAGCAATCATTACTAATTGCATGGACCATTAATTGAATGAAATAAGGGTGCTCTGATACCACTGTTGGGTTTTGGTGGCACAATGAAAGAATGGATTTCAAAATTTTTATTTTGAAACTCCAAACAACTAGAAACCCTAAGCCCAAGATCCCTTATTCATTATAATCAACAAGTCATTCAAACAAGGTTTGGACAAATACCTGGAATGCTAATTCCTTCTTCTTTTCACTAGGCACACAAGTGCATGCCCTCCAGAGGTAATCCACATGGGAATTGAACCTAGGAACCACTCCTTAGTAGGTTGCTTAATCCATTAGGACTCTTCTAATGGCCTTTCTTCCTTTGGTAGCCTTTCCTTCCTTGCTCAAACCCTTGCCCTCTAGTAGAGCACTCTGAGCCCTCTCTAAAACTTTTCTTCACTCTCTTTATCACTTCCTAATTCTTTTTTTAAGCCTGTGTCTTAAAATGGTGGACTTGTCTTAAGGCAAGATCTATGTCCTAATAAGGGAAGGAAGATAAAATGGTAGAGTGTAAGAGTGTAAGAAAGAAAGGAAATTAGATTACCTTCGGTATAAACACTGAAGGCCTTAAACAGGAGATGTGGGGGCACCAAATATGGCTCTTCATCAGCTTTTGATCTGTCAAATAACATATCATATAAGACCCTTCACTAAGGAGTCTTATCTTGAAAGGTCAAGACCTTTCCTGCACCAAATGACTTCTCTTGATAATGTTGGCTATTTGTCCTCATGTCATGTGGCATGTAACCAGTAGATAGAGGTCTTTAGATGGCATGGAATCAAGTGGCTTATCCAAGAGTCAAGTTCCTTCAATAAGAAAGACTCTTGGTTATGAAATATTATGGTTAATCATGAAGGGACGCAACCCTTCATGTGTGTGCCAACTTTCTCACCTCCCAATCCTCATTTCAACTAGTAATAAGCCAATAGAATTAGTCATGAGATAAGGCAAGGGATGCCTTGTTTTACTTGGAAACCAAATCCCAGAAGTAGAAGGACTCTAGGTCCATCTGCGCGCCAACTTATCCCATGCATAAAATAATTGGCACCAAGAGTCCCTTCACTTTAGGATTCTTCAAATAAATTAGATAAAGGCTGATTAAATTTGGATAAAACCAGATAATTGCTACCCCACATTGGTATCAACCCAATCTAGGATTCCCTCAAATTGGTTAGCCCATTAAGCAACCTTTAGATCCAATTCAATTGGGTTAGGAGTTAGGTTAGCCTACACATGCTAGTATGTAATCTAGCTAACCAATTAGGATCCCATGACCCTAATAAAATACTAATAACTTCCTAGGCCAATTTTCTAATGTGTGTGACCCTTTGGATTCCACATCTAGCCAGTAGTAGTGTTGACTCCGTTATTGATTTTGATTATAAACAAAATACTTAAGTATAAGTTGAGTACTAACTGTTTCTTTAAAGTATGTTTTTATAGAAAAATATACTCATCAACTCAACAAGACTTGATTGCTTGTCAAAAAATGAAGAAGTCCCTTCCATGAATGACAGATCAGTTTTAAATAAACTTAAGTACTTGAAGTTTGCTTGAAAGGACTTAGATAGTCCAATACAAATTGGTTTCAGTAGAGGTTCAATGGATTTTAAAGAAATCTCAGCAATTGTTGACTCACAACTCAAGTATCAAAACATGATAGTGGAAGTGTCGACTCAAGCCAGTATGCAAAAAAAGTTTCAAATGGCACAGCCGACGTATCGACTCAAGGTGTCGACTCAAGGATCGGCTCAAGTCTTGAAAAAATTTTGATACAGAACTTGCTGAAATTAAAGACTTGCCTAAAGTGTTGACTTATAGATGTCAAGTGTTGACTCAAGTGTCGACTCACCAGAAGAAGTGTCGACTCACTTGAAAATTCCAGAGAACTTCAATGAAGAAATTTGAACTTGGTGTCGACTCATGGAACTTAAGTGTCAACCCTAAATATTAACTCATAGCTTGAAGTGTCGATACTTGGAGTTCTAGAAATAGTAATGGCTAGTTTCTCAAATACAAAACTCGGCTCTCTTAGCTCCCAACGACTAGTTTTTCATATCTAACGGTCATAAACTGACTTTGAGGCCTTGGGATGGTATTTAAGTGATTCAAATTGAATTGTAACATAAGAGGATCAACAATAGAAAAAGAAAAGCAAGTGCAATCTGGTGGGGACACCGGAGGTACCAGAATAAGACAGAGGCTTTTCAACCCTCTATGAATTGATCAATAATTTATGAGTCCATCTGTAATAAGGGCTTAGCCCATCTGAGTCCTTTTTTTAGTTGTTGTTTGAGTCTTTTGAGTTGTTATTTCAGTTCTGTACTAGTCAGCTTATGTTGAGCTAGTTCAGTCCAATGCTAGTCAGCTCATGTTGAGCTAATTTTATTTTTTTGAGTCCTGTCCAAGCATACTGAAGACTCAAGACTATATCATACAAGTGAAGACCAAGTCCAACTAGATTGAAGACATGAAAGTATAGCCCAAGTCCAACCCAGCTTGAAGATTTGAAGACCCCAGGAGGAAAATTCAGAAAATCCTGCTTTCTTGCAGATGCCCTCCAGATGCCTAGATTCCTTTCAAGATGCCAAAGTATATTCATAGATAAGGGCATCCATGATTCTAGAGGTCCATCTGCATCCTAGTCCAAAGAAATCAAGCCCAGGTGCCAAGCCCAAGCCCCTAAGAAGCAAGATACCAGGGAATATTCCTGCTACCTGGCTACCAGGCCACCCCAGCTTCCAGAGGCCCAAACCCATGCACCCGAGCCCCTTTGGGCCGGCCTTTTGCTGCTCCTAGAAGCCCAACACGCCCCCCTAGGCATACTTGGAGTGTTGGCCAAGTCAAGAGAATTTTTAGGGATTTTTCTACCTAATGTTTCCTTATTTTCTAGCTAGGGTTTGAGAGGGAAAAGGATTCTTATATAAAAACTTATGTGCCCTTACTTGGAGCCTAGGGTTAAGGGTCTATTTAAAGGACCCTAGCCTCTTGTATGAAGGGAGATTTTGATATATGAAATAAACCTTGAGTTCTTCAATTGCTTTGTGTGATTACCCTGCTGTGTGCATAAAGGGGTTTGAGAGTTCTTCTTCCCGATGTTTGCAATCATCTTCCTGCCGCCAACCATCCTTCTAGCCCCTCCAAAACTTTCTTCCCTTTGCTATTTTTCTTTATTTTCTTGATATCCTTTGAGTTTTCTAACCCCTGATAGGTCGTTTGCAGGTCCCCGAGTTCCTATGAATCCAACGACTCCAGCCAAGCCTCAATCGGACCAGCGAGCAGAAAGCTGGGTATCCGCGGGTCTTTGGCTCGATTTTCCAGGCCGCATCCATCGAGGAACGAGAGATCCCTTCACTGCGATCTTCACCGGGCACTTCAGGCATTGTCAGGTGCACCCTCTCTACCTCCAGTCTTTATATTGTAGGAGAACTTGCCCTAACCGAGGCTTCTCAGCCCCGACGATCCTTCTTTAGTACTTTTCTAGGTTCTAATTTGCATGCTTGGCTTCAAAATTTCATATAAAACTCCCTACAACTAATTTTGATCTGAAATTCAGGAATTAATCACCTAACCCCATATATAAAATATACAAAATGAATTGCATACATATTAGTCCCGCATCATTTGGTATCAGAGCTTAGATTAGGGCTTATTTTCTATAATTTTTTAGTCTGTATATGCTCTGTTATTTTAATTATTTCTTCCTGATAGAAACTCTAAAAATTCTAAAATTTGTTTTTCCCGATTTATCATAATTCGCAGTAATTTTAAGAATTTTCTCAGATTTTATTATGTATGTGAAGTTTCTTCAAGCTGAAATACAACCTACAAATTTTTGACTCTTTTTTTCAGCTAGACAAGTTTGGAAGTTTTAGGATTTTGTTTGGCATCTTTTGCATATCTTTTAATTTTAGTATATTTTCAGAATATTAGGCCATGATTTGAAAGTTTTCTTCTATTTAAAAAAATACCCAAAAAAAAAACATATTCTCCAAAAATACCAAAAACATCTAAACCTAATTTGCATCCTCATCTGCTTGCCATCATTGCATAATTTACTTTTAAGGACACTCTTGCTATATCAGATGGGGGGAGGATTTGATCACCTCTCCTTAGCCCAAAACCACATCCCTTGCATTCGGTCCCAAGCCTTAACCTAAAATTAACTAGACTTAATTTGCCCTAGTGGGCTAGGGACACCAACTGGTCGGGTCTGGACTAAGTGTCAGATCATTGTGTCAAGCTAACCCATGCGTGCTTTGTGCTCAGTGTCTAGAATGGTGGTTTAGGGATTCAATCCCAAGGGCTTGTGTGCTGGTCTGCCTACCTGGCCAATCTCTGATTGGTGTCTAGGATTGGCAATCAGGGACCTAACACTCCCCTTACACTTGCCTGGCTGAGTACAGGGTTACTATAGGCTAGTTTGCCATCCTGATTGAGCATCTAGTTTAGACTCTAGGTCTAGTCAGCTGTAGTCGGTCTGATCAAGTATTACATGAGCACTAGATCAGGGGTTTCATATCACCCACCTCCTTCACAAATGTCTGAACCCATGGAAAATTTGCAAGCCCAAATAAAAGCACTCACTGAGCATCTAACCCAATCCATGGCCCAATTGACTATCCAGTTAACTCAGTCTAGTATCCAAACTAACAATAGAATTGACCATCTTGCCGATAGGTTTGGCCAGTTAGAAGGCCATGTAGGGACCATAGAAAGAACCCATGGGTCATAGTCTGAGCCAGATCCTGAGTCCCCTCAACCTAGGAGGACCCCAAACCCTGATCTATACCATGAGGTCGAACCTAGGAGAGCCCCTTATCCTGATCCGTACTACAATCCTGAACCTAGGAGGACCCCAAACCCTGATCCATACCGAGAGGTTGAACCTAGGAGAGCCCCTCAGCCTGACCCATACTATAATACTGAACCTAGAAGAACCCCTTACTATGACCCTTATTATGATACTGAACCTAGAAGAACCCCTTACCATGACCCTTATTATGATACTGAACCCAGGAGAACCCAATACTCTGACCCATATAGGGAGTCCAATCCTAGGAGAACCAAATACTCTGACCCATATAGGGAGTCCAATCCTAGGAGAACCCAATACTCTGACCCATATAGGGAGTCCAACCCTAGGAGAACCCAATATTCTGACCCATATAGGGAGTCCAACCCTAGGAGAACCCAATATCCTAACCCATATACGGAGCCCAACCTTAGGAGGACCGTATACCATGATCCATCCATAGAACCCGACCATAGAGCTGACCCAAAATCCTATGACCCCAGATCTTATAATCCCGTGACCCATAGATCTGCACCCTTGTCCTATGAGCCCAGAGAACCCATAACCCCTAGGTATCAATCTAGTACTAGTCAAGTTTTCCTTAGTCAACTTGAACCCCATAGGATTAGTACCCCAAAATATGAGCCCAGTAGTGAGCCACTACCCCTTAGGCAACCTAAACCTACTAGGACTAGTGTCCATAATCAGAAACTAGGACCTAGCCAATTTTTCCCTAGCCGACCTTCTCCAACCATTCCGGAGATTGACAAGGCTTACATTAACGCGGAAGTGTATGGAGCTGATGCGAGCCTAGTGGATGATGAAAGATTGTGCCCTGAAAGCCAATTGAAATATTGTAATTTTGATCCCAAAATCAATGAATTGACATTTTATAAAGGCATTAGTTTCATTATTTGCTGTGTCTTTTTGATTTTATGATGAACCCCATAGATTAGGGCTATGGTTCTGGGGTTATGATGAGATCATACCAGTGAGACCTAAAGCCTTAAAACCCTAATCTAAAATATTCCTGGTCGATGGGACATTGAGTTGGGGATCAATGTTTCCGGCAAGACCAGCATATCCTATATATGTTTTGTAATAAGGGTGACTGATCTCACAGTCACTTATGTTTGACACTAATACTAGGATGTGAGTGTTCATTAGAGAATGAGTTCACTGAATTGATCCAGATAGAGAATATCTAATGGAACCTTATCTGTTTGTCAATAGATAATTCTCATAGTGGGAGTAGTGCATGTGGTCCTTTGACCTGAGACTACCATAGTACCTTATATATATGAATCCATACTTTGGTTCGCAATCAATCATGACACTGAGTCATGCACGAGGTGATACTGGTTATGGTGGATTGTATATGAAGGTTGTGAGTAGGTCAACAAGGAATTGATCAGCCCTAGTAAGAGGGAATAGCATCCAGTAAATTTCAAATGATGGATTCAGGAAACCTTTGATCAAAGTATGAACATTAGAGTTATTTTCTAATGGTTCATTACTGAATCATCATTATAAAGATTGAGCTAGGGATGAATATGAAAATTGGATTTGACAAGTATCCATATTCATAATCATATTCGGGATGCAAGTTGATCAAAGGACTGAATTGCCCGGTAACTCACCACTGAAGGGTATTTTGGTAATTCCACCAAAATTCCACATCTTCTTGGTAGACATGATACGTTGCTAGACGTCAATCTTGTCTTGTAGGTATATGATTGAGTCATGGTAATTCAAATCAGTCAATTTGAATTAGATTCTAATTGACCGAGTCGAGCTAGTTTGAGTTGACCTAAATCGGCTTAGTTGAGATCTAACCGAATTAAGTCAAATAGCACTCGGACCTACTGCTGGCTAGGTGTGGAACCCAATGGGTCACACACAAAAGAAAATTGATGAAGGATTTAATTTGGAATTAAATCATGTTTGCAGGATAAACACACTAGCATGTGTTGCAGACCAAATTTCTATTCGAATCAGATTCGAATTTGGTTCCGAATTGGGCTTAATTGGGTTCTAATTGAACCAGATTAAGGTCCAATTTATTTTTTAGGACATTGGGCTAACCCATGGCTGAACCCAAGTGAATTTAGTTCACTGAGACCCTCTCTCCAAGCCGCCCCCTCCCTTTTCTCACCCGCGCGTGCCAAGAAAGAGAGTCCACGCGCGTGGACTTCTCTTAAAACACGTGAGAAAGAAAATGTCAGAGAAAAATCTGAAAAGGGGTGATTCAGATCCTTGTCTGGCGCCCTTGGATCTGGATCTGATGGCCAGAAAAAATTAAGGAAAAGATCCGTCACTTTTCGGTTACAAATCCGTCTCCAAAAGTCGCGATTCTTCCTGAAGTTTTTTCGAGAGTCCTCCTTGTCGGAAAAATGAAAATCAAATCAGAGAATCATGATTTTTGGTTGAGGGGACACATGAGGAATGAGGGATCATGATCCCTGGGGTTTCAGAGGGTTGCGTTGTTTCGAGATGACACCCCTCTGAGATCTATAAATAGGGTTGGGGTTCTCGGGGGTTTTCACGTAACATAATTCAGAGATCCAATTCCCTTTCTTCCTCTCCAGAATACTCCTTCCTCTTGTTCTTGTTGGGTATTGTTTCCCTTACAGAGGTATCCTCTGTCGAAACTCTGACCCTAAACAAGAATAAGAAGAAGGTCTTGAACGGTAAAGGAAAGAAAAGGGAAAGGATCTATTCTTCTTTTCCTTCTTGAATTAAGACTTTGACTATCTTAATTTTTCTTCCAATTCAATTCAAGAAAAGGGATTCAAGAAAGGGAATTCTTGAAGAAAATTCAAGAAGAGGAAAGAAGGAAGAAAAGAAATTTTCAAGAAAGAAAATTTCAGCCTAAAGGTCCAAGAATTGAATTCTTGAAAAAGAATTCAAGAAGAGGAGCCAAGAACTAGAAATTATTGTCTTCATTATTTTTCTGTGTGGATCACCATTGGAGGGTGAACATTTGGGCACCTGGTGGAGATTCAGAGTTTGGATTTTGCGATACAGGTTAGTATCTTAATTTGAGATTAAATCTTATATAAACATCTTATATGTTTTAATTCTTTTAAGGAGATTTTGGGTTGAAGGTTTGGTGAAGATTTCATAAAGATAAAAATTTTTGAAATCTATGATTCCGCCTTGCCACCGAACCCTACAGATGAGTATGAAGGAGAAGAGGAGACACCTTTAGTAGACCTAGAATTAGCTGACCCAGTAGATACCCAGGTAGAAACCAACCTAGAGCTAGTTGACCTTGACCACATCCAACCTAAAGCTATAATGGAAGAACAAATAGAGGAAGAGAACCTAGGTACTGCTGCTAGAGCCTTACCTGAGGAAACCATAGAGGAGAGCCAAATTATAGAGTCTAGTCCAAAAATACAAGAACCAGAAGAATTTATTAAGGACCTGATCTCTTTGAATCAATACCTTCAAGATAAGTCCCCTCCTATAGTTCCCATTAAGGACCTCTTCCCCGAAATTGACGACCCATCCTTCTATTATGCAAACCCTGTAGATATAGCTCAACCTCGTAAGGTTAACCTCATTAGTATAGGATTAGTTCCTGACACCCAGTCTTTTATCCTACTGTATCCAACTAACCTGAAACCTTTTTCTCTACCCTACCAAACTAATTCTGAACCTACTTCCTATTTTCTGTCCTTTCCAGACATCTCCAACATTTCTAGGATCATTAGATTGCATTTAGTTGAGATTAGCGTACTGCATGCATTCATTACACATGTTAGGTTTGCATTATACTTTTGGCATACCCTTTGGCATTTGCTTGGAGTCCATTGTAAATACTCTTGTGCACACCACACTAGGGTCAGACCTAGAGAGTCTATAGTCTCTTAGGTTTAGGCCCATAAAAGTCTAATAAATTTTATTTGATAGGAATGCAAAGTGGAGTCTATTAGGTGTTAGTATGAGTCCTTTGAATCATTTGTTAGGAGTTTGCATGTGCCCAGCATGTTCACCACCTACACTAATTTTAAACAAACTGGCTAATTCCCGAAGATTGATCAAAGAATTTGATGTAGTGGATTCTATCTTGATTAGGCTTAGGCTTAAAAGAAGCTTTATGCTCGCAGAGCCGGACCTTTTAAAGTGATAGAGAAGGATTGGATCAAATGCCTATGTGTTAGACTTGCCTTCGGATATGGGCATTAGTTCTACCTTCAATATTACAGACCTGGTTGAGTATAGAAAACTGGCAGCGATACCTAGTGAGACCTTTGGACCTATTTCTTTTCATTGTGAGTGACCCTAACCCAGAGTGTCCACTAACAAATTGGCCCGAGAGAGGAGAACGGATCGAGCGTATCCTGGACGATCAAGCCATCACGACCCAGGGCCGTGACTATCAACGCTTCCTGGTCCAATGGCAAGGCCGGCCAGAGTCGGACGATTCGTGGATTTCTCGAGAGGACATGCAGCACCTCAACCCAGACCTCCTCGAGAGATATGTGAGCCAGCTTGATATTCACTCGACAGGGTAGAGTCCCTCCCACCCCGGGAGAATTGGTGGGGACACTGGAGGTACCAGAATAAGACAGAGGCTTTTTAACCCTCTGCGAATTGATCAATAATTTATGAGTCCATCTGTAATAAGGGCTTAGCCCATCTGAGTCCTTTTTTTAGTTGTTGTTTGAGTCTTTTGAGTTGTTATTTCAGTTCTGTACTAGTCAGCTTATGTTGAGCTAGTTCAGTCCAATGCTAGTCAGCTCATGTTGAGCTAATTTTATTTTTTTGAGTCCTGTCCAAGCATACTGAAGACTCAAGACTATATCATACAAGTGAAGACCAAGTCCAACTAGATTGAAGACATGGAAGTATAGCCCAAGTCCAACCCAGCTTGAAGATTTGAAGACCCCAGGAGGAAAATTCAGAAAACCTTGATTTCTTGCAGATGCCCTCCAGATGCCCAGATTCCCTTCCAGATGCCAAAGTATATTCATAGATAAGGGCATCCATGATTCCAGAGGTCCATCTACATCCTAGTACAAAGAAATCAAGCCCAGGTGCCAAGCCCAAGCCCCTAAGAAGCAAGATACCAGGGAATATTCCTGCTACCTGGCTACCAGGCCACCCCAGCTTCCAGAGGCCCAAACCCATGCACCCGAGCCCCTTTGGGCCGGCCTTTTGCTGCTCCTAGAAGCCCAACACGCCCCCCTAGGCATCCTTGGAGTGTTGGCCAAGTCAAGAGAATTTTTAGGGATTTTTTTACCTAATGTTTCCTTATTTTCTAGCTAGGGTTTGAGAGGGAAAAGGATTCTTATGTAAAGACTTATGTGCCCTTACTTGGAGCCCAAGGTTAAGGGTCTATTTAAAGGACCCTAGCCTCTTGTATGAAGGGAGATTTTGATATATGAAATAAACCTTGAGTTCTTCAATTGCTTTGTGTGATTACCCTGCTGTGTGCATAAAGGGGTTTGAGAGTTCTTCTTCCCGGTGTTTGCAATCATCTTCCTGCCGCCAACCATCCTTCCAGCCCCTCCAAAACTTTCTTTCCTTTGCTATTTTTCTTTATTTTCTTGATATCCTTTGAGTTTTCTAACCCCTGATAGGTCGTTTGCAGGTCCCCGAGTTCCTACGAATCCAACGACTCCAGCCAAGCCTCAATCGGACCACCGAGCAGAAAGCCGGGTATCCACGGGTCTTTGGCTCGATTTTCCAGGCCGCATCCGTCGAGGAATGAGAGATCCCTTCACTGCGATCTTCACCGGGCACTTCAGACATTGTCAGGTACACCCTCTCTACCTCCAGTCTTTATATTGTAGAACTTTCCCTAATCGAGGCTTCTCAGCCCTGGTGATCCTTCTTTAGTACTTTTCTAGGTTCTAATCTGTATGCTTGGCTTCAAAATTTCATATAAAATCCCTACAACTAATTTTGATCTGAAATTCAGGAATTAATCACCTAACCCCACATATAAAATATACAAAAAGAATTGCATACATATTAGTCCCGCATCACAATCACTCCCATTCATTGAGAGCAACCACCTTCAAGCAAAAAGAAGTCTCAAAGTATTCAAAGCCTTCAAGAGCATTCAAGTCCAACATTCTTGAGCATTGATTGAGACTTCATCAAGTTTAAGACAAGCAATTCCTCAAAGCTTCAAAGAGATATCTGCTTTTATTAAGAAAGCTTTTCTTGTTGCTTTACTTTAACTCTTTCTCTTGTTATGGAGGTTATTGGTTAGCCTATTAAAAACCAAGGAGGTTATTGGTTAGCCTTTGTAAACCAAGGAGGTTATTGGTTAGCTTATTGAAAACCAAGAAGATTTTTGGTAAGCTTAGTTGAAAACCAAGGAGGTTATTGGTTAGCCTTTTAAAACCAAGAGATTTCTTTTGGTGAGCCTTGTAAAAACCAAACGGGATTTTGATTAGTGAGCCCAAAAAATTAATCGGCTATAATCGATGGAGATTATAGTGAATTCCCAAGTGGACCTTGGTGAGTGGATGTAGGTACATTGGAAAGCACCGAACCACTATACTTGGATTGTGTTTGTAATTGTTTGTCTCTCTCTCTTGCTCTTACATTTATTGCATTTAAATTTTTGCTGCATACTCTTTAAAAGCACTTTACTATTGCATCTCATTGCACTTAAGTCATTTATTGAATTGGTTCATATATTTGTATTTAATTTTTAGAAACCCAATTCACCCCTCCTCTTAGGTTGCTTACTGGGCAATAAGTGGTATCAGAGCCACGTTCTCAGTATATAGATCTAACTGCCTTGAGTAAAGATCTATGGCAACCCCCCATGGTACTAGTGTAGTTAAGGGACAAGCCTCAAATAGACCTCCATATTTTAATGGAACAAATTATATTTATTGAAAAACTAGAATGAGAATTTACATGAATTCAATGGATTATAATTTATGGAAAGTTGTTGATAAAAGTCCATATATTCCTTCAATTATGGTTAATGATGTTTTCATCCTAAAGCTCGAAGAGGATTAGGATGAAAATGACATTAGACAATCCAAGATTAATGCGAAAGCAATGAATCTCCTTTATTATACATTAGATCCTAGTGAGTTCAATAGGATTTCTACATGCACATCTGCTAAGAAAATATGGGACACACTTGAAGTTATCCATGAGGGTACTGATCAAGCGAAGAACACAAAGTAAACATGTTAGTGCACACTTATGAGATGTTCCGAATGGAACCAAATGAATATATCACTGACATATATACTAGATTCACAAACATTGTTAATGGCATGAAAAGTTTAGGTAAAGTCATGTCTAATGCCAATCTTGTTAATAATATTCTCAGGTCACTTCCAACTTCATGGGATCCAAAGGTGACCGCCATACAAGAAGCCAAAATGTTGAGAAATTATCCTTGGAGCAACTAGTGGGATCGCTTATGACTTATAAGCTAAATCTAAAGCAAAAATCTATGAACTTGGACAAAAAGAAAAAGGGGATAGCCTTCAAGTCTACAATTCAAGAAGAATCCTTAAATGAAGAATCAGAAGAAGAAGAAGAGGATGAGTGTGAGGAAGCACTTCTAGCAAGGAAGTTCAGAAGATTTATCAAAAGAAGAAAATTCTTTTACAATAAAAGGTTCCAAACAAGTAAAGACAAGGAAAAAGAAAAGGAGAAAGAAAAAGAAAAGGAGAAGGAATTACCTATATGCTCCGAATGCAAGAAGCAAGGACACTATAAGTTTGACTATCTTCTCTTAAAGAAATCAAGAAAGAAGCTTAGAAAGAAAGCTATGATGGCAACTTGGAGTGATAGCGAGGACTCTAGTTCAGATGAAGAACCAATTGAAGTTGCCAATCTATGTTTCATGGCACAACAATAACAAGAAGAGGTAATTTCTAACTCTGAAGTGGATTTTACTTTTGATGAATTGAAAAATGCATTTAATGAATTGATGCATGATTATAAATTGATTCTATCTAAAAATAAAAAATTGAAAAAGCATGCAAATAGTTTTTCACATGAAAACAATTCTCTTTTGAATGAAGTTAATGAATTGAAACATAAACTTGATGTTTCAGAAAAGAAAAACAAAGCTTTAACAATGGAAAATGAAGTTTTAAAAAGACCTAAAGCTGTTGTTTCAAATGGTGACCTTTTAAAGAAAAACAAAGATCTAGAGATAGAAAATAAAAATTATAAAGATGAACTTGATAAAATAAAACCCTTTGTTGAAAAGTTCACTTATAATTCTAAAAAATTAAATCTTCTTTTAAATAGTCAAAGAGCTATTTTTAATAAAGCAGGATTAGGATATAAACCTCAAAAATAGCAAAGGTATTTTAAAAATTTCATTGTACCCGCATCATCAAGGATTACATGTTTTTCATACAAAAAATTAGGTCATAAAGCTTTTCAATGCAATTTAAGAAAAATCAATAATTTTGAAAAGATTTGGGTTATGAAAGGAATCAATTAAAACACTAACCCTAAAGGACCCAAGATGGCTTGGATACCTAAAAACAAAACTTGATTTATTTTACAGGTATGTCTTGCAACCAAGGAAAACAACAGGCTATGGTATCTTGATAGTGGTTGTTCAAGACACATGACAGGAGATGTGAAGCAATTCACCTCTCTTGAGGCAATAAATGGAGGGAGTGTGACCTTCGGTGATAATGGTAAAGAAAAAATTATTGATACTAGTAAGGTTCATATCTTCCCTTCTACTTGCATTAATAATGTACTTTTAGTTGAAGGTTTAAAGCATAATCTTTTAAGTATTAGTCAATTTTGTGATAAGGATTTTCAAGTTATTTTTGAATCATTTTATTGCATGATTGCTAGTCTTGATAAAAATGGAATAAAATTCATTGAAAAAAGGCATGGTAATATATATCTAGTAGATTTAGATAATCTATCTTTGCCTAATGGAGAATGCCTAGTTACAATGAATTCTACTATAAATGAGATTAGTTGGCTTTGGCATCATAGACTAGGTCATGCTAGCATCTATTTATTTTCAAAACTTTCCAAAAAGGATTTAGTAAGAGATTTGCCAAAACTTAGTTTTGAAAAGGATAAAGTTTGTGAAGCATGCCATTTTGGAAAACAAGTAAAAATATCTTTTAAACCTAAAGATTTTGTTACAATTACTAGGCTATTAGAACTACTCTATATGAATCTTATTGGACCAACTAGAACATCTAGTCTAGGAGGTAAGAAATATGGATTAGTTATAGTGGATGATTTTTCATGGTTTACATGGATTTTATTTCTTGCTCACAAAGACGAATCATTTTCAGCATTTATGAAGTTTTACCAAAAAGTTTCAAATGAAAAAGGTACTTCAGTAATTTGCATTCATAGTGATCATGGTTCTGAATTTGAAAATCAGGATTTTGAAAATTTTTGCAATGAAAAAGGGATTGAATACAATTTTTCTATACCTAGGACACCTCAACAGAATGGGATTATGGAAAGAAAAATTCATACTTTAGAAGAAATGGCATGCACTATGCTTTGTGAAAATGATTTACCAAGGTATTTTTGGGCTGAAGCAATTAATACAGCAGGTTATATTTTAAATCATATTTTAATTCGACCGATTTTAAAGAAAACACCTTATGAACTTTAAAATCAAAGAAAACCAACTTTAAAATATTTTTAAGTTTTTGGTTTTCAATGTTTCATTTTGAATAATGGTAAAGATAATTTGAAAAAATTTGATGCTAAGTCTGATGAAGGTATCTTTCTAGAATATTCTACATCAAGCAGGGCATACAAAATTATTAATAAAAGAACCGTAGTTGTAGAGGAGTCTGTACATGTAGTCTTTGAAGAGTTTGCTAACAAATCCTGTAGAAAAGAGTATAACTCTGATGCATGTGCAGGTAGTGAGAAGTTAAAGAAGCTGACATTGGATGATCAACCTTCTCAACAAAGTGAAGAAGATCGAGACAAAAATGAAAGAGAAGAAGCCATACAATCCACATCAAAGCATTAAGATCTATCCAAGGAGTGGAGGTATGCTCATGGATATTCTAAGGAATTAATCCTAGGTGATCTATCAAAAGGGGTAAGAACAAGATCCTCAATTAGAAATGAGTGTGATTATATCGTTTTTGTTTCTCAAGTTGAACCAAAACATTTTGAAGATACTGAAAAAAAACTCTAATTGGATTAATGCAATGCAAGAAGAATTAAATCAGTTTGAAAGAAACAATATTTGGACTCTAATAGAAAGACCATCTAATGTTTCAATTATTGGCACAAAATGGATATTTACAAAATAAATTGGATGAAAATGATATTGTTACTAGGAACAAGGCTAGACTGGTTGCTAAAGGTTATAATCAAGAGGAAGGCATTGATTTTGATGAACCCTTTGCATCTGTTACTAAACTTGAAGCCATTAGATTACTTTTAGCATTTGCATGTTTTATGAACTTCAAACTTTTTCAAATGAATGTTAAAAGTGCTTTTCTAAATGATTATATAGTAGAATAAGTATTTATTGAATAACCACCTACTTTTGAAAATCATGCACATCCTAATCATGTTTTTAAACTACACAAAGCTCTTTATGGTTTAAAGCAAGCACCCCGAGCATAGTATGAAAGACTAAGCAAGTTTTTGATTGAAAATGATTTTTCTAGAGTCCATGTTGACACAACTTTATTTCTAAAGAAAAAAAATGATAATTTATCAGTAGTACAAATTTATGTTGATGATATTATATTCAGTGCTACTAATGAAATCCTTTGTCAAGTGTTTGCCAAGCTTATATAGAAAGAGTTCAAAATGCGCATGATGGGAGAACTCAATTTTTTTCTCAGACTCTAAATCAAGCAAACTAAGGATGGAATCTTCATTAACCAAGATAAGTATATAAGAGAAATCTTAAAAATGTTTGGGATGGAGACTACTAAGTCAATAGGTATACCTATGAGCCCTTCTTGTAAACTTGATAAAGATGAACATGATAAATCTATTGACCAAAAACTATATAAAGGAATGACCGAATGATTGGCTCTTTATTATATTTGATTGCTAGTTGACCAGATATCATGTTTAGTATCTATATGTGTGCTAGATATCAATCTGATCCTAAAGAGTCTCATTTGTTGGCTGTTAAGCGCATATTTAAATACTTATCTAGTATAATTGATATTGGTTTGTGGTATTCTAGAGATTCATCTATTGATTTAATTGGATTTTCTGATGCTAATTTTGCTGGGTGTAAACTTGATAGAAAAAGTACTAGTAAAACATGCCAATTTCTTAGAGTTGACTTAATCTCCTGGTTTAGCATGAAATAAACTTCAGTTGCACTATCCACAACTGAGGTTGAGTATATTGCAGCAGGAAGTTGTTGTGCTCAAATCTTGTGGATTAAGCAATAACTTGAAGAATTTGGAATCAAACTAACTAAGACATCCATAAAATGTGATAATACTAGTGCAATAAGCTTAACTAAAAATCCTGTTCAGTACTCTAGAAGTAAACATATTGAAATTAGGCATCATTTTATTAGAAATCATGTTGAAAATAATGATGTTGTGTTTGAATTTGTTAGTACTGAAATGCAACTGCTGACATATTGACTAAGCCTCTCCAAGAAGATCGGTTCAGTATGATTAGAAGAGAACTTGGGATCATCAACCCTTTTGATTGAAAACTTCCATCTTTTCACATCTTGAACTCTTGTTTGATCAAAGTTACATGTTATTCATGCTCAATTCTTTTGAATTCCATTGAAATTCTATTCATTTTGATCAATGCTCTTTTTCCTATTTTTTTCGGTTTTAAGTCAAAGTGTCGACACTTGGAAGTGTTGACACTTGACTCTGTGTTGTGAGTCGATACTTGAACGGTGACAGGCCGAGATAAAAATAAGAAAATGAAGTGTTTTGTTGTTTCCTTCCTTCCAAATTGAGCCAACTCATCCCTAACATTGTTCCAACGACTTCTTCCCTCCAGATTTCAACTCCAAACCTCTCAACTCTTTGTTTGGGGTGGGTTTTCATTCGGGTTCTACTGTTTTCCCCCTTCCTCTTTGATTTTGCACCGTAGAAACCCTAGGTTTGTTCCCCTCTTGCATTTCCATCTTGTATCTTTGAAATGGGGCCTAGGAAGCAAGTTTTTTGGCATCCAAGACCATCCAATCAAGAAGAAGAAAGGAGAACCAAGGCAAGACATGAGACTAGAGCATCTGTAGAGCCTGAAATTCTGGTCAGACCTCTCTATCCTACAGCGAATCGCATGGGATTGAAGACCATCATCGAAGGATATCGTGTGGACTTCAATTTCATTGATCAGCAGCAGTTTAGGATAGGTCAGTGGCTCAGGGATGCAGGATTGTTGCCATTTTGCTCCTTGACAAAGAGATTCTATTCGGGTTTGATTCGAGAGTTTTATGATTCACTCGCCCAAGGTAGTGATGGATGGGTTGCTCGGGTGCGAGACAGAGATGTCCTAGTATCCACAGAGATTCTGAGCAAAGTGTGGGACATACCCATGAGAGAATCAGTTGTAGATAGCTTAGTGGATAGAGTCAGTGGTCTCTATTGCATTTTCGAGACAGATGATTTACTTGAGGGAGCCACTATAGTAGCTTCGAAGCTGAGGCCTGAGATGAGGTTGCTGCATCATAAAGTAGCCCGGATTCTTCTATCGAAGACCAGCCATGTTGACTTCATCACAGAGTGGAAGCTGTTAGTGATGGTTTCTCTAATACAGCACATGCCAGTATGCCTCCCGGTACTCATGGTACATTAGCTGACTGAGGCATCGATCAGCCAAAGATTGTGTCTACCCTACGGGATGGGGCTGACTCTTTTGTTTAGAGCTTATGGAGTAGTTATGGATGATGAGCCCTACCGGCAACTACTGCACACTGATGTTTATGACATGAGATCATTGCATCGAATGGGGTATCAGCTTGTTAGAAGCCAGTGGAGACAATGCGTATCTAGTCAGGCCACTGACAGAGATTAGGATATAGCAAAGGAGGAGTGCATCTTTTCTGGATAGGTAGGGCCATCTATGGTTCACAAAGAGACATCGGAGACATTGCTTGAGCCTTCAGCACAGCCAGAGCTAGCTCCTCAGGTAGAGCTAGCACAATCAGATATTCCTAGAGTTTCAGAGAATCTAGAGGATAGGGTCACTTGCATTGAGACCGAGGTGATGATCATTCGTTAGTGAGTCGACAAGATCCAAATGGAGATGAGGGAGAGCCATCGAGGATGAGTGATGAGTCTCTGCCATTTTGTTTGCCTTGGGCAGACCTTCTTTAGGCAGAGCACCTGCTCCTTCTGCTCCAACTGATTTAGCTCCAGCACCACCTGCTCCAGGACCGGATTTGGATGTTGATGAGACTGACTCTGATGAGTTTGACATGGTAGATCTGATGATAGATTCAGTGCCGGAGACTGTAGCTGACCTTCATAGGAGTTCCATTCCTAATCCATCATGTTCTTCTTTCCAGACTCCTATTCTACCCATTCATCTCTCCAGACCTGCTGATCACACTTCCATTCCTGCACCTACTCCTGTCATACCTTCAGCTTCTGATACACCTATTATTCATTCTCCCCCATTGCATACATCTTTTCTTATCAAGGAACTAGGATATTATAACCTTGGTTTCCATCATCTTGATTCAGGACCTATCTTTGATCATACACCACTTCATACTGATTTTGATACTGCCATTCTCATCAGTGCTGTTCTTGCTGCTGACATAGCTTCTACCTCTTCTGCACCAGCTAGAGGCAGGACTTATGTTAGATGTAGAGGACGAGGCCATCGTGTTCCATCAAGACGGATCAGAACCTATCATATAGATCTTCGATCTATATGGCCTCGATCCCGTGCTTTTAATGATACATGACCGATCAAGATTGGATCCATGGATGATGAGGATAATGCTTTGGATAGTCTTTATGTTTAGCTAGTTTATATTTTTGTACTACCTGTATGCTTTTATGTTTATTTACTCTTATGTATCAAACTTGTATCAATGTATGAAATATTATGAATGATTGAAATGTTCTACTTCATGCTATGTCTTTGGATGCTATCTCCTCTGAATGAATGAATTGCATTACTTAATTTCAGTATTTTATTTTTTATTATTTTTCTTTATTCCTTTTTAATGTTGAAAAAAAGGGAGAGAGGTAAGTTTAAAAGATAAAGGGAGAGATAAGTGAAAGATATATATATTTCTTTTGCAATGAAGATAAGTTTTGCAATGAAGATAAGTTTTGCAATGAAGATAAAATGAAAAATCTATTTGTGTTTGAGAAAAATGTTTTGAGCATTGAGTGAGGGGGAGTAATCCCTTCTTTGAATTGCAAAATCTGTTTTGGCTAAAATTTCATTCAAAATCCTTAATTTCAGATGTTTAATTTTAGCTTTTTGCCTTTGAAAGATCTTTGAAAATTAATTTTTCGAATCACCTCTTGAGGGAGAGTATTTATACTCTTCAATCTATTGTTTAAAAATTCTTCTTTGATTACTTTTACCTTATTTCATTACTGAATTTATTATTCTCGAGCATGTTCTCTTTAGAGTATCATGATACATGAATTTCTTTTTTAGCTCTAATACTCTTAGTTCAAATTCGATTCAAATGAGCTTTTAGACTTCATCTATTACCTTTCTTTATTTGAATATATATTGTAATAAGCTTTATGTCTATTGAAAATTCCTTTTAAGAGATTATTATATGATTTATACTTAAAGAATTTGTCATCATCAAAAAGGGAGAGATTGTTCACTCCGTTATTGATTTTGATGATAAACAAAATACTTAAGTATAAGTTGAGTACTAACTCTTTCTTTAAAATGTGTTTTTATAGAAAAATGTACTCATCAACTCAACAAGATTTGATTGCTTGTCAAAAAAATAAAGAAGTCCCTTCCATGAATGAAAGATCAGTTTTAAAAGGACTTAAGTACTTGAAGTTTACTTGAAAGGACTTAGATAGTCCTGCAGAAATTAGTTTCAGTAGAGGTTCAATGGTTTTTAAAGAAATCATAGCAAGTGTCGACTCATAACTCAAGTGTCGATTCATGACAATGGAAGTATCGACTCAAGCCGGTATGCAGAAAGAGTTTCAGATGGTATAGCTGAAGTGTCGACTCATGCCTGATAGAAAAATGCCCTAAGAGACAATCATTGTATGGGACTTTTCGTAAACTTCCAACTCATGTATGACATCATTATTTATAATAAATGTATTTGATTCATCATATACTGCTGTGTCATATTTTTGACTATGATGAACCCCATAGAATAGGGCAATGGAATTAGAGTTATGATAAAATAATAGTGAGACCTAATTTCTATAAACCCTAATCTAGAATGTTCCTAGTCATTGGACCATCGATTCGGGATCGATGAATCCGGTAAGACTAGCTTATCCTATGTATGCTCAGTTGATGAGGGTGGTTGGTCTCACAGCCACTTGTATAGAGACACTAATACAAGGATAAGGGTATTCATTAGGTTATGAATACACTGAACTGATCCGCACCGGGACTATCTTATGGAAGTCTTACTCCTTGTCAAAAGATAGGTCCCAGAGTAGAAGTTGTGCTGTGATCTTCAGACCTGAGGTCACCATGGTTCCTTGTGCACACTAAGCCATACTTTGGTTCATACTCATTCATGGAATTGCGACTTGTATGGGGTGTTTTAGGTATGGTGAAAGGTATACGAAGGATGTGAGTAGACCAACAAGGAATCTATCAATCCTAGTAAGAGGATATGTTATCCCGTGTAATCTCTTTGATGAGTGACTCAAGAAATCTTTGCAAAGTGGGATGAGATTAGAAGTGGCTTTTAATCAGTCATTAGTTGAGACCTCATGATCGAGCTGAGATTCGATATGATTAAGTGTTAGGGTTTGACATTTATTCATGCCCATCACTTAATCGAGATAATGGAAGATCAAAAGATTGAATTGCACGGTAACTTACTACTAAAGGGTATTTTGATAATTTCTATCAAATTCCTCATCTTTCGGGTAGGCATGATACATTTCTAGACGTCAATCTTATCATGTGAGTTTTCATGAACCAGTTGGATTGGTTTCATGAGTCAATTCGATGTATGATTCGAATTGGACAATTAGGTGAGCCGATTTAACCTAATTAGGTCAATCGGGTTCGATCGGATCAAATCGACTCAAACCTAAACCTACTGCTAGCTAGATGTGGAATCCAATGAGTCACACACAATAGAGAGTTAGTTGGCCATGGAAGTCACTCATGGTTTTATTAGGGTCATGGGATCCTAATTGGTTAGCCAGATTGCATACTAGCATATGCAGGCTAACCCAATTCCTAACCCAATTAGATTGGGTTCGATTGCTTGCTAATTGGGCTAACCTAATTAAGAAAAACCTAAATTAGGTTGGTTCCTAAGTGAGGATAGCCAAATCAGAGCTTGATCTGATTTTATTTTGGTATTTTGGATGTCTTATTGAAGAGTCCATTTGAGTTGGGACTCTAGATGCCAAAATGATACCTTGGCATTCAAAAAGGCCTAGGAGAGTCTATAGTCCTTTAATCTGAAAAATATTTATATGGATGGAAAGATGACTTAATTCTCTTTCTTTTGACACCCATATTGCATATGCTTTGACTAGTCAAAGGTTTCATGGGGTGTGGATAAAGTTGACCAAGAAATAAAGGGACTCTTGGTGCCTCTTGGCACGCGCGGGAGATGAAGGTGCACACAGAAGGACAAGAGTCCTTCTGCGGATGAAACACTGGAGTGTTTCATTTTAGGGGGTGCCTTCTTATCTTACCCCATGCCTTTTGGATATGTTTGACCGGTAAAGGCCCTTTTTGAAATGGCGTGAAAAAGGGATGGAAGCAAATGCGCGCATGAAGAGACGCGTCTCTTCATGTGGCACATGCCCTGAAGCAGAGTCCTTCTGCTTTTAGGACTCTTCATGTTCTCCAATGTTTGGAGATTGAAGAGGCACCTCTTGGCTTCCCAGGGACCGGTACTTGCCATGTGGCAAGTCACAGATTATCCAGGAAAATGGACGGATGCCAATATATCTTTTGGTGCATGAAGAGACATATTGGATATGATTTTTCAGTCTTGAAAAATCATATCTGATAACCTGTTGGAGGACATATCACATGCCCCTCTTAAAACTATAAATAGGGGTGGTGTTATGGGTTTCAGATAATCTTTTTCATCATAAAGATATTCTGAGTATTCTTCCACTTCTCCCTCCCTCCTTACTTTAGGACAAGACTTGTCTTGTTAAGACAAGGTCTTTTCTACTAGGATAAGGCTTAGTTTTAGGACATAAGCCAAAGGGTCCTAGAGGAGGGATGTCCTAAAACCAAGAGTAGTTTAGGACTGTGTCCAGAGAGCCCTACAGTAGGACAGGATGTCCTACAGTGGTCAAAGGTCAAAAGGCTGACAAAAGAGTCCTGTTGAAGCAAGCAACCCCGGTAGGGATTCTTCCTTGGTACCATTCTCGTGTGGATCACTGTTGGAAGGCTTGCACTTGTGAGCCTCATGGAAAGGATTGGGTTTCAGCGATCTAGGTATGTATTTTGACTTCATTTATATTTCGTTGATTGGTATTGCATAAAGGGTTCTTGGAAATTAGGGTTTTCTTGCCAATTAGGGTTTCATGCTTAGAATTTCAATTTTGAAATTCACTTCCACATGCTGCATGATTCCCGACACCCTGAAAGAATTCCCATCAGTGGTATCAGAGCCCTCCTTATGGCATACCAATTATGAATCATTTTTTGAAGTTCATGATTTCCACATATCGAGTCGACCCGACTAGTGACCGAGCCAACTCGAACCCTATCGTGTCGACTCTACTAGAATCTTGTGATGAAAATGCATATTAGGGTTAATATATCAGATTTCTGGTTTCTTCATGCAAAAGTCATGTTAATGCATTGATATGAAATTTTGCATATTAGGGTAATATGTTTAATTTCTATTTTTCATGAAATGCATGTTATCATTTCAAGTATGAAATTATGCATGTTGATTGAACCAAGTAACTGCTTTGGATTTGGGTTGCCATAGCCATCCGGTCATAGAAGTAAAGTAGGGTGTAAAAAGCCCACTTTTCCCATTCTATGGGTTTCCTATGACATGTAGGGGTGCAACTTTGTGATAATTCCCACGAATGAGTGAGGTGAACGGTATTTTACATTTATCATGTCATGTTTTGCATATTAGGGTAATATGCATGTTATCATGCTATGCATATTAGGGCAATATGCTTGTTGTCATGTAATGCTTTGCATATTAGGGTAATATGCTTGATGACATGAAATGTTCTGCATATGTTAGAGTTATATGCAATATGTTTATATTTGTTATAAACATAGCTATCATGTTTATGTTTATACTTGTAGTTATAAATGTAATTATCATGATAGTAATTAGAATATGTTTTTGAGACCATCAAAGCCCTTATAAAAATCATATTTAGTCATAGTATAAAACTTAGTCATGATGCAAAATTGATTAGGGTTTGATCAGCCGATTGGTATCTAGGCAAGTGGTTCTGGGAAGGTAAAGGAAATGAGATTTTTAATTAGTTCCGTTGACTGACCTAGCCAATCTAATTGGTGTCTAAGGAAAGCAACGGGGGGACCCCCTTACCCCTTTCACTCACTTGGCCAATTTGGTCATATCTAAATCTTAATTTGGTAATGCTAATTGGTTAAGTGTACTATATTTTGCCTTCCTTCATGCTAAGCCAAATTTATGTCAAGACTATAGTAGGTTTGTTGTGCATACACAAGGCCTACTCTAGGGTTTGATATAAGATTTGTCTTGGTGCACTTAGTGCTTTATGGCATGGTTGGAAATGTTGCTTTGTTGTGCATACACAAGGGTAACATTATTCAATCATGGCTATATGGAAATGAAGGGTCCGACTAAACTAAGACATTATGGTTTGTTGTACATACACAAGTCCATAAGTATCTTAAAGGGAAAGATAATTGTTGAGAATTGCACTGGTTGCAATTGGAAAGGTTGTCCTACCTTTGAACTCATGTGTGTTTGTTGTGCATACACAAGGCACTCATGAGGAATAAGGATCTCAACCCCACTAAGGAAACTAGGAAGGGTTTCTCGCTTACCATAGTTGAGGGTTATGGTATTTGAAGAAAATAGTGGGAGACATAATTAGATAGAGAGTCCTTATTTAGTTATGAATGACATCTTGAGTCGTCTGCTGATATTGTTCTTAGATCATTTATTTTTATGGCTTCAAATTTATCATTGCATGGCATCTTGGATGATAATAAGTTAACCGGTTCAAACTATGTGGACTGGTTGAGGAAGAAGGCTGATGGAGCCTGTTTCCATTGCAGCATTTTTAGGCATTGGAAGAAGGATTGCAAAACTTGTCTTACAAATGTGAAGTTAGATGCAAGTGGTGCATCTAGGGGTTTGTACATGATACAAACCAATTTATCATTGAGTGAATCTATTTCTAATTCATGGGTATTGGATACCGCATGTGGGTCACATATTTGTAAATCTTTACAAAGACTCCACATAATTAGAAATTTGAAGAAAGGTGACTTCAAATTATATAGGGCAAGTGGAGAACCCATATATGCTAAAGCTGTGGGAACCTATCTTCTATTATTACCTTCGGATAATATCATAAGGTTGGAAGAATGCTACTATGTGCCAAATATTGTAAGAAATATTATTTCTATACCCTTGTTGTTACAACAAGGATATGAAATAAGTGTAAAGAGTGGTGGCTGCTCTATTCTTCATAATAATACAATATTTGGGCATGGTTGCTTTGTGAATGGTCTTCTAACTTTAGTACTCAATGATGAAATACTTCTTGTAGATGACAAGAAGAGAAAAAGAGATAATGTCAATGTCACATATCTCTGGCATTGCCGGTTAGGTCATATCAGTGAGTTAAGGATAAACAAGTTAGTCAAAGAGGATTACTTTGACCCTGATGATTTTCAATCATTAGAAACTTGTGAGTCTTGCCTCAAAGGAAAAATGACCAAGTCTCCATTCACTGGATATCGAGAAAGGGCAACTGAATTGTTAGGTCTTATACATATTGATGTGTGTGGACCTATGTCAACTCGGCTAGAGGAGGATATTCTTATTTCATCACTTTTATTGATGATTTATTAAGGTTCGGTTATGTGTATCTTATGAATCTTAAGTCCAAAGCCTTTGATAAGTTTAAAGAATATCAGAGTATGGTTGAAAGACAAACTAGACTTATTATAAAAGCTCTTCGGTCTGATCGAGGAGGGGAATACTTGTCTAATGAGTTTTTGACCCATCTCAAGGACAAAGGCATTATTTCTGAATAATGATGGGGACCTCACCAGCACAGATCCCGGAGTAAGCACAAATCTTGGAGCCACATGAATCTCGAAGCATATCTAGAATAAATTTAGGATTTATCATTTATTTGAAATTTGAATTAGGATTTGGTTGGTTAGGATTGAGATATGGATAGGCTTATCTTATCCTATCTTGTGTTTGAATTTGAATCATCTCTATCTTTTTATCCTGTATATAAATTCAAATGAGGGTTGGACAGGTCTATAAATACCACCATCAGTCCTTTGTAAAAAATAGTTTTTGGAGAAAAAAATTTGAGTTTTTAGAAGAGTGATTCTTCTTGCCTTCGCCTTCGGGCATAGGCGTGAGGCCCTAGTTATCCCCCTTCCCAACCCATTTTCTTTAACCCCTCATGACCTTTGAGATTCAACCTAGCACCTCCAAGTATCGAGGAGGGTGTAATGCCTTAGAGGTGAGAGGTCTCTTCGTTAGGATGAGTCCCAAAGTCCATGAGATTCAAATCCCTGTCTTCCATCCCCTCTATTCCTTCGCCATCCCTAATAAAAAAACTCAAAAAAAAATAGTACCATAATCTAGGTGACTTCTAGGCTCACCAACGGTCCACCCATCTGTCCCCCATCAATTTTGTTATTAGAGACAAGTTAATTAGGGTACCTTCATATCATCCTAGATTTCCTTTTATCAACTGTCCCTCCACTTTCCAGATTCAAAAAAAAAAAAAAAAGTTCTCCTAACCCGTTCATCTTGGTCATCAATATTTTTTTTTCTTCTCGAATCTTCATCTCTGCTCCCCAATTTCTCTGGATTACTCAAATCTTTTCTCTTCCCCTCGCTATTCCAATCCAGAAAACTTCAACTCCCAAATAATCCAGTCCATCACCAATTCCTCCCACCCGTTCCACCATCGCACAACACCTCATCTAGATCAAAGCCCCACCTGAACCGCCAGACGGCCTAGAGGCCCTTCTTGCTCCTGCCTCCACCGGCACTTCCATCGATCCTGCCCCGGACAAGGTTCCAGAGCTCGTGAAGATCCTCGATGAGGACCTTAAGAAGCTTCCACCGCCGGTGGCAGCTCCAGCACCAGCTCCTGCCTCGAAGGAGCTCCCTCCCCAATCCTCCTTCCCCATGGACGCCCAGAACCGTGCCCAGGATCTCACCACCTCGACACTCACCGCACCAGCATCGACGGCTCCCGCATCATCCGCCTGCTACTCGCCCGTCGAAGGAATCACGCCGCCCCCTCTGGCTCGGACGCCGCCCATTCTGCCATCCCCTCCCTCATCATGGCCCACGACCACCGCATTGAGTCCATCCTCGAGCTTCCCCTCGTCATCTCTGACTCCACCGAGGCCGTCGAGAAGACCTCCACTGCCATCAAGATCCTCAAGCACATCGGTGCCTTCCCCGATGCCAAGAAGGCAGAAGACTCCTACCAGATCCGCTTCGGCAAGGGTAAGATGCGTAATTGCCGCTATATCTGCCACAAGGGCCCACTTATCATGTACGGCACCGAGGGGTCCAAGCTTGTCAAGGCCTTTCGCAACATTCCTAGCATCGACATCACTAACGTCGAGCGCTTCACCCTCCTGAAGCTCGCCCTCGGAGGGCACCTTGGGAGGTTCGTCATCTGGACCAAGTCTGCATTCGAGAAGCTCGACTCAGTGTTTGGGACCTTTGAGAAGCCCTTTGAGAAGAAGCATGGCTATGCCCTACCAGATCTTCCCGATGCCGCCACCCAGCCGATTTCTTCGTTCGCCATCATCGGTGCACCGCCCGAAATTGAGCGTGCCCGTCTTACCCTCTGACCCCACCTCTGATCGGATTCAAAGATCTAGTCACCGATTTCAGCCACCTTGGAGTCTCCTCCTCGTCTCCGTCAATCTCCTCTCAGAGTATTGATCCATTGGAGAAGACTTGTTTCGGAGAATATCTGCCATATTTCTATCCTTCTTGGATACTGGAGTTCTCTTGGTGGTGTTCTATGAGAGAAACCCTTCATTGATTTTGAGGGTTGTAGCATAGCGTTAGATCCAGGTTTTCCCCATCTTCGCTCCGTGCCGCCGATTTCTTGTGCCACTGTGACCAACCTTCCCGAAATCTTCCATTCCAGCAATGTTTTCCTCTCCATGACCTCCGGCACACATCCTCTGTTCCGTGGATTGAAAGCCCAAGGAGCATCGGCACGAACGTGAATGCACTGCATGTTCCTCAAAGCAGTTGCCACCCTTGCTACCGACTTCTCCGCACCCTTGCCGCCGACTTCTCTTAAGGGAGCCGCACATTTTTTAAAGCAATGTGCTTCTCTTATTGCAAATTCAAGATTCTGCACGCTCCTCAAAGTGCACAATCCCCAAAGCTATTGCACGATCTTCAGAGCTACATGGATTTCAGAGCTATAGAGATCTCAGAGCAGAGTCTTTGGATGTGGTTCATCAAAGCCCTCGCTGATCTTGACTCGATGGAGTCGAGTTTTTCCCACCTCAGGGAAATGATGGGGACCTCACCAGCACAGATCCCGAAGCAAGCAGAATCTTGGAGCTGCATGAATCTTGGAGCATATCTAGAATAAATTTAGGATTTATCTTTTATTTGAAATTTAATTAGGATTTGGTTGGTTAGGATTGAGATATAGATAGGCTTATCTTATCCTATCTTGTATTTGAATTTGAATCATCTTTATCTTTTTATCCTGTATTCAAATTCAAATGAGGGTTGGACAGGTTTATAAATACCATCCTTAGTCCTTTGTAAAAAATAGTTTTTGGAGAAAAAAATTTTAGTTTTTAGAAGAGTGATTCTTCTTGCCTTCGCCTTCAGGCATGGGTGTGAGGCCCTAGTTATCCCCCTTCCCAACCCATTTTCTTTAACCCCTCATGACCTTTGAGATTCAACCTAGCACCTCCAAGTATCGTGGAGGGTGTAATGCCTTAGAGGTGAGAGGTCTCTTTGTTAGAGTGAGTCCCAAAGTCCATGAGATTCAAATCCCTGTCTTCCATCCCCACTATTCCTTCGCCATCCCTAAAAAAAATTCAAAAAAAAAATGGTACCCTAATCTAGGTGACTTCTAGGCTCACCAACGGTCCATCCATCTATCCCCCATTAGGACCCCTCCTTATACATCCTAGTTAAATGGAGTGGTAGAAAGGAGAAATCACACCTTGTTGGACATGGTGAGATCCATGATGAGCTTCACAGATCTTTGCATTTCCTTCTGGGGACTTGCCTTAGAGACTGCTGCATACATATTAAACAGGGTTCCATCTATGTCAGTAAGTAGCACTCCATTTGAGTTATGGAATGGTAAAAGACCAAGTCTTAAGTACTTAAAGATTTAGGGTTGCCATGCTTATGTCAAGATTAACTTTGGACATAAGTTAAGTACAAGAGCAGACAAGTGTAGGTTTGTTGGTTACCCAAAAGAAGGTAAGGGATATCTCTTTTATAATGCTACTGAGCAAAAGATAATTATCAGTAGGCATGCTACATTCTTGGAACAAAAGTTTATCCAAGAAGGATGTAGTGATTCTTCACTTGAGTTGTGTGAAGAACAAAACCAACAAATCGATAAGCCTTTAAGCGAAGTTCCTCAACCAGAGGTTCTTGTGGATCAAGAACAGCCACAATACACACCTCCTCTCTGAAGGTCAGAGAGGGTGCGGGGAGCACCTCTCAGATATGGCTTTGTCATCGGGGATGACAATGAAGCTAGTATCATACAGGATGATGATCCTGTGACCTATTTGGAAGCTGTGAAGAGTAAGAACTCCGACAAGTGGCTTGGTGCCATGAAATCTAAAATGGACTCCATGTATTCCAATCAGGTTTGGATCTTGGTAGATCCACCTGAAGGAATTAACCCGATAGGGTGTAAATGGGTCTTCAAGAAGAATATTAGAGCAGATGGTCAAGTTGAGACCTATAAGGCAAGGCTAGTAGCAAAAGGTTTTAGTCAAAAACATGGTGTAGACTATGATGAAACCTTTTCTCCAGTAGCCATGCTCAAGTCCATTCGGATACTGCTTACCATAGCAGCATACCATGACTATGAGATCTGGAAAATGGATGTAAAGATTGCTTTCCTCAATGGAAACCTTGATGAAGAAGTCTATATGTCATAGCTAGAGGGGTTTGTCTCAAGTGGGAGACCAAACCAGGTATGCAAGTTAAAGAATTCCATTTCTAGATTTAAGCAAGCATCGAGGAGTTGGAACATCCATTTTGATGAAACAATCAAAGGATTTGGTTTTATCAAAAATGTGGATGAACCATGTGTGTATAAGAAGACAAGTGGGAGTACCATTATTTTCTTAGTTTTGTATATGGATGACATACTGATCATTGAAAATGATATCCCAATGTTGCAATCAGTTAAAACTTGGCTATCATCAAAGTTTTCCATGAAGGATTTGGAAGTGGCTTCTAATCAGTCATCAGTTGAGTCCTCATGATCGAGCTGAGATTCGATATGACTAAGTGTTAGGGTTTGATATTTATCCATACCCATCACTTAATCAGGATAATGGGAGATCAAAAGATTGAATTGCACGATAACTTACTACTGAAGGGTATTTTGGTTATTTCTATCAAATTATTCATCTTCCGGGTAGGCATGACATGTTGCTAGACGTCAATCTTGTCTTGTGGGTTTTCATGAACCAATTAGATTAATTTCATGAGTAAATTCGATGTGTGATTCGAATTGGACAATTAGGTGAGCCGATTTGACCTAATTAGGTCAATCGGGTTCGATCGGATTGAATCGACTCAAACCTAAACCTACTGCTGGCTACATGTGGAACCCAATGGGTCACACACAATAGAGAGTTGGCCAAGGAAGTCACTCATGATTTTATTAGGATCATGGAATCCTAATTGGTTAGCCAGATTGCATACTAGCATATGTAGGCTAACCCAATTCCTAACCCAATTGGAATGGATCTGGTTGCTTGCTAATTGGGCTAACCTAATTAAGAAAAACCTAAATTAGGTTGGGTTCTAAGTGTGGATAGCCAAATCAGAGCTTGATTTGATTTTATTTTGGTATTTTGGACGTCTTATTGAAGAGTCCATTTGAGTTGGACTCTAGATGCCAAAATGATACCTTGGCATTCAAAAAGGCTTAGGAGAGTGTATAGTCCTCTGATCTGAAAAATATTTATATGGATGAAAAGAAGACTTATTTCTTTTTCTTTTGACACCCATATTGCATATGCTTTGACTAATCAAAGGTTGCAGGGGTGTGGATAAAGTTGACCAAGAAATAAAGGGACTCTTGGCGCCTCTTGGCATGCGCGGGAGATGAAGGTGCATGCAGAAGGACAAGCAGTCCTTCTGCAGATGAAACACTGGAGTGTTTCATTTTAGGGGGTGCCTTCTCATCTTAACCCATGCCTCTTGGATATATTTGACTGATCAAGGACTTTTTTGAAATGGCATGAAAAAGGGATGGAAGCAAATGCGCGCATGAAGAGACGCGTCTCTTCATGTGGCACGTGCCCTAAAGCCGAGTCCTTCTGCTTTCAGGACTCTTCATATTCTCCAGTGTTTGGAGATTGAAGAGGCATCTCTTGGCTTTTCAGGGACCGGTACTTGCCATGTGGCAAGTCACAGATTGTCCAGGAAAATGGACGGATGCCAATATGTCTTTTGGTGCATGAGGAGACATATTGGATATGATTTTTCAGTCTTGAAAAATCATATCTGATAACTTGTTGGAGGATATATCACACACCCCTCTTAAAACTATAAATAAGGGTGGTGATATGAGTTTCAGATAATCTTTTTTACTGTAAAGATATTCTGAGTGTTCTTCCACTTCTCCCTCCCTTTTTCTTACTTTAGGACAAGACTTATCTTGTTAAGCAAGGTCTTTTCTACTAGGACAAGGCTTAGTTTTAGGACATAAGCCTAAGGGGTCTTAGCAGAGGAATATCCTAAAACCAAGAGTGGTTTAGGACTATGTCCAGAGAGCCCTACAGTAGGACAGGGTGTCCTATAGTGGTCAAAGGTCAAAAGGCTGACAAAAGAGTCATGTTGAAACAAGCAACCCCGGTAGGGATTCTTCCTTGGTACCATTTTCATGTGGATCACCGTTGGAGGGCTTGTACTTGTGACCCTCATTTAAAGGATTGGATTTCAGCGATCTCAGTATGTATTCTGACTTCATTTATGTTTCGTTTATTGGTATTGCATGAGGGGTTCCTGCGAATTAGGATTTTCTTGCCAATTAGGGTTTCATGCTTAGAATTTCAGTTTTGAAATTCACTTCCGCATGCTGCATGATTCCTAGCACCCTGGGAGAATTTCCATCAATGCCAATCAAGTGTCGACTCAAGGATCGACTTAAGGCCTGAAAAAATTTTGATACAGAACTTGCTGAAATTGAAGACTTGTCTGAAGTATCGACTCATAGATGTCAAGTGTCAACTTAAGTGTTGACTCACCAGAAGAAGTATCGGCTCATCTGAGAATTTCAGAGAGCTTCAATGAAGAAATTTGAACTTGGTGTTGACTCATGAAACTTAAGTGTTAACCCTAAGTATCGACTCACAGATTGAAGTGTCGACACTTAGATTCTGGGAACAGTAATGGCTAGTTTTTTAAATACAGAACTCGGCCCTCTTGGCTCCCAACGGCTTGTTTTTCGTGTCTAACGATCATAAACTGACTTTGAGGCCTTGGGATGGTATTTAAGTGATTCAAATTGAATTGGAACACAAGAGAATCAACAATAGAAATAGAAAAGCAAGTTTAATCACTCCCATTCATTGAAAGCAACCAACCACCTTCAAGTAAAAAGAAGTCTCAAAGCATTCAAAGCCTTCAAGAGCATTCAAGTCCAACATTCTTAAGCATTGATTGAGACTTCATCAAGTTGAAGACAAGCAATTTCTCAAAGCTTCAAAGAGATTCTACTTTTATTAAGAAAGCTTTTCTTGTTGCTTTACTTTAACTCTTTCTTTTGTTGTGGAGGTTATTGGTTAGCCTATTGGAAACCAAGGAGGTTATTGGTTAGCCTTTGAAAACCAAGGAGGTTATTGGTTAGCCTATTGAAAACCAACAAGATTTTTGGTAAGCCTAGTTGAAAACCAAGGAGGTTATTGGTTACCCTTTGAAAACCAAGAGGTTTCTTTTGGTGAGCCTTATAAAAACTAAAAGGGATTTTGATTAGTGAGCCTAGAAAACTAATCGGCTGTAATCGATGGAGATTATAGTGAATTCCCAAGTAGACCTTGGAAAGTGGATGTAGGTGCATTGGAAAGCACCAAACCACTATACTTGGATTGTATTTGTGATTGTTTGTCTCTCTCTCTTGCTCTTACATTTATAGCATTTAAATTTCCGCTGCATACTCTTTAAGAGCACTTTATTATTGCATCTCATTGCACTTATGTTATTTATTGAATTGGTTCACATATTTGCATTTAATTTTTAGAAACCCAATTCACCCCCTCTCTTGGATTGCTTACTAGGCAACAAGTAGGTCTAGGTCCAAGCCAATTCGATTCGATCGAACTCGATTGAACTAATTAGGTCAAATTGAGCTGACCTAAGTTGCCAATTCAAACTAGCTTCTGAATTGACCATAAATCTAATCGAATTGATTTATGAAAATCTACAAGACATAATTGACATATAGTAACATGTCATGCCTACCCAGAAGATATGAAATTTGGTAAAAAATACCAAAATACCCTTCTGTGAAATGTTACCGTGCAATTCAATCTTTCGATCACCCTTTATCCCAAATAAGTGATGGGTATGGATAATTGTCAAACCCTAGCACTTAATCATTTTGAATCTCTATTCAATAATGAAGACTCTGCAGATGATTGACTAGAAAACACTTCTAGTCTCATCTTACTTTGATCAAAGACTTCCTGAGTCATCAATCGAAGAGATTACTTGGGATAACATTTTCTCTTACTAGGAATGATCAATTTCTTATTGATCCACTCACATCCTTCATACACCTTCCACCATTTCTGAGAACACCCCGTACATGACTCAATGCCATGAATGAGTATGAACCAAAACAGACTTAGTATGCATAAGGAACCATGGTGATCTCAGGTCTAAAGATTACTTGCACAACTCCCACAATGAGAACTATCTCTTGATAAGTAGTAAGATTTCTATAAGATATTCTCAGTGCGGATCAGTTCGGTCAACTCATACCTTGATGAGCACTCTTATCCTTGTATTAGCGTCTCTTCTCAAGTGGCTGTGAGACCAACCACCCTCTCCATCGAGCATACATAGGATAAGCTAGTCTTTCCAAAAGTATCGATCTCCAAGTCAATGACCCAATGACTAGAAACATTTTAGATTAGGATTTATAGGAACTTGGTCTCACCATTATGATCTCCATCATAACCTTAATTCCTTTGCTCTAACCTACGGGGTTCATCATAATCTTTAAATAAGACACAGCAGTATGATGAAATGAAATGCCTTTTATTAATACAATAATGCCATATAATAGTTGGAAGATTACAAAAATATCCTTATAAAGATTGGCTTTTAGGGCACTTTTCTTTCACCTATGTGGTTTAGCTTCAGCTTCATAGTGAATCATGCAAATAGAAGGATCAATTCTCTTAAGATCAGCTATTGTCCATCCAATGGCCTTTTTATGTTCTTTAAGTACATCCACCAAATTGTCTTCCTGATTAGAGGTTGGGTAGATGCAATGATTACTGAAAAGGTATCATTTGGTCCATGAAAAAAATATTTCAACTTTGTAGGAAGAGGCTTCAACTCTAGCATGGGTGCTGCTTCTAAGGTTGGTACTAAAGGGCTTGATTGAGTCGGTAATTGTTCATACTTTACAGTCTAGGGAGGAGCGGTGCTAAAATTCAGTTGTTCTAATAATGCATTTACTTCTTTGGTATATTTATCAATATCAAAATCATCTATTCCAAAATGTGTTACATATGCTTGTTGGAGGGTTTGAATCAAGCAAAATAGGGAATTTATTATCTATTGCTTCCTCTAGCATTTTTACCTCATTATGATTATATGTAGGTGGTTCTTGGGATGCATTAAAGATATTTAAGCTTATCTTCTTATTACCAAAAGATACATCCATAACCCCCACCCTACAATTTATATAAGCATTGGCGGTTGCTAGGAAGGGTCTTCCATGGATGATGGGTATTTAGCTAGGATTATCGCTAGATTCCATATCTAAATTAGAAAATCAACAAGAAAGTTGAATTCATCTAATTTTACTAACACATTATCTAACATTCCATGAGATACCTTAATTGATCAGTCTGCTAATTATAAAGTCACCATCATGGATTTCAATTCTTCAAATCTGAATAAATCATACACTGAACTTGGAAGAAGATTTACACTTGCACCCAAATCTAGTAGAGCTTTTTTAATTATGAGGTCCCCTATGATATAGGATATGAATGGGGTATTAGGATCTTTAAGTTTAGGTGGGGCTATTTGCTGAAAAATTGAGTTGGCCTGCTCAGTCAACTAGATTTTCTTTGGTATGTGTACCTTATATTTTTATTTTTGTGTGCACAGATCTTTAAAAAACTTAGCATAAGCTAGAACTTGTTTGATGGCATCGAGAAGAGATAAGTTTATCTGAACCTGTTTAAATAGCTTAAGCATCTCATTCATTTTTAAACCCTTCTTATCTAAAGATAAAGGGGATTCTAAAGCATTAGAGAATGGAGCCTTAAGTGTAGGTGCTTGGCTAATGAATTCTTTTTCCTCTTCAATATTTCTCTTCTCTAGCTTAGCCAACTCTAGATTTTGAGTTAGGTTAGGCTGGTTTAATGTTTTCCCACTTCTAAGGATTATGATTGATTTAGCATGTTCTAGGAAAGTCTTAGGACTAGTGGAGCTCTCAGCCATGTATTGCCCTTTTGGGTTACTAATGGGCTAGCTAGATAACTTGCCTTTCTCTCTTCTACTAAAGCTGTAGCTAGCTGACCTATCTGGGTCTCTAACTTTGTAATAGATTGTGTCTGAGAGTGAAGGAGTTGAGTATTCATTTCTAGCCCTTTCAGTGCTTGGAGAACCTTTTCCTCAAAGGTAGGATATGATTATTTGGTGAAGGTTGAGGTTGTGGGGCACTTGGATATTGGAAATATGGCATGCTTCTAAACTGGGTCTCCTGATGGTTAGGCTTGATTAATGTTAGGTTGATGACAGGTTGGGGTTTTCACAAAAAATTTGGATGATTTCACCAACCAGGATTGTAAGTATTTGAATGTGGATCATTTCTTGGTCTAGGCACTAATCTGATTTAGGCTTGGTATGCTTGCTCCTGAATAAGCTCAAGAAATTGGTATGCGGTTGGACAATTATTTATCGAATTGTTGGGACTTGAACAAATAATATAAATATCATGAACTTAAGTAATTGAGGAGGTATGTCTGACTTGTAGAATTTGGTCAAACTTTTGAGATTGCTCATCTACCTTGCTATAGATGTCTATAGAATGACCTACTTCATAACTCTCTTAGGTCCTGTTGCCGCCAAGATCGTCGTGGCCCATAGCTGCTATTGACGTCAGAACACCCTTCGTCCTCTCGGGGTTGACTTGGGCATCAGGACCTACAAAACAAGGGTTAGTGACCCGGGCCAGAGATTTCGACGGGGGCACTCCGACAGTCAAGTCAGTGATGATCCAGGGGAACAGATCCTCCTGGTCAAGCCCCTCTTGATGGACTCCATGCTAGGAGGAGTGAATGGTGTAAGAATGAGGGTGTGAGTGTGCCGAGAGAGGTGGTAGCCGAGGTGGGTTAGCCCTCCTGTGAGGCTTCTTCTCCCTTACTCGCTTGGATGATATTTTGAGGTTAAGCTTGTCTTTGCATTTGCATCGCGTACCTCTCTACTGGGGATGTCGAAGGTTCTTTTAAATCTAGGTGATTGCTGGGCGCCTACCTTGGGATCTCCCCCATGCTATCAGGCACGTGCGGCGATGTTCCGTGCCGTGGATGGGATGTCTTTCTCAATTCGTGATAAGGGAAACTATCATGCGCTCTAACATTCCTTCCGATCACCCCATTCCGGGAAGCCTGGCAGTGCCTCGATCGCGGGGCCGCCACCCCCGGGATTCGAATCTCCTGGTTGACTTCCTCTTTTGGGTGGTGCAGGTGGTTGGTGGGGAGCATGGCACCTTGGTCAGGGAGCTTCTTGCTCTCCTGGTGTAAGTGGTGACTGCAGGCAGTTATCAAGACTTGACAGGTGCTTCCTTGTGATCTTCGGGTTGCTCGCTAGTGTCTCAGGGAGGTGGCCCTTGATGGCCGGCGGTATTGTCCGAGTTGGTTGTCGAACTGGAGAGCTGGGACTCGCTCTAACTCAGGGGGCTCGACCTCCGAATGGCTTGACCTGGCGGAGGAGGCTGGGCTCGACTCCGGCTCAGGGGGCTTGACCTCGGAAGGGCTCGACCTGGCAGAGGAGGGCTTGACTCCTACCCGGAGGGCTCGACCTCGGAGGGGCTCGACCTAGCGGAGGATGGCTAAACTCGACTCCAGTCTAGGGGCCTTAGCCTCAGAGGGGCTCAATCTAGTGGCGGAGGTCGACACGTGACTCCAGCCCAGAGGGCTTGGCCTCGGAGGGGCTCGACCTGGCAGTGGAGGGCTGAGCTCGACTCTGGTCCAGGGGTCTCAGCCTCGAAGGGGCTCAATCTGGTGGAGGAGGTCGCTCGGCTCCGATCTAGGCGCCCCGAGCTTGCAAGTGCCAACCTGGCAAAGGATGGAGCTCAGCTTTGATGGGCCACCTCATTGATATTGGGGAGCTCATCCTGGTCAAAGGAGTCCGAGACGGTGTGTCCACTGTGGTGGATTTTTTGACATGGCATCTGACAGGGATTAAATGTCAGCATGTCAGCTACTTGCCACATCATTTGCCCCCCAGTTCCAAGTCCCGTTGGCAGGGTGCTTGGGGCGAAGGGAGTAGATGCGCTACTGACATAGAAAGGTGGGGATCCAGCGCAATGATGGCCATGATTGGCGGTGTCTCGAGAAGCGATTTCTTCAGCCTACCCAAAGGAGCCACGTGGACATGTCCGAGGAGTAGTTATTATGGGCGCATAATCTAAAGCGGTCGTAGCCGAAACCTGACACCAGTCCTATCGATGAATGACTCGTGGTTCGAATTCGATGGGGGGATTTTTAAAGGTACAGTCGAGCGCCGGTCACTTTGAAAGGAAAAGTTGCCTTTCCCGAAATAAGTCTTCTTTCAAATCCTTCGTGCTTGCCACTGTATCGAGGCTCCTCTTTCGTCCATCTGGCCATTCTTGTCCATCCAAAGCTCTCAGCAGGTTAGTCCTCTTCCTCCTCGCCTAGGTTGATAGGGCCTTCTTCTTAGGGCTAGGTTCACCTCTCGACCTTCATCCGCTTTCTTCTTCTTCCCTTGATCCTCTTTGCCATGTCCCGTTTTGGGCCAAGTTTCCATCCTTCAACCATTCAGGGTGAGGCCAGGCCTTCTAGGCCAAGACCTCCATCATCTTCTTCTTATGATGAGGAGGGAGATGGGGTGCACTTCAAGCTTAGTAGGAGGCGTCCTCTGGTGGGATAGTCATTAGAGAGCCTGGACCCGTCTCTGCTCTTCCTCCTCCCCTAACTGAACCCATTCCTGAACCTTCTCATTCCACAGGTCCTGATGGGATTGCTTCGACAATCTCGACCTAGGAACTAGGGACCATTCGGGATGTCTACAGCATCCTGTATTCTGTCCAGCTCTTGGTCCCTCAACCAGGGGATTGGGTTACTTCCAGTAGCCTGGACTTGATCACCTTTTATGAGGAGACTTTCTCGGGAGGGCTCCGCTTCCCTTTCCATCCCTTCTTTCTATCCGTGTTGAGCAACTATCACCTGGTCTCTGCTCAACTTGTCCCAAACACCGTTAGGACCATCTTCTGCTTCGTCGTGCTCTGCCACTTCCATGGGATAGTCACTCGTTTCTCCTTGTTCAGAGCCTTCTTCACTCTGAAGTGCCACCCCATCAAATATGGGTGGTGGTCCCTCTCTTTTCATCTGAGGGGGATCAGATTTGAACTTCCCTCTTCCATCAAAGGATGGAAGAGCAAATTCTTCTTTGCTATAGTCGAGGGGACTGACTGGGTGTAGAGCGACCCAGATCGATCCCCCAACCGAAATTCTACGATCGAAGCAGTCGACAAGGATGTCTACGAGCTGCTCTGCACTGCTCAGATTCCTTTCCTCAAGGTTCTGTTGTCAGAGCAAAACCTCGCTAAGGTCGGGTCGGCCCAACGGAAGAGTTGGGTGAGTTTGGCTTGAGTCTTTTTTGCTCCTTTTAATCTGTCTCTTCTGAACTAGAACTGACATTATATTTTCTACATGCAGGCATGAAGTTCTCAGTGGATGACCTACTTTCGATCACTCGGAAGAGGCCTCCATCGGGCTTGGCTGAGGAGTCCTCTTCGAAGAGGGCTTGGGATGAGGGCACATCGGCGGCTGCCCCTACCGAGCCGACTGTGCCAAGGAGGAGGGAGTCCGAAGCTGCCTCCACATAGGAAAGGGGAGTTGCGGTTGCTGTGTCTAGGCTAGAGCAGAGGGTGGCTGGGCCTGTGGTGGAGCGACCGAGGTGATGAGAGTTGGTCCCCGCCCTGGATCCTGAGTTGGTCGTCTGGGCCAGGGTCGTCGTGGCAGCTACCGCCATCATGTCACCCCCTCCTCCAGAGCTCGTCATCATCAAGGAGGAGGCATGAGAAGGAGCGGAGCCGGCATCGGGGGTGCCACTTGAGGGGGCACCGAGCTCCCAACCGGCCCCCGAGGCCTCGACTAGCGGCGGAGTGGGTGATTCCATCTCCGGGGTAGGCAGGAGAGAGAGAGACTATCATCGGGTCCCGTTCATAATGGGGCCTGATATCTCACTAGTTCAGGACCAGAAGCTAGCCGAGCGCATGATGGATTTCTCCATCCAATCGTGCGATCGACGGGAGATGGTCGAAAAGGTACTAGGGGATGCGATCAGCAACATCTTCCCCCTACTCTTCACGATAAGTGGGTTTAACCTTCTGGAGTTCTCTTTCTTTTTTTCTCCTTTTTTCTCTCTTTGACATCTCGTTTGGTGCAGGTCGGAGCCGAGATGCTCTTGATCAGGGATTGCTATTAGAACTGGTTGAAGAATGACCAGCAACGCACAGCTGAGGTCGAGGCCCTAATAGCCGAGTTGAAGGAGAAGTCTGATACCTCCTGAGAGTTTGGCCTGAAGAATGAGGAGCTCTGAAAGGGGCTCGCAAGCACCAAGAGGTGCTCGAAGGAGCTCCATGAGGAGCTCGGCCAAGAGCAGAGCCAGCTGAGGAAGAAAGTCGAGGAGCTCACGACCACCGAGAGGTGGCTGACAGAGTTCAAGATCAAGGCAGTCAGAAAGAAAAGACGCGCTTAGTCCTTTCAGGCTAAGCTAGATGTGATGAAGGAATGCTTGGTCGCCACCAAGGAAAGGGCCACGACTGTTGAGAAAGAAGCGGCATCGGTGACCAGATCGGCAGAGATGGTGAAGGAGCAAGCCATCGAGGTGAAGAAGTAGGTAGAGGAGGTCGTGGTGAGGTATAGGGCCTCAGAGGAGTTCATTACCGAGTTCCTTGAAATGGCATCAGACTCCTTCTTCAAGGGCTTCATGTACCTTTGCTCAAGGATCTAAAATTATGTATCTGACAAGGGCCAGCCTCTACTCAGGTACCCTGCTTCCTCGGATGTGGAACCATCACCAGATTCAGGTGATGTCGGGGTGTCGGAGGCTTCCCCTAGACCTTCTTCGCCGGCGATGGCTGAAGCTGGAGATCCATAGCCTGAGGTTCCTGGAGATGATGCCTCGCAGTCGTAGAGTCTTGATGGGGGGCCCACCTCAGTAGAGTAGGATTATTTTGTCTTGCTTTTGTCCTAGGCCACCCAGCCTATCGGAGGCCTGGGGATACTTGTAATGGACCAAGTTATTTTGAATGAAATGAAAGTTTCCATTTATCCTAGCTTGGGGGTACTCTACCCTTTTCCTCTCTTCTCTTTCCTTTTTTTTTTTTACATGTGATGAGATCGGAGGAGAGGTTTTCACTTTGTCTCTGGGTGTCCCGAATCTTCAGTTCCTTAGGGCTGAGCTTCGGGCTCCAACATTTTGGAGCTAGGCTCAGAGATTTAGTGGCCGATGATCTGAGCTCCGGGCTTTGTTATCTTGGAGCTGGGCTCGAAGATTTGGTGGTCAGAGATCTGAGCTACGAGCTTTGGTGTCACGGAGCTGGGCTTCAAAGATTTGGTGGCCAGAGATCTGAGCTCCGGGCTTTGGTGTCTCGGAGCTGGGCTCGAAGACTTAGCGATCGGAAAGCTTGGTTCCGGGCTTGGTTGTCTTGGAGTTGGGCTCGAAGACTTGGTGGCCGGAGAGCTCGGCTCTGGGCTTTGAGGTCTCGGTGCTGGGCTCTGAGACTTAGTGGCCGAAAAGCTTGGTTCTGGGCTTGGATGTCTTGGAGCTGGGCTCGAAGACTTAGTGGCTGGAAAGCTTGGTTCTGGTCTTGGTTGTCTTGGAGCTGGGCTTGAAGACTTGGTGGCCGGAGAGCTTGGCTCTGGGCTTTGATGTCTCAAAGCTGGGCTTGAAGACTTGGTGGCCGGAGAGCTTGGCTTTGGGCTTTGGTATCTCGGAGCTGGGCTCGATGGCTTGGTGGCCGGAGAGCTCGACTTTGGGCTTTGAGGTCTCGGTGCTGGGCTCTAAGACTTAGTGGCCGGAAAGCTTGGTTCTGGGCTTGGATGTCTTGGAGCTAGGCTCGAAGACTTGGTGGCCGGAAAGCTTGGTTCTGGGCTTGGTTGTCTTGGAGCTGGGCTCGAAGACTTGGTGGCTGGAGAGCTTGGCTCTGGACTTTAATGTCTCGGAGCTGGGCTCAAAGACTTGATGGCCGGAGAGCTTAGCTCCAGGCTTTGGTGTCCTGGAGCTGGGCTTGAAGACTTGGTGTGCAAAGAAATTGGCTCCGGGCTTTGGTGTCTCGGAGTTGGGCTCAAAGACTTGTTGGTCAGAGATCTGAGCTCCAGGATTTGGTGTCTCAGAGCTAGGCTCGAGGACTTGGTGGCCAGAGATCTGAGCTCCGGGCTTTGGCATCTCGGAGCTGGGCTCGAAGACTTGGTGGCCAGAGATCTAAGCTTTGGGCTTTGGCATCTCGGAGCTGGGCTCGAAGACTTGGTGGCCGGAGAGTCATGGGATCTAGGCTTTGAGGTCTTGGAGCTGGGCTCGAAGACTTGGTGGCCAGAGAGCTCGGCTCTAAGCTTTGGTGTCTTGGAGCTGGGCTCAAAGACTTGATGGCCGGAGAGCTTGGCTCCGGGCTTTGGCATCTTGGAGCTGGGCTAGAAGACTTGGTGGCCGGAGATCTTGGCCCTGGGCTTTGCCATCTTGGAGCTGGTCTCGAAGACTTGCTGGCCAGAGAGCTTGGCCTTGGGCTTTGGGCGCCGGACTTGGGGTCTGGCGGAAGTTCTCCTGCAAGGCAAGAGGCATTTGCACAAGGGGAACCTCAATTATCGATGAGAAAGAGCCTTACGCTATTGGTGCCGGAGAACTGGGCCCCGTGTTTTGATGTCGGAGAGTTGGCCTCCGAGTTTTTGCATTCCAGACCTTGGGCCTGGTGGTGAAATTCCTGCAAGACGGAAGGCGATCTATGCAAAAGACAGCCTTTATTATTTTAAAAGGTGAGCCTTACATCACTGATAGTATTTTCTCAGGTTGTAGGCATTCCATGTTCGCGGGAATCTGGCGCCGCCCAGATCCACGATGTAGTAGGCTCCATGCAAAAGGGCTTCCACCACCTTATTAGGACCTTCCTAGTTTGGCGAGAGCTTACCGCACTCCCAGGGTTGAGATGCTTTAGCTCGGTGGAGCACCAGGTCGCCAGGTCAAAAGACCTTGGGTCTTACTCGGGCGTTATAGTATCGGGCAACTCATTGCCAGTATGCTGCAATTCGAAGCTGAGCTTTGTCTCTGATCTCCTCGAGGAGGTCCAAGTTGAGCAGAACGTGCACTAAGTTCTGAGCTTTGTCATATTGCTGCACCCACAGTGTGGGCAAGCCAAGCTCGATTGGGACCACGGCCTCAGCATCGAAGACAAGGTTGAAGGGTCTCTCATCCGTTGCTGTCTGGGCATTGTGTGGTAGGCCCAGAGAATACTTGGGAGTTCTTTGGCCCATATACCTTTGGCCTGGTCTAGTCTGGTCCTGAGTCCCTGGAGGATTGGTCACTTCGGCTTCTCCGTTCGTTTGAGGGTGGGTGATGGAGGTAAAGCAATGCTAGATGCCGTGCTTGGCACAGAAACCGTTGAACTCCTGATTGTCGAATTGCCGCCCATTGTCGGTGATGATGGAGCGAGGGAGTCCGAAGTGACATATTATTGACTTCCAGAATAACTGGCAGACCTTGGCTTTCGTGATTCATGCCAGTGGCTCCGCTTCCACCCATTTGGTGAAGTAGTCGATGGCCACCAGCAAGAACCTCCGTTATCCTGGTGCAGGGGTAAATGGCCCTAAGATGTCCATTCCCCATTGGGTGAAGGGCCAAGGGGCGAAGAGCTGTGAGATTGGTGCCACCGGTTGATGTTGTATGTGGTCATGGCGCTGGCATTTGTCACACCTCTTCACGAAGTCAGCGGTGTCCTCCCTCATGGTCTCCCAGAAGTATCCCTGGCGAAGAGCTTTGTACGCCAACACCCTTCCTCCCACGTGGTTCCAGCATAGGCCTTCATGTATCTCCTAGAGAACGAAGGCTACCTCTATGAGTCTCAGGCACTTCAGGAGTGGGTATGAGTAGGATCGGTGGTAGAGCTGTCCTTCCATCAGGCGGAATCGAGAGGCTTTCTTTTTGACGAGGCCGGCCTCCACGCGGTCCTTGAGCAAAGTTCCATCAGTGATGTATCTGATGTACATGTCCATCTAGCTCAACTTCGGAGTGACTTGCTGCACCTCCTCAGGGGCTTCGTAGCTCGGATTTTGAGGTACTCAATATATGCGTGCCCCAGCGATGAGTCTGGCAGGGTTGCGAGTCTCGATAGTGCATCCACACGAGCGTTCTCCCCGTGAGGGATATGGAAGATGTTGAAGCATCGAAAGCCTGTCGTGCACGAGCGTACTCACTCCAGGTACTTCACCATTTGAGGATCTCTGGCTTCATATTCTCCGGAAACTTGTCCGGCCACCAGTTGGGAGTCGGTGAAGACTTTCAGGTTTTGGACACCTAGCTTGCGTGAGACCTTTAGGCCCACGAGGAGTGCCTCATACTCTGCCTGGTTATTTGTCGAGGCAAATTTGAAGTGGAGGGCACACTCCGCTACGATCTCGTCGCTGTTGGCAAGGATGAGGCCTGCCCCGCTCCCACCAGAGTTGGATGCGCCATCCACATGGAGGATCCACGGTTCCTCCTGCATGCCAGGCTCGACTTGATGCTCCAGGGAGGTCTGCTCTGGCTCCTTGGCAAGTCCCGTGCATTCGACTAGAAAGTCGGCTAGTACCTGGGCCTTCTATGACGACCTCGATCGATACGCGATATCGAAGTCGCTCAGCATCAGGGACCATTTGGCCAACCACTTGGATGTTTCGGGATGGCTGAGTATGGTCCTTAGCGGCTGGTCTATCACTACCATGATGGGATGCGCTTGGAAGTAGGGCATGAGGCACTTAGCAGACATTATTAGAGCAAAAATAAGTTTTTCGGAGTGGGTATACCTGATCTCCACGTTGCGGAAGATTTTACTAGTGTAATATACCAGCTTCTGAGATCCATCCTTGTTTGCATGGATGAGGACCGAGCTGACGCTCTAGGTGTGACCGCCAGGTAGAGCAGGAGCTCCTCCCCTTCCTTCGGTCTGGAGAGCATTGGGGGAGAAGCCAGGAACTCCTTCAGTTCTTCAAAGGCTATCTTGCACTCCTCCATCCAGGTGAAGTCATGCATCTTGTGTAGCACCTTAAACAAGGGAAGGCAATGATCGACCGAACTCGAGATGAACCGACTCAGGGCTGTGATTCATCTTGTTAGGCGCTGGACCTGCTTCTTGGATATTGGGTGCTCCATGTCAACGATCACCTAGACCTTCTCCAGGTTCACTTCAATGCCCCTCTGAGTGACCATGAAGCCAAGGAATTTCCTTGCTGCCACTCCGAAGGTGCACTTTGCTGGGTTCAGTTTCATTTGGTGCTTTCGGAGGTTGTTGAAGGCTTCGATGAGATCAGCGATATGGTCCAAGCTCGGCTTGCTCATGACAAGCATGTCATCCACGTACACCTGCATGTTCCAGCCAATCTGATCTTTGAAGACCCTGTTGACCAGATGCTGGTACGTGGCCCCAGCAATGTTCAAATCGAAGGGCATCATCTTGTAACAGTACGTCCCTTGGTCGATGACGAAGGCGGTATGCTCCTCGTCCTCCGGGTGCATCCGGATCTGGTTGTACCCGGAGAATGCATCATGAAGGAAAGCAACCGGTGACCTGAGGTGGTGCCACCAGTTGGTTAATGTTTGTTAGAGGGAAGCTATCCTTCGGACATGCCTTATTGAGGCCCGTGTAGTCCACATAGATTCTCCATTTACCATTGCTCTTCTTCACCATCACCATATTCGCCAACTAGCTTGGGTATTGTACCTCCTGGACCAAGCCGGTGGCGAGGAGTTTGTCGACTTTCTCGTTGATTGCTGCCTGCCTCTCGGAGGTGAAACTCCACTTCTTCTACTAGACTGGCCTGCACTTCGGGTTAATGCTCAGCTTACGGGTGATTATGTTAGAGGGAATACCTGGCATGTCGGCTGTTGTCCAGGCAAACACATCTACGTTCACCCATAAGAATTCCAATGGGTGGGTTCTTTCCTTTTCTTGCAGCTGGGCCCCAATCTGTATCATCTTTTCATGATCGGTCCCGAGCGGATAAGACAGTAGGCGCTCGGCCAAGCCACCCCTGGGGTCTTGCACTTTTTGGTCAAGCTTATCCACCCTGGGATCATCCTCAGGGACTTTGGTACCCGGGAGAGTCTGGAAACAGTGTTGGATCAGCTGAGGTGCACCTCTCATTTCACCGACTCCGTAGGGGGTTGGGAACTGCACCAGTAATTGCTTCATAGAGACCAAGGCATTGAACAGATTGAGCCCGGGTCAGCCAAGGATCACATTGTAGGCCGAAGGCAGCTAACTACTGTGAAGGTCATCATGACAGTACTGTATCAAGGTGAGGTTCGGGTAGTGACTGGGAGTGTGATCTCTCCCTCAACCCTTATAGAATCCCCTGTGAAATCGACAAGGGGTGTGTGCACGGCCTGATCTAAGTGGAGGATAGGTTCATTCTGGAGAAAGCATCATAAAAAAGCACATCCATTGAGCTTCCACTATCAACCATGATGCATTTTACAAGATGCTTCACGATCGTCATCTCGATGATCATGGTATCGTTATTTATATTTTTCTCCCAACCTCCCCTTCCTTCATAAAGGGGAGTACATTTTTAGAATGCCCTACCCCCGGGCCTTCTTAGATGCGCACTTGGCTTCCCAACATATCATCCCTATCGGCTTCTCAGTAGGATGGTTATCCACTGTAGGGACTGGCGGGAGAGCGACGAGCACCTGAGATATTGCTAGAGGTCTGCCCCCCACGAACCTCCCGAGGTAGCCTCTCTTTATGAATTCTTCGATTTTCTTCTTGAGGTTGCAAAATTCCTTGGTGTCGTGGTCGTGGTACGGTGGTAGCGACAATACTTCATCTTGTCATGACTAGTGGATGGCCTCATCGGAGGTGGGTGCTTCAGGTAGGGCTCACCTTCGATCTCCAACATAATTTTTATCCTTGGGACGAGTAGGGGGTGAGTCTCTCCTCTGGGGCTGGAGCGCACCTCGGTCTCGACCCCTGGCAAAAGTTCAGAGCCAGAGGCCCTGGCTTCCGCGTCTCGGATGTCTCTGCGAGAGCTGGCTTCTTCAATGGCTTCCCATCTAGCTCCCTCCTCGTACGATCCTTCTCCTTGGCATGGATGTACTTTTGAGCTTGGAGGAGGAGCTCAGAGTAGCTCTTGGGGGGCTTCTTGTCAAGCGAGTAGGTCATGTAGGAGGTCCTGAGTCCTTGCTTTAGTGATAGCATGGCAACTAGCTCTTCAAGGTTATAAATCTCCAACGCAGCAACCTTGAAGTGGGCCATGTAGGCTTGTAGGGGCTCGTGGTCCTGTTACTGGATGGAGAAGAGACAGTCAGCTTCACGTGGCATCTTTTGACAGGCGTCGAAGTGTGCCTCGAATTTCTGCTCCAGCTGAGTGAAAGAATTGATGCTTTCAGGCTCGAGGTGGGTGGACTAGACTTAAGCCGCATTCTGAAGGGTTGCTGAGAAGGCGATGCAAAGAAGGGCATCAGTGGCCCCCTGGACCCTCATGAGGGCCTTGTAGCTTTCTAGGTGGTTCAGGGGGTCGGTGGTCTCATCATAGGGATCAACCTGCGGTATCCAAAACTGGATAGGAATCGATTCCTCTTGGATCTCTCAGTAGAAGGGGGGACGGGCGTCATAGCCCGTTGGCTCGTCAACAGAGCCCTGCATGTCCATAAATCAATGGGATAACTTCGCCAGCTTGTGCTCGTGCTCCTCCAAGTGCTTTTCAGCCATGCACCTGATGGCCTCATTGGTCGAACCCTTCGTCGAGGCTGAAGGAGATGTAGAAGGTGATGTGGGATGATGCTCATAAAGGGGGGTCTTGCCATTTCGACCTCGGCAGGGTTTGGATACCACTCGCTCGAGGGTAGGGGATAGGCTCTCCCTATCGGGGGACCCGGCTCGTTATCTCTTCGCCGAAGACAAGTGACTGCCTCGGTGATCAGTGATGGCCCATGGCTGCGAAGGCCTTCCTTGGAAGGAATGCAGGCTATCACGGGTGCCGCAACATGGGCCGCGGGGGTCCCTAGCTGTTGGTGGGTAGCCAAGGACCGTTGCTGGTGCTGGCGCACTACCGTAGTGAGGATTTGCATCTGTTGGGCGAGTGCGGCTAGCTAGATGTCCACCGGAGATGGTTGAGCGGGAGCAGGGAGTTCCCCTTCTGGACCGCGTCAGTCCCCTTGAGAAGGGGGGTCTCCCGCATGGCTGGTGGAGACTTCTCTCACTCATGTTGTCACCATCCTCCGGTGGACTGCTTGCAGGGGGCTTGTATGGGATCAAAACATGTCAGTCCCCTTCCTGGCATGCCAATCTGTTGCTGCCAAGATCATCATGGCCAATAGCTATTGTCGACGTTGGAATGCCCTTCATCCACTCAGGGTTGATATGTGCTTCAGGACTTGCAAAACAAGGGTTAGTGACCCGGGCCGGAGATTTTGATGGGGGTACTTCGACGGTCAAGTCAGTGATGATCCAGGGGAACAGATCCTTCTGGTCGAGCCCCTCTTGATGGACTCCATGCTAGGAGGAGTGAATGGTGTAAGAATGAGGGTGCGAGTGTGCTGGGAGAGGTGGTAGCCGAGGTGGGTTAGCCCTCTTGTGAGGCTTCTTCTCCCTTACTCGCTTGGATGATATTTTGTGGTTAAGCTTGTCTTTGCATTTGCATCACGTACCTCTTTACTGGGGGTGTCAAAGGTTCTTTTAAGTCCAGGTGATTGCTGGGTGCCTACCTTGGGATCTCCCCCATGCTGTCGGCACGTGCGGCGATGTTCCATGCCGTGGATAGGACGTCTTTCCCTATTCATGATAAGGGAAACTATCGTGCGCTCTGGCATTCCTTCCAGTCACCCCATTCTGGGAAGCCTGGTAATGCCTCGATCGAAGAGCCGCCTCCCCCGGGATTCGAATCTCCTGGTTGACTTCCTCTTTCGGGTGGTGCAGGTGGTTGGTGGAGAGCGTGGCACCTTGGTTAGGGAGCTTCTTGCTCTCCTGGTGTAAGCGATGATCACAGGCAGTTATCATGACTTGATAGGTGCTTCCTTGCGGTCTTTGGGTTGCTCGTCGGTATCTCAGGGAGGTGGCTCCGCCCCCTTGATGGTCGGCGGTACTGTTTGAGTTGGTTGCCAAACTGGAGAGCTAGAACTCGACTTCGACTCGGGGGGCTCGACCTCCGAAGGACTCAACCTGGTGGAGGAGGCTAGGCTTGACTCCGGCTCAGAGGGCTTGACCTCGGAAGGGCTCGACCAGGCGGAGGAGGGCTCGACCTGGCGGAGGAGGCTAGGCTCGACTCCGGCTCAGAGGGCTTGATCTCAGAAGGGCTCGACCAGGCAGAGGAGAGCTCAGCCTGAGCTGGACTCTGGTCCAGGGGCCTCAGCCTCAAAGGGGCTCGATCCGTTAGAGGATGTCGACACGCGACTCTAGCCTAGAGGGCTCGACCTCGGAGGGGCTCGACCTGGCGAAGGAGGGCTGAGCTCGACTCCGGTCCAGGGTCTTAGCCTCAGAGGGACTCAATCTAGTGGAAGAGGTCACTCAGCTCCGGCCTAGGAGCCCCGAGCTTGCTGGTCTGACCTGGCGGAGGATGGAGCTCAGCTTTGACCGGCCGCCTAGTTGATCTGGGGGAGCTCGGCCCGGTCAAAGGAGTCTGAGACGGTATGTCCACCATGGCGGATTTTCTGACATGGCATCTGACAGGGATTATATGTCAGCACATCAGCTACTTGTCACATCAAGTCCTATGGGAGGATCTCTATGGACAGTAGACATGTGATGCAAGGAATTTTCACTTAGAGTTTCGAAAAGCTGCCATGTCTCATGTTCATTTTCAAGCATAAATGTTCCTCCAAATGAGGCATCAACCATTTGCTGGTGCCTTTCTGACAGAAAATCATAAAAGTACTGGACCAATTGCCATTTAGGTAAACATGATGTGGATATTTTCTAATCAGTTCTTTTAATCTCTCTCATGTCTCATGAAACATTTCTCCATCTAACTAGAAAAACTGGTTATGGATTTTCTAATTTAATTAGTTTTTCCTATCATAAAGTATTTCTTAAGGAATCCCTTTGGAGTTGGTCCCAAGTCAAAATTATTACAGCATCCAAGGGATTTAACTAGTACTTGGTCTTATCTTTAAGGAAAAAAGGAAATAACTGAAGCCTAAGGGCATCATTAGAGAAATTTTGGATTTTAACGGTTGAACATATTTCAAGAAAATCATCTAAGTGTTAGTAAGGGTCCTCATTTGCAAGTCCATAAAAAGATGGTAACATCTGAATTACACTGGACTTGATTTCATACTGTAAAGCCTCTACTGGAGGTCTTTGAATACAGGGAGAATAGGTATTTTTTGAAGGAGTGAAGTACTTCTTCAATTATCATGGTGGATCAGTTTCTTGATTGGGATCCATAGTTCATGATCTGTTTGCTCTACAAGTTCTATCTATTTTTGGATCTACGGGTATGATTTCAAGTTCTAATGATCGTCGACCTAGCATACACCCTACAATAATACTATAAAGCAAACAACAATTCAATTTCTTTATATTTTTTTAAAAAAACAATTTTTAAAAAGGAAGAATGAGAGGAGGTCTAAAGGAAAGACTCTTAAGAGAGTCCTAGACTAAACACAAAAGATGAGAGAGTTATTTTAATTAACTTTTTTTTCTTTTTCGAATAAGTAATGTAATCAAAATCACTTCTATCCTGGGGTTAACCTAAGTCTAGACAGCTCCTAACTGTTCTAAGGTTACCTTTTGAGCACTTCAAGCCCAAGATCAATTAATTGACTCGGTTAGGTAAGTGTAAGGTTGGTGGGGGTCCTCCCGTTGCTTGCCTTAGATACCAATTAAAATTGGTCAGGTAAGCAAATAGAACTAATTAAAGAACCACCTTCCTTTGGGCTCTTGTCTCTGAACCACTTGCCTTAGACACCAAGCAACTAACCAATCTGAATTCGGTCCAACTCTAGGGTTTCCTTGTCCTATTGAGCTTGAAATTCTTAAGGCCGACATCTAATTAAATTTAACAGTTAAGGTCTGGGTCAATGCAAATGCAGGGTGATGATTTATGGACTAAGGAAGGGTAATGAACTCCCCACATTATCTAATTAATGGGTTATGCCCTTAAAGTCAATTATGGAGAGATGCAATGCAACAAACAAGGTGTCCAAACTTTAGAGTTATCATACAAGCAAAATTAAATTAATTACTTCTTTTTTTTAATTCGATGGTTAAGTCTCTAATCTTCTAATAAGTTATGAGGATATCAATATTTTATTTTTTTATTTTATTTTTTATATTTTTTAACTTTTTTTTTTGAAAGTTTTTTAAGTCTGTTCAACCTTTTTGTATCCTAGGATAACCATTCAACATAACTTAAAGTTATGCCAGGGCAACCTTATATCAGGATACTTAAGATTGAAAAATAATAACTACTAACTTTTAATTATTTTTTTTCTGATTTTTATGTCTTTTCAAAATAATGTGCTGAAAGTCCCCAGCAACATTGTTAAAAATCTGATGCGCATCACTACGCACCGATATAGTACCTTAATTCCACTATTCTTATATAGAATAATGGGAGTAAGGGTCGAATCCATATAAACTTTTGTAGTTATTTTAAAAAGTACTTGATAACTAAGAAATGAGATGAACAATAAAATAATAAAGATCAAAATGAGAATTAATAGTAAATATATTCAAGATATGATCTATCTTAACAAGAGTATGGCCCATATCCACAGAACTGGCCCGTCCATTTTAGGAATAGATCGGTCAAAGATTATCTTCACTTAAAGAACACTTAGTAAAAGAGCAATATGAAATAAATATGAAGCAATAATGATGTAGGAACATCAGGAGCAGACCAGGATTTCAAGGTTCCAATTTTTAATTCATGTGTTGGTCAATTTTTGTATTAGGTCAAGTGAGTTCAGTGAGTCTATTTGCTCACTTGAGTCCTGTAATAAAGTGAGCCAGTTGGGTTCACTATGTCAAGTGAAGTCCTTTGTGTTCCAGTCCAGTCTAGTCGAGTTGACTGAGTCTATGTTATAAAAGTGAATCAATTGAGTCCAATTGAGATCACTTAGTCTATTGAGTTGAGTCCTTTTGAGTCCTGTAATTTTCATTCAAATCAAGTTCAAGAGGAGAACCATCAGACCCCAGCATATCAGGCCTTAAGCACCTCAAGCCCACAAGATCTCATGAAGAAGTGGCACCCTAGATCCCTAACCTTAGCATCCCAGTCCAAGGCCCATAGCAGTTGGCGTCCCTCCCAGGCCCATTCATAATGGCACCCATGCTTTGACCCAGTCCAAGGTGCCCAATGTTTTGACCCAATCCAAGATGCCCAAGGCTTGACCCAGTCCAAGTGGTTGTCATCCCAGTCCAGCAAGGAGTCAACCAATCCAAGCCTAGTCCAAGCCTAGCAAGAATTTCTTACCAGCCCAAGCCCATGAAGAAAAGTCAAAGCTTCCAAGTCCAACAAGGAGTCAGCTAGCACAATTCTACAAGGAGATCAGTTTTTTAATTTTATTCACTTTTATACTCCCACTTTGATACAAACCTGTCCTCCAACTTTGACAAGGAAAGGGCCCTGGGTAACTCTATAAATACCCACCCCCTCCCCCCTTGTATGAAGAATTTTTTCAAGAATGAAATTAAGAGTTTTTTCTACATTGCTTTGTTTTCCTCCAAGTGGAGTAGGTGTGAGACTCGTTTTCCTTTGTTCTTCGGAACATCGAGGGGTGCGAGACCCTCATTATCAAATCCTAGCCCCTTTCATCTGCTTCCTCTAAACCCTAGCCACCCCCTCTCTCTCATCTAATCAGCCCCTGGCCGCCCTCTCCAGATCCAAATGCCCAAGCATCATCCAAGGCCACCAGCCCCTTGCAACATCGCTTCCGCCATTCCTTTGTCTTTTCTTCCAATTTCTTATTTTTTTTTCTTCTGCATAACTAACCTTAGATCTTTGCAGGATCCATCAAGAGAAATGACCTTCGGATGATGTCTTCTTTGCCCCCGAACCAATATGATAAAAATCCGATGGATCGACAGGAAAATGACTGGATCATCCAGGTGCCGATCTGAGCGGAGTGATCTCATCTACGGCATCAAGACATCATTGCCTGGTAAATTCAGTCCAATTCTCAACTCTCTTTATCTGATTTCTTGAAGTTGAACATGCTCCTAATAGACCTTCTTAGTCCTAGGATCCTTAGTTTTTCTTATATCTTTGATAGTTTCTAGCATGTGGGTAGGATTCTAACCGTTACTAGGAAACCCTAACCGAGTCTTGACCTGTTTTGGGAATTTAATTATAACAAAATCTGAAATTAATTTACTGCATATTTTATATTCCTCCCCTACATCCTCATCATGCATTATGTTATATTTTTGTCCCTCATCAATTTTGGTATCAGAGCAGGATTTGGGCATGTTCTTGCATCATAGTTTGGACTTCTGCATCCTAAAACCTGCATACCTAGTATAAACATAGGGCTGTTTACCCATCAAAAAAATTTTGTTTTTCTCTGATTTTCATCGTGATTGACCTCTATTTAGTCCTCTGTTTTCTGTGATTTTTGGTGAATTTTTCAAATTTAAAAAACAATCAAAAAAAAAATCTGTCAATCAAACCATAACTGTTTTCTGAAATTTCTGCACCTCTGAATTCTGCATCAGGAGTCCAAACCTTGGTCTGTTTCCCCATCAAAACTTTATTGTTTTTCTCTTAAATTTGCTGAACTTCATATATATTGAGTCCTCTGTTTTTTCAGCATTTTTGTTAATTTTTACAGGTCAAAAAAATAATTAAATCCTGCATCCAAAAAATCCTAACACAGAATTTTCTGCTGTCCTGAAATTTTCTGCACCTAGTTAAAATCCCTAGGTATTTGCATCATCAAACTATTTTTTCTTTGCATGAAATTTGGTAGGAATCATCTTCACATGTAACCCTATATTCTGCAAATTCTATAGAATTTTTCTGCTCTGAAATCCGTGCTAACCTTTGCATCAAAAACAGAATAAAAAAAAAAAATTCCTGTTGTTTCTGCATAATTGACTTGACTAAACCTAATCAATTACCAAACCCCACCCAACTCAAGCCAATTTTGATTGATCACTTAACCAACTTTGAATTAAGTTGCCATCTCATAAAAAACAAAAAACAAAAAAATTATTCGCTATTTTTTGTTATTAGATTGCATTAGGGTTTCATTGAAATGTGCATCATTTACATATCACATAATTTTAAGGGCAATTTCCTCTATCAGATCAGGGTAGGATTTCACCACCTGTCCTGGGCCCAAAACAACCAACTTGCATTTGAGCCCAAGCCTAATAAAATCAACTAGAAACCTAATTGATTTTGGGATACAAATAGGTCGGGTCCGAGTCTAGTGGGAAAACTAGTGCATTCAACTCAACACTTAATCCTTCCACTGTCTAGGTAAGAGGTGGGGTGGTGGGAGGCTCCCCCTGCTTGTCACAGGGTCCTAATTAAAAATCACCAGTCCACTTAGGGTGTTTTCCTCTGGACCTCTAGTCTTAGACACCAGTTTATAGTAATAAGTGGAGGGTTGAATGCAAACCAGGATTTCAAGGTTCCAATTTCTAATTCATGTGTTGGGTAATCAGTAGGTTAAGTTGACTCACTTGATTTTGACTCTAGGTCTAGCAAACCCTAGTACGATTAACCCGTGTGTGCTTGGTTGCATCATAACCCTTGTGTGTTTGATTGCATGACCATTAGATTAGAAGCCCAATACCAATAGCCTCAACCCAACCCAACCTGACCATGGAATCCGACGTAGGAACCTTACTAAGGACCATTACTAAACAGTTAGCCCAAATGAACCACAAGTTCGACCAACTGACCCAATTGAATAACCAAACAACCCATAGGTGTGACCATATAGAAGATCATTTAGGAATCCTAGACAGAACCTGAAAGGCCCATACTAAACCTAAGCTAGAGTCACCTCTACCCACACCTCCCAACCCTAGGAGAGCCCAACACCATGGCCCATACTTGGAGCCCAACCCTAGGAGAGCCCAATACTCTGACCCATAATGGGAGCCCAATCCTAGGAGAGCCCAATACTATGACCCATACTAGGAGCCCAATCCTAGAAGAGCCCAATACTCTAACCCATTCTGGGAGCCCAACCCTAGAAGAACCCCATACCATGACCCATACTTGGAGCCCAACCCTAGGAGAGCCCCACACCCTGAACCTATCTGGGATCGTAGTGCAAGGAAACCCAATTATGACTTCATAGACCCAGATAAGAGAGCCACTAGGTATATTAGGTTAGAAGCACCTACCTTTGGTGGTGATCTTGAGGATTATCTTTTTTGGGAGAGAAATATGGATCTCTATTTTGAGGAGGAACAAATACTTGAAGAAAGTCAGTTCAAGTTTGCTAGATTTAGGTTAGTTCACCAGGCTAGAGTATATTGGCTTCAGGTCAAACGAGTGAACAGACTAAAAGGAGAAACACCCATAACTACCTAGCAAGCCATGAAAAGCAAACTTAGGGAAAGGTGCCTACCTAGATCTTATGCACCCAGATCTTATGAACCTAGATCCTTTGAACCCAGATCTTATGAACCTTGATCCTTTGAGCCCAAGGGATCCATGATCCTTAGTCGGCCTGAACCCCACAAGATTAGTACTTTTAGATATGAGCCTAGTATTAGTCCACTTCCCCTTAGTCAACCCACCCCTACCCCCCCTTAGTGCAAGCCAAGTATTAATCGGGTACCCCTTAGTCGACCTGAACCCATTAGGACTAGTGCCCCTAACCCAAAACCAGGTCCTAGCCAAGACTACCCAAGCTGGCCCAACGCTAATCCAACCCGACCTAGCCCTAGTACCCCACTAGCCCTAGGGAAGACAAGGGTAAGGCAACTGAAACCCAGAGGAACCCGAGTCCTAACCCGAATACTTGTTTTCGATGTCATAAGATGAGACACTATGCTACCAATGCCCAATCTGGTCCATGCACATAGGAGAACCCGAAGAAGAGATACCTATAGCTGACCCAGGATTAGCTGACCCAGCCATACCTAGACTAAAGTCAACCTAGAATTAGTTGACCCAATAGATACCCAGACTAAAGCCAACCCAGTATTAGTTGACCTAGACCATACCCAGAAAGAAGCCAATCCAAAGTTAGTTGACCCTGACCATACCCAGACTAAACCTGTAGTGGAAGTATAGTTGAAGGAAGAGGACCATGAGGAACCCAACCCTACAGTTAGGCTTATACCTGAGGAGACATTAGAAGAGAGCCCAATTATAGAGCCTAGTCCTGAGATTCAAGAACCAGAAGAACTTATTAGGGACCTGATCTCTTTAAACCAGTATCTTTAAACCAGTACCCTCAGGAAGAATCCCCTCCTATAATTCCCATTGACGATCTCTTTCCTAAGATTAGTGACCCATTCTTCCATTATACAAACCCTGTAGATATACCTCAACCTCAAAGGTTAACCTCATTAGTCTAGGACTAATTCTTGACATCTGTTCCTGTATCCTATTCTATTCGATCGACCCCGAACGCTCTTCTTACTTTTTACCCTACCAGACTAACATTGAATCCACCTCTTATTTCCTGCCCTATCCAGAAACTTCCAGCATTTCTAGGATCATTCAATTACATTTTATAGAGGTAAGCATAATGCATATGTTCATTACGCATGTTAGGTTTGCATCATATTTCTGGCATACTCTATGGCATTTAGTAGGAGTACATGCACCATTCTCATCTGCATGTCACCCACCTGACAAAGGATTAAACCCACAGTTGTATTTTAGGGTTTAATCGAGTTTGCATATCAATAAGTGTTGGCATGAATTATTTTCTTGCATTAGGTGTTATGTGTTTTTTCACTGCATGATTAGAGATCTGTATGAGGAATTAATCATCAGATTAATGTGAATAATAATTTTTATAAGAACATGGTTAATCCCTGAAAAGAGTCAAGAGTTTGCTAGAAAAATCTTGTGATGATTAGGCTATATACCCGTGAGCTGGATCCTTCAAAGTGATAAAGAAGATTGGACCCAGTTCCTAAGTTACCACATACTTGGCATTAAGCTCAATCTTTAATATATCTGACGTAGTTGAGTATAGGGAGCCAGCAATGATACCCAGTAAGATTAAGCCTAACACTTTCTTTGAGAGTGAACCCAACCCTGAGTGTCTACCATCAATTTAGCCTGTAAGAGGAAATGATTGAGCATATCCTGGATGACCAAGTCATTAGTACCCGGATCAAAGGCTACCATGTCACTTGGTTCATTGGCAAGGTTGACCAAGATCTGAGGATTCATTGATCACTTGAGAGGATCCGCAATGCCTCAACCAAGACCCGTCAGAGCAGTACCAGAGCCAGATCAACTTTTACTCGACAGGGTCAAGTTCCTCCCACCCCGAGAGAATTGATGTAGGAACATCAGGAGCAGACCAGGATTTCAAGGTTCCAATTTCTAATTCATTTGTTGGTCAATTTTTGTATTAGGTCAAGTGAGTTCAGTGAGTCCATTTGCTTACTTGAGTCCTATAACAAAGTGAGCCAGTTGGGTTCACTAAGTCAAGTGAAGTCCTTTGTGTTCCAGTCCAGTCTAGTTGAGTTGACTGAGTCTATGTAATAAAAGTGAATCAATTGAGTCTAATTGAGTTCACTTAGTCCATTGAGTTGAGTCCTTTTGAGTCCTGTAATTTTTATTCAAATCAAGTTCAAAAGGAGAACCATTAGACCTTAGCATACCAAGCCTTAGGCACCTTAAGCCCACAAGATCTCATGAAGAAGTGGCACCCCAGATCCCTAACCTTGGTGCCCAAGTCCAAGGCCCATAGTAGTTGGTGCCCCTTCTAGGCCCATTCAAAATTGGCACCCATGCTTTTACCTAGTCCAAGGTGAAAGTGAAAGCACCTACACCAAGCATAAAATATGCAAGAAAACAGGACAGAAATATATGCATTTTAAAATATTTTAAAACATACACAGCGGAAGGCTCGGTAGATAGATCTAAATGATCTACCGATCTACTCGCAACAGGAAATAGCATTAAGATCTAGCATGCATATAACATCAAAAGCAAGAGAGGAACATAAAATATAAAAGTACCCTACCTTTATACCAAGAGAGAAGCAGTGGAAGTGCTGTGAGGAGGAGGGTGCTCGAGCCATACACGTGTCTGGCCTCTACAGGAAATCCACACCTGAGCTAGACTCTGATCAACTCCCTCGGAGTGCTAGCTCTTTGGGATCCTTGGCTGATCTTCTTCTTCCAGGAAGACTAGGAGGAGAGCAGGAACCCTTTCCCAAAACTTCTCTTCCCAAGACCTAGCTAGAGTGCTAGGTTACTCACACCCAATCCCAAAACCTCTCACAGCCCTTCTCTATTTCCTCTCTCAAAGCTTTTCTCAAAATTTGTGGATCAATCATTAGCAGCCCCTGAAAATGACGTTCATTTGTGGTGGCAGCAGGGAGAGGGAGAAAAAGGAAGGAGGAGAGATGAGGGGACAGAATGGGGGAGAGGATCAAGGCTATACCAAATGGGTCCAACCCATTAAGGTAAGTATGACTTTCATACCACAAAGCCTATGAGCCAAAATTGGTTTGAATTCAAAATTCAAACCAGGTCAAAACCTGCCCAAAAACCTTCCACGAAACCTCCCAGAATTTTTGTTCATCACAGAAAGTGTCGACTCATGAAAAATGCCAAGTGTTGACACTTCACCAAGTGTTGACACCTGCAAAATTCCAAGGGTCGACACTTGGAACAAAGTCAATCATATTGACTTCGGGTGATGACAAACGATTCCCAATCATCGATTAGCCATAATATCAGATAGAAATCCTCTATGGTGTGTGACCTCATAGGTTCGAACACTAATCCGGTAGCATTGAAACATTTCCAGTACTAGTCAAAGTCCTCATCTAGAAATGATACCGGACATCCGGATAGGTCGAAGATATAGAGCACCTCACAAGAACCTATGGCATATGGTTGCCGTATAATTCATCCCTTTGACCTCACAATGCTCAGGATGACCTAGGGTTACACTGCCAACTCTAATTTGGTTTGTCCAGATCATGTCTCAACCTCACAAGTTCTGTGACTCCTTACAAGAACTACCCTGGCCAAGGATTTGCTGATTTGAGACATAGTGAGTCATTTACTCCAAACTATTTGGAGAGGTCAATTCCATCTTGATCCACCACCGCTCCACAAGTACTTGACCATACCTAGAAACCTTACGTCACTAGATTAGAAATCCAGGTAGTGCGGCACCAAAGCATAGTGAGTTACCAGCAAGCTGCCATGGTGACCTCATGTCTGAGGGACACATATACCCATATCCCTTCACGAGCAACCCTTTGGCAGAAGGGAGCTCTGTAGATGGTCACGTTCAATAAAATGTCGTACATTTCACTTGCATGTCACACCAGTGTCTCTTCACTCCTTGGTTAAGAAGACAACCAACAAATGCGACATACAACAACCTATACTTGATACATCGTCATCCTATAACAATGTATCCTTTGGTTGTGAACAAGTTTAAGAACTACCTGATATATCCTCACTATATCAAATAATGTAGTTCTAAGGACTCCATCACACAAGAGTTCTTTACAGGTAAATGTAAATATGATGGACAGCCAAAAATAACTTTTATTTATTAAAGAATTCATATACAAAATACAAGATAGCACAACTGTCTACAACCTAGACGATTGGCTTTGGGACATAATTTCCAACAACTCCCACTTGGACTAAAGTCAATCGATACAGAATATCATTCCCATTTTTTGTTTACAATAGTCGAACTCTTGAACTCTGATGGCTTTGGTGAAGGGGTCAACCAGGTTTTTCTTTCCATCAATCTTTAGAAGGTCAATGTCACCTCATTCCATGATCTCTCTTACAAGGTGATAGCACTGTAGAATATGCTTTGTGCGGTGATGAGACTTTGGCTCTTTGGCTTGAGCAATGGCTCCAGTGTTGTCACAGTACACCAGAATAGGACCATCCAGGGAAGGTACCACTCCCGGCTCACCAAGGAACTTCTGCAACCACACAGCTTCCTTCGCTGCATCTGATGCTGCAATGTACTCTGCTTCGCATATTGAGTTTGCCACAGTAGGCTATTTGGAACTTTTTCAGCAGATAGCTCCTCCGTTCAGGATAAAGACAACTTGACACACTCTTGCTATCATCTTTATCTGACTAAAACTGGAGTCAGTATACCCACAAGTTTCAAGTCAGATTCTCCATAAATGAGCCATTGGTCCTTAGTATTTCATAAATACTTAAGGATGGTTTTTACCACTTTCCAATGAGCTTCACCTGGGTTAGACTGGTATCTGCTCACTATGCCTAGTGAGTATGCCACATCTGGTCTAGTACTTGTCATGGCATATATGATAGAACCCACTACCAAAGCATATGGGATTCTACTTATGCGCTCTCTCTTCAGGATTTGTCGCACAATTTCTTTTGGAGAGATCAATTGCAGTGCCTATCGGGAGATAGCCCTTCTTGGAATTTTTCATGCTGAACCATTTCAGAATGGTGTTGATGTACATAGGCTGGGACAGTCTTAGAAGCCTCTTAGATCTATCTCTATAGATCTTCATACCTAGTATGTAAGAGGCTTCACCCAAGTCCTTCATAGAGAACTAAGATGATAACTAGACCTTTATTCCTTGCAGTGTTGCAATGTCATTCTCGATTAAGAGAATGGCATCCACAAATAGCACAAGGAATACAATCACAGAACCATTAGCCCATTTGTAAATGCAAGGTTCTTCTTTATTTCTAACGAAGCCATACGACTTGATACACTTATCAAATTGCATGTTCCAACTCCTTGATGCTTGCTTCAGTCCATAGATGGACTTTTGAAGCCTGCACACCTTTGACTCATCTGTGGATTTGAACCCTTCAGGTTGTATCATATACACCTCCTCTTCTAGATCACCATTCAAGAAAGCTGTTCGGACATCCATTTTCTAGATTTCATAATCAAAGTGTGTTGCCAAAGCAAGTATAATTCGAATGGATTTAAGCATTGCCACAAGAAAAAATATCTCATCATAGTCAATACCATAATGTTGACAATACCCCTTGGCAACTAGATGGGCTTTATAGGTCTCCACCTTTCCGTCTGCGCCCCTTTTCCTTTTAAAAATCCATTTGCACCCAATAGGTTTTATCCCTTCAGGTGGATCAACCAATGTCCATACATTGCTAATCTCCATAGACTCCATTTTGGATTTCATGGCTCTTAGCCATTTCTCAGAGTCGGACCTTTGCATCGCATCCATATGGTGATTGGATCCTCATTGTTCTCATCGAGTTCAATGGGATCACGTCCCGGATCAAGAAACTATAGTATCTGTCTGGTCAGTTCCGTACTCTATCAGATCTCCTTAATGGTTCTTGAGTGGGCTCTAGGTGTAATCTAATCACAGCTGGTTTTATGTTGTCTCTTAAATGTGTCGGTTCTTCTACTTGTTGAACTTCACTAAGTTCAATCTTAGCGGCTACAGTCCCTTCACCAAGGAACTCCTTTTCCAAAATGATAGCCCTAAGATCGATGAACAACTTTTGTTCCTCAGCTAAGTAGAAGCAATACCCCTTAGACTTTTTTGGATATCCAACAAAGAGGCACCGATCAGACCTGGGTCTAAGTTTGTCTATTTCCAAATGTTTTACATAAGCTGGGCACCCCCAGACCCGAAGGTGTAAAAGTGTCAGCTTACGTCCAGTCCACATCTCATATGGTGCTTTACTAACGGACTTACTTGGAGCCCTATTCAGAAGGTAACAGGCTGATTCTAAGGCATATCCCCAAAAGGATATCGGTAGAGAAGCAAAGCCCATCATGGATCGAACCATGTCTAACAGGGTTCGATTCCTACTCTCAGACACTCCATTTAACTGGGGTGTCCCTAGAGGCATCCACTGAGAGAGAATCCCATTCTCCTCAAGATATGTCAAAAACTCACCAGAAAGGTATTCACCACCTCGATCAGATCGAAGGATTTTGATACACTTTTCGGTTTGTTTTTCTACTTCATTATGATATCGTTTGAACATTTCAAACAATTCAGATTTATGTCTCATCAAGAAGACATAACTGTACCTCGAAAGGTTGTCTATAAACATAATGAAATGAATATACCCACCCCTGGCACTAACATTCATGGATCCGCATATATCAGTATGTACCAGACTCAGAGTTTCTTTGGCTCATTCACCTTTTCCAGTAAAAGGTGACTTAGTCATTTTTCCAAGAAGACAGGACTCACAGGTTAGAAGTGAACTATCTTCACTAAAATCAAGGAGACCCTCGATTTTCATCCTATTTATCTTGTTTTTGTTAATATGACCTAGCCTACAATGCCATAGGGATGCTTCGCTGACATTATCTATCCTAAGGCATTTGCTAGACGTGTACATTACATTAATAGGTCGCGATAGTACATAGATGCCATCACGCATTTGTCCATTCAAAATTACAGAACCATTCAAAATGATTTTGCAAATGTCATTCTTTATTGATAGTTCGTAACCATACATGGCCAACTGGCATATAGAAATGACATTCAAAATAAAAGGACTAAAATGACACTCATTCAAAATGATAGTACAGGACTTGAAAACAAGTTTAAGGACTCCCAACGCCAGAACTGGAACTCGGCTTTCATTTTCCACGTTCAAGAACCTCTCGCCGTCATTGAATCTTCTACTAACTTGAAGTCCTTGCAAAGAATTGCAAATGTGAATTGGACTTCCAGTATCCAATACCCAGTTAGTAGTATCGCAAACAGAGAAACTACAAGTAGTTATCATATAAATACCTTGTCCAGGACCATCTTGCAGCTTTCACTTCTTGGATCTGTTTGGGTCAAGAAACGCAATATAAAGAGGATAGTTCCTCTTCCAATGACACCACTTCTTGTAGAAGAAGCACTCTGCCTGGCTTTGATCAGCCTTCACTTTCTTGGCCTGACTGGGCCTAGAAGAACTATGCACCTTTTTTCCTTTATTATTTTTTTTCTTCCCTTTCTTAAAGGGACGACACCATCCTGAAGAACCTCCCACTAGATTTACCACCCCTTTATTCAACTGGTGGTCTTTCTCATAAGTCTGCAGCAACCCTAACAGACCATGGTAGTTGATTGCAGGCTTATTCATTTTGTAATGATCAAGAAAGTCTAGATAGGAGGAGGGGAGAGAATTCAAAATTGCATCTTTTCCAAGCTGTTCATGCAAGGGACATCCAAGCTTGCCCAGGTGCTCAATCATCTCGATCATGTACAATACATAATCAGTGATCGAGACCCTATCACGCATCCACGCGTTAGGCACAGGAGACCCTGTACCTCTTAACATTGTCTAGTGTCCTGAAAAACTCCTTCAACTTTTGAAGGATTTCTTCCGACTGGGCTTCCTCGAATTTGTGACTGAACTCATCGTTCATCGTCGCTAACATAATGCATCGAACAGTGGTCCTGTCAGAGAGCCACTTATGATAAGTGTCTCTAACAGAACCCCGAGCAGTGGCAGCAAGGATCTCAGGTACCGGATCCGATATCACATACAGGATCCGTTCATGCTCCAGGACAATCCTGAGCCTTCGATACCAGCTATCGAAGTTGGGTCCATTGAGCTTCTCATTATCGAGAAGAGACCGGAGCAACAGGTTGGAAGACATCTGAAAGGAAAACCAAAACTAATTAGTATATATGAATTATAACTTAAAGACATGGACTTTAGTCTAAAGGTCCCTCCCACTATTTTGCTTAGATTGGTAGCCTCTATCTCCAATCCGAGGAATTACTTTAATTCCCTAGTGGGTACCAGAGTCCAATAGACAACACATGAGCCCGACTTTGGCCGGCTCATCCATGCATATCTAAAGGTAGGTCTTCAATCGATTACTTCTCCAAGTAACCTCTAGTAATTGGATTTTGTCCAAAGGAGCACTTCAATCGACCTTTGGGCATCCTATTGAAGGTCCAGTTAGGTCCAACTATTAACATGATAAAATTTAATGCATCTAACTAACGAATAGTCAAGCCCGACTTTGGCTGGCCCACCTGACCACCATTAAGAGAGTCACACTGAGCCATCATATCAGGAACATCAATTCTAATAGCCTGATGAACACCCGATCTTTAGATCTGTCGATGATCACCAAACTACTGGACATATTACTATCCCACTTAATGGAAGGCAAGGACTTGGTTATCCCTATAACTTTGTCCTTTTAAGGACCTAATAATTTAGAGGCTTTTTAAATAATGTGATAGATGAAGAGATGAGAAGACATAGATCAACCTCCCACTAACCAAATCAATGATCTAGGAGGGTTACTCATAATAAATGATTCATGGGCATCTAAAATCAGTCAAGACTGATTAACCATGGGTGATAAGGGTTAACACGAGTCAATGAACTATCCAATCAATCCTGACCGACCATATTGGCCAAGTAAGTGAGATCATGGGTTGGGTTCTGCCATTAACCATCTTGCCTTAGACACCAACAGAGTTGGCCATGTAAGAGGTAGTCCCAAAGAACCAAGATCACAATGCCAAACTTACCTTGACACCAATCGATTCATCAGACTCGATTAAATAGCCTAAAGACTTGAACTTTCTACTGAGCCATAAATTAGATCCATTTAGATTATGGACTAATCAATCTAACTATTAGAGAGATCTAGAGAAAAAATCCTAACTCAACATTTGATTAGATTAGTTCTCTAATTAGTCCAATGCATCTAAACTTAGGTCTAACCCAATTAAGGACCTAATAGAAGCTAACCCATGATCCTTAAGGCTTATTGAAATGACTTAAGACCTTTGAATCATATTCTTAGAGTTCTTGGTCAATCTTAATTCAAAATTAAGTTCAATGGCCTTAAAATAAATTAAAATAATTTTAATTTATCATGTAAAATAATTTTACAACAAATCAAAAATTGAATTCACTGCATTTTAGAATTTTCATCCCAAGTGTCGACACTTCAAGAGCAAGTGTCGACTCAAGGCTTGAGACAGAGAAAAGAAAATAGAACGATCTATTTTCTGGACACGCTCATGTGTCGACACTTTGAAGGTCAAGTATCGACACTTCAGGGTCAAGTGTTGACACTTCAGGGGCAAGTGTCGACACTTCAACCTGTCTCAGAAGAAAAATAGAAACCAGATCTTAGGAAATTTTTTCATGAGTTGACACTTCAAAGGCTAAGTGTCGACTCACAGCCTGAGACAATGAAAAACAATGATTTCAAATCTAATGTTTCTCTAAACATTCAATCAAAACAGATCAAAACAATCATTTTAGATCTTATCTAAAGTTGTTTTATGATCATGTCATTAGATTAAAACATTTTTAACCTACAATTTCTTGCTTCTTATTTTTCTTTTCATGAGTCAATCACATCGGCACCCTTACATGCCATAAAAGACCCCGTTGAATGGGAAGAGAGGGTCTTTCAGCCCTACTTCTCTACTATGACCGGACGGCCACGGTGAAGCACTCAATCCAAGTACTTAAGAAGGATGGGTGATGTTATTAGCATGCTAGCATCATTATACTACAAAAAGGAACCTATTGCTCTGATACCATTGAAAGTGAAAAGCACCTACACCAAGCATACAATATGCAAGAAAACAGGGCAGAAAGATATGCATTTTAAAATAATTTTAAAACATGCACAGTGGAAGGCTCGGTAGATAGATCTAAATGATCTACCGATCTGCCTGTAACAGAAACTAGCATAAAGATCTAGCATGCATATAACATCAAAAGCAAGAGAGGAACATAAATATAAAATTATCATACCTTTATACCTAGAGAGAAGTAGTGGAAGTGCTGTGAGGAGGAGGAGGGTGCTCGAGCCATACACATGTCTGGCCTCTACAGGAAATCCACATCTAGGCTTGACTCTGATCAACTTCTTCTGAGTGCTAGCTCTTTGGGATCCTTGGCCAATCTTTTTCTTCCAGGAAGACTAGGAGGAGAGCAAGAACACTTTCCCAAAACTTCTCTTCCCAAGACCTAGCAAGAGTGCTAGGTTACTCATACCCAATCCCAAAACCTCTCACAGCCCTTCTCTATTTCCTCTCTCAAAGCTTTTTTCAAAATCTGTGGATCAACAATTGCAGCCCCTGAAAATGATGTTCATTTATAGTGGCAGCAAGGAGAGGGAGAAAGAGGAAGGATGAGAGATGAGGGGAGATAATAAGGGAGAGGATCAAGGCTATACCAAATGGATCCAACACATTAAGGTAAGTATGTCTTTCATACCATAAAGCCTTGGAGCCAAAACTGGTTTGAATTCGAAATTCAAACCAGGTCAAAACCTGCCCAAAAACCTTCCACGAAATCCTCACAGAATTTTTGTTCGTCACAGGAAGTGTCGACTCACGAAAAATGCCAAGTGTCGATACTTCACCAAGTGTTGATACCTGCAAAATTTTAAGTGTCGACACTTGGAACGAAGTCAATCATATTGGCTTTGGGTGACGACAAACGATTCCGAATCATCGATTAGCCACAAGATCAGATAGAAATCATTTATGGTGTGTGACCTCATAGGTTCAATCACTAAGCCGGTAGCATTGGAACATTTTTAGTACCAGTCAAAGTCCTCATCTAGTAATGATACCCAGCATCTGGATAGGTTGAAGATGCAGAGCACCTCATAAGAACCTTTGGCATATGGTTGCTGCATAATTCATCCTTTTGACCTCACCATGCTCGGGATGATCTAGGGTTGGACTGCCAACCCTAATTTGGTTTATCCAGATCATGTCTCAACCTCACAAGTTCTGTGACTCCTCACAAGAACTACCCTGGCCAAGGTTTTGCTGAATTGAGACATAGTGAGTCATTCACTTCAAACTATTTGGAGAGGTTAATTCCATCTTGATCCACCACCGCTCCACAAGTACTTGACCATACCCAGAAACCTTCCATTACTGGATTAGAAATCCAGGTAGTTCGGTACCAAAGTATAGTGAGTTGCTTGCAAGCTGCCATGGTGACCTCAGGTTTGAGGGACACATATATCCATATCCCTTCAAGAGCAACCCTTTGGCAAAAGAGAGCTCCGCAGATGGTCACGTTCAATGAATTGTCATACATTTCACTTTCATGTCTGTTGGGTTCGGTGACCAGTGCGGAAGTGTGGATTTCAAAAACTTTATGAAATCAGGTCCGAACCCTAATCCCAAAATCTCCTTATTAGCAATTAAAACTTATGACTACATGCATGTCCAAATTTAAACATAGTTTAGATACTAACCTCAGATCGCTATATCCAATCTGATGTAGAAATAAACTCCAAATGGAGTAACCTTTTGAACACACCAGGCGTCCACTTGTCCGCCCTCCGATGGTGATCCACACGGGCAGATGATCAAGACAGTGACTCCTCAATTGGGTTCCTTCCAATCAAGTTCTACCCCAAGAACTTGATATATGGGCTATTGGCTAGGACACCTCTAGCCAAACAGGGACTAAACTTTCTCTCTTACCCTTCTCCTAGTTTTTGGCAACTTTGGCCCCTTAAGACACTCTTGTCTTAAGAATAAGCCCTTGTCCTAAAGTGAGACAAGGCTTGTCTTGGAGGGAGAAGAAAATTAAGACAAAGTTGTCTTAATGTAAGAAAGAAGGAAAAAGGGGGCGCCTTCTTCCTTTACCGTCGGAGAGTTTCTCTCTCTGACTCTCCTTCTGTTCTGAGATTCGACAGAGCCTAGGCTCTGTAAAGGAATCAAAGAAGAAAGAGAGGAGGGGGAAACAGTCTTCTGGAGAGGGAGAAGGAAAGAGAAGCAAGGCTTCGCCGTAGAAAAACTGGAATTGATTTTTACGGTGAAGCCTTCTTCTTAAATAGGCGACAGAGAGGCGCCTTCTCCTTCTGAAAAATCCTCTCACGCCCCTCTCTCCCTTCTCACGTCTTCTCTCTTAATCTCACGGCCCTTGGGATTAATCTCACGGCCTTTGGGATTAATCTCACGGCCTTTGGGATGGACAGACGCGAAGAGGGATCGAGAAAAACTCAGAAGGGCGCGCGCAGAGAAAAGAGTCGCGCCCCTTCGGAGTTTTTTTCTTTCTTTTCACCGTAATTCCCATTTTGAAGAGTCCACGCCTAGGTGGACTCTGATCCACGCCTCATCAGCCAAAAGACGCCGTTCCCTTCTTTCTTTTCACGCAAAAACGCGATTTGGAGAGAGTCCACGCGCGTGTGGACTCTTCTCCTTGCGCGCGCGCGTGGGAAGAGAGGGGGAGCGGTTTTAGGCAATGTGGGAAAGGGGTTTAGCCTCTTAGGTTAGCCCAATTGCTAGCCTATTGTTAGCCCAACGTTTTAAATCTTCAATTAGATTCAAACCGGAATGAATTTGGATCTAAAAAAGACCAAATCGGAACCCTAACTCGAATCCGATTCAAGTAGAAGTCATGGTTTGCAACACATGCTAGTGTGTTCATCTGCAAACGAGATTTAATTCCAAATTAAATCCTTGATTATCTGTCCTAAGTGTGTGACCCATTGGGTTCCATACTTAGCCAGCAGTGGGTCCGAGTGCAAGTTGACCTAATCTGATCAGAACTCATTCTAATCGATTTAGGTCAAATCGAGCTAACTCGAGTCAGTCAATTAGGACTCCTCCTAATTAGTGATCCAATTAAACCATTTAATTTGATCAACCCACAAGACAAGATTGACGTCTAGCAACGTGTCATGTCTACCCGGAAGATATGGAAATTCTGGTGTAATTCCAAAACTACCCTTCAGTGGAAAGTTCCCGTACAATTCGATCCTTCAATCATCTTGCATCCCGAATATAACTATGGATATGGAATCATGTCAAATCCAGTTTATACTCATTCCCAGCTCAGTCATACACTAATGATTCAATTAATTCGATATTAGAAATCATTTCTAATATCTGTACTTTGATCAAAGATTTCCTGAATCATCATCTGACCTAATTTGGCTGGATGCAATCTCCTCCTACTAGGAGTGATCAATTCCTTGTTGACCTACTCATTACCTTCATATACAATTCACCATACCCAGCATCAACCTCGTGCATGACCCAGTGTCATGATTGAGATTGAACCAAAGCATGGGTTCATGTACATAAGGTATTATGGCAGTCTCAGGTCATAGGACTACTTGTACAACTCCCACTATGTGAAACATCTATTGACATGCAGCTAAGGCTCCATTAGATGTTCTCAAACTGGATCTATTCAGTGGACTCATTCACTAATGAGCACCCACATCCTTGTATTAGTGTCCTACACAAATGACTGTGAGAGCAGTCACCCTTTTCAGCATACATAGGATGTGCCAGTCTTACCGGAAACCCTGATCCCCAACTCAGGGTTCCTATGACTAGGAATATTCTAGATTAGGGTTTTAAGGCCTTAGATCTCACTGGTATGATCTCATCATAGCCCTACAACCATAGCCCTAATCTATGGGGTTCATCATATAATGACACAGCGAATGATAAAAAAAATTATTGCCTTTATTAATTTGTCAATTTACAATGGTCTGGGAGATACAGATATTGGCTTATAGGGCATAATCCTTTCAATCTCCCACTTGCACTAAAGCCAATCGCTCTTATTCTTTAACCCCATACAATCGAGGTGGCGATCAAACTCCCGCTGTGGTAGAGCCTTAGTGAACGGGTCTGCTATGTTGTTCTTTGTATCTACTCTATTGATGCAGACTTCTTGTCTTTCGATTATCTCTCGGACAAGATGGAAGCGTCTCAGAATGTGCTTGGACTTGTGATGGGCTCTCGGTTCCTTAGCTTGAGCAACTGCTCCAGTGTTATCACAATAGAGTGGCACCGGTGTCTCAATCTCAGGAACTACTCCCAACTCTGTGATGAATTTCTTCATCCAGACAGCTTCCTTGGCGGCTTCACTGACAGCTATGTACTCTGCCTCGGTAGTTGAGTCAGCTACAGTCTGCTGTTTAGTGCTCTTCCAACTTACTGCTCCACCATTCAAGGTAAAGACATACCCTGAAATGGATTTACTATCATCTGGGTCTGATTGAAAACTAGAGTCTGAATAGGCTTCTAGTTTAAGATCAGATCCTCCGTATATAAGAAAAATATCCTTAGTCCTTCTCAGGTACTTAAGAATATTTTTCACAGCCTTCCAGTGATCCTCTCCTGGATCAGCCTGAAATCTACTGGCTACACCCAAGGCATATGCCACATCAGGCCTAGTACATAACATAGCATACATAATCGACCCTATAGCCGAAGCATAAGGTATAGAACTCATTCTATTTCTTTCTTCAGGTGTCTTAGGAGACATCCTCTTAGAAAGACGTATGCCATGACCAATAGGTAAGTAACCTCTTTTACTTTCCTCCATGCTAAATCTCTTTAGCACCTGGTCAATGTACCTAGACTGGGACAAGCCAAGCATCCTTCTTGATCTATCTCTATAGATCTTTATACCCAGTATATAGGATGCTTCTCCCAAGTCTTTCATGGAAAACTGTTTCGATAACCACACTTTGACTGATTGTAACATTGGGATATCATTCCCAATAATAAGTATATCATCAACATATAGAACTAAGAAAACTATGGCACTCCCACTAGTCTTCTTGTACACACAAGGTTCATCCTCATTTTTGAAAAAATCAAATTCTTTGACTGTTTTATCAAATCGGATGTTCCAACTCCTGGATGCTTGCTTTAATCCATAAATGGATTTCTTTAGCCTACATACCTGATTAGGTTTAGTCTCCAAGACAAAACCTTCTGGTTGTGACATATAAACCTCTTCCTCAAGGAAACCATTGAGGAATGCAGTTTTTACATCCATTTGCCAGATCTCATAATCATGATATGCTGCTATAGCAAGCATAATCCGAATAGATTTGAGCATGGCAACAGGGGAAAATGTTTCATCATAATCTATTCCCTGTTTTTGTCTGAAACCCTTAGCCACCAATCTGGCTTTATAAGTTTCAACTTGGCCATCTGCCCCAATCTTCCTTTTATAGACCCATTTACACCCAATAGGGTTAATACCCTCTGGTGGATCAACCAAAGACCATACTTGGTTGACATACATGGAGTCCATCTCGGATCTCATGGCTTCCAGCCATTTGTCTGAGTCTCTACTCATGACTGCTTCCGTATAGGTTAGAGGCTCATCATTTTGAATGATTTGGGCTTCATTATTTTCAATTATGAACCCATACCTCTCAGGTGCCTGTCGCACCCTATCAGACCTACGGATAGGAGTGTGTTCAGGTTCTATATTAACTATGTTGTTACTTGACTGAGAAGTGTCTATTTGTTGAATCTCATTAAGTTCGATATTTCTACCAGTGCCCTTTTGTAGGATAAATTCCTTTTCCATAAAAGTGGCATGCCTACTGACCAAAACCTTTTGTTCAGTAGGGTGGTAGAACACATATCCTATACTATCTCTAGGATATCCGATAAATAGACATTTGTCTGCTCTAGCATCTAGTTTATGTCCAAAATTCCTTTTTACATAGGCTGGACATCCCCATATCTTAATATACTTAAGATTGGGTTTCTTACTTCTCCATAATTCATATGGAGTGCTAGAGACAGTTTTAGATGGTACTCTATTCAAGATATGAGTTGCTGTTTCCAAAGCATATCCCCAGAAAGAAAAAGGTAACTCCGTGAAGCACATCATGGACCGTACCATATCCAATAAAGTACGATTCCTCCTTTCAGCAATACCATTTAATTGTGGTGTGTAAGGAGGAGTCCATTCAGAGATGATCCCCTTATCTTTAAGGTGATCAAGAAACTCAGTGGATAAGTATTCACCTCCTCTATCTGATCGGAGGATCTTTATACTTTTTCCTGTTTGTTTCTCTACCATACTTTGATACTCTAAGAATTTTTCAAAAGCATCGGACTTATGTTTCATTAGATACACAAATCCATACCTTGAAAAATCATCAGTAAATGTGATGAAGTATGAGTATCCACCATAGGCTTGAGTTGTCATAGGCCCACATACATCTGTGTGTATGAGTCCTAATAACTCTTTTGTCCTTTCTCCATGTCCACTAAATGGAGTCTTGGTCATCTTACCTATGAGACATGATTCACAAGTTCCTAATGACTCATAGTCATAAGGATCAAAGAAATTTTCTTTGTACAACTTGTTAATCCTAGTCTCACTAATATGTCCAAGTCGACAATGCCAAAGTAAGGTATTGTTAACATCATCTCTTTTCCGTTTGTTAGAAACATGAAAAACATTGTCATTAGTGGAAAGAGTTAAGAGACCATTGCAGAATATGCCATAACATATAATTTCATTAGATAAAGAAATTGAGCAGCCACTGCTCATTACATTCATAGTATATCCTTGTTTAAGTAACAAGGGTACAGATATGATATTTCTAATGATTTTTGGCATATAGTAACAATTCCTTAGCTCCAAGATCTTCCCTGAAGGTAACTTCAAAACATAAGTCCCTACAGCTTCTGCTTGGATGGGGTCCCCTCCAGCACCGTAGAGCTCAAAGTTACCTTCCTTCAATACTTTAAGCCCCTGAAGTCCCTGCAATGATTTGCAGATGTTATGACCACAGGCGGTATCCAACACCCAAGTATTTGAAATGGAAGAATCCAATGACAAAATAGTATGAACTTCTTTCATACCTTTTGGTGCCTCTGATGCACCAGGCTTCAAACTTGCAAGGTAAACCTTGCAGTTTCTTTTCCAATGACCCGGCTTGCCACAATGAAAGCAGGTCATCTGTCCGGAGGCCTTCTTTCCTTTCTTCTTCTTAATGCCCCCTTTGGGATTCATCCTCTTATTGGAACCCCTTTTGCCTGTCTTCTTCTTATCCACAAGAAGAACTGGAGCCTTATTTTTCTTTACATGGCTCTCTGCTGTTTTCAACATATTCAACAGCTCAGGCAAGGAAGAATTAAGTTTGTTCATATGGTAATTAAGAACAAACTGTGAAAATGACTCTGGGAGTGATTGCAAGATCAAGTCTTGATTCAACTCCCCATCCATTACAAAACCTAATTGACCTAATCGAGTGATTAGATCAATTATCTTTAATACATGGTCTTGTACTGATGTACCTTCTGTCATCCTTGCACGGAACAACTGCTTAGATATTTCATATCTAGCAGTTCTACTGTGTTCTCCATAAAGCTCTTTTAAATTTAGCAGTATGGAGTTAGTATCCATGCTATCATGCTGCCTCTGTAACTCGTTAGTCATAGAGGCAAGCATAACACATTTGACAGTAAGTGAGTCATTTTGCCACATATTATATGTGGTCTTCTCCTCTTGCGAGGCATCTTCCCTTGGTGGTTCCAAAATCGGGGTATCAAGAATATAGGAAATTCTTTCTTGACTGAGTACTATTTTCAAATTTCTCAGCCAATCAACATAATTCGGCCCAGTCAATTTGTTGGCATCTAAAATACTACGGAGTGAGAGTGAAGAGGCCATTTATCTACATTTAAACAAAGAACGAAAACATAAGCAAACAACCATGAAATGACAACACATAATTAAATTAGGACTTTAATTTAATTATGTCTCCCACTATTTTATCGAGCATCATAACCCTCCATACGATGATCGAGAAAACCTTAATTGATCTTTCTTAGTGGGGTTGAGATCCCAATCCCTCATAAAAGATCTTGTGTGTACACAACAAATCTTATATAAGTTCATAGGTAGGAAAACTCTTTCCAATTGTAACCTGTACAATTCTCAACTTATCTCGGCCTCTAAAATATTAATAGCCTTGTGTATACACAACAAACTATAATATTTTAGTTAAGTAAGACCCTTCATAGCCATATAGTCATGACTTTAATAGTAATACCCTTGTGTGTACACAACAAAATATTACTTTAAATCATGCCATAAACAAATAATTGTATTAGGCCAAAAATTATGTTAGTCACCATATTAGGTCTTGTGTGTACACAACAAACCTAGTATAGATCGTAACACAATGATGACCTATCATGAAGGAAGGCCAATAATAGTATTTTAACACCAAGCATGTTAGTCAAGAGTTAAATCAATCAGATCGGCCAGGCTAGTGGAAGAGATGTGGGGGTCCCCCCGTTGCTTTCCTAGACACCAATTTAAAATTGGCCAGGTCAGTCAACGGAACCAATTAAAAACCACGATTCCCTTTACCTTCCCAGAACCACCTTTCTAGACACCGAAATGACTAATTATCCATCATGACTAATAATGCTTATCGGTTAACTATACTACCACTTAATATAATTTTAAGAGGGGTTCATGCAATGCCAGCACATTCAATTAAAAGCTATCACATATATTAATACATGCTTTAAACTAAGCAAATATGTGAAATGTGTGCCATCATACTAGGACAACCATTTACCACATAATGGATACACCATTATGCCAGGGCAACCTTATTTCAGTATGATGGCTCCAGGGCTAATCATATCTCTAAGACAATTAGGGTTTCAGTGGAAAACCCTAACTGGTGGCAATCATCAAACTCATGTTCAATCAAAGACATGCCTTGTGCATCAATATAAAAACTTTAACATGATACTACATCATGAATTGAACTGCATAATTTTTTAATCCTAATAAGGAGGCTCTGATACCACTGTTGGGTTCGGTGACCAGTGCGGAAGTGTGGATTTCAAAAACTTTATGAAATCAGGTCCGAACCCTAATCCCAAAATCTCCTTATTAGCAATTAAAACTTATGACTACATGCATGTCCAAATTTAAACATAGTTTAGATACTAACCTCAGATCGCTATATCCAATCTGATGTAGAAATAAACTCCAAATGGAGTAACCTTTTGAACACACCAGGCGTCCACTTGTCCGCCCTCCGATGGTGATCCACACGGGCAGATGATCAAGACAGTGACTCCTCAATTGGGTTCCTTCCAATCAAGTTCTACCCCAAGAACTTGATATATGGGCTATTGGCTAGGACACCTCTAGCCAAACAGGGACTAAACTTTCTCTCTTACCCTTCTCCTAGTTTTTGGCAACTTTGGCCCCTTAAGACACTCTTGTCTTAAGAATAAGCCCTTGTCCTAAAGTGAGACAAGGCTTGTCTTGGAGGGAGAAGAAAATTAAGACAAAGTTGTCTTAATGTAAGAAAGAAGGAAAAAGGGGGCGCCTTCTTCCTTTACCGTCGGAGAGTTTCTCTCTCTGACTCTCCTTCTGTTCTGAGATTCGACAGAGCCTAGGCTCTGTAAAGGAATCAAAGAAGAAAGAGAGGAGGGGGAAACAGTCTTCTGGAGAGGGAGAAGGAAAGAGAAGCAAGGCTTCGCCGTAGAAAAACTGGAATTGATTTTTACGGTGAAGCCTTCTTCTTAAATAGGCGACAGAGAGGCGCCTTCTCCTTCTGAAAAATCCTCTCACGCCCCTCTCTCCCTTCTCACGTCTTCTCTCTTAATCTCACGGCCCTTGGGATTAATCTCACGGCCTTTGGGATTAATCTCACGGCCTTTGGGATGGACAGACGCGAAGAGGGATCGAGAAAAACTCAGAAGGGCGCGCGCAGAGAAAAGAGTCGCGCCCCTTCGGAGTTTTTTTCTTTCTTTTCACCGTAATTCCCATTTTGAAGAGTCCACGCCTAGGTGGACTCTGATCCACGCCTCATCAGCCAAAAGACGCCGTTCCCTTCTTTCTTTTCACGCAAAAACGCGATTTGGAGAGAGTCCACGCGCGTGTGGACTCTTCTCCTTGCGCGCGCGCGTGGGAAGAGAGGGGGAGCGGTTTTAGGCAATGTGGGAAAGGGGTTTAGCCTCTTAGGTTAGCCCAATTGCTAGCCTATTGTTAGCCCAACGTTTTAAATCTTCAATTAGATTCAAACCGGAATGAATTTGGATCTAAAAAAGACCAAATCGGAACCCTAACTCGAATCCGATTCAAGTAGAAGTCATGGTTTGCAACACATGCTAGTGTGTTCATCTGCAAACGAGATTTAATTCCAAATTAAATCCTTGATTATCTGTCCTAAGTGTGTGACCCATTGGGTTCCATACTTAGCCAGCAGTGGGTCCGAGTGCAAGTTGACCTAATCTGATCAGAACTCATTCTAATCGATTTAGGTCAAATCGAGCTAACTCGAGTCAGTCAATTAGGACTCCTCCTAATTAGTGATCCAATTAAACCATTTAATTTGATCAACCCACAAGACAAGATTGACGTCTAGCAACGTGTCATGTCTACCCGGAAGATATGGAAATTCTGGTGTAATTCCAAAACTACCCTTCAGTGGAAAGTTCCCGTACAATTCGATCCTTCAATCATCTTGCATCCCGAATATAACTATGGATATGGAATCATGTCAAATCCAGTTTATACTCATTCCCAGCTCAGTCATACACTAATGATTCAATTAATTCGATATTAGAAATCATTTCTAATATCTGTACTTTGATCAAAGATTTCCTGAATCATCATCTGACCTAATTTGGCTGGATGCAATCTCCTCCTACTAGGAGTGATCAATTCCTTGTTGACCTACTCATTACCTTCATATACAATTCACCATACCCAGCATCAACCTCGTGCATGACCCAGTGTCATGATTGAGATTGAACCAAAGCATGGGTTCATGTACATAAGGTATTATGGCAGTCTCAGGTCATAGGACTACTTGTACAACTCCCACTATGTGAAACATCTATTGACATGCAGCTAAGGCTCCATTAGATGTTCTCAAACTGGATCTATTCAGTGGACTCATTCACTAATGAGCACCCACATCCTTGTATTAGTGTCCTACACAAATGACTGTGAGAGCAGTCACCCTTTTCAGCATACATAGGATGTGCCAGTCTTACCGGAAACCCTGATCCCCAACTCAGGGTTCCTATGACTAGGAATATTCTAGATTAGGGTTTTAAGGCCTTAGATCTCACTGGTATGATCTCATCATAGCCCTACAACCATAGCCCTAATCTATGGGGTTCATCATATAATGACACAGCGAATGATAAAAAAAATTATTGCCTTTATTAATTTGTCAATTTACAATGGTCTGGGAGATACAGATATTGGCTTATAGGGCATAATCCTTTCAATGTCACACCAGTGTCTCCACACTCCTTGGTTAAGAAGATAACCAACAAATACGACATACAACAACCTATACTTAATACATCGTCATCCTATAACAATGTATCCTTTGGTTGTGACCAGTTTAAGCACTACCTGATATATCCTCTCTATATCAAATAATGTAGTTCTAAGGACTCCATCACATAAGAGTTCTTTACAGAAAAATGTAAATATGATGGACAGCCAAAAATACTTTTATTTATTAAAGAATTCATATACAAAATACAAGATAGCATAACCATCTATAGCCTAGATGATTAGCTTTGGGACACAATTCCCAACACAAGGCGGCCCATGTTTTGACCCAATCCAAGATGCCCAAGGCTTGACCCAGTCCAAGTGGTTGTCATCCTAGTCCAGCAAGGAGTCAACTAGTCTAAGCCCAGCAAGAATTTCTTACTAGCCCTAGCTCACGGAGAACAGTCAAAGCTTCCAAGTCCAACAAGGAGTCATCTTGCATAATTCTACAACAAGATTAGTTTTTAAATTTTATTCACTTTTATACTCCCACTTTGATACAAACCTGTACTCCAACTTTGACAAGGAAAGGGCCCTGGGTAACTTTATAAATACCTACCCCCTCCCCTCTTGTATGAAAAATTTCTTCATGATTGAAATTAAGAGTTTTTTCTACATTGCTTTGTTTTCCTTCAAGTGGAGTGGGTGTGAGACCCGTTTGCCATTGTTCTTTGGAACATTGAGGGGTGCGAGGTCCTAGTTATCAAACCCTAGCCCTTTTCATCTACTTCCTCTATACCCTAGCCACCCCCTCTCTCTCATCTAATTAGCCGCCGGCCACCCTCTCTAGATCCAAACGCCCAGGCATCATCCAAGGCCACCAGCCCCCTGCAACATCTCTTCCGCCATTCCTTCATCTTTTCTTCCAGTTTCTTATTTTTCCTTTCTTTTACATAACTAACCTTAGACATTTGTAAGATCCCTCAGAAGAAATGACTTTCAGATGATGTCTTCTTTGCCCCCGAACTAGTCTAATAAAAAGCCAATGGATCGATAAGAAAATGACTGGATCATCTCGGTGCCTATCTGAGCAGAGTGATCTCATCTACGACATCAAGACATCATTGCCTGGTAAATATAGTCCAATTCTCAACTCTCTTTATCTTATTTTTTAAAGTTGAACATGCTCCTAATAGGCCTTCTTAGTCCTAGGATCCTTAATTTTTTTTATCTCTTTGATAGTTTCTAGCATGTGGGTAGGATTCTAACCATTACTAGAAAATCCTAACCTAGTCTTGACCTGTTTCAAAAATTTAATCATAATAAAATTTGAAATTAATTTTCTACATATTTTATGTTCCTCCCCTGCATCCTCATCATGCATCATGTTAGAATTCCATCCCTCATCAAATAAGATCTTTCATTCATAACATAAAAAAGAAAAATACATCTCATAATTAACTAAAACCAATTTCTAAAACAAAAGTCTCTTTCTAGAGATCATGCTTCCATAAAGACCCGATAGTAGATCGGAAGGTGAAGCATCGATACGGTGGGGAATAGCAATGTAGTGGAAGCCAAGGTAGACTGGAAAAGGTCAGCATTAGAAGGGGAGTCGGAAGAGGGAAGGGAATAGAAGTAGATGGAAGGTGAAAGGGGGAGAAATCGGAGTAAGAGGGCAAGTGGAATGATCGAAGAATGATGGATGGAGCACGGAATGGTGTGTGGAAGAAGAAAATAGGTAGAAGCAAGATGATCCTTGCACTACTCTACTACCCCTTTTTATAAGCATAGTATAACGAGTCCGCACCGTGTCAATCATCCTTTAGCATATCCCTTTGGCCATCTGTTGAACCCTGGAATGATTTTGATGATAACTAAATATTGGAGCATGCATTTAATTACTAACTCTTTCCAAGTGCTTTCTAAATTTTTGTAGGATGCTTTAAATGAAAGACCACTCTTCCTACAACCTTCGTATATGACAAGTTTATTTTGTTAAGCTATATTTTGTAATGAATAGCCCAAAGAAAAATCAACTATATAGTTATGAAAATGGGCTATTTCCATGTATTTTATAAGTGTAAATGTCTTAGAATTAAGTTTGATGGAGTTGGAGAGCTTTTGGACATGATTGAATGCCTTTGAAAGAATTTTGAGAAGTTTAAAAAGTTTTTGGAGACAAGTCACTAGAGCCAACTCATTGCAGAAGAGCCGACTTGAAGTCTGGCACAGCATATAGTATTCTGGCATGCAGACATTCAAGCTGACTCAAGACTGAAGAGCCGACTCTGGTAGAGTGTGATTTCTGGAGTTATGAGAATTCGAGCCAACTCTAGCAGAGTGTGATTTCTGGAGTTCTAAGAATTCGAGCCGACTAGAGAGAACTGAGCCGACTCGATCAAAGTAAAAGTTTCTAGATAGACAGGCGAGCTGACTCGAGTCAGAAGAGCCGACTCTTCCAGAGTTCAGAAAATCTCAGTTATGAAGAACCAGCCAGGCAAGCCAACTCGAAGTAGATGAGCTAACTCGACCATAATAAAGTTTTGACCTACCTGAGGAACCAAGCTGACTCGATCCATCCGAGCCGACTTGAATGACAGTTCTAGGTGAGTAATGGCTAGTTCTAGAACTTTCTTTCTGAATCCAAAATGGTCTCCAACAGTCATATTTCAAATCCCAATGGTCTACAATAGCTATAACCTCCTGAAATTAGTTAAGGAGAATATATTTAAGGGATTTGAATCACTTTTGAAAGTAGATATGAGAAATACATGAGCAGTGAATGAGAAATCAATGAGTTTTTGAAAGAACACTCAAGAGAGCATTCAAGAGAGCACTCAAGACCATACCTAACTTCCATCTGAATAATTGAGATATTTATTAAAGAAGCATGAAGCCTTGAAGAGCATTCAAAGAGCAATCAAGAGGGCTTCTCAAGTGCTACAACTACAACCATCTGACAACTTCGGTTTGTCATAGAGTTGCTTTGAGTTTTCTACTCTTTGTTTAAATTATTCTAAGTACAGCAGGAGCTGTAGCTTGGGTTTGTAAAGATTTTTGGTGAGCCTTTGAAAACCAAGAGTGGGTTGTTAGTGAGCCTAGATAAAACTAACATTGTATTGGGTTTTTGGTGAGCCTGGGATAAAACCAAGTTTGGGTTTTGGATTGTGAGCCCGTGAAAACAATCCGGCTATATTCCGAGGGTGAATATAGTGAAAATCCCAAGTGGTATCTTGGGTAGTAGATGTAGGAGCTAGGCTGCTCTGAACCACTATTGGTGTGGCATATTTATGGAAAATATGGCATGAATGACTAAAACAATTAAGCTAATTAAAACTCTAAAACATATGATCAAATTTCAATCATAGTGGAGTCATTTAGATGCATTATAGAAGACTAAACTAGGAGGCTCATATGCTTCACAGTGCAAATCTGAATTAAGCCAATAAACTAGGACCTACGTGGCTAGAGGAACCATCTAATTAGGATTATACTCTATTCATAAATTTAGATCTTAAGAGGGAAGGAAAGGGTTTAGAAACCAATAATGATCTTTCACTGTCTTTGTAAAAGGATCACTACAGGAACCCTCAAGATTGGTGACTGACTGATCAAACTAAATCACCCCTTGGAAGTAGAGGCTCCTGCTATTGAGTTGAAGGCAAGGAGGACTTCATCCTGGACTGGATATTCCTTAGGATCCTGCAAGAACAACCATTTGTATTGTGGAGATAATGGAAGGTAATATGAAGTACATATAATGGAAGGGAGGGAGTAGAAAATTGTTGGTGATCTAGGTGGAGTATGGCTGGCTGATATTGAAGTTGTGGTAGGCGTCCATGGAAGAGGAACTTTGGCTGGAATTTGAAGACTAAAGAACTTGGTTGAGCCTCTCACTCACTCTCTCATAGAGGGCATTTGCAAACACAAATGGAGAAAAGAACTTTAGACTTTTATTCATTCAAACATAAACTTTTATAAGAAGACTTGGAGAGGTATTTATAGACCTCCCAAGCATTTTGAAATCACTAATTTCATGGAGAAAAATGTGCAACCATAGCAAGATACAAGGAGTGGCTTTAACCATGACGAGTGTGAGAGGTTGCTTGATTCATGGAGACTTTGGTGGCCACTCCCTTTGATTGTAAAAGATAGCTTGATTCAAGGAGAATATGGTGGTCTCCCATTTGAATTTGAAGTGCTCCTCCCTCCCAAGCTTAGGTGGCATGGAGGGTGATGTGGCATTGACATGGCAGAACTAGTTGGCAAGGAGATGATGTGGCAAATGGGACCCAACTTCTTGGATAAGGTGCCTTGGTGAAGTGGCTTTAATCAAGGCTTCATTCCATCCAATGGCTCTCATGTGATGCACCCTTGACTTGACTTGGGAGATTCATATGATGTGGCTTCATTCATTGACCCAAATGTGTGCTTCCTTGGTTGGATTTGATTCATGCTTATTGAAGAAAATTACAACTCAATGTGGACTTAAATAAAAATTGACTCAAGACTTAACAGGACTAAGGACAAATTACAAGACTGAAACTCAATCTGCTAGCCATAAAGAATTGGCGTTGACTTGGGTTAATTGAAGTCTTCTCTTACTCTTGGTGTCCGCACCAATTTTCCCGGGGTGGGAAGAACTCGACCCCGTCGAGTAGGGGTCTTCTTTACTCTGATAGTACTCTAATAAATCTGGGTCGATTCTTTGTAGATCCTTTAGAGTAATCCACGAGTCTTCGAACTCTGGTCGACCTTGCCAACGAACTAAATAGCATTGGTAACCTTTTTTCGGGTGGTGATGGCTTGGTCATTCAGAATATGCTCAATCTTATCTCGTCGTTCTAGTAGAATTGTTGGTGGACACTCAGGGATAGATTCACTCTCAATAATCGGCTCAGGCTCAAATGGCTCCCTAGGTATCATTATTGGATCCTTATATTCTACTAGGTTTGAAACATTGAAAGTTGAGTTGATACCTAAATCAGATGGTAAGTCTAGCATATATGCATTAGATCCTATTTTCTTTATAACTTTAAATGGACCTGTACTACGAGCATGCAACTTTTTCATGTTTCCTGGGGGGAACCATTATGGTCTAAGCCTTATCACAACATAATCTCCTTCAGTGAATTCTTTGACTCTTCTATGTGAATTCGCCATATGCCTATAAGTTTCATTGCGCAATTAGATTTTTTTGTTATTTTCTTTATGTATATCCCTAATATGCTGTGCATATGATTTAGCTATTTCAGAAATTTGTGCTTGTATGGGTAAAGGGATAAGATCTAAGGGCTTCCTAGGTTTGTAACCATGGACCACCTCAAATGGACTCTTTCTAGTACATCTATTGACTGAGCTATTGTTAGCAAATTCGGCACGAGGGAGTAAGAGATCCCAATTTCCTGTACTATCACCAACTAAACATCTCAACAGATTTCCTAGACTCCAGTTGACTACTTCAGTTTGGCCATCAGTGTGAGGATGATAGGCAGTAGAGAATTTTAGTTTGGTTCCTAGCATATGCCAAAGGATATTCCAAAAATAGTTAGTAAACCTAACATCTCTATCTGATACAATGGTTTTGGGTAAAGCATGTAGTCTAACCACCTTGCTAAGAAAAAGTTTGGCCATTCTTGAAGCATCTAAGGTTTGAAAACATAGGATGAAGTGAGCCATCTTAGAAAATCAGTCAATTACAACGTAGCATGTCTTCTTGAGGTCTTTGGGAGTCCTAGTACAAAGTCCATACTAAGATCCTGCCATGGACAATCAGTGACTGGTAAGGGAGTGTACAGACCGGTATTTTGCCTTTGCTGTTTGGCAACAGCACTGTTCGACATTGAGCTACAACTTGGGCCACATTCCTTTTGAGGCCAGGCCAAAAGAATTGGTCTTCTACCACTACGATGGTCTTGTTTCTACCAAAATGACCTGCTAGGCCTCCAACATAAACTTCCCAGATCAGAAACTCTCTAATAGAAGTTCGGAGAACACACAGTTGATTTCCTTTGAAAAGGAATCCATCTAAGAGAGTATAATCACTATGTACACTAGATGGTCCTTATTGGAGGGATTGATAGATTTCACTAAAGTCTGGATACTTAGGGTATTCCTCTTTCAGTCTATCAAACCCTACAACCTCGGTGCTAACTGAGGTCAAAAGTATGGAAACGGCCATCCGACGGGGATCCGGCGGAGACGGCAAGGAGGACGTGGCGGTGGATGAAGGTGTGGCGGTGGTGGAGATCTAGACGGGTGGAAATCTGGATGGGAACCTCTCACCAATTTTGCCATTCTCCCTCCCCTATGCTTGATCCACTGCCCACAGCCACCGTCCAGCAGCCAATCGATAACGGACATCCCCAGATCCAGTCCCGATTCCATTTTCCCCTCATCGGTCCAAGGAAGAACTGTCGCAGTTGCCTAGCGCCCATCTTTCCCTCCGATCCCGTCATCCCCAAGATCCGCAATCGCCTTGGCTGGCTCGTGGCCGTCCATAGCAGCGATCTTGTCTTCATCCGCTATCCTCCCATAGGAACATCAGTTCCGAGAGAGCCGAACTGGAGGAGGAGGAACCCTACTTGGACCCTGTTCCACCTTCTCCGTGCTCCCTACAACTACCCCCTCGCTATCCCCAAAAAGAAGAAGCCCCGCTCCATCGAGATGGTATGGGTCTCCTTCATCACTGGTGCCACACCTAACTCCCACCCCTAGGCTTCCTTCGACGCAGTCGCGGTGGTGCAGATCGAGGCCCTCCCCCTTTTCCATAATGTCCCCATCCCCGAGCACTAGGCCCTTTTCCTCCAGAAGCTCCAGATCTGCGCTATGGTCTTCGACTTCTCCGACACCCTCAAATCTGCCCGTGAGAAGGAAGCCAAGTGCCAGACCCTCCTCGAGCTCGTCAACTTCATCCAGTATGGCTCTGGCCGAATCCCAAAGCCTGTCCAAGAAGAGCTCGTCCGCACCATCAGCGTCAACATCTTCCGCTTCCTCCTGCTGGTGTCCCATGAGAATACCAACTCCGAGAGCACCGACCTGGAGGAGGATCCCTACCTCGATCCTACCTGGCCCCACCTCCGACTTGTCTACGAGCTCCTCCTTCACTACGTTGTCTCTTCTGTCACCAACATCGACAAGATCTACCTCTGAGACGTCGTCCGTCGTGCCCGGATCACCTTTGAGTCACTACGACACCTCCTATATCGGGTTGAGGAGTGGATGGAGGTTGCCCCGTGGTGGCCCCTGCCGCTACAATTGCCGCCTCTGGGGTGGTGAGGCCGAGCCGACCTCACCATGGCTACGTTGATGAACCAGTGGGACCTCTGGCTCAACCACGACTACCGGATTATCGGGTCCATCTCTGGGATCAGGATCGGTGATGTCTTCTTTTACCGGGTGGATCTCTGCATCTTCAACCTCCATGGGTAGATGTTGGCCAGTATCGACTTCATACGGGCCTATCAGACCGGCACCGACGTGCCTATTGCCACCAGCATCATCGTCTCTGACGGAGAGCCCGTCGGTGAACCCCTCAATGGAGTTCCTCCCTAGTCTGGTTTCAGTTCGTAGAGGGGAAGAGGAGGCCGCACGAACATGAATGCAAACTCCCATCCTATTCCATTGCACGATCCTCAAAGTTGCATGGATTTCAAAGTTGCAAGAGTTTCAAAGTTGCACAAAGTTCAAAGCTGCATAGATTTCAGAGTGCACAGTTTTTAGAGCAGGATAACATTAAAGCATAGATTTCAGAGCATAGTTCCCATTGATCCACACTCGATGGAGTCGATTTTTTTCCCACCTCATGGGAATGATGGAGACATCGCTAGCACTGATCCTGAAGCAGCACGGATCTTGGAGTAGCACGGATTTTAATAAATTCAAATTCAAAAAAATTAGTTGGTTAGGATTGATTATTTTGAAATTTGATTTAGGATTTGGTTAATTAAGATTGAGATATGGATAGGCCTTGTCTTTTTATTATCTTCTATTTGAATTTGAACCATTTTTATCTTTTTATCTTGTATTCAAATTCAAATAAGAGTTAGAAAGGTCTATAAATACCACCTTCAGTCCTTTATAAAAAAATAGTTTGGTCAATAAAGATGAGTTTTTAGGAAAGAGAGATTCTTTTCTTTCACTCCGTGAGGAGAGGGTGTGAGGCCCAATCCCAGGACATGATGATAGGTCATGTCTAGTTATCCCTTCCTTGATTCCATCTTCTTTACCCCCTATGTCCTTTAAGATTCACCCTAACGCCTCCAAGTATCGAGGTGGGTGGAATGCCTTAGAGGTGAGAGGTCTCTTCGTTAGTGTGAGTCCCAAAGTCCATGAGATCCAGATCCCTGTCTTTCATCCCCATTATTTTCTTTACCACTCCCTTACAAAAAATATAAAAAGAAAGTACCATAATCTAGGTGACTTCTAGGCTCGCCAACAATCCGATCCCCTGTCCTGCATCAACTATAAAATTTGATGTGTTTGTGATTGTATTTCTTATGTTCTTATTTGCTTCCGCATTAGTTTCTTAACTCACAGCACATACCACACTAAGAACTTTGAAAAGGAGCACATACTTGCAAAAATATTAATTATCCAATTCACCCCCCTTGGGTAAGCCACTCGGCAATAATTGGTATCAGAGCAGTGTCTCTGAATTTACTTAGAGTAAATATCATATGGCAAATCCTATGAGTACTTCTTTGGTCAAAGGCCAATCCACAAATAGACCTCCACTGTTCACAGGCACTAACTACACCTATTGGAAAGCTTGAATGAAAATATATGTACAAGCTATAGACTTTCAATCATGGAAGGTCATTCTTAAGGGACCTCACATACCCATAAAAAAGTTGATGGTGTGGATGTCCCAAAACCTGAAAAGGAATGGGATGAACATGACATGAAAATGGGTAAGCTGAATGCAAAAGCTATGAACTTATTATATTGTGCTTTAGATGCAAATGAGTATAATCAAATTTCTACTTGCACATCAGTAAAAAAAATTTGGGATAAACTTGAGATAACCCATCCATGAAGGAACTTCCTAAGTGAAAACATCTAAAATTAATCTTCTTGTACATAACTATGAACTGTTTAAGATGAAATCGAATGAGACTATATCTGCCATGTTCTCATGTTTTACAGATATTATTAATGGTTTGAAGAGTATTGGCAGGACTTATTCTAATGTAGATCTCGTACAAAAGATTTTGAGATCACTTCCAAACAAATAGGACCCGAAAGTGACTGCAATTCAAGAGGCCAAAGACCATAACACATTACCACTAGATGAACTATTGGGATCCTTGATCATACATGAGCTCACTATGCAGCATAGAAATGAAGATGACATCAAGAAAAAGAAGTCAATTACCTTCAAAGCTGCTGTAGAGTTGATAAAATAAGAAGACAATTAATGAAGAAAGCCCCTTCTCCGAAGATGAACTAGAAGATGATGATATTACACTTGTAGTGAAGAGATTCAGAAAATTTATGACAAGAAAAAGAGAAGATATTAGAAAAAGTTTCATAAAAAAGGAGAATACAGCAAGGACAAGAAGAAGGAAAAGGATAAAGATAAAGAGCAACAGCCCATTTGCTACGAATGCAAGAAACTAGGGCACTTCAGATTAGACTGTCCAAACTTGAAGAAAACTTATAAGAAGAAGAAGAAGAAAGTAATGGTTACAACTTGAAGTGACAGTGAGAAGTCAACATCAAATGAAGAAGAAGAGACCACAAAAATAACAAACATATATCTAATGGGTCTTGAAGATGAGGTAATGTCCCCTGAACCTCATGATGAATTTACATTCGAGGAATTAAATACTGCATTCCATGAATTATTGACTGAGCACAAAAAGGCCAGCTTGAACATAAAGTCTTTGAAAAATAGCAATGATTTTTTATTAAAAAAAAGAAGAGATTTCAGAAAATAATAAAATTTTGCAAAAAAAATTGAGTGGCTTTTCTAAAAAATATATTGCTTTGGAAATTGAAAAGAATGATCTTCTTGAGAAAAACAAAGCTTTTTATGAAGAAAATATTGGCTTGCAAAAAGAAGTTGAAAAACTTAAACCTTTGGTTGAAAAGCTAACATTGAGTTCAAATAAACTAGAATTGATTTTAAAAGATCAAAGAGATTCAAATAGCAAAGCTGGAATTGGTTATAATCCTTTGTATACAAATGGAATTTCAGCTACTAGATTTATACCTTCAAAAACTTATGTACCTAAGTTTTCAAATCAAAAGTCTTTCGCATCAAGTGTTTCTACTTTTGCATACAGAGCTTCTACATTTGTACCTTTTCAAAAATCTAGAATTATTTATTACTCTTGCAATGGGGTTGGTCATAAGTCATTTCAATGTAATATGAAAAAGAAGAATAAAAGTAAGATTAGAAAGATTTGGGTTCCCGAAGGAACCAATCCTACTGACCTGCAAGGATTCAAGAAAGCTTGGGTACCTAAAAGAACTCCATGATTATTTTGCAAGAATGTCTTGCAGCCCAGAATACAAAGAAAAGATGGTATCTGGACAGTACTGTTCAAGACATATGACGGGTGACAAGGAACAATTAATCACCTTAGAAATGAAGGATGGAGGAATGGTCACTTTTGGTGACAATGGTAAGAAAAAGATAATTGGCATCAGTAAGATCAGAATAACCCCTTCTACATTTATTGAAAATGTATTGCTAGTTGATAAATTGAAGCATAATTTATTAAGTATTAGTCAATTATATGATAGAGGCTTCAAGGTTGTCTTTGAGTCTTGTTGCCCAGAAATGGAGCCTAAGAGGGGGGGTGAATTGGGTCTTTCAAAAATTAAAGCAATTATGTGCCGGTCTTTGAAGTGTTTGAGCAATGTGGATAACTCAATGATATGTAGCGAATAACAGTAAATTAATTACAGAAAATAAAGAGTAAGAATAAGGAGAGCAATCACACACAAACACCAAGTTTTATAATGGTTGGATGCAAACCAAGCACCTACGTCCACTCCCCAAGCCACCCTTGGGAATTCCACTATAATCTTTCCAAGATTACAACTGACTTATTTTACAAGGCTCACAAGTTGAAACCTAAGTTGGTTTAGTCACCTAGGCTCACCAACAACCTTTACAACTTGTTTTGTCTTCGGGCTCACAAGTTAAACCCTAGTTGGTTTTGTACCTTTGGTTCACCAACAACCACAATAACCTACTTTCAAGAAACCCTTGAAAGCTAGGTCAACAAAGTATAGAGATAAAGGTATGATATAAAAGCACAATCAAACTCTTTTTTAGAGTGGAATGTGGAAGCTTTGAGGCACTTGAAGATGCTTGTCTTGTCTTCTCTTTGGAATCTTCTTCAAGCCCACTTTTGGAAGGATGAAAAGATGGGCTTGTAATCTTTTTCAGGGAATCTCTCCTTTTATGGATTTTGGAAGTGAAGTTCTTAAGGGAATATTGACTTTTGAGTGTTCAATGGAGTTCAATACTTCATGAATTACTTTGGTGAAGCTTAAATACTTAAAAAACTTTTAAAAAATGGTTTAAGATCATTGGAGGATCAAAACTAGACATTGGGAGCTTGAAAAGACAAAATCTACAACTCAGAAAATAAAATCGTTGAAGCTGTCAGAACCCGTGAGTCGACACTTGACTTCCAGGTGTCAACACTTGGTTTCTAGGTGTCGACACTTAGCCTTGTAGGTGTCGACACTTGAATTTCAGGTGTTGACACTTGGCTTTCAGGTATCGACACTTGACACAAAAACCCTCCAAATGGCAAGTTTTGTATTTTCAAAAATTCTTAAGCCTTGAGTCGACACTTGGATTCTCAGGTATCGATACTTGAGTTTTAGGTATCGACACTTGAGCTTCAGGTATCAACACTTGGCATGCCAGTGAAGAATTGTTGTATGCCAGTCATTGAAGTGTCGACACTTGGCAATCATGAGTCGACACTTGGTTCTGAAATTTCCCAAAATAAGAGCCAAAACTCCCAAAAACATAAAGATATTCAATCAAACTTTAAATATATTTATGTAAACTATAATTAAACATTTTTTAGACCTTTTTCATGGTGAGAAGACTTCTTAAGACATGAATTTTGCTCAACTTCAAGATACTTTCATTTTGAGAATTTGAGGTGCCTGTATCATGTAACTCATAACCATACTTGAAACATTAGTACAAAATATGTACTCAATATTTTGTTAATCATCAAAATCAAGAGAAAATCTAACAATCTCCCCCTTTTTGATGATGACAAAACCTTGAGTATATAAGCATTCAATTTTCAAATTTGATTATGATATCTTTTAAACATGAACTTTAAAACATATGCACACCCATACAATATAGTTTTGATAAGGAAGAGGTACAAATTAAGTATGAAGTTAAGTTTTCCCTCCCCCTAAGCGAGTCAAGATATGAAACATTTCACAATTGAATAAAATTGGATTATTATATATCGTACTCCCCTTTTTGTCAACATTAAACAATAAAGGGAGTAAACTCCCCTTGAATTGATGCAATAGGGGTTGTGATACACAGTATCAGAGCAAAGTTCAAACATTATAAATTCAATCATTATTAGAGTAAATGAACAAGCTAGCAAAGGAACCAAGATGGATAATCAAGTAAGAAACTGAAATGCTAATCTGCATATATAAAAGAGTTTTCAGTACAAAATTTGCTGATGAATCAGCATACACTGGAACATAACAAGTACAACACATAGATAAACATGAAACACATAGATAAACACTAAATGTAAATAAAAACTAATACATAACATCAATCATCAGAATAATCATCTATGGGGCTACTCCTTATCAGATAGAATCTCAAAGGAAACAGGACCTGTAATCCTAGACCTAGGAACTAGAGCTCTAGGGGTCGTCAGGATATTATGAATCCTGGTCCTGGTTGAAGGTCTTACTTGGGGTACAACCCTAGAAGAACGAGTAGATGGCAGTGGAAGAGTCTCAGCAGATGTCATGAAAACTAGAGCAATCGATGACGGAGTATCGAAAGTATCATCAGGCTGAACAGCAAGAGTCTAGGCCTCACAACTGACCAACTCAAAATCATCTGCTCTATCATTGTTGTCACTACCACTATCAATAATATCTGTTGCTCTGTCATCGCCACCACCATCAGCTCGGTCACCACCACCAAGTGTGTGGTCATGTCTGTTAGGGTGGTCACCATCGTCATCATCATCCGCAAAAGGGGGTGGATCTGAAGGTGTTGTTGGAGGTAGGAGTGATCTCAGTAAGTCCTCAATATGAGCAAATCCTGCCTCCATAGTCCGACGCATCTTAGTATGCTGCTCAGCTATATAGGCTCTAAGACCCTCAATCTCTATGCATAGCTGAGTGGTACGGACTCCCAAGCCGCTCATCTCACTACTAATATCTACAAACTCCTGCCTGACCAGCTCCTCAAAAGATGAACCAATAGTAGTAGACAGAGGAGCATCAGAAGGTGAAGCTATAGGTGCTGGTGGTGGAGTGATGGGCTCTGGCTCACTGGCTATTGCTGGTGCTGATCGAGGAGGTGTATCTAAAGGCCCAGATGGCCCTGCCTCTGCCTCATGGAGCTCGTCCTCCTCATCTAGCTCCTGGCCAGACTCTCGATGCACCCAACGACAAGAAATCATCCTATACCCCATGCGATGAAGAGACCGCTCATCATACACGTCTGTGTGAAGGATGTCCTTGGAGGTCTCCTCCTCTAAAGGAACACTGTAAGTTCTGAACAATTGTGTAAGCGCCATCCCATAAGGCAGACAATGATGATGCAGAGTCGAGGCATCTCTCATCTATATGAGCATCAAAGCTGGAAGGTCCACTGTAGTCCTCTGCATCAAACATACCATCAGCATCAGCTCCTACTATGTAATGAAATCAAATCTCTCGGTCTTCTGCAGTAGAATCCAGGCAATGATGTGGTGCAGGAGGTGCATCTCCACAGAAAGCTAGTTTGCGATGATAATAGCCACATCGTGAATGTCCTCATGCTCAAGTATGCACCTGAAGGCCTCCTCATGATCCTCTATACAAGGAATAACGAACCCACGGTGCGGGATCTTCCATACATGGCTAAGGACCTCCTTTGAGATAGGAATATGGATACCTCTAACAGTAGCACTCCAAAGCATCCTACTGCAGTCCATGCTCCAGTAGAACTCACGAATCAAGTGAGGGTAGAACTTCTCCTTCATAGTGCAGAAGGAGACCAACTCAGCTACCTGGAGAATTTGTCCAAGATGGAACCCTGTCGATCAAAGAAGTCCAGATTTACTCGTCAACTGGCAACTATCACCTTCCCTGACACTCTCTTAGCTGAAGGTAAAGAAGGAGCTACACTCCCAGTCTGTTGGGCCCCATCATTCTTGGATTTTGTTCTTGTCTCTGCTGATGCCTGACCTGATTTTCTCTTAAATGCCATATGCTTTCCATGTCCCATGATAACCACTGAAGGAGGGAATGGAAATAGTAAAGATGATTGAACAAGGAACGGTCAAAAAGGAAATGGAGAAGAAATCAGGAGAAATGGGGGGGAAGAGCCAAAAATGCAAGGGTCAGCCAAAAAAAAATGGAGAGGGTGATCTCACGGTAGAGAGAAATCGCAGGAAATCCAATAAGAATTGGTCCAAAAAGAGGGAAAAGCAAATGAGCCGAGCACGACCCAAAAGAAATAGATAAAATAGTGATTTACGATGGGGAAAAGGGACAAATCTTAGAAAAACCGGCGAATAACGGTGAAAAACCATGAATCAACTGAAGAAAATAAAGAAAAGAGGAGAGATTTACCAAATATTGGAGGGCACGAATGGAAGATCACTGTTCCACGGGCTAAGGACTGTTGGGGGACCACTAGGGCATGGGAGGAAAGAAGAAAATACAAAACAAAAGGTTTGGATGATGCCATAGAAAATAGGAATTTTCGCTCGAGTGTCGACACTTGGAATTTGTCAAGTGTCGACACTTGGTCAGGTGACACTTCGCTAAAGGTCAAGTGTCGATACTTGGCCAAGAAAATTCCAAGAAAATCTAGAAAAAAATTGCAAAAATTAGGGAAACATTAGGGAATGGTTTAGGACTAAAGAAATGTGATTTTGAGCAACAATAAATTAGGTAGAGTAGAATTTGAGAGAGTTCTAAGAGAATGGGTCAATGATTCCAAACTCTCTTCTAATTATGCAAAACCTTTCTTCACTCAAGGGTTTGGTAAAAACATAAGCTAATTGAACATCAGTACCAACAACTTCAAGCATCACATTAGAGTTTTTCACATGATCTCTTATGAAGTGAAGCCTTATTTCAATGTATTTACTTCTTGAATGTTGTATAGGATTCTTAGTTAAATTGATTGCACTAGTATTGTCACATCTTATGGGTGTCTTAGTTAGTTTGATGCCAAAATCTTTGAGTTATTGTTTGATCCATAGAATTTGAGCACAACAGCTTCCAGTTACTATATATTCGGCTTCCATCATAGATAGACCAACTGAATTCTGCTTCTTGCTACTCCATGAAATCAAATTGACTCCAAGAAACTGACAAGTTTCACTAGTACTTTTTCTGTCAAGTTTACACCCAGCAAAATTAGCATCAGAATAAGCAATCAATTTAAATGATGAATTTTTAGAGTACTAAAGACTAATATCTATAGTTCCAGATAGATATCTAAGTATGCGTTTAACAGTTAAAAGATGAGATTCTTTAGGGGCAGACTGATATCTTGCACACATACAAACACTGAACATAATATCTGGCCTACTAGTAGGTAGATATAATAATGAACCAATCATTTCTCTATATAACTTTTGGTCAACAGGTTTACCTGATTCATCTTTGTCAAGCTTACAAGTGGAGCTCATAGGAGTTCCTAATGGCTTGGTATTCTCCATCCCAAGCTTCTTTAATATTTCTTTTATGTACTTGGTTTGGTTGACGAAGATATCCTCTTTTATTTGCTTTATTTGGAGTCCGAGGAAAAAGTTAAGTTCTCCCATCATGCTCATCTCAAACTCACCCTGCATCAACTTTGCAAACTCTTGACAAAGACATTCATTAATAGCATCGAATATGATATCATCCACATAAACTTGTACTACTAGAAGACATCATTCTTCTTTTTCAAAAATAAGGTAGTATCTACATTACCTCTTGAAAAACTATTTTTATGCAAGAAAGAACTCAATCTATCATACCAAGCTCTTGGAGCTTGTTTCAAACCATATAAAGCTTTATGAAGTTTAAAAACATGGTTTGAAAATTCATGATTTTCAAAATCGGGAGGTTGTTTAACATAAACTTCTTCGATAAAACCATTTAAAAAGGCACTTTTTACATCCATTTGATATAATTTAAAATCCATAAAATATGAAAATACCAACAATAGCCTAATTGCCTCATGTCTAGCAACAGGAGCAAAGGTTTCATCAAAATCAATCCCTTCCTCCTGATTGTATCCTTTGGCAACAAGTCTAGCTTTATTTCTAGTAATTATACCATTTTCATTAAGTTTATTTCTAAAAATCAATTTTATGCCAATTATTGAAATATTAGTAGGTCTATCAATCAAAGTCCAAACATTATTTCTTTTAAATTGATTTAGTTCATCTTGCATAGCATTAATCCAATTGTAATCATTTTCAGCTTCTTCAATAGATTTAGGTTCTACTTAAGAGAAAAGGCTAAATAATCATATATATTTCTAAGAGATAAATGAGTACTTACTCTTTTTGATGGATTACCAATAATAAGTTCTTTGGGGTGTCCATGAACATACCTCCATTCATTAGGTAGAGGATTAAGTGTAGATATGTTTTCACCTCCTTGTACTTGATCTCTTTCATTGTTTTGATTATCATCTTGCTCCCTGGTGGGTTCTTCATTGTTGTTCACTTCTTCATTTCTTTGGATACCTGTATCACCATCAATAATATCTTCTTTTCTAGAAGATTTTTGGTTAGTCTTATCAAACACAACATGGATGGATTCTTCAACAACAAGTGTCCTTCTGTTGAAGACCCTGTATGCCTTGCTAGATGTAGAGTAGCCTAAAAAGATACCCTCATCTGACTTGGCATCAAATTTACTTAGATTATACTTGCCATTGTTTAAGATGAAGCAACGGCATCCGAAAATACAAAAATATTTGATTGAAGGTTTTTTACCTTTCCAAAGCTCATAAGGTGTTTTCTTTAAAATATGTCGGATCAAAACATGATTTAAAACATAACATATAGTGTTTATGGCTTCTACCCAAAAATATCTAGGTAAATCATTTTCGCAAAGCATGGTGCGTGCCATTTTTTCAAGAGTTCTATTTTTTCTTTCTACCATTCCATTTTGTTGAGGTGTCCAAGGTGCAGAAAAATTATGATGAATGCCATTTTCACTACAAAATTTATCAAAATCAGAATTTCCAAATTCTGTTCCATATCACTTCTTAAAGAAATAATAGAAATACCTTTTTTATTTGAAACTCTTTTATGAAATCTAATGAATACAAAAAAAGTTTTATCTTTGTGTGCTAAAAATATGACCCATGTAAAACATGAGAAATCATCTACAATAACTAGACTATACTTCTTACCGCTCAAACTAGATGTTCTAGTTGGTCCAAAGAGGTCCATATGAAATAATTCTAAGGGTCTAGATGTAGAGACTACTCCTTTAGGTATGAAAGATGATTTTGTCTGTTTTTCAAGTTGACAAGCAGTACAAATTTTATCATTTTCAAAACTAAGTTTTGGCAAATCTTTTATCAAATCCTTTTTACAGAGTTTTGAAAGCAAATGCATGTTAGCATGTCTTAATCTACGATGCCAAAGCCAACTAGTTCCATTGATCTTGGCTTCCATTGCCACTAGGCATTGACCATTTTGAATAAGTAGATCATCAAGATCTACCATATAAATATTGCCATGCCTATAACCAATAAACTTGATGCCATTGTCATCAAGACTAGAAACAATACACATGGAAGATTCAAAAACAACTTTAAAATCTTTATCACAAAACTGGCTAATGCTAAGTAAATTATGCTTTAAACCATCAACATATAAAACATTATCTATATAAGTGAGGGGTTGATATAGACTTTACCAATTTCAACAATCTTGCCCTTTCCATTATCACCAAAAGTAACATTACCACCACTTTGATACTCAAGTAAGGAGAACTGCTACATCTCCAGTCATGTGCCTTGAGCAACCACTATCGAGATACCACAATCTTTTTTTGTTGGTTGCAAGACACATCTACAATAAAAAATCAAGTAGAGACTTTAGGTATCCAAGTCATCTTGGGTCTTTTAAGATTAGTGGTGATGGTTCCTTTTGGAACCCAAACTTTTCTAATTTTACTTAATTTCCTTTTATTGCATAAATAAGATTTATGTCCTACTTTACCACAAGAATAACAAGTAATTGAAGATGAAGCAGGCACAAAAAAATTCTTGAAAAACTTTTATTGTTTTTGTATTTTGAAACCCAAACCAGCCTTGTTAAAAATATCTCTTTGGTTATTTAAAAGTATATTAAGTTTTTCATAACTGTAAGTAAATTTTTTAACAAACAGTTTTAATTTTTCAAGTTCATCTTTGTATTTTTTGTTTTCTTGCAAAATCTCTTTGTTTTGTTTTGTAAAATTTTTAGTTGATGCAAGAGAATTTTTTTTTTCAAATTTTCCTTTTCTTTTTCAAGAAAAAAAATTTTACTATTTAACTTTTTATTTTCTTCAAGTAAGCTATCATTTTCAATTAAAAACTTATCTTTTGATTTAACTAAATCCAAATTTTGCTTCTTTAACTCTTTATGCTTCAAGTTTTTGAAATTCAATAACAAGTTCATCAAAAACTTCATGCAGTTCATCAAAAGTCAACTCTTCTTCAGGTTCAGATATTACCTCATCATTATTGGCCATTAGACAAATATTTGCAACCTCTTGGGAATTGTGTCCCAAAGCCAATCACCTGGATTATAGGTGGTTGAGCTAAGTATTGTACTTTTTTTTGAATTAATAAAATATATTTTTGGCAGCTCATCACATACTAAATTTCCCTGAAATGAACTCTTTCCATGTGATGAAGTCCTTAGGACTACACTGACTTTGATACAGAGAGGATGTATCGAGTGGTTCTTAAACCTTGTTCACAACTAAAGGATATATTGTACTGGACGGCAATATGACAAGTATAGGTTGTTGTAGTTCACATCGTTTGGTTGTCCTCTTGACCAAATGAGTGTGGTGACACTGATGTGATCTACAAGTGGGATATGTGATATCTCATTGAACGTGACTCCGTGTAGCCCCTTTCTGCCAAAGAGATATTCATGATTGGATATGGGTTATGTGTCCCTCCGACCTGAGGTTATCACGGTAGCTTGCAAGCAACTCCCTATGCTTTGGTGCCGGACTACCCGGATTTTTAATCCGGTGACGGAAGGTTTCTGGGTACAGGCAAGTACTTGTGGAGCAGTGATAGACTAAGATGGAATTGACCTGTCCAAACAGTTTGGATTGAATGTCTCGTAGTATCTCAATTTAGCAAATCATTGGCCTGGGTAGCCCTAGTAAAGAGTCACTGGGCTTGCAAGGTTGAGACATGTAGTCGACTGACTCAGTCTGGGTTAGCAGCCCAATCTCAGTCGTCCTGAGCATTAGAGGTCAAAGGGATGAATTATATGGTAACCATATGCCAGAGGTTCGATAGTTCGCTCCCGCATCTTCGACCTATCCGGATGCTGGGACCCATTGCTAGATGGTTTCTTGTGTTGGTACTAGAATTGTTCTAGTGCTATCGTTTAGGTTCGAACCTATGAGGTCACACGCCATAGAGGATTACTCTCTGATCTGGATACCGATTACGATTGGAAATCGTCTCGATTTTATGGTCACAGTATTTTTGAGCACTCTTTTCCCCGTCTTGCCCTTGTCTATGTCAACCAAAAATTGTTCCGGGCTGACCTGGACTGCGCCAGTTTTTTTCTGAATCAGTTTTGAACTGATTCGGAGTTCGTTTCGGCCTCCAATTGGTTGTGAACCAATTGTAATCCCTTAAACCAATTCAATTGGATTGAACCGCCGCTGGGTTTAAATGGGATTGGACCATTTTTTGGTTGAACCGATTTCCACGTTGTTTTTCACTGATTGGAATTCCATTCGTTCGTAGGCCTTTTTGACCGAAACGCTGGAGGCCAAACGACGCCACTTCTTCTCCCTCCACCGCTGCTTATTAACCTTGTTTAATGGCTGATTAATTTGGATTAATGGTAGCCGGTGCCTTCTTGGTTTCCCTGCCTCTCAATATTCCTCTCTCTGTTACCTATATAAACCAAAGCCGTCCCCTGTTTCATGTGGTTAAGTTTTTACCAAGCAACAGATTTTTGGGGTGGAAGTTCTTTTGCTGGGCGTTGTATTTCCCCCTGTTTGAGAGCTTGGTCCTATCTTCCATTGGGTTCTGGGATTTGGAGTGTGTGAGGAAGAGTTACAAGGCCCATTTCCTTGTCCATTAGAGTGCTCAAACCCAGGACTGCAGCAAGGCCTGGTTGCTGCCATCCACTGTGATTGTATCATCTTCCAGCGGCTAGCACCATGCATGGAGAGGGATCGGAGAACCCAGGGCGTGTCTCCCCTCTAGAGGGAGTATCATTCTACTCCTGGGAGCTAGAGAGATGAGCCCAGTTTGCTGCAGCTGCTCCCAAATGAAGGAAACTTGCTGCTATTTTTTTCTGCAACAGAGTTTCTGGCAGCAGCTTTTGGGTGAATTTGTACACCCTTTATACTTTGTTTTCCTTGTAGATTTCGGTGGAAGATCGAAGAACATTCGATCACCTTGCTGTTGCTTCGATTCGGGAGAAAACGAAGGTCCGGAAGGTGATGTTCCGACGCCGTTTTTCAAGCTCAAAATAGAGTGTTCAAACATCCCAATGAAGAAGACAGCTGGAATAGATTTATCCCTACTATTCCAGCCTATTCCAGGTTTATTCTAGAGTTATTCCAGCCGGAATAAAGGTATGGAAAAATTATTTTTAATCATGCATAAATAGATCTTTCTATTTATATATTTTGCAAATATTTTTATATCATGATACATGCCTACATGCAACATGAATAGATTAGGTTCTAGGCGGAGCAGTTTTCTGTTGCACGAATTTTTAAAAAAAGTTTTAAAATCCATTCTGCTCCCGCAGCTGTTTGCATGCCTAGTGTAGGATCATGTCAAACCACCTGCACCATTTTCTTTCACCTCTTACTGCTCTTCTTCGAAGCTTGAATCCTCGCTGTCACTCCAGGTTGCTATCATAGCTTTCTTTCTCAATCTTCTTCTACTTTTCTTGAGTAAGGGCAGTCCATCTTGAAGTGGCTAAGTTTCTTGCATTCAAAACATGTGGGCTGCTCATTTTCTTTCTCTTTGCTAGGCTTTCCCTTTTGAGGTTTCTTCTTGAAGTTATATTTCTTCTTTCTCATAAACCTCCTAAACTTTCTAGCAATGAGAGCCGTCTCATCTTCTTCATCCTCTTCTTTGGACTCATCACTTGACTTTTCTTTTATGGTGGACTTGAAGGCTATCACTTTCTTTTTCTTATCAATGTCCACATTCTTTTGTTTCAAGGAGAGCTCATAGGTCATCAATGATTCCAAGAGTTGCTCAAGAGGAAGAGTGTTGACATCCTTGGCTTCCTTTATAGTAGTGACCTTAGCATGCCAAGAAGCCAGAAGAGACCTGAGAAATTTATTGACAAGTTCACCATTAAAAATAATCTTTCCTAAACTTCTCATGCCATTCACAATATTAGTGAACCTAGTATACATATCACTAATAGATTCAGTAGGTTCCATCTTAAACATTTTATATGTGTGAATGAGTATGTTAACTTTACTAGTTTTCACTTGATGTGTACCCTCATGGGTAACTTTAAGTGTATCCCATATTTTTTTTGTAGAGAGACAATTTGAGATTCTATTGAATTCGCTTGGATCTAAAGCACAAAATAATAGATTCATAGCCTTTGATTTGAGCTCTATTTGCTTAATGTCATTCTCAACCCAACCATCTTCCATTTTGGGAGTGGAAATGCCATTAATCAACATAGTAGACTGATGAGGACCCTTAATAATAGTCCTCCAAAGATTATAATCAAGAGCTTGAATAAAAATGTGCATGCATGTCTTCCAATACGTGTAGTTGGTGCCATTAAACAGTGGGGGACGGTTAGAGGCTTGACCTTCTACAACACCCATACCAATTGGGGCTGCCATGTCTTTCACTAAAGATCGTTGGACCTATAAGTAGAGTACCGGTACTCTGATACCACTTGTTGCTCAGAAATGGAGCCCAAGAGGGGGGGTGAATTGGGTCTTTCAAAAATTAAAGCAATTATGTGCCGATCTTTGAAGTGTTTGAGCAATGTGGATAACTCAATAATATGCAGCGAATAACAATAAATTAATTATAAAAAATAAAGAGAAAGAAATAAGGAGAGAAATCACACACAAATACCAAGTTTTATAGTGGTTTGGTGCAAACCAAGCACCTACGTCCACTCCCTAAGCCACCCTTGGAAATTTCACTATAATCTTTTCAAGATTACAGTCGACTTGTTTTACAAGGTTCACAAGTCAAAACCTAAGTTGGTTTTGTCACCTAGGCTCACCAACAACCTTTATAACTTGTTTTATCTTCGAGCTCATAAGTTAAATCCTAGTTGGTTTTGTACCTTTGGCTCACCAACAACCACAACAACCTACTTTCAAGAAACCCTTGAAAGCTAGGTCAACAAAGTATAGAGATAAAGATACAATATAAAAGCACAATCAAACTCTCTTCTAGAATGGAATGTGGAAGCTTTGAGGCTCTTGAAGATGCTTATCTTGTCTTCTCTTTGGAATCTTCTTCAAGCTCACTTTTGGAAGGATGAAAAGATGGGCTTGTAAGCTTTTTTAGGAAATCTCTCCTTTTATGGATTTTGGAAGTGAAGTTCTTGAGGGAATATTAACTTTTGAGTGTTCATTGGAGTTCAATACTTCATGAATGAGTTTGGTGAAGCTTAAATGCTTTAAAACCTTTCAAAAAATGGTTTGAGATCGTTGGAGGGTCAAAACTAGCCGTTGGGAGCTTGAAAAGATAAAATCTGCAACTCAAATAATAGATCCGTTGAAGCTGTCAGAACCCGTGAGTCGACACTTGACTTCTAGGTGTCGACACTTGGTTCCAGGTGTCGACACTTGGTCCTGCAGGTGTCGACACTTGAATTTCAGGTGTCGACACTTGGCTTTCAGGTGTCGACACTTGACACAAAAACCCTCCAAATGGCAAGTTCTGTATTTTCAAAAAATCTCAGGCCTTGAGTCGATACTTGGATTCTCAGGTGTCTACACTTGAGTTTCAGGTGTTGACACTTGAGTTTCAGGTGTTGACACTTGAGTTTCAGGTGTCGACACTTGGCATGATAGTGAAGAATTTTTGCGTGCCAGTCACTGAAGTGTCGACACTTGGTAATCGTGAGTCGACACTTGATTCTAAAATTCACCAAAATAAGTACCAAAACTCCCAAAAAATAAAGATATTCAATCAAACTTTAAATATACTTATGTAAACCATAATTGAACATTTTTGAAACCTTTTCCTTGGTGAGAAGACTTCTTAAGACATGAATTTTGCTTAGCTTCAAGATACTTTTATTTTGAGAATTTGAGGTACTTGTATCCTGTAACTCATAACCATAATTGAAACATTAGTACAAAACATGTACTCAATATTTTATTAATCATCAAAATCAAAGGCAAACCCAACAAGTCTTTAATGTGTATTGTAACTAACTCACTTGATTCTAACACTAAGCTTATTGGACATAGACTTGGAAATATATATGTGGTAGATTTGAATGATCTAGCCATGTCAAGTAGTACAAGTCTTGTAGCAATAAATGCTAAAACCAAGGAGTCTAGCTTACTATGGCATAGGAGATTAGGTCATGCTAGCATGCATACAATTACTAAATTTATTTCTAAAGATCTAGTTAGAGGTTTACCAAAATTCAAAGTTGATTTTGAATATGTTTGTGATGCATGTCAATTGGATAAACAAACTAGGGGGTTTTAAATCGAAAAATATGGTTTCTACTTTTAGACCACTTGAGCTACTACACTTGGATTTATTTGGACCAACTAGGACTACAAGCCTAGGTGGTATAAAATACGGACTTGTGATAGTAGATGATTTTTCAATATTTACTTGGATTTTATTCATTGCATACAAGGATGAAGCTTTTAAAGTTTTTCAAAAATTTTATAAGAAAGTTTCAAGCCAAAAAAATCTTTCATTTATTTCAATTAGGAGTGATCATGATACATAAATTAAAAATCAGTATTTTGATGATTATTGCACCAAGCACGGCATTGATCATAACTTCTCCGCTCCTAGAACACCATAGCAAAATAGCATTGTAAAGGGAAAGAATAGGACTTTGGAAGAGATGGCCCGAACAATATTATATGAAGGCAATCTTTCCAAGTACTTTTGGGCAAAAGTGATGAACACTGTCTGTTATATTTTAAATCATGTTTTGATAAGACTGATTTTAAAAAAAAACCCTATGAATTTTGGAATGATAGAAAACCAAGCATTCATTATTTTCATGTATTTGGTTGTAAATACTTTGTGTTAAACAATGGAAAGGATAACCTAGGAAAGTTTGATGCTAAATTTTATGAAGCTATATTTCTGGGTTATTCAATCAATAGCAAGGCTTATAGAGTGTTTAATAAAAGAACATTAACAATAGAAGAATCTGTTCATATTATTTTTGATGAATCTAACCCCTCACCTTCTAGAAAAGAGTATATAGACAATGATGCAAGTACACTTGATCAAGCAATGAAAGATATGAGCTTGAAGGACAAACCAACTCAAGAAGGAGAAGAAATGGTAAGTAGAGATCATGGTGATCTACCAAGAGAATGGAGGTATGTAACTTCACACCCTAGAGATTTAATTATAGGTAATCCCTCACAAGGTGTTAGGACTAGGTCATCACTTAGAGAAGCACATGATTATCTAGCATTTGTTTCACAAGTAGAGCCTCATAGCATAGAAGAAGCTGAAAATGATCCTAATTGGATGATGGCAATACATGAAGAACTTAACCAATTTGAAAGAAATAATATATGGACCTTAGTAACTAGACTCTTAGGCCATCCTGTAATAAGAACTAAATGGGTTTATAGGAATAAGTTTGATGAATAAGGAAAAGTAATTAGAAATAAAGCAAGATTGTGGCTAAAGGTTATAATCAAGAAGAAGGAATAGATTTTGATGAAACTTATACACCTGTAACAAGATTAGAAGCCATTAGATTATTACTTGCATTTGTTTGCTACATGAATTTCAAATTATTTCAAATGGATATAAAAAGTATATTTTTGAATGGATTTATTTCTAAAGAAGTTTTTGTAGAACAATCACCAGATTTTAAAAATCATGCTCTTCCAAATCATGTTTTTAAATTTAATAAATCATTGTATGGATTAAAATAGGCACCTAGAGCATGGTATGATAGATTGAGCAAGTTCTTACTTGAAAATAACTTTGTTAGAGGCAATAGAGATACAACTTTATTTATTAAAAGGAAAGAGAATGATATATTAGTTGTACATATTTATGTAGATGACATTATTTTTGGTGCAACTAATGAGGATCTTTGTAAAGAATTTGCTAAGTTGATGCAGGATGAATTTGAAATGAGCTTGATGGGTGAACTAACCTACTTCCTTGGACTCCAAATTAAGCAAACAAAGAAAGAGATTTTTATCAACCAAGCAAAGTACATCAAGGAGATCATTAAGAAGTTTAGTATGGAGTCATCCAAAGAAATGAGCGCACCCATGAGCCCCTCCTGTAGATTAGATAAAGATGAAGATGGAGGCAACATATATCAAAAGCTTTATCAAGGTATGATTGGATCATTGTTATATTTAACTGCAAGTAGGCCTGATATCTTGTTCAGTGTATGTATATGTGCTAGATTTCAATCAAATCCTAAAGAATCACATATAATTACTGTCAAAAGAATCATAAAATATCTTAAAGGAACAAGTAATCTTGGTCTTTGGTATTTTAAGCAATCTTCATTAGATTTAATTAATTTTTCTGATGCTGATTATGGTGGATGTAAAATTGATAGAAATAGCACTAGTGGTACTTGCCAATTTTTAGGGTTGAACTTAATTTCATGGCACTATAAGAAACAAAACTCAGTAGCACTATCCATTACTGAGACAGAATATGTAGCTGCAGGGAGTTGTTGTGCACAAGTGTTATGGATTAAGCAACAACTAGAAGACTGGTATTATACAAACAAAAATTTCTATCAAATGTGATAACACAAGTGCTATTAATCTTATAAAAAATCCAATTCAACATTCTAGAATAAAGTGTATAGAAATTAGACATCACTTCATTAGGGATCATGTATAAAATGGAGAAATTGAACTTGAATTCATTCCAACTAACAATCAACTTGCTGACATCTTTACTAAGCCACTTAATGAAGAAAGATTTGAAATGATTAGAGGAGAATTAGGGTTATGTGATCCATTTTAAAAATTTTAACTTAGTTTCTTCTAAATTAATAAAAAAATATCTAGAAGACCTCCTACATCAATTTAAGGACAATGACCACCTTAGATAGTGTCCTTCTATCCTTAGAAATCTTTTTAGAGTGTTTTAGAACCTTTTTGTGAGTTTTTGCTCAAGTCGACTCGGATGTCGGGCTAGGCATTTTTATATAACCCGTAGGACTAAACCTAGGGCTTCTATTTCCTGTTGAACCTTAGTCGAACTACCAAAAATCCCTTTCAAAACCTAAGGACCACTCTCTCTACCCCACCTTCCTTGAATTTCAACCTCTCCTACCTTTGATTTCCGATTATGGCTCCAAGGATGGCAGTACGGAAGAAAGCAAGGCACGTGGAATCCAGTGCATAGCGAAAAAGAAGGTCAAAATGCAGAGAAGAAGAGTCGACCCTTGTTCAAGAACAAGAGGAAGAAAGGAATGATTCATCTACTCCGCCAAGATAGGTAATTTCAATGGCTAACCGCCCAGTTACAAGTGGAAGAAGAATAGTTTTCTCATTTTTGAAAGAACTAGGGCTAAGAATAGGAGAATGGATAGAGACTCAAGGCTGGACTGACTTTTGTTCTTTAGATGCTCTAACTTATCCCAATTTGGTAAGAACATTTTATGAGAACCTTACCCTGGGTGAGTATCATATTGAATCAACTATTAAAGGTGTATGGCTAGTTGTGGATGAGGAAAGACTGAGCAATGTTTTGCACATGCCAAATGAAGGATAGAATCACTTAGTGTTGAAAGACAAGAAGAAAACCCTTAGACTTATCCTTGAGAGAAGAGATGTAGATGATGTGGGGAATGTACAGGCTAACATGTTGTCGCTGGAAATGAGATTGTTGCACAACATGATTAGCAAGATTTTCTTGCCAAGGACAGGCCGATTTGATTGGGTGAGTGAGAGAGATCTAGCTTTTATGAGATGCTTGATTGAGGGGGAGGCCCTCAATCTCCCATACATTATGCTGGTGCAGATGAGGGAAGCAGCAAGGAGGGTGAAAGCCTACCTTCCCTATGGCATGGTTTTCGCTTTATTATTTTAGCACTTTGGGATAGACCTTACTAGAGAGGATGGTAGACCACTGCATCATATCGATACCTACTCGATGAAGTCCCTACGGCGGATGGGTTACCATCTAGTTGAAGGAGTTTGGTCAAAGAGGATATCAGGACAGAGGGTGGCACATCTTTCTTCAGATGATGATGATGATGATGATCAGGCAGAGCACCCCATGGCTGATACCGAGACTGCCGCTGACAGAGGTGATGATGTTAATGTTACTGAGGCTAAGATTGAGGAGCATAGAGAGACAGAGAGATAGCCTGGTAGTCCTAGGACTCTACCAGGACATTCAGTGGCTCCTTCAGCACCTTCAGCACCTTCTGTTCCTACTGTTTCACTGGCCTTCATAGCACAGTAGCTGAGACAGTTTTCAGAGTCCCTAATGAACACTTTCTCTTCGATGTTTGGCGAGCTTCGCAAACAGTTGATACTGGACTTCAGGAGATCAGGACTGAGTTGAGTCAGTTGTCTTTTAGAGTTGAGGCAGTTAAGAGTAGACCATAGATGTAGGATGACATTCAGTCTAATATTAGAGACCTGTGCATAGATTTTGGTTGACCAAGAGGAGCAGCGGATGCTCTTAGCACCCAGCATACAATAGAGCTTCAGTGTAGGGAGTTTAGGTTATCACTACCGTGCTTCAGACTATCTGGGTGTTCCTTTCGAGATTTTCTTCTGCCATCGATGCTTCAGGAGTTGCAGCATCTAGAGAGCCACCTATTCAGTCACCACCTCCTTCTATAGCAGGACTGTTTGATCCTACCCCTCTTGCTTCACAGCCCACTGTTCTACCTATTGATGTTAAAGTAGAGCCTACCCCATCTACTACCAAACCCAAATCTAGACCTAGGCTAAAATCTAAAGCTTCTAAATCCCCAACTAGGACTAGAAATCGAGATCTTAGATTCAAACCTTTGAAGACTAAGACCTCTTCTGTTATTTCAGAAATTGGCTCTTCCTCTAGTGAGGAAGAAGACTAGTTAGTGTATCTTCTTGTTCTTTCTTTTTGTTGTATCTTGTAAGAAGAACACTTCTTGTATTTTGATGCATTGTACTTCTTTTTATTGTAATAAAATATCTTTTTTGCAAATCTATGTGTTCATTACTTCTTTATTATATCTTCTTGCATCTTTGAATGATCAATTACCCTAATAAGGGGAAGAATTTTAATGAAGAATAGCAATTGTAAAAATTCTATGAGAAAGTGAAATTATCTCAAACAATGTTATTGATCTTTTTCTTATATTTAAAAAGAGAATGTAATCTACATTTGAACCCTTTTTGATTAATAACAAAAAGGGGGAGTAATTGTATGTGTGCATGGAAAACTTGCAAACTCGTTTGGCAAATCTATTGAAAATGTGCATGTAATGATTGTGCATGAAACAGGTAAATTTATTGATGGGGGACTAATTAAATGCAAGATGAAATGTTGCAGGTGATTTGTTCCTTTGTGATTTTTAGGGTTTTTTTTATAAGTTATGGATTCTCGAAGACAAACCAAGAGTAGATCTAGGGATTCAATAATAATAAGGGCTACTAGCATGTGAATTAGTCCCTAGACAAGGATAAAAAGAGGACCCTGGGATTGAGAAATCCCGTAGGACTTAGCTCTCAGAACAATATTGACTTAGGAGTTTAGGTAGGCAAACCTCAAAGATCTGAAGCGCCCGATGCTGAGATCACTCACTCTCGTGGATGCGGCCTAGATGATCAAGCCCTCAACCCTGCAGATGCGCCCACTTTCGGTCCGAAGATCATGAAGGCAAGGAAGGTTGATTCCGTATTCGTGGCACCTGGAGGACCTGCGAGCATTCAAAGAAGAAAAGTTTGGTTTCGATCAATAGATAGCAATAAGAAAAGGAAAGAGAGTTGATGTGGTGATGGGTGGAGTCTTCGTGCTAGGCGCCCGGGTGGATGATCCCGATGGGCTCCAATTCAAAGTTGAAGGATGGAGTTGTGGAAGAGATGATAACTTGAGGCCTCACACCTCTCGACGCCCGAAGGCGAAGGCGCTCCCTCACGGAGATAGACGTTCCTTGTGAACGAAGGCAACTAAAGAGAAATTGGATGTCAAGAAACTTGGTTTTTCATTCATCAAAAATTAGCTTTACAAAGGAGGGGTAAGGTCCTTTAAATAGTTACCTTAGGACCCCATTTGAAATTCAAATAAAAGATACAAGTCTTCTTGAAGGGGCGCCCAAAATTTCAGAATCTTCCTCTCCTTGGCTGACCATGAAGTTGGACTTGATTGGGCGTGGCTTGATGTGAGGCTTGGAAGAGGGATCTTGGTGCCCTTGAACTTGGAATGTTGGTCCTTTATTTTGGAAAAAGACAAGAAGTGAGGCTTGTAGCAAGGCAAGTGTTCTCTTTCTTTCCTTAGTTGTGCATCCATCTTTGGAACAAGACAAGATGTGGGGAGTGGGAGGTGGAGGCACCCATGGATTCTTGCCTTCCTTCCATAGTTGTTCATGTAGTTTGGGAAGAAAGCTTGATTGGAGGGATTGAAGTAAGAAATTTGAATTCCAAACTCCAACTCTCATTTGACCTTCTCTTGGCCAGCCACCCATATGTAGAAACAAGCTTGATAGGGGGGAGTGAAAGAGGGAGTGTGCCAAGTGATGTGTCCCCCCCTTTGGGTGTCTAAAGTTGAATTGTGTGCTGCCAACATGGCATGGTGAAATGGTGCCATGTAGGATGAAGAGGTGGGCCCCTGAGCTGAGTTGGCTTCCTTCCTGACTTGGCTCCAAAGAGACTAGATTTTAAGACGAATCTTGCTTGGACCCATACTTCAAACTGACTCTGACTGGACTCAGTACAGGACACAATTGACTCTATATAGGACTGGACTCAATATAGGACACAATTTGACCCAATTGGTCAAAGTACAAGACTAGACACATACACTTGAGACTCAATTCAAAGCTAAAGAAAATTACAAGGTTTAGGCTTGAAGCTTTATTTCAAGACCTGAAAAAAAATGGAACCCTAATTGGACATCCACAGAGGGTTGAAGAGCCTCTATTAGATTCTGGTGCCCACACCTGTTCTCCCGGGGTGGAAGGAACTTGACCCTATCGAGTAAGAGTTGAGATGGCTTAGGTACTCTTCCAGAAGGTCGGGATCGAGGTACTGCAAGTCCTCCCGGGTAATCCATGAGTCATCAGACTCAGGTCAGCCTTGCCAGTGGACTAAGAAACGTTGATAACCTTTGCCCCGGGTAGTGATAGCTTGGTCATCTAGGATATGCTAGATCCGCTCTCCTCTCTTAGGTAAAATTGGAGGCGGACACTCAGGTTGGGTTCACTCTCAAAAGAAAGGTCAGGCCCAAAAGGCTCACTAGGTATGTTTGCTGGTTCCCTGTACTCGACTAAGTCCAAGATATTGAAAGTTGAGCTAATGCCATAATCCAGGGGTAGTTCAAGAATGTAGGCATTAGGGCCAACTCTCTTTATTACTCTAAAGGGGCAAGCTCCACGAGCATGAAGTTTCTTAACGGTTCCAGGTGGAAACCGTTTAGGCCTAAGACTAATCATTACAGAATCCCCAATTTCAAACTCTTTGGCTCGTTTCTGGGAATCAGCCATTTTTTTATATGTATTATTACTTAGATTAATTTTGTTGCTAATTTCCTTATGTATGTCCCTAAATGCTGTGCAAAGGATTCGACGGACTCAGAGACACGAGCATGGATAGGTAGGGGAATCAAATCAAGAGGTCGGTTAGGCTTGTAACCACTCATAATCTCGAAAGGACTTTTCCCGGTGGTCCTATTCACAGAACTGTTGTAGGCAAACTCAGCTCGAGGTAAAAGAAGATCCCAATTTTCGGTATGTTCACCTATCAAACATCTCAAGAGGTTCCCTAGGCTACAATTGACTACCTTGGTTTGGCCATTGGTCTGCGGGTGGTAGGCAGTTGAAAACTTAAGCTTGGTGCCTAGTAAGTGCTAAAGGGTTTTCTAGAAGTAGCTAGTGAATCGGACATCCCTATCGGATACTATGGTTTTTGGAAGGCCATGTAACTTAACCCCATGATCAAGAAAGAGCTTGGCAACTTTGGAAGCATCTAGGGTCTGGGAGCAGGGTATGAAATGGGCCATTTTGGAGAACCTATCTGCCACTACACAGACTGAATCGTGCTTCCTTACGGTCTTGGGCAATCTTACTACAAAGTCCATGCTAAGGTCTTTCCAAGGGTGACAGGCAGAGGGGTGTATAGGCCAGTATTCTATTTCTACTGTTTGTCGACAGCACAAGTTTGGCATCGGGAAACAATGTTAGCTACATCCTTCTTTAGGCTAAGGCCAAAAGAACTGGTCTTCAACTGCTAAGATGGTCTTTTCTCTACCAAAGTGACCAGCTAGGCCTCTCGCATGGGTCTCCCAAACTAAGAATTCTCGAAGAGAGGTCTTGGGAATGCACAACCTATTTGCTTTGAAAAGGTAACCATCCTGGAGGGTGTACTAACTATGGGCGCTAGATGGTTCTTGCTTCTTGGATTGGAAGATCTCACTAAAGTTAGGACAGGTCTCGTATTGCTCTTTCAATCGATCAAATCCTATAACCTCAGTCCTAACAGTATTCAGCAATAGGGCACAATGGCTAAGGGCATCAACTACCTTATTCTCAGTACCAGCACGGTGTTTAAGCACAAAGGTATAGGCCTGGATGTATTCTATCGACTTAGCATGCCTTGGGTTTAATCTTTTTTGGGAGTTTAGGTACCAAAGGGCTTCATGGTCAAAGAAAAGGATGAATTCTTGGGATAACAGGTAATGCCTCTAATACCTAAGAGCCTGAATGACTGCATAGAACTCTTTATCATAAGTCGAGTAGTTAACTTTGGCCTCATTGAGTTTCTCGCTAAAGAAGGCCATAGGGTGATTTTCCTGACTAAGTACTCCTCCAATGCCAACTCCTGAAGCATTACAAGCAACCTCAAAAACCTTGGAAAAATCATGTAATCTTAGGATAGGTGCTTGTACCATTTTATCTTTGATTTCTTGGAAGGTTTTATCTGTAGCTTTGGTCCACTGGAAGCCTTCCTTCCTGATGTAGTCGGTGATGGGTGCTACGATAGAACTAAATCCCCGAATAAACCTCCTATAGAAAGTGGCAAGGCCATGGAAACTATGCACATCATGGACACTAGTTGGGACCGGCCACTCAACTGTGGCTTTAACTTTCTCGGGATCAGCAGAGACTCCTTCTGGGGTGACTACCAAACCTAAGAAGATAACCCTCGTTATCATGAACTCACATTTCTTTGGATTGGCATAAAGGCTATTTTCCCTATGGGTCTGGCAGACTAACCTAAGATGGTTAAGATGGTCATCTTTAGTCCTGTTGTATATCAAAATGTCATCAAAATATACCACCAAAAGTTTTTCAGTAAATTCTTTCAAGACTTGGTTCATGACCCTCATAAAGGTGCTAGGAGCATTAGAAAGTCCAAAAGGCATCACTACCCACTCAAAAAGGCCATCCTTAGTCTTAAAAGCTATCTTCCATTCATCCCCGGGTCTAATCCTAATCTGGTGGTAGCCACTCTTAAGGTCTATCTTGGAAAAGATAGTGGCTCCGGCCATCATATCAAGCATATCATCCAAACGGGGGATGGGAAACCTATATTTGATCGTGATTTTGTTTATGGCTCTACTATCTATACACATTCTCCAGGTTCTATCTTTCTTATGGGTTAGCAAAGCAGGGACGGCACAGGGACTTAAACTTTCCCTAAGAAAACCCTTCCTAAGCAACTCTCCCACTTGTTTCTGCAATTCCTGATGTTCGGTGGGGTTCATTCTATAATGGGGAAGGTTGGGTAAGGTGGCTCCTGGGACCAAGTCTATGGCATGTTGGATGTCCCTAAGAGGTGGTAGATGATCAGGTAATTCTTCGGGAAAAACATCCTTAAACTCTTCCAAAGCCTTAACTACTTCTTGGGGGTGTTCTATTTGGGTCGGTTCATGACTATCTTTGGTGGCCAAAATCCAAACAGGGTCTCTCTCAGCAATCTCTTTCTCCAATTCCTTGGACTTGATTAGGTTGACTCCGGCTTCTTTTCCTTAAGACTACTTGATCCTCTCTTAGCCTGGTCCTTAGGCTGAACTGGATTAATAGTAAATTTCTTCCCATGGTGGTTGAAGGTACAGCTATTGGTCCAACCATAAAGAGTAGCATCGTGATCATAAAGCCAGGGTCGTCCTAAGATAATACTACTAACACCCATGGGAAGGATATCACACCAAATCTTCTCTTCATAAGACTGCAACTTGATCAAGACTTGGCATCTAGACTTTATGAGTATGGAAGTTGAATCGATCCAGGAGACCTTTTAAGGGTTGGGGTGAGGGACTGGGGTCAATCCTAAGGCTTTGACAGTACTTGAAGAGATAGCATTGACACAGCTCCCACTATCAACTATGATTTTGCATACCTTATCCCCTAGTTTGACAAAGGTTTGTAGGATGTTTGCCCTACGCTAATCTTGTACTACGTTTTGGGTGAGGATGCACCTAACTACTCCTAGAAGGTCTTCAGATTCAAACTATTCTTCCTCTCCCTCATATTCTTCCAGCAACTGATCTTCTGGCTCATAGACTTCTCCTTCTGGATCAACAATGGGTTCTATCTCATTCTCAGTTTGTTCTTCTATGACTAGGGCTGTGGAGGTGCACTGGCTAGCACGATGTCCAGGTTTATGACACCTAAAGCATGTGTTTTGGAGAGTGGGGCTCCTCTGGACTCCAATAGCTTTACCCTTTTTCTCTCTGATAAAATGGGGTCGGTTCAGGTCTAGTCGGCTCAGACTGGGTCGGCTGGGGTTGGGTCGACTCACGAGTCAGGTCGGTAAGGATTGGGACGACTCGGGTAAGCCTGACTATACCCTTGGTTAGGTCCTGGGAGTCGATAGGATTTCTAAAGGGTTCAGGTCTACGATAGGTGGGAGCCCTCTGGAAATGCTCACAGTTCCTCATAACTTGGTAAGCATATTCTAAATCAGTGACCTCTCTAAAGTAAAGCTCTCTCCGGATGTTTGGGTGTAGGCCAGTCCTAAACCTAGACAGGGTCACAGAAGCAGATTCATTGACATGACATCGCATGACATACTCATCAAACTTCGTGATGTAGTCAGCTACACTCTTGTTCCCTTGACTCAAATTCTGCCATTGGTCCAATAAACTCTGGGTGTTAGAAAGTGGTCGGTACTTCTCTCTAAGTCTGGCTTTCATGTCCCTCCAAGTTGCTATGGGTTCTTCATCTCTCTACGCTACCAGCCTTTCAACACTATTCCAAAATAACCTAGCCTGGCGAACCAACCTAAGTTTGGCAAACTTGAACTTCATCCTCTCCGTCATTGTGTACCACTCAAAATACTGCTCCATATCCTCCTCCCAATCTACGTACACCTTAGGATCTAGACTACCATCGAAGTTAGGGGCTTCTAGCTTGATGTTTCTAATGGCCCTTTCTTCCTGGTCTACGATCTCTAGATTGGGTCTCCTAGGTTCAAACTCTTGGGCTGGGTTAACACGGGGTATTCTCCTGGGTTCAGCCTCTATAGATGGTTCATGGTGAGGATAATCCCTAGGGGAAAAGGGCGACTCAGACTCAGGTTCAACAGATGGTCTAGGACTATTCTTTTCTAAGGATCCAACTCTTTTTTCAAGCTTATCAAGCTTACTGTTCATCTTAGCCAATTATTCTATGATGACCTTTAATGGATCTTCTCGGGTGTTGTCCATGGGTTCACTTAGTTAGGAAAGATGGGGGTGATAAGGGACTCTGGATCTGGTTGACATAAGTCAAGCATGAAAAATCATCTATGATCTACTAGACCTAGAGTCTCAACCAGTTGCCTAAGTCAGGGTGGCAAACCAGTCTGTAGTAACTCTGTTCTTGGCCAGGTAGGTGTAGGGGAGTGGAGGTCCCTGAATGCCAACCTTAGACACCAATCTGGGATTGGCCAGGTAGGCGGACTAACTCACAAGCCCCGAATCACCAAGCCTAGACACTAAGAGCAGCAGCACACACAGAATAGGATGACGCCGGGAATAGACACTTAGTCTTGACTCGACCAGTTGGTGTCCCTAAGCTCTCTAGAGCAAATTAAGTGTCTATTTGATTTTAATTAGATCTTGGGTTCGATATGTCGGGTGGTGATTTTTTGGGCTAGGGACAGGTAATGAAATCCTGACCCTATGTCAAATTGCCGCCCTTAAAGTGATTTATGCAAATGATGTCAAACAAATGCTCTAATGAGATGGGTCTAAATTACATTTTTGGGTTTTTGATGTATGCTAACAGAGATAAGATGATGAAAATAAAATGATATGACCCTAAATGCAAGAGTAAACTATATAACAAATGAAAACGTAAGAAAATGTAATGCAGAAATTCTCAGAACAGAATTTCTTCTCAAGTAGTATTCTGGCTTGTAGAAATTCTACAAGCTACAATAAAATCTGAGAAAATTACCAAAAATATTTTCAATTACTTGATATCTAACAAAATAAAAATCAAAAAATTTGGAGATTCCTACAAATAGAAAAAACTAAAAAAACAGACTATATTCGGAAAGGGAAAAATGTAGAAATTTAAAGATGAGATCTAAGATGCAAATTTTTTTTTTTTTCTTTTAAATCTATTCTTCTTGTATTCCCCTTCAAAGGCCTATCACAATGGCACCCCTACACACCTTAGGAGATCCCCATGGAATGGGAAGAGAGGGTCTTAAAACCCTACTTTTCTCCTAAGACCGGACGGCCTGGTGAAGCACCTAATCCAGGTACTTAAGAAGCGCTAAGTCCTAACCATGCTTTGATACCAGAAATGATGGGGGACTGACTAAATGCAAGATGAAATGTTGTAGGTGATTTGTTCCTTTATGATTTTTAGGATTTTTTTTATAAGTTGCGGATTCTCGAAGACAAATCAAGAGTAGATCTAGGGATTCAATAATAATAAGGACTACTAGCATGTGAATTAGCCCCTAAACAAGGATAAAAAGAGGACCCCGGGATTGAGAAACCCCGTAGGACTTAGCTCTCAGAACAATATCGACTTAGGAGTTTAGGGAGGCAAACCTCAAAGATTTGAAGCGCCCGATACCTAGATCACTCACTCTCGCGGAAGTGGCCTGGATGATCGAGCTCTCAACCCTGCGGATGCACCAGCTTTTGGTCCGAAGGTCATGAAGGCAAGGAAGGCCGATTCCATATTCATAGCACCTGGAGGACCTGTGAGCATTCAAAGAAGAAGAGTTAGGTTTCGATCAATAGATAGCAATAGAAGAAGGAAAGAGAGTTGATGTGGTGATGGGTGGAGTCTTCGTGCTAGGCGCTCGGGTGGATGATCCCGATGGGCTCCGATTCGAAGTTGAAGGATGGAGTTGCAGAAGAGACGGTAACTTGAGGCCTCACACTTCTCGATGCCCGAAGGCGAAGGCGCTCCCTCACGGAGATCAACGTTCCTAGTGAGCAAAGGCAACTAAGAGAAATTGGATCTCAAGAAACTTGGTTTTTCATTCATCAAAAATTAGCTTTACAAAGGAGGGGTAAGGTCCTTTAAATAGGCACCCTAGGACCCCATTTGAAATTCAAATAAAAGATACAAGTCTTCTTGAAGGGGCGCCCAAAATTTCAGAATTTTCCTCTCCTTGGCCGACCATGAAGTTGGACTTGATTGGGCATGGCTTGATGTGAGGCTTGGAAGAGGGATCTCGGCGCCCTTGAACTTGAATTGTTGGTCCTTTATTTTGGAAGAAGACAAGAAATGAGGCTTGTAGTAAGGCAAGTGTTCTCCTTCTTTCCTTGGTTGTGCATCCATCTTTGGAACAAGACAAGATATGGGGAGTGGGAGGTGGAGGTGCCCATGGATTCTTGCCTTCCTTCCATAGTTGTTCATGTAGTTTGGGAAGAAATCTTGATTGGAGGGCTTGAAGTAAGGGATTTGAATTCCGAACTCCAACTCCCATTTGACCTTCTCTTGGCCAGCCACCCATATGTAGAAACAAGCTTAATAAGGGGGAGGGAAAGAGGGAGTGTGTTAGGTGATGTGTCCCCCCTTTGGGCGTCCAAAGCTGAATTGTGTGCTGCCCACATGGCATGGTGAAATGGCGCCATGTAGGATGAAGAGGTGGGCCCCTGAGCTGAGTTGGCTTCCTTCCTGACTTGGCTCCAAAGAGACTAGGTTTTAAGATCAATCTTGCTTGGACCCATACTTTAAACTGACTCTTACTGGACTCAGTACAGGACACAATTGACTCAATACAGGACTGGACTCTGTACAGGACACAAATTGACCCAATTGGTCAAAAGTACAGGACTAGACACAGACACATGAGACTCAATTCAAAGCTAAAGAAAATTACAAGGTTTAGGCTTGAAGCTTTATTTCATGACCTGAAAAAAAATGGAAACCTAATTGGACATCCACATAGGGTTAAGGAGCCTCTGTCGGATTCTGGTGTCCACACCAGTTATCCCTGTTACTCTTAATTTACCTAAATTTGCTCTGATCATAACTTGCTCTGATTCATCTTTAGCTTCTAATAGCTATGATACATTTTTTTTTCAATAATAGCTCTGATACATTTTTAGCTCTGATATATTTCTGCTAATTCTGAGCTCTGATACATTTCTGATACCTTTAATAGCTCTGATAGTAGCTCTAATACATTCTTGTTAAATGTCTTTTGCTACTTTAAACTCTGATACATTTTTCAATACAATTACAAAATCTGATATATTTTGATATTCAACTTGCCTTGATACATTATGGACTTCAACTCTTACTAGGCAAAAACAGCTTTTGATATATATTAACTCTGATTCACATTAGTTCTATTTCAAAAGCTTTGATACCTTGTTGATAAGTTCTGATACTTATAGATATGTTTCAATTTTAAAGTCATACACAAGTTACTTTGATATATTTAAATATTTATATACTCATTACTGTAAAATTTCTCCTTGCCCAATATTTTGTAATCTTCAAAAAGGAGATTGTTGACCCCTGGAATGATTTTGATGATAACCAAATATTGGAGCATGCATTTAATTACTACTCTTTCCAAATGTTTTCTAAGTTTTTGTAGGATGTTTTAAATAAAAGACCACTTTTCCTACAACCTTGGTTATGACAAGTTTATTTTGTAAAATTGTATTTTGTAATGAATAGCCTAAAGAAAAATCAACTATATAGTTATGAAAATGGGCTATTTCCTTGTATTTTACAAGTGCAAATATCTTAGAATTAAGTTTGATGGAATTGGAGAGCTTCTAGACATGATTGAATACCTTTGAAAGAATTCTGAGAAGTTTGGAAAGTTTTTGGAGACAAGTCACTAGAGCCGACTCATTGCAGAAGAGCTGATTCGAAGTTTGGCATAGCATACAGTATTCTGGCACGCAGACATTCAAGCCGACTCAAGACTGAAGCGTCGACTCTGGTAGAGTGTGATTTTTGAAATTCTAAGAATTCGAGTCGACTTGAGAGAACCGAGCCGACTCGACCAGAGTGAAAGTTTCTCAGACAAACAAGCGAGTCGACTCGAGTCAGAATAGCCGACTCTTCAAAGTTCAGAAAATCTCAGTTCTGAAGAACCAGCCAGGCGAGCCGACTCAAAGCAGAAGAGCCGACTCGATCAGAATGAAGTTTTGACCTACCTAAGGAACCGAGCGGACTCGATCCATCCGAGCCAACTCGAATGATAGTTCCAGGTGAGTAACGGCTAGTTCTAGAACTTTCTTTTTGAATTCAAAACGGTCTCCAACGATCATATTTCGAATCCTAACGGTCTACAACAGCTATAACCTCCTGAAATCAGTTAAGAAGAATATATTTAAGGGATTTGAATCACTTTTGAAAGCAGACATGAGAAATACATGAGCAGTAAATGAGAAATCAATGAGCTTTTGAAAGAACACTCAAGACCATACCTAACTTCCATCTGAATTCTTGAAGCATTTATTGAAGAAGCTTGAAGCCTTGAAGAGCATTTAAAGAGCAATCAAGAGGGCTTCTCAAGTGCTACAACTACAACCATCCGGCAACTTTGGTTTGTCATAGAGTTGCTTTGAGTTTTTCTACTATTTGTTTAAATTGTTCCAAGTACAGCAGGAGCTGTAGCTTGGATTTGTAAAGGTTTTTGGTGAGCCTTTGAAAACCAAGAGTGGATTGTTAGTGAGCCCGGATAAAACTAACATTGTATTGGGCTTTTGGTGAGCTTGGGATAAAATCAAGTTTGGGTTTTGGATTGTGAGCCTACGAAGACAATCCGGCTGTATTCCGAGGATGAATATAGTAGAAATCCCAAGTAGTATCTTGGATAGTGGACGTAGAAGTTAGGTTGCTTCGAATCACTATAAAATTTGCTATATTTGTGATTGTGTTTCTTGTGTTTTTATTTGCTTCCGCATTAGTCTCTTAACTCACATTACATACCACACTAAGAACTTCCGCATTAGTCTCTTAACTCACAGCACATACCACATTAAGAACTTTGAAATTGACCACATACTTGTAAAAATTTTAATTATCCAATTCATCCCTTCTTGGATAAGCCACCTAGGCAATACTATCGAATTTCTCTCTAACAGCTCGCATCTCCTATTTTATGCTCGGTTGCAGCTGTATCCATCGCGATCCACCCTACGTCGGCTCTGCAGATCTGGCATTTAGTTTCTACCATTCATTCTGTTTGTGCTGTTCCAACTCCAACAGGACCCCGACATCCCTATCCAATCTATTGGTTTCAGTTGCAGTGGCAATCCCTCATCTTATCCTCCAACTCTTGGTCCTCTATTTCTGTCAGAAAAGAAAAATAAAAATAATTAATAATAGATTTTATGTCCAACTTGTTTCCCTATTTTCCAGAGCCCTCAAAGAATCGCATCCTAACTGCACTGAACAAGTTCCATTCAATATAGTGATTCGATCCATCGCTTCAATCCATTCCAAACTCCTTTACTGACCATTTCAGCTTCATGCTCCAACAAATAGCACTTTGTTCTTCATCGCATTAATTCCTTCCTTGAGTTCAGATCCTCCTATCTTTCCATGCTCTGTTTCTCAACCGCCTTTGTCCGTTTAACAAATCTAATATTCCAGTTATTTCAAACCCTGTTTCGAGATTTATTCCCCTTTGTTTCTTAGCGGCAACAGAAACCTCGCCCGTTCCATTGAACTCCACTAGATCACAAATCTTTAACGCCTTTGTGACATCCTCTCCATGTCAAAGCTGCATTCTCCTTGCTGATATGTTGCTGGCAAGTTCCAATACTAGGAAATCCCATCAACTGCTCTGTTTCAAAAGCTAGTACTAGCATATCAAACTCCAACGCGTTGTTTCTTGATCTGTATCATCCTTTCTAGACCATACTCCAAACAGTACCATCATGAATCATCTGTAACTTTACATCTACTTCTTTCACGTTCTTCCAACCTATGGACTGCGTGCGAAGTCACTTCCTTGGTTGGTTCCACGAGTCACAGTTCCTTTCTTGGATGGCATGTAAAATATTTCCATGGACTGGTTAATGGCACATGGACCAAGCTTTTTGCTTGGTAGATGGAGGGATGTTGTTTCTTGGACCAATATTCCTTTTGGTTTCCATACTCGAGCGCACCACGTGATTCCTTAAATTAGTCTCCATGCAATGATTCCTTCATGCATTTTAAACTCCACCTTATTCCACTAACGCTTTTGGTGAGAAAGCTTCACGTGTTAATGCGAAAGGATCATGCATTTTTATTGCTATGCTACACATCCCTTCAATCCATGTGCCATGCTTAATTAATGCAACAACTTCACGTGCTATTTGGTGGAAAAAAACTTCATGTGAATTATCTTATCTTGGTTTACTCTATTTTTTTTTAAAAAATTCCACATCCTGTGCTCAGCCCACTTATACAAATACTTTTGATGCTATAGAACTTAATTCCATATATTTTATTATATATCCTTCCAAGAAGCTTTAAAATTTGTGCAGCTTAATAACCCACTTTGGCCTAATGCATATGCTCTTCTCGTGGACTCAGACTTGGGCTTGGTCCTTAGACTATATCTTTAAAATACTTGTAAAAGAATTTAGAAAATATCAAATATTAAATATTAATGATTTGAGTACTTCTCATGTAATGCTTATATCTTGATCACACCCTCCAATTTGGTTTTTACTCATCCTCGAGTAAAATAGATAAATCAATAATGTGCACCAACTTATCCAAGGAGTGAAACTGTCTTGCTAATTCTAAAATCAGTTGATACCCGGTTAGATCATAAAAATATATTTCATCGAATTACCAATTTCACCAATTTACTGGCCAAGTAAAGCCCATAAATCTTTCTAGAGTTCTTCTTTTCCCAACTTTCTATCTTATTCTTTAAATCTCCTAACTTACTTTGATTTTGATATAGTATCAGTTTATTTAGTCCCCCTCTTCTTTTTTTTAATTATAATAATATAGAGTTAGTGCAATGTCCTAACATCTTGCTTTCTAGTTGACCTTTGTAGCGAGTTTTAGACCAATGACTCCCAAACCAGTTGGCTTTAGGGTATTTGGTATATAATACCTTTCCAGCTTACTAACTCAAGTAAAAAAGGTGATGTGTTAAGACTGTCTCTACAAGAGGTTTCTTTACATTCTCACCTTTCGACGCAAACAACAACACTTACATGAAGGGATCTAGTTACTCAGTGAGAGATGCTAAAAACCTTATTAAATATTTAGAAAGATTTTATACTTTTTTTTGATATTTTTATAAAATAGATTCTTATTGAAATCAATAGTCAGAAGGGTCTGGAATTACTCAAAAAATTTTCCTGGTCTAAACTCTACCATTTATTGGGCTTTTTTGATAATTCATCCCTCAATATCTCTAAAATTGTCTAAATCATTAATCATTCATCATTTAAAAAGCTTCATTATTTTTAAATCGATACAGAGTTTGGTATACAAAATTGATTAAAGTTCTACTCGAGGATTTAATTAATTTAATTATCCTTCCAACTTAATTTTCATTATCCCTAATGGAAGAGGATACTAAAAATAAATGACAAGGAAGGATACCACTTGGAAGGGTACTCAAGGACTGGATGTTTGTTTATCGCTATACTCCTCTCAATTTAATTTTATTGCTCTTCTTGGGTTATTCTAAAAAAAAAAGTACAAAGTTAAAAATAAAAGCATAAACTTGGTTATCTCCCCAGAGTGCTAAGTTTAAAGTATTAAACTAGACTATGCTGACTATATGGCAATGCTGGGTTCACAAGATCAATGGATTCAATAACTTCTCTATCATTGATTTCCTCTATATAAGGTTTTAAATGGTGGCCATTTACCTTAAAAATATTTTTCAGCTCGGGATCTCTAAGTTCTATGGCTCCATGAGAAAATACCTGAGTCACTATAAAAGGTCCATCCCATCGTGAGCAATGTTTTCCATGGGAAAGTCATAATTTAGAATTATAGAGCCATACTTTTTGATTAGGCTTAAACGCTTTTCTATTAATAAATTTATCATGATGTGCCTTAGTTTGAGCTTTGTAAATTTTGGAACTTTTGTATGCTTCATTACGTAGCTCTTTTAACTCATTCAGTTGAAGTTTTCTATTGGAACCTTCATTTTTCATGTCAAAATTAAATTGCTTGATGGCCCAAAATGCATGGTGTTCCAATTCTACAGGCACATGACAAGCTTTTCCAAATACTAACTAATAAGGAAGCATTCCTAGAGGGTTCTTAAAAGCAGTTCAGTAAGCCCATAAAGCATCATCCAAATATTTTGACCAATCTTTTTTATCGGGTCTTACCATTTTCTTAAGGATATGCTTAATTTCTCTATTTGATACCTCAACCTAGCCACTAGTCTAGGGGTGGTAAGGTATGGCTACTTTATGAGTAATTCCATATTTTTTTATCAATCATTCAAAGTGCCTATTCGTGAAATGTGTATCCCCATCACTAATAATAGCCCTTGGGAATCCAAACCGACTAAGGATGTTATGCTGAATAAACTTGGTTATAATTTTATGGTCATTGGCTCAATTTGCCATGGCTTTATCTGTTGACCCCATAAGTGGTTTTGATGATAACCAAATATTTGAGCATGCATTTATTTTACTAACAACTCTTCAAGCATGTTACAAGTTTTTGTAGGATGATTCTAATGCTCAATTACAACTCCTACATCCTTAGTTTTTGAAATGAGTTGTGTTGTAAGTGATTCATGTAAAGAAGAATCCAAAGAAAAGGTTAAGTAAAAATCATGAAAATGGGTTACTTCTAGATGTGTTTCAAGCTTAAAATTTCTTAGAAATATGGTTAGAAGAATTTGAAGGCATCTTAAGACTTTGAAGACTTACTGGATGATTTCTGGAGAAAAACTGATAATTCACTGAAGAATTCATCCGAGCCGACTCGAAGAGAAGAGAGCCAACTCTGGCATATGGCATGCATGAAGATTTCTAGCACGCAAATATCCGAGCCGACTCTAAGGGACCTGAGGTAACTCGTCCAGAGTACCATTTCATGAATCAGACAGGTGAGTTGACCCAAAGGAAGTTCGAGCCGACTCTATCATTCAGTCAGACATCCGAGTCGACCCTTCAGAAGTTCGAGCCGACTCCTCCAAAGTCCAGAAAAAGAGTTCTGAGTGAATAGCCAACCAAGCCGACTCTAATGAGAAAGAGCCGACTCTTCCAGACTAGATTTCTGAACGCCTGTGAATTCGAGCCGACTCGAAGTAAGGCGAGCCGACTCTTCCAAAGTAAGAAATCAAGATACTGAGAAACCTAGCCGACTCAATTGAAGAGAGCTGACTGGACCAGAACTACTATGTGGAACCGAGCCGACTCGAGTAGATCCGAGTCGACTCGAAGATCGATTTCAGGCCTATAATGGCTAGTTCCAGAACTTGGAATTTAAATCCAAAAAGTGCTCCAACAGTCAAATGTCACATCCCAATGGTCTACAATGATTAAAATCATCTGAGAAAAGTACAAGGCTATATATTTGAGGGATTTGAACAACTTTAAAAAAGAAGGAATGAATATTTAATGCTTACTTGAGCTTGTGAGCAAGAGAGCACTGAAGATCATTTAAGATAGTCTTCAAGTCTTCACCAACTCACATATGAAGCTTGAAGTATTTATTGAAGAAGTTAAAGAAGCCAACCAAGTGCATTGAAGTGCAATCAATTGGGCTTCTCTTGAGCTCCATCGACAACCATCTGATAAAATTTGTTTGTCATTTTGTTGCTTTCTCTTTACAATTCTTTTTGAGTTATTGGATTATTGGTGAGCCTGATTTAAAAACCAAATAGGTTCTTGGTTAGCCCATGTTAAAACCAAGTGTTAGGTTCTTGGTTAGCCTGTGTTAAAACCAAGTGTTAGGTTCTTGATGATCCTATTAAAACCAAGTATTGGGTTTTTTTGGTGAGCCCGGTTTAAAAACCAAAGTATAGAGGTTTGGATTGTGAGCCTTTTAAAATAATCCGACTGTATTCTAGTGGGGGATATAGTCAAAATCTCAAGTGGTAGTCTTGGATAGTGGATGTAGGAGCTGGGTTGCTTCGAACCACTATAAAATTTTTGGTGTTTATGTTGTGCATTCTTTTTATATCTTGCTTCTATATTTAATTATTTCAATCACAGCACTTAACACTTCAAGGGATTTTCAAAGAGCACATAATTGCTTAAACTTTTTAAATTTTCAATTCACCCTCCTCTTGGAAAAGCCACCTGGGCAACAACTGGTATCAGAGCAATGTCTCTGAATACATTTAGAGTAAAGATTGATGGCTCATCCCATGAGTACATTTTTGGCCGAAGGCTAATCTACTAATAGACCTCCACTCTTCATGGGCACAAATTATTCCTATTGGAAATATAAAATAAAAATCTATATTCAAGCTATCGATTTTTTATTATGGAAGGCCATTTTAAAAGGGCCACTTATTTCCATGATCAAAATTAATGGCATGGATGTCCCAAACCTTGAAGAGGACTGGGATGAACATGACATGAAGATGGGGGAATTAAATGCCAAAGCCATGAATCTATTACACTATGCTTTGGATGCTAACGAGTTCAATCGAATTTTCACTTGCTCTTTTGTAAAGGAAACTTGGGACAAACTCGAAGTGACCCACGAAAGAACTTTCTAAGTGAAGACTTCAAAAATTAATCTTCTTGTACACAGTTATGAACTTTTCAAAATGGAACCAATTGAAACTATCTCTACCATGTTATCTCGCTTTACAGATATTATTAATGGTTTGAAAAGTCTTGGCATGGTTTATTCAAATGCTGATCTAATACAGAAGATTCTTGCTCACTTTTGGACAAGTGGGACCCCAAAGTGATTGCCATCTAGGAAGCAAAAGATCTAAACACCTTACATATGGATGAATTAATGGGTTCACTCATCATACATGAACTAGCCATGCATCATAGGACTGATGATGATCAGAAGAAGAAGAAAATAATAGCCTTCAAAGCTGCATTGGATTCAAAAAAAGATGAGAAATTGAAAGATGACTGCACCTCCTCTGAAGATGAAGAAGATGAAGATATTGTATGGTCGTGAGAAGATTTAGAAGGTTTATGGAAAAAAAAAAGAAAGATACTATAAAAAACTCCATAAACGAGGTGAGCACTCCAAGGACAAGGACAAGGATAGAGAAAAAGATAAAGAACATATGCCCACGTGCTGTGAATGTAAGAAACCAAGGCACATTTGTCCCGACTGTCCTTTGTTAAAGAAATCTTTCAAGAAGAAGAAAAAGATAGCTATGGTTGCTACATAGAGTGACAGCGAGGAGTTGACTTCATCTGAAGAAGAAGAGACCATGAAAACTGCTAACTTATGTCTAATGGGTCTTGAAGATGAGGTAACATCCCCTGAACCTCAATTAGAATTTACTTTTGATGAATTAAATTCTGCTTTTCATGATCTATTATTTGAATTCAAAATGGCTGGAGTAAAGATAAGAGCTTTAAAGAATATCAATGATTCTTTACAAAAGGAGAAAGAAGAGATTTCAGAAAGGAATAATCTATTGTAAAAGAATTTACATGTCTTTTTTGAAAAATACAAAGCTTTGGAAACTGAAAACAATGCATGTCTTGACAAAAACAAAGCTTTAACTATTGAAAATAATGACTTGAAAAAGGAGGTTGAAAAACTCAAGCCACTGGTTGAAAAACTAACCTTATCTTCAAATAAGCTTGAGTTAATTTTAAAAGATCAAATAATTTCTGGTAACAAAGCTGGAATTGGTTTCAATTCTTCAATTTCAAATGAAATTTTAGCTACTACTTTTATGACAGCAAAAGCTTATGTTCCAAAATTAATATCTCAAGAAGCTATTGTATCTAATCTTTCTACATCCATTTCTAAAGATACAATGTATGTACCTAAGAATTTAAATAGAAAAAAAAAGTTTTACATTTGCATCAACATCTAGAACTTCAATTCGTATATCTTTTCAGAATTCTAGAATTACATGTTATGCATGTCAGGGAGTTGGACATAAATTCTTTCAGTGTAATTCAGTAAAGAAAAATGCATATTCTAAGAATAAAATTAAAAGAATTTGGGTTCCCAAAGGAACCACCTCTGCTAACCTGCAAGGATCTAAGTTAGCTTGGGTACCAAAAAGAACTTTTTGATTATCTTACAGGAATGTCTTGCAGCCCAAAAATTGAAGAAAAGATGGTATCTCGACAGTGACTATTCAAGGCAAATGATGGGTGACAAGGATCAATTTATCACCTTGGAGATGAAAGGAGGTATGGTTATTTTTGGAGATAATGGCAAGGAAAAAATAATCGAAATCGGTAAGATCAAAATAATGTATGTACTTTCATAGAAAATGTATTGCTAGTAGACAAGTTGAAGCATAATTTGTTAAGCATTAGTCAATTATGTAATTAAGGCTTCAATGTTGTCTTTGAATCATCTATGTGTATTGTAACAAACTCTCCTGATTCTAGCAGCAAGTTCATTGGAAATATTTATGTGGTAGACATTAATGATCTTGTTATGTCTAGTAGTTCCAGTCTAGTTGTAATGATGCTAAGACCAAGAAGTCTTACTTACTCTGGCATAGACGATTAGGTCATGCTAGCATGCATACTATTGCCAAGATAATTTCCAGGAATCTAGTTAGAGGCATGCCTAAATTTAAAGTAGATCTTAATCATGTTTATGATGCATGCCAAATGGGTAAATAAACTAAGAAAAGTTTTAAATCTAAAAATATGATTTCAACTACTAGACCCCTTGAGCTACTTCACATGGACTTATTTGGACCAACTAAGACCACAAGCCTAGGTGGTATGAAATATGCACTTGTGATAGTAGATGATTTCTCTAGATTTACTTGGATTTTGTTTATCTCTCATAAAGATAAAACTTTTAAAGTCTTTCAAAAATTTCATAAAAAAGTTTCTAATCAGAAAAATCTTTCAATAGTTTCAATTAGAAGTGATCATGGCATGAAATTTGAAAATCAATTTTTTGATGATTATTGCACAGAAAATGGCATTGATCACAACTTCTCTGCTTCTGGGACACCATAACAAAATGGTATCGTAGAGAGAAAAAATAGGACTTTGGAAGAAATGGCCCAAACAATGTTGTGTGAAGGCAATCTTCCAAGATACTTTTGGGCAAAAGGGTGAACACTGCTTGTTATATCTTGAACTGCATTTTGATTCATCCTATTTTGAAGAAAACCCTCTATGAGCTTTGGAATTAAAAGAAACCCAACATTAATTACTTTCATGTATTTGGTTGTAAATGCTTTGTGCTCAACAATGGTAAAGATAATCTAAAAAAACTTGATGCTAAATCTGATAAAGTAATTTTTCTTGGTTATTCATTACATAGTAAAGCATATAGAGTATTTAACAAAAGAACTCTTACTGTAGAAGAATCTATGCATGCTATTTTTAATGAAACTAACCCCTTACCTTCTAAGAAAGAAGAGTGCATAGACAATGATGCAGGTATAATTCAAAAAGAAATGAAAGATATGAGCATACAAGAAAGACCAACTCAAGAAGGAGAAGAAATAGTAAGGATCATGCTAATCTACCAAAGGAATGGAGGTATGTAACCTCTCATCCAAGAGATTTAATTATTGGTGATCCTTCACAAGGTATTAGGACTAGGTCATCACATAGAGATGCACATGACTACCTAGCCTTTGTGTCACAAATAGAACCTCATATCTTAGAAGAAGCTAAATCTGACCCTAATTGGATGATGGCCATGCATGAAGAACTAAATCAGTTTGAAAGAAATAAAGTATGGACTTTAGTTGAAAGACCATCAGACCATCCCATCATAGGAACCAAATGGGTCAATAGAAATAAATTAGATGAACAAGAAAACATAATTAGAAACAAAGCTAGATTAGTGGCTAAGGGATATAACCAAGAAGAAGGTGGTGAGGACACAAGAGCCAGGAAGAGGAAGCAAACCTTTTCCAATTCAATTTGGATCACCAATGAGTAATTCCATGTGTTCTTTACAAAGAACACTCGAGTCTCAGTTATTTTGAGTTGTAATTAGGTCAAATTGAGTTGTAATTTGATCAAATTGAGTGTAATTTGGTCAATTAGGGTTGTTGGGTTACCAATTGAGTCCATTGAGTCCATCAATTGGTTTAAGAGTCTTGTAAATAGCATTAATTTGCTTTGTTTGATGAATTGTCTAGTTTGAGTCCTGTAATTAGTATTTGAATAAGTTAAGGGGTGTCATAGGTACCCAAGACCCAAGTCATCATTACCTTGGTAGTTCAATTTTAGGTAAAAAAGGGTTGTCCAAATTTTCATTCAGACATTCAGACATTCAGACATCCAGATACTCAGACATCCGGACATCCAGACATCCAGATATTGGGACAACATTCAAAATCCATCTTTATCCAAAAGAGGCATCCCATCCTATTTTTCATCGCCCATTTGAGATTTCAAGGAGGTGCTAAATTGAGAGGAGTAAAGTAAAAGGACTTTGCTTCTTATCTGGCGCCCCCTCCCTCATTCTTGATGTCCATTTCAGATGATGCCCTCCATGGTCCATTCAAAAAATTAAATGGGAGAGTCCAAGATGAATTGAAGAGTCCAAGATAAATGAAGGTTTATCCAAAGTTCAAAGGAGGAGTTATCTTCTATCTTCTTTTAAATTCAAAGGAGGGATTTTTAACTTAAATTCAAGCATTCAAAGCCTTTCTTATCCCATGTTGCTGACCAAGGGAATGGAATTCAGATTTTACACCAAGGATGAGAAGGAATTAGCGCCAAATGAGAAATAAGAAAGAAGGATTAGCACCCAACTTCATTTTGTCGAACAATTTTTTATGTTGTCGCCCAAGCCATGAAGAGAAGGAATTCAAAATTCAAAATTCAAGGAAGAAGCCAAGAAGCCAAGGAGTGTTCAAATTTAAATGTAATTTAAATTTAAAAGAGTCCTATGACATCTTCATGTGTGAAGAACTCTATAAATAGGACCCCATACCCTTTGTAATGATTGATTATTGAATTATGAAATGAAATGCTGTCTTTTTCCACAAAGCTGGGTAGGCTTAGTGATTTTCTCTAAGGACAGGGAGGTCTTTAAGAGCTCAAGGCGGGGAGGTCCTTGAGAGCTCAAGGCGATGAGGTCCTTGAGTGGAGGTTCTACCAGATTCGACAATTGCTACCGATCTTCTTCAAGCTCTTCGCATCCAACCTTTCGATTTTCTATTTCGAATTTGAATTACGTCAATCTTAAGTTTTGTTTGCTGACTTCTTTGTAGATCCCAGGTGTTCAAGGATCTTAGAGGATGGATCCTTTGCTTCCGAACCAAGATCTAACGATAGATATGAAATCTAGAGTCCTGATCTTTATCCTACTACGAAATCTGAGCGACCAAGCAGCAGATCCATCTCAATTCAAAGCGAATCTCCATTGGAGTAAGTAACCAATCCTTTTCTCATTAGATTTGGTAATTGAAGCATGGAATAGCCTGATCTTAGATGGTTTCCTAGCCGTCGGGTACCTATTCTTCATAGCTTGCGGAGCGAATTGTGGTAAGTGGTTAATTACCTTCTTTACTCTCTTCAATCTATTGTGTTAGTTGCTTTACTATGATCATTTCTCTCTAAATCATCTAGGCTAAAATTGAATCATCCTACACCGCATCGTATCTGTCCCGCATCATCTTTATTGGTATCAGAGCCTTAGGTTGGATTAGGGTTTCATGCTTGCTAAATTATGCACATACCTGAACTTGATCTGCATAGAACACCATGTTACATTAGTTATTTTCATGTTAAATTAATTTTCTATTAATCCCCAATAAGTCAGTAATTAGTATCTCAAATTTTATTAAAAAAATATATATTTATCTGCAATTTTTTTAATCTCTGCTGCATAGTTTAGGTCTGCTGCAATTATTTTTACCTAGTTTCGATAGCTTTCATCATAGTTATCCAAAACTTAGTTCATTTGATTTTTTTCATTAATCTAAGCCAAAACAAACTCAGATCTAAATCTTCCTTATAGAATTCAGATCTGAGGGTTTAAAAACATTTTTTTAAAATTATTTTAGAGTACTTTGGTGGAAGGAAATCACGCCTCCTAAGCGAATATACAAAAGTATATTTATGACCCATGAGAGTAATGAGCTACGGCTGGACTTGATAACCCGAGATTGAAGTTTGTTTTGTGCTTAAGTGTATGCTTGCTTGCTGGAATTTTTTTGTGATTTGTGTGTTTAAGATTGCTAGATGAATTTCTTAAGCACAAATTAGGGTTTCTTTGGCACATTCGATCTATTTAGATTCCACTAAAATTTAATTCCTATAATTTAAATCTAAAATCCAAAATTTAAAATTTAAAATTTGAATCTAAAATCTAAATTTAAAATTCAAAATTTAAAATTTAAATTTTGAGTTGCTAGTGTTATCATATCTTATCTCGGTAACTAGAATTGATGGTGCATTCATATTTTAAACCAATTCTAAGGGCAAGCAATATAACATAAGGAAAGATTGAGACCCTTTCCTTAGCCCAAAATAACCAATCCCATTTGCATAGTCCTAAGCCTTAATTAAAATCGAGTAGCACTTAAAGCTAGGGACAGCAACAGGTTAGGTTATATATACGTGTTAACCCATTGTAGTAGTCACTTCTGTGTGTGCTTCTGAGAATTGGTGTCTAAGGCTAGAGGTCCAGAGGCAAACGTCCTAAGCGGATTGGTGGTTCTTTAATTAGGATCTCACGAAAGTGAGGGGAGCCTCCCACCACCCCACCTCTTACCTGGCCAATCGAGGAGTTACTACAGTCTTGGTTATTACCTTGACTAAGCACTATATTGGCCCCTAGGTCTAGGAACCCTAGACTTAGGTTGTTTTATAATGTTTGCATTGCATGACCACTAGAGTTGGCCAAACCTAACCCAATCTGATCATGGAGTTCACTATAAAAATTTTACTGAGGACCTTCAATGAACAATGTGCCTTGATGAACAATAGGTGTGACCGACTAGATAAGTGACTCGACAACCTAGAAAGAACCCGTAGGGCCCGGACTACCCTGGTTCACCTATACCGACTTTCCCTGGACCCAGAATTCATTGGCCAGAATCCATTTGGGTTAGTGCCCCTTATCAAAATCAGGATCTAGCCTAGTCCACCTGAGTCGACCCATTCTACAACAGAGTCAACCCAATTTTCATCAGAGCCGACTAAACCCTAATCCGAGTCGACCTACTCCTGTGATCCCATTTGTTCCTAATAATGACCCTGAAGAGAAAATATCTATTGCAAACTTAGAGTTAATTGACTAGAAGGTTACTCAAGCTAAAACCGTAGTAGAAATATATGAAGCTGGAGAAAACCTGATGGATGAATATGAAGGAGAAGAGTTTGAGGAGGATAACTTTAGTACCTTACCTGAGGAAACCCTTGGAAAAGAAAAGATTTTAAGCCTAGTCCTGAAACATCAGAACAATAGAAAATTAGTGAGGGCTTGGTTCCCGTAACTCAATGCCCTCAGGAAGAACCCAATCCTTTAGCATAGACATAAGACCTCCTTCAAGTCCTTGAGGAACAACCCCAGGTGGTCGACATTATTTTAGAAGACTTTTAAGATGAACTTCCTAAAGACCTTCCAAATGACCTTTCACCACCTAGAAGCATCCCGCCTGCCATAGATCTTATACCAATAGATCAATATTCAAATTTTAAGGTCATCCTGAGTAACCAAGATTTGACGGTGGATCTAAAATCTGGAGTCCTGATCTTCATCCTACTATGAAATCTGAGCGACCAAGCAACAGATCCATCTCGATTCAAAGTGAATCTCCATTGGAGTAAGTAACCAATCTTTTTCTCATTAGATTTGATAATTGAAGCATGGAATAGCCTGATCTTAGATGGTTTCCTAGCCATTGGGTCTTTATTCTTCATAGCTTGCAGAGCGGATTATGGGTAAGTGGTTAATTGCCTTCTTTACTCTCTTCAATCTATTGTGTTAGTTGCTTTATTATAATCATTGCTCTCTAAATCATCTAGGCTAAAATTGAATCATCCTACAACGCATCATATCTGTCCTGCATTAAAAGGCATAGTTTTGATGAAACATGTGCACCCATAGCAAGACTAGAAGCTATTAGATTACTTCTTGATTTGCTTGCTACATGAATTTTAAACATTTTCAAATGGATCTGAAAAGTGCATTATTGAATGGTTTTATATCCAAATAAGTTTTTGTAGAATAGACACTAGGTTTTGAAAGTTATGTATTTCCTAATCATGTTTTTAAACTCAATAAAGCATTGTATGGTTTGAAACAAGCAGGTATGATAGACTTAGCACTTTCTTGATTGAAAATGATTTCACAAGAGAAAATATTGACAAAACTCTTTTCATCAAGAAGAAGGATAATGATTTATTAGTTGTATAGATTTATGTTGATGATATTATTTTTGGTGCAACTAATGAAACTCTTTGTAGAGAATTTGCTAAGTTAATGCAAGGAGAATTTGAAATGAGCCTAATGGGTGAACTTAACAACTTCCTTGGACTTTAAGTGAAATAAATAAAGAAAGGAATCTTCATTAACCAAGCCAAAATATACTAAAGAAATTATCAAGAAGTTTGGTATGGAGTCAAGCAAACAAATGAGCACACCCATGAGCCCAACCTGCAGATTGGATAAAGATGAAGATGGATCTAACATTGATCAAAAACTCTATCAAGATATGATTGGATCATTACTGTACTTAACTACAAGTAGACCTGATATCTTGTTTAGCATATGTGTATGTGCTAGATTTTAATCTAATTCTAAAGAATCATATGTGCTTGCTGTTAAAAGAATCATAAGATATCTAAAAGGAACAAGCAATCTAGGTCTATGGTTTTCAAAACATTCTTCATTGAATTTGATTGGATTTTCAGATGCTGACTATGTTGGTTGTAAAATTAATAGAAAAAGTACTAGCGGCACATGCCAATTTCTTGGAGTGAATTTAATCTCATGTCACTATAAGAAACAAAACTCGGTAGCACTATCTACTATTGAGGCAGAGTATGTTGCTGCAGGGAGTTGTTGCATACAAGTGTTATGGATTAAACAACAACTAGAAGACTTTGGTATTACACAATCTAAAATTCTTATCAAATGTGATAACACAAGTGCTATAAATTTTACTAAAAATCTAATTCAGCATTCAAGAACTAAACACATAGAGATTAGACACCATTTTATTAGAGATGTTTTGAATTTTGACATTGAACTAGAATTCATTCCTTCTGAAAACCAACTTGCTGACATTTCACTAAGCCACTCAACCAAGATAGATTTGAGATGATTAGAGGAGAATTAGGTCTTTATGATCCCTTCTAGATTTTCCAAACATAGTCCCTTCAAAATTAAGGAAAAATTTTCTAGAAAATCTCCTACATTAATTCAATCTCTTTGAGCATCTCTCCATAAGATTTTCCTGAATTCATTTTTATTTCTGATCAATTTCAACTTTTGTAGAAAGTTTCTGTTCGAGTCGACTCGAGCAATTGTGCTTGGGTCAAGCTGACTCGAATCTCTGATGTTTCTGGTCTTGCTCTGGTCGAGCCGACTCAAACAATTTTAGGGTTAGCTAAGCCGACTCGGATATCGGCCAAACTATTTTTTAATAGAGCCGAGTAACCTATTCTGAGCTTTCATACATTTTATTTCCACTCTAAACCCTACCATTCATCTCGATATCTCTCCCATTCCTCCAAATCCTTCCTTCTAAGTTCTAATCTTCCAATTACTCCCAAATCTAGGTAATGGCACCTAAGAGGGCTAGCGAAAAATGCTCTCAAATGATTGTTTCCACTGTTTAGATAGAAAGAAGGACAAAGCATCGGCAAGAAGAGTCGACTCAAGCATTGGAAAGAGAAGAACAGAGGGAAGAAGAAGAAAGAGGACTAGCTACTGCCACCACCTCTCCAAGGCAAGTAATTTCCATGTCCAATCGCCTGGTTACCAGTGGTTGAAGAATTATTTTCACTTTTATGAAAGAATTAGGGCTAAAAATTGGAGATTCCATTGAAGAATTTGGGTGGGGATTCTTTTGTTCATTAAATGTGCCTACTTACCCAACGTTAGTGAGAGCATTCTATGAAAATTTGAGGCATGAAGCCAATCATATAGAATCTATAGTGAAAAAAAAGAGGGTAATTGTCACTGAAGAGAGACTAAGTAGCCTGTTAGAAATGCCGACAGAAGGGTCAAAGCATTTGATACTAAAAAATTGAGAGAAAATTCTAAGAACCATACTGAACAGAGAAGACATTACTGGGGTTGGAATATTCATGGCAAACACTCTCTCACTGGAAATGAGGTTGCTCCATAATTTTATCAGTCGGATCTTTCTTCCAAGGACAGGAAGATTCGATTGGGTTAGCGAGAGAGATTTGTGTTTCATGGAGCATATCATTAAGGGGGAGGCCCTCAATTTACCAAATATAATGATTATACAGATGAGGGAAGTAGTTAGAAAGGTTAAAGCCTATTTACCATATGGCATGGTACTAACACTGCTATTCGAAGCCTCCAGAATCAACCTTGAAGGGGAAGATGGACGACCTCTTCATCATACTGATACTTATTCCTCCAAGACTTTACAGCGCATGGGTTATGAATTTAATGAAGGATTCTGGAAAAGGAAAAGGGTCTGATGCAAGAGCCATAGGAGCTTCTAGCATAGAGGATGATGATGATGATGAGAGTGTAGAAATACCTAGAGAGATCACTTCTGATACTGCTGCACCCTCTACTTTGGAGCCTTCAGAGCATGTCATTGATGTACCTATTACTTAGGCTGTTGCACCTGAGCCAGCTGCACATGAGGCTATGGAGACTATGCCTACTGAGGAGGGGAGTCCTAGGATCTCTCCTTCACCTGCTTTTCCATGTATACCTTCATCTTCATTGGTTCCACCTGCTCCATCAGTTTCAGAATCCATTCCCGGACCATCTACTGTTTTTGTTACAGTGACTCAGGAGTTCATTACTGAGCATATAAAAGGACTTGCAGATACACTGACCTATTCTTTGACAGTATGTTTGGCGAGCTTCGCCAGTCAGTGGACACTAGATTAGAGCTACTCAGCACTGAGGTTAGAGAGCTTCACACTAGAGTTGACTCACTTGAGTCATCTAGACCTGCCTCTCAGCTTGACGCAACCCCTAGCAGCTACACTCCAATCTGCCTCTGAAACTATAAAAAGATCAGTTGAACAAAGCATAGATGAATTCAGAACAGAGCTGAGGGAGTTAAGATTCATAATGAGAGGTATGGAACAAGGCAAAAGAATGGAGGAGGACTACACCAAGGGCATAGGGATCCTTAGGTCTGAGTTCGGAAGATTTAGAGGTTCTGCTGAAGCATTTGTGAACCCAAGCTGTTGAACTAATTGTATTGAACACTGAGGTGAATAAGCTAAATGAAGAGATAGATACTGTTGATTTAAACTTGATTAGCTCTCCACCACTATCATTTCAGCATTTGCCTCTCCTAGACCTCGGCATGTACCTATACCTCAACCTGCAACTCAACCTGGACCTACCTCTACTCCACACCCTAGGTGGCTAGCTCCTCATCTTAGGCCCCAGGATTCTGAGCCATAGTATGTGGACCTAATAGCCTCAATGCCATCTTTTGGACCATCTTTTGTACCACCTTTTGGGCCATCCATTAGTATTAAGGTAGATATACCTAGTGATAATGAATAGACTTTTAATCTCAATCTTTTGTAATTTGTAATGAAAATTTTATGAATGCAATGAATACATTTTTGGCATATCTTCAGTGTATAAATTGAGCTTGTGCAATACTCTCAAAATGAATTTTAATTAGAATATCAAAGTTGAGAAGAGAAAGTGAAATTATCTCAAACAAATATTATCAACTTTCTCTTTCTATTATAAAAATTGAGCTTTGAAAAATCAATTAAACACCTTTTTGATTGTTGACAAAAAGGGGAAGAATGTTTAGAAATGCATGAAAAAGAAAGAAAGTAAAAGAGAGAATAAATATGAAAAACAAGGGAGAGAAAACTTGTTGAAACTCACCTTTAGTTCATGCTCTATGCTATCAAAACTTGCAAACTTACCTTGAAGATCTTAAAGCATTAACTTTGATACTTTTCAACTCTGATAAATTTCTGATACTTTGCAAAAATTAAGCCTTGATACTTTGCATATATTAATAGCTTTGATACTTTGTGAAAGTGCTAGTCTTAACACTCTGATACATATAAAAGCACTGACACTGATACTGTATAGTTTGTTTTTCATAAAAAGCTCTGATACTTACTTGCAAATATAATTAGCTCTGATACATGTGAATACTCACTTTCAAATTCAGTTATACATGTAATTGTAAAGAATTTTTCATGCCTAGTATTTTGTCATCATCAAAAAGGGAGAGATTGTTGAACCCAAAAATGATTTTGATGATAACCAAACATTGGAGCATGTATTTATTTTACTAACAACTCTTCAAGTGCATTACAAGTTTTTGTAGGATGATTTTAATGCTCAATTACAACTCCTACATCCTTAGTTTTTGAAATGAGTTGTGTTGTAAGTGATTCATGTAAAGAAGAATCCAAAGAAAAGGTTAAGTAAAAATCATGAAAATGGGTTTCTTCAAGATATGTTTCAAGCTTAAAATTCCTTAGAAATATGGTTAGAAGAGTTTGAAGGTATCTTGAGACTTTGAAGACTTGCTGGATGATTTCTAGAGAAAAATTGATAATTTACTAAAGAATTCATCCGAGCCGACTCGAAGAGAAGAGAGCCGACTTTGGTACATGGCACACTTGAAGATTTCTAGCACGTAGATATCCGAGCCGACTCTAAGGGACCCGAGGTGACTCGTTCAGAGTACCATTTCATGAATCAGACAAGCGAACTAACCCAAAAGAAGTCCTAGCTGGCTCTATTATTCAGTCAGACATTCAAGTCGACCCTTCAGAAGTTTGAGCCGACTCCTCCAGAGTCTAGAAAAAGAGTTCTAAGTGAACAGCCAACCGAGCCTACTCTAATGAGAAACAGCCGACTCTTCTAGACTAGATTTCTGAACACCTGTAAATTCGAGCCAACTCGAAGTAAGGTGAGCCGACTCTTCTAGAGTAAGGAATCAAGCTACTGAGAAATCTAGCCGACTCAATTGAAGAGAGCTGACTAGACCAGAACTACTCTGTGAATCGAGCCGACTCGAGTAGATCCGAGTTGACTCGAAGATCGATTTCAGGCCTATAACGGCTAGTTCCAGAACTTGGAATTTGAATCTAAAAAGTGCTTGAATGGTCAAATATCATATCCCAATGGTCTACAATGACTAAAATCATCTGAGAAGAGTACAAGACATATATTTGAGGGATTTGAATAACTTTAAAAAAGAAGGAATGAATATTTAATGCTTACTTGAGCTTGTGAGCAAGAGAGCATTGAAGATCATTCAAGATAATCTTCAAGTCTTCACCAACTCACATCTGAAGCTTGAAGCATTTATCAAAGAAGTTGAAGAAGCCAACCAAGTGCATTGAAGTGCAATCAATTAGGCTTCTCTTGAGCTGCATCAGCAACCATCCGACAAAATTTGTTTATCATTCTATTGCTTTCTCTTTGCAATTCTTTTTGAATTGTTGGGTTATTGGTGAGCCCGGTTTAAAAACCAAATAGATTCTTGGTTAGCCTGTGTTAAAACCAAGTGTTAGGTTCTTGGTTAGCCTATGTTAAAACCAAGTGTTAGGTTCTTGGTGATCCTGTTAAAACCAAGTGTTGGATTTCTTTGGTGAGCTCGATTTAAAAACCAAAGTGTAGAGGCTTGGATTGTGAGCCTTTTAAAACAATATGACTGTATTCCAGTGGGAGATATAGTGAAAATCCCAAGTGATAGTCTTGGATAGTAGATGTAGGAGCTGGGTTGCTCCGAACCACTATAAAATTTTTGGTGTTTGTGTTGTGCATTCTTTTTATATCTTGCTTCTGCATTTAATTATTTCAATCACCGCACTTAACACTTCAAGGGATTTTCAAAGTTCACATATTTGCTTAAACTTTTTAAATTTCCAATTCACCCCCCTCTTGGGAAAGCCACCTGGGCAACATTATCCATTTTGACACATAATCAACTACTACCAGAATATACTCAAATCCAAAGAAAGGAGGAAATGGTCCCATGAAGTTAATACCCCATACATAAAAAATTTCAACAACCAAGATAGGGGTTAGGGGCATCATATCTTTTCATGAGATATTCGTCGTTTGTTGACAACGGAGATAATTATGGCCAAATTCGTGTGCATCTTTGAATAGTATTGGCTAGTAAAACCCACTTTGCAACACCTTTGCTGTAGTTTTCCGTCCACTAAATTATCCCCCACATGCAAGAGAATGATAAAAAGTGAGTATGCTTTTGAACTCACTCTCAGGGACACATCATCTAATTACCTGATCCGAACAGTAGTTAAACAGTTCAGGTTCCTCCCAAAAATAATATTTGATCTGTGAGAGAAATCTATCATTTTCTTATTTAGATAGTGGGAAGGAATTCATCCTATTGTTAAGTAATTAATAATATGGGCAAACCAAGGAAGACTATTGGAAGAAATTGAGAATAGTTGTTTATCAGGAACCTATCTCTGATTGTTTCCTTGTTGTATTTTATCAAAATCTTAGAAATATTATATGCTACCATTTTTTTAAAACGTTTCTTATCTATAATTTCTAGATCAAATTCTTGTAATATAAGGATCCTCTAACCAGTCTAGGTTTAGTATCCCTTTTAGATAGTAGATGTTTCATTGCTGCATGATCGGAATAATCTAGGACCTTAGACCCTAATAGATATGATTAAAATTTTTTTAGGGCAAATACAATCTCTAGTAACTCCTTTTCAGTAGTAGTATAATTCATTTGTACACCCGAAAGAGTTTTGCTAGCATAATAAATTAAATGTGGTTCCCAATTAAGCCTTTATCCTAAAACTACTCGGTCACTTGGAGCCAGTAGATGCTGATTGCCTGAAGGCTCTGATTGAGCACTACTTGATTACTTGGAGCCAGTAGGCATGGATTACTTGAGGGCTTTAACTGAGTGCTAATCGATCATTTGGAGCTAGTGGGCACTAATATTTTGAGGGCTTTAATCGAGCACTACTTGATCATTTAGTGCAAGTAGACATTGATCACCTAAGGGCTCTGACCTAATGCTACTCAATCACTTGGAGCTATTGAGCACTGATCACTTAAGGGCCCTGATCAAGTACTACTCAATCACTTGGAGCTAGTGAACATTGATCACTTGAAGGCTTTAATCATGCACTACTCTGTTATTTGGAGCTAGTGGGCATTGATTGCCTGAGGGCTCTGATCAAGTGCTACTTGGTCATTTGGAGCCATGGATACCGATCGCTTGAGGGCTTTGATCGAGCACTACTCAGTCACTTGGAGCTAGTGGGCTTTGATCATCTGAGGGCTTTGACTGAGTGCTATTTAGTCATTTAGAGCTAGTGGGCATTGATCGCTTGAGGGCTCTGACCGAGTGCTACTCGGTCACTTGGAGCACTCGGTCACTTGGAGTCAATGGGCACCGATCACTTAAGGGCTCTGATCGAGTGCTGCTCATCACCTAGAGCTAGTGGGAGTTGATCGCCTTGGTGGTGTCTAGATTTTTCCATTCCCCAGGAATCACTCTATACCTAGAAGTGCCACTTTGCATGATAGTTGGTTTTCAAGGAGCCTTGACTAGCCATGTTTCAATTGGGATAGGCTTTCTGGATGCATTTCATTAGGGGATGACTAGACACCTGCTATTGCCCCTATCGTTCCTTGTTGGTGATACCCATTTTTCAAGAGAGTGACATTTGCTAGATTTTGGTTAGGCATCCATGTGGCGGGCTTCCCATCGAGCTTACTATAAGAGGGTAGTTAGGGGGTGTTAGCCCTCCGTAATTTCTTCTCCCATCACCATGCTACCGAAAGTTCTAAGAAGCTATTATGGTCAGCCTTTGGTGAAGGTGTTGGAGTTGCCATACCATTATTTGGAAAGGAGGGATTCTCTCTTGGAGGAGGACATCAGAGGCATCTGGAGCTATTATCAGGTCACCACCATTGCAATTAGTTGGTAGACATAATGGTTGGCTATCAATCTATATCACTGTAGCTATAACTGGTTGGTAGACTTAATGCGAGCTAGAAGGCTCAAGCTTCGTGCTGCTTCATTTAAGACTTCCTCAGGGGGCTACTCTACTTTACTAGAGAGGAAGATTGGGAGCCTCCGTAGAGGTTGTGGATGACAACATTGAATCAAGCATAGATCGGGAGTAGTTTCCCAATTTCTCGATCGATCTTTTCTTGCCCAAAAGCTTCCTTTTTCTGGTGACAGGTTGCTTTGCTAAATGCTGCCTCCGGATTTGCTTCCACCTTGTTCTCGTCATCGGGAATGTCGGGTGTGTTCTCCATCACACTGGCTATTTCTTGGAGGAGGGTGTTGTGCCCATACCCTTAGTCACTTCCTATCTTTCCAGCCCTTCTATCGAGGGTGCCGGTGCACTTGACTACTTAGAAGGCGATCCTAGCTCTTTGGAAGAGCTTGGGATTCTTAGAGACATTCAGTCCTTCGGCAAGTGTTGTAGTTTGTCATGTACTTTAGAAGCCTAGGAACAATCTTATTAGTTGAGAGGCTCTAAATCCATATAATCCGATTATAAGGCTACATGTATATAACTCAATCTTATCAATAGAAAATCTATAATATCTTTATACTTTCTGTTTCTTCTATTGGTAATCTTTAAAATTGCTTGTTCATTTTACATCATGTGACCATGAATTGCCTAGGCAGAGTGGTGAGGACACCGAGCTAGGAAAAGATGTCAGAACCCTCCAAGCTCATTGTGGATCACCAATGAATAGTTGTTCTATTTTAATTTCGGCTTGAGTCCTGTAAATAACATTAGTTTGCTTTGTTTTGCAAATTAGTTAAGTTAGGTTTACTTGAAGTTTAGTCTTGTAATAGTCCAGTTGGTTCAAGTCCAATTGTTAGCCAAGGTCAGGCCCAGTTGTTGAAGCCATGTCACCATGCCATGTCATCGCGCCATGTCACCATGTCATGGGGCCTTGTTAACTGCCACTTGGAGTAGTGTACCATGCCACACCACCTTGGTGGATCAATTCCATGACAAGAGAAGGTTGTCCAAAATTTTCACGAGACATTCGGACATCTGGACATCCAGATATCGAGACATCCGAACATTTAGACATCGAGACATCGGGACATCTAGATATCGAGACAATGGGACATTGGGACATCGAGACAATTTTAAGTTGAAAGTTTATCCAAGAGAGGCGCCAACCAATTTCCTTCTCATCGCCCTTTTTAAAATTCAAGAAGATGCCATTTAAGAGAAGTAAACTAGAAGGATTCTACCTCTCATCTAGCACCTCTTTTCATCCTTAAATTGTCGCCACTCTAAGGATAGACACCAACTCAAGTATCTATTCAAATTCAAATAGAAGATTCCTAGATTAAATGGAGATTCATCCAAAATTCAAAGGACTCCTTTCTTATCAAGAAACTTTATTTCAACCAAAGAGCATTTTATTTTTCCTTGTCACCCAAATGAGGAGAAAGAAGTCACCCATTTAAATGCCATTCAAATATTAAGAGAAGTAATAAGAGAGGGCTCTTCTTTCTTAGTGCCCTTTATGAAGCCTCTTCGTCGCCCAAGGGAATTCAAATTCAAAGGAGTCATCATCAATCTACTTTTAAATTCAAGGAGTCCAATTCAAATGGAGGGCCTTTTGTCTACCATTCAAAATTGAAATGTAAGAAAACCAGGAAGGAGTTCATGCCAAGAGGAAAGAAGGAATAGCGCTAATTATGGAAATAAATGGGATGCCATCTCATTTTGTCACCCATCTTTGTTTCATCACCCATTCCATGGAAGAGTCCAAGTGCAAGGGAGTCTACCTATTTTGAATTCAAGAAGAAGATAGGAGGCCATTTTATCTAACCTAATCTTGTATTCAAAAGAATTCTTTCTTATCTTGCTACCATGAATTTGTTCTTATCAAGCTACTATGTAAGGGATCTATAAATCCATCCCATTTTCCTCTTGTAATCCACCTTTGGATTGATTAATGAAACTCTGTCAGTTTTTTCTTTAATTGCAGGTTAAGTAATTGTATTATGTGAGTGCTCTGCTGGTGAAGCGTTGCATTAGTGTATGTGGAGTATTGAAGCCCGAGTTATCTCCTGAGTCCAAGAGCTAGAAGCCCGGTGCCACCATCTTCAACATCCAGTCCAGATCCAGAACCAAGCCACCCATCCTTCTTTCCCTCTCTCATTTCAGATTTCTACTTCATTTCCACTATTCTAATCACAGTTCTCTTGCAGGATCCCTAGTGTTCTCAATCAGAAGAGGAGGTTTCCCTTATCATCCAACCATCAACGAGAAGAATACTTCGAAGGAGCTGAAGTTTGCAATCCTACCACAAGATTTGAGAGTTGAATCCAAATCTGTTGAAACGGAGGAGGGAAAAGTATTGTTGGTAAGTAACCATTCGAATCTCATTAGATCTGGTTGATTAAAGTCAGGATGTCCTACTTTCAGTGGTTTTTCAATCATCCGATCAAGGGTCTTTATGTGATTGCATGCTGATTATATTATGGATAGCTAGTAGAGACAGTCTATTTTTCATTAAATTAATTTGATAGTTTATCTGAGTTTGCTTCCATTGATCATCAAAATTAAATTCTTAATTATTAGAATTAGTCTTTGCATCATCCCGCATCAACTTTGGTATCAGAGCTGGCATTCTGCATCAGTTTTTGTATTAGAGCTTCTTGCATCCTGCATTAGTTTTGGTATCAGAGTATGGTTAGGACTTAGTTTCTCTTTAGGTACTCGGATCGAGTGCTTTACCATGGCCCTCCGATCATAGAAAAATGTAGGGCTGTAAGACCCTCACATGCCATTCAAAGAAAATTTCCTATGGCATGTAGGGGTGCCCTGTGATTGACCCTTGAAGAAGAAAACAAAGAGATATGCATCTTTAGGGTTAATTTTCTGCATCATATCCATCCCAGTACATGATCTATTATTTTAATTATTTCTGCATGTAGAAAGATCAAAAAATTTTGATTTTTATTTTTCTAGATTCACTGTATTTGATTTTATTTTTCAGAATCTTCTCAGGATTTAATTTGGTCTGTAGAATTTCTGCATGCCTGATTACTACCTGAGAACAGTTCTGCTCTAGAATTTCAGCATATAGTTATTTCGGCTTGTTTAAATTCCAGCATAGTTTAATTTCTACATTTAGGTTCATATCATTTAATTTCTAGCAATTTATATTTTTGCCAAAATACATCAAAATACACCAAAAAAAAAAAATTTAAGTGCACATCATTAGATTTCATATGTCGCCATCATATGCATAACTTACTTTAAGGGCGACAATATCATAAGATAAGGGAAGGAGGTCATTACCTTTTCTTGGCCCAAGACAACCCCTTTTTCATTCAAACCTAAGCCTAACTTAAAATCGATTAGCAACCTAATAAAGCTTAGGGACACCAACAGATCGGGTTCGAGTCTTGTGAGTGAACTAGTGCACTCAACCTTCTAACTATTACTAGAAGCTGGTGTCTAAGGCTAGAGGTCCAGAGGCAAATGCCCTAAGTGGACTGGTGATTTTTAATTAGGATCCTATGTCAAGCAGGGGGAGCCTCCCACCACCCCACCTCTTACCTGGCCAGTGGAAGGGCTAATTGTTGAGTTGGGTGTAATTTGAGTTAACTCATTCCACTTGAGCTCTAGGTCTAGGAACCCTAGAAGCTAGGATTGCATTGCATGACCACTAGATTAGGAGCCTAACCCCAACCCAGTATGATCAGGGAGTCCACTATAGAAACCTTACTAAGGACCTTCAGTGACCAATGTGCCCTGATGGATAATAGGTTTGACCGACTGGATAAGCGACTCGATAACCTAGAGAGGATTCGTAAGACCCGTTCTAACCCTGGTTCACCTAAACCAACTTCCCCTGGACCTAGAATTTATCAGCCAGAACCCATTAGGATTAGTGCCCTTTATCAAAAATCAGGATCTAGCCTAGTCCACCCGAGTCGACCCATTCATTAATAGATTCGACCCAATTCTCACCCTAGTTGACTCATTCCTAATCCGAGCCGACCCACCCCTGTGACCCCATTTGTTCCTAAGAATGACCTTGAAGAGGAAATATCTATTGCAGACTAAGAGTTAATTGACCAGAAGATTACTCAGACTAAAACCGTAGTGGAAGTATATGATGTTGGAGAAAACCTGATAGATGAGTATAAAGGAGAAGAGGATGTCGATGAGTCACCTATTGTATTAGAAGGACCATTAGGAAAAGAGAACCATGAGGGATTTAACATCCCTACCATTAGGGCTTTACCTAAAGAAACCCTAGAAGAGACCCAAATAGGAGAGCTTAGTCCTGAAATTCTTGAACTAGAGGAATTTATTGAAGACATGATCTCTTTAATTTGGTACCCTCGGGATGAGGTCACCTCTTCGATTCTAATTAATGATCTCTTCCTTGAACTTACTGACCTGTTCTTCGATAAAGTGGACTTTTTGTGACCTGTAGATCCTTGTCCATTCTTTAAGGTCACCCATATGAATCCAGACCCAGTTGTCAAACCCACCTCATATTTCCTACCCTTCCCTGGGGCTTTCAATATTTTTAGAACCACCCAGTTGCATTTTGTTGAGGTTAGCATGTTTTATCAATCCTTTGAGCTTATTCAATTTGCTACCTACTTCTGGAAGACCTTTTGGCACTTATTAGGAGTCCACGTCAAATTCTCATCTACATATCATCCATCAACTAAGAATCAAGCCCAAAGTTGTAGTTGTAGATCTAATAAATCTCATTTGATAGGAATGCATAGTTGAGTCCATTAGGTATTGATATGAGTCATATGCACAGCATGTTAAGCAATTGCATAAAAAAATTAGTAAGAAAATTATTGAAAGCAATGAATCTTATGAGCATATGGCTAACTCATATAAACATTTCAAAGAATTTAATGAGGGGGACTCTGTCATGATTAGGCTTCATCCTGAATGGTTCCAACCTAGAACCATGAAAAAATTACATGCCCGTAGTACAGGACCATACAAGATCATAAAAAAAATTGAGTCTAATGTCTATGTGTTAGAATTACCACTGGAATTAGGTATTAGTCCAACCTTCAATGTATCAGATCTTGTTGAGTATAAGGAGCCAATAACGATACCTAGTGAACCATTTGGACCTTATTCTATCTTTGAGAGTGACCCTAATCATGAGTGTCCACCAGCCAAATTACCAAATTGGAGAGATAAGATCGAGCGGATTTTGGATGACAAAACTATCACTACTAGGAGTAAGGATTATTAGCATTCCTGGTTCGATGGCAAGGTAGACTGGAATCTGATGATTCGTGGATCACTCGAGAGGATCTGCAAAGAATTAACCCAGACTTGCTAGAACATTATCAGAGCAGAGTCAACCCATACTCGACAAGGTCGAGTTCCTTCTATCCTAGGAGAATTGGTAAGGACACCAGAGCTAGGAAAAGATGTCAGAACCCTCTAAGCTCATTATGGATCACCAATGAGTAGTTGTTCTATTTTAATTTCAGCTTGAGTCTTGTAAATAATATTAGTTTGCTTTGTTTTGCAAATTAGTCAAGTTAGGTTTACTTGAAGTTTAGTCTTGTAATAGTCCAGGGGGTTCAAGTCCAATTGTTAGCCAAGCTCAAGCATAGTTGTTGAAGCAATGTCACCATGCCATGTCATCGTGCCATGTCACCATGTCATGGGGCCTTGTTAACTACCACTTGGAGTAGTGTGCCATGCCACATCACCTTGGTGGATCAATTCCATGATAAAAGAAGGTTGTCCAAAATTTTCACGAGACATTCAGACATCCGGACATCCAGTATCGAGACATCCAAACTTCTAGAAATCAAGACATCGAGACATCCAGACATCGAAAAAATGGGACATTGGGACATCGAGACATTAGGACAATTTTAAGATGCAAGTTTATCCAAGAGAGGCGCCAACCAATTTCCTTCTCATCACCCTTTTTAAAATCCAAGAAGATTCCATTTAAGAGAAGTAAAGCAGAAGGATTCTACCTCTCATCTAGCACCTCTTTTCATCCTCAAATTGTCACCACTCTAAGGATGGATGCCAACTCAAGTATCTATTCAAATTCAAATAGAAGATTCCTAGATTAAATGGAGATTCATCCAAAATTCAAAGGACTCCTCTCTTATCAAGAAACATTATCTCAACCAAGGAGCATTTTATTTTTCCTTGTTGCCTAAATGAGGAGAAAGAAGTCATCCATTTAAATGCCATTCAAATTTTAAGAGAAGTGATAAGAAAGGGCTCTTCTTTCTTAGCGCCCTTTATGAAGCCTCTTTGTCACCCAAGGGAATTCAAATTCAAAGGAGTCATCATCAATCTACTTTTAAATTCAAGGAGTCCAATTCAAATGGAGGGCCTTTTATCTACCATTCAAAATTGAAATGTAAGAAAACCAGGAAGGAGTTCATGCCAAGAGGAAAGAAGAATCACTAATTATGGAAAGGAATAGGACACCATCTCATTTTGTCGCCCATCTTTGTTTCATCACCCATTCCATGGAAGAGTCCAAGTGCAAGGGAGTCTACCTAGTTTAAATTCAAGAAGAAGATAGGAGGCCATTTTATCTAACCTAATCTTGTATTCAAAAGAATTCTTTCTTATCTTGCTACCATGAATTTGTTCTTATCAAGCTACTATATAAGGGGTCTATAAATACCACCCCATTTTTCTCTTGTAATCCACCTTTTGATTGATTAATGAAACTCTGTCAATTATTTCTCCAATTGCTGGGTAAGCATTAAGAGTGCAATTACTGGTTAAGTAATTGTAGTGTGTGAGTACTCTACTAGTTAAGCATTGCATTAGCGTATGTGGAGTACTGAAGCTCGAGTTATCTCCTGAATCCAAGATCCAAAAACCCGGCACCACCATCTTCAACATCTAGTCCAGATCGAGAACCAAGTTGCCCATCCTTTTTTCCCTCTCTCATTTCAGATTTCCACTCCATTTCTACCTTTCTAATAACAGTTATCTTGCATGATCCCTAGTGTTCTCAATCAGAAGAGGAGGTTTCCCTTGCCATCTAACTATCAACGAGAAGATCTGCTTTGAAGGAACTGAAGTTTGCAATCCTACCGCGAGATCTTGAGAGTTGAATCCAGATCTATTGAAATGGAGGAGGGAAAAGCATTATTGGTAAGTAACCATCTGAATCTCATTAGATCTGGTTGATTGAAGTCAGGCCATCCTAGTTTCGATGGTTTCTCAATCATCGGATCCAGGGTTCTTTATATGATTACATGCTGATTATATTGCGGGTAGCTAGTAGAGACTTAGTCTATTTTTCATTAAATTAATTTGATAGCTTATCTGAGTTTGCTGCCATTGCTCATCAAAATTAAATTTTTAATTATTAGAATTAGTCTTTGCATCCATCCCGCATCAACTTTGGTATGAGAGCTGGCATTCCACATCAGTTTTGGTATCAAAGCTTCTTGCATCCCGCATTACAGGGGTCTAGGCGATCGTCCACAATACCTCCAATCACAGTTTTTCTAATTGCTAGAGTTTATGGGCTCCCGATCATTATTCTTTTCAATTGTTGGAGCCTACGTGCTTCCGATCATCATTCTTTCCAATCTTGGAGCCTACGGGCTTCTGATCATCATTCTTCTTGATCATTGGAGCCTACAAGCTTTCAATTGTTTCTTCTTGATCGTTAGAGCCTACTGGCTTTCGATCATCATTCTTCCTGATCGTTGGTGCCTAGGGGCTTTCAATCGCCATTGTTTCTGATTATTGGAGCATATGGGCTTCAGATCACCATTCTTTTCAATTATTAGAGGCTATGGGCTTCTAGTCATTATTTCTCTTGTTCGTTGGAGCCTATGTACTTTCGATTGTTGGATCCTACGGGCCTCTGATCATTATGGTTATTCTATGTTTGGTTGATGGCCCTCTACATAGGTCCTTTGAGGGTGGATCCCTTAGGCCAATGGATTTTTAAGCCTATCAACATGAGATCTTGATCCTCCAAGAGGCTTACCTTCTAATCGAAAGTGGTTTTAGATGAATTTCCTGAGTCTCATTTGGCCTAAGGGACTCGCACTTAGGACTTTCATTAAGGGATCGTTTCACCATAAATATTAACATAAAAGAGCTCTTATTTAACAAAAGAGGGCACATTACTAGTTGTAGATCCATAGATTTGTGAAGTTCCATGGTCGAAGTAGAGGCGTCCCATCTAGCTACTTTAACTGGTAAGTCCCAGGTTTGATGATCTTCTCCACATGGTAGGGCCCTTCATAATTTGGTGAAAGCTTGCCTCTTTGACCTGGTTGGAAATCTTTCACTTGGTATAGCACTAGATTGCCGACCTTAAAGACCTTGCTCTGGACTTTAACATTAAAGTAGCGTGCAATGCTATGCTGGTATGTTGCCATCCTAATGTGTGCTTTTTCCTGAGCCTCATTTATTAGATCCAAGTCTGCAAGCTACCTCTCTTCGTTAGTTTGCTAGTCATAATTTGCAGTCCATGCCGATGATATTTTCATTTTAATAGGTATCATTGTTTCAATCCCGAAAGTCAGGTTGAAGGCTATTTCTCCCATCGAGATTATCACACCCCCCAACTTAATCATTGCTAGTCCCTTAGCAATGTAATTAAATATAAGTATTAATTTGACAACCATGTATCATTAAGATTCTCCTTTAGATCTAGGCTCAAGGTCAGAAGAAGTTAGCTAGTATCGCTAACTAGGTATTGAGTTTTCGAAATAAATCTCACAGTCAGAGCTATTAGAAACTTTCTTAAACTTCATCCAAAGGTCTATCGCACTTGTGTTTGTGATGGCTTAGTATTTTAATGCTAGATTGTAAAGGATAATTATATCTTCGCTTATCACCTACTTTTGGTCAATTTTCTATACACCCCCCAACTTAAGCACATAAGCTGAGGTAGCTTTCACACCACCTAATTTTTTTATCTTTTTTTTTTAGTTGGTGATATCTTCACACTATCCACTTTTTGATGCCAACAACAATACTTACTTAGATGAAGGTGCTCAGTTACTCAATGGAAAACCAATGTTTAGACCTTGCCTTTTTTTTTTGTTTTTTCAAGCAAGTAGCTCTTTCTTCAAATTCAAGTTAAATGGGAGGGGTGTATATCAATTACCAATTTTTTAGTAATAATTGAATCTTTAATTGACCTTACAACTAATACCTACTTTATCTCATCAGTGTGTATTTGCAATGGAAGTACTAATAGTCTTTGGGTGACCTAAGTAAGCCACTAAAAGTCTAACCAGCTAGTCTACTTCTTGACTTGCTATAGTCATTAGTGAATGCTTTCTAACTCTATTTTCCTTTTCCAAGTTTATTTAGCTTAAGAATTTCTTTCTTGATGCATGATTTATAAATTTTTTTTATTTTCAAGGTTTTTAAAAGATTTTTCAAAAACTTACAATAATTTTTAAAAAATTTTAAAGTTTAATAATTTGTCCCTATCCCATAACTTAAATACCATTATCCCTAATTGTATAAACAAGTTCAAGAAATAAATTTAAACCATAAGGATAAAAAAAAAAATAGGAATAGAGGTTACCTGAGAAGAGAAGCTTATCAATAAGATAAAGGCTATAATAGTTAACTTGGATTGAAAATTTATATTTTTATTTTATTTGTAAGGGTATAAAAAAAATATTGGGTTTCCTTCCAATAAGCACTAAATTTAACATCTTTAGCCAGACATTATGAGGGAGTCCAGTGGATGATTGACTTTAATATATCCCTCATGTCATCAAAAGGACAGGGCCAATTAGGAGGCCTTGTCATCATGACAGAAAATCATTCATAGAGTACTCTATGATGATTAGCCTAAATCAATAAAGTAAACTAGGCAAGCATGTTATTCCAGGATTTAAAAATATTGGTATGGTTTATATAATAATTAGGAAGGGATTGTGTTTGTTGGGCCGAGATTGGAGGTGGTAGTTTAAATTTTTTTTTAATTATGGGTTGGTCTACCATACTTCCCTTCTCGAATATGATGTGTTTGGTCAATATCCCTTCCCATTTTAAAGCTTGGCACCTTTTTCAGATTAATGTTAAACCTGTCTCCATACATCATTTTAGTATTATGAAAAGATTTTAGAGGTAGTTCTCAAAATTAGTGCCGAATATGAGGAAATCATTATAAAATTTCTAAGATCATGATCCCTTATTTTAGTAATATCCCACCCAATAGCTTCTTTATATGCTTTTAGAATACCACTGAGTTAGGCTTCCTAGGTAAGGTTCATTGAAAAAGTTTTAATAGGTGATCAGAAAGTGGTTTTAGTTCTAGATTAGGTGGTGTTCTAAAAAGGAGGCTATTGGTGGGCTAGGTGATGGCTCTTGTTGTTCATCAATCAAAAGTAGGATGATTTTAAAGTAGGGTATTTGTATTGATTATTTACTTGTGAGGTATACCCATCTATATTAAAATTATCGACCCCGAACTGAGCTAGATAAGGATATGCTAAATCTTGGGAGAGAACCTTGGGGGTAGCTTCCTCTATTGAGCTATGCATTTGTGGTTCTTAGGAAGTCTCTACTAATTCTATCATTGCATCTATTTGTTCTTCCATCCCATTAAAAGGCATGGATGATTCTAGGGTACTAGGAAATAGGGCCATAAATGAGTAGGGTAATGATGAAACTGGTTCATTCAATAAGTTTAATTTCTCCATGTATTTTTCTACCTTAGCCAAATTATCTATATTGGTCTTTATGGTTATGCAAAGTTGTTCTACGACCAGTTCATTCTTGGGAGTCAGAGTTGGTTATTCATGAAAAGATAGAGGGTCATTAAAATCTTGAGCTAGGTATGGTCCCTTTAGGTTACTCTCGAGTTGACTAAGCAGTTCACCTCCCTCCTCTCTATTAAGTTCACTTAATCATTGGTCAATTTGATCCATTAGCTTATCGATAGATTGCTATTGGGTTATAAACATTTATTGAAATTGAGCAAATCTATCGATATCTAGATTGGTCTATAGGGAAGGTGGGTATGATGCTTACTGAACCTTCTCTTCAAATGATGGGCTATAATTAATTGGAAAAGGTTGATAATGAAGATAGGGTTGATCATAATAGGGTGTATCCATGAACACGGGTCCTTGGATTACCGGGATAACCACTGGGTGTGGTTGCCACGAGAAATCTGGTTGAGCCCCCAACTTGAATTATAAGCATTAAAATATAGATTATTTCTTAAGTTATAGGTCATTTGGATTTGATCTTGATAAACTTGGTTATACATAGACTCAAGAGGTTGGTACACAGTTAGGTACTCACTGTCAAAGTGAGTGGGGCTCGAATAAACTTGGTGTGCCGGGAGAAAAAGGTTCTCTACTATAAGGATTCATGTTCTTAGCACTGGTATAGTTTCTTAGATTGTTCTGATTATTAAAGTATACAATCAAGATTTTAGATCAAAGCAATCCTTATTTATTTATATATTTATTTATTAATTATTAATATTACTATTTTTTTCAGAGGAGTGGTGAGATGAAAATGGAGAAGAGTTCTAAAGAAAAGGGCCTAAGAAGTCCTAGAACTAAGAGAGAGATAAGAAGAATTAGTTAGGATTTGGTATTATTTATAAACAAGTTAGCATAACATGGACTCTCTATCCTAGTGTAATCCTAAATCTAGACTGTTCCTAAATGCCAAGGCAACCTTGGAGTCCTACAAGTTAGAAATTGACTAATCAACTGACCAAGTAAGGGTAAGATCGATGGGGGTCCCCTCGTTGCTTTCCTTAGACACCAATTAGATTGGCCATGTCAGTCAATAGAGCTAATTAAAAACCACCTTTTTTTTGGGCTACATCATCCTTGAACTCCTTTTCTAGACACTAGTTATTAGCCAATCCTAACTCAGTCCAACTCTTTTGGATGCCTTATCTCATTGAGCTTAAATTTCTTAGGGGCTAATATCTAATTGATTTTAATTAATAGGCTTGGGTCAATGCAAGATGCAGGGTGGTGGTTTGTGAGGCACAACCCCAGGACATAAGATTCAAATCCCTGTCTTCCATTCCCACTATTCCTTCGCCACCCTTAAAAAAAATCAAAAAAAAAAAAATGTACCATAATCTAGGTGACTTCTTGGCTCACAAATGATCCTACCCCCTGTCCCCCATCATTACAATGCCATCCTCGAATGATCAAGCCTCAATGCTTTTTGAGCCAATGTCTCCATTTATTGCCTAAAATGAAAATTTCCAAAACATATGGAATTGGGGAGATCTGCAAAGATCAAAACCTAGCCCGATGCTACTACTACATGAACTCCAAGGAAGAGGAGCTATCGAAGATGAAAGTTTAAAAGGCATAACAGGAAGATAGACTATATTTCTAAAACTATTTTAAAGTACGGCACAGCGAAAGACTTGGTTGATTGATCAAGTCGATCTACCAATTTGCCTGCAACAGGATCCGACATAATAAAAGTGCATATAGAGATATCAAGAGCAAAGAAAAGGAAAGGGCACGTTACCTTTAACCTTTGGATGTAGGTGATGAAGAGCCGCTGAGCCACACAAATGTCTAGCCTTTATGGGTAGTTCACACTAGGGCTTGATCCCAACAACTCCCTTGGAGTGCTAGCTCCTCAGGATCCTTGAGGCCGATCTTTTCCTTCCTTGAACCTGCAAGACTTTCTTGAAGCCGCTAGAAAATCTGGTTGGAGAATAATGGAGAGAAGTAGAAGTGGAACCCTTCCCAACTAACTCTTTCTTCCTAAATCCTAGCTTGATTACTAGGTAGGCTCACACCCAAAACCCAAATCCTCTCAAACCCAACTCTAAGGATACCTTCCCTCCCTCTCTTAGAAATGCCTAGCAAAAGTCAACCTCAACTTCACTTGGTTGCCCCTACAAAGACACCTATTTATAGTAGCAGCAAAGAGGGAGAGAGATATGGAAGGAGTGATTGGGGGAAAGGGTTAAGGGTTGAACCAAATTAGCTTTAGGTTTATATGGGAGAAAAACTACATTCCATAAAAACCTTGGAGCCAATTTCAACAAAGATTTGAAATTTGAATTCAAAATTCAAATTCGAATCTTTTAAAGGAAAGTGAGCATGACAAATCAAATCTAATTTGATCCTAAGACAAATCACATTTGGCTTGACCCATCAAGTTGCAATCATATTATAAATAAGTCCTCCAAAAATTTACTAATCGAATTAGTGAAAAATCCTCATCATAGCGAAGTGTTGACTTTTGGAAGTGTCGACATTTGGATTATGGTCAATCATATTGACCCTATAGTGATGCTAAATGATTCTCAATCATCGATCGACCTTTAGATAAGGTAGAAATCTCTATGGTGTGTGACCCCATAGGTTCGAACACTAAGCTGGTAGCACTGGAACATTTCCAATACAAGTCAAAGTCATCATCTAGTAATGATACCCGAGTCTAGATAGGTCAAAAATGTAGAGCAACTCTCTAGAACCTCTGGCATATGGTTATCGCATAATTCATCCCTTTGACCTCATAATGCTCAAGATGACCTAGGGTTTGACTGCCAACCCTAATTTAGTACATCCAGATCATGTCTCAACTTTACAAGTTCTGTGACTCCTCACAAGAACTATCCTGGCCAAGGTTTTGCTAAATTGAGACATAGTGAGTCATTCACTCCAAACCATTTGAAGAAGTTTAATCCCATCTTGATCCACCACTGCTCTACAAGTACTTGACTGTACCCAGAAACCTTCCATTACTAGATTAGAAATCTAGGTAGTCCGATACCAAAGTATAGTGAGTTGCTTGCAAGCTACCATGGTGACCTTAGGTCTAAGGGACACATATATCCATATCCCTTCACGAGCAATCCCTTGGCAGAAGGGAGCTCCGCAGATGGTCACATTCAGTGAGATGTCATACATTTCACTTGTATGTCATATCAGTGTCTCTACACTCCTTGGTTAAGAGGATAACTAACCAATGTGACATACAACAATCTATGCTTGATACATCATCATCCTATAACAATGTATCCTTTGGTTGTGAACCAGTTTAAGAACTACTTGATATATCATTTGGTTGGGTCCAGATTTGTTAATTGGTTAGGAAGTTAGCCAGTTAGTTGGTTGTAACCAATTAGGAAGCCCAACCATGTAAGGAATTCTAACCAGTTTGTGCTTGCTTCGGGATCCATGCTGGTGATATCCCCATCATGTAAGCTAAGGGCACTTGGATGACCAGGAAATCCACTCGAGCAATAGATCATAGAGGGTAACATCTCATCCTCAGGATCAGGATAATCATCCCTTCTACCTAGATTGTGTTCCCTATAAATCCTATCAGAGGAGAATTCACCCGAATTAGTCATTCACATAATATTCCTATTTTTAAGAGTGCATCATAGTATAAAATATCTACTAAACTCCATTATCAATAACGATATGATGTACATAATTTTTCAAATTTTGGGTTACCACCACTGCATCATTGTATGAAAACTGAATGCCATTATCATCCTCTTTGGAGAAAACTATTGGCATTGCCTATTTCTTAGTTTGCTGCTTGGGGTGGCCACATCCCCCAATGATCATTCCTACTTGGCTAGATGGCATAAGGTCACCTCCCTTCGGAGGTGGGAGTGATCATGGTTGTTCGGTGGGCCGTGGTGATCTTGGCCACTCTTTTGGCCCTCTCAATTGTCAAATGAATAAATCAAGATGACCTTTCTTGATCAATTCCTCAATTTCATCTCATAGCTGGATGCACTCCTCAATGTCATAGTAGTGGTCCCTGTTGGGAATTGTGTCCCAAAGCCAATCGTCTAGGCTATAGACGGTTGTACTATTTGTATATTGGATATGAATTTTGATATAAATAAAAGTTATCTTTTGGCAGTTCATCACAGGTGCATTTTCTTTAATATAAACTTTTATGTGATGAAGTCCTTAGAACTTTCTTGTACTCAATATAGAAAGGATATATCGAGTAGTTCTTAAATTATTCATGATCGAATGATGCATTGTTATAGGACGACTATGTGTCAAGTATAGATCGTTGTATATCATATAGGTTGGTTATCCTCTTAACCAAGGAATGTGCAGACATTGATATGACAAGCAAGTGGAGTGTATGATATTTCACTGAATATGACCCACCTAACGGAACTCCCTTTTTTGTCAAAGGGTTGTTCGCTAAGGGATATGTATATATGTATCCCTCAGAACTGAGATCACCACTGTAACTTATAAGCAACTCATTGTACTTTGGCACTGGACTCCCCAAATTTTTAATTCGATCTTGAAAGGATGCTAGGTGTAGTCAAGTACTTATTGAGCAATGGTAAGATCAAGATGGGATTGAACTCTCCGAATTAATTGGAGTGAATGACTCACTGATGTCTCAATATAGCAAAACCTTGGCCAGGATAGTTCTGGTGAAGAGTCACTGAACTTGCAAAATTGAGACATATGTTTGGATGAGCTGATCTAGGGTTGGCAGTCTAACCCTAAGTCATCCAGAGCATTAAGTGGTCAAAAAATGAATTATATAGTAACCGTATGCCAGAGGTTTTTGATGGTTGCTCTACAACTTCGACCTATCAAGATGTCGGGTGTCATTGCTAGATGTCGACTTTGATTGATACTGGAATTATTCCAGTGCTATCGGCTTAGTGTTCGAACCTATAGGGTCACATGCCATAGGGGTAACTACTTAACCTAATAGCCGATTGACGATTGGGAATCATCTAGGGGTCAAAATTTTATAATATAAAATTTTACCTATGTGTCAACATTTCAATGTGTCGACACATGGACTTATCTCATGAGTCGAAACTTGGCTTCACAAAAGTTGTGAAATTATTCTTATCAATTGTTAATGATGTCTTGGAGGTCTAATGTGCAATATGATTGCTTCTAAACTCAATTTGATTGAGTTGCAAATTTACTAGCTTGAATCAAATCGGATTTGATTCGGACTAGGTTTGGGTCAACTCGGGTTAAACCAAAATTGGTGCACCTTATCCATCTGAGATTGAAATTGGATTTTAAACTCAAACATTAATTAATTTTGAATTATCAATTTAATTTTTGAATTTAACTTGATATTTGAAATTAATGGTTGGATAATTGATGTCCTTAACTCCCTCCCCACTAATTCTCCCCATAACTCTCACCCACCTTCCTCACTCTATCCTATAAGATAGGGGCTGTTTAGGATGTGGATGAAGAGAGGAAATGAAAAGTTTTTGACAGAAAAGCTTTGCAAAAATTGAGAGAAAAAGGAGAGAAAGCTAGAGTGGTTTTCTACCAAAAGTTGGGAGGAGAGATCTAAGGGTATTGGGTATGTGATTGCCTAGTACTCTAGGCTAGGAAAGAGAGTCTGGGAAGTATGGTTCTCAGAGTGTTTTCCCACCTCCATTGTGTTCTTTGGTGGTGCGAGGAGTCTCGACATTCGAGGAATAAGAATCGACTACCAAGGAGTTTCTGGAGCTAGCACTTCGGAAAGCGCTGGTTAAGCAAGTCCCCGGTGTGAATCACCCATGGAGGCCAGACGATTGTGTGGCTGGTAGAGCTTCGTCCACCTCTTCAGTTGGTGATTCGAGAGTGTCATCTATTCCATCTTCTACTACTGCAAGGAGTTGCTTTGCTTCTTCAAAAGGTGTGTATCAAAAGGTTTGATACGGTAGGTTTATGTTTTATATTATACATTGCTGTTCATGTCATATTACATTGGTAGGCTATGCAGAAAGTAGTTTCTATATCATGTTTAGATTAAAATAGTTTAATCTTTACTTTTTTGCTGCAATGCATGTTAAAAAGGTTTTAAAATGCATATCTTTTGCATGCTTATGGTTCCTTTCAGTCCCGATAGTACAAATAAAATTTTATTTTGGTTTCTCCTTGTCAGCGGCATTTGCATCTTCTAAGGCTCTGGGATGTACCTTTTGATTTCTATTAGCCTTTTCTCTTAGCGCGTTCAGAGGAGTATAGGTGTAGAACTTCCCTAGTGATGGTGCTTGGAGAGCCTCCCTGGGCCGATGATCTTTGAAGAACCTATTCTTCTCCTATAGGGATCTAGAGAAAGGCCGGGTTCTTCCTTTGCATCTTGGGGAGAGTTTACATCCTCGTATTTCCTTACCACCCCCTAGTGTAGAGATAAATGGGTCTTCTTCCATCATGAAGGCTTCTTCCATCCAAGTGCATTTCTCAGCTCGGGACAATATCCCTGTAAAGTCTTTAGGATAGGTCTTAGCCAATGACTTCTTGAGGTCATTCTTTAGTTGTCCTTTTGCCAATGCTAACATGGTGACCAACTGATCCAAGTTATGAATCTCTAGAGTAGCCACATTGAAGCGACTTGCAAAGGCTCTAATCATCTCTCCTTCCTTTTGTTTGAGGGTGTGGAGATAGTCCGAATACTGCTACAGCCTTTGGCTACTGACAAAGTAGTCGGTGAATGCTCAGCTTAATTGCTAAAAAAAGTGTACTGACCTTGGTTTCAGGCTTGAATACCAGTGTCAAGCCACTCTCTTTAAAGTGGAGGGGAAGGCTCAGCAAATAATAGGATCAGGAACCTCATGAAGGAGCATCATTGCCCTAAAACTCGCTAGATGGTATATCGGGGTTGGTATTCCATCATAATTCTCTAGCTATGGGATTTTGAAGTGTTGAGGAAACAATGCCCACATAATCTTATAGTTAAATTGTGGTTTATTACTAAGCTCATCATTCAAGGTTAAAGATAGGTTATGGTTTTACTTGATTTGCTGATCCATCTCTTTGAGTCTCTGATTGATCTCAAGGTCTCGATCGGCCAAGTTCCGATTATCACAGAGATTGGCAGTCATGAGTGGAATCATGTTCTAACTGGGGGCTAGCAGGACATGATCTCTTTGCCCCTAGGCTTTTATGATGATGGTGATAGCGATGAATGGTCCCTCCAAGATCCTTTGGGGATATCTGAGATTGCTTTGATGGTGGCGGTGCTGCTTTGGCTACTGGAGGCTACGTCACCAATGGTGTTATAGGCATGGATGGTACTAGAGGTTGAGAGGCTGCGCACATCACAACTAGTGGGAGCGGTGTTATCAGAGGTGGTGCAAGAGTAGCCTGGATGGCCTGAACAGTGCCACTAAGTTTTGAACTTATTTGACAAGTAGGTTGAATTGATCCAGGTCCAACACCATAGTGGGAGTGGTGTTGTTAGAGGTGGTGCAGGAGCAGCTTTGATGGCCTGAATAGTGCCACTAAGTTCTAAACTTATTTGACAAACAGGTTGAACTGATCCAGGCACACCACCATAGCCTAATATAGGGCGAAGTGGATCATTCACCTAGCTTTTTGCCACCCATTTTGTTGGTCAAGAAGCTAGTGTTGGTGCAATGGAAAGAAGTCTTCTTGGGTGGCATAGCTTTCTCGTCTCATGGATTACACCCCTCACTAATATTCAGGCCCTTTTTTTAATATATTGGTGCCAAAATTTGTCAATCACCAGAAGGGGTTGCTAGAGTAGGTGATGCAGGCCAATGTCTAGAAAGAGATACCTACAAAAATGTCTTATCGAAGATGGTCCTGGTGATGGCACTTCGATGCTCAAGTTAGTATAGCTACCAATAATGGAAAAAGTGTAAAAGGAAATTCTTGCATACCTCTTGGATCCTCATGGTATCCTTTTTGTAGGCTGCTACCTTGAGGGCAATTCAACCTTAGGCAAGATCTTGCTAGATCTTGCAAGAGATGGTGGAGCCTTCCACATGTTGTATAGGGCTTTCTTGTCTGCCAGCGACATCCCATCCCATTAAAGGCATCTCTGCCACCATTCGGGTATGTTGCATACTTTATTAAATAGTGGATCCTAATATAAGAAATCTAGGCATGACTCTCCTATTTGATTAGATTCAATGGTGATTGGGAATTTTAAGATGTGACGGGGAGTTGGCCACATGGAGGAGACTACAACAATGGTTGTTTGGGTATTGCTTGAGATGGGTATGTTACCAGGTTTAGCAGGTCGAAGTGCTCATGGGGCATTTAAGGCATGGGAACTCGTGGTCACTTCCAAATGATCGACAAGTCTTATTGATGCCTCAGGGCATAGGAGTTTGCCTCTTTCGATGGCTGCCTAGGGGCTCATGGCTAAAAGCTCATGGTTGAGCACTCCTTGAGCAGTTGGTGAGGCTCACTAATACCTAGGGCCATAGGAATTGGCCTTTGTTGGTGCTCATCTAGGGGTTCATGGCTGAAGGCTTATAGTCAAGTGCCCAGAGCGGTTGGCGAGGCTTGCTGATGCCTGAGGGCAAAGGAATTGGCCCCACCATTTCTCGCTTAGGGGCTCGTGGTTGAAGGCTCATGGCCGAGTACTCCTTGAGCAGTCAGTGAGGCTTGCTAATGCCTATCAAGGACTTTATGTCCCTACCTTAACCATATTTCCTATTAATAGGCATCTTATCTTAATATATTTACTTCTTGAATGTTGAACAAAATTTTTTGTTAAATTTATTGCACTTGTATTATCATATCTTATGGAGATTTTATTTAATTTAATACGAAAATCTTTGAGTTGTTGAATCCACAAGATTGGAGCATAATTATTTTTAGTTGTTACATGTTGACGCTGAATCCTCACCGACCGGATGGAGTAGCTCGCCCACTGGTTCACTGTCGATGGGAGCCTGCAAAACAACTTTCCTGACCAGAATTTTTCTGGTGGGGGACACTCCGATGCCAAAGTTAGCAAGAATTCAGGTAGCAAAATGAAGAACTCGAGAGCAGAGAGTGGTGAGAAGAAAGAAGAAGATGGCTCAAGTTTGCTCAGAGTTAGCTTACCTTGAGTGTCCCCTCTTACTAGTATTTATAGGCAAAAGTGTAACTACTTACGGTTATGGGAGTTAGTTAGGAAAACCTCCTCATAACAGTAAGTAGTAGCGGTTTGAAAATTAGTTATTTGACCATGTGGGAGGTTACAACTAAAACAGCCTTTAATTATTTTAAGTTGAAAGACCGCCCAAAAGTTTTAGATATACTCCTTTTAGAGAATGTCCGAAGTAGATATAACTAACATTTCAGAGGGACTTCCTTGGGATGGCTCGAGGAAATGTTAGTTATATGCTTCGGACATATCCCTTTAAAGTGAACAAGGAAAACAACTACTTACTATAGTGTCGAAGAGACGAAAATATTCCAAGGCATAGTCTTCGGACCAGGCTGAAGATACGAAGCCAAAGTAAATAATAACATCCCATAGGCATAGTCTTCGGACCAGGCTAAAGATACGAAGCCGAAGGAAATAATAACATCTCATAGGCATAGTCTTCGAACTAGGCTGAAGATATGAAGCCGAAGAAAATAATAACATCCTATAGGCATAGTCTTCGGACCATGCTGAAGATACGAAGCCGAAGAAAATAATAACATCCCATAGGCATACTCTTCAAATTAGGCTGGAGATATAAGACCGAAGGAAAAAATAATATATCCTAGGCATACTCTTCGGACCATACCAAAGAGATTTCCTTTAGTGCATTGATTTAGCTAATAGACCAAAAATTTAAAATTGTTCGACTGATGGACCGATCAATATTTTATATTAAACCGAATTATCATAACAGCTATCCCCCACTTCCAAGTTTGAAATAATTTTATTTCGAAAATGGGAGTACCAGAATTTATCTTTTACGAAAAAATGGAGTAATGATGGCAGATCTCTGATAACTGACATTCATAATAACTGCTTGGTGGCTTGGAAATCGTGCTAAGAACACGTGTCATCTCCCTATTGCTATTCCAAAAAGACAGTACAGATTTGAAAAAACTTTCAAAGAATGTTAATTTTGGGATGATGATTCATCCAAGTATAAAGTCTTCAAACTTGAAATAAAGTTAAATGCTCCGAAGCTTAAGGTAACAAGTCTCTGGATTTAAAATAACACTAAGTCTTCAAACTTAGGATAATTGAGAATAATCATGAGATTTAGAAAAGATACCAAGTCTGAAGATGATAATACCAAGTCTTCGGACTTGAAATAATACTAAGTCCTCGGACTTAGGATAATTGAGAATAATCTTGAGATTTAGAAAAGACAGTTTGAAGATGATAATACTATGTCTTTAGACTTGAAATAACACTAAGTCTTCAAACTTAGGATAATTGAGAATTATCCCAAAATTTAGAAAAGATAGTTTGAAGATGATAATACCAAGTCTTCGGACTTGAAATAACACTAAGTCTTCAGACTTAGGATAATTCTGAAAGATTTCAAGATTGAAGATATCAAGTTTTCAAATAATAATACCAAGTCTTCGAACTTGAAATAATACTAAGTCTTCGGACTTAAAATAAATGAATAATCCTGAGATCTTGAGAAGATATCAAGTTTTCATATAATAATACTAAGTCTTCGGACTTGAAAATACACTAAATCTTCAGACTTAGGATGGCTGTGAATAACTGAGACTTTGTTGAAATAATACCAAGTCTTCGGACTTGAAAATATACTAAGTCTTCGGACAAAGGATAGCTGAGAATAACTCTGAGACTTTGAAAAAATAATACCAAGTCTTCAAAACATAATACCAAGTCTTCGGACTTGAAAATATACTAAGTCTTTGGATTTAGGATAGCTGAATAACTCTGAGATTTTGAAGAAATAATTCCAAGTCTTTAGATAATAATACCAAGTCTTCAGACTTGAAAATACACTAAGTCTTCAGACTTAGGATAGCTGAACAACTCTGAGACTGAAGAAATAATTCCAAGTCTTCAGATAATAATACCAAGTCTTTGGACATGAAAATATACTAAGTCTTCGGACTTAGGATAGCTGAATAACTTTGAGATTTTGAAGAAATAATTCCAAGTCTTTTAGATAATAATACCAAGTTTTCGGACTTGAAAATATACTAAGTCTTCGGACTTAGGATAATTCTGATATGAAATAAGATAGACCACGTGGGTCATCCCTATTCTTTAGAGAGTGAAATAGGTTGATCAAACCTTGGCATTTCATAGGGTAGATCATGTAGATCATCTTTATTCCATTTTTAAAAAGAGAAAAATTAAGACAGGCTGATCAAGCCCACCTTGGCACTTCGTAGGGTAGATCACGTAGATTATCCATATGCCTTTTAGAAAAAAAGAAAAATTAAGACAGGCTGATCAAGCCCACCTCGGTACTTCGTAAGGTAGATCACAGAGATCATCCTTATGCCTTTCAAATAGAGATTAAGACAGGCTGATCAAGCCCACCTCGGTACTTTGTAAGGTAGATCATGGAGATCATTCTTATATTTTTCAAATAAAGATTAAGACAGGCTGGTTAAGCCCATCTCGACATTTCGTAAGGTAGATCACGGAGATCATCCTTTACCTTTTTAGAAAAAAGAGTAAGATACGCTGGTTAAGTCCACCTCGGTATTTCGTAAGGTAGATCACAGAGATCATCCTTATGCCTTTTATAATAAGATAGGCTTCAGTGAGCCTTCCCTTGGGCTTCAGTGGGCCCTAATAAGATAGGCTTTGGGCCTCTTGAACGTTTGATTGGCCTTTAAAAAGTCATCAGCTTTAAAGAATATATCGATCTTCAAGAATACATCGGCCTTTAAGAAATCATCAGCCTTCAAGAATACATCGGCCTTTAAGAAGTTATTGGCCTTTGAGAATACATTGGCCTTTAAGAAGTCATCGACTTTGAAGAAGATATCGATCTTTAAGAAGTCATCGACCTTCAAGAAGATATCAACCTTTAAGAAGTCATTGGCCATTAGAGTTCCTGCAAAACAAAAATCTTACCGAAATTCATCCAGTGGGAGACACTCCTCGGAGTCTCCTCTTACCTTTTCTCAAGGTTGTCCAGTCATCAGATTTCTTGATTCCAGTGGATACTTGCAGATTTGTTGGATGAGGCAGGCCAAAATTCTAGCTAAATGGCAAGTCTGATAGTCCTTGAATCAATTTACTCTATGCAAGAAATTATTATGGAAGCATCATTGGCTCTTCCATTTTTTTAGGATGAACAAAATCCCATCCTCCCTCTGCCTTCATGGGCCCTGATAAGATGGGCTTTAGTGGAGGCAGACGACATGATTCGAGTAAGGCATGGGGCCAGGCGGCACGGTCCCATGCAGCATTGTTCCAATGGTATGGCACGGTTCTAGTGGTATGGAGCTGACGCGGACAATGATGTTACTGATCTTGAGGGCTCGATTGATGAAATTGAAACAAGCACAGTTGGCAGTGGTGTGTACCCTATCAATAGAGATTACAGAGCTGGCATCCGATCTGGGAGACCATCTTGGTCTTCAAACTCGATGTTCGTTTCTCTTTGCCTGATTGTTCTAGGTGCAGAACCTTCAGAAGAAATAGAGGGAGAATGCTTGGTTCTTTTCTTTCTATTATAGTTCTTCACATGTCGATCTGGAGGGAAAGCATAACGATCTCTAGATGATTGGATCTGTGAAGAACTTGGAGTGAGTTCTCGACGTTGATCCTCTCCCCTTTCAGTTTGATGGCTGGGTTGTGAGATGGGTGGAGGACACTATCTTTGAACAGTAGTCTCCATTAACATTGGAGGTGGCATGCTATCATCCACCGGTGGGTTATTTATTTGAGAAGCATGCTACTCTCTGCTTGCATAAGCATTCTGGATCTTCCTTTTCACCATTTCTGCTTGATCAAAGATCTCCTTTAACCAGAGGAAACAGATCTTCCCCTACCTGGCATGCCAATCTGTTGATGATGAATCCTCGCTGACCGGATGGAGTAGCTCGTTCACCGTCAATGGGAGCCTGCAAAACAACTCCCATGACCGGATTTTTCTGGTGGGGGACACTCTGATGCCAAAGTTAGCAAGAATTCAGGCAGCAGAATGGAGAACTTGAGAGCAGAGAGTGGTGAGAAGAAAGAAGAAGATGCCTCAAGTTTGCTCAGAGTTAGCTTACCTCGAGTGTCCCCTCTTACCAGTATTTATAGGCAAAAGTATAACTACTTATGGTTATGGGAGTTAGTTAGGAAAACCTCCTCATAATAGTAAGTAGTGGCGGTCAGAAAATTAGTTATTCGACAATGTGGGAGGTTACAACTAAAACAGCCTTTAACCATTTTAAGTTGAAAGACCGTCCAAAAGTTTCAGATATACTCCTTTTAGAGAGTATTTGAAGTAGATATAACTAACATTTCGAAGGGCCTTCCTTGGGATGGCTCGAGGAAATGTTAGTTATATGCTTCAGACACATCCCTTTGGAGTAAACAAGGAAAATAACTACTTACTGTAGTGTCTAAGAGACGAAAATATTTCAAGGCATAGTCTTCGGACCAGGCTGAAGATACAAAGCCAAGGAAATAATAACATCCCATAGTCATAGTCTTCGGACCAGGCTGAAGATACGAAGCCAAAGAAAATAATAACATCCCATAGGCATAGTTTTCAGACCAGGCTGAAGATACGAAGCCGAAGGAAATAATAAATCCCATAGGCATACTCTTCAGATTAGGCTGAAGATATAAGATCGAAGGAAAGAATAACATATCCTAGACATACTCTTCGGACCATATCAAAGAGATTTCCTTTAATGCATTGATTCAGCTAATAGACCAAAAATTTAAAATTGGTTCGATTGATGGACCGGTCAATATTTTATATTAAATCAGATTATCATAACATTACATATTCGATCTCGGCTATAAATAGTGTAACTGAATTTATTTCTTATTAAACCATGAGATTAAATTATGTTAACCCCTTGAGTGATTTTGATGATAACAAAATATTGGTGTATGCTCATATATTACTAACTACTCTCAAGTGTTTCACAAGTTTTGTAGGATGATTCTTATTGATTATCAATTGCTCCTATTTTATTCTATTGAGTGTGTTAAGTAATATTATATGAGTGTTATGTAAAGAAGAACCCCTTGAAAATCCTTTTAAAATCATGAAGCTGAGTTACTTCTATGAGTGTTGTGCTCTAGACTCAATTTGAGTTGGTTTGTATCAAATGTTTGAGAGTTTCGGTGAGTGTTCTTAAGTATGATTGTAAACTTCCTGAAGAACTCACTCAAGCCGACCCAACCAGAAGAAGAGCCGACTCTATCTCGTGGCACGCACTGAGGATTTTGGCACGCAGCAATCCAAACCGACTCAAGGGAATCCGAGCCAACTCAAATAAATCCAAGCTGACTCTTCCAGAGTCCATTTATGAAGTTTTCTGAGAACAAGCCATGCGAGTCGACCCTAATAAGAATGAGTCGACTCTGCCAGAACAAATTTTGAAGACCTGTGAAAGTGAGCCAACCCGAACTACATCGAGTCAACTCCTCTAGAGTGAAGAATTCTGATTTTGAAAGATCGAGTCGACCCAAGTAGAAGCGAGTCGACTCGTTCAGTATATTGATTTCAATGATGAGTGTTCGAGCTGACCCGAATGGAATTAAGTCGACTCGTCTAGTGTGAGGTTTCTGCACCCTGAGACAAAGAGCTGACCCTGCTGAAGAAGTGGCGACTCATCATTCGACTCAAAGGATCCAAGCTGACTCGAAGAAATTGAGCCGACTCGAGTGTCGATTCCAAGTACACAACGGCTAGTTCCAGAATTTTTTTTGAATGCAAAAAGGTGCTCCAATGGCTAGTTTTTGAATCCCAATGAACTGCAATGGTTATATCCTTCAGAAACAAGTACAAGAGACCATATAAACGGATTCAAAAGCAGTGATTAAAAAGTGGATGCTTAATTAAATACAAAAAAGTTTTCTTTCTGAGCACAAGTGAGCATTCAAGACAGTCTTCATTTTTCACCAACTCCTATCTGAAGATTGAAGCATTCATTGAAGAAAGAAAGGAAGCCTCTCAAGTGCATTAAAGCAAAGTTAAAGAAGGCTTCATCAGCACTACAGTGGCAACTTTCCGACAACAAGAGTTTGTCATTTATTATTGCAATTACTTTCAACTTCTTTGTGAGTTGTTTGGGTTATTGGTGAGCCCGATTTAAAACCAAATAGGTTCTTCGTGATCCGGTGTTAAAACCAAGAGTTGGGTTTCTTTGGTGCTCCAGTTTTGAAACCAAAGGGTGTTGGGTTTCTTTGGTGCTCCCGTTTTAAAACCAAAGGGATTTGGGTTCCAGGTGATCCTGTTTAAAACCTAGTGTAGGTTTGGATTATGAGCCTATAAAACAATCCTACTGTATTCAGGTGTGAATATAGTAGAAATCCCAAGTGGTATTGGGTAGTGGAGTAGGAGCGGGTTTGCTCCGAACCACAATAATCTTTGGTGTTTGTATTGCTACTTTTCTCTTTCCTTTTAGATTGTGCTCTACATTCATAATCACAACACCTTTCACTTAGAAAAGTTAAACTCTAAAGCACATATCTACAGTAGTAATTATTTTTGTTTTAAAATCCCAATTCACCCTCCTTTTGGGTAGCCACCTAGGCAACAAATGAACTCCAAGAAACTGACAAGTTTCGTTAGTGCTTTTTTTATCTTACACCTAGCAAAATTAGTATCAAAATATGTAATAAGCTCAATTGAAGATTGTCTAAAGTACCATAATCTAATATCAATAGTGCCAGAAAAATATTTAAGTATGCATTTAATAGCCAATAAATATGATTTCTTAGGGCTTGACTGATACCTAGCACACTTGCAAATACTAAATATAATATCTGGTCTACTAGTAGTGAGATACAGTAATGAGTCAATAATACTTGTATATAATTTTTGATCGATACTCTTACCATTCTCATCTTTGTCAAGCTTACAAGAGGTACTTATTGGTGTGCTAAGTGGTTCTATTATCTCCATCCTAAACTTTTTTAGTATCTCTCTAATGTACTTCGCTTGGTTGATGGAGATTTTCTCTTTAGTTTGCTTGATTTGGAGTTCAAGAAAAAAATTAAGCTCTTCTATCATGCTTATCTAAAACTCTCCTTACATTAACCTGGCAAACTCTTGATAAAGAACTTCATTAGTGACACCAAATATAATATCATCAATATAAATTTGTACCACTATTAAGTAATTATTTAATTTTTATAAAAATAAAGTAGTATCTATATTTCCTCTTGTAAAACTATTTTCAAGTAAAAATTTGCTTAACCTATCATACTATACATGTGGATCTTGTTTTAAACCATAAAAAGTTTTATGAAGTTTAAAAACATGATTTGGATAGGTATGATCTTCGAAACCTTGTGGTTGTTCAACATAAACATCTTCTTCTATATATCTATTCAAAAATTTACTTTTAACATCCATTTAAAATAGTTCGAAATCCATGAAACATACAAATATAAGTAGCAATCTAATTACTTCTAATTTAGCAACTGGTACAAAGATTTCATCAAAATCAATGCCTTTCTCTTGATTATATCCTTTAGCAACTAGTCTAGCTTTATTTTTAGTTGCTATTTCATTTTTATCTAACTTTATTAAATATCCATTTAGTTTCAATTATTGATGTAATAGATGGTCTTTCTACTAAAGTTCAAACCTTATTTCTTTCAAATTGGTTTAATTCTTCTTGTATGACATTAGTCCAATTAGAATCTTTTTTGGCTTCTTCAATGCTTTTAGGTTCACATGAGATACAAAAGCTAAATAATCATATACATTTGTAAGAGAGGATCGAGTTCTTCTCCTTTTGATATATCATCTATAATTAATTCTTTAGGGTGTCCATGAGCATACCTCCACTCTCTACATAGATCATTAGGTCTTGATGAAGGTTTTTCTTCTTATTCTTCCTTCTTGTTTTGATTTTTTTTAAAGGTCCTTGAAGGGTAAATTATTTAGAGTTAATTTCTTCACCCTTTGAATACTTATTTCATCATCAAAAGTATCTTCTTTTCTAGAAGATTTATCATTAGACTCATCAAAGGCTACATACATAGATTCTTCAATAATAAGAGTTCTCTTGTCGAAAATGCTGGGATGTGAAGTATCTTAGAAAGATACCCTTATCTGACTTAGCATCAAATTTATCTAGGTTATCTTTGTCATTATTTAAAATAAAATATCGACATCCAAAAGTATAAAAATATTTTATAATAGATTTTCTATCTTTCCAAAGTTTATAAGGTATTTTCTTTAAAATTGGACAAATTAAAACATGATTTAAAATGTAACAAGCTATGTTAATAGCTTCTATCCAAAAATATCTTGGAAGGTATTTTCATAAAGCATGGTACATACCATTTCTTCCAAAATTTTATTTTTTTTCTACAATTCTATTTTGTTGTGATGTCCTAAGTACAAAAAATTATGATCAATACCATTTTCTTTATAAAAGTTTTCAAAATTTTGATTTTCAAATTCAATTCCATGATCACTACAAATACAAAGAATTGAAGTGCCTTTTCTATTTGAAACCTTTATGTATAACTTAGTGAAAGATAAAAAAAATTCATCCTTATATGCCAAAATCAATACCCATGTAAAATATAAAAAATTATCTACTAGATCATATTTATTTCCACCTAAACTAGTGATCCTTGTAGATCCAAGTAGTTTTATATAAAGTAATTCCAAAGGTCTAGAAATAGAGATTATACCTTTGATTTGAAAGAACTTTTAGTTTGTTTTCTAAGTTGGCATACATCACAAATTTTGTTCTTTTCAAAATTGAGTGTTGGTAAATCTTTTACAAGATCATTTTTGTTCAATTTTGAAAGCAAATATATACTAGCATGTCCTAATCTATGGTACCATAACCAAGTAGTCTAATTAATTTTGACTTCTATTATAACTAGACATTGACCATCTTATATAGGAAGACCATTAAGATCTACCATATAAATATTTCCATATCTATGCCCAATGAACATGATTCCATTATTGTTGAGTCAAAAGATAATGCATAAAGATGATTCAAAAGTTACTTTGAAACCTTTATCATAAAATTGACTAATGTTAAGTAAATTATATTTTAATCCATCTACAAGTAAAATATTTTCTATATAAGTAGAGGGGGTGATACAAACTTTATAGATTCCTATGATCTTGCCCTTTCTATTATCACCAAAAGTCATACTACTCCCATGCAATGCTTTGAGAGATGTGAATTGCTTTATATCTTCAGTCATGTATCTTAAGCAATTGCTATCAAGATATCATAATCTTTTCTTCTCTTTGGTTGCAAGACACACATATAAAATAAGTCAAGTAGAAGCTTTAGGTACCCAAGTTATCTTGGATCCTTTAGGATTAGTAGATGTGGCTTCTTTCGAAACCCAAACCTTCTTAACACTACTTAGTTTCCTGTGATTATATAAGATTTATGACCTAATCTACTACAATAATAACAAGTAATGCTAGAAGATGCAGGGGCAAAAAGTTTTTTAAAATATTTTATTATTTTTATTTTTTATATCTCCAACCGACTTTATTAAAAATAGTATGTTGATTATTCAAAAGCATGTTAAATTTTTTGGAACTATATATAAACTTCTCAACAAAAGGTTTAATCATTTCAAGATCTTCTTTTAATTTCTTATTATCTTATGTTAATGCCTTATTTTCTTTTAAAAGCTTTTAATTCACTAATGCTAGCTTTTGCCTTTTTAAATCCTTGTTCTCTAGGATTATGCTTTCACTTATTTTTGTTAATTCTTCCTTTTCATTAGTTTAGGTAAGCTTTTGATCTTTTAACTTTTTGTTTTCTTGAGTCAAGATATCATTATCTTTTGATAACTTCTTAGTGCACTAGTCAACTCACAAACTTATTTCTTCATTTCTTTATTTTTAAGTTTTAGCTTTCTAAAATCACTCATGAGTTTAGCAAAGGCATATTGTAATTCTTTAAATGCAAATTTGCTTTTGGTTTCAAACCTTACCTCTTCCTCATGAGCCATGAAGCATAGGTTCGTAACCTTTTGTATTTCTTCATCGAAGCAGAGTCCTTACTCTCACTCCATGTTGCCATCATTGCCTTCTTCTTGTATTTCCTTTTAGCTTTCTTGAGAAGAGGGTAGTCCATGTTGTAGTAACCCAGCTTCTTACATTAGAAGCAAATAGGTTGGTCATTCTCTTTCTTCTTTTCTTTTTCCTTGCTTGGCTCACCGTTTTGAGGCTTTTCTTATAGTTATTTCTTTTCTTTCTCATGAATTTTCTAAATTTCCTTGATACAAGGGCCATTTCATCATCTTCATCTCCTTTATCCAAGTCTTTACTAGATTCTTCCTTAGTAGTTATAGACTTAAGGGTGATTGTCTTCTTTTTCTTTTTATTTTTGGCCATCTTTTGCTTCAATAATAACTTATAGGTCATGAGTGAACCTAGAAGTTGCTCAAGGGAAAGTGTGTCAACTTTTTTGGCCTCTTGTATGGTGATAAGCTTTGCTGCCCTTGCAGTTAGAAGAGACATAAGAATTTTGTTAATAAGTTCAGCATTAGAGATATGCTTAGCCAAACTTTTTAAACTATTTATGATATTAGTAAATCTAGTATAGATATCAGTTATAGATTCACTAGGCTCTATCCTAAATATTTTATAAATATGAACAAGCATATTTATTTTAAATTATTTGACTTGATTAGTACTCTCATGGGTAATTTTAAGTGTATCCCATATTTCTTTGATTAAAGAACAAGTAGAAATCCTATTGAATTTACTAAGGTCTAAAGCATAATAAAGCAACTTCATAGCTTTAGCATTTAATTCAGCTTGTTCGGTATCATGCTCGTTCCAATCATCCTCAAGTTTGGGAATGACAATACCATCTTCCATATTAGTTGGTTTGTGAGGGGCTTTCATAATGATCTTTCAAAGGTTATAATCTATGGCTTGTATATAGATGCACATATATGTTTTTCAATATATGTAGTTTGTTCCATTGAATAAAGGTGGACAGATTGAAGCTTGCCCTTTAGTAATAAAGCACCAAATTAGGCTGCCATTTGATTGTTGACTCAAGATTGTTGGATCAAATTTGCTGAGTTCCAAGCTTTGCTACCACTTATTGCCCAGCGAAGCAACCCAAGAGAGGGGGTGAATTAGATTTTCCAAAAATTTAATGTAAGTATATGCTTAATTTTGAAAGTAGTGAAGTAATTGTGTTGCAATATATGTGTACTAATTATAACTATATACAATGCTTGAAATGGAAAGATGAGAAGAACAAGGCATACAAATACATGCTTTTATAGTGGCTCGGTACTCCAAGTACCTACATCCTCTTTTCAAGAATCCCTTGAAAATTTTACTAGATCCCTCAAGATTATAGCCATTTTTTTTTTTGATCTTACAAATCAAACCCTAGTTGGTTTTCCTTTAAGGCTTATCAACAACAACCTTAATAACAAGCCAACCCTAGGCTTGCAATCCAATGCAAAGACTTGGTATGCCTATCCCCTAGTTTTAATTTTTTGAAACTAGTTATAACTCAAAACAACAAAGTACAAGAGGAAGAAATCAAAAGCTCTCAAAAAGCGCAAAAAGAAACTCGATGAAGCTCTTGGAAGATTCTTTGAGTTGTCTTCTTCAAATGAAAGCTTCTAATGATTGCAATGATTATTGGTTGTTGAGAATTGAAGGCATACTCTTTAAAAACAAGACTTTTATTTGGAAGGTTGTGCTTTGGAAGATGCTCTCTTGGAAGTATTAGTTTTGTCTTTAAATTTTTTTTGTTTTTCTTGTTTCTTCAATGAGTTTGGTAAAAAATAAATACACTTAAAGTCTTCAAAAATCTATTTATGACCATTAGAGAGGAAAAACTAACTATTTGGATACAAAACTTAGCTTTCTATAGTTATGAAAATATAACCATTATGTGTTGTCAGAAGTTGAAGTATTGATACTTGAGTTTGTAAGTCGACACTTGAAGTCTAGGTGTCGACCTTGGGCTCTTCTAAAAATACTGGTTTATGGAATTATCCTATGACATCGACACTTGAAGCATGAGTCGATTCTTGAGTCAACACCTTGAGTCGACACTTGAGTTCCAAGTATTGATACTTGAGTTTATGCCAAAAATCATACTCTCTATCTTTTCCTATGGCATTGATACTTGGAGCTTGAGCAAACCTGTGAATCAACATTATGAGTTGATGTTTGAATAGTAAGTATCAATTCTTGAACTTATTGATTGAAACTTTGTATGCCAAGCTTCCTTCTTCTTTGGGTCTTCTTTGAGAGTCGACACTTGACTTCTATGAGTCAACACTTGACCTGTACTCTTTGAGAAATGCATGCTAAGATTTGAAGTTTGAGACTTTGACATGGTTCCTTCTATTTCAACTTTCTAACATTTAATAATTAAACATTTTCTTGACTTTTTCACTTATGAAGACATCCAAAAACATGTAATTTATTTGCCTAACAATTGATAACTTAAGTTCATCATTTATAAGGCTTAAAGGTACCTGAAAATTAATTTTACAACTCCAACAAAACTTTAGTACTTTATATATATTCAAATATTTTGTTGCTTATTAAAATCAAGGTTGAAGTAGACATCCAGTGAATGGAGACTTGGTCATTTTACCTGTTAGTGGAAAATGTTATCGACCCAAAGACATAAGGCCCATGATAGTGAAGGCAGACCATACGTTGAACTGAGTTGTAATAAAATGAATGGGGCAATCACAAATAAGTGATTGATAGTGATCGACCGTTAGGATAATGCCTCATCGATCGCTCAGGAAGTGTTTAGCTAGTAAGTGGTCAACCACAATGAGCCTTGCCGATCGCTCGGGAAGTGCTCAACTAGCATTCATCTAGTGCTCAGTCAATGCTTAGCTAGCTTTAGGCCACAAGCCCTCGAGTGAGCATTGGTAGAGGCCAACTTCTATGCTTAAAGGCATTAGCGAGCCTCGACGACCGCTCGAGGAGTGCTCAACCAACATTTAGCTAGCAGTCAGCCAACATTCGGTCATAAGCCCTTGGGCGGGCATTGGTAGAGGCCAACTCCTATGCCCAAAGATATCAGCAAGCCTTGCTGACCACTTGAGAAGTGCTTAGCTAGCATCTAGCTAGCACTTAGCTAGTGTTCGACCACAAGCCCTTGGGCAGGCATTGGCAAAGGCCAACTCCTATGCTTAAAGGCATCAGTGAGCTTCATCAACTACTCGAGCAGTACTCTACCAGTGTTTGGGAAGTGTGTGGTGATAGGTTGCGATGTTGTAGTCAAGACACCATGGTTATCAGTTTAATTAACCAACTTCTGAATTAAATTAAGAACATATACAAAGTGTGAGTCGGGTCAAATCCATAGGAAAGGAAGTATGTTGAATGTTTTGAAATCCTTGATTTAAGAAAATAAATAGATCAAAGTCAGGGAAATGAAAATTAAAAGTATAAAAAATAAATAACTTGGTATTAGGATCTACTATTTAGATCCTAGTATCTACTTGCAATAAAAATAAAGAACATGAATTTAAAAGTGCATGAAAATAATTTTTTTATATTAAATTAAAAGCGACTTCAATTACAAGAAATTAAAAAGGGATAATCTAATAACTAAAAAAACTATAAAGAAAATGGTAACAAAGATTGGAAGTAGATCGACATAGCCTCATCAGGAAGATGGTCGATGAACTCCCTTCTTCCTTCGTACTCCTTGGAGTGAATTGGCTTTCTCTACCTCTTCCTCTTTGGATCTTGATCTTAGAGATAGAGTAGGCTTGAAGATGGTGTAGGGGCATAACTCTTCTCTAAGAAATTTCACTCTTAGAAGCCAACCCGCAATCCAAAACTATGCCCTCTATCCTGTACCGTACTTTCTCTCTAGGATGATTTCTTCTATAGACGGGATCCTTTAAATAGAGAGGACAAGATAGACTCCTTCACTCATGGCTATCGGATGACTTAAAATCATGGTGGATCATACTTCAACAAGCCATAATGGTTGGAGTCTCCTTCACCTGTCAGATTGGCTACTTTGGATGGCTAAGACTTGTTATTGTTGGTGACCACGGATCACACTTGGGACATGCCCGAGGCTCCTCTACATCAGACTCATCGGCCATCAGATCATGAGGTAATGGATGGCAGTGATGGATGAAGATTGGTGGCTCAAGATTCTGGCATAGAAAGGGATAGTGACGAGCTCGGCCAAGGTGATGGGTGGTGACATCGGGCGGTGAGTAGGAGCAGCAATGGGAGCTGGAGGAGATGGTGGCAAGCGGCATCTCAAGCAGAGGAGAACTCGGCCATGGGAAGAGGTGGTGCTAGGAGGAAGCTGGTATGGGAGGCTCGGGGTAGATTGGCAGAGGAGAGGTCAACGGTGTAGAGAAGAATGGTGAGGAATCAGGAGGCGGATGTAGGTAGCACGCCGGCGATGATGAATATAGTGACGGAGAGGATGGGGTGATGATCGATAAGGAGGAGGATGATAGCTGGCTGGATTGGGCAGAGGAGATGGTGACACTGGAAGGAGTGGTAGTGATTTGGTTAATGAAAGGAGAAAGGAAAAAAATGGCAAGATCGAGGAGGAGAGGGCCATGGAGGAGATTCCCTGGTAGTGAGGAGGGTGGTTGGCAACTCCGGCGATGATGGGACATTACTTCATGGCTTAAAACCACTCACAATCCATGGGTCTGCATCGTGGACCAACAACCATGGCAACTCATGGACCGCCAAGCCTTCATAGACCATTCAGCCAATCCATGGTGGACCGTTTGCTTCAAAAACCATGGAATTCCTAAATTAAATCTTTAAAACTTGATTCTGGGCCCATTTTTGATCTGATTTGCTTCAAACTTGTTTCATTTGGATCCATAAATCGAGCTCTTCATGATGACAGTCTTTTTTCTATAAATAATATATAAAAGTATCAATTTGATAGAAATAAATATAGTTTAATTATTAAATTAATACTTTTATAATGTATATAATATAATTATCACACCCCCAACTTAAACTTTGATCATCCTCGAATAAAGCAGATGAATTTGCTATTTATCAAACTCATCCTTGAATTGAAAGTTGACTTAGGCAGTCTTAAAGGTAGCTGATGCATAGCCAGAGCATTAAAGAGGTACTTTATTGGATCACATAGTCAACTCAATTAGTGGTTGAGTGTTCATCATATAAATCTTTAAAGGTCTTCCTTACTATCTTGTTAACTTACTTTTTAAATTCTCTAACTTAATTTGAGTCACGTTTGTTGCCTTTTTACACTTTAATCCTTTTGTTCATTCTTTTTTTTGGAGAAGTCTAGTGCAATGCCTTGACCTCTTAAGTATTATCATCCTCACCTTTTAACATAAACCACAATGCTTACTTAGGCAAAGGGGCCTGGTTACTCAATGGGGTACCATTGCTTAATAGATCTCTTAACCTTCTCACCTTTTGATATGAACCATAATGCTTACTTAGGCGAAGAAGCTCGGTTACTCAATAAGAGTTCATGAAGAGCTGTGAGGTTAGACTGACTCTATAATTTTTTATTTTTTGAAAGGATTTTTTGTATATCTCAACATTTCTATCCCTACTCTCAATAAGCAGATCCTTTATTTAGATAAGAAGGAAGAGAGTTCTGGAATGACTCCCAAAATTTAACTTGGTCAACACCCTACCATTTGTTAGGTTTTCTTAATGATTTGCCCCTTAGATCTCTAAAACTATCTAGGCCATTAATTAATCATTAATTAGGGTGCCTAATTAACTTTAAATCAAAACAAAACTTGCATACAAATTTAATTACTTTTGGTCATACTTGAGGACTTAATTAGATTAGTTATTCTCCCTCCCAACTTAATCGACATTGTTCTCAATGGAGAAGGAAAATAAAGGGTGTAATATGTAAAAGGGAATAGAAAAGAGCACACCTAGAGTGAATGTGCTTTGGAAGTTGAAAAGGGCTTTGTGAAGTAGAAGGCTTGATGCGAGATGCCAATATGCAGATAATGGATCGTTGGTCATTAAGAAATAATCACTAGATTTGTTGGGTTTCTAGGGTTTCGATGGCATAGCAAAATAATCGATTTCAAAAAAGTTTTTTCTTGAAACTCCAAACAACTTGAAACCCTAAGCCCAAGATCCCTTATTCATTATAATTAACAAGTCATGTAATTAGGATTTGAAAAAATACCTGGAACACTAATTCCTTCTTCTTTCTACTAGGCACACAAGTGCATACCCTCCAGAGGTGATCCAAACAAGAATGGAACCTAGGAAGCACTCCTTAGCAGGTTGCTTAAATCACTGGGACTCTTCTAATTGCCTTTCTTCCTTTGGCAGCCTCTCCTTTCTTACTTAGACCTTTGCCTCCAGTATGATGGGAATTTTTCTAGGGTACCGGGAATCATACAGCATGTGGAAGTGAATTTTAAAATAAAAATTCTAAGCATGAAATCCTAATTGGCAAGAAAACCCTAATTCCCAGGAACCCCTTATGCAATACCAATCAACGAAACATAAATGAAGTCAGAATACATACCTGGATTGCTAAAATCCAATCCTTTCCACGAGGCTCACAAATTCAAGCCCTCCAACGGTGATTCATAGGAGAATGGTACCAAGGAGGAATCCCTACCGTGGTTGCTTGCTTCAACAGGACTCTTTTGTCAGCTTTTTGACATTTGACCACTGTAGGACACCCTGTCCTACTATAGGGCTCTCTGGATACAGTCCTAAACCACTCTTAGTTTTAGGACATCCCTCTTCTAGGACCCCATAGGCTTATATCCTAAAACTAAGCCTTGTCGTAGTAGAAAAGACCTTGTCTTAAGAAGACAAGTCTTGTCCTAAAGTAAGAAGGATGGAGGGAGAAGAGGAAGAACACTCAAAATATCTTTACGATGAAAAAAGATTATCTGAAACTCATATCACCGCCCATATTTATAGTTTTAAGAGGGGCGTGCGATATATCCTCCAACAGGTTATCAGATATGATTTTTCAAGACTGAAAAATCATATCCAATATGTCTCCTCATGCATCAAAAGATATATTGGCATCCGTCCATTTTCTTGGATAATCTGTGACTTGCCAAATGACAAGTACCGGTCCCTGGGAAGTCAAGAGGCACCTCTTCAATCTTCAAACACTGAAGAATATGAAGAGTCCTGAAAGCAGAAGGACTCTGCTTCAGGGCACGCGCCACATGAAGAGACGCGTCTCTTCATGCGCGCATTTGCTTCCATCCCTTTTTCATGCCATTTCAAAAAGGGCCTCGACCAGTCAAACATATCCAAGAGGCATGGGGTAAGATGAGAAGGCACCCCCTAAAATAAAACACTCCAGTGTTTCTCTACAGAAGGACTCTTGTTCTTCTATGCACACCTTCATCTTCTGCGCGTGCCATGAGGCGTCAAGAGTCCCTTTATTTCTTGGTCAACATTATCCACACCCCATGCAACCTTTGACTAGTCAAAGCATATACAATATGGGTGTTAAAAGAAAGAGCATTAAGTCCTCTTTCCATCCATATAAATATTTTTCAGATCAGAGGACTATAGACTCTCCTTGGCCTTTTTGAATGCCAAGGTGTCATTTTGGCATATAGAGTCCCAACTCAAATGGACTCTTCAATAAGACATCCAAAATACCAAAATAAAATCAGACCAAGCTCTGATTTGGCTATCCCCACTTAGGAATCAACCTAATTTAGATTTTTCTTAATTAGGTTAGCCCAATTAGCAAGCAACCGGATCCAATCCAATTGGGTTAGGAATTGGGTTAGCCTACATATGCTAGTATGCAATCTGCAACCAATTAGGATCCCATGACCCTAATTAAACCATGAGTGACTTCCTTAGCCAAACTCTCTATTGTGTGTGATCCATTGGATTCCATATTTAGCTAGCAGTAGGTTTAGGTTTGAGCCGATTCGATCCGATCGAACCCAATTGACCTAATTAGGTCAAATTGGCTCACCTAATTGTCCAATTCGAATCACACATCGAATTGACTCATGAAACCAATACAATTGGATCATGAAAACCCACAAGATAAGATTGATGTCTAGCAACATGTCATGTCTACCCGAAAGATGAGAAATTTGATGGAAATAATCAAAATATCCTTCAGTAGTAAGTTACCGTGCAATTTAATCTTTCGATCTCCCATTATCCTGATTAAGTGATGGGTATGGATAAATGTCAAACCCTAACACTTAATCACATCGAATCTCAGCTCGATCATGAGGACTCAGCTAATGATTGATTAGAAGCCACTTATAATCTTATCCCACTTTGCAAAGATTTCTTGAGTCACTCATCGAAGAGATTACACGGGATAACATATCCTCTTACTAGGATTGATCGATTCCTTATTGGTCCACTCACATCCTTCGTACACCTTCCACCATACCTAGAACACCCCATACATGTCACAATGCCATGAATGAGTATGAACCAAAGTATGGCTTAGTGTGTACAAGGAACCATGGTGACCTCAGGTCTGAAGATCACATGCACAACTTCTACTCTAGGACCTATCTTTTGACAAGGAGTAAGACTTCCATAAGATAGTCCCGGTGTGGATCAGTTTAGTATACTCATAACCTAATGAGTATCCTTATCCTTGTATTAGTGTCTCTACATAAGTGGCTATGAGACCAACCACCCTTATTAATTGAGGATGCATAGGATAAGCTAGTCTTACCGGATTCATCTATCCCCGAATCGATAGTCCAATGACTAGGAACATTCTAGATTAGGGTTTATAGGAATTAGGTATCACCATTATTTTATCATAACCCTAATTCCATTGCCCTACTCTATAGGGTTCATCATAGTCAAAAACATGACACAGCAGTATATGATGAATCAAATGCCTTAATTATAAATAATGATGTCATACATGAGTTGGAAGTTTACAAAAAGGCCCATACAATGATTGGCTCTTAGGGCATTTTTCTATCAAACTTCCACTTGCACTAAAGCCAATCGCCCTTATACTTTATGCCCATACAATCCAAGTAGCGATCTAATTACTGCTTGGCTAATGCTTTAGTGAATGGGTCTGCTATATTGTTCTTTGTGTCAACTCGTTCGACGACAATATCTTGTCTTTCTATAATCTCTCGAACGAGGTGGGAACCATCTTAGAATGTGCTTGGACTTGTGATGAGACCTTGGTTCCTTAGCTTGTGCAACAGCCCCGGTGTTATCATAGTATAATGGCACTGGTTGTTGTACATTAGGAACCATACCCAATTCCATGATAAATTTCTTCATCCAGACAGCTTCATTTGTGGCTTCACTAGCAGCTATATACTCTGCCTTAGTGACTGAGTCAGCAATAGTAGGCTGCTTGGTACTCTTTCAACTCACTGTACCACCATTCAGGGTGAAGGCATACCCCGATATGGATTTGCTATCATCTGGATCTGATTAAAAACTAGAATCTGTATAGCCTTTTAATTTCAACTCAGATCCTTCATATACTAGAAAATATCTTTAGTCCTTCTTAGGTATTTAAGAATATTTTTCACAGCTTTCTAATGATCCTCCCCTAGATCTGCCTGAAACCTGCTTACTATGCCCAAGGCATAAGCAACATCAGGCCTGGTACATAACATGACATACATAATCGATCCTACAGCCGAAGCATAAGGAATCATAGCCATCCTCTCTCTTTCTTCTGATATCTTAGGAGACATCTTCTTAGAGAGTTGTATACCTTGACTCATTGGCAAGTAACCTTTCTTACTTCCATCCATGTTGAATCTCTTCAATACGAAGTCAATGTACCTAGATTGGGATAAGCCCAGCATCCTCTTGGATCTATCTCTATAGATCCTTATACCCAGTATATAGGATGCTTCTCTCAAATCCTTCATGGAAAACTTTGATGATAGCCAAGTTTTAACCAATTGCAACATTAGGATATCATTCCCAATGATCATTATGTCATCCATATACAAAACTAAGAAAATAATGGCACTCCCACTTGTCTTCTTATACACACATGGTTCATCCACATTTTTGATAAAACCAAATCCTTTGATTGTTTCATCAAAACGGATGTTCTAACTCCTCGATGCTTGCTTAAATCCATAAATGGACTTCTTTAACTTGCATACCTGGTTTGGTCTCCCACTTGAGACAAACCCCTTTGGCTGTGATATATAGACTTCTTCCTCAAGGTTTCCATTGAGAAAAGTAGTCTTTACATCCATTTGCCAGATCTCATAGTCATGGTATGCTACTATGGCAAGCAGTATCCGAATGGACTTGAGCATGGCTACTAGAGAAAAGGTTTCGTCATAGTCTACACCATATTTTTGTCTAAAACCTTTTGCTACTAGCATAGCCTTATAGGTCTCAACTTGACCATCTGCTCCAATCTTCTTCTTGAAGACCCATTTTCATCCTATCGGGATAATTCCTTCTGGTAGATCTACCAAGGTCCAAACCTGATTGAAATACATGGAGTCTATTTCAGATTTCATGGCACCAAGCCACTTGTCGGAGTCCTTACTCTCGACAGCTTCCGAATAGGTCACAGGATCATCATCCTGTATGATACTGGCTTCATTGTCATCCCCAATAACAAAACCATATATGAAAGGTGCTCCCCGCACCTTCTCTGACCTTTGGAGAGGAGGTGTGTATTATGGCTGTTCTTGATCCACAAGAACCTCTGGTTGAGGAAATTCACTTGAAGGCTCATCGGTTTGTTGGTTCTGTTCTTCACACAACTCAAGTGAAGAATCATTACATCCTTCTTGGATAAACTTTTGTTCCAAGAATGTAGCATGCCTACTGACAATTATCTTTTGCTCAGTAGCATTATAAAAGAGGTATCCCTTATCTTGTTTTGGGTAACCAATAAACCTACACTTGTCAGCTCTAGCACTTAACTTATGTCCAAAGTTATTCTTGACATAAGCACGGCAACCCCAAATCTTTAAGTACTTAAGACTTGGTCTTTTACCATTCCATAACTCAAATGGAGTGCTACTTACTAACTTAGATGGAACCCTGTTTAATATATATGCAGCAGTCTCCAAGGCATGTCCTTGAAGGAAATGGGAAGATCTGTGAAGCTCATCATAGACCTCACCATGTCCAACAAGGTGCAATTTCTCCTTTCTGCCACTCCATTTAACTGGGGTGTATAAGGAGGGGTCCATTCAGAAATAATGCCTTTGTCCTTGAGATAGTTCAAAAACTCACTAGACAAGTATTCCCCTCCTCGATCAGATCGAAGAGTTTTAATACTAAGTCCAATTTGTTTTTCAACCATACTCTGATATTCTTTAAACTTATCAAAGGCTTTGGACTTGTGTTTCATAAGATACACATAACCGAACCTTGATAAATTATCAATAAAAGCGATGAAATAAGAATATCCTCTGGCCTGAGTTGACATAAATCCACATACATCAGTATGTACAAGACCTAACAATTCAGTTGCCCTTTCTCCATATCCAGTGAATGGAGACTTGGTCATTTTTCCTTTGAGGCAAGACTCACAAGTTCCTAATGATTGAAAATCAGCAGGGTCAAAGTAATCCTCTTTGACTAACTTGTTTATCCTTGACTCACTGATATGACATAACCGGCAATGTCAGAGATATATGACATTGATATTATCTCTTTTTCTCTTCTTGTGATCTACAGAAGTATTTCATCATTGAGTACTAAAGTTAGAAGACCATTCACAAAGCAACCATGCCCAAATATTGTATTATTATGAAGAATAGAGCAGCCACTGCTCTTTACATTTATTTCATATCCTTGTTGTAACAACAAGAGTATAGAAATAATGTTTCTTATAATATTTGGCACATAGTAGCATTCCTCCAACCTTATGATATTACCCGAAGGTAATAACAGAAGATAGGTACCCATAACTTCAGCATATATTGGTTCTCCACTTGCCCCATATAACTTGAAGTCACTTTTCTTCAAATTTCTAATTCTATGGAGTCCTTGTAAAGATTTACAAATATGTGACCCACATGTGGTATCCAATACCCATGAATTAGAAATAGATTCACTCAATGATAAATTGGTTTGTATCTGTACAAACCCTTAGATGCACCACTTGCATCTAGCTTCATATATGCAAGACAAGTCTTGCAATCCTTCTTCCAATGCCCAAAAATGCTATAATGGAAACAGGCTCCATCAGCCTTCTTCCTCAACCAGTCCATATAGTTTGAACCAGTTAACTTATTAGCATCCAAGATGCCATGCAATGATAAATTTGAAGTCATAAAAATAAATGTCCTAAGAACATAATCAACAGACCACTCAAGATGACATCCATAACTAGATAAGGACTTTCTATCTAATTATGTCTCCCACTATTTTCTTCAAATACCATAACCCTCAACTATGGTAAGCGAGAAACCTTTCCTGGTTTCCTTAGTGGGGTTGAGATCCTTATTCCTCATGAGTGCCTTGTGTATACAAAACAAACACAAATGAGTTCAAAGGTAGGACAACCTTTCCAATTGCAACCCATGCAATTCTCAATAATATCTTTGCCTTTAAGACACTTATGGCCTTGTGTATGCACAACAAACCATACTATCTTAGTTTAGTCGGACCCTTCATTTCCATATAGCCATGATTGAATAATGTTACCCTTGTGTATGCACAACAAAGCAACATTTCCAACCATGCCATAAAGCACTAAGTGCACCAAGACAAATCTTATATCAAACCCTAGAGAAGGCCTTGTGTATGCATAACAAACCTACTATAGTCTTGACATAAATTTGGCTTAGCATGAAGGAAGGCAAAATATAGTACACTTAACCAATTAGCATTACCAAATTAAGATTTAGATATGACCAAATTGGCTAGGTGAGTGGAAGGGGTGAGGGGGTTCCCCGTTGCTTTCCTTAGACACCAATTAGATTGGCCAGGTCAGTCAACAGAGCCAATTAAAAACCTCATTCCCTTTACCTTCCCATAACCACTTGCCTAGACACCAATTGGCTGATCAAACCCTAATCGGTTTTGCATCATGACTAAGTTTTTTACTATGACTAAATATGATTTTTATGAGGGCTTTGATGGTCTCAAAAATACATTCTAAATTATCATGATTACTATGCTTATAACATATATAAACATGTAACACATCATCATAACATCATAACATAACATGTTATGTTAAACAAGCATATTATAACTAATATGTAAATCAAGGCATGATAGATACATAAAAATACCTTTCACCTCACTTTTTCATAGGATATGGCCACAGCGGCACCCCTACACACCATAGGAGACCCATTGAATGGGAAGAGAGGGCCTTTAAACCCTACTTGTCTCCTATGACCGGATGGCAATGGTGACTAATCCAATCCAAAGCAGTTACAAGGTATAATCAACATGCATAATTTCATACTTGAAATAATATCATGCATTTCATAAAAACTTGAAATTAAACATATTACCCTAATATGCAAAATTTCATACATTTGCATTATCATGTCATTTCATAAAGAAACCAGAAATCATACATATGAGTTTAGTCGGTCGGCTCGACAGGGTGTGGGTCGACTCGATAGGGTTCAGGTCGACTCGATAGTGGAATTTCAAAAAACTCCAAAAATGGTTCATAACTGGTATGCGACAAGGATGGCTCTGATACCACTGATGGAAATTCTCCCAGGGTACCGAGAATCATGCAGCATGTGGAAGTGAATTTCAAAATAAAAATTCTAAGCATGAAATCCTAATTGGCAAGAAAACCCTAATTCCCAGGAACCCCTTATGCAATACCAATCAATGAAACATAAATGAAGTCAGAATACATATTTTGATTGCTGAAATCCAATCCTTTCCATGAGGCTCATAAGTGCAAGCCCTCCAACGGTGATCCACAGGAGAATGGTACCAAGGAAGAATCCCTACCGGGGTTGCTTGCTTCAACAGGACTCTTTTGTCAGCCTTTTAACCTTTGACCACTGTAAAACACCCTGTCCTATTATAAGGCTCTCTGGACACAATCCTTAACCACTCTTGTTTTTAGGACATCCCTCCTCTAGGATCCCTTAGGCTTATGTCCTAAAACTAAGCCTTGTCCTAGTAGAAAAGACCTTGTCATAGTAGAAAAGACCTTATCTTAATAAGACAAGTCTTGTCCTAAAGTAAGGAGGGAGGGAGAAGTGGAAGAACACTCAGAATATCTTTACAATGAAAAAAGATTATCTGAAACTCATATCACCTCTCCTATTTATAGTTTTAAGAGGGGTGTGTGATATGTCCTCCAACAGGTTATCAGATATGATTTTTCAAGACTAAAAAATCATATCCAATATATCTCCTCATGCACCAAAAGATATATTGGCATCCGTCCATTTTCTTGGACAATCTGTGACTTGCCACATGGAAAGTACCAGTCCCTGGGAAGCCAAGAGGCACCTCTTCAATCTCCAAACACCGGAGAATATAAAGAGTCATGAAAGCAGAAAGACCCTGCTTCAGGGCGTGCACCACATGAAGAGACGCGTCTCTTCATGCACGCTTTTGCTTCCATCTCTTTTTCATGCCATTTCAAAAAGGGCCTCGACCGGTCAAACATATCCAAGAGGCATGGGGTAAGATGAGAAGGCACCCCCTAAAATGAAACACTCCAGTGTTTCATCTGCAGAAGGACTCTTGTCCTTCCGTGTGCACCTTCATCTGTCGTGCGTGCCAAGAGGTGCCAGAGTCCCTTTATTTCTTGGTCAATTTTATCCACACCCCATGCTACCTTTGACTAGTCAAGGCATATGCAATATGGGTGTCAAAAAAAAGAATTAAGTCCTCTTTTCATCCATATAAATATTTTTCAAATTAGAGGACTATAGGCTCTCCTAGGCCTTTTTGAATGCCAAGGTGTCATTTTGGCTTCTAGAGTTCCAACTCAAATGGACTCTTCAATAAGACATCCAAAATACCAAAATAAAATCAGATCAAGCTCTGATTTGGCTATCCCCAATTAGGACTCAACCTAATTTGGGTTTTCCTTAATTAGGTTAGCCCAATTAGCAAGCAACCGGACCCAATCCAATTAGGTTAGGAATTGGGTTAACCTACATATGCTAGTATGCAATCTGGCTAACCAATTAGGATCCCATGACCCTAATTAAATCATGAGTGACTTCCTTGGCCAAACTCTCTATTGTGTGTGACCCATTGAGTTCCACATCTAGCCAGCAATAGGTTTAGGTTTGAGCCGATTCGATCCGATCGAACTCGATTGACCTAATTAGATCAAATCGGCTCACCTAATTGTCCAATTTGAATCTCACATCGACTTGACTCATGAAACCAATCCAATTGGATCATGAAAACCCACAAGATAAGATTGACGTCTAGCAATGTGTCATGCCTACCCGGGAGATGAGGAATTTGGTTGAAATTACCAAAATATCCTTCAGTAGTAATTTACCGTGCAATTCAATCTTTCGATCTCCCATTATCCCGATTAAGTGATGGGTATGGATAAATGTCAAACCCTAACACTTAATCATATCGAATCTTAGCTCGATCATGAGGACTCAACTGATGACTGATTAGAAGCCACTTCTAATCTCATCCCACTATGCAAAGATTCCTTGAGTCACTCATCAAAGATATTACACGGGATAACATATCCTCTTATCAAGATTGATCGATTCCTTGTTGGTCCACTCACATTCTTCATACACCTTCCACCATACCTAGAACACCCCGTATATGTCACAATGCCATGAATGAGTATGAACCAAAGTATGGCTTAGTGTGCACAAGGAACCATGGTGACCTCAGGTTTGAAGATCACATGCACAACTTCTACCCTGGGACCTATCTTTTGACAAGGAGTAAGAATTTCATAAGATAGTCCCGATGCGGATCAGTTCAGTGTACTCATAACCTAATAAGCAGCCTTATCCTTGTATTAGTGTCTCTACACAAGTGGCTAAGAGACCAACCACCCTCATCAACTGAGCATACATAAGATAAGCCAGTCTTACCGGATTCATCGATCCCCGAATCGATGGTCCAATGACTCGGAACATTCTAGATTAGGGTTTACAGGAATTTGGTCTCACTATTATTTTATCATAACCATAATTTCATTGCCCTACTCTATAGGGTTCATCATAGTCAAAAACATGACGCAGCAGTATATGATGAATCAAATGCCTTTATTATAAATAATGATGTCATACATGAGTTGGAAGTTTACAAAAAGGCCCATACAATGATTGGCTCTTAGGGCATTTTTCTATTACAGTAGGGAACTCTGAGCCCTTTCCAAAAACCTCACTTCACTCTTTCTATCACTTTCTAATTCTCTTCCTATACCCTTATTTTAAAATGGGGACCTTGTCTTAAGACAAGATTTATCCTCTTACAAGGGAAGGGAGAGTGGGTGGATAAAGTGACAATGTAAGAGTGTAGGAAAGAAGAGAATTCTGATACCCATCGAAACAAATACTGATGGCTCTTTATAGGAGAGGGAAAGGCACTAGATATGGACTCTCATCAGCCTTTGATCTGTCAACCAACGATCAAATAAGACCCTTCAATGAGACAGAGTCTTATCTTTGAAAAATCATGACTCTTCTGCACCAACTGCCTTATTCAAGTCTCTTCACTCCTTTGGCAGACTTCTCCACTTGCCACTTGGATATTATCGGTTATAAGAAGGCCAAGGGACATTGATTTTCATAGAAAAATATCGATGATTTGTAATTTCTTAAAGCAGAAGGACTCTGCTTAAGTTTTTGCGCCAAATGAAGAGTCACAACTCTTCATTTGCACCAACCAACATCTCACCGAACTTCCCATTTGTTGATTGGTCAAAACCCATATGAGAGGGCATGGAGATGAGGATAAAGTCCCTTGGACTTTATCTGGCTATAGCAACTAACAGGTAGAAGGACTCTTGTCTTTTCTATGTGCCAAAGTTCTGCTTGCCAACAGTGAAGAGTCGTGACTCTTCACTTTGCGCACCACCTTTCTCCATGCTATTCATATACTTGACCTAGTCAAAAACCATGCAAAATGGGTGTCAAATGAAAGGGGATTTAATGTACTTTATCATTCTATTAGTGATTATCAAGCAGAAAGACTCTTGGTCCTTCTAAATCCCTTTATTTGCCGAGCACCCATTTTGGTGCCAAGAATCCCATGCCCTTGGGACTCTTGGTATTTGGTGCATAAAATGTCCAAAAACTATCAGATAAAATCTGATAATTTTGTCGCACTTAGGACTCAACCCAATTTAGGTCTCCCATAAATTGGTTAGTCCATTTAGCAACCAATTGACCCAATTCAATTGGGTTAGGAGTTAGGTTAGCATACACATGCTAGTATATAATCTAGCTAACCAATTAGGATCCCATGACCCTAATAAAATGCCAATTGACTTCCTAGGTCAATTTCCTAATGTGTGCGATATTTTGGGTTCTACATCTAGCCAGCAATAGATCTAGGTCCAAGCCAATTCAATCCAATCGAATCTAATTTGACCTAATTAGGTCAAATTGAGCTGACCTAAGTTTCCAATTCCAACAAGCTTTCAAATTGACTTATGAATTCAATCCAATCAATTCATGAAAACCTATAAGACATGATTGACATCTAGCAATGTATCATGCCTACCCAGAAGATGAGGAATTTAATGAAAAGTACCAATATACCCTTCAGTGGAAAGTTATCATGCAATTCAATCCTTCGATCTTCCTGTTTCCCGATTAATTGAAAGGGCATGGATAAATGTTAAACCCTAGCACTTAATCCTTTTGAATCTCAATTGAATAATGAAGACTCGATTGATGAAAGATTAGAAACCCTATCTAATCTTATCCTACTTTGATCAAAGACTTCCTGAGTCATCATTCGAAGAGATCACACGGGATAACTTCTCCTCTTTCTAGGAGTGATCGATTTCTTATTGACCTACTCATTACCTTCATACACAATCTAGCATATTCAGAAATACCTCATACATGACTTAATTGCCATGAGTGAGTATGCACCAAAACATGGGTTCATGTGCACAATTAACTATGATAGTCTCAGGTTTAAGGATCACATACACAACTCCCACTAAGAGAACATTCTTTTGACAAGTAAGACTTCCATGTGATGTTCTCCAAATGCTGGACACACTGCACTCCTCTAGATCTACCAGAGCCACCGCATCATTGCTTGTCGCCATCCCTCACTGGCCACCTTTCTCCTTCGTATCGTGTCTATCCCCCTATGTCAGAGCTGTTGTCATCCTTCCTCTATTCCAAACTGAGCATCCTCCCCTCGCCAGTTCAAGTCTTGCACTGTCACTAGATTTTTGCTATTCTCCCCTGCCTGAAGACGTCAGCCAATCCTGGTCTTCTACCACCGGTTTCTTTCCACTCCATCAGTAGGAAAGGCTATCACTATCAACCCTCCTCTTCTTCTTCACCAAGCACCAAATTAGCACTAATTTGTCAGGAGATTGGATTGTTCGAATGAGAAAGGGGTTGGAAGAAAGAGATCGATCATGAAGGATGGATAAGCAGAGTTTAATTTTTGAAATGGGAAATGGAATGCAGGTGCGGGGATAAGAATAAGGAACTGAAGCTATTGAGGCAGATCATGATGGAAAACCAATGTGGTTCCCACGCGGGCCAGACGTGTCCCTCTACGCCTATAAAAAAATATCATCTCTTTGCTCCCAATTCATTTCGCAATCCACTTCCAGCCCATATTCCTTTATCTGCTCCTTCCATATTCTTCCCACTTTCTTCCACCCTTCCAACATACGAGAAGGAGAGTGAGCTAAGAAAGAGAGAGCCTCTGTCAAGTTCTAAAGTTTTATTATTTTCTTTAACTCCAAGCCCTGTTAATGGCTTAGGAGTTAAATATTTTGTAATTAAATTTGGTTTAGCAATAAAAGTTTATTTTTCTAGTTTCAATTATTTTCTTGCAATTTTTAATTTCAGCACTAGGATAGTTTAAATTCATGCAATTCAGATTTTACCATTTAAATTTTTGTAATTAGGCTAGTTTAATTTCTGCACATCTTTAAATTCTATAATTTAAATTTCAGCAAGTAGTATAGAATTTATTTTAAATTTTTAAATAATTTTTAAAGTTTTAATTTAGATCATGTTTGGCTAAGCAAATCCTCTAGGGTTGGCGATGAAGCTAGACCATGATTAAAAGCTTTATCTTAGGATCTCTTATTGAGCTTTTAATTTTTAAGAGTTCTTTCTTTTCAAATTCTTGCCTAGAGACTTGATGAACTATTGTTGGGTTTCAATCCCTTCATAGTTCATACTTGATTCGGTGCAAGAAGGGTAACAAATATAAGGCTCACAAATTTTTTTCTTTAAACTCTTTTCTCTTCTTTCTTGTAAAAACCTTGATGAGTTATTGTTGGATTAAAATCTTTGCATATCCATACTTGGTTAATACAAAGAAAGAAGTTAAAAGGACATTATGAGAGGAATCATAGAAAGGCTTTCTAAGTCATTGGTCTAGTGAATTCAAAATCCCTAGATCTTTAGATTATTTATCTCTTTAATTTAATTAATTTTTGCTTCAAGTAGAAAGAAAAGAAATAGTTTTTTCCATCTTTGTTAAAGCTCGTCTGAGCAAGGGTTTGAACATAGTTCAAACACCTAATTTCTCATAGGATCGACCCATACTCGTTGGATGTGCTACCTTGCACACCGTGCGCTTGTGATTTAAACATAAAATTTAAATAACTAGGATATTCAATTTTGTTTCATAGAGATAGCGGTAGCTATGATGTACCACTTGATCCAGAGAATTTCTTTGAATTTGCTCGTGATGATGCTCATATAGATGAGGGAGGCAGCGAAGAGAGTCAAGCCTTGCCTACCATACGTGATGCTGCTAACTTAAGTTTTTAAGGCCTTTGAAGTATCTCTTGAAGGGAAGACCTTCAAGAAACTCCAAAGTCATGATGAGCATTATGATTGAACCCTTCATAGGATAGGGTGTTGGAATGTTGGAGGGCACTGGATGAGCAGTCTCTAATTAGGAGCCACAGGAGAGACCAGAGTCTCTAGCATAAAAAGCAGAGCCATTTTTGTTGGAGCACATTCCTAGGTGCATGGACAACCTTCTACCAGCAACCAATCTCAGAACATTATATTGGAAATAGCAGTAACAGGGGATTGAAGCAATCAGCCTGGTAGGTATTTAGCCTTCTTTTACAGCAATCTCTTAACTTGTTCAAAGTGCCCCGAATGCTCTAGATTTGATATGGACATGAAACTACCTCTCTTGGGACCTCCAACCAGTGAGGATTCAACCCTTCAATGTTCTTGGTTGAACTCCAAAAGGGTAGAGAGAGGGATGACTCCAAAGATGCTAGGTGCTAGGTTTCTTACTTGGACTAGGAAACCATGACAATCTTCTTCCAACGACCACCAATCTAACCAGACCTCTTCCAGATCTAATATCCCTTTGAATAGGACCTGGAACCAACATTGAAGAGTCCTAAGACCACCATGTTTAATGGAAATAGGATTTGCAAGTGGGCGGCACAAGAATCCCTTGTGTTAGGGATTCCTACTTCGATTAGGAGACCCTAGGTGCTAAGGAATTTTTTCCTTCTTAAGGTATGGTAGCTTGTGATTGGGTTTGATGTTGTCGTTAAGACACCATGATTATCAGTTTACTTAATCGACTTCTAGATTGAATTAAAATTCCATAGAAAAGGGAGTCGGGTCGAATCCACAGGGAAGGCAGTATATTATATATTTTGAAATCTTTGATTTTAAAAAAATAAAGAGGTTGAAGTCGGATAAATAAGAATTAAAAGTGCAAAACAAAAGGAAATATGTGGTACTAGGATCTATTATTTTGACCCTAGCATCTACTTGCAACAAAAATAAAAGGCACAAAATTAAAGATGTAGGAAAATAAACTTTATATTAATTGAACATATGATCCTATTGCAAGAAAGTAAAAAATATGCTGGATTTAAAGCAAAAGTAACAAAGAACAAAGATTGGAAGAGGCCGGCGTAGCTTCTTCGGGAAGGTGATCGATGAACGTCCTTCTTCCTTCATACTCCTTAGAGTGAATTGGGCCTCGTTGCTTCTTCTTCTCTAGTTCTCAATCTGGAGGTGATGTCTGCTCGAAGATGGCATAGGGACAGCACCTCTCTCCAAGATACCCCACTCTTAGAGATCAACCCTTAACCCAAGTACTGCTCTCTACCCTATACCATGCTCTCTCCATAAAATTTCTTCTTAGGTCAGGGGTCCTTTAAATAGATCTAGGCTAGGGCTTCCTTCCAATCGAATGTGGACACAATCAGACTCCAGATCGATAATATATCTTGAAAAGAAATCTTGACTGGTGGGGGCACCAGGCTCAGAAAGAAGAAGCTTCAACTAATACCAAGTTCTTTATGGATTGAGACTAGGAACTCAAGTCTCGTATGAGTCCTGTATGTTTATTGAGTCCTGTTTTATTTTCTTTTTGGGTTTTAAAGTTCAATTAGAATTAAATCAAGAGTTCAATTAGAGTCAATTAGGCTTTATACTGAGTCAAGTTCAAGAGCTACTTGAAATTGGGCCAGACCAGCTTTACTTGGAATGCCACATCATCATGGACCACCGGTGCCAACTCATCACCAGAGGACGTCACATCACCTTTGCCGTGTCATCTCCAAGGGGCGCCATGGAGAAGGATGCACCATGTCACCATGCCACCTTGCCACGCCACATCATTGCCACCTCACCTACCACGTGGCATCATTCAAATTTTAAATTACATGAAAGCTACAAGTGGTCGACCAAAGAGTGTTTTCAAATTCAAAGGAGGTCGGCCAACTCCATCCACAAATCATTCAACCAGCTCCACCAAATCCTCCACATTCCATGTAACCCTCCACCAAATCCTCCACCAAATCCTCCACATTTCATATAACCCCCCCTAATATTTCTCCATGATATGGGGAATTTCAAATTGATTGAAAGGCCATTAAAAGCCTCTTGTACGCCCATGGTAAAGGAAGCTTTTTTGGATGAAATGAAATTTAAGTGAAGTACTAGTTGAAAAAGGTGTTTTTTTGGTAGTATCCTCTTGTTTTCTTTGGGTGTGTTTGATTTTCTCTTCTCAAGCTTTCAAGTGTCCAACGCCAACATCCACCTCTAGGGATCCATGCCTCCATCGAAGTTCCCTTTCCTGTTTGGTTTCTTTGTTTTGATATCTTTCAAATTGGTCCCAGTCTAACTCGTTCATTATGCAGGATCTTTCAACGATTCAGAGTTCAAGAAAGGGTTCTCGTGCCAAAGATCAATGTTGAATGAAACTAGTTTCTTTGGAATGCCAATCTTCCACTTCAGGGCTAGTTCCTCTAAGAGCTTCAATGGATCTACCAGGGAGTGATCATCTTGGGTAAATAACACCTCCTAATCTCTTAAGTCTGAGTTATTGAAGATCGTTGCTAAGGTTTAAATTCAATATTCACTAGCCCTAATCTTCTCTAGGATTTAAATAACTACATCGTGGCGTAAGTTCAAAATTTCAGTGCTCCTTCCATAGCTTTACCTTAGTACTTTTGATCTAAAACTTAGTACCTGTTAATTAGGATTCATTGCTCTACAAACATTAATTAAATCACTAATCATATACTTGCCGCATCAAATTGGTATCAGAGCATGGTTGCATTAGCTTAGAATAGTTTTCTTTAAATCCAAGCAAGATCTAAAATTTATGACTCCTGAGCGGGTGTACTGTAGTACACTGTCACGACCATGGGAATAATGAGCCCCTGGCCGGACGTGAATTTTTTAGATTGAAGTTTGGGTAAGCCATTGCACTTGTTTGATTAGGTTCTGTTTTTCTGAAAATTTGCATCTGTTTACTGTAATCCGTCTGCAGCTCCCAAGGCAAGTCACTAATGTTTTATTGAAATATTTTTTTTCTTGTTCTTTTTTAAGTTAGTTATCACCATATTAAATTTTATCATCAGAAAAAATTATTAAAAAAATGAAAATTTCTGCAGTTTGACAATGTCATTAGGGTTCTGTTTTGTCCTTTTCATTTATCTTCATTTATAGGATCTACTTAGAGTAGTACAGATTTTAGTTTTAAAATTCCTTTCATCTGCATTGAAACATATAAGTTAGGAATCCTTTGTGAATTTTTCAGAACTTTTGGACATTTTTTCATCACGTTTTCCACACCACTTTCAAACTGCAACACACTTCTGCAGCACCTTTGCATTTCATTCATCTCTTGAGAAATCAAATTAAGGGCATCAATTTGACATAGGATCAGGGTTTCATCACCTATCCCTAGCCCAAAAATCACCAACCAGCATATCAATCCTAGCCCGTTAATTAAAATTGAGTAGAACGTTAATTTCCTAGTGGGTTAGGGACACCAACAAGTTGAGTTCAGGTTAGGGTCAAGTTAATTGTGTCAGCTAATTGGTGTGTGCTTACTGGCTTGGTGTCTAGGATTGGTGCATCAAGGCTTGTGATTTGGTCCGCCTACCTGGCCAATCTCAGATTGGTGTCTAAGGTTGGCAATCAGGGACCTTCACTCCCCTCCACCTACTTGGCTAAGTCCCATAAGTACTACTAGCTAGTTGGTTCACTTAATTAGACTTCTAATTTGTGCTCTAGGTCTAGGAAACCTTTGTTCAAGCTTGAGTCTACATGCATGCATGAAAACTAGATCAGGAGCCTCATATTCACCAGTCCAGACCCAGTCCAGTGTAGCCATGGACCCGAATCTTGAAACCATACTGAAAGGACTAAATGATCTAATGGCCCAATTGAACCAAATGCTGGCTAAACAATTTTCCTTAGACCAACCAACTCCTACTATCCCATTAGCTCATATGAATGATAGGAGTAAGAACCCTGAAGTACAAGTTGAGTTCATGAATACTCAAGACTTAGGATATCCTCAAACTGAAGGGCTAGGGAAGGAAGAAGGCAAGTCTGAACCTAGTAAATATGTGTATGAGACAAAGTTTAATAGATGAATATGAAGGGGAAGACTGTGAAGAGAACAACTTTAGTACCTTACCTGAGGAAATCTTTGGTAAAGAAAAGATTATTGAGCCTAGTCCTGAAACATCAGAATAACCAAAATTTAGTGAGGACTTGGTTCCCGTAAGACAATGCCCTCAGGAAGAACCCAATACTTTAGCTTCGACACAAGAACTCCTTCAGTTACCAGAGAAGAACCCAATCATTATTTTAGAAGACTTTGCCGATGACCTTCAACTACCTAGAAGCATCCCGCCCGTAGATCAATATTCAAATCTTAAGGTCATCACGAGTAACCAAGGTCTGTTTCAAGATTTCACTAAATTACCCCAAGACTCGGATTCCTATTTCCTGCCTTTCCTTAAGTCTTATCCTAATTTTAGAGCCATTAAGTTTCATTTTGATGAGATTACTAGGTTGCAAGAGCCTTTAAAGCCTATTCCTTTTGCTACCTACTTTTGGAAAACCTTATGGCATTTGCTAGGAACCCATGGTAAATTCTCATGTGCATACCAGACCAAGGTCAAACCTAGAGAGTCATTAATCTGTTAGGTTTAGGCCCTAGAGAGTCCAATAAAATTCCTCTCAATAAGGATGCCTAGTTCAGTCTGCATTTCGTAAGTGCTTGTGTAAGTTTCTGAGTTTGCTGAGTCCTATGCATAGCATGTTGAGGATTTGCATCATGAAATAAATTTGAGCAATGAATCCTATAAACATAGGACTAATTTAAGAAAGAAAGTCAAGGAATTCTATGAGAGAGATCATGTTCCCATCCGGGACTTTCAAGAAACTACATACCCGTGGTGCAGGCCCCTTTAAAGTCCTAAAGAAGATTAGATCTAATGCTTACATATTAGAATTACCTTCAGACCTAGGTATCAACCTGACCTTCAATGTCTCAGACTTGATAGAATATAAGGAATCTATGATGATACCTAGTGAGCCTTTTGGGCCTGACCATATTTTTGAGAGTGAACCATTACCCGAGTATCCACAAACAACCATTCCTAAAAATATGAGAAAACTGAACAAATCCTGGATAATAAGATTGTCACTACCAGAAACAAGGATTACTATCGATATTTGGTCCGTTGGCAAGGGAGACCAAAATCTGACAACTCCTGAATCGCTAGAGAGGACTTGTAACGACTGGACCCGGACTTATTTGAACAATATCAAAGCCAGGATGAACCATACTCGACAGGGTCGAGTTCCTCCCACCCAGGAAGAATTGGTGGGGGCACCAGGCTCAGAAAGATGAAGCTTCAACTAATACCAAGTTCTTTATGGATTAAGACTAGGAACTCAAGTCTCGTATGAGTCCTGTATGTTTATTGAGTCCTGTTTTATTTTCTTTTGGGTTTTAATGTTCAATTAGAATTCAATCAAGAGTTCAATTAGAGTCAATTAGGCTTTGTACTGAGTCAAGTTCAAGAGCTACTTGAAATTGGGCCAGACCAGCTTTACTTGGAATGCCACATCATCATGGACCACCGGTGCCAACTCATCACCAGAGGACGTCACATCACCTTTGCCATGTCATCTCCAAGGGGCGCCATGGAGAAGGATATGCCATGTCACCATGCCACCTTGCCACGCCACATCATTGCCACCTCACCTGCCATATGGCATCATTCAAATTTTAAATTACATGAAAGCTACAAGTGGTCGACCAAGGAGTGTTTTCAAATTCAAAGGAGGTCGGCCAACTCCATCCACAAATCATGCAACCAGCTCCACCAAATCCTCCATATTCCATGTAACCCTCCACCAAATCCTCCACCAAATCCTCCACATTTCATGTAACCCCCCCTAATATTTCTCCATGATATGGGGAATTTCAAATTGATTGAAAGGCCATTAAAAGCCTCTTGTACGCCCATGGTAAAGGAAGCTTTTTTGGATGAAATGAAATTTAAGTAAAGTAGTAGTTGAAGAAGGTATTTTTTTGGTAGTATCCTCTTGTTTTCTTTGGGTGTATTTGTTAGCTCCACCCAGTGATTTTGATGAATAACAAAACATTGAGTGCATATTATATTCTAATGAGGATTTCAAGTTATGAGTTTTCAGGAAGAAAGCACCTCAAAATTCCAAAAACTTATGGTGTATGGCACGTAATGGCACGGAGCAATTCTCACATATCCGGGCATCCTCTTCATTGAAAAAGGGCATATAATTGTTTAACTATTATGTGTTTATGTATTCATGAATTTTATTTTTGTTTTCGAAGCATTTACACTTGAATCTGGATGTTTTCAGTCTCAAGTGTCGACAACTGGACAGTCAAGTGTCGACACCTGGACAGTCAAGTGTCGACACTTCAGCATTTGGCACGGACAAAAATCCTTGGCATGCCAAGTGTCGACACCTATATTCAAGTGCCGACACCAAGTGTCGACACTTAGGTTCCAAGTGTCGACTCAAGGCTTGAAATTTTTGAAAATACATAACTTTGTTGTTTCGGGGATTTTTGTGTCAAGTGTCGACACCTGTGCATCAAGTGTCGACACTTGAATGTTCAAGTGTCGACACCCAGAAATCAAGTGTCGACACCTGACAGCCAAGTGTCGACACCTGATAGCCAAGTGTCGACACTTGCAGCCTGATAGCTCTAACGGATTTATTTTTCTGGCTTGCAGAAGTTGGTTTTCAAGCTCCAAACGGCTATTTCCAATGCACCAACGGTCAAAAACCATTTTTAGAAGGTTTTTGGTGTATTTAAGCTCCACCAACCTCATTTTAAAGCAAGAAAAAGAAGAGAAAGAAAGAGAGAAGTCTATTCAAGAGCATTCTAGTCTACTCAAAAGCCATAAAGCTAATATTCTCTCCAAACTTCAAATCAAAAGTCTCTTCTAGCTTGATTCCACTGAAAAGCCTACTAGCTCAACCTTACTTCATTCCAAAAAGAGGCACCTTGAAGAAGAGTGAAGACAAAGCATCCTTTTGGGCTTCAAAGATTCCAATCTACTCTTGAAGAGAGTTTGTTATAGCTTTTAAATTTCATATATGTTTTAATTATGTTTTGACCTTGCTTTCAAGGGTGTCTTGAAAGAAGGTTATTGTGGTTTGTTGGTGAGCCAAAGTGTTAAAACCAACTAGGGTTAACTTGTGATCCCGAAGACAAAACAAGTATTTAGGTTTGTTGGTAAGCCTAGGTGACAACCAACTTAGGTTTTGACTTGTGAGCCTTGTGAAAAACAAGTCAACTGTAATCTGGTGTGGATTATAGTGGAATTTCCAAGGGTGGCTTGGGAAGTGGATGTAGGTGCTAGGTTTGCACCGAACCACTATAAACTTTGTGTTTGTGTGTGATTGCTCTTTTCCTCTCATACTATTTAATTATTGCTATCATCTTGCATCAAATTTATTATTGCTCATAAGCACCACTGGACCTTCATTTTATTGTGTTAATTTTTTAAAAGACCCAATTCACCCCCCCTCTTGGGCTCCATTTCTAGGCAACAAGTGGTATCAGAGCACCGGTACTCTCTTGTAGGTCCAAGGATCTTGAGTAAAAGATCATGGCAGCCCCAATAGGCATTGGTATTATTGAAGGTCAAGCTTCAAACCGACCCCCACTTTTTAATGGCACAAATTACACTTACTGGAAGACATGCATGCGCATATTTATACAAGCTCTTGATTATAATTTGTGGAGAACAATTGTAAAAGGTCTCATCAGCCTACAATGATGATTAATGGCATTCTCACTCCAAAAATGGAAGATGATTGGGATGAGAATGACATTAAGCAAATTGAGCTTAATGCTAAGACAATGAACCTTTTATTTTGCTCTCCTGATCCTAGTGAGTTTAATAGAATATCAAACTGTCTCTCCGCAAAGGAGACTTAAGATACACTTGAGGTTACCCATGAGGGTACACACCAAGTGAAAACCACCAAGGTTAACATGCTAATTCACGCATATGAAATGTTTAAAATGGAACCTACTGAATCCATCAGTGAGATGTATGCTAGGTTCACAAACATTGTGAATGGCATGAGAAGTCTAGGAAAAATAATTTCTAATGGTGAACTTGTGAATAAACTTCTCAGGTCTCTACCAGCTTCATGGGATGCAAAGGTCCTTGCAAATGAAGAAGCTAAAGATGTCAACACTCTCCCACTGGAACAATTGTTGGGTTCCTTGATGACTTATGAGCTATCCCTCAAACAAAAGAATGGAGAGGTGGATAAAAAGAAGGAGGAGCAGCCCACATGTTTTGAGTGTAAGAAACCCGGGCATTTCAAGGTAGACTGCCCCTTGTTAAAGAAAAGCAAAAGAAAGCTAAGAAAGAAAGCCATGATGGCAACCTGGAGTGAAAGTGAAGACTCCAGCTCTGAGGAAGAACAGCAGGAAGTAGCAAATTTTTGTCTGATGGCCGATCAAGAAGAGGTATGTTCTGAAACCAAAAATGAATTAAGTTTTGATGAGCTTCATGAGATTTTTGATGAACTAGTCATAGAATTTCAAAAATTAAAGTCAAAACATAAAGACATAAAGAAGCAAAATCTGGAACTAGCTAAAACAAACAACAACCTTTCAAATGAAAATGAATACTTTCTAATACAAAATAAAAATTTAAATGATAAGATTATGGCTCTTGAAAAAGAAAAGGATATATTTGAGAAGAAAAGTAACTTACTTTCAAATAAAAATTGTCAAGATAAAACAAAGAAATTTTAATAGAAAACAAAAGATATAAAGAAGAAATCGAAAAACTAAAACCTTTTATTGAAAAATTTACTTACAGTTCTGAAAAATTAAATTTACTATTAAATAACCGAAGAGCAGTATTTGACAAAGCTGGATTAGGATTCAGAACTCATAAGAAACAGAAACTCTTTAAAAATTTCTTTATGCCTGCATCTTCATCCATTACATGCTATACTTGTGGTATTAAAGGACATAAATCTTATATGTGCAACAAAAGAAAATTAAATAACACTAAGAAAGTTTGGGTTCCAAAAGGAACCAATGCCACTAACCAAAAAGGACCAAAGATAGCTTGGGTACCTAAAGTCTCCACTTGATCTTTATTGCAGGTATGCCTTGCAACCAACAAGAAAATAATGTGGTACCTTGATAGCGGTTGCTCAAGGCATATGACAGGAGATGTGGAGCAGTTCTCATCACTCATATATCAAAATGGTGGCAATGTAACTTTTGGTGATAATGGAAAGGGCAAAATAATCGGTATTGGTAAAATCCATATCACCCCTACCTCTTATATTGATAATGTTTTATATGTTGATGGATTAAAACATAACTTGCTTAGTATTAGTCAATTTTGTGACAAAAATTTTAAAGTTATTTTTGAATCTTCTTTGTGCATTGTTTCTAGTCTAGATGACAATGTCATTAAGTTCATCGGTCATAGGCATGGCAATATTTATATGGTTGATCTTGATGATCTCCCTATTCAGAAAGGTCAATGTCTAGTGGCAATGGAAGCCAAGATCGATGAAACTAGTTGGCTTTGGCATCGTAGACTAGGACATGCAAGCATGCATTTAATTTCAAAACTTAGCAAAAGGAATTTAGTAAAAGATTTGCCTAAACTCAATTTTGAAAAAGATAAGATTTGCAGTGCATGTCAACTTGGAAAACAAACAAAATCTTCTTTCAAACCAAAAGGAGTAATCTCTACATCTAGACCTTTGGAATTGCTTCATATGGACCTCTTTGAGCCTACTAGAACATCTAGTTTGGGAGGTAAGAAGTTTGGTCTAGTCATTGTAGATGATTTCTCACGTTTTACTTGGGTCATGTTTTTAGCACATAAAGATGAAACATTTTCTGAATTTATTAGATTTCACAAAAGAGTTTTAAATAAAAAAGGTGTTTCAGTAAAATCTTTAAGAAGTGATCATGGAACTGAATTTGAAAATGCCGATTTTAATAAATTCTGTATTGAAAATGAAATTCATCACAATTTTTCTGCACCTAGGACACCTCAACAAAATAGGGTAATAGAAAGAAAAAATAGAACTCTTGAAGAAATGTCACGCACCATGCTTTGTGAAAATGATTTACCTAGATACTTTTGGGCGGAAGCCATAAATACTGCATGCTATATTTTAAATCAAGTTTTAATTTGACCGATTTTAAATAAAACCCCTTATGAGCTTTGGAAGGGTAGAAAACCTTCAATCCGTTATTTTCATGTTTTTGGATGCCATTGTTTCATATTAAACAATGGTAAAGATAATCTAAGTAAATTTGATGCCAAATCAGATGAGGGAGTCTTTCTAGGCTACTCCACATCTAGTAAGGCATACAGGGTCTTCAACAGAAGGACACTTGTTGTTGAAGAATCCATTCATGTGGTGTTTGATGAAACTAACCAAAAATCTTCAAGAAAAGAAGATGTACTTTTTAATGAATCAGGTAACAAGAAAACTGAAGAAATAAACAACAATGAAGGACTTACCAAGGAACAGAATGATGATCAAAACACTGACAGAGATCAAGCACAAGGTGATGAAAATACATCAACTGTTGATCCATTACCAAAAGAATGGAGGTATGCTCATGGACACCCAAAAGAAATAATTATAGGTGATCCATCTAAAGGTGTAAGTACTCGATCATCTCTTAGAAATATTTGTGATTACTTAGCTTTTGTGTCTCAAATTGAACCTAAAATATTGAGGAAGCTGAATGTGATAGTAATTGGATAAATGCTATGCAAGATGAACTTAATCAATTTAAAAGGAACAATGTTTGGACACTAGTGGATAGGCCTTCAAACACATCAATTATTGGCACAAAATGAGTTTTTTGAAATAAACTTGATGAAAATGGAATAGTAATTAGAAATAAAGCTAGACTAGTTGCCAAAGGATACAATCAGGAGGAAGGGATAGATTTTGATGAAACCTTTGCTCCTGTGGCTAGACTTAAGGCAATTAGGCTATTGTTGGCTTTTTCTTGTTTCATGAATTTTAAACTATATCAGATGGATGTTAAAAGTGCCTTTTTAAATGGATTAATTGAAGAAGAAGTTTATGTTGAACAACCCCCTGGTTTTGAAAGTTCTGAATTTTCAAATCATGTTTATAAACTTCATAAAGCTTTATATGGATTAAAACAAGCTCCAAGAGCTTGGTATGATCGTTTAAGCTCCTTTTTGCTGAAAAATGATTTTACTAGTGGTAATGTAGATAAAACTTTGTTTTTAAAGAAAAAGAATGATGATCTCTTAGTAGTACAAATCTATGTTGATGATATAATATTTGGTGCTACTAATGAATCTCTTTGTCAAGATTTTGCAAGATTAATGCAGGGTGAGTTCGAGATGAGCATGATGGGAGAACTAAATTTCTTCCTCGGACTCCAGATAAGGCAAACCAAAGAGGGGATCTTCATCAACCAAACAAAATACACAAGAGAAATACTCAAGAAGTTTGGGATGGAGAACACTAAGCCATTAGGTACCCCTATGAGCTCTACATGTAGACTTGACAAGGACGAATCAGGTAAGTCTATAGACCAAAAATTATATCGTGGCATGATTGGTTCATTGTTATATCTTACTGCCAGTAGGCCAGATATCATGTTTAGTGTCTGTATGTGTGCTAGATATCAGTCCAATCCTAAAGAGTCTCATCTTTTGGCTGTTAAACGCATACTTAGATATCTATCTAGCTCTATTGAAATTGGTTTATGGTACTCTAGAGATTCTTCATTTGATTTAATTGCTTATTCTGATGCTGACTTTGCTGGGTGTAAACTTGATCGTAAAAGTACTAGTGGAACCTGCCAGTTTCTTGGAGTAAATTTGATCTCCTGGAGTAGCAAGAAATAGAACTTAGTTGGTCTATCTACGGCGAAAGCCGAATATATAGCAGCTAGGAGCTGTTATGCTCAAATCCTCTGGATCAAACAACAACTCGAAGATTTTGGCATTAAACTAACTAAGACACCCATAAGATGTGACAATACTAGTGCAATCAACCTATCTAAAAATCCTATGCAACATTCAAGAAGTAAACACATTGTAATAAGACATCATTTCATAAGAGATCATGTACAAAACTCTAATGTAATTCTTGATTTTGTTTGTACTAATGATCAGTTAGCTGATGTGTTTACAAAGCCTTTGAGTGAGGATAGGTTCTGTCTGATTAGAAGAGAGTTAGGTGTCATTGATCCATTCTCCTAGAACTCTCTTAGTATCTTTCTTACCTAAATCCTAAAGCTCAAAACCTATTATTTAAAACCCAAAAATTTGTCAAAATTTTTTCTATTTCTTTTTCGGATTTTCTCGAATTTTTGGCCAAGTGTCGACACTTGGAATGTGTCAAGTGTCGACACCTGACCAAGTGTCCACACTTGACAAATCCGAAGTGTCGACACTTGCGAATCTGTACTATTTTAAATGGACCGAACGATGGATTTTTTGAAATCTTCTTCCCTCCTGATTTCTTGGAACAGTGGTCCCCTCTATCCAAATCCGTCCTTTCACCCCTCAATCCTTCACAAATCAGGTATTTCTCCTTTCTAATTTCGTTTTATTTTTCTTTGTTTTTTATTTTTATTGTTTTCGAACCAAACAATCGTGTTTAGGATTTTCCAAATATTTTTTCTTGAATCTAACCGGATTTTTGCATGTTTTAATGAATTTCTAAAACTCCATTTGAGGGAATCATATTTTAGATTTGTTTTTCTCAGATTTCCCTCATCTTTTGACCGTTTTTCATCCCTTTTTCGCAAAAATCACTGTTTCATTGATTTTGGGCAAAATAAATTGGGTTTTCATCTAAATTAAGTTTACTAAATTTATTTATTGACTATTTGGAAAGGTTTTTCGTGATTCATTTGCGACATTTTTGCCTATTTGCTAAAACCCTAAGTATTTAGATCCAAATCCCACATGTTTTTATCTTTAGACCTTACAAAAATTATTTTTCCAAAGATTCAAATGTGTTCTACCTAACAAAATTTTTTCCTACAAATTTTGCTCGAAAATTTGTCATTTGATCAAAATATATTCTTCAAACTTTGTTGATTCTGGTTTTCGAAACCTATCTGAACCTTTTATTTCTAATCTCAACCTATGGCCAGTCCCTTGTTCTAAACCTTTCTTCCTTCTTCCTGGTCAGTTGGCTGTAATTGGTCCTAGGAAGAGACTTGCAGTTAGGACGAGGCCCAGTCAGGGTACTGAGAGGAGATCGAAGGCCAGTTTTGATCCTGCACAGCCGAGCAGTACAGCCACACCGAGCTCCCCCCTGCAGAGAGGATGGCAGGGAAGTCTGTAGCTTCAGGGAGGAGAGTTGACTTGCAGTGCTTCGACAGGCACCACTTTGGCATTAGGGAGATACTCACAGATGCAGGACTAGTACCCTTCTGCACCATGCAGGAGAGATAATATCATCACCTAGTGAGGGAGTTCTACGGTGCACTAGACTGTCGACGACTATTGTGGACGACATCCATGAGGGGTATTCAGATCTTTTTGACTGATGAGCTGTTGAGCCGTGTATGGGAGATACCCTGGAGAGGAGTCTGTGCATTTTCTGTAGATGATAGAGAGGCGGCATTCAGGTGCATCCTTGAGCGAAAGGATGTTCGCGGTATTTCAGTGGTTACCGCGAACCAGTTATCTTTAGAGATGTGCCTGCTGCACCATATTACTGCACGGATCCTACTACCGAAGACTGGCAGATTCGATTTCATCACCGAGAGGGAGCTGATGGTGATGACCAGTCTGATTGAGAGGAGACAGATAGATATACCCACTTTGATGCTGTCACAGATGCATGATGCTGCCACTCAGCTCCGACATTGTTTGCCATACGGCATGGCACTGACCCGACTTTTCAGAGCTTGTGGAGTATCATTGGAGGGGGAGATCCCCAAGGAGATACTGCACACGGATGTATACGATGAGAGGTCATTGCACTGGATGGGATTCAGGATAGTTGGAGGTCGATGGGTTCACAGAGAGTCTGGCCAGGAGCCATATGAGGAGGATGAGATTCGAGAGGCTGAGGCTGGACCATCTGAGCCAGCAGTTCTTCCTCCAATAGATGTACCATCGACACAGGCAGAACACCTGTCTCCTGACGCTTCAGCTCCTCCACCACCATCTACAGGACTATCTTTTGAGGAGTATGCTAGAGCATAGTTCTCAGAGATCAGAGGTGAGGTGACTCAGCTGCGTAGCGAGGTCGAGCTTCTTTGAGCATAGACTACCTCGGAGCATGCTGAGATTCGCAGATCCATGGAGGAGGGATTTACTCGCATTGAGAGTCTGTTGAGATCATTTATACCTCCTGCAGTACCTGCACTTGCTCGATCTGATGATGATGATGATGATGATGATGGCGACGATCACCAGAGCGACCATGCTGATTATGCTGAGGGTGGTGATCAGGATGTTGACAGAGCCATAGAGGTAGTGGGCAGTGACAGCGACAGTGTAGGCGGTGCCGATGCTTATGAGGTGGTCAATCGAGATCCTCCTACTACACCAGCTCCTACTACTGCATTGGTTGACTTCACACCGGATCCTATTACGCCAGCTGATCGTCTTTCACCTCCTTCTACTAAATCTTCTAGGGTTGTACCCGCCTTTGGTCCTGCCGGCCGCACTAGGAGTCTTAGAGCTTTAGCACCTCCTAAGGCTTTAGCCACCAGATCTAGGATTAGTGCACCTTTCAGTCTTGATGTTCCATCTGATGAGGATTAGCCTCACAGATGTCTATTTGCTATATGTTTGATACTTATTTAACTCTGATGATATATGTATGTTTCAGCTCTTTTGTACTGAAAATTTATCTTATATATATGTGTGTTTCTGTTCAGTACTCTGTTATCTTGAAGATTTTGTGCTTCAGTTTATTATTCTTTGGCTCTGATACTCTTTATAATGGTATATTTTAACTATGATACTCTTTAATATTAGCATAATTTCAGCTCTGATATCTATGTTATTTGTTTCTCTACTATCTTTTTGTATCCATGCTCATTGTGAGGGGGAGGTTATTCCCCTTTCTTATGATTGACAAAAAGGGGGAGAACAAGTAATTATTTTGATTTTATTGAGAAAAAGGTGTATTGTATTGATTATATTGATTTCACCTTGCAAGAATCTTTGAAGTTTACCTTAACAAGAAGTATCTAATTAAGGGGGAGATTGTTTCCTCCTATCTATAAAGTTTTTGCCTCTATTGTGACTAAAATTCATATTTATAAATTAAATGGTTAAAGTTTGAACTATAGTGCCTCTTTTTCTCAAGGTTTTGTCATCATCAAAAAGGGGAGATTGTTGGCTCCACCCAGTGATTTTGATGAATAACAAAATATTGAGTGCATATTGTATTCTAATGAGGATTTCAAGTTGTGAGTTTTCAGGAAGAAAGCACCTCAAAATTCCAAAAACTTATGGTGTATGGCACGTAATGGCACGGAGCAATTCTCACATATCCAGGCATCCTCTTCATTGAAAAAGGGCATATAATTATTTAACTATTATGTATTTTTATTTTCGAAGCATTTACACTTGAATCTGGATGTTTTCAGTCTCAAGTGTCGACACCTGGATAGTCAAGTGTCGACACTTCAGCATTTGGCAACGAACAAAAATCCTTGGCATGCCAAGTGTCGACACCTATATTCAAGTGTCGACACTTAGGTTCCAAGTTGCTAATGTTTTATTGAAATATTTTTTTTCTTGTTCCATTTTAAGTTAGTTATCAACATATTAAATTTCATCATCAAAAAAAAATTATAAAAAAAATGAAAATTTCTGTAGTTTGACACTATCATTAGGGTTCTGTTCTGTCCTTTTTATTTATCTTCATTTGTAGGATCTGCTTAGAGTAGTACAGATTTTAGTTTTAAAATTCCTTTCATCTGCATTGAAACATATAAGTTAGGAATCCTCTGTGAATTTTTCAGAACTTTTGGACATTTTTTCATCATGTTTTCCACACCACTTTAAAATAGCAACACACTTTTGCAGCACCTTTGCATTTCATTCATCTCATGAGAAATCAAATTAAGGGCATCAATTTGACATAGGATCAGGGTTTCATCACCTGTCCCTAGCCCAAAAATCACCAACCAGCATATCGATCCCAGCCCGTTAATTAAAATTGAGTAGAACGTTAATTGCTCTAGTGGGTTAGGGACACCAACAAGTTGAGTTCAGGTTAGGGTCAAGTTAACTGTGTCAGCTAATTGGTGTGTGCTTACTGGCTTGTTGTCTAGGATTGGTGCATCAGGGCTTGTGATTTGGTCCGCCTACCTGGCCAATCTCAGATTGGTGTCTAAGGTTGGCAATCAGGGACCTTCACTCCCCTCCACCTACCTGGCTAAGTCCCATAAGTAATACTAGCTAGTTGGTTCACTTAATTAGACTTCTAATTTATGCACTAGGTCTAGGAAACCTTAGTTCAAACTTGAGTCTACTTGCATGCATGAAAACTAGATCAGGAGCCTCATATTCACCAGTCCAGACCCAGTCCAGTGTAGCCATGGACCCGAATCTTGAAACCATGCTGAAAGGCCTAAATGATCTAATGGCCCAATTGAACCAAATGCTGGCTAAACAATTTTCCTTAGACCAACCAACTCCTACTATCCCATTAGCTCATATGAATGATAGGAGTAAGAATCTTGAAGTATAAGTTGAGTTCATGAACACTCAAGACTTAGGATATCCTCAAACTGAAGGGCTAGGGAAGGAAGAAGGCAAGTTTGAACCTAGTAAATATGTGTATGAGACTGACATAAGTTTAATAGATGAATATGAAGGGGAAGACTGTGAAGAGAACAACTTTAGTACCTTACCTGAGAAAACCTTTGGTAAAGAAAAGATAATTAAGCCTAGTCCTGAAACATCAGAACAACCAAAATTTAGTGAGGACTTGGTTCTCGTAAGATAATGCCCTCAGGAAGAACCCAATACTTTAGCTTCGACACAAGAACTCCTTCAGTTACCAGAGAAGAACCCAATCATTATTTTAGAAGACTTTGCCGATGACCTTCAACTACCTAGAAGCATCCCGCCCGTAGATCAATATTCAAATCTTAAGGTCATCATGAGTAACCAAGGTCTGTTTCAAGATTTCCCTAAATTATCCCAAGACTCGGATTCCTATTTCCTGCCTTTCCTTAAGTCTTATCCTAATTTTAGAGCCATTAAGTTTCATTTTGATGAGATTACTAGGTTGCAAGAGCCTTTAAAGCCTATTCCTTTTGCTACCTACTTTTGGAAAACCTTTTGGCATTTGCTAGGAACCCATGGTAAATTCTTATGTGCATACCAGACCAGGGTCAAACCTAGAGAGTCATTAATCTGTTAGATTTAGGACCTAGAGAGTCCAATAAAATTCTTCTCGATAAGGATGCCTAGTTCAGCCTGCATTTTGTAAGTGCTTGTATAAGTTTCTGAGCCTGCTGAGTCCTATGTATAGCATGTTGAGGATTTGCATCATGAAATAAATTTGAGCAATGAATCCTATAAACATAGGACTAATTCAAGAAAGAAAGTCAAGGAATTCTATGAGAGAGATCATGTTCCCATCCGAGACTTTCAAGAAACTACATACCCGTGGTGCAGGCCCCTTTAAAGTCCAAAAGAAGATTAGATCTAATGCTTACATATTAGAATTACCTTCAGACCTATGTATCAACCAGACCTTCAATGTCTCAGACTTGATAGAATATAAGGAACCCATGATGATACCTAGTGAGCCTTTTGGGTCTGACCATATTTTTGAGAGTGAACCATTACCCGAGTATGCACAAACAACCATTCCTCAAAAATAAGGGAAAACTGAACAAATCCTGGATAATAAGATTGTCACTACCAAAAACAAGGATTACTATCGATATTTGGTCCGTTGGCAAGGGAGACCAAAATCTGATGACTCCTGAATCGCTAGAGAGGACCTGCAACGACTGGACCCGGACTTATTTGAACAATATCAAAGCCAGGCTGAACCATACTCGACAGGGTCAAGTTCCTCCCACCCGGGATGAATTGGTGGGGGCACCAGGCTAAGAAAGAAGAAGCTTCAACTAATACCAAGTTCTTTATGGATTGAGACTAGGAACTCAAGTCTCGTATGAGTCCTGTATGTTTATTGAGTCCTGTTTTATTTTCTTTTAAGATTTTAAAGTTCAGTTAGAATTCAATCAAGAGTTCAATTAGAGTCAATTAGGCTTTGTACCGAGTCAAGTTCAAGAGCTACTTGAAATTGGGCCAGATCAGCTTTACTTGGAATGCCACATCATCATGGACCACCGGTGCCAACTCATCACCAGAGGATGTCACATCACCTTTGCCATGTCATCTCCAAGGGGCGCCATGGAGAAGGATGTGCCATGTCACCATGCCACCTTGCCATGCCACATCATTGCCACCTCACCTGCCACGAGGCATCATTCAAAGTTTAAATTACATGAAAGCTACAAATGGTCGACCAAGGAGTGTTTTCAAATTCAAAGGAGGTCGGCCAACTCCATCCACAAATCATGCAACCAGCTCCACCAAATCCTCCACATTCCATGTAACCCTCCACCAAATCCTCCACCAAATCTTCCACATTTTCATGTAACCCCCCCTAATATTTCTCTATGATATGGGAATTTCAAATTGATTGAAAGGCCATTAAAAGCCTCTTGTACGCCCATGGTAAAGAACGCTTTTTTGGATGAAATGAAATTTAAGTGAAGTAGTAGTTGAAGAAGGTGTTTTTTTGGTAGTATCCTCTTGTTTTCTTTGGGTGTGTTTGATTTTCACTTCTCAAGCTTTCAAGTGTCCAATGCCAACATCCACCTCTAGGGATCCATGCCTCCATCGAAGTTCCCTTGCTTGTTTGGTTTCTTTGTTTTAATATCTTTCAAATTGGTCCCAGTCTAACCCGTTCATTGTGCAGGATCCTTCAACGATTCGGAGTTCAAGAAAGGGTTCTCTTGCCAAAGATCAATGTTGAATGAAACTAGTTTCTTTGGAATGCCAATCTTCCACTTCAGGGCTAGTTCCTCTAAGAACTTCAATGGATCTACCTGGGAGTGATCATCTTGGGTAAATAACACCTCCTAATATCTTAAGTCTGAGTTATTGAAGATCGTTGCTTAGGTTTAAATTCAATATTCATTAGTCCTAATCTTCTCTAGGATTTAAATAACTACATCACGGTGTAAATTCCAAATTTCAGTGCTCCTTCCATAGCTTTACCTTTGTACTTTTGATCTGAAATTTAGTACCTGTTAATTAGGTTTCATTGCTCTACAAACATTAATTAAATCACTAATCATATGCTTGCCGCATCAAATTGGTATCAGAGCATGGTTGCATTAGGATAGAATAGTTTTCTTTAAATCCAAGCAAGATCTAAAATTCACGCCTCCTAAGCGGGTGTACTCCAGTACACTATCATGACCCATGGGTATAATGAGCCCCTGGAAAGACATGAATTTTTTAGATTGAAGTTTGGGTAAGCCATTGCACTTGTTTGATTAGGTTCTGTTTTTCTGAAAAATTGCATCTGTTTACTGTAATCCGTCTGTAGCTCCAAAGGCAAGTCACTAATGTTTTATTGAAATATTTTTTTTCTTATTCCTTTTTAAGTTAGTTATCAGCATTTTAAATTTCATCATCAGAAAAAAATTACAAAAAAAATGAAAATTTTTGCAGTTCGACACTGTCATTAGGGTTCTGTTCTGTCCTTTTTATTTATCTTCATTTGTAGGATCTGCTTAGAGTAGTACAGATTTTAGTTTTAAAATTCCTTTCATCTGCATTGAAACATATAAGTTAAGAATCCTCTGTGAATTTTTCAGAATTGTTGGACATTTTTTCATCATGTTTTCCATACCACTTTCAAACTGCAACACACTTCTGCAGCACCTTTTCATTCATTCATCTCATGAGAAATCAAATTAAGGGCATCAATTTGACATAGGATCAGGGTTTCATCACCTGTCCCTAGCCCAAAAATCACCAACCAGCATATCGATCCCAGCCCGTTAATTAAAATTGAGTAGAACGTTAATTGCCCTAGTGGGTTAGGGACACCAACAAGTTGAGTTCAGGTTATGGTCAAGTTAACTGTGTCAGCTAATTGGTGTGTGCTTATTGGCTTGGTGTGTAGGATTGGTGCATCAGGGCTTGTGATTTGGTCCGCCTACCTGGCCAATCTCAGATTGGTGTCTAAGGTTGGCAATCAGGGACCTTCACTCCCCTCCACCTACCTGGCTAAGTCTCATAAGTACTACTAGCTAGTTGGTTCACTTAATTAGACTTCTAATTTGTGCTCTAGGTCTAGGAAACCTTAGTTCAAGCTTGAGTCTACTAGCATGCGTGAAAACTAGATCAGGAGCCTCATATTCACCAGTCCATACCCAGTCCAGTGTAGCCATGGACCCGAATCTTGAAACCATGTTGAAAGGCCTAAATGATCTAATGGCCCAATTGAACCAAATGCTGGCTAAACAATTTTCCTTAGACCAACCAAATCCTACTATCCCATTAGCTCATTTGAATGATAGGATTAAGAACCCTGAAGTACAAGTTGAGTTCATGAATACTCAAGACTTAGGATATCCTCAAATTGAAGGGCTAGGGAAGGAAGAAGGCAAGTCTGAACCTAGTAAATATGTGTATGAGACTGACATAAGTTTAATAGATGAATATGAAGGAGAAGACTATGAAGAGAACAACTTTAGTACCTTACCTGAGGAAACCTTTGGTAAAGAAAAGATTATTGAGCCTAGTCCTGAAACATCAGAACAACCAAAATTTAGTGAGGACTTGGTTCCCGTAAGACAATGCCCTCAGGAAGAACCCAATACTTTAGCTTCGACATAAGAACTCCTTCAGTTACTAGAGAAGAACCCAATCATTATTTTAAAAGACTTTGCCGATGACCTTCAACTACCTAGAAGCATCCCGCCCGTAGATCAATATTCAAATCTTAAGGTCATCATGAGTAACCAAGGTCTGTTTCAAGATTTGCCTAAATTACCCCAAAACTCGGATTCCTATTTCCTGCCTTTCCTTAAGTCTTATCCTAATTTTAGAGCCATTAAGTTTTATTTTGATGAGATTACTAGGTTGCATGAGCCTTTAAAGCCTATTCCTTTTGCTACCTACTTTTGGAAAACCTTATGGCATTTGTTAGGAACCCATGGTAAATTCTCATGTGCATACCAGACCAGGGTCAAACCTAGAGAGTCACTAATCTGTTAGGTTTAGGCCCTAGAGAGTCCAATAAAATTCCTCTCAATAAGGATGCCTAGTTCAGTCTGCATTTCGTAAGTGCTTGTGTAAGTTTCTGAGTCTGCTGAGTCCTATGCATAGAATGTTGAGGATTTGCATCATGAAATAAATTTGAGCAATGAATCCTATAAACATAGGACTAATTCAAGAAAGAAAGTCAAGGAATTCTATGAGAGAGATCATGTTCCCATCCGGGACTTTCAAGAAACTACATACCCGTGGTGCAGGCCCCTTTAAAGTCCTAAAGAAGATTAGATCTAATGCTTACATATTAGAATTACCTTCAGACCTAGGTATCAACCCGACCTTCAATGTCTCAGACTTGATAGAATATAAGGAACCCATGATGATACCTAGTAAGCCTTTTGGGCCTGGCCATATTTTTGAGAGTGAACCATTACCCGAGTATCCACAAACAACCATTCCTCAAAAATAAGAGAAAACTGAACAAATCCTGGATAATAAGATTGTCACTACCAGAAACAAGGATTACTATCGATATTTTGTCCGTTGGCAAGGGAGACCAATATCTGACGACTCCTAAATCGCTAGAGAGGACCTGCAACGACTGGACCCGGACTTATTTGAACAATATCAAAGCCAGGCTGAACCATACTCGACAGGGTTGAGTTCCTCCCACCCGGGAAGAATTGGTGGGGGCACCAGGCTCAGAAAGAAGAAGCTTCAACTAATACCAAGTTCTTTATGGATTGAGACTAGTGATGAAGATGATAATACTTATACACATTCCATGTCATTCAATTTTGTACCAATTGATGACGTACATACTACAGTATCCTTGATTAGGATGGAATTTGAAGAAAAAGCTAATGCTTGATTCTTGTTGGTATTAAATTTTATAATGTATGTAATTTGTAGTAATTCTTATATTAAATTACTATTTATCTTCACTAATTCTGACTTTGATGTAAATGATAGGTGATACACTATGACGTGCACGTGATGATTTCTTGGTGTGTAGTTCCAGCACTCATGGATAAAGGCCAGCACTTCTTCTTCGATATAGCAGGCTAAGACCAGTAATTCAGTGCATGATGTTCATGCCAATCCTTTTTCAGTACCGGATGTTGCATCCAGTCCTTCGACACACTAGTCTACTGCAAGTCCATCATCCTCGGGGCATCATGATCCTCCCATCGATCCAGCAGATAATGAGCTACACATTCAGGGTAATTTATTCCAATATCCTTGGTTAGATAAAATTTCATTACACTTTTTACTATAACTTACTTTTATCTATTTCTATGCAAACGGATCTAGGAGGGTTACATGTAGGCGGGGGCCCACAGTAGTACAGAATGTGTGGCAGATGCATGAGGGTGAGAAGATAGTGATTGAATGCAATAAGCTGGGATAGCCAATTAGAAAAGCCGCTAGCTTATTGAGTTCTTTTTTACGGACTGTTGCACGGAGGCATCAACTTTGTCCACTAAGTTATGCAAAGTGGAATGACATACTTCCGATGTATAAAGTAGAGATTCTACGAGTTGTACAGATAAAAAGTTGATATTAAATTATTTATTATCTTGCATAGTTGATATATTATGTTATGTTTTATATTCTTATTAATTATTTTCTTTTGCAATCCAAGTTTGTACTCCCTCCATCCTCTCATGATTTTGTACTGAAGTCTCTCAACCGAAAATGGAAAGAATATAAAGCACAGTTGAAGATGAAGTATAAGTTGCCGAGTATGACAAAGGAACAGGTAGTTGGTACTTGTCTTCCTAATGTACCCCCTCATCAATGGGTGGAGTTGGTTCATTATTGGTTTTCCGAGAGGGGACATGTATCTTCTAATTTCTTTAAAGCAAGTTTATTAAAATATTTTGTTTATATTGTACATTATACATATATATACATTACTTTCTGGATATAAGAAGTTATCATTTTGATTTTGCAGACATATTTTGATATTGGTAGAGCTGCACGAGCAGCTCTGTCTATTCCCCATGCATCGGGATCCAAGAGTTACGCACAACTCAGACAGGAGTTCATAAATTTCTTAAACTATACGCTTATATTTTTTAATATTATAATATTTATATATTTTAATAAAACTAATATTATATATCATCGAAAATGTATCGCGAAATATATATGTATCATGGACAATGTATCGCGGTACATATATGTATCATGGTACATATATGTATCGCGGATGATGTATCGCAATACATATATGTATCGCGGTATATATATGTATCATGGTACATATATGTATCATGGTACATATATGTATCATGGTACATATATGTATCATGGTACATATATGTATCATGGTACATATATATATATATATCGTAGATGATGTATCGCGGTACATATATGTATCATGGGATATATATATGTATCATGGTACTTATATATGTATCACGATACATATATATGTATCACGGTACATATATGTATCCGGTACATATATGTATCCAGTATATATATGCATCGCGATACATATATGTATCATGGACAATATATCACGATACATATATATATCGTGGTACATATATATATATCATGGACAATGTATCGTGATCCATATATATATCATGATACTTAAATAATTTTTAAATTTGTTAGAATTATTTGCTTAAAATTATAATTTTTCATGTAGATAGATGAGCATGGAAGGGAACCTGGTCAGGTAGAGTTTTACCGGATGACTCGTACTCATCGTGATGGCACTTTTATCAGAGATGAGTCGAGAGATATATGTGTAAGTTTTTATTATAATTTATTTTATGCAACGATTTAAATTTGATTTTGTTAGTCTTTAAGATCTGACTAATTTTTCTAAATTAATACAGGAAAGAGCTACCGCTCTTATTGCCGAGCGTGTCGATGATTCTATAGCATCTATGTAGAGTAGTTGCATCGAGGGCGAAGTGTTTACAAAGTTGATGGGGTCAGAATGCTATGGTCGAGTGAGGGGCTATGGAGTTGGAGTCACCCCCACTCAGTTATCTACAATCAGTAGACATGCACGTAAGGCTACAGACAATGGTCAGGATGCACGTGTTCGTAGACTCAAGGACGAGTAGAGGAGATGCGATGAAATCGTGCTACTGAGCTAGAGGAGATGTGATAGAGCCATGCTGCTGAGCTAGAGGAGATACAACAGAGCCATGCCACCGATAGAGCAGCGATGGAGAGCATGAGAGAGCATATTGGCAGCTTACATCTATCATACAGATGTTTGTTTCATATCAGATACATATATATGATATCAAGTATATATTATTATATTAAATCAATAATTTATATAATATATTGTCATTCATAGTTTCATAAATTAAACATTTTAAATATTTTTTATATAGGCTACTGGAGCACCAAATCCTCACGGATAGGGTGACGACCTACCTCCTGCAAATCATTGACCTCGACTTTTTGTTATTTTATATCTTGTATTTTCATGTATTTTTTAATTTTGTTAAACAGACATATGTGTAACAAATTTTATTATATTTGATCATAATGAATTTTATATTTGGATTTATATTTGGATGTGTGAAGAATGCATGCGATGAGATTGAAATATTTATTATTACTGCATTATATAGGTAAAAAAATTTTATACAGATTTTTAAATTTTAAAATAATTATTTTATTTTTAAAAAATGGAATTCTCGATGCTTTACAGCATCAAGAATAACCTTATCCCGAAGTTATTCCTGATGCTTTAAAGCATTGGGAATAACCCTATTCTTGATGCTTTTTAAAAGTATCAGGAATAACTTTATTCTCGATGCTTTAAAGCATCGGGAATAACCTTATCCCAAAGTTATTTTTGATGTTTAAAGTATCAGGAATAACCCTATTTCCGATACTTTTTAAAAGTAACAGGAATAACTTTATTCCTGATACTTTAAAGCATCGAAAATAACCTTATCCTAGAGTTATTCTTGATGCTTTAAAGCATCGAGAATAATCCTATTCTTGATGCATTTTAAAAGCATCAGAAGTAACTTTATTCCCGATACTTTAAAGCATCGGGAATAACCTTATCCCAGAGTTATTCTCAATGCTTTTTAAAAGCATGGGGAATAACTTTATTCTCGATGCTTTAAAGCATCGGGAATATGGTTATTCCTGATGCTTTAAAGCATCGAGAAAAATCCCAATGCTTTTAAAAAGCATCGAGAAAAATAGTCTCTACTCTTGCATTTCTGATGCTTTTATGATACTTTTTAAAATATCAGAAGGATTTTTACCAGTGCTTTAAGCATCGAGAAAGATCTATTTTAGCGACGGGAATAATCCTGTTTTTTGTAGTGAGCCATTCTTCTCTTCTAGGACTTTTTTCTTTCGAAGAATCTTCAAAACCTCTTTGAAAACTTCCTTACTATCCTATTTTCTTTTCAAATTCTCTTTCTAAGTCCTTGTCTTAAAATGGTAGACTTGTCTTAAAATAAAAGACTTGTCCTAACAAAGGAAGAAAGAGAGTTATCAAGATAAACTTCAGATGCTTTGGTTTCAATCATCGAAGCCTTTGAATAGGAAGAGAGGAGGTGCCTAATATACCCTTTCATTATCCCCTAATCTAATATTTAACATATCAAATCAGACCCTTCAAACAGAAGGAGTCTTTAGGCAGAAAGGTGCAAAGTGAAATGTTGTTTCACTAACATTTTGTGCTATGAGTTGATTATCGCAACTCTTCAGAAAGAATTGATAATTATCTTTAATTTCAAAATTAAAGACTTAGTCCAACATCCTAATAGGCATATAAATTAGAGAAGCTTATCTTGAAAAAGATGATTGATAAGCAAAATGACTCTAGCCCATCCTATGCATCATATATTCCAAGCATCGCTACCCTTCATGAAATCATGTCCATAATTACATAATTTGACCGATCAAATATAGTCCAAATGAGAATCTATTAGAGAGGATAGGGACTAAGACTTATCACCAAAAGGTGATTTAATTGTAGAAGGACTCTTGGTCCTTCTGTGCCCCTTAATGTGTGCGTATGCCAATGTTGGCACCAAGAGTCCTAAGCCCTTGGGATTCTTGGTTTAATCAATGGATAAAGGCTATAAAATCAAGATAAATTCTAATTTGGCTACCCCACTTAAGGATCAACCTAATTTAAGTTCCATTCAAATTAGTTAGTCCAAATAGCAAGCATTTAAATCCAATCTAAATAGGTTAGGAGTTAGGCTAGCCAACATATGCTGGAATGTTAATTAGCAAGCCAATTAAGATCCTATGACCCTAATAAAAATACAAATGACTTTCTTGATAAATTCCTTAATGTGTGTGACCCTTTGAACTCTTCATATATCCAGTATAAGGTCTAGGTTCATATCGATTTAGTTCGATTAGAAATCAACTAATCGAATTAGGTCAAATCATGCTAACCCTAGTTGCCAATTTGAACCATCTTCCAAATTGGCTCATAAACTCAATCAATTTAATTCATGATAATATACAAGAATATGTTGACTCTGATCTTGATTTTGATGATTAACAAAATATTTAAGTATATATGAGTACTAATTATATTTTTAAGTATGTTTATCAGATCTTAGTACTGATCCTGTTGAATGAAGAAATGCTTGTATTTCAGTTGAAGAAGTCTTTCAAATTCATAGAATTTCAAGTTGTAAGGACTTTGGAATAAAAGGAAGACTTGGAAGGACTTAAAGTTTATTTTTGGAGAAGTTTCAGCAAGTTTCAGCACTGGCACAAGCAAGTGTCAACTCATGAAGAAGTTCAAATATCGACTCAAGGCCTGAGAACAAGAAAAATACAGAACAGTATCAAACCAGAATTTTTTTCTTAAGCTAACCTAAGTGTTAACTCAAGAGGTCGACTCATGGTGAAGTGTCAACTCAAGAGGTCGACTCATGAAAATAATTCAGGAAATTCAAGTGTCGACACTTGGTATAACGGCTAGTTTTTCAGAAGTACAGAATTGACTCCAACTTGCTTCAAATGGCTAGTTTTTCATCCCCAATGGTTATAAACGGTCATCTATGGGTTGGAGAGCTGTATAAACACCAAAAATCAAATGGAGAAGTAATCATTTGGTGAGATCATTGAACATCCTTCAAGGATTCAAGTGTTGAGTAGTTCAAGCCTTCAAGCTTCCAAAGATAAGAGAGTTGATCCAAGTCCACATCCTTAAGCATCATTCAAGGCTTCAACAAATTGAAAATAAGCTTCTTCATCAACTTTCAAGGGCTTTAAAGAGATACTTGCTTTTTTTAAGAAAGCTTTTCTTATGTTCTTTTCATATTGTGCTTACTTTGTTTATTAAGATTTTTGGTGAGCCATGAAAAATCAAAGAGATTTTTGGTGAGCCTTGAAAAACCAAAGAGATTGTTAGTTAGCCTTTATGTAAAACCAACATAGGTTATTAGTGATCCTGTAAAACCAATATAGGTTGTTGGTGAGCCCGTAAAACCATCAGAGGTTGTTGGTTAGCCTAAGTTATAAAACCAACAAGGGGTTTTGACTTGTAAGCCCAGAAAAACAAGTTGGATTTTGATTAGTGAGCTCAAAAAACTAATCAACTGTAATCTTGGTGATTATAGTAAAATTTCTAAGAAAAACTTGGGGAGTAGATGTAGGTGCCTTGGAGTGCACCGAACCACTATAAATTTATTGGGTTTGTGTGATTGTTTATCCTTATGCATTTACTTTATTAATTATGCTGCACATTATTTTGAAGCACAGAAACACTTTGGCAAAACACAAGCACTTAATTGTAATTAGCACATACTTGTGTTATATCCTTTAAAATAGTTCAAAAAATTTTATAAAACCTAATTCACCCCCCCTCTTGGGTTGCTTCATCACTGGGCAACAATTGGTATTAGAGCCCGGAATCCAAAATTGTTGGTATCAGAGCTCGGTACTCTATTTGAAAATTTAACGATTTTAAGTTAAAAGATCATGGCAACCCTTGTAGGTATTAGTATTGGACCACCATTTTTCAATGGCACAAATTATACATATTGAAAAATATGCATGTGCATTTATATTCAATCTATAGATTATTATCTTTGAAAAATGATTGTTAATGGTCCACATACTCCTTCAATATTGGTTAATGGTATTTCCATTCCAAAACTCGAAGAAGATTTGGATGAAAACGATATTAAGCAATTTGAGCTTAATGCCAAAGCAATGAACTTGCTTTATTGTGCATTGGATCCTAATGAATTCAATAGGATCTCCACATGCAAAACAGCAAAGGAAATATGGGACACATTTAAGGTTACTCATGAGGGTACTCTTTAAGTGAAGAATACTAAAATTAATTTGCTTGTACATTCTTTTGATATGTTTAAAATGTTGTACTATGAATCTATATCTGATATGTATGGAAGATTTATAAATATTATTAATGAATTAAAAAGTCTTGGCAAAGTCTATACTAATGCTGATTTGGTTAATAAAATTCTTAGATCTTTGCCAATATCATAGGATCCAAAGGTAACGGCGATCCAAGAAGCCAAAGATATTGATACCCTATATTTGGAGGAGCTTATTGGTTCACTCATGACCCATGAGTTGAATTTATGGCATAAAGAAATGGTTGCTGATCAAGAGAAGAAAAAAATAATAGCCCTCAAGGCCAAAAAGAAATTCAAGACAATGATGGCAACTTGGAGCAATAGTAAAGATTCTAGTTCGGAGGAAGAACAAGAAGTTGCCAATCTTTGCTTCATGACAAATGAGGAAGAGGTATGTGCTGAAAATGAATATGATTTTATCTTTGATGAATTACATGATGCATTCAATGATCTTATGCATGAATACAAAGTATTAAAAAATGAGCACAAGAAATTAAAAGGACATGTAGATTCTTTTTCTCTTAAGAACACCAGTCTTGCTAATAAAAACCATGATTTAAATATAAAGATTGATATTTTAGAAATTGCTAAGAATAATCTTTCTAAAGAAAAAAAAATTTAGAAAAAGAAAATTTTAATTTAAAAGATTTATTAAATAAGTTTTCAAATGAAAAAAATATTTTATTGAATGAAATAGAAGATCCAAGATTTTTGTATCAAATGATGAACTTTTAAAGAAAAAAAAAAATCTTGAGTTAAAGAACAAGAATTTCTTTGTTGATGCATCTTCCAATCTGACTTGTTTTAGATGTTGTAAATTTGGGTATAATGCATATCCATGTAAATTAAAAAAAAATTGGGTTCCAAAAGGAAGACCCAAGAAAGTTTGGGTACCAAAATTGTCCACCTAGTTTATTTTGCAAGAATATCTTATAGCCCAACATGAAGAAAGAAAGTTGTTGAAAAGTGGCTGTACAAGACAATACAAAGAGTGGACAAGCTACATTTTGGACTAAATGGTAAATGAAGGATTATACATATTGGTAAATTCTAAACATTTTTTTCCATAACTGAAAATATAGTTGAATATTTGTGATAAATGTTGCACCAATTACTTTGAAAATTATTTTAAATGATTAATTAGAATCAAGTTTAGACTTATAGTCATTAATTATGATCATGAACTTTTTGATGTTAATGAATTTCATACTATCATGATTAAACTTGTAATTATAAGACCTTCACTTCATTTTGATTAATGTATCTTAAATTACTTCATGAAAAATATTTTTAAAGTTGCATATTACTTTGAAAATTATTTCAATTGATTAATTAGAATCAAGCTTAGACTAATAGTCATTTATTGTGATCATGAACTTTTTGATATTAATAGATTTCATGCTCTCATGATTAAACTTGTGATTATTAAACTTTCACTTGATTTTGATTAATATAGTTTTAAACTATTTCATGTAAAATGTTGTGATGAAATATATATACATTTTTGGCATCATGCTTAAGTTAGAAATGATTTGGATCAAGACTAGAATTGGTAGTTAAGGATTATATTTATAAAAAAGGTATGTATATTGATAAATCCTTGCTCTAGTAACTAAACTTGGTACTAGATTACTTCTAATATTTGTATAGGTAATCAAAATCATTTCAAATCATATGGTTTTCATGAAATTATTCTATTTTGTATCCATGCTTAGATTAGAAATGATTTGGAACAATTATAGAACTGGTAGTCAAGGGTTATATTTAAGAAGAAGGTATGCACATTGGTAAACCCTTAATCTAGTAGCTAGACTTGCTATTAAATTACTTCTAGCATCTATATGGATATTAAATCATTTCAAATAAATTTGAAATCATGCTAAAAGTTTTTAAATGATCAATTATTTGCATTTTGAAAATCATGTATATCTTGAAAATTTCAAATCTTTCATTTCATACTTACTATGTATGTTCATATCTCAAATTGTCAGAAATTATGATGCTTATGCTTTCATGTTTTATTCCTCAATGAATGCATATTTTTAAGGAAAAATAATATTTAGGGGGAGCATCCAAAGATTTATTATCATATATGATGCTTTCAATATTTTCTTTGATATCATGCTTTACTTATATTGCTCTGATACTCCTTCTCCATGATATCAAATCTTTTTTCCTTGAGGGAAGTTACATTCAATTGGTATCAAGATTTATTTCATTAAGAATCTTAAAAAAAAACAAAGAGCTCCTAGTAACTACTTTGGATTAGGTTAGTCACCATGGCGGTCCGATCATAGGAGCTAAGTAGGGTTTAAAGACCCTCTCTTTCCATTCAATGGGATCTCTTAAGACATGTTGAGGTACCACTGTGGCCTTATCCCATGAACAAGTGAGGTGAATGGACTATTGTCTTGCTGTCAGTTATGCATATTAGAGCTAATACATGTTGAATTATTTTTTGCATGTACATATCTTTTTTGTGGTATCATGTTCAATTAGTATCATATTTAATTAGTATCATGATTAATTGATTTTATGTATTGATTTTGATGATCTACTTGCTATTCTTTCCACCTTAATTCTCATTTTGTATTGCCTTTCACCCTTTTTCATGATGACAAAAAGAGAAAGAAATATGTTAAGTACGAAAAGAAAAAAGATATGATAAACATAAAAAATTATAATAAAAATGAAAGAAAGTGCAAAAGGGAAAGAAGAAAGCAAAATATTTTTATCTTAATGAAAGAATTAGTAAGAGAAAGAAAATTTAAAAATTTTGCATATTTTGAAAAATATTTTGAAGAATTTTTAAAAATTTTTTGGATCATATTTTGAGGGGGAGCTTGATGCTTATTGATTTTGAGCTTACATGTTTATACTATTGTTAATCTTTTAAGCTTAGCCTATTCATATACTTAAATATTTTGTCATCATCAAAAAGGGAGAGATTATTGATTCTGATCCTGATTTTGATGATTCACAAAATGTTTAAGTATATATGAGTAATAATTATATTTTTAAGTGTATTTATCAGATCTTAGTACTCATCCATGTTGAATGAAGAAATGCTTGTATTTCAGTTGAAGAAGTCCTTCAAATTCATAGAATTTCAAGTTATAAGGACTTTGAAATATAAGGAAGACTTAGAAGGACTTAAAGTTTATTTTTGGAGAAGTTTCAGCAAGTTTCAGTACTGGCACAAGCAAGTGTCGACTCATGAAGAAGTTCAAGAATGGACTCAAGGCCTGAGAACAAAAAAAATATAGAATAGTATCAAACCAGAGTTTTTGCCTTGAGCTGACCTAAGTGTCGACTCAAGAGGTCGACTCATGGTGAAGTGTCGACTCAAGAGGTCGACTCATAAAAAAATTTAGAAAATTCAAGTGTCGACACTTGGTATAATAGCTAGTTTTTAAGAAGTGCAGAATTGACTCCAACTTGCTTCAAACGGCTAGTTTTTCATCCCCAACGGTCATAAATGGTCATCTATGGGCTGGAGAGCTATATAAATATAAAAAATCAAATGGAAAAGTAATCCTTTGGTGAGATCATTAAATATCCTTCAAGGATTCAAGTGTTGAGTGGTTCAAGCCTTCAAGCTTCCAAAGATAAGAGAGTTGATCCAAGTCCACATCCTCAAGTATCATTCAAGGCTTCAACAAATTGAAGACAAGCTTCTTCATCAACTTTCAAGGGCTTCAAAGAGATACTTACTTTGTTTAAGAAAGCTTTTCTTATGTTCTTTTCATATTGTGCTTACTTTGTTTATTAAGGTTTTTGGTGAGCCTTGGAAAACCAAAGAGATTTTTTGTGAGCCTTGGAAAACCAAAGAGGTTGTTGGTTAGCCTTTGTATAAAACCAGCATAGGTGGTTGGTGATCCTGTAAAACCAATATATATTGTTGGTGAGCTCGTAAAACCATCGGAGGTTGTTGGTTAGCCTAAGTTATAAAACCAACAAGGGGTTTGACTTGTGAACCTGGAAAAATAAGTTGGGTTTTGATTAGTGAGCCTGAAAAACTAATCAACTATAATCTTGATGATTATAGTAAAATTCCCAAGGAAAACATAGAGAGTGGATGTAGGTGCCTTGGAGTGCACCAAACCACTATAAATTTGTTATGTTTATATGATTGTTTTTTCTTGTGCATTTACTTTATTAATTCCGCTGCACATTATTTTGAAGCACACAAATACTTTGGCAAAACAAAAGCACTTAATTATAATTAGCACATACTTGTGTTATATCCTTTAAAATAGTTCAAAAAATTTTATAAAACCCAATTCACCCCCCTCTTGGGTTGCATCATCAGTAGGCAACAACATGATTGTCATCTAGCAATGTGTCATGCTTATCCAAAAGATGAGAAATTTGATAAAAATTACTGAAATACCCTTTAGTGGCAAGTTACCATACAATGTAATCCTTCGATCTTCCTTTTTCTTGAATAAGTGATGGGTATGGAAAATTATCAAATCTTCATACTTTATTCATTCAAACCTCAAATCACTAATGAAGACTTGACTGATGAAAGATTCAAAACCATTTTTTAATTTGATCTTGCTTTGTCAAAGACTTCTTGAATCATCATTTGATAAGTTGCATGGGATAAATAATCCTCTTACTAGGAGTGATCGATTCCTTGTTGATCTACTCACAACCTTCATACATAATTCACCATATCTATGAACATCCCATACATGACTAAGTCATGAATGAGTATGAACCAAAAAAAGGATTCATATGAATAAGATACCATAGTGATCTCAGGTCTAAGGATCACTTGCTCAACTTCGACTAAGAGAATCATCTTTTGACAAGTAAGACTTCCATAAGATGTTTCCATGATGGAACAATTTAGTGAACTCATATCCTGATGAGCACCCACATCCTTGTATTAGTATCCATACATAAGTAGTCGTGAGATCAACAACTCTCTCCATCGAGCATACATAGGATATGCTAGTCTCTCCGAAAATATCGATCCCTGACTCAATGATCCTATGACTAAGAATATTTTAGATTTGGATTTATAAGATCTTAGGTCTCAGTTATAAACTCCATCATAACCCTAAAATTATTATCCTAATTTATGAGATTCATCATAATCTTAAAACAACCAAGTATAAGATACAGTATATGATGAAACAAAATGCCTTTTATTAATATCATACAAAAGTCAAGAGAATTTTACAAATAAGCTCCTATTTTATAAGAAATATGATTGGCTTTTAGGATACTATTCTTTCAAATTCCATGGCCTATCATAAGATAGCCTTTCTTGAAATTTACCATATTGAACTATTTCAGCACAGTATCAATATACGTCGACTGGGATAACCCTAGCAATCTTTTAGATCTATCTCTATAGATCTTCATCCCAAGGATGTAGGTTGCTTCTTCTAGGTCCTTCATGAAGAAATAGGAAGATAGCCAAACCTTTATTCCCTGTATTATAGGAATGTCATTCTCGATTAAGAGAATGCCATCCATATACAAAACAAGATAGATAATAACTAAATCATTAGCCCAATTGTATATGCAGGTCTCTTCTTCATTCTTAACGAAGCTATACATTTTGATCACCTTATCAAAATGCATGTTCTAACTTCGAGATGCCTTCTTCAATCCATAAATAGATCTTTGAAGCTTGCACACTTTTGATTCGTCTATAGATGTGAACCTTTAAGGTTGTATCATATATACCTCTTCTTCCAACTCTCCATTTAGAAAAGCAATTTTGACATCCATTTGCTAAGTCTCAAAATCAAGATGCACCGCTATCGCAAGCATAATCCGAATGGACTTGAGCATTACCATGGAAGAAAAAATCTCATCATAGTCAATACCATAATGCTGTCGATATCTCTTGGTAACCAGATAGGCTTCATAGGTCTCCATCATCCCGTCTTCACTCCTTTTCTTTTTGAAAACCCACTTGCACCTAATAGGTTTTACCACTTTAGGTGGGTCAATGAGTATCTATACATCATTAATTTTCATGGACTTTATTTTAGATTTCATGACTTCAAGCCATTTCTCATAGTCGGAACTCTGCATCGCAATCATGTAGATGATCATATCCTTGTTGTTTTCATCAAGTTTAACAAGATCAATATCTCGAACCAAGAAACCATAGTATCTATTCAGTTGATACGGTACCCTACCAGATCTCCTTAAGGTTGCCTTTATAATAGGCTCCGGATATAATTGAGTTGGTTCAGTTAATTATGTCTGTTCTTTTTCCTAGTGAACTTCTTCAAGTTCAACCTTAAAGGTATTAATTCCTTTCCCGAGGAACTCTCTTTCCAAAAAGACTACCTTATTACTAACAAACACTTTGTATTCATCGGTATGGTAGAAGAAATAATCCTTAGTTTCTTTCAGGTACCCTATAAATATACACCTATCAAACCTAGGCCCAAGCTTATCTATTTTTAAATGTTTGATATAAGCTGGACATCCCCAGATCCTAAGCTGTGAGAGTATCGATTTACACTCTGTCTATATTTTATATGGAGTTTTGCCTACAAATATGCTAGGAACTCTATTTAAAATGTAACAAGCTGACTCTAATGCATATCCTCAAAAGGAGATAGGTAGACTCGCAAACCTCATCATGGATTGAACCATGTCTAACAGGATTCGATTCCTTCTTTCAAACACTCCATTATGTTGAGGTATCCTGGAAGGAGTAGATTATGAGAGAATCCTATTCTCTTCCAAGTATGTCATAAATTCACCGGTAAGATATTCACCTCCTCGATCAGATCAAAGGATTTTAATATACTTGTCAATTTGTTTCTCTACTTCATTATAAAATTATTTGAACATCTTAAATGACTCTGACTAATGTCTCATCAAGTAGACATACCTATATATTGATAGGTCATCAATAAACATGATGAAGTAGTGATATCCACATATGGCTAAAGTATTCATAGGTCCACATACATCAGTATGTATTAGACTCAGAACTTTAGTGGCTATTTCACTCTCTCTAGTAAAAGGTGACATAGTCATCTTTCGAAGAAGATAGGATTTGCAGGTTAGCAATGATTCAAAATCATTGACCTCGAGGATTTGCTCTTTAGATAACCTGTTCATCCTATTCTTATTTATATGATTTAGCCTATAATGCCAAAGGTAGCTATTAGACATTTTCTATCCTAGGGCATTTGTTGGACATGTACATTACATTTACAGGCTTAGCTAGTTTAGGTCCAGCGAAGCAATGTAAAGAAGACAATTCCTCTTCCAGTGTCCCTATTCTTATAGTAGAAGCATTCAGCTTGAGTTTAGTCAGCTTTCAATTTCTTGGTCTGACCTATCTTAGTCACTAAAAACTTTGCAATTTTCTCTTATTTTTATTCTCTTTTTTAAAGGGATGACACGCTATCAATCCTCCCACTACATTCACCAATCCCTTATGAAGATGATGATCTTTCTCATAGGTATGCAGTAATCCTAACAAACCATTGTAGTTTACTACAGCCTTGTCATTCTATAATAATTAAGGAAGTTAATGTAGGACTTCGACAAAGAATTAAGGATCGCATCCTTCCTAGCTATTCATATAGGGGAAACCTAATTTTCCTTAGGTGCTCAATCAATTCAATCATGTACAATACATGATCAGTGATCAAGACCCCTTCTCTCATCCTCATGTTGAAAATTATATAAGATATTTTGTACCTTTTAACATCGTTAGGAGTACCGAAGGATTCTTTCAATACTTGAAGTATGTCCTCTAGTTGAGCATCCTCAAACTTGTAATTTACTTCATTGTTCATGGATGCCTGTATAATGCAATGGGCCATGGTTTAGTTATTGAGCCACCTCTATTAAGTATCTTCGACTGTACCATTAGTATTCTGAGCAGGCTCCTCAAGTGTCGGATCTGTCAGCATATACAGGATCTATTCAGGCTCCAAGACTATTTTTAGCTTTTGATACCAACTATCAAAATTGGATCCCGATAATTTTTCATTGTCTAGAAATGAATAGAGCAACAAAGTAGTCGCCATATTAAAAGAAGAATAAGACCTAATTAGTATATAAATTATTAAATCCTAAAGACTTGGACTTTAAACTAAAGGTTCTCCCATTATTTTTGATCAAATTAGTAGCCTCTACCTTTTATTCAAGGAATTGCACCAATTCCTTAGTGGGTACCAGAATCCATTAGACTGCACAACAGCCTGACTTTGGTTGACTCATCCATATGCATCTAAAGGTAGATTTTTAACCAATTATTTTTTTAAAAAAATTTATGGTAATAATTTTTCCCAAGGAACTAATCAGTAAGCCTTTAGGCTACCACTAGAAGTCCTAGTTAGGTCCAACCTTTAACATGATAGGATAGAGTGCTTCTAGCCAACGTTGCCCAAGCCTATTTTTGGCTGGCCAACCTGACCATCATTTAGAAAGAAGCGACTAAGTCATCATAATATAAATAATAATTTTAATAGCCAGATGAGCACCAGGTCTTTGGACCTCTAATGATCATCTTAACTATTGGACTCATTATCACTCTCTTATGGAAGGCTATGACTAATTATCTTCATAATTTTGTTACTAAGGAACCTAATAATTTTAGAGGGTTTAATTAGAGAAAAGAAAAGAAGAAATGGATTAAATAACATTCCTTCCATTGATTTCATCAAGTGACAAGGGTCGAATCACATTAGTCAAAGGGTACCTAGATCAGTTAAACTGATCTTCCTTACTAGCATTGGTTTGTTCAAATCATTGAGCTATCCAATCAAAATATGATTGACCAAATTAACTAGGTAAGTGAGATCAATAGGACGGTTCCACCATTATCCTCTTTTCTTTGACACCAACTGAATTGGCGAGGTAAGAGGTAGCCCCAATTAATGACCACAATCAAATGCCAAACTTATCTTCGACACCAATTGGTTCATTAGTTTCAATTAGACTAGCCTAGGGACTCGGGTCTAACCACTGATCTAGAATAAGGTTCATTTAATAATATGGACTTAATCAACTTATTACTATAGAATTGATCTAGAGCCCTTTTGACCTAAACATAATTAACTTTTAATTAATTTAAATCAATTTTTTGATGGTCCATATTAATCAAATTCTAACCCTAGGTCTAACCCGATAATTTAACCTGATTCGAGCTAATCCAAAATCCAAGTTTTATGAATTGACTTTTAACCCTTAATTCACAATTCTAGATCTAGTCAACTCTTATTTCTAGCAATTAATCTTGATCTATTTTGCTAAAATTAGATCTAAACAATTTTATATGCATCATATATCAATAAAATAATTTTAGATCTAGACTACATGGTTTAGTGCAATTGATAAATAAGTTTACAATTTATGTTCTAAACATCAAATCTGATGTAAATAACTTAAATTCATATTAATAATAGCAAAATATCAAGATTAAATTACTGAAAATCATATCTAAATTATTAAAATAATTTTAACAAAAATATTCTTTCACCATACTTGTTCAAGGGATATAACCATAAGTGGTACCCTTACATGCTATAAAAGATCCCATTGAACAAGAAGAGAAAGCCTTTAAATCCTACTTTTCTTCTATGACCGAATGGCCTTGATGATCAACCCAATCTAAAGTAGTTACTCAAATTAAGATTCGGATCTATATCTAATCAAATCATGTCAAGAACCTGGTGCTCCGATACCAATATTGAAATACTAGGATAGGGTTTGATGCATGAGTTTTTTTAAAAAACTAGCAGAAGCAAATAAGACTAAAAATAATTTTAATCTCTAAATCATGTATTAGAATAATTCTAAAAATCTATCCTATAAGATCATGATAGAAAATGAAAAGAGTATAGATGATGAAAATAAATTAACATGCATCAATCTAACCGATGCATGCTATAGATATAATCTACAACCATAAATATGATTAAATCCCACATGTCATCACAGGTCGATGAACACCAATCTTGATTGAACATGGTAGAAGGTCTGGATGTCATCTCACAGCCATACAGGGTGTCTAACCTCTACAAAAAGTCTACATGAAGCCCCAAGAAATAACCTTCCCTAGAGTGCTAGCTCTGTGTAAAGGCTATGGATGACTGATCTAAAAATCTTTGAATTTTTTTATTCCTCTAAAAAGATGAAAAGATGGAAGATGAGGAAGATCAAGTCAAGGAAGAGAAAAAAAACCAAAACTATTTTTTTTGTTTTATTTTCCTTCCTTTCTTTCCTTCTTCTCCCTAGTGCCAAGAAGGAACTCCCACACTCATGTGACCCTCCCACCATTAAGAGTCCCCAAAAAGAAAAACAAATATGACAGATTTTTGGGGTGAAATCTCATTTTCCTCACCATAAAAATAAGCATGAAAAACTTGTGAAAATTCCTGACTGGGTAGTGCCGTATATGTGGCTCTTGGCTCGACAAAAACTGGAATTCCCAAGATTTAATATTACTTACAACCCATACCTCCTATCTTTAAGCATGTAGGACCCTATCAAAGAAGGATAAGGTACTCGAAGCAAGGCATCTCAAAAGCCTTTGGCTGACACATGAAGATTTAGCACTTGAAAGCTTTTGGCCAGGCTAGCATTGGAAAGCCTTTGGCCTGATGCTCAACTCTCAAAAGCCTTTGGCTGGGACATGAAGATTTAGTGATGAAGCTTTTGGTCAGGTTAGTGTTGGAAAGTCATTAGCTTGATTCTCAACTCCTGAAAGCCTATGACTGAGACATGAAAGTTTAGTTTTCGAAACCTGTGGCTGGGGCCAGCATTAGAAAGCCTCTGGGCTAATGCTCAACTTCCAAAAACCTTTGGCTAGGATATGAAGATTCTGTGCCTGAAGGTCTTTGGCCAGGATAGCATTTGAAAGCCCTTGGCCTGATGCTTAACTCACAAAAGCCTTTGGCCAGGGCATGAAGATTTAGCACTCGAAAGCCTTTGATCAGCTAGCATTGGAAAGCCTTTGGCCTAACACTCAAATTCTGAAAGCCTTTACTTGGGTCAATATTGAAGGTCTCTTGACCAAGCCAGAGCTAGGATATACTTGAAAGCTACTGGCTGGACCCTATATATAGGAACTGTTATACCCATCCAGTCGGCCCGGGTTGGGCCGAAGAAGGTGTCCAGCCGGCTGATCCGGGTTGAAGGTCCCACCGATCGGCTCTCATGAAGGTCCTGACTGGTTTCCCACCGGAGGTCTAACGAGCCAACTGACTGCAGGGCTGACTGGTTTGGAGGCCGACCAACCTGAAGATCGGCTGACTTCAGAGGCTGACCCACTGAAGAACAACCCATGAAAGGCTAACCAGCCTGAAGGCCAACCAACCTAAAGATCGGCTGATCCACTTCTGCTTAGCTTGACGGACTTGTTCCCATCCAAGGAACCACTCGAAGGTTCCAGATGATTCTCTCCAGCTGGTACCAGAATTCTGTTGCAACGAACTCCACGACCCGACTACAACTTTATGCCACCTGGCCATCACTCTGATCCTCTCAAGAGCAAATCAAGATCTTTTATTCTATCCTCTAACAGATTTTGGTAGTATCCCATGCCCAAAAAAGGTGCCAGGGGGACCTCCGCTGGGGTAAGGTGTTCTCTCCCCTCTCCACGCTACACGCTTCTCATTTTTTCTCTCTATTCTGTTGCTTTAGATCCCCTGCTAACATAAGCATCGAAGTGTCCCCCGCCAGAGGACCTCCGACGCCTAGGGGACTTTGTGCAGGTAAATCGGTGGAGGAGCGCTCCAGTGCAGCGAGCCGAGCCTGGTCCAGGTGGAAGCGCGGCAACAGATTGGTGCTAGAGAAGGTGACCTGTAGTACCAATGGGCCGACCGAAAATACCTGGGAATTTTCCTAAGTTTCTAGATTGAATTGGCACAGAATGGCTGTCTAGAAAGGAAGGTGACCTGCAGTACCAATGGGCCGACCAGAAACACTTAGAAAAATTTTGAAAGATAAGTGTTTGCTTCACACCTACATACCCCAAAGATAGTCAAAAGGTCTTTTCATTAATATCAAGAGCATATGCTTACAAAAAAAGGTGGGTCGGACCTTTACAAACCTCTTAGATCGGACCCACAGAAGATGCATTGGGGGCCCCATGGTGTGGACACCAGAAGCCGAAAGAAACTTTACTCCAACAAGGTTAGCCTTATCCCAATTTGGATCGAAGATAATTAGGTTACCTTGTATCCTTTAGTTCATAAATATTTTATTTTCAAGAGTCATTTCCTTTTCAAGAGTCCTGTAATTAATTTTGAGTTTCAAATCAAGAGTGTTTATTGAGTCCTGTAATTACTTTTAAAATTTCATTTCTTGTAAGTCCATTTCAAGTTTTAAAGTCTAGGTCAGTCTAGTCAGTTCAGTTGAGTTAAGTCTAATTCAGTTGAGTTAAGTCTAATCAAGTCTTAAAGCCATGAAAGCCAGCAACAAGACTCAAATTCTAGACCCCAGAATTTGACCACATGAAGAAGAGAAGACACATCAACCAAGCAAGAGAAAAGGACCATCAACTAGGACCACTGGATGCCACATGTCATTCTTATCCAAGTAGAAGACCACCTCACCATGCCACGTCATCAGGTGCCACTTCACCAGCCACCTCATCACCCTTTGGGCGCCAACAAGGGAGATTCAAATTCAAGGAGGTTGGCCACATCCCTCCAAGTCCTCCACCAAATCCTCCAACCCCCCCACATCCCTCCAAACTCTCCACCAAATCCTCCAACCCCCCTTGTAATCCTCCTCGATTTGGGGAGTTTTTAAATTTCAAAAGCTAGCTTTGTGAGGCTATTAAAAGCCTTGGACGCCCATTGTAAAAGAGATTGATTTTGGGGAATGAATGAAAATTGAAGTTGAAATTTTGGAAGTAGAAGTTGTCTTGTATTTTTTTCTTATGTGAAAGTTTTCCATCCTCTTCCTCCATGCCAAAACCATTCTTTTTTTCCTAGCAAAGCATCTTCCAAGCTCAAGTGAAGGCATTGGAGTCGGCCAGATCTACTCAAATTTCTGTTCTTAGTTCATCAATTCTCCCATCCCTTCTATATGTTCCTATCCTTCTTCCTTAACTTTGATCTTCATTGCAGGGTCCTTCGAAGTCTTTGAGTTGTGGGCTGGGTTCACCTTAACAAAGAACAAACAAGCTGAAGCCCCAAGTCCAGGGTTCTGATCTCTGTTATCCAGATTCTTCAGTTCTGAGCATTGGTAGTTTCAAGGTATGAATCAAAAGAATGTTGGAAAGCTCATCAAGGTAAGTCCACAATCATTAGCCCCTATTGTCTAGATCTTCTTCCTTCTTAGTTTAGGATTGTGTCTAATCAAGTAAAAGTCCAATTTCTTATAATCCTTAAGTCTTATTATGATGAGTACAATGCTAGTGTAATTAGGTTTCATTGCTCTACAAACCATATTCAAAATATTAATCATATGCTTGCCGCATCATCTTGGTATCAGAGCATGGTTGCATTAGGGTAGAATAGTTTTCTTTAAATCCAAGCAAGATCTAAAATTCACGCCTCCTGAGCGGGTGTACTCCAGTACACTGTCACGACCCATGGGAATAATGAGCCCCTGGCCGGATGTGAGTTTTTAGATTGAAGTTTTGGGTAAGCCATTGCACTTGTTTGATTAGGTTCTGTTTTCTGAAAATTTGCATCTATTTACTGTAATCCGTCTGCAGCTCCAAAGCCAAGTCACTGATTTTTTATTGAAATATTTTTTTTCTTGTTCCTTTTAAGTCAGTTATCACCATATTAAATTTCATCATCAGAAAAAAATTATAAAAAAAATAAAAATTTCTGCAGTTCGACACTGTCATTAGGGTTATGTTCTGTCCTTTTTATTTATCTTCATTTGTAGAATCTGCTTAGATTAGTATAGATTTTAGTTTTAAAATTTCTTTCATCTACATTGAAACATATAAGTTAGGAATCCTTTGTGAATTTTTCAGAATTTTTGGACATTTTTTTCATCATGTTTTCCACACCACTTTCAAATTGCAACACACTTCTGCAGCACCTTTGCATTTCATTCATCTCATGAGAAATCAAATTAAGGGCATCAATTTGACATAGGGTCAGGGTTTCATCACCTGTCCCTAGCCCAAAAATCACCAACCAGCATATCGATCCCAGCCATTAATTAAAATTGAGTAGAACGTTAATTGCCCTAGTGGGTTAGGGACACCAACAAGTTGGGTTCAGGTTAGGGTCAAGTTAACTGTGTCAGCTAATTGGTGTGTGCTTACTGGCTTGGTGTCTAGGATTGGTGCATCAGGGCTTGTGATTTGGTCCGCCTACCTGGCCAATCTCAGATTGGTGTCTAAGGTTGGCAATCAGGGACCTACACTCCCCTCCACCTACCTGGCTAAGTCCCATAAGTACTACTAGCTAGTTGGTTCACTTAATTAGACTTCTAATTTGTGCTCTAGGTCTAGGAAACCTTAGCTCGAACTTGAGTCCATTTGCATGCATGACAACTAGAGCAGGAACACCGTATTCACCAATCCAAGCCCAGTCAAGTATATCCATGGACCAAAACTTAGGGAATTTGATCAAAGGCCTAAATGATCAAGTGGCCCAACTGACTAAGAGTTTAACTGAGCAATTGGCCCAAACAAATCAGAATGTGGCACAAACCAACCAAGACATGAATGAGCAGTTAGCCCACATCACTACTAGGTTGGATCAGTTAGAGGCTAGAACCCCTGAAAGCAATCATGAAGCCCAGACTGAGCCTGAGCCAAGTCTTGCACCTGAACTCGAGACCCCATTGAACCCTAGAAGGATTCCATATCAAAACCCTCTCTACGAAACAAACCCTAGGAGAGCTCCCCAAGATCAGTTTTATGATCCAATTCCTAGAGGACCCCACCCTGGTCAAACCATCGAGCCCAACCCAAGGAGATTCCATCATGAGCCTAACTATGAACCCAATGTCAGGAGACCCACCCCAATTCACTTTGATCAAGATGATCGAACCATGAAGAACATTAGGCTAGAAGCTCCCACCTTTGATGGAATTTTAGATCCAAAGATCTATATTGATTGGGAAGGTGAGATGGACCAGTATTTTGACTGGTTTGAGATGAGTGAAGAGTGCAAGTGTAAGTTTGCAAAGCTTAAACTTGTGCGCCAAGCTAGGTTATATTGGGGAAACATTGAGAGACTCACTAGACAGAGAGGTGATGTGCCCATAGTGACCTGGCGAGCTATGAAACTTAGGCTTAGGGAGAAATACCTTCCTATGTCCTACCACCAAAGACTCCTAGATCAATGGCAAAGACTTACTCAAGGAAATAGGAGTGTCGCAGAGTACATAGCGAAGTTTGACGAATTCGTTATGAGGTGTAATGTTGATGAATCTGAGTCGATGACCTTGTCTAGATTTAGAGCCGGACTGAGGGAAGAAATTCAAAGAGAATTGTTCATGCGAGAGGTATATGACCTAGAATTAGCCTATCAGATAGCTAGGGATGCTGAGAGATTCCATAGAGGTCCAGTCTATCGTAGGCCCGAAGCCCCTAGGACTAGTGCACCTTATCAACAGTCAGGATCCAATCAGCCTAGATTCAACCGACCCAATCCTAATGTGCCTGTGACCCGAAGAGATGACAAGGGGAAAACACCTGAGACCCAAAGAACTCCAAACGCATGTTTCAAGTGTAACAAAGTGGGTCACTATTCTAGCAACTGTCCTAATAGAGCCCTACACATAGGGGAAGTAGAAGAGGAAGCCGTAGAATCCCAAGGTGAATTTGAGGAGGAAGTATACCAGGCAGATGAGAACTTGGCTGAAGAGTATGAGGATGAGGAAGTCCTGGTAGATCAAGATCTGTTAGGAGTGGTTAGGTGTATTCTCACCCAAGCTAAAACCCAAGAAGATTGGCGTAGGCTAGCATCCTACAGACATTCATTAAGATAGGTGAGAAAGTATGCAAAGTCATTTTAGATAGCGGTAGCTGTGTCAATGCCATATCCACCAACACAGTTAAAAACCTAGGATTGCCCACCGTACCCCATCCTAATCCCTATAAGGTATCCTGGATAGACTCAACCACGATTTTCATTAAGTCTAGGTGCCTAGTAACCATTCAGTTCCAATCTTACCTGGAGAAAGTATGGTGTGATGTACTTCCAATGGGAGTAAGTAGCATAATTTTAGGCCGACCATGGTTGTACGATCTTGACGTAACACTCTATGGTCGTTCTAATTCATGCTCGTTTACTCATAATGGAAAGAAGATTGTAATCCATTCTTCTCCTCCTAAGAACCCCATTAAGAAAGGATCAAGCCAATTGAGTGATAAGAAAAAGGGGATAAACGTGATCACTGCTAGAGAAATGGAGAAAGAAATTAGCAATGGGTCACCTGTTTGGATTTTAACCATTAAGGATCATCAAGAACCTCTTTCAAAAGAACAACCTCAAGAAGTCAGTCAAGTGCTAGAGGAGTTCAAAGACGTGTTCCCCGATGACTTGCCCGACCAACTCCCACCTCTTAGGGATATACAACATGCGATAGACTTAGTCCCCGGAGCAACCCTACCGAACCTTCCCCATTATAGAATGAACCCTACCGAGCACCAAGAATTACAACGTCAAGTAGGAGAACTCCTAAAGAAAGGATTCATTAGGGAGAGTTTGAGTCCATGCGCAGTCCCAACCTTACTTACCCCTAAGAAAGATGGCACATGGAGAATGTGTGTTAATAGTCGTGCCATAAATAAAATCACGGTGAAGTATAGGTTTCCCATCCCCCGCTTGGATGATATGTTAGATATGATGGCCGGTGCAACTATATTTTCTAAGATTGACCTGAAGAGCGGCTATCACCAAGTTAGGATCAGACCAGGGGATGAATGGAAGACTGCCTTTAAAACTAAGGACGGGTTATTTGAATGGGTAGTCATGCCTTTTGGGTTATCAAACGCCCCTAGCACTTTTATGCGAATCATGAACCAAGTCCTACGAGCCTTTATTGGAAATTTGTTGTCGTTTACTTTGACGACATACTTATCTATAGTAGGACTAGAGAAGATCATCAACAACATCTGAGGCAGGTATGTTTAGCACTTAGGAAAGATAACCTCTATGCCAATCTAAAGAAATGTGCTTTCATGACTATTAGAGTTATCTTCCTAGGATTTGTTGTGACCCCTGAAGGAGTATCCGCTAACCCTGAGAAGGTTAAGGAAATTGTAGAGTGGCCAACACCCAATAATATTCATGAAGTAAGAAGTTTTCATGGCCTCGCTACGTTTTATCGAAGATTTATTAGAGGGTTTAGCACCATAGTTGCTCCTATCACGGATTGTATTAGGAAGGGCCACTTTGAATGGACGAAGTCAGCTGATAAGGCCTTCCTTCACATCAAAGATAAGATGACCCAAGCACCAGTCTTAAGACTACCCGATTTTTCTATGGTCTTTGAAGTAGCATGCGATGCTTCGGGAGTAGGTATTGGTGGAGTTCTGAGTCAAGAGAACCATCCCGTAGCATTCTTTAGTGAGAAATTGAATGAAGCCAGGAAGAAATACTCCACATATGATCGGGAGCTTTATGCGGTAGTGCAAGCATTAAGGTATTGGAGGCATTATCTCCTACCGCAAGAATTTGTTTTATTTTCAGACCATGAAGCCCTTAGGTTTTTGAGTTCCCAAAAGAAACTAAACCCTAGGCATGCCAAATGGGTAGAGTACATCCAATCCTATACGTTTGTCCTAAAGCATCAATCAGGAACCGATAATAAGGTAGCTGATGCCCTAAGTCGTAGAACGTTACTTTTAACCTCAGTCAGTACTGAAGTCATAGGTTTTGAAAGACTTAAGGAGCAGTACGAAACCTGTCCAGATTTTGGTGAAATTTATCAGGTTTTGCGTCAAGGACCATCTAGTGATCATAGTGACTATACCCTTCTAGATGGTTATCTTTTTAGAGAGAATAGGCTTTGCATCCCAAGAACCTCCTTAAGAGATTTTTTAGTTTGGGAGATACATGCGGGAGGTTTGGCTGGCCACTTCGGACGAAACAAGACTATCTTGGCTGTTGAGGAACAATTTTACTGGCCAGGTCTTAAGAAACAAGTAGCAAACCTTGTAGCCCGATGTAGGACATGTGCTGTTGCAAAGCAACAAAAGAAGAATACCGGGCTATACACTTCATTACCTGTACCTGAGTGTCCATGGCAGGATCTAAGCATGGACTTTGTTCTAGGATTACCCAAGACCATTCGAAAACATGATTCAATCTTTGTGGTGGTCGACCGGTTTTCAAAAATGGCCCATTTCATACCTTGCACCCAAACTTCCGATGCCTCTAGGATAGCCAAACTCTTTCTTGATCAAGTAGTCAGACTCCACGGGTTACCAAAAACCAATGTTTTTGATAGGGATGTCCGCTTCACAAGTTACTTCTGGAAAACCCTTTGGCACCTATTAGGAACCAGACTGAAATTCTCCACTGCCTACCATCCCCAGACTGATGGACAAACCGAGGTTGTAAATAGAAGTCTAGGGAACTTGCTGAGATGCCTAGTGGGAGAAAGTCTAGGAAACTGGGATTTGTTATTGCCACGTGCTGAGTTCGCTTACAACAGTTCGGTCAATCGATCTACGGGCAAAAGTCCCTTTGAGATAGTCCATGGTTGCAAGCCTAGGAAGCCTTTAGATCTAATCCCACTACCTATTCACACACGAGTCTCTGAGTCTGCTGAGTCTTTTGCACAGCATGTCACAAATCTATATAAAGAAATCAGTAATAAGATCAACCTGAGCAATGAAACTTACAAACACTTAGCTGACTCACATAAGAGGGCTAAAGAATTCTGTGAAGGGGATTATGCGATGATTAGGCTCAACCCTGAACGGTTTCCCCCTGGAACCATAAAGAAGCTGCATGCCCGCGGAGCGAGACCTTTTAAGATCTTAAAGAAAATAGGGCCTAATGCATATGTTTTGGAACTTCCACCTGATATGGGTATTAGTACAACCTTCAATGTTTCAGACCTAGTAGAATACAAAGAACCACTACTAATACCTAGTGAGCCTTTTGAGCCAGAAACTTTCATTGAGAGTGAACATATTTCGAGTGTCCACCACCAACCTTACCTGAGCAGAGAGAGAGGATTGAGAGAATCCTGGATGACAAGATCATTACTACCAGGAATAAGGACTATCAGCGATACCTGGTTCAATGGCAAGGTCGACCTGAGTCCGACAACTCTTGGATTACTCGAGAGGACCTGCAAAGACTTAACCCAGACTTGTTCGAGCATTACCAGGGCAAAACTGAACCATACTCGACTGGGTCGAGTTCTGCCCATCCCAGGAGAATTGGTGTGGACACCAGAAGCCGAAAGAAACTTCACTCCAACAAGGTTAGCCTTATCCCAATTTGGATCGAAGATAATTAGGTTACCTTGTATCCTTTAGTTCAAAAATATTTTATTTTCAAGAGTCATTTCCTTTTCAAGAGTCCTGTAATTAATTTTGAGTTTCAAATCAAGAGTGTTTATTGAGTCCTGTAATTACTTTTAAAATTTCATTTCTTGTAAGTCCATTTCAAGTTTTAAAGTCTAGGTCAGTCAAGTCAGTTCAGTTGAGTTAAGTCTAATTCAGTTGAGTTAAGTCTAATCAAGTTTAAAGCCATGAAAGCCAGCAACAAGACTCAAATTCTAGACCCCAGAATTTGACCACATGAAGAAGAGAAGACACATCAACCAAGCAAGAGAAAAGGACCATCAACTAGGACCACTGGTGCCACATGTCATTCTTATCCAAGTAGAAGACCACCTCACCATGCCACGTCATAGGTGCCACTTCACCAGCCACCTCATCACCCTTTGGGCGCCAACAAGGGAGATTCAAATTCAAGGAGGTTGGCCACATCCCTCCAAGTCCTCCACCAAATCCTCCAACCCCCCCCACATCCCTCCAAACTCTCCACCAAATCCTCCAACCCCCCTTGTAATCCTCCTCGATTTGGGAGTTTTTAAATTTCAAAAGCTAGCTTTGTGAGGCTATTAAAAGCCTTGGACGCCCATTGTAAAAGAGATTGATGAATGAAAATTGAAGTTGAAGTTTTGGAAGTAGAAGTTGTCTTGTATTTTTTTCTTATGTGAAAGTTTTCCATCCTCTTCCTCCATGCCAAACCATTCTTTTTTCCTAGCAAAGCATCTTCCAAGCTCAAGTGAAGGCATTGGAGTCGGCCAGATCTACTCAAATTTCTGTTCTTAGTTCATCAATTCTCCCATCCCTTCTATATTTCCTATCCTTCTTCCTTAACTTTGATCTTCATTGCAGGGTCCTTCGAAGTCTTTGAGTTGTGGGCTGGGTTCACCTTAACAAAGAACCAACAAGCTGAAGCCCCAAGTCCAGGGTTCTGATCTCTGTTATCCAGATTCTTCAGTTTTGAGCATTGGTAGTTTCAAGGTATGAATCAAAAGAAGGTTGGAAAGCTCATCAAGGTAAGTCCACAATCATTAGCCCCTATTGTCTAGATCTTCTTCCTTCTTAGTTTAGGATTGTGTCTAATCAAGTAAAAGTCCAATTTCTTATAATCCTTAAGTCTTATTATGATGAGTACAATGCTAGTGTAATTAGGTTTCATTGCTCTACAAACCATATTCAAAACATTAATCATATGCTTGCCGCATCACCCCAGTTTCTACCCCGTCCGCTAAACTTGGGAGGTCAATAGGAACCGCAGCACTCGGGGGCTCGACCAGGACATCCCTCATCTCTACTTTCGGCCTTGGCCCCTCCGTCTCACCTTCAGCTTGAGGCTCTCCCTCCTCCGCGGGTTCTTCTAGTTCCTCGCCCGACAGGTCCAGCTCCGGGAAAAGTAAGGCCACTTCTTCAAGCAGTCATCGTAGCCTTCTCTGTAGAAGTTTGATGCCGCCTCTTCAACCTCCTCAGTGAAGCCAGGGGAGGCCTTGTATGCTGTCACTACATCCCAGACCTGCCTCGCAGCCAGCTCCTTTGCTTCCTCAAGCTGGGTCGTCAGCTATACTGCCACTGCCCATTCGGCCTTTGCCCTCTTGTCGGCCTCAGAGAATTGACCCTCCTCCTCTTGCAGCCGGCGGGTGAGGGAGTTCACCCTCGCTTTCTTCTTTTACAATTTGGCCTCCCGATCGGCCAGTTGGCTCTCTACCTCCTTCAGGGCCTCTTTCGACGACTCGGCCTCTGCTTGGGTAGCTGACAACCTCTCTTCCATAGACTTTAAGGATGCCCCCATGGCAACTTGAGTTGCCTCCAGCTCTTGCACCCTTCTAGCGGAGCTCTTGGCTGCGTGAAGCACCCGGCCGATGCATCGTCCATCAAGGAGATATCGTGAAGGAGCTGCAAACCCAAGACTAAGTTAGAACTGTACGAGGGAGGAAAAGAGATGAGGAATCAAGCTAGGCGCCTTACCCTCATGAGGTTACGGTAAGACTCTATGGCCACGTCCCCCAGTCGACATCGGTCATCGCCCCACTAAGTAGGCTCCGCACTCTCCGGGGGTGGTCGAGGGTGTTCTAGTGCTGGAACTCCTGACGAATTTCTTTGTCAAACTCTTGTTCGGTCGCCTTGTCTTCGGCCCCTCCTCCTATAACCGTCCCCTTTCCCTTGTCCGTCGGGGACACCGCCTTATTTGGGCCGACGGGTGCGGGGGCTGATGCTACCGCTGCACCAGATAGCTCCGACTGCTCCTACCCCCACGGGGTGGCCGACCCCCTGACAGGAATCGAAACCCCAGGCATCTTCTTGGCCAACACCTCAGTAAGGAGGGTATCATCCTCATCGGACTCTACCTCCACGATGGGTGTAGGCCGTTTCTCCTCTCATCTCTTCTTCTATCTTTCAGTAGCTGGTGTTGGGGCTAACCCCGGAGCGGGCCTCTTCCGCACCGCCTGCTGAATGACTTTAGCATTGTCGATCCTCTTCATCCCCCCTCCTATTATAAAGAGATTAAAGTTAGCTAAAGGAAGAGAAGCAACAAGGACAAAAGGGCAAGCCATGAAGAAAGAGTTCGGCCCTTGCCTAAAAATCCTTGGGAGCTGATCCCTGCCCGGTGAAGGCAGTCTTCCCCCAGCAGTTCAAATGCCGTGGTCGGGCCAGCTCCATTGATCTCATTGAACTTAGCCTTGTCAACCATCAGGATCGACCTCCCCTCGCGGAGCCTTGCCCACGGCTCCTTCCACAAGGGCTCAAACCCCCAGGGTTGGAGACTGCTCACAAGGAAAAACTGGGCCTTCCACCCGTGGACGGCCGACGGGAGACACTTAAGATTTTTTGGCCAGGACGGGGACAGAACATCCACCATTTCCGGCTCCTAAAGTCTTTTTTTAAAAGAAAGAAGTTGCTGAAGAGAGATAACTTGGGTTCAAGTCTGACCCTATGACACAACACGACAAAACAGCATATGATCTGGATGCTGTTTGGAGTTAGCTGTGCTGGGGTTATCCTATAGAACTTGAAGACCTCTATGAAGAAGGGGTGCAAAGGGAACCTCAAACTGGCTTTAAGGTGAGATTCGTACATTGGGAGGGCTCTCGGTCCCAACAGACTGTTCGCTCTCCCCTCTCGGCATGGCAACATGAGGTGCAGAGTAGTGGGGATCCCATACACTGCTCTGAGGTTCTCGACCCATTCTCGGGTCATGGTCGATGGGATCTCACTTGGCCCCGACTGCCTAGGTCTATGGAATGGACCCCACTAATGGTCACCATTAAAACTAAAGAAGAAGGAAGACTAAGGAACTAACCTGAAGCTGAACTCCTAAGAGCCGGGTTTTGTGGAAGAAGAAGGAGAAGCTTTCTCTCCTGCGAGGCATAGACGTAGCTGGAAAACCCTCTCGGAGTGCCTCGCCCCCCTTTTATAGGTCTCTGGAGGGGCACCGCATTTAGCTTCGTGGACATTCCAACCGCCCCATCGAAAGACGTGACCGCCCATGTCTCAGAGACCAAAGCAATGGGTTGATCCCAGTGGCAGACGGCGATCCATGTAAATGACAAATCAACGATGCAGGAATCACCTAAGAAACAAAATCGACCACTCAGATACTACCACGTGGTGCGGTGCATCCTTCTGTTCTCGCCATTATGCGTGCCAGCCTAACTCTTCATCATGGCACCTTTTCAGCGTCAACTGCGACTCCTGCACCCCCAATATGGGACTGACATCTGTCCAGGAGGCTGATCGTGGGAGATTTGAAGCAATCCATCATGATGATCCCGGATCAGGCCTGAATGGACGCAGTCTGTGCAAAAAATGAGGCTCCTGCACTTCAAGATCACGTGCCTCCTCAAAGCCCAGAAGCGGGGGGACAACTGTTATACCCATCCGGCCAGCCCGGGTTGGGCCGGACATGGTGTCCAGCTAGCTGATCTAGGTTGAAGGTCCCACCGATCGGCTCTCGTGAGGTCTTGACTGGTTCCCCACTAGAGGTCCAACGAGTCGACTGACTACAGGGCCGACTGGTTTGGAGGCCGACCACCTGAAGACCGGCTGACTCAAGAGGCTGACCCACTAAAGGTCGACCCATGAAAGGCCAGCCAACCTGAAGACCGGCTGATCCAATTCTACTGAGCTTGACGGACTTGTTCCCATCCAAACCTTTTAATAGTATCATCAAATGGATGTTCCAACTCCTTGAAGCTTGCTTTAATCCATAAATGGATTTCTTTAGCTTGCATACTTGATTAGGTTTATTCTTTGAAATAAACCCTCTGGCTGTGACATGTAGACTTCTTCCTCAAGGAACCATTGAGGAATGCAGTCTTCACATCCATCTGCCAGATCTCATAATCGTGGTATGCTGCTATAGCAAGTAAAATCTGAATTGATTTGAGCATGGCAACAGGTGAGAATGTTTCATGATAATCAATTTCCTGTTTTTGTCTAAAACCTTTTGCCACTAATCTAGCTTTATAGGTTTCAACTTGGCCATCAGCCCACTTTTTCTTATAGACCCATTTGCACCCAATAGGATTAACACCTCTGGTGCATCAACCAAAGTCCATACTTGGTTGACATACATAGAATCTATCTCGGATTCCATGGCTTCTTGCCATCTATCTGAATCAGTACTAAAGATAGCTTCCGTATAGGTCAGAGGTTCATCATTTTGAATGACTTGGGCTTCATTATTTTCAATAATAAACCCATACCTCTCAGGTGCCCGTGACACTCTATCAGACCTACGGGGAGGAGTTTTGTGTTCTGGTTCTGATCTAACTATATGTTCTATTGATTGAGAATTGTCTATCTGTGTTCTTGTACTTCTCCAAGTTCAATAGTTCTACCATTGTCCTTTTCTAAAATAAACTCTTTTTCTAGAAAAGTGGCATGTCTGCTGACAAAAATCTTTTGTTCAGTTGGATGGTAAAACAGATATCCTCTACCCTCTCTAGGATATCCTACAAATAGACATTTATCCGCTCTAGGTTCCAACTTATGTCCAAAATTTCTTTTAACATAAGCTGGACATCCCCATACCTTAAAATATTTAAGATACGGTTTCTTTTCTACTCCAAATTTCATATGGTCTACCAACGGATTTAGAAGGTGCTTTGTTCAGAATGTAAACAGCAGTTTCTAGGGCATGACCCCAGAAGGAAATGGGTAAATTTGTGAAGCACATCATGGATCGTACCATATCTAATAAGGTACGATTCCTCCTTACAGCTATACCATTTAGCTGTGGTGTATAAGGAGGGGTCCATTCAGAAAGAATTCCATTAACTTTAAGATAGTCTAAAAACTCCGTGGTAAGTATTCTTCTCCTAGATCAGACCGAAGAACTTTAATACTTTTCCCGGTTGTTTTTCGACCATACTTTGATACTCCTTAAATTTATCAAAGGCTTCAGATTTATGTTTCATAAGATACACATATCCGAACCTAGATAAATCATCTGTAAAAGTGATAAAATATGAGTATCCACCTCTGGCCTGAGTTGTCATTGGACCACATACATCAGTATGGATAAGTCCTAATAACTCAGTTGACCTTTCTCCATGTCCTGTAAATGGAGTCTTGGTCATCTTACCCATGAGACATGATTCGCAAGTTCCTAATGATTCATACTCATAAGGATCAAGGAATTTTTTCTTGTATAACTTGCTTATCCTAAACTCATTAACATGACCAAGTCGATGATGCCAAAGTAAAGTTTCATTAAAGTCCTCCTCTTTTTCTTTTATTATTGACATGAAAAACACTATCATTCGAAGAAAGAGTTAAGAGCCCATTGCTAAATATGCCAGAACAAATAATTTTATTAGACAACATTATTGAGCAACCAGTGCTCGTTACATCCATTACATATCCTTATTTTAATAACAAAGGAACAGATACAATGTTCCTAATAATCTTAGGCATATAATAACAGTTATGTAACTCCAAGATCTTCCCTGAAGGCAACTTCAAAATATATGTCCCTACAACTTCTGCTTGGATGATATCTCCACTAGCACAGTAGAGATTGAAGTCACCTTCCTTCAATACTTTAAGCTTGTGGAGGCCCTGCAAAGATTTGCATATATGGTAACCACAAGCGGTATCCAATACCCAAGTATTTGAAACTAAAAAATTTAATGTCAATATAGCATGTATCTCATACATACCTTTTGGCGTATCTGATGCACCAGGCTTCACAGTTGCAAGGTAAGCCTTGCAATTCCTTTTCCAATGTCCCGCTTTGCCACAAAAGAAACAGGTTGACTGTTTGGAGGCCTTCTTTCCTTTCTTATTCTTATTGATGCCACTCTTAGGGTTTAGCCTCCTATTAAAACCCTTTTTGCTTGATTTCTTCTTATTGGTCTTATTAATAAGAAGAAGTGGAGCCTTTTTTTTTCTTATGTGGCTCTCTGCTATTTTTAAACATATTTAACAGCTCAGGCAAGGAAGTGCTCAGTTTGTTCATGTGATAATTAAAGACAAACTGAGAAAATGACTCCGGGAGTGATTGCAGGATTAAATCCTGATTCAACTCCCATCCATGATAAAACCTAATTGATCCAATCTGGTGATCAAGTCAATTACCTTCAGAACATGATCCTGAATGGATGTTCCCTCTGTCATCCTAGCACAGAATAACTGCTTAGATATTTCATATCTAGCAGTTCTGCTATGTTCTCCATAAAGCTCTTTTAAATTGCATTATGGATTGAGTATCCATGCTTTCATGCTGTCTCTGTAACTCATTGGTCATAGAGGCTAGTATGATACACTTGACAGTAAGGGAGTCATTCTGCCACATTTTGTATGTGGCCATATCTTCCTCTATGGCATCATCCCTTAGTGAATTAAGACTAGGGGTATCTAGAATATAAGAAAGTTTTTCTGAACTCAGCACAATCTTTAAATTTCTCAACCAGTCCACATAGTTCGGACCAGTCAATTTGTTGGTATCTAAGATACTTCGCAGTGACAATGAAGATGCCATTTATCTATATTTAACAAAGAACAATACATAAGCAAACAACCATGAAATGACTTACATAATTAAATTAGGTCTTCAATTTAATTATGTCTCTAACTATTTTATCAAAATCATAGCCCTCACTATGATATCGAGAAGAACCCTGATCGATTTTTCTTAGTGAGATTGAGATCCTAATAACTTATAAAAGATCTTGCAGAAAACACAACAAATCTTTTATAAGCTCAAAGGTAGGAAACTCTTCCAATTATATCTCATATAATTCTCAAGAAGTAACTTGGCCTCTAGAACATTATTAGTCTTGCAGAAAAACAAACAAACTATAATGTTCTAGTTAAGTCAAGACCCTTTCATTTCTATACAGCCAATACTCAATATAATGCCCTTGCAGATAACACAACAAAGCATTATACTAAATATACTGTAAGCATATCTATGCACTAGACTAGTATTATGTCAATCACCATATTAGGTCTAGCAGATAACACAACAAACCTAATGCGGTTCATAACACAATAATGATCCAGCATGAAGGAAGGCCAATATATAATATTTTTAACACTAAGAATTTTAGTCAAGATTTAAATTTAATCAAATCGGCCAGGCAAGTGGAAGAGATGTGGGAGTCCCCCGTCGCTTTCCTAGACACCAATAAAATTGGCCAGGTCAATCAACGGAACCAATTAAAAATCATAATTCTCTTTACCTTCCCAGAACCACCTTTCTAAACACCAATGATCAATTGTACATCATGACTAGTGATACTTATTAGTTAAATATACTAAGACTTAATATAATTTTAAGAGGAGGGATTTATAAATTGCCAGCACATCCTTATAGAATGTATCACAATCAACATATCACTCTATAAATAAACAAATATGTGCTAAGTGTGTCATCATACTAGGACACACCATTTACCACATAATGGATCCACCATTATGCCAGGGCAACCTTATTTCAGTATGATGACTTCAAAACTATACATATCTCTATAATAATTAGGGTTTGAGTGAAAGACCCTAACTAGTGGCATACATCAAAACATATATGCAATCAAAGAATGCTAGTGTAGTAACATATTAGGATTTAAAAAACCCTAAGATGTGACATACAAACTATCATAAATTATAGTCCTAATTAAGGTGGCTGTGATACCACTGTTGGGATCCGGTGCAATGCAGCGGAAGGGTAATTCAAAATATAGAAATTAATATGCACCAAAACCCTAAACCAGGAACTCCTTAATAAGACTAAAATGTATGAAGACTAACATTCTTATGCAAATTAGAATTAAAGTACTAACTGTAACCGCTAATTCCAATTTGATGAAGATTTAATCTTGAAGATGAACGGGCTATTTGAGTTCACCAGGCATCCAGGTGTCCGCCCTCCGATGGTGATCCACACAAAGCAATGACCAAGATCCTAACTCCTTGTTCCAATGGTTCCTTCAATTGAATTCTTCTTCCAGGAATTCATACTTGGATTATGGCTGGAAATCTTCCACTCAAAGGTGTGTTTCTTCCTTCTTACCCCTTCTCCACCTTCTACCAAGACTTAGAACCTTTAGGAAACCTTTGTCTTGAAAGTAAGACCTTGTCCTAAGAAGATTAATGCTTGTCTTTAATTGGTGGAGAATTAAGACAAAGATGTCTTAATGTAAGGAAGAAAAGAATTGGATCAAAACTCTTCTTTTCCTTTACCATCGAAGACTTTCTCTCTTACCTTGTTTAGTAGCAGAGTTTCGATAGAGTTTTACTCTGTAAAGGAAACAATGCAAAAACAAGAAGGGAGGAAGAGTCTTCAGGAGAGGAAGAAGACAAAAAAAAAAATCACATCACCGAGTTCTGATTCCACCCCCTTTTTTATAGTTTTCGGAGAGGTGCCCTCACAACTCTCCGTAAATAATTTTCTCACGCCCCTTTCCTTCTTCCACGGCCTTCTGGATTAATTCTCACAGCCTTCCAGATCAATCCTCATGCTTTTCTCAAAGGAAGAAGTTGCGACGATTGGGAGAAAGAAGTCGCGAAACTTGAATCTTCGAAGAGATCTGATTTCACGCTCCCTGGGAAGAAACTACGCTTTCTTTCTTTCTTAAAGCCTCTCCACCCGTTAGATTATCATCCAAGGGTGGACAAATGAGGTGCTAATACTAAGAAGAAGCTGCCCCATCTTTATTCATCAGAGAATTTAGTGGGCGCGCGCCAAGAGTCCATGCGCCCATGGACTCCTCCAAATGGCGCGCCAAGAGTCCATAAGCGCATGGACTCTTGGTGTTTTTGGCATGCAAGGGAAAGGGGCGGGTGGAGATGTGGCCTAGCTAATAGGTTAGCCAATTGGGTTAGCCATAATCCCTAAATTCTCAATTAAGGTCTAATTAGATCCAATTAGAACCCAAATCAGTCAATTCGGAATCCTAATTCGATTACGATTCGAATAGGAGTTAGGATTTGCAACACTTGCTAGAGTGTCTTCATGAAAATGACTCTTGATCATTCTTTTAAGTGTGTGACCCATTGGGTTCCACATCTAGCCGGTAGTGGGTTCGAATACAAGTTGACCTATTTGATTAGAACTCTTTCTAATCGATTTTGGCAAATCAGGCTTACCCGATTTTGACATTAGGACTCTTCCTAATATATAATCATTCAAATCAACCCACAAGACAAGATTGACGTCTAGCAACGTGTCATGTCTACCAGAAGATATGAAAATCTGTGAAATACCAAATTACCCTTCAGTAGAAAGTTACCGTACAATTAAATCCTTCGATCAGCCTGCACCCAAATATAATTATGGATATGGATATATATCAAATCCAATATTATATTTGTTTCTAGCTCAATCTTATATTGATGATTCAATATCTTGATATTAGAAACCATCTCTAATATCTTTACTTTGATCAAAGATTCCCTGAATCATCATCCGATTGATAACTAGCTAGATGCAATCTCCTCTTACTAAGAGTGATCGATTCCTTGTTGACTACTAATTACCTTCTATCCAATTCACCATTCCCAGTATCAATCCTGTGCATGACTAGTGTCATGATTAGGATTGAACCAAAGTATGGGTTCATGTACATAAGACTTATGGCAGTCTCAGGTCAAAGGATTACTTGTACCACTCCCACTATGAGAACCTTCTATTGACATGTAGCTAAGACTCCATTAGATGTTCTCAAGTTGGATCATATCAGTGAAACTCATTCTCTAATGAGCACCCACATCCTAGTATTAGTGTCATACACAAGTGACTGTGAGAGCAATCACCCTATTCAGTATACATAGGATGTGCAAGTCTTACCGAAAAAACCCTGATCCCCTACTCAAGGTTCCTTCGACTAGGAATAGTTTTTTGATTAAGGTTTTAAGACTTTAGGTCTCACTGGTATGATCTTATCATAACCCTAAAATCATAGCTCTAATCTATGGGGTTCATCTATATAATAATCACAGCGTATGATGAAAATAATGCCTTTATTAGAATATTGTCAATTACAATGGTTTGGGAGATACAACATAGATTGCCTTGTAGGGCATATCCCTTTCACAAAGTTAGTAGGTTCATGGCCAATCTAAGCAGGGAGAATTTGAGAGCACTGAAAGGTATCTTCAGACTTTTTGTGGGCACAGTTAGAGTTGGTGTATGCTTATAGCATAGTAGCATGGAGGGCAGCTCTGGGGTGTCCATGGAGGCTTAAGGCCAGTTGTTTGGGTTCGTGGATGCTAATTATGGTGGTGATTTGGACACGAGGCATTCAACAACAGGTTATGTGTTTGTGCTAAATGGTGGTCCCATTTCATGGAGATCAAATCTAGAAGCAATACACATTGTCTACTACAGAGTCAAAGTACATTGGCATTTATGAGGCTACCAAGGAAGCCATGTGGTTGAAAAGACTTGCATTAGAGATGGGCGTTGCACAGGGGGCAGTTAAGATTTATTCTGATAGCCAGAGTGCATTGTCTTTGGTCCAGAATCCGGTCTATCATGATAGGACCAAACATATTGATATCAGGTACCACGGGATTCAGGAGCTAGTGGAAGATGGTGAAGTGGAGCTCGTCAAGGTGTCTACTACAAAAAACATGGCTGATGCACTTACTAAAGTTCTTCCAAGGGATAGCTTATTCAGATGTGGAGCCATGATGGGACTGGGACCGAGTGGAAGCTTATCGGAGCTTTGGAGCACCAAGGTAGAGATTATAGGCTCATGTATGGTGCACCCAAAGCCTAGGAAAGCTACACAGGTTTGGGAGCTTGAGGTTTATAAGTTTTCAAGGCCCTATGAGTCATGTTAGGTCAGGGGCTTGATCCAAGGTTGAGAAAATATATGAGACATGGGTGTACATGGGCGCCGGGTTTGAGTGTTTTCTCATTGACTTGTTAGGAAGAGTTTTTTGAGAGATTGTATTATAAACCCTTTTTTGGGTTATGGGATTGACTCCTAGCTTAGTTGTTGGGTTGGTTAGTTGGTTTGTTGTAATCAAACCATATTAAGCTCACTATGAGTAGTCAAGACATCATTGGTCAAAAAAACTACTCACACTACTATAATATCAAGAAAGTCACTAATTAGTTGGTACACATCTAAGTGACTTTTCATATGGCCATGCTCGGTACTGTTATTTTCTAACAACCATTTGCACTCTTGCTCCAATATCCCTACACTATAGATTCAAGACTCGTCTATCTAAAGGGAAGCAATCCATGCATCGATCTTGATGGATCAATCACCATCTCATGATGATCCAACGATCCAAAGTAATTTAGGAATTAATCTATATTGACACATACCTTAAATTCTCAACTCTTTAGAATATGTATCATATCTATTAAATCCTTGGATGATTCAAAGGAATATTATAAAAGAATAGAAATAAATAAACCATTTTATTAATGCATGAATAGATTAAGTATAAAAGTTATGACCTAAAAAATTATAATGTATCAGCTAGATTAGCTTCCAGGACATATATCTAATACTAGAGTCCAACTTCAATTAGATTAGGATTTCTAGAGTTTAAATTCAATCAGACTAGGATTATTTTGAATTGGAATTCCTAAAGTCCAACTTGATTCAGACTAAGACTCTTTTTCAAACCCATTGGAACTCTATTTCCACTCCTAACTAAAGGAGGATGGCATCAAGAGTTGGCGCACAAAAGAGAAGGTTCACATCATTTTGCATGAAAAATCTTCATGCAAAAGTGATGGGGTGCCTAAGGGTTGGTGCCCCCATGAGAGTCCTTATTCCCCACCTTTATCCAAGTTTGAGTTGAATTTGATTCAAACATCAAACCTGAAATTAAATAAAAAATTGTGCTTATCATTAAGATGGTATGGAGATTAAATGAGGGCTCTCTCATGGAGTTTTTGGTCACACAAAAGGGAGAAAGCAAAAACTAGATATGGCACCCTCCTCCTCATATTCTTTCTTAACACCACAAGAGAGAGAAAGAGAGAGAGAGAGAGAGAGAGAGAGAGAGAGAGAGAATATTGGAACCCATCCCTTCTTCTGATTGGCACCCTGCCTATTTCCTATTGATGCCAAAAGGGAAGAGTCCTCTTCCCTTCTTCCTCTTGCATGAAAGAGTTCACATAGCCCTTTCCTTTCCTTGATCCCTTGAGAAGAGAAACAAAAGAAGGAACTCTTGCTACTACATCTTCTTTGAATCTCTTAAGAAGAGAAGAAGAAAAAGAAGAAACAACTAGAAAGAAAGAATTGCAAGGGAGATAGCACCCTGGTGGTTTTGGATTCTCCTGATTGAGAACAATCCCATGTGGATACCTGTAAAGGCTGAATACTTGTGCTACTTCAAGGAACCTCAAACAAATCTATAAACCTTAGATCATGTTTGAAATCTACCCATGCTAAGATAAGAAATCAGACCTTCATCTTACATTATTAGATCTGAATATTTATGATTCTTATTATTAGATCTAAACTTGTTCTAACATAAGATTGTCATGGCATAATGGTGTCATCTGCTATGTTGAAAGGTTATCCTAGAACAAAGTTTTATTTATTGATTTTAGATCTGAACTTGACCTCTCATATGTAGGATCCTATTTAGGTATTTTAGAAGATGAGATCTTATGCATGTTATAGATCAAAATAGTTATAATCTGCCTTTTTTTTTCATTGTATAAAAATTTAAAAAATCTCCATGCATGAAAACACCTTCAGAAAGTCTAGGCCTCACTACATCTTTTGAAAGTTTTGACATCCAACAAATCCCTAGAACTAAAAATTCATGAGCAGATCTACTATCCAAGCTCGCATCATTAGCACTGACTGACCTTCATAGGGAAACACCTACTACTTCACATTCATCGGCCATCTGCAAGCAACGGAGAGGCAAAGGTCATACCAACATGATGCTTCTATAAGGGCTAAAGGCTAGGCTTGACCAAGACAAGGTCTTATGGATAGATGAGCTTCATCATGTGTTATGGGCTTATCATACCACACAGAAAATTCTTATGGGAGAAACTCCCTTCAACCTTGCTTTTGGAATCAAAGCCATAATCACCATAGAGGTGGGAATCCCATCCCTCCATGTGGGAAGCTTTGATGAGCAAAGCAACTCAAACTAACTAAGGTCAAACCTAGATTTGTTGAACAAGATCCAAGAATGCTGCATGATAAGGATGGCATCCTACCAACATAAGGTGGTATGATATCATAATGCTAGAGTCAGAGAGAAACTATTCAAAGTTGGAGATTTAGTATTGCACTAGGTAGAAGTATCACAACCCACCAACCATGGGAAGCTATATCCAAATTGGGAAGGGCCTTACCAAGTAGAAGAGGTAATACACCTAGGAACATAGCAACTAAAGTGGCTTGATGGTGCCACCCTTCCCCAACCATGAAACTTTGAGAACTTATGAAAATATTATCAATGATGAAACCACCAATTTCAAAGAAAAGATAGTGCACTCCTATCTATTGATTTGTAGGACAAAGTGAAGTCCCCTTCAAAAAAGGTTAACCTACTAAGGCCCCTCAAATTCTCTTTTTAGCATTATCCTTAAGGGCAAAATTGATCAATCTTAGATTGATTTCATTCTCTGATAATTGTTGTAGCCTCATGGTTACACAAACCTTTAAATTTTTAATAAATATATATGCATCCTTTATTCTCATGAGTTTTAGAAGCATATTAGTAATTTGAGATTTGATTTGAAAAATGCTTGTAATGGATTGGGGCAACCTAATGTAAGAAGGTTGGATGGAACCGCTGGGTAACAAAAATTGTTAAGGGTTTGGGGTTGATTTGTTACATCTATTATAGAGATAGTAGGGTTCAAAACAAAAACTGAATCGATTCTAACAATCGACCCGATATCCTTTCCATGTAGGAGTTGGAAAATTACTATATTCAAATATTCTATTTTTTATATACTATATGTATATTTATATTTTTAATTTTTTGAAAACTTTTCTTCAAAGATTCTAATTAATTCAACCTTTTCATATCCTAGGATAACCATGCAACATAACTACCAGTTATGTCAGGATAACCGTATATCAAGGCAATCAAGATTACTAAAAATAACCTAAAACAAGATTTTTTTCTTTTCTTTTTTATTTTTTTATGAAATAGAGAAGAGAAGAAGGAAGAGTTTTAAAGATGAGAAGCTAGAGAAATTTTTTTTATTTTTATTTTTTTAAACAAGTTTTGCATAAAATTAATTCTATCCTAGGGTTAGCCTACAATTAGATAGCTCATGACTATTCCAAGACAACCTTCAAGCACTCCAAGTTAAACTAATTCACCAAATTGGCTAGGTAAGTGTAAGATTGGCGGGGGTCCCCCCGTTGCTTTCTTTAGATACTACTTAGATTGGCCAGGTTAGTGAACGGAACTAATTAAAAAACTATCTTTTTTTAGGACTAAGATCCCTTAACCACTTTCCGAGATATCGATTCAATAATTGAAACTAGCTTGGTACAACTCTTAGGTGTCCTTATCCTAATGAGCTCAGATGTTCCTAGGGTTATCATCTAATTGATTTTATTTACAGGCTTAGGTTAAGACAAATGAGGGAAACTTATTTATGGACTAAGGAAGGATGAACTTCTCACCTTATCTTGTTTAGGTTTGTACCCTCAAAGTAGTTTAGAAATGCTTATGCACAAACAACAATAACAATCAAGTTTTAATTAAGGACTAAGACTAAACCAAGATTAAATTAATATGCTGAAAGAAAATGGATAGTTTAGATGCGTACCTAGCTTCTAACATTCACCATTCCTAAAAAATAAAGAAGTTAGAAAGGTTAGATTAAAGTTAAACTAAAAGTAGAAAGAGCAAGAATTTTGAAACATAATTTAAAACATACCAAATCCCCAGCAATAGTGCCACAAACTTGATGTGCCTTAAATTATATCAAAAGCATACAATATACAAGGTAGCATGTCCGGCGAGTATAGGTCTCGATCCCACGAGAAATTGGATGTTTAACTTTATTCAAAACCCTTGCTCAGGCGAGCTTTAGCAAAGAGAAGGAGAAGTTATTTGTTTACTACTACTAGAGCAGAAAAGAAATAAATACTTGTAGAAAATAATAATCTAAAGATCTAGGATTTTTGAAACCACTAGACCAATGACTCAGAGAGCCTTCTATGATTTTTCTTATGAAATCTTTTCAACTTGTTTCCTTGTATTACCAAAGTATGGATTATGAAGGGATTCTGACCCAACAATAATCCATCAAGGTTTCCACAAGAAAAAGGAAAAATTGGTTTAAAAAGATGTAAGCCTTCTATCTATTATCCTTCTTACATCAATCAAGTATGAACTATGAAAGGGTTAAAATTCAATGGTAGTCTATCAAGGCTCTTAGCAAGAAGGTTAAAAGAAGAACTCAAAAAAATTAAAATCTCAAAAAGAAATCCAAAAGAAGGCTTCTTATCATGGCCTAGCTTCATCACAAATCCTAGAGGGATTGCTTAGTGACACATAATTTAAAATGAAGCTCTAAAAATTATTTTTAAAAAATAAATTCTATGATACTTACTAAAATTTAAATTATAGAATTTTATTTATTTATATAAATTAAACTATCCTAATGCTGAAATTAAAAATTATAAGAAATTAAATTACAAGAATTTAAACTAATCTAATTACTGGAAATAAAAGATTATGAAATAAAAAAAATTTAACTCCTAAGCCATTAACAGGATTTGAAGTTTTAATAGAAAAAAATAAAATATTTAGAACCTAACAAAAGTTCTTTTTTCTTAGCTCACTCTCCTTCTTATATGTTGGAAGGGTGAAAGAAAATGGGAAGTACTTTTTTCTAGGGGTATACAGACTGTTTTATAGGTGCCAAGAGAGAAGGATTATTTACAATCTTTCGATATGGGTCTTAAAAAAATAAAAAATTTAAATTCTAGATGAATCTAGCCATAATTCCCTTCCCAATTCATTACTGAATCTGGATGCAAATCTCTTTCAAATTATTGACAAATCTGGCCACAAATCTTCTTTAAATTCATCAGTGGACCACATGAAGGCTCCTTATAGACCAAGCTACTGGTCCATGGCCACCTTTAAAATAGATTTTGGGTTCCAATTGTTCACCATTTGGACTTTAATTTGTATCCTTTAGGCCTGTAGATCAGGCTCTTTGCTATGGTGTACCTCTTTCCTACAAAATACAAGAAAAAATATCAATTCTAAAAAATAAAGATATTTGATCTATAAATTAATGCTTCTATGGCTAGATTTATGCACTTATTAGTGATGCTTGAGGAGCTTCCCTAGTCTGGTGATCTTTAAAGAATCTGTTCTTCTCCCATGGGGATCTATAGTGAGGCCAGGCTCTTCTCCATATTTTGAGGAGAGTTCACGTCCTCACATTTCCTTACCACCATGTTGACTCCTGTATTGATTTTGATGATTAACAAAATACTTAAGCATATTTGAGTACTGATAGCTTGTTAAAGTGTGTCTTATTAGAAAAAGGTACTCATCATGTTAGATGAATGGATTGCTTATCAAATAGTCGAAGAAGTCCTCTTTATGGATGAAACATTGAAGATAAATGGACTCGAGTACATAAGAATTGCTTGAAAGGACTTAAGTTTTAAGTTTGAAGAAGATTCGGCAGAGTTTTAGTTCAATTTAGAAAGTTTCAACAAGTGTCGACTCACTGTGCAAGTGTCGACTCAAGGTATCGACTCACAGAAGCCTGAGCTGATATGCAAAAAAAGTTTCAGATGGCACGGTTGAAGTGTCGACTCATGCAGCTCATGTGTCGACTCATGTGTTGACTAAAGGATTGACTCAAGGTCTGAGATAAATTTTTTACAGAACATGCTGAACTTCAAGACTTCTTTCAAGTGTCGACTCATGGAAGCCAAGTATCGACTCAAGTGTTGACTCACCAGATGAAGTATCGACTCACTTGAGATTTTCATAGAGCTTCAAAAAATATTTTTGAACTAAGTGTCGACCTAGGAAACCAAGTGTCGATCCCAAGTGTCGACTCATGACCTGAAGTGTCGATATTTACAGTTCTGGTAAACAATAACGGCTAGTTTTTTGAAGTCCGAAACTTGCCCTTTTCGCCCTCAACGGCTAGTTTTACCTCTCCAATGGTCATAAACTACTATTTGAGCCTTGGGTTGGTATTTAAAGTGGATCAATCTCAAGTGGGATGTAACTAATGAAAAAGAAAAAGAAAAAGAAGAGCATTCACTCCAATATTCATTGAATGCAACTACTTTCAAGTGAAAAGAAGCCTTCAAGCGTTCAAAGAACTTAAAAGCATTCAAGTCCAATCATTTTGAGCATTGATTAAGGCTTCAACAACTTGAAGACAAGTAACTTCAAAGAGCTTCAAAGAGATAATAGCTTTTATTTGAAAGCTTTCTTGTATTTCTTACATTCCTACTTGTCTTTTTTGAGATTAGTTGGTGAGCCTGTGTATTAAAACCATCAAAGGTTTTTGGTGAGCCTTGAGAAAACCAAAGAGATTTTGGTTAGCCTTGTGAAAACCAAGAAGGTTGTTGGTGAGTCTAAGTTATAAAACCAACTAGGTTTTTTGTTAGCCCGTAAAACCAAAGGGGTTTGACTTATGTTCCTTGCAAAAACAAGTTGGTTTTGATTAGTGAGCCCAGAAAACTAATCGGCTATAATCAAGAGTGATTATAGTGAATTTCCAAGGAAAGCTTGGGGAGTGGATGTAGGTGCCTTGGTGTGCACCGAACTACTGTACTTCTTGGTATTTGTGGTTGCTTGCTCTCTCATTACTTGCTCTTACTTTTATTGCATTTACTTATCTATCTTCTGCTGCATACTCTAGAAGAGCACGCAACACTTGTTTTACACTAGCACTTGAATTATTTTTGAATTGGCACATACCTTGCAAAAGTTTTTGAAACCTAATTCATTCCCACTCTTGGGTTGCTTACTAGGCAACACACACCCCAACATAGAAGTTGGCAAATTTTCTTCCAACATGAAAGTTTCTTCATCTGAGTGTATTTTTCAACTCAAGCTAACATTCTTGCAAAGTCTTTAGGGTAGGTCTTGGCCAATGATATTTTAAGATTATTTTTCAACAATCCCTTTACCAGGGCTGATATAGTAATCGATTGATCTAAATTATGAATCTCCTTCCCTCTATTTTAGAGTATAGAGATAGTCCGATCATTGTTGTGGCCTTTGATTGCTAACAAAATGATTGATAAATGCCTAACTTAGTTATTCAGAGTGTACTGATCCTGGTTTCAGGCTTGAGTATCAGTGTCAAGCTGCTCTCTTTAAAGTGGAAGGAAAGGCTCGGTAGAGAATGGGATCATAAGCCCCATGGAAGAGCATCGTTGCTCTGAAACTTACCAGGTGATCGTCAGGGTTAGTGGTTCTATCATAGTTTTCAAGCTGTGGGATTTTGAAATGCTAAAAAAATAGTGCCTACATAATCTTGTCATCAAATGGTGGCTCATTGCTAAACCTATCATTCGAGATTGAAGAAAGATTGTGAATCATCTCGATTCACCGATCCATCTTCTTAAGTCTCTGATCGATCTCAACATCTCAAATTGACCAAGACTTCTAATAACCTCAGAGATTGATGATCAGGAGTGGAGCTGTGCTCTAACTGGGGGCTTTCAAGACATTGTCTCCTTGTCCCTAGATAAGATGGTGATGATGGTAGTGAGTGGTCCCTCCATGATCATTCAGAAGGACCTATGATTGCTCTAGTGATGGAGGTATCGCTCTGACTACCAGATGTTGCATCAATGGTAGTGGCACAGGTATGGGTATCACCCAAGGTTGAGAAGTTGTGCATAGCATAGCTGGTGGGAGTGGTGCCACCAATGGTGGTGTAGGGACAGCCTGATGGCTTGGATGGCTACTGCTAGGTTCTAGATCTATTCGACAAGTGAGTTAAATCAATCCAGGCCCATCACCACTTCTTATGGTGGTGGTGAGACTCTTGCTAATGCAGGGCAGAGCAAATCGTTCGCCTGACTCTCTACCATCATGTCCATTGGTCAAGAGGCCATGATATTGGTGCGGTAAGAGGTGATCTTCTTGGATGGCATAGCCTTCCTGTCTTGTGGGTTACCCCCCCGCGTATATTCAGGACCCTTCCTCTAATCTATTGGTGCCAAAAATCAAGCATCGGAGAAAGAGCTAGAGATGCTAGAGGGCATGATACAAGTCAAGCTCTGAAAGGTGATCACATAAAAAAGTCCCATTAGGGGTAGCCCCGATGATGGCACTCCAATGTTCAAGTCAGAATCGATACCAATAGTGGGGGACTATAAGCAAGAAAGCTCGTGTACCTTTGGGAGCTACATGGAGTCCCTTTTATAGGTGAATAGTTGGGATATCTTGGGCAAGACTAAGATCCTATTGGATTCAGTGATGGTGGTAGGACTCTCTATGTGTCACTAGAGGCCTTTTTGCCTACAAGGGATTTCTTGTCTCCTTAAATAGATCCTTGTCAATGGTCCAAGGTAAACTATGCTTTATTAAATGGTAGCTTAAGTTACGAGGTGTCCAAGAATGCCCATTGCTCTTATAGAGATTCTATAATAGTTTGGTAATTTTAGGACATGACAGAGAGCCCTGCCAGATAGTGTTAAGCAGCTATGATGAGCATCAAACTGCTGCACTATGGGGACTTAGAATGGGTGCGTTGCCAAAGTGGTGTTGGTCAATATTCCTAGTGTGGCCCAATCATGATAAGAGGCTCGTCATCAAGAGCCTTTTGATTGGTGCACACTTGAGAACTTTTGGTCAAGTACCTTGGGGGTGGTCAGCGGGACATGCTGATGCCTTGGGGCACAGGAGTTGGCCTCTGCAGTTTGCTCACCTGAGAGCATCTGATCAGTGCCTTGGAAGTGACTGGCAGGGCTTGTTGATGCCTTAGGGCACAGGAGTTGGCCTCTGCCACTTACCCGCTTGAGGACTTCTAGCTGAGCACCTTGGAAGTGGTTGGCAAGGCTCGCTAATACCTTTGGGGTATAGGAGTTGGCCTCTACCACTTACCAACTCAAGGATTTCTAATTGAGCACCTTGGAAGTGATCGACAGGGCTCGCTGATATCTTGGGGCATAGGAGTTGGCCCCTACCGCTTACCCATTAGAGGGTTTTTGTTCGAGTGCTTTAGGAGTGGTCGGCAGGGCTCGCTGATCCCTTGGCCAATTAAAGAGTATCATGTCTATCCTTGTTTGTCCCGGTCAGTGTCCTTGATAAAGGTGCATGTTGCTGGCCAATGGAACGCTTATACCACTATGGATTCCATGTACCTGGTCCGACCATATTTTTCACCAATATGTGTCATTGTCTATTAACTCCTTGAATGATTCATGGACATATACACAACATATATAGATAAAGTAGTCCAATTTAAAATATTAAATATAATTTTATATTTTAAAAAGAAAATATATGTCTATCATATTTGTTTCTAAGGTATACATCTAATAATTTCATGAAGAAGTAAGAAATAAAGTTGCAATGCATTATCTACAATGGAGGTGGAATTTATAACTTGTTGGCTATAGTGTAAGAGGAAGTTTAGATTAAAAGATTTTTGAAAAGTTTAGTTATTGCAAAGAATGCAAATGAACTCATGACTATTGACAGTGATACCCAAGTAGCTATTGCCAATGTGAAAGATCCAAAATATTATGGGAGGACAAAGCACATTGATATTAAAAACAACTTTGCTAAAGATATTATTTTACAAAAGGAGGTGGCCCTTAAATATGTTTCTATGCATTTGATCTTAGCATATCCATTTACTAAGCTCATACCTACAGATTTATATTCCGCTCATGTTGAGTCTTTAGGCTTGTGTAGAATTTGACTTATAACATGTACATTATGAAGGATTAATTTGTTAATTATTATTGAAGGTTTTTTTTATCTCATGTCATATACCTTACGCATACTATAGTTAGCACTAATGCAAATACTTTAAAAGCTATGTTATCAAGTTCATTAGTCGACTTTCTCTCACACAACCAACTACCTTAGGCATTGACATAGCGAGATAAGTTGAGACATTTAGTACACTATTTAATTAAGTGACAATTTGAAGTGCACATATTTTGAGATAATGTGTGTCACTTGATGTAAATCAAGATGAGGTCCAATTTTAAGACCTGAAAGAATTGTGCCCTGAAAACCAATCACATTTGATGTTTCAGTGGAAAATTTGTAATTTTTTCTAACTCATTAATGATAATAAAGGTAATTTTTGATTCATCATATAATGTGTCTTGTGTTTTAATTATAAGATTATAATGAATCCCATAGATTAGGGCAATGGTTTTAGGGTTACAGGGATAACAATGAGACCTAAAACCTATAAACCCTAACCTAAAATATTCCTAGTCATAGGATCATCGATTTGGGGATCGATAAATCTGGATAAACTAGCACGTCCTATGTATGCTCGATAGAGAGGGTGTTGGTCTCATGACCACTTGTGTAGTGACACTAATACACAGATGTAGGTGCTCATTAGGTTATGAGTGTTGGAGTTCTTCCAGGAACAGGAAAGTATGTTGCATAAATCAAGCATCAAAAGCCTGACCAGCGGAAGCAGATATAAAAATAATTTTATATCTAATCATGCAAATCATAAATAAATCTAATTTATTTATCATAAATTCCTAACATGCTGAATAACATGAGAAAAATATTAGATCTGAGATAAAACTTATTTTAAGCATAAAATACTTACCTGGATCGCTATCCGGGCTTGCTCTGAAATACGTGCAAATTTGCTACTAAAAAGTCGGGATTCTGTCGGAGCCGCGCAATCGCCGGCCTCTACTGGTATCCACATGAAGCTTTCGCAATCGAGTCGTAGAGGGCACCGAACTGCTAGATCCTTGCAACCCTCTCATCTTTTAGCAAATCATCTGCTTTAAAAACTGTGCCAATCCGAATTTGGACCGGCTTTCGGCTTTTGTCTTGCAATCTTAGATCTGCAAGACCTTGGACCCTTTTTAATCTTTTTCTTTTATGTAGAAGACCTCTCAACACTCTTGAAGATCTCAAGGAAGAAATAAACTAGAGGGGAGAAGAATACTATGTGCCAGGAGAGAGACTCTCTGGAGAAAAGATGCCCAAGAGAGATGACGTCCAAAATAGTTAACACCAAAAGAGAAGTATTAAGTTTGGACAACCCCTCTCCCTTTTATTTTTCTCACGGTAAAACTCTCCAAGTCCTCCAGCCAAAACACATGCGTTTCAATTTCAACCGGTTGAAAATTAAGAGTGGAAGAGGACTCTTCCCTTTCTTAATTTCCTTCCCGCCAAATCATATTAGCACCCACCTATTCATGCCCCCATCCTTCATTTGTCGCACAAAATAAATGGGGGCCCACTTTGGCATGTGGAGGGGAAGGGGAGACAAAGAGAGAGAGTCCTAGTCATACTAGACTCTAGGCCATAGTCCAAATGAAGTGATTTTACAGTCAAACTGAAACCGATTTAAATCCGATCGAACCATTTCGAAGCAGACATTGACCCAAATCAATAGGATTAATTAATTGAGTCTAACTTAATTAAATTAAATCTAATTTAAATTAATTAATAATTAATCCATAATCAATTAATTGTAACATTTACAATTGGTCAAATATTAATGTAACACTTACAATTAGGTCAAAATGATTTGCTGATTGGTTACTTGAGCTCCTAATGTGTGTGACCTCATAGGTCCTATCCTGTCTGGTAATGAGACATGCTATAATCTCCATTATACATCATTGAAACTCCTTTCGCTGGACTAAAATAATTTCAGCTCAACCCTAATAGGATATATATGATATCAACATAGAATAGACCTATCATATATCATACTAACTCACATAAGTGATACCCTATATCCTCCATGTCTACTCATACAGATATATAGTGGCAACCCAGAAGAATAAGATTAGAACCCCTAGGTGTAGTTACCATGTGATTTGGTTCTTCTATCAAAATCCCGACATGATGTTGGTTACGGATACTCGTCAAACCCATCAGTCATATGCTTAACCTAATTGACTCAAGTCCAATTGTGATATTAATGAAAACACCTTTTCATTATCACCCTGCTATGGTCATAGACTTCTGGACTTAGTCTCATTAAGATTGCATAGGATTATACCTTACTACTAAGGCTGATAGATCCCTACAAGTGAACACCCTACTCCTACAATAACACTACTAACACGCCAACGAACACCGCAAGGTCTCGTATGGATAGGAACCGTGTGATTGTGCTGTCAAACTACAGCAACCTTATTGTGAGTAGCCGAGACACTCTAGGTCAAGAAACTATTCACACAACTATAGCATCAGGAAGTTATCGATGAGTGAGTAGTTATCTGTATAACTTCCTGTACTTGATCATGCTCGGTACCATTGATCTCTATCAACTCCTGCACTCTCACTCCAGTGTCACCATACTAATAGGTCAGAGACTCATCTACCCAAAAGGGAAGTGATCTGTGCACCGATTTTAATGGATCAATCACCATACTCGTGATATTCCAACAAACGGGAGTCTTTAAGAGTTAATCTATAAAGTCACATGCCTCAGATTCTCAACTCTTGAGAATGTATCATTGTCCATTAACTTCATGAATGATTCATAGACACAACAATATGAATGAAACTAATACCCTTTTAATTAATAAGTACAAAGTTCATGCCCTAAAATTTAAAATGTATCAAGCCAACATGGCTTTCAGGGCATACATAACAATCTCCCACTTGCACTAAAGCCAATTGGCTACATATCTAAGTCCTATTTTCTCAAAGTGGACTTCAGCCTTCTATTGGCTCAGAGTCTTAGTCAGTGGGTCTGCCATGTTGTCCGGGGAGTCTACTCTTCGCACATCAACATATTTCTTCTCGAGTAGTCGTCGTATGATATGAAATCGCTGCTCATATACTTAGACTTCGTAAGACCTTGGCTCCTTAGCAAGAGCTATTGCATCATTATTATCATAATATATGGGGATGGCATCATATGGCATCACTCCAAGCTCCGTAATGAACTTTTTATACTAGAAGGCTTCTTCTGTAGCTTCAGAGGCAGCGATGTACTCTGCTTCCATTATTGAATTTTCTATGATGAGCTACTTGGAACTTTTCAACTAGTTGCCCCACCATTGCACAAAAAAATAGACCCTGATGTAGACCTTCTATCATCAGGATTAGACATAAAGTCTGAGTCTGTATATCCCTTTATTCTAAATTCTGAACTGCCTCAAAACACTAAGAATAAATCTTTAGTCTTTCTCAAGTACTTAAGAATGTTCTTCACAGCTATCTAGTGTTCTTCACCTGGATTTGACTGATATCTACTTGTGACACTCAAAGCAAGAGCTATATCAGGTCAAGTACACAACATGACATACATAAGGCTTCCGACTGTCGAAGCATAAGGAATCTTGCTCATGCATTGAATCTCTTCAGGTGTATTAGGACATATTTTCTTGGAGAGATTAATGCCATGCTGAAGAGGTAACAATCCTCTTTTAGTGTTCTCCATGCTGAACCTTTTCAGCACTTCCTCATGTATGTAATTTTTGTGAAAGGGCAAGCATCCGACTAGATCTATCTCTATAGACCTTAATTCCCAAAATATAAGATGCTTCACCTAAGTCTTTCATAGAGAATTCCTTAGATAACCAACTTTTGACCGAAGTCAACATGGAAATATCATTTCCAATAAGGAGGATGTCATCCACGTACAATACGAGGAATGTCACTCCCTCTCCACTGGCCTTCCTATAAACACATGGCTCATCCTCATTCTTAATAAAATCAAATGATTTGATTGCATCATCAAAATGAGTATTCCAACTTTGAGAAGCTTGCTTCAATCCGTAGATTGATCTATGCAGCTTGCAGACCTTATAATCTTCATTGGAAGTGAAATCCAAAGGTTGCTTCATATAGATATCTTCCTCAAGATATCCATTTAGGAATGGCAGTTTTCACATCCATCTGCCATATCTCATAATCATGATATGCTGCAATTGCAAGCAATGTACGGATGGATTTCAGCATACCTACTGGTGAAAAGGTATTATGATAGTCAATGCCTTCATGTTGATTATGCCCTTTCGCCACCAACCTAGCTTTAAAGGTCTCTACCTTACCATCTGCACCTTTTTTTTTTTTGTAGATCCATTTACAACCAATAGGTATAATACCCTCTGGTGGATCCACTAAGGACCAAACTTGGTTATAATGCATTGAATCAATTTCTAACTTCATAGCATTCAACCATTTCTCGGAGTCAATGTCTGACATTGCCTCATCATAAGTATTAGGATCAATCAATTGATCCTTGTCCCCAATAAGAAACATTTTCTTTATATCCTCTGTAAGCATACCCAAGTATCTTTAGGAGGTTTGGAGACTCTAATAGACCTACGAGATGGAAGAGCATTTACGTGTAATGGTTGATTAGGTTCGATCTATTTTACAGCTTGCTACTGTTCAGAGACTTTCTCATCGAGCTCAATTAACCTCCCACTACCACCTTCCTAAATAAACTGTTTTTCAAGAAATGTGGTATGTCTGCTCGCAATCACATCATGATCTTCTGAAAGGTAAAAGTAATATCCTAATGTTTCTTTAGGATATCCTATAAACCGAGCTTTCTCAGATCTAGATTCTAACTTGTCCGTCATTAGTCTTTTAACATAAGCTGGACATTCCTAAATCTTGAAATGAGCAAGACTTGGTTTCTTACCATGCTGGTAGGAACAAATTTAGATGGAACCCTGTTAAGAATATAAATTGAAGTTTGTAGGGCATCACCCCAAAGAAATAAAGGCAAGTTAGTGAAGCTCATCATGGATCGAACCATATCTAATAATGTCATGTTTCTCCTCTCAAACACCTCGTTAAGTTGAGGTGTACCTGGTGGAGTCTATTGTGAGACTATGCCATTATCCTTAAGATAACCTAAAATTCTCCTACTAAGATATTCTCCTTGTTGACTCCATTATTGATTTTGATGATAAGCAAAATAGTTAAGTATAATTTGAGTACTAATGATTTCTTTGAAGTATGTTTTTATAGAAAAAGGTGCTCATCAATTTGATAAATGATTGTTTGATTGAAGAAGCCAAAGTTTAGATGAAAGATCTGCTCAAAGAAGACTTGGACAAGTGAAGATTGCTTGAATGAATACATAAGTTCAATACATACTTGATTTAGCTCAAGTTCAGGTATTTTTGTGAAGATCTCAATGAAGTGTCGACTCAAAGTGTCGACACATGATACCAAGTGTCAACACATGATAATGAAGTGTCGACTCAAGCTGGTACGTAAAGAAAGTTTCAGATGGCACGGTTGAAGTGTCAATACATGGGCTTGAAGTGTCGACTCAAAGTGTCGACACATGGATCAGCACATAGCCTGAGATTTTTTGGTCACAGAACTTGCTGAAGATGAAGATCTGGTAAAGTGTTGACACATGGATGCTAAATGTCAACTCAAAGTGTCGACTCACCTGAAGAAGTGTCGACATATCTGAGATTTCTAGAAAGCTACATTGAAGATATTTGAACTACATGTCAACTCAAGAAGTTCAAGTGTCGACCTGAAGTGTCGACTCACAGCATGAAGTGTCGACACATGGAATCTGGGAGCAGTAATGGCTAGTTTTTCAAATGAAAAACTCCTCCCTCTTCACCCCCAATAGTTAGATTTTCATGTCTAATGGCTAGAAACCAGATTTGAGGTTTTGGGAAGGTATATATATGATTCAAATCAAATCAAAACACAAGAAGTTGAAAAAGAATAACCAAGAGAGAAGAAAAGAGAGCATTCACTCCTACTCATTGAGTTCAACCACTTCCAAGCAAAAGCAAGCCTCCAAGCATTCAAGAGACTTCAAGAGCATTAAAGATCAACCATTCTTGAGCAATCAAAGAGGATTCATCAAATTCAAAGCTTTACAACAACGAGCTTCAAAGAGATACCCGCTTTTTATTAGAAAGCTTTTATTGTTTCTCTACTTCAAAACTTATTTGTTGTAAGGGTTCTTGGTTAGCCTATTGCAAAACCAAGTAAGGTTATTGGTGAACCTTTGAAAACCAATTAGGTTCTTGGTTAGCCATAAAACCAAGGAAGGTTAGTGGTGAGCCTTAAAATCATTTAGGTTCTTGGTTAGCCCGTAAAACCAAGTGAGGTTTTGACTTGTAAGCCTTGTGAAAATAAGTTGGGTTTTGATTAGTGAGCCCAGAAAACTAATCGACTGTAATTGATTGAGATTATAGTGAATTCCCAAGAAAATCTTGGGGAGTGGATGTAGGTGCATTGGATAGCACCGAACCACTATACTTCTTTGGTGTTGTGGTTGCTTGTCTCCCCTCATTACTCTTACTTTTATTGCTTTATATTTCTGCTGCACATTTACTTAAGAGCATTTTATTTGCATTCTTAGAACTTGGTTAATTATTGGATTGGATCACATACTATTACATTGCATCAATTAATTTTTAGAGACCCAATTCACCCCACTCTTAGGTTGCTTACTGGGCAACACTCCTCCCCAATCTGATCGAAGAACCTTAAGGGTTTTCCTATTTATTTTTTTACCTCATTTCTGAATTCTTTGAACTTTTCAAAAGCTTCAGATTTGTGTCTCATAAGAAACACATAACCATACCATGAATAATCATTAGTAAAGATTATGAGTAGTAAAAACCACCCATGGACTGCACATCAAATGGACCACACACATCAGTGTGTACCAGGATAAGTAATTCTGTGGCCTCTCCCTATGTCCTACAAAGGGTAACTTCGTCATTTTGCCTTGAAGACATGACTCACAAGATGGGTATGATTCAGAATAACTGAACTAGGATCCCATCCCTTTCCAGTTTATTAATTCTATCCTCACCTATATGACCGTGCTTTAGATGCCACATAAATTTATCATTTGGTCATCTCTAGGACGTTTATGTCCTATGGCATTTACTTTAATTTTCTTGTTAATGTTCAAAGATGCATCGACATGCAAATGATAGAGACTGTCAATTAAAATTGCTTTTGCAACCTATTTATTTCTAAAATAAATACTACAAAGTCTTTATGAATAAAAATCCAAATCCTTCCTGTGCTAGCACAGAGACAGAAACACAAATTCCACTAGCCCCAGGCACAAAATAACAGTCACTAAGAACTAATCTAAACCCTAAAGGTAATACCAGAGAATATGATCCAATGGCTTGAGCAGCAACTTTTGCTCCATTTTTGACATGTAGGACCATCTCATCTTCTCTCAGCATCCTACTTCTTTCCAGACCCTGCATTGAAATGCATATATGAGCACTAAAGCAAGAGTCTAAAATCCAGCTGGAAGTAGATAAAACCATTAGGTTAGATTCAATAACAAGTATAGGCTTACCTTTAGAAGGCACATCCTCCTTCTGTATCTTTAGGCTTTCCAGGTAGAGAGGACAATTCCTTTTCCAGTGGCCATCTATGTTATAGTGGAAACATTTTCCTTTACTATCCTTGGCTTTCTTGGGAGTGTCCTTCTTCTGTTTGTTTTCCTTCTTCTGCTTCTTTGCAGGTTTCTTCTTCTTCCAAGTAGACTTTCTTTTGGAGGAAGACTGCTCCATAGAGTAAACAGAGCCCCTTGAACTCTTCAGGGTCCCCTCATTACTTACCAGCATGTTCAATAATTTAGAAAAAGTGTAATTTAACTTGTTCATATTATAGTTCATTACAAACTGAGCATATGAACTAGTCAAGGACTGGAGGATCAAATCCACCTGAAGCTCCTTGTGAATAGAAATGCCTAGCTTCTCAAGCTGTTCAATATCCTTGATCATTGTCAAACAATGATCGTGCATTGACTGCCCTTCATGCATTTTGTTATTGAAAAGCCTTTTTGACACTTCGAAGCATGCAATCCGACTTTGTTCACCATATAACTCTTGTAGGTGAATCAAAATCGATTTAGCAGTTGGCATATCCTCATGTTGGCTTTGCAATTCATTTGACATTGAGGCCAACACATAACACTTAACCTTATTATCATCTTCCATCCATTTCTCATATGCATTCATTGACAAGCATTGGATGGTCAGGTAAGATAGGGGTTCTTAGTTAAGCAAATAGCCCAACTTCTTAGAACTCAAAATAATTTTGAAGTTTCTCGACCAATCTTTAAAATTGAGGCCTACCAGTGGTTTGTCTCTAGAATACAGACTAAGGGATTTGAAGCAGACATGGTTAATTACAATAGTAGAAGATTCAAATTAGATGCTTTATACTTAATTATAAAAATTATTCTTGGATCTTTAAGAAATAATTTTAGAACTTCCACTATTTTCTCGAATCTCTCATACTCCCTGTGGAGATGTGAAAATCCTGCGACTCTAGATTTCTAGTGTATGTTACGGTCCCATCGATGTGCGGCACCTCACCATATCCGGTTATTGGTAACACGCTACACCAATAAGTGGCTAACTCTTATCCAATGTATCTAATATAAATTGTAGCTCTTGGTCTCTAAATCATGGAACCACAATGTGCCTGTTTATTGGTCCAATCATTAGTTAAGTCAGACCCATCATTCTTGCTAGACAAAGCCATCATTGAGTCCCTCAACATGCCCGTTTATTAGGCCTAACCCCATCAGTGCCTAGTAACATCTCATGCCTAATAGGATGGTTGTCTTCCCGATGCAACTAGACCACTGTAACCAGCCGATAATAATCAACACCAGTAGGACACTTGCACACCTACAATGGTAGAAGACTTATGACTTAATATTTATTGGGAGCTTAGGTTCAGGTCTTTTCTAAATTAATTAGCCAAATTATGACTAACCAATTACATTAAGTCAGAACAATCTCATGTCTGACTAATTACATTCAGTCAGCACAATCTCATGTCTGATTAAAAATAGTTAGCATGGGTGAACTCATATCAAAAGTGACCCTTTTGAAAACTTAATCAACCAAATTGGCCAGGTCAATTTGATCTATGGGAGGGTTCTGCCAATATACCCTCTTTCCACCAAACTAGTTGGTTAAGCAAGAGTTAGCTCCAATTAGCGAACCATGATTGAAACCTTCCTTAGATGCCAATTGACTGATAAGGTTTAATTAGGTCATCTAATGATCTGGGCTCATCATTAAGCCAAATTAGGTCTTAACTTATCGATTCACTATAGTGAATCGATCTAACCAGACTACATCTAAAAATAATTTTAAGCACACTTGACCTAACCCTAATCATTATCTGATTAGGTTAAGTCACTTGCTCAAAATTATATTAGGGTTACTAGTTGATCTAATCAAGCCCTAACACGCAGCCCAATCACTAGACTAATTTGTTCAACCCAAACCCTCATGCATCTAATTTGATTTTCTTCATAAAATTAATTTTAAAATTAGGTTCAAGTGCATGATTTTAATGGCTTTTGATCAAGAATCACATTTAAGATCTAAACCTTAAATTGATGCATCGCATACATCAATATCAATAATCATAAATCGATCAAAACCCTTTTGAAAATCCTTTTCCAAAACTGGTATACATCATAGTAGGACAACCTTTACACTATATGATGAGAATTCTCCTAGGGTGCCGGGAATCATGCAGCATGTAGAAGTGAATTTCAAAACAAAAATTCTAAGCATGAAACCCTAATTGGCTAGAAAACCCTAATTCCCAGGAAACCCCTTATGCAATACCAATTAATAAAACAAAAATAAAGTTAGGAAAAACATACCTGGACTGCTGAATCCAATCCTTTCATGAGGCTCACAAGTGCAAGCCCTCCAACAGTGATCCACATGAGAATGGTACCAAGGAAGAATCCCTACCAGGGTTGCTTGCTTTAACAGAACTCTTAGGGCAGCCTTTGGACCTTTGACTATTATAGGACACCCTGTCCTACTGTAGGGCACTAAGAACACTATCCTACTCCACTCTTGGTCTTAGGACAACCCTCCTCTATGACTCATTAGGCTTATGTCCTAAAACAAAGCCTTGTCCTAAAAGATTAGACCTTGTCTTAACAAGACAAGTCTTGTCTTAAAGAAAGGAGGAGGGAGGGAGAGACAGAGAGACTCAGAATATCTTTACGGTAAAAAAGATCTCTGAAACTCATATCACCGCCCCTATTTATAGTTTTAAGAGGGACATGTGATATGTCCTCCAACAAGTTATCAGATATGATTTTTCAAGATCGAGGAGAGGTTATCTGGCATGAAAAATCATATCCAATATGTCTTATCATGCATCAAAGGATATATTGGCATCCATTCACTTTCCTGGACAATCTGTGACTTGCCACATGGTAAGTACCAGTCTTTGGAAAGCCAAGAGGTGCCTCTTCAATCTCCCAACATTGAAGAATATGAAGAGTCTTGATAGCAGAAGGACTCCGCTTCAGGGCGCATGCCAAATAAAAAGGCACGTCTCTTCATGCATGCTTTTTTTCCTTCCACAATTTTCATGCCATTTCAAATAGGCTTGACCGGTCAAATATTATCTTAAAGGGCATGGGGATCAGATAAGAGGCATTCTAGATATGAAACTCCCAGAGTTTCATCTACAAAAGGAATCTTAGTCCTTCACGCGCACTCTCCATCTCCCGCGCGCGCCAAGAGGCGCCAAGAGTCCTATGCGCCTAGGACTCTTCATAAAATTGGTTTAATGCCCAAATAAAAATCAGATAAAACTTGGTTTAAGCTCCCCACTTAGGACTCAAACTAATCTAGGTTTCCCTGAAATAGGTAGTCCAAATACCAAGCAACCGGATCCAATCCAATTGGGTTAGGAATTGGGTTAGCCTACACATGCTAGTATGTAATCTGGCTAACCAATTAGGATATCATTACCTAATTAAATCATGAATGACTTCCTTGGCCAACTCTCTAATGTGTGTGACCCTTTGGTTTCATATTTAGCCAGAGAGGTTTAGGTTTGAGCCGATTCGAACAATCGAACCCGATTGACCTAATTAGGTCAAATTGGCTCACCTAATTGTCCAATTCAAATCACACATCGAATTGACTCGTGAAACCAAATCAATTGGTTCATGAAAATCTATAAGACAAGATTGATGTCTAGCAATGTATCATGCCTACCCAGAAAATATGAAATTTGGTGGAAAGTATCAAAATACCCTTCAGTAGTAAGTTACCGTGCAATTCAATCTTTCGATCTCCCATTATCCCGATTAAGTGATAGGTATGGATATATGTTAAACCCTGATACTTAATCATATCGAATCTCATCCGATCATGAGGACTCGGCTGATGATTGATTAGAAACCACTTCTAATCTCATCCTGCTTTGATCAAAGGCTCCTTAAGTCACTCATCGAAGAGATTACATGGGATAACAATTCCTCTTACTAGGAAAGATCGATTTCTTGTTGGTCCACTCACATCCTTCGTACACCTTTCACCATACCCAAAACATCTCGTACATGACTCAATGCCATGAATGAGTATGAACCAAAGTATGGCTTAATGTGCACAAAGGAAACATGGTGACCTCAGGTCTAAAGACCACATGCACTACTTCTACTCTGGATCTATCTTTGACAAGTAGTAAGACTTCCATAAGATAGTCCCGGTACGGATCAGTTCAGTGTGACTCATACCCTGATGAGCATTCTTATCCTTGTATTAGTGTTCTACACAAGTGGTTGTGAGACTAACCACTCTCATTATCTAAGCATACATAGGATAAGCTAGTCATACCGGATTCATGATCCCCGAATCAATGGTCCAATGACTAGGAATATTTTAGATAGGGTTTATAGGAAATTAGGTCTCACTGTATGAACTTCATCATAACCCTAATTCCATTACTCTAATCTATGGGGTTCATCATAATCATAAATAAGACACAACGGTATATGTGAATAATCTTTATTATATGATAATATGTATATATAGTAAAGATACAATCATATGATTAGATCTGGGGACTTTTTATTAAACCACTTCTAATCCATCCCTTGTATTTATCCCATAGAATTAATGGATCAACTCTACTAGGAATGATTTCTGTGGTCCATATTTCGTAACCTTCAATACAACATCTCGTCTTCAATGCCTGAATGAGTTGAACCAAAGTATGGCTTAATGTGAGACATGGTGACCTCAGGTCAAAGCCCATGCACTACTTCTACTCACAGGAAACATGGTGACCTCAGGTTTTGACACATGCACTACTTCTACCTCTAGATCTAGTTTTGACGGTAAGACTTCATAGAGTAGTCCCGTACTCAGTTCAGTGACTGAGCATACTGATGACTTCTTATCCTTGTATCTGTCTCTACACAGTGGTTGTGAACTACCCACTCTCATTATCTAAGCATACATAGGATAAGCTAGTCATACCGATTCATTGATCCCCGAATCAATGGTCCATGACTAGGAATATTTTAGATTAGGGTTTATAGAAATTAGGTCTCACTGTTATGAACTTCATCATAACCCTAATTCCATTACTCTAATCTATGGGGTTCATCATAATAATAATAAGACACAACGGTATATGATGAAAATAGATGCCTTTATTATGAATAATATGTCATACTGAGCTAGAAGTATACAAGCTAGAAGGCCCTATAATGATTAGCTCTTAGGCACTTTTCTTAGGGCATCAAACTCTCACTTGCAAACTAAAGCTAATCACCCTAGTATTTTATGCCATAGCTGTTATGGTGATGGCTCTTTGCTTGTCAATGGCAACATTTGTCTTTCAATGATCTCTCGAACAAGTTTGAGTCATCTTAGAATGTACTTGGACTTGTGATGAGACCTTGGTTCCTTAGCTTGTGCAATAGCCCTAGTGTTATCACAATACAATGGTACTGACTTATGTACATCAGGAACCATGCCCAATTTCATGATGAATTTTTCATCTAGACAGCTTCCTTTGCGGCTTCACTAGCAGCTATGTACTCTGCCTCAATGACTGAGCCAGCTACTGTTGGCTACTTTGTACTCTTCCAACTCACTGCACCACCATTCAGGGTGAAGACATACCCCGATGTTGATTTGCTATCATCTGGATCTGCTTGGAAACTAGAATCTGTATAGCCTTCTAGTTTCAATTCAGATCCTCCATATATTAGAAAAATATCTTTAGTCCTTCTCAGACACTTAAGAATATTTTTCATAGTTTTCCAAAGATCCTCTCCTGGATCTGCCTGAAACCTGCTCACTATGCCCAAGGCATAAGCAACGTCAGGTCTGGTACATAACATAGCATACATAATTGATCCTACAGCTGAAGCATAATAAAATAGCCATTCTCTCTCTTTCTTCAGATGTCCTAGGAGACATTTTCTTAGAGAGATGTATGCCTTGACTTATAGGCAAGTAACCTTTCTTACTTGCATCCATGTTGAATCTCTTCAACACTAAGTCTATGTACCTAGACTGGGATAAGCCTAGCATCCTTTTAGATCTATCTCTGTAGATCCTTATACCTAGTATATAGGATGCTTCTTCCAAATCTTTCATAGAAAACTTTGATGATAGCCAAGTTTTAACTGATTGCAACATTGGGATATCATTCCCAATGATCATTATGTCATCCACATACAAAACCAAGAAAACAAGTGCACTCTCACTTGTCTTCTTGTACACACATGGTTCATCCACATTTTTGACAAAATCAAATCCTTTGATTGTTTCATCAAAATGGATGTTCCAACTCCTCGATGCTTGCTTAAGTCCATAAATGAAATCCTTTTTGCTTCATTGAGTTCTTGTTTTCATGGTTACTTCAAACCTCTTTAGCAGCTTCTTATCATGGGAACTCTCCAGTTGAGCCAAGAGTTGGCGGATGGCTTGAAGGGGGGCCTGAGCGGCCCTAGGAGACTATCAAGTTGGGGAGCTTAACTAGAGGGGTCTTGAAGTTGTCTTCACTTGTGTTGAGTCCGGTCAGTGGAGTGCGGGCCTTCAGGAGTACCCTGTTTTACCATCACCGACTAGGGTTCTGGTGGATTGAATGCTGGCCTTCAAAAGTTTCCCGACTTAAGGTGCTGAGCTGTGAGTCAAGCGATAGAAGGCAAAACTTCTGGAGTGTCCCTCTGACATCTCCGGACTGTGAGGATGGCAATAGGTGTGGGGCTCCAGGAGTTTTTTGACTTGAGGTACCGACCTGTGAGTCAAGCGACAGATGGCAAAACTTCTAAAGTGTCCCGCTAACATCTCCGAACTATGAGGATGGTAGCAGGTACGAGGCTTCAGGAGTTTCTTGGCTTAAGGTGCCGAGCTATGAGTCAGGTGACAGATGGTGAACTTCTGGAGTGTTCCGCTGACATCTTTGATGGATTTCTAAAGGGTCATCATGCATCTATGAAGCATTAGATTTCAAAAATTTATACAAAGAAAAACCCTTATTGACTAGAAACCCTAATCCCAAGATCTCCTCATTCATATGCAACTAATATATCCCTAGTATGGTTCATGATAAATACCTGGAATGTTGTTTTCACTCCTTTTCACTAGACTCACAAGTGCAAGCCCTCCAACGATGATCCACACAGGAATTGACCGAAGGAAGAACTCCTACTTCAGTTGCTTGCTTGACTAGGACTCTTCTTGACAGCCTTCTGGACTTTGACCTTTGTAGGACACCCTATCCTCCTGTAGGGTACTCTGAATTCCTTCCAAAACCACTCTTGGATATGGTATTGCCCTCCTCTAGAACACTCTAGGCTTATATCTTAAATTCTAAGACTTGTCCTAGTAAGAACAACCTTGTCTTAAAAAGACAAGGTTTGTCTTAAAGGAGGAGGGAGGGAGAATAAACTCTCAGAATAACTTTATGGTGGAATGTATATCTGAAACTCATATCACCGCCCCTATTTATAGTTTTAAGAGGGGTGTGTGATATGTCCTCCCATCAACTTATCAGATATGATTTTTCAAGACCGAAGAGAAGTTATCTGGCTTGAAAAATCATATCTAATTTGTCTTATCATGCACCAAAGCCCATATCAGCATCCCTTCCCACTCCTGGATGATTTCTCACTTGCCACATGGCAAGTACTGGTCTCTGGGAAGCCAAGGGACATCTCTTCACTCTCCAAGCATTGGAGAACTTGAAGAGTCCTGATAGCAGAAGGATATTGCTTCAGAACCGTGCGCCACAAGAAGAGTTGCAACTCTTCATGCACCCGCGCACTTCTCCCAACTTCCATTCCAATTTCAAATATTTTGACCAATCAATTAAATTTAAATGAGGCATGGGATGTCAGCCAAGAGGAGTCCAGATAAAATCAGCAAAGGAATTTCATATGCAGAAGGACTCTTGGTTCTTCTGTGCCCTCTCCTCCTTGGCGCGCGCAATATTGCACCCAAGAGTCCATGCCGACTTGGACTCTAATCCAAGTGGTGTTCCAAGTCCAAATAAATCAGGATAAAATCTGATAAATGTTGTCTTAATCAAGACATAACCCAATTTAAGTCTCTCTTAAATTGGTTAATCAAATTTGCAAGCAATTGGACCCAAATCAACTTGGGTTAGGAATTAGGTTAGCCTACACATGCTAGTGTGCAATCTAGAAACCAATTAGGATCCCATGACCCTAATTAAATTATAAATGACTTCCTTGATCAACTCCCTAATGTCTGTAACACTTTGGGTTCCACATCTAGCTAGCAGTAGGTTTAGGTTTAAGCCGATTCAAACCAATCAAACCTGATTGACCTAATTAGGTCAAATTAAGCTGACATAAATTGCCAATTCGATCTGTCCATCGAATAGACTCATGAAAAAAATCAATTGGTTCATGAATACCTATAAGATATGATTGACGTCTAGCAACATGTCATGCCTACCCGGAAGATGAGGAATTTGGTGGAAAGTACCAAAATACCCTTCAGTAGAATGTTATCATGCAATTCAATCTTTCGATCTCCCATTATCCCGATTAAGTGATGGGTATGGATAAATGTCAAGCCCTAGCACTTAGTCATTTCGAATTTCTATTCAATAACGAAGACTCAGTTGATGACTAATTAGAAACCACTTCCAATCTCATCCTGCTTTGATCAAAGACTCCTTGAGTCATTAATTGAAGAGATCACTTGGGATAACAATTCCTCTTAGTAAGAATGATCGATTCCTTGTTGGTCAACTCATATCCTTCATACACCTTCCACCATATCTAAGAATATCCCGTACATGACTTAATTCCATGAATGAGTATGAACCAAAACATGGCTTAGTGTGTATAAGGAACCATGGTGACCTCAGGTCTAAAGATCACATGCACAACTCCTACTTCAAGATCTATCTTTTGACTAGTAAGACTTCTATAAGATAGTCCCAGTGTGGATCAGTTCAGTGAACTCATACCCTAATGAGCACCCTTATCCTTGATTAGTGTCTCTATACAAGTGGCTATGAGACTAACCACCATCTTTTCAGAGCATACATAGGATAAGCTAGTCTTTCCGAACTTATCGATCCCCGAACTGATGGTCCATCAACTAGGAATATTTTAGGTTAGGGTTTATAGGAACTTAGGTCTCACTACCTAATTCCATTTGTCATAACCTATGGGGTTCATCATAATTTTTATATAATACACAGCAATATGATGAAACAATATGCCTCTATTAATATATTAAATGTCATACAGGAGTTGGAAGATTACAAAAATGCCCTTACATAAGATTGGCTTTTATGGCACTTTCCTTTCAATCTTCGGACTATGAGGATGGTAACAGGTGCGGGGCTTCAAGATTTTCCCGGCTTGAGATGTTGAGCTGTGAGTCAGGTGGCAGATGGTGGAACTTCTAGGGTGTCCCGCTAACATCTCCAAACTGTGAGCATGGTAATATGTGCGAGGCTTCAGGAGTTTCCCGGCTATGGTGCGGGGTGCTGTGGCTACCGACTTGAGTGTGGGGCACTGTGGCTCCCGGCTTGAGTGCGAGGCGTTGGAGGTTCCCAGCTTTGGTACGGGGCTTCAAGAGTTTCCTGGCTTTGGTGCGGGGCACTATAGCTCCTGGCTTTGGTGCGGGGCGTCGGAGGTTCCTAGCTTTGGTGTGGGGCTTCAAGAGTTTCCCGATTTTGATGTAGGGCACTGTGGCTCCCAACTTTGGTGCGGGGCATCGAAGGTTCCTGGCTTTGGTGCGGTGCTTCAGGAGTTTCTTGGCTTTAGTGTGGGGTGCTGTGGCCCCAACTTTGGTGCAAGGCATTATGGCTCCCGACTTTGGTGCGGGGCTTCAGGAGTTTCCCAGCTTTGGGTGCCATGGATGCCGAACCATGAGTCTAGCAGTGGATAACAGGACCATCGAGATTCCTCATGGATGTCTCCAGACTGTTAACATAAAGATGCCAAGCTATGAGCCTCACGGTAGATGGTGGACTTCATTCAGTCACCGTGAACATCTCCGGACTGTGAGCATGGCAAGAGCTGAACTGAGAGTCAGGCAATAGATGGCGGGGGCCTTTTGGAGTCTTCACGGACATCTTCAGACTATTAGCACAGAGGTTGCCAAATATTGAGCCTTGTGGTAGATGACAGGACTTCGTTCAGTCACCGCAGACATCTCCGGACTGTGAGCATGGAAAGAGCTGAACTGAGAGTCAAGAGATATATGGCAAGACCCCTAGGGCTTCTCGACTGGCATCCTTGGCCTATGGGCTCAGTAGTAGGTGCGGGACTTCAGGAGTTTCCCGGCTTGGATCACCATGCTTGGGGTCGGGCGATGATTTTCTTGCAAGGCGAAGACAACATTACATGGAAAGGAATATTTTATTAAAAGGAGGGAGCCTTACATTATTGGTGATATGTCCTTAGACTTTTGTCATTCCGGGCCTTCACGAACTAGGCACCATCAAGTTCGGCAAGGTGATAGGCTCCAAGGGGAAGGGTCTAGATTACTCCATATGGACCTTCCCAATCTGGAAAGAGTTTGCCCCCCAACATATCATACCCACGGGCTTCTCGATGGGCCAATTATCAACTGCAGGGACAGAAGGAAGGGCCACAAGCACTTGAGGTTCGGCCGGGGTCTTGCCCCACATGAACTTTCTGAGCTAGCCCCTCCTTATCAGATCTTCAATTTTTCTTTTGAGGTGGTGACATTCCTCGGTATCGTGGCCATGGTCGTAGTGGAACCGGTAGTATTTTGTCTTGTCGCGTTCGCTGGATGGCCCCAATAGGGGAGGGCGATGCAGATAGCACTCACCCTCAATCTCCATTAAAATCCTCGACCTCGAGGCGAGAAGAGGAGTATATGTTTCTTCCAGAATGGGACCGCTCTTTGGCTTGGGCCTCGCTCGGGGATTTGCGCTTCGTCCAGGAATGTGTGCCCTTGGGACTTCCCGTGGGGTTTGTTTCTCTAGAGGCTTCCCATCCAACTCTCTCCATGTGCGATCCACCTCCTCAGTGCGAATATACTTATAAACGCGGAGAAGGAGGTCAGAGTACATCTTCGGTGGCTTCTTGTCCAGGGAGTAGGTCAGGTAGGAAGTCTGGAGCCCTCTCTTCAATGCCAACATGGCGATGGGCTCATCCAGATTGTAGATCTCTAGTGCGGCGATCTTGAAGTGGGCCATATAGTCCCGCAAGGACTTGCGGTCCTGCTGCCTGATGGAGAAAAGGCTATCAGCTTCTCGCGGCACCTTCCAGCAAGCATCGAAGTGTGCCACAAACTTTTTTTCCAGCTTCGTGAAGGAACTGATACTCTCGGGTTCGAGGCGAGTGAAGCAAACTCGAGCAACCTTCCAAAGAATAGCGGGGAAGGCTAAGAAAAGGAGGGCATCTGTTACCCCCTAGACTCTCATAAGAGCTTTGTAGCTCTCCAGGTGATCTAGGGGATCAGTAGTCTTGTCTTAGGGATCCACCTGGGGCATGCAGAACTGACTCAGGATCGGCCCCTCTTAGATCTCTCAGGAGAAGGGTGGTCGGGCATCATGGCCCGCTAGCTCGTGGGAGGAGCCTTGCATGTTGGCAAACTGGTGGGACAGTTCCATCAGCCTACGCTCTTGTTCTTCCAGGCACTTCTCTACCATGCACCCGATAGCCTCATCGATAGAACCTTCCACTGAGGCTACTGAAAAGGATAGAGGTGACCGCTGAGGAGGGTCACGATTGGGGGCCTTACTCTGGCAACATCTACGGTGCCTAAGGGAGGCACACTTTAAGACTGGGGACTAGGTCTCCCAATCAACCACCTGCTCCTCTATCATTTTGCCGGGGTCTGGAGGCTACCCCAGGATCAGTCATGTCCTATGGTCACGGTGGCCTACTTTGGAAGGAGCGCAAGCTACCACGGGGTCGAGCGACTAGGGCCGCAGGGGTCTCTAGCCATTGTTGGATGGCCAGAGATTGGTGCTGATGCTGCAACTGCCGCATGGCCATGGTCAGAGTCTGCATCTGCTAGACGAGCACGCTAAGCTGAACATCCATCAAGGGTGGTTATGACAGAGCAAGGAGCTCCCCCTTTGGGCTCCATGGGCCTCCGTGAGAAGGAGGGCCTCCCACGCGGCTGGTGGAGGCTTCCCGCACCCGTGTCACCACCATGCCTCAAGTGGAGCTACTTTTATGGTGGGGGATTGGTTTGACTGACATTTCTGCATCCTACCCCCATTCCTGGCATGCCAATCTGTTGCTGCCTGGACCGTTGTGGCCTGTAGCACCAGTGCAGCATCGGGCATCGCCCTCCTCTCTAGAATCCTATGCACGCGCCCAGTCCTGCAAAAGAAAGTAGAGACCTGGGCCAGAAATTCTGGCGAGGGCACTTCGATGATCAAGTCAACAGGCGATCCAGGAAAACAGATCCTCCTCGATGGATCGCGGTGAGGTCTCTATGTTCGGAGGTTGTTTTTTAGAGAAAAGAAAGTGAGGGAGTGGGAAAGGAGCATCGATGAAGAAGGAGAGCCCAAGCAGGGTTGGCTATGTTCGTGGGATTAATCTGACAAATTTCCTAGTAGCCTCAGAGCGTCTCGTCTAGTTTGCTCTCCCCTTCTATGTGCCGATGGTTACCTCGCATGCCCCTCCGTTTGCTTGTGGTTTGCCCTATGTTTTGCTATGACTTGTCCCTTGTTCTCTTGTGTGTTGTTGTTGTGTGTCCCCTTTTTGTTATGGAGAGGCCCCTTTTTGTTATAGAGAGGTGGTGTTGCCCCTTGAGCTTGCTTCCCCGATGTTCCCTTCTTGGGGGAGTCCCGAGGGTTGTCATCTGGTAGCATTCGGGAACTGTGCATGAGCTCCCCTTTCTTCCTTTGGGGCAGGAAGTTATGTCGCTGGCTCTAACATTCTAGTTGGTCGCCATATTTTGGAAAGCTTGGCAGAGCATTGTATGCGGACAGCCACCCTAGGGTTTGAATCCTCTGGCATGACCTTCTTTTTATGGGTGATGCAGACATTAGGTCGAAGGGTGCCGCACCTCGGATGGGGAATCCCTTCCTAATCAATGTAAATTGGGGCCTGAGGGGGTCCGGTGCTCTGGCAAGGCATCTCTCTCTGTAGGCCACAAGTGACGGTCACCACCTGTCAGTCGTACCATCCCAGCGGCGGGGTTTTGATAAAGACAACCCTTTTTCCAACCATGACTTGAATCTCTGTTGTCCCCCTTTCTTCAGCTAGTGGTATTATGAGCTGACCCAGGTCGAGAGCTGACCTTGGCAAGGGGGCTCACTTCGGCTCCTCACTCAGGCACCATGCTCAGGTGGCACCTCCACCTATCAGCTGACAAACAGCATCCAGATGGACTCCACGTCAGTAGATACAGCAGTATCAATATCATTCCCCAATTATATGCATAAAAATGTTCTGCATTCATTTATGTTTATTGAATGAAATGCCATCTTTCTTTTTTTTTTATCAAATCCATAGATGGAAATCATTTGCGAATTGAAGCCATGCCATAAGAATCAGCCCATAATATGTGAGCTAAGTCTAGTGGAAGAGCATCAGTTTGTTTAATAGTAAATTCTCCTTTTTGATCTAATGAAGCTAAGTAATTCACTACAGTATTAGCCTCCCGATAAATATGAAGGACACTTAAGATATGAAAACAAGGTTTTCACTACCAAATATCTTGAAGAAACTATGTTATGGCAGAAGGAGGCTTCTGAATTTGATTGATCCAATTAATAGCCATTTGAGAGTCCCCTTCAACAATCAACTTATGAAGTTGCAATTGAGTAAGGGCAATCTTGATCACATTCCAAGCAGGTAGAAGTTCAGCAGCCGAGATTGTAGAGTTGTTAATGATTTTCCCCCCAGCCTGCACTAGTAATCCACTGGAGTCACGGATGATATATTCAATAGTAGTGACCTCTGCCATGATAGATGCATCAATGTTAAGTTTGAGAATTCCCATGGTAGGGGAAGCCAACAAACACATTTGGAGCCCTTAACAGAAAAGGAAGAGGGAGAGAGGACTTCCCAGTTCCATGACTGGTTCTCAGACTTAGTACTTTGATTAGCTGGAGTGCTATCAAGGCAAATAGAATATATGCTCCTACACAACTGATGGTGGGTTATAAAAATATTTTGAAAAAGCCTTTTATTACGAGCTTTCCAAATTTGCCAATCAGCCAGGGCAATGATGGTTTTCGTAGTATCATGAGCATGAGTGTTAGCCAATTTCTATTCAAGTTCAGGTAAGCCATCAATTCTGAATGACCAACCATAAGAGGTGACTAATAGCTGCCAGCAATCCCTTACAAACATGCAGGAAATGAAATATGATCCAGATCTTCAATTTTGGATTCACAGATGTCACAGTGTAATTGATTGTCATTAAGAATGCCCTTGCGATGCAGAAAGCTTTTAGTGGGAAGTCAACATCTAACCAGCTTCCACCAAAAAACTTTTATTGTCATAGGAGGATAATACTTACCTGATCGGCTGGATTGAATAAGAAATGCATATCCTTTTGAGTGACCCTCTATGACCCGTGGGTCCCCTGGTGAGATTGTCATTCCATCTTCCAAGCAGAATTTGAATAGAAGATATAGATTGCACTAGGTTAGCAAAAAATAGATTATGCAATAGAGTAATATTCCAAGTTCTATCGGAAGAGATAACCAGGCTAATAGTAAGATCATGAACATCCATATCCATATTAATGTAGGTTGGCCAAACAGAAAGGAGAATTTGAGATATCCAAGGATCTTTAAGCAGACTTATTGTATCCCTAGAAGCTATAGCCCAAATAAAGTGGAAACCAACTTTGTAACCTAACCGAACAATATGAGCCCAAGTAGGAGAACAATTATGGGGTTTCTTATGAGTGCACCAATTAAAATTAAAAGAATATTTGGCAGAAATAGCTCGAGCCCACAGCGAGGTGGGGTTCAAAACTATTTGAGCAGCCAACTTGGCAAAAACCACATGTTGTTTATCAACCAATGAAGTAATACCCAGGCCCCCGTCTTTCTTGGGAAGGCACACATTCTTCCAGGAAACAAGATGCATATCTTTGCTATCAGTAGGGTGCCCCCAGAGAAAGGTTCGAATATCCCTTTCCAATCTATTTAAAACCAAGGTAGGGATATGAAGCACAGACATACTATAAGTTACTAGGGAGGATAGCACTGATTGAATCAAAGTAAAACGACCAGCAAGGGATAGTGACCTCCACTTTCATGCATCAATCTTGTTCTTAACTGCATCAAAGAGATAATTATAATCAGTGTTAGTTAACTTAACGCATGGTAGTGGGAGTCCTAAGTATTTCCAACTTTTCCTCTTTTCTGGCATTTGAAGGACCGAACAAACACTTCTCCTGATGCTGATGGGGATAGTAGGAGTGAAGGTAATATAAGACTTTGTAGCATTGATTGCTTGTCCCGACAAATTATTATAGGTAGCAAGAATGGCCTTAAGATCGATAGCATCAGCAGTAGTATCTCGCATGACCTACTAGCATGCCATCCATAAAAAAGAGATGTGAAATACTCAGACCATTGACACCTGGAACAAAGGAGTGGAGAAGCCTTTGACTTATTGCAAATCGCATGGAATTGGAAAAGACATCAGTACATAAGATGAAAAGATAAGGAGATAGGGGACAACCTTGATGAAGTCCTCTTGTCGGTGAGAACCAAGGTGATGTGGTTCCATTGATCAAAATGGCGTATTGATAGTTTGTGACACAAAGGTTAATAAAATCAATAAATCTCATATGAAACCCCACGAGCTACATGACTTTATGAAGAAAAGACCAAAACATCTTGTCATAAGCCTTTTCTAAATCAACCTTCATAGCCATCAAGCCTTGAGTCTTTGGTGCCCAATACAAAGAGTGCATGATTCTTAAGTTAGAAGGATATTTTCCATAATATTGCGGCCCTGAATAAACACCCCCTGTTCGGCAGAGATCAATGAAGGAAGGATGAGCTGTAACTGGTTTGCCATAATTTTTGCCATGATTTTATAAGTGGTATTGCATAAGCTAATCGGGCGATAATCATCGATCGCAACAGGATTCCTTGATGGGGACATCAGCATTGGAAAGAGAATTCAAGCTTCAACCAAGTTCCTTATGGAATAAGCCAAGAGGACAAGGGCCATTTGGATGAGAGTTGACTCAACATTGAGCCCAGAAGGATTAATCAAGGATGACATCTAAAGGGATTAAGCCCAATGTGTCAATGAAGGAAGCCTATTTTTCCATGAGTTGACTCAAGAAGAAAAGGCATCAGTCTAATGAGTCGACTTAAGCTTTTTGAGTCGGCTCAACCTATTTTTGAGCCGACCCATTGGTCAAGCAAAATCTTTTCTTATGCCACTTGTAAGCCCTCCTCTAAATCCACTTGGAAGCACTTTTTAAAGGTCATTTGGAAGCCTTCATGAAGCCAACAAAACCCCTCCTTGGGCACCACATGGAGGCCACCTCATCAAGACTATTTGGGGGTCACATGGAAGGAATAAACTACCTACAACTTTTTCCCAACAAATCTCCAACTAACTTGACATATGGGTTGCCACTTGGTCCTCCACTTCATTAGCCACCAAGACCACTACATCAGCAAGAAAGCCACACTGCACCACATGAGATTAGTTGTAGCAAATTCTAGAAGAAAATGTTGTTGGAACCACTTTTAGTTGGATCTACCTAATCTATCAATTAGGATAACTAATCAAGAGATTAGTTGAGGATTAGTTTAGCCAAAATTATAATTTTCTTGGCCTATAAATAAGGCCTTAAGCCCCTCTTGTAAAGCATCTTATGTTGAGTAATGAAAGGATTTTCTTCTTGCTAAAAGTTCTCTTGAGTTCTCTTGTGTGGAGAGGGTGAGATGCCTTCTTTTGCTTGAGGTGTGAAGCCTCATTTTGAGAAGGGTGGGATGCCCTTGTGTGAGAAGAGAGTAAGATGCCCTTGATTTCATTTTGAAGAGGGTGGGATGCCCTTGATCCGGTTCCAAGCTCAAGTCCATTAAGCTCCATGCCAAGCTTTCTTCTTCTCTTTCTTTCTTTCCCTTCTTCATTTCCTCTTTTGATTTCATTTCCACATCTCATGATGGGTTCTTTGTAGGTTCTCTTAGGGATCTCAGGTTGAAGATAAATGTTTCCAAGCCATGAACCATCTACAAAGTGAGTCCACAAAGTTAGGGAGTGTAGATCTTATGATCCAAGCCTCTTTTCTAGAGTGTTGAGTGAAGCCTTCCACCAAATAATTTTAGCCATCATTGTTGATAGGAGAACCATTTCTATTCTCTTTAGATCTGATCATTTGAAGGTTAACTTTTTCTAGTAATGATGGTTTCCTTGCCATGAAGATCCTATTCTTGGTTTGAACTAGATCTACATTACGGGTGTTGTAACTTAGATCAACTAGTCTCTTCATGAAAATTATTTTCGTGGATTAATTTAGCTCGTTTGTGTGTGGATTTATTGCTCGATTTAGCTTATTAATCTTCTTGCTTGAATCTCCATCCATCATGAATGCATAATCTCTTCCCGTCTCGTATCAATTTTTGGCATCAGAGCTTATGGTTTACTAGGTCAAGTTGCTGAAATTTTGTTCCTTTGTGTGTTGCTTATCTTCATGTTTGAAATTCAAAGCCAAAATTTTGGATCTAAAATCATAACTCTGAGATCTAAAAGTTTCAATTTAAATTTTAAATTTTTGAGTTTTTTAAATTTGAGTTTTGAATTTTGAATCTAGTCAATTGGAGGTTTGCTAGTTGCTAAAATTTTTCAATACTTCAAGAACAAATTTCCAACCCATAATTCAAAATTTTAAAATTAAAAATTTAAAATCTGAAGTCTAAACTTTGAAATTTAATTATTACAAATTTGAATTTTTGAGAATTTAAATTTTGAATTTTGAATTTTTGGTTAGAAGGTTGTTAGTTGGAGGTTTCTTACAACAACTTTGGGTTACATCCCTCCAAAACAAATTTCCAACCATAAATTCAAATTTAAAAATTCAAAATTTGAAATCTGAAATCTCCACCTCAAAAAATTTGAAACTTGAAATTTTTTATATTTGGATTTCGAGTTTTTAGTGTTTTATGGTTAAAGGTTTGTTAGTTGGAAGCTTCTTGCAACAAACTTTAGTTACAAGCCTTCATAAACGAATTTCCTAACCAAAATTTGAAAATAAATTTCAAAATTTGAAATTTTAGATTTGGACTTTAAAATATGATAAATCCAATTTAAAATTCTAATTTTTAAAATGTTAAAATTTTAATTTTGAATTTATAAAACTAGTTAGTTGGAAGTTTGTTAGTGGTTGAAATTTTTCTTACAACAACATTTACTTCCAAGAATGAATTTTTTAACTAAAATTCCAAATTTATAATTTAAAACTTGAGTTTTGAAACCTATATTTCTAGATCTACAATTTTCAATTTAAATTTTGAAATTTGAAATTTTGAAATTTGGACTTTGAATCATTTGATTGTGCTAATCTAATTATTGTGATAACTAATTGGTGAATTGTTTGTGCATCCATTTCTAAGTCCACTTAAGGGCATTCAATATCTACATAAGGAAAGGAGGTTATTACCTTCCTTGGTCCAAAATAATTACCCACATTTTATTGACTCCATAAGTGATTTTAATGATAACCAAACATTGGAGCATGTACATTTATTTCTAACAACTCTTCAAGTGGTTTACAAGTTTTTGTAGGATGACTTATTTATTTAAACTTCAACTCCTACATCTTTAATTCTTGTTTTGAATTATGTTGTAATCTGGTTTTTTAAAGAAGAACCCAATGAAAAAGTTGAGAAAAAATCGTGTAAAAGGATTACTTCTATGTGTGCGCCTTAAAATTATTTTGAGTTGGTTTGCTTAAAAAGTTTAAAAGTGTTGGTAAGAGTTTTTCTTTAAATTCAATTATAAAAATCCTGAAGAAGTTACTCGAGCTGACCCAGCATGTTGAAGAGCCGACCTAGCATGTTGAAGAACCAACTCCACCTCATGGCACGCATCAAGGATTCTGGTAGCAGTAATCTGAGCTGACTCGAAGGTAACTGAGCTGACTCCAGTGAATCTGAGTCGACTGGAATAAGTCCGAGCCGACTCCTTCAGAGTCCAGTTTTTGAAGATTTCTGAGAATAGCCAGGTGAGCTGACCCAAACCTCAAAGAGTCAACTTTGCCAGACCTAATTTTGAAGACCTGACAAAGTGAGCCGACCCGAACTGCAACGAGCCGACTCTTCTAGAGTAATGATTTCAGAACCTGAGAAGAAGAGCGACCCAAGTTCAAAAGAGCCGACTCCTTGAGTTTAAGATTTTCAAAAGATGAAAGTACGAGCCGACTCAAGCTATCAAGAGTCGACTCATTCAAAGTAAAGTTTTGCACACTGAGACACCGAGTTGACTGCACTAAAGAATTGGCGACTTGACCTATCGACTCGAAGGATCTGAGCCAACTCGAAGGAATCCGAGCCAACTTGAATATCGCTTTCAGGTACATAATGGCTAGTTCCAGAATTACTTTTTGAATGTCAAAAAGTGCTCCAACGGTCATATATCACATCCCAACGGTCTACAATATCTCAAACTTCCTTGAAGTGATGGAAGACCTTATATTTGAGGGATTTGAACTTCTCTCAAGTAAGATTTTGAAAAGTTCCTCAAAGTTTTGAAGCTTTATTGAATATCCTACCTACCAACAAGAAAAAGAGAACAAGAGCATTCAAGTTAGTATTCAAGTCTTCACCAACTCTGATCTGAAGCTTGAAGCAATTTGGAAAGAAGCCACTGAAGCAGTTAAAGCTTATTCGAATGCATCCAAGTAGACTTCTATCAAGCTGCACCGGCAACTATCTAACAAATTAAGTTTGTCATTTATTGTTGCATTTATTTCAATTCATTTCTTGAATTGTTTGGGTTATTGGTGAGCTCGTTTGAAAAACCAAACAGGTTCTTGGTGAGCCTTTGATAAAAACCAAGTGTTGGGTTCTTGGTGATCCTAGTAAAACAAAGTAAGGTTCTTGGTGATCCTGTGAAAACCAAGTTGGGTTTCTTTGGTGATCCTGTTCAAAACCAAAGGGTGTTAGATTTTCTTTGGTGATCCCGTTAAAATTAAAGTGTAGAGGTTTTGGATTGTGATCCTATAAAACAATTCTATTGTATTCGGGTGTGAATATAGTAGAAATCCCAAGTGGTATCTTGGGTAGTGGACGTAGGAGCTGGGTTGCTCCGAACCACTATAAATCTTGTGTGTTTGTATTGTGCTTTCTTGATTTCATTTAGCTTCTGCAACTCTTTATTTTGCCACAGCACCTAACACTTTAAAAGGAATTTTAATTGCACATTATCTGCCTTAATTTTTTAATTTTCCAATTCACCCACCTCTTGGGTAGCCACCTGGGCAACACATTTGCATTGACCTAAGCCATAATTAAAATCAAGTCAGAATCTAAGACTAGGGACATTCATGAGTCAAGTTTAAGTGCAAGATGAGGCAAAATATTATTTGAGTTTGTATTTACTCCTTGAAATTGGTGTCTAAGTCTAGAGGTCCAACGACAAATGCCTTAAACGGACTTGCAATTTTTAATTAGGACCTTGTGAAAGCGAAGGGAGCCTCTCGCAACCCCACCCTTACCTGGCCAGTGGAAAGGGTAACTGCATTCTTAACTACTACCTAGTCAAGTCCTGTTACATTAAACTTCTAGGTCTAGGAGCCCTAGAAGTTAGGTTTGCATTGGATGTCCAATAGGTCAGAGGCTCTATACCAATAGTCCTACACTCAGTCTAGTTTACCCATGGAGCCCAATCTTGAATTCCATATGAGGACCATGACTGAAAAGTTTGATACCCTAACTAAACAATTAGGACAAATGAACAAAGAGTTAGGACAAGTGGATAATCAAATCGGGAACCTCAAAGAAAATCGCTTGACCCTTACTAAACCTAAATCACCTAGTCCACCTCCCCTTGGTCCAAGAACCTATTATCATGATCTCACCCCTTAATATAACCCTAGATGCCCCTACCAAGATTTTGATGATTCGGAGATAAGATCCTTTAGGAACAGTCGACCCTATGCACCCACTTTTGATGAAACTTTAGATCTTGAGGTGTACATCGATTGGGAGAAAAGAATAGACTGATACTTTGAGTGGGATGAAATGTCAGAAAAAAGGAAGTGCCAATTTGCCAAACTTAGGTTACTCTGACATGCAAAGCTATATTGGAAAGATGTTGAGCGTGAATGTTATTATAGTGGAGATAAAATAATTACCTGGAGAGATATGAAGAGTAATCTTAGAGAAAAGTACCTAGGTAAATATTATAAGGAAAGACTTTTAGACCAATGGTACAGAATAAGACAAGATGATAAAACCGTGTCTGAATATATTGCTGAATTCAATGAGTTTGTCAGGAGATGTAGCACAGTCGAATCTGAGGTAATGGTAATATCTAGATTTCGAGCTAGCCTACAAAAGGACATCCAGTGAGAATTATTTCAATGGAAAATTCGTGACCTAGAAGAAGCCTACCAAATTACTAGGAAATTTGAGACATATCAGAGGGAACTCTTGATCACTTGACCTAAGTCCAATAGGGGTAATACATCTGGACATAGTGGTACGGGCACCAGACTCAGAAGAAGACTTCAGAGCTCCATCTGGATCTCTGATTAACCTTGCCCGAAGAATTAGGGTTTTTTTGGCTTGTAATAAGGGTTGACTGGATCAACTCAACTTTATCTTGAGTCTATATTACCTGTATTTTATTTTATTGAGTCATGTTGACTCAGTAGTGGACTAGGGTTTCAACCTGGGGTGTTATATTTTCTCCCAAGGCCAAGCAAGTGGGCGCCACACTCCCAGCCACACTCCCAGCCATACGCCTGAGTCTAGGGGGCGCCACATCTCCATCCAGCAGGCTTTGGTCCCCACACCACAGATAGCAGCTCCCCTCTTTCATGTGCCAATTGAGGAGAAATCCACCAGGGGTCCACAAATCAAGGGGGTGGCCCAAGACTTCCCAAAAGAACCAAACTATAAAAGGGAAGAAATTCTCTTGGAGAGGAATTCAAGGAGGCGCCCATTACCTGCCAGAAATACTCAAAACAAAGTTAGAAGGAGCCATAACTTGGGGAGAAAGAAAAGGAGGTATCCAAAAAGGGTTGAGCCATGGAAGGAAGGAGATTTCTCTTGAAAAGCAAGGTTAGGAGGCACCCTAATCATTCTAACTAAAGCCAGATATAAAAGGCAACAAATTTTCTCTTGGAGGGCAAGGTTAAGAGGCACCCAAACACTTCCAGATAAGGCCAAGCATAGAAGGAAAAAAATATTTTCTTGAAGAACCAAGCATGGAGGCGCCATCTACCTTCCTTTTATAACCCAAATCATTTTTTTTTGGAACCTTGGTCGGCCATATGTGTATGGATTATCCTGATTTGTAGATCCCCTCCTTTAGTCCCACATGGAAGATGTAAAACCCTACTCTCTTGTAAAGTCCTATAAATTAAACCCCTCTTGTAAGTTTAAATCAATCAGATGAATGAAATCAATTTTTTTTTGTGAGCAAACTTTGTGTTTTCGCTCTTCCGCACTTGCATCCAGGTGTTGAGCTCTGTGAGGGAGTAAATCCGGGTTCCCCAGGAACCTTGAGGAGGTGTGAGATCTCCAAAACCCAAACCCTAGGTTAGCCACTTCTACTCCAAAACCCTAGCCGCCCACCATCCACTTCAATCCATCAAACCCTAGCATATCCCACCTCCCACGGCCTCTCTCTCCAAGTCCAGGCCGACCACCAGCATCCAGCTACAGTCCGGATACTTCAGATCCAAAGCTCTTTCCAGAGGGAATCGAATCAGCCTTCAAGAGAATCGGATCTCAGCGACATCAGCCTTCAAGTTCTTCGAACTGGTAAATCCTTCCCTGAGTCTCTGAATCCCTCACTTGTTTTTCTTCTTCCCAGATCTTGAGTCCAGGAGAAGCCAACCAAACCACAAGATCAGTATTGGAGGATCCATTGCGAAGACAGCCGAATCCGAGGATCCAACAATCTGCTCGAGAGAGTTCTTCCACCCAAATTCTGAGAAGATCACTGTCTGGTTGGTAAACCATCTCTTCTCTTTATTTCTGTCCTGTTGAAAGTTCAGAGCGAAACCCTAGGTCTGGGAGTTTCTCAACCCCCAGCGATCCATTACTTCTGAACTACTCTGATAATTTAGTTTCTTCTAAATTATGCTTTCAATCCTTACCTAGTTTCCTTCAACTTAGATTAGCTTTACTTTGAGTCAAAGCCAATTTCTGAAATAAAAAAAATAAAAAAAAATTAATATTAAATTTACTTCTGCATACGCTTCTTCGTTCTTTGTTCTGCATCATTTTTGGTATCAGAGCTTTCGTGCTGCATCATTTTTGGTATCAGAGCCCTGTCTAGGGTTTCTGTTTTGATTGCTTGTTTGAGTCTCCCTCTTTTTACTTTGTCTGCTCGAAGTAGACTCCCCAGGATGTCCGGTCCTAGGAATGAAGCGAGGTGCAAACCTCCTCTTCCCATTCCATGGGGTGTTCCTAGGGCGTGTAGGGGATCCGTTGGGTTACAACTTCGTAGCAGGAATTGTAAACGGGGAAGTACTCTATTTTCAGCCCGTAATTGCCTTGTTGTAGGAATTATTTCTCACTGTAGATAACTCCAAATTTGGTGATTTTTGTTTTTCTGAAACCAGTATAATTGAAGCTATTTGAATAATTTTCCTGTGATTTATTGGTTTCTGTGAGATTTCTGAGAATTAAATTACTGCAACTCTATTTTTGTGTTTCTGCAATTCAATTATTTTTGAGTGTTCATCACTTAATTCATCTTAAGGGCATTTGAGCATCTAAGATAAGGGGAGGAGTTGATAACCTCTCCTTAGCCCAAAACCACCACCCACTCATTCGAACCTAAGCCTTTAATCTTAAAATTAATTAGACCTAATTTGCCCTAGTGGGCTAGGGACATCAACAAGTCGGGTCAAGGCTAGTGTTGAGTCAGTTTGTCTGGTTACTCTGTGTGTGCTTTGTACTCAGTGCCTAGAATGGTGGTTCAGGGATTCCATCCCGAAGGGCTTGTGTGCTGGTCCGCCTACCTGGCCAATCTCTGATTGGTGTCTAGGATTGGCATTTAAGGACCTAACACTCCCCTTACACCTGCCTGGCTGAGTCCTGAGTTACTACAGGCTAGCTTGCCACTTGATTGGGTATCTAGTTTGGACTCTAGGTCTAGTGAGCCAGTAGTCGCTTTAGTCTAGTCACATTCTGTGTGCTTGCTTGCATCATCATGTCTGCCCGGAATGTAGTACCCTACCAACCTAGTCAAACCCAACCAGATTTAGAGGCCATGGTTAGAAATCTTACCAAAAGTATGACCAAATTGAGTCAGGACATGAATGAGGGTTTTTCCCAGTTTAGGGATCGAGTCCAAGTACTTGAGAAACGTAGACATCAAAATTGGACCCCTGATCCAAAATTTAATAGGCCCCAACCTCACCCATGCCAGGAGCCTAGGAGGACCTTATACCATGATCCCGAGCATAACCTTAGGAAGCCTAACCATGATATCTATAGTATGGATCGTGTCTATGAGAGGTCCTTACAATATTCTACACCAGTCACTCAACAACCCCAGTCTTCTAGATCAAACCATTTAGATCCACACCCATGCCCAAGTAAGGTCTCTACTAGCTTGAAACCCAGTGTGACCCAGGTTCCTATATCTCAAGAATGTTTGTTTTGTAGAGAAAGAGGCCATAAATCTAGTCAGTGCCCATGCATAGGACTGGCTTGTGCACAGCTAAGTGGTAAGAATCCTAAGGATGACATTAATGAGGGAGAACCCAAGCCTACCAATGAGGAAGAAAGGTTAGGTATGACAAGCCTAGAATCAGTTGACCCGATCACCACTGACCCGAAACCCATTGAAGATGGCATCGAGGAAGTATATGATGCTGGCTTGAGTCTAGTTGATGAATATGAGGGGGAAGAACTTGAAGAATGTGACATTGATACTATTGGTTCCTTACCTGAGGAGACCTTGGAGAGCAACCAAGTGGTAGGACCTAGTTCAGAAATTCAAGAGATTTATGAGAACCAAGTTCCTTTAGTCAAATACCCCCAGGAAGAACTCATAGTGTTAGCCCGAGCTATCAGTTCGTATCCTCTAATGACAGTCATTCCCCAAGTACCAATTGAAGATCTTTGCACTGAACTGTTTAAGTTTGCCCACCCTATGGTAGATCCTCTCCTTAGGATGACTGAATCAAGCCTCTTACAATTGGACCTTGTCCCGTGCCTAGCCACTAAGGTCTCTCCCGTAATCTCAGTTGAACATCTTTGTCTTGAGCGGATTGATTCACCCAGTCCTGTAGAAGTCCTCCTTATGACCCCAGACGCCTTCCTTCGCATGACTGACCTACCCTTCTATAGAGTATACCTTTCCGCACCCATATGTCAAATTTCAAGTCTTGAGGTCATCATCCATAGGCCCTTCCATGAATCATTCTTTAATCCAGTTCTTGAGAAAATGGATCATTATTTGCTTAGAGAACAAACTTTAGCTGTTGCAATAACATGTCCTAGGCTACTTCCCGAACCATCTCTTGATCCATTCCTGGGAGTAGCAAACTTTTCCTTTCGTAAGGATGACCAGTTGACACTCATAGATCACCATTCAAACCTTCAGGTCACCACCTTTAGTCAACAGGTAATTCGAGACTCCATCTCATATTTCCTCCCTTTCTCTAGGACTTCCAATGCTTCTTACACCATCCAAGTATACTTTGTCGAAGTCTTTAGGGTGAACCACGTGTCAGAACCTATTAGGTTTGCCACCTACTTCTGGAAGACCTTATGGCACCTACTAGGCACCCATGATAAGTTTTCATGCTCTGCATGCCATCCTCCGACCCAAGGTCAAACCTAGAGAGCCGTAGTTTGTTAGGTTTAGACCTAGGGTTCCTTTGGAATAAAGTCCATTCTTTAGGAATGCGTCGTCAGTCTAGTTTAGTTTTCTTGACCCTTTACTAGGCTTTGGCTCAGATTTTGATTTGATTGAGAGCACCCGGAATTGGAAATTGTATTTTGTCCAGGACCGAAATTGCATTCAATGTTTCGATCAATAGGTCTATAGGCTAGAGTCCCTTTGAAATTGTGTATGGTTACAAACCTCACACACCTCTTGACCTAGCTCTTTACCAGTCCACACACGAGTCTCCGAGTCTGCCGAAGTTTTTGCACAACATATAAAAGACTTGCATAAAGAAATTCATGCCAAAATAAATCTAAGTAATGAAACTTATAAGAAGTTGGCTGATTCTCAAAGGCGAGTCAAAACTTTTGATGAGGGAGACTATGTAATGATTAGGTTAAGGCCTAAACGGTTTCCTCCTGGAGCCGTTAGAAAGTTACATGCTAGAGGAGCTGGACCATTTAGAGTGGTGAAGAGAGTAGGATCCAATGCCTATGTGCTCGAGTTACCTCCAGAACTAGGCATTAGCTCCACTTTCAACATTACAGACCTAGTAGAGTATAGTAGAGTATAGGGAGCCAGCTGTGATTCCCAGTGAGGCTTTTGAACCTAATCCTGCTCTTGAGAGTGAACCTGACCCTGTGTGTCCACCAACAAACTGGCCTGTGAGGAAAGAGCAGATTGAAAAGATCCTGGATGATCAGGTTATCTCTACTCGTAATCGAGGATACCAAAGATACCTGGTCCGCTAGCTAGGAAGGCCAGATTCTGATGACTCTTGGATCTCCCAGAAGAATTACAAGAGTTGGACCCAGACCTCTTGGAGAGATACCAGAGCCAACTTGATCCATACTCAACAAGGTCGAGTTCCTCCCACCCTGGGAGAATTGGTGTGGGCACCAGACTCAGAAGAAGACTTCAGAGCTCCATCTGGATCTCTGATTAACCTTGCCTGAAGAATTAGGGTTTTTTTGGCTTGTAATAAGGGTTGACTGGATCAACTCAACTTTAGCTTGAGTCTATATTACCTGCATTTTATTTTATTGAGTCATGTTGACTCAGTAGTGGACTAGGGTTTCAACCTGGGGTGTTACATTTTCTCCCAAGGCCAAGCAAGTGGGCGCCACACTCCCAGCCACACTCCCAGCCATACGCCTGAGTCCAGGGGGTGCCACATCTCCATCTAGCAGGCTTTGGTCCCCACACCACAGATAGCAGCTCCCCTCTTTCATGCGCCAATTGAGGAGAAATCCACCAGGGGTCCACAAATCAAGGGGGCGGCCCAAGACTTCCCAAAAGAACCAAACTATAAAAGGAAAGAAATTCTCTTGGAGAGGAATTCAAGGAGGCGCCCATTACCTGCCAGAAATACTCAAAACAAAGTTAGAAGGAGCCATAACTTGGGGAGAAAGAAAAGGAGGTATCCAAAAAGGGTTGAGCCATGGAAGGAAGGAGATTTCTCTTGAAAAGCAAGGTTAGGAGGCGCCCTAATCATTCCAACTAAAGCCAGATATAAAAGGCAACAAATTTTCTCTTGGAGGGCAAGGTTAAGAGGCACCCAAACACTTCCAGATAAGGCCAAGCATAGAAGGAAAAAAATATTTTCTTGAAGAATCAAGCATGGAGGCGCCATCTACCTTCCTTTTATAACCCAAATCAATTTTTTTTTGGAACCTTGGCCGGCCATATGTGTATGGATTATCCTGATTTGTAGATCCCCTCCTTTAGTCCCACATGGGAAGATGTAAAACCCTACTCTCTTGTAAAGTCCTATAAATTAAACCCCTCTTGTAAGTTTAAATCAATCAGATGAATGAAACCAATTTTTTTTGTGAGCAAACTTTGTGTTTTCGCTCTTCCGCACTTGCATCCAGGTGTTGAGCTCCGTGAGGGAGTAAATCCGGGTTCCCCAGAAACCTTGAGGAGGTGTGAGATCTCCAAAACCCAAACCCTAGGTTAGCCACTTCTACTCCAAAACCCTAGCCGCCCACCATCCACTTCAATCCATCAAACCCTAGCATATCCCACCTCCCACGGCCTCTCTCTCCAAGTCCAGACCGACCACCAGCATCCAGCTACAGTCCGGATACTTCAGATCCAAAGCTCTTTCCAGAGGGAATCGAATCAGCCTTCAAGAGAATCCGGATCTCAGCGACATCAGCCTTCAAGTTCTTCGAACTGGTAAATCCTTCCCTGAGTCTCTGAATCCCTCACTTGTTTTTCTTCTTCCCAGATCTTGAGTCCAGGAGAAGCCGACCAAACCATAAGATCAGTATTGGAGGATCCATTGCGAAGATAGCCGAATCCGAGGATCCAACAATCTGCTTGAGAGAGTTCTTCCACCCAAATTCTGAGAAGATCACTGTCTGGTTGGTAAACCATCTCTTCTCTTTATTTCTGTCCTGTTGAAAGTTCAGAGCGAAACCCTAGGTCTGGGAGTTTCTCAACCCCCAGCGATCCGTTACTTCTGAACTACTCTGATAATTTAGTTTCTTCTAAATTGTGCTTTCAATCCTTACCTAGTTTCCTTCAACTTAGTTTAGCTTTACTTTGAGTCAAAGCCAATTTCTGAAATAAAAAAAAAAAAAAATTAATCTTAAATTTACTTCCGCATACGCTTCTTTGTTCTTTGTTCTGCATCACATAGGCCTAGTTCTAGTCAGATTCCTTCAAACAAGCTAACTCCTATCATCTCAGTAGTTTGTAAGGAAGAAATCCTTGAACCCATTAAAGAGCCAAAAGTAGAAATATATGAAGTCGAACCAAGTTTAATAGATGAATATGAAGAAGATGAAGAAGAGATTAAACCCACTGATGAATTAGAAGAAAAATCTTCTGAACCTATTGAAGAATTTAAAGATGAAGCAGAATCAAAATCTTATCCAAATAGAGAGCTAGAAAGAGAAGATCCTAAACCCGTTGAAGAAATTAAGAAGTCTATAAAACTGGGTCTAACTTAGTGGATGAATATGAACATGAACAATTGCTTGAAATAGTTACCCAGCCTAACGAAATTAAAAACGAGAATAATCAACTTGAAGAAAATGAAGTACAGGGACAAAATCATGAAGAGCAACCTGAGGAGATAATAGAGTTCATAAAAGAAGAGGACCCAGAATTAATGTTAATCAATGTTAAGGGTTCAAAACAAGAGATCATTGAGGAATCACCAATTGGGATAATGACCACTAAAGAAACCCAGGAACCAATCCAAAAGGATCAACCCCAAGAAGTTGTAGAATTTGCAAAGAACTTTCAATATGTACCCCTCGATCATTTTTCCAATCCCATTTCACCATTCTGGGACATCCATCATACCATCGACCTGGTCCCAGTGATATTTAATAGTTATTTTTTTAAGACTCTATGGCATATGTTAGGAACTAAATTAAGATTTACTGTCACTTACCTGAAGCTATGTGCAAGAGTCTTAGAAGCCTTTTAAGGAGAATATTGAAAATTAAGAACTTTTGTTTCCTAGCCAATAATAAAGTTCAGTCATTAGATATAAAGCCTATTTGAGCTTGTCTTTTATTTTGGTTTCATTTGAGTTTGTTTTTTTATTTGGTGTCATTTGACTTGTCATCCATGCATAAGTGTCCAAGTCTGCGAGAGTCATATGCATAGCATGATTAGTAAAAAAATTTGAGCAATAGAACTAACAAGCATATGGCTAAATTTTATAAGAGAGTCAAAGAACTTTTATAAAAAAGACTATATAAAAAAGTCACGTACCCGTGGTGTAGGTCCTTTTCAAAATACTAAATAAATTTTGACCTAGTACTCATGTGCTTGAATTACCATCTGACTTTGGTATCAGTTCCACTTTCAAAGTTTTAGACCTAGTAGAGTAAAAGAACCAACAATGATAACTAGTGAGCTTTTTGGATTTGATCCAATTTTAGAGAGTGAACCAACCCTTAAGCATCTTCTAGCCACACTACCAAAAAATGGTGAGATATGATTGAGAGAATTTGGATGATAAGATTATCACTACCCAAAACAAGGACTATCCAAACTATTTGGTTCATTGGCAAGGTCGACCTGAATCGAAACACTCATGGATCACTAGAGAGGATCTACAAAAGAACAAATCAGACTTACTAGAACCTCACCAAAGTCAAGTTGACCCTTACTTGACGGGATCGAGTTTTTTTTCCACCTTGGAAGAATTGATGGAGATATCAGCATTGGAAAGAGAATTCAAGATTCAACTAAGTTCCTTATGGAATAAGCCAAGAGGACAAGGGTCATTTGGATGGGAGTTGACTCAACATTGAAGCCCAGAAGGATTAATCAAGGAGGACATCTAAAGGGATTAAGCCCCATGTGTCAATGAAGGAAGCCTATTTTTTCATGAGCCGACTCAAGAAGAAAAGGCATTAACCTCATGAGTCGACTCAAGCTCTTTGAGTTGGCTAAACCTGTTCTTGAGCCAACCCATTGGTCAAGCAAAATCTTTTCTTATGCCACTTGTAAGCCCTCCTCTGAAGCCACTTGGAAGCACTCTTTGAAGGCCATTTGGAAGCCTTCATGAAACCAACACAACCCCTCCTTGGGTGCCACATGGATGCCACCTCATCAAGACTATTTTGGCGGTCACATGGAAGGAATAAACTACCTACAACTTTTTTCCAACAAATCTTCAACTAACTTGACATGTAGGATGCCACTAGGTCTACTTTATCAGCCACCAAGACCACTACATCAGCAAGAAAGCCACATTGCGCCACATGAGATTAGTTGTAACGAATTCTAGAAGAAAATATTGTTGGAACAACTTTATTTACCTAATCTATCAATTAGTATAACTAATCAAGATATTAGTTGGGGATTAGTTTGGCCAAAATTATGGTTTGCTTGGCCTATAAATAGGGCCCCAAGCCCCTCTTGTAAAGCATCTTATGTTGAGTAATGAAAGAATTTTCTTCTTGCTAAAAATTCTCTTGAGTTCTCTTATGTGGAAAGGGTGAGATGCTTTCTTTTGCTTGAGGTGTGAAGCCTCATTTTGAGAAGGGTGGGATGCTCTTGTGTGAGAAGAGAGTGGGATGCCCTTGATTTCATTTTGAAGAGGGTGGGATGCCCATGATCCAGTTCCAAGCTCAAGTCCATCAATGTCCACACCAAGCTTTCTTCTTCTCTTTCTTTCTTTCCCTTCTTCATTTCCTCTTTTTGATTTCATTTCCACATCTCAAGATGGGTTCTTTGTAGGTTCTCTTAGGGATCTCAGGTTGAAGATAAATGTTTCCAAGCCATGAACCATCTACAAAGTGAGTCCACAAGGTTAGGGAGTGTAGATCTTATGATCCAAGCCTCTTTTCTAGAGTGTTGAGTGAACCCTTCCACCAAATAATTTTAGCCATCATTGTTGATAGGAGAACCATTTCTATTCTCTTTAGATCTGATCATTTGAAGGTTAACTTATCCTAGTAATGATGGTTTCCTTGCCATGAAGATCCTATTCTTAGTTTTAACTAGATCTACATTGCGGGCGTTGTAACTTAGATCAACTAGTCTCTTTCATGAAAATTTTTTTCTTGGATTAATTTAGCTTGTTTATGTATGGATTTATTACTCAATTTAGCTTATTAATCATTTTGCTTGAATCTCCATCCATCATGAATGCATGATCTCTTCCCGCCCTATATCATTCCTCTTCTTAGGTATGAGAGTAATGAACGTTCTCTTCCATTTACCAGGTATACAGCCCTAATTAGACACATATAACACCACTTGGATAGTTCCTTGTGGATGATGGGCTAGAAGTTTTGGAAGAATAGAGGTTGGAAACCATCCAGTCTTGGAGCTTTGTTCGAGGACATCTCCTTAACCACTCGCAGAATTTCCTGCACAGTAACAAGATGAATTAGTATTTCATTCTACGTGGAAGTTACTGTGGGGGTAGAGAACAAGAAATCATACGATTGGTCAAGATCAGGATTCTGCCATCTATGGAGGAAGTGCGTATATATCATGCTTCTAATGCTCTCTTCATAATTAATAGAGTTGCCATCTTGATCACTCAGCTTGTGAATATAATTTTATCTCCTTCTCAAATAGTGGAATGATGGAAGAATTTAGTATTGGAGTTGTTGGGAATTATGTCCCAAAGCCAATCATTTAGGCTATAGATAGTTGTGCGACTCATGTATATATATATATATGAATTATTGAATTGAATAAAAAGTTTATTCTAGTTGTTTATCACATGTCATCTTCCTAACTGAACTCTTGTGTGATGATGTCCTTTGAGCTACCTTGTATTGGATGTAGATAGGATGTATCGTATAGTTCATAAATTGGTTCACGACCAAAAGATACACTATTTCAAGATGATGATGTATCATGAGTAGGTCGTTCATGTCATATCTATTGGTTGTCCTCTTAACCAAGTAGCATGCAGATACTGGTATGACATCAAGTGTTGTGTTTAACACTTCACTGAACGTGACTCTCAGCGAGATTCTCTTTCTGTCGAAGAGGAGTCTTGCATTAAAATATGGACATGAATTATTCCTCTGACTTGAGATTACATTGCAGCTTGCAAGCAACTCACTGTGCTTAGGTGCCGGACTACCTGGATTTCTAATCCGGTGATGGAAGGTTGCTGGGTACAGTCGAGTACTTGTATAGCAGTAGTAGGACCAAGGTATGTGCTTATTTTATGTATGACATAATAATCTTTGCTGCATCATTGTGTGATTTCTAGAATTATTCTAGTTTTCATATAATGTTTGCATGATTTTATATTTACATTACTCTAGATGCCTCTAGATCTTGGTAAGGAGGTTGTGTTAATTAGATTAACATCTTGAGATAAAATGGTTGTCACTTTTTGCTGCTGCATGCCTTTAAAAAAAGTTTTAAAATGCATGTGTCACCCCTAAGAATAGTTCCTTACAATGGTATCAGAGCATCCAGGTTGGTTGGATGCAAATCTAGTCTAATATTTTTCATGAAATTGGTTTGATTTCCTTCACGTAGTACTCAGATTAAGGTGGATTCGCCATGGCCATCCGGTCATAGGAGAGAAGTATGGTTTAAAGACCATCTCTTCCCATTCCAAGGGATTATCGTATGGCGTGTAGGGGTGCCACTGCATCATGACCTTATGAAGAAGAAAGTAAGGAACTTCATGGATTAAAATTGTTTTAATTTATGGTTTATAGATCATAACTATGTTTAGATAAGATCTAAAAGAAGTTTGTTCTAAAATTTTGAAAAGTTCAAGTGGAAACAACTGAAGTTTGAAAAAACTATATTCAGGAAGAGCTAGCTCGAGCAGAAGAGCTGACTCGACCAGAAATCTGTATTCTAGAAGAGCCGACTCGAGAGAAGAGCTGACTCGAAGAGTTGACTCAAGAAAAAGAGCCGACTCGACCAGAAATATGTGTTCTGGAGGAGCTGACTCGATCTGCAAGAGCTGGCTCGACCAAAAAACTATGAAACAGTAATTTTAAGCTTCAATTTTTTATGAAATTGTTTCATTTCATTTTGAAAATATTTCAAATAGTATGATACACTTAATTAAGAATTAAGATATATAATTTTAAGATTTAGGATATGATTCTAATCTTAAGTCATGATTCATAAATCATGGGTTGATTGGGTTAGCTAGAATTTGGTCCTTAAATGGGTTAGACCTAGGTTTAGATGAATGGATTAAATAGAGAAAAGACTAATCAAAAGTTGAATTAGGTCTCTCCTCTATAGATCTCTCTAATAGTTAGTTAGATCAATCCATACATCTAAATGGGCTTGATTCATGACTTCGTGGAGAGCCCAGATCTTTAGGTTAGTCTGATTGAGTCTGGTAAACCACTTGGTATCTAAGATAAGTTTGACAGTTATGATCAAGTTTCTTTGGGGATAACTCTTACCTGGCTAACTCATGGTGTCTAAGGCAAGAGGCTTACCTGGCATAACCCATCCCTTGATCTTACTTACTTGGCTAATATGATGAATCAGATCAAATTAGATTATGTATTGATTCGAGCTGACCCATGTCAACTAAGGTTAATCAGTCTGACTAGTTTATAGGTGCCCATGGACCAAATTTATCTAGAAACCCTCTAAGTGTTTGGTGGGAGTTGTCTTGATCAAGGTCTATGTCTTCCTTTTAAATGTCACAAAATTTAAATCCTCTAAATTATTAGGTCCATAAAAAGACTAAGTTATGTGATAGCTTAAGTCTTAGCCTCCTATTAAGTTGGATTGGTAATGAGTCCATAAGTTTGGTGATCATCAGTAGTACCAAAGAATGGGTGGTCATCAGGCGAGTGTGATTGCCATTCAATATATGATGGCTCAGTGAGACTTCTTAACACGTAGTCAGGTGGGCCGGCCAAAGTCGGGCTTGATCATGGGTTAGTTAGAAGCATTGAATTTGATCATGTTAATGGTCGGACCTAACCAGGACCTTCAATAGGAGGCCCAAAGGCCGATTGTGAGGACCCCTGAGGCAAAATGAATACTAGGAATTGCTTGGAGAAGTAATTGGTATTGTACCTACCTTTAGATGCATTTGGGTTGGCTGACCAAAGTCGGGTTCATATGTAGTCTATTGGATCCTAGTACCCGCTAAAGGATAAAAGTTATTCTTCGGATTGGAGTGTAAAGGCTGAATATAAATAATGGGAGAAACCTTTAGACTAAAACCCATGTCTTTAAGATTTTTAAAAATAATTCATATACTGATAGGTCATGTTCTTCTTTTTCATATAATGTCGACCACTTTGTCACTTCGGTCATTATAAATAATGACAAACTGTTTGGACCCAACTTTGATAGCTGGTATCGAAAACTCAGGATAGTCCTGGAGCACGAGTGGATCCTCTATGTGATAACGAATCTGGCACCTAAGATCCTAGCCCCAATGCTCGTGGCATTATTAAGGACACTTACCAGAAGTGGATCTGTGACCGCACCATGGTGTGTTGCATAATGTTGGCTACGATGAATGACGAGTTCAGTCGCACATTCGAGGAAGCCAGCTAGAAGAGATTCTTCAAAAGTTGAAGGAATCTTTTGGCACTCTGGATCATATGGAGAGATACCGGATCTCTTCCACCATCTATAACACGAGTATGCATGATGGAGCTTCAGTGACTGATCATGTAATGTACATGATCAACTTATTTGAGTGTTTGGGCAAACTTGGATGTCATTTGCATGAGCAGCTCGGCAAGGATGCGATTCTAAATTCTTTGTCCCCTCCTACAAGGTCTTTCTTGATAATTTTAGAATGAATAGGCCTGCAGTAAACTATCATGAGATGTTAGGATTACTGCAGAGTTATGAGAGAGACCACAACCTCAACAAGGGGTTAGTGAATTTGGTGGGAGGTTATGGAGCAGGACGTCATCCCTTTGGGAAAGGGAAGAAGAAGAAAAAGAATAAGAAGGTACTTAGTGCTGGGCCAAGTCAGACTAGGAGGGTAAAGGCTGACAAGAGTAAGGCAGAGTGCTTCTTCTGCAAGAAGCCGGGTCACTGGAAGCGGAACTGTTCTGCTTACCTTGCTACTCTGGACCCAAACAGGCAAAAGAAGGGAAAGCAGCAAGGTGTTGCTGGTCAAGGTATTTATATGATAAATCCTTGTAGTTTCTCTATTTATGATACTACTAGCTGGGTATTAGATACTGGAAGTCCTTACCATATTTGTAATTCTTTGTAGGGACTTCAAGTTAGTAGGAGATTCGAAAGCAGTGAAAGGTTCCTGAATGTTGGGAATGGAAGTCAAGCTCTAGTTCTGGCATTGGGAACTGTTTTTTTGTATTTCGAGTCTTGTACTGTCATTGTTAATGAATGTCATTTTTGTCCTTCCTTTTTAGTAAATATCATTTCTATAGGCCGGTTGGCCAATGATGGTTATGAATTATCAATAAAGAAAGATATTTTCTACATCACTTTGAATGGTTCTAATGTGATGAATAGACAATTGAAGAATGGTGTATATGTATTGTCATAGCCTATTATTATGTTGTACACTGCTAATAAACATCCTAAGATAAGGTCAGTGATATTTATCTCTGGCACTGTAGGCTAGGTCATATAAACAAGAATAGGATAAATAAGTAGGTTAGAGAAGGTCTCCTAGATCGTACTGAGAGTGAGTCCTTGCCAACTTGTGAATCTTGTCTTCCTAGAAAAATGACCAAGTTATCTTTTACTAGAAAGGGTGAAAGAGCTAGTGATATTCTAAGTCTAGTACATATTGATGTATGTAGACCTATGAATATCAGTGCAAGAGGTGGATATAGTTATTTCATTATGTTTACAAACGATCTTTCGAGATACGGTTATGTCTACCTCATGAGACGTAAATCTGACATGTTTGAAATGTTCAAACGTTATCAACTTATCATAATGAAGTTGAAAAATAAATTGAAAAGTTTATTAAAACTCTTCGATCAGATCGAGGTGATGAATATTATTCTGGTGAGTTTCTGACTTATCTTGAGAAGAATGGGATTCTCTCTCAATGGACCCCTCCTAAGACACCTCAATTAAAAGGTGTGTCTGAAAGGAGGAATCAAACTCTATTGGACATGGTTCGATCAATGATGGGCTTAGCTAGTCTACTCGAATCCTTTTGGGATTTGCTCTAGAGTCAGCGTCCTACCTTCTAAATAGGGTTCTAAGTAAGTCCGTTGACAAAACACCATATGAAATATGGACTGGACGGAAGCCGACTCTCTCTCACCTTCGAGTTTGGGGGTGTCCAGCTTATGTTAAATGTTTGGAGATGGATAAACCATAACCTAAGTCTGATAGATGTCTTTTTGTTGGGTATCCTAAAAAACTCAAAGGGTATTATTTCTATCCGCCTGAGGAATAAAAGTTGTTCGTCAGTCTTAAAGCAACCTTTTTAGAAAAAGAATACCTTGGTGAAGGCACTCAAGCTGCTAAGATTGAACTTGGAAAAGTTCAACAGATAGAAGAACCTTCTCACTCTAAGGCTACTATGGATTCGAATTTGATTAAATCAGATCCAGAACCCATAGTGCAACCATTAAGGAGATCTGGTAGAGAACCACGTCAACCGGATAGATACTACAGTTTCTTGGTCCAAGATGGTGATCCTGTTGAACTCTATGAGAACAACGAGGATCCAATCACCTATATGGATGCAATTACAAGGTCAAATTCTGAGTCATGGCTGGGAGCCATGAAATCCGAAATGGAATCCATGAAAATCAACAATGTATGGACATTGGTTGATCCACCTGAAGGGATAAAATCCATTGAGTGTAAATGGATCTTCAAGCTGAAGCGGGGCATAGATGGGCAGGTGGAGACCTATAAAGCCCATCTGGTTGCTAAGGGGAATCGTCAGCATTATGGTATTGGCTATGACGAGACATTTTCTCCTGTAGCAATGCTCAAGTCCATTCGGATTATGCTTTCTTTGACAGTACATTTAGATTATGAAATCTAGCAAATGGATGTCCGAACAGCTTTCTTAAATGGTGAGCTGGAGGAGGAGGTGTATATGATGCAACCTGAAGGGTTCACATCCATAAATGAGTCTAAAGTATTCAAGCTTCAGAGGTCCATCTATGGATTGAAGCAGGCTTCTCGAAGTTGGAATATGTACTTTGATAAGTGTTTCAAGACGTATGGCTTCGTTAGGAATGGAGAGGAACCTTATATATATAAATGGGCAAATGGTTCTGAAGTTGTATTTCTTGTTTTGTACATGGATGACATTCTCCTAATTGGGAATGACATTCCAGCATTACAAGGAATAAAGGTCTGACTTTTATCTCAATTCTCTATGAAAGACTTGGGTGAAGCCTCATTCATACTGAGTATGAAGAACTATAGAGATAGATCTAAGAAGCTTCTGGGACTGTCCCAATCTATATACATGATACTATGCTGAAACGGTTCAGCATGAAAAATTTCAAAAGGGGATATCTTTCGATAGCTCATGGATTACTCTTTCTAAGAATGATTGTATGACAACTCCTGAGGAAAGAGTGTGTATGAATAGGATTCCATATGCTTTGGCAGTGGGTTCTATTATGTATGCTATGCTATGTACTAGACCGACATGGCATACTCACTAGGAGTAGTAGCAGATACCAGTCTGACCCAAGTGAAGCTCATTGGAAAGTTGTTAAAAATGTCCTTAAGTATTTGAAAAATACTAAGGACCAATGGTTTATTTATGGAGATTCTGACTTAAAACTTGTGGGGTACACTGACTCTAGTTTTTAGTCAGATAGAGATGATAGCAAAAGTGTGTCTGGTTTTGTATTTATCCTTAATGGTGGAGCTATCTGCTGGAAAAGTTCCAAGTAGCATACAGTGGCTGATTCTGTTTGCTAGGCAAAGTATATTACAGCATTGGATGCAGCAAAGGAGGCTGTGTGGTTATAGAAGTTCCTAGGCGAGCTGGGAGTGGCACCTTCCTTGGATGGACCTATTCTGGTGTATTGTGACAGCACTGGAGCCATGGCTCAAGCCAAAGAGCCGAAGTCACATCAGCAGACCAGGCATATTCTGCATCGTTATCACCTTGTCTAGGAGATTATTGAACGAGGTGACATCGAGCTTCTGAAGATCGATGGTAAGGAGAACTTGACCGACCCCTTCACTAAAGCCGTTGGAATTCAAGAGTTCGATAACCGTAAATGGAAGATAAGAATTAGATTATATTCCAATTGGCTTTAGTCCAGGTAGGAGTTGTTGGGAATTGTATCCCAATGCCAATCATCTAGGCTGTAGATGGTTATGTGACTCATGTATATGTATATGAATTATTGAGTTGAATAAAAAGTTTATTCTGGTTGTTCATCACATGTCATCTTCCTAATTGAACTCTTGTGTGATGATGTCCTTTGAGCTACCTTGTATGCAATATAGAGAGAAATAATCATGTAGTTCATAAATTGATTCATGATCAAAGGATACACTATTTCAGGATGATGATATATCGAGAGTAGGTCATTGATGTCATATCTGTTGGTTGTCCTCTTAACCAAGTAGCATGGAGATGCTGGTGTGACATTAGTTGTTGTGTTTGATACTTCACTGAACGTGACTCTCATGCGAGATTCTCTTTTTGCCAAAGAGGAGTCTTACATTAGAATGTGGACATGAATTATTCCTCTGACTTGAGATCACTATGGTAGCTTGCAAGCAACTCACTATGCTTAGGTGCCGGACTATCCAGATTTCTAATCCGGTGATGGAAGGTTGCTGGATGCAGTCAAGTACTTGTGTAGCGATAGTAGGATCAAGATAGGATTAACTTCTCTAAATGGTTTCGATTGAATGCTTAATATGCCCCAATTGAGAAAGACCTTGGCCAGGGCATTCCTTGTAAGGAGTTACAGGGATTCTTTGTTTAAGACATTTTGAGATGGATTGATTAGGGTTGGGCAGTTTAACCCTATGCCATTCGAAGCATTAGGAGGTTCAAGGAATAAGTTCAATACTATTCCATATTCGACAGGTTCATGTTGCTCTGCAACCTTCAACCTATCCGGACACCGAGTGTCATTGCTAGATGGCAACTTTAGCTGGTACTAGAAATGTTTCCATGCTACCAGTTTAGTGTTTGAACCTATGGGGTCACACACCGAGGGTTTCTTCTTGCTTTGTTGGCATGCGAATAATTGAAAATCATTCCAGACTCATTTGATAAGGTGTTATCAAACTTCTGTTCGATTCGACTCTTTTTGAACGAGTCGACTCATCTGACGGACTGCTGAAATTTGAGAACGCTTTATTAAATACTGTAATGGTTATGGGATTTAATGCTGGGAGTTTCAAGTTTTAATAATTGCTGTTGCTGAATTCTAAGGGACTTCTAACCTCCCTGGAATCTCAAGAGACCCCAAAAACTGCTCATTAATCTCTTATTATGTCCTCTTACCTATTTTGAGGGCTGCTGTTATAAAAGCAGGGCTGAAGAAGGTCAAGAGTTGACATTCAACGCTCCTTACATTCCACACCCAGAATTCTAGATCAAGGCTGAGACACTGCCATATTCCTTGGTTAGAGATCTTGTTCGATCCTTGAGAGATTGTGAGATTGGATCTCTAGAATAGAGTGAGTTTTGGATGGGATCTCTAAGTACATACCTGTTGTACCATGATGGCTCACCCTCTGCTAGAACCAGCCCAGTCCTGCGGTCCGACTCGGCCACCCTTCTCCAGGCTCCAACTAAAGAGGTCCGACCCACCGGAGCTGAGGTCCGAATGACCCTCTACTACTGGGGTCCGGCCCACCGTTCTCCGTCAGAGGTCCGACCCACTGGAGCTGAGGTCCGAACAACCCTCTCCTGCTGGGGTTCGGCCCACCATTCTTTATCAAAGGTCTGACCCACCATAGTTGAGGTCCGAACGACCCTCTCCTGCTGGGTCTGACCCACCATTCTGCGTCAAAGATCCGACCCACCGAAGCTGAGGTCCCAACGACCCTCTCCCGCTGGGGTCTGGCCCATCACTCTCTGTCAGAGGTCCGACCGACCGACTGTCTCACGGCTGACGTCCGACAAGCGAGCCTTAGCATCCAGGGTGTTCCAAAAGCACCTTTCTGTTGCTACAGGATCCTGCTATCCCAATAGCCCTGCTCCACTACTTCCACGATTGCACCGTGTCTGCGTGCCATGTGGCCACTCTCCAGATTCTCCTAAGGGCAGATCGGTGTTTCCCGGCCTCTCCCCTAATGGGTTTTGAACTATTCCGTACCTATATAAGGTACCTGGGGGACCCTGTTCGAAGGAAGAGCAACTCTTCCCTTTCCAAAGACTGTTGATTCCTCGATTCCTCCATTCTGTTGCCTTCAATCTCCTGCTAACTTAAGCATCGGAGGGTCCCCCGCCGGAACACCACCAGCACCCTTAGGGACTTTTCTGCAGGTTCGCCCGAGAGAGGAGCGCTCCAGCCAATCCAGCCATCCCGGTTCCCGACCCAGGAGTTGACGCCACAACAGATTGGCACTTGAGGAAGGGCACTTTCTTCTAAAAGGAGGAATCTATCATCCCGATAAGAAAATGGCTAAGGGAAGAGCTCCAAATGTCACCGCCAGGAGGGATACCTCTCCTACCATGTCTAAGGAGCCTCTTAGAGAGAACGATTTTGGTGCTACCACCCCTGCTGCTGCAGAACCTACCATCACATTGGGGTTGCAACAGTTCCAAACCTTGGTGAATCGCATTGAAACGCTTACGACTGCGGTTCAGCATTTCCAGGAAGCAGCCGACAATCGACAGCAGCTACCAGGTGCTTCCTGTACCAATCATCCAATGGCTGCTGTGGGAGGCCGACGGCCTAAGATCCCTCAACATGGTTCTCGCACCACTGCGGAGCCCCAGAGGTCCTTGGGTGATCGTGCCGACAGCAAGAGAGCGAGGTCAGCTTCGCCTTCCTATTCCGAGTCCATCCCGTTCATCGGTCGGCTCACCGTCGAACGTCCGACCGACTACGGTAGCAAGATCATGCACATGGAGGAACGCATTGCTAAAATCGCCTTCTGGCAGAAGGTCGAAGGGGGACAGGTATACGACTCCCGTCTACCATTCTCCGAGGAGATTCTGGCGGAGATGATCCCCCGCCAGTTCAAGACCCCACAGGTGGATCCTTACGATGGTACCACTGATCTGATGGACCATCTAGGCATGTACAAAGCCCATATGATGGTCCAAGGCACCTCCGATGCTCTCCATTGCATTGCCTTCCCCACAACCCTCAAGAAAATTGCCCGGATGTGGTTCTCCGCCATCCAGCCAGGTACGATCCACTCCTCTCAACTCGAATCACTTTTTCTTTCCCATTTCAGGACTTGCAGTCAGACTCCGAGGAATACCGAATGCCTCTTCCTCGTGCTGCAAAAGGAGGGAGAGACTCTCAGGGATTTCATGGCCCATTTCAACTTAGCAGCCATGGAAGTCCCGGATTTGAATGAAGCTGTAGCAATGTCAGCATTCAAGCGAGGGCTCCGCTCGTCCAAGCTGACCTTTTCCCTGGACAAGAAGCATCCGACAAGCTACATTAAGTTACTGGCCAGAGCGCAGAAGTACGCCCTGGCAGAAGAACAAGCAGCCAGTCGATGTCAAGCCGAAGGAAGGCCGGCCCCGAAGTAGTGGAGCGATAAAGCTCCCGAAGTCTGACCTCTGAGCGACAATCGATGGTCGGCCCAACACTGAAGTCCAAAGCCAAGGGATTTCTTCCAAAGGTTCGAGGCTTATGCGCCTCTATCCCTGCCAAGAAAGAAGATCCTGATGGAGATTGAGAACGAGACCTTTCTGCAAAGGCCTCGACCAATGAGGGGCCCTCCTACCCTAAGGATCATGGGCACAGCACTGAAGAGTGCTTGTAGTTGAAGGACACCATTGAAGACCTCATCCAGAGGGGATACCTGCGCAAGTATGTCCGACCCCATCGGGACCAGGCAGAAGCATCAAATGCTCGAAACCCTCCAGAGGAGGCGGAGCTCCCCAATCAAAGGCCAACTGGTGGGGATGTCGGCATGTTGCATTAGCAATTTGGAGGAAGTCAGGAGGACGGGATGGATATTGCTAAAAGGTCCCGGGATTCCAATGCCATTACTTTCTCTGATGAAGATCTCCTGGAAACTCATGTTTTTGAGAATGACCCTGTAGTCATGTCGGCAGTCATTCCCTATTACAATGTAAGGAGAATACTTGTTAATAATGGAAGCTCGATAGAGGTATTGCTGTATGATGCTTTTGTGAGAATGAATTTATCCAGATCTATGCTACGGGAATCCCCCACGCCGCTGACAGGCTTCGGGGGCAACTCCATCGAAGTGGAAGGAGAAATAGTTCTCCCTGTAACAATTGGGATGGAGCCTCTCCAGAAAACCCTCCTCATAAACTTTGTGGTTGTTCGGACGACCTCACCTTATAATGCTATTCTGGGCCGACCGGCCCTCAACAAATTTAGAGCCATCTGTCCACTTACCATCTTTTGGCAAAATTTCTGACCAGGAGTGGGGTCGGAGTGATGAGGGGAGATCGTCGGATGGACAGGCAGTGTTTGACCATTATGAATCAACATTTAGAAGGCCATTCCACTATGGAGCAACTTGACCCAAGAGCTGAGGCCGATAGCCTCGGTCAGCCAAGGGAAAAGATTCTGTTTGTTCCACTTCGGGAGGATGATCCTACTAAAGTCCTTCAGATCGAAAGCTCCCTCAGTGAAGACTTTAAGTCGAAATTGATCAGCTTTCTTAGAAGTAACACCAACGTCTTTTCTTGGTCGGCGTCGAACATGCCTGGAATACTGCCGGAGGTCATCACTCACCAACTCAAGGTCGATCCGATTTACAGACCTGTCCGACAGAAGAAGAGGTGCTTCATTGCCGAAAGACAGAAAGCCATCAATGAGGAAGTAAAGAAGCTTCATGATGCTGGCTTCATCAGGGAAGTCCATTACCCTGAGTGGCTAGCGAATGTGGTCATGGTGAAGAAGTCCAACGAAAAGTGGAGGATCTGTGTGGATTACACCGACCTCAACAAGGCATGTCCGAATGATAGCTTCCCAATACCCAAAATTGATTAGCTGGTGGATGCCACGGCCGGCCACCAACTTCTTAACTTTTTGGATGCCTTTTTCGGGTACAACAAAATAAAGATGCATCCAGAAGATGAGGAGAAGACTGCCTTTGTCACCAACAAAGGCCTGTACTGTTCGAAGGTCAGCTGGGCAGGAACATGGAGGCTTATATGGACGACATGATAGTGAAGAGTCTCCATAAGGCTGACCATATCAGGGACCTACTGGATTCCTTTGACGCACTCAGGCGCCATCGAATGAAGCTGAACCCCACGAAATGCACTTCTAGGGTGATGGTGGGGACACCAGGATCAAACACAGATCCCTGGATCCCATATGGTTTAATTAGTCATGTGTCAAAGTTTTGAAAATTTTGTAATCAATTAAGATTGAGTCCTGTAATAAGTTAAGGTTAGTTGATTTGTCTCAACCCTCAACCTAGTCAGCCTTTTGAGTCCTGTACATCAATTATGAGTCCAGTATGAGCCCAATTTTTGTACAAGAGAGGAGGTCACCCTATTTTGGAGTTCCACCAGGTCACATCCAGGAGTCAGAGGCCGCTACATCAGTCCATTGGATTGTGTGACAACCCATGATCCAAGATGCTTCCAGAAACTCTGATTCTTTCCAGATATCCTCCAGATGCCCAGATTCTAGTCCAGATGCCAGAGCAAATTCCCAAACCAGGGCATCCATGATTCCAAAGGTCCCTCTACATCCTATCCCAAAGAAATCAAGTCCAAGTGTGGTGTGGACACCAGAAGCCGAAAGAAACTTCACTCCAACAAGGTTAGCCTTATCCCAATTTGGATCGAAGATAATTAGGTTACCTTGTATCCTTTAGTTCAAAAATATTTTATTTTCAAGAGTCATTTCCTTTTCAAGAGTCCTGTAATTAATTTTGAGTTTCAAATCAAGAGTGTTTATTGAGTCCTGTAATTACTTTTAAAATTTCATTTCCTGTAAGTCCATTTCAAGTTTTAAAGTCTAGGTCAGTCAAGTCAGTTCAGTTGAGTTAAGTCTAATTCAGTTGAGTTAAGTCAAATCAAGTCTTAAAGCCATGAAAGCCAGCAACAAGACTCAAATTCTAGACCCCAGAATTTGACCACATGAAGAAGAGAAGACACATCAACCAAGCAAGAGAAAAGGACCATCAACTAGGACCACTGGGTGCCACATGTCATTCTTATCCAAGTAGAAGACCACCTCACCATGCCACGTCATCAGGTGCCACTTCACCAGCCACCTCATCACCCTTTGGGCGTCAACAAGGAAGATTCAAATTCAAGGAGGTTGGCCACATCCCTCCAAGTCCTCCACCAAATCCTCCAACCCCCCCCCACATCCCTCCAAACTCTCCACCAAATCCTCCAACCCCCTTGTAATCCTCCTCGATTTGGGGAGTTTTTAAATTTCAAAAGCTAGCTTTGTGAGACTATTAAAAGCCTTGGAGGCCCATTGTAAAAGAGATTGATTTTGATGAGATGAATGAAAAATGAAGTTGAAGTTGAAGTTGTAGTCTTATATTATTTCTTTGAGTGATTGTTCCTAAGCCCCCTTCCCCCCCACTCGAATCTACTTTCTTCTCCAAGCCATCCAACGCCAAGTTCAAGAAGGATACATTGGAGCCGGCCAAACCATCTCAGACTTCCTTCCTTGCTCATAAATTATTCCATCCCTTCCATATGCCTGCTTTCTTCTTCCTTAACTTTTGATCTTCATTGCAGGGTCCTTCGAAGTCTTTGAGTTGTGAACAAGGTTCCCTTGACAATGAACCAACAAGCTGAAGCCCAAGCCCAGCGTTCTGATCTCTGTTATCCGAGTTCTCCAGTCCAGAGCATCGGTAGTTTCAAGGTTTGAAATCATTAGAAGGTTGGAAAGCTCAACAAGGCAAGTCCTCAATCATTAGCCCCTATTGTCTAGATCTTCTTCCTTCTTAGTTTTAGGATTGTGTCTAATCATGTAATAGTCCCTTTTCATGTAATCCTTAAGACTTATTATGATGAGTACAATGCTAGTATAATTAGGTTTCATTGCTCTACAAACACGAATCAAATCACTAATCATATGCTTGCCGCATCATCTTGGTATCAGAGCATGGTAGAATAAGTTCCTGATTGCATAGCATTAAGTCCTTGAAGTACTTGGATCGGGGGCGTTACCAGGCCGTCCGGTCTTAGGAGAAAGTAGGGTTTAAACACCCTCTCTTCCCATTCCACGGGGATCTCCTAAGGCGTGTCGGGGTGCCATTGTGATTGACCCGTGAAAAAGAAAGCCAAAGGATTTTTTTAGATTTCATTTGTGAATTTTGCATTGGTCACGTTCTGTTTTTCTGCTTGCTGTATTTTCTGTAGGCTGACTGTAATCCGACTGCAACTTCAAAGGCAAGTCACTAATTTTTTATTAAAATATTTTTTTTCTTGTTCCTTTTTAAGTCAGTTATCACCATATTAAATTTTATCATCATAAAAAAAATTATAAAAAAAATAAAAATTTCTGCAGTTCGACACTGTCATTAGGGTTATGTTCTGTCCTTTTTATTTATCTTCATTTGTAGGGTCTGCTTAGATTAGTATAGATTTTAGTTTTAAAATTCCTTTCATCTACATTGAAACATATAAGTTAGGAATCCTTTGTGAATTTTTCAGAATTTTTGGACATTTTTTCATCACGTTTTCCACACCACTTTCAAATTGCAACACACTTCTGCAGCACCTTTGCATTTCATTCATCTCATGAGAAATCAAATTAAGGGCATCAATTTGACATAGGGTCAGGGTTTCATCACCTGTCCCTAGCCCAAAAATCACCAACCAGCATATCGATCCCAGCCCGTTAATTAAAATTGAGTAGAACGTTAATTGCCCTAGTGGGTTAGGGACACCAACAAGTTGGGTTCAGGTTAGGGTCAAGTTAACTGTGTCAGCTAATTGGTGTGTGCTTACTGGCTTGGTGTCTAGGATTGGTGCATCAGGGCTTGTGATTTGGTCCGCCTACCTGGCCAATCTCAGATTGGTGTCTAAGGTTGGCAATCAGGGACCTACACTCCCCTCCACCTACCTGGCTAAGTCCCATAAGTACTACTAGCTAGTTGGTTCACTTAATTAGACTTCTAATTTGTGCTCTAGGTCTAGGAAACCTTAGCTCGAACTTGAGTCCATTTGCATGCATGACAACTAGAGCAGGAACACCGTATTCACCAATCCAAGCCAAGTCAAGTGTAGCCATGGACCAAAACTTAGGGAATTTGATCAAAGGCCTAAATGATCAAGTGGCCCAACTGACTAAGAGTTTAACTGAGCAATTGGCCCAAACAAATCAGAATGTGGCACAAACCAACCAAGACATGAATGAGCAGTTAGCCCACATCACTACTAGGTTGGATCAGTTAGAGGCTAGAACCCCAGAAAGCAATCATGAAGCCCAGACTGAGCCTGAGCCAAGTCTTGCACCTGAACTCGAGACCCCATTGAACCCTAGAATGATTCCATATCAAAACCCTCTCTATGAAACAAACCCTAGGAGAGCTCCCCAAGATCAGTTTTATGATCCAATTCCTAGAGGACCCCACCCTGGTCAAACCATCGAGCCCAACCCAAGGAGATTCCATCATGAGCCTAACTATGAACCCAATGTCAGGAGACCCACCCCAATTCACTTTGATCAAGATGACCGAACCATGAAGAACATTAGGCTAGAAGCTCCCACCTTTGATGGAATTTTAGATCCAAAGATCTACATTGATTGGGAAGGTGAGATGGACCAGTATTTTGACTGGTTTGAGATGAGTGAAGAGCGCAAGTGTAAGTTTGCAAAGCTTAAACTTGTGCGCCAAGCTAGGTTATATTGGGGAAACATTGAGAGACTCACTAGACAGAGAGGTGATGTGCCCATAGTGACCTGGCGAGCTATGAAACTTAGGCTTAGGGAGAAATACCTTCCTATGTCCTACCACCAAAGACTCCTAGATCAATGGCAAAGACTTACTCAAGGAAATAGGAGTGTCGCAGAGTACATAGCGAAGTTTGACGAATTCGTTATGAGGTGCAATGTTGATGAATCTGAGTCGGTGACCTTGTCTAGATTTAGAGCCGGACTGAGGGAAGAAATTCAAAGAGAATTGTTCATGCGAGAGGTACATGACCTAGAATTGGCCTATCAAATAGCTAGGGATGCTGAGAGATTCCATAGAGGTCCAGTCTATCATAGGCCCGAAGCCCCTAGGACTAGTGCACCTTATCAGCAGTCAGGATCCAATCAGCCTAGATTCAACCGACCCAATCCTAATGTGCCTGTGACCCGTAGAGATGACAAGGGAAAAACACCTGAGACCCAAAGAACTCCAAACGCATGTTTCAAGTGTAACAAAGTGGGTCACTATTCTAGCAACTGTCCTAATAGAGCCCTACACATAGGCGAAGTAGAAGAGGAAGCCGTAGAATCCCAAGGTGAATTTGAGGAGGAAGTATACCAGGCAGATGAGAAGTTGGCTGAAGAGTATGAGGATGAGGAAGTCCTGGTAGATCAAGATCTGTTAGGAGTGGTTAGGTGTATTCTCACCCAAGCTAAAACCCAAGAAGATTGGCGTAGGACTAGCATCCTACAGACATTCATTAAGATAGGTGAGAAAGTATGCAAAGTCATTTTAGATAGCGGTAGCTGTGTCAATGCCATATCCACCAACACAGTTAAAAACCTAGGATTGCCCACCGTACCCCATCCTAATCCCTATAAGGTATCCTGGATAGACTCAACCACGATTTCCATTAAGTCTAGGTGCCTAGTAACCATTCAGTTCCAATCTTACCTGGAGAAAGTATGGTGTGATGTACTTCCAATGGGAGTAAGTAGCATAATTTTAGGCCGACCATGGTTGTACGATCTTGACGTAACACTCTATGGTCGTTCTAATTCATGCTCGTTTACTCATAATGGAAAGAAGATTGTAATCCATTCTTCTCCACCTAAGAACCCCATTAAGAGAGGATCAAGCCAATTGAGTGATAAGAAAAAGGGGATAAACGTGATCACTGCTAGAGAAATGGAGAAAGAAATTAGCAATGGGTCACCTGTTTGGTTTTTAACCATTAAGGATCATCAAGAACCTCTTTCAAAAGAACAACCTCAAGAAGTCAGTCAAGTGCTAGAGGAGTTCAAAGACGTGTTCCCCGATGACTTGCCCGACCAACTCCCACCTCTTAGGGATATACAACATGCGATAGACTTAGTCCCCGAGCAACCCTACCAAACCTTCCCCATTATAGAATGAACCCTACCGAGCACCAAGAATTACAACGTCAAGTAGGAGAACTCCTAAAGAAAGGATTCATTAGGGAGAGTTTGAGTCCATGCGCAGTCCCAACCTTACTTACCCCTAAGAAAGATGGCACATGGAGAATGTGTGTTGATAGTCATGCCATAAATAAAATCACGGTGAAGTATAGGTTTCCCATCCCCGCTTGGATGATATGTTAGATATGATGGCCGGTGCAACTATATTTTCTAAGATTGACCTGAAGAGCGGCTATCACCAAGTTAGGATCAGACCAGGGGATGAATGGAAGACTGCCTTTAAAACTAAGGACGGGTTATTTGAATGGGTAGTCATGCCTTTTGGGTTATCAAACGCCCCTAGCACTTTTATGCGAATCATGAACCAAGTCCTACGAGCCTTTATTGGAAAATTTGTTGTCGTTTACTTTGACGACATACTTATCTATAGTAGGACTAGAGAAGATCATCAACAACATCTGAGGCAGGTATGTTTAGCACTTAGGAAAGATAACCTCTATGCCAATCTAAAGAAATGTGCTTTCATGACTACTAGAGTTATCTTCCTAGGATTTGTTGTGACCCCTGAAGGAGTATCCGCTGACCCTGAGAAGGTTAAGGCAATCGTAGAGTGGCCAACACCTAATAATATTCATGAAGTAAGAAGTTTTCATGGCCTCGCTACGTTTTATCGAAGATTTATTAGAGGGTTTAGCACCATAGTTGCTCCTATCACGGATTGTATTAGGAAGGGCCACTTTGAATGGACGAAGTCAGCTGATAAGGCCTTCCTTCACATCAAAGATAAGATGACCCAAGCACCAGTCTTAAGACTACCCGATTTTTCTAAGGTCTTTGAAGTAGCATGCGATGCTTCGGGAGTAGGTATTGGTGGAGTTCTGAGTCAAGAGAACCATCCCGTAGCATTCTTTAGTGAGAAATTGAATGAAGCCAGGAAAAAATACTCCACATATGATCGGGAGCTTTATGCGGTAGTGCAAGCATTAAGGTATTGGAGGCATTATCTCCTACCGCAAGAATTTGTTTTATTTTCAGACCATGAAGCCCTTAGGTTTTTAAGTTCCCAAAAGAAACTAAATCCTAGGCATGCCAAATGGGTAGAGTACATCCAATCCTATACGTTTGTCCTAAAGCATCAATCAGGAACCGATAATAAGGTAGCTGATGCCCTAAGTCGTAGAACGTTACTTTTAACTTCAGTCAGTACTGAAGTCATAGGTTTTGAAAGACTTAAGGAGCAGTACGAAACCTGTCCAGATTTTGATGAAATTTATCAGGTTTTGTGTCAAGGACCCTCTAGTGATCATAGTGACTATACCCTTCTAGATGGTTATCTTTTTAGAGAGAATAGGCTTTGCATCCCAAGAACCTCCTTAAGAGATTTTTTAGTTTGGGAGATACATGCGGGAGGTTTGGCTGGCCACTTCGGACGAAACAAGACTATCTTGGCTGTTGAGGAACAATTTTACTGGCCAGGTCTTAAGAAACAAGTAGCAAACATTGTAGCCCGATGTAGGACATGTGCTGTTGCAAAGCAACAAAAGAAGAATACCGGGCTATACACTCCATTACCTGTACCTGAGTGTCCATGGCAGGATCTAAGCATGGACTTTGTTCTAGGATTACCCAAGACCATTCGAAAACATGATTCAATCTTTGTGGTGGTCGACCGATTTTCAAAAATGGCCCATTTCATACCTTGCACCCAAACTTCGATGCCTCTAGGATAGCCAAACTCTTTCTTGATCAAGTAGTCAGACTCCACGGGTTACCAAAAACCATTGTTTCTGATAGGGATGTCCGCTTCACAAGTTACTTCTGGAAAACCCTTTGGCACCTATTAGGAACCAGACTGAAATTCTCCACTGCCTACCATCCCCAAACTGATGGACAAACCGAGGTTGTAAATAGAAGTCTAGGGAACTTGCTGAGATGCCTAGTGGGAGAAAGTCTAGGAAACTGGGATTTGTTATTGCCACGTGCTGAGTTCGCTTACAACAGTTCGGTCAATCGATCTACGGGCAAAAGTCCCTTTGAGATAGTCCATGGTTGCAAGCCTAGGAAGCCTTTAGATCTAATCCCACTACCTATTCACACACGAGTCTCTGAGTCTGCTGAGTCTTTTGCACAGCATGTCACAAATCTACATAAAGAAATCAGTAATAAGATCAACCTGAGCAATGAAACTTACAAACACTTAGCTGACTCACATAAGAGGGCTAAAGAATTCTGTGAAGGGGATTATGCGATGATTAGGCTCAACCCTGAATGGTTTCCCCCTGGAACCATAAAGAAGCTACATGCCCGCGGAGCGGGGCCTTTTAAGATCTTAAAGAAAATAGGGCCTAATGCATATGTTTTGGAACTTCCACCTGATATGGGTATTAGTACAACCTTCAATGTTTCAGACCTAGTAGAATACAAAGAACCACTACTAATACCTAGTGAGCCTTTTGAGCCAGAAACTTTCATTGAGAGTGAACATATTTCCGAGTGTCCACCACCAACCTTACCTGAGCAGAGAGAGAGGATTGAGAGAATCCTGGATGACAAGATCATTACTACCAGGAATAAGGACTATCAGCGATACCTGGTTCAATGGCAAGGTCGACCTGAGTCCGACAACTCTTGGATTACTCGAGAGGACCTGCAAAGACTTAACCCAGACTTGTTCGAGCATTACCAGGGCAAAACTGAACCATACTCGACTGGGTCGAGTTCTGCCCACCCCAGGAGAATTGGTGTGGACACCAGAAGCCGAAAGAAACTTCACTCCAACAAGGTTAGCCTTATCCCAATTTGGATCGAAGATAATTAGGTTACCTTGTATCCTTTAGTTCAAAAATATTTTATTTTCAAGAGTCATTTCCTTTTCAAGAGTCCTGTAATTAATTTTGAGTTTCAAATCAAGAGTGTTTATTGAGTCCTGTAATTACTTTTAAAATTTCATTTCCTGTAAGTCCATTTCAAGTTTTAAAGTCTAGGTCAGTCAAGTCAGTTCAGTTGAGTTAAGTCTAATTCAGTTGAGTTAAGTCAAATCAAGTCTTAAAGCCATGAAAGCCAGCAACAAGACTCAAATTCTAGACCCCAGAATTTGACCACATGAAGAAGAGAAGACACATCAACCAAGCAAGAGAAAAGGACCATCAACTAGGACCACTGGGTGCCACATGTCATTCTTATCCAAGTAGAAGACCACCTCACCATGCCACGTCATCAGGTGCCACTTCACCAGCCACCTCATCACCCTTTGGGCGCCAACAAGGAAGATTCAAATTCAAGGAGGTTGGCCACATCCCTCCAAGTCCTCCACCAAATCCTCCAACCCCCCCCACATCCCTCCAAACTCTCCACCAAATCCTCCAACCCCCCTTGTAATCCTCCTCGATTTGGGGAGTTTTTAAATTTCAAAAGCTAGCTTTGTGAGACTATTAAAAGCCTTGGAGGCCCATTGTAAAAGAGATTGATTTTGATGAGATGAATGAAAAATGAAGTTGAAGTTGAAGTTGTAGTCTTATATTATTTCTTTGAGTGATTGTTCCTAAGCCCCCTTCCCCCCCACTCGAATCTACTTTCTTCTCCAAGCCATCCAACGCCAAGTTCAAGAAGGATACATTGGAGCCGGCCAAACCATCTCAAACTTCCTTCCTTGCTCATAAATTATTCCATCCCTTCCATATGCCTGCTTTCTTCTTCCTTAACTTTTGATCTTCATTGCAGGGTCCTTCGAAGTCTTTGAGTTGTGAACAAGGTTCCCCTTGACAATGAACCAACAAGCTGAAGCCCAAGCCCAGCGTTCTGATCTCTGTTATCCGAGTTCTCCAGTCCAGAGCATCGGTAGTTTCAAGGTTTGAAATCATTAGAAGGTTGGAAAGCTCAACAAGGCAAGTCCTCAATCATTAGCCCCTATTGTCTAGATCTTCTTCCTTCTTAGTTTTAGGATTGTGTCTAATCATGTAATAGTCCCTTTTCATGTAATCCTTAAGACTTATTATGATGAGTACAATGCTAGTGTAATTAGGTTTCATTGCTCTACAAACACGAATCAAATCACTAATCATATGCTTGCCGCATCAAAGTGCCAAGCCCAAGCCCTAAAGAAGCAAGATTCTATGGAATATTCTTGCTACCAGGCTACCAGGCCACCCCAGCTTCCAAATGCTCAAACCCATCCACCCAAGCCCCTTTGGGTCGGCCCCTTGCTGCCCCTAGAAGCCCAACACACCCTCCTAGGCATCCTTGAAGTGTTGACCAAGTCCAAGAGGTGTCCTTGAGTGGAATAGTCAAAGCATGAAGGGAAAAGGAGAAGACTAGATCAATTCCTAACCTAATGGTGATTTGTTTTTCTAACCTAGCTAGGAAAGGACTTGTATTCCAATTTGGAAGAGGACCTGTAACCCAAGTGTAACCATGGTTAGTGAGGGCATTGGAACTCTATAAATACCCCACCCCTCCCCCTCTTGTAATCAACTTTTATTCATGATATCAAAAACCCTGGTGAATTTATTTTGAGCTTGCGAGCTTGTGTTACTTTGTTTTTTTGGTTCTTTGGTTTGTGTTCGTGTTTCCTTGCTCCCTAGCATCCTTCCATGCCCTAACTCACTGCCATCCAAGCCTTCACACGTCCAAGAAGGAGTGCCCTAGGCCACCAAGCTAGGAGATCTTCATCAAGCTTCAAGCCGCCCCGCTTCTAAACCCTAACCTGATTCCTTCTAAACCTAGTCCCCTTTCTTTTTTCTTACTTGCTATTTTGATTGACCCTTGACATTTTGTAGGATCCCTGAGGTGTTTCACCTCCCTAGAGGAGGCTTTCCTTGCATCCAGAACCATCCAAATCAGTCATCTAATCAAGGGAACCGAACTTCATCATCCAGACTCCAATCAGAGGCTATGTGATCTCTTCATCGGACGTTCTTCAAATCACTGATTGGTAACATCCTTTCCTTCTTTTAATTTCTGATTTGATGAAGATAAGTTATCCTAATCCTAGAGCTTCTCAATTCTCGGGTCCTGGAATTTATTATTTTGCTTGAGTTTGCCTGCGATATGATGATTCTATGCATTGCTCTTCTTCTTGCTAGTTCTTACTTTTATTTGGGAATTTAGCTTACAAACTAAATTATAAAAATTATAAAAAAAATATTTTACTATTTTTCCTGCATGTTTAGCAATCTTAGAGTCATCCTGCATCAGTTTGGTATTAGAGTGGGTTTAGGATAGTTTTCTATTTGCTTTGCATTCACAAACCCTAATTCAGCATTCTATCCACTGCATTAGGTGTCTAGGTTTCATTTAATTTCGGCATCCTAAATATTTTATTTTTTTATGAGATTTGCACTACATGTCCTTTGTTATGTCCTAGTAATTATCATCATTTTTAATTATTTTTATAGAAACCCTAAAGTCCTAAAAGTCAGTATCATAGGAACCCTAACAGAATCCTAAAAATCTCTATAGCAGTCCAAAACCCCTAAGATTTTCATCATCATTTGATTTTTTTTCTGAGTAAAATTTGGTAGGTAGAATCATCACTTCCATCCTCTATTCTAGAATTTTTTTTTTTTTTTGCATCGAAATATGTGCCAAATTCTGCATCGGTTGAAACCCTAATATCTTGAATTCTGCTATTTCTGCATTTTGACTCAACCTAACCTAATCAACTTCCAAACCCCCCAATCCCAAGCCAAATTTTATTTGCTAACCCCAGTAAACTTAAACTTAACTTGACATCTCATAAATTAATTAAAAAATATTTTATTTTTGATTGTTTTAGATTGCATCAGGACCATTGAATGTTCATCATCTTTTAATCTAATTTTAAGGGCAATCAATATAACATCAGGGCAGAAGGTCATAACCTGTCCTCGACCCAAAACAACCATCCAGCATTTCAACCCAAGCCTTAATTAAAATTAGTTAGACTTAATTTATCCTAGTGGGCTAGGTGACATCCAATAGGTCGGGTCCGAACCGTGTGGGCCAACTAGTGCATTTAATCCTTTAGCTATTACTGAAAGCTGGTGTCTAAGGCTGTGGGTCTAGAGTCAAACGACCTAAGTGGACTGGTGGTTTATAATTAGGACCCTGTGACAAGCAGTGGGAGCCTTCCACCACCCCACCCCCTACCTGGCTAGTGGAAGGATTAGCTGCTGGGTTAAGTGTAAGTTGAGCTGACTCACCTAGTTTTGGCTCTAGGTCTAGGAATCCCTAGATTAAGCTAACCCAATTTTGCATGCTTGGCTGCACCATCTCATTTTGACTGATTTCTTGATTGTATGACCACTAGACTAGGAACCCAATATCAAAAGTCTAAACCCCAACCAAACCCAACCATGGATCCCAATTTTGAGGCTTTCATAAAATCCATGAATGACCAGATAGTTACCCAATTAATCACCCAGATTAACCAATCCAATACCCAATTGAACCATAAGCTTGACCAACTGATCCAATCAAGTAATCAAGCAATCCATAGTTTTGACCAAGTAGAAGATCAATTAGGAACCCTAGGCAAGACTCATAGAGTTGAACCCTTGCCTTATGAGCCCCAGGAATCCATAGTCCCTAGATATGAACCCAGTAGTAACCCACTATCCCTCAGTCAACCTAAACCCTATAAGATTAGTACCCCTAGCTGTGAGCCTAGTATTGGTCCATTTTTCTTTAGTCAACCCCCTCTTACCATCCCATTGGTTCACCAGGATGACCTTGAAGATGAAATATATGAAGCTGATGAGAGCCTAGTGAACGAGTATGAGGAAGAAGAGGAGTTCCCCATAGAAGACTTAGAGCTAGTTGAATCAATAGATATCCAAGTAGAAGCCACCCTAGAATTAGTTGACCCTGACCATACCCATATAGAAGTCGACCCAGAGTTAGATGGCCCAGATCACACCCAGGCAATAATGGAAGAGCAGTTAGGAGAGAACCTAGATCCTATTACTAGAACACCACCTGAGGAAACTTTAGAAGAGGACCCAATTATAGAGCCTAGTCCTAAATTTCTTGAACCAGATGACTTTATTAAGGCTTTGGCTTATCAGTACCCTCAAGAAGAATCCCATCCTGTAGTTCCCATTGACGAATCTTTTTCCTGAAATTAGTGATCCATTCTTCCATAATGCAAACCCTTTAGATAGACATCAACCCCATAAGGTTAACCTCATTAGCCTAGGATTAATCCCTGATACCCCTTCTTATATCCTACTTTATCCAACTAACCCTGAACCATCTTCTTATTTCTTACCCTACCCAGCTGACCTTGAACCTACTCCTTATTTTCTACCCTTTCCTGGATCTTCTTATGTTTCTTTAGTCATTCATATGCATTTTATAGAGGTTTGTATATTGCATTCATTCATTGAGTCTGTCATTTTTACTTCCTACTTCTGGAAGACTCTTTGGTATCTATTAGGAGCTCATGTCACATTTTCATGTGCATACCAAACCAGAGTTAAACCTGGAGAGCCTATAGTCTGTTAAAGTTTAGGCCCTTAGAGTCCAATAAAATTTTCTTTGATAGGAAAGTCTAGTCAAGTCTATTAGGTGTTAGTTGAGTCCAGTAAATCCATAGCCCCGAATTATGTGTCCACCCATGCACTGACCTCTGCACAGCATATGCATCATAAAATTAGTCAAAAGCTGAACATAATTAATGAACTAAATAACAACTTGGCTAATTCCCAAAAGAAAGATGAAGAATTTTCTGTAGAGGAATATGTGACTGTCAAAGAATTTTCTGCTCGCGAAGCTAGCCCATCCAAAATAATGAATAGTAGTGGACCCAATGCCTATGTGCCTGAGATATCACCTGATTTAGGTATTAGCTCCACCTTCATCATCTCAGACTTTGTAAAGTCTAGGGAGCCAGTAGTGATACCCAGCGAGCCCCTTGAGCCACTCCCATTCTATGAGAGAGAACCCACCCCAGAGCGACCACATATAATTTGGCCTTATGGTGAGGTAGAGATTGAAAGAGCTCTGGATGATCAAGCTATTGGTACCCAAGATAGAGACTGTCAGCGGTATTTTGTCCGGTGCCAAGGTCAGCCAGAATCTGAGGACTTGTGGAATGCTGGTGCGGATTTGCAGCACCTCAACCCAGACCCTCCTTGAGCCAAATTGACCCATACTCGACGGGGTCGAGTTCCTCCCGCCTCGGGAGAATTGGTGGGGACACCAGGATCAGACACAGATCCCTGGATCCCATATGGTTTAATTAGTCATGTGTCAAAGTTTTGAAAATTTTGTAATCAATTAAGATCGAGTCCTGTAATAAGTTGAGGTTAGTTGATTTGTCTCAACCCTCAACCTAGTCAGTCTTTTGAGTCCTGTACATTAATTATGAGTCCAGTATGAGCCCAATTTTTGTACAAGAGAGGAGGTCACCCTATTTTGGAGTTCCACCAGGTCACATCCAGGAGTCAGAGGCCGCTATATCAGTCCATTGGATTGTGTGACAACCCAAGATCCAAGATGCTTCCAGAAACCCTGATTCTTTCAAGATATCCTCCAGGTGCCCAGATTCTAGTCCAGATGCAAGAGCATATTCCCAAACTAGGGCATCCATGATTCCAAAGATCCCTCTACATCCTATCCCAAAGAAATCAAGTCCAAGTGCCAAGCCCAAGCCCTAAAGAAGCAAGATTCTATGGAATATTCCTGCTACCAGGCTACCAGGCCACCGCAGCTTCCAGAGGCCCAAACCCATGCACCCAAGCCCCTTTGGGCCAGCCCCTTGCTGCCCCTAGAAGCCCAACATGCCCTCCTAGGCATCCTTGAAGTGTTGACCAAGTCCAAGTGGTGTCCTTGAGTGGAATAGTCAAAGCATGAAGGGAAAAGGAAAAGACTAGGTCAATTCCTAACCTAATGGGAATTTATTTTTCTAACCTAGCTAGGAAAGGACTTGTATTCCAATTTGGAAGAGGACATGTAACCCAAGTGTAACCATGGTTAGTGAGGGCATGGGAACTCTATAAATACCTCACCCCTCCCCCTCTTGTAATCAACTTTTATTCATGATATCAAAAATCCTGGTGAATTTATTTTGAGCTTGCAAGCTTGTGTTACTTTATTTTTTTGGTTTTTTGGTTTGTGTTTGTGTTTCCTTGCTACCCTAGCATCCTTCCATGCCCTAACTCACTGCCATCCAAGCCTTCACACATCCAAAAGGAGTGCCCTAAGCCACCAAGCAAGGAGATCTTCATCAAGCTTCAAGCAGCCCTGCTTCTAAACCCTAACCTGATTCTTTCTAAACCTAGTCCCCTTTCTTTTTTCTTACTTGCTATTTTGATTGACCCTTGATGTTTTGCAGGATCCCCGAGTTGTTTCACCTCCCCAGAGGCTTTCCTTGCATCCGGAACCATCCAAATCAGCCATCTAATCAAGGGAACCGAACTTCATCATCCAAACTCCAATCAGAGTGCTGTGTAATCTCTTCATCGGACGTTATTCAAATCACTTATTGGTAACATCCTTCTCTTCTTTTAATTTCTGATTTGATGAAGATAAGCTTTCCTAATCTGGGAGTTTCTCAATTCTCGGGTCTTGGAATTTATTATTTTGCTTGAGTTTGCCTGCGATATGATGATTTTATGCATTGCTCTTCTTCTTGCTAGTTCTTACTTTTATCTGGGAATTTAGCTTACAAACTAAATTATAAAAATTAAAAAAAAATTATTTTACTGTTTTTCCTGCATGTTTAGTAATCTTAGAGTCATCCCGCATCAGGTGACCTCTGGAAAATTCCTTGGTTTTCTGGTTACACAAAGGGAAATTGAAGTGAATCCTGACAAGATAAAAGCCGTCACGGAGATGGCGCACCTGACCAACAAAAAGCAGGTCCAAGAGCTCACCGGTCGAATCGCCTCTCTCGACCATTTTATCTCCCGTTCGGTTAAGAAGTCCCTGCCATTCTTCAAGACCCTGCACCGGTCGGAGGGTTTTGTTTGGACTGATGAGTGTCGGTCAACTTTCGAAGCATTAAAAGAGTACTTGAAGAACCCTCTACTGTTGGCCAAGCCGACGGAGGGGGAGCCTTTGTACCTCTACCTTTCGGCGTCAAACGAAGTGATCTGCACCATCCTTGTGCGAGTCGGAGAGGATGGACAGCAAAAGCCTATCTATTTTATCAGCAAAGTCCTCCATGATGCCAAAACAAGATACCCCAAGATGCAAAAATTAATATACTCCTTGGTCACATTCGCTAAGCGGCTCCGACCGTACTTCCAGGTGCATCCGATCGTAGTGCTGACCGACCAACCCCTTAAGGCAATCCTTCGGAGCCTAGATACATCTGGTCAGCTCGCCAAGTAGGCTGTCAAGTTAGTGGAGTTCGACATCTCTTTCCAGCCACGTTCTGCTTTGAAGGCCCAGGTGATTGCTGACTTCATTGCAGAGTGTACATGGAAACAGGAGATGCCTCCTCGAATGGCCGAAGTACCTGAAGCTAATGCTATTTATAAAGTAGAGCCAGCCTGGACTCTCCACATGGATGGAGCATCCAACCTCGTAGGCTGTTGGGCCAGGCTGATTCTAGCCGACCCAGATGGGGAGAACCTAGAGTATGCCTTACACTTTTTATTTCAGGTGTCAAATAACCAAGCGAAGTACGAAGCCCTCCTTGTGGGGCTGCGGATCGCCAACGAACTAGGCATCCATCAGTCGACTCAGAGTTTTCTCTGACTCCCAGCTAGTGGTCAATCAAGTGAAGGGGGAATTTGAAGCCAGGGATCCGATCTTGGCAAAATATTTAAACAAGGTACAAAACCTCATTCCTCGATTCAAATTTTTTGAAATCCTCCACATACCTCGTCTGCAGAATTCTTGGGTGGATGCTCTCTCAAGGCTGGCTACTACTACCAGCGGGACTTCTGACCGAACCTTTGTGGAGTATTTGCGATACCCTAGCATTGTCGAAGAGTCGACGAAGGTCCACCAGGTGGAACACGAAGCTTCTTGGATGGATCCGATCCTTACTTTCTTGGCCAAAGGAACTCTCCCTGAAGATCCAGCGGAGGCCAAATAGGTGCGCCTGACGGCCTCTAAGTACGTCATCCTTGATGGTATCCTTTATAAGCAGTAATTTTCACAGCCGCTATTGAAGTGCTTAGGGCTGGCGAACGTCGACTACGCCCTCAGAGAAGTCAATGAAGGCATCTATGGCGACCTCCTAAGAGGGAGGTCCTTAGCTTAAAAGATCATCCAGCAGGGATATTACTAGCCCACCATTCAGAAGGACGCGTCGAACTTCGTCCGAAGGTACGATGCATGTCAAAGGTACTCCATTATTCAGAGGAGACCAGCCAGTGAGATGACTCCAATCATCGCCCCATGGCCATTCGCACAGTGGGGGATGGATATCTTGGGACCTTTTTCCCCGGCCTCTAGGCAACGAAAATTTTTGCTTGTGGCTATCGACTATTTCACCAAGTGGGTGGAAGCCAAACCACTAGAACAGATAACGGAGGCTAAGGTGGAGAACTTCATCCAGAACAATATCATTTTTCGATTCGGTATTCCCCGGACATTTATTACTGATAATGGGAGACAATTTGACAACTCTAAATTTTAAGATTTCTGTCAGCAGTATCATGTCTCTCACCGACTTACCTCCGTAGGTCACCCATAGTGCAACGGAGAGGCCGAAGTCACTAACAGAACAATTTTTCATGGACTGAAAACCCGGCTCAATGAAGCAAAGGGACTTTGGGCGGAAGAGCTCCATTCAGTGTTATGGGCGTATCGGACAACCGCCAGAGCATCGACCGGCGAAACTCCATTCAACCTTACTTACGGAAGTGAAGCTGTCATCCCTATTGAAACTTCTCTCCAATCTCTCCGAAATGACCATTACACCGAACCAGCCAACTCCGAGCGGCGAAGGGCTGACATGGACTTGCTTAAGGAAACAAGACTTCGGGCAAGTATGAAGATGGTGGTATGCCGCCAAAAGATGGAAAAGTATTACAACTCGCGAGTCAAGGCACAGCTTTCCGAGTCGGAGACTTAGTCCTACGGAGGGCCGAAATCTCGATGCTGACCGAGCAAGACAAGCTTTCCCTAAATTGGGAAGGACCGTATCGGGTCGTCGAAGTGGTTCGAGCCAGCACTTATCGGCTTGAATTTTTAGACGACCGACAGTTGGCGCGTCCGTGGAATGTAGATAACCTTTGGAAGTACTATCAATGAAGTTCAAGTTCCATTTACGAACCACTTCCGAAAGTCCGACTCCGGTCAGCAAAGGTTCTAGGATAGCCCACTTTCGAAAGTCCGACTCCGGTCGGCAAAGGCTCTAGGGTAGCCCACTTCCGAAAGTCTGACTCCAGTTGGTAAAGGCTCTAAGGCAGCCCACCTCCGAAAGTCCGGCTCCAGTCGGCAAAGGCTTTAGGGTAGCCCACCTCCGAAAGTTTGACTCCGATCAGCAAAGGCTCTAGGGCAGCCCACCCCCGAAAGTCTAACTCCGATCGGCAAAGGCTCTAGGGCAGCCCACTTCCGAAAGTTCGACTCCGATTGGCAAAGGCTCTAGGGCAGCCCACCTCCAAAAGTCCGACTCCGGTCGGAAAAGGCTCTAGGGCAGCCCACTTCCGAAAGCCCGACTCCGGTGGGCAAAGGCTCTAGGGCAGCCCACCTCCGAAAGTCCGACTCCGGTCGACAAAGGCTCTAGGGCAGCCCACTTCCGAAAGTCCGACCCTGATCGACAAAGGCTCTATGGCAGCCCACTTCCGAAAGTCCGACTCCGGTCGACAAAGGCTCTAGGGCAGCCCACCTCCGAAAGTCCGACTCCGGTCGGCAAAGACTCTAGGGAAGCCCACTTCCGAAAGTCCGACTCTGGTCAGAAAAGGCTCTAGGGCAACCCACCTCCGAAAGTCCGACTCCGGTCGGCAAAGGCTCTAGGGCAGCCCACTTCCGAAAGTCCGACTCCAGTGGGCAAAGGCTCTAGGGCAGCCCACCTCCGAAAGTCTGACTCCGGTCGGCAAAGGCTCTAGGGCAGCCCCTTTTCGAAAGTCCGACTCCGGTCGGCAAAGGCTCTAGGGCAACCCGATTCAGAAAGCCGACGGACCAACACTTAGGATAAATTTTTTAAGCTAGTTGCTCCGCCTGAGCTGATATCCGACTGCTGCCTTAACTGCTTCAGAGTCCGGAAAGTCGACGGACCAACACTTAGGATAAATTTTCTAAGCTCGTTGCTCCAGCCTGAGCTGACATTCGATCGCTGCCTTAACTACTTCAGAGTCCGGAAAGCCGACGGACCAATACTTAGAATAAATTTTCTAAGCTAGTTGCTCCGGCCTGAGCTCACATCCGATCGTTGCCTCAGCTGCCCTAACCTATTCACGGTCTGGAAGGCCGACGGGCCAATACCTAAAGTGGAAATCCTAAGGAAATCTAGTTCGGCCTGGGTTACTACTCAACACTTACCCTGAAGATCCAACCACTCACTATGATATACCGACTGGCCCATACTTAGCAGAATTTCAGAAAGGAACATATGGAACAGTATAAGAATAAATGAGGCAGTATGAGAAGACAACAAAAGTTTTTTATTATTATTACTTCAAAAGGGCTTTTACATAAACTGAAGGTCAGACCTTCACAACCAACTAGGTCTGACCTTCGGGGGTTACATCTACGGCCACTTCTGCCCCTTTGGCTACAACTGCTGCTCTGGCCTCTTCAGCCCCTTCGGCTGCCTCCGCCTCGGCACCAGTTGGGGCATCCGCTCCGACTTCTCCCGTGACGGTCTTCGCTGGACCGTCGGCCGCTTGGGCAGTCGGGTCTGTCCCTTCCAGAGCCCCCACCTCCACTGGATTCGGTGGCTGAAGGAATGCCAGATCGAGTTCTAGGAAGGCAGCGCTAACCTTTCCCAGGCACTCGTCATACCCATATCCGAAGCCAACCATCCTGGCTTCGTTCATTTCCTCTGTAAAGTCCTCGGAGGCTTTATAATCTGCCACGGCCTTCTCGCCGGCCATCTTCAACAAATACTGGGCTGCCTTCAGCAAGCCCTTGTATATTTCCGCTGATGCTGATAGCCCTTCACATGGATGTCGAGATCGGCCAGGCGACCCTCCTCGATGGCCAGCCGACGAGCCAGGGCCGTGATTTTCTTCTCCTTGTCTTTCAACCTGGCCTCTCGATCAGCTCTTTGGGAAGCAAGTCTTCTATCTTCTTCTTTTGGGCCTCCAGTTTAGCCCACAGGGGGGACACCTCGGCTGTTATGGCCTTCAAGCCGAGCACCTCCTCCTTGGAAGCTGTCAGTGCTTCCCAGGCCGTGTCCATTGCCAGCTCAGCCGCTTCAGCCCTCTGGGTTAGCTGCTCATTTATGTACAACAGTTCACCCAGTCCCTGGTCCATCAGGAGGTTGTCCCTGACAAGCTGCCGACAAACACTTATAGTTAGAAAACTTCCAATAGTAAGCTTGAAGTGAAGACAGGAAGAGTGAAGCTTACCTCCAAAAGATGGCGGAGAGAGCTGCTGGCTACCTCGTTCACTGATCGCCCATCAGTATCGAGGGCCATCCTTTGAATCTATTCCCTCGCCTCCTCAGCAGCGCGCCACAGCAAGCGCTCCTCTTCCTCCCCCAGGGCCCAGGAGGCCCTCTCGCCAGCGGCCGACGGCCCTTCACCCGTAGGGGTTCTCTGGGTCGTCGGGGGGATCGTTGTAGTCGCCTCCAGTGGCGGGGGTGCAGGGGCTGCCGCCATCCCTGCCGACGTCGAGCAACTCCCTTCTGCCTGGATGGCCGGCTGTCCTGCTGAAGAGGACCGCTCGGACATGATCACCTTTCAGCGTTCGGTTAGGGGCATGTCATCCCCTGAGTCAACCGACACCACTGGGATGGACGGCTCCGCCGTCCGTTGCTTCTTTGGCCTTTCGAGTGCTGGTTCTGTCGCCCATTTCTTTGGCTCTTGTTACATCGGTTATGCGATCCGGACGGCTCTCCGCTGCGCCGACCATGCTGAAAGGATAGCACGATCTAGCTTCATTTTTCTACCTGTCAACAACAAAAGCAAAGTTAGCAGTAGTCGCCAAGTCGACAGGAAGTAAAGAAGGGAAGAATGGAAGTTGATCTCTCCCTACACGACTCTCATCCTACCTAACATCGGCTGTCGGCTAAGTCCGGCATGGTGGAGGCTATCCTCAAAGAGCAGAAAATTGATAAATTTTGGATCTTCACCATCCAATTTGTGGAAGTCAGGCTCGTCAGCCCTCGAGACCTTCCTTCCATTCAAGGCATTCGGCCTCGGCTCCCTCCAGGCCGCCTCAAAGCCCCACGGCTCCAGGCTGTCTACAAAGAAATATCTGGACTTCCATCGATGAATAGCGAACGGAAACCCACCTAGGATCTTCCAGTTAGGACGGGAACTGAACATCCACCATTCCTGACTCCGGAAGTCCTGTTTCAATAGAAAGAAGTTGGAGAAGAGGGTTACCATAGTCTCTATGTCGGCCTCCCGACATAGAACTACGAAGTAGCACAGGATCCTAATGCTATTCGGCATCAACTGGGAAGGCATGATCCTATAGGTATTAAAGACCTGAACAAAAAAGCTATGAATCGGAAAACAAAGACCGGCCTTTAGGTGGTTTTCGTATATGGGAAGGGCTCCTAAATTCAGAGATCCATTTACCCTACCCTCTCGGCTAGGGATGGTCAGATATAAGGTGGACGGAATGTTGTATACGGTCCTAAGATTCTCGACCCTCTCTCGGGTCATGGCCAACGGGATGTCGAAGGGACCAGGTTCCCTATGACCACGAGCTACAGCCATCCTGAAACGGGTGCAGAGGAGGAAGAAGACGGGGGAAGATGAAGACGTGAGTAACCTGATTCTCTGGGTCTCTAAGGGAGCCTAAAGGCAGTGCAGGGGGGAGAGGAGGTGATTTTCTCTTCAAGCGCGAATACAGCAGCAGGTTCCTTCTGGGCGCTGCCCTCATCCTTTTATAGGCATCCGGGGGCCCGCATCCCAATACACCCTGATGCGGCAAGCATATGATTAATGTTTAGATTATGATTTGTAGAGCAATGAAACCTAATTACACTAGCATTGTACTCATCATAATAAGACTTAAGGATTACAAGAAATGAAACTTTTACTTGATTAGACACAATCCTAAACTAAGAAGGAAGAAGATCTAGATAATAGGGACTAATGATTGTGGACTTACCATGATGAGCTTTCCAACCTTCTTTTGATTCATACCTTGAAACTACCAACGCTCAGAACTGAAGAACCTGGATAACAGAGATCAGAACCCTGGACTTGGGCTTCAGCTTGTTGGTTCCTTGTCAAGGAAGACCCTGCTTGCAACTCAAAAACCTCGAAGGACCCTGCACATAAAGAATAAGAGTTAAGGAAGAAGAAAGGCATGCATATGGAAGGGATGGAAAATTTGTGAGCAAAGAAAGAGATTTGAGATGGCTTGGTCGATTCCAAGGCCTTCTTCTTGACTTGGGCGTTGGATGCTTGGAAGAGAGAATAGTTTGGTGTGGAAGAGGGGCTTAGAGACAATCACTCAAAACATAAAACTTCAATTCAACTTCAACTTTCATTAATCTCCAAAAATCAATCCCCTTTACAATGGGGCGTCCAAGGCTTTTTAATAGCGTTACAAAACTTTTTTGAAATTTGAAAACTCCCCAAATTATGGAGGATTACAAGGGAGGTTGGAGGATATGGGGCCTTGTTACATGGGATAAGGAGAAATTCATGGAAATTGGCCGGTTTCTTTGAATTTAAAATGCTTGGTCGATCTCCCCTTTAGGCACCCATTTGAAGGTGACGTGGTTGATGATGTGGCATCCCTGGTGGCTACTTTGTTGGCATGGTGATGTGGAATTCCAGCTTGGTGGACCAAGGTCTTGATTTGGAAGCTCCAAGTGGTTTGGTGAACCTCAACTTGAAGTAGCTTGGACTTGATTTAAATAAACCTAATGGAACTCTAATTGAGTTCTTATTTGAACCCAAATTGAGACAGGACATAATTATCGGACTCGATTGGACATAATTACAGGATTCATGAAATTGAAACTAAGTAATTACAAGACTCTTGAAAGTAAATTGCCCTTTACAAGAAAAATTTAACCTAGTGATCTTCGATCCAAAGTAGAATCAGGTTAACCTTATTTGAGTGGGGTTTTATTCTGCTTCTGCTTCTGGTGTCCACACCAATTCTCCTGGGGTGGGCAGAACTCGACCCAGTTGAGTATGGTTCAGTTTTGCCCTGGTAATGCTCGAACAAGTCTGGGTTAAGTCTTTGCAGGTCCTCTCGAGTAATCCAAGAGTTGTCAGAATCAGGTCATCCTTGCCATTGAACCAGGTATCGCTGATAGTCCTTATTCCTGGTAGTAATGGTCTTGTCATCCAGGATTCTCTCAATCCTCTCTCTCCACTCAAGTAGGGTTGGTGGTGGACACTCGAAAATATGTTCACTCTCAATGAAAGTTTCTGGCCCAAAAGGCTCACTAGGTATTAGTACTGGTTCTTTGTATTCTACTAGGTCTGAAACATTAAAGGTTGTACTGATACCCATATCAGGTGGAAGTTCCAAAACATATGCATTAGGCCCTATTTTCTTTAAGATCTTGAAAGGTCCCGCTCCGCGGGCATGCAGCTTCTTTATGGTTCTAGAGGGGAACCGTTCAGGGTTGAGCCTAATCATCGCATAATCCCCTTCACAGAATTCTTTAGCCCTCTTATGTGAGTCAGCTAAGTGTTTGTAAGTTTCATTGCTCAGGTTGATCTTATTACTGATTTCTTTATGCAGATTTGTGACATGCTGTGCAAAAGACTCAGCAGACTCAGCAGACTCAGAGACTCGTGTGTGAATAGGTAGTGGGATTAGATCTAAAGGCTTTCTAGGCTTGTAACCATGGACTATCTCAAAGGGACTTTTGTCCATAGATCTATTGACCGAATTGTTGTAAGCGAACTCAGCACGTGGCAATAACAAATCCCAGTTCCCTAGACTTTCTCCCACTAGGCATCTCAGCAAGTTCCCTAGACTTCTATTTACAACCTCGGTTTGTCCATCAGTCTGGGGATGGTAGGTAGTGAAGACTTTTAGTCTGGTTCCTAATAGGTGCCAAAGGGTTTTCTAGAAATAACTTGTGAAGCGGACATCCCTATCAGAAATAATGGTTTTCGGTAACCCGTGGAGTCTGACTACTTGATCAAGAAAGAGTTTGGCTATCCTAGTGGCATCGGAAGTTTGGGAACAAGGTATGAAATGGGCCATTTTTGAAAACCGGTCGATCACCACAAAGATTGAATCATGTTTTCAAATGATCTTGGGTAATCCTAGAATAAAGTCCATGCTTAGATCCTGCCATAGACACTCAGGTACAGGTAATGGAGTGTATAGCCCGGTATTCTTCTTTTGCTGCTTTGCAACAGCACATGTCCTACATCGGGCTACAAGGTTTGCTACTTGTTTCTTAAGGCCTGGCCAGTAAAATTGTTCCTCAACAGCCAAGATAGTCTTGTTTCGTCCGAAGTGGCCAGCAAAACCTCCCGCATGTATCTCCCAAACTAAAAAATCTCTTAAGGAGGTTCTTGGGATGCAAAGCCTATTCTCTCTAAAAAGATAACCATCTAGAAGGGTATAGTCACTATGATCACTAGATGGTCCTTGACGCAAAACCTGATAAATTTTACCAAAATCTGGACATGTTTCGTACTGCTCCTTAAGTCTTTCAAAACCTATGACTTCAGTACTGACTGAAGATAAAAGTAACATTCTACGACTTAGGGCATCAGCTACCTTATTGTCAGTTTCGATTGATGTTTTAGGACAAAAGTATAGGATTGGATGTATTCTACCCATTTGGCATGCCTAGGGTTTAGTTTCTTTTGGAAACTCAAAAACCTAAGGGCTTCATGGTCTGAAAATAAAACAAATTCTTGCGGTAGGAGATAATGCCTCCAATACCTTAATGCTTGCACTACCGCATAAAGCTCCCGATCATATATGGAGTATTTCTTCCTGGCTTCATTCAATTTCTCACTAAAGAATGCTACGGGATGGTTCTCTTGACTCAGAACTCCACCAATCCCTACTCCCGAAGCATCGCATGCTACTTCAAAGACCTTAGAAAAATCGGGTAGCCTTAAGACTGGTGCTTGGGTCATCTTATCTTTGATGTGAAGGAAGGCCTTATCAGCTGACTTCGTCCATTCAAAATGGCCCTTCCTAATACAATCTGTGATAGGAGCAACTATGGTGCTAAACCCTCTAATAAATCTTCGATAAAACGTAGCGAGGCCATGAAAACTTCTTACTTCGTGAATATTATTGGGTGTTGGCCACTCTACAATTGCCTTAACCTTCTCAGGGTTAGCGGATACTCCTTCATGGGTCACAACAAATCCTAGGAAGATAACTCTAGTAGTCATGAAAGCACATTTCTTTAGGTTGGCATAGAGGTTATCTTTCCTAAGTGCTAAACAGACCTGCCTCAGATGTTGTTGATGATCTTCTCTAGTCCTACTATAGATAAGTATGTCGTCAAAGTAAACGACAACAAATTTCCCAATAAAGGCCCGTAGGACTTGATTCATGATTCGCATAAAAGTGCTAGGGGTGTCTGATAACCCAAAAGGCATGACTACCCATTCAAATAACCTGTCCTTAGTTTTAAAGGCAGTCTTCCATTCATCCCCTGGTCTGATCCTAACTTGGTGATAGCCGCTCTTCAGGTCAATCTTAGAAAATATAGTTGCACCGGCCATCATATCTAACATATCATCCAAGCGGGGAATGGGAAACCTATACTTCACCGTGATTTTATTTATGGCACGACTATCAACACACATTCTCCATGTGCCATCTTTCTTAGGGGTAAGTAAGGTTGGGACTGCGCATGGACTCAAACTTTCCCTAATGAATCCTTTCTTTAGGAGTTCTCCTACTTGTCGTTGTAATTCTTGGTGCTCGGTAGGGTTCATTCTATAATGGAGAAGGTTCGGTAGGGTTGCTCCAGGGACTAAATCTATCGCATGTTGTATATCCCTAAGAGGTGGGAGTTGGTCGGGTAAGTCGTCGGGGAACACGTCTTTGAACTCCTCTAGCACTTCACTGACTTCTGGAGGTTGTTCTTTTGAAAGAGGTTCTTGATGATCCTTAATGGTCAAAATCCAAACAGGTGATCCATTTCTAATTTCTTGCTCCATTTCTTTAGCAGTGATCACGTTTATCCCTTTTTTCTTATCACTCAATTGGCTTGATCCTCTCTTAATGGGGTTCTTAGGTGGAGAAGAATGGATTATGATCTTCTTTCCATTATGAGTAAACGAGCATGAATTAGAACGACCATAGAGTGTTACATCAAGATCGTACAACCATGGTCGGCCTAGGATTATGCTACTTACTCCCATTGGAAGTACATCACACCATACTTTCTCTAGATAAGATTGGAACTGAATGGTTACTAGGCACCTAGACTTAATGGAAATCATGGTTGTGTCTATCCAGGATACCTTATAGGGATTGGGGTGGGGTACGGTGGGCAATCCTAGGGTTTTTACTGTGTTGGTAGATATGGCATTGACACAGCTACCGCTATCTAAAATAACTTTGCATACTTTCTCACCTATCTTAATGAATGTCTGTAGGATGCTAGTCCTACGCCAATCTTCTTGGGTTTTAGCCTGGGTGAGAATACACCTAACAACTCCTATCAGATCTTGATCTACCAGGACTTCCTCATACTCTTCAGCCAAGTTCTCATCTGCCTGGTATACTTTCTCCTCAAATTCACATTGGGATTCTATGGTTTCCTCTTCTACTTCCCCTATGTGTAGGGCTCTATTGGGACAGCTGCTAGAATAGTGACCCACTTTGTTACACTTGAAACAGGCGTTTGGAGTTCTTTGGGTCTCAGGTGTTTTCCCCTTGTCATCTCTTCGGGTCACAGGCACATTAGGATTGGGTTAGTTGAATCTAGGCTAATTGGATCCTGACTGCTGGTAAGGTGTACTAATCCTAGGGGCTTCGGGCCTACGATAGACTGGACCTCTAGGAATCTCTCAGCATCCTTAGCTATCTGATAGGCCAATTCTAGGTCATGTACCTCTCGCATGAACAATTCTCTTTGAATTTCTTCCCTCAGTCCAGCTCAAAATCTAGACAAGGTCACCGACTCAAATTCATCAACATTGCACCTCATAACAAATTCGTCAAACTTTGCTATGTACTCTGCGACACTCCTATTTCCTTGAGTAAGTCTTTGCCATTGATCTAGGAGTCTTTGGTGGTAGGACATAGGAAGGTATTTCTCCCTAAGCCTAAGTTTCATAGCTCGCCAGGTCACTATGGGCACATCACCTCTTTGCCTAGTGAGTCTCTCAACGTTTCCCCAATATAACCTAGCTTGGCGCACAAGTTTAACCTTTGCAAACTTACACTTGCGCTCTTCACTCATCTCAAACCAGTCAAAATACTGGTCCATCTCACCTTCCCAATCAATGTAGATCTTAGGATCTAAAATTCCATCAAAGGTGGGAGCTTCCAGCCTAATGTTCTTCATGGTTCGGTCATCTTGATCAAAGTGAATTGGGGTGGGTCTCCTGACATTGGGTTCATAGTTAGGCTCATGATGGAATCTCCTTGGGTTGGGATCGATGGTTTGATCAGGGTGGGGTCCTCTTGGAATTGGATCATAAAACTGATCTTGGAGAGCTCTCCTAGGGTTTGTTTCGTAGAGAGGGTTTTGATATGGAATCCTTCTAGGGTTCAATGGGGTCTCGAGTTCAGGTGCAAGACTAGGCTCGGGCTCAGTCTGGGCTTCATGATTGCTTTCAGGGGTTCTAACCTCTAACTGATCCAACCTAGTAGTGATGTGGGCTAACTGCTCATTCATGTCTTGGTTGGTTTGTGCCACATTCTGATTTGTTTGGGCCAATTGCTCAGTTAAACTCTTAGTCAGTTGGGCCACTTGATCATTTAGGCCTTTGATCAAATTCCCTAAGTTTTGGTCCATGGCTACACTTGATTGGGCTTGGATTGGTGAATATGGTGTCCCTGCTCTAGTTGTCATGCATGCAAATGGACTCAAGTTCGAGCTAAGGTTTCCTAGACCTAGAGCACAAATTAGAAGTCTAATTAAGTGAACCAACTAGCTAGTAGTACTTATGGGACTTAGCCAGGTAGGTGGAGGGGAGTGAAGGTCCCTGATTGCCAACCTTAGACACCAATCTGAGATTGGACAAGTAAGCAGACCAAATCACAAGCCCTGATGCACCAATCCTAGACACCAAGCCAGTAAGCACACACCAATTAGCTGACACAGTTAACTTGACCCTAACCTGAACCCAACTTGTTGGTGTCCCTAACCCAATAGGGCAATTAACGTTCTACTCAATTTTAATTAATGGGCTGGGATCGATATGCTGGTTGGTGATTTTTGGGCTAGGGACAGGTGATGAAACCCTGACCCTATGTCAAATTGATACCCTTAATTTGATTTCTCATGAGATGAATGAAATGCAAAGGTGCTGCAGAAGTGTGTTGCAGTTTGGAAGTGGTGTGGAAAAATGTGATGAAAAAAATGTCCAAAAATTCTGAGAAATTCACAGAGGATTCCTAACTTATATGTTTCAATGAAGATGAAAGGAATTTTAAAACTAAAATCTGTACTACTCTAAGCAGATCCTACAGATGAAGATAAATAAAAAGGACATAACAGAACCCTAATGATAGTGTCAAACTACAAAAATTTTCATTTTTTTTATAATTTTTTTCTGATGATGAAATTTAATATGGTGATAACTGACTTAAAAAGGAATAAGAAAAAAAATATTTCAACAAAAAACATTAGCGACTTGCCTTTGGAACTGCAGACGGATTACAGTAAACAGATGCAAATTTTCATAAAACAGAACCTAATCAAACAAGTGCAATGGCTTATCCAAACTTCAATCTAAAAAATTCACATCTGGCCAGGGGCTCATTATTCCCATGGGTCATGACAGTGTACTGGAGTACACCCACTCAGGAGGCATGAATTTTAGATCTTGCTTGGATTTAAAGAAAATTATTCTACCCTAATGCAACCATGCTCTGATACCAAGATGATGCGGCAAGCATATGATTAATGTTTAGATTATAGTTTGTAGAGCAATGAAGCCTAATTACACTAGCATTATACTCATCATAATAAGACTTAAGGATTACAAGAAATGGAACTTTTACTTGATTAGACACAATCCTAAACAAAGAAGGAAGAAGATCTAGATAATAGGGACTAATGATTGTGGACTTACCGTGATGAGCTTTCCAACCTTCTTTTGATTCATACCTTGAAACTACCAACGCTCGGAACTGAAGAACCTGGATAACAGAGATCAGAACCCTGGACTTGGGCTTCAGCTTGTTGGTTCCTTGTCAAGGAAGACCCTGCTTGCAACTCGAAAACCTCGAAGGACCCTGCACATAAAGAATAAGAGTTAAGGAAGAAGAAAGGCATGCATATGGAAGGGATGGAAAATTTGTGAGCAAAGAAAGAGATTTAGTGGCCTTCTTCTTAACTTGGCCGATTCCAAGGCCTTCTTCTTAACTTGGGCATTGGATGCTTGGAAGAGAGAATAGTTTGGTGTGGAAGAGGGGCTTAGAGACAATCACTCAAAACATAAAACTTCAATTCAACTTCAACTTTCATTAATCTCCAAAAATCAATCCCCTTTATAATGGGGCATCCAAGGCTTTTTAAAAGCCTTACAAAACTTTTTGAAATTTGAAAACTCCCCAAATTGTGGAGGATTACAAGGGAGGTTGGAGGATATGGGGCCTTGTTACATGGGATAAGGAGAAATTCATGGAGATTGGCCGGTTTCTTTGAATTTAAAATGCTTGGTCGATCTTCTCTTTAGGCGCCCATTTGAAGGTGACATGGCTAATGATGTGGCATCCCTGGTGGCTGCTTTGTTGGCATGGTGATGTAGAATTCCAGCTTGGTGGACCAAGGTCTTGATTTGGAACTCCAAGTGGTTTGGTGAACCTCAACTTGAAGTAGCTTGGACTTGATTTAAATAAACCTAATGGAACTCTAATTGAGTTCTTATTTGAACCCAGATTGAGACAGGACATAATTACCGGACTCGATTGGACATAATTACAGGATTCATGAAATTGAAACTAAGTAATTACAGGACTCTTGAAAGTAAATTGCCCTTTACAAGAAAAATTTAACCTAGTGATCTTCGATCCAAAGTGGAATCAGGTTAACCTTATTTGAGTGGGGTTTTATTCTGCTTCTGCTTCTGGTGTCCACACCACACCCCCCGCGTGATGAGATCCGACGGTCGCCTGTTCGGTTCCCAGTTGGACGGGGATCTAAGGGGACGCGCCGGATCGTATCCGGCCATGATTCGCATGACAGACGAAGCAACGATGGATGGGCCGCTCCGGTAGGGGTGCCAACCGCCCTGATGGTGCCACGTGTCCCACGTCACTTCAATAATCTGAACGTGCAGCTGCTACGTGCCGTACCAGCCATTATTGCCCCCTTAGTCCTCGCCAACCCGGTGCTAACACCTGTCCCAGGGCAAAAATCAAAGCAGGAGGCGGCCGGACGCAGCACGCCGAACCGGATTCGCCATCATTTGAAAGGCTGCCACATTTATTACCATTTAATGCCCTCGCCTTTCGAGCCTGCGGACTTGCTCGAAGCACAAGGGAAAGGGGGACAACTGTTGTACCATGACGGCTCACCCTCTGCCAGAACCGACCCAGTCCTGCGGTTCGACTCGGCCGCCCTTCTCCAGGCTCCAACTAAAGAGGTCCAACCCACGGGAGCTGAGTCCACCGTTCTCCATCAGAGGTCCGACCCACCGGAGCTGAGGTCCCAACGACCCTCTCCCGCTGGGGTCTGGCCCATCACTCTCCGTCGGAGGTTCGACCGACCGACTATCTCATGGCCGACAATCGATAGGCGAGCCTTAGTATCCAGGGTGTTCCAGAAGCACCTTTCTATTGCTACAGGATCCTGTTATCCCAACGGCCCTGCTCCACTACTTTCACGATGTCGCCGTGTCTGCGCGCCACGTGGCCACTCTCCAGATTCTCCTAGGGGCAGATCGATCTTTTTCAGCCTCTCCCCTGATGGATTTTGGACTGTTCCATGCCTATATAAGGTACCTGGGGGATCCCGTTCGAAGGTAAAGCAACTCTTCCCATTCCAAAGACTGTTCAGTCCTCGACTCCTCCATTATGTTGCCTTCAATCTCCTGCTAACTTAAGCATCAGAGGGTCCCCCGCCGAAACACCACCAGCGCCCTTGGGGACTTTTCTGCAGGTTCACCCCGGAGAGGAGCGCTCCAGCCAATCTAGCCATCCCGATTCCCGGCCCAGGAGTTGACGTCGCAACATATTGAAGGTTTGGGACAGAGAGAACTGGGAGAGTCCTTGTCCTGTTCCAGCACTATTGCAATAACTGGTACTTCAAGGAGTTGAAGGTGTCCGACTCATCTTCAAAGAGTTGAAGGAGTCAACCCGACAAAATTTTCGCAGAGGCTAGCACCTCGAAGGAAGGAAAAGAAATCGTGCTACACGGTGTGAACCACCCGTAGAGGCAGTATACATGTGCTGCTTGCAAAGTCGGACTTTTTTCATAGGTCAGTGCCATCCCTGGGATCGCAACTAAGAGGCGGACATTTCTGCAACTTCCGGTTCTTCCTAGTGAATGTCACCAAGGTATGTGCTTATTTTATGTATGATATAATAATCTTTGCTGCATCATTGTATGATTTCTAGAATTGTTCTATTTTTCATACAATGTTTGCATGATTTCATATTTACATTACTCTAAATGCATCTAGATCCTGGTAAGGGGGTTGTGTTAATTAGATTAACATCTTGAAATAAAATGGTTTTATCGCTTTCCGCTGCTGCATGCCTTTAAAAAAGTTTTAAAATATATGTGTCATCCCTAGGAATAGTTCCTTACAGGAGTCACCTTCCTTAATCCAGGTTATTCTGGATTTCTAATGCCAGAACATTTCTTGCAATTGAAGATTGGCATTGTAATTCCGAATCAGGGTGAGCAGTTGCAAATGATCATGCAGAGAAAGGCCCCCAGAGGTGGTTTCTTTCTTTGCAGCTCATAAATGCTTTGTTGTAATTATTGACCTTTCCAAAAAATATTTACCAAGTATTTCTTTCATTTTATCAGAGCAATTTTAGTTCTCTATAGAAGTTTCGATAACCTTATCGGAGGTGCGCCCATCACTTGAGAGGTCCAGGTTTTGGTGATGGTATGGCGGATCCCCTCGCATTTGAGCCACATCTTTTTAAACCTAAAAGGAGTCTTTGCACTTCGACGATGAGCGAGCACTGATAAGAGAATAGGATAATGATTAGAAGCAAATCTAGCAAGGTGCTGAAGATTAGAGTCGAAAAATAGAGCCAACCAACTCTGAGAAGCAAAAGCCCAGTCAAGTCTTTCCCACACTCTAGCATTGCCGAGCCTATCATTACACCAAGTGAAAGGAGGGCCCTGAAACTTGAGGTCAGTAAGACCAGCCCCCGATATACAATGAAAAAACTCTCTGATATCTCTGTTCATGTGATAAGGCTTACCTCCTTTCTTATCTTCCTTATCAAGGATACAGTTGAAATCACCAATGACCAGAAGGGGAAGGTTAATTTTATTGATGAGTAAAAGTTGATCCCACAGCATTCTACATTCAATACCCTTCGTGCTAGCATACACAAAAGCCATCATCCAGGAATGGCCCGAGGAAGGCGTAATGATCCTAAAAGACACTTGTCTATTGGTATGCATAAAGTTTACTTGACCTAAATCAAGCTTCCAAACAATGATGATACCCCTAGACAAGTCGATAGCAGAAATCATGTAGACCCCCCATTTAGGACCCATGATATGCTTGACATGATCAAGAGCCTGGTGGACAACTGGGTTTCAAGAAAGCAACAAATATCATGATTATAAGAATGTAACATATTCTTCATATAAATCATAAAAGAAGCCTTAGCAGCCCCCCTACAATTCCAAACTAAAAGCTTCATTTGGAAATATTAGAATTGTGTTCACCCCTGGACTTCTCCACTGGGTTTCAAGAAAGCAACAAATATCATGATTATAAGAATGTAACATATTCTTCATATAAATCATAAAAGAAGCCTTAGCAGCCCCCCTACAATTCCAAACTAAAAGCTTCATTTGGAAATATTAGAATTGTGTTCACCCCTGGACTTCTCCAGAGGCGAGGACAACATCAAAGAAGATTCTACAATAGGGACATTAACCGAGTATTAGAAGTATGCATAGTAGTAGGTTGATGATCCCCTGGATGACTAGGTAGTTTGAGTACATCAGGTAAGTGAGAAAGATAATTATGATGTGTACCATTTTCTTCTGGTAGCTGTATCTTAGATTTAGAAGAATCTTCCAAGGGAGGATGGTCACATTCCATCATTATATTAGTTGTTGCAATTGGCTGCCATATCTCCCGTACATTAGCCTGTTTCCTCCCTGATTTAGGTATGTAAAGAACCAATTGATTACCTGGATCCTGAGATTGGCTTCCCTCCTCACGGGTAAAGACTTTGGAAGAGGGCAGCACATCAACCCTTGGTGGGCTACCTTTGGAATTGGATTTGAGAGGAGAACGCTTTCGTTTCTCCTTAACAGTGCCCATGACAGAAGCTTCGGCTTTATAGGAAGTGGATGAAGTGGCTTTCATAGCTGTGGCAGCATTGTCCCCTTGGTCATGAATCAAGGGGGCAAAATGGGACCCTTTGACAAGGTCATTTGACATTGTCGTATTAGATTTAACAGGGGGTGTCCTACTGGCCTGTGTAGTGATCCCGATCCATGGAGAGTTTTGCACACCTTTATCGACATTACCCTCAATCTTATTGCCATTATCGGTCACAACATGTTGTACCAAAACTCTTGCAGCACGGATCCAGGGGCCATACATAGGTTTAGATCTCAGATTTGGTGGTAAGTCCAAGCATTTATAATCAGTGGCTGGGTCAGGTTGAAAATGACCACATGTATAATAAATTTCAGGCAACTCTTCATAAATAAATTCTTGCCACCAGCTTTCATCATTGATACTAATTTTGGTTCCCAAACAAATTGATGTAGAGGCATCAATTAGCACACACACCCTGGCATACCCCATCCTGGTAAACGATTCAGTCCATTCGTCAAGGAACAGGGGTTTGCGAGCAGCCGAGGCCACTTTTAGGATGTTCTCCTTCTCCATAACTCCATAGGCAAGTATGGCATATGGATCCATACCCTTACCTGATTGATCCCATCATGGTTGGGTTTAAAGTTCGGACACCATTCCTCAAGAGCCAGAAGTTGGCTAGCAAGGGACCAAGGACCTTTATTAAGAACTTTTAGTTTTTCCTCTTCGAAGGATAACCGAAATAGCAACACCCCCTCCGATAGAGAGGTAACAGTAAAATCCCCTTTACCCCATTGGGGCTTAAGCTCTTTTTGGATGAACTCTAGTGGAAGACCACGTCCCAAGAATTTTCTCAGAATAGCAAATTTAAGCAGAGATCGAGTATTACTTACCTCATCTGCAAAGATGGCTATAACCCTGAAGAATTGTTCTTCCAACGCCTCAATGTCTCCTGATGTTGCTCTGGACGACTTCCATCAGTACCTTCGCGCACCCTAGACAACCTGAGCCCAGCTCCGAGAGGGATCGGGTGAGCTTGCAGTCTTAGCTTTGTTGTTTATGGACACAATGCCCAAATCGGTGCTTTTGGCCTTGCTGGAGGAGCAGAGGGAGCTCCTTCCTCCTCGTTGTTCAATTTAATAAGCGTTGGTGGTTGACTCAATTTCACCTCCGTCGGCTCCTTACCCAGTGGAGACGATGACACCTTTCCATCACTCTTCCCAAATGCCAAGCTAGACTCTAGCATATACGACCCCAAGGGTTTCTTACCCTTGTTGGATGGCCCCTCATCTTTCCCCCTCGGAGAATCAGAGGAAACCCTAACATGAAACTTTCCTTTATCACTCATCCAACAAATCACTGGATTTTCTCTCTATACGAACTCTTTCTTTTTTTTTTATGCTTCTTTTATTTTCAATAAAAATGATGCTTTTTTATTACTGCTTAATATTATAGCTGGATGAGGTGTATATTAGCCGGAACAATGTTGCTTGGTTACAAATAAATTGTTTTGATACCAGCGCCTGGCATACTGGACTTTAAAGCTTAGTTGTTAAACCCAGACCAGATCAACAATGAAATCAACAAACCAGACCCCAGGAATGTCTAGTTTGTCGAACCGATCAAAAGTCAAATGACTAAGTAGGGCAGTAATCAAACCAAATATAGATTTTATACTAATATCTATGTCCAAATTTGATGAATATAGATGTAGATACAAATGTTAATTAAATATCAACATTTATATCAATATTTATTCTAAAAAGATATAGATACAAATGGAATACTAAAAACATGGATATTATATTGATATAAATGTAATTAAGATAATTAAATTTTATTATCATGTAATCAAAAAATATTATTAAGTGAATGATAAATCAACATAATAATACGTTAATATGATTTTTTATCTTTTAAGAATTCATGAATGTTATATAAAGTTAAATATAATTATAAATATAATTAAATATTTGAATATGAATTGGATGGTTAATAATATGCTAAAAGGATTATTTTTCTTTAACTGACATACATATAATAAAAATATTAGCCAAATACTCATTTTTATCTATATTCGATTACATTTGGATACCAAAATAATTTCGGACAGAATATCCCCATCACCCTGTGACGCAGGGTTAAACTAGGTGAACCAAGGTTTTATAAAACCTAATAAAAGTGATTTAACTGATTTAAATTACAAAAGTCTGAAATAGTATATAGTCTAGCAACCCAAGCAACAACCCTTCTCATTGATCCGCTAAGATGCTTTATCACACTTACAACTAAAGTTTTTATTAATAGCCATCACCTAATGAATCATTTCCATAAAAACATAAATATATAATAATTTTTTGTTTTCAAACTTTAATATTGATAATATTAAAATATCAATAAATTTCACACAATTTCCTGCATCTACAATATTTTTTTACAAATTTTAAAAAATTAAATTGTTTTTAAAATCTTGCTTTTAATGTCAGACTTCTAATGCATTCCCCTTTATACAGACTTCAAAAAGGATTGAGGGATAACAATGGCCTACCCAAAGTCCAATTTCTCAAAATTCGAATCAAAGAGACGGTTTAAAAATTATATACATGTATATGTACATGTATATGTACATGTATATGTATAACCAAAAAACACCAAAGCATCCAAGACTAGATTATCAAAGTTGTTTGAAGTCCTACTTTTGAAATGAGTTTAATGTAATGCTATTGGATGGTTCTTTAGCTCAAATGGATCCAAACAGACCGAGATATGACAAGAATAAAAGATGCAGGACAGACCACTTTGTGAAACTGGAGTACACTAAATCAGCTTCAAAACAAAAGCTGAGAACATTACGCGTAAAAAGCTGGCAATTCCTGTAGCAAGTTTTTAGGATTTTTAAGACAACTTGTACATAAAATTTTAGAGAGACTAACTTTGAAAAATGACCAAACTAAAAACATGAATTTTAGCTTACAAATAATATTTGTATCACCCAATTACTGAAGACAAGGATATAGAACGCTATCATCCAATCTGTTTTCATCCCTAATTCAACATCGTCAGGTACGACTAATACAGAAATAACAAGCAGAAAGGGAAAAAATGTACAATGCATGTGCACACATTCTGGATGCCATGTTCCGTCCCTCTTTTCTCCCACTCGAGGAGCACCGATCAAATAGTTTTTAGGGGTCAAGAAACTGAACTGAGCACAGGTGCAGCTGACAAGAATATTTCCAACAATAAGATAGAATTTGTGACTTGCATTTGTTAAGTTTCTGTTACAACTAGCAGCTTCTATGACTAGCAGGATTTCATAGCGGCAAGCTCTCCAAAAGAAATTTCACACAAAACTTGTCACTGCCCCCAATTATCCGCTGATTGCCATTCACACTTCCAATTTTTCACGCTCCTCATCTCTTCCCGTCTCAGAAAAACAATGGACTATAGATACGTTATTCCAATGTGACAAGAACAATAAAATTCTGCAGCTGCACCCCTGGAGAAAATTCTGAGGGGACTATAGCAGCACCACAATGCTTACTACTTTCCACTCCGATGGTTTAAATACAAAATTAAAACCCAGAACCAGGATTGACATCATGTTGGAACCCATGTCACCTGCACATCATACCTATAAAACATCATAACAAGCCTACTCTCAGCTACGTAACAAAGCATACGCAACACATACCTGCTCGACCTTTTTGTGGAATATGGTGTAAACCTCCTTACGGAGGCTCTCCAAGTCCCTAGCATATTCTGTGTGTTCCTCCTGTGACATCAACTTACCCAGATGCTCCCTCATTCTCTCCAAGACTTCATCTAGACTGCAGAAATCTTTGAAATCTGAAGCCTTGGTGGAGGTAAGCTGGAGTAGACTCCGAATAGCCATCAAAGCCTGCATGAAAAACATATCTGAGTACATGAGACAGTCATTAGAGAATTTAAGTCATAATTCATGAACTTTATATTTTGAAAGAATAACTAATATAGTTAAGATCAAATCCTTGGATTCTGAAAGTGCCGGTAATTAAAAAAACAAACACATGCTTTACAGAAGAAAAAACAAATAACATGAGCCAAACTTACAGTGATTTCATGACAATCACAATCCAAAAACCACCATTGGTAACTTGATTATACAAAAGACTATTATTACACTAATCCATTGAGGTTTACCTGTCTACAAACTGCACAAAGTCATTCCATAAATACCACCAGAATCTTCTTAAAAGGAAACTGTGAATTATTACCAAGTATTTCAACCTCTTGCTTTGTCACTTAATGAGAAACCTCGAGAGTAAACAATTATTCAAAACTGGACTAACGGTCAAGCAGATATTGAACTTGAGTATATGCAATTAAAGCTCAGTTAATATAATTACAATGTTTGCATCTGGTTTCTTGGGCATTTCTTCATCTGGTCTCATCAGCTACTGTCTTTTGAGAAGAAAGTTCTCTTTAAGCGTGAATTTTCCAGTTGTTGACAAAAATGGGTTTGACTTCTCAAATAGACTTGTCTTTATACTAAAAAAATCTGCAAGCTCGTGTTAAAAAGACAGCTCATTTTATAGATTCCACTGCACGGCCAGAACAATAGTCAACAATGTGTACACAATTACCAGAAGACCTTAATCTATTAGTTAAAATCATTTTTTATAAATCCTTCTCCTGCAGTTCCTGGAGGAATATTAGTTTTAACTTCACAACTCCACTGTTCAGAAAAAGTAACCAGACAACCCAGATTACCATTTCCTCCTATGACAGTTACATTTTTGAACGTTATTTAAATTCCTTTTTGCAGTTCCCCTTCACCAACTCATTATTCTCTCACGAAACTAATAGCCCACATTGTCATGCATCAATCTCAGTTTTCATCATATGCATATCATGTTCCAGTCATTATGAAAGGCCAGAGACATGCCTTCTCCTGAAGATCAAGGTCAGGTGCAGATGTTAAATCAACGACAGCCTTTAAGAAGAGGTGATCGCTAAGGAAAAAAAGTTCAGCATTGTCTGCATTTCCTAACTGAGAGTCTGCTAAATCTGCAACCAAGAAAACAGCCTTCTTCTGAAGGCGAATATCCATGCTAGAGTTGGTCATTATATCCTGCAAAATAGAATTATTACTCAAGATAACCATACCTGAAATTTATAACCAAAATTACTGACGCAATTATTTACCTGAAGCATTATAATTCCATCCTCTAAATAAAACAATTTCTGACCAACTTCGTTATTTCTGATCAAAGCTGAAATAGCATATAATGCCTTTATGGCTTCTGTAAAACTGGAGTTCACCATCTTCATCAATTTTGTCAGCGCTCCATATGCAAGGATCTAATACAACATAAAATAACGATTCAATAGAAGCGGTAATGAGCCAACAAGGACAGAGACAGCAAGGGTTTAACAAAATCAAATATACAAATTAGTAAAAGAAATTACTCCAGCATAGAAACACTCCACATTACATATGTAACTATATAAATTGGCAGGAGATTCATTCATGGATCTAAAGAACAAATGAATGGATCTAAAGAACAAACTCTGAACCATTCAATGCTACCAACATGCATGGTAACAATATTCTCCAAATTATTGAAAAGAATGATAGCTCATATCTCTGTCACTACAATCAGTGAGCAGGAATATACTTGGATTCATGTATTAAGGTATGTCAAAGTGATAAACACATAGTGCACTATAAATTGAACCCTCTGGCTCAAGCTGTCACACTGAGGAATCTGTCTTCCAGAGAAAGTACCGTAAATCAAAATGTGCTGGAAACTTCTTTGCTCCAATGCTCCCCGCACCCCACCCCCCCCCCAAAAAAAAAAAAAAAATCCTTTCCACGAAACTCTATTGAACCACTACATCAGTCCCTTGATATAGCATTTAAGCCAAGAATGCCCAAATCAGACACCTTTCACCCCCTGTAATATTTCAGTTTTTCATGAACCCCTTCCTTTTGCTTCTTTTGTACTCAATGAACTACAAACAAATTCATAGTATTACCTCTACTAGCACTAGTAGACCTAACTTATAGATTCCCCTTCAACAATGTAAACCTAGATATGTGGCACCACTATCTTCATAAGAACCACTCGGAGATCAAACTTCTTAGCACCAATTCTCAAGACTTATTCCTCAAGTTTGAAATCATAGATTTCTTCATTCAAATGCTGAATATATATCCCAGCCAAACATGTCGGAAGTCCAATATTTCCACTAGTACTGTTTGTACCACATCTTGTGGTCTAACTTCCATGTGTAACTTTGGGACAAGAAGGCCACCCTTCAACATATACATGTTTTTCAAAACTGAAAAATGGGTAACTAAATATGCTCCATTGTTAAATTGGAAGAAACAGAAAGCATAATTAATCAAAGATGTGTCAAGCAATGGGAGAGTGATCTGAAGCTAGCCTCGCTGATGCCTGATTCAATGGAGGGTATCTAGCATCTCAATGTGAAACTGGCCTAGAATTATCATGCCTACAGAATTTATTACATTAATCAAGGTTTGATGACAACATAAAAAATATGGATGATGGGATAGTATTCAGACAAGAAATTTTGTTGGATATTTGTGAAAGTAAATGTTTAAAGCTATTTCATTAAACAAAGAAGATGGGCATGGTATATACATCATAAAGAACAAAATTTGGGATTGTAAAATTATAACTTCATACATGTAGTGAAAGAAACAAAAAATATGTTTGTACAGACATTTAAAATACTCATATGGGAATACATGGGAATGGGAATACAAGTCATCAGTCAGTTGACTTTAATAGAAAACCAACAGTAAATAAACGCCAAATCGGAAACAAGAAATTGATCAAAATTAAAGTCAACAACAATTAGAAAATGCATAAACATGGAAAAAGTGTGGTAAATTGCCTGATTTTGGACAAGTGCATTATTCTGACTAGCTTTCCCTAAAATCCAGGCAGAAGTGGTACGTATTTCTGGATCAGAGTGATGAAGTTCTCGAATCACTGCAACAAGGCCACCAAGTTTGTCGAGATCTGGTAATCATATAATACAGTGCCTCAGTTGGCTACAATTAAGAATAGAACAGCTGATTATGCAGAATTACACATATAAGTTCCAAAAAGCACACAGTTCAGTAGTTCTCTACCCACTAGGAGGGCATTGCCATTCTTTAAAATCAGCAGTATCCAAAAGATCATTTAATTGCCTAATATGACATAGTGTTTATATTTTATAAATATCTAGACAAGTGGGATATAATTTACTTTTATGGTGGCAAACACAATGGAGAAAATGGGTCTTTATTGATACTGGAGTCAAAGAAAACTTGTTGCAGTGAGGGCTATAACTAAACTAGAGCAACTTATTAGAAACTCTAACTGCCTTCAAATTTTCAGGGAACACAAATCTTTACATTTGCATCCTTTGGATCTTGTTAGAAACTCTAACTGCCTTCTGTGTAGATGCACACAAACACAAATAAATCTGTCAAGAAGCAATCACAGCCTTTGGATCTTGTTGACTTGATCCTGACCACAAAAATACCATCCCAATTCCAACTGTCCTATTAATACTCTCCCAGTTTACTAGGAATTCTAAGCATAACCTCAAACACTTAATTAAGAAGCTCGTGAAGAGGAACTAGGGCTGCAACTGGATTGGATTGACCCACTTTAGATCTGAAAATGATCCAGAAATAATCCAGTCAAATCCGAGTTAAAGTTGCTTGGGTTGGGCTTGGATTGGCAAATATGATCAACCAATGATTGGATTTGGATCACTAAGTTCCTAATCCAAACAAGAAACAATCAAAACTGATCCAAACCTAGTAAGTATAAGTTTCACAACTCTCCATGAATATAAAAAAATTAATTTTCTTGAAGTAGTAAAGTTAATGTAGTGAATCAAAAATCCATGTAATTATTGTAGTTTATATGTGGTTATCAATCAAAGTTTATGTAAAAAACATTGCAGATAATGTCCACATGTTGCTTACAATTAATACTTTTTTCGCATAATATGTTTACGATATTAATAGGTAAACAACTTATTCATGATTATCAAGGTTTGTGGTTGTATTAAATTTACCTAATATGACCTGAAAAACCCAATGGATTGATTAAAAAAAATAAACCTAGTCTGATCCAGCCCGAATAAAGATGGATTAGGCTTTGTTTTTTTTTACCTAATTCAGCTATTGATTTGGATTTGGAGTGTGCCACTTCCTGATCCACCCAAATCCAGTAGCTGTCAATTTTCTAATGCATCTTAGACTTAAATGTAAGTTCTACATGGAATTTTTTTCTGAAGCTATCACTCTCCTAAGACTTCCATAAGTGGCATCAGCAGAAAAAACAAACTTCACGGCAGAAAACAAATTTTAAAAAACATAAATTTTGTCAAAGTCCAAATGTTAGTTTACCATTTGCATTATCAATCGGCTCAACAAGAATCAACAGCTCATTCAATGCTCGCTGCCGATCTTCCAAAGAAATAGAAGAATTATTCAAATCACTAATTGCGGTTTGCATCAACTCTGCATCCAATGGCATCTTTAATCTCTCCATCAATTCCTGCTGTACCATAGTACAATAAGGGATGAGCATATCAAGTAGCAATATGCTACAAACGACAATTATAGAATCAATACTTTAAAGTTAACAGAAACCAGGGACATAACTAAGCAACTCCACAAAAGACAGAATTCTCTTCAATATTAGATCCCTGATAGAAATCACTAAATTTGTCTCCCGAAATATCTACAGCATTCCATTATGAGATGCTTGATACCAATCACAGCTCTGTCCACATTTCAAACTTTCAAAGAAGTACAGAAGGGAATTGCTCCTATCCACATTTCAAACTTTTAAAAGAAGTAGAAAGGGAACTGCATGTTTCATCAGAGCTTCTAATTATGCAATCTCTATCATCAAAGCGCTACATTTGTGCATATGTGAGTATATGTACGTTGCTGATGGTGATGAAAACTTGCTACCCAGATCATGGACAAAAGATGGAGAATTGTGCATCAAATTGCATCAATGGTTTGTAATTTGTCTCAAATTTGAAACTAGTTCTCGAGGTATACAGATATACATCGATAGATACACAAAGACATGAACATACACATATAAAGAGAGGGAAAGGAGAGAGCACTACTCCCAAGACTAATTGGATTTTCATCTATTTTGTGCTTGGTTGATGTGACCCCCAAAGCATATGATTTTTAGTTTTTAGATCAATTTGGACATTGTAGATCATGCTTCTTCTTGTGGATTTTCATTGTAAATGGGCTATAATTGATTTATCTATGCATGTATATATTCAATTGGACTCTTTCACTTGGGATTTGTCTCAACAGTGAAAGCAGTTCCTTATGTTAAACCTTACTTTCTTCCTTCATCTAGATGCTCTTTAAGTTCAGGGAAAAAGGACTACTCTCTCTTCACACTATTTTAAATCGTTTCACTATCTCTACCCACAATTAGCCGGTCCGAAGATAGGAGGCCCTTCTCTTGTCAAAAGCTACTTACATGGAACATGACACCAATTCAAAGGCTTAATATTAGGTTCTGCACTCATTATAGGACATTCTCAGAATTTTAAGCTTCACATCTTGATCCATGAGGATAAGGGTGACCTCATATAGATGTCGCACAAGCATTGGCTATGGTCAAGATAAATACAACTATGTGAGAGATATGGAAAGGGTAAAATTAATCTCCAGTCCCAAAAATGTGGTGTTAAGGATTACTGTTACAGTGTAACCACAAGGGCATTCTGAGTGACACTCTAGTCCGAGAAGAATAAACATATGAAGGTATGTACAAAAGTACAGATGTATTTATGCACCTATGTACATGTGCTGTTGTACTTTGACCAAATGCACCAATGGAAGTAGTACAGGAACAAATCTAGTCATAAAATTTCCTATACTGGTAGGAATTCTGCACCTAAATTTTTACGATGTGCCATGTGCCAAACATGAAAAGTGGGGCATACATCCCTATGAATTTTATTTTCCATGTTTTCTTGAGTGCCAGTAGAATAATGCCATGCTCTAGATGCATATATAGATACCCCAGTTTGGACAATTAAACATTATTATCTGCAATCATGTTGATCATATCACACTTGCAGCTTAATTCACAAAGTTTACAGAAATGCACCTACCACTCCAATACTATAATGTTTCTTGCAGCTTCAAGTGATATCATAGAGATGCTCACTAACATGCTACCTGGTAGTGTAATTCAATAGACAACATCATACCATAATAGTCGTGCACTTGACACCGTAATGATTAGGTGACTCCAATATACCATAATAGTGGTGCACTAACACTAGTGAAAGAACCCTTACAACTGCAAGCAGAAGCAACCTGTGCATTTCAAACATGAATTGCCTAATGCATGTTTCAAACAAACTCATAAGAAGCAGTTAGATCTTTCAACAATATAACCTAAGCGCTTGGCATGTAACCTAAGCACTTGGCATGGGTGCCCAGGTGCCCCCAAGTTTCGATGCTATAATCTCTAAAAACCCTGAAAGAGGGAAACACTTGTACAACACAAATTATTAAAATACACTGACTGCTATGTGACTTTACCAGTCAATGGAACTTTTAATGAAGAATACTTAAATTCATGTATATGTGACAATTCACTAGTAGAGTCTGGACAATTTCCACTAGTATCGTTCAGTAATAACATACTTCAAGTGGATTATTTGCAACAAGGCGGTTTTGAAGCAGACACTCCAAAACAAGTGCCAGGTGCTCACATTTCTGGATGATACAAGCAAGATGGTTTCTTTGTTGTAGTATCACAAGTGTTGTGCCATATCACAGCAAGTGTTCACACTTTAGAATTCCAAAAACTGAAGTATCCAAGCAACATAGCTCGGAGAACCCTTGGAGCAATAACTGGTTTCGAGAAGAGTATACCACTAAAAGAAGAACTGAGGTCATACAACCACATATAATTAGGAAAAAAGAAAATCAGTTACATCACTAAAAGCAGAAGTGAGATCATATAACTGCATACAATTAATAAACAGAAAATCAGACCACATTTGCATAATGTTTTAAAACACTACCAAGAGTATATTTCAATCAAGCAGTTATAAAGCTTCATTTTAAAACAAAATACATGCATGTCAACATGAGTCACCTTAACCTAGGTGCAAAAAGGAATTTCTTCGTTAAAGTTCAATAAATCAAAGAAAGGAAGAATATGGGATCTAAAAGGAGGCCTAGTGCACAAGGCTCCCACCACTAAGAGGGTCTAGGGAGGGTCAGATGTATGTAGCCTTACCCTGCTACCAGTAGGTTGTTTCCATATTTCAAACTCATGATATCTAGGTCATAATGGAGCAACCTTAGCATTGTGCCAAAAAGAGGAATACAGAAAATGTGAGAGACAATGTTTCCTTCGTCCATTTTAACCAAAGACATCCTCCTTAAAGTAGCACTCCTTTCACCTAATATGAATGTTAATACATGTTTCAAACATGTAACTAATTAACTGACATGGCTAAGTCATCCAAAGCAAATCTTGTGGTTCCTCTTGGGTTACACACACATTACCTTCATGGTCCAAGCATTGCCTAGTTTGAGTATCAAGTGCGCTCAACCTAATCAAAGCCCAATTAATTTTCCTCTGGGTTAAATCAATTCAGCCCCTGCTATCAGCCTTGAGATAAGCTCAATGAAAATGTGCTTATACATAACATCTCCAAATCATTCATGGATTTAAGAATCTAAGAACAAAAGATGATTATCTTCTTGATAGATAATTAAAGAGAATTACTGATAACAATAACTGGCCAAAAAAAAAGACCCTACAAAACCATCAAACATGCACACTCCAAGAACCATGTAAAAGGGTCCATGCTGGTGGTCATTCTCAGAAAGCACAGCTATGGGTTTCCATGTTCCCTACCCAAACAATAAACAAGTAGAAATGAATTTATCAAGTTAAGAAGATAGCAAACTTTAGTAGGTTGCAGATGCATATATCACCTACAATTTCTGTTCCTTGCCTGATGTTTATGTTTTGGCAAAAGATAGGTTGTGGCACTCAACTTTTATACTTCTGATATCGGTTTAAAGTATGTATTTAAGTTCTGACAAAACTCAACACAGTTCCCACTTCCCACACTTCACAAAAACAGGTTGTTTCACAACTTTTAGATATTTTATGATCAGTTTGGTATTCAGTGTATGATAACACCTTGGTGATATGGTTTTTCTTCATGCCTCAAAAAAAATGCATTTAAAACTCACCAATGGTTTGGGGAGATCTTGAAAGCAAATATAATTAAACTCTTATGCAGCACATAAATTTTATCACGATTCACATTTGAAAGATCTTGTACAATATGAGCAACCTTCCTATCCTAATTCTTGTAACAGAGAAGTTCCCAATTTTTTCCTTCCCACCTTTTTTCCATTTCATTTTAGTTCATTTCTTGATTTTTTAGTTCCTAGTTTTCAATGAACTTAGCCCAAAATCAAATGTATTGGTATAGTATCCTGATCAAAGCATGCTTTAAACAAAGTTTCTTTTTCCCTTCAAGATGTCTTCTTCACATAACAAGCTACATGGGGTTCAAGACCACTTTCTAATGAAGATGGAGACTGCAATGTGCATAACCATGCGGATTGAAAATTACACCAATAAATGGGATATTAACTACTTTTATAACCAAAATGGGATATGGAAAAGCCATGCAACCACATGACCACAATTTGGACGCATGTTCATTTGCCCCTTTTTCTTTTTTTGCCCCATGGTTCCCTCTTTTTACCTGTTTCAAAGTTGACCTCAGAATTAGTTGGGCCATCAGGTTCTCTAACCATCAAATGAAAGTGTATCTATTTCATGAATCAAGTTGCAATGATTGATTGCACATCTCACTTGCAAAGTGAAGTATAATAGTAATAACTAATTAACTTTATAATCATATAAGATGCTTGATAATAGAAACCATCTCTACAGGTGATTATGAATAAGACAATCACAGAAAACTTTATTTTCCCAATATCATTACTTCGTATAATAGTAATAACTAATTAAATGTTGGCTATAGATATTCACCATTAAATAGAGTTTTTAATAGGCAGTTAATGACTAAATATACTCATCATGAGATCACCTAATAAAGATCTTGAGAGAACATTTCAAACCTATCACAGAAAATTTCTGGAGGTAGAAGAGACAGTTGAATGTCATATTATTTTCTACTTGCCAACCTTTTTCCTCCTTTTTTTAAGGGGCATTATTTACTTTTGCTAAGAGATTATAAATTTACCATCAGCAAAGGGAGGGAAGGAAAAGGCTAGAATGAAAATGAAGTGCCACATTATTGTAAAGAATAATATATGACCAGATTCTCACCTTGATTTCTAATTGTCTCTTTTTCAGCTCCTCTGCAGATAATTTTTGAATATCATTTGCTTTGTCCTTCAATTTTACTGGATCAGAATGACCTGGCTCATCAAATAATAGTCAGAATGGAGGAAAAACAAGAATACAACGTGTTCTATTTGAGGTATTAAAATTCAAGGGTGCTTGAAAACTGTTGTGAGTCTAGATGTATCTAACAGCACTTTCAAGTGTTCATGTTCTACATGATGGATAAATTGCCTAAAAGGGTCTTCAATTTTTTCTTTATGATCTTTCACAGGCCAATCAATAATCTGGTTAAAAGACACATTGAGTTCAAATTATCCCAAGAAGTATCCAGTATTGATATCATGTTAAAATATTTAGAAGAGGAAACAAAAGAAAAAGAGAGAGAAATAGGACTTTATTATCTCTGTTTCAATTTCATTCGATGTACCTAAGGGGTTATTTATACTAGTATACAGATTCTATACAAGAAAAATAATAACAACTAATACAAGATCATGCTAATAAAAGAAAATGATATAGAATCAGATTAACAAAAAAAATGATACAAAATTATACTAATAAAAAAAATATTATATGATCACGTTAAAAAAGAAAATTATTATAGGTTGATATATGGTCTCTAAAATTGTGCTAATAACACGCTCCCTCAAACTCAAGATGTAGGTAATAACTTGAGTTTGAAAATTATTATTTTTCTTGTAGACAAAAATATCATAGAAGAGAAGACTAGTGCTCAAAGAAAAGATAGCTAAAGACCGTAGATAAAAATGCCACAGAAAAGAAGATTGGCACCCAAAGTAAAGGCGATCAAAGGCCAATGATCCTCATCGAAAAAATGCCACATAAAAGAAAGCTATCGCTCAAATAAAAAATTGTTGGATTATGATTGCACAACGGAAGACTGGATTTCAAAATTTTAATTCTTGAAACCCTAATCAACCAAAATCCTAGACCTAAGACTTCTTTGATTATATCAATTAACAGGGCAAATATTAAAAAATAGAAAAATACTTGTAATGCTAAGATCCTTTATTCCGCTAGGCACACAAGTGTATGCCCTCCAGAGGTGAACCACACAGGAACTGGATTAAGGAAGCACTCCTCTTTCTTACTCGACTCCTTCCGGCAGCCTTTCTTCCTTCAGCAACCTTTCTTCTCTTCTAGGACATTTTCCCTTTCGAAGAGTACCTCAACACCTCTCTGAAAACTCTTACTATCCAACTGTCCTTTCTAATTCTCTTCCTAAGTCCTTGTCTTAAAATGGTGAACTTGTCTTAAAATAAAAAACTTGTCCTAACAAGGAAGGAAGAGAGTTGTTAGGACAAACTTCGGATCTTTGGTTTCAATCACCGAAGCCTTTAAATAAGAAGAGAGGAGGCACATAAAACACCCTTTCATCAGCTCCTAATCTGATATTTAACATATCAGATAAAACCTTTCAAGCAGAAGGAATCTCTAGGCAGAAAGGTGCAAAGTGAAACGTTGTTTCACTAATATTTTGCACCAAGAGTTGCTTATCGCAACACTTCGGAAAAAATTGATAATTAGTTTTTAATTTCAGAATTAAAAACTTGGTCCAACACCCCAATAGATGTATAAACTAGAGAGGCTTATCTGGAAAGAGGTGATTGATAAGCAAAAGGACTCTAGCCCATCCCATGTGCCATATATTCCAAGCATTGCATCCCTTCATAAAATCATGCCCATAATTACATAATTTGACTAGTCAAATCTAGTCCAAATGGATATCTATTAGAGAGGGTAGAGCCTAAGGCTTATCACCGAAAAGGTGATTTAATTACAGGACTCTTGGTCCTTCTGCACCCCTGTATGCATATGCCAATATTGGCGCCAAGAGTCCCTGACCCTTGGAACTCTTGGTTTAATCGATGGATAAAGGCTATAAAATCAAGATAAATCCCAATTTGGCTGCCCCACTTAAGGCTCGACCCAATTTAAGTCTCACTTAAATTAGTTAGCCCAAATAATAGGAATTTAAACCAAATCTAATTAAGTTAGGAGTTAGGTTAGCAAACATATGCTAGTATGTTAATTAGCTAGCCAATTAGGATCCTATGACCTTAATAAAAATATAAATGACTTCCTTGATCAATTCCTTAATATATGTGAGCCTTTAGGCTCTCCATCTAGCAAACAGTAGATCTAGGTTTATGTCAATTTAGTTTGATTATAAATCAACTAATCGAATTAGGTCAAATCGAGCTAACCCTAGCTACTAATTTAAACCATCTTTCAAACTGACTCATGAATTCAATCAATTTAATTCATGATAACCTACAAGACATGGTTAACGTCTAGAACATGTCATGCCTATCCAAAAGATGAGGAATTTGGTAGAAATTATCAAAATACCATTCAATGATAAGTTACCATGCAATTCAATCATTCGATCTTCCTTTATCCCGAATAAGTGATGGGTATGGAAAATTGTCAAACCCTCATACTTTATTCATTCGAACCTCAAATCACTAATGAATACTAGAAACCTTTTTCTAATTTCATCCCGCTTTGATCAAAGACTTCCTGAATCATCATTTAATGAGATTACATGGAATAAACACTCCTCTTACTAGGAGTGATCAATTCCTTGTTGACCTACACAACCTTCATACACAATTCACCATATCCATGAACATCCCATATATGATTAAGTCATGAATGAGTATGAATCAAAACATGGATTTATGTGTACAAAATGCTATAGTGATCTCGGTTCTAAGAATCACTTGTATAATTTTTAGTAAGAGAATCATCTTTTGACAAGACTTTCATAAGATGTTCTCAAGACGGATCAATTCAGTGAACTCATATCCTGATGAATACCCATATTGATATTAATATCCCTATACAAGTGGTCATGAGACCAACCACTTTCTCCATCGAGCATACATAAGATGTGCTAGTCTCTACAAAAACATGAATCCCCGACTCAATAATTCTATGACTAAAATATTTTAGATTAGAGTTTATAAGATCTTAGATCTCACTGTTATAAACTCCATCATAATCCTAAAATCATTGTCCTAATTTATAGGGTTCATCATAATCTTAAAACAACAAAGTATAAGACAGCATATGATGAAACAAAATGCCTTTCATTAATATCATACATAAGTCAGGAGAATTTTATAAATAAGTCCCTATTTTATAAAAAATATGATTAGCATTTAAGGCACTATTCTTTCAATCTCTCATTCACTTGCACTACATCTAATCGCCCTTGTATTTAATTTTCATACAATCTAAATGACGATCAAATTGCTATTGAGGAAGGGCCTTAGTGAATGGATCTGTTATATTGTTCTTTGTATCTACTCATTCTAAAATCACATCTTGTCTTTCAATGATTTCACAAACGAGATAGAAGTGCCTTAAGATGTACTTGGATTTTTGATAAAACCTTGGTTCCTTAACTTGTGCAACAGCTCCAGTGTTATCATAATAAAGTGGCACCGGTTGTTGTATCACACAAACTATATCCAACTCCGAGATGAACTTTTTCATCCAAACAGCTTTCTTAGTGGCTTCACTAGCAGCTATGTGTTCTGTCTCAGTAACTAAATCAGCTATAGTATGCTGCTTGATACTTTTTCAACTCACTGCACCTTCATACAGAGTAAAGATATACCCTGATATGGATTTACTATCATCTGGATCTGATTGAAAACTAGAGTCAGTATAGCTTTCTAGTTTTAAATCTGATTCTTCATATATTAGAAAAACATCTTTAGTATTTCTAAAATCCTTAAGAACGTTTTTCATAGCTTTCCAATGATCCTCCCCTAAATCAGCCTTGAAATCTGCTTGCTATGCCTAAGGCATAAGCAATATCAGGCCTGGTACATAACATGATATACATGATCAATCCTACATTCGAAGCATAAGAAATTTTACTCATCCAGTCTCTTTTCAGATATCTTCTTAAAAAGATGTATACCTTGACTCATGGACAAGTAACTCCTTTTACTTTTCTCCATATTGAATTTTTTCAATACTAAGTCAATGTACCTAGATTGAGATAAACCGAGCATCCTCTTAGATCTATCTCTATAGATCTTTATACCTAAAATATAGGATGCTTCTCCCAAGTCCTTCATGGAAAACTATTTAGATAGCCAAGCTTTGACAGATTGCAATATTGGAATATCATTTTCAATGATAAGTATATCATCAACATACAATATTAAGAAGATAATGACACTCCCATTTGTCTTCTATACACACATGGTTCATTTTACATTTTTGATGAAACCAAATTCCTTGATTGTTTAATCAAATCAGATATTCCAACTCCTCGATGCTTACTTTAATCTATAAATGGATTTCTTAAGCTTGCATACTTGGTTTGGTCTCCTACTTGAGATAAACCCTTCTATCACACATAGACTTCTTCCTCAAGATACCCATTGAGGAAGACGGACTTTATATCCATTTATCATATTTCATAATCATAGTATGCAGCTATAGCAAGCAAAATTCTAATGGACTTGAGCATAGCTACTGGTAATAACGTTTCATCATAGTCAATTATGTCTTTATTTGAAATCTTTTGCCACTAGCCTAGCCTTGTAGGTTTCTGGTTGGCCACCTGCTCCAATCTTCCTTTTGAAAACCTATTTGCACCCTATTAGATTTACTCCCTCAGGTGGATCAAACAAAATCCAAACCTGGTAGGTATTCATGGAGTCCATTTCAAATTTCATGGCATCAAGCCATTTGTCAGAGTATTTACTCTTGACAGCTTCCATATAGATCAAAGGATCATCATCTTAAATGATGCTAGCTTCATTATCATTTCTAATAACAAAGCCATATTTGAAAGGTGCATCCCGTCTCTCTCTGACTTACGTAGTGAAGGTGTGTTGTGGTGGTACCTTATTAATAGGTACTTGTGATTGAAGAATTTGAGGTTGATTGTCTATAGGAGTAGGTTGTTGATCTTGAACTTCATTGGTTCAAGTATCCTCTCACTGTCTCCCTTTTGGATAAAATTTCTTTTTCTAAAAAGTGGCATGTTTACTGACAAAAACCTTTTGTTCAGTAGAATAATAGAAGAGGCATCCAATACCTTCTCGAGGATAATCTATGAACCTACATTTATCAATCCTAGCACCCAGCTTATGTCCAAATACATTCTAACATAAGCTGGGCAACCCCAAACCTTTTGCCTTTTCATAATTCATATGAAGTGCTAGCTATTGATTTTAATGGTACTCTATTTAATATATAAGTAGCAGTCTCTAGGACATAGGCCTAGAAGGATACAGAAAGATCAGTGAAATTCATCATGGACCTTACCATATCTAACAAGGTACAATTCCTCCTTTCTGCTACATTGTTTAATTGTGGTATATATGAAAGTCTCCATTCTAAGAGAATGTCTGTCTTTAAAATGATCAAGAAATTCACTAAATAAATATTCTCCTCCTCGATCTGACCAAAAGATTTTAATACTCTTTCCAGTTTATTTCTCAACCATACTTTAATATTCTTTAAATTTATCAAAGGCTTCAATTTTTTGTTTCATAAATATACATATCCAAACATTAATAAATCATCAATAAAGGTGATGAAATAAGAGTATCCTTCTCTGGCTTGAGTTGACATAGATCCATATACATCTGTATGTATTAATTCTAACAACTCAGTTGTCCTATTTCCATGACCAGTAAATGAAGATTTGGTTATTTTACCTGTGAGAGACATAATTCATAAGTTCCTAATGATTGATAATCATAAGAATCAAAGAATTTATTTTTGTATAACTTGTTTATCCTAGACTCACTAATATGACCTAATCGACAATGCTAAAGAAAGGTGATATTAACATCTCTTTTTCTTTTCTTGTTTTCAACAAGTAAAACTTCATCATTGAGTGAAAGAACTAAAAGACCATTAACAAATAAACCAGTTCCAAAAAATTTATTAGAATGAGAAATAGAACATCCACTGCTCTTTATATTAATTTCAAAACCTTATTGTAATAACAAGGATACAGAAATAATATTTTTAATAATATTTAGAACATAGTAACAGTCTTTCAATTCTAAAATTTTGCCCGAAAGCAATAACTGATAGGTGCCTTCAAAATGGCTCACCATTCACACCATAAAGCTCAAAATCATCCTTCTTCAAGCTTCTAATTTTGTGAAGTCCATACAAAGACTTGCATATGTGAAATCCACATGCGATATCCAATATCCATGAACCAGTAGCTGAAGTACTCAACGATAAGTTAGTTTATATCATGTACAAACCTTTTGATGCTCCACTAGTATCAGGCTCCAGACTAGCAAGATATGACTTACAGATCTTCTTCCAATATCCCTTCTTATAGCAGTGAAAATAGGTTCCATCAACAGAAGGCTTCTTTACCTTCTTCCTCTTCTAAATACTTTTTTTAGGGTTCCACATTCTCTTTGAACCCTTCTTCATTACTATTTTCTTCTTCCTATTAACTAGAAAAAGATGAACCTTGTCCCTTTTAAAATGGCTCTCAGCTATCTTAAGCATGTTAAGTAGTTCTGGTAATGATAGGTTCAGTTTATTCATATGATAGTTCATGATAAACTGAGAGAAAGAATCAGGAAGTGGTTGTATGATCAAGTCCTGATTAAGCTCTCCATCCACAACAAAGACAAAAGAGATAATGGTGGCATATTAAGTGATCAGTAGCTCTAACATCATATTAAAAATGTTTATAGAAGAAGAAAACAAGAGAGAAAGAGGGAGAGATGAAAAGGACTTCATTATCTCTATTTCAATTTCATTCGATACTTCTCAGGAATTATTTATACTATGTACTAGCATACAGACTCCATACAAGAAAAATTATAATTGATATAGAATCATACTAATAACGAAAAATGATATAGATCATATTAATAAAGAAAAAAAATAGAAAATCATACTAACAAAGAAAAATATTATTAAATCACGTTAACCAAAAAAACTATTATGGGTTGATATATGGTCCATAAAATTGTGCTAACGTATCATGACCAAGAATAAAAGCATACCGAGGCATGTAAGATCATATTAATTGAGAATAGTTTCATGCCATTATCCTCAATCAATCAAATAAAGCTCACCATCCAGTAATGTTGCAAAAAACAAATATACAAGAATAATCTTAATAGAATCTGGAATGTTGAAAATTAATTTATTTAAGACTTAAAAAAAATAATGATAGGAATCTTAAGGTTCAGATTATGCCGAATTGAAATGCAAGAAGGTTTGCTTACTCGAATTTAATTAGCAATTGTAAACTTTGATAATGGTAAAGGAATGGGCAAATTGCAGCAAAAAAGGGAAAGAAAAGCTCTGCAAACCAAGAAATGAATCCACCAATACTCTTAACTTGGTGAATAATTTTTTTACTCTATGAGAACTATGAAATTTAGGTGACTAAGGCCCAGAAGAAAAAAAATCCAACATCATTGAAGTCCAGAGAAAACAAAAGGGAAGGCAGCTTCCAAGCATAACCAATCATGGAATGGCATTAGTCTTAGAGAAGGTTTTGGAAGAACCTCCCGCTTTTTAATATGATTAAATAGAGTTGATGAAATCATGTCAGTTCAGTGAGATGACAGGGCAATGTTGGTGCAAGTATGAAATCAAGCTATATAACCTAGATCATTTCAGATATGCAGCTCCATTTTAAGGTCATCTTAAGAATAGAACGGGTTACAGCTTACAGTTAAGTCGGATACAAGAAATGCCATAATTGAAGTTTGAATTAAAGTTCAATTGGCTCCAATTTATGGTCATCTCTCTCTATATACGTATATGAACGAGGCAAAAGATGCCCACTTGCGAAGAAACCAACTCAGGCTCACTGTGCCATGCTCCCAATGGCAATTAACCAATTATAAGCATAAATAACTTCAAGCAAACGGAACACATAATGGACAGAATACTGCGAACTACTATGCAAGAAATCCCTACTAGCACACGAGTAAAATATCGAGAAGAAAACAATTTCAAATTCGACGAACTAGCGGTTGCTAACAAGGAGGGAATAGCACGCGAGCAATATATATCAAGAAAAAAACAATTTTAAATTCAACGAACTAGCGATCGCTAACAACTAGGGATAGACAGTTTCACTTCTTATAAGAGCAAATAGACAAATTAATTTTATTCATAATAATAAAATTGAGGGAGGAGATGCGTCTTACCGATGGCCCACTGCAACATGCCGTCGAGGGAGGAGAATCCCCCGGCGAACTCATCGCTCTCTCTCTCCACCGCGGAGGGGTCGTCGGAGTCCACCACGGGAAGCAGATCGCTCTCGTCCTTGCCGGTGGCCCAGAAGAGGCCTCCCAGAGATGACGACTTGTTATCTCGCTCCTCCGCAGACGCCGCCGCCAGCGACGGCGAAAGGAGGAGAAGCAGCACCAGCGATAGAGCGAGGGAGCGGACGCTGGCCATTGCGATGGAGAGAGATTCGAACGCAGGAAGTGGGAAGAGGAGGAGATCGACTCGGCTTCCAGAAGAACAGTAGGTAAAGAGAGCAGACCTAATCTAATATACCTAAAATATATCCATATTAAAACGGAGGCAGATGCGTGTTAGCGATCGCAACAAAATCCAAACCATGAATGCCCGATCCGATCCCTATCAGATCGTAACACTTTGGTTAAATTTGGATCAAATTTGAATAAACTCGATGCTTAATTTTAAATTTGGATCAAAACGGAATAGATATACAAATCCAGTTCAAACTATTTAAATATTTTAATATATATTTAATTATTAAATATATTTTATTAATTATTATTTATTAATTATTAAATTCTAAAATATTTAAATTTTTATCATTATTTTTTAAAAAGGAATTAGAAAAGGTCCTATTCGGCTAATCCCCGATTCTCCATTTAATCACCTATTCGGTCATTACTAAAAATGATTAATTATTTGTAGGCGGTTCGGGTGAAGAATAATGTTGCAACAAGAATTAATCAAAAATTATTATTTTAAGTCTTTTTGAAACTTGGAACTTTTAGTTAGACGTGCTTTTAAAGTATGTTTATGTCTTTATTTATTTTAGAGGTATTGAACTAAGCATTGTTGAATTTATTTGTTTAAGATAATTTAAATTTTATTTTTATTGAACATGGAACTAAGTATTGTTGAACTAAAATCATAGTTCAATTTTATTTGTTCAAGGTATGTATGTTTATAGAATGGTAGATGACTTTATAGCTAACAAAAATAAAAAAATGTGCAAATGACTCGGTTGGGTTCGAGCCGAATAAACTCGAATTATCCGATACCCGATTAAGATGAGTTTGGACAAAAAAATCTAGTCCCGATAGTATTTAAGCTAGGTTTGGATAGTTTATTGAATATTAGGATTTGGATTTGGATAGTTAGGAACCCAGCCCGAACCCGACCCGTTGCCATCCCTATTTCGTGTTGGTAAAGCATTTCAATAATTTTTTCGTGAATATTTGATACAAATTATCTTTCCCTTCTTCATTCTCAATGTAAAATTTCCTTCTATTCTACTTTGGTATATTAGATATAGATTCACTGCCAAGATGGTAGCTCAATTGGATTGGACCTTGCCTCATGCACGGATTTGAGATATAATTTTGTAGATAACTTGATTAAATTTAGGATAAAATCCTAAAATCTACGACGGTTGGGATGAGTGAGAGATCAGATGATGCTTTGATGGTATCGGATTGACATACTCATCTCACGACGGGAAAAGACTTGGTATAATGGAAAAAGACTACGAAAATCTAGCATATCGTATCGAACATTTTTCGACGAGATGGGGGTCTTCGAGAGTAGCTGCACTGGGTTTACCTCCTATCCCTTTTTTCTTATACATACTTAAATTTTACTTATTTGTCATACTATATTAATAATAAAATTATAAAACACATACAAAAAATATATAAAAATTTTGATAAAATTTTTATATATGTAAAATTTTTAAAAATATTATATACCATGTTAGACTAGGATATTTAAAATATGAAATTTTATTTTTGGGAGTCACGAAAGAATCCAAGTTTTGATAAAATTTTTAAAAATTTAAAACTCTAAAAAAGAAAAAAATATCTGATTTGATTATGATTTTTAAAACATAAATTTTTTTGAGATGCCACATATCATAATAACCTATGTATTTAATTCCATGGTTTGAAGACTTGACTAAATCAAGCAAAGAGACTCTAGATCGAAAAGCTCAATTTCGTTCACTAGGCATATCGGATGACTTCTCGATCCACAACAGGAGAGTCACCGTTCAGCCTAACTTACGGGAGCGAAGCCATGATACCGGTAGAAATCATCCTTCGATCCTGTTGTACCCTGACGACTCACCATCAGCCGGAACCGGTCCATTCTTGCAATCCGACCGGGCCACTCTTTCAAGGCTCCGACTGCTACTCCTTCAGAGGTCCGACCCACCGGAGCAGAGGTCCGAACGACCCTCTCCTGCTAGGGTCCGGCCCATCGCTCATTCAGAGGTCTCACCCACTGGAGCAGAGGTCCGAACGACCCTCTCCTGCTGGGGTCCGGCCTGTCGCTCTCCATCAAAGGTCCGACCCACCGGGGCAGGGGTCCGAACGACCCTCTCCTGCCAGGTCCGACCCATGGCTCTCCTTCAGAGGTCCGACCCATGGCTCTCCTTCAGAGGTCCGGCCCGTGGATTTCCTTCAGAGGTTTGGCCTTTGGTTCGGCCGACCATCTTTCCCTCAGCTGACGTCCGACAAGCATGCCTTAGCATCCAGGGAATTCCAGAAGCACCTTTCTGTTACTATGGGATCCTGCCAACCCAACAGCCCTACCCCACTACTTCCACGATGTCGCCGTATCTGCGTGCCATGTGGCCACTCTCCAGATTCTCCTAGGGACAGATCGGTCTTTCTTAGCCTCTCCCCTAATGGATTTTGGACTGTTCCGCACCTATATAAGGTACTCGGAGGACCCCGTTTGAAGGTAGAAGTGCTCTTCCCTCTCCATACGCTGTTCATTCGTTGATTCCTCCATTCTGTTGCCTTCAACCTCCTGCTAACTTAGGCATCGGAGGGTCCCCCGCCGGAGCACCACCGGCACCCTTGGGGACTTTGTTGCAGGTTCACCCGGGAGAGGAGCACTCCAGCACATCCAGCCGATCCCGATCCAGGAGTTGACGCAGTAACAGATTGGCGCTAGAGGAAGGGTGGCATGCTCTTCTTCTCTAAAAGGAGGAATCCATCACCCCTGCTACAAAATAGCTAAGGGAAGAGCTCCAAATGCCACTGCCAGAAGAGGTATCTCCCCTTTCAGTTCTGAGGAACCTCACAGGGAGAATGATATCGCCGCCACCGCCGCTGCTGCCGCTGAACCTACCATCACACTGAGGTTGCAGCAGTTCCAGACGTTAGTGAATCGCATCGAAATGCTTACTGCCGCAGTTCAGCATTTCCAAGAAGCAGCCGATAACCGGCAACAGCTACCAGCTATTTCTTGCACCCATCCTCTGACTGCTGTTGAGGGAAGCCAACGGCCGGAGGTCCCTCAGCATTGTTCTCGCATCATCATGGAGCCCCAGAGGTCATTGGGCGATCCCACCGACGGCAGAAGGGCAAGGTCTGCTTTGCCTTCCTATGTCGAATCCGTCCCAGTCGGCGGTCGGCCTGCTGCCGAACCCCCGAGGGACTATGCCAGCAAGATCATGCGCATGGAGGAGCGCATTGCTGAAATCGCCCTCCGGCAAAAGGCCGAAGGGGGACAGGTATACGACTCCCGTCCCCCATTCTCTGACGAGATTCTGGCGGAGATGATTCCTCGCCACTTCAAGATTTCGTAGGTGGACCCCTACGACGGTACCTCCGACCCGATGGACCATCTAGGCACATACAAGGCCCATATGATGGTACAAGGCACCTCTGACGCCCTCCACTGCATTTCCTTTCCTGCCACCCTTAAGAAGACCGCCCGGATGTGGTTCTCCGCCATCCGGCCAGGTACGATCCATTCCTTTTTTCACCTTGAATCACTTTTTCTTTCCCATTTCAGGACCTGCAGTCGGATCCCGAGGAATACCGACTGCCTCTTCCTCGTGCTGCAAAAAGAGGGAGAGACTCTGCGGGATTTCATGGCCCGTTTCAACTCAGCAGCCATGGAAGTCCCGGACTTGAATGAAGCTATGGCCATGTCATCCTTCAAGCGAGGGCTCCACTCGTCAAGGCTGACCTTCTCCCTGGACAAGAAATATCCAACAAGCTACAGCGAACTCCTGGCCAGAGCGCAGAAGTACGCCCTGGCAAAAGACAAGCGACCGACCAACGTCAAGCAAAGGAAAGGCCGACCCCCAAGAAGCGGAGTGATAAGGCTCCTGAAGTCCGACCTCCGAGTGATAGCCGGCGGTCGGCCCAACGCCGAAGTCTAAGGCCAAGGAATTTTCCTCGGAGGTTCGAGACTTATGCACCTCTGTCCCTGCCAAGAGAGAAGATCCTTATGGAGATCGAGAATGAGACCTTTCTACAAAGGCCTCGACCGATGAGGGTTCCTCCTTCCCAAAGAAACAAAGATAAATTTTGTAAGTTCCAACGGGACCACAGGCACAGTACTGAAGAGTACCTGTAGCTGAAAGATGCCATTGAAGACCTCATCCGAAGGGGGTACCTGCATAAGTACGTCCGACCCCATCGAGATTTGGCCGGAGCATCAAATGCCAGAAACCCTCCGGAGGAGATGGAGCTCCCCAATCAGAGGCCGACCAACGAGGATGTCGGCATGTTGCATCGACGGTTCAGAGGAAGCTACGAGGACGGGCCCGATATTGCTAAAAGGTCCAGGGGCTCCAATGTGATCACCTTCTCTGATGAAGATCTTTTGGAGACTCATGTTTTTGAAAATGGCCCTGTAGTCGTGTTGGCAGTGATTGCCAACTATGATGTAAGGAGGATACTTATAGATAATGGAAACTCAACAGAGGTGTTGCTGTACAATGCTTTTGTGAGAATGAATTTGTCCAGGTCCATGCTGTAAGAATCCCCCGCACCGCGATAGGCTTCAGGGGCAACACCATTAGGGTAGAAGGGGAAATAGTTCTTTGAATGGGACGGAGCCTTTCCAGAAAACTCTCCCTATCAACTTTGTGGTCCTTCGGACGACCTCACCTTACAATGCTATCCTGGGCCGACCGGCCCTCAACAAATTCAGAGACATTGTGTCCACTTATCATTTGTTGGCAAAATTTCTGACCAGGAGCGAGGTCGGAGTGATGAGGGGAGACCGTCGGATGGCCAGGCAGTGTCGACCATTCTGAACCAACAATCAGAAGACCGTCCCACTCTGGAGCAACTTGACCCGAGGGCTGAGGTCGATGGCCTTGGTCAGCCAGGAGAAAGGATTCTGTTTGTCCTCCTTTGGGAGGATGATCCCACTAGAGTCCTTCAGATTGGAGGTTCCCTCAGCGAAGACATTAAGTCAGAACTGATCAGCTTCCTCAGGAGTAATGCCGACGTCTTTGCTTGGTCGGCGTCGGACATGCCTGGAATACCATCGGAGGTCATCACTCACCAGCTCAAGGTGGATCCGACTTACCGACCTGTCCGACAGAAGAAGAGAAGTTTTGCCGTTGAAAGGCAAAGAGTCGTCGATGAGGAAGTGAAGAAGCTCTGTGATGCTAGCTTCATCAGGGAAGTCCACTACCCTGAGTGGCTAGCAAATGTCGTTATGGTAAATAAGGCCAACGAGAAATGGAGGATCTGTGTAGATTACATCGACCTCAACAAGGCCTGTCCAAAGGATAGCTTTCCGGTACCCAAGATTGATCAGCTGGTGGATGCCATGGCTGGCTACCAGCTTCTTAGTTGTATGGATGCCTTCTCCGACTACAACTAAATCAAGATGCATTCGGAAGATGAGGAGAAGACTGCCTTTGTCACCGACAAGGGTCTGTACTGCTATCGGATGATGCCCTTCGGCTTGAAGAACGCTGGTGCCACTTTTCAAAGGCTGATCAACCAAGTGTTTGAAGGTCAGCTAGGCAGGAACATGGAGGCCTATGTGGATGACATGATAGTGAAGAGTCTCCATAAGGCTGACCACATCAGGGACTTGCAAGAATCCTTTGATGCACTCAGGCATCATCAGATGAAGCTGAACCCCACGAAGTGTATTTTTGGGGTAACCTCTGGCAAGTTCCTTGGGTTTTTGGTCACACAGAGGGGAATTGAAGTGAACCCTGACAAGATAAAGGTCGTCACTGAGATGGCACATTCAACCAGCAAAAAGCAGGTGCAAGAGCTCACCGGCCGAATCACCTCCCTCAACCGTTTCATTTCTCATTCGGCTGAAAAGTCTTTGCCATTCTTCAAGACCCTGCACCGGTCGGAAAGTTTTGTTTGGAGTGATGAATGTCGGTAAGCTTTCGAAGCCCTGAAGGAGTACTTGAAGAACCCTCCATGTTGGCCAAGCCAACGGAGGGGGAACCTTTGTACCTCTATATTTCGGCATCGGACGTAGCGATCAGCGTCGTCCTCGTGCGAGTCGGAGAGGACAGACAGCAGAAGCCCATCTATTATATCATCAAAGTCCTCCATGATGCCGAAATAAGGTACCCCAAGATGCAAAAGTTGATATATTCTTTGGTCACTTCGGCCAAGCGGCTCCGACCGTATTTCCAAGCAATCTGATTGTGGTGATGACCGACCAACCCCTCAAGGCAATTCTTCGGAGCACCGACACATCTAGTCAGCTCACCAAGTGGACTGTCAAGCTAGGTGAATTCGACATCTCTTTCCAGCCATGATCTGCCTTGAAGGCCCAGGTAATTGCTGACTTCATTGCAGAGTGTACAAGAGACAAGAGACCTCCTCAAATGGCCAAAGTACCTAAAGCCGATGTCGTCTACAAAATCGAACCAGCCTGGACCCTCCATGTGGACGGAGCGTCCAACCTTGCGGGCTGCGGGGTTGGACTGATCCTAGCCGACCCGGATGGAGAAAGCCTGGAGTATGCATTGCATTTTTCATTTTAGGTGTCAAACAATCAAACGGAGTACGAAGCCCTCCTCATGAGCTACGAATTGCCAATGAACTGGGTGTCAGCCGACTCAGAGTCTTCTCCGACTCCCAATTGGTGGTTAATCAAGTAAAGGGGGAATTTGAAGCGAGGGATCCAACCCTGGCAAAATACTTAAACAAGGTACAAAACCTTATCTCTCAGTTTAGATTTTTTGAAATCCTCCACATACCTCGTCTACAGAACTTTTGGGCGGACGCTCTATCAAGGTTGGCTATGGCCGCCATCAGCACTTCCGACCGAACATTTGTGGAGCACCTGCAGCACCCAAGTATTACGGAAGAGCCGATCGAGGTCCACCAGGTGGAACAAGAAACTTCTTGGATGGATCCGATCCTCGCTTTCCTGACCAAGGGAACTCTTCCGGAAGATCCGATGGAGGCCAAGCGAGTGCGCTCGACAGCCTCTAAGTACATTATCCTTGACGGCATCCTATATAAGCAGTCATTCTCACAGCCACTGCTGAAATGCTTGGGGCTGACAGACGCCAACTATGCACTTAGAGAAGTCCATGAAGGCATCTGTGGTGACCACCTCGGAGGAAGGTCCTTAGTTTACAAGATCATCCGACAGGGATATTACTAGCCTACCATTCAGAAGGACGTGTCGGACTTCGTCCGAAGGTGTAATGCGTGTCAAAGGTACTCCATTATTCAAAGGAGGCCTGTCAGTGAGCTGACTCCAATCACTACCCCATGGCCGTTCGCATAGTAGGGGATGGATATCTAGGACCCTTTCCCCCGGCGTCCGGGCAACGAAAATTTTTGCTTGTGGCCATCGACTACTTCACCAAATAGGTGGAGGCTGAACCACTAGCACAGATAACAGAGGTCAAGGTGGAGAACGTCGTCCGGAATAACATCATCTTTCGGTTCGGTATTTTCCGGACGATTATTACTGACAATGGAAGACAGTTTGACAACTCTAAGTTTCAAAACTTTTGTCAGCAATATCATATCTCTCACCAACTCATGTCGGTCGGCCACCCTCAGTGCAATGGAGAGGTTGAAGTCACCAATCAGACAATCTTGCACAGGATGAAGACCCGACTGAATGAGGCTAAGGGGCTTTGGGCGGAGAAACTCCACTCAGTATTATGGGCATATCGGACGACCGCCAGAACGTCAACCGGTGAAACCCCATTTAACCTCACTTATGGAAGCGAAGCCATCATCCCTGTTGAGACCTCTCTTCAATCTCTGTGGATCGACCACTATGCCGAACTGGCCAACTCCGAACAGCGAAGGACTGACCTGGACTTGCTCAAAGAAACTAGACTTTGGACAAGCATGAAGATGGTGGTCTACCACCAGAAGATGGCGAGATATTACAACTCGCATGTCAAGGCACGATCTTTTCGAGTCGGAGACCTGGTCTTGCAGAGGACAAAAATTTCGAGGTCGACCGAGCAAGGAAAGCTTTTACCAAATTGGGAAGGACCTTACCGAGTCACTGAAGTTGTTCGAGTCGGCACCTACCGACTTGAATATTTGGATGGATAATGGATGGCTCGTCCGTGGAATGTAGACAACCTTCGTAAGTATTATCAATGAAGTCCACAATTCTTCTACGAAGCACTTTCGAGAGTCCGACTCCGGTCGGCAGAGGCTCTAGGGTAGCCCACATCTGAAAGTCCGACTCCAGTTGGCAGAGGCTCTAGGGCAGCCCACTTTCGAAAGTCTGACTCCGGTCGGCAGAGGCTCTAGGGCAGCCCACTTCCGAAAGTCTGACTCCGGTCGATAGAGGCTCTAGGGCAGCCCACTTACGAAAGTCCGACTCCATTCGGCAGAGGCTCTAGGGTAGCCCACTTCTGAAAGTCCGACTCCAGTCGGTAGAGGCTTTAGGGTAGCCCACTTCCAAAAGTCTGACTCCGGTCGGCAAAGGCTCTAGGGTAGCCCGCTCCAGAAAGCCGACGGACCAACACTTAGGTTGAAATTCCTAAGTTCGTTGCTCCGGCCTGAGCTACAGTCCGACCGTTGCCTCAACTACTTCCAGGTCCGGACAAGCCGACGGACCAACACTTAGGTTAAAATTCCTAAGTTCGTTGCTCCAGCCTGAGCTATAGTCCGACCGCTGCCTCAACTACTTCCAGGTACGGACAAGCCGACAAACCAACACTTAGGTTAAAATTCCTAAGCTCGTTGCTCTGGCCTGAGCTACAGTCCGATCGTTGTCTCAGCTACTTTCAGGTCCGGACAAGTCGACGGACCAGCACATAGGTTAAAATTCCTAAGCTCGTTGCTCCTACCTGAGCTACAGTCCGATCACTGCCTCAGCTACTTCCTTGTTTGGAAAGCCGATGGACCAACACTTAGGTTGAAATTCCTAAGCTCGTTGCTCCAGCTTGAGCTACAGTCCGACCACTGCCTCAACTACTTTCCGGTCCGGAAAGCCGACGGACCAACACTTAGGTTGAAATTCCTAAGCTCGTTGCTCCAGCCTGAGCTACAGTCTGACCGCTACTTCGACTGCTTCTAGGTTTGGACAAGCTGACGAACCTACACTTAGAGTGGAAATCCTAAAGGAATCTAGTTTGGTCTGAGCCACTACTCGACGCTTACCCTGGAGGTCCGACTGTCCGCTCAGATAAGCCAACTAGTCCACATTTAGTGAAATTTCAGAGAAAGGTTAGTTTGGTCACACCAGTCAGACGGCAACAAAGATATGAAAAATAAAAGGTTCTTTACTAATTCCAAAAGGTTTCTTTACAAAATTGAAGGTCAGACTTTTACAAACCACTAGGTCTGACCTTCAGGAGGCACACTGACAACAGCCGCTTCGGCTCCCTCAGTAGCAACAACGGCTTCGGCCCCCATGGCCCTTTCAGCTACCTCTGCTTCGGCTCCGGCTTGGGCGTCCAGTCCGGCCACTTCTACAATGGCCTCCACTGGAGCATTGGTCGCTCAGGCAGTCGGATCCGTCGCCTCCAAATACTCTCCTTCCACCGACTTTGATGGCTGAAGAAATGATAGATCGATGTCTGGGAAGGCTGCACTAACCTTCCCCAGACATTCGTTGTACCCGTAGTCGAAGCCGATAGTCTCGGCTTCGTTCATCTCCTCGGTGAAGTCCTCGGAGGCTTTATAATCTGCAACGGCCTTCTCGCCGGCCGTCTTCAGTGACTCCTGGGCCATCTTCAGCAGGCCCTTATATCTCTCCACCATAGCCTGGTGGCCTTGTGCGCGAACCTCACATTCGGTCAAGAGCCCCTCCTCGACGGCCAGCCGACGGGTCAGGGCCTTGACCTTCTTCTTCTTATTCTTTAACCTTGCCTCCCGGTCCTCCCAGGCCAGCAAGACTTCAAGCTACTTTTTCTGGGCCTCCGACTCGGCCCGCAGGGTGGACACCTCTTCGACTACTGCCCTTAAGCCGAGTACCTCCTTCCTGGAGGCCGTCAGTGCCTCCCAAGCCTTGTCCCTCGCCACCTCTATCGCTTCGGCCCTCTTGGTCAGGTGCTCTTTCAGATAAAGCAGCTCGCCCAGGCCAACGTCCATCAGCAGGGTATCTTTGACAAGCTGCCGACATACACGTGCACAATTAGACAGTTGCAACTGATGAGTTCAAAACCGAAGGATTAATTTTAACACTTACCCCTAAAAGATGGTGGAGAGAACTCTTAGAGGCCTCATTCACCGCCGCCCGTCATCATCGGAGGCGGCCCTTTGAAGCAGCTCCCTAACCTTCTCAACTTCGCGCCATGCCTGGCGCTCCTCCTTGCCGTCGTGACCGTCGGCCCTCTCATCAATGGCCGACGGCCCCTCCTCTGCATGACTTCCCCTGACTACCAGGGAAGCCACCTCATCAGCTCCAACAGTGGGGACAGAGGAGCTGCGTCCATCCCGATCAGCATCGGAAGCCCCTCCTCCGCCCGGGCAGCCAACTGCTCGATCGATGATGATCGCTCTACTATCTTCGCCACAAAGCGATCCGACAATGGCACGTCGTCATCCTCCGACCCAATCGACACCACTGTGATGGATGGTTTTGCCATCCATTGTCTCTTCGGCCCCTCGGGTGTAGGCTTTGCCGCTCACTTCTTCGGCTCTTGTGGGGTCGGTTTTGCAATTCGGATGGCCCTCCGCTGTGCGGATCGTGCTGAAAGGGTCGCCCGATCCGGCTTCATCTTGTCACCTGTCAACAAACAAAGTTGAAGTAAGGTATAGTTGCAAGACCGACGGAAGATGAAGTAGTGTCTCTCTCTCTCTCTCGACGGCTCTCGTCCTACCCAACGTTCGGTGCCGGCTGAGTCCAGCCTGGTGAAGACTCCCCTCGTGGAGCATGAAGCCGATGAACTTCGGATCCTCGTCATCCAGTTTATGGAAGTCGGCCTTGTCGGCCCTCGATACCTTCCTCCCATTCAAAGCGTTCGGCCTCGGCTCCCTCCATGCCGCCTTGAAGCCCCACGGCTCTAAGCTATCTACAAAAAAGTATCGAGACTTCCATCCGTGAATGGTAGACGAAGCCCCATAGTATCTTCTGGCCAGGGCGTGGACTGAACATCCACCACTTCTGACTCTGGAAATCCTATTTTAACAAGAAAAAATTAGAAAACAAGGACACCCTCGACTCGATGTCAGCCTCCTGACACAGAACCACGAAGCCACAGAGAACCCGAATACTATTCGGGGTCAGTTGGGACGGGGTAATTCTATATGTATTGAAGACTTGAATAAAGAAGCTATGGATCGGGAAACGAAGGCCGACCTTCAGGTGGTCTTCGTACAGAGGGAGAGCTCCTAAGTTTAAAGGTCCGTTCACTCTACCCTCGTGACTGGGGACGGTTAGATGTAAGGTGGAGGGAATGCTATACACGGTCCTAAGATTTTCAACCCTTTCTCGGGTCATGGTTGAAGCGATGTCGAAAGGGCCAGGCTCCCTATGTCCACGAGCCGAACTCTGACTCCCAGAAGCCATTCTAAAGGGAGTTACAGAAAAGGAGGAAGACGGAGGAAGGTGGAGACAGAACTAACCTGGTTCCCTGGTTCTCTAAGAGGGGCTAAAGCAACGGAAGGAAGGAGGAGGTTGCCTTCTCTTCGAGCGCAAGCACGGTGGAAAACTCTTTTTGGGCGCTGCTCCCCCCCTTTTATAGGCGCTCGGGGGTAGCTTTCCAACGCCTCCCCCCACGTATCATAACCCGATGGCTAGCATCGCAGTTTTCGAGTTGGATAAGAATCCAAGGGGATGCACCGGATCATATCTGGCAGCGATCTGCGTGATAGTCGAAGCAACGGCGGATGAATCACTCCAGGAAGTACACCAACCGCTCTGATGGAGCCACGTGCCCCACGTCATGTCAGGAATTCAAATGGGCAGCTACTATTCATCATACCAGCAATAACTGCTCTCTCTATCTTCACCAACCAAATGCTAACACCTGTCCAGGAGCAAAAATTGAAGCAGAAGGCGCCTGGTCGCAGCACGCCGAATCGGATTCGCCATCATTTTAAAGACTGATTCATTTATTGCCATTTAATGCCCTCGCCCTTTGAGCCTACGGACTCGCTCGAAGCACAAGAACAAGGGGGACAACTGTTGTACCCTGACGGCTCACCCTCAGTCGGAACCGGCCCATTCTTGCGGTTCTACCGGGCCACTCTTTCAAGGCTCCAACTGCTACTCCTTCAGAGATCCAACCCACCGGAGCAAAGGTTCGAATGACCCTCTCTTGCTGGGGTTCGTCTCGTCGCTCTTTCAGAGGTTCGATCCGCTGGAGTAGAGGTTCGAATGACCCTCTCCTGCTAGGGTCTGGCTCGTCGCTCTCCGTCAGAGGTCCGACCCACCGAGGCAGGGGTCCGAACGACCCTCTCCTGCCAGGTCCGACCCATGGCTCTCCATCAGAGGTCCGACCCATGGCTCTCCTTCAGAGGTCCAGCCCGTGGCTTTCCTTTAGAGGTTTGGCCTTTGGTCCGGCTAACCGTCTTTCCCTCGACCGACGTCCGACAAGCATGCCTTAGCATCCAGGGAATTCCAGAAGCACCTTTCTGTTACTGCGGGATCCTGCCAACCCAACAGCCCTGCTCCACTACTTCCATGATGTTGTCGTATCTACGCACCACGTGGCCACTCTTTAGATTCTCCTAGGAGTAGATCAATCTTTCTCAACCTCTCCCCAAATGGATTTTGGACTGTTCCGTGCCTATATAAAGTACTCGAGGGATCCCGTTTGAAGGTAGAAGTGCTCTTCCCTCTCCATATGCTGTTCATTCGTTGATTCCTCCATTCTGTTGCCTTCAACCTCCTACTAACTTAGGCATCGGAGGGTCCCCCACCGAAGCACCACCGGCGCCCTTGAGGACTTTGTTGTAGCTTCACTCGGGAGAGGAGCGCTCCAGCACATCCAGCCGATCCTGGTCCAGGAGTTGACGCAGCAATAGATCCAGAAGGACTAACCATTTCAAAGAGCCAGGTAATTCAAGTCAAAGGAGAGCCGACCTAGATCTACTTGAAAGCACGAGACTCCAAGTTCAGTTAAGAATGGCAGTATGCCGGCAAAGAGCCACCCGATACTACGACTCACGAGTCAAAGCCAGAACATTCTGACCTGGAGATTTAGTATTACAAAAGGTGGAAATATCTCGACCCACAGAACAAGGCAAACTTGCCCCTAATTGGAAAGGCCCTTATCGGATCACTGAAGTGATACGACCTAGAACTTACTGGATCGAAAGCCTAGATGGCTACCGAATGGCCCAACCCTAGAATGTAGAGAACTTCTGTAAGTATTATCAATGAAGTGATCTCTCCCTTCTCTCTACCTTTCCTATCATGATCAATCTAACAAACAAAGAGTAGTCCTAACCAACCGACTCAATTGGTATATCCAACATATAAAAGGTTGGCCTAACCCGTCAACCCACATTCGGCGAATAGAGTTGGTCAACCCACCATCTCATCGGTATATTTGAAAAAAGCTATTCTGACTAGCTAGGCCATAATGTCCCACAAAGAGAACATTAACGCCCCTTAAAGTGATTTTTACATCACGGGACCATTGTTTCGATGGTACTACACTTAGCAAAAAATTTTCAAAATTTACTACTAAGTATGAGAAAAGCTAACAAGTCCATACTTAGAAAAATTTTGAGATATATTCACTGGAGAGTACAGTTATGCACAACCAAAAAGGGATTTCATTCATGTATGAAGAGTCATTACATACTTCTGAAAGAAGTCGATTTTATAAAAAAAAGATATATATACATATACATCAAAACTAATCTTCTTTGATCGATTTCGAAGCCAAAGCAGAGTGACTACCTCTTGGACGGATACCTCTTCGGTCATTGGGCATATCTTGTTTTTCTACTCCTTCCTCATCAGTATCATCATCATCCGCAATAATTATGGTGACGTCTAAGTCCGGATACATCTTCTTGATTTTCTTCAGGCAATCCTCAAAGCCGATGGTGTAGCTCTCTACACTAGCTTCATTGATTTCATCATCGAAGGTCTAGGATTTCTTGTACTCCTCGATGGCATGAAAGGCTTTTCGGTCAACTAGTTCTGCCCTTTGTTCGGCAAACTCCACCCTTTGCTCAAGAGTGTTGGCCTTCTTTTCCAATTCGGCCTTTTAGGCCATGACCTCTTCGAATTTTTAGAGATTGTCCTTTATTATTATTTCAGTCGAGTGCAATTTCTTCTCTCTTTTGCAATTTGGCCTCGAGCTCAGTCGTCTTGACCTGGGCCGCCTTCAATTCCTTCTCTAATGAGAGGTTGACAGTGGTGGTTTTGTTCAGGTTCTGCTCATTGGCCGCTCTGAATTCCTCGGTCACTTCCTTCTCAGCTTTAGCCAATTCCAGCTGATCCTGAAGACCCTCGCTGAGATCGGTGAATCCATGGATACTCTCTTCTATCAGAGAGATCTCGTGAATGAACTATCAAGAAAGACATGGACAAAATTAACTATGATGACAAAACCTGATGAACAAAAAACTCGGAGGTAGTTTTTAACATATACCTGCAATGTATTAGGATAAATGGAGGTGAAGATGTTCTCCAGTCGACGATTCTTTGTTACCTCCCAATCCTTTGGAAGGATAGTGGCCTTCAGCATGGTCTTGGCCAATCTTGGAATATCGAGACCATTGTCATCAGCATATACATTGAAATCTACAAGTTCTTCTCCGTCAACTCATGGGTCGAGACTAGCTCGCAGCTCGGAAGTTGTCTCGATGATTGGGCCTTACCTTTGTCCTTTTGGCTGGTCCCCGCAGATGGCTTAGATGGCACCACTGGCTAATCAGTAGATGCATTTTGTTGCTCTGATGGTTGGTCTACTGAAGTTTTTCTAGGAAGACACTCTACTAGGGGGACATCGTCTTCATCCGAAGCCGACTGCACAACTATAGGGATGTTCCCCCCAACAAGGATCTCTGGAGGAGTGCTGGAAGGAACAGTAGACAAATGGGTTTTCTTCGAGCCCCTTTGTTGTCCTTTGGAAGATTCTGTTGCCGCCTCTTCTCGATGGCCTATCGGAGCCTCCTAGCATTAGGCTTCATCTTATCGTCTATGGAAAAGAAAATCATATGAGGATCATAAGTCGAAGGAAAAATAGCAGAAAGGATAAATTAATAAAAATTGACATACATACCTAAAGAAGGGGAGACACTAATCTTGGCTAAGAGACCCTCCTCGCTCAGCAGTTCTCTAATTGGAGGAACCTCAACTTCAAAATGTTTCTCGAAGTCCTCCTTGTCAGTTGATATGATTTTCTTTCCGATGTTGGGGGTCAAACGGGATTCCCTCAACTCAATGTTAAAACCTAAAGGCTGACTAGGTAGAAGGAAAAAGAAACCAGGCTTCCATCCATGAATGGCAGATGGAAGCCCCTTAATAAATTTATGACCAGGATGAGGTCCGATGACCCACCATCCCTGGCCATGGAAATCCTTTTTTAAAATAAAAAGGGAAGTAAATAGAGAAGTCTTAGGCACTATCTCAATGTCATGACAAAGGACAAGGAAGGCACATATTATCCGAATACCATTCGGAGTTAATTATGCCGGAAGGATGTGATAATGGTTAAACAACCGAACAAAGAAAGGATGGAGAGGAAAATGAAGACCGGCCTTCAAATGCTCTTCGTATACAACTATGGTTCCGGGAGGAGGTTTGTTGATCCTCTCACTAGAGAGGGGAATAAGGTGAGTATATCATGCAGAATTTTGTAATATTTCTGTAGGGAGCTAACCTAGGTTCTGTGACATTGTTCCTAAGGTACTCGGGTTTCGACTCTTCTAAATAGCGGGAACCTTTTGACCTAGAGGATGCTTAGCCACCAAAGGGCTCACCACCACCCCTACCGGCGAAGGGTCCACCAGTGACAGGAATGTCTACGGACCTAGTCATTATTCTAAAAGAGAAGAAGTGGGACCCGACCTAGAAAGGATAATCCCGTGAAGAAGTGAAGCGGAGATGATGAAGATACCCCCCCCTGACGGCCAAAAGTGAAAAGACCAGTTGGTGTTCCTAGCCCACTAGGGCAAATTAAGTCTAATCGATTTTAGGCTTGGGACTGAATGCAGGGGATGTGGTTTTGGGCTAAGGAGAGGTGATCAAATCCTTCCCTCATCTGACATAGCAAGAGTGCCCTTAAAGGTAGATTATGCAATGATGGCAGGCAGATTATGCAAATTAGGGTTAGATGTTTTAGTAGCTTTTATATATGTAATTTTTTTTTATATTTTGGTATTTTCTTAAATAGAAGAAAAACTGCAAATTATGGCCTAATATGTAGGAAATATACTAAAATAAAAGAGATGCTAAACAAAACCCTAAACCTTCCAAAATTGTCTTGCTGAAAAAATAGAGCTGAAAATTTGTAGGCTATATTTCGGTTTGCAGAAACTGTACAGACTGAAATAGAATCTAAAAAAATTCCATAAAATATGATGAATTAAGATGAATCCCACAAAATAAATTTCAGAATTTTTGAAGTTCTGAACAGAGATAAATAACTAAAATAATAGAGTATACATGGACTATAAAAATGCAGAAAATAAGCCCTAATCTAATCTCTGATACCAGATGATGTGGAACTAATATGCATGCAATTATTTTTGTGTGTTTTATATGAGGAGTTAGGTGATTAAATCCCAAAAATTAGATCAAAATAAGTTGTAGGGAATTCTATATGAATTTTAGAATTCAAGCATGCAGATTAGGACCTAGAAAAGCAATAAAGAAGGATCGCCAGGGATGAGAAGCCTTGGTTAGGGCAAGTTCTCCTAAAATAAAATTACTGATGGCAGAGGGGGTGTACCTGATAATGTCTGAAGTGCCCGATGAAGATTGCAGTGAAGGGATCTCTCATTCCTCGATGGATGCAGCTTGGAAAACCGAGCAAAAGACCCGCGGGTACTCGACATTCTGCTCGGTGGTCCGATTGAGGCTTGGCTGGAGTCGTTGGATTCGTAGGAACTCGGGGACCTGCAAACGACTTGTCAGGGGTTAGAAAACTCACAAAGGAATAAGGAAACAAGAAAAAATAGCAAAGGGGAATAGAGTTTTGGAGGGGGTGGCCAGGGCTCTGGAAGGATGGTTGGCGGCAGGAATTCTATTGCAACACCGGGAGGATGAAAGAACCAATAAAACTCCTTAAGCACAAAGCAGGGTAGCACAAAGCAATAGAAGAGAACTCAAGTTTAATTCATATATCAAAATCAATCCTCATACAAGAGACTAGGGTCCTCTAAATAGACCCTTAATCTTGGGCCACAAGTAAGGGTACATTAGACATTACATAAGAATCATTTTCCCTCTCAAACTCTAACTAGGAAAGTAAGAAAACATTAGGTAGAAATATCTCTAAAAATTCTCTCCTCCTCTCTTGACTTGGTCAACACTCCAAGGATGCCTAGGGGGGCATGTTGGGCTTCTAGGAACAGCAAGGAGCCAGCCCAAAGGGGCTTGGGCACATGGGCTTGGGTCTCTAGAAGCTAGGGTGGCCTGGTAGCCAGATAATAGGAATATTCCTTGGTATCTTGCTTCTTAAGGACTTAGGCTCGGTGCCTGGGCTTTATTTCTTTGAGCTAGGATGCAGGTGGACCTCTGAAATCATGGATGCCCTAGTCTATGAATATATTCTGGCATCTGGAAGGAAATCTGGGCATCTGAAGGGCATCTGCAAGGAATCAAGATTTTTTGAATTTTCTTCCTGGGGTCTTCAAATCTTCAAGCTGGGTAGGACTTGGGCTATACTTCCATGTCTTCAATCTGGTTGGACTTGGTCTTCACTTGTATGATGTGGTCTTGAGTCTTCAATATGGTTGAACAGGACTCAAAAAAATAAAATTAGCTCAACATGAGCTGACTAACACTTGACTGGACTAGCTCAACATGAGCTGACTAATACAGGACTCAAATAAAGATAACATAGCTGGACTAAGCTTTATTACAATGGACTCGAATGTCATTAAGTGATCCACAGAGGGTTGAGAAGTCTCTGTCTTATTCTTGTGCCTCTAATGTCCGCACCAGGACTTCTGGAGCTTTCATAGCTAGGGTATCCGGTCTTAAGGTGCCTGGCTTAAGGAGTTTCTGGTGCCGAGATTTCTGGTCTTTAGGTGCTGGGCTTAAAGTGTTTTCGATCTTAAGCTCCTGGGCATCAAGAGTTTCTGGTGTTGGGGTTTCTGGTCTTTAGGTGCCGAGCTTAAAGAGTTTCTGGTTTTTGTTTCCTAGGCTTCAGGAGTTTCCGGTACCTGGCTTAAAGAGTTTCCGATCTTTGGTTCCTAGGCTTCATGAGTTTCTAGTACCGGGCTTAAAGAGTTTTCGATCCTTGGTTCCCGGTCTTTAGGAGTTTTCGATGCTGGGCATAAAGAGTTTCTGATCTTTAGTTGCTGGACTGGATTCCAGCATTTAGTCGCTAGACTGGATTTTGATCTTTAGTTACAGGATTTCTAGAGCTTCCAGTGGATTGCTTGAGAGACTCCTGGTGCCCTGTCTTCGGTCGCCAGATCTAGGGTCGGGTGACGATAGTCCTATGAGACAGAGACTAGCATTGTTCTAAGGAGAATCTCGTTATTAGTGTTTGGAAGTCTTATATCATTGATAATATTTTTTTAAGTTGGCAGCATTCCAAGCCCGTGGAAATCATGGCCCATCGAGCTCGACGAGGTAGTAGGCCCCATGAAGAAGGGCTTCGATCACCTGGTAAGGGCCTTCCCAGTTCGGAGAGAGTTTCTGCACTCTCGAGCTTGGGAGTCTTCTGCTCATCGTAGCACCAGATCTCCCGGGCAGAAAGACTTTGGCCTTACCCTGGAGTTATAATATCGAGCCACCCATTACCGGTAGGCCACCATTCGAACTCAAGCCTTGTCCCTTGTCTCTTAATGTATGTCTAGATTAAGCAGGAGCCATGCTGGGTTCTTGACCTCATTGTACTGCTCCACTCGTAGCGTTGGCAGACTTAGTTCCACCATGATACCACTTCTGCATCGAAGATGAGGTTGAATTGTGTTTCATCTATGGCCATCCTCAACGTTGTGTGCTATGCCCATAGAACACTAGGAAGTTCTTCGGCCCATCTACCCTTGGCTTGGTCTAGCCTAGTTCGGAGTCCTTGAAGGATAGTCCAGCTAGTCACCTCGGCCTCTCCGTTGGTCTGAGGGTGTGCTACCAAGGTGAAGCGATGCCGGATATCAAGGTTGTTGTAGAACTCCTCGAACTCTCAATTGTCGAGCTGTCGTCCGTTGTCGGTGATGGTGGTGTGGGGGAGCCCAAAGTAGCATATGATTGATTTTCAGAAGAACTTGCTGATGTTTGCCTCCATGATTCGTGCTAATGGTTCATCCTCGACCCACTTTGTGAAGTAGTCGATGGCAACTATCAGGAACTTACGCTGCCCGAGTGTAGGAGGAAAAAGGCCAAGGATGTCCATGCCCCACTGGATGAACAGCCAGGGGGCAGAGAGCTGGGAGAGCAATGTAGCAGGCTGGCATTGCATAACGGCGTGACGTTGGCAACGGTCATACTTTTTGATGAAGTTGGTCCATCCTCTCTCATGTTTTCCTAGTAGTATCCCTGGCGGAGGGCCTTGTATGCCAAAGTTCTGCACCCCACATGATTTCCATAGAGTTCTTTGTATATCTCTTGGAGTACGACTGCTGCCTCTGAGAGTCTCAGACATTTAAGAGTGGGTAGGAGTAGGACCTTCGGTAGAGTTGTCCATCCATCAACACAAAGCATGTGGCCTTTCTTTTGATGAGGCCAGTCTCTATTCAATCTTCGAGCAAGATACCGTCAATGATGTACTTGACATACTTGTCCATCCAACTAGGCTCCGGGTTGACTTGCTAGACCTCTTTGGGCATCTCGTAGCTTGGGATCTGAAGATGCTCGACATAGGTGCGACCTAGGGATGAGTCCGGCAAGGTCACCAACTGGGAGAGGGCGTCAGCATGAGCATTCTCTCCACATGGAATGTGGGAGATGCTGAAGCGCTTGAAATCTGCCACACTTGCATGCACCGGCTCTAGGTACTTTGACATTTGGGGGTCCCGAGCCTTGAATTCCCCCAAGACCTGCCCAGCCACCAATTGTAAGTCGGTGAAGACCTTCAAATTGGGTACACCCAGCTCACGAGAGACTCTCAGTCCCACGAGGAGTGCTTCATACTCTGCCTGATTATTGGTGGCAGTGAATTGGAAGTGGAGCATGCACTCGGCGATGACTCTTTCACTATTGGGAGGATGAGTCCAGCTCCACTTCCGCTAGAGTTGGATGCTTTTTCCACATATAGGACCTAGATGACCCCCTCCAGTTCAGGTCCCAGCTATTGATTCTTGGGGCACTCTTCTGGCTCCTCGCCTAGGCTTGCACACTCAACCAAGAAGTCAACTAGTACCTGTGCCTTAAGGGATGACCTCGGGCGATAGGTGATGTCAAACTTGCTGAGCTTCAGCACCCACTTCACCAGGCATCTGGATGTGTTGGGGTGGCTTAGCATGGCTTTCAGTGGTTGATCCATCAGAACCATGTTTAGGTGTGCTTGGAAGTAAGGCCTGAGGTGCTGGGCAGACATAATGAGCACAAAAATTAACTTCTCGAATCGAGAGTACCTGACCTCGGCATCGCGAAGAAGCTTGCTTGTACAGTACATGGGCCTTTGGATTCTTCCTTCATCTGTATAGACCAAGATCGAGCAACAGCCTTCGAAGTGACAGCCATATACAGATGAAGCTCTTCTCCTTCTTCCGGTCAGGAGAGCAGTGGCGGTGATGCCAGGGACTTCTCCAGCTCGTTGAAGGCCTCCTAGCACTCCTTCATCCAAGTGAAGTCATGCATCTTTCGCAGTGCTTTGAAGAAGGCTTGGCAGCGGTTGGTAGATCGTGAGATGAATTGGCTTAGGGCTGCTATACGGCCGGTGATTTGCTAAACTTGTTTCTTGGAGGTGGGCTGCTCCATGTCAAGAATTGCTCGGACCTTCTTTGGGTTGGCTTCGATCCCTCTTAGGGTGACCACAAAGCCAATAAATTTTCCTGCTACTACGCCGAAAGTGCAGTTCACTGAATTCAACTTCATTTGATGGAGGCAAAGGTTGCAAAAGGTCTCTGCCAGGTCATCAATGTGGTCCGAGGTCAGCCTACTCATGATGAGCATGTCATCCATGTACACCTATATGTTGTGGCTAATTTGATCTTTGAAGACATTGTTGACCAGTCGCTGGTACGTGGCACCAGCATTCTTCTGGCTGAAGGGCATCATTCTGTAGCAGTACGTCTCGCGATCCGTGATGAAGGCATTATGCTCCTTATCCTCCGGGTGCATTCGGATCTAGTTATACCTGAGAATGCATCCATGAAAGAGAAGAGGCGGTGCTCCGAGGTGGCGTCCATGAGCTGGTCAATCTTCAGAAGGGGGAAACTGTCCTTTGAACAAGCATGATTGAGGTCGGTGTAGTCTACACAGATCCTTCACTTCCCATTGCTCTTCTTGACCATGACTACATTCACCAACCAGCTGGGATATTGCATTTCACGAACGAAGCCAGCGGTGAGGAGCTTTTCTACTTCGTCGTTGATAGCCTTCTGCCTTTTCGAGGTGAAGCTTCTTTTCTTATGCCAACTGGGTGGCACTTCGGATCGATCTTTAATTGGTGGGTGATGACATCCGGGGGAATCCCTGGCATATCTGCCACAATCCAAGCAAACACATATACATTCATCCGAAGGAAACATAGCAACCGAGCCCGTTCATCTTCTAGTAGTTGGGCTCCTACTTGCACCATCTTCAGTGGATCCGAGTACTTGCACCATCTTCAGTGGATCCGAGCCAAGGGGATACATCAAGAGGTGCTCGACGAGGCTGCCCCTTGGGTCCTGTGCCCTTTGGTCGAGGTCATTTATGTTGGAATCAGGCTCGGCACTTCGGGCCCATGGGATAGCCTGCAAGTAATGCGGGACAGGTTGAGGTGCCCCCCTCATCTCTCCTACACCGTAAGGGGTCGAAAACTGCACCAACAATCTCTTAGTGGATATGACCGCATCAATTAGGCTGAGCCCGGGGCGGCCAAGGATAGCATTGTATGGTGATGGGAGTCTGACGACAGTAAAGGTCATCATGACTGTGCTCTACCGGGGTGGTGACCTTGTGGTGATAGGGAGGGTAATTTCTCCCTCGACTCCCATAGAATCTTCAGTGAAACCCACTAGAGGGGTGTGCACTAGCCTTAGACGATTAGGGGACAAGTTTATCAAGAGAAAGCATCATAAAAAAGGACATCCGTCGAGCTGCCACTATCAACCATGATGCACCTTATAGGATGCTTGGCGATGGTCATCTCAACCATGACTGCATTGTTATTTACATTTTCATGCTCACTCCCCTTCCCCTTCATAGAGGAGAGTACATTTTCTAGATCTCCACCATCCCAGGCTCTCTTCAATGCATGCTCTATTCCCCAAGAAATCATGCCCATGGGCTTCTCGGTGGGCCGATTGTCAACTGTAGGAACAGGGGAGAGAGCTGCAAGTGGTTGATCCTCCACTGGAACCTCGCTCCTCACGAACTTCTTGAGGTAGCCTTTCCAGATCAGGTCTTTGATTTCCCTTCTCAGGTTGCAGTAGTCCTTAGTGTCATGGCCGTGGTCATGATGGAACTGGTAGTACTTCATCTTGTTGTGACCGCTTGACATCCTCAGTGAGGGAGGTCGTTGCAGGTAGCACTCGCCCTTGATCTCCATAAGAATTTTTGATATCAAAGTGAAGAGGGGAGTGTAGGTCTACTCAGGAACGGGACCACTTTTTGTCTTTGGTCCTGACCGAAAGTTCACAAGCAGTCCAGGTCTCCATGTTCCAAGCACATCTCTCGGGACAGACTTCTTTGGGGGCTTCCTGTCTAGTTCTCTCCTGGTACGGTCAGCCTCCTCGGCATGGATATACTTATGGATGAGGAGGAGGAGTTTAGAGTATGTATTTGGTAGCTTCTTGTCTGAAAAAATAAGTCAGGCGGGAGGTCTTGAGCTCTCGGTTCAACGCCAGCATGGCAACGGGCTCGTCCAAGCTGTAGATCTCCAGGGCGGCAACTTTGAAGCAGGTCACATTATCCTACAGGACCTCGTGGTCTTGTTGCCAGATAGAGAAGAGGCTATCCACCTCTCGCAACACCTTTCAACAAGCATCGAAGTGGGCGATGAACCTTTTCTCAAGTTGTTGGAAGGAGTCGATGATTTCAGGCTCGAGGCGGGTAACTAGACTTGAGCGGCCTTCTGGAGGGTGGCCGAAAAGGTGATACATAGGAGGGCATCCGTCTCCCCATGGACTCTCTTGAGAGCCTTATAGCTCTCTAGGTGGTCCAGGGGATCGGTGGTCCCATCATAGGGATCCACCTGAGGTATGCAAAACCGACTCGAAATCGGTTACTCTTGGATTTCCCAGGAGAAGGGAGGTCGGGCATCAGAGCCCACTATCTCCTTGGAGGAGCCCTATATGTTGGTGAACTGGCAGGAGAGCTCTGCCTGCTTGCGCTCTTGTTCTTCTAGGCACCTCTCGGCCAGGTGCTGGATGGCCTTGTCAGTGGAGCCTTCCACCGAGGCCACTGGAGAAGATTGTGCTGATAGCTAGAGATGATCATGACAAGGGGGCTTGCCTTGGTGGTGATTGTCATGCTTGACGATGGCATCGTTGTTCGCCGAGGATCGGCTCTCCCGGTCCGTCGATTTGGAATGATTCCTCTTTACGGGGGCCTAGTGACTCTTGTGGGGATTAGTTGTGGCCCACGGATGGGAAGTCCTATCTTGGATGGAGCGTAGGCTATCACAAGGGCCCGCAGCTTGGGCTACAGGGATCCCCGGCTGGGGTTGAGTGACCAGGGAGCACTGCTAATGCTGCAACTACCTCACAGCCATGGTCAGTACCTGCATTTGTTAAACAAGTGCAACTTACTGTCCATCTACCTAGGGTGGTTGAGGAGGAGCGGGAAGCTCCCATTCTGGGCTATGCGGGTCTGGGGTAGAGGGGGCATCTCTTGCTTAGCTAGTGGAAGCTTCTCGTCCACAAGTCACCACCATGCTTCGAGTAGAGCTATTCTTAAGCTCATGGGGGGATTGTTTGTTTAGGGGCTTTTCCCTCCTTTCTGGCATGCCAATCTGTTGCCGACCTTACCATCGTGGCCTGCAGCTACGAAGTGGCACCAGACATCTACCCCTTTACTCTGGAGTCCTATGGTTCCCCATCCTAAAAAACAATGTTAGAGACCCGGGCCGGGGATCCTGGTGAGGGGACTCTGATGATCAAGTCAGCAGATTGCAAAAAGGAACAGATCCCTAAGGCAGATCCCACTTTGGTCACTATGGTAGGGGATTTTTTGATAGAGGATTGAGTAGAAGAAATTAGAGAAGAGCAGTGCTTGAGTCACGGTGACCGTGCTTGCAGGACTCTCTCTGGTAGTCCTTCAGGAAGCCTCGTGCCTTCATGTCGCTTATCTCACTATCTTGCGTGCTTGCTCCTTACATGTTCTCTCGCCCGTTGGGTGCCTTTTTAGATCGTCGATTGCTCCAATTCCTCGATTTCTCACCTCAAAGGGGGGCTCAAGGGTCAACGACATCCATTGGCCACTCTCCCAAGGTCATTTCCCTTTATAGCAGGGAGTCAAGTCGTGAGCATGTCTTTCCCATCGTGTAATCATGAAGGGAGAAATTTAGCAGAGCCTCGATCTAGGTGTAGCCACCCTCGGGTCTGAGACCCCGAATGCGGCTTTCTCCTTTGGGGAGTTATAGGTGGTCAGCCATAGGATCCGATACCTCGATTGGGATTCCCTTCCCTAACCGGTGTAAACAAGGTTACATGCACCGTTTCAGCTATTGGGCACCATATTGGGTGCATCGCACTATGCGTGCCTGTTTCAGCGGTGATCTTGGGACTGGTGCCTTCATTCTTCTTAATGCTTCCAAGGAGAGGGCTTCACTTCAGCTGAGGTGGGCTCGACCCTTGGGGAGCTACCTGGTGAAGGAGCGGAGGAGGGCTCGACTCCGGTCGAGGTGGGCTCGACCCTTGGGGAGCCACCTGATGAAGGAGCAGAGGAGGGCTCGACTCCGACCGAGGTGGGCTCGACCCTTGGGAAGCCACCTGGCGAAGGAGCGAAGGAGGACTCGACTCCAGTCGAGGTGGGCTCGACCCTTGGGGAGTCACCTGGCGAAGGAGCAGAGGAGGGCTCGACTCCGACCGAGGTGAGCTCAACCCTTGGGGAGCCAGCTGGCGAAGAAGCAGAGTAGGGCTCGACTCCGGCCGAGGTGGGCTCAACCCTTTGGTAGCTACCTGGCGAAGTAGCGGAGGAGGGCTCGACTCCAACCAAGGTGGGCTCGACCCTTGGGGAGCCACCTGGCGAAGGAGCGAAGGAGGGCTCGACTCCGGTCTTGGTGGGCTCGACCCTTAGGGAGCCACCTGGCAAAGGAGTGGAGGATGGCTCGACTCCGACCGAGGTGGGCTCAACCATTGGTGGGGCCACCTGGTGGAGGAGCTCGAGAAGAAACCTGACATGGTGCTATCTGCCTGCTTGGCTACCGACTGGATCCGAGGTGTACCCCATGTCAGCGATCTTGCCACATCACCTTTAAACCTACATTTATCAGCCCTAGCACTTAACTTATATCCACAAACATTCCTGACATAAGTAGGGCCACCCCAAATCTTAAGATACTTAAGACTTGGCCTTTTTCCTTTCCTTAATTTATATGGAGTGCTCTTAACTACCTTTGATGGTACCCTGTTCAATATGTAGGTAGCAATCTCTAAGGCATAACCCTAGAAAGATATTGGAAGATCTATGAAGCACATCATGGACCATACCATATCTAACAAGATATGATTCCTCCTTTCTGCTACACTATTTAATAGTGGTGTATATGGAGGGGTCCATTCAGAGAGAATTTCTTTATTTTTAAGATGATCGAAAAATTCAGTGAACAAGTATTCATTGTCTTGATCAAATCGAAGGACTTTGATACTATGCCTAGTTTGTTTCTCGACTTCACTTTGATACTCTTTGAGTTTTTCAAATACTTATGTTTCATTAGTAGAACTAATGAAATAAGAGTATCCTCCTCTAGCCTGGGTTGTCATAGGACCGCACACATCTGTGTGTACTAGTCCTAACAATTCAGTTGCCCTTTCTCCATATCCAATGAATGGAGACTTGGTCATTTTATCCATGAGATAGGATTCACAAGTTCCTAAGGATTCATGATCAAAAGGTTCAAAAAAATTTTCTTTATATAACTTATTTATCCTAGACTCACTGATATGACCCAGACGACAATGCCAGAGATATGTGACATTTATATCTTCTCTCTTACTTTTCTTGTCATCAACAAGCAATATTGTATCATTGAGTTCTAAAGTTAAAAGACCATTGATAAAACAAACATATCCAAATATTTTATTAGAATGAAGTATAGAGCAGCCACTGCTCTTTACACTTATTTTATATCCTTGTTGTAATAACAAGGGTATAGAAATAATATTTCTTACAATATTTAAGACAGCAACAATCTTCTAACTTTAGTACATTACCCGAAGGTAATAATAGAAGATAGTTGTGAAAGGTTCCAGTGCACCACAGTGAAAAAAATAATTTCAAAATGATGAAATTTATACCAAAACCCTTAGCTAGGATATCCTTATTCAGGATTAAAACATATGAAAAATATGCAAACCTACACTATTAGAATTAGGGCACCAACCTGTTATCGCTAAATCTAATTTTGATGTAGAATCAAAACTTGATGTTGAATGACCCTTTTGAATTCACCAGGCGTCCAAATGTCCACCCTCCAATGGTGATCCACAAGAAAATTGATCAAGATGCTTGCTTCTTCAAAAGTTCCTTCACTTGAATTCTACTCCTAGAACTCAAGAGGACTATGGCTGAAAAACTCCACAGCAGGGACTTCTTACTTCCTTTCTTTCTTCTTCCTCTCCCTTTCTTAAGACCTTGTCCTAAGAATACACTCTTGTCTTGAAAGAGGAGGAGGATTTAAGACACTAATGTCTTAATGTATAAAGGGAAATAAAAAGAGTATATCTTCTTTTCTTTTATCGTTCGAGAGATTCTTCCTATCTCTTGTTTTAGACTTGAGTTTTAACAAAGAAGAGAACTCTGTAAAAGGGAAACTCTTGTGTCCTAAACAAGCTAAGGAGGAATCAGTCTCTTGGAAAGGAAAGAAAAATAAAAACAGACTTCTATCGTACATCAGAAAAACACCCGAAGCCTCTGTTCCTTAAATAGACTACAAAAAGATGTCTTCACAACTCTCCGTAAACTATTTCTCCCGGCTTTCCAAATTTCTCACGCCCTCTCCTTCCTTCTCACGGCCCTTCAGATTCAAACTCACGGCTCTTCCTAAAAGAAAAGTTGTGAAGTTTTAAGAAGATGGAAGTCGCGATGTTTCGGTCTCCGAAGAGACGTTATATCGTGCAACCGGGAAGAGTTAGCGCCTTCTTTCATTCTCAAAATCCCCCAAATCGTTAGATGACCATCTAATGGTCATTAGGAGATGTGCAAATAGGGAATAACCGGCCAAAATGAAAAAATGCGGTGAAATAAGAAGACTTCACGCGCGCATGAAGAGTCCATGCGCGCGTGGAGTCTTTGCTCTTATCCACGCGTACAAAATTTTGGGCGGCCTATATGGATGGGCTTGGGTGTTAATTAAGATATTGTCTTAGCCATGGGTTAGCCCAAAGTCCTATATATTTAATTAGGGTCTAATTAGGTCCAATTAGATCCCAAATTGATCCAATTTAGAACCCTAATTCAAATCCAATTCGAATAGAAGCAAGGGTTTGCAACATCTGCTAGAGTGTTTTCCTGCAAAGATGATTTAATTACAAATTAAACTCTTGATCAATCCTCTTAAGTGTGTGACCCATTGGGTTCCATATCCAGCCGACAGTAGGTCTGAGTACAAGTTGACCTAACTTGATTAGAACTCTTTCTAATCGATTTAGGTCAAAACGAGCTTACCCGACTTGATCAATTAGGACTCTTCCTAATAAGTGATCTTTAAATTTGATCAACCCACAAGACAAGATTGACGTCTAGCAACGTGTCATGTCTACCCGGAAGATATGAAAATTCTGGTGAAATACCAAAACTACCCATCAGTAGAAAGTTACCGTATAATTAAATCTTTCAATCAGCCTGCATCCAAAATATAATTATGTATATGGATATATGTCAAATACAATATTATATTTATTTCTAGCTCAATCTTATATTGATGATTCAATTATCTTGATATTAGAAACCATCTCCAATATCTTTACTTTGATCAAAGATTCCCTGAATCATCATCTGATTGATAACTAGCTGGATGCAATCTCCTCTTACTATAAGTGATCGATTCCTTATTGACCTACTCATTACCTTCATATACAATTCACCATTCCCAGTATCAATCCTGCGCATGACTCAATGTCATGATTAGGATTGAACCAAAGGATGGGTTCATGTACATAAGGTACTTATGGCAGTCTCAGGTCAAAGGATAACTTGTACCACTCCCACTATGAGAACCTTCCATTGCCATGTAGCTAAGACTCCATTAGATGTTCTCAAGTTGGATCATATCAGCGAACTCATTCACTAATGAGCACCCACATCCTAGTATTAGTGTCATATGACTGTGAGAGCAGTCACCCTTTCCAGTATACATGGGATGTGCTAGTCTTACCAGAAAAACCCTGATCCCCTACTCAGGGTTCCTTTGACTAGGAATATTTTAGATTAAGGTTTTAAGACTTTAGGTCTCACTGGTATGATCTCATGATAACCCTAAAATCATAGCCCTAATCTATGGGGTTCATCATAATAAAACACAACGTATGACGAAAAATAATGCCTTTATTAGAATATTGTCAATTACATTGATTTGGGAGATACAATATTGATTGGCTTGTAGGGCATATCCCTTTCAATCTCCCACTTGCACTAAAGCCAATCGCCTTTAAATCTTAACCGCATACCCTCGAGGTGGCCATCAAAATCTCGCTGTGGTAGAGCCTTAGTGAACGGGTCTGCTACATTGTTCTTTGTATCAACTCTATTTATGTAGACATCTTGTCTTTCAACTATTTCTCGGACGAGATGGAAGCATCTCAGAATGTGCTTGGACTTATGATGAGCTCTTGGTTCCTTAGCTTGAGCAACAGCTCCAGTGTTGTCACAGTAAAGTGGCACTGGATTTTCAATCTCAGGAACAACACCCAACTCTGTGATGAACTTCTTCATTCAGACTGCTTCCTTGGCGGCTTCACTGACAGCTATGTATTCTGCCTCTGTGGTTGAGTCAGCTATAGTCTGCTGCTTAGTACTCTTCCAACTCACTGCTCCACCATTTAGCATAAAAATATATCCCGAAATGGATTTGCTATCATCAATGTCTGATTGAGAACTAGAATCAGAATATGCTTCTAGTTTAAGATCAGAACCACCATAAACCAAAAAAATATCCTTAGTCCTTCTCAGGTACTTAAGAATATTTTTAACTGCTTTCCAATGATCCTCTCCTGGATCTGCCTGAAACCTACTGACAATGCCTAAAGCATATGCCACATTAGGCCTGGTACATAACATGGCATACATTATGGACCCTATTACTGAAGCATAAGGTATAGAATTCATTCTATTTCTTTCTTCAGGTGTCTTAGGAGACATTCTTTTGGAAAGATGTATGCCTTGACTCATAGGAAGATAACCTCTTTTACTTCCATCCATGCTGAACCTTTTCAGCACTATGTCAATGTACCTTGATTGGTAAAAACCTAGCATCCTCTTAGACCTATCTCTATAGATCTTAATACCTAGTATATAGGATGCTTCTCCCAAATCTTTCATGAAAAACTGGTTTGATAGCCAAACCTTGACTGATTGTAACATTGGGATATCATTCCCAATGAGGAGTATGTCATCTACATACAGAACCAAGAAGACTATGGCACTCCCACTAGTCTTCTTATAAAGACAGGGTTCATCCACATTTTCGATAAAACCAAACCTTTTAATAGTTTCATCAAAAAGGATGTTCCAACTCCTTGAAGCTTGTTTCAATCCATAAATGGATTTCTTTAGCTTGCATACTTGATTAGGTTTATTCTTTGAAATAAAACCTTCTGGTTGTGACATGTAGACTTCTTCCTCTAGGAAACCATTGAGGAAAGCAGTCTTTACATCCATTTGCCAGATCTCATAATCATGGTATGCTGCTATAGCAAGTAAAATCCGAATTGATTTGAGCATGGCTACAGGTGAGAATGTTTCATCATAATCAATTCCCTGTTTTTGTCTAAAACCTTTTGCCACTAATCTGGCTTTATAGGTTTCAACTTGGCCATCAGCCCCAATCTTTTTCTTATAGACCCATTTGCACCCAATAGGATTAAAACCCTCTGGTGCATCAACCAAAGACCATACTTGGTTGACATACATAGAGTCCATCTCGGATTCCATGGCTTCTTGCCATCTATCTGAGTCACTACTCAAGATAGCTTCCATATAGGTCAGAGGTTCATCATTTTGAATGACTTGGGCTTTATTATTTTTAATAATAAACCTATACCTCTCAGGTGCCCGTGGCACTCTATCAGACCTACGGGGAGGAGTTTTGTGTTTTGGTTCGGACCTAGCTATATGTTCTAATGGTTGAGAATTGTCTATCTGTGTTTCTTGTACTTCTCCAAGTTTAACAGTTCTACCATTGCCTTTTTCTAAAATGAACTCTTTTTCTAAAAAATTGCATGCCTGCTGACAAAAATCTTTTGTTCAGTAGGATGGTAAAACATATATCCTCTACCCTCTCTAGGATATCCTACAAATAGACATTTATCCGCTCTAGCTTCCAACTTATGTCCAAAATTTCTTTTAACATAAGCTAGACATCCCCATATCTTAAAATATTTAAGATATGGTTTCTTTCCACTCCAAATCTCATACGGAGTACTAGAAACGGATTTAGAAGGTACTTTGTTCAGAATGTAAACAGCAGTTTCTAAGGTATTACCCCGAAGGAAATGGGTAAATTTGTGAAGCACATCATGGATCGTACCATATCTAATAAGGTACGATTCCTCCTTTTAGCTACACCATTTAGCTGTGGTGTATAAGGAGGGGTCCATTTAGAAAGAATTCCATTAACTTTAAGATAGTCTAAAAACTTCGTGGATAAGTATTCTCCTCCTCGATCAAACCGAAGAACTTTAATACTTTTCTCGGTTTATTTTTTGACCATACTTTGATACTCCTTGAATTTATCAAAGGCTTCAAATTTATGTTTCATAAGATACACATATCCGAACCTAGATAAATCATCTGTAAAAGTGATAAAATATGAGTATCCACCTCTGGCCTGAGTCATCATTGGACCATATATATCAGTATGTATAAGTCCTAATAACTTAGTTGACCTTTCTCCATGTCTAGTAAATGGAGTCTTGGTCATCTTACCCATGAGACATTATTCGCAAGTCCCTAATGATTTATATTCATAAGGATCAAGGAGTTTCTCCTTGTATAACTTGCTTATCCTAGACTCATTAACATGACCAAATCGATGATGCCAAAGTAAAGTATTATTAAAGTGTTCTCTTTTTCTTTTATTATTGACATGAAAAACACTATCATTGGAAGGAAGAGTTAAGAGCCCATTGCTTAATATGCCAGAATAAACAAATTCATTAGATAACATTATCGAGTAACCAATGCTCGTTACATCCATTACATATCCTTGTTTTAATAACAAGGGAATAGATATAATGTTCCTAATAATCTTAGGCATATAATAACAATTTTCTAACTCCAAGATCTTTCCTGAAGGCAACTTCAAATATAGGTCCCTACAGCTTCTGCTTGGATGATATCACCACTAGCACCGTAGAGATTGAAGTCACCTTCCTTCAATACTTTAAGCTTGTGGAGGTTCTGCAAAGATTTGCATATATGGTAACCACAAGCGGTATCCAATACCCAAGTATTTGAAACAAATGAATTTAATGTCAATATATTATGTATCTCATACATACCTTTTGGCGCATCTGATGCACCAGGCTTCACAGTTGCAAGGTAAGCCTTGCAATTCCTTTTCAATGTCCCACTTTGCCACAAAAGAAACAGGTCGACTGTTTGGAGGCATTCTTTCCTTTCTTATTCTTATTGATGCCACTCTTAGGGTTTAGCTTCCTATTAAAACCCTTTTTGCCTGATTTCTTCTTATTGATCTTATCAATAAGAAGAAGTTGAGCCTTTTCTTTCTTTATATGGCTCTCCACTGATTTTAACATATTTAATAGCTCAGGCAAGGAAGTGTTCAGTTTGTTCTTGTGATAATTCAAGACAAACTGAGAAAATGACTTTGGGAGCGATTGCAGGATTAAATCCTGATTCAACTCCCCATCCATAATAAAACCTAATTGATCCAATCTGGTGATCAAGTCAATTACTTTCAGAACATGATCCTGAACGGATGTTCCCTCTGTCATCCTAGCACAGAATAATTGCTTAGATATTTCATATCTAGCAGTTCTGCTATGTTCTCCATAAAGCTCTTTTAAATTGAGCATTATGGAATGAGTATCCATGCTTTCATGCTGTCTCTGTAACTCATTGGTCATAGAGGCTAGTATGATACACTTGACAGTGAGGGAGTCATTCTGCCACATTTTGTATGTGGTCATATCTTCCTGTATGGCATCGTTCCCTAGTGGATTAAGACTAGGGGTATCAAGAATATAAGAAAGTTTTTCTGAACTTAGCACAATATTTAAATTTCTCAACCAGTCCACATAGTTTCGACCAGTCAGTTTGTTGGTATCTAAGATACTTCGTAGTGATAATGAAGATGCCATTTATCTACATTTAACAAAGAACAATACATAAGCAAACAATCATGAAATGACATACATAATTAAATTAGGTCTTTAATTTAATTATGTCTCCCACTATTTTATCAAAAATCATAGCCCTCACTATGATAATCAAGAAAAAATCCTGATAGGTTTTTCTTAGTGAGATTGAGATCCTAATAACATATAAAAAATCTTGCAGAAAACACAACAAATCTTTTATAAGCTTAAAGATAGGAAACTCTTCCAATTATATCTCATATAATTCTTAAGAAGTAACTTGGCCTCTAGAACATTATTAGTCTTGCAGAAAACACAACAAACCATAATGTTCTAGTTAAGTCAAGACCCTTTCATTTCTTTACAGTCAATACTTAAATATAATGCCCTTGCAGAAAATACAACAAAGCATTATACTGAATATGCTGTAAGCATCTCTATGCACTAGACTGGTATTATGTCAATCACTATATTTGGTCTTGCAGATAACACAACAAACCTAATATGGTTCATAACACAATAACGATCCAGCATGAATGAAGGCCAATATATATAGTATTTTTAACACTAGGCATTTTAGTCAAGATTTAAATTTAATCAAATCAGCCAGGCAAGTGGAAGAGATGTGGGAGTCCCCCCGTTGCTTTCCTAGACACTAATAAAAATTGGCCAGGTCAGTCAACGGAACCAATTAAAAACCACAATTCTCTTTACCTTCCCAGAACCACCTTTCTAGACACCGAAATGATCAATTGTTCATCATGACTGGTGATTCTTATCAGTTAAATATACTAAGACTTAATATAATTTTTTTTTTTAAGAGGAGGGATTTATAAATTGCCAGCACATCCTTATAAAATTTATCACATATCATTCTTATAAATAAAAAATATGTGCTAAGTGTGTCATCATACTAGGACAACCATTTACCACATAATGGATCCACCATTATGCCAGGGCAACCTTATTTCAGTATGATGACTTCAAAACTAAACATATCTCTATAATAATTAGTGTTTGAGTGAAAAACCCTAATTAGTGACACACATCAAACATAAATTATCAAACATACATGCATCATATAAATGTGCTAAGTGTATCAGCATTCAAGGGTTTAAAACCCTAACATGCGACACTACAACAAAAACACATATAAATAATTTCCATATGTTTTAACTGTAATAAGGGTGGCTCTGATACCACTGAAAGGTTCCAGTGCACCACAGTGAAAAAAATAATTTCAAAATGATGAAATTTACATCAAAACCTTAGCCAGGATCTCCTTATTCAGGATTAAAACATATGAAAAATATGCAAACCTACACTATTAGAATTAGGGCACCAACCTGTTATCGCTAAATCCAATTTTGATGTAGAATCAAAACTTGATGTTGAATGACCCTTTTGAATTCACCAGGAGTCCAAATGTCCACCCTCCAATGGTGATCCACAAGAAAATTGATCAAGATGCTTGCTTCTTCAAAAGTTCCTTCACTTGAATTCTTCTCCTAGAACTCAAGAGGACTATGGCTGAAAAACTCCACGGCAGGGACTTCTTAGTTCCTTTCTTTCTTCTTCCTCTCCCTTTCTTAAGACCTTGTCCTAAGAATACACACTTGTCTTGAAGGAGGAGGAGGATTTAAGACACTAATGTCTTAATGTAAAAAGGGAAATAAAAGGAGTATATCTTCTTTTCTTTTACCGTTCGAGAGATTCTTCCTATCTCTTATTTTAGACTTGAGTTTCAACAGAGAAGAGAACTCTGTAAAAGGGAAACTCTTGTGTCCTAAATAAGCTAAGGAGGAATCAGTCTCCTGGAAAGGAAAGAAAAATAAAAATAGACTTCTGTCGTACATCAGAAAAACACCCGAAGCCTCTGTTCCTTAAATAGACTACAAAAAAGATGTCTTCACAACTCTCCGTAAACTATTTCTCCCGGCTTTCCACATTTCTCACACCCTCTCCTTCCTTCTCATGGCCCTTCAGATTCAAACTCACGGCTCTTCCTAAAAGAAAAGTCATGAATTTTTAAGAAGAAGGAAGTCGCGATGTTTCGATCTTTGAAGAGACGTTATATCGCGCAACTGGGAAGAGTTAGCACTTCTTTCTTTCTCAAAATCCCCCAAACCGTTAGATGACCATCTAATGGTCATTAGGAGATGCGCTAATAGGGAATAATTGGCCAAAATTAAAAAATGTGGTGAAATAAGAAGACTTCACGCGCGCATGAAGAGTCCATGCATGCGTGGAGTCTTTCCTCTTATCCACGCGCACAAAATTTTGGGCAGCCTATACGGATGGGCTTGGGTGTTAATTAAGATGTAGTCTTAGCCATGGGTTAGCCCAAAGTCCTATATATTTAATTAGGGTCTAATTAGGTCCAATTAGAACCCAAATTGATCCAATTCGAAACCCTAATTCGAATCCAATTCGAATAGAAGCAAGGGTTTGCAACACTGCTAGAGTGTTATCCTGCAAAGATGATTTAATTACAAATTAAACTCTTGATCAATCCTCTTAAGTGTATGACCCAATGGGTTCCATATCCAGCCGGTAGTAGGTCTGAGTACAAGTTGACCTAACTTGATTAGAACTCTTTCTAATCGATTTAGGTCAAAACGAGCTTACCCGACTTGATCAATTAGGACTCTTCCTAATAAGTGATCTTTAAATTTGATCAACCCACAAGACAAGATTGACGTCTAGCAACGTGTCATGTCTACCCGGAATATATGAAAATTCTGGTGAAATACCAAAACTACCCTTTAGTAGAAAGTTACCGTACAATTAAATCTTTCGATCAGCCTGCACCCAAAATATAATTATGGATATGGATATATGTCAAATCCAATATTATATTTATTTCTAACTCAATCTTATATTGATAATTCAATTATCTTGATATTAGAAACCATCTCCAATATCTTTACTTCGATCAAAGATTTCCTGAATCATCATCCGATTGATAACTAGCTGGATGCAATCTCCTCTTACTAAGAGTGATCGATTCCTTGTTGACCTACTCATTACCTTCATATACAATTCACCATTCCCAATATCAATCCTGTGCATGACTCAATGTCATGATTTGGATTGAACCAAAGGATGGGTTCATGTACATAAGGTGGTGGGGACACCTGAGGCACCAGAATAAGACAGAGGCTTTTTCAACCCTCTGTAAATTGATCAATAATTTATGAGTCCATCTGTAATAAGGGCTTAGCTCATCTGAGTCTATTTTAGTTGTTATTTGAGTATTTTTAGTTGTTATTTCAGTTCTGTACTAGTCAGCTCATGTTGAGCTAGTTCAGTCCAATGCTAGTCAGCTCATGTTGAGCTAATTTTATTTTTTTGAGTCCTGTCCAAACATACTGAAGACTCAAGACTATATCATACAAGTGAAGACCAAGTCCAACTAGATTGAAGACATGGAAGTATAGCACAAGTCCAACCCAGCTTGAAGATTTGAAGATCCCAGGAGGAAAATTCAGAAAACCCTGATTTCTTGCAGATGCCCTCAAGATGCCCAGATTCCCTTCCAGATGCCAAAGTATATTCATAGATAAGGGCATCCATAATTCCAGAGGTCCATCTGCATCCTAGCCCAAAGAAATCAAGCCCAGGTGCCAAGCCCAAGCCCCTAAGAAGCAAGATACCAGGGAATATTCCTGCTACCTGGCTACCAGGCCACCCCAGCTTCCAGAGGCCCAAACCCATGCACCCGAGCCCCTTTGGGCTGGCCTTTTGCTGCTCCTAGAAGCCCAACACGCCCCCCTAGGCATCCTTGGAGTCTTGACCAAGTCAAAAAATTTTTAGGGATTTTCTACCTAATATTTCCTTATTTTCTAGCTAGGGTTTGAGAGGGAAAATGATTCTTATGTAAAGACTTATGTACCCTTACTTGGAGCCCAAGGTTAAGGGTCTATTTAAGGGACCCTAGCCTCTTGTATGAGGAGAGTTTTTGATGAATGAAAACCTTGAGTTCTTCTATTGAGTGGTGTGATACCCTGCTGTGTGCATAAAGGGGTTTGTGAGAGTTCTTCTTCCCGGTGTTTGCAATCATCTTCCTGCTGCCAACAAACCCTCCAGATCCCTGGACGCCCACTCCATAGAAGCCTTCCCTAGCTATTTTTTCTTTGTTTTCTTGTTCCTTTGTGAGCTTTCTAACCCCTGACAGGTCGTTTGTAGGTCCCTGAGTTCTTACGAATACAACGACTCCAGCCAAGCCTCAATCGGATCACCGAACAGAAAGCTGGGTATCCGCGGGTCTTTGGCTCGGTTTTCCAGGCCGCATCCGTCGAGGAACGAGAGACCCCTTTGCTGCGATCTTCACAGATGTTGTCAGGTACACCCCTCTACCTCCAGTAGTTTTATTGTAGGAGAACTTGCCCTAACCGAGGCTTCTCAGCCCCGGCGGTCCTTCTTTGCTACTTTTCTAGGTCCTAATCTGCATGCTGATCTTCAAAAATTCATAAAAAAATCCCTACAAATGATTTTGATCTGAAATTTGGGAATTAATCACCTAACTCAACATGTAAAACATACAAAAAAAATGGCATACATATTAGTTCCCCATCATTTGGTATCAGAGCTTAGATTAGGGCTTATTTTCTGCAATTTCTCAGTCCATATATACTCTGTTATTTTAATTATTTCTCCCTGATAAAAACTCCAAAAATTCTGAAATTTACTTTACTGGATTCATCATAATTAACAGTAATTTTAAAAAAAATTTGTAGATTTTATTATGGCTTGTGAAGTTTCTTCAAGCCGATATACATCTTGCAAATTTTTGGCTCTATTTTTTCAGCAAGACAAGTTTGGAAGTTTTAGGTTTTTGTTTAGCAATTTTTGCATATTTTTTAATTTTAGTATATTTCCAGCATATTAGGCCATGTTTTGAAAGTTTTATTCTATTTAAAAAAATACCAAAAAAGAAAAAATTACATATTCTCCAAAAATACCAAAAAAAATTATCTAAACCCTAATTTGCATCCTCATCTGCCTGCCATCATTGCATAATTTACTTTTAAGGGCACTCTTGCTATATCAGATGGGGGGAGGATTTGATCACCTCTCCTTAGCCCAAAACCACATCCCTTGCATTCGGTCCCAAGCCTTAACCTAAAATTAATTAGACTTAATTTGCCCTAGTGGGCTAGGGACACCAACTGGTCGGGTCCGGGCTAAGTGTTAGATCACTGTGTCAAGACTAACCTGTGTGTTCCTTGTGCTTAGTGTCTAGAATGGTGGTTTAGGGATTCAATCCTGAAGGGCTTGTGTGCTGGTCCGCCTACCTGGCCAATCTTTGATTGGTGTCTAGGATTGGCAATCAGGGACCTAACACTCCCCTTACACCTGCCTGGCTGAGTACAGGGTTACTATAGGCTAGTTTGCCACCCTGATTAAGCATCTAGTTTGGACTCTAGGTCTAGTCAGCTATAGTCGGTCTGATCGAGTCTTGCATGAGCACTAGATCAGGAGTTTCATATCACCCACCTCCTTCACAAATGTCTGAATCCATGGAAAATTTACAATCTCAAATAAAAGCCCTAGCTGATCAAATGGCCCAGATGGCTACCCAGATAACTACCCAGATGACCCAGTTAACTCAGTCTCGTATTCAAACCAATGATAGAATTGACCATCTTGCCAATAGGTTTGATCAGTTAAAAGTCCGGGTAGGGACCCCAAAAAAACCATGGGTCACAATCTGAGCCAGATCCTAATTTCCCTCAACCTAGGAGGACCCCAAACCCTAATCCATACCCTGAGGTCGAACCTAGGAGAGCCCCTCATCCTGAACCATACTATAACCCTTAGCCTAGGAGGACCCCAGACCCTGACCCATACCAAGAGGTTGAACCTAGGAGAGCCCATCGTCATGACCCAATCCCTAAGGTTAGTCCTAGAAGACCCAACCAGGATTTTATAAACCAGGAAGATAGATCCTATTTACCCTCTCCCTATAAGCCTAGTATACCCACAACCTATAGATCTTATGACTCCAAATCCTATGAACCTAGAACCTATGAATCCATAACCTATGAACCTAGATCCTATGACTCTAGATCCCATGATCATAGATCCTATGCACCCACACCCTATAAGCCTAGTAGACCCAACACCCAATATTCTGACCCATATAGGGAGTCCAACCCTAGGAGAACCCAATATTCTGACCTATATAGGGAGTCCAATCCTAGGAGAACCCAGTATTCTGACCCATATAGGGAGTCCAACCCTAGGAGGACCCAATATCCTGACCCATATAGAGAGCCCAACCTTAGGAGGACTCCATACCATGATCCATCCTTAGAACCTGACCATAGAACTGACCTAAAATCCTATGACCCCAGATCCTATAATCCCATGACCCATAGATCTGCACCATTGTCCTATGAGCCCAGAGAACCCATAACCCCTAAATATCAGCCTAGTACTAGTCAGGTTTCCCTTAGTCAATTTGAACCCCATAGGATTAGCACCCCTAAAAATGAGCCCAGTAGTGAGCCACTACCCCTTAGGCAACCTGAACCTACTAGGATTAGTGTCCATAATCAGAGACCAGAACCTAACCAATTTCCTGCTAGCCGACCTTCTCCAACCATTCCTGAGATTCACAAGGCTTACATTAACACGGAAGTGTATGAAGCTGATGTGAGCCTAGTGGATGAGTATGAGGGAGAAGAGGAGACACCTTTAGTAGACCTAGAATTAGCTGACCCAGTAGATACCCAGGTAGAAACCAACCCAGAGCTAGTTGACCTTGACCATATCCAACCTAAAGCTATAATGGAAGAACAAATAGAGGAAGAGAACCTAGGTACTGCTACTAGAGCCTTACCTGAGGAAACCATAGAGGAGAGCCAAATTATAGAGTCTAGTCCTAAAATACAAGAACCAGAAGAATTTATTAAGGACCTGATCTCTTTGAATCAGTACCCTCAGGATGAGTCTCCTCCTATAGTTCCCATTAAGGATCTCTTTCCTGAGATTAATAACCCATCCTTCCATTATACAAACCCCGTAGATATATCGCAACCCCATAAGGTTAACCTCATTAGTCTAGGATTAGTCCATGACATGCCTTCTTTGATTCTACTTTATCCAACTAACCCAGAACCTTTTTCTCCACCCTACTAGAGTAATTCTGAACCCACTTCCTATTTTCTACCCTTTCCTGAGTTTTCTCATGTGTCTAGAACTATTAGGTTACATTTTGTTGAGATTACTAGGTTGCAAGGATCCATAGAGCCCATCCCATTTGCTACCTACTTTTGGCAGACCCTCTGGCACTTATTAGGAGTTACTAGCAAATTTTCTTCTGCATGTCATCCATCAACCACGACTCATGCCCCCATGCCCAAGTGGTAGTTAAGACCTAATAAACCTCTTTAGTCGAGTCTGTTAGGTGTAGGTTTGAGTCCTTTGCATCATTTTGTTAGGAGTCTGCATGTGCCTAGCATGTTCACCACCCGCACTAATGTTAAAACAACTGGCTAATTCCCGAAGATGGATCAAAAAAATTTGATGTAGTGGATTTTATCTTGGTTAGGCTTAGGCCTAAAAGAAGCTTCATGCTCGCAGAGTCGGACCTTTTAAAGTGATAGAGAAGGTTGGATCAAATGCCTAGGTGTTAGACTTGCCTTTGGATTTGGGCATTAGTTCTACCTTCAATATTACAGACCTGGTTGAGTATAGGGAACCGGCAGCGCTACCTAGTGAGGCCTTTGGACCTATTCCTTTTCATTGTGAGTGACCCTAACCTAGAGTGTCCACAAACAAATTTGGCCTGAGAGAGGAGAACGGATCGAGCGTATCCTGGATAATCAAGCCATCACGACCCAGGGCCATGACTATCAACGCTTCTTGGTCCGATGGCAAGGCCGGCCAGAGTCGGACGATTCGTGGATTTCTCGAGAGGACTTGCAATGCCTCAACCCAGACCTTCTCGAGAGATATGTGAGCCAGTCTAACCTTCACTCGACAGGGTCGAGTTCCTCCCACCCTGGGAGAATTGGTGGGGACACCTGAGGCACCAGAATAAGACAGAGGCTTTTTCAACCCTCTGTAAATTGATCAATAATTTATGAGTCCATCTGTAATAAGGGCTTAGCTCATCTGAGTCCATTTTAGTTGTTATTTGAGTATTTTTAGTTGTAATTTCAGTTCTGTACTAGTCAGCTCATGTTGAGCTAGTTCAGTCCAATGCTAGTCAGCTCATGTTGAGCTAATTTTATTTTTTTGAGTCCTGTCCAAGCATACTGAAGACTCAAGACTATATCATACAAGTGAAGACCAAGTCCAACTAGATTGAAGACATGGAAGTATAGCACAAGTCCAACCCAGCTTGAAGATTTGAAGACCCCAGGAGGAAAATTCAGAAAACCCTGATTTCTTGCAGATGCCCTCCAGATGCCCAGATTCCCTTCCAGATGCCAAAGTATATTCATAGATAAGGGCATCCATGATTCCAGAGGTCCATCTGCATCCTAGCCCAAAGAAATCAAGCCCAGGTGCCAAGCCCAAGCCCCTAAGAAGCAAGATACCAGGGAATATTCCTGCTACCTGGCTACCATGCCACCCCAGCTTCCAAAGGCCCAAACCCATGCACCCGAGCCCCTTTGGGCCGGCCTTTTGCTGCTCCTAGAAGCCCAACACGCCCCCTAGGCATCCTTGGAGTCTTGACCAAGTCAAGAAAATTTTTAGGGATTTTTTTATCTAATATTTCCTTATTTTCTAGCTAGGGTTTGAGAGGGAAAAGGATTCTTATGTAAAGACTTATGTACCCTTACTTGGAGCCCAAGGTTAAGGGTCTATTTAAGGGACCCTAGCCTCTTGTATGAGGAGAATTTTTGATGAATGAAAACCTTGAGTTCTTCTATTGAGTGGTGTGATACCTTGCTGTGTGCATAAAGGGGTTTGTGAGAGTTCTTCTTCCCGGTGTTTGCAATCATCTTCCTGCTGCCAACAAACCCTCCAGATCCCTGGACGCCCACTCCAAAGAAGCCTTCCCTAGCTGTTTTTTCTTTGTTTTCTTGTTCCTTTGTGAGCTTTCTAACCCCTGACAGGTCGTTTGTAGGTCCCTGAGTTCCTACGAATACAACGACTCCAGCCAAGCCTCAATCGGATCACTGAGCAGAAAGTCGAGTATCCGCGGGTCTTTGGCTCGGTTTTCCAGGCCGCATCCGTCGAGGAATGAGAGACCCCTTTGCTGCGATCTTCACAGATGTTGTCAGGTACACCCCTCTACCTCTAGTAATTTTATTGTAGGAGAACTTGCCCTAACCGAGGCTTCTCAGCCCCGGCGGTCATTCTTTGCTACTTTTCTAGGTCCTAATCTGCATGCTGATCTTCAAAAATTCATAAAAAATTCCCTACAAATGATTTTGATCTGAAATTTGGGAATTAATCACCTAACTCAACATGTAAAACATACAAAAAAAATGGCATGCATATTAGTTCCCCATCATAAGGTACTTATGGCAGTCTCAGGTCAAAGGATTACTTGTACCACTCCCACTATGAGAACCTTCCATTGACATGTAGCGAAGACTCCATTAGATGTTCTCAAGTTGGATCATATCAGTGAACTCATTCACTAATGAGCACCCACATCTTAGTATTAGTGTTATACACAAGTGACTATGAGAGCAGTCACCCTTTCCAGTATACATGAGATGTGCTAGTTTTACCGGAAAAATCCTGATCCCCTACTCAGGGTTCATTTGACTAGGATTATTTTAGATTAAGGTTTTAAGACTTTAGGTCTCACTGGTATGATCTCATCATAACCCTAAAATCATAGCCCTAATCTATGGGGTTTATCATAATAAAACACAATGTATGACGAAAAATAATGCCTTTATTAGAATGTTGTCAATTACATTGATTTGGGAGATACAATATTGATTGGCTTGTAGGCCATATCCCTTTCAAGTTGCCCACAGCTTTAGCATTCATGGCTTCACCATTTGTGCCATGTAGCTCGAAGTCACCTTTCTTCAAGCTTCTAATTTTGTGGAGTCCCTGTAATCACTTACAGATATGAGACTCACATGCAGTATCCAATACCCAAGAATTAGAAATGGAAGCACTCAATGATAAATTTGTTTGTATCTTGTACAGACCTTTAGATGCTCTTTCGGCATCTTGCTTCACACTTGCAAGATATATCTTGCAATTTTTCTTCCAATGCCCCTACTTGCTGTAGTGGAAACAGGCTCCATCATTAATAGCCTTCTTTGCTTTCTTCTTCCTCTGGATGCTCTTTTTAGGGTTGAACTTTCTTTTCAAACCCTTCTTTGTTGTCTATTTCTTCTTCCCATCAACAAGAAGAAGATGAGCCTTATCTCCCTTAGAATAGCTCTTTGCTGTCTTAAGCATGTTAAGTAGCTCAGGCAAAGAAGTATTCAGTTTGTTCATATAATAATTTAGAACAAACTAAGAGAAGGAATCTGGGAGTGACTGCAGGATCAACTCCTAGTTTAGTTCACCATTCATTACAAACCCTAATTGACCTAATTGGGTGATTAAGTCAATCATTTTCAAAACATAGATTTGAACTGATAAACCCTCGCTCATGCATGCATGGAATAACTGCTTCGATATCTCATACCAAATAGCCCTACTTTGCTCTCCATAAAGCTCCTTTAGATTGAGCAATATGGATTGAGGTTCCATCTTTTCATGTTACCTCAGAAGATCATTGTTCATTGAGGCTAACATGATGCACTTGACAGTCATGCTATCATTTAGCCACATTTTATGTGTGGCCCTTTCCTCCTCAGAAGAATCCTCTCTGATCAACTTTGGATTCGGAGAATCAAGAATATAAGAAAGCTTCTCCTGAGTTAATACTATCCTCAGGTTCCTTAACCAATCGACAAAATTGGGACCGATCAATTTGTCGGCATCTAAAATGCCTCGCAGTGATAAACTTGAAGCCATAATACTTAAATCTACATGAATATAAAGAACAACTATAAGCAGACCACTCAAGATGACATCCATAACTAGAAAAAGACTTTATATCTAATTATGTCTTCGACTATTTTATTCGAATACCATAGCCCTCACCTATGGTAAGCGAGAAACCTTACCAAATTTTTTTAGAGGGATTGAGATCCCAATTCCTCATGATTGCCTTGTGTTACACAATAAACACTCATGAGTTTAAAGGTAGAAAAATCCCTTTCCAATTGCAACCCTTGCAATTCTCAACATAACACTTGCCTCTAAGACACTTATAGCCTTGTGTGTGCACAACAAACCAAAATATTTTAGTTTAGTCATACCCTTCATTTCTATATAGCCATGATTGAATAATGTTGCCCTTGTGTTATACAACAAAGTAACATTTCCAATCATGCTATAAAGCACTAAGTGCACCAAGATAAATTTTATATCAAACCCTAGAGCAGGCCTTGTGTTACACAACAAACCTACTATTGTTTTTGATTTTAATCTGGCTTAACATGAAGGCAATTTGTAGTGTGCTTAATCAATTAGCATTTCCAATTTAAGGTCTAGATATGACCAAAATGGCCATGTAAGTAGAAGGGGTGAGGGGGTCCCCCCATTGTTTTCCTTAGACACCAATTGAGTTGGCCAGGTCAGACAACAGAACCAATTAAAAACCTCATTCCCTTTAGCTTCTCAAAACCACTTGCCTAGACACCAATTGGCTGATCATACCTTAATTGGATTTGCATCATGATTAACTTACATTATGACTAAATATAATTTTAATGAGGGCTTTGATGGTCTCATACACATCCTAATTAATCATGTTAACATGACATTCATTCCAACACACAAGCATATTAACCCTAATATGCATAACCATAGCAAGATTAAAACAGTACTTTGTTCACCTCACTTGTTCATTGGATATGGCCATAGCATGACCCCTACATGCCATAGGAGACCCCATTGAATGGGAAGAGAGGGCCTTTAAATCCTACTTGGCTCCTATGACTGGATGGCCATGGTGATTAACCCAATCCAAAGTAATTACTAGGATATAGCATATCACATGTATATATTTGAACTAATCATGCATTAATTTATAACATAGTAAACAATCAACACCAAAGAGATTTCTAATTGTATGCATCAAGATGGCTTGATACCACTATTGGTTTACCTAGGCCAAGAGCAGCAAAAGACTTGGTGCGGGCACCAGACTCAGAAGAAGACTTCAGAGCTCCATCTGGATCTCTGATTAACCTTGCCCGAAGAATTAGGGTTTTTGGTTTTTAATAAGAGTTGACTAGATCAACTTAATTTAGCTTGAGTCTACATTACCTGCATTTTATTTTGTTGAGTCATGTTGACTCAGTAGTGGACTAGGGTTTCAACCTGGGATGTTACACTTTCTTCCAAGACCAGGCAAGTGGACACCACACTCCTAGCCACACTCCCAGTCCAGGGGGTGCCATATCTACATCCAGCAGCTTTTGGTCCCCACTCCACAGATGGCAACTTCCTTCTCTCATGCGCTAGATAAAGAGAAGTCCACCAAGAGACCACAAATCAAGGGGGCGGCCAAGACTTTCCCAAGAAACCCAAAGCAAAGAAGGGAAGAAATCCTCTTGGAAGAGAGCTTCAAGGGGGCGCCCACTACCTGCCAAAGACAACCAAAACAAAAATGGGAAGGACCTTGACTTAGGGAGGAAGAAAAGGAGGAGTCCAAAAGAGTTGATCCAGGGAAGGAAGAAAATTTTTCTTGAAGATCCAAGCAAGATGGCGCCATCTACCTGCCTTTTATAACCCAAATCCAGTTTTTTTTGGTACTTTGGCCGACCATATGTGAAGGATTTGCCCTAATTTGTAGATCCCCTCCTTTAGTCCCACATGGGAAGATGTGAAACCCTCCTCCCTTGTAAAGCCTTATAAATTAAACCCCTCTTGTAAGTTTAAAAGATCAGATGAATGAAAGAAATTTTTTTATGAGCAAACTTGTGTTTTCTCTTTTCCGCACTTGCTTCCAGGTGTTGAGCTCCATGAGGGAGTAAATCCGGGTTCCCCTGGAACCTTGAGGAGGTGAGAGATCTCCAAAACCCCAAACCCTAGGTTAGCCACTCCACTCCCAAACCCTAGCTGCCATCACCCTTCTCTTTCCACCAAGCCTTAGTCTATTCCCCTTCTCACGGCCACCATCTCCAAGTTCAGGCCGACCACCAGCATCCAGCCCCAGTCCAGATACTGCAGATCTACAACAATTCTAAGAGGAACTCAGATCGGCCTCCAGGAGAATTCGATTTCAGCAACCTCAGCTTCAAGTTCTTCAACCTGGTAAAATCTTTTCTTGAGTTTCTGAATTCCATCATTTGTTCCTCTTCTTTCCCAGATCTTGAGTCCAGGAGAAGCCGACCAAACCACGAGACCAGTATTAGAGGATCCATTGCGAAGATAGCTGACTCCGAGGATCCCACAATCTGCTCGAGAGAGTTCTTCCACCAGAATCCTGAGAAGATCACTGTCTGGTTAGTTAACCATCTCTCCTCTCTATTTCTGTTCTATTGAAAGTTCAGAGCGAAACCCTAGGTCTGGGAGTTTCTCAACCCCCAGCGATCCGTTACTTCTAAACTACTCTGATAATTTAGTTTCTTCTAAACTGTGCTTTCAATCCTTACCTAGTTTCCTTCAACTTAGTTTAGCTTTACTTTGAGTCAAAGCCAATTTCTGAAATATAAAAAAAAAGAAAAAAAGAATTAATCTTAAATTTACTTCCGCATACACTTCCTTGTTCTTTGTTCTGCATCATTTTTGGTATCAGAGTTTTCGTTCTGCATCATTTTGGTATCAGAGCCCTGTCTAGGGTTTCTGTTTGATTGCTTGTTTGAGTCTCTCTCTTTTTACTTTGTCTGCTCGAAGTAGACTCCCCAGGACGTCCGGTCCTAGGAACGAAGTGAGGTGCAAACCTCCTCTTTCCATTCCACGGGGTGTTCCTAGGGCGTGTAGGGGATCCGTTGGGTTATAACTTTGTAGCAGGAATTGTAAACGGGGAAGTGCTCTATTTTCAACCCGTAATTGCCCTGTTACAGGAATTATTTCTCACTACAGGTAACTCCAAATTCAGTGATTTTTGTTTTGCTAAAACCAGTATAATTGAAATTATTTTGCATAATTTTCCTGTGATTTATTGGTTTCCGTGGGATTTCTGAGAATTAAATTACTGCAACTCTATTTTTGTGTTCTGCAATCCAATTATTTTTGAGTGTTCATCTTTTAATTCATCTTAAGGGCATTTGAGCATCTAAGATAAGGGGAGGAGTTGATAACCTCTCCTTAGCCCAAAACCACCACCCACTCATTCGAACCTAAGCCTTTAATCTAAAAATTGATTAGACCTAATTTGCCCTAGTGGGCTAGGGACATCAACAAGTCGGGTCAAGGCTAATGTTGAGTCAGTTTGTCTGGTTACTCTGTGTGTGCTTTGTACTCAGTGTCTAGAATGGTGGTTCAGGGATTCCATCCCGAAGGGCTTGTGTGCTGGTCTGCCTACCTGGCCAATCTCTGATTGGTGTCTAGATTGGCATTCAGGGACCTAACATCCCCTTACACCTGCCTGGCTGAGTCCTGAGTTACTACAGGCTAGCTTGCCACTCTGATTGGGCATCTAGTTTGGACTCTAGGTCTAGTGAGCTAGTAGTCGCTTTAGTCTAGTCACAATCTATGTGCTTGCTTGCATCATCATGTCTACCCGGAATGGAGTACCCTACCAACCTAGTCAAACCCAACCAGATTTAGTGGCCATGGTTAGAAATCTTACCGAAAGTATGACCAAATTGAGTCAGGACATGAATGAGGGTTTTTCCCAGTTTAGGGATCGAGTCCAAATACTTGAGAAACGTAGACATCAAAATTGGACCCCTGATCCAAAATTTAATAGGCCCCAACCTCACCCATGCCAGGAACCTAGGAGGACCTTATACCGTGATCCCGAGCATAACCTTAGGAAGCCTAACCATGATATCTATAGTGTGGATCGTGTCTATGAGAGGTCCTTACAATATTCTAGACCAGTCACTCAACAACCCAAGTCTTCTAGATCAAACCATTTAGATCCACACCCATGCCCAAGTAAGGTCTCTACTAGCTTGAAACCCAGTGTGACCCAGGTTCCTATATCTCAAGAATGTTTGTTTTGTGGAGAAAGAGGCCATAAATCTAGTCAGTGCCCATGCATAAGACTGGCTTGTGCACAGCTAAGTGGTAAGAATCCTAAGGATGACATTAATGAGGGAGAACCCAAGCCTACCAATGAGGAAGAACGGTTAGGTATGACAAGCCTAGAATCAGTTGACCCGATTACCACTGACCCGAAACCCATTGAAGATGGCATCGAGGAAGTATATGATGCTGGCTTGAGTCTAGTTGATGAATGTGAGGGGGAAGAACTTGAAGAATGTGACATTGATACTATTGGTTCCTTACCTGAGGAGACCTTGGAAAGCAACCAACTGATAGGACCTAGTTCAGAAATTCAAGAGATTTGTAAGAACCAGGTTCCTTTAGTCAAATATCCCCAGGAAGAACTCATAGTGTTAGCCCGAGTTATTAGTTCGTACCCTCTAATGACAGTCATTCCCCAAGTACCAATTGAAGATCTTTGCACTGAACTGTTTAAGTTTGCCCACCCTATGGTAGATCCTCTCCTTAGGATGACTGAATCAAGCCTCTTACAATTGGACCTTGTCCCATGCCCAGCCACTAAGGTCTCTCCCGTAATCTCAGTTGAACATCCTTGTCTTGAACGGATTGATTCACCCAGTCCTGTAGAAGTCCTCCTTATGGCCCCAGACCCCTTCCTTTGCATGACTGACCTACCCTTCTATAGAGTATACCTTTCCACACCATAGGTCAAATTTCAAGTCTTGAGGTCATCATCCATAGGCCCTTCCATGAATCATTCTCTAATCCAGTTCTTAAAAAGTGGATCATTATTTGCTTAGAGAACAAACCTTAACTATTGCAATCACATGTCCTAGGCTACTTCCCGAACCATCTCTTGATCCATTCTGGGAGTAGCAAATTTTTACTTTCGTAAGGATGACCAGTTGACACTCATAGATCACCATTCAAACCTTCAGGTCACCACCTTTAGTCAACAGGTAATTCGAGACCCCACCTCATATCTCCTCCCTTTCTGTAGGACTTCCAATGCTTCTTACACCATCCAAGTATACTTTGTCGAAGTCTTTAGAGTGAACCACGTGTCAGAACCTATTAGGTTTGCCACCTACTTCTGGAAGACCTTATGGCACCTACTAGGCACCCATGATAAGTTTTCATGCTCTGCATGCCATCCTCCGACCCAAGGTCAAACCTAGAGAGCCATAGTTTGTTAGGTTTAGACCTAGGGTTCCTTTGAATAAAGTCCATTCTTTAGGAATGCATCGACAGTCGAGTTTAGGACATTATCTCAGATTTTGGTTGAGTGAGAATACCAGGAATTGGGATTTGTATTTTTGTCCAGGGCTGAAATTGCATTCAATGTTTCGATCAATAGGTCTACGGGTAAGAGTCCATTTGAAATTGTGCATGGTTACAAACCTCACACACCTCTTGACCTAGCTCCTTTACCAGTCCACACACCAGTCTCCGAGTCTGCCGAAGTTTTTTGCACAGCATATAAAAGACTTGCATAAAGAAATTCAAGCCAAAATAAATTTAAGTAATGAAACTTATAAGAAGTTGGCTGATTCTCAAAGGCGAGTCAAAACTTTTGATGAAGGAGACTATGTAATGATTAGGTTAAGGCCTGAACGGTTTCCTCCTGGAACCATTAGAAAGTTACATGCTAGAGGAGCTGGACCATTTAGAGTGGTAAAGAGAGTAGGATCCAATGCCTATGTGCTCGAGTTGCCTCCAGAACTAGGCATTAGCTCCACTTTCAACATTACAGACCTAGTAGAGTATAGGGAGCCAGCTGTGATTCCCAGTGAGGCTTTTGAACCTAATCCTACTCTTGAGAGTGAACCTGACCCTGTGTGTCCACCAACAAATTGGCCTGTGAGGAAAGAGCAGATTGAAAAGATCCTGGACGATCAGGTTATCTCTACTCGTAATCGAGGATACCAAAGATACCTGGTCCGCTGGCTAGGAAGGCCAGATTCTGATGACTCTTGGATCTCCCGAGAAGAGTTACAAGAGCTGGACCCAGACCTCTTGGAGAGATACCAGAGCCAACTTGATCCTTACTCGACAGGGTCGAGTTCCTCCCACCCTGGGAGAATTGGTGCGGGCACTAGACTCAGAAGAAGACTTCAGAGCTCCATCTGGATCTCTGATTAACCTTGCCCGAAGAATTAGGGTTTTTGGTTTTAATAAGAGTTGACTAAATCAACTTAATTTAGCTTGAGTCTACATTACCTGCATTTTATTTTGTTGAGTCATGTTGACTCAGTAGTGGACTAGGGTTTCAACCTGGGATGTTACACTTTCTTCCAAGACCAGGCAAGTGGACACCACACTCCCAGCCACACTCCCAGTCCAGGGGGCGCCATATCTACATCCAGCAGCTTTTGGTCCCCACTCCACAGATGGCAACTTCCTTCTCTCATGCGCCAGATAAAGAGAAGTCCACCAAGAGACCACAAATCAAGGGGGCGGCCAAGACTTTTCCAAGAAACCCAAAGCAAAGAAGGGAAGAAATCCTCTTGGAAGAGAGCTTCAAGGGGGCGCCCACTACCTGCCAAAGACAACCAAAACAAAAATGGGAAGGACCTTGACTTAGGGAGGAAGAAAAGGAGGAGTCCAAAAGAGTTGATCCAGGGAAGGAAGAAAGTTTTTCTTGAAGATCCAAGCAAGGTGGCGCCATCTACCTGCCTTTTATAACCCAAATCCAGTTTTTTTTGGTACTTTGGCCGACAATATGTGAAGGATTTGCCCTAATTTGTAGATCCCCTCCTTTAGTCCCACATGGGAAGATGTGAAACCCTCCTCCCTTGTAAAGCCTTATAAATTAAACCCCTCTTGTAAGTTTAAAAGATCAGATGAATGAAAGAAATTCTTTTATGAGCAAACTTGTGTTTTCTCTTTTCCACACTTGCTTCCAGGTGTTGAGCTCCATGAGGGAGTAAATCCGGGTTCCCCTGGAACCTTGAGGAGGTGAGAGATTTCCAAAACCCCAAACCCTAGGTTAGCCACTCCACTCCCAAACCCTAGCTGCCATCACCCTTCTCTTTCCACCAAGCCTTAGTCTATTCCCCTTCTCACGGCCACCATCTCCAAGTTTAGGCCGACCACCAGCATCCAGCCCTAGTCCAGATACTGCAGATCTACAATAATTCTAAGAGGAAGTCAGATCGGCCTCCAGGAGAATTCGATTTCAGCAACCTCAGCTTCAAGTTCTTCAACCTGGTAAAATCTTTTCTTGAGTTTCTGAATTCCATCATTTGTTCCTCTTCTTTCCCAGATCTTGAGTCCAGGAGAAGCCGACCAAACCACGAGACCAGTATTAGAGGATCCATTGCGAAGATAGCTGACTCCGAGGATCCCACAATCTGCTCGAGAGAGTTCTTCCACCAGAATCCTGAGAAGATCACTGTCTGGTTAGTAAACCATCTCTCCTCTCTATTTCTGTTCTGTTGAAAGTTCAGAGCGAAACCCTAGGTCTGGGAGTTTCTCAACCCCCAGCGATCCGTTACTTCTGAACTACTCTGATAATTTAGTTTCTTCTAAACTGTGCTTTCAATCCTTACCTAGTTTCCTTCAACTTAGTTTAGCTTTACTTTGAGTCAAAGCCAATTTCTGAAATATAAAAAAAAAAAAAAAAAAGAATTAATCTTAAATTTACTTCCGCATACACTTCCTTGTTCTTTGTTCTGCTCATTTTTGGTATCAGAGTTTTCGTTCTGCATCAAGACTAGGTTTCAAAATTTCATTTTCAAAACCCTAACCTGTCGAAACCCTAAACCTTAGGACCACTTGTGCATAACAATCAATAAATCAAGACTTTAAGAAAATAGAAGAATACCTGAAATGCTAATTCCTTCTTCTTTCCACTAGGCACAAGTGCATGCCCTCTAGAGGTGATCCATGCAGGAATTGAACCTAGGAACTACTCCTTGTTGGTTGCATAAACCATTGGGACTCTTCTGAATGCCTTTTCTTCCTTCACAGCCTCTCCTTCATTGCTTAGACCCTTGCCCTCCAGTAGAGTACTCTGAGCCCTCTCCAAAACTTCTCATCTCTCTTTCTATCACTTCCTAATTCTCCTTCCTAAACCCTTATCTTAAATTGGCAGACTTGTCTTAAAGGAAGACCTATGTCCTAATAAGGGAAGGAAGAAACAAGTAGGATAGAGTGTAACAATGTAAGAAGGAAGGAGAGTTGTGTTCCATCGAAAAAAACATCGAAGGCCTTTTATAGGAGAGGGGGGGACACTAGATAAGGCTCTTCATCAGCCTTTGATAAGCCATTCAAAAGATCAAATAAGACTCTTCACAATGAAGGAGTCTTATGAGTGAAAAGTCAACAATTTTCATGTGCCAAAAGCCTTATACAAGTCCCTTCCTTTTTCATCTGACTTCTCCACTTGTCACTTGGAAATTACTAATTGTAGGAAGGCCAAGGGACATGGCTTTTCAAAGAGAAATACCAATGATTGAAAGAGGCTTAAAGTAGAAGGACTTTGCTTCAGGGTTTTGTGCCAAATGAAGAGTCGCAACTCTTTATTTGTGCCAACTCCCTTCCACCGAACTTCACATTTATGGACTGGTCAATAAGCATTTAAAAAGGCATGGAGATGAGGATAGGCATGGAGATGAGGATAAAGTCCATTGGACTTCATCTAGATTTGGAAACTAACAGGCGGAAGGACTCTTGGTCCTTCTGCACACATTCAATTTGGCGCATACCGTGAATTGGCGCCAAGAGTCCCTTCATGTTATGACTCTTTATTTAAATAGGATAAAGGCTGATTAAATCGAGATAAAACTAGATAATTACTGCCCCACTTTGGACTCAATCCAATCTAGGATTCCCTCCAATTGGTTTGCCCATTAAGCAACCTTTAGACCCAATTCAATTGGGTTAGGAGTTAGGTTAGCCTACACATGCTAGTGTATAATCTAGCTAACCAATTAGGATCCCATGATCCTAATAAAATTTCAATTGACTTCCTAGGTCAATTACTTAATGTGTGTGACCCTTTGGATTCCATGTCTATCCAGTAGTTGGTCTAGGTCCAAGCCAATTTGATCCAATCGAATCAGATTGACCTAATTAGACAAATTGAGTGACCTAAGTTGCCAATTCGAAACAGCTTCTGATTTCACTCATGAATCCAATCGAATTGATCCATGAAAACCTATAAGACATGACTGATGTCTAGCAATATATCATGCCTACTCGAAAGATATGAAATTTGGTAAAAAGTATCAAAATATCCTTTAGTGGAAAGTTATCTTGCAATTCGATCCTTCGATCTCCCTTTATCCTGATTAAGTTATGGGCATGGATAATTGTCAAACCCTAGTACTTAATCATTTTGAGTTTCAATTCAATAATGAAGACTCGATCGATGATAGATTAGAAATCCTATCTAATCTCATCCTACTTTGATCAAAGACTTCCTGAGTCATCATTCGAAAAGATCACATGGGATAACAACTCCTCTTTACTATGAGCGATCGATTCCTAGTTGACCTACTCATTATTTTCATACACAATCCACCTTATCCAGAAACCTCTCGTACATGACTTAATTGCCATGAATGAGTATGCACTAAAACATGGATTCATGTGCATAAGATACTATGGTAGTCTCAGGTCTAAGGATCACATGCACAACTCCCACAAAAAGAACATTCCTTTGACAAGTTAGTAAGACTTTCATTTGATGTTCTCTTATCGGATCAATTCAGTGAACTTATAACCTAATGAGAACCCAAATCCTTGTTTAGTGTCTCTGCACAAGTAGCTGTGCGACCAAACACTCTCTCCAACAGCATACATAGGATGTGCTAGTCTTTCTGAATTCATCGATCCCCAAACCGATGGTCCATCGACTAGGAATTTTTTAGATTAGGGTTTATAAGAACTTAGGTCTCACTATTATGATTTTCATCATAATCCTAATTTCATTGTCCTAACCTATGTTGTTCATCGTAATATAATATAGATGTAGCAATATGATAAATCAAAATTGCCTTTATTTAATATCATACAAGAGTCAGTAGATTACAATAATGCCCTTACAAAGATTGGATTTTAGGGCACTTTTATTTCAGGAGGAGCATCTAAAGGTTTATACAAGATACAAACAAATTTATCATTAAGTGCTTCTATTTCTAATTCCTGGGTTTTGGATTTTGCTTGTGGGTCTCGTATCTATAAGTCATTACAGGGATTCCACAGAATTAGAAGCTTGAAGAAAGATGACTTCGAGCTATATGGCGTAAGCGGTGAAGCCATGTACGCTAAAGCTATGAGGACCTATCTACTAATATTACCTTCGGGTAATGTATTAAAGTTAGAAGAATGTTACTATATTCCAAATGTTGCAGGAAAAATTATTTCTATACTCTTATTATTACAACAAGGATTTGAAATAAGTGTAAAAGAGTAGTGACTGCTCTATTCTTCATTCTAGTAAAATATTTGGACAATTTATTTTATCAATGGTCTTTTAACATTAGAACTCAATGATCAATATTACTTGTTGATAACGAGAAAAGAATGAGAGATAATGTCAATGTCACATTCCTTTGGCATTGTCGATTAGGTCATATAAGTGAGTCAAGGATAAACAAGTTAGTCAAAGATAATTACTTTGGTCCTTGTGATTTTCAATCATCAGGCACTTGTGAATCTAGCCTCATAGGTAAAATGACCAAGTCTCCATTCACTAGACATGCTGACAAGGCAACTGAATTATTTGGTCTAGTACATACTGATGTGTGTCGACCTATGACAACTCAGGCCAAAGGTGCATACTCTTATTTCATCACATTTATTGATGACCTATCTAGGTTTGGACATGTGTATCTAATGAAACCCAAGTTTGAAGCCTTTGATAAGTTTAAAGAGTATCAAAGTATGGCTGAGAAACAAACTGGACATAGTATTAAAATTCTTCATTCTGATCAAGGAGGAGAATACTTGTCTAGTGAGTTTCTAAACCATCTTAAGGACAAAGGTATAATCTCTGGATGGACTCCTCCTTATATACCCCAATTAAATGGAATTGTAGAAAGGAGAAATCATACCTTGTTAGACATGGTGAGGTCCATGATCAGCTTCACAGATCTTCCTATTTCCTTCTAGGGATATGCCTTGGAAACTGCTGCTTATATTTTGAATAGGGTACCATCAAAGTTTGTGACTAGCACTCCATATGAGTTATGGAATGGCAAAACACCAAATCTTAGATAATTAAAGATTTGGGATTGCTTGCTTTGTTAAGAATAATTTTGGACATAAGTGCTAGGGCTGACAAATGCAGGTTCGTTGGTTATCCTAAAGAGGGTATTGGATACTTCTTTTATCATACTAATAAACAAAAGGTGTTTATCCATAGACATGCTATATTCTTGGAGCAAGAATTTATCCAAGAAAGAAGTAGTGGGACAATACTAGAACTTAGTGAAGTCCAAAACCAACAACCAATTCCTGAAGAGTCTTCAAATGAAATTCCTTAACCAAAGGTTCTTGTTGGTCAGGAACAGCCATAACACACACCTCCTTTTAAAAGGTCAGAGAGGGTGCGGGGTGCATCTCTCAGATATGGCTTTGTCATTGGGAATGACAATGAGGCCACTATCATTTAGGATGATGATCCTGTGACTTATATAGAAGCTATCAAAAGTAGAGACTCCGATAAATGGCTAAATGCCATGAAATCTAAAATGGAATTCCTGTATTCCAATCAGGTTTGGACCTTGGTAGATCCACCTGAAGGAGTTAACCCAATAGGGTGTAAATGGATCTTCAAGAAGAAGAGTAGAGCAGATGGCCAAGTAGATACCTACAAGGCTAGGCTAGTAGCAAAAGGTTTCAAACAAAAACATGGTATTGACTCTGATGAAACCTTTTCACCAGTAGCAATGCTGAAGTCCATTAGGATTTTGCTTGTAATAGTAGCATACTATGATTATGAAATCTGGCAAATGGACGTAAAGACTACTTTCCTCAATGGATATCTTGAGGAAGAAGTCTATATATCACAACCAGAAGGGTTTGTCTCAAGTGGGAGACCAAACCAAGTATGCAAACTTAAACAATCCATATATGGATTAAAGTAAGCATCGAGGAGTTGGAACATCCATTTTGATGAAGCAATCAGAGAGTTTGGTTTCATTAAGAATATGGATGAATTTTATGTGCATAAAAAGATAAATGGGAATGCAATTATCTTTTTGGTCTTGTATGTCGATGACATACTTATCATTAGGAATGATACCCTAATGTTACAATCATTCAAAACTTGGCTATCATCAAAGTTTTCCATGAAGGTTCTAGGAGAGGCATCCTATATATTAGGGATAAAGATCTATAGAGATTGATCTAAGACGATGCTAGGCTTATCCCAATCCAGGTACATTGACTTAGTGTTGAAGAGTTTCAACATGGATGGAAATAAGAGGGGTTACATTCCAATGAGTCAAGGCATACATATCTCCAAGAAAATGTCTTTTAAGACATCGAAAGAAAGAGAGACGATGGCTATGATTCCCTATGCTTCGGCTATAGGATCGATTATGTATGCCATGTTGTGTATGTACCAGGCCTGATGTTGCTTATGCCTTGGGCATAGTAAGCAGGTTCCAAGCAGATCCAAGAGAGGATCATTGGAAAGCAATGAAAAATATTCTTAAGTACTTGAGAAGGACTAAGGATATTTTTCTCCTACATGGTGGATTATAATTAAAACTAGAAGGATATACAGATTCTAGTTTTCAATCAAATCTAGATGATAGCAAATCCATATCAAGGTATGTCTTCACCCTATATGATGGTGTAGTGCGTTGGAAGAGTACAAAGTAGTCGACTATAGCTGACTCAGTCATTGAGGCAGAATACATAGCTGTAAGTGAATCGTAAAGGAAGTTATCTAGATGAAGAAATTCATCATGGAATTGGGCATGGTTCCTGAAATACAACAACCAATGCCACTATATTATGATAACACTAGAGTTGTTGCGCAAGCTAAGGAACCAAGGTCTCATCATAAGTCTAAGCACATCCTTAGACATTTTCACCTCATTCGGGAAATCATAGGAAGACAAGATGTTGTCATCAAACGAGTTGATACTAAAACAACATAGCAAACCCATTCACTAAAGCACTACCTAAGTAGCAGTTTGATCGATACTTAGATTATATGGGTATAAAATACAAGGGTGATTGGCTATAGTACAAGTGGGAGATTTAGAGAAAAATGCCCTAAAAGCCAATCTTTGTAAGGATATTTTTGTAATCTTCCAACTCTTGTATGACATTATTATATTAATAAAAAGCTTTTATTTCATCATACTGCTATCTTATTTAAAGATTATAATGAACCCCATATGTTAGGGCAATGAAATTAGGATTATGATGGAGATCATAATGGTGAGACCAAAGTTCCTATAAATCCTAATCTAAAATGTTCTTAGTCGTTGGATCATCGATTCGGGGATCGATGCTTCCGAAAAGACTAGCTTATCCTATGTATGCTCGATGCAGAGGGTGGTTGGTCTCACAGCCACTTGTGTAGAGACACTAATACAAGGACAAGGATGCTCATTAGCATATGAGTTCATTGAACTGATTCGCACTGAGAATATCTTATGGAAGTCTTATTACTTGTCAAGAGATAGTTCTCGTAGTAGGAGTTATGCAAGTGATCTTTAGACCTGAGTCACCATGTTCCTTATGCACACTAAGCCATATTTGGTTCATACTCATTCATGACATTGAGTCATGTACGGGGTGTTCTCAGATATGGTGGAAGGTGTATGAAGGATGTGAGTGGATAAACAAGGAATCGATCATTCCTAGTAAAAGAAAATGTTATCCCAAGTAATCTCTTCGATTGATGACTCAGGGAGTCTTTGATTAAAGCAGGATGAGATTAGAAGTATTTTCTGATCAGTCATCAGTAGAGTCTTCATTATCGAATAAGGATTTGAAATGACAAGTGCTAGGGTTTGACAATTATCCATACCCATCACTTATTCGGGATAAAGGATGATTGAAAGATTGAATTGCATGGTAACTCTCCACTGAAGGGTATTTTAGTACTTTCAACTAAATTCCACATCTTTCGAGTAGGCATGACAAGTTGCTAGACATCAATAATATCTTGTAGGTTTTCTTGAATCAATTCGATTGGATTCATGAGTCAATTCAAAAACTAGTTCAATTTGGCAACTTAGGTCAGCTCAATTTGACCTAATAGGTCAATCAGGTTTGATTGGATCGAATTAGCTTGGATTCAGATCTATTACTGGCTAGATGTGGAATCCAAAGGGTCACACACATTAAAGAATTGGCCTAGAAAGTCAATTAATATTTTATTAGGGTCATGAGATCCTAATTGGTTAGCTATATTACATACTAGCATGTGTAGGCTAACCTAACTCCTAACCCAATTGAATTGGGTCTAAAAGTTTCTTAATGGGCTAACCAATTTGAGGAAATCCTAGATTGGGTTGAGTCTAATGTGGGGCAGCAATTATCTAGTTTTATCCATATTTAATCAGCCTTTATCTAATTTGTTTGAAGAGTCCAAAAGTGAAGGGACTCTTGGTGCCAATTGTTTTGTGCATGGGATAAGTTGGCACGCAGATGGACATAGAGTCCTACATTGGGAAATTATTTCTAGATGAAACAAGGAATCCCTAGCCTTGTCCCATGTCCAAATGACATGGCTTATTACCGGTGAAAATGAGGATGGGCGGTGAAGAAAGATGGCACACGCAAGTGAAGGGTTGCATCCCTTCACTTGATTACCAAAATAATTCAAATCCAAAAGTCCTTCTTTCTGAAGGAACATGACTCTTGGATAAGCCACTTCACTTCCCACGCCAACAAGGGTTCTATCTGCCAGTAACATGCCACATGGCATGAGGATAAAATGCCAAAATAATCCAGAGAACATGCATAATGGCTTTTGGCGCAAGAAGTGTCATGACCTTTCAAGATAAGACTCCTTCTTCATGAAGGGTGTTATATGATCTATTATTTGATAGATCAAAGGCTGATGAGGAGCCTTTTTCGGTACCCCCCCATCTCATATTTAAAGCCATCGGTGTTTATGCCTAATGTAATTTTATTTTCTCTCTTTCTTACACTCTTACACTCTGACACTTTGTCTTCCTTGTCTCTTCCTTCCCTTGTTAGGACATAGGTCTTGCCTTAAACAAGTTCACCATTTTAAGACAAGGACTTAGGAAGAGAATTAGGAAGTGATAAAGAGAGTAAAGAAAGGTTTTATAGAGGGCTTAGAGTGGTCTACTGGAGGGTAAGAGTCTGAGCAAAGAAAGAGAGGCTGCCAAAGAAAGAAAGGCCAATGGAAGAGTCCTAGTAAATTAAGCATTCTACTAAGGAGTGGTTCCTAGGCTCAATTCCTAAATATCATCTTTAAAGGGCATGCACTTGAGTGCCTAGTGGAAAGAAAAAGGAATTAGCATTCCAGGTATTCTTCCAAACTTTATTTGAATGACTTGTTGATTGTAATGAATAAGAGATCTTGGGCTTAGGGTTTCTAATTGTTTGGAGTTTCAAAATAAAAATTTTGAAATCCATTCTTTCACTATGCCACCGAAACCCAACAATTCATATTACATATATGATTTATTATGATCCTAGTAACTACTTTAGATTAGGTTGATTACCATGGCCATCCAGTCATAGGAGCTATGTAGGATTTAAAGGCCCTCTCTTTCTAATCAATAGGGTCACCTATGATGATGGGGTGCCACTATGCCCTTATCCCTTAAACAAGTGAGGTGAATGGATTGTCTGGCCTAGTCAATTCATTTGGTATCTAAAAAAAATAATGAGGTGACCCCCTCATCTCTTCCACTTACCTGGCCAATTTGGTTATATCTAGACCTTAAATTAGAAATGCTAATTGATTAAGCACACAACAAATTGCCTTTCTTCATGCTAAGCCAAATCCATCAAAAACTATAGTAGGTTTGTTGTGATTAACACAAGGCCTACTCTAGGGTTTGATGTGATTTTTGTCTTGGTGCATTTTATGCTTTATGGCATGATTGGTGGTGTTGCTTTGTTGTGATTGACATAAGGGCAGCATTTATCAAATATGGCTATGTGGAAATAAAGGGACTGACTAAACTAAGATATTATAATTTGTTATGATTGACACAAGCCTATAAGTATCTCAAAGGTAGGTGTTATGTTAAGTGTTGCAAGGGTTGCAATTGGAAATGAGTTTCCTACCTGTTGCAGTGTCAACTCCTGGACCGGGTCAGCTGGATGTGCTGGAGCGCTCCTCTCCCGGGTGAACCTGCAACAAAGTTCCCAAGGGCACCGGTGGTACTCCGGCGGGGGACCCTCCGATGCCTAAGTTAGCAGGAGGATGAAGGCAACAGAATGGAGGAATCAACGAATGAACATTGTATGGAGAGGGAAGAGCACTTCTACCTTCAAACAAGGTCCCCTGAGTACCTTATATACACACGGAACAGTCCAAAACTCGTTAGGGAAGAGGCTGAGAAAGATCGATCTGCCCCTAGGAGAATCTAGATAGTGGCCATATGGCGCGCGATACGGTGACATCATGGAAGTAGTGGAGCAGGGCTGTTGGGATGGTAGGATCCCGCAGTAACAGAAAGGTGCTTCTAGAATTCTCTGGATGCTAAGGCATGCTCCGGTGGGTCGGACCTAGCAGGAGAGGGTCGTTCGGACCCCTGCTCTGGTGGGTCGGACCTTTGAAGGTGAGCCATGGGTCGGACCTCTGAAGGAGAGCCATGGGTCGGACCTCTAAAGGAGAGCCATGGGTCAAACCTGGCGGGAGAGGGTCGTTTGGACCCCAGCTCCAATGGGTCGGACCTCTGATGGTCGGAGCCTTGAAGGGGTGGCCCAGTCAGACTGCAAGAATGGACCGGTTATGGCTGAGGGTGAGCCGTCAAGGTACAACAATTGTCCCCCTTGCCCTTGTGCTTCGAGCGAGCCGTAGGCTCAAAGGGCAGGGCATTAAATGGCAGTAAATGCATCAGTCTTTCAAATGATGGCGAATCCGATTCGGTGTGCTGCGATCGGGCACCTTCTGCTTCAATTTCTGCTCCTGGACATGTGTCAGCATCTGGTTGGTGGAGATAGAGGGAGCAGTTATTGCTGGTACAGTGCATAGCAGCTGCTCGTTTGAATTCTTGACGTGACGTGGGGCACGTGGCTCCATCAGAGCGGTTGGTGCACTTCCTGGAGTGATCCATCAGCCGTTGCTTCAACTATCACGCGGATCATGGTCGGATATGATCCGGTGCATCCCCTTGGATTCTCATCCAACTCAAAAACCGAGGTGCTAGCCATCGAATCATGGCACGTGGCGGGAGGCATTGGGAAGCTACCCCCGGGAACCTATAAAAAGGGGGAGCAGCGCCCAGAAGGAGTTTTTCATCGTGCTTGCACTCGAAGAGAGGGCAACCTCCTCCCTCCTTCCGTTCCTTTAGCCCCTCTTAGAGAATCAGGGAACCAGGTTAGTTCCATCTCCACCTTCCTCTGTATTCCTCCTTTTCTGCAACTCCCTTTAGAATGGCTTCTGGGAGTCGGAGTTCGGCTCGTGGACATTGGGAGCCCGACCCTTTCGACATCGCTTCGACCATGACCCGAGAGAGGGTCGAAAATCTTAGGACCGTGTATAGCATTCCCTCCACCTTACATCTGACCATCCCTAGTCGCGAGGGTAGAGTGAACGGACCTTTAAACTTAGGAGTTCTCCCTCTATACGAAGACCACTTGAAGGCTGGCCTTTGTTTCCCGATCCATAGCTTCTTTATTCAGGTCTTCAACACATAAAGAGTTACCCTTTCCTAGCTAACCCCGAATAGCATTTGGGTTCTCTGTGGCTTCGTGGTTCTGTGTCAGGAGGCCGACATCGAGTCGAGGGTGTCCTTGTTTTCAAACTTTTTCTTCTTGAAGCAGGACTTCTGGAATCAAGAATGGTGGATGTTCAGTCCACGCCCTTGCCGAAAGGCACTAGGGGGGCTTCCGTCCACCATTCACGGATGGAAGTCTCGATACTTTTTTGTAGATAGTTCAGAGCCATGGGGCTTTGAGACGGCATGGAGGGAGCCGAGGCTGAATGCTTTGAATGGGAGGAAGGTCTCGAGGGCTGATGAGGCTGACTTCCATAAACTGAATGACGAAGACCCAAAGTTCGTCGGCTTCATGCTTTACGAGGGGAGTCTTCATCAGGCTGGGCTTAGCCAGCACCAGACGTTGGGTAGGATGAGAGCCATAGAGAGAGAACCACTACTTTATCTTCTGTCGGCTTTCCAACCATATCTTACTTCAATTGTATTTGTTGACAGGTGGAAAAATGAAGGCGGATCGGGCGACCCTTTCAGCACTATTTGCACAGTAGAGGGCCATCTGCATCGCGGAGCCGACCCCGCAGGAGTCGAAGAAGCGGGCGACAGAGCCGGTGCCTGAGAGGTTAAAGAAACAACGGACGGCAGAACCGTCGGCCATGGTGGTGTCGATCGAGTCAGGGGATGACATGCCTCTGGCCGAACGCCAAAGTGTTCTGGCATCTGAGAGGTCCTCTTCAATCGGGCAGCTGACCGCTCGGGCGGAGGAGAGCTCCCAGTACCGCCCAGAGTGGGTGCGACTCTTCCGTCTCCACCATTGGAGCTGACTGAGGTGGCCTCCCCGACAATCAGGGGATGTCATGCGTAGGAGGGGCCATCGATCGTTGGTGAGAGGGCCAACGATGCTTGTGATGAAGAGGAGTGCCAGAAGTGGCGCGATGCTGAGAAGGCCAAGGAGCTGCTCTAGAGGGCCGACCCCGATGATGACAGGCGGTCGGTGAATGAGGCCTCTAGGAGTTCCCTCCACCATCTTCTGGAGGTAAGTGTCACATTCCATTTCTCTACTCTAAATTCAACTGTTGCAACTCTAACTGCATGTGTCTGTCGGTAGCTTGTCAAGACACCTTGTTGATGGACGGTGGCCTGGGCGAGTTGCTCTATCTGAAAGAGCACTTGACCAAGAGGGCCGAAGTGATGAAGGTGGCGAGGGACAAGGCTTGGGTGGTGCTGACGGCCTCCATAGAGGAGGTACTTGGCTTAAGGGCTGTAGCAGAAGGGGTGTCCACCCTGCGAGCCGAGTCGGAGGCCCAGAAGAAGCAGATTGAAGTCTTGCTGGCCCGGGAGAAGGAATGGGAGGCAAGTATAAAGAATAAGAAGAAGAAGATCAAGGCTCTGAGTCGTCGGCTGACCGTCGAGGAGGGGCGCTTGACCGAATGTGAGGTTCGCGCACAAGGCCACCAAGCTATGGCGGAGAGGTATAATGGCCTACTGAAGACGACCCAGGAGTTACTGAAGATGGCTGGTGAGAAAGCCGTTGCAACTTATAAAGCCTCCGAGGATTTCACCGAGGAGATGAACGAAACCGGGACCGTCGACTTCGACTAAGGGTACGACAAATGTCTGGGGAAGGTTTGTGTAGCGTTCCTAGACATCGATCTATCATTTCTTCTACCATTGAAGCCGATGGAAGGAGGGGGCTTGGAGGCAGTGGATCCGACCGCCCGAGCGGCCGATGCTCCAGTGGAGGCCATTGTAGAAGTGGCCGGACCGGACCCCCAAGATGGAGCCGAGGCAGAGGTAGCTGAAGGGGATGAGGGAGCCGAGGCCGTTATTGCTATTGAAGGAGCCGAAGCGGCTATTGTCAGTGTACCTCCCGTGGGTTAAACCTAGTCGTTTGTAAAAGTCTGACCTTCAATTTTGTAAAGAAACTCTTTTGGAACTAATGAAGAACTTTTTTCAAAATGTCTTATTCTCATGTCTCTGTTGTCGATGGACTAGAGTGACCAAACTCACTTTTCAATAAAATTTCACTATGTGTGGACTAGTCGGCCAAACTGAGCGGTCAGTCGGACCTCCAGGGTGAGCATCGAGTAGTGGCTCATACCGAACTAGGTTCCCTTAGGATTTCCACTCTAAGTGTTGGTTCGTCAGCTTGTCCAAACCCAGAAGCAGTCGAAGTAGCGGTCAGACTGTAGCTCAGGCCGGAGCAACGAGCTTAGGTATTTCAACCTAAGTGTTGGTCTGTCGGCTTTCCGAACCAGGAAGTAGTTGAGGCAGTGGTCGGACTATAGCTCAGGCCGGAGCAATGAGCTTAGGAACTTCAACCTAACTGTTGGTCCGTCAGCTTTCCGGAATGGGAAGTAGTTGAGGCAGCGGTCAGACTATAGCTCAGGCCGGAGCAACGAGCTTAGGAATTTCAACCTAAGGTTGGTCCGTCGACTTTCCCGACCGGTAAGTAGTTGAGGCAGCAGTCGGACTGTAGCTCAGGCCGGAGCAATGAGCTTAGGAATTTCAACCTAAGTATTGGTTAGTCGGCTTTCCGGTCCTGGAAGTAGTTGAGGCAGCGGTCGGACTATAGCTTAGGCCAGAGCAATGAACTTAGGAATTTCAACCTAAGTGTTGGTCTATCAACTTTTCGAACTGGGAAGTAGTTGAGGTAGCGGTCAGACTGTAGCTCAGGCCAGAGCAACGAGCTTAGAAATTTCATCCTATGTGTTGGTCCGTCGACTTTCCGGGCCTGGAAGTAGTTGAGGCAGTGGTCGGACTATAGCTCAGGCCGAAGCAACGAGCATAGGAATTTCAACCTAAGTGTTGGTCCGTCGGCTTTCCGGATCTGGAAGTAGTTGAGGCAGCGATCAGACTGTAGCTCAGGCCGGAGCAACGAACTAAGGAATTTTAACCTACATGTTGGTCCATCGGCTTTCCAGACCGGGCTACCCTAGAGCCTCTATCGACCAGAGTCGGACTTACGGGAGTGGGCTACCCTAGAGCCTCATCGACTGGAGTCAGACTTTCGGAAATGGGCTGCCCTAGAGCCTCTGCCGATCGGAGTCAATCTTTCGGAAGTGGGCTGCCCTAGAGCCTCTATCGACCGAAGTTGGACATTCGAAAGTGGGCTGCCCTAGAGCCTCTGCTGACCGGAGTCGAACTTCCGAAGTGGACTGCCCTAGAGCCTCTACCGACCGGAGTCGGACTTTCGGATGTGGGCTGCCCTAGAGCCTCTGCCGACCGGAGATGGACTTTCGGAATTGGGCTGCCCTAGAGCCTTTGTCGACCGAAGTCGGACTTTCGGGAGTGGGCTGCCCTAGAGCCTATGCTAACCGAAGTCGGACTTCCGAAAGTGGGCTGCCCTAGAGCCTCTACCGATCGAAGTCGGACTTTCGGAAGTTGGCTGCCCTAGAGCATCTGCCGACTGGAGTCGGACTTTCAGAAGTGGGCTGCCCTAGAGCCTCTATCGATCGAAGTCGGACTTTCGAAAGTGGCTGCCCTAAAGCCTCTACCGATCAGAGTCGAACTTTCGGGAGTGGGCTGCTCTAGAGCCTCTACCAACCAGAGATGGACTTTCGAAAGTGGGCTGCCCTAGAGCCTCTACCGACCAAAGTCAGACTTTTAGAAGTGGGCTGCCCTAGAGCCTCTACCGATGGGATTCGGACTTTCGGAAGTGGGCTACCCTAGAGCCTCTACGGATCGAAGTCGGACTTTCGGAAGTGGGCTGCCCTAGAGACTCTGCTGACCGGAGTTGGACTTTCGGAAGTAGGCTGCCCTAGAGCCTCTGCCGACTGGAGTCGGACTTTCGAGAGTGGGCTGCCCTAGAGCCTCTGCCGATCGGAGTCAGACTTTCAGAAATGGGCTGCCCTAGAGCCTCTACCGACCAGAGTCGGGCTTTTGGAAGTGGGCTGCCCTAGAGCCTCTATCGATCGGAGTCGGACTTTCGAAAGTGGGCTGCCCTAGAGGCTCTGCCGACCAGAGTCGGACTTTTGGAAGTGGGCTGCCCTAGAGCCTCCGCTGACCAGAATTGGACTTTCGAAAGTGGTTCGTAGAAGAATTGTAGACTTTATTGATAATGCTTGTGGTGGTTGTCTACATTCCACGGACGCGCCATCCATCGTCCATCCAAATATTAAAGTCGGAAGGTGCCGACTCGAACAACTTCAATGACTCGATAAGGTCCTTCCCAATTTGGAGAAAGCTTGCCTTGCTCGGTTGGCCTCAAAATTTCCGTCCTCCGCAAGACCAGGTCTCCGACTCAAAAAGCTCGTGCCTTGACTCATGAGTTATAATATTTTTCCATCTTCTAGCGGTAGATTGCCATCTTCATGCTTGCCCAAAGTCTAGTTTCTTCGAGCAAGTCCAGGTCAGCCCTTCGCTATTCAAAATTGGCTGGTTCGGTGTAGTGGTCGATCTGCAGGGATTGGAGAGAGGTTTCAACAGGGATGACGGCTTCACTTCCATAAGTGAGGTTGAATGGGGTTTCGCCGGTCGATGTTCTGGCGGTCGTTAGATATGCCCATAATACTGAATGTAGTTCCTCAGCCCAAAGCCCCTTAGCCTCATTCAGTCTGATCCTTAGCCCATGCAAGATTGTCCGATTGGTGACTTCAGCCACTCCATTGCACTGAGGGTGGTCGACCGATGTGAGTCGGTGAGAGACATGTTATTGCTGACAAAAATTTTGAAACTTAGAGTTGTCAAACTACCTTTCATTGTCAATAATTATCATTCGGGGAATGCCGAACCGAAAGATGATGTTATTCTGGATGAAGTTCTCCACCTTGACCTTTGTTATCTGTGCTTGTGGTTTGGCCTCCACCCACTTGGTGAAGTAGTCGATGGCCACAAGCAAAAATTTTCATTGCCCGGATGCCAGGGGAATGGATCCCAAGATATCCATCCCCCACTGTGCAAACGACCATGGGTCGGTGATCAGAGTCAACTCACTGACGGGCCTCCTTTGAATAATGGAGTATCTTTGACATGCATTGCACCTTTGGACGAAGTCCGACGCATCCTTCTGAATGGTAGGCCAGTAATACCCCAGTCGGATGATCTTGTAAGCTAAGGATCTTCCTCCGAGGTGGTCACCATAGATGCCTTCATGGACTTCTCTGAGTGCATAGTTGGCATCTGTCGACTCCAAGCATTTCATTAGTGGCTGTGAGAATGACCGCTTATACAGGATGCCGTCAAGGATGATGTACTTAGAAGCCATCAAGCAAACTCGCTTGGCCTCCGTCAGAACTTCCGGAAGAGTTCCCTTAGACAGGAAAGCAAGGATCGAACCCATCTAAAAAGTTTCTTGTTCCACCTGGTGGACCTCGGTCGGCTCTTCCATAATAATTGGGTGCTGCAGGTGCTCCACAAAAGTTCGAACGGAAGTGCTGATGACAGCCATAGCCAACCTTGACAGAGCATTCGCCCAAAAGTTCTGTAGACGAGGTATGTGGAGGATTTCAAAAAATTTGAATCGAGAAAAAAGGTTTTGTACCTTATTTTAGTATTTTGCCAGGGTCGGATCCCTCGCTTCAAATTCCCCCTTGATTAACCACCAATTGGGAGTCGGAGAAGACTCTGAGTTGGCTAATGCCCAGTTCATTGGCGATTCGTAGCCTCGTGAGGAGGGCTTCGTACTCTGCCTAATTGTTTGACACCTAAAATAAAAAATGCAATGCATACTCCAGGCTTTCTCCATTCAGGTCGGCCAGGATCAGTTTGGCCCTACAGCTCACAAGATTAGATGCTCGGTCCACATGGAGGATCCAGGCTGGTTCAATTTCTTAGATGGCATCGGCTTCAGGTACTTCGGCCATTTGAGGAGGTGTCACTTGTCTCCATGTACACTCTGCAATGAAGTCAGCAATTACCTGGACCTTCAAGGTAGATCGTGGCTTGAAAGAGATGTCAAATTTGCCTAGCTTAACAGCCTACTTGGTGAGCTGACCAGATGTGTCGGGGCTCCGAAGGATTGTCTTGAGGGGTTGGTCAGTCGTCACCACAATCAGATATGCCTGGAAATATGTTCGGAGCCGCTTGGCCGACGTGACCAAAGAATATATCAACTTTTGCATCTTGGGGTACCTTGTTTTGGCATCATGGAGAACTTTGTTGATATAATAGATGGGCTTCTACTGTCCGTCCTCTCTGATTCGCACGAGGATGGCACTGATCGCTTCATCTAATGCCGAAAGATAGAGGTACAAAGGTTCCCCCTCCGTTGACTTAGCCAGCAATGGAGGGTTCTCCAACTACTCCTTCTGGGCTTCGAAAGCTGACCAACATTCGTCAGTCCAAACAAAACTTTTCGACCGGCGCAGGGTCTTGAAGAATGGCAGAGACTTTTCAGCCGAACGGGAAATGAAACAACTGAGAGAGGTGATTCGGCCGGTGAGCTCATGCACCTGCTTTTTGTTGGTCGGATGTGCCATCTCAGTGACGGCCTTTATCTTGTCGGGGTTCACCTCAATTCTCCTCTGTGTGACTAAAAAACCAAGGAACTTGTCAGAGCTTATCCCAAATGTACATTTCGTGGGGCTCAGCTTCATCCGATGATGCCTGAGTGCATCAAAGGATTCCCACAAGTTACTGATGTGGTTGGCCTTATGGAGACTCTTCACTATCATGTCATCCACATAGGCCTCCATGTTCTTGCCCAGTTGACCTTCAAACACTCGGTTGATCAGACTTTGAAAAGTGTTACAGGTGGTCTTCAAGCTGAAGGGCATCATCCGATAGCAGTACAGACCCTGTTGATGATAAAGGCGGTCTTCTCCTCATCTTCCAGATGCATCTTGATTTGGTTGTAGTCGGAGAAGGTATCCATAAAGCTAAGAAGCTGGTGGCTGGCCATGGCATCCACCAGCTGATCAATCTTGGGCACTGAAAAGCTGTCCTTCGGATAGGCCTTGTTGAGGTCAGTGTAATCTACACAAATCCTCCATTTTTCGTTGGCTTTTGTTACCATAACAACATTCGCTCGCCACTTAGGGTAGTGGACTTCCCTGATGAAGCCAGCATCACAGAGCTTCTTCACTTCCTCATCGATGACTCTCTGCCCTTCAGTGGTAAAGCTTCTCTTCTTCTATCAGACAGGTCGGTAGGTCGGATCCACCTTGAGCTGGTGAGTGATGACCTCCGACGGTATTCTGGGCATGTCCGACACCGACCAAGCAAGGATGTCGGCGTTACTTATGAGGAAGCCGATTAGTTCTGACTTAATGTCTTCACTGAGGGAACCTCCAATCTGAAGGACTTCGGTGGGATCATCCTCCCGAAGGGGGATAAACATAATCCTTTCTCCTGGCTAACCGAGGCTATCGGCCTAAGCCCTCGGGTCAAGATGCTCCATAGTGGGACGGCCTTCTGCCTGTTGGTTCAGAATGGTCAGACTCTGCCTGGCCATCTGACGGTCTCCCCTCATCACTTCAACCCCGCTCTTGGTCGAAAATTTTGCCAACAAATGATAAGTGGACATAATGGCTCTAAATTTGTTGAGGGCCCGTCAGCCAAGGATAGCATTGTAAGGCGAGGTCATCCGAACGACCACAAAGTTGATAGGGAGAGTTTTCTGGAAAGGCTCCATCCTGATCATCACAGGGAGAACTATCTCTCCTTCTACCTTGATGGAGTTGCCCTCGAAGCCTATCAGCGATGCGGGGGATTCCTGCAGTATGGACCTGGACAAATTCATTCTCACAAAGGAATCGTACAGCAACACCTTTGTTGAGCTTTCATTATCTATAAGTATTCTTCTTACATCGTAGTTAGCAATCACTACCGACACGACTATAGGGTCATTTTCAAAAACATAAGTTTCCAGAAGATCTTCATCAGAGAAGGTGATCGCATTGGAGCCCCAGGACCTTTCAGTAATATCGGGCTCGTCCTCGTAACTTCCTCTGAACCGCCGATGCAGCATGCCAACATCCTCACCGGTTGGCCTCTGATTGGGGAACTCCATCTCCTCCCTAGGGTTTCTGGCATTTGACACTCCGACTCGATCCCGATGTGGTCAGACATACTTGCACAGGTACCCCCTCCGGATGAGGTCTTCAATGGCGTTTTCAGCTGCAGGCACTCTTCAGTACTGTGCCCGTGGTCCCTATGGAACTTACAGAATTTATCTTTGTTTCTTTGGGCAAGAGGAACCCTCATTGGCCGAGGCCTTTATAGAAAGGTCTCGTTCTCAATCTCCAGAAGGATCTTCTATCTTTGCAGGGATAGAGGCGCATAAGTCTCGAACCTCCACGGGAAATCCCTTGGCTTCAGACTTCGGCGTTGGGCCAACCGCCGGCTATCACTCGGAGGTCGGACTTCAGGAGCCTTATCTCTCCACTTCTTGGGGGTCGGCCTTCCCTCTACTTGACATCGGCCAGCCGCTTGCTCTTTTGCCAGGGCGTACTCTGTGCTCTGGCCAGGAGTTCGCTGTAGCTTGTCGGATTTCTTGTCCAGGGAGAAGGTCAGCCTAGATGAGTGAAGCCCTCGCTTGAAGGCTGACATGGCCACAACTTCATTCAAGTCCGAGAATTCCATGGCCGCTAAGTTGAAACGGGCCATGAAATATAGAGTCTCTCCCTTCTTTTGCAGCACGAGGAAGAGGTAGTCGGTATTCCTCGGGATCCGACTGTAGGTCCTGAAATTGGAAAGAAAAAGTGATTCGAGTTGAGGAAAGGAGTGGATCGTACCTGGTCGGATGGCGGAGAACCACATCTGGGCGATCTTCTTAAGGGTTGTAGGAAAGGCGATGCAGTGGAGGGTGTCAGAGGTGCCTTGTACCATCATATGAGCCTTGTATGTGCCCAGATGGTCCATCGGGTCGGTGGTACCATTGTAGGGGTCCACTAACAGAATCTTGAAGTGGCGGGGAATCTTTTCCACCAGAATCTCATCAGAGAACGGGAGATGGGAGTCATATACCTGTCCCCCTTTGGCCTTCTACCGGAGGGTGATTTCGGCAATGCGCTCCTTCACGCACATGATCTTGCTAGCATAGTCCCTCGGGGGTTCGACAGCGGGCCAACCACCGACCCGGATGGATTCGGCATAGGAAGGCGAAGAAGACCTTGCCCTTTTACCATCGATGCGATTTCCCAATGACCTCCGGGGCTCCGTGACGATGTGAGAACAATGCTGAGGGACCTCCGGCCGTCGGCTCCCCTCAGCAGCAGTTGGAAGATTGGTGCTGGAAATAGGTGGTAACTGCTGCTGGTTGTCGGCTGCTTCCTGGAAATGCTGAACTGCAGTAGTAAGTGTTTCGATGCGACTCACTAAAGTCTAGAACTGCTGCAACCCCAGCATGATGGTAGGTTCAGTGGCAGCAGCGGCAGTGGCAGCGGTATCATTCTCCATGGGAGGTTCCTCAGACTTGGAAGGGGAGATACCTCTTCTGGCAGTGGCATTTGGAGCTCTTCCCTTAGCCATTTTGTAGCAGGGGAAATGGATTCCTCCTTTTAGAGAAGGGAATGCTCTTCCACTAGCACCATTCTGTTGCGGCATCAACTCCTGGACTGGGGTCAGCTGGATGTGCTGGAGCGCTCCTCTCCCGGGTGAACCTGCAACAAAGTCCCCAAGGGTGCCGGTGGTGCTCCGGCAGGGGACCCTCCGATGCCTAAGTTAGCAAGAGGTTGAAGGCAACATAATGGATGAATCAACGAATGAACAGCATATGGAGAGGGAAGAGCACTTCTACCTTCAAACGAGGTCCCCTGAGTACCTTATATAGGCACAGAATAGTCCAAAATCTATTAGAGGAAAGGCTGAGAAAGACCGATCTGCCCCTAGGAGAATCTGGAGAGTGGCCACATGGCACGCAGATACGGCGACATCGTGGAAGTAGTGGAGCAGGGCTGTTGGGATGGCAGGATCCTGCAGTAACAGAAAGGTGCTTCTGGAATTCTTTAGATGCTAAGGCATGCTCCGGTGGGTCGGACCTGGCAGGAGAGTGTCGTTCGGATCCCTGCTCCGGTGGGTCAGACCTCTGAAAGAGAGCCTGAAGGAAAGCCATGGGTCGGACCTCTGAAGGAGAGCCATGGGTCAGACCTGGCGGGAGAGGGTTGTTCGGGCCCATGCTACGGTGGGTCAGACCTCTGACGGTCGAAGCCTTGAAGGGGTGGCCCGGTCGGACCGCAAGAATGGACCGGTTCTAGCTGAGGGTGAGCCATCAAGGTACAACACTACCCTTGAACTTATGGGTTTTTGTTGTGATTAACACAAGGCATTCATGAGGACTTAGGATCTTAACCCCACTAAGGATGCCCTGGAAGGTTTTTCCTGCTTCCCGTAGTTGAGGGTTATGTTATTCGAAAGAAAATAGTATGAGACATAATTAGATGCAAAAATTCTTATGTAATTATGAATATCATCATGAGTGGTCTACTTATAGTTGTTCTTTATTTAATGTATGTTGCCCAACTAAAGCAACCCAAGAGGGAGGGTGAATTGGCTTTCTAAAAGTTTTTTGCAAGAATTAAACACAGGTGCTTGTGTGTTTCAAAAATGTTTATGTGCCAAATAATGATATGCAACAAAGTAGTAAAGCAAATGTAGAAAGAATGAAAAGGCAATCATAAACACAAAAAATTATAGTTGTTCGGTGTATCCTAAAATACCTACATCCACTCCCCAAGTTTTTCTTAGGTATTTCACTATAATCCAACCTTGATTACAATAGATTAGTTTTCTGGGCTCACTAATCAAAATTCTTTGGTTTTTACAAGGCTAACCAAAATCCTATTTGGTTTTAACACAAGGCTTACCAACAACCTAAGTTAGTTTTTACCCGAGGCTCACCAACAAACCAAGTTGGTTTTCACTCAAGGCTCACCAACAAACATTGACACTAATTTCAAACCTCTTGAAACTTGGAACAATAAAATGATTCAAGTATAATGTAAAAATACAATAAGCTTTCTTAAAAAGCAAATAAACTCAATGAAGCTCTTGATTGTTATTGAGAAGCTTGTCTCCAAGTTGTTGAAGCCTCAATCAATGCTTGAATTATGTGGACTTGAAAGCTCTCTTTGAAACTTGAATGCTTGAAGGCTTAACTTCACTCACAAGTATTGAATGCTCAATGAATTTTTCAACGAATGCAAATGAATTCCAATTCAATTATTTCCCTCTTGTGTTGGTGGGCTTTAAATACCTTTCCAAACTTTAAAGGATAGTTTATAGCCATTGGAGAAGAGAAAATAGTTGTTAGACACAAATTGGAGAAGTTCTGTGCTTTAAAAAATTAGCTATTACTGTTCACTCGGACTTGCAAGCATCGATATTTTAGACCATGAGTCGATTCTTTGAGTCAACACTTTAGCGTGCTGGCTAAAACTCTTTGTGCATTTCAACTCAATCTTCTATGAGTCGACACCTTGAGTCGACACTTCAATTCCATGAGTCGACACTTGGCTAAAATATTGCTGAAACTTGTCCAAATTCAAAATCTGAGTCCTTCAAAGCCTTTTTTATATGCCAAGGTCTATATAACTTGAAAATCAATCAACATAAGTGACTTCTTCAACAAGATGACAAGCAATTTAACTCTTCAATATAGTACAACTTTGATGAGTACCTTGTTATGATAAACATACTTTTAACACACAGTTAGTACTTAAATATACTTAAATATTTTGTTATTCATCAAAATAAAGATAGGAGTCAACAATCTTCCCCTTTTTTATGATGGCAAAATCTTTAAGTATATAAACATAGTAAGCTCAAAAGATTTGCAATCAGTATAAAGCAAATGACTATAAGTATCAGAGCTATTGTTAATAAGTATTAGCGCTAAGTTGTAATGATTATCAAGTGCAAAAACTCATCATTTAATATGTAACTTAAATACAACTACAATGTATCAGAGCTATAAGAATTAATTCAATTCATATAATTCCAATGTGTTTGAGCATATGCTTATATAAGATGTTTAAAAGATGTATCAGAGCTATATATATAAGAATGTGTCAGAGCATATGCATATATAAGATAGTTAAAAAGTATATAAGAGATAAAATAGATTTTAAAGAATGTGTATTAGAGAAAAAATAAAAAAGTTTGAGATATAATGTGAGTGTTAAAGCAAAATCTTTAGAGTATCAGAGAAAATAATATAACATGAAGATAAAGAGTATCAAAGCATATAAAATAATATGAAGATCGAGAGTATCAGAGCATAAAAAAGAGAGTATTAGAGCTAAAAATCGAGAATATCAGAGCATGAAAATAGAGCTGCCCCTTAACAGATGATCTAAAAATATTTTTCAAACTTTTAAAAAACTAGCTTACATGTATTATCATTTTTCAAAAAAAAAAAATTTAAAAAAAAAAATTAGAAATCTCTCCCTTTAATACTTCCTCCTCTTACTTATTCTTCCTTCTTATTTATTACTTATTGCTTTCTTCTCTTTCCCTTTTTTTTTACTTATACCATTTGTTTTCTCCGTATGTTATACCTTCTCCCCCTAAGTTACACCATTTATTTTCCTTTTATGTTCACCATTTCTACCATTCTCCTTATTTATACCATTCTCCCCCTTTTTGTCATCATGAAAAAAGGTGAAGAGAGTACAAAGTGGAGAAAAAAGTAACAAAGCTCCCCCTCAATGTAGGGATAAAATGAAAAGAACAAAATCAAAAGAAATAAAGAATGAAGCACATACATACAAGAAAAAATGTTGAAAGCATCATATATATATTGAAAGGATTATGCACTAAAGGCCAATCGAAATGTTGTATTTCGATGGGATTTTCTTTTGTATCCCAAACCAGTGTATTGACATTATCAATTAGTAAAGGCATTTTATTTTCATCATACGCTGCGTCTTATTAATTAAGATATGATGAACCCCATAGATTAGGGCTATGGTTCTAGGGTTATGATGAGATCATACCAGTGAGACCTAAAGCCTTAAACCCTAATCTAGAATATTCCTGGTCGATGGGATATTGAGTAGGGGATCAATGTTTCCGGTAAGACCAGCACATCCAATATATGCTTGGTGAAGAGGGTGACTGATCTCACAGTCACTTGTGTTTGACACTAATACTAGGATGTGGGTGCTCATTAGAGAATGAGTTCACTGAATGGATCCAGCTTGAGAACATCTAATGGAACCTTATCTGTTTGTCAATAGATAGTTCTCATAGTGGGAGTAGTGCATGTGGTCCTTTGACCTGAGACTGCCATGGTACCTTGTATGCATGAATCCATACTTTGGTTCACACTCAATCATGACACTGAGTCATGCATGGGGTGATATTGGGTATGGTGGATTGCATATGGAGGTTGTGAGTAGGTCAAAAAGGAATCGATCAACCCTAGTAAGAGGGAAGCGCATCCAGATGATTTCAATCAAATGAAGATTTGGAAAATCTTTGATCAAAGTATGAACATTAGAAATAGTTTCTAATGGTTCATTAATTAATCATCATTATCAAATTGAGAAAGGAATGAATATGAAATTGGATTTGATAAGTATCCATATCCATAGTCATATTCAGGGTGCAAGTAGATCGAAGGACTGATATGCCCGGTAACTCACCATTGAAGGGTATTTTGGTAAATCCACCAAAATTCCTCATCTTCTGGATAGGCATGACATGTTGCTAGACATTAATCTTGTCTTGTAGGTCTTCATGAACCAATTGATTTGGTTTCATGCATCATTCGATGTGTGATTTGAATTGGACAATTAGGTGAGCCAATTTTAGCTAATTAGGTCAATCGGGTTCGATCGGATCGAATCTGCTCAAACCTAAACCTACTGCTAGCTAGATATGGAACCCGATGGGTCACACACAATAGATACTTGGTCAAGGAAGTCATTCATGATTTAATTAGGGTCATGGGATCCTAATTGGTTAGCCGGATTACATACTAGCATATGTAGGCTAACCAAATTCCTAACCCAATTGGATTGGGTCCGGTTGCTTGCTAATTGGGCTAACCTAATTATGAAAAACATAAATTAGGTTGAGTCCTAAGTGGAGCTAGCCTAATCAGAGCTAAATCTGATTTTAATTTGGATTTAAGGGCATTTTAGGCGCCATACATGAAGAGTCGTTATGGCATGGGACTCTTGGTACCTAAATGATACCTTAACTTCAAAAGGGCACAAAATGAGCTATAGATCTCTGATTTGAATATAATTTATATGGTTAGAAAAGAAACTTTATGCTCTTTCCAATGACACCCATATTGCCTATGTTTTGACTGGTCAACATTCTTTAAAATTTGCATGGAAGAAGGATGGCGCGCGCGGTGCATGAAGAGTCGCAACTCTTCATATGGCACACAGTTCTGATGGAGAGTCTTTCTGCTATCAGGACTCTTCATAATCTTCAATGTTTGGAGATTGAAGAGGCACCTCTTGGCTTCCTAGGGACCTATAATTGACATTTGGCAAGTAAGATTCATCCAGATAAAAGAAGGGATGTGAATAAGGCCTTCGGTGCATGAATGGTCTTATTAGATATGATTTTTCAAGCCAAATAACTTCTCTTCGATCTTGAAAAATCATATCTGATAAGTTGATGGGAGGACATATCACAGGCCCCTCTTGTATCTATAAATAGGGGGCGGTGAAATGACTCTGATAATAAGAATTCCATCGAAGTACTATTCTGAGTGTCTCTCTCTCCCTCATTTCTTTAAGACAAGACTTGTCTTGTTAAGACAAGGTCTTTTCTACTAGGACAAGACTTTGTTTTTGGACATAAGCCTAAGGGATCCTAGAGGAGGGTTGTCCTAAAATCAAGAGTGGTTTAGGAGAGTATCTTTAGTGCCCTACAGTAGGACAGGGTGTCCTACAGTGGTCAATAGACCAAAGGCTGTCGAAAGAGTTCCACTTCTCCAAGCAACTTGAAGAAGGAGTTCTTCCTTGGTCCAAATTTCTTGTGGATCACCGTTGGAGGGTGAACGTTTGGACGCCTGGTGGAGAAGAATGCTGAATCAGGATTTTCTTCATCGGATTGGATACTAGCAGTTCAGGTTGGTGCCTTAACTCTAGTTTATATTATATATGCATGTTTGTATGTTTTAATTCCTAGTAAGGAGGTCTTGGGTTAAGGGTTTGGTAGTGGTTTCATAATAAATTTTTGAAATCCACGCTTCCGCCCTGGTCACCAAATCCCTTACATATATAAGTTAAAAAAGTTTTATGATACAGATAGATGTATACAATAGTACACTAATACAAAGTCTGATTACACTCAAACAAAATTGATACATGCATCTAACTAATACCCTGACCAATCCTAGTGGGCACTGTCTTCATCAGAGGAAGATCCAATCTCTAAAATAATAGGTCCCGTAATCCTAGAAGGATGAGGTCATGGCCACATGGGTCGATGATCTGCTAGTCTAGTCCGGATGGCTCTAGGAATGTCTCCACTGGCTCTGGCTCGTGTTCTCCCTCTAGCTTTTGCTGGAGGAGAAACAGTGTTAGGATCAGGGTTAGAAGGGGAGACAAGGTCAACAAGTGTATGATCAAAGATAGGACCAATGGAAAGAATATAGAATCCAGGAGTATAAAAACCTAACTCCCTAAATAAAGAAGAACTAGGTAAAGATACAGAATGAATGATGGGTGTCCTATCGAAAAAAGTAGGGAAAATAGTAATCGAAGGTATAGGTAAGTCAATGAGAGTATCAAAGGGATCAGTAGATAGTACAGGTATGGATACATCCAGTCAGATGGATCATATATGATAGGAGTACAAGGTAGGATAGGGGTCTGAAGAGCTAGACTCAAAGGAACAGAAGCATCCTTGGCTTAGGCTTAGGCTCCATCAAATCCATCATGGCATCAGTCACAGCAGACTCCATTAAATCCATGACCTGATCTCTCGCCTCAAGCTTAGGCTTCACTATAAAGTATCAACATCAAACTCCATTGACAGAAAATCCTGGTCATCTCCCATATCAGTATCATCTGTTGGTGGAGCAAGTGGTGCTGGTGGAGCAAGTAGAGTATCTAGCGGTGGTGGAGGGGAAGATGGTCTGCTAGAAGTCAATCTCTATAGAGCAGCCATCATAATAGCAAACCCCTCTCTTATCTCATCAAATCCAGTCCTCATCTCCACATGCATCTGATCAACTCGCTGTCTCATAGTCTACATCTCAGTCTCTAGGTGAGTAATCCTGTCCTTAGTAATGTTTATAGGAGGTGGCACCTCAGTATATGCTGAAATAGAGGGCTCGAGCTGTATCTCAGGTGCATCTCTAGGTGGCTCAGATAGCCTGACTTCATCTCTATGTGTCTCTTCCTCCTCAGAAGTATCCTCCTCATCATCCGATTCAGTGTCAGGCACCTGTCCAGAACCTCTACACCTCCAATGACCTCGGTGTCTCTGACAACCCATATGGTGTAAAGACCTCTCATCATAGGTGTTGGTGTGCAGAAGCTCTCTATAGGGCTCTCCAATGACATCAACTCCATAGGCTCTAACCAGTCTGGTGAGATCCATGCCATATGGCAAGCAAAGTCACCTACTCGTCACTGCCTCCATCATCTAATGAACAATAAGTATAAGCAAGCTAACGTGCATCCTCCGAATGAGTGCCACCATTACCAAAAGCTCTCTCTCTATGATAAAGTCAAAATGCCTAGTCTTTGATAGAAGGATCCGGACGACAATGTGATGAAGAAGCCTCATCAACGCTGATAGCTATGATGCAACAACAGTAGCTCCCCCACCCAGGTCATCTCTCTCTAAAATGTATCTAAAATCATTGATCTATTCTCCAAGAGAACCTGCAACCGTCCTAATGGAAATCTCCCTGATGCAGCTCAGAATATCATAGATAGCGGAATAGAGATGTCTCTAACCTCTCTGATCCATTCATCAGCGCCTCGAGCCAGAGTCCCATAGAACTCTATCATTAGGGCTAGATAAAACCTCTCATAGAGAGTACAAAACTGGACTAATCTAGCTTCTCTCAGCCAGTCTCCAATCCTGAAGTGCGGTTGGTCGACAAAATCAAAGTCCACCTGACATCCCCCTATAATGGCCTTGGAGGCCAAACAGTCTGCTCTCGAGACTGGTGGTGGTCGAGCTGGAAGATCACGCTGCACAGGAGCCTCTGTCTGCTAAGGAGAGTCATGTCTAGCCTTGGTGCAGTGCTCCACACTTTGAGAAACTGATCATGGCCTCCTCACCAGCTACTTCTTGGGTCCCATTATCTAGAGAATAGAGAATTGCAAAAATGGAGAGGGAAACGGGCAATGGAGTCATGGTCAAACCATGAAGAATAACGAAATGTGAGGGAAAAAGGACTCAAAACTCAAAATAGAAATGTTAAAACCCTAAATGGGAACTAACAAAGGTTAGGGATCAAGGGAAAGAGGTATCGGCTCAAGAGAAATGGGAGAACAAATGGATCATTTGCCCTATTTGTTGACCATTTTTGCCAGTCAAGTGTCGACTCACAGGTTAGTCCAAGTGTTGACACTTCAAGGTGTCGGCACTTCCAAGTGTCGATACTTCAGAAAAAATCAAGGAAAAATAGGGCAAAATCATAAATAAGATTAAGGGAGTTGATTTAAATAGCCAAGAATCATTGATCATGAGTTTCAAGAATATTAGATCAAGAAATTTTCAAAGAGAATTCCAAAGGTCATAAGAAATGATTGAGATCTAATCAAAAGAATTAATGATCCCTAATTCTCTTCTAATCATACTGAACCTATCCTCATTAAGTGGCTTGGTCAGAATATCAGCTAGTTATTTTTCAATACAAACAAACTCAAGCAAAACATGATTATTATGAACATGATCTTTAATGAAGTGATATCTAATTTCTATATGCTTCGTAAATGTTGTACAGGATTTTTCGTTAAGTTTATTACACTTATATTAGCATATCTAATAGGTGTCTTAGTTAATTTGATATCGAAAATTTGAGTTGTTGTTTAATCCACAAGATTTGAGCAAAAGTTTCAGCTACAATATACTCAGCTTCGTTGTAGATAGTGAAACTGAATTTTATTTCTTGCTAAACTAGGAGATTAAATTTACTCCAAGAAATTGATAGGTTCCAGATATACTTTTTCTATCTAATTTATAACCAGCAATGCCAGCATCAGAATATGCAATTAAATCTATTACTGAGTCCTTGAAGTACCATAATCCAATATAAATAGTGCCAGATAAATATCTAGGTATGCATTTAACAACCAATAAATGTGATATTTTAAGTTCAGACTGATATCTTGCACACATGCATACACTAAACATGATATATGGCCTACTAGCAGTTAAGTACAATAAAGATCCAATGATGCCTCTATAAAATTTTTGATCTACTTTCCTACCAGATTCATCTTTGTCATGCTTACATGAAGGGCTCATAGGTGTGCCAATAGGTTTAGCCTTCTCCATCCCAAACTTTTTCAGAATCTCCATTATGTATTTAGCTTGGTTGATGAAGATCCCTTCATTGGTTTATTTGATCTAGAGTCTGAGGAAGTAACTTAATTCTTCCATCTTGCTCATCTCGAACTCACCCTGCATAAGCTTAGCAAATTCTTGACAAAGAGATTCATTAGTGGCACCAAAGATAATATCATCAATATATATTTGTACTACTAAGTCATCATCAGCCTTTTTCTTTAAAGACAAGATAGTATCTACATGACCCCTAGTAAAGCAATTATCCATTAAATCTTGCTTAATATTTCATACCATGCACGTAGGGCCTATTTTAAACCATAAAGAGCTTTATGCGATTTGAAAATATGATCAGGATATACATGGTTTTCAAAGCCAGATGGTTGTTCTACATAAACTTTTTCAACTATGTATCCATTTAAAAAAGCACATTTAACATCCATTTGTAATAATTTAAAATCTATAAAATATGCAAATGCTAGTAAAAGCCTAATTGCTTCAAGTCTAGCAACAGGAGCAAACGTTTTATCAAAATCAATCATTTCCTCCTGATTGTAACCTTTAGCAACTAGCCTAGCCTTTTTTATAGTTATAATTCCATTTTTATCAAATTTATTTCTATGTACACATTTAGTACCGATTATGAAGGTATTAGATGGTCTTTCTATTAGTATCCAAACCTTATATCTTTCAAATTGATTTAATTCTTCTTGCATAGCATTTAATCAATTAGGGTATTTTTTAGCTTCTTCTAAGCTTTTAGGTTCAATTTGAGATATAAATGCAAGATAATCACATTCATTTCTAAGAGAACATTTGGTTCTTACCCCTTTTGATGGATCATCTAAAATAAATTCTTCAGGATGTCCATGAGCATACCTCCACTCCTTATGTAGGTCCTTGTGCTCCGATGATGGTCTTGTGACTTCTTCATTCTTCTTGTTTTGATCTTCCTTATTTTCTTTGGAAGGATGATCATTTAGAGTTAGCTTCTGGAGTCCTTGAATACCTGCAACATCATCAAAAGTATCATCTTTTTTAGACGACTTGTTAGTAGACTCTTGAAACACAACATGCATAGATTCTTCTACTATAGATGTTCTTTTGTTGAAAACTCTATATGCCTTGCTAGATGTGGTGTATCTTAAAAGATACCTTCATCTGACTTAGCATCAAATTTGCTTAAATTATCTTTGCCATTGTTTAATATGAAACACCGCCAACCAAACACTCAAAAATATTTAAGGGTAGGTTTTCTTGCTTTTCAAAATTCATAGGGAGTTTTCTTTAAACATAGTCGGATTAAAACTTAGTTTAAAATATAACATGTACTGTTAACAGTTTCAGTCCAAAAATATCTAGGAAGGTCATTTTCATAAAGCATGGTGCGTGCCATTTCTTCTAAAGTTTTATTTTTTATTTCTACTATCCCATTTTATTGAGGTGTTCAAGATGCAAAAAAATTATATTTAATACCATTTTTATTGCAAAATTCTTCAAATTCGATTTCATGGTTACTTCAAATGCAAACAACAGAAGTACCTTTTTCATTTGAAACCTTTCTATAAAACTTTGTGAAAGTAGAAAAAGATTCATCTTTATGAGCTAAAAATAAAGTTCAAGTAAAACGAAAGAAATCATCAACTATAACTAATCCATATCTCTTGTCTCCTAGGCTTGTGGTCCTAGTTGGCCCAAAAAGATCCATATAGAGTAGTTCTAGTGGCCTAGTAGTTGAAACAATTCCTTTAGATTTAAAAGAGGTTCTTGTTTGTTTACCAAATTGGCAATCATCACAAATTTTATCTTTTTCAAATCTAAGTTTTGGTAAATCTTTAACTAAATTCTTTTTGCATAATTTGAAAAGTAAATGCATGCTTGCATGACCTTATCTATGGTGCCATAACTAGTTAGTCTCATTGATTGTGGCATTCATCGTAACTAGGCAGTCACCATCTTGTGTAGGAAGATTATCAAGATCAACTAAATAGATGTTGCCATGCCATTTCTAATGAATTTAGCCCATCATCACTAAGACTAGACACCATGCAAAGAGATGATTTGAAAATAACTTTAAAATCTTTATCACAAAATTGAATAATGCTAATTAAATTATGCTTTAGTCCTTCTATTAATAATACATTATCAATAAAAGTAGATGGAGAAATGTAAACTTTATTGATACCAATGATTTTGCTTTTTCCATTATCTCCAAAAGTCACATTCCCCCCATTCAAAGCTTCAAGAGAGGTGAAATGCTTCACATCTCCCATCATGTATCTTGAGCAATCACTATCAAGGTACCACAATCTTCTTTTCTCGGTTGCAAGACATACATGCAAAAAAGATCAAGTTGGTGCTTTAGGTACCCAAGCCATCTTGGTTCCTTTTGGAACCCAAACTTTTCTTGATTTGATTGCTTTTTTTAGATTACATTGATATGCTTTATAACCAAATTTACCATAATTATAGCATGTAATAATAGAAGATGTAGGAACAAAGAAATTTTTAAAGTACTTTTGTTGTTTTTGAGTTTTATACCCTAGGCCAGCTTTGTTGAAAACTACACATTGACTATTCAATAGTAAATTCAGTTTTTTAGACAACATGAATTTTTCAATAAAAGACTTAACTTTATTAAGATCTTCATTAAACTTTTTGTTTTCCAACTCAAGGTCTTTGTTTTTCTTTATAAACTCATTATTTGAAACAAAAGCCTTGGATCTTTTTAGAACTTCTATCTCTTTTGAGAGAGCATTCTTTTTCTTTTCCAAAATAGCAACCTTGGCTTTTAATTCATTATTTTCATTTCCAAGATTGTTATTTTCAAAAGAAAAAGAATCAACTTGCTTCTTTAATTCTTGTGCTCAATTTCAATAATTTATATTCAAGCACAAGTTTATCAAAAACATCTCTAAGCTCTTCAAAAGTAAATTCAGATTCGAATTATACCTCATTTTCACCCATGAGGCAACTTCTTGCTCTTCTTCCTCCAATCTAGAATCTTTACTTTCGCTCCAAGTAGCCATCATTGCTTTCTTCTTGTATTTCTTTTTGAGCTTCTTGAGGAGAGGACAATCAAACTTGTAATGACTGAGCTTCCTGCACTCAAAGCAAATGGGTTGGTTTTTCTCCTTCTCCTTTCTTTTTCCTTGTCCTTATCCTTATCTTTACTAGGCTCTCCTTTGTGTGGCTTCTTTTTGTACGAGTACTTCTTCTTCCTCATAAATCTTCTAAATTTTTTAGCCACTAGAGCCTGCTCATCTTCATTTTCACTTTCTGCCGACTTCTCACTTGAAGTTTCATTGGTGTAGTAGATTTGAGGGCAATTGTCTTCTTCTTTCTATCCACATCCACTGCTTTTTTCTTTAGGTTCAATTCATAAGTCATGAGTGAATCAACAAGCTACTCCAAAGGCAGGGTCTCAACATCCTTTGCTTTTGGAATAGCCATCACCTTTAGATCCCAAACAGATGGCAAAGATCTAAGAATTTTGTTAACCAAATCAGCGTTTGACATTGCTTTGCCAAGAATTCTCATTTCATTAACAATGTTAGTTAATCATGTGTACATATCAGTGATGGATTCATTAGGTTCCATTCTAAACATTTCATACGTGTGCACAAGCATATTTATTTTTATGTTTTTTACTTAATGGGTACCCTCGTGTGTAACCTCAAGTGTGTCCCAAATTTTCTTCGTCGATGCATATATGGAAATCCTATTAAATTCACTAGGATCAAATGCGTAATAAAGCTAGTTCATTGCTTTGGCATTAAGCTTAGATTGTTTAATATCGTTTTCATCCCAATCTTCTTCAAGCTTGGGAACAGAAACACCATTAACCAATATTGAAGGATGGTTTGGACACCAGGGCCAGAAAATATCGATAGGTTGAACCCACAACCCTGTGGATCAACTGTGAATAAAGCCCTAAACCCAACCCCTTTACCATGTAAATATTTTATTTTAAATACTGTTATTTTGGCTTAGTTAGGGCTAGCCCTTTTTACCAACTATAATTAGGGTTTTGTTATTTAGCCTTTTGGAAAAAATCATTATTACCACATTGATCAAAATCCCATTTATTGGTTGTGTCAAACACTATTGAGCCAAAGCATGTTTACCAATCTATTCTTTTTGTTATATGAGGTTAAGCCTTTTGATCAATTGAACAAGTGGGGCTTTAGTTATTCGATTTTGAGTCTTGTAATAATTAGTATTGAGTTCATGTGATTAGTTATTGAGTCCATGTAATTAGTTAAGTCCTGAGGGAACTCAAGTCAACATCCCATGTGCACCCAATTGAAGACCCATGTGCTAGCCCAAGTTAGTTTATTTTTGGCACCACCTTTTTTCAAGAAATTGGACAACACCTGCCACATCATCAAAGGACATCAACACATGTCATGTTTGGACATGACATGCCATTTCATTTTGGGACAAGAACACATGCCATGTCATTTTTATTTGGACATCCCACATGCAATGTTTTTTTTATTTTTGGTTGGCCAAATGAAAACAAAGTTTGCACCAACTCCTTTTAAGATAAGTAAATGTGAAGGACTCTCTCAAATTGGCACCTCCACTCAAGAATTTCATGCCAAAAAATTCCAAGAGTCGGCCAAGCATTTTTTTTCATGACAACTTTCAAGGAGTTCTAAAATATTTGATCACTCAAATGGAGGAGGTTTAATGGTTCTCTACCACAGATGTTTGGATCAAACAGGTTCAGAGCTACTTAAGTTTCCAAAACTCAAGAGTCTCACCAAAACTCTTGAGTCTTCTTCTATCCAGAGACAAGAGTCCAGGTTGCCTAGAGCAAGAATTCTAGGGGTTGTAGTCCAAGGGAGAAAAAGTCTTGTATTTGAATCCCTTACACCACTGGTTGAGGGTCTATAAATATCCCAACAATCCCCTTGTAAATTAATATAATTCATTCATCAATAAAGAAGCTCTGCCAAATTTTCTTCCTTTGCTGTGTGCAAAGCGGGGTGTGAGGCCCTTTTCCTTTGTTCTTCGGGACATCATGGGGTGCGAGGCCCAAGTTATCTTACCTATCCAGCTGACAAAAAAAAACCTAGCCATCACTTCTAACCATTTCCCTTCCATTCTTTTCCCTTTCTTTGCTGCTTCCTAATTTGTGTTTTTCATTGTTCAGTGTTTGTAGGTGATCAGGAATCGAAGTCAAGTATTCTTGCCTTTAAACCAGCATCGCTCGAAAGATCGAAGCCCAGGATCAAGTTCTTGAAACCCCGCCATGATAATCTTGAGAGTCCTGCTAGATTTATTTCAGAGGAGCAATTTTTGTTGGTAAAATTGAAAACTTATTCCTCTCTCTTTAATTTCTGATTAGTTGAAAGTAAATCCTAGTTTTGGTGGTTTCTCAACCACCAAGTCCTGCATTCTAGTTGCTTTGTAGGTTTACTTGTGCGGGTAGTTAACTAGGAACTAGTTTCCTTTACTATCTCTTTTGAGTCTTCCTTAAAAATCTAAAAAAAATCTAAAAAAATATTCTTGGCTATTCTCTAATAATTAGGCTTTAATTATTCGTCCCACATCAATTTTGGTATCAGAGTCAGGTTAAACTAGGGTTTAATACCTCTTGTGCTAAAATTTCTGCATACCAGGTTAGGACTTAGTTTCTCTTTAAGTACTTGGATCGGGTGCTTCACCATGGCTATCCGGTCACAGGAAAAAGTAGGTTTACAAGATCCTCACATTCCATTGAAAAGGGCTTTCCTATGGCATGTAGTGGTGCCGCTGTGATTGACCCTTGAAGAAGAAAATAAAGAGATAGGCATCTTTAGGGTTAATTTTCTGCATCACGTCCATCCCAATACATAGTTTATTATTTTAATTATTTCTGTATGTAAGAAGATCAAAAAATTCTAATTCTTATTTTGTTGGATTCCTTGTAATTGATAGTATTTATCAAAAAATCCTTAATAAATTAATTCAGATTTTAAGTCATCTAAATCTCTAATTTACTGCTTGAGAATAGTTTTACCCTTAATTTTTAGCAATTCTAGTTTAGGGTTCTTTCTGCATAATTTTTGTATATTTTAATTTTCTACATATTTCCTACATATTACATACTTTTTTGCAAAATATATCTTTGCTAAAAAAAAAAAAAAACTTGGAAACCCTAATTGCATCTTCATATGCTTGCTATCATCGTTCAATCTAATATGAAGGGCACTCAATATCTACATAAGGGAGGGATTTCATTACCCTTGGCCCACAACCACCACCTTTGCATCGATCCTAACCTAATTAAAATTAATTAAACCTAATTTGCTCTAGCGAGCTAGGGACACCAACAGGTCGGGTTCCAAGTATTATGTGAAAGTTAGTGCACCCAATCCTTTGATTATCACTTGAATCTGGTGTCTAAGGCTAGAGGTCCAGAGGCAAACACCGTAAGCAATTTCGTGGTTTTTAATTAGGACCCTGCGAGAGCAGGGGGAGCCTCCCATGACCACACCTCTTACTTGGCTAGTGACAGGATAATTATTGAATTGGCTGTAATTTGAGCTGACCCATTCTACTTGAGCTCAAGGTCTAGGAAACCCTAATCCGAGTCGAGTTCGATATATTTGCATTGCATAACCCCTAAATTAGGAGACCAATACTTGTAGCCTCAAACCCAACCTAGTCTGGTTTGACCATGGAGTCCACTATGGAAAACTTACTAAGGACCTTCACTGAACAATGTACCCAAATAAACAATAGGTTTGATCGACTAGATGACCAACTAGGTAACATAGAAAAAACCCGTAAGACCCATCCTGAACCTAAATTTGAAACACACCTTGACCCATTCCTGGAGCCCAATCATAGGAGACCCCCACACCATGACCCAATCCGGGAGACTAACCATAAGATACATAATTATGATTTCATAGACCAGGATGAGAGAGCCACTAGGAATTTTAGGATAGAAGCACCTAAATTTGGTGGTGATCTTGATCTTGAAAATTATCTTGATTGGGAAAGAAATATGGATCTATATTTTGAGAAGGATCAAATGACTGAGGAAGGAAAGTTCAATATTGTTAAACACAAATTAGTACGTTAGGCTAGAATTTTTTGGGATGATGTCGAAAGAATGATCAGACGAAGAAGAGACATACCCATAACTACCTGTAGTGACATGAAACTTAAATGGTGGGAATACCAGGATCAGACATAGATTACTGGATCTCATATAGTTTAATTAGACATATATCAAAGTTTTGAAAATTTTGTAAGCAATTAAGATTGAGTCCTATAATAAGTTGAGATTAATTGTTTATCTCAACCCTCAACCTAGTCAGTATTTTGAGTCCTGTACTACAGCCATGAGTCTAGTATGAGTTCAAATTTGTACAAGAGAGGAGGTTACCACATTTTAGAGTTTCACCAAGACACATCCAGGAGTCAGAGGCCACTACATCAGCCTATTGAATTTTGTGTGACAACCTAGGATCCAAGATGCTTCCAGAAACCCTGATTCCTTCTAAATGCCCAGATTCCAGTCCAGATGCCAGATCACATTCCCAAACTAGAGCATCCATGATTTCTAAGGTCCATCTGCATCCCAACCTAAGGAAATCAAGCCCAGGTGCCAAGTCCAAGCCCTAAAGAAGCAAGATTCCAGCCTGATTCCCTGGAATATACCAGCCCATGTGCCTAACCCTTGGAAGCCCACCTGGGCCCCTCAAAAATTTGCCCAAGCCCATGATGGAGGCATCCTTGCTGCTGCCCCAAGGTCCAAAATCAAATTTATGGAGTTTGACCAAGTCCAAGCCAAGAGGAGGCGCCCATGAGTTGACTAGTTAAGGCATGAAGGGAGAAGGAGAAGACTAGGTCAATTCCTAACCTAATGGGAATTTGTTTTCTAACCTAGCTAGGAGTGGTTATTTTAACTCAAGTATGTAACCCTAGTTAAAGGGCATGGGAGCTCTGTATAAACCCCACCCCTCCCCCTCTTGTAATCAACTTTTATTCATGATATGAAAATCCTGGTGAAACTTATTTGAGCTAGAGATCTTGTGTTACTTTGTTCTTTTGGTTCTTTGGTTTGTGTTTATGTTCTCTTGCTTGGCCGACCTCTACCCTTACTGTTCTCCATGTCTAAGCAGCAAACCCAACTTCCAAGCATCAGCCACACCCAAAGAAGGAGTGCCCTAGGCCCCAAGCAGGGAGATCTTCACCAAGCTTCAAGCCGCCCAGCTTCTAAACCCTAACCTGATCCTTCTAAACCTAGTTTCCTTTCTTTTTCATACTTGCTGTTTTGATTGACCCTTGATATTTTACAAGATCCCTGAGGTGTTTCACCTTCCCAAAGGAAGCTTTCCTTGCCTCCAGGACCACCCAAATCCACCATCTAATCAAGGGAACCAAGCTTCGTCTTCCAGGCATCAATTTGAGAACTGTGTGACCCCTTCGATTGTAGATTCTTCAAATCACTGATTGGTAACATCATTCCCTTCTTGCAGTTTTGTTTTGATGAAGATAATCTATCCTAATTTGAGAGTTTCTCAATTCTCGGATCTTGGTTATTTATTATTTTGCGTGAGTTTACCTGCGATATGATGGTTCTTTGCATTTCTACTCTATCTGCTAATTCTTTACTTAACTTTGGAATTTAGCCTACAAACCTAAATTATAAAAATCTCAAAAAAATTAGTTTACTATTTTTTCTTGCATGATTAGTAATCTTAGAGTCATCCCGCATCATTAAACTTTGGCAAGAGTACCTACCTAGTTCCTATGCATCCAGCTCTTACGAACCCAGATCCATAACCCATAGTCTGAACCTATATCCTATGAACATAAGGAATTGAAACCCCATAGGATTAGCACCCATGAGTGCAAGTTAAGTCTTAGTCAAGTACCCCTTAATCAACCCACCCCTGCTATCCTAGATCCTAGCCAATTTTTCCTTAACTGACCCATTCCTACTACCTCATTGGTTCACAAAGATAACATTAAAGAAGAAGTGTATAAAGCTAATGTGAACTTAGTGGATGAGTATAAGGGGGAAGAGGAAATACATATGGTTGACCCAGAATTAGCTGACCCGATAGGCACCCAAGCTGAAGCCAGCCCTGAGTTAGTTGACCATGACCGTACCCTGACTGAAACTGTATCAATAGGGCCCTTAGAAAAAGAGATCCATGAGGAACCTAACCCTATTGCTGAGACTTTACCTAAGGAAGTACTGGAAGAAACTCAAGTCATAGAGCCCAGTCCTAAAATTCAGGAACCAGAGGAGCTTATTGAGGACATGATTTCTTTAGTCCAGTACCCTCAGGCTGAAGTCATCCTTTGACTCCAATTGAAGATCTTTTTTCCTGAAATTACTGACCCATTCTTCCATTAAGTGGACCTTTTAGTACATGTAGATGTAATTCAGTGTCCAAACCTTAAAGTCAACCCCATTAGTCAAGGATAAATCCTTGAATCCTTTTCTTATTTACTACCCTACCAAGTCACCCCGAATCTACTTCTTACTTCCTACCTTTTCCTGAAGCTTCCAGCATTTCTAAGACCATTAGTTTGCATTTTGTAGAGGTTAGTATGTTACATAAGCCCATTGAGCATGTTAGGTTTACAACTTATTTCTAGCAGACCCTATGGCATTTAGTAGGAGTCCATGCACCATTCTCATTTGCATATTACCCACCAGATAAGGGTGAAACTCAATTATAGTTTAGAGTTTACATGCATGTCAATAATAATAATAATAATAAAATTAATTAATGAAAGCAATGACTATTTTCAAGACAAAAGACTTAAAGAATACAATAAAGGAGACTTTATTATGATTAAACTACGACATGAACAGTTCCCACCTGGAATCATGAAAAAGATACATGCCCGTAGTAGTGGACCATACAAAGTGATTAGGAAAATTAGGTCTAATGCCTATGTGCTCAAGTTACCACCTGAACTAGGTATTAGTCCAACTTTCAACATTTCATACCTTATTGAGTATAGGGAGCCAACATTGATTCCTAGTGAGCCATTTGGGCCTAATCTATTCCTTGAGAGTGAACCAACCCAAGTGTGTCCACCTGCCATACCACCAGCCTGGAGAGACAAGATCGAGCGGATCTTGGATGATAAGATCATCGCTACCCTGAGCAAAGATTACCAGCGATATCTGGTTCATTAGCAAAGACGACATGAGATTGATGATTCTTGGATCACCAGAGAGGACTTGTAAAGAGTTGACCCAGACTAACTAGAATGCTATCATAGGGATGTTGATCCATACTCAACGGCGTCGAGTTTCTCCCACCCGGGAAGAATTGGTGTGGACACCAGGGCCAGAAAATATTGATAGGTTGAACCCATATTCCTGTGGATCACTTGTGAATAAATCCCTAAACCCAACCCCTTTTACCATGTAAATATTTTATTTTAAATTCTATTCTTTTAGCTTAGTTAGGGTTAGCCCTTTTTACCAACTGTAATTAGGGCATTGTTATTTAGCCTTTTGGATTAAACCTTTTTTACTACATTGATCAACACCACATTTATCGGTTGTGTCAAACCCTATTGGGCTAAACCATGTTTACTAATCTATTCTTTTTGTTATATGAGATTAAGCCTTTTGATCAATTGAGCAAGTAGGGCTTTAGTTATTTGGTTTTGAGTCTTGTAATAATTAGTATTGAGTCCATGTGCTTAGTTATTGAGTCCATGTAATTAGTTAAGTCCTGAGGGAACTCAAGTCAACATCCCATGTGCACCCAATTAAAGACCCATGTGCACCCAATTGAAGACCCATGTGCTAGCCCAAGACCAGCCATGTGACTCCATGTGCTAGCCCAAGTCAGTTTATTTTTGGAGCAACCTTTTTTCATGAAATTGGACAACACCGGTGACATCATCAGAGGACATCAACACATGTCAGGTTTGGACATGTCATGCCATTTCATTTTGGGACAAGAACACATGCCATGTCACTTTTATTTTGACATCCCATATGCAATGTTTTTTTTTATTTTTGGTCAGCCAAATGAAAGCAAAGTTAGCGCCAACTCCTTTTAAGATAAGTAAATGTAAAGGAGTCTCCCAAATTGGCACCTCCACTTAACAATTTCATGCCAAGAAAATTCCAAGAGTTGGCTAAGCATTTTTTTTCATGCCAACTTCCAAGGAGTTCTAAAATATTTGATCATCCAAATGGAGGAGGTTCAATGGTTCTCTATTGTAAATGTTTGGATCAAACAGGTTCAGAGCTGCTTAAGTTTCTAGAACTCAAGAGTCTCACCAAAATTGTTGAGTCCTCTTCTATCCAGAGACAAGAGTCCAAGATGCCTAGAGCCAGAATTATAGGAGTTGTAGTCCAAGGAAGAAAAGTCTTGTATTTGAATCCCTTACACCATTGGTTGAGGGTCTATAAATATCCCATCAACCCCCTTGTAAATTAATATAATTCATTCATCAATAAAGAAGCTCTACTGAATTTTCTTCCTTTGCTGTGTGCATCATGGTGTATCCCTTATGCTTTATTCTTCAGGACATTGCGAGGTGAGAGGCCCTAGTTATCCTACCTACCCAGCCAACAAAAAAAAATCTAGCCACCACTTCTAACCCTTTCCCTTCCATTCTTTTCCCTTTCTTTGTTGCTTTCTAATTTGTGTTTTTCATTGTTGAGTGTTTACAGGTGATCAGGAATCCAAGTCAAGTATTCTTGCCTCAAACCAGCATCACTTGGAAGATCAGAGCCCATGATCGAGTTCTTGAAACCCTATTGTGACAATCTTGAGAGTCTTGTTAGATTTATTTCAGAGAGCGATTTTTGTTGGTAAAATTGAAAACTTATTCCCCTCTCCTTAATTTTTGATTAGTTAAAAGTAAATCCTAGTTTCGGTGGTTTCTCAACCACCAAGTCTTGCTTTCTAGTTACTTTGTAGGTTTACTTGTACATGTAGTTAACAAGGAACTAGTTTCCTTTACTGTCTCTATTAGTCTTTCTTAAAAATTTTTAAAAAAATTTAAAAAATTATTCTTTGTTATTCTTTGATAATCAGGCTTTAATTATTTATCCCACATCAAATGAACATGTGGACCTTTAACTACTACTTTTCAAAGATTATAACCAATAGAATGCATATAGATATGCATGCGAGTTTTTCAATATGTGTAATTTGTGCCATTAAAAAATGGTGGTATATTTGAGGCTTGACCTTCAACAACATTAGTGCCTATTGGGGCTACCATAAATCTTTAACTCAAGGCTGTTAGACTTGCATAGCAGAGTACAAGGCTCTGATACCACTTATTGCCCAGCTAAAGTAATTCAAGAGGGGTGGTGAATTGGGTTTCTAAAAACTTGTTACAAGAATTAAACACCGGTGCTAGTGTGTTTCAAAAATATTTGTGTACCAAATAATGATATGCAGTAGAAGTAGTAAAGTAAATGCAGAATGAATGAAAAGGCAATCATAAATATAAAAATTTATAGTGGTTCGGTGTATCCCAAAATACATACATCCACTTTCCAAGTTTTTCTTGGATATTTTACTATAATCCAACCTTGATTATAGTAGATTAGTTTTCTAGGCTCACTAATCAGAAACCCTTGGTTTTCACAAGGCTAACCAAAAACCTAGTTAGTTTTAACACAAGGCTTCCCAACAACCTAAGTTGGTTTTTACTCAAGGCTCAACAATAAACCAAGTTGGTTTTCATTCAAGGCTCACCAAGAAATCTCAACACTAGTTTCAATCCTCTTGAAACTAGGGACAATAAAAAGATTCAAGTATAATGTAAAAATATAATAAACTTTCTCAAAATGTAAATAAACTCAATGAAGCTCTTGATTGTTGTTGAGAAGCTTGTCTCCAAGTTGTTGAAGCCTCAATTAATGCTTAAATGATGTAGACTCGAAAGCTCTCTTTGAAACTTGAATGCTTCAAAGCTCAACTTCACTCACAAGTATTGAATGCTCAATGATTTTCTCAATGATTTTATCAATGAATGCTAATGAATTCCAATTCAATTTCTTCCCTCATATGTTTAGTGGGCTTTAAATACTTTTCCAAGCCTTAAAAGATGGTTTATAGCCATTGGAGAGGAGAAAATAGCCATTAGATATAAATTAGAGAAGTTCTGCACTTTAAAAAACTAGCCATTACCGTTCACTCAGACCTGCAGGTGTCGATACTTTAGACCATGAGTCGATACTTTGAGTCGATACTTGAGATTACCGACTGAAACATTTGTGCATATCAGCTCAAGCATCTATGAGTCAACACTTCAATTCCATGAATTGACACTTGGTTGAAACATTGCTGAAACTTATCCAAATTCAAAATTTAAGTCCTTCAAAGTCATTCTTATGTACCAAGGTGTATATAACTTGAAAATCCATCAACATAAGTGACTTCTTCAATAAGATGATAACCATTTGAACTCTTCCATACATTATAACTTTTATGAGTACCTTGTTCAAATAAATACACTTTTAACACATAGTTAGTACTTAAAAATATTTAAGTATCTTGTTATTCTTCAAAATCAAGATAGGAGTCAATAATGAAGATTTTACATTATGGCTTCTACTCTTTCACTATGGGGCATCATGGATGCCAACAAGTTGATCAGTCCAAAGTTTATGGAGTGGTTGAGTAACCTAAAGATTGTATTAGCCAGGAAAAGCTTGCCTATATCCTCGATTCTCTTGATCCAGATTTGATAGGAGGGGATGCTACAAGGAGGAAAGGGTCACATATAAAATATGGCAAAATAATATCATGATTGTCAAGTGCATCATGCTGGCTTCTATGAGCAACGAGCCGTAGAGGCAACATGAGGAAATAGAACCTCAGTCCATATTACTCAATCTTAAAAAGCTTTATTGAGGGCATAGTTAGACTGCTCGATATGAGACATCGAAGCAGTTGTTCCGAGAAAGCATAAGTGAGGGCTCTTTCGTTCAGGCTCATATCCTCAAGATGATTGACCTGATCACTCGATTAGGTCAACTAGGATTTGTGATGGATGGAAAGCCTAATCAAGACCTGATCCTATAGTCACACCCAGATTCCTTCTCGTTGTTTGCCATAAATTACCACACGAACAAAATGAATTTGTCATTGCTTAAGCTACTAAATATGCTTAAGATAGTAGAGAGCCACTTCAAATGCAGTAAGGCTCAGCTTCTTCTAATTGATGGAAAGAAGAAGCAAGCAATGAAGAAGGGTTCAAGGAGGAAAAGAAACCCTAAGAGTAGCTTCCAGAAGATGAAGATGTCGAGGAAGCCCTCTGCTGATGGGACCTTCTATCACTATCGGAAGCAAGGGAAGAAGAGTTGCAAGTTATATCTTGCAAGTATGAAGCAAGATGCTGGTAGAGCATCTAAAGGTTTGTACATGATACAAACAAACTTACCATTAAGTTCCTTAGTTTCTAATTCATGGGCATTGGATACTGCATGTGGGTCTCATATCTACAAGTCATTGCAGGAGTAACAGAGACCTGGAAGCTTGAAGAAGGGTGACTTCGAGCTGTTCGGCATGAGTGGTGAACACATTCAAGCTGAAGTTGCTGGCACCTATCTGTTGTTATTGCCATCAAGCAATATTCTTGAATTAAATGATTGTTATTATGTACCCAATATTATAAGGAATATTATTTCTATACCTCTGTTGTTGAAACAAGGTTATAAAATAAATTTGATGAGCCGTAGGTGCTCAATTTTTTTTTCAAAGAAATTTTTTGGTTGTGGTACATTTTCTAATAGTCTTTTGATTCTATCACTCAATGATGAGGTTATGCTTTTTGAGAATAAGAAAAGAAAGAGAGATGAAGTGAATGTCAATTATCTCTAGCAGTGTCATTTGAGTCATATCAGTGAGTCCAGGATAAACAAGTTGTACAGAGATAATTTCTTTGAACCATTCGATTATAAATCATTAAGAACTTGTGAGTCCTGTCTCATGGATAAGATGACCATGTCTCCGTTCACTGGATATGGAGAAGGGAAACTGAGTTGTTAAGTCTAGTACATGCAGATGTGCATGGTCCTATGACAACCAAAGCCAGAGAAGGATACTTTAATTTCTTCAGCTTTATTGATAATTTATTAAGGTCCGGATATGTGTAACACAAACTTTTGAAACACAAGTTTGAAGTTGATGTAGCACAACTATTGACGTGGAGTCCATGACGGCGAAAGCTGGTGGTCGCACGGGTGGAAAGTGCCACCAGGATGCGATGCCCAAATGAAGATCCAAAGGTGACTACGTCCAAGGTCAGCTCCCATCCAGGGTCATGCTCATAAGGTATGCCCTCCATCTAAGGTTAGCTCCCGGCTCGGGCCGTGCCCATGTGCTCCAAGGATGAACCCTCCATCCAAGGTCAGCTCCCAGCCAAAGTCGTGCTCAAAGGGAGAGCCCTCCATTTAAGGTCAGCTCCTGGCCGGGGTCGTGCTCATAGGTTCAAACGGCAAGTCCTCCATCCAAGGTCAGCTCCCAATAGGGGTCGTGCTCACAGGGCAAGCCCTCCATCTGAGGTCAACTCTCAATCAGGGCCGTGCTCATGTGTTCCAAGGGTGAGCCCAACATCCGAGGTCAATTCCCAGCTGGGGTCGTACTTATAGGACGAGCCCTCCATGTGAGGTCAGCTCCCGGTCGAGGTCGTGCTCATGCATTCCAAGGACAAGCCCTCCATCCAAGGTCAGCCCTAGCCGGTGTTGTGCTCATAGGGTGAGCCCTCCTCTGAGGTCAGCTTCTGGCCGAGGCCATGCTCATGCATTCTAAGGGCGAGCCCTCCATCCAAGGTCAGCTCCCAGCTGGGGTCGTGCTCATAAGACGAGCCCTCCGTTTGAGGTTAGCTCCCGACAAGGGCCGTGCTTATGCATTCCATGTTGGGTTTCAAGGATTTCGATGGCACATTAGAACAATGGATTTCAAAAAATTTCTTTATTGAAACTCCAAGCAACTTGATACCCTAAAATCCCAAGATCCCTTATTCATTACAATTAACAATTCATGCAATTAGGGTTTGGAAAAATACATGGAATGCTAATTCCTTCTTCTTTTCGCTAGGAATATAAGAGCATGCCCTTTAGAGGTGATCCACATAGAAATGAAACCTAGGAAGCACTCCTTAGTAGGTTGCTTAAACCATTAGGACTCTTATGATGGCCTTTCTTCTAATGGCAGCCTATCCCTCCTTGCTCAGACCCTTGCCCTCCAGTAGAGCACTCTAAGCTCTCTCCAAATCCTCTCTTCACTCTCTTTTCCACTTCCTAAATCTCTTCCTAAACCCTTGTCTTAAAATGGTGGACTTGTCTTAAGACAAGACCTAAACTCTAACAACGGAGGGAGTAGACAAAGGAGAGTGCAGCATAGTGTAAGTGTAAGAAAGAAAGATGGAATCAGATACCATCGGCCTAAACACCGATGGGTATTTATAGGAGATGGAGAGGCACCAGATAAGCCTTCTTATCAGCCCATGATAAGCCTTTTAATTTATCGAATAAGATTCTTCATTTATAAGTAGTCTTATCAATAAAACATCATGACCTTTTGTGCGCCAACTGCCTGATTCAAGTCTCTTAAGATTTTTCATCCGATTTCTCCTTCTGACACATGTCAAATACCAGTTATAAATAAGCCAAGGGACATGGCTTTTAATTTCAAGATTCGGTGATTTGAAATTCTTTAAAATAGAAGGACTCTGTTTCTTAGAATTAGTGCCAAACATGAAGAGTCGCAACTCCTCATGTGCGCCAACTTCCTTCACCGCATTCTTTCTTTTGTTAACCAGTCATATTCCATAATAATTAGACATTATATGAGGCAAGGGACACCTTGTTCCACCTGGAAACCAAGTCCCCAAAGTAGGACTCTAGGTTCTTTTCTGCGCACCAATAGTAAAAAGTCGCTACTCTTCACTTGTCGGTCAACTTTCTCCACGCCATATATCACCTTTGACCTAGTCAAAGTATATACAATATGGGTGTCAAAAGAAAGGGAATTAAATCTACTTTATCACTATATAAGTGATTAATAGGCAAAAGGACTCTTGGTCCTTCTGCGTCCCTTTAAATGCCAACCATTCTTTTTGGCACCAAGAGTCCCATGCCCTTGGGACTCTTGGAAATTGGCACATAAAAGCCATGAAAAATATCAGATAAATTCTGATAAATTCATCCCACATAGGACTCAACCCAATTTAGGTCTCACATAAATTGGTTAGTCTATTTAGCAAACTTTTAGACCCAATTCAATTAGTTTTGGAGTTACGTTAGCATACACATGCTAGTGTGCAATCTAGCTAACCAATTAGGATACAATGACCCTAATTAAATGTCAATTGACTTCCTAGGTCAATCCCCTAATGTGTGTGACCCTTTGGGTTTCACATCTAGCTAGCAGTAGGTCTAGGTCTGAGCCGATTCGATCCAATCGAACCTTATTGACCTAATTAGGTCAAATTGAGCTGACCTAAGTTGCCAATTCGAACCAGCTTTCGAATTGACTCATGAATTCAATCCAATTGATTCATGAAAACCCATCAGACATGATTGACATCTAGCAATGTGTCATGCCTACCTGGAAGATGAGAAATTTGGTATAAAGAACCAAAATACCCTTCAGCGGAATGTTACCATGTAATTCAATCCTTCGATCTCCCTATATCCCGATTAAGTGATGGGCTAGGATAAATATCAAACCCTAATACTTAATCCTTTTGAATCTCAATTTGATAATAAAGACTCAATCGATGAATGATTAGAAATCCTATCCAATCGATCCTGCTTTGGTCAAAGACTTCCTGAGTCATCATTCAAAGAGATCACACGGGAGAACTTTTCCTCTTATAGGAGTAATCGATTCCTTATTGACCTACTCATTACCTTCATACACAATCCACCATATCCAGAAATACCCCGTACATGAATTAATTGTCATGAATGAGTATGCATCAAAATATGGGTTCATGTGCACAAGATACTATGGTAGTCTCAGGACTAAAGATCACGTGCACAACTCCCACTAAGAGAATATTCTTTTGACAAGTAAGACTTCCATTTGATGTTCTCTTATCAGATCAGTTCAGTGGACTCATAACCTAAAAGCACCTATATCCTTGTATTAGTATCTCTACACAAGTGGTTGTGAGACCAACCACCCTCTCCATCAAGCATACATAGGATGTGCCAGTCTTTCTGGATTCATTGATCCTCGAATCGATTTTCCAACGACTAGGAACATTTTAGGTTAGGATTTATAAGAACTTAGGTCTCACCATTATGATCTCCATCATAACTCTAATTTCATTGCCCTAACCTATGGGGTTCATCATAATCTTTATAAGATGCAGCAGTATGATAAATCAAAAGATGCCTTTTATTGATAACAATATCATACATGAGTTGGAAGATCACATAAATGCCCTTACGATGATTGGCTTTTAGGGTACCATTCTTTCAACCTCCCACTTGCACTAAAGCTAATTGCCTTTGTATTTTACACCCATACAATCTAAGTGGTGATCAAACTACTGCTTTAGTAGTGCTTTAATGAATGGGTTTGCTATGTTGTTCTTTATATCTACTTGTTCGATGACAACATCTTGTCCTTGAACAAGGTGGAATCATCTTAGGATGTGCTTGGGCTTATTATGAGACCTTGGTTCCTTAACTTGTGCAATAACTCCAGTGTTACAATAAAGTGATACTAGTTGTTCTATAGTAGGTACCATGCCCAACTTCATGATGTATTTATTCATTCACACAGCTTCCCTTATGGCTTCACTTGCAGCTATATACTCTGCCTCAGTGATTGAGTCAGTTATAGTTTGCTGCACCACCATATAGGATGAAAACATACCCTGATATGGATTTGCTATCATTCAGATCTGATTGAAAACTAGAATCTTCATATCCTTTTAGTTTCAACTCTGATCCACCATATATAAAAAAAACATCTTTAGTCCTTCTCAGGTACTTAAGAATGGTTTTCATAGATTTCCAATGATCCTCCCCTAGATCAGCCTGGAACCTGCTTACTATGCCCAAGGCATAAGCAACATCAAGCCTGGTACATAACATGGCATACATAATTGATCCAACAGCCAAAGTATAAGGGATCAAACACATTTTCTCTCTCTCCTCCGTTGTCTTAGGAGACATCTTCTTGGAGATATGTATGCCTTGACTCATGGGTAAGTAACCTTTCTTACTTCCCTCTATGTTGAATCTTTTCAACACTAAGTCAATGTACTTGGATTGGGATAAGCCCAGTATATAGGATGCCGCTCCCAAATCCTTCATGAAAAACTGCTTTGATAGCCAAGACTTGACCGATTGCAATATTGGGATATTATTCCCAATGATGAGTATGTCATCGACATACAAAACCAAGAAAATAAGGGCACTCCCACTTGTCTTCTTGTATATACATGGTTCATCCATATTCTTGATGAATCCAAACTCCTTGATTGTTTCATCAAAGCAGATGTTCCAACTCCTCGATGCTTGCTTTAGTCCATAAATTAACTTCCTTAGCTTGCATACTTGGTTTTTGGTCTCCTTCTTGAGATAAAACCTTCTAGCTATGTCATATAGACTTCTACCTCAAGATTTCCATTAAGAAAAGTAGTCTTTATGCCCATCTGCCAGATTTCATAATCATGGTATGCTACTATAGCAAGCAATATCTGAATGGACTTGAGCATGGCTACTGGTGAAAAGGTTTCATCATAGTCAATGCCATGTTTTTGTCTAAAACCTTTTGCCACCAGCTTGGCCTTGTAGGTCTCTACTTGACCATCTGCTCCTATCTTCTTCTTGAAGACCCATTTACACCCTATTGGATTAATTCCTTTAGGTGGATCTACCAAGGTCCAAATCTGATTGGAATACATGGAGTCCATCTCAGATTTTGTGGCTTCCAGCCATTTTTCAGAGTCTCCACTCATGACAACTTCCGTATAGATCATAGGATCATCATCCTATATGATATTGGCTTCATTATCATTCCTAATGACAAAGCCATATCTAAGAGGTGCACTTCGCACTCTGTCTGACCTACGGAGAGGAGGTGTGTGTTGTGGTTGTTACGAATCTTAGGAACATCTGGTTGAGGAATTGTTTCAGGTGTAGGTTGAACTTCTTTAAGTTCAAATATCCTCTCATTGCCCTTTTCTTGGATAAACTCCTTTTCGAAGAATGTGGCATACCTATTGACAAAGACATTTTGCTTAGTAGGATGGTAGAAAAGGTAACCCATACCTTCTTTAGGATATCCTACAAACCTATACTTGTCAGCCCTAGCACTTACCTTATATCTAGAAACATTCCTAACATAAGCAGGGCAACCCCAAATCTTGAAAAACTTAAGACATGGCTTTCTTCCTTTCCTTAATTGATATGGAGTGCTTTTAACTGCCTTTGATGGCACCCTATTCAATATGTAGGTAGTAGTATCTAGGTCATAACCCCAAAAGGATACTGGAAGATCTGTGAAGCATATCATGGACCGGACCATGTCCAACAAGATTCAGTTCCTCCTTTCTGCTATACTATTTAGCTATGGTGTGTATGGAGGAGTCCATTCAGGGAGTATGCCTTTGTCTTTAAGATGTTTGAGAAATTCACTAGACAAGTATTCTTCTCCTCTATCAGATCGAAGGATTTTATTATGCCTAGTTTATTTTTCAACCTTACTTTGATACTCTTTGAGTTTTTCAAAGGCTTCGGACTTGTGTTTCATAAGATAAACATATACAAACCTTGATAAATCATTAACAAAACTGATGAAATAAGAGTATCCTCTTCTAGCCTGGGTTGTCATAGGACCACACACAACGGTGTATACTAGGCCTAATAACTCAGTTGCCCTATCTCCATGTCTAGTGAATGGAGATTTGGTCATCTTGTCCATGAGGCAGGACTCACAAACAAGTTCCTAATGATTCATGATCAAAAGGTTCAAAGAAATTTTCTTTGTACAACTTGTTTATCCTAGACTCACTAATATGACCCAAATGGCAATGCCAGAGATATGTGACATTTATATTATCTCTCTTTCTCTTCTTGTTTTCAACAAGCATAATTTCATCATTAAGTGATATAATCGAAAGACCATTAACAAATGTACCACAACCAAAAAACTTCTTTGAAAAAAGGATTGAGCACCCATGGCTTGAAATATTTATTTCATAACCTTGTTTCAATAATAAATGTACAGAAATAATATTCTTTATAATGTTGGGTACATAGTAACAATTTTCTAATTCAAGAATATTGCCCGATGGCAATAACATTAGATAGGTGTCAATAGCTTCAGCATGAATGGGATCACCACTCATGCCAAACAACTTGAAGTCACCCTTCTTCAAGCTTCTGCGTCTCTATAACCCCTACAATAACTTGCAGATATAAGATCCACATTCGATATCTAATACCCATGTATTAGAAGCTGAAGAACTCAATGACAAGTTTGTTTGTATCATGTACAAACTTTTTGATGCATCACCAGCTTCCTGCTTCTGACTTGCAAGATATAACTTGCAATTCTTCTTCCAATGCCCTTGCTTTCTACGATGATAGCAGGTTCCACCAGTAGGGGGCTTCCTTGCCTTTTTCCTTTTCTGGAAGCTACTCTTAGAGTTCCTTTTTCTCTTTGAATCCTTCTTTATAGCATCCTCTCCTACCAGATCTAGGTCAGGAGTATCAAGGATATAGGTAATTTTCTCCTGAGCTAATCCAATTCTCAGGTTCCTTAACCAATCCACATAATTTGGATCGGTTAACTTATTGGCAACTAAGATGCCCCATAATGAAAGAGTAGAAGCCATAATGTAATAATCTATAGTATGTAAAGAACAACTATAAGCAGACCACTCATGATGATATTCATAATTAGACAAGGACTTTTGCATCTAATTATGTCTCCCACTATTTTCTATCAAATACCATAACCCTCAACTATGGTAAGCGAGAAACCCTCCCAGGGATTCCTTAGTGGGGTTGAGATCCCAATTCCTCATGAATGCCTTGTGTTAATCACAACAAACACCCATGAGTTCAAGGATAGGAAAATCCCTTTCCAATTGCAACCCATGCAATTCTCAACATAACAACTGCCTCTAAGATACTTATAGCCTAGGTTAATAACAACAAATTATAATGCCTTAGTTTAGTCAGACCCTTCGTTTCGATACTGCCATGTTTGATAAATGTTGCCCTTGTGTCAATCACAACAAAGCAACACCACCAATCATGCCATAAAGCATAAAAATGCACCAAGACAAATAGCATATCAAACCCTAGAGTAGGCCTTGTGTCAATCACAACAAACTTACTATAGGTTTTGACATGGATTTGGCTTAGCATGAAGGAAAATAATGTGTAGTGTGCTTAATCACTTAGCATTTCCAATTTAGAGTTTAGACATGACCAAATTGGCAAGGTAATTGGAAGAGATGAGGGGGTCCCCCCATTACTTTCCTTAGACACCAATTAAATTGGCCAGGTAAGACAATGGAACTAATTAAAACCCTCATTCCCTTTACCTTGCAAGAACCACTTGCCTAGACACCAATTGGCTGATCATACCTTAATCGGATTTGCATCATGATTAACTTACACTATGACTAAATATGATTTTTTTGAGGGCTTTAATTGTCTCTAACACATCCTAATTATAGACTTAATCATGTAAACCTAACATTCATGACATCATGAAACCTAACATTCATGACATCATGAAACCTAACATTCATGACATCATAATGTATTCATAATCATACACATATGACATGATATTCATTCCATCATTCGAGCATATTAACCCTAATATGCATACCATAAGCATGATTGTAATATGAATCCATTCACCTCACTTGTTCATGGGATATGGCCAAAACGGCACCCCTACATGCCATAGGAGACCCCATTGACTGGGATGAGAGGGCCATGAAACCCTAAATAACTCCTATGACCAGATGGCCATGGTGACTAACCCAATCCGAAGTAGTTACAAGGATTTAACATATATCATATGTAATTTACAACAATCATGCACCACTTCTTAGCATAATAAGCAATCATAACTAATTGCATGCACCATACATGATAATATTCACTATTATACCCTTTTAATAGTATGCATCGTACTATGATTTATTTATATGATCATATTATCATTCAATATACAAGTGAAACCTAATTAGTGGCATGCATCAGAATATGATCCCCATATATGATCATATTCATTATCACATGTTGTGGCGGCTTCTCCTGGACCGGGCTCGATCGGCGGTGCTGGAGTGCTCTTCTCCCGGTTGACCTGCAACAAAGTTCCCAAGGCGCCGGAGGTGTTCCGGCGGGGGACACTCCGACGCTTAAGTTAGCAGGAGCTTGAAGGCAACAGAATGGAAGAATCAAAGAAGCAGCGTATGGAGAGGGAAGAGTGCACTTAGCTCAAAACGGGGTCCCCTGGATACCTTATATAGGTACGGAACATTCCAAAATCTGTTAGGGGGAGGAGGCCGATAAAGACGTATCTGCCTCTAAGAGAATCTGGAGAGTAGGCACGTGGCACCACAGTAGGGCAACATCGTGGGAGTAGTGGAGCAGGACTGTTGATGTGGCAGGATTCTGTTGTAACAGAAAGAGGTTTTTGGAATTCTCTGGGTCCTGAAGTGAGTCTGTTGGATGCCGACTGGGAGGGCCGATCGGTCATCCGAAGATGAGTGTCTGCCCATGCCCCAGCAGGAGTGGACCACAGGGCCAGGTCATTTAGACCTCTTCTCTGGTGAATCGGACTTTCGAAGGAGGGCAGTAGGCCAGACCCTAGCAGGAGTGGGTCATTTGGACCTTTACCCCGGTGGGTCGGGCCCAACTGGGTGTATCCGTCGGAGCTTTGGAAAAGTGTCCTGGTCGAACCATAAAGAGGGACCGATTCAGGATGACAGTGAGCCGATAGGGTATAACAGTTGTCCCCTTGCCCTTGGCCTTCGAGCGAGCCAGTAGGCTCGAAGGACGAGGGCATTACTTGATAATAAATGTGTCAGTCCTCAAGATGATGGCGAATCTGTTTCGGTGTGCTGCGACTGGCTATCTTCTGCTCCAATCTTCGCCCTTGGATAGGTGTCAGTATCAGATTGGTAGTGGTAGGAGAGGCAGTTATTGCTGGTACGGTGCATGATGATCGCCAGTCCTGAAACACATGCCTGTCGAGCTCTTGATGCGACGCAGACCACATGCATATATCTGAGCGGTCGGCGTGGTGTCTGAAGTGATCCATCCATCGTTGCTTCGAGGGTCATGCAGATCGCGACCATATATGATCTAGCACATCCCATCAGATTCTCGCCAAACCCAGGAGTCGTGTCGCTTGCTGTCAGGTTGCGGCACATGGGAGGCATTGGGAAGCCACACCGTGGTGCCTATAAAAGGGAGGGATGAATGCCTAGAGGTGGAAACTGTCACGTATGGGCTCGGAGAGAGAGCATCCTTCTTCCACTGCTCTAGCTTCTTTAGGAAACCGAAAGTCCATGTTCGTTCTGCATCTATCTTCCTCCTCTTCTATAACTTCCATTAGGATGGCCTTTGAGAGTCGGAGTTCAGCTCATGGGAACAGGGAACCAGGCCCGTATGACATTCCTTCGACCAAGACCCGGGAGAGGGAGGAGAGCCTTAGGGTCATTTACAGCATCCCTTCCACCTTGCATCTAACCATCCCTAGCCGAGAGGGTAGAGTGAATGGCCCACTAAACTTAAAAGCCCTTCCCATATACGAGGACCATCTAAAAGTCGGCCTCCGATTTCCATTCCATAACTTCCTTATCTAGATTTTCAACCTGTATAGGATTACGCCTTCCCAATTGACCCCGAATAGTATTCAGGTAATTTATGGTTTTATGGTTCTTTGTCGGGAGGCCGACATCGAGCCAAGACTGTCATTATTTTCTAACTTTTTTGTTTTAAAAAAAGACTTCTGAAGTCAGGAATGGTGGATATTTAGACCCCGTCCTGGCTGGAAGATACTAGGGGGCTTTTGTCAGCCATCCATGGATGGAAGTCCCGATATTTTTTTGTAGATAGCTTAGAGCTATGGAGCTTTGAGTCAGCATGGAGAGAGCCCAAGCCGAATGCCACGAATGGAAGGAAGATATCGAGGGTTGATGAGGCTGACTTCCACAGGCTGAACGACGAGGACCCAGGGTTTATCGACTTCTTGCTCCAGGTGGAGAGTCTCCATCAGGCTGGGATCATCCAACATCGAATGCTGGGTAGGATGGTGGATGTTGAGAGGGACCTACTATTCTTTCTTTTGTTGGTTTTGATGCTGATGTTGACTCTAGCTTTGTTTGCTAGCAGGTGGAAAAATAAAGCTGGATTGGGCAACCATTTTAGCATGATCAGCACAGAGGAGGGCTATTCATATTTCTGAGCTGACACCCTGGAGCCGAAGAGGCAACGGGTGACAGAGCTGGTGCCCGAAAAGCCTAAGAAGCAGCAGACAGAAGAGCCATCCACCGTAGTGATTTTGATAGAATCGGATGAAAACGTGCCGCTGGCAGATCACCGAAAAGCAATGGTACCGGAGCGTTCATCATCGATTGGGTAGTCAGCCACCTGGGCGAGAGAAGAACTCCCAGCACCGACCGAGGTAGAGATGACTCCATCCTCTCCGCCACTAGAATTGATGGAGGAACTTCCCCGACGGTCCGGGGGAAACAAGTAGCTAAAGGTCCAGCGACCGTCAAGGGGAGAGCTGAAGACGTCGGCAATGATGGGGAGAGCCAGAGGTGGCATGCTATCCACGATGCCAAGCAGATCAAAGAGTAGCTCCAGAGGGCTGTCATTGATGCCGATGAGTGGTCAGTAAAGGAGGCCGCCAGAAGTGCCCTTCATCATCTCTTGGGGGTAAGTTTCAGATTCGAGCCTTCGGCTTTTACTTTGTTATTTATAATTTTCTGACTGTGTGTTTGTTGGCAGCTCCTCCGGGACACGCTGCTAATGGATGACGGCTTGAGAAAGTTGCTTCATTTGAAGGAGCACTTGACCAAGAGGGCGGAAGCAACGGAGGCAGCAAGGGACATCGCGTGGGTGGCGCTGACAGCCGCCAGGGTGGAGCTGTCCATTCTATGGGCCACCGAAAAGGAATTGTCTGCCCTGCGAGCCAAGTCGGAGGCCCAAAGGAAGCAGATTGAAGCCTCGCTAGCCCGGGAGGCTGACCAGGAGGTGTGGCTAAAGAGTAGGAAGAGGAAGGTAAAGGTTCTGACCCGTCGGCTGGCTAAGGAGGAGGTGTGCTTGGCCGAATCCAAGAGGCGCTCAAGGGGTCACCAGGCGGTGGTAGACTGGTACAAGGGTCTGCTGAGGATGACCCAGGAGTTGATGAAGATGGTGATTGAGAAAGCCATGATGGAGTATAAAGCCTCTGATTACTTTATAGAGGAAATGAACGAGGCCGGCACAGTCTACTTCGGCTACGGATATGAGGAGTGTCTGGAGAAAGTTGGTGCCACTTTTCCAAAACTGGACCTCTCCTTTCTTTAGCCACTGAAGCTGGTGGAAGAGGAGAGCACAGAGGTGGTAGATCTAACCATCGACGCGACTGAGGCCCCAACTGAAGCCATCATAATGGAGGCCAGATCGGATGCCCAAGCTGAAGGCAATGCCGGAGCATCAATCATTCCCGTCAAAGCTCCAGGCGAAGTTGAGGAAGCCGAAGTCAATATTTTATATGTACATCCTGAGGGTCGACCTAGATGTTTGTAAAGTCTGACCTTCCATTTTGTAAAGAACTTTTTGATTCAATAGAACTTTTCATAGTATCTCTTGTGTATGTCTGTGTCGTCGGTTGGTGAGATTGACTGAGGTTGTTTCTTTTGAAATTTTTCTAAGTATGGGTCCATCGGCTCGTCTGAGCAAACAATCGAGCCTCCAGAGTAGAAGTCAAATAGTAGATCAAGCCGAACCAAGTGACTTTAGGATTTCCTTCCCAAGTGTCGATCCGTCGGCTCATCCAAACTCGAAGGTGGTTGAGGCAGACGACGGACTGTAGCTCTGGCCGGATCAATTTACTTAGGATTTTCTTTCCAAGTGTTGATCCGTTGACTCGTCCAAACCCAAAGGTGGTTGAGATAGATGATGGACTGTAGCTCCGGTCGGATTAATTTACTTAGGATTTTCTTCCCGAGTGTTGATCCGTCGGCTCATCCAAACCCAAAAGCGACCGAAGTTGGACTTTCAGAAGTGGGCTGCCCTAGAGCCTTTGCCGATCAGAGTCAGACTTTTAGAAGTTGGCTGCTGATGCGAAAAAAGAAAAAAAAAACAAAGGATGAATGAAAGGATGATGCTAGCATGGATGATGCAAAGGTGGTTATATCTTGTTTTCTTTTTAGGGTTTTATCTTTGGTTCCCGATTGCAAGCAAAGAGAACCTAAAAAAACTAAAAGGAAAGAGATCTATGCTAGCAGATCAATCCCTAAGAAATGATAGACCAGGACCCCGAGATTAAGGAACCCCGGGATTAGGATTAGCTCGATACACCCAATACCTACCTAGGAGATGGGGATGCAAACATTTCAAATTCTGAAGCGCCTGGTGCAGAGATCGCTCCACTCGATGGATGCGGCCTGGATGTCCGAGCAATCGCGCCCGTGGATGCACCGATTCCCGTTCATGTGGCCGTGACGGCAAGACGACCCATCTTCAATGTCCGTAGCACCGAGGAAGACCTGTAAGCAGCAAGAGAAAGAACGGTTAGCGAAGAGATGAGAAGTGTTGAAGTTGAAATAGGGTTAGGGTAGAGAAACGAGCTTCGAGCCTGGTATCCGACTGGAGTCCGAAATCGAAGTTGATAACTTGGGGCCTCGCACCCCGCGACGTCCCGGAGGATGAAGGAATTGTGGCCTCGCACCACTCGATGCCCGCAGGCGAAGGAACGTGGCCTCACACCACTACATGCCCTCAAGCGAAGGAACGTGGCCTCACACCACTCGACATCCCTGGGGATGAAGGAAGAGTTTCACTTACTCACAACCTAGTCTAGGGAGACAGGGATTGGAGAAGAAAACACTCGAAATTTTTTTTTTTGTATTCATTCACTAACTTTTACAAAGAGGGGTTTGGGTCCTTTAAATAGGTAACCAAAGATACATTCAAAATTCAAAAGAAAATCCATTCAAAATTTGAACCAAAAAATACAACTCAATTTGAAAGTGGCGCCCAAGCTTTGGAGAGCTTTCTTCTTGGCCGACCAGCTTGGTATGGCATGATGCTTGGCTTGGAGTGGGGGAGTTGCTCCTTGGACTTCCTTCTTTGCTTGCTTGGTTTTGGTAGAAAACATGAAGTGAGGCTATCATGGAGGGATTTGTCCCACTTTGACTTTTCTTGGCTTGATTCAAGGCCGACCAAATAGGAATAATCCTAGGCGTGGCATGATTGGAGGCTTGGAGAGGGGGATTGGTCTTTGACCTTCCTTCCTTCCATGGCTTATTTGGTAGAAGGCTTGGATTGAGGCTTGATGTCTTCACCATGCCTTTCTTGCTTAACTTCATCAAGGGATCATGCCTTTCTTGCTTAACTTCTTTATGGAAGAAGGCTTGAGTGGAGGCATGCATCAAGGGATTTGAAACTTCTTTCCACTTGGAGAATGGAGGATGCCTTTCTTGCTTAACTTCTTTATGGAAGGAGTCTTGAGTGGAGGCATGCATCAAGGGATTTGAAACTTCTTTCCATGACCGCCCATCCTAGATTGGAAGAGAGCTTGAAGAGGGGAGGGGAAGGGGGCATGGATCATGTGAGTGGTCCCCTTTCTTGGGAGCCCAAAACAAACCACATGTCATCACCTCAGTGCACCACATAAACAGATAAGGTGGGCCCTGAGCTGACATGTCTCCTTGCCTTTGTTAGGCTTAAAAGAGACTTAACTTTTGAACCACTAAAGACTTCTTGGGCTGACTCAGCCCGACTTATTACAAGACTCAGCTCGACCCGATGGGTCGAGGTACAGACTCCATTTAAGCAAATAAACTAGAAGCTGACAGCCTTATTACAGGACTTGATAAACACAGAACCCTAAACAGAGATCCCTTGAAGTTTGAAGGGCTCAAGTCAAACCCTGATGCCCACATCAATTCTCCCGGGGTGGGAGAAACTCGACCCTGTCGAGTGGAAGTTGATTTGGCTTTGGTACTTCTCCAGTAGTCGGTGAATGGCAGGTCCTCCTGGGTGATCCACAAGTCATCAGATTTGGGGTCGGCCTTGCCAACGAACCAAGTAACCTGAAAGCCTTTGCCCTGGGCTACGGTAGCTCGACCATCCAAGATACGCTCGATCCACACTCCTTACTCAGGTCAATTTGGAAGTGGATACTCTGGTCAGGTTTACTCTCCAAAAAGGATTAGGCTCAAATCACTCGCTATACTCAACTAAGTGCAAGATATTGAGAGTCGAGCTAATGTCCCAAATCAGGGTATTAGGGTCACTCTCCTATCACTCTAAGGGACCAATTCAGCAAGCATAAAAACTTCTTTATTATTTCAGAATCCCCAATTCTTTACATAGCTTGCTTTCAGGAACAACCTAATTTTAATTATTATTTTTCGTGTCCCTAGTATGTAATGCAAGAGATCATGCTGATTCTGAGACTCAAGTAACACTCAACAAAAGCAAACTAAACTAGGTATTCCTAGTAAGAGGAATTTATTAGGGTCCTAGGGCCTAAACCTACTAGACCATTGGTTCTCTAGGCTTGACCCTAGCCTGGTATGCACAAGAAAAAATTTTTAGGATCCCTAACAGATGCCATAAAGTATACCAGAAGTAGAGGGCGAATGGGATGGGCTCTAAGGAGTCACACATTCTGGTAGTCTCAATAAAAAGTAACCTCCTGGCTCTAAGGATATGAGATGGCTTAAGAAAAGGCAGGGAATAGAAAGGAGACTCAGGGACTGGTTCGAAGTTTAGGCAGCTAACCTTAATGTATGAATGAAGGTCTAAAGGTGTGCTCATCTTAACCTCATGGTCAGTACTAGGAGGATCGATAGGTGCAAGTCCTCGGGTAGTCGGGATGCTCCTAGATAGTGGAGGGCTTTCGGGAAGGTCTTTGGAACATTCATCTTGAGAATCTATACCTTCATCTATTTCGTTTGATCCTGGCTTGGTCAGTTCTACTACAAGGTCTATAGTGGACTCAGGATCATTATCATTTGGGTCCTTGCTAAGTTCTGGGGTATCCTTAATGATTCCATCAGGTGGGAGCTGATCAATTAAATTATCAGGCAATACCTCCTCACATTCTTCTTCTTCTTCATATTCATTAATCAAGCTTATGTCAGGCTCATATATGACCTCTTCAAACTCACTGAAGGGTTCTAATCCTTTCTCCTTTGGTTCCTCTATAGGCACGACTATGGTTGGGTCAACTGCTTTTAGGATGGCCATACCTAACTCCTTCTCAGTGTTTTCTTTCTGGTCAAGAGGTGACATGGGTGGGGATTGATAAACAAAAGTCTGATTCACTACAGATGTCGGATCAATCGGGATTTGATTCAAGTTGGTAGAGGTCGGCTTTATGTCCAAAGTATTAGATCGAGTATATCTTAAAGACCACTCACAGTCTCGGGCTTCTTGGTAGGCTTGCTCTAACTTATTGGTCTTTTCAAAGCCTAATTTTCTATAGATGTCTGGGTGTAGCCAAGCCCTAAACCTCAATGTGATCTAAACCTCGGTCTCAATGGTATTACATTTCATGACATACCACTGGAAGTCCTCGATATACTCAGACACTGGCCTATTACCTTGTCTCAATTGGTACCATCGGCCTAGAAGTCTTTGCTCATAGGATTCAACTAGGTACCCTGCTCTCAACTTACTTCTCATGTCTTTCCAAGTTACCTTAGACTCTTGTCTCTCATACTTCATTCTTCTTCTAACATCAAACCAATAATGTTCGGCTGAACCCCAAAGATGCATTTGGGCAAACCTGACCTTACTATCCTCATACAGATCGCTCCACTTAAAATATTCATCCATATCATCCTCCCAATCAATATAAACCTGACGATCATGACTTCCTCGAAAAGGATGAAATTGAGGATAGACTCTCGGGTTAGATGCCATGAAAATACTGACTAGCTAAAGGGCAGTTAGGCTAAAGGACTCCTAATTCTAGACTAGTCATGCAACACACAACGAACGTCTAAGATCTAATAGACCTAGAATCTCAACCAGTTGCCTAGGTCAGAGTGGCAAACCAGTCTGTAGTAGCCTTGTCCTTGGCCAGGTAGGTGGAGGGGAGTGGAGGTTCCTCTCTGCTTGCCTTAGACACCAATTTTGCAATTGGCCAGGTAAGCGAACCAACCCACAAGCCCTGATTCACCAAGCTTAGACACCAAGAACTCAGTACAAACAGATTGGGCTGCCACCAAGATTAGACACTTGGTCTCGACTCGACCAAATGGGTGTCCCTAAGCTCTCTAGAGCAATTAGGTGTCTAACTGATTTTAGTTAGGGTTTGGGTTCGGGATGCAGGTTAGTGGTTTGTGGGCTAGGGACAGGTGATGAACTCCTGACCCTATGTCAAATTGCCACCCTTAAGTGTTTTATGAACAATGTAGGCACAGAAATGTCTAAGAAAAAGATTTAATATATATATATATATATTCGGATATATGGATGATAAGCAAAGTGCAAAAGAAGTCTAAATATGAACTAATTGCATGAACTAACTAAATAAGACAAGAAAGAGATGCTTGCTGAAACTGCAGGCCTGAGATTTTCTCAGGTGGTATTTTGGCTTGTAGAATTTATACAGGCTGAAATAAAATCTGAGAAAAGAGCAGAAGAATCCGCTAAATGCATCAGATCCAGCAAAAAAGAAATCAAATAAAACAGAGATTCCTACAAAGAGAAAAAATTAAAATAGCAGACTATATATGGGCTGGACAGAATGCAGAGACCTAAATGCAAGAGCACTAGTCCTAACCTAGGCTCTGATACCAAGAATGATGCGGAAAAAGAAAAAAAAACAAAGGATGAATGAAAGGATGATGCTAGAACGGATGATGCAAAGGTGGTTATATATTGTTTTCTTTTTTAGGGTTTTATCTTTGGTTCCCGATTGCAAGCAAAGAGAACCTAGGAAAACTGAAAGAAAAGAGATCTATGCTAGCAGATCAATCCATAAGAAATGATAGACCAGGACCCCAAGATTAAGGAATCCCGGGATTAGGACTAGCTCGATACACCCAATACCTACCTAGGAGATGGGGATGCAAACCTTTCAAATTCTGAAGCGCCTGGTACAGAGATCGCTCCACTCGATGGATGCGGCCTGGATGTCCGAGCAATCGCGCCCGTGGATGCACCGATTCCCGGTCATGTGGCCGTGATGGCAAGACGACCCATCTCCGATGTCCGTAGCACCGAGGAAGACCTGTAGGCAACAAGAGAAAGAACGGTTAACGAAGAGATGAGAAGTGTTGAAGTTGAAATAGGATTAGGGTAGAGAAACAGGGCTTCGAGCCCGGTATCCGATTGGAGTCCGAAATCGAAGTTGATAACTTGGGGCCTCGCACCCTGCGACGTCCCGGAGGATGAAGGAATTGTGGCCTCCCACCACTCGATGCCCGCAGGCGAAGGAACGTGGCCTCACACCACTCGACGCCCTCCGGTGAAGGAACGTGGCCTCACACCACTCGACATCCCTGGGGATGAAGGAAGAGTTTCACTCACTCACAACCTAGTCTAGGGAGACAGAGGATTGGAGAAGAAAACACTCGAAATTTTTTTTTTTTGTATTCATTCACTAATTTTTACAAAGAGGGGTTTGGGTCCTTTAAATAGGTACCCAAAGATACATTCAAAATTCGAAAGAAAACCCATTCAAAATTTGATCCAAAAAATACAACTCAATTTGAAAGTGGCGCCCAAGCTTTGGAGAGCTTTCTTCTTGGCCGACCAGCTTGGTATGGCATGATGCTTGGCTTGGAGTGGGGGAGTTGCTACTTGGACTTCCTTCTTTGCTTGCTTGGTTTTGGTAGAAAACATGAAGTGAGGCTATCTTGGATGGATTTGTCCCACTTTGACTTTTCTTGGCTTGATTCAAGGCCGACCAAATGGGAATAATCCTAGGCGTGGCATGATTGGAGGCTTGGAGAGGGGGATTGGTCTTTGACCTTCCTTCCTTGCATGGCTTATTTTGGTAGAAGGCTTGGATTGAGGCTTGATGTCTTCACCATGCCTTTCTTGCTTAACTTCATCAAGGGATCATGCCTTTCTTGCTTAACTTCTTTATGGAAGAAGGCTTGAGTGGAGGCATGCATCAAGGGATTTGAAACTTCTTTCCACTTGGAGAATGGAGGATGCCTTTCTTGCTTGACTTCTTTATGGAAGGAGTCTTGAGTGGAGGCATGCATCAAGGGATTTGAAACTTCTTTCCATGACCGCCCATCCTAGATTGGAAGAGAGCTTGAAGAGGGGAGGGGAAGGGGGCATGGATCATGTGAGTGGTCCCCTTTCTTGGGCGCCCAAAACAAACCACCTGTCATCACCTCAGTGCGCCACATAAACAGATATGGTGGGCCCTGAACTGACATGTCTCCTTGCCTTTGTTAGGCTTAAAAGAGACTTAACTTTTGAACCACTAAAGAGTTCATGGGCTTAGACTTGGCCCGACTTATTACAAGACTCAGCTCGACCCGATGGGTCAAGGTACAGACTCCATTTAAGCAAATAAACTAGAGGCTGACAGCCTTATTACAGTACTCGATAAACACAGAACCCTAATCAGAGATCCCCTGAAGTTTGAAGGGCTCAAGTCAAACCCTGATGCCCACATCAGCTGCCCTAGGGCCTTTGCCGACCGAAGTCAAACTTTCGGAAGTGGGCTGTCTTAGAAGAAACTATAGACTTTATTGATAGTATTTGCGAAGATTGTCTACATTCCATGGACGTGTTATATGCCGTCCGTCCAAATGTTCGAGTCGGTAAGCTCCAGCTTGAATTACTTCAATAACTCGATAGGGCCTTTCCAAATTAGGGGAGAGTTTCCCTTGCTCGGTTGGTCTTGAAATCTCCATCCTTTACAAAACCAGATCTCCGACATGGAATGTTCGTGCCTTGACTCATGAGTTGTAATATCTGGCCATCTTCTGATGGTAGGCCACCATCTTCAAACTTGTCCAAAGCCTGATTTCTTTAAGTAAATCTAGGTCAGCCCTCCATTGCTCTGAGTTGGTCAGCTCAATGAAGTGATCAATCCGTAAGGATTGTAAAGAGACTTCCACGGGGATGACTGCTTCACTTCCGTAGGTCAGATTGAATGGAGTCTCCTCGATCACCGCTCGGGCAGTCATCCAATATGCCCAGAGCACTAAGTGAAGCTCTTCTGCCAAAAGCCCTTTGGCTTCGTTCAGTTGGGTCTTCAGTCCATACAGGATCGTCCGATTGGTGACCTCAGCTTCTCCATTGGACTGAGGGTGTCCGATCGACATTAGCCGATGGAAGATGTGATATTGTTAGTAGAAGTCCCAGAACTTAGAGTTGTCGAACTGTCTTCCATTATCAGTAATGATTGTTTGTGAAATACCGAATCGGAAGATAATGCCATTCCGGACGAAGTTCTCCACCTTGGCCTCCATTATTTGTGCTAGCGATTCTGCTTCTACCCATTTGGTGAAGTAGTCAATGGCCACAAGAAGAAACTTCCATTATCTGGATGCTGGGGGAAAGCATCCCAGGAAGTCCTTGCCCCATTATGCAAATGGCCAAGGTGTAGTGAGTGGAGTAAGCTAGCTGGCAGGCCTTCTCTGAACATTAGAATACCTTTGACATGTGTCGCACCTTCAGACAATGTCCGATGCATCTTTTTGAATGGTAGGCCAATAGTATCCCTGCTGGATAATCTTGTAAGCCAAGGATCTCCCTCCAAGATGGTCGCCATAGATGCCTTCATGTACTTCTTTGAGTGCATAGTCCATATCGGTCGATCCCAAACACTTTAGCAGCAGCTACGAGAATGGTGGCTTGTAAAGGATGCTATCAAGGACGACGTACTTAGAGGCTGTCCAGCGCACTCACTTGGCCTCGGTCAGATCTTCTGGAAGAGTCCCTTTGACCAGGAATGCGAGAATTGGATCTATCCAAGAAGTTTCCTGTTCCACTTGGTGGACCACAGTCGGCTCTTCCATAATACTTGGAAGCTACAGGTGCTCCACAAAGGTTCGGTCGGAGGTACTGGTGGTGGCCATGGCCAGTCTCGATAAAGCATCTGCTCGGGAGTTCTACAGTTGGGGTATATGAAGAATTTTGAAGAATTTGAACCGAGATATGAGACCTTTTACCTTATTCAAGTATTTGACCAGGGTCGGTTCCCTTGCTTCGAACTCACTCCTTACTTGGTTTACTACCAGCTATGAGTCGGAGAAGACCTTGATTCGACCAATGCCCGGTTCATTGGTAATTCTCAGTCTTGTGAGAAGGGCTTTGTACTTCGCCTGGTTATTTGACACCTGAAATGAAAAATGCAATGCATACTCCAAGCTTTCTCCATCTGGGTCGACTTAGATCAGGCTGGCCCCGTAGCCTGCAAGGTTGGATGCTCCATCCACGTGGAGGGTCCAAGCTAGTTCGGCTTCGTAGATGGCATCGGCTTCAGGTACTTCAGTCATTCGAGGGGACGTCCCCTGCTTTAGGTGCATTCAGCAATGAAATCAGCAATTACCTAGGCCTTCAAAGCAGATCGAGACTGGAAGGAGATGTCGAACTCGCCAAGTTTGACAGCCCACTTGGCAAGTCGACTAGATGTGTTCGGACTCCGAAGGATCGCCTTAAGAGGTTGGTTGGTCATCACCACAATCGGGTGTGCCTGAAAGTATGGTCGAAGTCGCTTGGCTGATATGACCAAGGAATAAACCTGCTTCTGCATTTTAGGGTACCTTGCTTCGGCATCATGGAGGACTCTACCGATGTAATAGACAAGCTTCTACTGACCGTCATCTCTGACTCGCACGAGGATGGAGCCGACCGCCTCATCCGACGCTGACAAGTAGAGATACAAAGGCTTCCCCTCCATCGGTTTGGCCAATAATGAACGATTCTTCAAATAATCTTTCAGGGCTTCGAAAGCTGGCTGACATTCGTTGGTCCAAATGAAGCCCTCCGACCAGTGCAGGGTCTTGAAGAATGGATAGGACATTTTAGCCAAATGGGAGATGAAATGACTGAGAGAGGCAATTCAGCCCGTAAGCTTTTGCACCTACCTCTTGTTGGTCGGATGTGCCATTTCATTGACAGCTCTTATCTTGTGAGGGTTCAATTCAATTCCTCTCTATGTAACCAAGAAGCTGAGGAACTTGTCGGAAGTCACCCCAAAAGTACACTTCATAGGATTCAGCTTCATTCGATGACGTCTGAGCGCGTCAAAGGATTCCTACAGGTCCTTGATGTGGTTGACCCTATTGAGGCTCTTTACTATCATATCATCAACATAAGCCTCCATGTTTCTCCCTAACTATCCTTCAAAGACTTGATTGATCAGCCTTTAAAAAGTGGCACTAGCATTCTTCAGGCAAGGGCATCATCCTGTAATAGTACAAGCCTTTGTCGGTGACAAAGGCAATCTTTTCCTCGTCCTCCGGATGCATCATGATTGGTTATAGCCGAAGAAAGCATCCATAAAGCTGAGAAGATGGTGGCCGCCATAGCATCCACCAGCTGATCAATCTTAGGCATGGGAAAACTGTCCTTTGGACATACCTTGTTGTGGTCGGTGTAGTCCACATAGATCCTCCACTTCCCGTTAGCCATTTTCACCATCACGACATTCGCTAGCCATTCAAGGTAATGGACTTCTCTAATGAAACCAGCATCGGAGAGCTTCTTCACTTCTTCATCAATGGCCCTTTGCCTCTCGACCGTGAAGCTCCTCTTTTTCTGTCAGACCGGCCTATAAGTCGGATCCACCTTGAGCTGGTGAGTGATGACATCCGATGGTATGCCAGGCATGTCCGATGCCGACCAAGCAAAGACATCGGCGTTACTTCTAAGGAAGCCGATCAGCTCCGACTTGATGTCTTTGCTGAGAGAGCTTTCGATCTAGAGGACTTTGGTGGGGTCATCCTCCTGGAGGGGGATAAATAGGATTTTTCATCTGGCCGACCGCGGCCATCAGCCTCAGCCCTCGGGTCGAGCTGTTCCAGAATTGGATGGCCTTGCGACTACTTGTTCAGAATAGTTAAGCGCTGTCTGGCCATCTGACGGTCTACCCTCATAACTCCGACCCCGTTCTTGGTTGGAAACTTCGCCAATAGATGATAAGTAGATACAATGACCCGGAACTTATTGAGGGCCGGTCGACCCAGAATGGCATTATAAGCTGAGGTCATCCGGACGACCACAAAGTTGATGGGGAGAGTTTTTTGGAAAGGCACCATCCCGATCGTCATGGGGAGAACTATTTCCCCATCAACTCCGATAGAATTTCTCCCAAAACCTGTCAGCAGTATGGGGGATTCTTGTAGCATTGACCTAGACAAGTTCATTCTTACAAAAGCATCATACAGGAATACCTCCGTGGAGCTTCCATTATCTATAAGCATTCTTCTTACATCATAGTTGGCAATCATTGCCGACACGACTACAGGATCATTTTCAAAGACATGGGACTCCAGGAGGTCTTCGTCGGAGAAGGTGATTGAATTGGAGCCCCTCGACCTCTTGACAATGTCTGGGCCATCATCATAGCCCCAATTGGACCGTCATGCAGCATGCCGACATCCCCAATGGTCGACCGTTGATTGGGAAGCTCCACCTCCTCTAAAGGGTTTCTGGCAGTTAAGGCTTCGGCCCGATCTCGATGGGGTTGGACATACTTGCATAGGTACCCCCTGCGGATGAGATCTTTAATGAAGTCCTTCAATTGTAGGCACTCTTCGGTGCAGTGCCCATGGTCCCTATAGAATCGACAAAATTTATCTCTATTTATGGATGCAAAAGGGCCCCTCATTGGATGAGGCCTTTGTACAAAGGTCTCATCTCGATCTCCAGGTGGATCTTCTCCTTTGGAAGGGAAAGGGGCGCGTAGGTCTCGAACCTCCAGGGGAAGTCCTTCAGCTTCGGACTTCGGTGCTGGGCCGACCAGTGGCTATCTTTGGGGGATCGGACTTCAAAAGCCTTGTCACTCCGCTTCTTGGGGGCTGGCCTCCCCTCTGCCTGGCACCGGCTCGCCACTTGTTCTTCCACCAGGGCGTATTTTTGTGCCCTGGCCAGGAGCTCAGCGTAGCTTGCCGGAAACCTCTTATCCTTGGAGAAAGTAAGCCTGGACGAGCGGAGCCCTCGCTTAAAGGCTGACATAGCCATGTCTTCATTTAGGTCCGGGACCTCCATGGCCGCTGAGTTGAAATGGGCCATGTAATCCCGGAGAGTCTCTCCCTCCCTTTGGAGTACGAGGAAGAAGCAGTCGGTGTTCCTCGGGGTCCAACTGCAGGTCCTAAAATGGGAAAAAAAAAGATTTCAAGTTAAGAAAAAGAGTGGATCATACCTGGCTGGATGGCAGAGAACCACATCTAGGCAGCCTTCTTAAGGATGACAAGGAAGGCGATGCAATGGAGGGCGTCTGAGGCGCCTTGCACCATCAAGTGGGCCTTATAGGTGCCTAGATGGTCTAGCAGGTCGGTGGTGCCATCGTAGGGGGACCACCTGAGGGATTTTGAAGTGGCGGGGAATCATCTCCACCAGAATCTCATTGAAGAATGGGGGATGAGAGTCATATACCTGCCCCCCCTCGGCCTTCTGCTAGTGAACGATTTCAGCAATGCACTCCTCCATGCATAGAATCTTGATGGTGTAGTTTGTCGGGAGTTTGGCAGTAGGAGAACACAAGCTGGGATGGATTCGACATAGGAGGGTGAGGCAGATCTTGCCCTCTTGCCATCAGCACAAGCACCCAAGGACCTTCGGGGCTTCGCAGTGGCGTGAGAACAATGCTGAGGGACTTCCAGCCATCGGCTTCCCTCAGCAGCAGTTGGATGGTTAGTGCAGGAAGCAGCTAGCGATTGCTGTCAGCTATCAGCCACCTCCTGAAAATGTTGAACCGCAGTGGTGAGCATTTCAATGTGGTTCATCAACATCTAGAACTGCTATAGTCCCAATATAATGGTGGGTTCAGTGACAGTGGCGGTGGCGGCGGCTTCATTTTCCTTGGGAGGTCCCTCAGACCTGGATGGGGAAAGACCTCTTCTGACAGTGATATTTTGAGCTCTTCCCTTAGCCATTGCTTGACTGAGCAGATGGATTCCTCCTTTCAAAGAAGGGTGACCCCTTCCTCTAGCACCAATATATTGCGACAGCTTCTCCTAGACCGGGCTCGGTCGGCAGTGCTGGAGCACTCCTCTCCTGGTCGACCTGCAACAAAGTCCCCAAGGCACCGGAGGTGTTCCGGCGGGGGACACTCCGATGCTTAAGTTAGCAAGAGCTTGAAGGCAATAGAATGGAGGAATCAGAGAAGCAGCGTATGGAGAGGGAAGAGTGCACTTAGCTCAAAACGGGGTCCCCTGGATACCTTATATAGATGCTGAACAGTCCAAAATCTGTTAGTGGGAGGAGGCCGATAAAGACCGATCTGCTCCTAAGAGAATCTGGAGAGTGGCCACGTGGCACCCCAGTAGGGCAACATCATGGGAGTAGTGGAGCAAGACTACTGATGTGGCAGGATTCTATTGTAACAGAAAGAGGTTTCTGGAATTCTCTGGGTCCTGAAGTGAGTTTGCCGGATGCCGACTGGGAGGGCCGGTCGGTCATCCAAAGAGGAGTGTCTGCCCATGCCTCAGCATGAGTGGACCGCAGGGGCAGGCCACTCGGACTGCTACTCCGGTGGGTCGAACTTCTAAAGGAGAGCAGTAGGCCGGACCCCGGCAGGAGTGGGTCATTCGAACCTCTACCCTGGTAGGTCGGGCCTAACTGGGTGTGTCCGTCGGAGCTTTGGAAGAGCGGCCTAGTCGGACCGTAAAGAGGGACCGGTCCAGGATGGCAGTGAGCCGATAGGGTATAACATCACATAAGCATATCCAATTGACCATTAATTGAATGAAATAAGAGGGCTCTGATACCACTGTTGGGTTTCAAGGATTTTGATGGTACAGCGAAACAATGGATTTCAAAAAATTTCTTTCTTGAAACTTCAAGCAACTTGGAAACCCTAAGCCCAAGATCCCTTATTCATTATAATTAATAGGTCAGGCAATTAGGGTTTGGAAAAATACTAGGAATACTAATTCTTTCGTCTTTCCACTAGAAATATAAGTGCATGCCATCCAAAGCTAATCCACACAGGAATGAAACCTAGGAAGCACTCTTTATCAGGTTGCTTTAACCACTGGGACTCTTCTGATGGCCTTTCTTTTTTGGCAGCTTCTCCTTCCTTTCTCAAACCCTTGCCCTCTAGTAGAGCACTCTGAGCCCTCTCCAAATCCTCTCTTCACTCACTTTTCCACTTCCTAAATCTCTTCCTAAACCCTTGTCTTAAAATGGTGGACTTGTCTTAAGACAAGACCTAAACTCTAACAAGGGAGGGAGGAGACAAAGGGGTGTGTGGCAGAGTGTATGTGTAAGAAAGAAAGATGGAATCAGATACCATCAGCCTAAACACCGATGGGTATTTATAAGAGATGGAGAGGCACCAGATAAGCCTTCTTATCAGCCCATGATAACCCTTTCAATTTATCAAATAAGACTCTTCATATATAAGGAGTCTTATTAATGAAACATCATGACCTTTTGTGCGCCAACTGCCTAATTCAAGTCCCTTAATATTTTTTATCCAATTTCTCCTTCTGACACATGTCAAATACCAGTTATAAATAAGCCAAGGGATGTGGCTTTTAATTTCAAGATTTGGTGATTTGAAATTTCTTAAAGCTGAAGGACTCTGCTTCTTAGAATTAGTGCCAAACATGAAGAGTCACAACTCTTCATGTGCGCCAACTTCCTTCCACCGCATTCTTCATTTTGTTGACCGGTCATATGCCATAATAATCATATATTAGATGAGGCAAGGGACACCTTATTCCATGTGGAAACCAAGTCCCCAAAGCAGAAGGACTCTAGGTCCTTTTCTGCGCGCCAATAGTGAAGAGTCCTTACTCTTCACTTATCGGTCAACTTTCTCCATGCCATATGTCACCTTTGAGCTAGTCAAAGTATATACAATATGGGTGTCATAAGAAAGGGAATTAAATCTACTTTATCACTATATAAGTGATTAGTAGGTAGAAGGACTCTTGCTCCTTCTGCGCCCCTTTAAATGCCGACCATTCCTTTTGGCGCCAAGAGTCCCATGCCCTTGGGACTCTTGGTATTTGGCACATAAAAGCCATGAAAAATATCAGACAAATTTTGATAAATTCATCCAACATAGGACTTAACCCAATTTAGGTCTTTGATAAATTGGTTAGTTTATTTAGCAACCTTTTAGACCCAATTCAATTGGGTTAGGAGTTAGGTTAGCATACACATGCTTGTGTGCAATCTAGCTAGCCAATTAGGATCCCATTATCCTAATTAAATGTCAATATACTTCCTAGGTCAATTCCCTAATGTTTGTGACCCTTTGGATTTTACATCTAGCTAGCGGTAGGTCTAGGTCTGAGCCGATTTGTTCTAATCGAACCCGATTGACCTAATTAGGTCAAATTAAGCTTACCTAAGTTGCCGATTCGAACCAGCTTTCAAATTGACTCATGAATTCAATCTAATTGATTCATGAAAACCCATAAGATAAGATTGACATCTAACAATGTGTCATGCCTACCTGGAAGATGAGGAATTTGATAGAAAGTACCAAAATACCCTTCAGCAAAATGTTACCATGCAATTCAATCCTTCGATCTTCCTATATCCCGATTAAGTAATGGGCATGGATAAATGTCAAACCCTAGCACTTAATCCTTTTGAATCTCATTTTGATAATGAAGACTCAACTAATGAATGATTAGAAACCCTATCTAATCTCATCCTGCTTTGGCCAAAGACTTCTTGAGTCAACATTCGAAGAGATCACATAAGATAACTTCTCCTCTTACTAGGAGTGATCGATTCCTTGTTGACCTACTCATTACCTTTATACACAATCCACCATATCCAAAAACACCCCGTACATGACTTAATTGCCATGAGTGAGTATGCACCAAAACATAGGTTCATGTGCACATGATACTATGGTCGTCTCAGGTCTAAGGATCACATGCATAACACCCACTAAGAGAATATTCTTTTGACAAGTAAGTAAGACTTCTATTTGATGTTCTCTTTTCAGATCAGTGCAGTGGACTCATAACCTAATGAGCACCCACACCTTGTATTAGCATATCTACATAAGTAGCTATGAGACCAACCACCCTCTCCATCGAGCATACATAGGATGTGCTAGTCTTTCCGTATTCATCGATCTCCGAATCGATTTTCCAACTACTAGAAACATTTTAGATTAGGGTTTTTAAAAACTTAGGTCTCACCGTTATGATCTCCATCGTAACCCTAATTCCATTGCCCTATCCTATGGGGTTCATCATAATCTTTATAAGATGCAGTAGTGTGATGAATCAAAAGATGCCTTTTATTGATAAATAATATCATACATGAGTTGGAAGATCATTGAAATGCCCTTACAATGACTATTTTTTAGGGCATCATTCTTTCATTCCACGGGCGAGCCCTCGATCCGAGGCCAGATCCCAGCCGGGGGGTAGTGCTCATAGGGCGAGCCCTCTGTTTGAGGTTAGCTCCCGGTCGGGGTCAAGCTCATGCATTCCAAAAGCATCCCACAACATCTAGGGTCGAGCGCCTAGCCGAAGTCATGCTCATGCATTCCGAAGGCGGCCCCTGCATCTAGGTTCGAGTGCCTAGATGAGGTTGTGCTCCCGCTTTCGGAGTTAGGCTCCTTAGATTATGATGTGGACTTTTTTTGCATGATAGTTACTTTTCTGTGATTAGGTATTAAGTTAAGAGTTTGTATCCTGAATCTCAAGCCAAGATATTAAGCAAGGAACTCTAGAAAATCTGAAGTACAGGTATGCAGAAATAAATCTTAAAAGTGAAGAAACAGGACTGCCAAGGCTAAGAATCCCTGGTTAGGACTAGCTCTTCTACAATATTGCTACCAAAGTCTAGGGGGTGTACTTGGTAGAGATTTGTAGACTGATCCATGAAGAGTTTGCTCATCGCTCCCAGATGCGGCCTGAAAAACAAAGCCATCAACCATGCAGATTCGCGGCATTCAATCTGGTGGCCCGAAAGCTGGTCAAATAGAATCCTTGGATTCATGAACTCTGAGGGACCTGCAAATCACCTAATAGGAGTTAGAAAATAAGGAAGAAAAGGGTTAGATCTCTAAAAGAAGAAGAAGGGAAAGAGGTTTGAGGAAGGTGGCCAAGAGATGAAGAAGGCTAGTGGCTTGGAGGCAGGGTATAGGGATCACATAGATACCTGGAGGGATCACATAGATACCCTTAATCACATAGAAATTCACACAGAATTTTGAGGAAAACTTAAGAGAAATTCATTCATAACAATTCATAATAATTGATCATTAGTTACAAGAAGGTGGAGGGGTGGGGTATTTATAGATGTTCCCATGCCCTCTCCTAGTTAGTATAGGAATACAAAATTTGATAGGGAGAAGGATTACAAAGTTGCTTAGAACTAGGAGTACACAATTTGAGTAGAAATAAAACTTAATCTCCTAGTTAGAAGTGGACTCTTCTCCTTCTTTGACTTGGTCAAGGGCTCCATATGGGCTTGGGCTAGGATGTAATTGTCTTTGGCTGCTTTGACTTTTCCACTCCCTGTTGGGCTTGAACCTGGGCACCAACCTTGTTAGACTGGACTTGGAGGGGCACCAAAGGTAAGAATATGCCTGAGGGCATCATGGCCTGATGGAATGAGGATGCCAGGGACTTGGACTTGGGCCTGGGGTGCCACTTCATGAATTCTTGTGGGTTGATATGTTGGGGTGCTTCTCCTAGAGGACGTGGGCAGCATGAAGGAAGTGCAAATGCTGGGCTGGTGACTTAAGTGAGGGTCCAATGGTCCTCCTCTTGAATATGACTTGAATGAAAGTAATTATAGGACTCAAAGGGGCCTAATTGACAAGACTCAAAGTAGGCCGAATAATACAAATGGACTCAATTAAACTCAAGACTCAAAAGACTTAGTGAATCAAATCGACTCAAATTATTACAGGACTCAAATTGATACAAAACCTCAAAATGATAAACACTCATAATGAACTGACTCAACCAACTTAGTTCAACTGAACCAACATAACCAAAAACTTGACTCATAAACCCTAATGGTGTGAGTCGACTCTATATACAGGACTCAAGTGTAACAAGACCTAAAAAACAAAACTCAAGGCCCAAATACAGGACTCAAATGGCTAACATGGCTAGATTTTTGGACTCAAAGACAAAAATTGAATCATGGCTAAGGGACTCAAACTCAGGGACCCATAGTGAATTAGGGTTGACCTGATGTCCCCATCAATTCTCCCGGGATGGGAGAAACTCGACTCCATCGAGTAAGGGTCGCTCTAGCTCTGGTATTACTCAAGGAGGTCTGGGTTGAGGTGTTGCAAGTCTTCTCGAGTAATTCACGAATCGTCGGATTCTGGTCGACCTTGCCAACGGACCAGGTAGTGTTGATCGCCATGGCCCCGGGTCTTGATAGCTTGATCGTACAGGATACGCTCGATCTGTATTTTTCTTTTAGGCAAATTTAGTGGACACTCATGTAAGGTTTCTCTCTCAAAGGATGGGTGAGGTCCAAAAATCTCACTAGGAATCACTATCGGTTCTCTATACTCAACTAAGTCCGCGATATTGAAGGTAGAGCTAATGCTTAAATCCAGAGGTAGATCAAGCACATAAGCATTGGGTTCCACTTTCTTTATCACTCTAAAGGATTCAACTCTGCGAGCATGAATCTTCATAACCATAATAGAATTTCCTACATTAAATTCCTTGGCTTTCTTTCCGGAATTAGCCAGTTTTTATAGATTTCATCACTTAAATTTATCTTTTGGCTAATGTCCTGATGCAAATGCTGTGTAGAGGTCAGTGCAGGTCTAGACAGGTGAATTTGGTCTGGGAACTTATTGGACTCAAAACCAACACTTAATAGACTCGACTAGGCATTCCTATCAGAAGAAATTTATTGGACTCTTTGAGTCTAAACCTAACAGAATTTAGGATTTCTAGGTTTGACCCTAGTTTGATATGCACATTAAAATTTACAATGTACTTCTAGTAAATGCCATAAGGTATACCAAAAGTAAAATGCAAATCTAATATACATAATAAATGTATGCAGTATGCTAATCTCAACAAAATGCAATCTAATGATCCTAGAAATGCTAGAGATTTCTTGAAAGAGTAGAAAATAAGAGATGGAGTCAGGGTTAGTCTGGTAGGGTAAGGAATAAGAAGATGGTTCAGGGTTAATCAAAAAATATAGAATACAAGAAGGGGATTCAGGGATAAATCCTAGACTAATGAGGTTGACCTTACGGGGTTAAGGTATATCTATGAGGTCTGCATAATGGAAGAACGGGTCACTAATCTAGGAGAAGAGATCTTTAATAGGAACTATAGAAGGAGATTCATCCTGAGGGTACTGATAAGTCAAATTCCTAATAAAGTCTTCTAGTTCATGAAATTTAAGACTTGGTTCTATAATTTGGCTTTCTATTAGTGGCTCCTCGGTAAGATTCTAACAGTAGTATCTGGGTTCTCTTCCTCTAACTATACTTCCACTACAGGTTCAATCTGGGTGTGGTCTGGATCAACTACCTTTGGGTTGACTTCTATCGGGGTATGGTTAGGGTTAACTAACTTTGGGTTAGCTTCTACCTGGGTATGTACTGGGTCAACTAATTCTAGGTCTTCTACATGTATCTTTACTGGACTCAACTCATTAATGTCTTCTTTAGATTCATCAATGGGCTTAGGAGTTTCTTCCTCTAAATCTTCAATAGGCTCATCATCTTCATACTCCTCTACAAGACTTGGATCAAACTCATATACTTCTACATTGGGTTCAGACTCATCTTCATCTAGCTCACCTAGGTGTAGGGCATGACTGGACACTGGCTAACAAAATGGTTTGGTTTGCAACATTTAAAACACACTCTCGGGGGATTGGACCTCTTCTGAACCTTTACAAACTTGCCTCTATCTTTCCTAAAAGGAAACCAGTGCACCGAACACCTACCCTAGGCACGCTACACTAGGGAGTAGGTATTGCATAATTAAACATTTTAAACACGTATACGGAAAAACCTACTCATGTACAGGATCTAACATAATATGATGCATGAAATAGATACAGAGGCATGTAAAAGCAAGTACAATAATTATAAACAACATGATAATATCTATATCTAAGCATGCATGATAATAAAAATAAATAATATACTTGATCAAAGCAAGAAGAAGCCGACTCCCTTAGTCTTCAGAACATATTAGCAGCATATCAAGGCAGCTGGTTGAACTCCTTCAACAGCAAATCAGATCTACAACAGCAAGAAGAAGAGATCGATCAAATCTTTCGAGATGTTCAAATTTCCACCCTCTAGAGTATCCATGCGCGGGCTCTCGCTGATCCAACTCCTGGAAGGATGCTAGTCTTCTAGGAATCAAAGAAAGGTCACGGATATGTGGAGCAGGGAAAACCGAACAATCCACACGGACGGTATTCTCCAAGACCGCCCAAACTCCACCTTGAGCACACAATGAAAACTCAGAAACTAGGGAAGGATAACACGGGATGCTGAACAAATTTAAGCACTCAGATTTTCCATCCCAAAAACCTCTCTCATACACATATGCTCTGTTCTTCCCACTAATACATCTCACGGCCTGTTTCTTCTCCACGTTACTCCCTCTCTTTCCTTCTCACAGCAACCAACCGAGATTAAACATGAGGCAGAGAAAACCACAAGCCATGGCCTTTTTTACTTCTTCTCTTTCCCTTCACCCCTTCTCATGGCCAGCATCCTAGAATATAAAAATGGTGGAGAACAAAATCATGAAGCCCTGTTCCAACCTCTCCTCCCAACACATGTCCAGCAACCAAGATCAATCGAAAGGAAGAAAACCAGTGAAGCAAGGAGAACCTCTTTCTCATGCCCTGTTCTTCCACTCAATCTCGCATGCCCTGCTTCTTTTTATTGCTTGCATGTCATGCCCTTCAACCAGAGTACATTAGAGATGAAGAAAATGCATGAAGGCTAGGAAGAGATCGGAGAAGTATAAAAAACTCAAAACACCCGTTTTAAAAGCTATTGATCGATGAAGAATGCTGGAACCGCTGGGAACCGAGGGCTTTGAAGAGAACATAATCACTGTGAAACAGGGAAGGACAATCATATGGGAGAGAAACACCGAGAGATATCCACTTCATATCGCTGGCTATTGGATCAATACCAAAATCCCAAGTTGCATTCAAACTCCATGTTGTACATATATCATCCAAGCATTGAAACAGGGGGCAACCGAGAGCTATGAAGAATGGAACAAACAACGTTGAACCAAAAAATAAACCTCGATCCAACCAATCCTGAATCAGTAAGAAAATCGAGTCCAGTCCTGGTCTACTAGGAACAGTTCCTGGTTGACCCAAACCAATCCTGGTCGATCCAAATCAGACCAGGTGGACCAGAAAAAATCCAATGTGTGCTCAATCAGTCCGTTTGACCTTAATACCAAAATGATTCTCAATCATTGATCAGCTCCCAGATCATGAAGAAATTCTCTATGGTGTGTGACCTCATAGGTTTGAACCTAAACGGTAGCACTGGAACACTTCCAGTACCAACACAAGATACCATTTAGCAATGGGTCCCAGCATCTAGATAGGCCAAAGATGCGAGAGCAATCTATCAAACCTCTGGCATATGGTTACCATATAATTCATCCCTTTGATCTCCAATGCGCAAGATGACCTAAGGTTAGACTGCCAACCCTAACTGAGTCAATCCACAACATGTCTCAACCTCGCAAGTCCAGTGACCCCTCACTAGGACTACCCGGGCCGATGATTTGCTAAATTGAGATACTGCGAGACATTCAATCCAAACAATTTGGACATGTCAATTCCATCTTGGTCCACCATTGCTCCACAAGTATTTGCCTGTACCCAGAAACCTTCCATCACCGGATTAGAAATCCGGATAGTCCGGCACCAAAGCACAGGGAGTTGCTTGCAAGCTACGATGGTCACCTTAGGTCGGAGGGACACATATACCCATATCCAATCACGAGCAATCCTTTGGCAGAAAGGAGCTCCACGGAGTCATGTTCAATAAGATGTCACACATCCCACTTGCAGATCACATCAGTGTCACCACACACCTTTGGTCAAGAGGACAACCAAACGATGTGAACCACAACAACCTACACATGATACATTACCGTCCTGTACAATGTATCCTTTGGTTGTAAACCTTTTTAAAGGACCACTTGATATATCCTCTCTATATCGAAGTCAATGCAGTCCTAAGGACTTCATCACATAAATTAAGTTCATTACAGGAAAATGAATAATGTGATGAGCTGCCAAAATAAACTTTTATTAATTCATATACAAATTACAATACTGAGCACAACTGCCTACAGCCTAGGCGATTGGCTTTGGGACATAATTTCCAACAACTCCCACTTGTACTAAAGCCAATCAGAATAGTATCTAATACCCATTTCCTTTTTACAATAGTCAAACTCTTTGATCAGACGGCTTTAGTGAAAGGGTCGGCCAGATTCTCCTTTCCATCGATCTTCATAAGATTGATGTCGCCTTGTTCTACAATCTCTCACATGATGTGATAGCATCGTAGAATATGCTTAGTGCGGAGATAAGACTTTGGTTCCTTAGCTTGAGCAATGGCCCCTGTGCTGTCACAATACACAAGAACAGGACCATATAGGGAAGGTGCCACCCTTAGCTCTCCAAGGAACTTCCACAACCATATAGCTTCCTTTGCTGCATCTGATGCTGCAAAGTACTCTGCTTTGCATACCGAGTCTGCAACTGTTTCCTGCTTGGAACTCTTCCAAAAGATCGCTCCTCCATTCAGGGTAAACACAAACCCTGACACACTCTTGCTAGCATCTCTGTCTGATTGGAAACTAGAGTCAGTATACACCACAAGTTTCAAGTCAGGTTCTCCATAAATCAGCCATTAGTCCTTAGTATTTCTCAAATACTTCAGGATGGTCTTAACCACCTTCCAATGCACCTCACTTGGGTCAGACTAGTATCTGCTCACTACTCATAGTGAGTATGCCATGTCTGATCTAGTACATGTCATAGCATACATGATAGAGCCCACTGAAGAAGCATAAGGAATTCTACTCATGCTCTCTTTCCACAGGAGTTGTCGCATAATCCTTTTTAGAAAGAGTAATTCCAGAATCTATCAGGAGATAGCCTTTCTTGGAATTCTCCATGCTAAATCGTTTCAGCACGGTATCAATGTACGTAGATTAGGACAATCCCAGAAGTCTCTTAGATCTCTCTCTATAGATCTTCATACCCAGTATGAAAGAAGCTTCACCCAAGTCCTTCATGGAGAACTGAGATGACAACTTGACCTTTATTCCTTGCAATGCTACGATGTCATTCCCGATTAAGAGACTGTCATCAACATATAGTACCAAGAATACAATCACAGAACCATTAACCCACTTATAGATGCAGGGTTCCTCTCCGTTCCTAATGAAGCCATACGATTTGATACACCTATCAAATCGCATGTTCCAACTTCGAGATGCTTGCTTGAGTCCATAAATGGACCTCTATAATTTGCACACTTTTGACTCATCTATGGATGTGAACCCTTCAGGATGTATCATATACAACTCCTCATCCAGTTCCCCATTCAGGAAAATGGTTTGGACATCCATCTACCAGATCTCATAGTCAAAATGTGCTACCAAAGTAAGCATGATTCGAATGGACTTAAGCATTGCCACAAGGGAGAACGTTTCATCATAATCGATACCATATCGCTGACGATACCCTTTGGCAACCAGATGGGCTTTATAGGTCTCCACCTTCCTATCTACGCTCCTTTTTCTCTTGAAAATCAACTTGCACCCAATGGGTTTTATCCCTTCAGGTGGATCAACCAATGTCCATACATTGTTGATCTCCATTGACTCCATCTTGGATCGCATGGCTCCAAGCCACGCTTTAGAGTCAGATCTCTGAAGTGCATCCATATAGGTGATAGGATCCTCATCGTTCTCATCGAGCTCGATGGGATCTCCGTCTTGGACCAAGAAATCGTAGTATTTGTATGGCTGATGCGGTACTCTACTAGATCTCCTATTAATGGGTTCCAGGTGTGATTCAATCATAGCCAGTTCTATGATGTCCTTAGAATGTGCAGGTTCTTCTATTGGTTGAACTTCACCAAGTTCAATCTTAGAGGCTACAGTTCCTTCTCCAAGGAACTCCTTTTCTAAAAATATAGCCCTAAGAGCAACGAACACTTTCTGTTCATCCTCCAAGTAAAAGAAATACCCTTTTATTTCCTTAGGGTACCCAATAAATAAGCACCGATCAGACCTAGGACCAAGTTTATCTGAGTCTAAATGTTTTACATAAGCCGGACAACCCCAGACCCGAAGGTGTGAAATTGAGGGCTTACGTCCATTCCATAACTCATATGGAGTGGAGACAACAGACTTACTTGAAACATTATTCGGCAAGTAACAAGCTATCTCAAGTGCATATCCACAGAAGGACAGTGGCAGAGTTGCAAAGCCCAACATGGATCGAACCATGTCCAACAGGGTTCAATTCCTCCTTTTAGACACACCATTCAACTAAGGTATTCTTGGAGGAGTCCACTGAGAGAGAATCCCATTCTTCTCAAGATATGTCATGAACTCATCGGATAGGTATTCACCACCTCGATCAGATTGAAGGGTTTTAATAATCTTTCCAGTTTATTTCTTTACTTTATTATGATATCGTTTGAACATTTCAAATGACTCAGATTTATGTCTCATCAAAAAGACATAACTAATACCTGGAAAGGTTGTTTGTAAACATAATGAAATATTTATATCCACCTCTGGCACTAATTGTCATGGCTCCACATACATCAGTATGTACGAGACTCAAAAGTTCTGTAGCTCGTTTACCTTTTCCAGTAAAAGGTGATTGGTCATTTTACCAAGCAAACAGGATTCACAAGTGGGCAGTGAGTCAGAATCACTGACCTCGAGGAGGCCTTCTCCTCGCAACTTGTTTATCCTATTCTAGTTAACATGACCTAGCCTACAGTGTCATAGATACAAGCACTAATATTTTCTATCCTTGGGCATTTGCTAGACGTGTACATTACATTAACAGGCCATGACAAAAATAGAGAAATTACAAGGTTTTATCATATAAATACCTTGTCCAACACCCTGCTGCTTTCCCTTCCTTGGCCTGTTCGGGTCTAAGGATGCCTGATAAAGAGGACAGTTCCTCTTCTAATGTCCCTGCTTCTTATAATAGAAGCACTCTACACTAGCTTGATCAACTTTCACATTCTTGGTCTGACTAGGGCCAGGAGCACTCTTTACCTTCTTTCCTTTACCTTTCTTCTTCCCTTTCTTAAAATGATGATGACCTCTAAAACCTCCCATTAAGTTCACCACCCCTTTATTCAGTTGGTGGTCCTTCTCGTAAGTCTGTAGCAACCCCATCAAACCATGGTAATTGACTGCAAGCTTATTCAATCTATAATGATAAAGAAAATCAAGATAGAATGAGGGTAGAGAATTCAGGATCGCATCCTTGCCGAGTTGCTCATGCAAGGGATATCCGAGCTTGCCCAATCATTCGATCATCTTGATCATGTACAATACATGATCAGTGCCCAAAGCACCATTCCGTATTTTGGCATTATAGATTGCACAAGACACTTTGTACCTCTCCACATCTTCTAGCATGCTGAAAGATTCATTCAACTTTTGAAGAATCTCATCTGGCTGGGCCTCCTAAAATTTGCGATTGAACTCATCGTTCATCACCACCAACATAATGCATCGGATAGTAGTCTGATCAAAAATCCACTTCAAATAAGTGTCCCTGACCGAACTCCGAGTATTGGCAGGAGGGATTTTGGGTGCTGGATTCGTTATCACATAAAGGATCTGCTCGTTCTCCAGGACTATCCTCAATTTTAATACCAGCTATCAAAATTGGGACCCTTTAACTTCTCACTATCGAGAAGTGATTAGTGCGAAAGGTTTGAAGACATCTGAAGGAAAATTAAGACCAAATTAGTATATGAATTAATCAATTAAACCAAAAGACTTGGACTTTAGTCTAAAGGTCCCTCACACTAATTTTTCAGATTGGGAGCCTCTAACTTCAATCCGTGAAATCATCATTTCATAGTGGGTACTGAAATCCAATAGACCATGTATGAGCCCGACTTTGGCCAGCTCACCCATACGCACCTAAAGGTAGGTTCTCTAACCAATTGCTTCCCTAAGCAACTTCTAGTAATAAATTTTGCCTCACAGAACCCCCAATCAGCCTTGGAGCCTCCTATTATGGGTCTCTGATTAGGTCCAACCATTAATATGACAAATTCAATGCTTACAGCTAAGAATGACCAAGCCCGACTTTGGCCGGCCCACCTGATCATCGTTAAGAAGGTTGCACTGAACCATCATCTATGGAAGAGTAATCCCAGTAACCATATGCACCCCCGTTCTTTGGAGCTGCTGATGTACACCAAGCTAAGGACTCATTACTAACCCACTTAATGGGAGGCTAAGACACCATCAACTCATTGACTTAGTCTTTTTCAGGACCTAATAATTTTAGAGGATTTTAATTAAATTATGATAGAAGAATAAAGAGAAGATACATGGATCAACCTTCCACTTATCAAATCAATTCTCAGGAGGGTTGAATTAAATTCAACAAGTGGTCCATGGGTACCTAAAGATTAGACAGGCTGATCAACTTGGGTGACATGGGTTAACTTGAATCAATAAGCTTTTCTAATCAGTTTTAGTTGATCGGATTGGCTAGGTAGGTGAGATAATGGGTGAGTATCCACCATTACCCATCTTTCCTAAATACCAACCAAGTTGGCCAGGAAAGAGGTAGCCTCATGCAGCCATGATCAAAACTGCCAAACCTGCCTAACACCAATCGGTTTACCAGACTTGATTAGACCATCCTAAGAACTCGGGCTTACCACAGAGCCACTAATTAGATCCAGTTTAGAAGAATGGACTAACCCATCTAACTATTAGATAGATACAAAAGAGAAGGTCCTTCATCAACATTTGATTAGTTCTCTTAAGTCCAATTCAACTAACCTTAGGTCTAACCCAATAAATGGACCTAATTAGATAGCTAACCCAATTAATCCGGATGGCTTATTCAAATGACATTAGGTTTCATAAACCCTAATTTTGCTTGTCATTTAATTAATCTTCAATTCATAATTGTTAGATTATAAGCCAACTTTTAATTAAAACATTTTTAATTAAATTCATGTAAAATGGTTTTACATCTTTCATGCATCTTATCTAGTGTTATCATATCAATTTATAATATTACAAGCCTTAACAATTACAGACATGCTAATGTAAAATCATGTATCAGGATTAAAACATTTTTAATTCCATAGGTTACCTTTAAGGATCCTTCTGAAAAGGCCAACACAGACAAACTGCATCGTGCCATAGAAAATTAGAAGTTTTAAACCCTGATCAATCTCTACGGACACACGGCCATGGTGAAGGTCTCAACTAAGTTCCTAAAAGTAATCCCTAAACTAGATACAGATCCTATAATACATGCAGTAATGTTATGCTACACAGGAACCTGCTCTAATACCATTGAAAGGAAACTAGTGCACCAGATGCCTACCCAAGGCATGCTACACTAGGGAGTAGGTATTGCATAATTAAACTTTTTAAACATGCATACGGAAAAACCTACTCATGCACAGGATCTAACATAAATATGATGCATGAAATAGATACAGAGGAATGTAAAGCAAGTGTAATAATTATAAACAACATGATAATATCTAGATCTAAGCATGCATGATAAAAAAAATAAATAATATACCAGATCGAAGAAGAAGAAGCTGACTCCCTCAGTCTTCAGAATAGATCAGCAACAAATCAAGGCAATTGGTTGAACTCCTTCAACAGCAAATCATATCTGCAATAGCAAGAAGAAGAGATCGATCCAATCTCTCGAGGTGTCCAAATGTCCACCCTCTAGAGTATCTATGCACGGGCTCTCGCTGATCCAACTCCTGGATGGATGCTAGTCCTCTAGGATCAAAGAAAGGTCATGGATATGTGAAGCAGGGAAAATCGAACAATCCACATGGATGGTCTTCTCCAAGACCGCCCAAACTCCACCTTGAGCATACAATGAAAACTCAAAAACCAGGGAAGGATAACACGGGATGCTGAACAAATTTAAGCACTCAGATTTTCCCATAAATACATCTCATAGATACATCTCATAGCCTGTTCTTCCCATAAATACATCTCATAGCCTATTTCTTCTCCATGTTACTCCCTCTCTTTCCTTCTCATGACCACCAACCGAGAGAAAACATGAGGCAGAGAAAACCACAAGCCATGGCCTTTTTTACTTCCTCTCTTTCCCTTCACCCCTTCTCATGGCCAGCATCCCAGAATAAAAAAATGGCGAAGAACAAAATCATGAAGCCCTGTTCTAACCTCTCCTCCCAACACACGTCCAGTAACCAAGATCAATCAGAAGGAAGAAAACCTATGAAGCAAGGAGAACCTCTTTCTCACGCCCTATTCTTCCACTTAATCTCGCATGCCCTGCTTCTTTTTATTGCTCGCAAGTCACGGCCTTTAACTAGAGAACATCAGAGACTGAGAAAATGCATGAAGGCCAGGAAGAGATCGAAAAACTATATAGATAAAACCCAAAATGCCCATTTTAAAAGCTCTTGATTAGTGAAGCATGCTTGAACCACTAGGAACCGAGGGCTTTGAAGAGAACTTAATCATTGTGAAACAAGGAAGGAATGTCATACGGGAGAGAAACTGTTGACTCTGGTCTTTATTTTGGTGATTAACAAAATGTTTAAGTATATATGAATACTAATTATATTTTAAGTATGTTTATCAGATCTTAGTACTCATCCATGTTGAATAAAGAAATACATATTTTTAGTTGAAGAATGTCCTTAAATTAATGAAAATCAAGTTATAAGGATTTGGAATATAAGGAAGACTTGAAAGGGCTCAAGGTTTAAAGTTGAAGAAGTTTCAGCAAAGTTTTAGCCTGGCACAGTGAAGTGTCGATACTTGGAAATGAAGTATCGACACCTGAGGATCAAGTGTCACACTTGAAGAGTGAAGTGTCGACTCAAGACTGAGAAAAAATAGAAGACTTCAAAAGCACCTTCAGTCAAGTGTCAACACCTGGAGCTGAAGTGTTGACACTTGAAAGTGAAGTATCGACACCTGAAGAATGAAGTGTCGATACTTGGAAGTCAAGTATCGACACATGGGGCATAACGGCTTGTTTTTCTGAAGTGCAGAACTTCTCCAACTTGTTTCAAACGGCTATATTTTCATCCCTAATGGCTATAAATGATCATTTAAGTGTTGGGAGGCAATATAAATATCAAAAATCAATTAGGGAGGTAATCCTTTAGTGAGTTTTTTGAATATTCTTAAAGGATTCAAAAGTTGAGTGATTCAAGCCTTCAAGCTTCCAAGTTTCAAAGAGAGCAATCAAAGTCTACATCCACAAGCATCAATCAAGGGCTTCATCAACTTAAAGAAAAGATCTTCATCAACATTCAAGGGCTTCAAAGAGATATTTGCTTTATTATAGAAAGCTTTTATTGTATTCATTTATACTTGCTCTTACATTGTTTAACTTAAGGTTTTTGGTGAGCCTTGGAAAACCAAAGTGGTTGTTGGTGAGCCTTGAAACCAACTAGGGTTTTACTTGTGAGACAGAAGCCAAAACAAGTTGTTTGGTTCTTGGATAGACCGTAAAACCAAGGGTGGTTTTTGGTGAGCCTTGAAACCAACCAGGGTTTAACTTGTGAGCCCGAAGACAAAACAAGTTGTAAAGGTTGTTGGTGAGCCTAGGTTACAAAACCAAACTTAGTAAAATTTTCAAGGGGTTCTTGGGGTGTGGATGTAGGTGCTTGGTTTGCATCGAACACTATAAATTTCTTTGTGTTTGTGTGATTGTTTTCTTTGTTCATTTACTTTGTTTATTCCACTGCACCTTATTTTGAAGCACACAAATACATTGCCAAAATATAAGCATTCATTTTGATTGGCACATACTTGTTTTAGTTCTTTGCAAATAGTTGAAAAGTTTTTTAAATCCTAATTCACCCCCCCTCCTGGGTTGCCTACCTGAGCCTACAATTGGTATCAGAGCTCAGTACTCTGTTTGTAAATCTAATAACTTTGAGCCAAAGTTCATGGCAACCCTTGTAGGTATTAGTGTTAGACCACCATTTTTCAATGGCACAAATTACTCATTTTGGAAAACTCGCATGCGCGTCCATATTCAATCTATTAGTTTTCACCTTTGAAAATTATTGTTAATGGTCATCATATTCCATCCATTTTGGTTAATGGCATTTCCATTCCAAAACTCAAAGAAGATTGGAATGAATATGATATTAAACAAACTAAACTTAATGCTAAAGCAATGAACTTACTTTATTGTGAATTGGACTTGAATAAATTTAATGGTATCTTCTCATGCACATCGATGAAGGAAATATGGGACACACTTGAAGTTACTCATGAGGGTACTCTTCAAGTGAAGAATACAAAAATTAATTTGTTTGTACATTCTTTTAAAATTTTTGAAATGATGCATTATGAATCTATATCTGATATGTTAACTAGATTTATGACTATTATTAATGAATTGAAAAGTCTTTGCAAAATATATACTAATACAGATTTGGTTCATAAAATTCTTAGATCTTTGCCAATGTTATGGGATCCAAAGGTGACGGCGATCCAAGAAGCTAAAGATGTAGAAACCTTACCTTTGGAGGAGCTTATTGGTTCACTCATGATCTATGAGTTAAATTTATGGTAAAGGAAAGTAGTTGCTGATCAAGAGAAGAAGAAGATAATAGCCTTCAAGGCCAAAAAGAAATTCAAGGCAATGATGGCAACTTGGAGCGATAACAAAAATTCAAGTTCGGATGATGAAGTTGCCCATCTTTGCTTCATGTCAAATGAGAAAAAGTTATGTGCTGAAAATGATTATAATTTTACCTTTGATGAATTACATGATGCATCTAATGATCTTGTGCATGAATATAAATTGCTAAAAATTGAGCACAAGAAATTAAATAAGCATGTAGATTCATTTTCTCTTGAAAATACCAATCTTGCCAATAAAAATGATGATTTAAATGCCAAGATTGATTTTTTGAAAAATAGAAAGAATAATTTTTCTAAAGAAAAAAATTTTTTAAAAAAGAAAATGTTAATTTGAAAGATTTATGTGATAAAGTTTTAAATGAGAAAAATATTTTGATTGAGAAAAAGAAGCAAAAATTTTTGAAAAATTTGCTTATTCCTTCTTCCGATGTTTCATGCTTTGATTATGATAAATTTGAATTTAATACTTATCCTTCAAGATTAAGAAAAATTTGGGTTCCAAAAGGAACCATATTTACTAATCCTAAAGGACCCAAGGAAGTTTGGGTACCAAAATTGTCCACTTATTTTGTTTTGTAGAAATGTCTTGCAGCCCAACTTGAAGAAATGAAGTTTTTGATAAATGGCTGTACAAGACAATTTGAAGAAGTTGACAAGCTACATTTTGGACTAAAATGGTAATGGAAGGACTATATATATTGGTAAATTCTAAACATTTCCTTCCTTGATTGAAAATGTAGTTAAGTTTTTGTTATAAATATTGCATCAATTATTTTTAGAGTTGTTTAAATGGTTAATTAAAATCAAGTTTGATTGATAATCATTGGTTATGATCATGGACTTCTTGATGTTGATGAATTTCATGCTATCATGATTAAACTAGTGATTGTGAGACCTTCACTTGATTTTAATTTATGTATTTCATGAAAAATACTTTTTAAAGATGCATACTACTTTGAAAAATATTTTAATTTATTAATTAGAATCAAGCTTAGACTAATAGTCATTTGTTGTGATCATGACCATTTTGATGTTGATGGATTTCATGCTCTCATGGTTAAACTTGTGATTATTAGACTTTTACTTGATTTTGATTAATATAGCTTTCAAGTGAAATGCTATGATTTATGTGTTTTTATTTTTGGCATCTATGCTTAAGCTAGAAATGATTTGGATCAAGTATAGAACTGGTAGTTAAGGGTTATATTTAAGAAGAAGGTATGCATATTGATAAACCCTAGCTCTAGTAGCTAGACTTGATATCATATTGCTTCTAGCATTTGTATGGATATCAAATCATTTTAAATGAATTTGAAATCATGCTGAAAGTTCTTAAGAGGTATAAATGCTTTGTATTTTGGAAAACATGAATATCTTGAAAAATTCAAATCCTTGGTTTTAGACTAATAGTCATTTGTTGTGATCATGACCATTTTGATATTGATGGATTTCATGCTCTCATGGTTAAACTTGTGATTATTTGACTTTTACTTGATTTTGATTAATATAGCTTTCAAGTGAAATGCTATGATTTATGTGTTTTCATTTTTGGCATCTATGCTTAAGATAGAAATGATTTGAATCAAGTATAGAACTGGTAGTTAAGGGTTACATTTAAGAAGAAGGTATGCATATTGATAAACCCTTACTCTAGTAGCTTGACTTGATATCATATTGCTTCTAGCATTTGTATGGATATCAAATCATTTTAAATGAATTTGAAATCATGCTAAAAGTTCTTAAGAGGTATAAATGCTTTGTATTTTGGAAATCATGAATATCTTGAAAAATTCAAATCCTTAGTTTCAAACTTAGAATTTATGTTCAAATTTAAAATTGTCTGAAATTATGATGCATGTGCTTTCATATTTTATTCCTCAAATGAATGCATATTTTTAAGGGAGAAAAACATTCAGGGGAAGAAGCAACTAAAGATTTGTTATCATTATATATATATTTGATGCTGTGAATATCTTGCTTGATATCATGCTATATTTATATTGCTCTGATACTCCTTCTCCTTGTTTTTAAATCTAATTCTTTGAGGGGAGTTACATTCAAATGGTATCATATTCTATTGGTATCAAAATTTATTTTTAAAAGAATTCTTAGTAACCGCTTCGGATTGGGTTAGTCACCATGGCCATCCGGTCATAGGAGATAAGTAGGGCTTAAAGACCTTCTCTTCCTATTCAATGGGGTCTCTTATAACGTGTTGGGATGCCGCTGTGGCCTTATCCCATGAACAAGTAAGGTAAATAGATAATATACGTCAAATCATTTCTTGCATGTGCTTATCATTTTGTGGAATCATGTTCAATTTGTATCATATTCAATTGGTATCATAATTTTTTTTTGATTTCATGCATTGATTTTGATAATCTACTTGCTATTCTTTCTACCTTCATTCCCACTTTGTATTGCCTTTCATCCTTTTTCATGATATCAAAAAGGAGGAGAAAAATGTTAAATATGAAAAGGGAAAGATTGGATATACATAAAAAATCATATGAGAAATGAAAGAAAGTGCAAAAGGGGGAGAAGAAAGCATATTTTTTAATCTGAAAGAAAGAATTAGTAAGGAGGAGATTGTCTTAAAATTTTTGCATATTTTGAAAAATGTTTTGAAGAATTTTTGAAAAATCTCTTGAATCATATATTGAGGGGGAGCCTGATGCTTATTGATTTTGAGCTTACATGTTTATCTTATTGTTAATTTTTTTAAGCTTACCCTATTCATATACTTAAAGGTTTTGTCATCATCAAAAAGGGAGAGATTGTTGACTCTGGTCTTGATTTTGATGATTGACAAAATGTTTAAGTATATATGAGTACTAATTATATTTTAAATATATTTATCAGATCTTAGTACTCATCCATGTTGAATGAAGAAATACATATTTTTAGTTCAAGAATGTCCTTAAATTAATGGAAAATCAAGTTATAAGGATTTTGGAATATAAGGAAGACTTGGAAGGGCTCAAGGTTTAAATTTGAAGAAGTTTCAGCAAAGTTTTAGCCTGGCACAGTGAAGTGTCGATACTTGAAAATGAAGTGTCGACACCTGAGGATCAAGTGTCGACACTTGAAGAGTGAAGTGTCGACTTAAGACTTGAGAAAAAATAGAAGACTTCAAAAAGCACCTTCAGTCAAGTGTCGACACCTGGAGCTAAAGTGTCGACACTTGGAAGTGAAGTGTCAACACCTGGAGAATGAAGTGTCGACACTTGGAAGTCAAGTGTCGACTCACGAGGGTCAAGTGTCAACACCTGAGGTATAACGACTAGTTTTTCTGAAATGCAGAACTTCTCCAACTTGTTTCAAACAGCTATATTTTTATCCCTAACAGCTATAAACGGTCATTTAAGCATTAGGAGGCTATATAAACATCAAAAATCAATTGGGAAGGTAATCCTTTTGTGAGTCTTTTGAATATTCTTAAATGATTCAAGAGTTGAGTGATTCAAGCCTTCAAGCTTCCAAGTTTCAAAGAGAGCAATCAAAGTCTATATCCACAAGCATCAATCAAAGGCTTCATTAACTTGAAGACAAGATCTTCATCAACATTCAAGGGCATCAAAGAAATACTTTCTTTATTTTAGAAAGCTTTTATTGTATTAATTTATACTTGCTCTTACATTATTTAACTTAAGGTTTTTGGTAAGCCTTGGAAAACCAAAGTGGTTGTTGGTGAGCCTTGAAGCCAACTAGGGTTTTACTTGTGATCCCGAAACCAAAACAAGTTTGTTTAGGTTCTTGGTTAGCCCATAAAACAAAGGGTGGTTGTTGGTGAGCCTTGAAACCAATTAGGGGTTGACTTGTGAGCCCGAAGACAAAACAAGTTGTAAAGGTTGTTGGTGAGCCTAGGTTACAAAACCAAACTTAGTGAAATTCCCAAGGGATTCTTGGGGAGTGGATGCAGGTACTTGGTTGGCACCGAACCTGATGAGGGATGCAGACTCGATGTAACCTGGATTATTTGGAAAAGGGAAACACCTAAACAAACTAGGACCATGGGAGGGCTAAGAAGCCTCCCGGGACTAGGGCGAAATTGAAACTAAACTTCTAAAACAGCTGATCTCTTTTGTTTTCAATTTTCTTTGTGGAGGTGGTGAAGGAAGGATGGGGATGGGAGATTGGGAACTGGAACTCATGGCCCTGGGACTTACTCTAATGGGGAGACGCACAAAGAAAGTCAGGGATCAAAACACACAGCTACCCTGAGCTCTCATCGAACCCATAATGTACACAGTAGGGCTCTCATAGATGCCTCGCTCATCAAACCCATAATGAACACAGTAGGGCTCTCAATAGCACACACCAAAGGCATCCCGCTTGGGTGACTCTTAGAGGACATGGGGGACAAGAAGATGGGAACGGGATAACTAGGGCTTCACACCCCTCATCGAACCCATAATGCACACAGCAGGGAACGAAGGCAAAACGGGCCTCAGCCCAGAACCAGAACCAGAACCAGTGGCTAAAAATTTATTATCAATAATCACTTAAAAAAAGAGGGGAGGGGGTCTTTATATAGATAAACTTTTCCATCACTTACATTGCCTCCAAGTAAACCTAAAAAAGAAAATAAGTCACATCAAAATCCATGCTACATCAAAATTGGGGCTAATCTACTCTGAGAAGCGTGTTAGCTTGATGGAGTGCTCTAAAAAGTGTGCTGGTTGGACTACTCCAGAAAGCGTGCAAACTCTTCTCGTGGATGTGATAGAGGAGGATCGATCTTCGTCGAGCATCGATGGACGGCCGGCGACCGGGAAGCAGGCAGCGGACGGAGCCGATGGACGGTGATCGAAGACGACGGGCGGTGAGCTGCAGGCGGGGTGGTAGCACAGGATGGGCACGGCATGCCCTGGGTGTGCCATTTGGTTTCCCACGACCGTGGGGACCCCCTGGGTGCTAGCGAGGTCTCTGGCGATCTAGCCTGGGCCGGCGGACGGTGAGATGGCGGCGGACGGAGGTTGGCGGCAAGCGGTGGAACGGTTGCATGTGGTGACACGGCATGCTGTGCATGCTGTTTCATCTTCCCGCGGGCATGGGGCCCCAGGGCACCGGTGAGGACTTCGGCAGCCAGGCATGGGTCGGCGGACGGCGGGCCGGGTTCGGCGGTGGTAGGCGGCAGCGGCATCCGAGGGGCCAGTGATTGGACTTCCCATTGCCATCCCTTCGTCTTCCACGGGCGGGGGCGGCAGACGCCGAGTTTCCGGCGAGGGTGGGGCCGGCGGGCACCGGCGGGCGGGCTGGCATAGGCGGCTGGGGTCGGGCAGCCTGGATTTGGGGCGATGGGGCGGCGGCTAGGATTTGAGACATTTTTTTTTAAAATCACGGGATGAAGATGGAATAAGGCAGGAATAAGATAGGGATAAGTTTGGCATAAAGCTAGAATAGTGGGAATAGGTGGAATAGAGGGAATATGGTGCGGGCACCAGACTCAGAAGAAGACTTCAGGGCTCCATCTGGATCTCTGATTGACATTGCCCGAAGAATTAGGGTTATCTGGTTTTGTAATAAGGGTTGACTTGGTCAACTCAATTTTAGTTTGAGTCTGTATTTCCCTACAATTTAAATTTTGTTGAGTCATGTTGACTCAATATAAGTCCTAGTAGTGGTCTAGGTCTTCTCCAAGGTGCCACATTTTCTCCCAGGACCAAGCAAGTGGGCGCCACACTCCTAACCACACGCCAGAGTCCAGGAGGCGCCACATCTCCATCCAGTGTGCCTTGGTCCCCACACCACAAGAAAGCAGGTCCCTTCTTTCATGCGCCACTTGGGGGAGAAATCCATCAAGATACCTCAATCCAAGGAGGAGCCAACTTCTTTCCAGATAAACCCAAGCCAGGATGGCAAGAATTTTTCTTGAAGAGAGGATCAAGGAGGTGCCCCACAATGTTCCATAAAAACCCAAGTTATAAAAGGGAAGAGAGCATGTCTTGGGGAGAAAATCAAGGAGGCACCCAAAAGTTTCCTAAAGTGCCAAAGCCATGAAAGGAAGAAGCCTAAACTTGTGGAGCAAGACTAGGAGGTGTCCAAAAGAGCCAAACCATGAAGGGAAAATCCTTGATTCATGGAGAGATACTAGGAGACACCCCCACTACCTGCCAAAAATGTCCAAAACAAAGATGGGAAGGGCCTTGACTTAGGGAGGAAGAAAAGGAGGAGTCCAAAAGAGTTGATCCATGGAAGGAAAGAAATCCTCTCTTGAAGACCCAAGCAAGGAGGCGCCATCTACCTGCCTTTTATAACCCAAATCAAATTTTTTTAGTACCTTGGCCGACCATATGTGTATGGATTATCCTGATTTGTAGATCCCCTCCTTTAGTCCCACATAGGAAGATGTAAAACCCTACTCCCTTGTAAAGCCCTATAAATTAAACCCCTCTTGTAAGTTTAAAGGAATCAGATGAATGAAGCCAATTATTTTTGAGCAAACTTTGTGTTTTCTTTCTTCCGCACTTGCAACCAGGTGTTGAGCTCCGTGAGGGAGTAAATCCGGGTTCTCCTGGAACCTTGAGGAGGTGTGAGATCTCCAAAACCCAAACCCTAGGTTAGCCACTTCTACTCCAAAACCCTAGCCACCCACCATCCACTTCAATCCATCAAACCCTAGCATATCCCACCTCCCACGGCCTCTCTCTCCAAGTCTAGGCCGACCACCAGCATCCAGCTACAGTCTGGATACTTCAGATCCAAAGCTCTTTCCAGAGGGAATCGAATCAGCCTTCAAGAGAATCCGGATCTCAGCGACATCAGCCTTCAAGTTCTTCGAACTGGTAAATCCTTCCTGAGTCTCTGAATCCCTCACTTGTTTTTCTTCTTCCCAGATCTTGAGTCCAGGAGAAGCCGACCAAACCACAAGATCAGTATTGGAGGATCCATTGCGAAGATAGCCAAATCCGAGGATCCAACAATCTGCTCGAGAGAGTTCTTCCACCCAAATTCTGAGAAGATCACTGTCTGGTTGGTAAACCATCTCTTCTCTTTATTTCTGTCCTGTTGAAAGTTCAGAGCGAAACCCTAGGTCTGGGAGTTTCTCAACCCCCAGCGATCCGTTACTTCTGAACTACTCTGATAATTTAGTTTCTTCTAAATTGTGCTTTCAATCCTTACCTAGTTTCCTTCAACTTAGTTTAGCTTTACTTTGAGTCAAAGCCAATTTCTGAAATAAATTAAAAAAAAAGAATTAATCTTAAATTTACTTCCGCATACGCTTCTTTGTTCTTCGTTCTGCATCATTTTTGGTATCAGAGCTTTCGTTCTGCATCATTTTTGGTATCAGAGCCCTGTCTAGGGTTTCTGTTTTGATTGCTTGTTTGAGTCTCTCTCTTTTTACTTTGTCTGCTCGAAGTAGACTCCCCAGGACGTCCGGTCCTAGGAATGAAGCGAGGTGCAAACCTCCTCTTCCCATTCCACGGGGTGTTCCTAGGGCGTGTAGGGGATCCGTTGGGTTACAACTTCGTAGCAAAAATTGTAAACGGGGAAGTGCTCTGTTTTCAGTCCATAATTTCCCTGTTACAGGAATTATTTCTCACTTTAGTTAACTCTAAATTCAGTGATTTTTGTTTTTCTGGAACCAGTATAATTGAAACTAATTTGCATAATTTTCTCATGATTTATTGGTTTCCGTGCGATTTCTGAGAATTAAATTACTGCGACTCTATTTTTGTGTTCTGCAATCCAATTATTTTTTTTTGAGTGTTCATCTCTTAATTCATTTTAAGGGCATTTGAGCATCTAAGATAAGGGGAGGAGTTGATAACCTCTCCTTAGCCCAAAACCACCACCCACTCATTCGAACCTAAGCCTTTAATCTAAAAATTGATTAGACCTAATTTGCCCTAGTGGGCTAGGGACATCAACAAGTCGGGTCAAGGCTAGTGTTGAGTCAGTTTGTCTAGTTACTCTGTGTGTGCTTTGTACTCAGTGTCTAGAACGGTGGTTCAGGGACTACGTCCCGAAGGGCTTGTATGCTGGTCTGCCTACCTGGCCAATCACTGATTGGTGTCTAGGATTGGCAATTAGGGACCTAACACTCCCCTTACACCTGCCTGGCTGAGTCCTGAGTTACTACAGGCTAGCTTGCCACTCTGATTGGGCATCTAGTTTGGGCTCTAGGTCTAGTTAGTCCGTAGTCATTCAGTTGAGTCTCATTTTGTGTGTTTGCTTGCATCATGTCTACCCGGAATGGAGTGCCCTACCAACCTAGTCAAACCCAACCTGATTTAGAGGCCATGGTTAGAGCTCTTACTGAGAGCATGAACAAGTTAAGCCAGGATTTGACTGCTACTGTTACCCAGTGTAAAGAACAAGTCCATGAGAATTTTACTCAGCTTAGGGATCAAGTCCAAGTCCTTGAGAAACGTAGACATCAAAATTGGATCCCTGATCCAAAATTTAATAGGCCCCAACCTCATCCATACCAGGAGCCTAGGAGGACCTTATACCGTGATCCCGAGCATAACCTTAGGAAGCCTAACCATGATATCTATAGTGTGGATCGTGTCTATGAGAGGTCCTTACAATATTCTAGACCAGTCACTCAACAACCCAAGTCTTCTAGATCAAACCATTTAGATCCACACCCATGCCCAAGTAAGGTCTCTACTAGCTTGAAACCTAGTGTGACCCAGGTTCCTATATCGCAAAAATGTTTGTTTTGTGGAGAAAGAGGCCATAAATCTAGTCAGTGCCCATGCATAGGACTGGCTTGTGCATAGCTAAGTGGTGAGAATCCTAAGGATGACATTAATGAGGGAGAACCCAAGCCTACCAATGAGGAAGAAAGGTTAGGTATGACAAGCCTAGAATCAGTTGACCAGATTACCACTGACCCGAAACCCATTGAAGATGGCATCGAGGAAGTATATGATGCTGGCTTGAGTCTAGTTGATGAATATGAGGGGGAAGAACTTGAAGAATGTGACATCGATACTATTGGTTCCTTACCTGAGGAGACCTTGGAGAGCAACCAAGTGGTAGGACCTAGTTCAGAAATTCAAGAGATTTGTGAGAATCAGGTTCCTTTAGTCAAATACCCCCAGGAAGAACTCATAGTGTTAGCCCGAGCTATTAGTTCGTACCCTCTAATGACAGTCATTCCCCAAGTACCAATTGAAGATCTTTGCACTGAACTGTTTAAGTTTGCCCACCCTATGGTAGATCCTCTCCTTAGGATGACTGAATCAAGCCTCTTACAATTGGACCTTGTCCCATGCCCAGCCACTAAGGTCTCTCCCGTAATCTCAGTTGAACATCCTTGTCTTGAGCGGATTGATTTTCCCAGTCCTGTAGAAGTCCTCCTTATGACCCCAGACCCCTTCCTTCGCATGACTGACCTACCCTTCTATAGAGTATACCTTTCCTCACCCATAGGTCAAATTTCAAGTCTTGAGGTCATCATCCATAGGCCGTTCCATGAATCATTCTTTAATCCATTTCTTGAGAAAGTGGATCATTGTTTGCTTAGAGAACAAACCTTAACTATTGCTCACATGTCCTAGGCTACTCCCCGAACCATCTCTTGATCCATTCCTAGGAATAGCAAACTTTTCCTTTCGTAAGGATGACCAGTTGACACTCATAGATCACCATTCAAACCTTCAGGTCACCACCTTTAATCAGCAGGTAATTCAAGACTCCACCTCATATTTCCTCCCTTTCTCTAGGACTTCCAATGCTTCTTACACCATCCAAGTATACTTTGTCGAAGTCTTTAGAGTGAACCACGTGTCAGAACCTATTAGGTTTGCCACCTACTTCTGGAAGACCTTATGGCACCTACTAGGCACCCATGATAAGTTTTCATGCTCTGCATGCCATCCTCCGACCCAAGGTCAAACCTAGAGAGCCTTAGTTCGTTAGGTTTAGACCTAGGGTTCCTTTGGAATAAAGTCCATTCTTTAGGAATGCGTCGTCAGTCTAGTTTAGTTTTTCTTGACCCTTTACTAGGCTTTGGCTCTGATTTTGGTTTGATTGAGAGCACCAGGAATTGGGATTTGTATTTTGTCTAGGACTAAATTTGCATATAATGTTTCGATCAATAGGTCTATAGGCTAGAGTCCCTTTGAAATTGATCATGGATACAAGCCTCACACACCACTTGATCTGATTTCACTATTAGTCCACACACACAAGTCTCTTGATGCACTTGCATAGCATGTAAAGGACTTGCATAAAGAAATTCATGCCAAAATAAATTTAAGTAATGAAACTTATAAGAAGTTGGCTGATTCTCAAAGGCGAGTCAAACTTTTGTTGAGGGAGACTATGTAATGATTAGGTTAAGGCCTGAACGGTTTCCTCCTGGAACTGTTAGAAAGTTACATGCTAGAGGAGCTGGACCATTTAGAGTGGTGAAGAGAGTAGGGTCCAATGCCTATGTGCTCGAGTTGCCTTCAGAACTAGGCATTAGCTCCACTTTCAACATTACAGACCTAGTAGAGTATAGAGAGCCAGCTGTGATTCCCAGTGAGCCTTTTTGAGCCTAATCTTGCTCTTGAGAGTGAACCCAACCCTGTGTGTCCACCAACAAACTGGCCTGTGAGGAAAGAGCAGATTGAAAAGATCCTGGATGATTAGGTTATCTCTACTCGTAATCGAGGATACCAAAGATACCTGGTCTGCTGGCAAGGAAGGCCAGATTCTTATAACTCTTGGATCTCTCGAGAAGAATTACAAGAATTGGACCCAGACCTCTTGGAGAGATACCAGAGCCAGCTTGATCCATACTCGACAGGGTCGAGTTCCTCCCATCCCGGGAGAATTGGTGCGGGCACCAGACTCAGAAGAAGACTTCAGGGCTCCATCTGGATCTCTGATTGACATTGCCCGAAGAATTAGGGTTTTCTGGTTTTGTAATAAGGGTTGACTTGGTCAACTCAATTTTAGTTTGAGTCTGTATTTCCCTACAATTTAATTTTATTGAGTCATGTTGACTCAATACAAGTCCTGGTAGTGGTCTAGGTCTTCTCCAAGGTGCCACATTTTCTCCCAGGACCAAGCAAGTGGGCGCCACACTCCCAACCACACGCCAGAGTCCAGGAGGCGCCACATCTCCATCCAGTGTGCCTTGGTCCCCACACCACAAGAAAGCAGGTCCCTCTTTCATGCACCACTTGGGGGAGAAATCCATCAAGATACCTCAATCCAAGGAGGAGCCAACTTCTTTCCAGATAAACCCAAGCCAGGATGGCAAGAATTTTTCTTGAAGAGAGGATCAAGGAGGTGCCCCACAATGTTCCATAAAAACCCAAGTTATAAAAGGGAAGAGAGCATGTCTTGGGGAGAAAATCAAGGAGGCACCCAAAAGTTTCCTAAAGTGCCAAAGCCATGAAAGGAAGAAGCCTAAACTTGTGGAGCAAGACTAGGAGGTGTCCAAAAGATCCAAACCATGAAGGGAAAATCCTTGATTCATGGAGAGATACTAGGAGACACCCCCACTACCTGCCAAAAATATCCAAAACAAAGATGGGAAGGGCCTTGACTTAGGGAGGAAGAAAAGGAGGAGTCCAAAAGAGTTGATCCATGGAAGGAAAGAAATCCTCTCTTGAAGACCCAAGCAAGGAGGCGCCATCTACCTGCCTTTTATAACCCAAATCAAATTGTTTTGGTACCTTGGCCGACCATATGTGTATGGATTATCCTGATTTGTAGATCCCCTCCTTTAGTCCCACATGGGAAGATGTAAAACCCTACTCCCTTGTAAAGCCCTATAAATTAAACCCCTATTGTAAGTTTAAAGGAATCAGATGAATGAAGCCAATTATTTTTTAGCAAACTTTGTGTTTTCTCTCTTCCGCACTTGCAACCAGGTGTTGAGCTCCATGAGGGACTAAATCCGGGTTCCCCTGGAACGTTGAGGAGGTGTGAGATCTCCAAAACCCAAACCCTAGGTTAGCCACTTCTACTCCAAAACCCTAGCCGCCCACCATCCACTTCAATCCATCAAACCCTAGCATATCCCACCTCCCACGGCCTCTCTCTCCAAGTCCAGGCCGACCACCAGCATCCAGCTACAGTCCGGATACTTCAGATCCAAAGCTCTTTCCAGAGGAATCGAATCAGCCTTCAAGAGAATCCGGATCTCAGCGACATCAGCCTTCAAGTTCTTCGAACTGGTAAATCCTTCCCTGAGTCTCTGAATCCCTCACTTGTTTTTCTTCTTCCCAGATCTTGAGTCCAGGAGAAGCCGACCAAACCACAAGATCAGTATTGGAGGATCCATTGCGAAGATAGCCGAATCCGAGGATCCAACAATCTGCTCGAGAGAGTTCTTCCACCCAAATTCTGAGAAGATCACTGTCTGGTTGGTAAACCATCTCTTCTCTTTATTTCTGTCCTGTTGAAAGTTCAGAGCGAAACCCTAGGTCTGGGAGTTTCTCAACCCCCAGCGATCCGTTACTTCTGAACTACTCTGATAATTTAGTTTCTTCTAAATTGTGCTTTCAATCCTTACCTAGTTTCCTTCAACTTAGTTTAGCTTTACTTTGAGTCAAAGCCAATTTCTGAAATAAAAAAAAAAAAGAATTAATCTTAAATTTACTTCCGTATACGCTTCTTTGTTCTTTGTTCTGCATCATTTTTGGTATCAGAGCTTTCGTTCTGCATCAGAATAGGCAAAAATTAAAAAATATGAGAAAAGAAGAAAAATAGTAAAAGAATCCGGACCTGCCCTGGATCCCCATCAGAACCATTATAAATTTCTTTGTATTTGTGTGAATGTTTTGTTTGTGCATTTACTTTGTTTATTCCACTGCACCTTATTTTGAAGCACACAAATACATTGCCAAAACACAAGCATTCATTTTGATTGGCACATACTTGCTTTAGTTCTTTGCAAATAGTTAAAATATTTTTTAAATCCCAATTCATTTCCCCTCTTGGGTTGCCTACCTGAGCCTACAGAATCACCGAGAGAGATCCACTCCATATCGCTGGCTATTGGATCAATACCAAAAATCCCAAGTTGCATTCAAACTCCATGTTGTACATATCTCATCCAAGTGGTGAAACAAGGGGCAACACGAGAGCTGGGAAGAATGGAACAAACAACGTTGAACTAAAAAATAAACCCTGGTCCGACCAAACCTGAATCAGTAAGAAAATCGGGTCTAGTCCTGGTCTACCAGGAACAGTTCCTGGTTGACCCAAACCAATCCTGGTCGATCCAAATCAGACTAGGTGGACCAAAAAAAATCCAATGTGTGTTCAATCAATCCATTTGACCTTAATACCGAAATGATTTCCAATTGTTGATTGGCTCCCGGATCAGCAAGAAATCCTTCATGGCATGTGACCTCATAGGTTCGAACCTAAACGGTAGCACTGGAACACTTCCAGTACCAGCACAAGATACCATATGCAATGGGTCCCGGCATCCGGATAGGTCGAAGATGCGAGAGCAATCTATCAAACCTCTGGCATATGGTAACGGTATAATTCATCCCTTTGACCTCTAATGCTCAAGATGATCTAAGGTTAGACTGCCAACCCTAACTGAGTCAATCCACAACATGTCTCAACCTCGCAAGTCCAGTAACTCCTCATTAGGACTACCCTGGCTGAGGATTTGCTAAATTGAGATACTGCGAGACATTCAATCCAAACAATTTGGATAGGTCAATTCCATCTTGGTCCATCACTGCTCCACAAGTACTTTCCTGTACCGAGAAACCTTCCATCATCGGATTAGAAATCTGGGTAGTCCGGCACCAAATCACAGGGAGTTGCTTGCAAGCTACCATGGTGAACTCAGGTCAGAGGGACACATATATCCATATCGAATCACGAGCAATCCTTTTGTAGAAAGGACCTCCACGGAGTCACGTTCAATAAGATGTCACACATCCCACTTGCAGATCACATCAGTGTCACCACACTCCTTTAGTCAAGAGGACAACCAAAGGACGTGAACCACAACAACCTACACTTGATACATTGTCTTCTTGTATAATGTATCCTTTGGTTGTGAACCTTTTTAAAGGACCACTCGATATATCCTCTCTATATCGAGGTCAGTGTAGTCCTAAGGACTTCATCACATAAATTAAGTTAATTACAGGAAAATGAATAATGTGATAAGCTGCCAAAATAAACTTTTTATTAATTCATTTACAAATTATAATATTAAGCACAATCGCCTATAGCCTAGGTGACTGGCTTTGGAACATAATTCCCAACATTTCCTACGGGCCATAAAGGTATTGGGCTAGGGTTGGCTCGGGTTGGGCTGGTTAGAATCTTGTCTTGGGTTAGGGGCTGATGGGGACATCAGGTCAACCCTAGTTCACTATGGGTCCCTGAGTTTTAAGTCTCTTAGCCATGAGTCAAGTTTTTGTTGGGAATTATGTCCCAAAGCCAATCGCCTAGGCTGTAGGCGGTTGTGCTTAGTATTGTAATTTGTATATGAATTAATAAAATATTATTTTGGCAGCCATCATATTATTCATTTTCCTGTAATGAACTCTATTTATGTGATGAAGTCCTTAGGACTACACTGACTTCGATATAGAGAGGATATATCGAGTGGTCATTTAAAAGGTTCACAACCAAAGGATACATTGTACAGGATGGCAATGTATCAAGTGTAGGTTGTTGTGATTCATATCGTTTGGTTGTCCTCTTGACTAAAAAAGTGTGGTGACACTGATGTAATCTACAAGTGGGATATGTGACATCTCATTGAACGTGACTCCGTGGAGCTCCTTTTTGCCAAAGGGTTGCTCGTGATTGGATATGGGTATATGTGTCCCTCCGACATGAGGTCACCATGGTAGCTTGCAAACAACTTCCTGTGCTTTAGTGCTAGACTACCCGGATTTCTAATCCGGTGATGAAAGGTTTCTAGGTACAGGCAAGTACTTGTGGAGCATTGGTGGACCAAGATGGAATTGACCTATCCAACTTGTTTGGATTGAATGTCTCGCAGTGTCTCAATTTAGCAAATCCTCGGCCAAGGTAGTCCTAGTGAAGAGTCACTGGACTTGTGAAGTTGAGACATGTTGTGGATTGAATCAATTAGGGTTGGCAGTCTAACCCTAGGACATCTTGAGCATTGGAGGTCAAAGGGATGAATTATACGGTAACCATATGCCAGAAGTTCGATAGATTGCTCTCGTATCTTCTGCCTATTCGGACACCGGGACCCATTGTTAGATGGTATCTTGTGCTGGTATTGGAAGTATTCCAGTGCTACCATTTAGGTTCAAACCTATGAGGTCACATTTCATAGAGGATTTCTTCCTGATCCAGAACCGATCAACGATTGAGAATCATTTCAATATTAGGTCAAACAGACTGATTGAGCACATATTGGATTTTCTTGCCCACCTGGTTTGATTTGGATCGACCATGTTGCCCAGGTGGCTTAGTCCCAAGAGGGGGGTGAATTGGGAATTATAAAATTTTTGCAAGTATGTGCACAATTAATTCCAATTAGTGATTAGGTGCTGTGTTAATCAGGAGAAAGAAAGCAGAAGCTAAAATATGAAACAGACACAACACAAACAAAGGAGATTTATAGTGGTTCGGAGCAACCCATCTCTTACATCCACTACCCAAGTTCACCACTCGGGATTTCCACAATATCCCCCAAACTGGAATACAGTCGGATTATTTTGCAAGCTCACAATCCAAACCTCTACACTTTGGTTTTTGAAACCGGGCTCACCAAAGAAACCCAAGCTAGGTTTTTACAGGTTCACATAAACATCTACACTTTGGTTTTTAGTAGGCTCACCAAAGAAACCTCTACACTTTGGTTTTAAAGGCTCACAAAGTAACCTATTGGTTTTTACAACGGGCTCACCAATAACCCAGATATTCTAAAAGAAGAATAAGAAAAGCAACAATAAAGACAAACTCTGTTGTCTGGGTGGTTGCCAATGCCTCGAGTGAAGATCCACTGAATGCTCTTTAATGAACTTCAATGGCTTCCTTGCTTTCCTCAAAAGGTGCTTCAAGTTCTGAAAAGTTGTTGCAAGCTTGAAGGTAATCTTTAAAGCTCTAGTGCTCTCTCACTTTACTTCAATAAGTGTTCAATAAATGCTCAATAAATCATTATCCTCTTCAAGGATTTCTCATACCTTATTTATAAAGACTTCAACTGCCTTCCCATGATTTTGAATGTTGTAGACCATTGGGAGGTGACGGTTATCTTTGGAGCACCTTTGTAATTCAAAACTGAGAACTGGAACTAGCCGTGGGATGACCCCGTCATTCCAATCGACTCGGACAACTTCGAGTCGGCTCCGATGAAGTTCGGGTCGACTGGGTTAAGTGCCAGTCAGCTAGCTTCCACAGTTGAAAAAATACCTCACTCTGGACGAGTCGGCTGGGCTGAATTCTAGATGGCTGGATCTTAGAGTGGTGTGAACACCAGAAACTGAAAGAACTTCACTCCAACAAGGTTAGCCTTATCCCAATTTGGATCGAAGATAATTAGGTTACCTTGTATCCTTTAGTTCAAAAATGTTTTATTTTCAAGAGCCATTTCCTTTTCAAGAGTCCTGTAAATATTTTATTTCAAGAGCATTTCAAGAGTCCTGTAATAATCAGAGTGTTTATGGAGTCCTGTAATTACTATTAAAAAATTTCATTTCCTGTAAGTCCGTTTCAAGTTTTAATGTTTAGGTCAAGTCAAGTCAGTTCAGTTGAGTTAAGAGTCTTAAAGCAATGAAAGCCTAATCAGACTCAAATTCTGACCCGAGAATTTGACCACATGAAGAAGAGAGACACATCAACCAAGCAAGAGAAAGATCACTAGGACCACCACCACATGATCAGTAGAGACCATTCAATGCCAATCCGGGATCCAGCATCTCTCACTCTTCCACAAGGAAGATCAAATTCAAGGTTGGTAAACCATCTCTTCTCTCCATTTCTGTCCTCCTTGAAGTTTTTAAATTTCAAACTAGCTGGAGTTTCTTGGACCCCAGTAAAGATTGTTTTGAATAATGAAATTGAGTTTTTGGAAGTAAATTGTCTTTATTTTTTTCCTTATTAGTTTATCTTTCTTGCAAAGCCATTTCTGAAATTAAAAAAAAAAAAAATTAGTCTAAATTTACTTCTATATGCTTCTTTTTCTTTGTCTGCATCATTTTTGATATCAGAGCTTTCGTTCTGCATCAGACCGTAGTTTCAAAAATTAAAAAATTGGAAAGAAGAAAAATAGTAAAATCCTTCCTTCTGGATCTATCAGAACCATTATAAATCTTAAGTATTTGTGTAATGTTTTGTTTGTCTTTTTTGTTTATTCCACGCACCTTCTTTTCTCACAAAGCATTGCCAAAACACAGCATTCATTTTGTTGGCACATACTTGCTTTAGTTCTTTGCAAATAGTTAAAAATTTTTTAAATCCCAATTCATTTCCCCTCTTGGGTTGCCTACCTGAGCCTACAGAATCACCGAGAGAGATCCACTCCATATCGCTGGCTATTGGATCAATACCAAAAATCCAAGTTGCATTCAAACTCCATGTTGTACATATCTCATCCAAGTGGTGAAACAAGGGGCAAACGAGAGCTGGGAAGAATGGAACAAACAACGTTGAACTAAAAATAAACCCTGGTCCGACCAAACCTGAATCAGTAAGAAAATCGGGTCTAGTCCTGGTCTACCAGGAACAGTTCCTGGTTGACCCAAACCAATCCTGGTCGATCCAAATCAGACAGGTGGACCAGAAAAAATCCAATGTGTGTTCAATCAATCCGTTTGACCTTAATACCGAAATGATTTCCAATTGTTGATTGGCTCCCGGATCAGCAAGAAATCCTTCATGGCATGTGACCTCATAGGTTCGAACCTAAACGGTAGCACTGGAACACTTCCAGTACCAGCACAAGATACCATATGCAATGGGTCCCGGCATCCGGATAGGTCGAAGATGCGAGAGCAATCTATCAAACCTCTGGCATATGGTAACGGTATAATTCATCCTTTGACCTCTTGGCTTCAAGATGATCTAAGGTTAGACTGCCAACCCTAACTGAGTCAATCCACAACATGTCTAACCTCGCAAGTCCAGTAACTCCTCATTAGGACTACCCTGGCTGAGGATTTGCTAAATTGAGATACTGCGAGACATTCAATCCAAACAATTTGGATAGGTCAATTCCATCTTGGTCCATCACTGCTCACAAGTACTTTCCTGTACCGAGAAACCTTCCATCATCGGATTAGAAATCTGGGTAGTCCGGCACCAAATCACAGGGAGTTGCTTGCAAGCTACCATGGTGAACTCAGGTCAGAGGGACACATATATCCATATCGAATCACGAGCAATCCTTTTGTAGAAAGGACCTCCACGGAGTCACGTTCAATAAGATGTCACACATCCCACTTGCAGATCACATCAGTGTCACCACACTCCTTTAGTCAAGAGGACAACCAAACGACGTGAACCACAACAACCTACACTTGATACATTGTCTTCTTGTATAATGTATCCTTTGGTGTGAACCTTTTTAAAGGACCACTCGATATATCCTCTCTATATCGAGGTCAGTGTAGTCCTAAGGACTTCATCACATAAATTAAGTTAATTACAGGAAAATGAATAATATGATAAGCTGCCAAAATAAACTTTTATTAATTCATTTACAAATTATAATATTAAGCACAATCGCCTATAGCCTAGGTGACTGGCTTTGGAACATAATTCCCAACATTTCCTACGGGCCATAAAGGTATTGGGCTAGGGTTGGCTCGGGTTGGGCTGGTTAGAATCTTGTCTTGGGTTAGGGGCTGATGGGGACATCAGGTCAACCCTAGTTCACTATGGGTCCCTGAGTTTTAAGTCTCTTAGCCATGAGTCAAGTTTTTGTTGGGAATTATGTCCCAAAGCCAATCGCCTAGGCTGTAGGCGGTTGTGCTTAGTATTGTAATTTGTATATGAATTAATAAAATATTATTTTGGCAGCCATCATATTATTCATTTTCCTGTAATGAACTCTATTTATGTGATGAAGTCCTTAGGACTACACTGACTCGATATAGAGAGGATATATCGAGTGGTCATTTAAAAGGTTCACAACCAAAGGATACATTGTACAGGATGGCAATGTATCAAGTGTAGGTTGTTGTGATTCACATCGTTTGGTTGTCCTCTTGACTAAAAAAGTGTGGTGACACTGATGTAATCTACAAGTGGGATATGTGACATCTCATTGAACGTGACTCCGTGGAGCTCCTTTTTGCCAAAGGGTTGCTCATGATTGGATATGGGTATATGTGTCCCTCCGACATGAGGTCACCATGGTAGCTTGCAAACAACTTCCTGTGCTTTAGTGCTAGACTACCCGGATTTCTAATCCGGTGATGAAAGGTTTCTAGGTACAGGCAAGTACTTGTGGAGCATTGGTGGACCAAGATGGAATTGACCTATCCAACTTGTTTGGATTGAATGTCTCGCAGTGTCTCAATTTAGCAAATCCTCGGCCAAGGTAGTCCTAGTGAAGAGTCACTGGACTTGTGAAGTTGAGACATGTTGTGGATTGAATCAATTAGGGGTGGCAGTCTAACCCTAGGACATCTTGAGCATTGGAGGTCAAAGGGATGAATTATACGGTAACCATATGCCAGAAGTTCGATAGATTGCTCTCGTATCTTCTGCCTATTCGGACACCGGGACCCATTGTTAGATGGTATCTTGTGCTGGTATTGGAAGTATTCCAGTGCTACCATTTAGGTTCAAACCTATGAGGTCACATTTCATAGAGGATTTCTTCTGATCCAGGAACCGATCAACGATTGAGAATCATTTCAATATTAAGGTCAAACAGACTGATTGAGCACACATTGGATTTTTCTTGCCCACCTGGTTTGATTTGGATCGACCATGTTGCCTAGGTGGCTTAGTCCCAAGAGGGGGGTGAATGGGAATTATAAAATTTTTGCAAGTATGTGCACAATTAATTCCAATTAGTGATTAGGTGCTGTGTTAATCAGAGAAAGAAAGTAGAAGCTAAAATATGAAACAGACACAACACAAACAAAGGAGATTTATAGTGGTTCGGAGCAACCCATCTCTTACATCCACTACCCAAGTTCACCACTCGGGATTTCCATAATATCCCCCAAACTGGAATACAGTCGGATTATTTTGCAAGCTCACAATCCAAACCTCTACACTTTGGTTTTTGAAACCGGGCTCACCAAAGAAACCCAAGCTAGGTTTTTACAGGTTCACATAAAACATCTACACTTTGGTTTTTAGCTAGGCTCACCAAAGAAACCTCTACACTTTGGTTTTAAAGGCTCACCAAAGTAACCTATTTGGTTTTTACAACAGGGCTCACCAATAACCAGATATTCTAAAAGATAGAATAAGAAAAGCAACAATAAAGACAAACTCTGTGTCTGGGTGGTTGCCAATGCAGCTCGAGTGAAGATCCACTGAATGCTCTTTAATGAACTTCAATGGCTTCCTTGCTTTCCTCAAAAGGTGCTTCAAGTTCTGATAAGAGTTGTTGCAAGCTTGAAGGTAATCTTTAAAGCTCTAGTGCTCTCTCACTTTACTTCAATAAGTGTTCAATAAATGCTCAATAAATCATTAGCCTCTTCAAGGATGTTCTCATACCTTATTTATAAAGACTTCAACTGCCTTCCCATGATTTTGAATGTTGTAGACCGTTGGGAGGTGACGGGTTATCTTTGGAGCACCTTTGTAATTCAAAAACTGAGAACTGGAACTAGCCGTTGGAGATGACCCCGTCATTCCAATCGACTCGGACAAACTTCGAGTCGGCTCCGATGAAGTTCGGGTCGACTGGGTTAAGTGCCAGTCAGCTAGCTTCCACAGTTGAAAAAATACCTCACTCTGGACGAGTCGGCTGGGCTGAATTCTAGATGGCTGGAATCTTAGAGTGGTGTGAACACCAGAAACTGAAAGAAACTTCACTCCAACAAGGTTAGCCTTATCCCAATTTGGATCGAAGATAATTAGGTTACCTTGTATCCTTTAGTTCAAAAATATTTTATTTTCAAGAGCCATTTCCTTTTCAAGAGTCCTGTAAATGTTTTATTTTCAAGAGCCATTTCAAGAGTCCTGTAATTAATCAAGAGTGTTTATTGAGTCCTGTAATTACTATTAAAAAAATTTCATTTCCTGTAAGTCGTTTCAAGTTTTAATGTTTAGGTCAGTCAAGTCAGTTCAGTTGAGTTAAGAGTCTTAAAGCAATGAAAGCTCTAATCAAGACTCAAATTCTGGACCCGAGAATTTGACCACATGAAGAAGAGAAGACACATCAACCAAGCAAGAGAAAAGGACCATCAACTAGGACCACTTGGCACCACATGTCATTCCTTATCCAAGTAGAAGACCATCTCATCATGCCACATCATCGGCGCCACCTCACTAGCCATCTCATCACTCTTTGGTGCCAACAAGGAAGATTCAAATTCAAGGAGGTTGGCCACACCCCTCCAAGTCCTCCACCAAATCCTCCAACCCCCCCATCCCTCCAAACTCTCCACCAAATCCCCAACCCCCCTTGTAATCCTCCTCAATTTGGGAAGTTTTTAAATTTCAAAAGCTAGCTTTGTGAGGCTATTAAAGCCTTGGATGCCCATGTAAAGGGGATTGATTTTGGGGAATGAATGAAATTGAAGTTGAATTTTGGAAGTAGAAGTTGTCTTGTTTTTTTTTTTTCTTATGTGAAAGTTTTCCATCCTCTTCCTCTACGCCAAATCCATTCTTTTCTCCTAGCAAAGCATCTTCCAAGCTCAAGTGAAGGCATTGGAGTCAGCTAGATCTTCTCGAATTCTGTTCTTAGTTCATAAATTCTCCCATCCCTTCTATATGTTCTTATCCTTCTTCCTTAACTTTGATCTTCATTACAGGGTCCTTCGAAGACTTTGAGTTATGGGCCGGGTTCACCTTGACAAAGAACCAACAAGCTAAAGCCCCAAGTCCAGGGTTCTGATCTCTGTTATCCAGGTTCTTCAGTTCTGAGCATTGGTAGTTTCAAGGTATGAATCAAAAGAAGGTTGGAAAGCCCATCAAGGTAAGTCCACAATCATTTGCCCCTATTGTCTAAATCTTCTTCCTTCTTAGTTTAGGATTGTGTCTAATCAAGTAAAAGTCCCATTTTTTTATAATCCATAAATTTATTATGATGAGTACAATGCTAGTGTAATTAGGTTTCATTGCTCTACAAACCATATTCAAAACATTAATCATATGCTCGCCGCATCATCTAATCATATGCGTAGCATCAAATTGGTATCAGAGCATGGTTGCATTAGGGTAGAATAGTTTTCTTAAATCCAAGCAAGATCTAAAATTCACGCCTCCTGAGCGGGTTACTCCAGTACACTGTCATGACCCATGGGAATAATGAGCCCCTGGCTGGACGTGAATTTTTAGATTGAAGTTTGGGGTAAGCCATTGCACTTGTTTGATTAGGTTCTGTTTTCTGAAAATTTGCATCTATTTACTGTAATCCGTCTGTAGCTCCGAAGGAAAGTCACTAATTTTTTGTTAAAATATTTTTTTTCTTGTTCCTTTTTAAGTCAGTTATCACCATATTAAATTTCATCATCATAAAAAAATTATAAAAAAAATAAAAATTTCTGCAGTTCGACACTATCATTAGGGTTCTGTTATGTCCTTTTTATTTATCTTCATTTGTAGGATCTGCTTAGAGTAGTAGAGATTTTAGTTTTAAAATTTCTTTCATATGCATTGAAACATATAAGTTAGAAATCCTCTGTGAATTTTTCATAATTTTAGACATTTTTTCATCATGTTTTCCACACCACTTTCAAACTGCAACACACTTCTGCAGCACCTTTGCATTTCATTCATCTCATGAGAAATCAAATTAAGGGCATCAATTTGACATAGGGTCAGGGTTTCATCACCTGTCCCTAGCCCAAAAATCACCAACCAGCATATCGATCCCAGCCCGTTAATTAAAATTGAGTAGAACGTTAATTGCCCTAGTGGGTTAGGGACACCAACAAGTTGAGTTCAGGTTAGGGTCAAGTTAACTGTGTCAGCTAATTGGTGTGTGCTTACTAGCTTGGTGTCTAGGATTGGTGCATCAGGGCTTGTGATTTGGTCTGCCTACCTGGCCAATCTCAGATTGGTGTCTAAGGTTGGCAATCAGGGACCTTCACTCCCCTCCACCTACCTGGCTAAGTCCCATAAGTACTACTAGCTAGTTGGTTCAATTAATTAGACTTCTAATTTGTGCTCTAGGTCTAGGAAACCTTAGCTCGAACTTGAGTCCATTTGCATGCATGACAACTAGAGCAGGGACACCATATTCACCAATCCAAGCCCAGTCAAGTGTAGCCATGGACCAAAACTTAGGGAATTTGATCAAAGGCCTAAATGATCAAGTGGCCCAACTGACTAAGAGTTTAACTGAGCAATTGGCCCAAACAAATCAGAATGTGGCACAAACCAACCAAGACATGAATGAGCAGTTAGCCCACATCACTACTAGGTTGGATCAGTTAGAGGTTAGAATCCCTGAAAGCAATCATGAAGCCTAGACTGAGCCTGAGCCTAGTCTTGCACCTGAACTCGAGACTCCATTGAACCCTAGAAGGATTCCATATCAAAACCCTCTCTATGAAACAAACCCTAGGAGAGCTCCCCAAGATCAGTTTTATGATCCAATTCCTAGAGGACCCCACCCTGATCAAACCATCGATCCAACCCAAGGAGATTCCATCATGAGCCTAACTATGAACCCAATGTCAGGAGACCCACCTAATTCACTTTGATCAAGATGACCGAACCATGAAGAACATTAGGCTGGAAGCTCCCATCTTTGATGGAATTTTAGATCCTAAGATCTACATTGATTGGGAAGGTGAGATGGACCAGTATTTGACTGGTTAGAGATGAGTGAAGAGCGCAAGTGTAAGTTTGCAAAGCTTAAACTTGTGCGCCAAGCTAGGTTATATTGGGAAACGTTGAGAGACTCACTAGACCGAGAGGTGATGTGCCCATAGTGACCTGGCGGGCTATGAAACTTAGGCTTAGGGAGAAATACCTTCCTATGTCCTACCACCAAAGACTCCTAGATCAATGGCAAAGACTTACTCAAGGAAATAGGAGTGTCGCAGAGTACATAGCGAAGTTTGACGAATTCGTTATGAGGTGCAATGTTGATGAATTTGAGTCGGTGACCTTGTCTAGATTTAGAGCCGGACTGAGGGAAGAAATTCAAAGAGAATTGTTCATGCGAGAGGCACATGACCTAGAATTGGCATCAGATAGCTAGGGATGCTGAGAGATTCCATAGAGGTCCAGTCTATCATAGGCCCAAAGCCCCTAGGACTAGTGCACCTTACCAACAGTCAGGATCCAATCAGCTAAGATTCAACCGACCCAATCCTAATGTGCCTGTGACCCGAAGAGATGACAAGGGAAAAACACCTGAGACCCAAAGAACTCCAAATGCCTATTTCAAGTGTAACAAAGTGGGTCACTATTCTAGCAGCTGTCCCAATAGAGCCCTACACATAGGGGAAGTAGAAGAGGAAGCCGTAGAATCGCAAGGTGAATTTGAGGAGGAAGTATATCAGGCAGATGAGAACTTGGCTGAAGAGTATGAGGAAGAGGAAGTCCTGGTAGATCAAGATCTGATAAGAGTGGTTAGGTGTATTCTCACCCAGGCTAAAACCCAAGAAGATTGGCATAGGACTAGCATCCTACAGACATTCATTAAGATAGGTGAGAAAGTATGCAAAGTCATTTTAGGTAGCGGTAGCTGTGTCAATGCCATATCTACCAACACAGTTAAAAACCCTAGGATTGCCCACCGTACCCCATCCCAATCCCTATAAGGTATCCTGGATAGACTCAACCACGATTTCCATTAAGTCTAGGTGCCTAGTAACCATTCAATTCCAATCTTACCTAGAGAAAGTATGGTGTGATGTACTTCCAATGGGAGTAAGTAGCATAATCCTAGGCCGACCATGGTTGTACGATCTTGATGTAACACTCTATGGTCGTTCTAATTCGTGCTCGTTTACTTATAATGGAAAAAAGATCGTAATCCATTCTTCTCCACCTAAGAACCCCATTAAGAGAGGATCAAGTAAATTGAGTGATAAGAAAAAAGGGGTAAACATGATCACTGCTAAAGAAATGGAGCAAGAAATTAGCAATGGATCATCTGTGTGGATTTTGACCATTAAGGATCATCAAGAACCTCTTTCAAAAGAACAACCTCTAGAAGTCAGTGATGTGCTAGAGGAGTTCAAAGACGTGTTCCCCGATGACTTACCCGACCAACTCCCACCTCTTAGGGATATACAACATGCGATAGATTTAGTCCCCGAAGCAACCCTACCGAAACTTCCCCATTATTGAATGAACCCTACCGAGCACCAAGAATTACAACGACAAGTAGGAGAACTCCTAAAGAAAGGATTCATTAGGGAAAGTTTGAGTCCATGCGCAGTCCCAACCTTACTTACCCCTAAGAAAGATGGCACATGGAGAATGTGTGTTGATAGTCATGCCATAAATAAAATCATGGTGAAGTATAGGTTTTCCATCCCCCGCTTGGATGATATGTTAGATATGATGGCCGGTGCAACTATATTTTCTAAGATTGACCTGAAGAGTGGATATCACCAAGTTAGGATCAGACCAGGGGATGAATGGAAGACTGCCTTTAAAACTAAGGACAGGTTATTTGAATGGGTAATCATGCCTTTTGGGTTATCAAATGCCCCTAGCACTTTTATGCGAATCATGAATCAAGTCTTACGGGCCTTTTTGGGAAATTTGTTGTCGTTTACTTTGACGACATACTTATCTATAGTAGGACTAGAGAAGATCATCAACAACATCTGAGGCAGGTCTGTTTAGCACTTAGGAAAGATAACCTCTATGCCAACCTAAAAAAATATGCTTTCATGACTACTAGAGTTATCTTCCTAGGATTTGTTGTGACCCCTGAAGGAGTATCCGCTGACCCTGAGAAGGTTAAGGCAATTGTAGAGTGGCCAACACCAATAATATTCACGAAGTAAGAAGTTTTCATGGCCTCGCTACGTTTTATTGAAGATTTATTAGAGGGTTTAGCACCATAGTTGCTCCTATCAAGGATTGTATTAGGAAGGGACATTTTGAATGGACGAAGTCAGCTGATATGGCCTTCCTTCACATCAAAGATAAGATGACCCAAGCACCAGTCATAAGGCTACCCAATTTTTCTAAGGTCTTTGAAGTAGCATGCGATGCTTCGGGAGTAGGGATTGGTGGAGTTCTAAGTCAAGAGAACCATCCCGTAGCATTCTTTAGTGAGAAATTGAATGAAGCCAGGAAGAAATACTCCACATATGATCGGGGAGCTTTATGCGGTAGTGCAAGCATTAAGGTATTGGAGGCATTATCTCCTACCGCAAGAATTTGTTTATTTTCAGACCATGAAGCCCTTAGGTTTTGAGTTCTCAAAAGAAACTAAACCCTAGGCATGCCAAATGGGTAGAATACATCCAATCCTATACTTTTGTCCTAAAACATCAATCGAGAACTGACACTAGGTAGCTGATGCCCTAAGTCGTGGAACGTTACTTTTATCTTCAGTCAGTACTGAAGTCATAGGTTTTGAAAGACTTAAGGAGCAGTATGAAACCTGTCCAGATTTTGGTAAAATTTATCAGGTTTTGCGTCAAGGACCATCTAGTGATCATAGTGACTATACCCTTCTAGATGGTTATCCTTTTAGAGAGAATAGGATTTGCATCCCAAGAACCTCCTTAAGAGATTTTTTAGTTTGGGAGATACATGCGGGAGGTTTGGCTGGCCGCTTCGGACGAAACAAGACTATCTTGGCTGTTGAGGAACAATTTACTGGCCAGGCCTTAAGAAACAAGTAGCAAACCTTGTAGCCCGATGTAGGATATGTGATGTTGCAAAGCAGCAAAAGAAGAATACCGGGCTATACACTCCATTACCTGTACCTGAGTGTCCATGGTAGGATCTAAACATGGACTTTGTTCTAGGATTATCCAAGACCATTCGAAAACATGATTCAATCTTTGTGGTGGTCGATCGGTTTTCAAAAATGGCCCATTTCATACCTTGCTCCCAAACTTCCGATGCCTCTAGGATAGCCAAACTCTTTCTTGATCAAGTAGTCAGACTCCACGGGTTACCAAAAACCATAGTTTCTGATAGGGATGTCCGCTTCACAAGTTACTTCTGGAAAACCCTTTGGCACCTATTAGGAACCAGACTGAAATTCTCCACAGCCTACCATCCTCAGACTGATGGACAAACTGAGGTTGTAAATAGAAGTCTAGGGAACTTGCTGAGATGCCTAGTGGGAGAAAGTCTAGGAAACTGGGATTTGTTATTGCCACATGCTGAGTTCGCTTACAACAGTTCGGTCAATAGATCTACGGGCAAAAGTCCCTTTGAGATAGTCCATGGTTACAAGCCTAGGAAGCCTTTAAATCTAATCCCACTACATATTCACACACGAGTCTCTGAGTCTGCTGAGTCTTTTGCACAGCATGTCACAAATCTGCATAAAGAAATCAGTAATAAGATCAACCTGAGCAATGAAACTTACAAACACTTAGCTGACTCACATAAAAGGGCTAAAAATTCTGTGAAGGGGATATGCGATGATTAGGCTCAACCCTGAACGGTTCCCCTCTGGAACCATAAAGAAGCTGCATGCCCGTGGAGCGGGACCTTTCAAGATCCTGAAGAAAATAGGGCCTAATGCATATATTTTGGAACTTCCACCTGATATGGGTATCAGTACAACCTTTAATGTTTCAGACCTAGTAGAATACAAAAAACCAGTACTAATACCTAGTGAGCATTTTGGGCCAGAAACTTTCATTGAGAGTGAACATATTTTCGAGTATCCACCACCAACCCTACCTGAGTGGAGAGAGAGGATTGAGAGAATCATGGATGACAAGACCATTACTACCAGGAATAAGGACTATTAGTGATACCTGGTTCAATGGCAAGGTCGACCTGAGTCCGACAACTCTTGGATTACTCGAGAGGACCTTTAAAGACTTAACACAGACTTGTTTGAGCATTACCAAGGCAAAACTGAACCATACTCGACTGAGTCGAGTTCTGCCCACCCCAGGAGAAGTGTGGACATCAAAAACTGAAAGAAACTTCACTCCAACAAGGTTAGCCTTATCCCAATTTGGATCAAAGATAATTAGGTTACCTGTATCCTTTAGTTCAAAAAATTTTATTTTCAAGAGCCATTTTCTTTTCAAGAGTCCTGTAAATGTTTATTTTTTCAAGAACCATTTCAAGAGTCCTTTAATTAATCAAGAGTGTTTATTGAGTCCTGTAATTACTATTAAAAAAATTCATTTCCTGTAAGTCCATTTCAAGTTTTAAAGTTTAGGTTAGTCAAGTCAGTTCAGTTGAGTTAAGAGTCTTAAAGCAATGAAAGCTCTAATCAAGACTCAAATTCTGGACCCCAGAATTTGACCACATGAAGAAGAGAAGACACATCAACCAAGCAAGAGAAAAGGACCATCAACTAGGACTACTTGGCGCCACATGTCATTCCTTATCCAAGAAGAAGACCATCTCATCATGCCACGTCATCAGGCACCACCTCACTAGCCACCTCATCACTCTTTGGTGCCAACAAGGAAGATTCAAATTCAAGGAGGTTGGCCACACCCCTCCAAGTCCTCCACCAAATCCTCCAAGCCCCCCCATCCCTCCAAACTCTCCACCAAATCCTCTAACCACCCTTGTAATCCTCCTCAATTGGGGAGTTTTAAATTTCAAAAGCTAGCTTTGTGAGGCTATTAAAGGCCTTGGACACCCATTGTAAAGGGGATTGATTTTGGGGAATGAATGAAAATTGAAGTTGAATTTTGGAAGTAGAAGTTGTCTTGTGTTTTTTTTTTTCTCTTATGTGAAAGTTTCCCATCCTCTTCCTCCATGCCAAAGCCATTCTTTTTCCCTAGCAAAGCATCTTCCAAGCTCAAGTGAAGGCATTGGAGTCGGCCAGATCTTCTCAAATTTCTATTCTTAGTTCATAAATTCTCCCATCCCTTCTATATGTTCTTATCCTTCTTCCTTAACTTTGATCTTTATTGCAGGGTCCTTCGAAGACTTTAAGTTGTGGGCCAGGTTCACCTTGACAAAGAACCAACAAGCTGAAGCCCCAAGTCCAGGGTTCTGATCTCTGTTATACAGGTTCTTCAGTTCTGACCGTTGGTAGTTTCAAGGTATGAATTAAAAGAAGGTTGGAAAGCCCATCAAGGTAAGTCCACAATCATTTGCCCCTATTGTCTAAATCTTCTTCCTTCTTAATTTAGGATGTGTCTAATCAAGTAAAAGTCCCATTTTCATATAATCCTTAAGTCTTATTATGATGAGTACAATGCTAGTGTAATTAGGTTTCATCGCTCTGCAAACCATATTCAAAACATTAATCATATGCTCGCCGCATCATCTAATCATATGCTCGCCGCATCACAAAGGCCTCTCAGACCATTTTCAACTGAGTTTTGGATGAGTCTACTGGATCTAAATTCGGTCGGCTGGATTCCTGAGGACCTCAGAACGTTCTCAACCTTGTCTGGATGAGTCTGGTGGTCCTTGGTGCCAGTCGGCTGGATTTATGTGCCAAAGAACTTGTCTTTAGTGCTAGTGCCAGAGTCGGCTGGGTTGTTCATCCAGTCGGCTCGAAGGTGGTTCTTCAGCCAGATCAGCTTCAAACTTCTAGAACACTTGTCACAAGCTTTAAACAATCTTCTTCAAGCACTACTTATAATAAATTCAAGAAAACTTGAAGCAAGAAGGACTAGTAGAAGTAACCCTTTAATTGATTTTAACAGGAAACTTTTGTAGGGTTCTTCTTTACAATAATCTAAGTACTTTACAACTCAACATAAATCATTAAAGATTGTAGGAAAAAATGTGTCAATGTATCTATCCTACAAAAATTTGTCAATCACTTGAAGAGTTGTTAGATAATTAAATGTATACTCCAATGTTTTGTTATCATCAAAATCACTTTAGGGGTCAATAATCTTCCCCTTTTTGATGATGACAAAATACTAGGCATGAAAAGAATTTAAACTATTCACAAGTATGTAAGTATTTAAATTTAAAAATCAACTGTAATCTCATATGTATATCAGTATGTGATATACAGTTTTGCACAAAATCAAATTCATAAACTGTGAGTATCAGAGATTGATTGCTTGTATGTATTAGGCAACATTAAGTATCAACTGATAGAAATGATAAGTTGAGATCATCATAATAATCATTGAAGCATGTAAACCAAGCATGTATATCACCCCTGTTTATAAGATTTCTAGACAATATAGATTTTCTCTAAGTTTCTCCCCCTTTAACATTTATTTGAACAATTTATCAGAATGATATGCAAGAGATCATTCAGAGATGCCTTAAAAAACTCCCCGTGTTTACTTTACTTTAGTATTATTATTGCAATTCATGTATTCTTTCTTGCACACTATGATTCTTCCCCTTTTTGTCAACAATTCAAAAAGGTTAAATAGGTAAGTTCAAAATTTTAAATAGATATTGACAAAATTTCAATATTTGTTTGAGATAATTTCACTTTCTTAACTTTGAGAGAGAATTCTTTTAAACAATAGAGATGAAATCAAGATAATACAAATATACACACATTACACAGTAACCAAAAAAAAAGTTCATTTATTTCTGTCAAAAAGTATTCAGTACATATTACAAAAGTTCCAAAAAGCATCCAAAAAGGTACTGAAACTACAAGAAGTCTAATCAGAATCATCACTAGGACATTGACACCTTGCCAAGAAGTGGGTCTAGGAGAATGACTGTGTGGAGGAGGAGCCCTAGGGTGAACAGAAGTACTAGGTGCCCTAGTGGAGATGGGTGGCGGATCATATAATGGTCTTGTCTAGCTGTGATTTCCAATGATCTGATGTGCTATTAAGGGATACCATTTCCACCCACATTGCTCCATCCGCTGATCCAGGTCCTTGAGGCTAACAGGTACTTTATCTACTGCCTCTTTCATTTCTCCTATCTCTTTCTGCATAGTCACAAGTTCAGCTGCTTGGACATTGACGAAGGCTTTGCTGATCCTCGAAGTCTGCCAAACTCCGATCTTAAGATACCAGTGCTCTAGTATAATCTTCTGCCATGCTTCTTGTATCAACAACAATGGTTCCAACTCTGCCTCTAAGCTCTTTTAATTCAGTCTGATATTCATTTAAAGTGGCATCCACAGACTTCAAAATAGTTTCAAAATTTGAAGAGATGCAATTTAGAATAGGCTGAAAGTCTATTTAAGGTGCAGTCCTTGAAGCTTCAATAGCTTCAACCTTTTCTTTTAGATTTGATACATTCTCTTCTAATTTGTCCAACCTGTTGTCCACTGATTGTTTCAAATCACTAAATAGAGAAGACATAGTACTAGTCAGTGAATATGTCAAGTTCTTCAATTGCTCTTCAATCTGGACTTGGACAATTTGAGACTGTGTAGCTGCAGTAGGATAGTCATGCAAAGGAACATCAGTAGAAGGCAGGTCAAACTCCAGTGCTGGCAAGTCAAATTCTGCTACGGGCATGTCAAACATAGGTGATGGTGCTCTAGTCTCCTCAATGATAGTAGCAGGCTTAGGTATAAATGGTTCAGGTTCCGGTACAGATGTAGAAGTTCCAGCTGCTTCTACATGTTCTTCCTCTTCCTCTTCTTCACTACTACTACTACTGGAGCTGCCAATGGCTCTTACATTTGTTCTTCTTTCTCCAGACTCCTACTTGAAAATATTCCATTCTCTCAAGTGTTTTAGATGTGTAGATATCAGTGTGATGTAATTCCAATCCATCTTCACCATCTAAACTGACTCTATGGGATTTAATCAACACTGTAAGCATCATACCATATGGCAAATAGGATTTGGCTTTCCATACAGTTTCTTTCATCTGCATGATTATAATATAAGACAAATTGATAGGGGTTCTTTCAAGAATGTGCTCCATGAGACATAGATCCTTTTCGCTCACCCAATCGAACCTATCGGTTCTTTGTAGGAAAATTCTACAAATGAAGTTGTGAAGTAGTCTCATTTCCAATGAAAGGGTGTTAGCTAAAACAGTGCCATTGCCTCCTACATCTTCTTTGTTCAAAAATGTTCTGAGTGTCTTCTCTCTATTTTCAATCACTAAAATTCTCAGTCCCTCAGAAGGAATATCCAGTAATTCATGCAAGGACTCTTCATTAACAATAACCCTTTCCCTTTGATAGTGGATTCCACATGGTTAGTTCCCAACCTTAGGTTCTCATAAAAACTTCTAACCAAAGTGGGATAGGTTTTCTCATTCAATGAACAAAATTTCCTCCACCCTTGGTCTTCTATTAAGTCTCTTATCTTTAATCCAATGCCCTTAATAAACTCAAAATTAATACGTCGCCCAGAGGTTACCGAACGAGTAGACATTGAGGGCACATGGCTGGGAGCTGATGGAGCTTCTCTTATGGCTTCCTCTGCCATTTATTTAGGGCTTGGCTCTTCTTGTCTTCTTTTGGATCTTGTTTCTCTTTCAGCCGAAGGAGCAACCCTAGCGGACTGTTTCCCTGTCGCACGTTTGGGTGCCATAGCCAGGGAAGACCGAAGAACAAGAAAATGGAATGCTTGGAAGGGAGAAGGAAGACTTTGGAGAGGGTTTAGGAGATGAGTGAACCGTTAGAAAAAACAATATAGAAGCTAAACAGTTCGGGAGAACAGTTTATATCCTAAAGAAAAAGCCTCGATGCGAAAATCCAGTCGACTCGAGAAGCCCTAAAAGGGTTTCCAGTCGACTCGGCCAGAGCTTCTCTAAAATCATCAGAAATTCCAGTCAATTCAAAACTGTTCAAGCCGGCTAGGCCAGAACAAGTTCAAAACTCACAGAAAAATCCAGTCGACTCGGATTAGGATCCAGTCAACTCAAACAAGAAGAGTAGAGTTTTTAAAAATTTGAACAAAATTCAGAAGGATTTTGAATATAATTTAAAGGAAATTAGAGCTCAATAAAATAGAATAGATAGAGGAGGTTTTCTAGATGAAATTTCCTTAGAATAAAGGAATTAGGTTAAAGAATCTAGAAGGGATCACAAAGTCCTAATTCACTTTTAATTAGCTTAAATCTATCTGATTGAGTGGCTTGGTGAAAATGTCAGCTAATTGATCTTCAGTTGGCACAAAGTCAAGCACAAGATTACCATTAGAAACATGATCTCTAATAAAATGATGTCTAATTTCAATGTACTTGGTTCTAGAGTGTTGAATTGAATTCTTTGTTAAATTGATAGCACTTGTGTTATCATATTTAATTAGAATTTTAGATTGTGATACATCAAAATCTTCTAGTTGTTGTTTAATCCATAACACTTGAGCACAACAACTACTGGTAGCCACGTACCCAGCCTCAGCTGTGGACAAGGCTATGGAGTTTTGCTTCTTACAGTGCCATGAAATTAAATTCAACCCTAGAAATTGACATGTACCACTAGTGCTTTTTCTATCTATCTTACAACCAGCATAATCAGCATCAGAGATCCAATCAAATTCAAAGTAGAATGTTTAGAATACCAAATTCCTAAATTATTTGTTCCTTTCAAATATTTAATTATCCTTTTTACAGCAAGTATATGTGTTTCTTTTGGTGATGACTGAAATCTAGCACATACACATACACTGTATAATATATCAGGTCTACTTGCGGTCAAATATAATAAGGATCCGATCATACCTCTATATAGCTTTTGGTCAACATTGGATCATTCTCATCTTTGTCCAGTCTGCAAGCTGGGCTCATGGGTGTGCTCATTGTTTTGCTACTCTCCATACCAAACTTTTTGATGATTTCCTTGATGTATTTGGCTTGGTGTGATGAATATGCTCTTTAGTTTGTTTTACTTGAAGTCCAAGGAAGTAGTTCAGCTCGCCCATTAAGCTCATTTCAAATTCTTCCTGTATAAGCTTAGCAAATTCTTTACATAGACATTCATTAGTTGCACCAAAAATGATATCATCTACATATATTTGTACAACTAAGATGTCATTATTTTTTTTTGATAAACAAAGTTTTATCTACATTTCCTCTTGAAAAATCATTTTCAATTAAGAAAGTGCTAAGTCTATCATACCAGGCTCTAGGTGCTTGTTTTAAACCATACAATGCTTGTTTAATTTGAATACCTGATTTGGAAAAGCATGATTTTCAAAACCTGGTGATTGTTCCACAAAAACATGTTCAGAGATAAAACCATAAGAAATGCACTTTTTACATCCATTGAAAGAGTTTAAAGTTCATGTAGCAAGCAAATGCAAGTAATAATCTAATAGCTTCTAGTCTTACTACAGGTGCATAAGTTTCATCAAATCAATACATTCTTCTTGGTTATATCCCTAGCCACTAATCTATCTTTGTTCCTTATGATATTTTCTTGTTCATCTAATTTATTCCTATAGACCCATTTAGTTCCTATAATTGGGTGATCTGTAGGTCTATCTACAAGTGTCCATACCTTATTTCTTTCAAACTGGTTAGTTCTTCATGCATTGCCATCATCCATTTGGGTCAGTCTCAGCCTCTTCTAAGCTATGTGGTTTTATTTATGATATAAAGGCTAGGTAATCATGTGATCCTTACGTGCAGCCCTAGTCCTAACAACATGTGAAAGATCTCCTATTATTAATTCCTTAGGATGAGATGTAACATACCTCCAGTCCCTTGGTAGATCAGTGTGATCCATACTTACCGTTTCTTCTCCATCTTGAGTATCTTTATCTTGAATGCTCAAGTCATCCATTCCTTTTTGCAATGTACCTGCATCATTATCTATGCACTCTTCTTGTCTAGAAGATGTAGGGTTAGTTTCAATAAAAACAACATGAATTGAGTTTTCAACAGTAAGAGTCATTTTATTAAAAACCCTATATGCTTTGCTATGTATGAATAACCTAGGAAAATTGCATCATCAGCTTAGAATCAAATTTTCCTAAATTATCTTTTCCATTGTTATGCACAAAGTATTTACAACTAAATACATGAAAATAACTAATATTAGATTTTTTGTCATTTCAAAGCTCATAGGGGATTTTCTTTAAAATAGGATGGATCAAAATGCGGTTTAAAATATAACATGCAATGTTCACCGCTTCTGCCCAAAAGTACTTTGGAAGATTGCCTTCACACAACATTGTGCGAGCCATTTCTTCCAACGTCCTGGTTTTCCTCTCTACAACACTATTTGTTGAGGTGTTCTAGGAGCGAAAAAGTTGTGATCAATGCCAAATTCAGTACAATAATCTTTGAAAAATTGATTTTCAAACTCAGTTCCGTGATCACTTCTAATTGAAATCAAAGATAAGTTCTTTTGGTTTGTAACTTTTTATGAAATTTTAAAAACATGAAAAGTTTCATCTTTCGATGCGATAAACAAAACCATGTAAATCTCGAAAAATGTCTACTATCACAAGAGCATATTTCATCCCTCCTAGACTTGTAGTCCTTGTAGGTCCGAAAAGATCCATGTGAAGTAGTTCAAGAGGTCTTGTTGTAGAAACTACATTCTTTGATTTAAAACTCCCCTATTTGTTACCCATTTGGCATGCATCAGAAACATGATGCAAATCAATTTAAATTATGCATGCCTAACAAGGATCATTTAGAAATTAATTTAGCAATTGTATGCATGCTAGCATGAACTAATGTCTATGCCATAGTAAGCAATTTTATTTGGTCTTGTTGAACCGTTTTAACATGAGATGTTTACACAGTTTATTTTCTCCCAGCAATTTTTTAATCAGGTTTAAACTGTTATTTACACAGTTTTTCCTCTTCCCTTTACTTGTTCCTCTGTGTTTTACCATGTTTTTGATAAGCCCTCTCTTGATCGAATGCAGCTTGAGATTATCCTTTTGCCAGTGATCTGGATTGGGTTTCATGTTGGCCTCTCCCCACGCGTATTTCCTCTCTCTCGGTCGCAGGTTCCATGGTGTAGTTTTCTCTCCCGCACGTCTCTTCTTCTCTCTCGGTTTTCGTGCTGATTTGTTCTCTTCCAACCATGTGGTTCCCTACTTCTCCACTGATCAAGAGCTATTTCATATGGTGTTGGGGTTTTACTTAAACACCTCTCCAATCTCCTTCCCAGCCTTGATGTTTTGTTCTTTGCCTCTTTGATAACCTGGTTGATAGCCGCAGGCTGTGAGATGAAAAGGGAGAGGGGAAGAATAGAGTGTGCGCAGAGGGGATAAGATCAAGAGCTCACGATGTTTTTTTTTCCTTTCGCCTTCTGAGTTTTCCCAGCACCTAATTCATTTTGGGTTCAATGTCGTGATGTGCGAGCATGAGAAGGAAGCAGGGCTTGCTGGCTATGAGAGAAAAAGTAACAGGGAGCAGGGCGTGCAGAGAAGAAGTTGCTGTGCGTGAGAGGGAGAGGGGAGATCGCAGGCCTGGGGTGATGTCTCTGTTTCTGGAGATGTTTCGATCGCAGATCTCATTCTTTTCCATGTGGTCTGGGGTTTGTGAAATCCTTCCCTAGCCTTTATCAGTGTGTGCTCTTTATGGAGTTTGGGCGGTCTTGGAGAAGACCGTCTATGAGAATTTTTGATTTCCCTGCTCCACATATCTGTGATCTGTGTTTCATTTGATTCCGGAGGAGTAGCATCCTTCTGGGAGTTGGATCAGCAAGAGCCCACGCAAGGATACTCTAGACGGTAGACACTTGGACACCTCGAGAGATTGGATCGATCACTTCCGTTCTTCATGTAGTTGCAGATATGATTTGCTGTTAAAGAAGTTCAACCGACTGCTTCGATTTGTTGTTAAAAAAGCTCTACAAAGGTATGTGATTTATTTTTTTGTTATCATGCATGCTTAGATCTAGATATTATCATATTGTTTATAATTATTGCAATTGCCTGTACATGCCTATGTATCTGTTTCATGCATCATGCTATGTTAGATCCTGTGCTATGAGTAGGTTTTTTCGTATGTATGATTAAAAAGTTTAATTATGCATTACTTACTACCTAGTGTAGCATTCCTAGGATACGTGTCAGAGCACTGGTTTCCTTTCAGTGGTATCAGAGCCAGGTTCCTGTATAGCATATCATGTTTGCATGTAATTGGATCTGTATCTAGATTAGGGATTACTTTTAGGAACCTAGTTGAGACCTTCACCATGGCCATGTGTCAGTTGAGATTATCAGGGTTTAAAAACCCCTAAGTTTCTCTGGCACGCGGTGGTTCATCTATGTTGGCCTTTTCAAATGGATCCTTAAAGGAAATCTACAGTATTAAAAATATTTTAATCCTGATACATGATTATATATTGGCATGTCTAAAATGTTTAAGGCTTGCAATATTATAATTGATATGATAGAACTAGATATGATGCATTTAAAATTTAAAAGGATTTTACAAGAATTTAATTAAAAATGTTTTAATTAAAAGTTGGCTTATAATCTAACAATTATGAATTGAAAGATTAATTAAATAATAAGCCAGATTAGGATTTATGAAACCTAATGTCATTTGAATAAGCCATCTGGGTTAATTGGGTTAGCTGTCTGATTGGGTCCATTTATTGGGTTAGACCTAAGGTTAGTTAAATTGGACTTAAGGGAACTAATCAAATGTTGATTAAGGACCTTCTCTTTAGTATCTATCTAATAGTTAGATGGATTAGTCCATTCATCTAAAATGGATCTAATTAGTAGCTCTGTGGTAAGCCCAAGTTCTTAGGCTGGTCTAATCAAGTCTGGTAAACCGATTGGTGTCTAGGCAGGTTTGGCATTTTGATCATGGTTGCATGAGGCTACCTCTTTCCTGGCCAACATGGTTGGTGTCTAGGAAAGATGGTTAATGGTGGATACTCACCCATGATCTCACCTACCTGGCCAATCCGATCAACCAAAACTGATTAGAAGAGCTTATTGATTCGAGTTAATCCATGTCACCCAAGTTGATCAGCCTGTCTGATCTTTAGGTGCCCATGGACCAACATGTTGAATTTAATTCAACCCTCTTGAGAATTGATTTGATCAGTGAGAGGTTGATCCATGTTCTTCTCTCTATTCTTCTATCACAATTTAATTAAAAATCTTCTAAAACTATTAGGTCCTGAAAAAGACTAAGTCAATGAGTTGATGGTGTCTTAGCCTTCCATTAAGTGGGTTAGTAATGAGTCCTTTAGCTTGGTGTACATCGGCAGTTCCATAGAATGGGTGTGCATCCGGTTACTGGGATTACTCTCCCATAGATGATGGTTCAGTGCAACCTTCTTAACGGTGATCAGATGGGCCGGCCATAGTCAGGCTTGGTCATTCATTAGCTGGAAGCATCGGATTTGTCATATTAATGGTTGGACCTAACCAGAGACCTGCAATAGGAGGCCCCTAGGCCGATTGGGGGTTCTGTGGGGCAAAATTAATTACTGGAAGTTGCTTAGGAAAGCAATTAGTTAGAGAACCTACCTTTAGGCGCGTAAGGGTGAGCCGGCCATAGTCGAGCTCATACATGGTCTATTGGATTTCAGTACCCACTATGAAATGGTGATTTCATGGATTGGAGATAGAGGCTCCCAATCTAAAAATTAGTGGGAGGGACCTTTAGACTAAAGTCCAAGTCTTTTGATTTAATTGATTAATTTATATACTAATTTGGTCATAATTTTCCTTTCAAATGTCTTCAAACCTTTTGCTCCGATCACTTCTCGATAGCGAGAAGTTAAAGGGTCTCAATTTTGATAGCTGGTATCGAAAGTTGAGGATAGTCCTGGAGCTCGAGCTGATCCTTTATGTGATAACGAATCTAGCACCAGAAATCCCTCTTGCAAATGCTCGGAATTCAGTCAGGGACACTTATTTGAAGTGGGTTTCTGATTGGACTACTGTCCGATGCATAATGTTGGCGACGATGAATGAAGAGTTTAGTCCTAAATTCGAGGAGGCCCAGCCAGATGAGATTCTTCAAAAGTTGAAGGAATCTTTTGTCACGCCAGACGACGTGGAGCGGTACAAAGTATCTTGTGCCATCTATAATGCCAAAATGCGGAATGGCACTTCGGTCACTGATCATGTATTGTACATGATCGAGATGATCAAATGATTGGGCAAGCTCGGATGTCCCTTGCATGAGCAACTCGACAAGGATGCGATCTTGAATTCTCTACCCTCCTCCTATCTTAACTTTCTTGATCATTATAGAATGAATAAACCTGCAGTCAATTACCATGGTTTGATGGGGTTGCTGCAGACTTACGAGAAGGATCACCAATTGAATAGGGGGTGGTGAATTTAGTGAGAGGTTTTAGAGGTCGTTGTCCCTTTAAGGAAGGGAAGAAGAAAGGAAAGGGAAAGAAGGTGCAAAGTGCTCCTGGCCTAAGTCTGACCAAGAAAGTAAAAGCTGATCAAGCTAGTACATAGTGCTTCTATTGTAAGAAGCAGGGACACTGGAATAGGAACTGTCCTCTTTATCAGGCATCCTTAGACCCAAACAGGCTAAGGAAGGGAAAGTAGCAAGGTGCTGGATGAAAGGGATATGCCCTACAAACCAATCTATGTTGTATCTCCCAAACCATTGTAATTGACGAAAATTCTAATAAAGGCATTATTTTTATCATACGCTGTGTTTATTATTATATGATGAACCCCATAGATTAGGGCTATGATTTTAGGGTTATGATGAGATCATACCAGTGAGACCTAAAGTCTTAAAACCTTAATCTAAAATATTCCTAGTCAAAGGAACCCTGAGTAGGGGATCAGGGTTTTCGGTAAGACTAGCACATCCCATGTATACTGGAGAGGGTGACTGCTCTCACAGTCACTTGTGTATGACACTGATACTGGGATGTGGGTGCTCATTGGAGAATGAGTTCACTGATCTGATCCAACTTGAGAGCATCTAATGGAGTCTTAGCAACATGTCAATAGAAGGTTCTCATAGTGGGAGTGGTACAAGTAATCCTTTGACCTGAGACTACCATAAGTACCTTATGTACATGAACTCATGCTTTGGTTCAATTCTAATCATGACACTAAGTCATGCACAGGATTGATACTGGGAATGGTGTATTGGATATGAAGGTAATGAGTAGGTCAACAAGGAATCGATCACTCTTAGTAAGAGAAGATTGCATCTAGCTAGTTAACAATCGGATGATGATTCAGGGAATCTTTGATCAAAGTAAAGATATTAGAGATGGTTTCTAATATCAAGATAATTGAACCAATATAAAATTGAGCTAGAAATAAATATAATATTGGATTTGACATATATCCATATCCATAGTTATATTTTGGGTGCAGGCTGATCGAAAGATTTAATTGTACGGTAACTCTCTACTGAAGGGTAGTTTTGGTATTTCACCAGAATTTTCATATCTTCCAGGTAGACATGACACGTTGCTAGATGTCAATCTTGTCTTATGGGTTGATCAAATTTAAAGATCACTTATTAGGAAGAGACCTAATTGATCAAGTCGGGTAAGCCCGGTTTGACCTAAATCGATTAGAAAGAGTTCTAATCAAATTAGGTCAACTTGTATTCGAACCCACTGCTGGCTAGATGTGGAACCCAATGGGTCACACACTTAAGAGGATTGATCAAGAGTTTAATTTGTAATTAAAACATCTTTACAGGATAACACTCTAGCAGGTGTTGCAAACCCTAGCTTCTATTCGAATTGGATTCGAATTAGGGTTCCGGATTGGTTCAATTCAGGTTCTAATTGGATCTAATTATACCCTAATTGAGGTTATAGGGATTATGGCTAACCCTATTGGCTAACCATGCACCTAGGCTAGCCCCCCACCTGCCCCTTAGCATTTTTCATGCCAAAATGCCAAGAGTCCATGCGCTAATGGACTCTTGGCATGCCATTTGGAAAAGTCCATGGCGCATGGACTCTTGGCGCGCTCCATAAAAAACTCCGATGTTTTTATATGGGGTGGCTTCCTTTCTCATTATTAGCACCTCACATGTGTGCCCTTGGATGGGAATCCAACGGTTGGGAAATTTTTGAGAAAGACAATAGGCGTAGACTCTTCCCGGTTGTGCGAAATAACGTCTCTTCGGAGATCGAAACATCGCGATTCCCTTCTTCTGAAATTTCATGACTTTTCTTTTAGAAAAAGCTGTGAGTTTTAATCTAGAAGGTCGTGAGAAGGAGGGAAGGGGCGTGAGAAAATGAGAAAGGGCGTGAGAAGTCTTTCACGGAGAGATGTGTGGGCGCCTATCTGAGATCTATTTAAAGGGTCGGGAAAATCAGAACTCGAAAATGTTTTCTTTTATTCCTTCTTCCTCTCCTAAAGACTCTTTCACTCTTTTCTTTCTCTTGCACTGTTTCCTTTATAGAGTACACCTCTGTCGAAACTCTACTACTGAACAAGAATAAGAGCGAAAGTCTCGACGGTAAAGGAAAGAAAGGAGTTCTGATTTATTCCTTCTTTCTTACATTAAGACACTATTGTCTTAATTTCTCCTCCAACATAAGACAAGCCTATATCCTCTTAGGACAAGGTCTTTTCTTCAAGACAAGGGTGTCTAAAGGGCCAAGGTCTTAGTGGAAGGAGGAGAAGAGATCAAGGAAAGGGATGCTACCTCTTGTGGAAGAATTCAAGCCATAATCCGAAGAATTGAGTTCTAGGAAGAAGAACTCAAAAGGAGGAACCATTGGACAAGAAGATAGTGTTCTTGATCATCGCTCTGTGTGGATCACCATCGGAGGGTGGACACCTGGACGCCTGGTGAATTCAGTTAGCCCCTTCAACTTCAAGTTTGTTGGAATAAGCGATTACAGGTTGGTATCCTAATCCTAATTTGCATAGATATGCTTGTCATATGATCTAGTCTTTTTAAAGGAGTTCCTGGTTTAGGATTTTTGGTGTGAACTTAGTTTCAATTTTGAAATTACACTTCTGCTGCGTTGCACTGGAACCCAATAGTGGTATCAGAGCCACCTTAATTAGGACTATAATCTATGATAGTTTGTGTGTTACATATTACGTTTTTTTTTTTAAATCCTAATATGCTGTTACACTTAGCATATTTTTTGATTGCATATATGTTTTGATGTATGCCACTAGTTAGGGTTTTTTCACTTAAACTCTAATTATTGTAAAGATATGATTAGTTTTGAAGTCATCATACTGAAATAAGGTTGCCCTGGCATAATGGTGGATCCATTATGTGGTAAATGGTTGTCCTAGTATGATGACACACTTAGCACATATTTGTTTATCAAAGTGATATGATTGTGATATGTTCTATAAGAATGTGCTGGCAATTTTATAAAACCCTCCTCTTAAAAAAAAAAAAAATATTAAGTCATAGTATATTTAACTAATAAGCATCACTAGTCATGATGAACAATTAATCATTCGGTGTCTAGAAAGGTAGTTCTGGGAAGGTAAAGAGAATTGTGGTTTTTAATTGGTTCCGTTGACTGACCTGGCCAATTTTATTGGTGTCTAGGAAAGCAATGGGGGGACTCCCACATCTCTTCCACTTGCCTGGCCGATTTGATTATATTTAAATCTTGACTAAAATGCTTAGTGTTAAAAATACTATATATTGGCCTTCCTTCATGCTGGATCATTATTGTGTTATGAACCACATTAGGTTTGTTGTGTTATCTGCAAGACCTAATATGGTGATTGACATAATACTAGTCTAGTGCACAGATATGCTTACAGTATATTCAGTATAATGCCTTGTTGTGTTATCTGCAAGGGCATTATATTTGAGTACTGACTGTATAGAAATGAAAGGGTCTTGACTTAACTAGAATATTATGGTTTGTTGTGTTTTTCTGCAAGACTAGTAATGTTCTAGAGGCCAAGTTATTTTTGAGAATTATATGAGATATAATTGGAAGAGTTTCCTACCTTTGAGCTTATAAAAGATTTGTTGTGTTTTCTGCAAGATCTTTTATAAGTTATTAGGATCTCAATCTCACTAAGAAAAACCGATCAGGGTTCTTCTCGATTATCATAATGAGGGCTATGATTTTTGATAAAATAGTGGGAGACATAATTAAATTGAAGACCTAATTTAATTATGTAAGTCATTTCATGGTTGTTTGCTTATGTATTGTTCTTTATTAAATGTAGATAAATGGCATCTTCATTATCACTGCGAAGAATATTAGATACCAACAAACTGACTGGTCCAAACTATGTGGACTGGTTGAGAAATTTAAAGATTGTGCTGAGTTCAGAATAACTTTCTTATATTCTTGATACCCCTAGTCTTAATCCACTAGGGGACGATGCCACACAGGAAGATATGGCTACATACAAAATATGGCAGAATGACTCCCTCACTGTCAAGTGTATCATACTGGCCTCTATGACCAATGAGTTACAGAGACAGCTTGAAAGCATGGATACTCAATCCATAATGCTCAATTTAAAAGAGCTTTATGGAGAATAAAGTAGAATTGCTAGATACGAAATATCTAAGCAGTTATTCCGTGCTAAGATGACAGAGGGAACATCCGTTCAGGATCATGTTCTGAAGGTAATTGACTTAATCACCAGATTGGGTCAATTAGATTTTATTATGGATGGGGAGTTGAATCAGGATTTAATCCTGCAATCACTCCCGGAGTCATTTTCTCAGTTTGTCTTGAATTATCACATGAACAAACTGAACACTTCTTGCCTGAGCTGTTAAATATGTTAAAAACAGTAGAGAGCCATGTTAAGAAAGAAAAGGCTCCACTTCTTCTTGTTGATAAGACCAATAAGAAGAAATCAGGCAAAAAGGGTTTTAATAGGAGGCTAAACCCTAAGGGTGGCATCAATAAGAATAAGAAAGGAAAGAAGGCCTCAAAACAATCAACCTATTTCTTTTGCGACAAAGCAGGACATTGGAAAAGGAATTGCAAGGCTTACCTTGCAACTGTGAAGCCTGGTGCGGCAGATGCACCAAAAGGTATGTATGAGATACATGCTATATTGACATTAAATTCGTCTATATCAAATACTTGGGTATTGGATACCGCTTGTGGTTACCATATATGCAAATCTTTGTAGGACCTCCACAAGCTTAAAGTATTGAAGGAAGATGACTTCAATCTCTACGGTGCTAGTGGTGATATCATCCAAGCAGAAGCTGTAGGGACCTATATTCTGAAGTTGCCTTCAGGGAAGATCTTGGAGTTAGAAAATTGTTACTATATGCCTAAGATTATTATGAACATTATATCTATTCCTTTGTTATTAAAACAAGGATATGTAATGGATGTAACGAGCACTGGTTGCTCGATAATGTTGTCTAATAAAGTTATTTGTTCTGGCATATTTAGTAATGGCCTCTTAACTCTTTTTTCCAATGATAGTGTTTTTCATGTCAATAATAAAAGAAAAAGAAAAGACTTTAATGATACTTTACTTTGGCATCATCGACTTGGTCATATTAATGAGTCTAGGATAAGCAAGTTATACAAGGAAAAAATCCTTGATCCTTATGAGTATGAATCATTAGGAACTTACGAATCATGTCTCATGGGTAAGATGACCAAGACTCCATTTACCGGACATGGAGAAAGGTCAACTGAGTTATTAGGACTTATACATACTGATGTATGTGGTCCAATGACAACTCAGGCCAAAGGTGGATACTCATATTTTATCACTTTTACAAATGATTTATCTAGGTTTGGATATGTGTATCTTATGAAACATAAATCTGAAGCCTTTGATAAATTTAAGGAGTATCAAAGTATGGTCGAAAAACAAACCGGGAAAAGTATTAAAGTTCTTCGTTCTGATCGAGGAGGAGAATACTTATCCATGGAGTTTTTCGACTATCTTAAAGTTAATGGAATTCTTTCTGATTGGACCCCTCCTTACACTCCACAGCTAAATGTTATAGCTGAAAGGAGGAATCGTACCTTATTAGATATGGTACGATCCATGATGTGCTTCACAAATTTATCCATTTCCTTCTGGGGACATGCCCTAGAAACTACTATTTACATTCTGAACAAGGTACCTTCTAAATCCGTTGTTAGTACTCCATATGAAATTTGGAGTGGAAAGAAACTGTATCTTAAATATTTTAAGGTATGGGGATGTCCAGGTTATGTTAAAAGAAGTTTTGGACATAAGTTGGAACCTAGAGCGGATAAATATCTATTTATAGGATATCCTAGAGAGGGTAGAGGATATCTGTTCTACCATCCTACTGAACAAAAGATTTTTGTTAGCAGGCATGCCACTTTTCTACAAAAAGAGTTCATTTTAGAAAAGGGCAATGGTAGAACTGTTGAACTTGGAGAAGTACAAGAAATATAGATAGACAGTTCTCAACCATTAGAACATATAGTTAGGACAGAACCAGAACACAAAACTCCTCCCCGTAGGTCTGATAGAGTGCCACGGGCACCTGAGAGGTATGGGTTTATTGTTGAAAATAATGAAGCCCAAGTCATTCAAAATGATGAACCTCTGACCTATACGGAAGCTATCTTGAGTACTGATTCAGATAGATGGCAAGAAGCCATGGAATCCGAGATAGACTCTATGTATGTAAACCAAGTATGGTCTTTGGTCGATGCACCATAGGGTGTTAATCCTATTGGGTGCAAATGGGTCTATAAGAAAAAGATTGGGGCTGATGGCCAAGTTGAAACCTATAAAGCCAGATTAGTGGCAAAAGGTTTTAGACAAAAACAGGGAATTGATTATGATGAAACATTCTCACCTGTTGCCATGCTCAAATCAATTCGGATTTTACTTGCTATAGCAGCGTACCACAATTATGAGATCTGGCAGATGGATGTGAAGACTGCATTCCTTAATGGTTTCCTTGAGGAAGAAGTCTACATGTCACAGCCAGAAGGTTTTATTTCAAAGAATAAACCTAATCAAGTATGCAAGCTAAAGAAATCCATTTATGGATTAAAGCAAGCTTCCAGGATTTGGAACATCCGCTTTGATGAAACTATTAAAAGGTTTGGTTTTATCAAAAATATGGATGAACCCTGTATTTATAAGAAGACTAGTAGGAGTGCCATAGTCTTCTTGGTTCTGTATGTAGATGACATACTCTTCATTGGGAATGATGTCCCAATGTTACAATCAGTCAAGGTTTGGCTATCAAACCAGTTTTCCATGAAAGATTTGGGAGAAGCATCCTATATACTAGGTATTAAGATCTTTAGAGATAGATCTAAGAGGATGCTAGGTTTATCCCAATCTAGGTACATTGACTTAGTGCTGAAAAGATTCAGCATGGATGGAAGTAAAAGAGGTTATCTTCCTATGAGTCAAGGCATACATCTTTCTAAAAGAATGTCTCCTAAGACACCTGAAGAAAAAAATAGAATGAATTCTATACCTTATGCTTCGGCAATAGGGTCCATAATGTATGCCATGCTATGTACCAGGCCTGATGTGGCATATGCTTTAGGCATTGTCAGTAGGTTTCAGGCTGATCCAAGAGAGGATCATTGGAAAGCAGTTAAAAATATTCTTAAGTACCTGAGAAGGACTAAGGATATTTTTCTGGTTTATGGTGGTTCTGATCTTAAACTAGAAGCTTATTCTGATTCTAGTTTTCAATCAGACCTTGATGATAGCAAATCCATTTCGGGATATGTTTTTGCCCTAAATGGTGGAGCAGTGAGTTGGAAGAGTACCAAGCAGCAGACTGTAGCTGACTCAACCACAGAGGCAGAATACATAGCTGTCAGTGAAGCCGCCAAGGAAGCAGTCTGGATGAAGAAGTTCATCACATAGTTGGGTATTGTTCCTGAGATTGAAAACCCAGTGCCACTTTACTGTGACAACATTGGAGCTGTTGCTCAAGCTAAGGAAACAAGAGCTCATCATAAGTCCAAGCACATTCTGAGACGCTTACATCTCGTCCGAGAAATAGTAGAAAGACAAGATGTCTACATAAATAGAGTTGATACAAAGAACAATATAGCAGACCCGTTCACTAAGGCTCTACCACAGCGAGAGTTTGATCGCCACCTCGAGTGTATGGGATTAAGATTTAAAGGTGATTGGCTTTAGTGCAAGTGGGAGATTGAAAGGGATATGCCCAACAAGCCAATCTATGTTGTATCTCCCAAACCATTGTAATTGACAAGAATTCTAATAAAGGCATTATTTTTATCATACGCTGTGTTTATTATTATATGATGAACCCCATAGATTAGGGCTATGATTTTAGGGTTATGATGAGATCATACCAGTGAGACCTAAAGTCTTAAAACCTTGATCTAAAATATTCCTAGTCAAAGGAACCCTGAGTAGGGGATCAGGGTTTTCCAGTAAGACTAGCACATCGCATGTATACTGGAGAGGGTGACTGCTCTCACAGTCACTTGTGTATGACACTGAATCTGGGATGTGGGTGCTCATTGGAGAATGAGTTCACTGATCTGACCCAACTTGAGAACATCTAATGGAGTCTTAGCTACATGTCAATAGAAGGTTCTCATAGTGGGAGTGGTACAAGTAATCCTTTGACCTGAGACTACCATAAGTACCTTATGTACATGAACCCATGCTTTGGTTCAATTCTAATCATGACACTGAGTCATGCACAGGATTGATACTGGGAATGGTAAATTGGATATGAAGGTAATGAGTAGGTCAACAAGGAATCGATCACTCTTAGTAAGAGGAGATTGCATCCAGCTAGTTAACAATCGGATGATGATTCAGGGAATCTTTGATCAAAGTGAAGATATTAGAGATGGTTTCTAATATCAAGATAATTGAATCATCAATATAAGATTGAGCTAGAAATAAATATAATATTGGATTTGACATATATCCATATCCATAGTTATATTTTGGGTGCAAGCTGATCGAAAGATTTAATTGTACGGTAACTCTCTACTGAAGGGTAGTTTTGGTATTTCACCAGAATTTCCATATCTTCTGGGTAGACATGACACGTTGCTAGACGTCAATCTTGTCTTGTGGGTTAATCAAATTTAAAGATCACTTATTAGGAAGAGACCTAATTGATCAAGTCGGGTAAGCCCGGTTTGACCTAAATCGATTAGAAAGAGTTCTAATCAAATTAGGTCAACTTGTATTCGAACCCACTGCTGGCTAGATGTGGAACCTAATGGGTCACACACTTAAGAGGATTGATCAAGAGTTTAATTTGTAATTAAAATATCTTTGCAGGATAACACTCTAGCAGGTGTTGCAAACCCTAGCTTCTATTCGAATTGGATTCGAATTAGGGTTCCGGATTGGTTCAATTCAGGTTCTAATTGGATCTAATTAGACCCTAATTGAGGTTATAGGGATTATGGCTAATCCTATTAGCTAACCATGCACCTAGGCTAGCCCCCCACCCGCCCCTTAGCATTTTTCACGCCAAAATGCCAAGAGTCCATGCGCTAATGGACTCTTGGCGCGCCATTTGGAAGAGTCCATGGCGCATGGACTCTTGGCGCGCTCCATAAAAAACTCCGATGTTTTTATATGGGGCGGCTTCCTTTCTCATTATTAGTGCCTCACATGTGTGCCCTTGGATGGGAATCCAACGGTTGGAAAATTTTTGAGAAAGACAAAAGGCGCAGACTCTTCCCGGTTGCGCGAAATAACGTCTCTTCGGAGACCGAAACATCGCGGCTCCCTTCTTCTAAAATTTCATGACTTTTCTTTTAGGAAAAGCCATGAGTTTTAATCTGGAAGGTCGTGAGAAGGAGGGAAGGGGCGTGAGAAAATGAGAAAGGGCGTGAGAAGTCTTTCATGAAGAGATGTGTGGGCGCCTATCTGAGATCTATTTAAAGGGTCGGGTAAATCAGAACTCAAAAATGTTTTCTTTTATTCCTTCTTCCTCTCCTAAAGACTCTTTCACTCTTTTCTTTCTCTTGCACTGTTTCCTTTACAGAGTACACCTCTATCGAAACTTTGCTACTGAACAAGAATAAGAGCGAAAGTCTCCGATGGTAAAGGAAAGAAAGGAGTTCTGATTTATTCCTTCTTTCCTACATTAAGATATTATTGTCTTAATTTCTCCTCCAACTTAAGACAAGCCTATATCCTCTTAGGACAAGGTCTTTTCTTCAAAACAAGGGTGTCTAAAGGGCCAAGGTCTTAGTGGAAGGAGGAGAAGAGATCAAGGAAAGGGAGGCTACCTCTTGTGGAAGAATTCAAGCCATAATCCGAAGAATTAAGTTCTAGGAAGAAGAACTCAAAAGAAGGAACCATTGGACAAGAAGATAGTGTTCTTGATCATCGCTCTGTGTGGATCACCATCGAAGGGCGGACACCTGGACGCCTGGTGAATTCAGTTAGCCCCTTCAACTTCAAGTTTGTTGGAATAAGCGATTACAGGTTGGTACCCTATTCCTAATTTGCATAGATATGCTTGTCATATGTTCTAGTCTTATTTAAGGAGTTCCTGGTTTAGGGTTTTTGGTGTGAACTTATTTTCAATTTTGAAATTACACTTCCGCTGCGTTGCACCGGAACCCAACACTGGACAAGGTATTTATATGATAAAATATTGTAATTTCTCTATTTTTGTCATGGCTTGTTAATGTAATGTACACGTCTAGGAAATGCCTAAGAATAGAAAATGTCGGTGACTTGTATCTATGGCACTGTAGGCTAGGTCATGTTGAATAAATTAGGATAAACAAGTTGCAAGGAGAAGGCCTCCTCGAGGTCAATGATTCTAACTCACTGCCCACTTGTGAATCCTGTTTGCTTGGTAAAATGACCAAGTCACCTTTTATTGGAAAAGGTGAACGAGCTACAGAACTTCTGAGTCTCATACATACTGATGTATGCGGACCCAAGACAGTTAGTGCCAGAGGTGAATACAGATATTTCATTATATTTACAGATGACCTTTCCAGCTATGGTTATGTCTTCTTGATGAGACATAAATATGAGTCATTTGAAATGTTCAAATGATATCGTAATGAAGTAGAGAAACAAATTAAAAACATAATAAAATCCTTCGATTTGATTGAGGCAGTGAATACCTATCCGGTGAGTTCATGACATATCTTGAGAAGAATGGGATTCTCTCTCAATGGACTCCTCTAAGAACACCCTAGTTGAATGGTGTGTCCGAAAGGAGGAATCGAACCATGTTAGACATGGTTCGATCCATGATGGGCTTTGTAACTCTGTCGCTGTCCTTCTGGGGATATGCACTTGAGACAGCTTCTTACTTGCTGAATAATGTTCCAAGAAAGTCTTTTGTCTCCACTCCATATGAGTTATGGACTGGACGTAAGCCTTCAATTTCACTCATTCGGGTCTGGGGTTGTCCAGCTTATGTAAAATATTTAGACTCAGATAAACTTGGTCCTAGATATGATCGATGCCTATTTATTGGGTACCCTAAGGAAACAAAAGGGTATTTCTTCTACTTGGAGGATGAACAGAAAGTGTTCGTTGCTCTTAGAGCTATCTTTTTGAAAAAGGAGTTCCTTGGAGAAGGAACTGTAGCCTGTAAGATTGAACTTGGCAAAGTTCAACCAGTGGAAGAACCTACATACTCTAAGGACATCATAGAACTGATTGTGCTTGGATCACACTTGGAACCCATGATTAGGAGATCCGGTAGAGTACCGCATCAGCCGGACAAATACTATGATTTATTGGTCTGAGACGATGATCCCATTGAGCTTGATGAGAACGATGAGGATCCGATCACCTATATAACTGCACTTCAGAGATCTGACTCTAAGGCTTGGCTTGGAGCCATGCGATCCGAGATAGAGTCCATGGAGATCAACAATGTATGGACATTGGTTAATCCACCTGAAAGGATAAAACCCATCGGGTGCAAGTGGATTTTCAAGAGAAAAAGGGGCGTAGATGAGAAGGTGGAGACTTATAAAGCTCGTCTGGTTGCCGAGGGATATCGTCAGCGATATGGTATCGATTATGATGAGATGTTCTCCCCTGTGGTAATGCTCAAGTCCATTCGGATCATGCTTGCTTTGGCAGCACATTTTGACTATAAGATCTGGCAGGTCGATGTCTGAACCGCTTTCCTGAATGGGGGCTGGATGAGGAGGTGTATATGATATAGCCTGAAGGGTTCACATCCACAGACAAGTCAAAAGTGTGCAAATTGCAGAGGTCCTTTTATGGACTCAAGCAAGCATATCGAAGTTGAAACATACGATTTGATAGGTGTATCAAACAATATAGCTTCGTTAGGAATGGAGAGGAACCCTGCATCTATAAGTGGGTTAATGGTTCTGTGATTATATTCCTGGTACTGTATGTTGATGACATTTTCTTAATCAGAAATGACATCGCAGCATTGCAAGGAATAAAGGTCTGGTTGTCATCTCAATTCTCCATGAAGGACTTGGGTGAAGCATACTAGGTATGAAGATCTATAGAGATAGATCTAAGAGGCTTCTGGGATTGTCCCAGTCTACGTACATTGATACCATGCTGAAACGGTTTAACATGGAGAATTCTAAGAAAGGCTATCTTCTGATAGGTTTTGGAATTACTCTTTCTAAGAAGGATTGTGTGACAACTCTTGAGAAAAGAGAGTGCATGAATAGAGTTCCTTATGCTTCTACAGTGGGCTCTATCATATATGCTATGATATGTACTAGACCAGACGTGGCATACTCACTAGGAGTGGTGAGCAGATACCAGTATGACCCAGGTGAGCTGTATTGGAAGGTGGTTAAGTCCATCTTGAAGTATTTGAGAAATACTAAGGACCAATGGCTGATTTATGGAGAACCTGACTTGAAACTTGTGAGGTATACTGACTCCAGTTTCCAGTCAAATAGAGATGATAGCAAGAGTGTGTTAGGGTTTGTGTTTACCCTGAATGGAGGAGCGATCTACTGGAAGAGTTCCAAGCAGGCAACAGTTGCAGACTCGGTATGCGAAGCAGAGTACTTTGCAGCATCAGATACAGCAAAGGAAGCCGTATGGTTGCAGAAGTTCCTTGGAGAGCTAGGGGTGGCACCTTTCCTAGATGGTCCTGTTCTTGTATATTATGACAGCACAGGAGCCATTGCTCAAGCTAAGGAGCCAAAGTCTCATCACTACACCAAGGACATTCTACGGTGCTATCACCTCATGCGAGAGATCATAGAATGAGGCGACATCAACCTTATGAAGATCGATAGAATGGAGAATCTGGCCAACACCTTCACTAAAGCCCTTGGAATCAAAGAGTTTGACTATTGTAAAAGGGAAATGGTATTAGATACTGTTCTAATTAGCTTTAGTACAAGTGAGAGTTATTGGGAATTGTGTTCCAAAGCCAATCACCTAGGCTGTAGGCGATTGTGCTCAGTATTGTAATTTGTATATGAATTAATAAAATATTATTTTGGTAGCTCATCACATTATTCATTTTCCTGTAATGAACTCTATTTATGTGATGAAGTCCTTTGGACTGCACTGACCTCGATATAGAGAGGATATATCGAGTAGTCCTTTAAAAGGTTCACAACCAAAGGATACATTGTACAGGACGGCAATGTATCAAGTGTAGGTTGTTGTGGTTCACATCGTTTGGTTATCCTCTTGACCAAAGGAGTGTGGTGACACTGATGTGATCTGCAAGTTGGATGTGTGACATCTCATTGAACGTGACTCCATGGAGCTCCTTTCTGCTAAAGGATTGCTCGTGATTGGATATGGGTATATGTGTCCCTCCGACGTGAGGTCACCATGGTAGCTTGCAAGCAACTCCATGTGCTTTGATGTCGGACTACCCGAATTTCTAATCTGGTGATGGAAGATTACTGGGTACAGGCAAGTACTTGTGGAGCAGTGGTGGATCAAGATGGAATTGACTTATCCAACTTGTTTGGATTGAATGTCTCGTAGTGTCTTAATTTAGCAAATTCTCGGTCGGGGTAGTCCTAGTGAGGAGTCACTGGACTTGCGAGGTTGAGACATGTTGTGGATTGACTCAGTTAGGGTTGGTAGTCTAACTCTAGATCATTTGAGCATTGGAGGTCAAAGGGATGAATTATATGGTAACCATAGCTTCGATAGATTGCTCTCGCATCTTCGGCCTATCCAGACGTCGGGACACATTACTAGATGGTATCTTGTACTGGTAATGAAAGTGTTCCAGTGCTACCGTTTAGGTTCGAACCTATAAGGTCAAATGCCATAAAGGATTTCTTCCAGGGAACCGATCAACGATAGAGAATCATTTCGGTATTAAGGTCAAACGGACTGATTAAGCGCACATTGAATTTTTTAGTCCACCTAGCCTAATTTGTATCGACCAGGATTGGTTTGGGTCAACCAGGAACTGTTCCTAGTAGACCAGGACTGGACCCGATTTTCTTATTGATCAGGTTTGGTCAGACCGGATTTTGATGAACCGATTTTATTTAGTCTTGTTGAACCATTTTAAACCTGAGATGTTTTCACGGTTTATTTTCTCCCAGCCATTTTTTAATCACCAGTTTTAACTTGGTTTATTTTACACGGTTTTTCCTCTTCCCCTGTTACCCGTTCCTCTGTGTTTTACCGTGTTTTGGATAAGCCCTCTTCTTGATCGAATGCAGCTTGAGATTATCCTTCTGCCAGCGATCTGGATTGGGTTTCATGTTGGCCTCTCCCATGCATTTTTCCTCTCTCTCGGTCGCAGGATTTCATGGTGTAGTTCTCTCCCGCACGTCTCTTCTTCTCTCTCGGTTTCCACACTGATTTGTTCTCTTCCTGTCGTGTGGTTCCCTGCTCCACCGATGAAGAGCTATTTCATATGGTGTTGGGGTTTTATTTAAACACCTCTCTGATCTCCTTCCCAGGCTTGATGTTTTTGTTCTTTGCCTCTTTGCTAACCTGGTTGATAGCCGCAGGCCGTGAGATGAAAAAGGAGAGGGGAAGAATGGAGTGTGTGCAGAGAGGAGAAGATCAAGAGCCCACGATGTTTTTTTTTCCTTTGGCCTTCCGAGTTTTCCCAGCGCCTGATTCTTTTTGTGTTGAAGGCCGTGACGTGCAAGCATGAGAAGGAAGCAGGGCTTGCTGGCTATGAGAGAAAAAGTAACAGGGAGCAGGGCGTGCGGAGAGGAAGTTGCTGTGCGTGAGAGGGAGAGGGAAGATCGCAGGCCGGGGATGATGTCTCGGTTTCTGGAAGCGTTGTGATCACAGATCTCATTCTTTTCTGTGTGGTCCGGGGTCCGTGAAATCCTTCCCTAGCCTTTATCAGTGTTCCTTGGCCTTTATCAGTGTGTGCTCTTCGTGGAGTTTAGGCGGCCTTCGAGAAGGCCGTCTGTGAGGATTTTTGATTTTCCTGCTCCACATATGCATGATCTGTGTTTCATTTGATTCCCGGAGGACTAGCATTTTTTTATGAGTTGGATTAGTGAGAGCCCATGCATGGATACTCAAGAGGTTAGACACTTAGACGCCTCGAGTGGTTGGATCGATCTCTTCTATTCTTCTTGCCGTTGCAGATCTGATTTACTGGTTAAGGAGTTCAACCGGCTACTTCGATTTGCTATTAAAGGAAACTCTACAAAGGTATATGATTTATTTTTTGTTATCATGCATGCTTAGATCTAGATATTATCATGTTGTTCATAATTATTGCAATGCTTAGATCTAGATATTATCATGTTGTTCATAATTATTGCAATTGCCTGTACATGCTTATGTATCTGTTTTATGCATCATGCTATATTCGATCTTGTGCTATGAGTAGATTTTTCTGTATGTATGATTAAAAAGTTTAATTATGCATTACTTACTCCCTAGCATAGCATGCCTAGGGTAGGCATCCGTGCACTGGTTTCCTTTTAATTTTATCTTTGTTGATCTCATAAGTGACTTTGATGATAACAAAATATTAGAGCATACATTTATTTTATTAACAACTCTTCAAGTGTGTTACAAGATTTTGTATGATGATTCTAATGCTCAATTACAACTCCTATATCTTTAGTTTTGGAAATGAGTTGTGTTGTAAGTGATTCATGTAAAGAAGAACCCAAAAAAAGGTTAAGTAGAAATCATGAAAATAGGTTACTTCTAGATGTGTTTCAAGCTTAAAATTTCTTTAAAATATGATTCAAAGAGTTTGAAGGCATCTTGAGACTTTGAAGACTTGCTGGATGATTTCTAGAGAAAAACTGATAATTCACTGAAGAATTCATCCGAGCCAACTCGAAGAGAAGAGAGCCGACTCTGGCATATGGCACGCATGAAGATTTCTAGCACACAAATATTCAAGCCAACTCTAAGAGACCCGAGTCGACTCATCCAGAGTACCATTTCCTGAATCAAACAAACGAGCCGACCCAAAGGAAGTCTGAGCCGACTCTATCATTTAGTTGACATCCAAGTCAACCCTTCAGAAGTTCAAGCCGACTCCTCCAGAGTCCAAAAAAAAAGTTCTAAGTGAACAGCCAACCGAGCAGACTCTAATGAGAAAGAGACGACTCTTCTAGACTGGATTTTTGAATGCTTGTGAATCCGAGCCGACTCAAAATAAGGTGAGCCGACTCTTTCAGAATAAGGAATCAAGCTACAAAGAAACCTAGCTGACTCAATTGAAGAGAACCGACTAGACCAAAACTACTATGTGGATCCGAGCTGACTCGAGTTGATCCGAGCCGACTCAAAGATCGATTTCATGCCTATAACGGCTAGTTCTAGAACTTGGAATTTGAATCCAAAAAATGCTCCAACAGTCAAATGTCACATCCCAAAGTTCTACAATGACTAAAATCATCCGAGAAGAGTACAAGACTATATATTTGAGGGATTTGAACTTCTTTAAAAGAAGAAATGAATATTTAATGCTTACTTGAACTTGTGAGAAAGAGAGCACTAAAGATTATTCAAGATAGTCTTCAAGTCTTCACCAACTCACATCTGAAGCTTGAAGCATTTATTGAAGAAGTTGAAGAAGCCAACCAAGTGCATTGAAGTGCAATCAATTGGGCTTCTCTTGAGCTGCATCAGCAACCATTCGACAAAATTTGTTTGTCATTCTGTTGCTTTCTCTTTACAATTTTTTTTGATTTATGGGGTTATTGGTGAGCCTGGTTTAAAAACCAAATAGGTTCTTGGTTAGCCTGTGTTCAAACCAAGTGTTGAGTTCTTGGTGATCTTATTAAAACCAAGTGTTGGGTTTTTTTAGTGAGCCCGGTTTAAAAACCAAAGTGTAGAGGTTTGGACTGTGAGCCTGTTAAAACAATCCAAACTGTATTCCAATGGGAGATATAGTAGAAACCCCAAGTAGTAATCTTGGATAGTGGATGTAAGGGCTGGGTTGCTCCGAACCACTATAAAATTTTCTGTGTTTGTATTGTGCATTCTCTTTATATCTTGCTTCTGCTTTTAATTATCTCAATCACAGCACTTAACACTTCAAGAAATTTTCAAAGAGCACATAATTGCTTAAACTTTTTAAATTTTGAATTCACCCCTCTCTTGGAAAAGCCACCTGGACAACAACTGGTATCAGAGTAGTGTCTCTGAATATAGTTAGAGTAGAGATTGATAGCTCGTCCCATGAGTACATCCTTGGCCAAAGGACAATCTACTAATAGACCTTCACTCTTCACTGGCACAAATTATTCATATTAGAAAGCTAGAATGAAAATCTATTTTCAAGCTATCGATTTTCAATTATGGAATGTCATTCTAAAAGGGCCACATATTCCCATGATCAAAATTAATGGCATGGATGTCCCAAAGCCTGAAGAGGACTGGGATGAACATGACATGAAGATGGGAGAATTAAATGCCAAAGCAATGAATTTATTATACTATGCTTTGGATGCTAACGAGTTCAATCAAATTTCTACTTGCTCTTCTACAAAGAAATTTGGGACAAACTCGAACTGACTCACGAAGGAACTTTCTAAGTGAAGACTTCGAAAATTAATCTTCTTGTATATAGTTATGAACTTTTCAAAATGGAACCAACTGAAACTATCTTTGCCATGTTTACTCACTTTAGAGATATTATTAATGGTTTAAAAAGTCTCGGTAGGGTTTATTCAAATGCTGATCTAGTACAGAAGATTCTCAGATCACTTCCGGCCAAGTGGGATGGCCCCCCAAAATGACTGTCATCTAGGAAGCAAAAGATCTAAATGCCATACCTCTAGATGAATTAATGGGTTCACTGATCATACATGAAGTAGCCACGTAGCATAGGACTGATGATGATCAGAAGAAGAAGAAAACAATAGCCTTCAAAGCTACATTGGATTCAAAGAAAGATGAGGAATTGGAAGATGACTGCACCTCCTCCAAAGACAATCTAGAAGATGAGATATTGCTATGGTCATGAGAAGATTTAGAAGGTTTATAAGAAAGAAGAAAGAAAGATACTATAGAAAATTCTATAAAAGAGGTAAGCACTCCAAGGATAAGGACAAGGATAGAGAAAAAGATAAAGAACAAATGTCCACTTGCTATGAATATAAGAAACCAGGGTACATCTATCCCAACTATCCTTTATTAAAGAAATCTTTTAAGAAGAAAAAAAAGAAAGCTATGGTTGCAACATGGAGCGACAGCGACGAGTCGACTTCATCTAAAAAAGAAGAGACCATGAAAACTGCTAACTTATATCTAATAGATCTCGAAGATGAGGTAACATCCCCTGAACCTTAATTAGAATTTACTTTTGATGAATTGAATTCTGTTTTTCATGATCTACTATCTAAATTCAAAAAGGCTGGAGTAAAGATAAGAACTTTAAAGAATATCAATGATTCTTTAGAAAAGGAGAAAGAAGAGATTTCATAAAAGAATAATCTATTGCAAAAGAATTTACATGTCTTTTTTGAAAAATACAAAGCTTTGAAAATTGAAAACAATACATGTCTTGACAAGAACAAAACTTTAATTATTAAAAATAATGACTTGAAAAAGGAGGTTGAAAAACTCAAGCCACTAGTTGAAAAACTAAACTTATCTTCAAATAAGCTTGTGTTGATTTTAAACGATCAAAGAATTTTTGAAAATGAAGCTGGAATTGGTTTCAATTCTTCAATTTCAAATGGAATTTCAGCTACTACTTTTGTGACACCAAAAGCTTATGCTCCAAAATCAATATATCAAGAAGCTTTTGTATCTAATCCTTCTGCATCCATTTCTAAAGCTACAATGTATGTACCTAAGAATTTAAATAAAAAATCTTTTATTAGAAAAAGTTTTACATCTGCATCAACATCTAGAACTTCAATTCATACATCTTTTCAGAATTCTAGAATTACATGTTATGCATGTCATGGAGTTGGACATAAATTCTTTCAATATAATTCAGTAAAGAAAAATTCATATTCTAAGAATAGAATTAAAAGAATTTGGGTTCTCAAAGAAACCATCTCTGCTAACCTTCAAGGATCCAAGTTAGCTTAGGTACCTAAATGAACTTCTTGATTATCTTGCAGGAATGTCTTGCAGCCCAAAAATTGAAAAAAAGATGGTATCTCGATAGTGGCTGTTCAAGGCATATGATGGGTGACAAGGATCAATTTATCACCCTGGAAATGAAAGAAGGTAGTATGTTTACTTTTGGAGATAATGGAAAGGAAAAAATAATCAGAACCGGAAAGATCAAAATAACCCCCTGTACTTTCATAGAAAATGTATTGCTAGCAGACAAGTTGAAGCATAATTTGTTAAGCATTAGTCAATTATGTGACAAAGGCTTCAAGGTTGTCTTTGAATCATCTATGTATATTGTAACAAACTCTCTTGATTCTAATAACAAGTTCATTGGACATAGACTTAGAAATATTTATGTGGTAGACCTTAATGATCTTTCCATGTATAGTAGTTCCAATCTAGTTACAATGAATGCTAAGACCAAGGAGTCTTGTTTACTTTGGCATAGATGATTATGCCATGCTAACATGCATACTATTGACAAGTTAATTTTCAATAATCTAGTTAGAGGCATGCCTAAATTTAAAGTGGATCTTAATCATGTTTGCGATGCATGACAAACGGATAAACAAACTAGGAGAGTTTTAAAATCAAAAATATGATTTCAACTACCAGACCCCTTGAGTGATGCAGAACAAAAGAGATGATGCGATGCGGAAGTAAATTAAGAATAATATATATATATATATATTTGTTTTTTAATTTTCAGAAGTCGGCTTAGACTCAAAGGAAAGTTAAACTAAATTGAAAGAAACTATATAATGATTAAAAGCACAATTCAAAGACTCTAGATTATCAGAGTAGTTCAGAAGTAAAGGATCGCTGGGGTTTGAGAAACTCCCAGACCTAGGGTTTCGCTCTGAACTTTCAACAGGACAGAACTAAAGAGAAGGGAAGGATTATGTACCAGGCAGTGATCTTCACAGAGTTTGGTGGAAGGACTCTCTCGAGTAGATTGTTGGATCCTCAGATTTGGATATCTTCAAAATAGATCCTCCAATACTGGTCCTTTGGCAGAGTTGGCTTCTCCTAAACTCAGGATCTGGGAAAGAAGAAGAACAAGTTAAGGAACCAGATACTCAAAGAAAGGATTTACCAGATAAGAAGAACTTGAAAGTTGATGTTGCTGAAATCCTGATTCTTCTGGATGCTGATCTGACTTCCTCTGGGATTTGCTCTGTATTTGAAGTAGCCGATCTGGACCTGGATGCTGGTGGTCGGCCTCTACTTGGAAGAGAGGGGCCGTGAGATGATGAGGTAGATTAGGGTTTGGATGATTGGTGGAATGAAGAAGATGATGGGCGGCTTGGGTTTGGATTTGAAGTGGCTAACCTAGGGTTTTGGGGTTAGAGATCTCACACCTCCTCAAGGTTCCTAGGGAACCCGGATTTACTCTCTCACGGAGCTCAACACCTGAATACAAGTGCGAAAGAGAGAAACATAAAGTTGCTCACACAGAAATTGATTTCATTCATCAGTATCATTCAAGAGTTACATAGAGTTGAATATATAGACATAACAAAGAAATAAAATTTCATACATTTTCATGTGGGACTAAACTCCCTAGCCTATACTTTTGGTAGAAAATATTCTTCCTCTTGGCCAATCAAAGAGTCCTACAAGGAGTAGGCGGCCCTAAAAGTCATGAAAATCCTCTCAAAAGGTAGAAAGATGGCGCCTCCTAAGTCTTCTCCTTGAATTTAGGGTTCTTCCTTCAATGGTTCAACTCTTTTGGATACCTCTTTTTTTTCTCTCCAAGTCATGGCTCTTCCCAACTTTGCTTTGGTCATTTTAGGCATGGATTGGGCACCCCCTTGAAGTGCTCCCCAAGAAATGCCTCTTTCTTCCTTTAGCTTGGCCTTTTAAGGTATATATGGGGCGCCTCCTTGATTTTGGCTTCAAGAAAAATTCTTGCTCCCTTGGGTGTGGGGACCAAGACACTGGGATGTAGATGTGGTGCCTCCTGGACTCTGGCGTGTGGCTGGGAGTGTGGCGCCCACTTGCTTGGGCCTTGACCTGACTGGAAAAAATGGCGCCAACCTGGAGAAGACCTAGACCACTACTAGGACTTGTACTGAGTCAACAAAATGAAATGCAGACTCAAAGAAATAAAATAATCTGGTTGACCAGGTCAACCCTTATTACAAACCCTAATTTTCTCAGGTAAGGTCAATCAGAGATCCAGATGGAACCCTGAAGTCTTCTTCTGATTCTGGTGCCCGCACCAATTCTCCCGGGGTGGGAGGAACTCGACCCTGTCGAGTATGGATCAAGTTGGCTCTGGTATCTCTCCTAGAGATCTGGATCCAGCTCTTGTAATTCATCTCGGGAGATCCAAGAGTTATCAGAATCTGGCCTTCCTTGCCAGCGGACCAGGTATCTTTGGTATCCTCGATTACGAGTAGAGATAACCTGATCCTCCATGATCTTTTCAATCTGCTCTTTCCTCACAGGCCAGTTTGCTTGTGGACACACAGGGTTGGGCTCACTCTCAAGAGCAGGATTAGGCTCAAAAGGCTCACTGAGATTCACAACTAGCTCTCTATACTCTACTAGGTCTGTAATGTTGAAAGTGGAGCTAATGCCTAGCTCTGAAGGCAACTCGAGCATATAGGCATTGGACCCTACTCTCTTCACCACTCTAAATGGTCCAGCTCCTCTAGCATGTAACTTTCTAATGGTTCCAAGAGAAAACCGTTTAGGCCTTAACCTAATCATTACATAGTCTCCCTCAACAAAAGTTTTGACTCGCCTTTGAGAATCTGCCAACTTCTTATAAGTTTCATTACTTAAAGTTATTTTGGCATGAATTTCTTTATGCAAGTCCTTTACATGCTATGCAAGTGCATCAAGAGACTTGTGTGTGTGGGCTAATAGTGAAATCAGATCAAGTGGTATATGAGGCTTGTATCCATGGACAATTTTAAAGGGACTCTAGCCTATAGACCTATTGATCGAAACATTGAATACAATTTCAGCCCTGGACAAAATACAAATCCCAATTCCTGGTGCTCTCATTCAAACCAAAATCTGAGCCAAAGCCTAGTAAAGGGTCAAGAAAAATTAAACTAGACTGACGACGCATTCATAAAGAATGGACTTTATTCAAAGGAACCCTAGGTCTAAACCTAACAAACTAAGGCTCTCTAGGTTTGACCTTGGGTCGGAGGATGGCATGCAGAGCATGAAACTTATCATGGGTGCCTAGTAGGTGCCATAAGGTCTTCCAGAAGTAGGTGGCAAACCTAATAGATTCTGACACGTGGTTCACTCTAAAGACTTCGACAAAGTATACTTGGATGGTGTAAGAAGCATTGGAAGTCCTAGAGAAAGGGAGAAAATATGAGGTGGAGTCTCGAATTACCTGCTGACTAAAGGTGGTGACCTGAAGGATTGAGTGGTGATCTATGAGTGTCAACTGGTCATCCTTACGAAAGGAAAAGTTTGCTACTCCCAGGAATGGATCAAGAGATGGTTCGAGGAGTAGCCTAGGACATGTGATTGCAACAGTTAAGGTTTGTTCTCTAAGCAAATAATGATCCACATTCTCAAGAAATGGATTAGAGAATGATTCATGGAAGGGTCTATGGATGATGACCTCAAGACTTGAAATTTGACCTATGGGAGCGGAAAGGTATACTCTATAGAAGGGTAGGTCAGTCATGCGAAGGAAGGGGTCTGGGGCCATAAGGAGGACTTCTACAGGGCTGGGTGAATCAATCCGCTCAAGACAAGGATGTTCAACTGAGATTACGGGAGAGACCTTAGTGGCCGAGCATGGGACAAGGTTCAATTGTAAGAGGCTTGATTCAGTCATCCTAAGGAGAGGATCTACCATAGGATAGGCAAACTTAAACAGTTCAGTGCAAAGATCTTCAATTGGTACTTGGGGAATGACTGTCATTAAAGGGTACGAACTGATAGCTCGGGCTAACACTATGAGTTCTTCCTGGGGGTATTTGGCTAAAGGAACCTGGTTCTCACAAATCTCTTGAATTTCTGAACTAGGTCCTATCACTTGGTTGCTCTCCAAGGTCTCCTCAGGTAAGGAACCAATAGTATCGATGTCACATTCTTCAAGTTCTTCCACCTCATATTCATTAACTAGACTCAAGCCAGCATCATATACTTCCTCGATGCCATCTTCAATGGGTTTCGGGTCAGTGGTAATCGGGTCAACTGATTCTGGGCTTGTCATAAATAACCTTTCTTCCTCATTGGTAGGCTTGGGTTCTCCCTCATTAATGTCATCCTTAGGATTCTTACCACTTAGCTGTGCACAAGCCAGTCCTATGCATGGGCACTGACTAGATTTATGGCCTCTTTCTCCACAAAACCAACATTCTTGCGATATAGAAACCTGGGTCACACTGGGTTTCAAGCTAGTAGAGACCTTACTTGGGCATGGGTGTGGATCTAAATGGTTTGATCTAGAAGACTTGGGTTTTTGAGTGACTGGTCTAGAATATTGTAAGGACCTCTCATAGAAATGATCCACACTATAGATATCATGGTTAGGCTTCCTAGGGTTATGCTCGAGATCACGGTATAAGGTCCTCCTAGGCTCCTGGTGTGGGTGAGGTTGAGGCACATTAAAATCTGGGTCAGGAGTCCAATTCTGATGTCTAGGTTCCCCAAGTACTTGGACTCGATCCCTAAGCTGGGTAAGATCCTCATGGACTTGTTCCCTAAACTGGGTAACAGTAGCAATCATATCCTGACTCAATTTGTTCATACTTTCGGTAAGAGTTCTAACCATGGCCTCTAAATCAAGTTGGGTTTGACCAGGTTGGGAGGGTACTCCATTCCGGGTGGACATGATGATGCAAGCAAGCACACAGAATGTGACTAGACTAAAGCGACTACTGGCTCACTAGACCTAGAGTCCAAACTAGATGCCCAATTAGAGTGGCAAGCTAGCATGTAGTAACTCGGGACTCAGCAAGGCTGGTGTAAGGGGAGTGTTAGGTCCCTAATTGCCAATCCTAGACACCAATCAGTGATTGGCCAGGTAGGCGGACCAGCACACAAGCCCTTCAGGATAGAATCCCTGAACCACCGTTCTAGATACTGAGTACAAAGCACACACAGAGTAACTAGACAAACTGACTCAACACTAGCCTAGACCCGACCAGTTGGTGTCCTTAGCCCACTAGGACAAATTAGGTCTAATTAATTTTAAGATTAAAGGCTTAGGTTTGAATGCACGGGAGGTGGTTTTGGGCTAAGGAGAGGGTCTCAATCCTTTCCTTATGTTGCAACTTCGGTGCCCTTAAGATAGATTCAATTTATGCACACTCAAATAAAAAAACAGCTTGCAGAAAATAAAAAAATAGAACAGCAGTAAAATTGATCTCAGAAAATCTACAGAAATTAATAAATCATGAAAGTTTTATTTAAATTACATTCAATTACACTGGTTCCAGCAAAACAAGAATTACTTAATTTAGATTTTTCTATAGGAAGAAACAATTCGAATAACAGGGCAGTTACTGGCAGAAAATAGAACATGTGTCCCGTTTACAATCCCTGCCAAGAAGTTATAACCCAGTGGCACCCCTTCACGCCCTAGGAAACCCCATGGAATGGGAGGAGGAGACTTGCATCTCGCTTGTTCCTAGGACCGGACGGCCAGGGGAGACTACTCCAGGCAGTAAAAGTAAAAAGGAACAAAAAAAAATAATCAAACAAGCAAGAACCCTAGACAGGGCTCTGATACCAAAAATGATGCAGAACAAAAGAGATGATGCAATGCGAAAGTAAATTAAAAATAATATATATATATATATTTATTTATTTATTTATTTTTTAATTTTCAGAAGTCGGCTTAGACTTAAAGGAAAGTTAAACTAAATTTAAAGAAACTATATAATGATTGAAAGCACAATTCAAAGAAACTAGATTATCAGAGTAGTTCAGAAATAAAGAATCGCTGGGGGTTGAGAAACTCCCAGACCTAGGGTTTCACTCTGAACTTTCAACAGGACAGAACTAAAGAGAAGGGAAGGATTATGTACCAGGCAGTGATCTTCACAGAGTTTGGTGGAAGGACACTCTCGAGCAGATTATTGGATCCTCGAATTCGGATATCTTCGCAATGGATCCTCCAATACTGGTCCTTTGGCAGAGTTGGCTTCTCCTGAACTCAGGATCTGGGAAAGAAGAAGAACAAGTTAAGGAACCAGATACTCAAAGAAAGGATTTACCAGATAAGAGAACTTGAAAGTTGATGTTGCTGAAATCCTGATTCTCCTGGATGCTGATCTAACTTCCTCTGGGATTTGCTCTGTATTTGAAGTAGCCGATCTGGACCTGGATGCTGGTGGTCAGCCTCTACCTGGAAGAGAGGGGCCGTGAGATGATGAGGTAGATTAGGGTTTGGATGATTGGTGGAATGAAGAAGATGATGGGCGGCTAGGGTTTGGAATTGAAGTGGCTAACCTAGGATTTTGGGGTTGGAGATCTCACACCTCCTCAAGGTTCCTAGGGAACCCGGATTTACTCCCTCATGGAGCTCAACACCTGAATACAAGTGCGAAAGAGAGAAACACAAAGTTGCTCGCAGAGAAATTGATTTCATTCATCAGTATCATTCAAGAGTTACATAGAGTTGAATATATAGACATAACAAAGAAATAAAATTTCATACATTTCCCATGTGGGACTAAACTCCCTAGCCTATACTTTTGGTAGAAAATATTCTTCCTCTTGGCCAATCAAAGAGTCCTACAAGGAGTAGGTGGCCCTAAAAGTCATGAAAATCCTCTCAAAAGGTAGAAAGATGGCGCCTCCTAAGTCTTCTCCTTGAATTTAGGGTTCTTCCTTCAATGGTTCAACTCTTTTGGATACCTCCTTTTCTTTCTCCCCAAGTCATGGCTCTTCCCAACTTTGCTTTGGTCATTTTAGGCATGGATTGGGCGCCCCCTTGAAGTGCTCCCCAAGAAATGCCTCTTTCTTCCTTTAGCTTGGCCTTTTAAGGTATATATGGGGCGCCTCCTTGATTTTGGCTTCAAGAAAAATTCTTGCTCCCTTGGGTGTGGGGACCAAGACACTGGGATGTAGATGTGGTGCCTCCTAGACTCCGGCGTGTGGCTGGGAGTGTGGCGCCCACTTTCTTGGGCCTTGACCTGACTGGAAAAAATGGCGCCAACCTGGAGAAGACCTAGACCACTACTAGGACTTGTACTGAGTCAACAAAATGAAATGCAGACTCAAAGAAATAAAATAGTTTGGTTGACCAGGTCAACCCTTATTACAAATCCTAATTTTCTCGGGCAAGGTCAATCAGAGATCCAGATGGAACCCTGAAGTCTTTTTCTGATTCTGGTGCCCGCACCATTGAGCTACTTCACATGGACTTATTTGGACCAACTAGGACCACAAGCCTAGGTGGTATGAAATATGCTCTTATGATAGTAGATGATTTTTCTAGATTTACTTGGATTTTGTTTATCGCTCATAAAGATGAAACTTTTAAAGTCTTTTGAAAACTTTACAAAAAAGTTTCTAATCAGAAAAATCTTTTAATAGTTTCAATTAGGAATGATCACAGTACCGAATTTGAAAATCAATTTTTCTATGATTATTGCACAGAAAATGGCATTGATCACAACTTCTTCGCTCCTAGGACACAACAACAAAATGGTGACGTAGAGAGAAAAAATAGGACTTTGGAAGAGATGGCCTAAAAAATATTGTGTGAAGGCAATCTTCCAAGGTACTATTGGGCATAAGTGGTGAACACTGCTTGTTATATTTTGAACCACATTTTGATTCATCCTATTTTAAAGAAAACCCCCTATGAGCTTTGGAATGAAAAGAAATCCAACATTAATTATTTTCATGTATTTGGTTGTAAATGCGTTGTGCTTAACAATGGTAAAGATAATCTAGGAAAACTTGATGCTAAATCTGATGAAGCAATTTTCCTTGGTTATTCATTACATAGCAAAGCATATAGAGTATTTAACAAAAAAACTCTTACTGTAGAAGAATTTATGCATGTTATTTTTTATGAATCTAATCCTTTACCTTCTGAGAAAGAAGAGTGCATAGACAATAATGCAGGTACAATTAAAAAAAAAATGGAAGATATAAGCATACAAAAAAGACCAACTCAAGAAGGAGAAGAAACAATAAGTAAGGATCATGCTGATCTGGAATGGAGGTATGTAACTTCTCATCCAAGAGATTTAATTATTGGTGATCCTTCACAAGATATTAGGACTAGGTCAATATATAGAGATGCACATGACTACCTTGCCTTTCTATCACAAATAGAACCTTATAGCTTAGAAGAAGCTGAATCTGACCCTAATTGGATTATGGCCACGCATGAAGAACTAAATTAGTATGAAAGAAATAAGGTATGGACTTCAGTTGAAAGACCATCAGACCATCCTATCGTAGGAACTAAATAGGTTTATAGAAACAAATTAGATGAACAAGGCAACATAATTATAAACAAAGCTGATTAGTGGCTAAAGGATATAACCAAGAAGAAGGTATAGATTTTGATGAAACATATGCACCTGTAACAAGACTAGAAGCCATTAGATTATTTTTTGCATTTGCTTGCTACATGAATTTCAAACTTTTTCAAATGGATATGAAAAGTGCATTCTTGAATGGTTTTATATCTGAACAAGTTTTTTTTGAACAGGCACCAAGTTTTGAAAATCATGCTTTTCCAAATCATATTTTTAAACTCAATAAAGTATTATATGGTTTAAAACAAGCACCTAGAGCCTGGTATGATAGACTTAGCACTTTCTTGATTGAAAATGATTTCACAAGAGAAAATGTTGATAAAACTTTTTCATCAAGAAGAAGGATAATAATTTATTAGTTGTATAGATTGATGTTGATGATATTATATTTGGTGCAACTAATGAAACTCTTTGTAGAGAATTTGCTAAGTTAATGTAGGAAGAATTTGAAATGAGCCTAATGGGTGAACTTACCTACTTCCTTGGACTCCAAGTAAAACAAACAAAGAAAGGAATCTTCATTAACCAAGCCAAGTACACCAAAGAAATAATCAAAAAGTTTGGTATGGAGTCAAGCAAACAAATGAGCACACCCATGAGCCCAACCTGTTGGATAAAGATAAAGATGGATCCAACATTGATCAAAAGCTCTATAGAGGTAGATCAGATCCTTGTTATACTTAACTACAAGTAGACCTGATATCTTGTTTAGCATATGTGTATGTGCAAGATTCCAATCTAATCATAAAGAATCACATATGCTTGCTGTTAAAAGAATCATAAGATATCTAAAAGGAACAAACAATCTAAGTCTATGGTTTTCAAAACATTCTTCATTGAATTTGATTAGATTTTCGGATGCTGACTATGCTGGTTGTAAAATTGATAGAAAAAGTACTAGCGGCACATGACAATTTCTAGGAGTGAATTTAATCTCATGGCACTGTAAGAAACAAAACTCGGTAGCACTATCTATTACTGAGGCAGCGTATGTTGCTGCGGGAAGTTATTGCGCACATGTGTTTTGGATTAAACAACAACTAGAAGACTTTGGTATTATAAAATCTAAAATTCCTATCAAATATAATAACATAAGTGCTATAAATTTAACTAAAAATTCAATTCAACATTTAAGAACTAAACACATAGAGATTAAACACCATTTTATTAGAGATCATATTTTGAATGGTTACATTGAACTAGAATTCATCCCTACTGAGAGCCAACTTGCTGACATTTTCACTAAGCCACTCAATCAGGATAGATTTGGGATGATTAGAGGAGAATTAGGTCTTTGTAATCCCTTTTAGATTTTCCAAACCTAATCCCTTCAAAATTAAGGAAAAATTATCTATAGTACCTCCTATATCAATTCAACATCTTTGAGCACCTTTCCATGAGATTTTCTTGAATTCATTTTCATTTCTGATCAATTTTAACTTTTATGAAAAGTTTCTGTTCGAGTCGACTCGAGCAATTATGCTCAGGTCGAGCAGACTCAAATCTCTGTTGTTTCTATTTTTGCTCTGGTCAAGCCGACTAGAACAATTTAGGGTTAGTCGAGCTGACTTGGATATCGGGCAAACTATTTTTTAATAGAGTCGTAGAGCCTTTTTCGAATTTTTCTATCTTTTGTTCTCGCTCAAAACCCTAAAACTCCACTCAAAACCTCTTCCAAAACCTCAAAAAATTTCATCCTTAAGCTTCAATTCCACATTTTTTCCCAAGAGTGCTGCAATGGCACCGAAATCTGCAATAGGATAATGATCCAAAAGAGCTACTCCTTCAATGGAAGTAGAAAGGAGAACAAAGCATCAGCATGAGGAGCCGACTTGAATAGTTGAGAGGGAAGAATAGGAAATAGAATAATTGGCCACTGCTCCTTCTCCAAGACAGGTGATTTCAATGTCTAACCGGCCCGTTACTAGTGGTAGGTGAATTATTTTCACTTTTCTTGAAGAAATTGGACTGAAAATTGGGGATTTGATTGAAGAACAAGGATGGACATTCTTCTGCTCCCTAAATTTATCTACATATCCAACCCTTGTTAGAGCATTCTATGAAAACTTAAGGCTTGAACCCCAACACATTGAATCCACAATCAAGGGAAAATGGATAATAGTGACTGAAGAAAGTCTAAGCACTATCTTGGAAATGCTAGCAGAGGGTTATGAACATTTGGTATTGAAAGATAGAGAAAAGACCCTAAGAACTATTATTAGCAGGACAAATGTTAGTGGAATTGGAACAGTCATGGCAAATACACTATCACTGGAAATGAGACTGCTCCATAATTTTGTCAGTCAGATCTTTCTTCAAAGGACAAGAAGATTTGATTGGGTTAGTGAGAAAGACTTATGCTTCATGGAACATATCATTGAGGGGGAGGCATTAAATTTACCTTATATTATGATGATGCAGATGAGGGAGGCTGTGAGGAAAGTCAAGGCCTGCTTGTCCTATGGAATGGTGTTAACACTATTATTTCAGGCCTCCAGAGTCAATCTTGAAGGGGAAGATGGAAAGCCTCTTCATCACATTGATACTTATTCTTCCAAATATTTACTTCGAATGGGATATGTCTGTAGTGGAGTATGGAAGAAGAAAGGGACTGATGCTAGGACTATGGCAGCATCTACTAGTGAGGAAGATAGTGACTAGGAGGAGCTTCCCATGGAGATCTCCACTACTGGACCTTCTGCACCAAGGACATTGTTGCTGCTTCAGAGGATGTTTTTGATGTTCCCATTACTGCTTCTACTGAGTTTGGCACCACTTCTAAGCCAGCAATATCTAAGTTTGTAGCTACTAAGACTGAGCATTCTACTATGGAGACTGAGCCTACTGGTTTCACTAAGGCTGTGGAGACAGTTCATACTAATTATGAGACTCCCTTACCTACTTCTCTACCAGCATATATTGCTCCAGGTCCATCTGCACACTCTACAGGAATTTCAGTAACTCAAGAGTTCATAGAATAGCAGATGAAAGGACTAACTGATACACTGACCTGCTCCTTGACTAGTATGTTTGGCGAGCTTCGCCAGTTAGTGGACACTATAGTAGACCTACTCAGTACTGAGATCAGAGAGCTATGCACCAGGGTTGACTCACTTGATCCATCTAGACTTGCCTCTCAGCTTGACACAGCCCCTATCAGACTCTATCAGGTCAGCTACTGAAGCTATTAAAAATTTTGTGGATAAAAGTATTGAAGAATTCAGGGCTGAATTGAAAGAAGTAAATTTCAAAATGGGTGGCATGGAAGAAGGAAAAAGAATGGAGGAGGACTACACCAAGGATATCGAGATCCTTAGGTCTGAGTTTGGAAGACTTAGAGGTTCTGTTAAAGCATTTACGAATGCCCAAGCTGCTGAGTTAATTGCACTGAACACTGAGGTAAAGAAATTAGATGAAGAGATAGATACAGTTCAATTTAAACTTGATTAGCTCTCCACCAAAGTCATTGTAGCAGTTGCTATCCCTAGACCTCAAACAGCACCTCAACCTGGACCTACTTCTACCCCACACCCTAGGCAACCAGCTTCTCACCTTAGGCCTCAGGTTTCACATCCCTCTTTTGTATCTCCATGAATATTTGATCCTGAACCCATTTCATCTAGGCCACCTCAGATCCATCAACTAGCACTAGAGTAGATGTAGATATTGATTGATTATATCTTTGCTTAAATTATATCTTTTTGTAACTTGTATTGAAAACTTTATGAATGCAATGGATACATTTTTGGCATATCTTCTATGTATAAATTGAGCTTGTGCAATACTCTCAATGATACTTTCATTTGTATAATGCTAATCAAAATAAATTTTAATTATAATATCAAAGTTGAGAAAGTCAAATTATATCAAACAAAAATTAACAACTTTTCATTCTATTATAAAAATTGAGCTTTGAAAAATCACTTGAACACCTTTTTGATTGCTGACAAAAAGAGAGAGAATGTTTAGAAATGCATGAAAAAGAAAGAAAGTAAAAGAGAGAATAAATATGAAAGAAAAAGGAGAAGAAAACTTGTTGAAACTCACCTTTAGTTCATGCTCTATGCTCTCAAAACTTGCAAACTTACCTTGAAGATCTTAAAGCTTTAACTTTGATACTTTTCAACTCTAATATATTTCTAATACTTCACAAATTAGAGCTTTGATATTTTGCATACATTAATAGCTCTGATACTTTGTGAAAGTGCTAGCCTTAACACTCTAATACATATAAAAGCACTGATATTGTATAGTCTTTTTTTTTCACAAAAAGCTCTTATAATTAGTTGCAAATATAATTAGCAGTGATACATGTTAATGCTCACTTTCAAATTTAGTTATACATGTAATTATATAGAATTTTTTATGCCTAGTATTTTGTCATCATCAAAAAGGAGGAAATTGTTGACCCTGTAAGTGATTTTGATGATAACAAAACATTAGAGCATGCATTTATTTTACTAACAACTCTTCAAGTATGTTACAAGTTTTTGTATGATGATTCTAATGCTCAATTACAACTCCTACATCCTTAGTTTTGGAAATGAGTTGTGTTGTATGTTATTCATGTAAAGAAGAGCCCAAAGAAAAGGATAAGTAAAAATTATGAAAATGGGTTACTTCTAAATGTATTTCAAGCTTAAAATTTCTTAGAAATATGGTTCGAAGAGTTTAAAGGCATCCTGAGACTTTGAAGACTTACTGGATGATTTCTAGAGAAAAACTAATAATTCACTAAAGAATTCATTCGAGTTGACTCGAAAAGAAGAGAGCCGACTCTGGCACATGGCATGCATGAAGATTTTTGGCATGTAGATATCCGAGCCGACTCGTCCAAAGTACCATTTCCTAAATCAGACAGGCAAGCCGATCCAAAGGAAGTCCGAGCTGACTCTATCATTTAGTCAGACATCCGAGTCGACCATTCAGAAGTGTTGCCTAGTAAGCAACCCAAGAGGGGAGGTGAATTGGGTCTCTAAAAATTATTTACTTGATGTAATGCAATGTTATGCAATCCGATCTAATAATCAATTAAGGTACAAAGAAATCAAATGTAATGCTCTTAAATAAAAGTGCAGTAGAAATAAAGAGCAATAAAAGAATAGCAAGTAGAGAGATTAATCAACCACAAAGACCAAGAAATATAGTGGTTCAGTGCTATCAGTGCACTTACATCCACTCCCCAAGATCTCCTTGGGAATTCACTATAATCACACTGATTATAGTTGATTAGTTTTGTAGGCTCACTAATCAAAAACCCAACTTATTTTTACAAGGCCAACAAGTCAAAACCTCACTTGGTTTAATGGGCTAACCACCAACCTCCTTTGATTTTCCGGGCTAACCAAGAACCTAATTAGTTTTCAAAGGCTCACCAAAAACCTCTCTTTGTTTTACAAAAGGCTAACCAAGAACCCAAACAACAAAACAAGTTTAGAAGTAGAGAAACAATGTAAACTTTCTAAACAAAAGTGAGTATCTCTTTGAAGCTCGATGTAGAAGTGCTTTGAACTTGTTGAAGCCTCTTGAATAATCAAGAATGGATGATCTTCAATGTGCTTGAAGGCTCTTGAATGCTTGGAGGCTTGCTTTTGCTTGAGAGTGGTTGAATCTTCAATGAATATGAGTTAAAGCTCACTTTTCTTCTCACTTGAATGCTCTTATTTCATTCTCATCAAATATTCTTCAATAATTATTCTTTTGATTTGATTTGGAGCATATATATACTTTTCCAAGACCTCAAATCTCGTTTCTAGCCATTAGACTTTAAAAATTGGCCGTTGGAGGGAAAAAGGGTCGAGTTCTGCATTTGAAAAACTAGCCGTTACTATTCCCAGAACTCCATGTGTCGACATTTTAGGCTATGAGTCAACACTTCCTGTCGGCACTTGAACTTCTTGAGTTGACACCTAGTTCAACTATCTTCAATTTGGTCTTCTGAAAATCTCAGATGTGTCGACACTTTCTCAGGTGAGTCAACACTTTGAGTTGACACTTAGCTTCCATGTGTCGACACTTCAGCAGTTCTTCATTTTCAGCAAGTTCTGTAGCTTGAAAATCTTAGGCAATGAGCTGATCCATGTATCGATACTTTGAGTCGATACTTTCTATCCATGTGTTGATACTACAGCCGTGCCATCTGAAACATACTTTGCGTATCGGCTTGAGTCGACACTTCACTTCCATGTATCGATACTTAGTGTCATGTGTCGACACTTTGAGTCGACACCTCACAGAAATCTCCACAGAAAAGTCTAAACTTGAGCTGAAATAGATTTCTACTTAACTCAATTATCCATTCAAGCAAATATTGATTGTCCAAGTCCTCTTTAAGCAGATCTTTTCATCCAAATTTGATTTACTTCTATCAAACAAACTTCTTCAAATTTGTGAGCACATTCTTCAACAAAAACACTCTTCAAAGAAATCATTAGTACTCAACTTATACTTAACCATTTTGCTTATCATCAAAATTAATAACGTAGTCAACAAAAAGTTCAAGCCGACTCCTCCATAGTCCAGAAAAAGAGTTCTGAGTGAACAACCAACCGAGCCGACTCTATTGAGAAAGAGCCGACTCTTCCAGACTGGATTCTGAATGCCTGTGAAACTGAGCCGACTCTTCCAGAGTAAGGAATCAAGCTATTGAGAAACCTAGCCGACTCAATTGAAGAGAGCCGACTGGACCAAAATTACTCTATGGACCAAGCCAACTCGAGTAGATCCGAGCCAACTCGAAGATCGATTCAGGCCTATAACGGCTTGTTCCAGAACTTGGAATTTGAATCCAAAACGTGCTCCAATGGTCAAATATCACATCCCAATATTGTACAATGACTAAAATCATTTGAGAAGAGTACAAGACTATATATTTGAGGGATTTAAACTATTTTAAAAGAATAAATAAATATTTAATGCTTACTTGAGATTGTGAGCAAGAGAGCACTGAAGATCATTCAAGATAGTCTTCAAGTCTTCACCAACTCACATCTTAAGCTTGAAGCATTTATTGAAGAAGTTGAAGAAGCCAACCAAGTGCATTGAAGTGCAATTAATTTGTGCTTCTCTTGAACTGGATCGGTAACCATTCGATAAAATTTGTTTGTCATTCTGTTGCTTTCTCTTTCTAATGCTTTTTGAATTGTTGGATTATTGGTGAGCCTAGTTTAAAAACCAAATAGGTTCTTGGTTAGCTTGTTAAAACCAAGTGTTGGATTCTTGGTGATCCTATTAAAACCAAGTATTGGATTTCTTTGGTGAGCCCAGTTTAAAAACTAAAGTATAGAGGTTTGGATTGTAAGCTTGTTAAAACAACACGACTGTATTCTAGTGGGGGATATAGTGAAAATCCCAAGTGGTAATCTTGGGTAGTGGATGTAGGAGCTGGGTTGCTCTGAACCACCATAAAATTTTCTGTGTTCGTGTTATGCATTCTCTTTATATCTTTCTTCTACTTTTAATTATCTCAATCACAGCACTTAACACTTCAAGGAATTTTTAAAGAGCACATAATTGCTTAAACCTTTTAAATTTCCAATTCACCCCACTCTTGAAAAAGCCACCTAGGCAAAAACTGGTATCAGAGCAGTATCTCTGAATACATTTAGAGTAAAGATTGATGGCTCATCCCATGAGTACATTCTTGGTCGAAGGCCAATCTACCAATAGACCTTCACTCTTCACTAGCACAAATTATTCATATTGGAAAGCTAAAATAAAAATCTATTTTCAAGCTATCGATTTTCAATTATGGAAGGTCATTCTAAAAGGGCCACATATTTCCATGATCAAAATTAATGGCATGGATGTCCCACAACCTATAGGTCTGAACCTAAATCCTATGACTCTAGATTCTATGACTCTAGAACCTATGCACCCAGATCCTCTAAACCCATATCCTATATATCCATGTCCTTTGAGTCTATTGAATCCATAACCCATAGATCTGAACCCAAATCCTATGAGTCTAGTACTAAGCCAGTTTCCCTTAGCCAACCCAAATCTGATAGGATTAGTACCTATGGGTATAGCCCAGTTTTTCTTAGTCAACCCGAATCTCATAAGATCGGTTACCCTAGATATGAGCCTAGTGTTAGTCCACCTCCCTTTAGTCAACCTAAACCCTTTAGGACTAGTACCCCTAGCCCAGGGCCAGATCCTAACTAGCATAACCCAAGCCAACCCCAGCCCAGTACCACTATGGCTCGTAGGGAAAACAAAGGCAAGTCTAGTTCCAATCCCTCAAGAGAGTGTTTTAGATGTCTCAAACCAGGCCATTTTGTTAGCCAATGTCCAATCAGCACCCTACACTTAAGTGAGCAAGATGAAGATGAGTCTGAACCTAATGTCGAAGTATATGAGGCTGATCCAAGTCTGGTAGAGGAGTATGAAGCTGATATGAGCTTAGTGGAGGAGTATGAGGAAGAAGAAGAAGAGATACCTATAGATGACCTAGAATTGGTTGACCTTGAATATACCCAAGTAGAAACCAACCCAGAATTAGTTGATCAGGTAGATACCCAGATATAAGCCAACCCAAAGTTAGTTGACCCTGACCACACCCAGACTGAACCTGTAGTGGAAGAGCAGTTAGAGGATGAGGAACCCAACCCTACTATTAGACTCTTACCTGAAAAGCCACTAGAAGAAAGCCAAATTATAGAGCCCAGTCCTAAGATCCAAGAACCAGAAGAATTTATTAAGGACCCGATCTCTTTAAATCAGTACCCTCAGGATGAAGTCACTCCTTTGACTCCAATTAATCTCTTCCCTGAGATTTGTGACCCATTCCTTCATAAGATAGACTATGTAGATAGACATCAACCCCATAAGGTCAACCTCATTAGTCTAGGATTAATCCCTGACACCCCTTCTTACATCCTATTCTATCCGATCGTCCCCAACCCCTTTTCTTACTTTCCACCCTACCAAACTAACCCTGAATCTATCTCTTATTTTTTGCCCTTTTTTGAAGCATCTCATGTTTATCTAACCACTAGACTGCATTTTGTCGAAGTAAGCATGTTGCATACATTCCTTGTGCATGCTAGGTTTGCATCATATTTCTGGTATACTTTATGGCATTTACTAGAAGTTCATTGTAAATTTTTATATGCATGCCACACTAGGGTTAAACCTAGAGAGCCTATAATCTATTAGGTGTAGACCCAAAGAGTCCAATAAATTTCTTTCAATAGGAATGCCTAGTTGAGTTTATTAAGTATCATTTTGAGTCCAATAAGTCCCCAGACCTAATTCATTTATCCACATCTACACTGACCTCTACACAACATTTGCATCAGGATATTAGCTAAAAGATTAATTTAAGTAATGAAATTTACAAAAGCTGGCTAATTCCCAAAAGAAAGCCAAGGAATTTAATGTAGAAAATTCTGTTATGGCTAAGAAGCTTCATGCTTGTAGAGTTAAACCCTTTAGAGTTATAAAGAAAGTGGAACCCAATGCCTATGTGCTTGATTTGTCCTTGTATTTAGGCATTAGCTCTACATTCAATATCGCGAACTTCGTTGAGTATTTGGAACCAGCAGTGATTCCTAGTGAGATTATAGACCTCACCCATCTTTTGAGAGAGAAACCTTAACTGAATGTCCACTAAATTTGCCTAAGAGAGGAATACGAATCAAGCGTATCCTGGACGATCAAGCTATCATGATTCGGGGCCATGGCTATCAACGCTACTTGGTATGATGGCAAGGTTGACTAGAATTCAATGATTCATGTATTACTCGAGAGGACCCATAGTGCCTCCACCTAGACTTACTGCCAGTACCAGACTATCCTATACTCGACAGGGTCAAGTTCCTCCCATCTTGGAAGAATTGATTGGGACATCAGGTCAACCCTAGTTCACTATGGGTCCCTGAGTTTTGAGTTCTTTATCCATGATTCAAATTTTGTCTTTGAGTTTAATAATCTGGCTCTGTTAGTCATTTGAGTCCTTCATTTGGGCGTTGAGTTTTGTTTTCAAGCCTTGTTACACTTGAGTCTTGTATTTAGAGTTGATGTGGGACTAAGATGATGCGTGACTATACTAATGATAAGATAGATATGCAAATGAATTTTTTTCTTTTGTGATTTAGATTTTAAGAGATTTTCTGATTCCCAAAGTCAAGCAAAGATTAGATCTAGAGGTTCTATAAGCATAAGAAACTTCTAGCATGCAAGCTTAGCCCCTAAACAATGATGAAGAGAGGACCTCGGGATTGAGAAACCATATAGGACTTAGCTCTAAATCAATACCTACTTAGGAGACTAGGAAGTACAAACCATGAAGAATCTGATGCGCCCGAAGCCGAGTTTGCTCACACTTGCTGATGCAACCTGGAGGATCAAGCCTTCGACCCTGCAAATTCGTCGGCTTTTCGTCCGATGGTCCCAAAGGCAAAGGAGACCGAATCCTTTGTCCATGGCACCTGGAGGACCTGCGAGCAACCAAGTAAAGGATTAGAAAATAATAAGTAGGGGTATAAGAAAGTAGGAAGTGTTGGGAAAGTAGTCAAAGATGGTGGTCGAGGAGGGCTCTTTTCGTTGGGCGTCTAGGTGGATCTTCCAGGTGGCATCCCAGCTTGAAGATGGAATGGTGGCTTTCGAAGGAGGATAGTAACTTAGGGCCTCTCACTTCTCGATGTCTCGAAGGATAAAAGCACTCTCTCACAAAGTTCCTAGTCTAAGAAGACAAGGGCTAATGGAAGAAGAACTTCTCACTTTTTCATTCATCAAAAATTAGTTCCTTACATGGGGATAAGGCCCTTTATATAGGCTCCTAAGTCCCATTCAAATTTCAAAAGAAAAGGTTACAAGCCATCATCAAAGAGGCGCCTAAAAATCTGAATTTGACTCTTGAAATCCTCCTTTGGCTGGCCTTGTTTTGGTGGAAAGCTTGATTTAGGGAGGGAAGAGAGGAGGTTGTCCCCATTCAAATTTTGAAACTTTTTTCATGAGTCTTGGCCAACCATGGTTCTTTGGGAAGAAAGTTTGATATGGGGGAAGTTGTCTTCAAGGATCAAGGGATGCTCCATTGACCTTAGAATATTTCCTTGGCCGGCCATGGTTCTTTGGAAAAGGGCTTGATGTGGAGGAGTGAAGAAAGGATCTTGTCCTCAAGGATCATGGGATGCTTAGTTGACTTTAGGTTTCTCCCTTGGCCAGCCATGCTTCTATGGAGAAAGGCTTGATGTGGGGGAATAAAGAAAGGATCTTGTCCTCAAGAATCATGGGATGCTTAGTTGACTTTAGGATCCTTCCTTGGCCAACCATGCTTTTATGGAGATAGGCTTCATATTGGGAGGGAAGGGAGGAAGTGGTTGGCTTGGATCAAGGGGAGGCTTGATGGGGCATCCACATGGCATTGACTTTGGATTTTCCCTCTTGCCTTGGCTGCCCAACATGACTTGGTGATGTAGCGCTTCCTCACGCGACATGGCATAGATGAAGTGGCACTCCATGAATTGAAGTGGAGCTTCTACTTGGTGTGGAGGGATTGCTTGAACCGTCAACAACTGGGCTTGACTTGAATGCTCACCAAGCTTGAGCCCAACCTCAAGTAGACTTGAGCTATAACCAATTCAGCTAAATACAGGACCCATTGACCCAACTTGAACAAATTGGCCAAGGTACATGACTAAAACAAAAAAAAAATGAAACTAAATACATGACTCAAAAAAAATAAAATGCACAGGCTTGAAGCCTTATTACAGGACCCAACAAATTAAAATCCTACTCAGAGATCCATAGAGGATTTAGAAGTGTCGACACTTGAGGTTTCATGAGTCGACACTTGGTTTGTACCAATTCTAAATCTTTGTGCTAAGCTTCAAAACTCTAAAATTTGTCCAATAAACTTCCAGTTTCTTCTTCATAATGCCCAAAGTGATCAACTTCATGGCTTTCCAAGGTGAGAGACTTCTAAAACTTTGAAATTAACCTTCCATTAATGTCAATAAACTTGATGCTTTTGTGTAAGGAATTTGATGTACCCATGACCTAAAATTCACAACTCAATTAAAACATTAGTACAAAACATATACTCAATGTTTTGTTATTTATCAAAATTAAGGGCTAAAGCTAATAACCTCCCCCTTTTTGATGATGACAAAACTTTGAGTATATAAGCATTTGAATTCAAATTTGGCTATTGTATTAAACTTTCAAGTAAGCATATTTTCAAAGTCATTGTAAATAGAACAAGTTCATCAAACAATTTTCATATTTATCATCAAACAAAGTTTATAGAGGTATTTTGATGAAGATGTATCAGGTTTTTAATTCATATAGCAATATTTCAAAGCTATTGAGTCAAGTAAAGTTGAGGTTTTCTCAAACAAAGTTAAGATTTTCTCAAACAAAGTTGATATTTTCTTCCACTATCTTAAGTAGAGTGTGAATTGATGAAATTTTTGAGTAGTTGCTTATATATCTATCTTACTCCCCCTTTTTGTCATCATTAAAAATTAAAGGAATTTCTCCCCTTTAATTAGTGCTTTTGTCACACAAAAATGTTAATAAGATGAAAAGGCGAGTAATAATAGGAAACAAAACTTTCACATATATAAAAGTTTCAGTACAACAAGAAATCTCATACATAAATTGAAAATACACATAAGAAAGTGCTTGAAATACAAACATAGCATCTATGAGGCTACTCATCAGATGGATACTCTAGAACTACAAGTGCCACAATCATGGAAGCCAAAGGTCTAGGAGTCTTATGGGTTAAGCTTCTAGTCCTAAGAGAAGGGCTAGAGTGAACTACTATCCTAGAAGTCCTAGATATCCTGGTGGCATGAGTCCTAAGAGAATCTAGTAGACTGAAGAAAATGGAATCAGTGGCATGCTGACATCAGAAGCAGGATCCGCAGCCTGAACAGAATTATCCGCCTCATGAACTGGAGGCTGATCCTCATGAACTGCATCGCCACCATCAGGGGATCACCATCACTACTATCATCATCATCATCACCATCACCATCAACTGGCGAAGGAGGAGGAGATGGAACTGAGGGTCCAGGTATAGTTGGAGGAGGTAATAGTGATCTCAGCAAATCTCTAATCTTAGCAAACCCAGCCTTCATAGTCTGTCTGATTGATGTGAGCTGCTCATTAGTATGATCTCTCAGTCCATGTAGCTCAATCTGAAGCCTGCTAGTCTTGACTGATACACTCAATATATCCTCATGGACTACAATGATATACTCTCTCAATCTCTCCTTGAATGCAGAATCTATCGCTGAAGAATGCTGAGGAGCTAGAGCAGAAAGAGGTGTGATAGGCTTGGACCCTAATGAGGCAACTGGAGTAGGTCTGGAAGGAGTCATCTATGGAGCAGGTGCAGAAGGTCCTACCTCAGCTACCTTGATCTCGTCCTCCTCATCAGGCTCCTGGCCTAATTCCCTCCTAGTCCATCTGCGTGCTACCTTTCTGAAGCCCATCCTGTGCAGTGATTTCTCCCCATAGGTATCTATATGCAGAATCTCTTTGGAGGCCTTGCCCTCCAAGGATATCCCATAAGCTCGAAAGTTACTGAAAGAATTATGCCATAAAATCCAATCTTTGTATGGGTAGTTTTGTAATCTTGCAACTCATGTATGACATTATTTATTAATAAAGGCATTTTTTAATTCATTATATGCTGTGTCATATGCTTTTAATTATAAGATTATAATGAATCCCATAGGTTAGGGCAATGGAATTAGGGTTATGATTGAAATCATAATAGTGAGACCTAAGTTCCTATAAACCCTAATCTAAAATGTTCCTAGTCATTGGATCATCGATTTGAGAATTGATGTTTCCAGAAAGACTAGTACATCCTATGTATGCTCATTGGAGAGGATGATTGGTCTCACAGCCACTTGTGAAGTGACACTAATACAAGAATGTAGGTGCTCATTAGGTTATGAGTTCATTGAACTGATTCGATGAGAAAATATCAAATAGAAGTCTTACTTACTTGTCAATAGGATTGTTCTCTTAGTAGAAGTTGTGCACGTGGTCCTTAGATCTCAGACTACCATAGTATCTTATGCACATAAATCCATATTTTGGTGCATACTCATTAATGGCAATTAGATCATATACAGGGTGCTTCTAGGCATGGTATATTGTGTATGTAGATAATGAGTAGGTCAACAAGGAATCGATCACTCCCAGTAAGGAGAGTAGTTATCCCATATGATCTCTTCAAATGATGGCTCAAGAAGTCTTTGATCAAAGCATGATGAGATTAGATAGAATTTCTATTCTCACATCGGTTGAGTCTTCATTATCGATTGAGATTTGAAATAATTAAGTACTAGGGTCTGAAATTTATCCATGCCCATCACTTAATCAAAATAATGAAAGGTTCCGGTGCAATGCAGCGAAAGTGTAATTTCAAAATTGAAACTAAATTTATACCAAAACCCTTAGCTAGGATCTCCTTAAACAGGATTAAAACATATGAGAAACATGCAAACCTACACTATTAGAATTAGGGCACCAATCTATTATCGCTAAACCCAATTTTGATGTAGGATCAAAACTTGATGTTGAATGACCCTTTTGAATTCACCAGGTGTCAAAATGTCCACCCTCCAATGGTGATCCATAAGAAAATTGATCAAGACACTCGCTTCTTCAAAAGGTTCCTTCACTTGAATTCTTCTCCCAGAACTCAAGATGACTATGGCTGAAAAACTCCACGGTAGGGACTTCTTACTTCCTTTCTTTCTTCTTCCTTTCCCTTTCTTAAGACCTTGTCCTAAGAATACACTCTTGTCTTGAAGGAGGAGGAGGATTTAAGACACTAATGTCCTAATGTAAAGGAAATAGGAAATAGAGTATATCTCCTTTTCTTTTACCGTTCGAGAGATTCTTCCTATCTCTTGTTTTAGACTTGAGTTTCAACAGAGAAGAGAACTCTGTAAAAAAGGAAACTCTTGTGTCCTAAACAAGCTAAGGAGGAATCAGTCTCCTGGAAAGAAAAGACAAATAAAAATAATGCTGTTGTTCATTAGCAAAACACCCGAGTCCTCTGTTCCTTAAATAGATTACAAAAAGATGTCTTCTCAAAAGAACACAACTCTCCGTAAACACCATTCCATTTTTTCTCACGCCCCTTCCCTATTTTCTCACGCCCCATCCTTTCTTCTTACGGCCTTCCGGATAAATCCCATGGCCTTTCTCAAAGGAAAAATTGCGGTGTTTTAAAAAGAAAGGAGTCGCGACTTTTCATCTCGAAGAGATGTTATTTCGCGTGACCGGGAAGAAACAGCGCTTTCCTTCTTTCTTAAAAACCCATCAGCCATTGGATTCCCATCCAAGGGGGGACAAGTGAAGCACTAACTCTAAGAAAGGAGGCCGCCCCATCTTAATTTATCGGAGAATTAAGTGGGGCGCGCCAAGAGTCCATGCGCCATGGACTATTCCAAATGACGCACCAAGAGTCCATTAGCGCATGGACTCTTGGTATTTTGGCGTGAAAAGAATAAGGAGCGGGTGGGGGGCTAGCCTAGGTGCATGGTTAGCCAATAGGGTTAGCCATAATCTCTATTATCACAATTAGGGTCTAATTAGATCCAATTAGAACCAAAATTGAACCAATCCGGAACCCTAATTCGAATCTAATTCGAATAGAAGCTAGGATTTGCAACACCTGCTAGAGTGTCATCATGTAAAATGATTTAATTACAAAATTAAACCCTTGATCAATTCTCTTAAGTGTGTGACCCATTGGGTTCCATATCTAGCCAGCAGTGGGTTCGAATACAAGTTGACCTAATTTGATTAGAACTCTTTCTAATCGATTTAGGTCAAATCGGGCTTACCCGACTTGATCAATTAGGTCTCTTCCTAATAAGTGATCTTTAAATTTGATCAACCCACAAGACAAGATTGACGTCTAGCAACGTGTCATGTCTACCCGGAAGATATGGAAATTCTGGTGAAATACCAAAACTACCCTACAGTAGAGAGTTACCGTACAATTAAATCTTTCGATCAGCCTGCACCCAAAATATAACTATGGATATGGATATATATCAAATCCAATATTATATTTATTTCTAGATCAATCTTATATTGATGTTTCAATTATCTTGATATTAGAAATCATTTCTAATATCTTTACTTTGATCAAAGATTCCCTAAATCATCATCCGATTGATAACTAGCTGGATGCAATCTCCTCTTACTAAGAGTGATCGATTCCTTGTTGACCTACTCATTACCTTCATATCCAATTCACCATTCCCAGTATCAATCCTGTGCATGACTCAGTGTCATGATTAGAATTGAACCAAAGCATGGGTTCATGTACATAAGGTACTTATGGTAGTCTCAGGTCAAAGGATTACTTGTACCACTCCCACTATGAGAACCTTCTATTGACATGTAGCTAAGACTCCATTAGATGTTCTCAAGTTGGATCATATCAGTGAACTCATTCTCTAATGAGCACCCACATCCTAGTATTAGTGTCATACACAAGTGACTGTGAGAGCAGTCACCCTCTCCAGTATACATAGGATGTGCTAGTCTTACCAGAAAAACCCTGATCCCCTACTCAGGGTTCCTTTGACTAGGAATACTTTAGATTAAGGTTTTAAGATTTTAGGTCTCACTGGTATGATCTCATCATAACCCTAAAATCATAGCCCTAATCTATGGGGTTCATCATATAATATAAACATAGCGTATGATGAAAAATAATGCCTTTATTAGAATATTGTCAATTACAATGGTTTGGGAGATACAACATAGATTGGCTTGTAGGGCATATCCCTTTCAAATAAAAGGAGATAGAAGGATTGAATTGTACTGTAACTTTCCACTAAAGGGTATTTGCATAATTTCTATCAAATTTCTTATCTTTCGAGTAGGCATGACATGTTGCTAAATGTCAATCATGTCTTGTAGGTTTTCATGAATGAATTGAATTGTATTCATGAGTTAATTCAAAACTTGGTTCAAATTGGCAACTTAGGGAAACTCAATTTGACCTAATTAGGTCATACGGGTTTGATTGAATCGAATTAACTTGGACCAAGACCTACTGCTGGCTAGATGTGGAACCCAAAGGGTCACACACATTAGAAAATTGACCAAGAAAGTCAATCATATTTTAATTAGGGTCATGGGATCCGAATTGACTAGCTAATTAACATACTAGCATATGTTGGCTAGTCCAATTCCTAACCCAATTGGATTGGATCTAGTTGCTTGCTAATTGAGCTAATCAATTTAAGAGGGACTTAAATTGAGTTGTGTCATAATTAGGATAGCCTATTTTAGTTTTTTATCTGAATTAATTTGGACTTATCCTGGATTCATAAGAGAGTCCATGTTGTCATGGACTCTTATGCGCCATTTTGGTTTCATGCCAATATTGGAATGCGTAGAAGGACCAAGAGTCCTTCTACCAATGAATCCCAAGTGCTAGATGAATCCCAAAGGGCTTCATATTTATCTCCATGCCCTTTGAGATGGGTTTGACCGATCAATATAAAGCAAGAGGGAAAGGAATTCGGCGAACAAAGTGAAGAGCCGCATCTCTTCACTTTGTCACTAATTCAAATAAGCAGAATCATTCTACTTTAAGTCATTTTAATTCTTCGTCACTTCACAATTAAAAGACATGTCCCTAGGTTAAAAAATGCCCTATAATCCCCGGTGGCAGGAGGAGATAAATGCTGAAAAAATCCCAAGAGACACTTATATGTCACTTGGCACACAAAAGGGTTTATCATGATATGTCCATTCAACTAAAAAGACTCCTTCTCATTGAAGAGTCTTATTAGATGGCTGATGGATAGACTTGTCACACACCCATTCCCACTCTATAAATTGCATCGGTAATCTGATGCAAAGGCATCTTAATCATTCATCTGAAAATGTCCATTATATTCTTCTTCCTTATTTTTAAGACAAGCCTTGTCTTCTTAAGACATGACTTATCCATTGAGGACAAACCTTGTCATTTTATGACAAGGTCCTAGGAAGAGTTATAGAAGGGATAACTAGATTCTAAGAGAAGATTCAGAAAGTGCTCAGAGTGCCCTACAAGAGGATAGGGAGTTCAGCAAAGGAGAAAGTCCAAAAGGCTATCAAAGAGTCCCAGTCAAACAAGGAACTGTTATAAGAGTGTTTCATTGGTCTGGTTCCTGTGTGGATCACCTTTAGAGGGCATGGACCTGTGTGCCTCATGGAAATAAAGGATTATAGTGATCTAGGTATTCTGGTGCAGGCAACAAGATCTGACGAAGATTACAGAGTCCGTTATGGTTTTCTTGAGTATGTCTTCTTTTGAGTCTTGTAGTAATGTGTCACTTGTATTCAAGTGAGCCAAGTCCTGTAATAAAGTCTATCAGTGAGTCCGATAATAACTTGAGACAAGAAAGTCCAGTAAGTCCCTTGTCTTAATCCTATGAGTCCTGTATTTTGGTTCAAGTCCAATACAAGAGAGGAGAGTCCCTGATACCACATAGGCCACTCCTATCCATGTGGCTGGGCTGCTTTTAAAGCACATACGCCAGGCCCCTGTCATGACCCAAGATGGCGCCCCTCCAAGTACAAGATCAATTGGCGCCCCAGGCCTTCATTAGCCCAAAGTTGAAGTTGGCACCCCAGGCCTCTTCAAGCCCACTAAGAAGCCATGCACCAAGCCCACATGGAGGCCACCCAGTTGCTGCCAAAAGTCTATAAGGAGAGGCATCTCAAGGTCCAAGCCTAGGTGGAGGAGGCGACCCAGCCCAAGAGGAGAGCCTTTGACCATGTCCAAGAAGGAGAAAGTGTCCACATCCTACCAAGAGTCAAGTCTTTTAATTCTATTCAAATTTTGTACTCCTTATTATAACTTTGTAATCCAACTTTGACGGGGAGATTAGGGACCTAGGTGAGCCTATAAATGCCCACCCCCTCCCCCTCTTGTATTGATCTCTTTTCATGAAATAAAATTTGGGTGATTTATTGTTTAATTGTTGCCTCCGAAAGGAGTGGGTGAGAGACCCATGTTCATTATTCTTGTGTGCAAACCCTAGCCACCTCTGCTTCCCTTTCTCTTCCACTAAGCCCTAGCTGTCCTCCATCCTAGCTGAAGCCCTTGGATGCCCCTCTTCATCCTAGCCAGGCATCCTTCAACACCATCTGGCCGCCCGCCATTCCGAAGACACCATCCTTGAACCCTTTTTTCTTTCTTCTAATTTCTTATTTTTCTCATCATCTGTGAGCCTAACCCGTGACGTGTGCAGGATCCTTCTGGTGAAACCGACTGAGGAAGAGGTTTTCCTTGCCTTCGAGACCAGCTGATAAAAAGTTGGCTGATCCACGGGAAAGAGACATGATCATCCAGGCACCGATCCAAGAGTGCGGAGCGACCCCTTCTACGTTGAAGACAACATCGTTGCCAACTATTTAACCCAAACCCTTCTCTAACATCTATTTTATTGAAGGATTAACTGCCCTAATTAAGTGGTTTCTCAACCTTTGTGGTCATGATTTTTATCACTTTGATTGTTCTTGCTTGCGGGTAAGAGTAGTTTAGTCCTTACATCAAACCCTAACTATTCTTCATCTCTTTTCGAGAACATAGTCGTTATAAAATCAGAAATTAATTGCTCTCATTAATTTTCTGTTTTTTTTATTTATGTTCATCCCCTTCATCTGCATCCCACATTAGTTTGGTATCAGAGCTTAGGAATTAGGGCATGTCATCATCTCCTAAAACAAAAAAAAACCAAAACAAAAAACTGAAACTGAATTTCTGCATGCTGAACCTGCACTAGTGGTCTGAATTTAGGTCTGATTTTCTATCAATTTCGTATTTTTTTTCCCTAGAATTTGCATCACATCATCTATGTCGAGTCCTATATTTTTCCATCATTTTTAGTTAATTTTTTCATATCAAAAAACATGAAAATCTGCATCACAAGAAAACCTAACACAGAATTTCTGCTGTCCTGAAATTTCTGCACCTAGTTAGAACCCCTAAGGATTTCCACCATCAAACCATTTCTTTTTTGCATCATATTTAGCAGTAGTTAAGCTCATAATTAGGTCTTTATTTTTTTCATTTTTGATAATTTTTCATCTCTGAAAAAACAGAACAAAAAAAATTGCAAACACAAAACCAAAAAAAAATTTCTGCTGAAATTTCTGCATATTAACCTAGGGCTGAACCTGATCAACTATCATACGCCCCCAACCCAAGCCAATTTTGTTTGCACAACTAATCAACTTAAAATTAAGTCTTCCACCACATAAAATACAAAAAAAAAAAAAAAATTCTGATTTTTTTTCTGATATTTAGATTGCATTAGGGTTCTTGGGTGTGTGCATCATCTTGCATTAAACTACTCTAAGGGCACTTTACTTTGTCAGATCAGGGCAAGATTTCATCACCTGTCCTAGGCCCAAAATAACCACCCTCATTCAAACCCAAGCCTAACTAAAATTAATTAGAAACCTAATTGATTTAGGAACACCAACAGGTCGGGTCCAAGTCCTGTGGGAAAACTAGTGCACTCAACCCTCCACTTATTACTGGAAACTAGTGTCTAAGGCTAGAGGTCTAGAGGCAAATGCCCTAAGCGGACCGGTGGTTTTTAATTAGGACCTTATGACAAGCAGGGAGAGCCCCACCCCACCTCTTACCTGGCCAGTGGAAAGACTAAGTGTTAAGTTTGGTGTAAGTTGAGTTGACTCACCTAACCTTGGCTCTAGGTCTAACAAATCCTAGAACGTACCAAGTCTCGTGTGCTTGTTGCATGACAACCAGATCAGGAGCCCATTACCATCAGTCTCAACCCCAACCCAGCTCAGCTATGAAACCCACCCTTGAGACTTTAATGAAGACCATAACTGAACAGTTTGCCTAGATGGACCATAAGTTTAACCAATTGAACCATAGGTTTGACTGAGTGGAAGGTTGGTTAGGAACCCTAAAGAGAACCCAAGAGTCCAATACTGAACTTGACCCTGAGTCACCTCTTCCCACACCTCCCCACCCTAGGAGAGCCCAACGCCCTAACCCATACTTGGAGCCCAACCATAGGAGAGCCTTACGTCCTAACCCCTTTTTGGAGCCCAATCCTAGGAGGCCCAACCATGAATTCTTAGACCAGGATGAAAAAATTATTAGGAACATCAGGCTAGACGCACCAACCTTCGATGACAGCCTAGATCCCAAGACCTACATAGATTGGGAAGGAGACATGGAATAATATTTTGAATGGTATGAGATGAGTGAGGAGAGGAAGTGTAAATTTGCCAAACTAAGGTTAGTTAGCCAGGCTAGGTTATTCTAGGGAAATGTAGAGTGCATAATCAGACAACAAGAAGATCTTTCCATAGATACCTGGATGGCCATGAAGCTAAAACTTAGGGAAAAATACCTTCCTGCATCCTACCATTAGAGACTCCTAGACCAATGGCAGAGGTTAAGTCAAGGAACTAGGACTATGTCAGAATACATAGCCAAGTTTGATGAGTTGGCCATAAGGTGCAGCATAGAAGAGGATGAATCAATGATCCTATCTAGGTTTAGGGCTGGACTTTGTGATGACATCCAGAGAGAGCTATTTTTTAGGGAGGTCAATAGTCTTGAGCAAGCCTACCAGATAGCCAGAAATTATGAGAGATTCTAGAGGGGACCAGTGTACCGTCGACCTGAGCCTACTAGGAATCGTGCCCCTATTCCAAGACCAAGTCCTAGCCCAGTATACCCAGATCGAAGCCAACCCAGAGTTAGTTGACCCTAACGATACCCAGACCGAAGCCAACCAAGAATTAGTTGACCTTAACCACACCCAGACTGAAGCTGTAGTGGAAGAATAGTTAGAGAAAGAGAGCCATGATCCTGCTACTACTCTACTTGTGGAGAGTTTGGGAGAGAAGCCAATTGTAGAGCCTTGTCCTGAAATTCAAGGACCAAAGGAAATGAGTGAGGACTTGGCTTATTTCATCTAGTACTCTTAGGATGAATCCCTTCCTATAGTTCCCACCGAAGATCTCTTCCCTAAAATTGGTGACCCATTCTTCCATAAGGCAGAACCTGTAGATGTACATTAAACCTATAAGGTCAACCTCATTAGTCTCGGATTAATCCCTGACACCCCTTCTATATCCTACTCTATCTGACCAACCCCGAACCCTTTTTCTTACCCTACCAGGCTAACCCTAAATCCACCTCTTATTTTCTGCCCTTTTCTGAAGCTTCTCATGTTTCTCTAACCATTAGATTGCATTATATAGAGGTTAGCAAGTTGCATACATTAATTAAACATGTGATGTTTGCATCTTACTTTTGGAGGACCCTATGACATCTGTTGGGAGTGCATGCCAAGTTCTCATCTACTTGTCACCTACCTGACCAAGGGCCAAATCAACAGTTGTAGTTTAGGGTTTAGTCGAGTCTGCATATCAATAAGTGTTGGCATGAGTCATTTTCCTGCATTAGGTGTTATGAGTTTTTGCTCTGCATGATTAGAGATATGCATAAAGAAATTAACCATAAGATTAATGTGAACAATAATTTTTATAAGAATAGGGTTAATTCCCGAAAAGTATCTAAGAGTTCGCTAAGAAAATTATGTACTGATTAGGTTTCATACCCATGGAACTGGACCCTTCAAAGTGATGAAGAAAGTTGGACCTAGTGCCCAAGTTACCACCTGAATCAGGCATTAAGCTCAACCTTCAATATCTCAGACTTAGTTGAGTATAGAAAGCAAGCAATGATACCCAATGAGTCTATTGAGCCTGATCCTTTCCTTGAGAGCAAACCCATCCTTGAGTGTCCACTAAACTAGCTTATGAGAGGAAAAGATTGAGCATATCCTAGATGATCAAGTCATTGTACCCGGAATAAAAGCTACCAACGGTATTTGGTCCAATCGCAAGGTCAACCAGAATCCAAGGATTCATGGATCACCCGAGAGGATCTGCAATGCCTCAACCCAGATATACTGGAGCAGTATGAGAGCCGAGGTGACCCTTACTCGATAGGATCAAGTTCCTCCCACCCCGGGAGAATTGGTGTGGGCACCAGGATCCGACAAAGATTACTAAGCCCGTTATGGTTTTCTTGAGTAGGTCTTCTTATGAGTCATGTAGCAATGTGTCACTTGTATTAAAGTGAGCCAGCCTTATAATAAAGTCTATAAGTGAGTCCTGTAATAACTTGAGATGAGAAAGTCAAGTGAGTCCCTTGTCTCAATCCTATGAGTCCTGTATTTTGGTTCAAGTCCAGTACAAGAGAAGAGAGTCCCCAGATACCACACAGGCCACTCCTATTCATGCCCCTAGGCCTCTTCTCAAGCCCATATGCCAGGCCCCTGTCATGCCCCAAGATGGCACCCCTCCTTGTACAAGATCAATTGGCACCCCAGGCCTTCACCAGCCCAAAGTTGAAGATGGCGCCCCAGGCCTTTCCAAGACCACTAAGAAGCCATGCACCAAGCCCACATGGAGACAACCTAGTTGCTGTCCAAAGTCCGTAAGTGTTGCCTAGGTGGCTTTTCCAAGAGGGGGGCTAAATTGGAAATTTAAAAAATTTAAACAGATTTGTGCTCTTTTAAATCTTCTTGTGGGGTAGGTGTTGTGATTTAGATATTTAAAGCAGAAGTAAGTAAAGAAGAAAAAGCACAATCACAAACACAGTAATTTTATAGCGATTTGGAGCAACCTCGCTCCTACGTCCACTACCCAAGATACCACTTAGAATTTCCACTATATTCACCCATGTAATACAGTCGGATTGTTTTACCAGGCTCTTAATCTAAAACCCAACTTGGTTTTTCAACCAGGCTCACCAAAAACCCAACTTGGTTTTGAGCAGGATCACCAAGAACCCACACTTGGTTTTGAACAAGATCACCAAGAACCTACACTTGGTTTTTCAACCGGGCTCACCAAAAACCCGCAAACTTATAAAAGAGTTAAGAAAAACAAGCAACTAATTGACAAAATAAAGTTGTCTGATGGTTGCAGTTGCAGCTCTAGAGAAGCCTTTTTAATTACACTTTAATACACTTTAATGGCTTCTTCAACTTCTTCAATAAATGCTTTAAGCTTCATATTTAAGTTGGTGAAGTCTTGAAGGCTGACTTGAATGCTCTTTAGTGCTCTTTTACTTACAAGCTCATTTGATCATTAACTGCCCATTAACATGTTTAAAGGTTATCCAAATCCCTTATTTATTGAGTATTGTATTCTTCTTAGGTGGATATAGCCATTGTAGATCATTGGGATTTGAGATTTGACAATTGGAGCACTTTTTAGATTCAAAAATGAAGTTATGGAACTAGCCATTACATGCCTAGAATCAATGTTCGAGTCAGCTCGAATGCTTCGAGTCGGCTCGGATGCTTCGAGTCAGCTCGGATCCTCAAAATGGTTGAATCTTCACTCTGGTTGAGTTGCCTCACCTCAGTCGAGTCGGCTGAGATTCTCAGGTCTTCGAAATTATATTCTGGAGGAGTCAGTTCTTCTTAGTAGAGTCGGCTTGCCTGGCTTGTTCTTTAGAACTGATTTTTTTTGGACTCTGGTGGAGTCAGCTCGGATTACTGAAGGGTCAACTCGGATGTGTGACTGAATGGTTGAGTCAGCTTAGATTGCTTTCGGGTCGGCTTGCTTGTTTGATTCAAGAAATGATGCTCTGGATGAGTCGGTTCGGATTCCTTTGAGTCGGCTCGGATCTCTGCATGCCAGAATCCTTCATGCATGCCAAGAACTAGAGTCGACTCTCCTTACTCGAGGCAGCTCGAATGAATTTTCCATAAGATCTTCAACTCTTCTCCAAAAATCATCCAGCAGCTTTTAAACCCTTAAGACACTTTCCAACTCAACTAACAACAGATTCTAAAGAATTTTGAGCTTGAAAAATACATAGAAGCAACCCATTTTTATGAACACTACTTTAATTTTTCTTTGGTCTCTTCTTTATATGATACATTTATAACACTACACATGACATATAACAAGGTTGTAGGAGTTGTGATTGAGCATTAAAATCATCCTACAAAACTTGTAAAGCACTTAAAAAGTAGTTAGTAACTCAAGTACATGCTCCAATGTTTTATTATCATCAAAATCATTCAAAGGATCAACAATCTTCCCCTTTTTGATGATGACAAAACACCGGGCATGGAAAAAACTTTACAGTTACATGTATGAGTATATTTGGAAGTAAGTATCAACATGTATGAGTTGTATACCAAGAATGTATTTGAAAGAATTAGAGCATATTGACAATGTATCAGAGCTTTTGAAATAAGAGCAATTTGGAAAATTATGAAGATGCTTATCGGAGCAAATATGAGCCAATATCTCCCCCTATTTCATTCATTAATTGGCAATGTATCCATGCATATACAATTCAATAATATCATTCTCCCATTCAATATTTCCATGCAATATTCTCCCCCTTTTTGTCATTAATCAAAAAGGTATTCAATTAATTGCTCAAATTTTGAAATAGAATGAGAAGATTATAAGCATTGTTTGAGATAATTTCACTTTCTCATAAAAATCTTGATAATCTAACATAATATTATCTTGAGTTGCATACACAAATAACATCATTGCACAAATCACATTGCATACACGATAAGTAAGAAAGGAAATACTTTCATTTCTTTCAAAATGTTCAATACAACTTATAGAAACACATAAAAATATAAAAGATTGGTCTATTCACTATCACTAGACCTACCTTGATAGACTCAGATCTACCTTGCCAAGATCTAGGATGACTAGAAGAACCTCTAGCCCTAGTTGAAGGTCCAGCCCTAGTAGAGTGAGGTGGAGGCTATCTAGGGTGATAGGATGAAGAAGATGGACAGGAGGATATGGGATCTGGATCAAACAAACTAGAAGGTACAATAGGTGGAGGAGGTGCTGGCTCTTTAAGAGATGCTCCAAGAGTCTTCATGACTGAAGACAGCTTCGATAGATAAAGCCATATAATGCTCAGCTCAGTCTGAATTTTCTTGTTTCCCTCATGGAGTGCAATGATCTCATTAGCTTGAGCATTGGCAAAAGCCTCTGCTGAACCTCTCAATCTACCAAACTCAGCCCTGAGTATCCCCACACCTTTAGTATAATCATCTTTCATTTTCCTGCCCTGCTCAATAGATCCCATCCTATAGCTTATCTCTCACAACTCAAAATTGAACTCCTCAGTGCTATGAGCTATAGTCTGTCTAATATCATCAGATACTGAACTAAAGGAATCTGTCATGACTAGATGTCAATCTGTGGCTCTGGTCTGGCAGACTCAACTGTGTCCACCATGGAATGTAGCTGTCTCAGCTCTCCACAAATCTTTTCAAGTATGGTACAACTGTTTGACGAAGCTCGCCAAACATTGATCCAATGGTGCTCGTCAGGGTCTGAGATAGCTATCTCATCAACTGTGCAAAGAAGGCATGAGTCATAGATGGTCCTATGGTATCTGCAGATGGTCCTGGAGTAGGTGAAGCATGATGTGCTGATGGTGCTAGGGCTGGTGAGTCCTAGGACTCCTAGGCTCATTCTATAACGTTGCATCCACACTAGTCTGTATGTTCTCATCACCTCTATCAACTATATCAGTACCAATAATAGGGTCCACTGTCTGATTAACATCACCCTCATCCTCATCTGAAAAGGCTCCAGTTCTCTAATCTGATGCCTTCTTCAACCAAGCTCTTTCAACCTGATGGTATCTCATCCGTTGAAGTGATTTAGCTAAATAAGTATCAGTATGATGTAATAACCTGTTGTCCTCTCCATCTAGCTCAACACCAAAATGTCTGAATATGAGTGTGAAGGCCATACCATATGGTAAACATGCTTTGGCCTTCCTAGCTACATCTCTCATATGAGTCAACATGATATATGGTAGATTGAGGGCCTCCCCCTTAATTGTATATCTCATGAAGACTAAATCTCTCTCGCTAACCCTGTCAAATCTACCAATGCGAGGCAAAATGATTTTGCTTATTATGTTATGAAGTAGCCTCATTTCTAAGGATAAGACATTCGCCTTTATATTAGAAACTTCATCCACATTGTTTGTTTCTAAAATTAACCTCAAAGTCCTTTGTCTTTCCTTCATAACTAGATGGCAGCTTCCTCTACTCGGCATTTGAATAACTTGGCTCAGACATTCTTCATTCATAGTCAGTCTAACCAACCCCTTTAATAGTTGAAATAACACTATTTTCCTCTAGGGTTAGCTTTTCAAAAAAAGTTCTGACAAGGCTAGGGTATGTAGGTAAATCCAATGTGCAGAAAAATACCCGGCCCTAAGATTCTATCCATTCACCAATCCGAAAACCCTGGTTTTCTAAGAATGTAAAATTGATTTTCCTACCAGTAGTCATGGGTCGGTTCCCTATTAAGATGATCTGTCATGGTTGCACGGGTGATGGATTTCAATCTTCTTCATTATCTTCCTGTTCTTCCACTTCATCTATCCAAGTTGGCACTTCTTGCCTTCTTTTTGTTCTTCTTTCTCTTTCAACAGTTGGTTCAAGTCATTGAGATCTCTTGCCGACAGCCCTCTTTGGAGCCATTAGGATCTAATAGGTTTGGATAGAGTGGATTTTGGGAGAGTGTAGGTTAGGAATGATGTGAGGTGACTCTAAGACTGCTAAACATACATGAAAAATAGTAAAATAATTTTTTTATAATTTTTATAGTTTTATTTACAGGCTAGATTCTCAAAATAAAATAAAAACTAGCATAAGGAGTAGCAATGCAAAGAATCATCATGATCGCAAAATAACTCATGCAAACTAATGGAATAGCCAGGACCTGAGAGTTGAGAAACTCCCAGTTTAGGATAGTTTATCTTCATCAAAATCAGATAATAAGAGAAGGGATGGTTTCTTACCAGTCGAGATTAAATTTCAGTAGCAGAAGTGGTCACTCACACTCTGATTGGAGCGTGGAAGAAGAAGCCTTGCTTCCCTTGAATCTGATGGCAGATCTGGGCGATCCTGGAAGCAAAGAAGGCCTCCTCAGGGGACGGGAAGCACCTCAGGGATCCTACAAGCATTAGAGGTTTAACAAAACAGTAATTAAAAATTAAAAAAAGGAATTAGGGTTTGAAGGAAATCAGAATTAGGGATAAAAGCTGGCAGCCGGGGAAGAAGAAGCTCTTGGACTTGGACGACACCAAGGGCTTCAATTCCTTGGGCATGGCTGATCTCCACGGATGCAAGAGGGTGCTAGGATAGCAAGGTACTAATCCAGGAACACAAGGAGAAAACTCAAAGAGAGAACCAAAACTCAAATACAAGATAATTTAGCAAAATCTCAACAAAGTTTATTCATAAGAAAAAGATGCTTACAAGCGGGGGAGGGTGCGGTATTTATAGAGTTCCCATGCCCTGACTAACCATGGTTACACTTGGGTTACAAGTACTCTTCCAAATTGGAATACAAGTCATTTCCTAGCTAGGTTAGAATTACAAGGTTTAAAAGGATTAGGAATCCTAACTTGGTTAGAAAAGACTTGGTCTTCTCCCACTTTTCCTCTCCTTGGACTTGGTCAAAGCTTTGGACGCCCACTCCTTGGGCATGTGTAGTTTAGGACAGCAATGGGGGAGGTCGGCCAAGGGCTTGGAAGCTTGGGCTTGGGCCCCCTGGAATATGGGTTGCTTGGTTCCCTATGCTGGCATATTCTCGGCATCAAAAGGGAATCTTGGTTCTCTTGTTTTGGCCTTGCTTCCTGGACTTGAATTTGGAGGCCTGGAGTGCTAGGATAGCCTGGTAAACATGGACTCCTGTCATATGAAATATTTTAGAAGCATCTGGATGGAATTTCGCATCTGAAATGGCACCAGGAAAAAATCAGGGCACAATCAAGGCACCTGGGTGTCGATTGAGCTCCCCTAAGCTAGTGTAATTGCTTTTGCCTTCAGAATGAGATCTGGTGGAACTCCTAAATAGCATAGCCTTCTCTCTTGTACAAGAAGTAAACTCACACTAGACTCATACTGGTATACAGAACTCAATATACTGGACTAGGTTGAGGGTTGAGACAAATCAACTAACCTCAACTTATTACATGACTCAATTCTTGTTGATTACAAAATTTGACACGTGGCTAGGTAAACCAAATAGGACCAAGTAATTTGTGTCTGATCATGGTGCCCCCACTAATTCTCCTAGGGTGGGAGGAACTCGACCCCGTCGAATATGGGATAACTTGGTTCTTATAGTGCTCGAGTAGGTCTGGGTTGAGGCACTGTAAATCCTCACGAGTGATCCACGAGTCCTCAGATTCTAGCCAACCTTGCCACCAAACTAAGTACCTCTAATAGTCGCGATTCTGGGTATATATGGCTTGATTATCTAGGATTCTCTCGATCTTTCCCTCACTATTTGGCCAATTGGTTGGTGGACACTCTAGGATGGGTTCTCTCTCAAAAGGGAGGGATAGGCTCAAGGTGCTTGCTAGGTATCACTACTAGCTCCCTAGACTATAAGATCTGAAATGATGAAGGTGGAGCTAATACCTAAATCAGGTAGTATCTCATGCACATAGGCATTGGGTCCATTACTCTTCATTATTTTGGATGGGCCAGCTTTGCTAGCAAAAAATTCCTTTATCATCGCAAATTCCTCTGCATAAAATTCTTTATCTTTCTTTTGGGAATTAGCCAAGTTGTTAGTTAGTTCATTAGTTATGTTTAGCTTTTGACTAATTTTCATATGCATATGCTGTGCAGAGGGTAGTGCAGGTGCAGACATGTAATTCAGGCTATGTATCTATTGGACTCAACTAATACCTGATGGACTCGACTAGACATCCCTATTAAAGGATGTTTTATTGGACTCTAAGAGACGAAACCTAATAGACTATAAACTATTTAGGTTTGATCCTAGCATGGCATGCACATGAGAACTTGCTATGTACTCCTACTAGGTTTCATAGGGTTTTCCTAACATAAGATGCAAACATTACATGAATAATGAACAAATTCAACATGCAAACTCCTATAAAATGCAACCTAATGGTAAAGAAAATAGAAGAAGTTTCTAGAAATGGTAGAAAATAAGAGGTGGGTTCAGGGTTAGTCTGATTGGGTGAAAAGTAAGAAAATGGTTCGGGGTTAATTGGATAGACTAAGATATAAGAAGGGGTGTCAGGAATTAATCCTAAACTAATTAGATTGAGCTTACGGGGTTGGTGTCTATCTAAAGGGTTTTCCTTATGGAAGAATGGGTCACTAATTTTAGGAAAGAGATCAAGTGGATTCAAAGAGGTGACTTCATCCTGAGGGTACTGATTCAAAGAGGTCAAGTCCTTAATAAACTCTTCTAGCTCATAAATCAAAGGACTGGGCTCGCTAATTTAGCTTTCTTCTAGTGGCTCCTTCCTTAGGTAGGATTCTAATAATAGGATCTAGGTTCTCTTCCTCTACTTGCTCTTCCATTATTGCTTGGGTGTGATCTGGGTTATCTAATCCTAGGTCAATCACTAATTGATTGTGGTCAAGGTTAGCTAAATCTAGATTGGCTACTACTTGGGTATGGTCATAATCAACTAATCTTAGGTCTTCTATAGGGTACTCTTCTAGATCTTCAATAGACTCATACTCCTCTACCAGATTTGGATCAGCCTCATATATTTCTTCTTCTAAGTCATCATGGTGAACCAATGGGATGGTAAGAGGGGTTTGGCTAATGAAAAATTGACTAGTGTCTGGGGTAACAGGGGTGGGTAAACTAAGGGTTATGGGTTCAAAGGTTATGGGTTTAAAGGTTATGGGTTCAAAGATTATGGGTTCAAATCTAAGGGTATCAATCCTATAGGATTTAGGTTGACTGAGAGATAGTGGGTTACTACTAGGTTCATATCTAGGGGCTATGGATTCATGGGGTTCAGCACTATGGGTCTTGCTTAGGATTCCTACTTGGTTGAGTCTTTGCTTCATTTGGTCAAGCTGGTTTATTTGGGCAGCCAATTGGGCATTCATTTGGGCTAATTGATTTTGGGTTTGGGTGTTGGACTGGTTTATTTGGATAAGCTGAGCTAGGATGGCCTCCAAAGTGGGATCCATGGTTGGGCTGGGCTGAGGTTTGGACTTTTAATATTGGGTTCCCAATCTAGTGGTCATGCAACAAATAAAACAATCAAAATGAAATGATGCAACCAAGCATGCAAAAGAGAAAAAAAGGCTAGTATAATCTAGGGATTCCTAGATCTAAAGCCAGAAACTGGGTGGGTTAGCTCAACTTACTTCTAACCCAATAGCTAATCCTTCCACTAGCCAGGTAGGGGGTGGGAGTGTGGGAGGCCCCATGCTTTCGTAGGGACCCAATTAAAAACCAAAGCGCCACTTAGGTCGTTTGACTTTGGACCACCAGCTTTAGACACCAGCTTTCAGTAATAGCTAAGAGGTTAAATGCACTAGTTGGCCCACATAGCTCGGACCTAACCTGTTGATGTCTCCTAGCAAACTAGGGAAAATTAGGTCTAATTGATTTTAATTAGGCTTGGGTTAGTATGATAATGGTTATTTGGGGCCCAGGACAGGTGATGAAATCCTGCCCTGATCTGAGATAGTAAGTTGCCCTTAAGATTAGGTTAAGAATGATGGCAATCGATGTCCCTGATGCAATCTAAAATAATCAAAAAATAAAATATTTTTTTAATGATTTATGGTGTGTCAAGTTAGGTTTAAGTTAACTAGGGTTATCAAACAAAGTTTGGCTTGGGATTGGGAGTTTGGTAGTTGATTAGGTTAGGTTGAGTCAACATACAGAATGTAGCATAAATCAATGAATTAGGGTTTCAGTTGTTGTAAAGTTTGACACAGATCACGATGCAAAAAAAAATCAAGAAAAATCTAAAATAGAGGATGATGGTGATGATAAAACCTACCAAATTTCATGTAGAATAAAAATCATATGATGATGCAAACCTAGGGTCTTCTGGACTGCTGCAGAAATTATCAGCATTCTATTAGGATTTTTAATATGCTGAATTTTAGAGACTTAGGGTTTTAGTAAAATTAATTAAAAACTCTGATAATTACTAAAACAGAATAGAGGATACGCAGTGCAAATTTCATAGAAAAGTAAAATATTTATGATGCCAAAATCAGATGGAAACTAGACACCTAATGCAGTAGATAGAATGTAGAATTAGGGTTTGTGAATGCAAAGCAAATAAAAAACTATCCTAAACCTGCTCTGATACCAAACTAATGTGGGACAACTCTAAGACTACTAAACATGCATGGAAGATAGTAAAATAATTTTTTTGTAATTTTTATAGTTTTATTTGCAGGCTAGATTTCCAAAATAAAGTAAAAACTAGTATAAGGAGTAGCAATGCAAAGAATCATCATGATCGAAAAATAACTCACACAAACTAATGGAATAGCCAGGACCCGAGAGTTGAGAAACTCTCAATTTAGGATAGTTTATCTTCATCAAAATCATATAATAAGAGAAGGGATGGTTTCTTCCAGTCAAAGATTAAATTTCATTAGCAGAAGGGGTCACTCACACTCTGATCGGAGCCTGGAAGAAGATGCCTTATTTTCCTTGAATCGATGGTGGATCTGGGAGGTCCTGAAAGCAAAGAAGGCCTCCTCAGGGTAGGGGAAGCACCTCAGAGATCCTGCAAGCATCAGAGGTTAACCAAAATAGTAATTAAAAATTAAGAAAAGGAATTAGGGTTTGAAGGAAATCAGGATTAGGGCTAAAAGCTAGCATCCGGGAAGAAGACGCTCTTGGACTTGGATGGCAGCAAGGGTTTCAATTCCTTCGGCATGGCTGATCTCCAGGGATGCAGGAGGGTGCTAGGGCAGCAGGGTATTAATCCAGGAATATAAGGAGAGCACTCAAAGAGAGAACCAAAAATCAAACACAAGACAATTTAGCAAAATTTCAACAAGGTTTATTCATAAGAAAAAGATGCTTACAAGAGGGGGAGGGGTGGAATATTTATAGAGTTTCCATGCCCTCACTAACCATGGTTACACATGGGTTACAAGTCCTCTTCCAAATTGGAATACAGGTCCTTTCCTAGCTAGGTTAGAATTACAAGGTTTAAAGGGATTAGGAGTCCTAACTCGGTTAGAAAAGACATGGTCTTCTCCCACTTTTCCTCTCCTTGGACTTGGTCAAAGCTTTGGACACCCAGTCCTTGGGCGTGTGGACTTTAGGACAGCAATGGGAGAGGTTAGCCAAGGGCTTGGAAGCTTGGGCTTGGGCCCCCTGGAATCTGGGTTGCTTGGTTCCCTAGGCTAGCATATTACCAGCATCAAAAGAGAATCTTGGTTCTCTTGTTTTGGGCTTGCTTCCTGGACTTGAATTTGGAGGCCTGGAATGCTGGGATAGCTTGGTAAACATGGGCTTCTGGCATATGAAATATTCTAGAAGCATCTAGAAGGAATCTGGCATCTGAAATAGCATCCGGGGAAAATCAAGGCACAATCAGGGCACCTGGGTGTCGATTGAGCTCCCCTAAGCTAGTGTAACTACTTCTGGCTTCAGAATGAGGTTTGGTGGAACTTCCAAATAGCATAGCCTCCTCTTTTGTATAAAAAGTGAACTCACACTGGACTTATACTGCTATACAGGACTCAATGTACTGGACTAGGTTGAGGGTTGAGACAAATCAACTAACCTCAACTTATTACAAGACTCAATTCTAGTTGATTACAAAATTTAACACATGGCTAGGTAAACCAAATAGAGCCTAATAATCTGTGTCTGATCCTGGTGCCCCCACCAAGAAATTTGTGATTCTAAGCTTGGAGAGAATAAACAAGAGCTCAGCTAGGGTTTGTATGGACTTAAGGCTCTAAGAAGGGTTATGTGAGTTTTATATAAACATGCCTATCCCGAAATTTGAGTTGGCTCGACTTGAGCACTGTAGCTCGAGTTGACTCAAACCAAAACTCCATAAAAGGTTACAAACAGCTCAGAAAAGGTCTTAAATGAAAGATATACACTAAGAGAGATGGTCATTATTCTTAGTTTGATGTAGAAGGCTTTCTAGATATTGTTTCCTTAATTTTGAAGAATATAAGTTATAAGTTTTCTAAAATGGGTCACATAAACCTATTCTCCTCTAATCAACTCAAATCTCTCTACATTAAGTGGCTTAGTGAAAATGTCAACAAGTTGGTTTTTAGTAGGAACAAATTCAAGTACAATATTTTCATTTTGAACATGGTCCCTAAGAAAATTGATGTGGTACTGAACGCTCTGATACCAAATTGATGTGGACCGTTGATCGTTAAAAAATGATTGCTAGATTAGGGTGTCCAATTTAATTAAATTAAATCTAATTAAATAGAAATAAAACCAGCAATTGATTGGGCCAAGTTATCAAAATGGATCTCACTCGAAATCATGAAATTTCATGAAATTTGGAAGAGGGAGATCGTCTTGAGGTCGTCCAAAAATCCGGACCAGTGGTTCGCGGGCGAGATTGATCTGAAGCCATTGGACCTGGAATCACCAAAAAGAAGTAATGAATAATCCTAAATAAAATAAATAAGTCAAATAAATCAATGCCCTGATATATGTGTGGCTCTAAGATCCGTGCGGTGTGGAAATCAACAGAGAATGTGAATGATTTCATGTTCATGTTCTTTTCTCCATGGATCAACCAAACACTAAGAACAAGGGAGGCCGAAGGCCTGCGACTGGGTTTGCCGACGACTGGGCGGCGGATGGCGGATCTGGTCGCGGGCGGAGACGGGGAAGCCACGGTCGTTGGTGGCCGTGGGGGGAGGCACGGCTGCAGGCCGTGCGGCTTGCACGGGGGAGTTGGGCTGGCTGGTGTTCGTGTAGTGTCGGAGGATGATGGGGCATTGGAAGTGTCCGGAAGTCGGGTGGAAGGTTCCGACAGTGAGCGGATCTGCGACACAGGAGGACTTCGGCTTGCACGGATCCGGTGCAGGGGCTCAGATGGAGTTGGTGGCGAGCTGAATGGCCAGCTTGGCTCGGTTGGAGACTTCTGGTTGGCTTCCATTCGGTGGCTGGATCGGAGACGGGAGGAGAGACGGATGCCCGGTAGTAAGGCTCGGGCGTTCTGGTTTGCAGCGTAGACCGGCTGTTGAAAGGCTAGTTGGTGTTTTCTTAAATTCTCAATGCAATAAGAGGGGAGAAAGAGATCAGAAAAGAAGAGAGAGAAAGGGAAGAAGAAGAGAACTAGGAAGGGAAGAGAGGAAATAGCTGGGAGGAAAACACAGAGAAGAGGAAGAGGAGACCCAGGAAGAGGTGGGGGAAGGAGGGGAGAACCAGAAGAGAGAAGAAGAGAAGGGGGAGAAGTCGGGACGCACCCAGATGAATTCTCAAATATTCTTCGCTAATTTTTTTATTCACGAAGAAACAACTTAAATAAAAAGTAAACAACCGAGAAACATAAATCCTAAATAATCTCAAAATAATCGGAATGACTAAGTTATTCTGATAACTCTAAAAGAAATAAAAAAAATCTGATCTCCGATTTGGAGATATCCCAAATTCCACGTACACCCATAAAATAAATAAAATAAATACATCAAGATCCATGCTGGGCTGGTACCGAGATCTGGGCTGGATGGGTCTGGATTGGCTGGATCTGAACTGGCTCATTGTTTCCATCATTTCCCCTGTGGTGGTGAGAACTCGACTCCGTCGAGTCAGGCTGGAGGTGCTCAAATAGATTTGGATTAATGTTTGTAGCTCCTCTTCAGTAATCCAGGAGTCCTCTGACTTCGGTCTGCCTCTCCTATGAACCAGGTAGCAGTAGCAATTTCAACTCCTCGAAGACTTGACCTTCTCGTCCAAAATTTGTTCAATCACATCGTGCTTTCCTCTCATTTGGATTGGTGGACTCTCAAAGGGAGGTGCAGGCTCAAATAACTCACCAGATGTCAATGCTGGTTCTTTATATTCAATTAGATCCAAATTATTAATCAAATTAACTCCTAATTGTTTTTCAGCTCTAGCCTCATGGTCATGTTCTTCATATGCATTGGCTAACTGTCAACATTGTAAACTTCCTCTTCAAGGACATCACCTAGATCCTCATGTTCTTCAAATGCCCCTATATGCAAGGTTCTAGATGTACACTGGCTAGCTACATGACCTATCCCATTACACCTAAAGCAGTGGATCTTAGAGCTACTTCCACGGAAAGTCTCTTCTATAATCCCTTTTCCTTTGTCATCTCTAATTGGTGGGGTTGTAAACGAGGGTCGGCTACCAGGGGTCTGACTAATGTTAGGTTGTGGACCAGTCAGGGCTTGATTCATGAGGGCTCCTAACCTTGCATCTAAAGATCCTAACTTGCTGTCAATTTTTTCGAGTCTACCCATGATTACTTGAAGGGCAGCTTCTAAACTGGGATCCATTTTGTTATCTAAGGAAGAATGTTCTGATTGATACTTGTTTCCTGACCTAGTTGTCATGCAAAATTAAAATTGAAATTGACCCTAACCTAACCTATTGCTCTGATACCAAATTGATGTGGTAATGAACGCTTCGATACTAAATTGATGTGGACCGTTGATCGTTAAGAAACGATCGCTAGATTAGGGTGTCCAATTTAATAAAATTAAATCTAATTAAATAGAAATAAAACCAGCAATTGATTGGGCCAGGTTATCAAAATGGAACTCACCCGAAATCATGGAATTTTACAAAATTTGGAAGAGGGAGATCGTCTTGAGGTCGTCCAAAAATCCGGACCAGTGGTTCATGGGCGAGATTGATCTGAAGCCGTTGGACCTGGAATCACCAAAAAGAAGCAATGAATAATCCCAAATAAAATAAATAAGTCAAATAAATCAATGCCCTGATATCTATGTGGCTCTAAGATCCGTGCGATGCAGAAATCAATAGAGAACGTGAATGATTTCACGTTCGTGTTCTCTTCTCCATGGATCAACCAAACGCTGAGAACATGGGAGGCCGAAGGCTTGAGACTGGGTTCGCCAGTGACTGGGTGGCGGATGGCGAATCCGGTCACGGGTGGAGACGGGGAAGCCACGGTCGTTGGCGGCCATAGGAGGGGTGGCACGGCTGCAGTCGTGTGGCTTGCATGAGGGAGTTGGGCTGGCTAGTATCCGTGAAGTGCCGGAGGAGGACGGGGCGTTGGAGTTGTCCGACGGTCGGGCGGAAGGTTCCGACAGTGAGCGGATCTGCGACATGGGAGGACTTCGGCTTGCACGGATCCGACGCAAGGGCTCAGATGGCATTGGTGGTGAGCGGAATGGCTGGCTTGGCTCGGTTGGAGACTTCCGATCAGCTTCTGGTCGGTGGCTAGATCAGAGACGGGAGGAGAGACGGATGCCCGGTATTGAGGCTCGGGCGGTTCTGGTTTGCAGTGAAGACCGGCGGTTGAAAGGTTAGTTGGTGTTTTCTTAAATTCTCAATCCAATAAGAGGGGAGAAAGATATCATAAAAGAAGAGAGAGAAAGGGAAGAAGAAGAGAACCAGGAAGGGAAGAGAGTAAATAGCCGAGAGGAAAACACAGAGAAGAGGAAGAGGAGACCCAGGAAGAGGAGGGGGAAGGAGGGGAGAACCAGAAGAGAGAAGAAGAGAAGGGGGAGAAGTCGGGACGCACCCAGATGAATTCTCAAATATTCTTCGCTAATTTTTTTATTCACGAAGAAACAACTTAAATAAAAAGTAAACAACCGATAAACATAAATCCTAAATAATCTCAAAATAATCAGAATGACTAAGTTATTCCGATAACTCTAAAAGAAATAAAAAAAATATGATCTCCGATTCGGAGATATCCCAAATCCCATGTACACCCATAAAATAAATAAAATAAATATATCAAGATCCATGCTGGGCTAGTACCGAGATCTGGGCTGGCTGGGTCTGGATTGGCTGGATCTGAACTGGCTCAATGTCCCCATCAAAAATGATCTCTAATTTTTATATGCTTTGTTCTAGAATGCTGAATTATATTTTTTGACAAATTAATAGCACTTGTGTTATGACATTTGATAGGAATTTTAGATTGTGTAACACCAAAGTGTTCTAGTTATTGTTTAATCCAAAGTACTTGTGCATAATAACTCCCTGCAGCTACAATATTGCCCAGGTGGCTTTCCCAAGAGGGAGATGAATTGGGAGTTTAAAAAAATTAACAGATATGTGTTCTTTTGAAAACTTCTTTGAAGTGTAAAGTTCTATGATTGAGATAATTAAAAGCAAAAGTAGATGCAAGTAGAAAAATCACAATGCAAACATAGCAGGTTTATAGTGGTTCGGATCACCCCAGCTCCTACGTCCACTATCCTAGATACCACTTGGGATTCCACTATATTCTAACAAGAATATAGTATGATTATTTTACCAGGATCACAATCCAAACCCAACACCATTTGGTTTTTAAACTAGGCTCACCAAAGAAACCCAACACTTGGTTTTAGCAGGATCACCAAGAACCAAACACATGGTTTTACACAGGATCACCAAGAACCCAACAATTGGTTTTACACAGGATCACCAAGAACCTATTTGGTTTTTAAACTTGGCTCACCAATAACCCAACAATTCAGATCATAAGTTTTCTAAAATGGGTCACCTAAATCTAATTCTCTTCTAATCAACTCAAATCTCTCTACATTAGGTGGCTTAGTGAAAATGTCAGCAAGTTGGTTTTCAGTAGGAACAAATTCAAGTAAAATATTTTCATTTTAAACATGATCCCTAAGAAAATGATGTCTAATTTCAATATGCCTTGTTCTAGAATGCTGGATTAGATTTTTTGACAAATCAATAGCACTTGTGTTATCACATTTGATAGGAATTTTAGATTGTGTAACACCGAAGTCTTCTGGTTATTGTTTAATCCAAATTACTTGTGCATAACAACTCCCTGCAGCTATATTGTTGCCCAGGTGGCTTTCCCAAGAGAGGGATGAATTGGAAGTTTAAAAAAATTAACAGATATGTGTTCTTTTGAAAACTTCTTTGAATTGTAAAGTGCTGTGATTGAGATAATTAAAAGTAGAAGTAGAAGCAAGTAGAAAAATCACAATGCAAACACAGCAGGTTTATAGTGGTTTGGAGCACCCCAGCTCCTATGTCCACTATCCAAGATACCACTTGGAATTTCCACTATATTCTAACAAGAATATAGTAGGATTGTTTTACCGAGATCAGAATCCAAACCCAATACCCTTTGGTTTTTAAACTAGGCTCACCAAAGAAACCCAACAATTGGTTTTAGCAGGATCATCAAGAACCCAACACTTGGTTTTACATAAGATCACCAAGAACCTAACACTTAGTTTTACACAGGATCACCAAGAACCTATTTGGTTTTTAAACCGGGCTCACCAATATCCCAATAATTTAGATCATAAGTTTTCTAAAATAGGTCACATAAACCTAATTCTCTTCTAATCAACTCAAATCTCTCTACATTAAGTGTCTTAGTGAAAATGTCAGCAAGTTGGTTTTCAGTAGGAATAAATTCAAGTACAATATTTTCAATTTGATCATGATCCCTAAAAAAATGATGTCTAATTTCTATATGCTTTGTTCTAGAATGCTGAATTAGATTTTTTGATAAATTAATAGCACTTGTGTTATCACATTTGATAGGAATTTTAGATTGTATAACACCAAAGTCTTCTAGTTGTTGTTTAATCCAAATTACTTGTGCACAACAACTCCTTACAACTACATTGTTGCCCAGGTGGCTTTCCCAAGAGGGGGATGAATTGGGAGTTTAAAAAAATTAACAGATATGTGTTCTTTCGAAAACTTCTTTGAAGTGTAAAGTGTTGTGATTGAGATAATTAAAAGCAGAAGCAGAAGCAAGTAGAAAAATCATAATGCAAACACAGCAAGTTTATAGTGGTTCGGAGCAGCCCGGCTCCTACGTCCACTATCCAAGATACCACTTGGGATTTTCACTATATTCTAATAAGAATACAGTAGGATTGTTTTACCAGGATCACAATCCAAACCCAACACCCTTTGGTTTTTAAACCAGGCTCACCAAAGAAACCCAACACTTGGTTTTAGCAAGATCACTAAGAACCCAACACTTGGTTTTACACAGGATCACCAAGAACCCAACACTTGGTTTTACACAGTATCACCAAGAACCTATTTGGTTTTTAAACTGGGCTCACCAATAACCCAACAATTCAGAAAAAGAATTGAAACAACAAGCAACAAAATGACAAACATATGTTGTCTGATGGTTGCCGATGTAGCTCAAGAGAAGCCTTCTTAATTGCATTTCAATGCACTTTAATGGCTTCTTCAACTTCTTCAAAGTTTGCTTCAAGCTTCAGATAGGAGTTGGTGAAGACTTGAAGACTATCTTGAATGCTCTCTTTAGTGCTCTCTTGCTCATAAGCTCAATAAATGTTCAACTAAGCATTAACCAAGCATTAACCATTCAAAAGTTATCCTAATCCCTCTTTTATAAAGTCTTGTACTCTTCTCAGATGGTTTTAGTCATTGTAGACCATTGGGATGTGATATTTGATCGTTGGAGCACTTTTCAAATTCAAAAATGACCTAGCTTTACCTGCCTGAAATTGACCTTCGAGTCGGCTCAGATCTCTCAAGTCAGCTCGGATCCTCAGATAAGTTCTAGTCGAGTCGCGTTGCTTCATTCAGGTTGGCTCGATTTCATAGTGTTCCTTTTTTTCTTACTCTGGAAGAGTCGGCTCGCCTTATTTCGAGTCGGCTCATCTTAGTTCGAGTCGGCTAGGATCACAAGTCTTCAAAACTGCACTTTGGAAGAGTCGACTCTTCTTATTAGAGTCAGCTCGCCTAGCTATTCTCTTAGAATTGATCTTTCTAGACTTTGAAGGAGCCGGCTCAAACTTCTAAAGAGTTGACTTAGATGTCTGGCTGAATGAAAAAGTTAGCTCAGACTTCCTTCGGGTCGGCTTGCTTGTCTGATTCAGGAAATGGTACTCTGGACGAGTCAGCTCGGGTTCCTTTGAGTTGGCTCGGATATCTGCATGCCAAAACCCTTCATGCATGCCATGAACAAGAGTCGGCTCCCTTTATGCTCGGATGAGTTTTACATGAATTCTCATATCTTCTCCAGAAATCATCCAGAAAGTCTTCAAACATTCAAAACACTCTCCAACTCTTCTAACAACAATTTCTAAGAAATTTTAAACTTGAAAATCAATCGGAAGTAACCCATTTTCATGATTTTTATTTTACTTTTTTTTGGGCTCTTATTTACATGGGATACTTACAACACAACTCATGGCAAATATAAGATTATAGTACTAAATGAGCAATGAAATCATCCTACAAAAACTTGTAAAGCATTTGGAGAGTTGTTAGTAAAATAAATTCATACTCCAATGTTTTGTTATCATCAAAATCATTCAAGGGGTCAACAATCTCCCCCTTTTTGATGATGACAAAATACCGGGCATGGAAAACTTTACATTTACATGTATGAGTATATTTGAAGGTAAATATTGACATGTATCAGAGCTTTTATATTGGAAAGACTATACATGTATTAGAACTCTTATATGTATTATAGTATCAAAGCTTGTATATAGATGGAGTATCAAAGAACTTTGAAAAACATTATATATCTAAGCTTTTAACCGAAAAGGAATCAATAAGTATCATTGTGCACAATTGTCAAAAGCAATTTTAGCCAAAATCATGTAAGGGTTATAGCAAATTCTTAATGTATTCAGAACAAATAGCAAGTTTATCAGAGCAAAAGTAAGCAAGATACAATATTTGTATCAATCTCCCCCTTATTTATGTATTTTTCATGCACAATTATACATACTCCCCCTTTTTGTAAATAATCAAAAAGGTGGTCAATTAAATTCATTCTCCCCCTTTATGAAGTACAAAAAGCATGGTTTTCAAAATAGAATGAGAAGAATAAAAATATTGTTTGAGAAAACTTGACTTTTAAACATATCTGACAATGTATTACCAAAATCATCAAAGCAAATATATCATTGCAAAGTATTGCGCATACACATTTCACAAAGACATTCAATAAGATAAAGAAGCTTTCATTTCATTCATAAAATTTTCAATACAAATTACAAAGGATTGAAAGAAAAGATACAAATACGAGGCAAATCTACTCAGTATCACTAGGCAATTCAGAAATGTAGGTATTTCATTACTTTGAAGGATAGAGCATTACATCAAAAGGTAAAACATTCAAAAGAAGTAAGAAGCAATCTGAAAGGATTATACCCTAAAGGCCAATCGAAATGTTGTATTTCGATGGGATTAACCCTCAAGTGTGGACTTTGGTTGATGCACCAGAGGGTGTTAAAGCTATTGGATGCAAATGGGTCTATAAGAAAAAGATTGGGGAAGATGGCTAAGTCGAAACTTATAAAGCCAGATTAGAGGCTAAGGATTTCAGACAAAAACAGGGAATAGATTATGATGAAACATTTTCTCCTGTTGCCATGCTCAAATCTATTCGGATCATGCTTGCTATAGCAGCATATCATGATTATGAAATCTGGTAGAGAATGTGAAAACCGCATTCCTTAATGGTTTCCTTGAGAAAGAGGTCTATATGTCACAGCCAGAAGGTTTTGTCTTGGAGACTAAACCTAATCAGGTATGTAGGCTGAAAAAAATCATTTATGGATTAAAGCAAGCATCCAGGAGTTGGAACATCCGATTTGATAAGACAGTCAAAGAGTTTGACTTTATCAAAAATTAGGATGAACCTTGTGTGTACTAGAAGACTAGTGGGAGTGCCATAGTTTTCTTGGTTCTGTATGTGGATGACATACTCCTCATTGGGAATGATATCCCAATGTTACAATTAGTCAAGGTATGGTTATCTAAACAGTTTTCCATGAAAGACTTGGGAGAAGCATCTTATATACTGGGTATCAAGTTCTATAGAGATAGATCTAGGAGGATGCTAGGCTTATCCCAGTCTAGGTACATTGACCAAGTGCTAAAGAGATTTAGCATGGAGGGAAGTAAAAGAGGTTACTTGCCCATTGGTCATGGCATACATCTTTCTAGGAAGATGTCTCCTAAGACACCTGAAGAAAGAAATAGAATGAGTTCTATACCTTAAGCTTCGGCTGTAGGATCTATAATGTATGCTATGTTATGTACCAGGCCTGATATGGCATATGCCTTAGTATAGCCAGCAGATTTCAGGCTGATCAAGGAGAGGATCACTAGAAGGCTGTGAAAAATATTCTTAAGTACTTGAGAAGGACTAAGGATATTTTTCTGATATACGGAGGATCTGATCTTAAACTGGAAGCTTATTCAGATTCTAGTTTTCAATCGGATCCAGATGATAGCAAATCTATTTCAAGGTATGTTTTTACCCTAAATGGAGGAGCTGTAAGCTGGAAGAGTTCTAAACAGCAGACTTTAGCTGACTCAACAACTGAGGCAAAATACATTGCTATTAGTGAAGCTGCTAAGGAAGCTATCTAAAATGAAGAAGTTCATCTCAGAGTAGGGCGTTGTTCCGGAGATTGAAGGTCCAGTACCACTTTACTATGATAATCTAGAGCCGTCGCTCAAGCTAAGGAACCTAGAGCTCATCACAAATCAAAGCACATTCTAAGACGCTTCCATCTCGTTCGAGAGATTCTTGAAAGACAAGAAGTCTGCATTAAAAGAGTAGAAATGAAGAACAACATAGCAGACCCGTTCACTAAGGCTCTACCACAGCGGGAGTTTGATCGCCACCTCGATTGTATGGGATTAAAATTTAAAGGCGATTGGCTTTAGTGCAAGTAGGAGATTGAAAGGATTATGCCCTAAAGGCCAATCGAAATGTTGTATTTTGATGAAATTTTCTTTTGTATCCCAAACTAGTGTATTGACATTATCAATTAATAAAGGCATTTTATTTTCATCATACGCTGTGTCTTATTAATTTTATTAAGATATGATGAACCCCATAGAATAGGGCTATGGTTCTAGGGTTATGATGAGATCATACTAGTGAGACCTAAAGCCTTAAAACCCTAATCTAGAATATTCCTGGTCGATGGGATATTGAGTAGGGGATCAATGTTTCCGGTAAGACCAGCACATCCTATGTATGCTTGGTGAAGAGGGTGACTGATCTCACAGTCACTTGTGTTTGACACTAATACTAGGATGTGGATGCTCATTAGAGAATGAGTTCACTGAATGGATCCAGCTTGAGAACATCTAATGGAACCTTATCTGTTTGTCAATAGATAGTTCTCGTAGTGGGAGTAGTGCATGTGGTCTTTTGACCTAAGACTGCCATAGTACCTTGTATGCATGAATCCATACTTTGGTTCACACTTAATCATGACACTGAGTCATGCATTGGGTGATACTGTGTATGGTGGATTGCATATGGAGGTTGTGAGTAGGTCAAAAAGAAATCGATCAACCCTAGTAAGAGGGAAGCGCATCCAGATGATTTCAATCAAATGAAGATTCGGGAAATCTTTGATCAAAGAATGAACATTTGAAATAGTTTCTAATTGTTCATTAATGAATCATCATTATCAGATTGAACAAGGAATGAATATGAAATTGGATTTGATAAGTATCCATATCCATAGTCATATTCAGGGTGCAAGTAGATCGAAGGATTGAATTGCCCGGTAACTCACCACTGAAGGGTATTTTGGTAAATCCACTAAAATTCCTCATCTTCCGGGTAGGCATGACACATTGCTAGATATCAATCTTGTCTTGTAGGTCTTCATGAACCAATTGATTTGATTTCATGAGTCAATTCGATGTGTGATTCGAATTGGATAATTAGGTGAGCCAATTTGACCTAATTAGGTCAATCGGGTTCGATCGGATCGAATCGGCTCAAACCTAAATCTACTGCTGGATAGATATGGAACCCAATGGGTCACACACAATAGAGACTTTGCCAAGGAAGTCATTCATGATTTAATTAAGGTCATAGGATCCTAATTGGTTAGCCGGATTACATACTAGCATATGTAGGCTAACCAAATTCCTAACCCAATTGGATTGGATCCGGTTGCTTGCTAATTGGGCTAACCTAATTATGGGAAACCTAAATTAGGTTGAGTCCTAAGTGGGGCTAGCCTAATCAGAGCTAAATATGATTTTAATTTGGATTTAAGGGCATTTTAGGCACCATACATGAAGAGTCCCAATGGCATGGGACTCTTGGTACCTAAATGATACCTTAACTTCAAAAGGGCACAGAATGAGCTATAGATCTCTAATTTGAATATAATTTATATGGTCAGAAAGGAGATTTTATGCTATTTCCAATGACACCCATATTTCCTATGTTTTGATTGGTCAGCATTCTTTGAAATTTGCATGGAAGAAGGATGGCGCGCGCGGTGCATGAAGAGTCGCAACTCTTCATGTGGCGCGCGGTTTTGATGGAGAGTCCTTCTGCTATCAGGGCTCTTCATAATCTTCGATGTTTGGAGATTAAAGAGGCACCTCTTGGCTTCCTAGGGACTGGTAATTAACATGTAGCAAGTGAGAATTCGTCCAGATAAAAGAAGGGATGTGAATAAGGCCTTCGGTGCATGAATGGGCTTATTAGATATGATTTTTCAAGCCAGATAACTTCTCTTCGGTCTTAAAAAATCATATCTGATCAGTTGATGGGAGGTCATATCACACGCCCCTCTTGTATCTATAAATAGAGGGCGGTGAAATGAGTCTGATAATAAGAATTTCATCGAAGTACTATTCTGAGTGTCTCTCTCTCCCTCCTTCTTTCTTTAAGACAAGACTTGTCTTGTTAAGACAAGGTCTTTTCTAATAGGACAAGGCTTTGTTTTAGGACATAAGCCTGAGGGGTCCTAGAGGAGGGTTGTCCTAAAACTAAGAGTGGTTTAGGAGAGTGTCTTTAGTGCCCTATAGTAGGACAGGGTGTCCTACAGTGGTCAATAGACCAAAGGTTGCCGAAAGAGTTCCACTTATCCAAGCAACTTGAAGGAGTTCTTCCTTTGTCCGAGTTTCATGTGGATTACCGTTGGAGGGCGAACGTTTGGGCGCCTGGTGGAGAAGATGGCTGAATCAGGGTTTTCTTCATCGGATTGGATACTAGCCATTCAGATTAGTGCCTAAACTCTAGTTTATATTATATATGCATGTTTGTTTGTTTTAATTCCTAGTAAGGAGGTCTTGGGTTAAGGATTTAGTAGTGGTTTCATAATAAATTTTTGAAATCCATGCTTCCGCCCTGGTCACCAAAACCCTTACACAATCTACTATTCTTCCTCACTAGAGGAGGAACCTACATCTATCAAAGAATCATAAGTCTTAGTCCTTAAGGATTTAAACCTAAGGTCCCTAAATCTTGTTCTTGTAGGGGGTTTAGGTGTTCTAATCTTTTGTTTACCCTCAGATTTTGGTTTGGCTTTGGTTGGAGGAGGTCCTACCTTAGTTTCAGAAGGTATAATAGGGTCAATTAATCTGGTAGATACAAAAGATGGTGACTGAGTTGGTTGTGAAAGTGGATTTGCCGGTGGCTCCCTGCATGTCTGAGCTGAAGCATTTTCAGGTAGGTGCAGTAAGATAGCTCGAAGCCCTTCCTTAAGATTGTCTAGACCTCTCTGCATTCTTTCCATTTCCAAAGCCTGCTATGCCCTGAAGTCCTGTAGACAGGTGTCGATTGACTAGCGTAGCTCACCAATTGTCGAACTAATGAAGCTCGTCAGGGAATCTGAAAGAATTCTAATTTGCTGGATTATGAAGGCCTGAGAGACTGAAGGTCTGGGAGTAGGTTCAGTAAAGGATCCAGGAGATGTCCTGGGATAGTCATGCACTTTTTGTGTTTGATCCAACTCATCAGTATCTACCTGTGTATCATCATCTTCAGTTACTATCGCATCAGTATCATTTGCTTGAGGCTCAATTTGCTCCTCATCATTATCATCATCATCAGATGAACTGGCAATCCTCTAACTAGACAATCTCTTTGTCCAGACTCCTTCTGTTAGATGGTATCCCATCCTTTGAAGGGATTTAGCCAAGTAGGTATCTGAATGGTGTAGAGGTCTGCCTACCTTACCTGAGAGGTCGATATCAGCATCTTGGAAAGTAGTGTAAACACCATGCCATAGGGTAGGCATGCTTTTATCTTCCTTGTTGCTTCTCTTATCTGTATCATCATAATATAAGGTAGATTAAGGGCCTCCCCCTCAATCAAATGTTCCATAAATATCAGATCTCATTCTCTTACCCAATCGAAGCAGCCGGTCCTCGGAAGAAAAATCTAACTAATCATGTTGTGAAGCAACCACATTTCCAGTGAAAGCATATTGGCTTGGACATATTTGACGGAGCTCACATATGATCTTCCCAAAACTAATCTTAATGCCTTTTGTCTGTCCTTCAAAACTAAATGATTCAAACCATCAATGGGCATGTGTAAAAGATTGCGTAGCTTCTCTTCATCCACGATTATCCTTACCCCTTTCATAGTAGACTCAACGTGGTATTCACCAAGGGCAAGAATCTCAAAAAATATTCTTACCAAGTAAGGATAGGTTGGGGTATCGATGGAACAGAAGAGTGTCCAACCTTGGTTGTCGATCCAATTTCCAATTTTCACACCCAAATCCTCCAGAAATGCAAAATCGGTCCTTCTACCACATGTGACTAGCTGATTGGCCATTGATGTGACTTTCCTCAGTGGAGAAGGTGCTTCTTTTTCTTCAAGATGCTTCTGAGCAGATTTCTTTTCTTCTGTTCTCTTATTCCATCTTTCATTGCGAGTGCTTGAGTCAACTGCATGAGAGCACTTTCTCATAGTCCTTTTGGGAGCCATTGCACAAACAAGGGAAGAAGACAAGATTCGGAGCTCGAAACAGAAGGTTTTGGAGGAGTGGAAGTGAAGTTCGAGTGGGAAACACAGGTTTTAAGCAAGAGCAAAAAACTAAAACAACAAGAAAAAGGTTCTATGGCTCTATTAAAAAATAGCTTGCCCGACATCCAAGTTGACTCAGCAAGCCCTAATTTGCTCGAGTCGGCTCGAGCAGAGCTCTACAGAACTAATCAAAAATTTGAGTCAGCTCGACTTGAGCACTGTAGCTCGAGTCGACTCGAACAGTAATTCTCCACAAGAGTCAAAAAGATTCAGAAATCAAATTTAATTATAGAAAATCATAAGGAGAGATGGTCAAAGATCTTGTTTTGATGTAGGAGGCTTTCTAAATAATTTTTCCTTAGTTTTGAGGATATTAGGTTGAGGAATTTTCTTAAAATGGATCATAGAGTCCTAATTCTCCTCTAATCATTTCAAATCTATCTTGATTAAGTGGTTTAGTAAAAATGTCAGCAAGTGGGTTTTCATTTGAAATAAATTCTAATTCAATGTCACCATTCAAAATATGATCTCTTATAAAATGGTATCTAATCTCTATGTGCTTAGTTCTTGAATGCTGAATTGAATTTTTTGTCAAATTTAGCACTTGTTTTATTATATTTGATAGGAATTTTAGATTGTGTAACACCAAAGTCTTCTACTTATTATTTAATCAATAAACTTGTGCACAACAACTCCCTGCAGTAACATATTCTGCCTCAGCAGTAGATAGTACTACCGAGTTTTGTTTCATACAGTGCCATGAGATTAAATTCAACCCTAAAAATTGGCATGTTCTGCTAGTACTTTTTCTATCAATTTTATAACCAGCATAATCAGCATCCAAAAATCTAATTAAATTTAATGAAGAATGCTTTGAAAATCATATCCCTAGATTACTTGTTCCTTTTAGATATCTTATAATTTTTTTAACAGCATGCATATTGTTGGGAATTGTGTCCCAAAGCCAATCGCCTGGGTTGTAGACGGTTGTGCTGAGTATTGATTCTTTTTGTAAATTAATAAAATATTATTTTTGCCAGCTCATCACATATTGTATTTCCCTGAAATGAACTCTTTCCATGTGATGAAGTCCTTAGGACTACACTGACTTCGATACAGAGAGGATGTATCGACTGGTCCTTAAACCCTGTTCACAACCAAAGGATATATTGTACTGGATGGCAATATATCAAGTATAGGTTGTTACAGTTCACATCGTTAGGTTGTCCTCTTGACCAAATGAGTGTGGTGACACTGATGTGATCTGCAAGTGTGATATGTGATATCTCATTGATATTGACTCTGTGCAGCCCCTTTTTCTGCCAAAAGAAAACTCATGATTGGATATGGGTATATGTGTCCCTCTAACCTGAGGTCATCACGGTAGGTTGCAAGCAACTCCCTATGCTTTGGTGCCAGACTACCCAAATTTTTAATCTGGTGATGGAAGGTTTCTAGGTACAGGCAAGTACTTATGGAGTAGCGATGGACCAAGATGGAATTGACCTGTCCAAACAATTTGGATTGAATGTCTCGTAGTGTCTCAATTTAGCAAATCCTCGGCCGGGGTAGTCCCAGTGAGGTGTCACTGGACTTGCGAGGTTGAGACACGTAGTGCACTGACTTAGTATGCGTTGGCAGTCTAACCTCAGTCGTCCTTAACATTGGAGGTCAAAGGGATGAATTATACGGTAATCATATGCCAGAGGTTCGATTGCTCTCGCATCTTCGACCAATCCGGAAGCCTGGACCCACTGCTAGATGGTATCTTGTGCTGGTACTGGAATTGTTCCAGTTCTACCGCCTAGGTTCGAACCTATGAGGTCACACGCTATAGAGGATAACTCCCTGATCCAGGTACCGGTATTTGATTAGGAATCATTTCGGTGACGGTTTGATTGAGCACATTGGGTTGACCTGGGTTCGGGTCAATCAGTTTTTGTTCGATTTATTAGGAGTTTTTTTTTCTGGTTAACCAGGACTAAACCATGCCTTCTAATAATTAGATTTTGATCTAATTATATGGATGAACACTTTTTGAACCATTGGATTTTTTAAAAACCTATTGGACCGGTTTTTTTTTTGACCCTTTGAATCGATCATCACGGTGAGAATAGCAATGGGCGAACAGGGCTTTTGGGCGTCCCTTCCTCTCTCCCGTTTCACCACCATTTCGACTGGATTTAAACTCGTTTAAAAGCCCTTCAATGCTTCACTGCATTCGTTCCTTTTTCCAGCTGCTTTTGCTGTCCTTTTGGCTCCCATTCCATCGGTTGTAAGCCTTGCACGGTGTTATAAATCCTGCTGCTTTTCTCTTCTGCAATGCTGAGAAAAAAAGTACAGAGAAACTGTCGTTGGGTTCTTATTCCTTTGAGTCTTAGTTTATCCTTTCACCATAGATCTTTGGGGTGGGTTTAGGCAATTGATTGGGAGAAAAACAATTCTATTTGTCCCTGTTTCTTGTGCTCATTAGAAGAAGAAGTACTAGCTCTGTTTGGAGAAACATTGCAGCAAAACAATATCACTTCTTCCTACCGTTCGAAGGTGTTTTCCGGCGACTAGCATCGCCTGAGAACCGGATCTGTGGAGCCCCGCGCATGTTCCCCCTCTAGAGAGTGCTCATTTGAGCACTTAAGAGCCGGATCAACGCTCTAGTTGCTATTTTGGTGTCCTATTTTCGTTTTGCAGGTTTGCTGGAATTGCTAAACAAAAGGAGCTGTAAACCGTGGCATTTTTTATCCCTTTTGTTCTCTATTCAAGGAAGAAAACATTCCCTTGCTGTCGGTGAAAGAAAGGAGAGCAAGCACTGTTTGTTTGTGTTTGGCCATTGTTGCTGTTCAAGCAAAGGAAAAACAGAGCAAATCAAGCACCGGAAATAGACGTCAAGAAGAATAAGTTTATTCCTACAATTCCAACACTATTCCAGACTTATTCCAAGCAGGAATAAGATATTGTTTTTGATTTTTTTATTCATGCATGCGTAGATCTGAGAATTTAAAATATTTTATAAACATTACATGCCCATATTATAACATGTTTTAGTCTGTACATGCGTCCAGATCGTGTTAGATCCTGCACGGAGCAGGTTTTTCCGCTGTGCATTTTAAAATTATTTTAAAATACTTATATGCTCCCTGCTCTTGCATGCTTAGAGTAGGCACCTGCAAAAGCACTATTTCACTATCAGTGGTATCAGAGCCAGGTTACAGGTATAACATAATCTTGATGCATGTTTGATTAAAAATAGTTTAATCTACTTTTTGTATCCTAATAGTACTTTTAGGAACCTAGTTGAGACCTTCACCATGACCATGTGTCTTTGACACGAAACGGATCATCTGTGTTGGTCTCTTCAGAAGGATCCTTTAAGGAAATCTTGGAATTAAAATTGTTTTATTTTAGATACATTATTGGGCCATGAAATGTTTATAAAATAAAAATCTAGATATGATGCATGATTTTTTTATGTAAAAAATTATTTTACATTGACATTTAATTAAAAAAAGTTTTGATTAAATATATGGCTTATTAAAATAAATTATTAGGTTTATGAAATCTAATTTGACATGAATAAGCCATTCTGGGTTAAATTGGGTTAGTTTTCTAATTGGGTCCTTAACTGGGTTAGACCTAGGTTTAGTTGAACCGGATAAAAGAAGATTAATCAAAAGTTGATTAAGGTCCTTCTTTAGTACTATCTAATAGTTAGATTAGTTGATCCATTCATCTAAAATGGATCCAATTAGTGGCTCAGTGGAAGCCCGAGTCTTTAGGCTAATATGATCGAGTCTAGTAAATCGACTGGTGTCGAGGTAGGTTTGGCATTGTGATCATGGTTTTATGAGGCTACCTCTTTCCTGGCTAACTTGGTTGGTGTCTAGGAAAGATGGTTAATGGCGGATACTCACCCATGATCTCACCTACCTGGCTAGTCGAGTCGACCAGAACTGATTCGAAAAGCTCAATGACTCGAGTTAACCCATGTCACCCAGGTTGATCAGTCTAACTGATTTATAGATGCCCATGGATCAATTGTTGAATTGATTCAACTCTCCTGAAAACTGATTCGTTCAGTGGGAGAAATGATCCATGTCCTTATCTTTTTCTTCTGTCACAACTAAAAATCCTCTAAAATTATTAGGTCCTTAAAAGACTAAGTCAAGGTGTTGATAGTGTCTTAGACTCCCATTAAGTCAGTTAGAAATGTGTCCACTAGCTTGGTGTGCATCGGCAGTTCCAAAGAATGGGTGTACATCCGGCGACTGGAATTTCTATCTGATCGATGATGGTTCAGTGGAACCTCCTTAACGGGACCAGGTGGGCCGGCCAAAGTCAGGCTTGGTCTTTAGTTAGCTGGAAGCATTGGATTTGTCATTTTAATGGTTGGACCTAACCATAGACCCGCAATAGGAGGCCCCAAGGCCGATTGGGGTGTTCCCAGGGGCAAAATGAAATACTAAAAATTGTTTAGGGAAGCAATTGATTTATGAACCTACCTTTAGGCTCGTATGGGTGAGCCGGCCAAAGTCAGGCTCATGCGAGGCCTATTGGGTTTCAGTACCCACTTGAAAAAGTGTTTTCATAGATTGGAGTTAGAGGCTACCAATCTTAAAAAAATTAGTGGGAGAAAACTTTAGACTAAAGTCCAAGTCTTTTGGTTAAAATTAATTCATATACTTATGTGGTCGTGTTTTCTTTTTAGATGTCTTCAAACATATGGCTCCGATCACTTCTCGATAACGAGAAGTTGAAGGGTCATAACTGAAAGGGATATGCCCTACAAGCCAATCTATGTTGTATCTCCCAAACCATTGTAATTGACAATATTCTAATAAAGGCATTATTTTTCATCATACGCTATGTTTATATTATACGATGAACCCCATAGATTAGGGTTATGATTTTAGGGTTATGATGAGATCATACCAGTAAGACCTAAAGTCTTAAAACCTTAATCTAAAGTATTCTTAGTCAAAGGAACCCTGAGTAGGGGATCAGGGTTTTTCCGGTAAGACTAGCACATCTTATGTATACTGGAGAGGGTGACTGCTCTCACAGTCACTTGTGTATGACACTAATACTAGGATGTGGGTGCTCATTAGAGAATGAGTTCACTGATATGATCCAACTAGAGAACATCTAATGGAGTCTTAGCTACATGTCAATAGAAGGTTCTCATAGTGGGAGTGGTACAAGTAATCCTTTGACCTGAGACTGCCATAAGTACCTTATATACATGAACCCATGCTTTAGTTCAATTCTAATCATGACACTGAGTCATGCACAGGATTGATACTGGGAATAGTGAATTGGATATGAAGGTAATGAGTAGGTCAACAAGGAATCGATCACTCTTAGTAAGAGGAGAATGCAACCAGCTAGTTATCAATAGGATGATGATTCAGGGAATCTTTGATCAAAGTAATGATATTAGAGATGGTTTCTAATATCAAGATAATTGAATCATCAATATAAGATTGAGCTAGATATAGATATAATATTGGATTTGACATATATCCATATCCATAATTATATTTTGGGTGCAGGATGATCGAAGGATTTAATTGTACGGTAACTTTCTACTGAAGGGTAGTTTTGGTATTTCACCAGAATTTCCATATCTTCCGGGTAGACATGACACGTTGCTAGACGTCAATCTTGTCTTGTGGGTTGATTAAATTGAATGATCACTTATTAGGAAGAGTCCTAATTGATCATAATTAGGTAAGCCTGATTTGACCTAAATCGATTAGAAAGAGTTCTAATCAAATTAGGTCAACTTGTGTTCGAACCCACTACTGGCTAGATGTGGAACCCAATGGATCACACACTTAAGAGAATTGATCAAGGGTTTAATTTTGTAATTAAATTATTTTGCATGATGACACTCTAGCAGGTGTTGCAAAACCTAGCTTCTATTCGAATTAGATTCGAATTAGGGTTCCGGATTGATTCAATTTGGATTCTAATTGGATCTAATTAGACACTAATTGAGGTTATAGGGATTATGGCTAACCCTATTGTCTAACCATGCACCTAGGCTGGCCCCCCACCCGCCTCTTAGCATTTTCATGCTAAAATGCCAAGAGTCCATGCGCTAATGGACTCTTGGCGCGCCATTTGGAAGAGTCCATGGCGCATGGACTCTTGGCGCGTCCCACTTAATTCTTCGATGAATTAAGATGGGGCGACCTCATTTCATAGAATTAGCGCCTCAGATATGCCCCCCTAGATAGGAATCCAATGGTTGATGGGTTTTTAAGAAAGGAAAAAAGCCCCTGTTGCTTCCTGGTTGCGCGAAATAACATCTCTTCGGAGATTTAAATTCGCGACTCCTTTCTTTTAAAAACATCACGACTTTTCCTTTAAGAAAGGTCGTGGGATTTATTCGGAAGGTCGAGAGAAGGAAGGATGGGGCGTGAGAAAATAGGGAAGGGGCGTGAGAAAAAAGGGAATGGTGTTTACGGAGAGTTGTGTTCTTTTGAGAAGACATCTTTTTGTAGTCTATTTAAGGAACAGAGGCCTCGGGTGTTTTGGCTAATGTACAACAGAGTTTTTTTTATTTGTCTTTCCTTTCCAGGAGACTGATTCCTCCTTAGCTTGTTTAGGACACAAGAGTTTTCCTTTTACAGAGTTCTCTTCTCTGTTGAAACTCAAGTCTAAAACAAGAGATAGGAAGAATCTCTCGAACGGTAAAAGAAAAGAAGATATACTCTATTTCCTATTTCTTTTACATTAAGACATTAGTGTCTTAAATCCTCCTCCTCATTCAAGACAAGAGTATATTCTTAGGACAAGGTCTTAAGAAAGGGAGAGGAAGAAGAAAGAAAGGAAGTAAGAAGTCCCTGCCGTGGAATTTTTTCAGCCATAGTCATCTTGAGTTCTGGGAGAAGAATTCAAGTGAAGGAACCTTTTGAAGAAGCAAGCATCTTGATCAATTTTCTTGTGGATCACCATTGGAGGGTGGACATTTGGATGCCTGGTGAATTCAAAAGGGTCATTCAACATCAAGTTTTGATCCTACATCAAAATTGGGTTTAGCGATAACAGGTTGGTGCCCTAATTCTAATAGTGTAGATTTGCATGTTTCTCATATGTTTTAATCCTGAATAAGGAGATCCTGGCTAAGGGTTTTGGTGTAAATTTCATCATTTTGAAATTATATTTCCACTGCGTTGCACCTGAATCCTTTCAGTGGTATCAAAGCCACCGTTATTACAGTTAAAACATATGGAAATTATTTATATGTCCTTTTGTTGTAGTGTCGCATGTTAGGATTTTTAAACCCTTAAATGCTGATACACTTAGCACATTTATGGGATGCATGTATTTTTGAGAATCTATGTTTGATGTGTGTCACTAATTAGGGTTTTTCTCTCAAACCCTAATTATTATAGAGATATGTTTAGTTTTGAGGTCATCATACTGAAATAAGGTTGCCCTAACATAATGGTGGATCCATTATGTGGTAAATGGTGGTCCTAGTATGATGACACACTTAGCACATATTTTCTTATTTATAAGAATGATATGTTGATTGTGATACATTCTATAAGGATGTGCTGGCAATTTATAAATCCCTCATCTTAAAGATTATATTAAGTCTTAGTTTATTTAACTAATAAGCATCACTAGTCATGATGTACAATTGATCATTCGGTGTCTAGAAATGTGGTTCTGGGAAGGTAAAGAGAATTGTGGTTTTTAATTGGTTCCGTTGACTGACCTGGTCAATTTTATTGGTGTCTAGGAAAGCAACGGGGGGACTCCCACATCTCTTCCACTTGCCTTTTGATTAAATTTAAATCTTGACTAAAATGCTTAAGTGTTAAAAATACTATGTATTGGCTTCATGCCACATTAGGTTTGTTGTGTTATCTGCAAGACCTAATATGGTGATTGACATAATACTAGTCTAGTGTATAGATATGCTTACAGTATATTCAGTATAATGCTTTGTTATGTTATCTGCAAGGGCATTATATTTGATTATTGACTGTATAGAAATGAAAGGGTCTTGACTTAACTAGAACATTATGGTTTGTTGTGTTTTCTGCAAGACTAATAATGTTCTAGAGGCCAAGTTACTTCTTGAGAATTATATGAGATATAATTGGAAGAGTTTCCTACCTTTGAGCTTATAAAAGATTTGTTGTGTTTTCTGCAAGATCTTTTATAAGTTATTAGGATCTCAATCTCACTAAGAAAAATTGATCAGGTTTCTTCTCGATTATCATAGTGAGGGCTATGATTTTTTGATAAAATAGTGGGAGACATAATTAAATTGAAGACCTAATTTAATTATGTAAGTCATTTCATGGTTGTTTGCTTATGTATTGTTCTTTATTAAATATAGATAAAAGGCATCTTCATTATCACTGTGAAGTATCTTAGATACCAACAAACTGACTGGTCTAAACTATGTGGACTGGTTGAGAAATTTAAAGATTGTGCTGAGTTCAGAAAAACTTTCTTATATTCTTGATACCCCTAGTCTTAATCCACTAGGGGATGATGCCACACAGGAAGATATGGCCACATACAAAATGTGGCAGAATGACTCCCTAACTGTCAAGTGTATCATACTAGCCTCTATGACCAATGAGTTACAGAGACAGCATGAAAGCATGGATACTCAATCCATAATGCTCAATTTAAAAGAGCTTTATGGAGAACATAGCAGAACTGCTAGATATGAAATATCTAAGCAGTTATTCTGTGCTAGGATGACAGAGGGAACATCCATTCAGGATCATGTTCTGAAGATAATTGACTAAATCACCAGATTGGGTCAATTAGGTTTTATTATGGATAGGGAGTTGAATCAGGATTTAATCCTGCAATCACCCCCGGAGTCATTTTCTCAGTTTATCTTGAATTATCACATGAACAAACTGAACACTTCCTTGCCTGAGCTGTTAAATATGTTAAAAACAGTGGAGAGCCTCGTTAAGAAAGATAAGGCTCCACTTCTTCTTGTTGATAAGACCAATAAGAAGAAATCAGGCAAAAGGGATTTTAATAGGAGGCTAAACCCTAAAAGTGGCATCAATAAGAATAAGAAAGGAAAGAAGGACTCCAAACAGTTGACCTGTTTCTTTTGCGGCAAAGCGGGACATTGGAAAAGGAATTGCAAGGCTTACCTTGCAACTGTGAAGCCTGGTGCATCAGATGCGCCAAAAGGTATGTATGAGATACATGCTATATTGACATTAAATTCATCTATATCAAACACTTGGGTATTGGATACCGCTTGTGGTTACCATATATGCAAATCTTTGTAGGAGCTCCACAAGCTTAAAGTATTGAAGGAAGGTGACTTCAATCTCTACGGTGCTAGTGGTGATATCATCCAAGCAGAAGCTGTAGGGACCTATATTCTGAAGTTGCCTTCAGGGAAGATCTTGGAGTTAGAAAATTGTTATTATATGCCTAAGATTATTAGGAACATTATATCTATTGCTTTGTTGTTAAAACAAGGATATGTAATGGATGTAACGAGCACTGGTTGCTCGATAATGTTGTCTAATAAAATTATTTGTTCTGGCATATTTAGCAATGGGCTCTTAACTCTTTCTTCCAATGATAGTATTTTTCATGTCAATAATAAAAGAAAAAGAGAAGACTTTAATAATACTTTACTTTGGCATCATCGACTTGGTCATATTAATGAGTCTAGGATAAGCAACTTATACAAGAAAAAATTTCTTGATCCTTATGAGTATGAATCATTAGGAACTTGCGAATCATGTCTCATCGGTAAGATGACCAAGACTCCATTTACTAGACATGGAGAAAGGTCAACTGAGTTATTAGGACTTATACATACTGATGTATGTGGTCCAATGACAACTCAGGCCAGAGGTGGATACTCATATTTTATCACTTTTATAGAAGATTTATCTAGGTTCGGATGTGTGTATCTTATGAAACATAAATCTGAAGCCTTTGATAAATTTAAGGAGTATCAAAGTATGGTTGAAAAACAAACCGGGAAAAGTATTAAAGTTCTTCGTTCTGATCGAGGAGGAGAATACTTATCCACGGAGTTTTTAGACTATCTTAAAGTTAATGGAATTCTTTCTGAATGGACCCCTCCTTATACACCACAGCTAAATGGTATAGCTGAAAGGAGGAATCGTACCTTATTAGATATGGTACGATCCATGATGTGCTTTACAAATTTACTCATTTCCTTCTGGGGTTGTGCCCTAGAAACTGCTGTTTACATTCTGAACAAGGTACCTTCTAAATCCATTGTTAGTACTCCATATGAAATTTGGAGTGGAAAGAAACCATATCTTAAATATTTTAAGGTATGGGGATGTCCAGCTTATGTTAAAAGAAATTTTGGACATAAGTTGGAACCTAGAGCGGATAAATTTTTATTTGTAGGATATCCTAGAGAGGGTAGAGGATATCTGTTTTACCATCCTACTGAACAAAAGATTTTTGTCAGCGGTTATGCCACTTTTATAGAAAAAGAGTTCATTTTAGAAAAGGGCAATGGTAGAACTATTGAACTTGGAGAAGTACAAGAAACACAGATAGACAGTTCTCAACCATTAGAACATATAGTTAGGACAGAACCAGAACACAAAACTCCTCCCCGTAGGTCTGATAGAGTGTCACGGGCACCTGAGAGGTATGGGTTTATTATTAAAAATAATGAAGCCCAAGTCATTCAAAATGATGAACCTCTGACCTATACGGAAGCTATCTTAAGTACTGATTCAGATAGATGGCAAGAAGCCATGGAATCCGAGATAGACTCTATGTATGTAAACTAAGTATGGTCTTTGGTCGATGCACCAGAGGGTGTTAATCCTATTGGATGCAAATGGGTCTATAAGATAAAGATTGGGGCTGATGGCCAAGTTGAAACCTATAAAGCCAGATTAGTGGCAAAAGGTTTTAGACAAAAACAGGGAATTGATTATGATGAAACATTCTCACCTGTTGCCATGCTCAAATCAATTCGGATTTTACTTGCTATAGCAGCATACCATGATTATGAGATCTGGCAGATGGATGTGAAGACTGCATTCCTCAATGGTTTCCTTGAGGAAGAAGTCTACATGTCACAGCCAGAAGGTTTTATTTCAAATAATAAACTTAATCAAGTATGCAAGCTAAAGAAATCCATTTATGGATTAAAGCAAGCTTCAAGGAGTTGGAACATCCGCTTTGATGAAACTATTAAAAGGTTTGGTTTTATCAAAAATGTGGATGAACCCTGTGTTTATAAGAAGACTAGTGGGAGTGCCATAGTCTTCTTGGTTCTGTATGTAGATGACATACTCTTCATTGGGAATGATATCCCAATATTACAATCAGTCAAGGTTTGGCTATCAAACCAGTTTTCCATGAAAGATTTGGGAGAAGCATCCTATATACTAGGTATTAAGATCTATAGAGATAGATCTAAGAGGATGTTAGGTTTATCCCAATCTAGGTACATTGACTTAGTGCTGAAAAGATTTAGCATGGATGGAAGTAAAAGAGGTTATCTTCCTATGAGTCAAGGCATACATCTTTCTAAAAGGATGTCTCCTAAGCCACCTGAAGAAAGAAATAGAATGAATTCTATACCTTATGCTTCGGCAATAGGGTCTGTTGGCTCCACCCAGTGATTTTGATAAATAACAAAACATTGAGCACATATTGTATTCTAATATGAATTTCAAGTTGTGAGTTTTCAGGCAGAAAGCACCTCAAAATTCTAAATATTTATGGTGTATGGCACGCAATGGCACGGAGCAAATCTCACATATCCGGGCAGCCTCTTCATTAAAAAAGGGCTTACAATTACTTAATTATTATATGTTTATGTTTTCATGAACATTTTTTTTATTTCAAGGCTTTTACTTTTGATTCTGGATGTTTTCAGTCTCAAGTGTCGACACCTGGACAGTCAAGTGTCTACACTTCAGCATTTGGCACGAACAAAAATCCTTGGCATGCCAAGTGGCGACACCTAGAATTCAAGTGTCGACACCAAGTGTCGACACCTAGGTTTCAAGTGTCGACTCAAGGCCTGAGAATTTTGAAAATACAAAACTTGTTGGTTCGTGGATTTTTGTGTCAAGTGTCGACACCTGTGCATCAAGTGTCGACACTTGAATGATCAAGTGTCGACTCCCAGAATTCAAGTGTCGACACCTGACAGCCAAGTGTCGACACTTGCAGCCTGACAGCTCTAATGGATCTATTTTTCTGGCTTGCAGAAATGTGATTTCAAGCTCCAAACGACTATTTCCAATGCTCCAACGGTCACAAACCATTTTTAGAAGGTTTTTGGTGTATTTAATCTCCACCAACCTCATTTTAAAGAAAAAGAGAAGTGAGAAGAAGTCAAGAAAAAGAAGAGAGAAGTCTATTCAAGAGCATTCAAGTCCACTCAAAAGCCAAAAAAGCCTATATTCTCTCCAAACTTCAATTCAAAAGCCTCTTTTAGCTTGATTCCACTGAAAATGCCTACTTGCTCAACTCTACTACATTCCAAAAGGAGGCAACTTGAAGAAGAGTGAAGTCAAAGCAATCCTTGGGCTTCAAAGATTCCAATCCACTCTTGAAGAGAGTTTGTTGTAGCATTTAAATTTTATATCTGATTTGTTGTGCTTTAACCTTGCTTTCAAGGGTGTCTTGAAAGAAGGTTATTGTGGTTTGTTGGTGAGCCAAAGTGTTAAAACCAACTAGGGTTAACTTGTGAGCCCGAAGACAAAACAAGTAGTTAGGTTTGTTGGTGAGCCTAAGTGATAAAACCAACTTAGGTTTTTGACTTGTGAGCCTTGTAAAAACAAGTCAACTGTAATCTGGTGTGGATTATAGTAGAATTTCCAATGGTGGCTTGGGGAGTGGATGTAGGTGCTAGGTTTGCACCGAACCACTATATATCTTGTGTTTGTGTGTGATTGCTCTTTTCTTTTTGCATTCTTTAATTAAGTGCTATTATCTTGCATCTAATTATTTGTTACTCACAAGCACCACTAGACCTTTTGTTTTATTGTGTTAAATTTTTAAAAGACCCAATTCACCCCCCCCCTCTTGGGCTCCATTTCTGGGCAACAAGTGGTATCAGAGCACCGGTACTCTCTTGTAGGTCCAAGGATCTTAAGTAAAAGATCATGGCAGCCCCAATAGGCATGGGTATTGTTGAAGGTCAAGCCTCAAACCGACCCCCACTGTTTAACGGCACAAATTACACATACTGGAAGACACGCATGCGCACATTTATACAAGCTCTTGATTATAATTTGTGGAGAACAATAGTAAAAGGTCCTCATCATCCTACAATGATGATTAATGGCATTCTCACCCCTAAAATGGAAGATGATTGGGATGAGAGTGACATTAAGCAAATTGAGCTTAATGCAAAGGCAATGAACCTTTTATTCTGTTCTCTTGATCCTAGTGAGTTTAACAGAATATCCAACTGTCTCTCCGCAAAGGAGATTTGGGATACACTTGAGGTTACCCATGAGGGTACACACCAAGTAAAGACCACCAAAGTCAACATGCTAATTCACACTTATGAAATGTTTAAAATGGAACCTACTGAATCTATCAGTGAAATGTATACTAGGTTCACAAACATTGTGAATGGCATGAGAAGTTTAGGAAAAATAATTTCTAATGGTGAACTTGTAAATAAACTTCTCAGGTCTCTACCAGCTTCATGGGATGCGATGGTCACTGCAATTGAAGAAGCAAAAGATGTCAACACTCTCCCACTGGAACAACTGTTGGGCTCCTTAATGACATATGAACTATCGCTCAAACAGAAGAACGGAGAGGTGGACAAAAAGAAAAAGACAATAGCATTCAAATCTACTACCAGAGAAGACTCAAGCGAAGACTCTGAAGAGGATGACGAAGAAGATGAAACTGCTATGTTAGCTAGGAAATTCAGAAGGTTTATGAGGAAAAAGAAATTCAATTACAAAAGAAACCTCTGAAGGGTGAGCCCAGTAAAGAAAGAGATAAGGAAAAGAAGGAGGAACAGCCCACATGCTTTGAGTGCAAAAAGCCAGGGCATTTCAAGGTAGACTACCCCTTACTAAAGAAAAGCAGAAGAAAGTTAAGGAAAAAGGCCATGATGGCAACCTGGAGCGAAAGTGAAGACTCCAGCTCTGAGGAAGAACAACAGGAAGTAGCAAATTTCTGTCTAATGGCCGATCAAGAAGAGGTATGTTCTGAAACCAAAAATGAATTATCTTTTGATGAGCTTCATGAAATTTTTGATGAACTAGTAATAGAATTTCAAAAATTAAAGTCAAAACATAAAGACTTAAAGAAGCAAAATCTGGAACTAGCTAAAATAAATAACAACCTTTCAAATGAGAATGAATATCTTCAAATACAAAATAAAAATCTAAATGATAAGATTATGGGTCTTGAAAATGAAAAGAATGTACATGAAAAGAAAAATAGCTTACTTTCAAATAAAAAATTATCAAGACAATACAAGGAAATTTTAATGGAAAAAAAAAAATAAAGAGGAAATCGATAAACTAAAGCCTTTTGTCGAAAAATTTACTTACAGTTCTGAAAAATTGAATTTACTGTTAAATAACCAAAGAGCAGTATTTGACAAAGCTGGATTAGGATTCAGAACTCATAAGAAACAGAAACTCCTTAAGAATTTCTTTGTACCTGCATCTTCTTCAATTACATGCTATACTTGTGGTGTTATAGGACATAAATCCTACATGTGCAACAAAAGAAAATTAAGAAAAACTAAGAAAGTTTGGGTTCCAAAAGGAACCAATGCCACTAACCAAAAAGGACCCAAGATGGCTTGGGTACCTAAAGTCTCCACTTGATCTTTATTGCAGGTATGCCTTGCAACCAGCAAGAAGAGAATGTGGTATCTTGATAGTGGTTGCTCAAGGCATATGACAGGAGATGTGGAGCAGTTCTCATCACTCACATATCAAAATGGTGGCAATGTAACTTTTGGTGATAATGGAAAGGGAAAAATCATCGGTGTTGGTAAAATCCATATCACCCTATCTCTTATATTGATAATGTTTTATATGTTGATGGTTTAAAACATAACTTGCTTAGTATTAGTCAATTTTGTGACAAAAATTTTAAAGTTGTTTTTGAATCTTCTTTGTGCATTGTTTCTAGTCTAGATGACAATGGCATTAAATTCATCGGTCATAGGCATGGCAATATTTATATGGTTGATCTTGATGATCTCCCTATTCAGAAAGGTCAATGTCTAGTGGCAATGGAAGCCAAGATCGATGAAGCTAGTTGGCTTTGGCATCGTAGACTAGGACATGCTAGCATGCATTTAATTTCAAAACTTAGCAAAAAGAATTTAGTAAAAGATTTGCCTAAACTGAATTTTGAAAAAGATAAGATTTGCAGTGCATGTCAACTTGGAAAACAAACAAAATCTTCTTTCAAACCTAAAGGAGTAATCTCTACATCTAGACCTTTAGAATTGCTTCATATGGACCTCTTTGGGCCTACTAGAACATCTAGTTTGGGAGGTAAGAAGTTTGGTCTAGTCATTGTAGATGATTTTTCACGTTTTACATGGGTCATGTTTTTAGCACACAAAGATGAAACGTTTTCTGAATTCATAAGATTTCACAAAAGAGTTTTAAATGAAAAAGGTGTTTCAGTAATTTCCTTAAGAAGTGATCATGGAACTGAATTTGAAAATGCTGATTTTAATAAATTCTGTATTGAAAATGGAATTAATCATAATTTTTCTGCACCTAGGACACCTCAACAAAATGGGGTAGTAGAAAGAAAAAATAGAACTCTTGAAGAAATGGCACGCACCATGCTTTGTGAAAATGATTTACCTAGATACTTTTGGGCGGAAGCCATAAATATTGCATGCTATATCTTAAATCATGTTTTAATTCGACCGATTTTAAAGAAAACTCCTTATGAGCTTTGGAAGGGTAGAAAACCTTCAATCCGTTATTTTCATGTTTTTGGTTGCCGTTGTTTCATCTTAAACAATGGTAAAGACAATCTAAGTAAATTTGATGATAAATCAGATGAGGGAGTCTTTCTAGGCTACTCCACATCTAGTAAGGCATACAGGGTCTTCAACAGAAGGACACTTATTGTTGAAGAATCCATTCATGTAGTATTTGACGAAACTAACCAAAAATCTTCAAGAAAAGAAGATGTACTTTTTGATGAATCAGGTAACAAGAAGACTGAAGAAAGAAACAACAATGAAGAACTTACCAAGGAACAGAATGATGATCAGAACACCGACAAAGATCAAGCACAAGGTGATGAAGATACCTCAACTGTTGATCCTTTACCAAAAGAATGGAGGTATGCTCATGGACACCCAAAAGAACTAATTATAGGTGATCCATCTAAAGGTGTAAGTACTCGATCATCACTTAGAAATATTTGTGACTACTTAGCTTTTGTGTCTCAAATTGAACCTAAAACTATTGAGGAAGCTGAATGTGATAGTAATTGGATAAATGCTATGCAAGATGAACTTAATCAATTTAAAAGGAACAATGTTTGGACACTAGTAGATAGGCCCTCAAACACATCAATTATTGGCACAAAATGGGTTTTTCGAAACAAACTTGATGAAAATGGAATAGTGATTAGAAATAAAGCTAGACTAGTTGCCAAAGGATACAATCAGGAGGAAGGGATAGATTTTGATGAAACCTTTACTCCTGTGGCTAGACTTGAGGCAATTAGGTACTATTGGCTTTTTCCTGTTTCATGAACTTTAAACTGTATCAGATGGATGTTAAAAGTGCTTTCTTGAATGGATTAATTGAAGAAGAAGTTTATGTTGAACAACCCCCTGGTTTTGAAAATTCTGAATTTCCAAATCATGTTTATAAACTTCATAAAGCTTTATATGGATTAAAACAAGCTCCAAGAGCTTGGTATGATCGTTTAAGCACTTTTCTACTAAAAAATAATTTTGCTAGAGGAAATGTAGATAAAACATTATTTTTAAAGAAAAAGAATGATGATCTCTTAGTAGTACAAATCTATGTTGATGATATAATATTTGGTGCTACTAATGAATCTCTTTGTCAAGATTTTGCAAGTCTAATGCAGGGTGAGTTCGAGATGAGCTTGATGGGAGAACTAAATTTCTTCCTCGGACTCCAGATAAGGCAAACCAAAGAGGGGATCTTCATCAACCAAACAAAATACACAAGAGAAATACTCAAGAAGTTTGGGATGGAGAACACTAAGCCATTAGGTACCCCTATGAGCTCTACATGTAGACTTGACAAGGATGAATCAGGTAAATCAATTGATCAAAAATTATATCGTGGCATGATTGGTTCATTATTATATCTTACTGCCAGTAGGCCAGATATCATGTTTAGTGTCTGTATGTGTGGTAGATATCAGTCCAATCCTAAAGAGTCTCATCTTTTGGCTGTTAAACGCATATTTAGATATCTATCTGGCTCAATTAAAATTGGTTTATAGTACTCTAGAGATTCTTCATGTGATTTAATTGCTTATTCTGATGCTGATTTTGCTGGATGTAAACTTGATCGTAAAAGTACTAGTAGAACCTGTCAGTTTCTTGGAGTAAATTTGATCTCCTGGAGTAGCAAGAAACATAACTCTGTTGCTCTATCTACGGCAGAAGCTGAATATATAGCAGCTGGGAGCTGTTGTGCTCAAATCCTCTGGATCAAACAACAATTCGAAGACTTTGGCATAAAACTAACTAAGACACCCATAAGATGTGATAATACTAGTGCAATCAACTTATCTAAAAATCCAGTGCAACATTCAAGAAGTAAACACATTGAAATAAGACATCATTTCATAAGAGATCATGTACAAAACTCAAACGTAATTCTTGATTTTGTCTGTACCAATGATCAATTAGCTGATGTGTTTACAAAGCCTTTGAGTGAGGATAGGTTCTGTCTGATTAGAAGGGAGTTAGGTAGGACTCTCTTAGTATCTCTTTTTACCTTGGACTCTCTTAGTATCCTTTTTACCTTGTCCTAAATGATCAATACTTATTGTTTTAAACCCCAAGAATTTTTTTTTATTTTTCTGGATTTTCTTGAATTTTCTTGGCCAAGTGTCGACACTTGGAAAGTGTCAAGTGTCGACACCTGACCAAGTGTCGACACTTGACAAATCCGAAGTGTCGACACTTGCGAATCTGAACTGTTTTAAAACAGGCCGAACGAAGGGTTTTTTGAAAATTTTCCTTCTCCAAATTTCTTGGAACAGTGGTCCCCCCTGTCCAAACCCATCTTTTCATCCTTCAATCCATCTCAAATCAGGTATTTTCCCTCTCTAATTTAGTTTTTATTTCTCTATGTTTTTAACTTTATTGTTTTTAAACCAAACAATCGTGTTTTAGGTTTTCCGAACTTTTTTCTTCAATCTAACCGGATTTTTGTGTGTTTTAGTAAATTTCTAAAACTCCATTTGAGGGAATCTTGTTTTAGATTTGTTTTCCTCGAATTTTCCTCATCTTTTTGGTGTTTTTCAACCCTTTTTCACAAAAATCACTATTTCATCAATTTTGGGCAAAATAAAATGGGTTTTCATCTAATTTAAATGTAATAAATCCTTTTATTGATGATTAGGAAGGATTTCTAGTATTGCATTTTGAATATTTTCGCCTATTTGCAAAAACCCTAAATGCTTAAAACCTAAATCCCATGGTTTTGATTTTTTGGACTTTACAAAAATAATTTTTGGGATTCAAATGTGCTCCACCCAACACAAATTTTACCTACAAATTTTACTCAAAATTTCTCATCTTGATCAAAACTTATTAATTCTGGTTTTTGAGACCAATTTAAACTCTAATCTCAACCTATGGCCAGTCGTTTGTTTTGAACCTTTTTCATTCTTCCTGGTCAGTTGGCTGATATGGGTCATAGGAAGAGACTTGCAGTTAGAGCAAGGCCTAGTCAGGGTAGTGAGAGGAGGTCGAAGGCCATATTCGATCCCGCTCCACAGAGCAGTTCAGCCACTCCGAGCTCCCCCCCTGCAGAGAGGATGGCAGGGAAGTCAGTAGCTTCAGGGAGGAGAGTAGATCTACACTATTTCGATAGGCACCATTTTGGCATTAGAGAGATACTCTCAGATGCAGGGTTAGTACCCTTCTACACCATGCAGGAGAGATACTATCCTCACCTGGTGAGGGAGTTTTACGGTGCCCTGGACTGTCGACGACTCTTATGGACGACATCCGTCAGAGGTATACAGATTTCATTGACTGATGAGTTGCTGAGCCGAGTATGGGAGATACCCCGGAGAGGAGTCAGTGTATTCTCAGTTGATGATAGAGAGGCAGCTTTCAGATACATCCTTGAGCGAGAGGATGTTCGCGGTATCTCAGTAGTTACCGCGAACCAGTTATCTTTATAGATGCGACTGCTGCACCACATTACCGTACAGATCCTTCTACCGAAGACTGGCAGATTTGATTTCATCACAGAGAGAGAGCTGATGTTGATGACCAGTCTGATCGAGAGGAGACCAGTTGATATACCGGCCTTGATGCTGTCACAGATGCATGATGCTGCCACTCAGCGCCGAACACTGTTTGCCATACGGGATGGCACTGACCTGTCTTTTCAGAGCTTGTGGAGTATCATTGGAGGGGGAGATCCCCAAGGAGATACTGCACACAGATGTATATGATGAGAGGTCATTGCACCGCATGGGTTTCAGGATGGTTGGAGGTCGATGGGTTCGGAGAGAGTCTGGCCAGGAGCCAGATGAGGAGGATGAGATTCGAGAGGCTGAGGCTGGACCATCTAAGCCAGCAGTCCTTCCTCCAGTGGATGTACCATCGACACAAGCAGAGCACCTATCACCTGATGCTTCAGTTCCTCCACCACCATCTACCGGATTATCCTTTGAGGAGCATGCCAGAGCCCAGTTCACACAGATCAGAGGAGAGGTGACTCAGCTGCGTAGCGAGGTCAAGCTTCTATGAGCACAGACTACCTCAGAGCACGCTGAGATCCACAGATCTATGGAGGAGGGTTTTACATGTCTTGAGGGTCTTCTGAGATCACTTATACCTCCTGCTGCACCTGCTCCTGCTCCAAATGATGATGATGATGATGATGATGATGATGATGATGATGACGGCGGCGATCACCAGAGCGACCATGCTGATATTGCTGATGGAGGTGATCAGGATGTTGACCGAGCCACTGAGGTGGTAGGCACTGACAGCGACAGTGTAGGCGGAGCTGATGCTTATGAGGTGGTCAGTCGAGATCCTCCTACTACACCTGCTCCTTCTACTGCTCTAGTTGACTTTGTTCCAGATCCTATTGAGCCAGCTGATCGTCTTTCGCCTCCTTCTACCAGATCTTCTAGGGTTATACCCGCTTTTGGTCCTGCCGGCCGTACCAGGAGTCTTAGAGCTTTAGCACCTCCTAGGGCTTTAGCCACCAGATCTAGGATTAGTGCTCCTTTTAGTCTTGATGTTCCATCTGATGAGGACTAGCCTCACAGATGACTGTTTCATATCTCTTTTTATGTTTGATATATGTATGTTTCAGTTTTGTTTGTACTGAAAACTTGTCTCATATATATATGGTTGTTATACTTCAGTTTGTCATATTTTAGCTCTGATATAATGGATATTTTAACTCTGACACAAGCACAATTTCAGCTATGATATTTTCTATACTCTCTTTTTGTATACATGCTAATTGAAAGGGGGAGGTTATTTTTTTTATGATTGACAAAAAGGGGGAGAGAAAAAGTAATGAGAAAAAGTAATGTTAAAAAGTAATTGTTATGAAGAAAAAAAGTGATAATGGATGCTTAATTGTTTTTGAGAATTTGAGAACATGTATCTTGTTTAAAAGAAAAAGATGCATTATATTGATTTGAAGTTTACCTTAATAACGAGTATCTAATTAAGGGGGAGATTGTTTCCTATTAATTAGAAAACTCATGGTTTGAACTATGTTGTCTCTTTTTCTCAAGGTTTTGTCATCATCAAAAAGGGGGAGATTGTTGGCTCCACCCAGTGATTTTGATGAATAACAAAACATTGAGCACATATTGTATTCTAATGTGAATTTCAAGTTGTGAGTTTTCAGGCAGAAAGCACCTCAAAATTCCAAATATTTATGGTGTATGGCACGCAATGGCACGGAGCAAATCTCACATATCCGGGCAGTCTCTTCATTAAAAAAGGGCTTACAATTACTTAATTATTATGTGTTTATGTTTTCATGAACATCATTTTTTTTATTTCAAGGCTTTAACTCTTGATTCTGGATGTTTTCAGTCTCAAGTGTCGACACCTGGACAGTCAAGTGTTGACACTTCAGCATTTGGCATGAACAAAAATCCTTGGCACGCCAAGTGGCGACACCTAGAATTCAAGTGTCGACACCAAGTGTCGACACCTAGGTTTCAAGTGTCGACTCAAGGCCTGAGAATTTTGAAAATATAGAACTTGTTGGTTCGAGGATTTTTGTGTCAAGTGTCGACACCTGTGCATCAAGTGTCGACACTTGAATGATCAAGTGTCGACTCCCAGAATTCAAGTATCGACACCTGACAGCCAAGTGTCGACACCTGACAACCAAGTGTCGACACTTGCAGCCTGACAGCTCTAACGGATCTATTTTTCTGGCTTGCAGAAATGGGATTTCAAGCTCCAAACGACTATTTCCAATGCTCCAACGGTCACAAACTATTTTTAGAAGGTTTTTGGTGTATTTAATCTCCACCAACCTCATTTTAAAGAAAAAGAGAAGTGAGAAGAAGTCAAGAAAAAGAAGAGAGAAGTCTATTCAAGAGCATTCAAGTCCACTCAAAAGCCAAAAAAGCCTATATTCTCTCCAAACTTCAATTCAAAAGCCTCTTTTAGCTTGATTCCACTGAAAATGCCTACTTGCTCAACTCTACTACATTCCAAAAGGAGGCAACTTGAAGAAGAGTGAAGTCAAAGCAATCCTTGGGCTTCAAAGATTCCAATCCACTCTTGAAGAGAGTTTGTTGTAGCATTTAAATTTTATATCTGATTTGTTGTGCTTTAACCTTGCTTTCAAGGGTGTCTTGAAAGAAGGTTATTGTGGTTTGTTGGTGAGCCAAAGTGTTAAAACCAACTAGGGTTAACTTGTGAGCCCGAAGACAAAACAAGTAGTTAGGTTTGTTGGTGAGCCTAAGTGATAAAACCAACTTAGGTTTTTGACTTGTGAGCCTTGTAAAAACAAGTCAACTGTAATCTGGTGTGGATTATAGTGGAATTCCCAAGGGTGGCTTGGGGAGTGGATGTAGGTGCTAGGTTTGTACCGAACCACTATATATCTTGTGTTTATGTGTGATTGCTCTTTTCTTTTTGCATTCTTTAATTAAGTGCTATTATCTTGCATCTAATTATTTGTTACTCACAAACACCACTAGACCTTTTGTTTTATTGTGTTAAATTTTTAAAAGATCCAATTCACCCCCCCCCTCTTGGGCTCTATTTCTGGGCAACAGGGTCCATAATGTATGCCATGTTATGTACCAGGCCTGATGTGGCATATGCTTTAGGCATTGTCAGTAGGTTTCAGGCTGATGTAGGAGACGATCATTGGAAAGCAGTTAAAAATATTCTTAAATACTTGAGAAGGACTAAGGATATTTTTCTGGTTTATGATGGTTCTAATCTTAAACTAGAAGCTTATTCCGATTCTAGTTTTCAATCAGACCCTGATGATAGTAAATCCATTTTGGGATATGTTTTTACCCTAAATGGTGGAGCAGTGAGTTGGAAGAGTACCAAGCAGCGGACTGTAGCTGACTCAACCACAGAGGCAAAATACATAGCTATCAGTGAAGCCGCCAAGGAAGCAATCTGGATAAAGAAGTTCATCATAGAGTTGGGTGTTGTTCCTGAGATTGAAAACCTAGTGCCACTTTACTATGACAACATTGGAGCTGTTGCTCAAGCTAAGGAACCAGGAGCTCATCATAAGTCCAAGCACATTCTGAGATGCTTCCATCTCGTCCGAGAAATAGTAGAAAGATAATATGTCTACATAAATAGAGTTGTACAAAGAACAATGTAGCAGACCCGTTCACTAAGGCTCTACCACAGCGAGAGTTTGATCGCCACCTCGAGTGTATGGGATTAAGATTTAAAGGCGATTGGCTTTAGTGCAAGTGGGAGATTGAAAGGGATATGCCCTACAAGCCAATCTATGTTGTATCTCCCAAACCATTGTAATTGACAATATTCTAATAAAGTCATTATTTTTCATCATACGCTGTGTTTATATTATATGATGAACCCCATAGATTAGGGCTATGATTTTAGGATTATGATGATATCATACCAGTGAGACCTAAAGTCTTAAAACCTTAATCTAAAGTATTCCTAGTCAAAGGAACCCCGAGTTGGGGATCGGGTTTTTCCGATAAGACTAGCACATCCTATGTATACTGGAGAGGGTGACTGCTCTCACAGTCACTTGTGTATGGCACTAATACTAGGATGTGGGTGCTCATTAGAGAATGAGTTCATTGATATGATCCAACTAGAGAACATCTAATGGAGTCTTAGCTACATGTCAATAGAAGGTTCTCATAGTGGGAGTGGTACAAGTAATCCTTTGACCTGAGACTGCCATAAGTACCTTATATACATAAACCCATGCTTTGGTTCAATTCTAATCATGACACTGAGTCATGTACAGGATTGATACTGGGAATGGTGAATTGGATATGAAGGTAATGAGTAGGTCAACAAGGAATCGATCACTCTTAGTAAGAGGAGAATGCATCTAGCTAGTTATCAATTGGATGATGATTCAGGGAATCTTTGATCAAAGTAATGATATTAGAGATGGTTTCTAATATCAAGATAATTTAATCATCAATATAAGATTGAGCTAGATACAGATATAATATTGGATTTGACATATATCCATATCCATAATTATATTTTGGGTGCAGGATGATCGAAGGATTTAATTGTACGGTAACTTTCTACTGAACGGTAGTTTTGGTATTTTACCAGAATTTTCATATCTTCCGGGTAGACATGACACATTGCTAGACGTCAATCTTGTTTTGTGGGTTGATTAAATTGAATGATCAATTATTAGGAAGAGTCCTAATTGATCATAATCAGGTAAGCCTGATTTGACCTAAATCAATTAGAAAGAGTTCTAATCAAATTAGGTCAACTTGTGTTCGAACCCACTGCTGGCTAGATGTGGAACCCAATGGGTCACACACTTAAGAGAATTGATCAAGGATTTAATTTTGTAATTAAATCATTTTGCATGATGACACTCTAGCAGGTGTTGCAAAACCTAGCTTCTATTCGAATTAGATTCGAATTAGGGTTCCGGATTGATTCAATTTGGGTTCTAATTGGATCTAATTAGACACTAATTGAGGTTATAGGGATTATGGCTAACCCTATTGGCTAACCATGCACCTAGGCTGGCCCCCCACCCACCCCTTAGCATTTTCATGCCAAAATGCCAAGAGTCCATGCGCTAATGGACTCTTGGCGCGCCCATTTGGAAGAGTCCATGGCGCATGGACTCCTGGCGCGCCCCACTTAATTCTCCGATGAATTAAGATGGGGCGGCCTCATTTCTTAGAATTAGCACCTCAGATATGCCCCCTTGGATGGGAATCCAATAGTTGATGGGTTTTTAAGAAAAGGAAGAAAGCGCCTATTGCTTCCCGGTTGCACGAAATAACATCTCTTCGGAGATTTAAATTCGCGACTCCTTTCTTTTAAAAACATCATGACTTTTCCTTTAAGAAAGGCCGTGAGATTTATCCGGAAGGCTGTGAGAAGGAAGGATGGGGCGTGAGAAAATACGAAAGGGGCGTGAGAAAATAGGGAATGGTGTTTACATAGAGTTGTGTTCTTTTGAGAAGACATCTTTTTGTAGTCTATTTAAGGAACAGAGGCCTCGGGTGTTTTGGCTAATGTACAACAGAGTTTTTTTTTATTTGTCTTTCCTTTCCAGGCGACTGATTCCTCCTTAGCTTGTTTAGGACACAAGAGTTTCCCTTTTACAGAGTTCTCTTCTCTGTTGAAACTCAAGTCTAAAATAAGAGATAGGAAGAATCTCTCGAACGGTAAAGGAAAAGAAGATATACTCTGTTTCCTATTTCCTTTACATTAAGACATTAGTGTCTTAAATCCTCCTCCTCATTCAAGACAAGAGTATATTCTTAGGACAAGGTCTTAAGAAAGGGAGAGGAAGAAGAAAGAAAGTAAGAAGTCCCTGTCGTGGAGTTTTTTCAGCCATAGTCATCTTGAGTTCTGGGAGAAGAATTCAAGTGAAGGAACCTTTTGAAGAAGCAAGCATCTTGATCAATTTTCTTGTGGATCACCATTGGAGGGTGGACATTTGGATGCCTGGTGAATTCAAAAGGCTCATTCAACATCAAGTCTTGATCCTACATCAAAATTGGGTTTAGCGATAACAGGTTGGTGCCCTAATTCTAATAGTGTAGGTTTGCAAGTTTCTCGTATGTTTTAATCCTGAATAAGGAGATCCTGGCTAAGGATTTTGGTGTAAATTTCATCATTTTGAAATTATCTTTTCGCTACATTGCACCGGAATCCTTTCAATAACTTCGATAATTGGTATCGAAGGTTAAGAATTGTTCTAGAGCATGAACGGATCCTCTATGTGATAATGGATCCGGTGCCTGAAATCCCTCCTGCTAATGCACAGAGTGCGGTCAGAGATGCTTACTTGAATTGGGTTTCTGATCGGACTACTGTCCGTTGCATTATGCTTGCGGCTATGAACGACGAGTTCAGTCGCAAATTCGAGGAGGCCCAACCTGATGAAATCCTTCAAAAGTTGAAGTAATCCTTCGGCACCCTGGATGATGTAGAACGGTACAAAGTGTCTTGTGCCATCTACAACTCCAAGATGCCGAATGGTGGATCGGTCACTGATCATGTATTGTACATGATCGAGCTGATTGAAAAACTGGGCAAACTCGGATGCCCCTTGCACGAGTAGCTCGGCAAGGATGCGATCCTGAATTCTCTTCCCTCCTCCTATCTTGACTTTCTTGATCATTATAGAATGAACAAGCCTGCAGTCAACTACCATGGTCTTTTGGGATTGCTGCAGACTTTCGAGAAAGACCACCAACTGAATAAGGGGGTGGTAAATTTAGTGGGAGGAAGTAGAGGTCGTCGTCCCTTTAAGAAAGGGAAGAAGAAAATAAATATGAAGGGAAAGAAGGTGCAGAATGCTCCTGGCCCTAGTCAGACCAGGAAGTGGGTATGTGTAAGATGGACTGCGTCCCTTGATCCGAACAGGCCGAGGAAGCAGAAGTCTACTGAACAAGGTATCCTTGTAATTATTTTGATAAACTTATTGGATACTGTTCAAATTCAGGGACTTCAAGTTAGCAGAAGATTTGAAGATGGAGAACAGTTTCTGAGCGTCGGGAATGGAAATCGTGTTCCAGTACTGGCGGTCGAAGTCCTGCGTCTTGTCTTTGAGTCTTGTACTGTCGAACTAGTCGACTGTCACTATTGTCCTAGTTTCATTATGTGCATAATCTCTTTAGGCCTTTTGGCCAATTATGGTTTTGAACTATCAATAAAGGGAGAGTTTTGTAATGTTATTTTGAATAACTCTGTGATAATGAAAGCTAGATTAAATAATGGCATATATGTACTATCAAGGCCTGTTAGTGTAATGTACACTTCTTGCAAACGCCCAAGGTTAGATAATGTCAATGATTTGTATCTTTGGCACTGTAGGCTAGGTCATATTAACCAAAATAGGATAAACAAGATACGAGGAGATGGACTCCTCGATGTCAGTGATTCTGAATCACTGCCCACTTATGAATCCTGTTTAGTTGGTAAAATGACCAAGTCACCTTTTTCTAGAAAAGGTGAACGAGCTACAGAACTTCTAAGTCAAATACATACTGATGTATGTGGACCAATGACAGTTAGTGCCAAAGGAGGATACAAATATTTCATTACCTTTACAGATGACTTTTCAAGGTTCATTTATGTCTTTTTAATGAGACATAAGTCTGAGTTGTTTGAAATGTTCAAACGATACCATAATGAAGTAGAAAAGCAAACTGGAAAAAGTATTAAAACTCTTCGATCTGATCGAGGTGGTGAATACTTATCTGGTACTTTTTTTGACATATCTTGAGGAAAATGGAATTCTCTCTCAGTGGACTCCTCCAGGAACACCATAGTTGAATGGTGTGTCCGGAAGGAGGAATCGAACCTTGTTGGACATGGTTCGATCCATGATGGGTTTTGCAACTTTGTCGCTATCCTTTTGGGGATATGCACTTCAGACAGCCTGTTACTTATTAAATGATGTTCCAAGTAAGTCTGTTGTCTCCACTCCGCATGAGATGTGGACTGGACGTAAACACTCAATCTCACACCTTTGGGTCTGGGGTTGTCCAGCTTACGTAAAGCGTTTAGACTCAAACAAACTTGGTCCTAGGTCTGATCGATGTTTATTTATTGGTTATCCTAAGGAAACTAAAGGATATTTTTTCTATTTGGAAAATGAACAAAAGGTGTTCGTTGCTCTTAGAGCTATCTTTTTGGAAAAGGAGTTCCTTGGAGAATGAACTATAGCCTCTAAGATTGAACTTGATGAAGTTCAGCCAATAGATAAACCTGCACACTCTAAGGACATCGTAGAACCGGCTGTGATTGAATCACACCCAGAACCCATTAGGAGATCCAGTAGAATACCGTGTCAGCCGGACAGATACTACAGTTTCTTGGTCCGAGACGGTGATCCCATTAAGCTCGATGAGAACAATGAGGATCTGATCACCTATATGGATGCACTTCAAAGATCTGACTCTGAGGCATGGCTTGGAGCCATGCGATCCGAAATGGAGTCCATGGAAATCAACAATGTTTGGACATTGGTTGATCCGCCTGAAGGAATAAAACCCATCGGGTATAAATGGATCTTCAAGAGGAAAAGGGGTGCAGATGGGAAGGTAGAGACCTATAAAGCCCGTCTGGTTGCCAAGGGGTATCGTCAGCGATATGGTATCGATTATGACGAGACTTTTTCCCCTGTGGCAATGCTCAAGTCCATTCAGATCATGCTTGCTTTGGCAGCATATTTTGATTATGAAATTTGGCAGATGAATGTCCGAACCGCTTTCCTAAATGGAGAGCTGGAAGAGGAGGTGTATATGATACAGCCTAAAGGGTTCACATCCACAGATGAATCAAAAGTATGCAAGTTGCAGAGGTCCATCTATGGACTCAAGAAAGCATCTCGAAGTTGGAACTTACGGTTTGATAGGTGTATCAAATCGTATGGCTTCGTTAGGAATGGAGAAGAACCTTGCATCTATAAATGGGTTAATGGTTCTGTGATTGTATTCCTAGTACTGTATGTTGATGACATTCTCTTAATTGGGAATGATGTCACAGCATTACAAGGAATAAAGGTCTGGTTATCATCTCAGTTCTCCATGAAGGACTTGGGTGAAGCTTCTTACATACTAGGTATGAAGATCTATAGAGATATATCTAAGAAGCTTTTGGGATTGTCCTAGTCTACGTACATTGACACCGTGCTGAAACGGTTCAGCATGGAAAATTCCAAGAAAGGCTATCTCCCGATAGGTTCTGGAATTACTCTTTCTAAGAAGGATTGTGCGACAACTCCTGAGCAAAGAAAGCGCATGAGTAGAGTACCTTATGCTTCTGCAGTAGGCTCTATCATGTATGCTATGAATTGTACTAGACCAGACGTGGCATACTCAATAGGAGTAGTGAGCAGATACCAGTCTGACCCAGGTGAGGTGCATTGGAAGGTGGTTAAGTCCATCCTTAAGTATTTAAGAAATACTAAAGATCAATGGCTGATTTATGGAAAACCTGACTTGAAACTTGTGGGGTACTCTGACTCCAGTTTCCAGTCAGATAGAGATGATAGCAAGAGTGTGTCAGGGTTTGTATTTACCCTGAATGGAGGAGCGATCTGCTGGAAAAGTTCCAAGCAGGCAACTGTTGCAGACTCGGTATGCAAAGCAGAATATATTGCAGCATCAGATGCAGCAAAGGAAGCTGTATGGTTGCGAAAGTTCCTTGGAGAGCTAGGGGTGGCACCTTCCCTAGATGGTCCTGTTCTGGTGTACTGTGACAGCATTGGAGCCATTGCTCAAGCTAAGGAGTCTAAAGCTCATCACCGCACCAAGCACATTATGCGGCGCTACCACCTTGTACGAGAAATCGTGGAACTAGGCGACATCAATCTTCTGAAGATCGATGGAAAAGAAAATCTGGCTGACCCCTTCACTAAAGCCCTCGGAATAAAAGAGTTCGACTATTGTAAATGGGAAATGGGTATTAGATACTCTTCTGATTGGCTTTAGTACAAGTGGAAGTTTTTGGGAATTGTGTCCCAAAGCCAATCGCCTAGGTTGTAGGCGGTTGTGCTGAGTATTGTATTCTTTTTGTGAATTAATAAAATATTATTTTTGGCAGCTTATCACATATTGTATTTCCCTGAAATGAACTCTTTCCATGTGATGAAGTCCTTAGGACTACACTGACTTCGATACAGAGAGGATGTATCGACTGGTCCTTAAACCCTGTTCACAACCAAAGGATATATTGTACTGGACGACAATATATCAAGTATAGATTGTTACAGTTCACATCGTTTGGTTGTCCTCTTGACCAAATGAGTGTGGTGACACTAATGTGATCTACAAGTGGGATATGTGATATCTCATTGAACGTGACTCCGTGCAGCCCCTTTTTCTGCCAAAGGAAAACTCATGATTGGATATGGGTATATGTGTCCCTCTGACCTGAGATCATCACGGTAGCTTGCAAGCAACTCCCTGTGCTTTGGTGCCGGACTACCCGGATTTTTAATCCAGTGACGGAAGGTTTCTGGGTACGGGCAAGTACTTGTGGAGTAGCGATGGACCAAGATGGAATTGACCTGTCCAAACAATTTGGATTGAATGTCTCGCAGTGTCTCAATTTAGCAAATCCTCGGCCGGGGTAGTCCCAATGAGGTGTCACTGGACTTGCGAGGTTGAGACACGTAGTGCACTGACTTAGTCTGGGTTGGCAGTCTAACCTCAGTCGTCTTGAACATTGGAGGTCAAAGGGATGAATTATATGGTTACCATATGCCAGAGGTTCGATTGCTCTCGCATCTTCGACCTATCTAGATGCTGGGACCCATTGCTAGATGGTATCTTGTGCTGGTACTGGAATTATTCCAGTGCTACCGCCTAGGTCGAACCTTTGAGGTCACACGCCATAGAGGATAACTCCCTGATCCAGGTACCGGTATTTGATTAGGAATCATTTCGGTGACGGTTTGATTGAGCACATTGGGTTGACCTGGGTTCCGGTCAATCAGTTTTTGTTCGGTTTATCAGGAATTTTTTTTTCTTGTTAACCAGGACTAAACCATGCCTTCTGATAATTAGATTTTGATCTAATTATATGGATGAACACTTTTTGAACCATTGGATTTTTTTAAAACCTATTGGACCGATTTTTTTTTTTGACCCTTTGAATCGGTCATCACGGTTAGAATAGCAATGGGCGAACAGGGCTTTTGGGCGTCCCTTCCTCTCTCCCGTTTCACCACCATTTCGACTGGATTTAAACTCGTTTAAAAGCCCTTCAATGCTTCGCTGCATTCGTTCCTTTTTCCAGCTGCTTTTGCCATCCTTTTGGCTCCCATTCCATCGGTTGTAAGCCTTGCACGGTGTTATAAATCCTGTTGCTTTTCTCTTCTGCAATGCTGAGAAAAAAAGTACAGAGAAACCGTCGTTGGGTTCTTATTCCTTTGAGTCTTAGTTTATCCTTTCACCACAGATCTTTGGGGTGGGTTTAGGCAATTGATTGGGAGAAAAACAATTCCATTTGTCCCTGTTTCTTGTGCTCATTGGAAGAAGAAGTACTAGCTCTGTTTGGAGAAACATTGCAGCAAAACAACATCACTTCTTCCCACCGTTCGATGCTGTTTTCCGGCGACTAGCATCGCCTGAGAACCGGATTTGTGGAGCCCCGCGCGTGTTCCTCCTCTAGAGAGTGCTTATTTGAGCACTTAAGAGCCAGATCAACGCTCTAGTTGCTGTTTTGGTGTCCTGTTTTCGTTTTGAAGGTTTGCTGGAATTACCGAACAAAAGGAACTGTAAACCGTGGCATTTTTTATCCCTTTTGTTCTCTATTCAAGGAAGAAAACATTCCCTTGCTGTTGGTGAAAGAAAGGAGAGCAAGCACTGTTTGTTTGGGTTTGGCCATTGTTGCTGTTGAAGCAAAGGAAAAATAGAGCAAATCAAGCACTGGAAGTAGACGTCAAAGGGAATAAGTTTATTCCTGCAATTCCAGCACTATTCCAGACTTATTCCAGGCAGGAATAAGGTATTGTTTTTGATTTTTTTATTCATGCATGCGTAGATGTGAGTATTTAAAATATTTTATAAACATTACATGCCCATATTATAACATGTTTTAGTCTGTACATGCTTCCAGATCGTGTTAGATCCTGTGCGGAGTAGGTTTTTCCGCTATGCATTTTAAAATTGTTTTAAAATACTTACCTGCTCCCTGCTTTTGCATGCTTAGAGTAGGCACCTGCAAAAGCACTATTTCACTTTCACATATGTGATTCTTTAGTATTAGATTGGAATCTAGCACATACACATATGCTAAACAGGATATCAGGTCAACTTGCAGTTAAGTACAACAATGATCCAATCATACCTCGATAGAGCTTTTGATCAATGTTGTTATCATCTTCACTTTATCCAATCCGTAGGTAGGACTCATGGGTGTGCTCATTTGTTTGCTTGACTCCAAACCAAACTTCTTGATAATCTCTTTGATGTATCTAGCTTGGTTTATGAAGATCCCTTCCTTTGTTTGTCTCACTTGAAGTCCAAGGAAGTAGTTCAGTTCACCCATTAGACACATTTCAAATTCTCCCTGTTTCAACTTAGCTAATTCTCTACAAAGACTTTCATTAGTTGTACCAAATATAAGATCATCAACATAAATATGTACAACTAATATATCATTATTTTTCTTTTTGATGAAAAGAGTTTTATCAATATTTTCTCTATTAAAATTATTTTCAAGCAAGAAAGTACTAAGTCTATCATACCAGGCTCTAGGTGCTTGTTTCAAACCATACAATGCCTTATTAAGTTTAAAAACATGATTTGGAAAAGCATGACTTTCAAAACCTGGTGGTTGTTCTACAAAAACTTGTTCAGATATAAAATCATTGAAAAAAGCACTTTTCACATCCATTTATAATAGTTTGAAATTCATGTAGCAAGAAAATGCAAGTAATAATCTTATGGCCTCTAATCTTTATTGCCCAGCGATGATGCAACCCAAGAGGGGGGTGAATTAGGTTTCAAAAATTATTTGCAATTATTTTAATGGATTAAAATAAGTATGTGCCAATTCAAATCAAGTGCTTATGTTTTGCCAAAGTATTTGTGTGCTTAATGAAAATATGCAATGGAATTAACAAAGTAAATGCAAGAGTAAATAAGCAATAGAGAAGCGAGCACAAATACAAGAATATATAGTGGTTTGGTGCACTTCAAGTAACCTACATCCACTCCCCAAGCTTTCCCTTGGAAATTCACTATAATCACCAAGATTATAGTCGATTAGTTTTTCGGGCTCACTAATCAAAATCCAACTTGTTTTCCCGGGCTCACAAGTTAAAACCCCTTGTTGGTTTTATAACTTAGGCTAAACAACAACCTCCGATGATTTTACGGGCTTACCAATAACCTATGTTGGTTTTACTGGATCACCAACAACCTAGTTGGTTTTGATACAAAGGCTTACCAACAACCTTGTTGGTTTTCATACAAGGCTCACCAACAAACCTTTTTGGTTTTTCAAGGCTCACCAAAAACCTTGATAAACAAAGTAAGCATAATATGAAAAGAACACAATAAAAGCTTTCTTAAACAAAGCAAATATCTCTTTGAAGTCCTTGATTATTGATGAAGAACTTGTCTTTAAGTTATTGAAGCCTTTGACTGCAGCTTGATGATGTGAACTAGGATGTACTCTCTTATCTTTGAAAGCTTGAAGGCTTGAACCACTCAATTCTTGAATCCTTGAAGGATATTCAATAATCTCACCATTTGATTTTTGATGTTTATATAGCTCTACAAATTATAGATGACCGTTTATGACCGTTGGGGATGAAAAACTAACCGTTTGAAGCAAGTTGGAATCAATTCTACACTTCTGAAAAACTAGTCATTACTCTAAGTATCGACACTTGAATCTGGTGAGTCGATACTTAATTTTTATGAGTCGACACTTGGGTCAGCTCAAGGCAAAAATTTTGGATTTTCACAGTTCTGTATTTTTCTTGTTCTCAGGCCTTAAGTCAACACTTCAACTTCTTCATGAGTCAACATCTGAGTGTGCCAGTGCTAAAGCTTGCTGAAACTTCTCCAAAATCAAACTTTAAGTTATTCAAGTCTTCCTTATGTTCTAAAGTCCTTATAACTTGAAATTCCATGAGTTTGAAGGACTTCTTCAACTGAAATACAAGAATTTCTTCATTCAACATGAATGAGTACTAAGATCTGATAAACACACTTAAAAATATAATTAGTACTCATATATACTTAAATATTTTGTCAATCATCAAAATCAAGATCAGAGTCAACAACCTTTCCCTTTTTGATGATGATAAAATCTTTAAGAATATGAATAGGTAAGCTTAAAAGATTAACAATAGTATAAACATGTAAGCTCAAAATCAATAAGCATCAAGCTCTCCATCAAAATATGATCCAAAAAATTTTTCAAAAATTCTTCCAAATATTTTTCAAAATATGCAAAATTTTTGAATTTTCTCTCTTTTACTAATTCTTCCATTAAGATTAAAATATTTTGCTTTCTTCTTCCCTTTTGCATTTTCTTTCATTTCTCATATGATTTTTCATATTTATCATATATTTCCCCTTTTCATATTTAACATTTTTCTCTCCCTTTTTGTCATCATAAAAAAAGATAAGAGGCAATACAAAATGGAAATGAAGGTAGAAAGAATAGCAAGTAGATCATTAAAATCAATACATGAAATCAACTAATCATTGCACTGATTAAATTTGATACTAGTTGAACATGATACCACGAAATGAGATGCACATGCAAAAAATAATTCAATATATATTAGCTCTAATATGCATAACCAAGGTATGATTATGACAACAATCCATTCACCTCACTTGTTCATGGGATAAGGCCATAGTGGCACCCCAATACGTCATAAGAGATCCCATTGAATGTAAAGAGATGGTCTTTAAACCCTACTTAGCTCCTATGACCGGATGGCCATGGTGACTAACCCAATCCGAAGCAGTTACTAGGAGCTCTTCTCTCTCCTTTTCTAAATGTAACTCCCCTCAAAGGATTAGATTTGAAAACTCTTTTCAATGTTTTTCAAAAATTTCAAACTTTCAAATTTTCAAACTTGGGTTGCCATGATTAACAATTGAATATAACTTCCCTTAAGAAAAAAAAATTGATATCAAGGAGAAGGAGTATCAGAGCAATATAAGTAAACAATGATATCAAGAAAATATTCAAAGCATCATATGTATATAATAATAACAAATCATTGGATGCTCCTCCTAAATGTTATTCCCCCTTAAAATATGCATTCATTGAGGAATAAAACATGAAAGCACAAGCATCATAATTTCTGACAATTTGAAATATGAACATACATACTAAGTCTGAAATCAAAGATTTAAGTTTTTAAGATATACATTATCTTTAAAAAATAAGAGATTGATCATTTAAAAACTTTTAGCATGATTTAATATGATACCAAGTCTAGCTACTGGATTAAGGGTTTATCAATGTACATACCTTCTTCTTAAATGTAACCCTTAACTACCAGTTCTATACTTGATCCAAATCATTTCTAGTCTTAGCATGGATACAAAATAGAATATATTTCATGAAAACCATATGATTTGAAATGATTTTGATTACCCAAACAATTGTTAGAAGTAATCTAGTACCAAGTTTAGCTATTGGAGCAAAGATTTATCAATATGCATACCTTCTTGTTAAATGTAACCCTTAACTATCAGTTCTAAACTTGATCAAAATTATTTCTAACTTAAGCATAGATGCCAAAAATGAAAACATATAAATCATAATATTTCACTTGAAATAGTTTAAAACTATATTAATCAAAATCAAGTGAAAGTCTAATAATCACAAGTTTAATCATGAGAGCATGAAATCCATCAACATCAAAAAGTTTATGATCACAACAAATGACTATTAGTATAAACCTGATTCTAATTAATCAATTAAAATAATTTTCAAAGCAATATGTAACTTTAAAAGTATTTTTCATGAAGTAATTTAAGATACATTAATTAAAACCATGTGAAGGTCTTATAATCACATGTTTAATCATGATAGCATGAAATCCATCAACATCAAAAAGTTCATGATCACAACAAATGACTATTAGTCTAAACTTGATTCTAATTAATCAATTAAAATAATTTTGAAAGCAATATGCAACTTTAAAAGTATTTTTCATGAAGTAATTTAAGATACATTAATCAAAATCAAGTGAAGGTCTTATAATCACAAGTTTAATCATGATAGCATGAAATTCATCAACTTCAAAAAGTTCATGATCATAACCAATGATTATAAGTCTAAACCTGATTCTAATTAAGCATTTAAAATAATTTTCAAAGTAATTGATACAACATTTATAACAAATATTCAACTACATTTTCAATTATGGAAGAAAATATTTAGAATTTATCAATATATATAATCCTTACTTTACCATTTAGTCCAAAATGTAGCTTGTCCACTCTTTATATTGTCTTGTATAGCCACTTTTCAAAAACTTTCTTTCTTCATGTTGGGCTGCAAGACATTCCTGCAAAATAAACTAGGTCGACAATTTTGGTTCCCAAACTTCCTTGGGTCCTTTAGGGTTAGTAAATATGATTCCTTTTGGAACCCAAATTTTTCTTAATTTATAAGGATATGCATTAAGTCCAATTTTTTTATATTTAAAGCATGCAATATTGGAAGAAGTAGCAATAAAGAAATTCTTATTTTTCAACTCAAGATTTTTGTTTTTCTTTAAAATCTCATCATTTGATACAAAAATCTTAGATCTTCTTAGAATTTCTTTTTCATTTAATAAAATGTTTTTCTCATTTGAAAACTTAGTGCATAATTCTTTCAAATTAAAATTTTATTTTTCTAAATATTTTTTTTATAAAGATTATTCTTATCAATTTCTAAAACATCAATCTTTATATTTAAATCATGATTTTTATTAGCAAGATTGGTATTTTCAAGAGAAAAAGAGTCAACATGCCTTTTTAATTTCTTGAACTCAATTTTTAGTAATTTGTATTCATGCACAAGATCATTAAATGCATCATGTAATTCATCAAAGATAAAATCATATTCATTTTTAGCACATACCTCTTCCTTATTTTCCATAAAGCAAAGATTAGCAACTTCTTGTTCTTCCTCCGAACTAGAATCTTCACTAACGCTCCAAGTTGCCATCATTGCCTTGAATTTCTTTTTGGCCTTGAGGGCTATTATCTTTTTCTTCTCTTGATTAGCAACTTCTTTGTGCCATAAATTCAACTCATGGGTCATGAGTGAACTAATAAGCTCCTCCAAAGATAAGGTATCAATATCTTTGGCTTCTTTGATCGCTGTTATCTTTGGATCCCATGATATTGGCAAAGATCTGAGATTTTTATTAACCAAATTAGCATTAGTATAGACTTTGCCAAGGCTTTTCAATTCATTAACAATAGTCATAAATCTAATATACATATTAGATATAGATTCATAATATAGCATTTCAAACATTTCAAAAAATGAACAAGCATATTAATTTTAGCATTTTTCACTTGAAGAGTATCCTCTTGAATAATTTCAAGTATGTCCCATATCTCCTTCGTCGATGTGCATGTGGACATCCTATTGAATTCATTAGAGTCCAATGCATAGTAAAGCAAGTTCATTGCTTTAGCATTAATTTCAAATAGCTTAATGTCATATTCATTCCAATCCTCTATACTATACACATAGATGATTCAAAGACAATCTTGAAGCCTTTATCACATAATTGACAAATACTTAATAGATTATACTTCAATTTGTCTACTAGCAATACATTTTCAATAAAAGTAGAGGGGGTTATTTTGATCTTACTAATTTTGATTATTTTTTCCTTGCCATTATCTCCAAAAGTTCCCAATCCTCCTTTCATTTGTAGGATGACGAATTGCTCTTTATCACCTATCATATGCCTTGAGCAACCGCTATCCAAATACCATCTTTTCTTAATATTTTGGGCTGCAAGACATTCCTGCAAAATAATCAAAGAGTATTTTTAGGTACCCAAGCTACCTTGGGTTCTTTCAGGTTAGTAGGATTGGTTACTTTGAGAACCCAAATCTTTCTTAATCTATTTCTAACAAGTCCATTTTTCTTTAATATGTTGCATTGAGAAAATTTGTATCCAACCCTATTACATGCATAACATATGACTCCAAAATTTTGAAAAGATAAAAATTTTGAGGTTCTAGAAGTAGAAGCATGTGATACAGATGTAGCAATAATTGATTTGAAAGATTTTTGATTTGTAATCCTAGGTACATACTTTGAAGCTCTAGAAATGGATGTGGAAGCATTTGATACAAAAGCTTTTTGTGATATAGATTTTGGTACAAATACTTTTGAATATACAAATCTAGTAGATGAAATTCCATTTGTATTTGAAGAGTTATAACTGATTCCAGCCTTGTTACTTGAATTTCTTTGCTCTTTCAAAATTAGTTCAAGCTTATTTGAACTTAAAGTTAGCTTTTCAACCAAAGGCTTGAGTTTTTCCACCTCCTTTTTCAAATCAGTATTTTCATCATTTAAAGCTTTGTTTTTCGCAAGATACACCTTTTTCTCAACTTCCAAAGCTTTATTACTTTTAGAAAAGATAATTAATTTATTTTGTAATAACTTTTTTTTCTGAAATATCTTCATTTTCTTTTAACAAAGAATCATTGTTATTCTTTAAAGTTCTAATTCTTTCCATAGCTTTCTTAAATTTAGATAATAAATCATGGAATGCAGTGTTCAGCTCATCAAAAGTGAATTCTATTTGAGATTCAGGGGACATTACTTCGTCTTCGAGACCCACAAAACATAAATTGGCAGTTTTTATGGTCTCTTCCTCTTCAATTGAAGTCGACTCCTCATTATTGCTCTAAGTCGCAACCATCGCTTTCTTCTTCTTCTTCTTAAATGTTTTCTTTAACAAAGGACAATCAAGACGGATATGCCCAGGTTTCTTACACTCATAACAAGTGGGTATTTGATCCTTTTCATTTTCTTTTTCCTTGTCCTTGTCCTTACTGTATTCACATTTCTCGTGAAATTTTTTGAAGTACCTTCCCTTCTTCTTGCCCATAAATTTCTTGAATCTCCTCATGACCAAAGCTATATCTTCATCTTCTAAGTCATCTTCGGAGGAGGAGTAATCATCTTCAGATTCTTCTTCTTGTTTCTTCATTTTCGATGTAGCTTTAAAGGCAATAGTCTTTTTCCTTTTCTGATCATCTTCATTCCTGTGCTGCATGGCCAAATCATGTGTTATCAAAGAACCCATCAGTTCATCTAGAGGTAGAGTATTTAGATCTTTTGCTTCCTAGATCATAATTACTCTAGGTCCCACTTGTCTAGAAGTGATCTTAAAATCTTCTGCACTAAATCTGCATTAGAGTAAACCCTGCCAAGAATTCTTAAGCCATTAATAATATCTATAAAATATGAAAACATGACAGAGATAGTTTCATTTTGTTCCATTTTAAATAGTTCATAATTATGTACTAGGAGATTAATTTTTGAAGTCTTCACTTGGAAAGTTCCTTCGTGGGTCACTTCGAGTTTATCCCAAATTTTTTTTGTAGAAGAGTAAGTGGAAATTTGGTTGAACTCGTTAGCATCCAAAGCACAATATAATAAGTTCATGGCTTTGGCATTCAATTCTCCCATTTTCATGTCGTGTTCATCCAAATCCTCTTCAGGCTTTGGGACATCCATGCCATCAATTTTTATAATGGATATTTGTGGACCCTTAAGAATGACCTTCCATAATTAAAAATCGACAACTTGAATGTATATCTTCATTCTAGCTTTCCAATAAGAATAGTTCATGCCAGTGAACAGTAGAGGTCTATTAGTAGATTGGCCTTCGACCAAGGAGGCACTCATGGGATGAGCCATTAATCTTTACTCTAATTAAAATTTAGAGACTCTGCTCTGATACCAATTGTTGCCCAGGTGGCTTTTCTAAGAGTGGGGATGAATTGAGAATTTAAAAAATTTAAACAGATATGTGCTCTTTTAAATCTTCTTGTGTGGTAGGTGTTGTGATTTAGATATTTAAAGTAGAAGCAAGTAAAGAAGAAAAAGCACAATCACAAACACAGCAATTTTATAGTGGTTCGAAGCAACCTCGCTCCTATATCCACTACCGAAGATACCACTTGGGATTTTCACTATATTCACCTACGAAATACAGTCGGATTATTTTACCAAGCTCACAATCCAAAACCTAACCTAGTTTTTCAACTGGGCTCACCAAAAATCCAACTTTGTTTTGAACATGATCACCAAGAACCCACATTTGGTTTTGAACAAGATCACCAAGAACCTACACTTGGTTTTTCAACCGGGCTCACCAAAAACCCACAAACTTATAAAAGAGTTAAGAAAAACAAGCAACTAATTGACAAACTAAAGTTGTCTGATGGTAGGAGTTGCAACTCGAGAGAAGACTTCTTAATTGTACTTTAATGTACTTCAATGGCTTTTTCAACTTCTTTAATAAATGCTTCAAGCTTCAGATTTGAGTTGGTGAAATCTTGAAGGCTGACTTGAATGCTCTTTAGTGCTCTCTTGTTTACAAGCTAATTTGATCATTAACTGCTCATTAACCTCTTCAAAGTTATCCAAATCCCTTATTTATAGAGTCTTGTACTCTTCTTAGGTGGATATAGCCGTTGTAGATCATTGGGATTTAAAATTTGACCATTGGAGCACTTTTTAGATTTAAAAATAAAGTTCTAAAACTAGCCGTTACATTCTTGTAATCGACATTCGAGTCGGCTCGGATGCTTCAAGTCGGCTCGGATCCTCAGAATGGTTGAATCTTCACTTTGGTCGAGTTGCCTCGCATTAGTCAAGTTGGCTCGGATTCTCAGGTCTTCAAAATTGTACTTTGGAGGAGTCGGCTTTTCTCAGTAGAGTCGGCTCACCTGGCTTGTTCTTATAGAACTAACTTTTTTTGGACTCTGGAGGAGTCAGCTCGGATTACGAAGGGTCGACTCGGATGCTTGACTAAATGTTTGAGTCGGCTCGGATTGCTTTCGGGTTGGCTCACCTGTCTGATTCAAGAAATGATGCTCTGGACGAGTCGGCTCGGGTTCCTTCAAGTTGGTTCAGATCTCTGCATGCCATAATCCTTCATGCAAACTTGAGTCAGCTCTCCTTACTAGAGTCGACTCGAGTGAATTTTTCATAAGATCTTCAACTCTTCTCTAGAAATCATCTAGCAGCTTTTAATCACTCAAGAAACTTTCCAACTCAACTAACAACAAATTCTAAAGAATTTTAAGCTTGAAAAACACAGAAGCAACCCATTTTTATGAACACTACTTTATTTTTTCTTTGGCTCTTCTTTACATGATACATTTACAGCACTACACATGACATATAACAAGGTTGTAGGAGTTGTGATTGTGCATTAAAATAATCCTACAAAAACTTGTAAAGCACTTAAAAAGTAGTTAGTAACTCAAGTGCATTCTCCAATATTTTGTTATCATCAAAATCATTCAAGGGATCAACAATAAGGAGAGGCATCCCAAGGTCCAAGCCCAGGTGGAGGAGGCATCCCAGCCCAAGAGGAGACCCTTTGACCAAGTCCAAGAAGGAGAAAGTGTCCACATCCTACCAGGAGTCAATCTTTTAATTCTATTCAAATTTTGTACTCCTTATTCTAAGTAACTTTGTAATCCAACTTTGACATGAAGATTAGGGACCTGGGTGAGCCTATAAATACCCACCCCTTCCCCCTCTTGTATTGATCTCTTTTCATGAAATAAAATTTGAGTGATTTCTTGTTTAATTGTTGCCTCCAAAAGGAGTGGCTGTGAGACCCGTGTTCGTTATTCTTACGTGCAAACCCTAGCCGCCTCTGCTTCCCTCTATCTTCCACTAAGCCTTAGCCATCCTCCATCCCAGCTGAATCCCTTGGATGCCCCTCTTCATCCAAGCCAGGCATCCTTCAACCCCATCTGGCCACCCATGATTCCGAAGACACCATCCTTTCATCCTCTTTTCTTTCTTCCAATTTCTTATTTTTCTCATCATCTATGAGCCTAACCCATGATGTGAGCAGGATCCTTCTGGTGAAACCGACCGAGGAAGAGGTTCTCCTTGCCTTCGAGACCAGCTGATAAAAAGTTGGCTGATCCGTGGGAAAGAGACCTAATCATCCAGGCATCGATCTAGGAGTGCAGAGCAACCCCATCTACGTTGAAGACAACATCGTTGCCAGGTATTTAACCCAAAGCCTTCTCTAAGATCAATTTTATTGAAGCATTAACTACCTTAATTAAGTCATTTCTCAACCCTTGTGGTCCTAATTTTTATCACTTTGATTGTTCTTGCCTGCGGGTAAGAGTAGTTTAGTCATTACATCAAACCCTAACTATTCTTCATCTCTTTTGGGGAATATAGTCCTCATATAATCAGAAATTAATTGCTCTCATTAATTTTCTATTTTTTTTCTGTATGTTCATCCACTTCATCTGCATCCCGCATCATATTCTTTTATAACCTTAAAGATTAGATTTATTGATTGTATTGATCAAGTGGTCCTAGGGTTTAAGGGTTCCGGCTGGTCAGGATTTCAAATATGAAAATTTTGAAACCTAATCTTCTACTGCGCCCTGCTTAGGTAACCCAACAGTGGTATCAGATCCACCTTGATGCAGTAATTAGTAATCTCTTTAGTGTTGATTGCTTGTTATGATATGATCGATGCATGATTAGTTCAAATTACATGTATATGACATGTTATATCCTATTAACTGCTTCAGATTGGGTTAGTCACCATGGCCGTCCGGTCATAGGAGCCAAGTAGGGTTTAAAGGCTCCATGGGGTCTCCTATGGCATGTAGGGATGCCGCTGTGGCCATATCCCATGAACAAGTGAGGTGAAAAGATTATTACCATAATCATACTATGTTATGCATATTAGGTTTTATATACTTAAATGATGTCATGAATATCATGTTTACTTAGGATGTATTTGAGACCATCAAAGCCCTCATAAAAATTATATTTAGTCATAGCATAAGTTAATCACAATGCAAATCCGATTGGGGTATGACCAGTTAATTAGTGTCTAGGCAAAGTGGTTTTAGGAAGGTAAAGGGATTGAGGTTTTTAATTGGTTTCATTGTCTAACCTGGCCAATTTATTTGGTGTCTAAGGAAAGCAATGGGGGGACCCCCTCATCTCTTCACTTACCTGGCCAATTTGGCTATATTAAAACCTTAAGGTGGAAATGCTAATTGATTAAATACACTATAATTTGCCTTCCTTCATGCTAAGAGTAGTTCATACTAATAATTATGATAGGTTTGTTATGTAACACAAGGCCTATCCTAATGTTAGATATTAATTATCTTAGTGCATTTATTGCTTTATAGTATGTTTGATAGTGTTACTTTGTTGTGTAACACAAGGGAAACAATATTCAAACATGTCTATATGGAATTGAAGGGTCCGACTAAACTAAGACTATGGTTTGTTGTGTAACACAAGGCTGTAAGTGTCTTAGAGGCAAGCGTTATGGTGAGAATTGCAAGGAATGCAATTGGAAAGGGGTTTTCTTATCCTTGAACTCATGAATGTTAGTTGTGTAACACAAGGCATTCATGAGGAATTGGGATCTTAACCCCACTAACTAAGCCCTAAGAGATTTTCTCGCTTACCATAGGTGAGGGCTATGGTATTCGAAATAAAATAGTGGGAGACATAATTAGATGTAAAAGTCCTTATCTAATTATGAATGTGATTTTGAGTGGTCTGCTTATAGTTGATCTTTACTTTTATGTCAATTTAAATATTATGGCTTCATGTTTATCACTGCGAGGCATTTTAGATGCTAACAAATTAACCAGTTCCAATTATGTCGATTGGCTGAGAAACTTGAGAATAGTATTAACTTAGGAGAAGCTTTCTTATATTCTTGATTCACCGGATCCAGAGCTGATTGGAGATGATTCTCCTGAGGAGGAAAGAGCCACACATAAAATATGGCAGAATGATAGTATGACTATCAAGGTATCAGTTAGCCTCAATGAGTAATGAACTTCAAAGGCAACATGAGGAGATGGAACCTCAATCTATATTGCTCAATCTAAAAGAGCTTTATGGAGAGCAAAGTAGGGCTGCATGATATGAAATATCGAAGCAGTTGTTCCATGCATGCATGAGTTAGGGCTCATCAGTTCAAACCCATGTTTTGAAAATGATTGACTTAATCACCCGATTAAGTCAATTAGGGTTTGTGATGGATGGTGATCTCAACCCGGACTTAATCTTGCAGTCACTCCCAGAATCCTTCTCTTAGTTTGTTCTAAATTATCATATGAACTAACTAAATATTTCTTTGCCTGAGCTACTTAACATGCTTAAGACAACCGAGAGCCACTCTAAGCAAGATAAGGCTCATCTTCTTCTTATTGATAGAAAGAAGAAACAGGTAATGAAAAAGGGTTTGAAAAGAAAATTCAACCCTAAAAAGAGCATCCAAAAGAAGAAGAAAGCGAAGAAGGCCACTAGTGATGGATCCTATTTTCATTGCAGGAAGTAGGGGCATTGGAAGAAATGCTGCAAGTCATATCTTGCAAGTTTGAAGCAAGATGCTAGAGGAGCATCTAAAGGTTTGTATATGATACAAACAAATTTATCATTGAGTACTTCAACTTCTAATTTATGGGTATTGGATACCGCATGTGGATCTCATATCTGCAAGTCATTGCAGAGACTCCATAAAATTATAGGTTTGAATAAAGGTGACTTCAAGCTATATGGGACAAGTGGTTAAGCCATTTATGCTAAAACTGTGGGCATCTATGTCTTATTATTACCTTCGGGTAATGTAATAAATTTAGATGATTGTTATTATGTACCAAATGTTATTAGAAACGTTATTTCTGTACCCTTGTTATTACAACAAAGTTATGAAATAAAAGTAAAGGGCAATGGCTACTCTATTCTTTATTCTAATAAAGTATTTGGACATGGTTATTTCATTAATGGTCTTTTAACTTTAGTACTCAATGATAAAGTATTGCTTGTTGATAATAAGAAAAGAAAGAGAGATGATGTAAATGTCACATTTCTCTGGCATTGCCGATTAGGTCATATAAGTGAGTCAAGGATAAACAAGTTATTCAAAGATAAAAACTTTGATTCCTATGATTTTGAATCATTAGGAACATGTGAGTCCTGCCTCATTGGTTAAATGACCAAGTCTCCGTTCAATGGACATAGAGATAGGTTAATTGAAGTATTAAGTCTAGTATATACTGACGTATGTGGACCTATGACAATTCAGGCCAAAGGAGGATATTCTTATTTCATCATATTTATAGATGACTTATCTAGGTTTGGATATGTATATCTAATGAAACATAAATCTGAAGCCTTTGATAAATTTAAAGAATATCAAAATATGGTTGAGAAATAAACTGGACATAGTATTAAAATTCTTTGGTCTGATCGAGGAGGAGAATACTTATCTAGTGAATTTCTAAACCATCTTAAGGACAAAGGCATACTCTCAGAATGGACCCATCCTTATACACCCCAATTAAATGGTGTAGCAGAAAGGGGAAATCTCACCTTGTTAGACATGGTGAGGTCCATGATGAGCTTTGCAGATCTTCCTATTTTCTTATGGGGATATGCCCTAGAAATGCTGCTTATATTTTGAACAGGGTACCATCAAAGTCAATTACTAGCACAACATATGAAATATGGAATGGCTAAAGACCAAGTCTTAAATGTTTAAAGATTTGGGGATGCTATGCTTATGTCAAGAATACTTTTGGACATAAATTAAGTGCTAGGGCTAACAAGTACAGGTTTGTTGGTTATCCCAGAGAGGGTGTTGGATACCACTTTATCATTCTATTGAATAAAAGATATTTGTCAGTAGACATGCTACCTTCTTGGAGCAAAAATTCATCCAAAATAATGGTAGTGGGACAATAATTGAACTTAATGAAGTTCAAGATCAACAAATTATTTCTGAAGAGTCCTTGAATAAAAATTCTCAACCAAAGGTTCTAGTTGATCAGGAACAACAACAACACACACCTCCTCTCCAAAGGTTAGAGAGAGTGCAAAGTGGACCTCTAAGATATGGTTTTGTCATTGGAAATGACAATAAAGCCAGTATTATACAGGATGATGATCCTATGACCTATACGGAAGCTGTCGAGGGTAAAGACTCTGACAAATCAATAAATGCCATGAAATATAAAATGGACTCCATGTATTCCAATCAGGTCTGGACTTTAATAGATCCACTTAAAGGAGTTAAACCAATAGGGTGTAAATGGATCTTCAAGAAGAAGATTGGAGCAGAGGTCAAATAGAGACCTATAAGGCCAGGCTGGTGGCAAAAGATTTCAGGCAAAAGCATGGTATTGATTATGATGAAACTTTTTTACCAGCAGCTAGGCTCAAGTCCATTCAGATATTGCTTGCTATAGCTACATACTATGATTATGAGATATGGCAAATGGATATAAAGACAGCTTTCCTCAATGGGAATCTTGAGGAAGAAGTTTTATATGTCACAGTCAAAGGGTTTTTTCTCAAGTGGGAGACCAAACCAAGTATGCAAGCTTAAGAAATCTATTTATGGATTAAAGCAAGCATCGAGGTGTTGGAATATCCGATTTGATGAAACAATCAAATAGTATGGTTTCATCAAGAATGTGGACGAACCATGTGTGTACAAGAAGACAAGTGGGAATGCCCTTGTTTTCTTGGTTTTGTATGTTGATGACTACTCATCATTGAGAATGATATCCCAATGTTGCAATCGATCAAGTCTTGGCTATCAAAGTAGTTTTTCATGAAGGATTTGGGAGAGGCATCCTATATACTTGGTATAAAGATCTATAGAGATAAATCTAAAAGGATGCAAGGTTTATCCCAATCCAAGTACATTGACTTAGTGTTAAAGAGATTCAACATGGCGGAAAGTAAGTAGGCTTACTTACCCATGAGTCAAGGCATACACCTATCTAAAAGGATATCACCTAAGACTCAAGATGAAAGTGATAGGATGAATAAAACCCCTTATGCTTCGGTAGTGGGATCTATAATGTATGCCATGTTATGTACCAGGGCTGATTTTGCTTATGCCTTGAGCATAGTGAGCAGATTCCAGGCTGATCTAGGAGAGAATCATTGGAAAGCTGTGAAAAATATGCTTAAGTACCTAAGAAGAACTAAGGATATTTTTCTAATATATGGCAGTTCGGAATTGAAACTAGAAGGCTATACAATTCTAGTTTCCAATCTGATCTAGATGATAGTAAATCTCTATCAGGGTATATTTATACTCTGAATGGTGGAGCAATGAGTTAAAAAAGTACCAAGCAGTCAATTATAGCTAACTCAGTTACTGAGATAAAATACATAGCTGCTAGTGAAGCCACTAAGGAAGTAGTCTGGATGAGAAAATTCATCACATAATTGGGTGTAGTTCCTGCTACACAACAACCAGCACCACTCTATTATGATAACACTGGAGCTGTTACACAAGCTAAGGAACCAAGGTCTCACCATAAGTCCAAGCACATCTTGAGACACTTCCACCTCGTTCGAGAAATCATTGAAAGAAAAGAAGTGGTGGTAGAACGAGTAGATACAAAGAACAACATAGTAGACCCATTCACTAAGGCCCTACCATTACAAAGTTAGATTGCCATGTAGATTGTATAGGTGTTAAATACAAGGGTGATTGGCTTTAGTGCAAGTAAGAGATTGAAAGAATTGTGCCCTAAAAGCCAATCTTTGTATGGATAATTCTATAATCTTCCAACTCATGTATGACATTATTTATTAATAAAGGTATTTTTTGATTCATCATATGCTATGTCTTATGCTTTTAATTATAAGATTATGATGAACCCCACAAGTTAAGGTAAGGGAATTAGGTTATGATGGAAATCAAAATAGTGAGACCTATGCTCCTATAAATCCTAATCTAAATATTCCTGGTCATTGGATCATTGATTAGTGGATCGATGTCTCCAGAAAGACTAGTATATCCTATGTATACTCATTGGAGAGGATGGTTAGTCTCACAGTCACTTGTGTAGAGACACTAATACAAGGATGTAGGTGCTCATTAGGTTATGAGTTCACTGAACTGATCCGATGAGAGAACATTAAATGAAAGTCTTACTTGTCAATAGGAATGTTCTCTTAGTGGGAGTTGTGCATGTAGTCCTTAGACCTAAGACTACCATAGTATCTTGTGCACATGAACTCATATTTTGGTGACAACTCATTCATGGCAATTAGGTGATGTACGGGGTGCTTCTAGGCATGGTGGATTGTGTATGAAGATAATGAGTAGGTCAACAAGGAATCGATCACTCCTAGTAAGGGGAGTAGTTATCCCATATGATCTCTTCGAATGATGACTCAGTAAGTCTTTAATCAAAGCATGATGAGATTAGATAGGATTTCTAACCTCACATCGATTGAGTCTTCATTATCAAATTAAGATTCAAAATGATTAAGTGCTAGAGCTTGACATTTATCCATGCCCATTACTTAATCAAGATAAAAGGAGATCGAAGTATTGAATTACATGGTAACTTTTCGCTGTAGGGTATTTTGATAATTTTCATAAAATTCCTCATCTTTGGATAGGCATGACACATTTCTAGATATCAATTATGTCTTATAGGTTTCCATGAATCAATTGAGTTGTATTCATGAGTCAATTCGAAAGTTGGTTCGAATTGGCAACTTAGGTAAGCTCAATTTAACCTAATTATGTCAACGGATTTGATTGAATCGAATTGGCTTGGACCTAGACCTACTACTGGCTAGATATGGAACCCAGAGGGTCACACACATTTGGGAATTTACCAAGGAAGTCAATTAAATTTTAATTAGGGTCATAGGATCCAAATTGACTAGCTAATTAACATACTAGCATATGTTGGCTAGTCCAATTCCTAACCCAATTATATTGGGTCCAGTTGCTTGCTAATTGAGCTAATCAATTTAAGAGGGACTTAAATTGAGTTGTGTTTTAATTAGGAGAGCCTATTTCAGTTTTTTATCTAAATTAATTTGGACTTATCTTGGATTCATAAGAGAGTCCATGTTGGCATGGACTCTTATGCACCATTTTGGTTTCATGCCAAATTGGCATGCACAGAAGGACCAAGAGTCCTTTTGCCATTGAATCACAAGCACCAGATGAATCTCAAAGGGCTTTATATTATCTCCATGCCCCTTGAGATGGGTTTGACCGGTCAATATAATGCAAGAGGGAAAGGAATTTGGTGCACAAAGTGAAGAGTCGCGTCTCTTCACTTTGGTGCTAATTCAACTAAGCAGAATCCTTCTACTTTAAGTCATTTTAATTCTATGACACTTCACAATTAAAAGACACATCCCTAGCTTGAAAAATGACCTGTAATCCCATGTGGCGGAGGTGATAAATGTCGAAAAAAACCAAGAGACACTTATATGTCTCTTGGTGCACACTGGGTTTATAGTGATATGTCCATTAACCAAAGAGACTCCTTCTCATTGAAGAGTCTTATCAGATGGCTGATGCATAGACTTATCACATGCCCCTTCCCTCTCTATAAATTATGTTGGTAATCCAATGCAAAGGCATCTGGATCATTCATCCGATAAAGTCCATTCTATTCTTCTTCCTTTTTTTAAGACAAGCCTTGTCTTCTTAAGACAAGACTTATGCATTTAAGACAAACCTTGTCATTTTAAGATAAGGTCCTAGGAAGAGTTATAGAAGGGATAACAAGATTCTGAGAGAAGATTCAGAAAGTGCTTAGAGTGCCCTACAAGAGGATAGGGAGTTTAGCAAAGGAGAAAGTCTAGAAGGCTGTCAAAAGAGTCCTAATCAAAAAAGCAACTGTTGTAGGAGTGTTTCGTTGGTCCGGCTCCTGTGTGGATCACCTTTGGAGATTATGCACCTATGTGTCTCATGGAAATAAAGGATTATAGTGATCCAGGTATTCTTTTATAACCCTAAAGATTTGATTTATTAATTGTATTGATCAAGTGGTCCTAGGATTTAGGGTTCCGGTCGGTCAGGATTTCAAATATGAAAATTTTGAAACCTAGTCTTTTGCTGCACCTAGCCTAGGTAACCCAATAGATACTTGTCAGACCCATCCCACAGGGAAAACATAGTCTCCTTTTGGTGGCTGCCTCACCCATCTGGTGAACCATAAATGCAGGTAGGTTGATAGCCATCTTCTGAGTCAGGGTAACCATCAACACTAGCTCCCGCTCTGTAATAAAGTCAAAGTGACCTGTCTTTAGAAGCAGAATCCATGCAATGATGTGATGCAGCAACCTTATCTCTGTGGATAACTGACTGGCTGAGGCAGTGGATACTCCTCTAATGTCGTCACGCTCCAAGATACATCTGAAAGCGGCATCCCTGTCTCCCACACAGTTAGCTGCCAATCCTCATAGTGGGATCTCGCAAATCTGACTAAGAGTCTCAAGTGTGACTAGGATCTGTACTCCTCTGACCTGTGCAGTCCATCTGATCCTGTTAGTAGCCATGCCACCACAGAACTCTCTCATCAAGTGAGGATAGTATCGCTCATGTATAGTGTAGAATGGTACCAACCTAGCAGCTCTAAGTATATCTCCAATGACAAATCCCTTGAAATCCAGAAAAGGCAAATTGATGCGGGACAATATGCAAAAATAAATTACTAATTTTAAAACTAATTTCAGAGATTAATTAAAGATTAATTTTTTTGGATTTTTTTTAGTTTAAAGACTCAAAGTATCGAATAAAGTAAGACTAGTTAACTAGTTATCATCCATAAAGCAAATCTAACAAATCTAATCAAAAAATAATGATTTGGTGATAAAGAAACCACTATAAACTAGGATTTAGAACTTTCAAGGATCAAAAATTAAGATTTAGGAATGGTTTAGATTTTTCCAACAAAGATTTCTTTTTTTCTATTATTCTTGAGGATCTGAATGGACACTCTAGGATCTTACGGTGGGGCTTCAAGATGGTCGATCTTTGGGCTCCGAACTTCAACGATGTTGGTTCCAAGGAAAGAAGCACCCTTACTTCAGATCTCGATCACTTGCAATCACTCAAAAAATACTCAAGTTAGGTGGTTGTAGAAAGAGGAAGAAGATGGAAAAGGAGGAAGGAAAGAGAGTTGGAAGATGGTGGATAGGATTTATTGATGGTAGGATAAATAAGATAACTAGGGCCTCACACCTCGTAATGCTCCGAAGAACAAAGGAATAGGGCCTCACACCTCGCGATGCTCTAAAGAACAAAGGAATAGGGCCTCACACCCCTCGATGCTTGACACAGCAAAGGAATGGTAGAATTTCTCCTTTATTTGATGAATAATAATTGAATTTATAAGAGGAATTGATGGTGGTATTTATAGACCACCAACATGAGAAGTGTGGATTACAAAGAGTAGAATTAATTCTTCTTGGATAGCAACTCCTTGAATTCCTTCTTCTGGTGTCATGACTCTTTGAGCTTGATCTTCCTTGGACTTCATCCATGCTTGGGTGCCAAAATGGGATTGACTTCATCCTTGATGGGCAATCTTGATGGAAGGTGGTATGTGGCAAAGATTGGTTAGGTTGGCACATGATGTGTTGGGTTGGCACATGGAGTCACATGGGTCTTGACTTGGGTCTCCTTTTATATTATAGAACTCAACTAACAATTACAAAACTCAACCAACTAATTAATTAAAGGCCCAACTTGATTAAATTGATCAAAAGGCATAACCAATTCATAATTGAGCCATACCATACTTAATTAGGCTTGCAAATATAAAACCCAATTAAAGTTAGTTAAAAGGGCTAAATAACACTGGACCATTATAACAGAATTTATGATCCAATTAAAATTGGGGTTTTTTTACAGACTCAATTTTGGGTCCAGGGGTTTTTACAAATGACTCAATTTTAGGGGTGAGGGCTAAACCCAACAAAGCTAAAATAACAAAATTTAAGATTACTATTTACAAGTGATCTGGGGTTTGGGCTTAGGACTTCATTCACAGGTGATCCACAGGGATGTGCGTTCGACCTGTTATTTTTTTCTGGCCCTGGTGTCCGCACCAATTTTCCTCGGGTGGGAGGAACTCGATCCTATCGAGTATAGGTCAACTTTGCTATTATAGTGCTGAGTAAGTCGGGGTCAATTCTTTTCATGTCCTCTCTAGTGATCCAAGAATCATCAATCTCGGGTCATCCTTGCCAATAAACCAGATATCACTGATAGTCTTTGCTCCGATAGTGATAATCTTGTCATCCAAGATCCGCTTGATGCTGTCTCTCCGGGATGCTTGTATGGCAGGTGGACAGCCATGGGTTGGCTTGCTCTCAAGGATTGGATTAAGCTTAAAAGGCTCACTAGGAATCAACGTTGTCTCCCTATACTCTATAAGGTCTGAAATGTTGAAAGTACAACTAATACCTAATTCAGGTGGTAACTCAAGCACGTAGGCATTAGGTCCAATTTTCATAATTACTTTGCATGGTCCACTACTACGGGCATGTAATTTTTTCATGGTTCCAGGTGGGAACCATTCAGGTCATAGTCTAACTATGACAAAGTCTCCTTCATTGAATTCTTTAAGTCTTTTTCTTGAATCAACCATATATTCTTATGCAATTCTTTAATATGTTGTGCATATGTCTCTGCAAACATCTAACAGACTCATTATGCATTAATAATAAAAAAAATTTATTTATTTATTTATTTATTTATTTTGTCTTTTTAAGTCCTTAATTTCAATTCTGAGCTTGACCCTTAGTCGATGGGTGACATGCAGATGAAAACTTAACATGAACTCCTAATAGATGCCATAATGTTCTCCAGAAATAAGTGGCAAATCTAACAAGGTCAAAGGATTGATGAAACATGCTAACCTCAACAAAGTGTAACCTAATGGTTCTAGAAACATTGGAAACCTCAGGGAAGGGTAGGAAATAAGAAGTCGATTCAAGGGTGACTTGGTATGATAGGAAATAAAAAAAGGGATCATGGATTAGTCCTAGACTAACGGGGTTGACCTTAGGGGTTGGACATTGATTCATACCTACAAGGAAAAAAAGGTCCACTTTATGGAAGAATGGGTCAGCAATTTCAAGAAATAGATTTTCAATTGGGACCACAAGGGTGAAGCCTTCCTAAGGGTACTGGACTAAATAAGTCAAGTCCTCATTGATTACTTCAGGACTAAGCTCTACAATTTGACTTTCCTCTAAAGTCTCCTCAGGTATTATTATAATAGTAGGGTTAGACTCCTCATGGTTCTCTTCTTCTAAGGGTCCTTCTAGTACAGCTTCAGTCTGGGTAGGGTTAGGGTCACTAACTCTGGGTTGGCTTTAGTTTGGCTATGGTCAGGATTATCTAACTGGGTCTACCTCCTGTATCTCATCATCTACACACTATCTACTAAGCTCACCTCAGCTTCATAAACTTCCACTTCAATGTCATCCTTGTAAACCAATGGGGTAGTAGGAGTGGGTCGACTAAGAAAAATTGACGAGTGTCTGGGATAGCAGGGGTGGGTTGACTAAGGGGTACCTCACTAAGACATAGCTTGCACTAAGGGGTGCTAATCCTATGGGGTTCCTGTTAACTAAGGGAAACCTAATTGGTACTATGCTGATACCTAGAGGTTATGGATTCCTTGGGCTCATAAGACATGGACTTAGAGGATCTGGGTTCATAGTATCTAGGACGGTAGGGTGCAGGAAGGTATTTCTTCCTAAGTTTGCTCTTCATGGCTCTCCAGGTAGCTATGGGGATTTCTCCTCTATTTCTAGTCATTCTTCCAGCCTTATCCCAATAGATTCTAGCCTGGCGAGCTAGATTAAGCTGAGCAAACTTAAACTTTCTTTCCTTAGACATTAGATCCCTGTCAAAATATTGATTCATACCTTGTTTCCAATCAATATAATCCTCAAGATCAAGATCACCACCAAATTTAGGTGCTTCTACCTTACAATTCCTAGTGGCTCTCTCATCCTGGTCTATGAAATCATAATTAGGTCTCTTTAAACTAAGATCCCTATTGGGTCATGGCGAGGGGCTATCCTAGGGTTGGGTTCTAGGAATGGATCTGTGTGGGGTCTCAGGATCTGCTAGGCATGGGAGGCACAGCGGTAGGTTAGATGTGGGTGCACGGGGGTGTGCGTGCTGCTGGGCATAGGAGGCATAGTGGCAGGCTAGATGCGGGCACACGAGGCAAGCACACAGCACAGCTGTAGGCTGGACCCGGGTGCGCCGGGGCGAGCGCGCACACTACAGCGGAGGCACAGCAGAGGCTGGACCCGAACGCATGCGAGACAAATGCACGGCACAGCAGGAGGCTGGACTCGGGCGCGCGCGGGACAAGCGCGCGGCATAACAACAGGCCGGATCCGGGCACGTGTGGGTTAAGCGCGTGCAGTACAGCAAGGGTTTGTTATAACCCCGATGCTTGGCATAGGTGGATGCTGGGCGTGGCGGCTTGGCCGAGTAATGCCAAGCCAAGGCAGGACATGCGGGCACATGTCCTTAGTGTGCTGGGATGTGCACACCCAGAGTAGTAGGATGCTGGACCCGAGAGCATGCGAGGCGAGCGCGCAGCACAACAGGAGGTTAGACCTGGGTGCGCGCATGGCAAGCGCACAGCAAGCTGCAGGCTGGATCTGGGCAGCGCGGGGCGAGAGCGTGCACTGCAGCGGAGGCTGGAACCTGGTGCGCATGGGATAAGCACGCGGCATAATAGGAGGCTGGACCCGGGCACACGCGTGACAAGCACGCGGCACAACAGCTGGTCGGATCCAAGCACGCGTGGGTTGAGCACATGCAGTACAGTAGGGGTTTGTTAGGACCTTGATGCTTGGCATAGGAGAAATGCCGGGCAAGGTGGTTTGCCGGGTGTGCCAAGTCATGACAGGGTGTGCGCGTGCATGCCCTTGGAGCGCTGGAGCATGGGTATCCAGTATGGCATGAGGTTGCTAGACCCGGGCGCGCGCGGGACAAGCATGCAGCACAGTAGGAGGCTGGATCCGGGCGCGCAGCACAACATTAGGGTGGACCGGGTGCGCTCGAGACAAGAATGCAGCATAGTAGAAGGCTGGACCTGGGCGCGCGCAGGATAATCGTGCAGCACAGTAGGAGGCTGGATCCGGGCGCGCAGCACATCATTAGGGTGGACCGGGTGCGCTCGAGACAAGAATGCAGCACAACATTAGGGTGGATACGGGTGCACGGGGGTGCTCGTGCTACTGGGCTTGAGTAGCCAAATCGGACGGGCGCGTGAGTGTGCGCGCGGTGCCAAGCAGGTGCGCGGGCTGCTGGGCATGAGTAGCCATACCCTAATGGCAAATGGGAGACTTGGGCGAGCCAAGCCCGAGCACAGCCAAGGCCAAGTGTGGGCACTTGGGTTGTATATGCCAAGTCTAGACCAAGGCTGGAGCAGCTGGGTGCGGTGCAAGTGATGGTTGTGGAGCGGTTGAGGGGCAGTTGCTAGAGACCCGGACGCGGGTCATGTGATCACTGGACTCGGACGGACTCGAGTCACTTGGAGACCAGCAGGATGGACAGTTGCTGGGCGGTTACCGACGGTTAGCAAGGTAGTGGGGTTTGTCCACTGCATGTATGAGGGATGGTTGACCTCACAAAACTGCAGGGTGGCAATTTGAAGATAGTGTTCAGCAATATTTGGCTAGCGACACGACGAGGACATCGTCTATCTTGCGTGCGGGGGGTTAGTAACATCCCCAACAATTAGCCTAGGTGGGGCTGGGTGTGCAGGTTGGGCAGGGCACTACCGAGCCAATGCTGGGTGTGCTGGAGCATGTCCAGGATGCATGCACAAGGTTGCGTGCGAGCGCGCACGGTGGAGAGGCACGCAAGTGCAGTGGTTTGGCCGGACAATGTCAAGCCATGATGGGATGTGCGGGTGCATGTCCTTGGGCACTGGGATGTGTGTACCTAGTGCAGCAGAGGCCAGACTCAGGCATGCGCGGGACAGGCGTGCAAGTGCAGCGAAGATCGGATCCGGGCGTGCACGGGTCAAAACGTGTAGGGCAGTGAAGTTAGGATCTGGGCGCGCGCGGGTTGAGCGCACACAGCACAGCGGAGGACTAAGCCGGGTGCGCGCGGGATGAGCGCACATAGTGCAGCGGAGTGCTGCAGGGGCCGAGCGGGTGCACACGAGGCGAGCATGTGCGAGGCACAGCAGGAGGCTGGACCCGGGCACGCGCGGGACAAGCACGCGGCACAACAGTAGTCCAGATCTGGGCATCCATGAAGTATAGCAAGGGTAATTTAGAACCCCGATGCTTGGCATAGGTGGATGCCGGGCATGGCAGCTTGATCGAGCAGAGCCAAGCCAAGGGAGGACATGCGAGCGCATGTCCTTGGTGTGCTGGGTGTGCACACCCAGAGCAGCAAGATGCTGGACCCGGGAGAGCGCAAGGCAAGCGCGCAGCAGGGCAGGAGGCTGGACCCGGGCGCGTGCGAGGCAAGCGTGCAGCACAGCTACAAGCTGGACCATGGCGTGCACGGCACAACATAAGGCCAGATCTAAGTGCGCACGGGTTGAGCGCATGCAGTGCAGCAGGGGTTTGTTAGGACCCCAACGCTTGGCATGGGAGAAATGCCGGGCAAGGTGGTTTGGCCGGGTGTGCCAAGCCATGGCAGGGTGTGCGCATGCATGCCCTTGGAGCGCTAGAGCATGGGCATCCAGTGCAGCTTGAGGTTGCTGGACCCGGGCGCATGTTGGACAAGCGCGCAGCACAGCACCAGACTGGATCCGAGTGCGCACGAGGCAAGCACGTGGCACAGCAGCAGGGTGGACCAGAGCACGCGCGAGACAAGCGCGTAGCATAGTAGGAGGCTGGACCCAGGCGCGCGCTAGACAAGGACGCAGCATAGCAGCAGGCTAGATGCGGGTGCACGGGGGTGCGCATGATGCTGGGCATGAGTAGCCAAACCGGATGGGCGCGCGGGTGTGCGCGTGGTGCCAAGCGGGCGTGCTGGGGTGCGCGTGCTGCTGGGCATGAGTAGCCATACCCTGATGGCACATGGGCGACTAGGGCGAGCCAAGCCCGAGCACAGCCAAGGCCAAGTGTGGGCACTTGGGCTATGTGTGCCAAGTTCAGACCAAGGTTGGAGAAGCAGGGTGCGGTGCAAGCGATGGTTGCAGAGTGGTTGCGGGGCAGTTTCCAAAGACCCGGACATGGGTCATGTGGTCGCTGGACTCGGACAGACTCGAGTCACTTGGTGACTGGGTCAAAGGGATTCTCTTTAGGGTTCCTCTATGGTCTCCTATCTGGTCAAATGTAGTACTGAGTTTTCAAATTTCTTCCATTATGGATCTCAACAAAGTCTCAATATTAGGATCCATGGTAGGATTGGGCTGGGTTTTAGTATGCTGATAGGGTGTTCTTGACCTTGTTGCCATGCAATGCAATCACACAGAACTCGAGCTAGGGTTTCCTAAACCTAGAGTTCAAGTAAAATGGTTCAGCTCAATTTTCAACCAATTCAGCAATTACCCTGTCCACTGGCCAGGAAGAGGTGGGGTCGTGGGAGGCTCCCCTTACTCTTGCAGGGTCCTAATTAAAAACCATAAGTCCACTTAGGACGTTTTCCTCGGACCTCTAGCCTTAGACACCAAATTCAAGAGATAATCAAAGGTGCATTAGCTTTCACACAATACTTGGAACCCGACCTTGATGGTGTCCCTAAATTGCTTTAGGTTTCTAATTGATTTTAATTAGGGTTAGGTTCGATGCAAAAGGTGGTTGTTGTGGGCCCAGGATAGGTGATGAAATTCTGCCCTGATCTGAGATAGTCAAGTGCCCTTAAGATTAGGTTAAGTATGATGCAATCACACGATATGAAACCCTAATATGCAATGAAGCTAAAATAATTAAAAATAGTAGAAAATAATAAAATTCTTTTTTTAATTAAATTTTAGATATGATTAATTTTAGATTTCTGATCTCAGGATATCATGTCTAGCCATAGCTCATTACTCGCAAGGGTCGTGACAGTATACTTGCGTATACCCTCTTAGGAGGCGTGATTTCCTTCCACCAGAAAAACAATGCAATAAAAAAAATTTCTGATTTTTTTTCTGAGATTAGATAGTAGACTAATAGAGGATTAACAACAAATTAATTAATATTTTTTTTATATTTTTATAATGGTTTTTATGTAATTTATTTTCAGCCTAAACCTAGATGTGCAGAAATTTTAGAACTCATAGTTAAACCCTAGTTTTTAACCCACTCTGATACCAAAACTGATGCAGGACAATATGCAAAAATAAATTACTGATTTCAAATCTAATTTCAAAGATTACTCAGTGATTAATTTTTTTGAATTTTTTTCAGTTTAAAGACTCAAAGTATCGAATAAAGTAAGACTAAATAACTAGTTATCACCCGCAAAGTAGATCTAACAAATCTAATCAGAAAATAAAGATCTAGTGATTAAGAAACCACCGTAAACTTGGATTTAGAACTTTCAAGGATCAGAAATTAAGAGTTAGGAATGGTTTAGATTTTACCAACGAAGAGTTTTTTTTTTCCTTCTTGTTGAGGATCTGACTGGACTCTCTAGGATCTTGCGGCAAGGCTTCAAGATGGTCGATCTTCGGGCTTCAAACTTCAACGATGTTAGTTTTGAGGGAAGAAGCACCCTTACTTTAGATCTCAATCACCAGCAATCACTCAAAAAACACTCAAGTTAGATGGTTGTAGAAAGAAGAAGAAGAAGATGGAAAAGGAGGAAGGAAAGACAGTTGGAAGATGGTGGCTAGGGTTTTCTGATGGTGGGATAAATAGGATAACTAGGGCCTCACATCCCGTGATGCTCCAAAGAATAAAGGAATAGGGCCTCACATCCCGCGATGCTTCGAAGAACAAAGGAATAGGGCCTCACACCCCGCGATGCTTGACATAGCAAAGGAATAGCAGAATTTCTCCTTTATTTATTGAATAATAATTGAATTTACAAGAGAGATTGATGGTGGTATTTATAGACCACCAACATGAGAAGTGTGGGTTACAAAGAGTAGAATTAATTCCTCTTGGGTAGCAACTCCTTGAATTCCTTATTCTGGTGTCATCACTCTTGAGCTTGATCTTCCTTGGACTTCATCAATGCTTGGGCCCCAAAATGGGATCGACTTCATCCTTGATGGGCAATCTTGATGGATGGTGGTGTGTGGCCAAGATTGGTTAGGTTGTGTGTTGGGTTGGCACATGGAGTCACATGGGTCTTGACTTGGGTCCCCTTTTGTATTACAAGACTCAACTAATAATTACAAGACTCAACCAACTAATTAATTAAAGGCCCAACTTGATCAAATTGATCAAAAGGCATAACCAATTCATAGTTCAACCATACAATACTTAATTAGGCTTGAAAATACAAAACATAATTAAAGATGGTAAAAAGGTTTAAATAACACTAGACCATTATAACAGAATTTATGATCCAATTAAAATTGAAGTTTTTTTACAGACTCAATTTTGAATCTAGGGGTTTTTATAGACGACTCAATTTTGGGGTTTAGGGCTAAATCCAACTAAGCTAAAATAACAAAATTTAAGATAACTATTTATAAGTGATCTGGATTTGGGCTTAGGGCTTCATTCACAGGTGATCCACAGGGATGTGGGTTCGACCTGTCATTTTCTTCTGGTCCTGGTGTCCGCATCACAAATCAACCCTCCTCTCACAGGCAATAACTTTCCCTGCCACTCACTCAGCTGCGAGGGATAGCTGTGGAGAGGTTGCCCTAGCTACTTCCTGAGCTTCGGCATCACCATGCTACTCAGCTAGATCTTGTCGAGCCTTTGACCTCCTTTCACTTAAGGTAGCATCTCCTCTATCGAAATGGGACCTCTTCTTATAAAAAGTAACTTGTTTTCTCAGACCCATTGCCACCAAAACCATGAGGAATGGACGGGATTGAAGGGAGAAGATGGGGATTTAGATAGAGAGGTGAAAACATTGTTTAAGGGAGATAGAAGATGTTTGGGGACCATTACAGAGATTGAAGGGTGAAAAAGAAATGAGAAAAATGATTCAATGATGCCCTAGATAAACATCCAATCGGTCATTAGTCGACACTTGCGATTTGCTTAAGTGTCAACACTTTGGTGAGTCTACACTTGAGCAAATTGCAAGTATCGACACTTGGTCAAAAATCAAAAAATTTTTTAATAAATTGGCAAAAATTAAGGGGGTTTCAAGGGATTATACTAAGTGATATTTGAGAGGATTTGAAATATTTGAAGAAATTCAACGAAGAATTTGAAAGAGTTTCAATCAAAGGGATCAATGATGCTAATTCTCTTCTAATCATGCAAAACCTATCTTTGCTAAGGGGCTTAGTGAAAATGTTTGCTAATTGTCTATCAGTACACATAAAATCAAGCATTACATCACTATTTTGCACATGGTTTCTTATGAAATGATGTCTTATTTCAATGTATTTTTTCTTGAGGGTTGAATTGATTTTTAGTTAAATTGATTGCACTTGTGTTATCAAATCTTATGGAAGTTTTGTTTAACTTAATTCCAAAGTCTTCGAGTTATTGTTTGATTCATAAAACTTGAGCACAGCAACTTCTAGCTGCTATATATTCGGCTTCTATCATAGATAGAGTAACTGAATTTTATTTCTTGCTAAACTATGAAATCAAATTAACTCCAAGAAATTGACAAGTTTCACTAGTACTTTTCCTATCTTGTTTGCAACTAGCAAAGTCAGCATCAGAATAGGAAATCAATTCAATGGATGAATCTCTAAAATACCATAGTCCAATATCAATTATGCCGGATAAATATCAAAGAATGCACTTTACAACCAATAAATGAGATTCTTTAAGAGTAGACTGATATCTAGCAAACATACATATGCTAAACATAATATCTAGCCTACTTGTAGTCAAATATAATAATGAACCAATGATACCTCTATATAATTTTTTATCAACATTTTTACATGATTCATCCTTGTCAAGTTTGCAAGAAGGGCTCATAAGAGTACCTGATGGCTTGGTTGTCTCCATCCCAAACTTCTTTAAAATTTCTTTTGTTTAGCTTAGTTATGAAGATCCCTTCTCTAGTTTGTTTGATTTGGAGTCCGAGGAAAAAGTTTAACTCTCCCATCGTACTCATCTCGAACTCACCCTGCATAAGCTTGGCAAACTCTTGACAAAGTGTTTCATTAGTAGCACCGAAAATGATATCATCAATATAAACTTGTACTAATAAGAGATCATTATTTTTCCTTTTTAAAAATAATGTAGTATCTACATTGCCTATAGAAAAACTAGTTTTAAGTAGAAATTTACTTAATCTATCATACCAAGCTCTTGGAGCTTGTTTTAAACCATATAAAGTCTTGTGAAGTTTAAAAACATGGTTAGGATAGGCATGATTTTCAAAACCAGGGAGCTATTCAGCATATGCTTCTTCTTCAATAAAACCATTTAAAAATATACTTTTGACATCCATTTGAAATAATTTAAAATCCATATAGCAAGCAAAAGCAAATAATAATCTAATTGCTTCTAATCTAGCAAATGGTGTAAAAGTTTTATCAAAACCAATACCCTCTTTTTGATTATAACCTTTTGCTACCAATCTAGCTTTATTTCTCGTTATTACTCTATTTTCATCAAGTTTATTTTTGAAAACCCATTTGGTTCCAATTATTGAAACATTCGAAGGTCTTTCAACAAAAGTCCAAACTTTGTTTCTTTTGAATTGAATTAATTCATCTTGCATGGCATTTATCCAATTATCATCTTTTTCAGCTTCTTCAATTGATTTAGGTTCTACTTGTGATACAAAATCTAAATGATCCCACATATTTCTTAGGGAGGAATGAGTACTTATCTCTTTTGATGGATCACTAATTATAAGTTCTTTAGGATGTCCATGTGCATACCTCCATTCTTTAGGTAATGGCTTGGGGTTGATGAAGCTCCAACTTCTTGTACTTATTCTTCTTCATGGTTTTGATCACCTACTTGCTCTTTGGAAGGTCCTTCATTGATTTTCCATTTTTCAATCCTTTGAATACATGTTTCATCATCAAGAGCATCTTCTTTTCTAGAAGATCTTTCATTAGTTTCATCAAAAATAATATGAATAGATTCTTCAACAAGAAGTGTTCTTCTATTGAAGACCCTGTATGCCTTGCTAGAAGTAGAGTATCCTAAGAAGATAACCTCATCTGACTTGGCATCAAATTTACTTAGGTAGGTTATCTTTTCCATTCTTTAGAAAGAAATAACGGCAACCAAAAACACGAAAATACTTGATGGTTGGTTTTCTACCTTTCCAAAGTTCATAAGGCATTTTCTTTAAAATCGGTCGGATCAAAACATGATTTAAAATATAACAAGTAGTGTTTATAGCTTCTATCCAAAAATATCTAGGTAAATAATTTTCATAAAGCATTATGCGTGCCATTTCTTCTAGTGTCCTATTCTTTTTCTCTACCGTCCCATTTTGTTGAGGTGTCCTAGGTGCAGAAAAGTTATGATGAATTCCATTTTTATTATAAAATATTTTAAAATCATGATTTTCAAATTCGATACCATGATCACTATGTAAAGAGACAATTGAAATACCTTTTTTATTTAAAACTTTCTTGTAAACTTAATGAATACAGAAAATGTTTTATCTTTATGAGCTAAAAACATTACCCAAGTAAAACATAAGAAATCATCTACAATTACTAGACCATACTTCTTGCCTCCCAAACTAGTTGTTGTAGTAGGTCCAAAGAGGTCCATATAAAGTAATTCCAAGGGTCTAGATGTAGAGACTACTCCTTTTGGTTTGAAAGATGATTTTGTTTGTTTTTCATGTTGACATGCACTACAAATCTTATTTTTTCAAAAAGTAAGTTTTGGCAAATCTTTTATAAGATTCTTTTTGTTCAATTTGGAAAGCAAATGCATACTTGCATGTCCTAGTCTATGATGCCAAAGCCAACTAGTTTCATTGATCTTGGCTTCCATTGCCACTTGGCATTGACCTTTTTGCATAGGTAGATTATCAAGATCAACCATGTAAATATTTTCATGACTATGACCAATGAACTTGATGCCATTATTACCAAGACTAAATAGAATGCACATAGAAGATTCAAAAACCACTCTGAAACCTTTATCACAAAATTGACTTATATTAAGCAAATTATGTTTTAAACTATCAACATGTAAAACATTATCAACATAATAGAGGGGATGATATGGACTTTACCGATACCAATAATTTTGCCCTTTCCATTATCACTAAATGTCACATTTTCACCATTCAGAGCCTCAAGATATGTGAATTACTTTATTTCTCCGATCATGTATCTTGAGCAACTGTTGTCAAGGTACCGCAATCTTCTTTTCTCCTTGGTTGGAAGAGATACCTACAAAATCAAATCAGGTGGAGACTTTAGGTATCCAAGTCATCTTGGGTCCTTTAGGGTTAGTTGATGTGGTTCCTTTTGGAACCCAGACTTTTCTAACACTATATAATTTTCTTCTATTACACATGTAAGATTTATATCCTAGCTTACCACAAGAATAACTTGTAGTGTTAGATGATATAGGCACAATGAAGTTTTTGAAATATTTCTATTATTTTTGAGTTTTAAAATATAGACCTACTTTGTTGAAAACCGCTCTTTGGCTATTCAAAAGCATGTTAAGTTTTTCTGAACTATAGTTTAATTTTTTCAATAAATAGTTTTACTTTTTCAAGTTCTTCTTTGTATTTCTTATTTTCTTGCAAATGTTCTTTATTTTGTTTGATAAGTTTTTAATTTATTGCAAAAGCTTTGTCCTTCTTCAAAGCATCTTTTTCTTTCAAAAGATTTTCTTTTTCAATTTTCAAAGATGTAATTTGATCTTTCAATTTTCAATTTTCTTAAAGTAAACTATCATTATCTATCAAAAGCTTATCATTTATTTTTGAAAGCTCCAAGTTTTGCTTTTTCAATTCTCTATTTTTTATTTTAAGTTTTTGATACTCTATAACAAGTTCATCAAAAATATCATGTAATTCTTCAAAAGTAAATTAACTTTCAAGTTCAGACCTTACCTGTTCTTCATTTGCCATGAGCAGATGTTGGTCACCTCTTACTACTCTTCATCGGAGCTTGAATCTCTGCTCTCACTCCACGTTACCATCATCGTTTCTTCTTAAATTTCTTTTTGGCCTTCTTGAGAGCGGGGCAACCCATTTTATAGTGGCCCAGCTTTTTACACTCAAAATAGATTGGTTGTTCCCTTTCCTTCTATTTTTCCTTCTCCTTATTGGGCTTCCCTCTTTGTAGCTTCTTCTTGAAGTTGTACCTTTTTTTCTCATGAATCTCTTAAATTTTCTTGAGATAAGAGATGTTTCATCTTCCTCATCGGAATCATCACTTGAATCCTCCTTGGTTGTGGACTTGATTGTAATAGCCTTCTTTTTCTTCTCATTATCCACCACATTTTGCATTAGGGATAGATTGTAGGTTATATGTGATCCCAATAGCTGCTCAAGAGGAAGAGTGTTGACATCCTTGGCTTCTTCAATAGCGGTAACTTTTGGATCCTATGAAGATGGAAGAGACCGAGGATTTTGTTGACAAGTTCAGTGTTAGATATAACTTTTCCTAAACTCCTTATACCATTAACAATATTAGTAAACCTGGTATACTTTTCACTAATTGATTCATTTGGTTCCATCCTAAACATCTCAAAGTATTGATGAGCATGTTAACTTTGGTAGTCTTCACTTGATATGTACCCTCATGGATAACTTCAAGTGTCCCAGATTTTCTTGGCAAAGGAGTAATTAGATATTCTACTACATTTAGTAGGGTTTAATGCACAAAATAATAAATTCATAGCCTTAGCATTAAGCTCAGCTAGCTTAATATCATTCTCATCCCAATCTTCTTCTAATTTGGGAGTGGGAATGCCATTAATCAAGATAGTAGGATGATGAGGAGCTTTAACTATGGTCTTCCAAATATTATAAGCTATTGCTTAAATGTAGATGTGCATGCATGTCTTTTAGTAAGTGTAATTTGTGCCATTAAAGATAGGGGACAATTTTGTTGGGTTTCTAGGGTTTTAATGGCATAGCGAAATAATGGATTTCAAAAAATTTCATTCTTGAAAATCCTAACAACTAGAAACCCTAAGCCCAAGATTCCTTATTCACTACAATCAACAAGTCACTAAATTAGGATTATGAAGAATACCTGGAATACTAATTCCTTTTCTTTCCACTAGGCTCACAAATTCAAACTAGGAATCAAACTAGGAAGCTCTCCTTAGTAGGTTGCTTGATCAATTAGGACTCTTTTGATGGACTTTCTTCCTTCAACAGCCTTTCTTTCCTTGCTCAGATCGTTGCCCTCCTATAGAGCACTCTAAGCCCTTTCCAGAACACTCTTCACTTTTACTTTCTCTTCCTAATTTACTTTCTAAAACCCTTATCTTAAAATGGAGTATTTGTCTTATGACAAGACAAGGGAGGAAGAAACAAAAGAGAGTGTGGTAGAGTGTGAGTGTAGAAATGCAGGAAAGAAATGAGTTTTGTGAGACCCTTCGGCCTAATCACCGAAACCTATTTATAGGAGAATGGGAGCTGCTAGATAAGCCTTCTCATCAGCCCATGATAAGCCTTTCAATTTATCAAATAGGACTCTTCATATAGAAAGAGTCTTATTAATGAAGCATCATGACCTTTTATGCACCCACTACCTCATTCAAGTCCCTTCAAGTTTTCATCCGACTTCTGCATTTGCTACTTGGAATTTTTTGGTTACAATGAAGCAAGGGACTTGGATTTTGAGTAAGAAGAGTCAGGGATTCAAAACTCCTTAAAGCAGAAGGACTCTGCTTCTTAGAATTGAGCCAAACATGAAGAGTTGCAACTCTTCATGCGCCAACTCCTTCCACTGAAACTCTTTTCTCATTTTGACTTGTCATATGCCATTCAAATGGCATGGAGATGAAGCTAAGGGTCACCTTGCTTCATCTAGAAACAAAGTCCCAAAGTAGAAGGACTTTAGGTCTTTTCTATGCCCATTTATTTCTTGTGCACAAAATAAGTTGGTGCCAATTATGAAGAGTCGCTACTCTTCACTTGTCAATCAACCTTTTCCATGCCATATACCAACTTGACCTAGTCAAAGTATATGCAATATGGATGTCATTTGAAAGGGCATTAAATGTACTTTCTGACCATATAATTTGTTTTTAGGTTGGAGGTCTATTGGTCCTTCTGCATTCTTTTGAATGATGAGGTATCACTTAGGCGCCAAGAGTCCCGTGCCATTGGGACTCTCGATATATGGTGCATAAAATATCCAAAAAATATTAGATAAAATCTGATAAATTTATCCCACTTAGGACACAACCAAATTTAGGTCTCTCATAAATTGGTTAGTCCATTTAGCAACCATTTAGACCCAATTCAATTGGGTTAGGAGATTAGGTCAGCGTACACATGCTAGAGTGCAATCTAGCTAACCAATTAGGATCCCATGACCCTAATTAAATGTCAATTGACTTCCTAGGTCAATTCCCTAATGTGTATGACCCTTTGGGTTCCACATCTAGCCAACAGTAGGTCTAAGTCCAAGCTAATTCGATCCAATCGAACCAGATTAACCTAATTAAGTCAAATTAAGCTGACCTAAGTTGTCAATTAGAACCAGCTTTCGAATTGACTTTTGAATCCAATCGAATTAATTCATGAAAACCTATAAGACATGATTGATGTCTAGCAACATATCATGCCTACTCGGAAGATGAGAAATTTGATAAAAAGTACCAAAATATCCTTTAATTGAAAGTTATCATGCAATTCAATCTTTCGATCTCCCATTATCCCGATTAAGTGATGGGTATGGATAATTGTCAAACCCTAGCACTTAATCATTTTGAATCTCTATTAGATAATGAAGACTTTTCTGATGACTAATTAGAAACCACTTCTAATCTCATCGTGTTTTGATCAAAGACTCCTTGAGTCATCAATCAAAGAGATTACTTGGGATAATAATTCCTCTTACTAGGAATGATCGATTCCTTGTTGGTCCACTCATATCCTTCATACACCTTCCACCATATCCGAGAACACCTCGTACATGACTCAATGTCATGAATGAGTATGAACCAAAACATGGTTTAGTATGCATAAGGAACCATGATGATCTCAGGTCTAAAGATCACTTGCACAACTCCCACTATGAGAACTATCTCTTGACAAGTAATAAGACTTCTATAAGATAGTCTCAGTGTGGATCAGTTCAGTGAACTCTTACCCTAATGAGCACCCTTATCCTTATATTAGTGTCTCTACACAAGTGGCTGTGAGACCAACCACCCTCTCCATCAAGCATACATAGGATAAGCTAGTCTTTCCGGAAGTATCGATCCCCGAATTGGTAATCCAATGACTAGAATCATTTTAGATTAGGGTTTATAGAAACTTGGGTCTCACCGTTTGATCTCTATCATAACCTTAATTCCATTGCCCTAACCTATGGAGTTCATCATAATCTTTAAATAAGTTACATTAGTATGATGAAAATAAAAATGCCTTTAATTAATATAATAATGTCATACAATAGTTGGAAGATTACAAAAATGCCCTTTAAAGATTGGCTTTTAGGGCACTTTTCTTCCAGGTTTAAGGCTTGACCCTCAACAATACCAACATCAATTTGGACTGCCATTAGATCTTTGACTCAAGATCGTTAGACCTATATGCTGAGTTCCAAGCTCTGATCCCACTTGTTGCCCAGTGTAGCAACCTAATAGGGGGGATGAATTGGATCTTTTTTAAAAATCTTAAACTAAAACAAGTATGTGTTGAACTAATGTGTTTGTTTAACAATGTGAATGTGGAGAATATAATCTAGATGCTATGCTTTAAGGAATAAATAGCAATACAATGGAAGTAAATGAGAAGATAAAGCACACACACAAGTACAAGAAGTTTATAGTGGTTCGGTGCACTCCAAGCACCTATATTTACTCCCCAAGCTATCCCTTGGAAATCCCACCATAATCACTAAGATTACAGCCAACTTATTTTCTGGGCTCACAAGTTAAAATCTCATATTGGTTTTATCACTTAGGCTCACCAACAACCTTTTCCTTAAGCCAACCCTAGGTTAGAATTCTAATTCATGGCTTGGAAGGGCCTAACCCCTAGTTTCAATAACCTTGAAACTAGTTACAACAAATAAAACCAAGAATACAGTTATAAGCACAAGAATAAAACTCTTAAAAGAGCAGAAATAAAGTTGATGAAGCTCTTCTTGAATGCTTGAGCTGTATTCTTCTTCTTGGAAGCTTTCAATAAATATTTTTGGATATTGATTTGAAGGTTCAACAGCAAGAATGAAGACTTTTTTGGTTGGAATCTTCTTTTTAGCTGACTCTTGCCTTTTCTTAAAAGATAAAATTTGTCTCTTGTGTCTCTTCTTTCTTTCTTGTTTCTCTTGTGTATTCAATGAGCTTGGTGAATGATAAATACTTCAAAAACTTCCAAAAAACTGTTTATGACCATTGAAGTGGACAAACTAGCCATTAAGGACTGTTTGGATCAATTCTAATCTTCTGAAAATATAGCCATTACTGTTGTCAGAACTTGTCAGTCGACCTGTGAGTTGACACTTGGGTCGACACATGAGTCTTCATGAGTCAACACTTGGATTGACACTAGGTGTAATTCTTGAAATTCCATGGTCCTACTTCATTTCTGGTCTCAGACTACGAGTCGACCTATGAGTTGATACTTGAACTTATGAGTCGATACTTGAGTCGACCTTGGATTTATGAGTCAGCACTTAGCAAAGAATTTAGCAAAGATACTATTCTGTAACTTTCTTGTCTCAGGCCATGAGTCGATTAGTGAGTCAACCTGTGAGTTGACACTTAGGTTGATACTTGGGTTGAAACTTCATTTAAGTCCAAAAACCATGTTCTGTCCATTTATATTCTTAGGCCTTGAGTCGATCTGTGAGTCGATACTTGAACTTGTGAGTCGACACTTAGGTCGACCCTTGGTGTGCCGGCTATGTTTCTGCATGCCAGTTCTTTAAAAGTGTCAACACTTAAGGTTTCATGAGTTGACACTTGATTTGTGCTAATTCCAAAACTTTGTGCCAAGCTTTGAATGATGCAGGATAAAACTAGGACTGATGCAAAATAGAAAACTAATTATTTTAAGATTTTTTTTAGAATTTAATTGAGTGGCTAAAGATCCAAAAATAAGTAAAGAATCAGTAGGAAGACTATTAATGCAAGAAACTATCATACCCGCAAAATAACCTATGCAGAATAATAAAGCCAGGACCCGGGAATTAAGAAACTCCCGATTTCGGATAGCTAATCTTCGTCAAATCAGAAATCAAGAGTAGGGAACGATATTACCAGTCAGAGATTGTAGATTCAATAGATGAAGAGTTCACACACATTCTGATTGGAGCCTGGATGAGGAAGCTTCAATTCCCTTGGATTAGATGGCTAATTTGGGCATTCTTGGAGAAAAAGAAAGTCTCCTCTAGGTAGGTGAAACACCTCGAGGATCCTGCAAGCATCATAGGTCAATCAAAATAGCAAATAATAAAAGAGAAAGAAACTAGGATTTGGGTTGAAGCAAGATTAGGGTTAGAAGCTGGTGGCCTAGAGAAGCAGGGGTTCCTTCACTTGGACGGAAGGAAGGGCACTCTTCTCTTGGGGTGGCTGATATTCTAGGATGTAGAAGGATGCTAGGGCAATAGGGTTTGGCCAGGGTACAAGGAGAGCACTCAAACAAAACCAGAGAACCAACATAAGAACAAAACACAAGGCAATTAACTCAAAATCTCAATAAAGTTTAATTTATATGAGAAAAGTTCTTACAAGAGGAAGAGGGGTGGGTTATTTATAGAGCTACCATGCCCTCTCCTAAAGGGATTACAAGTTTTCTCCTTTTTAGAATAGGTTTACACAATTTAAGTGGGAGAAAGATTACAAAATAAACCTAGAACTAGGAGTATACAAGTTGAATGAAATAAAAACTTAAACTCCTTTAATTTGAACTCTTCCACCATGTTTGGAATTGGTCAACCATTAAGGACGCCCCTCTTGGCATGTTGGGCTTCATGGGGGGCAGTAAGGGTTGGCCAAGGGCTTGGGGTGCATGGGCTTTGGTCCTCCTGGATGCTGGGGTGCCTGGGCTGGTATATTCCTGGCATCAGACTAGAATCTTGGTTCTTAAAGGCTTGGGCCTAGCACTTAAGCTTGATTTCTCCTGGGCTGGGTGTAGATGGACCTCTAGATTCATGATATGCCCTGGTCTGGGAATATACTCTGGCATCTGGAGAGAATCTGGGCATCTAAAGAGCATTTGGAAGGAATCAAGATATCTGGAAAGGCATCTTGGATCCTAGGGTGTCACACAAAATCCAATTAGCTAATGTAGTGTCCTCTGACTCCTAGATGAGGCCTGGTGGACCTCCAAAATAGGGTAACCTCCTCTCTTGTACAAAAATTGGACTCATACTAGACTTATACTGAAATACAGGACTCGATAGTGGACTGGAGTTGAGACACTATCAACTAGTCTCAACTTATTACAGGACTCAATCTTACTTGCTTACAAAATTATGACACATGACTAAGGTTCTAAAACCCTAATCAGTAAACCATATGGGATCCAGCGATTTGTGTCTGATCTTGGTGTCCCCACCACTGAAACTCTAAAATTTGTCTAATAAACTTCTAGTATCTTCTTCATAATGCCCAAAGTGATCAATTTCATGGCTTTCCAAGGTGTGAAGACTTCTAAAACTCTAAAATTAATCTTGCATTAATGTTAATAAATTTGATGCTTTTGTGTAAAGAATTTGATGTACCTATGACCTAGAATTCACAACTCCAATTGAAATATTAGTACAACACATATACCTAACATTTTGTTATTCATTAAAATCAAGGGTTAAAGCTAACACCTTGGCAGAAAAGTGTAAAGTGAAACACTGTTTCACTTAATTATATGCACAAAGATTTGCTTATTGCAACTCTATGGTAAAATTAGATAGTTAATCTCTTAATTTTAGATTTAAGACAAGGTCTCACATCCCAATAAGCATATCAAATGAAGAGGTTTATCTAAAAGAAAAGGTGATTAGTAAGCAGAAGGACTCTTCCTTATCCATGCACCATGAGTAAAGCATAGTATCCCTTCATTGATCACACCTTTCTTACATTATTTGACTAGTTAATACCAGTCAATATGATGCGGGATGAAACTAGGACTGATGAAAAATAGAAAACTAATTTTTTAATTTTTTTTAGAATTTAATTCAGTGGCTAAAATCGAAAATAAGTAAAGAATCAGTAGGAAGACTAGTAATGCAAGAAACTATCATACCCGCAAAATACCTCATGCAGAATAATAAAGCCAGGAACCAAGAATTGAGAAACTCTTAGCTTACGATAGCTAATCTTCAACAAAATAGAAATCAAGTGTTGAGAAGGATATTACTAGACAGGATTGAAGAATCTGTAATTGAAGAGATCACTCACACTCCGATTGGAGCCTGGATGATGAAGCTTCCATTCTCTTGGATTAGATGGCTGATTTGGGTGGTCCTGGAGGCAAAAAAAGGCCTCCTCTGGGGAGGTGAAACACCTCAGGGATCCTGCAAGCATCAAAGGTCAGTCAAAACAGTAAATAATAAAAAAGAAAGAAACTAGGGTTTGGGTTGAAGCAGGATTAGGGTTAGAAGCTGGCATCCTGGAGAAGAAGGGGTTCCTTCACTTGGAGGCAACAAGGGCACTCTTCTCTTAGGCATGGCTAATCTTCTGGGATGTAAAAGGATGCTAAGGCAACAGGGGTTCAGCCAGGGTACAAGGAGAGAACTCAAACAAAACCAGAGAACCAACACAAGAACAAAACACAAGATAATTAACTCAAAATTTTAGCGAAGTTTAATTCATATGAGAAAAGTTCTTTTCAAGAGGAAGAGGGGTGGGGTATTTATAGAGCTCCCATGCCCTCTCCTAAAAGGATTACAAGTCTTCTCCTAGTTAGAATTAGTTTAAATAATTTAAGTGGGAGAAAGATTACAAAATAAACCTAGAACTAGGAGAATACAAATTGAATAGATTAAGAACTTGATTTCCTCCTTCCACCTGCACGACTCCTAGCTTGGACCAAGTCAACACTCGAAGGACACCTAGGGTTGGCATGTGGGCTTCAAGGGGCAGCAATAGGCCATCTCCTTATGGGCTTGGGCGGCCTTGAATGGGCTTGGGTGCATGGGCTTTGGACCTCCTGGAAGCTGGGGTGCCTTGGGCTGGAATATTCCTGGAATCAATATAGAATCTTAGTTCTTTATGGACCTAGGCCTTGAATTCTCCTGGGCTAGGGTGTAGGTATGTCTTTAGGATCCTGGGGTGGCCTGGTATGTGGAATATTCCCTGGCATCTAGAGGGAATCTGGTATCTTGCAGGAATTTTGGACCCTGGGATGGCAAACAAGGTCCAATTGGCTGATGTGAAGACCTCTGGCTCCTGGATGAGGCCTCGTGGAACTCCAAAATAGGGTATCTCTCCTCTTGTACAAAAACTGGACTCTCACTGGACTCATACTTAAATATAAGACTCAATCTTAATTGATTACAAAATTATGACACATGACAAAGGTTCTTAAAAAACCCTAATCAGAAAATCATATAGGATCCAGTGATCTATGTATGATCCTGGTGTCCCCACCATTTCTTCCGGGGTGGGAGGAACTCGACCCCGTCAAGTAAGGGTCAATTTGGCTCAAGGAGGGTCTAGGTGAGGTGCTGTAGATCCACACCAGCATTCCACAAGTCCTCAGATTCTGGCCGACCTTGCCACCAGCCAAGTACCGTCGACAATCTCCATCCCGGGTACTGATGGCTTAATCATCTAGGGTTCTCTCAAGCTTTTCCTTACCAAAAGGATGAATTATATGTGGTCGCTCTGGGGTGAGTTCACTCACAAAGAAAGGGAGTGGCTCAAGGGGCTCGCTAGGTATCACTGTTGGCTCCCTGAACTCTACAAGATCTAAGATGATGAAGGTGGAGCTAATACCTAAATCAGGTGATATCTCAAGCGCATAGGCATTGGGTCCATTACTCTTCATTATTTTGGATGGGCCAGCTTCACGAGCATGAAATTCCTTCATAATCACATAATTCTCTGCAAAAATTTCTTTATCTCATTTTTAGGAATTAGCCAAGTTTTTATTTAATTCATTACTTATGTTCAGCTTTTGACTAATTTCCAGATGAAAATGCTGTGCAAAGGCTAGTGTAGGTGTAGACAAATGGGTTAGGACTGTGAATTTTGTTGGACTCAAAACTAACACCTAAAAGACTCAACTAGGCTTCCTTATCGAAGGAAACTTATTGGACTCTTTGGGTCAAGACCTAACAGACTATAGACTCTTTAGGTTTGACCCTAGCATGGCATGCACATGAAAATTTACTATGGACTCCTACTAGGTGCCATAGGGTTCTCCAGAAGTAAAATGCAAACATGACATGCTTAATGAATGAATGCAACATGCAAACTCTTATAAAATGCAACCTAATAGTGAAAGAAATAGAAGAAGTTTTAGGAAAGGGTAGAAAATAAGATATAGATTCAGGGTTAGTTTGGTAGGGTAAGAAATAAGAAGATGGCTCAGTGTTGACCCCTAAAGTGATTTTGATGATAACAAAACATTGGATCATACATTTGGTTATCTAACAATTCTTTAAATGATTGACAAGTTTTTGTAGGACAACTACATTGACACACTTTCTAAATCCTACAATCTTTATTGCTTTGTGTTGAGTTGTAAAGTGTTTAGAATCTTGTAAAGAAGAACCCTACAAAAGATCTCTATGCAAATCAAGTTTAAGTGTTACTTCTAGTAGTTTTCAAGCTTCAATTTTTCTTGAATCTATTATAAGAAGTCCTTGAAAGAAGTTTTCAAAGCATGGGACAAGTGTTCTGGAAGATAGAGTTTGGTCTGGCTGAAGAACAAATTTCGAGCCGACTGGATGGAGGACCTAGCCGACTTTGGTACTGGCACAGGAAAGAAGTTCTCTGGCACACAGATCCAGCCGACTGGCACCAAGGCCCGGCCGACTCGTCCAGAACATGGTTGAGAACGTTCTGAGATTCTCAGGGATCCGAGCCGACTGGAATTCAACCCAGCCGACTCGTCCAGAACTTGGTTGAGAATGGTTTAAGAGCCTCTGAGATCCGAGCCGACTGGATTCCAACCTAGCTGACTCATCCAGAGTAAGGTATTTTCTCAACTGTGGAAGCTAGCTGACTGGCATTCAGCCCAGTCAACCCAAACTTGATCCGAGCCGACTAGAAGATTGTTCGAGCCGATTGGAATGATGGGGTCACCTCCAACGGCTAGTTCCAGTTCTCAGTTTTTGAATTTCAAAAGTGCTCTAACGATAACCTATCACCTCCCAACGGTCTACAATGTTCAAAATCAAGGGAAGGTAGTTGAAGTCTCTATAAATAAGGTATGAGAACATCTTTGAAGAGACTAATGAATTATTGGGCATTTATTGAACACTTATTGAAGTGAGAAAAGAGAGCACTTGAGCTTCAAAGTCTGCTTTCAAGCCTACAACAACTCTTACTAGAAGCTTGAAGCATCTTTTGAGGAAAGTAAGGAAGCCATGAAGTACATTGAAGAGCATTCAGTGGATCTTCACTCGAGCTACATTGGCAACCACCCAGACAACAGAGTTTGTCTTTATTGTTTCTTCTATATTCAATTTTTTAGAATATCTGGATTATTGGTGAGCCCGGTTTTAAAAACCAAATAGGTTTCTTTAGTGAGCCTGTAAAAAATAGAGTGTAGAGGTTTCTTTGGTGAGCCTGTAAAATCAGAGTGTAGAGGTTTCTTTGGTGAGCCTATTTAAAAACTAAAGTGTAGAGGTTCTAGGTGAGCCTGTGAAAACCTAGCTTGGGTTTCTTTGGTGAGCCCATTTTTGTAAAAACCAAAGTGTAGAGGTTGGGATTGTGCACCTGTAAAATAATCCGACTATATTCCGGTTTGGGAGATATTGTGGAAATCCTGAGTGGTGAACTTGGGTAGTGGACGTAGGAGCTGGGTTGCTCCAAACCACTATACACCTTCTTTGTTTGTGTTGTATTTGATTTACCTTTTAGCTTCTGCATTTATTCTCTGATTAACACAGCACTTAACCACTAAAAGGAATTACTTGTGCACATACTTGTAAAAATTTTGTAATTTCCAATTCACCCCCCTCTTGGAAAAAAGCCACCTGTGCAACAGCTGGTATCAGAGCAGTGTCTCTGATTACTTGAGTAAAGATTGATGGCTCATCCCACGAGTACATCGTTGGCCGAAGGCCAGTCAACAAATAGACCTCCACTATTCACAGGCACTAATTATTCATATTGGAAAGCACGAATGAAGATTTACATACAAGCAATAGATTTTCAATTATGGAAGGTCATCTTGAAAGGGCCACACATTCCCATAATTAAAGTTGATGGCGTGGACATCCCTAAGCCTGAAGAGGACTGGGATGATCATGACATGAAGATGGGGGAATTAAACGCCAAAGCAATGAATTTGTTATATTGTGCTTTGGATGCAAACGAGTTCAATCGAATTTCCACTTGCTCTTCAGCAAAGGAAATCTGGGATAAACTCGAAGTGATCCATGAGGAAACTTCTCAAGTGAAAACCTCCAAGATAAATCTTTTAGTTCATAATTATGAATTGTTTAAAATGAAACCTTCTGAAATAATTTTTGCCATGTTCTCTAGATTTACAGATATTATTAACAGTTTGAAGAGTCTTGGCAGGGTATACTCTAATACAGATCTAGTTCAGAAGATCCTTCGTTCTTTGCCCGACAAATGGGATCCCAAAGTAACTGCAATCCAGGAAGCCAAAGATCTAAACACATTGCCGCTAGATGAATTGCTAGGATCACTCATCACCCACGAGCTGACAATGCAACATAGAACGGAAGATGAGCAGAAGAAAAAGAAGACAATAGCCTTCAAAGCTACTTCCAAATCTAAGAGGGATGATGAAGAATCTGAAAAGGAAAGCACCTCCTCCAATGATGACCTAGAAGATGATGACATCGCTATGGTTGTGAGGAGATTCAGAAAATTTATGGGAAGAAAGAAAGGAAGGTTTAACCGGAAATTTCATAGGAAGGATTATGGAAAGGAAAAGGAAAAGGACAGAGAGAAAGATAAATAGGTAGTCCCCATATGCTACGAATGCAAGAAGCCGGGTCACATACGTCTAGACTATCCACTGTTGAAGAAATCCTTCAAACAGAAGAAGAAAAAGAAAGCCATGGTTGCCACATGGTCCGACAGTGAAGACTCATCATCATCTGAAGAAGAAGAGACCACCAAGACTGCTAATTTATGCTTAATGGGTCTCAAAGATGAGGTAACATCCCCTAACAATTCTACTGAATTTATATTTGATGAATTAAATTCTACTTTTCATGAATTATTATCTGAATTTAAGAAAGCTAGAGTAAAGATAAAATCATTGAAAAATATGAATGATTATTTACTCAAACAAAAGGATGAAATTTCAGAAAAGAATAATATATTACAAAAAGAATTGCATGACTTTTCTGAAAAATTTGAAAAGCTAAAAAATGAAAATCTTTCATGTGAAAAGAAGAACAATGATTTACTTGCTGAAAATAATGAATTGAAAAAGGAGGTTACAAAACTCAAGCCTTTAGTTGAAAAACTCACTTTATCTTCAAATAAGCTTGAGTTAATTTTAAAAGAACAACAAATTTTAGAAAATAAAGCTGGAATTGGGTTTAAGACTTCTTTTATGAATGGAATTTTAGCAACTACTTTTGTGAAATCCAAAACACCTGCTCAAAATGTTTTATCTCAAAAAGTTTTAGCCACACAAAAACTGTTTCTACTTCAAAGTCTTTGTTATATATTCCTAAGAATTTGAGCAAAAATGCATACATTTCAAAAAGTTCAAAATCTGCATCAAGTGCATCAACCTTTAGATCTTCAAATTCTGCTTCAATCAAAAAGTCTAAAGTTGTTTGCTATGTTTGTAAAAGAATAGGACATAAAGTTTTTGAATGCAATAATGTTAGAAATGTCCTTAAGAAAGTAAGAAAGATTTGGGTTTCCAAAGGAACCACCTTTGCTGACCTGCAAGGATCCAAGGTTGCTTGGGTACCTAAAAGAATTCATTGACTGTTTTGCAGGAATGTCTTCAGCCCAAAAATTGAAGAAAAGGTGGTACTTAGACAGTGGTTGCTCAAGACATATGATGGGTGACAAGGACCAATTCATCACCCTTGAAATGAAAGGAGGCTTGGTCACCTTTGAAGATAATGGCAAAGGAAGAATAATCGGTATTGGTAAGATCAAAATAACTCCCTTCACTTTTATTGAAAATGTCTTGCTAATAGACAAATTGAAGCATAATCTCTTAAGTATAAGTCAATTATGTGATAAAGGCTTCAAGGTTGTCTTTGAATCTTCTATGTGTATAGTAACTAACTCATTAGATTCTAGCAAAAAGTTCATTGGACATAGACTCGGGAATATCTATGTGGTAGATCTTAATGATCTTGCCATGTCAAGTAGCCCTAGTCTAGTTACAATGAATGCTAAGACCAAAGAGTCGGGTTTACTATGGCATAGATGATTAGGTTATGCTAGCATGCATACAATTGCCAAATTAATTTCTAAAGATCTTGTTAGAGGCATGTCTAAGTTTAAAGTTGATTTAAATCATGTTTGTGATGCATGTCAAATGGGTAAACAAACAAGGGGGAGTTTTAAATCAAAGAATATAGTTTCTACAACAAGACCTCTTGAACTACTTCACATGGATCTTTTCGGACCTACTAGGACCATAAGCCTAGGAGGGATGAAATATGCTCTTGTGATAGTAGATGATTTTTCGAGATTTACTTGGATTTTGTTCATTGCTTCTAAAGATGAAACTTTTCATATTTTCAGAAAATTTCATAAAAAGGTTTCAAACCAAAAGAACTTATCTTTGATTTCAATTAGAAGTGATCATGGGACTGAGTTTGAAAATCAATTTTTTGAAGATTATTGTACTGAATTTGGCATTGGTCACAACTTCTCCGCTCCTATAACACCTCAACAAAATGGTGTTGTAGAGAGGAAAAATAGGACATTGGAAGAAATGGCTCGCATAATGTTGTGTGAAGGCAATCTTCCAAAGTACTTTTGGGTAGAAGCGGTGAACAATAGATGTTATATTTTAAACCGCGTTTTGATCCGTCCTATTTTAAAGAAAACCCCCTATGAGCTTTGGAATGACAAAAAACCCAATATTAGTTATTTTCATGTGTTTGGATGTAAATGCTTTGTGCATAACAATGGAAAAGATAATTTAGAAAAATTTGATTCTAAAGTTGATGATGCAATTTTCCTAGGTTATTCATTATATAGCAAAGCATATCAGGTTTTTAATAAAAGGACTCTTACTGTTGAAGAGTCAATTCATGTTGTATTTATTGAAACTAACCGTACACCTTCTACACAAGAAGAGTGCATAGATAATGATGCAGGTACATTGCAAAAAGGGATGGATGACTTATGCATTCAAGACAAAGACACTCAAGATGGAGAAGAAGCGGTAAGTAAGGATCACACCGATCTACCGAGGGACTGGAGGTATGTTACATCTCACCCTAATGAATTAATAATAGGAGATCCTTCACATGGTGTTAGGACTAGGGTTGCACATAAGGATGCACATGATTACCTAGCCTTTGTGTCATAAATAGAACCCCATAGCTTAGTAGAGGCTGAGACTGACCCAAACTGGATGATGGCAATGCATGAAGAATTAAACCAGTTTGAAAAAAATAAGGTATGGACACTTGTAGATAGACCTACCGACCATCCAATAATAGGAACCAAATGGGTCTATAGGAATAAATTAGATGAGCAAGGAAACATTATATGAAACAAAGTTAGATTAGTGGCTAAGGGATATAACTAAGAAGAAGGTATTGATTTTGATAAAACTTATGCACCCGTAGCAAGACTAGAAGCGATTAGATTACTACTTGCATTTGCTTGCTACATGAACTTTAAACTCTTTCAAATGGATGTAAAAAGTTCATTTCTTAATGGTTTTATCTCTAAACAAGTTTTTGTGGAACAACCACCAGGTTTTGAAAATCACACTTTTCCAAACCATGTATTTAAATTAAACAAAGCATTGTATGGTTTGAAATAAGCACCTAGAGCCTGGTATGATAGACTTAGCACTTTCTTGATTGAAAATGAGTTTCCAAGAGGTAATGTAGACAAAATTCTATTTATCAAAAAGAAGAACAATGACATCTTAGTTGTACAAATATATGTTGATGACATCATTTTTGGTGCAACTAACGAATCTCTATGTAAAGAATTTGCTAAGCTTATGTAGGGAGAATTTGAAATGAGCTTAATGGGTGAGCTAAACTACTTTCTTGGACTTCAAGTAAAACAAACAAAGGAAGGAATCTTCATCAACCAAGCCAAATACATCAAGGAAATCATCAAAAAGTTTGGTATGGAGAGTAGCAAATCAATGAGCACACCCATAAGCCCAGCTTGCAGATTAGACAAAGATGAGAATAGATCCAATGTTGACCAAAAGCTATATAGAGGTATGATCGGATCCTTATTATATTTGGCTGCAAGTAGACCTAACATATTATATAGTGTATGTGTATGTGCTAGATTTCAGTCATCACCAAAAGAAACACATATGCTTGCTGTTAAAAGAATAATTAAATATTTGAAAGGAACAAGTAATTTAGGAATTTGGTATTCTAAACATTCTACTCTGAATTTGATTGGATTCTCTGATGCTGATTATGCTGGTTGTAAAATAGATAGAAAAAGTACTAGTGGTACATGCCAATTTCAAGGGTTGAATTTAATTTCATGGTGCTGCAAGAAGCAAAACTCCGTAGCCTTCTAGTAATTGACAACAATTTAAAGACTCTAAGAACAATACTGAACAAAGAAGATGTAGGAGGAATCGATACAGTTTTTGCTAACACCCTATCACTGGAAATGAGATTGCTTCACAATTTTGTTTATAGAATTTTCTTGCAAAGAACCAAGAGATTTGACTAGGTGAGTGAAAAGGATTTATGCCTTATGGAGCACATTTTAGAGAAAACTCCTGTCAATCTATCATACATTATAATCATGCAAATGAAGGAGACAGTTAGGAAGGCCAAATCTTGTCTACCCTATGGAATGATGCTTACCCTCTTGTTTAAATCTCATAGAGTCAATTAAGATGGTGAAGATGGATTGGAATTGCATCATATAGATGTCTACACTTCTAAAACTCTAGAGAGGATGGGGTACTTCCAATTGGAAAGAGTATGGAGAAAGAAAGGCACCAATGTAAGGGCTATTGGCAGCTCAAGTAGTAGTGAAGAAGAAGAAGAGGAAGAGAATATAGAAGTAGCTGGAACTTCTTTTATGCCAGTACCTAAACCTAAGTCACTTGTATCTGAGCTTGCAGCTGTTGTTGAGGAGACTAGAGCACCTTCTCCTATGTTTGATATGCCTGCAGTAGAGTTTGATTTGCTTGCACCGGAGTTTGACTTGCCTGCAGTCGATGTTTCTTTACCTGACTACCCTTCTGTAGCACCACAGCCTCAAATGAGTCAAGTTCAGATTGAAGAACAGATGAGAAGCTTGATAGATACACTAACAGGTACAAAATTTTTTTATTTAGTGATTTGAAAAAGTCAGTGGACAGCAGATTGGAGAGACTGGAAGAGCATGTTTCAAATCTACAAGGAAAGGTTGAAGCTATGGAAGCTTCAAGATCAACTCCTCAGATAGAACTTCAACCAATTCTGAATTGTATCTCTTCAAGTTCTGAAGCAATTTTGAAGTCTGTGGACACTACATTAAATGAATATCAAACTGAGTTAAGGGAACTTAGAGGCAAAGTGGGAACTATTGTTGATACAAGAAGTATGGCTGATGATTACACTAGAGGCATTCGGATCATCAGGTCGAAGCTTGACAGACTTCATGGATCAACTGAGGCATTCGCCAATGTCTAAGCTTCTGAGCTTATATCAATGCAGAAAGAAATAGGTGAGATGAAGGAGGCAGTGAACAAAGTGCCAGTTAGCCTCAAGGACATGGAGCAATAACTTGGAGCAATCTCGATGGAGATGGTGTCTATCTGTGTCACTATTAGATCCTTGGAGGTCATAGCTAGGACCAGACCATTGTATGATCCACCTCCCATTTCCACTAGGGCTCCTAGTACCTCTCATCACCCTAGGGCTCCTCCTCCCCATGCTTCATCTAGTCGATCACCTAGACCCACTTCTTGGCATGGTTCCACTATTCCTAGAGATGACTTTGAGTAGATGATTTGTAGTTTCAGTACTTTTTAGATGTGTTTTGAAACTTTTGTAATGGTTGATGTACTGAACACCTTTTTGATAGAAATGAAATGAACATCTTTTTGGTAATGTGTGTATATGTATTATCTTGTTTACTCTCTCCATTTGTTTAAATAGAATTCTCTCTCTAAGTTGAGAAAGTGAAATTATCTCAAACAAATCTTAAAACTTTCTCAATCTATTTAAAATTCTGAACTTATCTGTTTAACCTTTTTGAATTGATGACAAAAAAGGGGAGAACCATAGAGTGCATGAAAGAAAAAGCTTAATGAATTGCAATAGAACTACTAAAGCAAAGTAGACAGGGGGAGTTTTAAAGAATTTCTGAATGATCTTTGCATTTTTGAATGATCTTTTGCATATTATTATGTTAAAAAGATCAATTGAATGATAAAGGGGGAGAAACTTGAGAAATTTCTTATTGTTTAGAAATTTTATAAAAAGGGGGAGATTTACATGTTCAATTTACATGCTTCAATGATTACTATGATGCTCTCTACTTACTACATCTATCTGTTAATACTTAATGCTACTTGATACATACAAGCAATCATTCTCTGATACTTACAGTTTATAAAATTAACTTTGTGCATAACTGTATAGAATATATTGATACACATTTGAGATTACAGTTGATTTTATGAATTGTCAAACAAGTGTAAATGCTTAGCTTGATATACATCCATTGTAAATGCTTAACTTGATATAAATCCATACTTGTGAATAGAATAGATTCTTTTCATGCCCAGTGTTTTGTCATCATCAAAAAGGGGGAGACTGTTAACCCCTAAAGTGATTTTGATGATAACAAAACATTGGAGCATACATTTGGTTATCTAATAACTCTTCAAATGATTGACAAGTTTTTGTAGGACAACTACATTGACATACTTTCTAAATCCTACAATCTTTATTTCTTTGTGTTGAGATGTAAAGTGTTTAGAATCTTGTAAAGAAGAAACCTACAAAAGATTTCTACGCAAATCAAGTTTGAGGGTTACTTCTAGTAGTTTTCAAGCTTCAATTTTTCTTGAATTTATTGTAAGAAGTCCTTGAAAGAAGTTTTCAAAGCATGGGACAAGTGTTCTGGAAGATAGAGTTTGGTCTGGCTGAAGAACCAATTTCGAGCTGACTGGATGGAGGACCCAGCCGACTCTAGCACTGGCATAGGAAAGAAGTTCTTTGGCACACAGATCCAGCCGACTAGCACCAAGGCCCAGCCGACTCGTCCAGAACATGGTTGAGAACATTCTGAGATTCTCAGGGATCCGAGCCGACTGGAACTCAGCCCAGCCGACTCGTCTAGAACTTGGTTGAGAATGGTCTAAGAGCCTTTGAGATCCGAGCCAACTGGATTCCAACCTAGCCGACTCGTCTAGAGTAAGGTATTTTCTCAACTGTGAAAGCTAGCCGACTGGTATTCATCCCATTCGACCCGAACTTGATCCGAGCTGACTCGAAGATTGTCCGAGCCGACTGGAATGACGGGTCATCTCCAACGACTAGTTCCAGTTCTCAGTTTTTTAATTCCAAAAGTGCTCTAACGGTAACCTGTCACCTCCCAACAGTCTACAATGTTCAAAATCAAGGGAAGGCAGTTGAAGTCTCTATAAATAAGGTATGAGAACATCTTTGAAGAGACTAATGAATTATTGGGCATTTATTGAATACTTATTGAAGTGAAAAAAGAGAGCACTTGAGCTTTAAAGTCTGCTTTCAAGCCTGCAACAACTCTTACCAGAAGCTTGAAGCATCTTTTGAGGAAATCAAGGAAGCCATTGATGTGCATTGAAGAGCATTCAGTGGATCTTCACTCGAGCTACATTGGCAACCACCCAGACAACAGAGTTTGTCTTTATTGTTGCTTCTTTATTCTATTTTTTAGAATATCTGGGTTATTGGTGAGCCCGGTTTTAAAAACCAAATAGGTTTTTTTAGTGAGCCTGTAAAAACCAGAGTGTAGAGGTTTCTTTTGTGAGCCTATTTAAAAACTAAAGTGTAGAGGTTATAGGTAAGCCTGTGAAAACCTAGCTTAGGTTTCTTTGGTGAGCCCATTTTTTTAAAAACCAAAGTGTAGAGGTTGGGATTGTGCGCCTGTAAAACAATCCGACTATATTCCGGTTTGGGGGATATAGTGGAAATCTTGAGTGGTGAACTTGGGTAGTGGACGTAGGAGCTGGGTTGCTCCGAACCACTATAAACCTTCTTTGTTTGTGTTGTGTTTGATTTACCTTTTAGCTTCTGCATTTATTCTTTGATTAACACAGCACCTAACCACTAATAGGAATTACTTGTGCACATACTTGCAAAAATTTTGTAATTCCCAATTCACCCCCCTCTTGGAAAAAGCCACCTGGGCAACACTCAGGATTAATCAAAAAGCATAGAATATAGGAAGGGGCTTCAGGGATGTGTCTTAGACTAATGAGATTGACCTTATGGATTTGTGGTAGTCCTATGGGGACTGCATTATAGAAGAATGGGTCATTAATTTCAGGAAAGAGATCTTCGATTGGGGTCAAAGGAGTGACTTCATCCTGAGGGTATTGGTTTAAAGAGATCAAGTCCTTAATAAACTCTTCTGGCTCATGAAGTTCAGGACTAGGCTCTATAATTGGGTTCTCTCTTAAAGTCTCCTCTAACTGCTCTTCCATTATAGCTTGGGTGTGATTAGGATCATCTAACTCTAAGTCTTCTATGGGGAACTCCTCTTCTTCCTTATACTCATTCACTAATCTTGGGTCAGCCTCATATATCTCCTCTTCAATGTCTTCCTGGTGAACCAATGGGATGGTAAGAGGGGGTTGACTAAGAAAAAATTGAGTAATACTAGGCTCAAATCTAGAGGTATTTATCCTCTAGGGTTCAGGTAGACTGAGGGATAATGGATTACTACTGGGTTCATATCTAGGGACTATGGGTTTCTAGGGATTATAGGGCAAGGGTTCAGCTCTATGGGCCTTGTCTAAGGTTCCTATTTGGTCATCTAATGGATCAATCCTATGGATCGTTTGGTTATAAGATTGGGTCATCTGGTTAATCTAAGTGGTCAATTGGACAAGCTGAGTTTGGATTTGGTTCATCTGGGTATTGGTTTGGTCAAGCTTTTAGTTCAATTATTCATTCATGGTTCTTATGAGAGCATCAAGACTAGACTCCATGGTTGAACTGGGTTAGGGTTCAGACTTCTGGTATTGGGTTCCAAGTCTAGTGGTTATGCAATCAAATAATTAGTCAAAATTAGATGGTGCAGCCAAGCATGCAAAGGATCAGTAATTCTAGGATTTCCTAGACCTAGAGCCAAAACTGAATGGGTCAGCTCAACTTACACTTAACCTAGAAGCTAATCTTTTCTCTGGCCAGGTAGAGGGTGGGAGTGTGGGAGGCCCCCCTGCTTTCGCAGGTACCCAATTAAAATCCACAACACCACTTAGGTCATTTGGCTCTAGACCCTCAGCCTTATATACCAGATTTTAGTAATAGCCACAAGATTAAATGAACTAATTGGCCCACACGATTCGGACCCGACCTGTTGGGTGTCACCTAGCCCACTAGGGCAAATTAAGTCTAATTAATTTTATTAAGCTTGGATCAAATGTTGGTGGTTGTTTTGGGCCCAGGATAGGAGATGAAATCCTGCCCTGATGTTAGATAGCAATTACCCTTAAACTTAGGTTAAAGAGATGATGGCAATCGATGGTCCTGATGCAATCTAAAGTAATCAAAAAAAAAAAAAAATTATATGTGTATTTTATGAGGTGGTAAGTTAAGTTTAGCTTGATTAGGTTAGCAAACAAATTGGACTTGGGATTGGGGTGTGTGGAAGTTGGTTAGGTTTGGTTGAGTCAAGTGTGCAGAGTTCACAGAATTTTGAGATTTAGGATTCGGATTAATGGAGTATTTAGCATGAATTATGATGCACAAAAAAATTAGAAAAACTCTAGGACAGAGGATGGATGGTGATGATGACCTCTACCAAATTTGATGCAAAACAAAAATCAGATGATGATGCAAATCCTAGGGTTTCCAAACTGATGCAAAAATCTTAGGTTTTCAGTTAGGGTTCCTATGATGCCAGATTTTAGGACTTTTAGTTTTCTATAAAATTAATTAAAATGTATGATAAAATAGAGGAAAAGATATAGAACAATTCAAGCAAATTTCACAGAAAAATAAAATTCCTATATGGTCGAAATCAGATGAAAATTATAAACCTAATGCAGCTAGCAGGATACAGAAATTAGGGTTTATGATCCTAATTCAGAGGAATGCTATCCTAAACCTACTCTAATACCAAACTGATGCAGGATAAAAATAGGACTGATGAAAAATAAAAAACTAATTTTTTTTAGATTTTATTTAGAATTAATTCAGTGACTAAAGATATGAAAATAAGTAAAGAATCAGTAGGAAGACTAGTAATGCAAGAAACTATCATACCCGCAAAATACCTCATGCAAAATAATAAAGCTAGGACCGAGAATTGAGAAAATCTCAGCTTAGGATAGCTAATCTTCAACAAAATAGAAATCAAGAGTTGGGAAGGATATTACCAGATAGGGATTGAAGAATCTGCAATTGAAGAGATCACTAACACTCCGATTGGAGCCTGGATGATGAAGCTTCCATTCCGTTGGATTAGATGGCTGATTTGAGCGGTCCTAATGGTGAAGACACAAGAGCCAGGAAGAGGAAACAAACCTTTTCCAATTCAATTTGGATCACCAATGAGTAAGTCCATGTGTTCTTCACAAAGAACACTCGAGTCATAGTTATTTTGAGTTGTAATTAGGTCAAATTGAGTTGTAATTTGATCAAATTGAGTGAAATTTGGTTAATTAGGATTGTTGGGTTACCAATTGAGTCCATTAAGTCCATCAATTGGTTTAAGAGTCTTGTAAATAGCATTAATTTGCTTTGTTTGATGAATTGTCTAGTTCAAGTCCTATAATTAGTATTTGAATAAGTTAAGGGGTGTCATAGGTACCCAAGACCCAAGTCATCATTACCTTGGTAAATCAATTCTATGTAAAAAAAGGGTTGTCCAAATTTTTATTCAGACATTCAGACATCCAGATACTCAGACATCCGGACATCCAGACATTTGGACAACATTCAAAATTCATGTTTATCCAAAAGAGGCGCCCCATCCCATTTTTCATCGCCCATTTGAGATTTCAAGGAGGCGCTAAATTGAGAGGAGGAAAGCAGAAGAACTCCCCTCATTTTTGTCACCCACTCTAGATGACGTCCACCTATGATCTATTCAAAAATTAAATGGAAGTAAGAGTCCAAGATAAGTGAAGTTATCTACTACATCTAAATTTCAAATGGAGTCCAAGATAAGTGAAGTTATCTACTACATCTAAATTTCAAATGGAGTCTTATCCAAGTATCAAGGGAGGATTAAGCAAATATTTTTTCAAATTCAAGTGGAGGGTTCAAATTCAAATGTTTCTTATCCCATGTTACCGATCAAGGAGATGAGACGCCAATTGAGAATAAGAAGAAAATTTGCACCAAATGAAGAAGGATTAGCGTCAAGGAAGGATTAGCGTGCCATGTTTTTGCACGTTTTCTCAATTTGTCACCCAAGTCAATTCAAATTTCAAATTCAAGGAGTGTTTGAGTTTAAATATAATTTAAATTTAAAAGAGTCCTATGATATCTTCATGTGTGAAAAACTTTATAAATAGGACCCCATATCCTTTGTAATTATTGATTATTGAATTATGAAATGAAATGCAGTCTTTTTCCACAAAGCTAGGTAGGCTTAGTGATTTTTTGTAAGGGTGGGGAGGTCCTTAAGAGCTCAAGGCAGGGAGGTCCTTGAGAGCTCAAGGCAGTGAGGTCCTTGAGTGGAGGTTCTACCGGATTCGACAATTGCTACCGATCTTCTTCTAGCTCTTCGCATCCAACCTTTCATTTTTCCATTTCGAATCTGAATTACGTCAATCTTAAGTTTTGTTTGCTACCTTATTTGCAGATCCTAGGTGTTCAAGGACCTTAGAAGATGGATCCCTTTGCATCCGAACCAAGATCTGACGGTGGATCTGAAATCTGGAGTCCTGATCTTCATCCTACTGCAAAATCTGAGCGACCGAGCAGCAGATCCATCTCGATTCAAAGTGAGTCTCCATTGGGGTAAGTAACCAATCATTTTCTCATTAGATTTGGTAATTGAAGCATGGAATAGACTGATCTAAGATGGTTTCCTAGCCGTCGGGTCCTTATTCTTCATAGCTTGCGGAGAGGATTGTGGGTAAGTGGTTAATTGCCTTCTTTACTCTCTTCAATCTATTGTGTTTGTTGCTTTACTATGATCATTGCTCTCTAAATCATCTAGGCTAAAATTGAATTATCCTACACTGCATCGTAACTATCCCGCATCATCTTATTGGTATCAGAGCCTTAGGTTAAATTAGGGTTTCATGCTTGCTGAATTCTGCACATACCTAAACTTGATCCGCATAGAACACCATATTAGATTAGTTATTCTCATCTGAAATTAATTTTTTGTTAATCCCCAGTAAATCAGTAATTAGCATCTCAAGTTTTATTAAAAAAATAAAAAATTATTTTTCTGCATTTTTTTTAATCTCTGCTGCATAGTTTAGGTCTGCTGCAATTTTTTTACCTAGTTTCGATAGCTTTCATCATAGCTATCCGAAACTTAGTTCATTTGATTTTTTTTTATTAATCTAAGCCAAAACAAACTCAGATCTAAATCTTCCTCATAGATTTCAAATCTGAGGGTTTAAAATAAATAAATAAATAAATAAATAAATATTTTTTTATAATTATTTTAGAGTACTTTGGTGGAAGGAAATCACGTCTCCTGAGCGAATATATGAAAGTATATTTATGACCCATAGGAGTAATGAGCTACGGCCGGACATGATAACCCAAGATTGAAGTTTGTTTTGAGCTTAAGTGTATGCTTGCTTGCTAGAATCTTTTTTGTGATTTGTGTGTTTAAGATTGCTTGGTTAATTTTTTAAGCACAAATTAGGGTTTCTTTGACACATTCGATCTATTTAGATTCCACTAAAATTTAATTCCTGCAATTTAAATTTAAAATCCAAAATTTAAAATTTAAAATTTGAATCTGAAATCTAAATTTAAAATTCAAAATTCAAAGTTTAAATTTTGAGTTGCTAGTGTTATCATATCTTATCTTGGTAACTAGAATTGATTGTGCATTCATATATTAAACCAATTCTAAGGGCAAGCAATATAACATAAGGGAAGGATTGAGACCCTTTCCTTAGCCCAAAACAACCAACCCCATTTGCATAGTCCTAAGCCTTAATTAAAATCGAGTAGCACTTAAAGCTAGGGACAGCAACAGGTCAGGTTTTATATACGTGTTAACCCATTGTAGTAGTCACTTATGTGTGTACTTCTGAGAATTGGTGTCTAAGGCTAGAGGTCCAGAGGCAAACGCCCTAAGTGGACTGGTGGTTCTTTAATTAGGACCTCATGAAAGTGAGGAGACCCTCCCCCACCCCACCTCTTACCTGGCTAATCGAGGAGTTACTACAGTCTTAGTTATTACCTTGACTAAGCACTATATTGGCCCTTAGGTCTAGAAACCCTAGACTTAGGTTGATTTGTATTGTTTGCACTGCATGACCACTAGGGCAGGTACCCCATACCAAGATCAACAGACTCAAGCCAGTACATCTGCATCTATGGATTTCAGTCCAGAAAGCCTGATGCGTACTTTGACTAAACAATTTAGGCATACTTTGATCGAACAGTTTAGGCAGTTGAGTGGTAGGCTAGACCAAATTGAGCATAGAATGGGAACCCTTGAGGAATCTCATGTGTCTCAACCAAACTTTACACCTCCTAGACCCACTCCTGTTCATATTCCTAGAGCCCAACATCCTGATCCTATTCCTAATCCAAATCCTAGATGCCTAATTCAGGATGAAATTGAAGAAGATAGAGCCTTTAGGAGTGTTAAATTTGACGCACCAACGTTCGATGGGAACTTAGATCCTAAGGTCTATACGGATTGGGAGAGCAACATGGATCAATATTTTGAATGGTATGAAATGTCGAAGGAGCGAAAGGTAAAATTTGCAAAGTTCAAGTTAGTCAGACAAGCATGATTGTATTGGAGTAATACTGAGACATTGACCCTTTAGAGAGGACACATGCCCATAGTTGCATGAAGGGATATGAAGGACAGGTTGAGAGAGATGTATGTGCCATTAACATATCAACAAAGGCTATTGGATCAATGGCAGGACTTGACCCAAGTTAGTACCGAGTATATTGACAAGTTCGATGAGTTTGTTATGCGATGTGGTGTAGTCGAGCCAAAATCTGTGACATTATCTAGGTTTAGAAAAGGCTTGAATGAGGATATTAGAAGGGAACTATTTCTAAGGGAAGTACATGATTTGGAACATGCTTACCAGGTTGCTAGAGACTGTGAATGATTTCAAAGAAGACAACCTATCTATCGACCTGAACTCAATAGATTTAGTAATCCTAGAAAGAGGTCAAGCCAAGTTCCTGTTAGTCGGCCTAGTCAACCCACACCAGTAGGTCGAGTGGATGATCGAGGAAAGGAACCAATTGGTTGAGAGGATGATCGAGGAAAGGCACCAATGGGTCGTATGAATGATAGAGGAAGAGCACCTATAGTACATGGAGAAGGAAGTCAGAATGTAGAGTGTTATAGGTGTCATCAGGTTGGCCATTTTGCTAACAAATGCCCTATACAGAACCTACACATAAGAGAGATAGGAGAAGAAGAGGAACATGAAGTAGCTGAAGAGTGTGGAGAGGAAGTATATGAAGCTGAGCTTGATTTAGCAGAGGAGTATGAAGGTAATGAGGAGGAAATAGAGTCACCTGACCTTGTAGGAGTTGTTAGGTGTATTCTAGCTCATACCAGGAAGAACGAGGATTGGTGTAAGACCAACATCCTACAAACCTTCATCAAATTAGGGGACAAAGTGTTTAAGATTATTATAGACAGTGGGAGCTGTATCAATGTTATTTCTACTAATGCAGTCAAAAGACTAGGTTTACCTACAGCACCCTATCCTAATCCCTATAAGGTTTCATGGATTGATGCTACCTCAATTCCCATTAAGTCGATTTGTCAGGTCACAATCCATTTCCAGTCATACCAAGAGAAGGTCTGGTGTGATGTGTTACCAATGGGAGTCAGTAGCATAATTTTGGGAAGACCCTGGTTATATGACCATGATGTTACCTTATTTGGAAGATCAAATTCTTGTTCCTTTAATTATCAAGGAAAGAGGATAGTCATAAATTCAACCCCAACCAAGGATCACATTAAGAGGGGCTCCAGTAATCTGAAAGAAGAGAAGCCAGGATTGAACTTAATTACTATTAAGGAAATGGAAAGAGAAATCATTGGAGGTGCACCCATTGGAGTTTTAGGGGTTAAAGAGATTCATGAATAACCTAAACCTGAACACCCTAAGGAAGTTGTAGAGCTTTTGAAAGACTTTCAAAATGTGCTTCCTGAAGACTTTCCAAATGAACTGCCACCATTAAGGGACATCCAACATGCCAAAGACCTAGTCCCAGGAGCTACGTTGCCAAATCTCCCACATTATAGGATGAACCCTATAGAACACTAAGAGATGCAAAGACAAGTAGGGGAGCTTTTTCAGAAATGATTCATTAGGAAGAGTCTTAGTCCTTGTGCATCATAGAAAAGTGCCCTAAGAGCCAATCATTGCAAGGGTCTTTTTTGTATTCTTCCAACTTTTGTATGACATTTTATATTAATAAAGGCATCTATTTTCATCATATACTGTTGTGTCTTATTTATGATTATGATGAACCCCATAGATTAGAGCAATGAAATTAGGGTTATGATGAAGTTCATAACAGTGAGACCTAATTTTCTATAAACCCTAATCTAAAATGTTCCTAGTCATTGGATCATTGATTCGGAGATCAATGAATCTAGTAAGACTAGCTTATCCTATGTATGCTCAGATAATGAGAATGGTTGGTCTCACAACCACTTGTATAGAGACACTAATATAAGGATAAGGGTGCTCATCAGGGTATGAGTATACTGAACTGATCCGTACCGGGACTATCTTATGGAAGTCTTACTACTTGTCAAAAGATAGATCCCTGAGTAGGAGTTATGCATGTGATCTTTAGACCTGAGGTCACTATGGTTCCTTGGCACACTAAGCCATATTTTGGTTCATACTCATTCATGCCATTGCGACATGTACGGGGTGTTCTGGGTATGGTGGAAGGTGTATGGAGGATATGAGTAGACCAACAAGGAATCGATCATTCCTAGTAAGGGGAATTGTTATCCTATGCAATCTCTTCGATGAGTGACTTAAGGAGCCTTTGATCAAAGCAGGATGAGATTAGTAGAATCTAATCAGTCATCAGCTGAGTCCTCACTATCGAGTTGAGATTCGATATGATTAAGTGTTAGTGTTTGACATCTATCCATACCAATCATTAATCGGGATAATAGGAGATCGAAAGATTGAATTGCACGGTAACTTACTACTGAATGGTATTATGATAATTTCTATCAAATTCTTCATCTTCTGGGTAGGCATGATACGTTGCTAGATGTCAATCTTGTCTTGTAGGTATTCATGAACCAATTGGATGGGAAAAAGGTAGAATATGGCATGGAAAAATGTTGACCGAATTGTGAAGAGAAGTGACTCTTCATTTGGTCCATAAAAGGACCGAGAGTCCTTCTATAGATGAGTTTCTTCTATTGATTGGACTTCTTCTAATCTTTATCTTTATATCCATGCCCTTTCATGAAGGATTTGACTGGTCAATGATTTTTGAATTGGCATGAAGAAGGAAAGGATGAATGGCGCACATGAAAGGTTGCGACGTTTCATGAGAGGGCGCACGATTTGAAGCAGAGTCCTTCTGCTTTCTGATCTCTTCGGTTTTCTCTGACTTTTAAGAAATGAGAAGATGCCTCTTGGCTCTTCTAGAGACCGGTACATGCCATGTGGCATGAGAAGGTTTTATTTGGACATGAAGAGATGTTAGATAAGAATCCTGAATCCTAAAGAGTCTTATCAGATATGAAGAAACATATCTGATAAGAGAATTTGGGATGTGTTTCACGCCGCTTAAGAAACTATTTAAAGGGTGTACGGTGGAATGAGAATATATTCATTCTGTCATCTAAAATAGGAGTCTAGATTCTACCGTATTATCCATCTGAGTGTTTCTCTCTCCCTCTTCCTTTCTTTAAGACAAGACTTATCTTGTTAAGATAAGGTCTTTTCTATTAGAACAAGGCTTTATTTTAGGACATAAGCTTAATGGGTCCTAAAGGAGGGTTGTCCTAAAACCAAGAGTGGTTTAGAAGAGTGTCCAAAGAGTCCTATAGTGGGATAGTGAGTCCTACAAAGGCCAAAGTCCAAAAGGCTACCGAAAGAGTCTTACCCGGGCAAGCAACTTCATGAAGGAGTTCTTCCTTGTTTCAAATCTTGTGTGGATCACCGTTGGAGAACTTACACTTGTGAGTCTAGTGAAAGAAGTGGAATATAGCACTCTAGGTATGTTTCATTAACCTTCTTTCATGACATATTAGTTGTAATCGAATAAGGGATCTTGGGAATTAGGGTTTCTAACTGATAAAGTGTTATCTTTATGCATGGAATTTCATAATTCAGTCTTACTAAGTTGCATAATGATCTCCTTGAATCCCAGCAGTGGTATCAGAGCTACCCTTAGTTTATTTCAACTATTTGTCATTTGTAATAAAGATGATCCTCCCAGGATTATGATTCAATGCATATTAGGGATCATATGTTTGGTCTCTACTTTATTATGAAAAATGGCATGTTATTATTTTATGCATATTGTATATCAAATGCATTGTTATAACATGTTTTATCCTAATAGCTATTTAGGATTGGATTAGTCAGTGGGGTATTTGAAATATCATGCTATGATATGATTGCTATGTTATGCATATGCTAGATTGATATGCCTTATGCTAGTCACTAGTTAGGGTTTTTTTTTAACACTTAAATCCTAATCATTAAAATATGTCAAGATATTTTTTTTTAGTCACATTCTGAAATAAGGTTGTCCTAACATAATGGTGGATGCCTGTTATGTTGTAAGGTTGTCCTAGAATGATGACACACCTAGCATATATTTTGCATCATGTCATATATGTATGGTTTTTTGTTATAAGTACATTATGATATGTTAAATAGTATTAGAATGTGTTTGAGACCATCAAAGTCCTCATTAAAAATCATATTTAGTCTTAGTATCAAATTAATCATGATGCAGAACCAATTAGGGTTTGATCAGCCAATTGGTGTCTAGGCAAGTGGTTCTGGAAGGTAAAGGGATTGAGGTTTATTAATTGGTTCCATTGTGGCCAATTTAATTGGTGTCTAAGAAAAGCAACGGGGGGACCCCCTCACCCCTTCCCTTACCTAGCCAATTTGGTCATATCTAAACCTTAACTTGAGAATGCAAATTGATTATGTATACTATAATTTGCATTCCTTCATGTTAAGCCAAATTAATATCAAAACTATAGTAGGTTTGTTGTGTAACACAAGATCTACTCTAGGGTTTGATATGAAATTTGTATTGGTGCACTTAGTGCTTTATGGCATGGTTGAAATTGTTGCTTTGTTGTGTAACACAAGGGCAACAATTTTCAATTATAGCTATATAGAAATGAAGGGTTTGACTAAACTAAGACATTATAGTTTGTTGTGTAACACAAGACTATAAGTGTCTTAGAGGCAAAGATAATTGTTGAGAATTGCATGGGTTGCAATTGGAAAGTAAGTCCTACATTTGAACTTATTAGTGTTTGTTGTGTAACACAAGGCACTAATGAGGAATTAGGATCTCAACCCCACTAAGGAAACCGGGAAGGTTTCTCGTTTATCATAAAATGAGGGTTATGGTATTTGAAGAATATAGTGGGAGACATAATTAGATAGTAAGTCCTTATCTAGTTATGAATGTCATTCTTGAGTGGTCTGCTGATATTGTTATTTAATTAAATATAGGATATTTAAATAATGGCTTTAAACTTATCACTGAGTGGCATCTTGATGCTAATAAGTTAACAGGTTCAAACTATGTGGACTAGTTGAGGAAGAAGGCTGATGGAGCCTGTTTCCATTGCAGCATGTTTAGGAATTGGAAGAAGGATTGCAAGACTTGTCTTGCAAATATGAAGATAGATGCAAGTGGTGCATCTAAGGGTTTGTACATGATATAAACCAATTTATTATTGAGTGAATCTATTTCTAATTCATGTGTATTGGATACCGCATGTGGGTCACATATTTGTAAATCTTCACAAGGACTCCATAGAATTAGAAATTTGAAGAAAGGTGACTTTAAATTATATGGGGCAAGAGGAGAACCCATATATGTTGAAGCTGTGGGCACCTATCTTCTGTTATTACCTTCGGGTAATATCATAAGTTTGGAAGAATGCTACTATGTGCCAAATATTATTTCTATTACAACAGGGATATGAAATAAGTGTAAAGAGCAGTGGCTGCTCTATTCTTTATAATAAAATATTTGGACATGGATCTTTTATAAATGGTCTTCTAACTTTGCAACTCAATGATAATATTTTTCTTATTGATGATAAGAAGAGAAAAAGTGATAATGACAATGTCACATATCTCTAGCACTGCAAATTAGGTCATATCAGTTAGTCAAGAATAAACAAGTTAGTCAATAATAATTACTTTGACTCTAATAATTTTCAAACATTAAAAACTTATGAATCTTATCTCAAAGGAAAAATGACTAAGTCTCCATTCACTGGACATGGAGAAAGAGCAACTGAATTGTTAGGTTTTATACATACTGATGTGTGTGGACCTATGTCAACTCAGGCCAGAGGAGGATATACTTATTTCATCACCTTTATTGATGATTTATCAAGGTTCGGTTATGTTTATCTTATGAAACACAAGTCTGAAGCTTTTGATAGGTTTAAAGAATATCAAAGTATGGTCGAAAAACAAACTGGACTTAGTATTAAAACTCTTCATTCTGATCTGGAAGATGAATACTTGTCTAGCTAGTTTTTGAACCATCTCAAAGACAAAGGCATTATTTCTGTATGGACTCCTCCTTATACACCCCAGTTAAATGGAGTGACAGAAAGGAGAAATCGCATCTTATTAGATATGGTGAGGTCCATGATGAGCTTCACAGATCTTCCCATTTCCTTTTGGGGACATGCCATGGAAACTGCTGCATATATATTAAACAGGGTTCCATTTAAGTCAGTAAGTAGCACTCCATATGAGTTATGGAATGGCAAGAGACCGAATCTTAAATACGTAAAGATTTGGGGTTGCCACGCTTATGTCAAGAACAATTTTGGACATAAGTTAAGTACTAGGACTGACAAATGTAGGTTTGTTGGATATCCAAAAGAGGGTGTTGGATACCTCATTTATAATACTACTGAGCAAAAGATAATTGTCAGTAGGCATGCTACATTCTTGGAGCAAGAATTTATCCAAGAAAGAAGTAGTAATTCTTCACTTGAGTTTTGTGAAGAACTGAACCAACAAACTGATGAGCCTTCAAGAGATATTCCTCAACCAGAAATTCTTGAGGATCAAGAACAGCCACAATACACACCTCCTCTCCGATTGTCAGAGAGGGTGCAGGGAGCACCTCTTAGATATGGCTTTGTCATCGAAGATGACAATGAAGCCAGTATCAACAGAATGATGATCCTGTGACCTATTTGGAAGCTATCTAGAGTAGAGACTCCAACAAATGGCTAAGTGCCATGAAATCTGAAATGGACTCCATGTATTCCAATCAGGTTTGGACTTTGGTAGATTTACCTGAAAGAATTAACCCAATAGGGTGTAAATGGGTCTTCAAGAAAAAGATTGGAGAAGATGGTCAAATTGAGACCTACAAGGCTAGACTGGTAGTAAAAGGTTTCAGACAAAAACATGGTATAGACTATGATGAAACTTTTTCTCCTGAAGCCATGCTCAAGTCCATTCGGATAATGCTTTCCATAGTAGCAAACCATGACTATGAGATCTGGCAGATGGATGTAAAGACTGCTTTCCTCAATGGAAACCTTGAGGAAGAAGTTTATATGTCACAGCCAGAGGATTTTGTCTCAAGTGGGAGACCAAATCAAGTATACAAATTAAAGAAGTCTATTTATGGACGTAAGCAGGCATCAAGAAGTTGGAATATCCATTTTGATGAAACAATTAAAGGATTTGGTTTTGTCAAAAAAGTGGATGAACCATGTGTGTATAAGAAGACAAGTGGGAGTGCACTTATTTTCTTGGTTTTGTATGTGGATGACATACTGATCATTGGGAATGATATCCCAATGTTGCAATCGATTAAGACTTGGCAATCATCAAAGTTTTCTATGAAGGATTTGGGAGAAGCATCCTATATATTGGGTATAAGGATCTATAGAGATAGATCCAAGAGGATGCTAGGCTTATCCCAATCCAGGTACATTGACTTAGTGTTGAAGAGACTCAACATGAATGGAAGCAAGAAAGGTTACTTGCCAATGAGTCAAGGCATACATCTCTCTAAAAATGTCTCCTAAGACATCAGAAGAAAGAGAGAGGATGACTAAGATTCCTTATGCTTCAGCTGTAGGATCAATTATGTATGCTATGTTATGTACCAGACCTGATGTTGCTTATGCCTTAGGCATAGTGAGTAGATTTCAGGCAGATCCAGGAGAAGATAATTAGAAAGCTGTGAAAAATATTCTTAAGTACCTTAGAAGGACTAAAGATATTTTTCTAGTATAAGGAGGATCTGAGTTGAAATTAAAAGGCTATATAGATTCTAGTTTTCAATTAGATCTAGATGATAGCAAATCCATGTCGGGGTATGTCTTCACCCTGAATGGTGGTGCAGTGAGTTGAGAAAGTACAAAACAACCAATAGTAGCTGACTCAGTCACTGAGGCAGAGTACATAGCTGCAAGTGAAGCTACAAAGGAAGCTGTCTGGATGAAGAAATTCATCATGGAATTGGGCGTGGTTCCTGTATACAACAGCCAGTGCCATTGTACTGTGATAACACTGGAGCTGTTGCACAAGCCAAGGAACCAAGGTCTCATCACAAGTCCAAGCACATTCTAAGATGGTTCCACCTCGTTCGAGAGATAATAGAAAGACAAGATGTTGTCATTAATCGAGTAGATACAAAGAACAATATAGCAGACCCATTCACTAAAGCATTACCTAAGCAATAGTTAGATCACCACTTAGATGGTATGGGTATAAAGTACATGGGCGATTGGCTTTAGTGCAAGTGGAAGTTTGATAGAAAAGTGCCCTAAGAGCCAATCATTGTAAGGGCCTTTTTTGTATTCTTCCAATTCTTGTATGACATTATATATTAATAAAGCCATCTGTTTTCATCATATACTGTTGTGTCTTATTTATGATTATGATGAACCCTATAGATTAGAGCAATGGAATTAGGGTTATGATGAAGTTCATAATAGTGAGACCGAATTTCCTATAAACCCTAATCTAAAATGTTCCTAGTCATTAGACCATTGATTCGGAGATCAATGAATCCAGTAAGACTAGCTTATCCTATGTATGCTCAGATAATGAGAGTGGTTGGTCTCACAACCACTTGTGTAGAGACACTAATATAAGGATAAGGGTGCTCATCAGGGTATAAGTACATTGAACTGATCGGTACCGTGACTATCTTATGGAAGTCTTACTACTTGTCAAAAGATAGATCCCTGAGTAGGAGTTGTGCATGTGATCTTTAGACCTGAGGTCACCATGGTTCCTTGTGCACACTAAGCCATATTTTGGTTCATACTCATTCATGCCATTGCGACATGTACGGGGTGTTCTGGGTATGGTGGAAGGTGTATGGAGGATATGAGTTGACCAACAAGGAATCGATCATTCTTAGTAAGAGAAATTGTTATCCTATGCAATCTCTTCGATGAGTGACTTAAGGAGCCATTGATCAAAGCAGGATGAGATTAGTAGAATCTAACAGTCATCAGCTGAGTCCTCACTATCGAGTAGAGATTCGATATGATTAAGTGTTAGGGTTTGACATCTATCCATACTTATCACTTAATCGGGATAATGGGAGATCGAAAGATTAAATTGCACGGTAACTTACTACTGAAGGATATTTTGGTAATTTCTATCAAATTTCTCATCTTCCGGGTAGGCATGATATGTTGCTAGACATTAATCTTGTCTTTTAGGTATTCATGAACTAATTGGATTGGTTTCATGAGTCAATTCGATGGATGGTTCGAATTGTACAATTAGATGAGCTAGTTTGACCTAATTAGATCAATCGGGTTCGATTAGATCGAATCGGCTCAAACCTAAACCTACTGCTAGCTAGATGTGGAACCCAATGGGTCACACACACTAGAGAATTGGACAAGAAAGTCATTCATGATTTAATTAGGGTCATAGGATCCTAATTAGTTAGCTAGGTGACACACTAGCATGTGTAGGCTAACCTAATTCCAAATCCCAATTAGATTGGGTCTGGTTGCTTGCTAAATGAACTAACCAATTTATGGAAGACCTAAATTGGATTATGTTCTAAGTAGGATGAATTTATCAAATTTTATCTGATGTTTTTTTAGAGGTTTTATCTTGGAATTATGAAGAGTCCCTAAGGAATAGGACTCTTGGTGCCTAAATGACATATTGGCATTCATAAGGGTCTAGAAGGGTCTATAGTTCTTTGATCGAAAAATTTTTTATATGGTCTGAAATCTTATTTAATGTCCTTGCATTTGACACCCATATTGCATATACTTTGACTTTGTCAAAGGTAGCATATGGCATGGAAAAAGGTTGACCGAATTGTGAAGAGAAGCGACTCTTCATTTGGCGCGCAGAAAGGACCAAGAGTCCTTCTGCAGATGAGTTTCTTCTGTTGATTGGACTTCTTCTAATCTTTATCTTTATCTCCATGCCCTTTCATGAAGGATTTGACTGATCAATGATTTTTGAATTGGCATGAAGAAGGAAAGGATGAATGGCGCACATGAAAGGTTGCGACTTTTCATGAGAGGGCGCACAATTTGAAGCAGAGTCCTTCTGTTTTCAGATCTCTTCGATTTTCTCAGACTTTTGGGAAATTAGAAGACACCTCTTGGCTCTTTCAGAGACCGGTACATGCCATGTGGCATGAGAAGGTTTCATTTGGACATGAAGAGATGTCAGATAAGACTCCTGAATCCTAAAGAGTCTTATCAAATATGAAAAAACATATTTGATAAGAGATTTTGGGATGTGTTTCATGCCCCTTAAGAAACTATTTAAAGGGTGTACAATGGAATGAGAATATATTCATTTGGTCATCTGAAATAGGAGTCTAGATTCTGCCGTATTATCCATCTGAGTTTTTCTCTCTCCCTCTTCCTTTCTTTAAGACAAGACTTGTCTTGTTAAGACAAGGTCTTTTCTATTAGGACAAGGCTTTGTTTTAGGACATAAGCCTAAGAGGTCCTAAAGGAGGGTTGTCCTAAAATCAATAGTGGTTTAGAAGAGTGTCCAAAGAGTCCTATAGTGGGATAGTGAGTCCTACAAAGGTCAAAGTCCAAAAGGCTGCCGAAAGAGTCTTACCCGGGCAAGCAACTTCAAGAAGGAGTTCATCGTTGTTTCAAATCTTGTGTGGATCATAGTTGGAGGACTTACACTTGTGAGTCTAGTGGAAGAAGTGGAATATAGCGCTCCAAGTATGTTTCATTAACCTTCTTTTATGACATATTAGTTGTAATCGAATAAAGGATCTTGGGAATTAGGGTTTCTAATTGATAAAGTGTTATCTTTATGCATGGAATTTTATAATTCAGTCTTACTAAGTTGCATAATGATCTCCTTGAAACCTAGCAGTGCAGTTCCAGCCTTGTTAACCTCCAAGAAAGATGGCACTTGGAGGATGTGTGTCGATAGTAGAGCCATCAACAAAATCATTGTTAAATATAGGTTTCCAGTTTCCCGTTTGGATGATATGTTGATATGATGGCTGGATCAACCATTTTCTCAAAGATTGACCTTAAAAGTGGCTATCATCAAGTTAGGATCATAATTGGGGATGAATGGAAAACAGCCTTTAAGACTAAGGATAGTTTGTACGAATGGTTGGTAATGCCTTTTGGTTTGTCCAATGCTCCTAGCACTTTTATGAGGATAATGACCCAAGTATTAAGAGCCTATATAGGAAAATTTATGGTTGTATACTTTGATGATATCCTCATATACAGTAAAACAAGGAAGGATCACTTATACCATCTTTATCTAGTGTGTCAGATCCTTAGGAAAGAAATCCTGTATGCCAATCTTAAGAAGTGTAGCTTCATGACCACTAGGATAGTCTTTCTAGGTTTTGTAGTAACCCTAGAGGGAGTGTCAGCTGATCCTAAGAAGATCAAATCAATAGTTGAGTGGCCCATACCTAGGAATATCCACAATGTCTGTAGTTTTCATGGATTAGCCACCTTCTATAGAAGATTTATCAAAGGATTTAGTATCATTGTGGCACCAGTTACAGATTGCATTAGGAAGGGAGCCTTTAAGTGGATCAAGAATGCTGATAGAGCCTTCCTAGAGATAAAAGAGAAGATGACACAAGCCTCAATCTTGAGACATCCTGATTTTTCTAAAGTATTTGAAGTTGCTTGTGATACTTTGGGTGTTGGCATAGGAGGAGTACTTAGTCAAGAGAGTCATCCTGTAGCCTTTTTTAGTGAAAAATTAAATGAGCCTAAATCCAAGTACTCAACCTACAATAAAGAGTTTTATGCGATAGTACAAGCATTGAAATATTGGAGACATTATTTACTACCACAGGAATTTGTTTTGTACTCTGACCATGAGGCACTTAGGTTTCTAAACTCTCAGAAGAAATTAAATCAGGAAATATTGGAGACATGCTAAGTGGGTAGAGTATCTCCAGTCTTATACTTTCGTGTTGAAGCATCGAGCTGGTTTATAAAATAAGGTTGCAGATGCTCTTAGTCACCGATCAATGTTGTTGAATTGTGTCAATACTGAGGTTGTTGGATTTGACAAGCTCAAGGACCAGTATGAGTCTTGTCCAGATTTTGGAAAAATCTATGAGAAAATCAAGTAAGGACCATCTAGTTTGGATAGTGATTATACTTTGCGAGATGGTTATCTTTTTAAGGAAAATAAGCTTTGCATACCTAGAACATCCCTTAGGGAATTTCTGATTTGGGAGATCCATGCTGGAGGCTTAGCAGGATATTTTGGAAGAAATAAGACTATTCTGGCAATGGAGGACCAATTCTTCTAACCAAGTCTTAAGAGAAATATAGCACAAATAGTGGCTAGGCGTAGAACTTGTACTGTTGCGAAGCAGCAAAGACAGAACACTGGCCTCTATACCCCTTTGCTTGTGCCCGACTGCCCTTGGCAAGATCTAAGTATGGACTTTGTTCTAGGTTTACCAAAAACCATGAGGCGACACGATTCCATCTTTGTCGTGGTAGACAGATTTTCCAAAATGGCACATTTCATTCCTTGTTCATAAACATTCGATGCCTCTAGAGTCGCCAAACTTTTCCTAGATGAGGTGGTAAGATTACATGGTTTACCCAAGACAATTATATTTGATAGGGATGTACGGTTCACAAGTTATTTCTGGAAAACCCTCTGGCATATGTTAGGGACTAAGCTAAAGTTTTCTACAACTTATCACCCTCAAACTGATGGCCATACCGAGGTAGTGAACCGAAGTCTAGGAAACTTGTTAAGATGTCTGGTAGGGGAGAATACTAGCAATTGGGACCTATTACTGTCTAGAGCTGAGTTTGACTGAGGTAGTGAACCAAAGTCTAGGAAACTTGTTAAGATGTCTGGTAGGGGAGAATACTAGCAATTGGGACCTATTACTGTCTAGAGCTGAGTTTGCTTATAACAGTTCAGTCAATAGGTCTACTGGTAAGAGTACTTTTGAAATTGTACATGGGTACAAGCCATGAAAGCCTTTAGATTTGATTCCATTATCCATGCATGCCCGCATTTCCGAATCAGCCAAGTCATTTACACAACATGTCAAAGCATTTGCATAATGAAATTAGTAACAAAATTAAAAAGAGCAATGAATCATATGAGCACGAGGCTAACTTACATAAGAGATTTAAAGAGTTTAACGAAGGGGACTTCGTCATGATCAGGTTATGACCTGAGCGGTTTCTAGTTGGAACAATGAAGAACCTATATGCCCATAGTGGTAGACCGTATAGGATTATAAAAAAGATTGGACCTAATGCTTATATGCAAGAATTACCATCTGAGTTAGGTATTAGTCTGACCTTCACTATATCTGATCTAGTCGAGTTTAAGGAACCAATGGTGATACCAAGTGAGCCATTTAAGCCTGATCCCACCTTTGAGAGTGACCCTATCCCAGAATGTCTACCAGCCAAATTACCAAAGAGGAGAGAAAATATTGAGCATATCATGGATGATATGATCATAACTACTAGAAATAAGAACTACCAAAGGTATCTGGTTCATTTGCAAGGGAGACCAGAGTTTGAGGATTCTTGGATCACCAGAGAGAATCTTCAAAAGTTGAACCCTGACTTGCTAGAACATTACCAGAGCCGAATTGACCCATACTCGACGGGATCGAGTTCCTCCCACCCCGGGAGAATTGGTGAGGACACAAGAGCAAGGAAGAGGAAGCAAACCTTTTCCAATTCAATTTGGATTACCAATGAGTAAGTCCATGTGTTCTTCACAAAGAACACTCGAGTCCCAGTTATTTTGAGTTGTAATTAGGTTAAACTGAGTTGTAATTTGATCAAATTGAGTGTAATTTGGTCAATTAGGATTGTTGGGTTACCAATTGAGTCCATTGAGTCTATCAATTGGTTTAAGAGTCTTGTAAATAGCATTAATTTGCTTTGTTTGATGAATTGTTTAGTTTGAGTCCTGTAATTAGTGTTTGAATAAGTTAAGGGATGTCATAGGTACCCAAGACCCAAGTCGTCATTATCTTAGTAGATCAATTCTAGGTAAAAAAGGGGTTGTCCAAATTTTCATTCAGGCATTCAGACATTCAGACATCCAGATACTCAAACATCCGGACATCCATACATCCAGACATTGGGACAACATTCAAAATCCATCTTTATCCAAAAGAGGCACCCCATCCCATTTTTCATTGCCCATTTGAGATTTCAAGGAGGCACTAAATTGAGAGGAGTAAAGCAGAAGGACTCTGCTTCTTATCTGGCACCCCCCCTTATTTTTGTCGCCCACTCCAAATGATGTCCATCTATGATCTATTCAAAAATTAAATTGAAGGAAGAGTCCAAGATAAGTGAAGTTATCTACTACATCTAAATTTCAAATAGAGTCCAAGATAAGTGAAGTTATCTACTACATCTAAATTTCAAATGGAGTCTTATCCAAGTATCAAGGGAGGATTAAGCAAAACTTTTTTCAGATTCAAGTGGAGGGTTCAAATTCAAATGTTTCTTATCCCATGTTGCCGATCAAGGAGATGAGATGCCAATTGAGAATAAGAAGAAAATTAGCGCCAAATGAAGAAGGTTAGCGTCGAGGAAGGATTAGTGTGCCATTTTTTTGCATATTTTCTCAAGTTATCGCCCAAGTCAGTTCAAATTTCAAATTCAAGGAGTGTTTGAATTTAAATGTAATTTAAATTTAAAAGTCCTATGATATCTTCATGTATGAAGAACTCTATAAATAGGACCCCATACCTTTTGTAATTATTGATTATTGAATTATGAAATGAAATGTTGTCTTTTTTCACAAAGCTGTGTAGGCTTAGTGATTTTCTCTAAGGGCGGGGAGGTCCTTAAGAGCTCAAGGCGAGGAGGTCCTTGAGAGCTCAAGGCGGTGGGGTCCTTGAGTGGAGGTTCTGCCGGATTCGACAATTGCTACTGATCTTCTTCTAGCTCTTCGCATCCAACCTTTCATTTTTCCATTTTGAATCTAAATTACGTCAATCTTAAGTTTTGTTTGCTGCCTTCTTTGTAGATCCTAGGTATTCAAAGACCTTAGAGGGCGGATCCCTTTGCTTCCGAACCAAGATCTGATGGTGGATCTAAAATCTGGAGTCCTGATCTTCATCCTACTATGAAATCTGAGCGACCGAGCAACATATCCATCTTGATTAAAAGTGAATCTCCATTGGGGTAAGTAACCAATCCTTTTCTCGTTAGATTTGGTAATTGAAGCATGGAATAGCCTAATTTAAGATGGTTTCCTAGCCATTGTGTCCTTATTCTTCATAGCTTGCGGAGCGGATTGCGGGTAAGTGGTTAATTGCCTTCTTTACTCTCTTCAATCTATTGTGTTAGTTGCTTTACTATGATCATTGCTCTCTAAATCATCTAGGCTAAAATTAAATCATCCTACACTGCATCGTAACTGTCCCGCATCACCTGGAGGCAAAGAAGGCCTCCTCTGGGGAGGTGAAACACCTCGGGGATCTTGCAAGTGTTAGAGATCAATTAAAATAGCAAATAATAAAAGGGAAAGAAACTAGGGTTTGGGTTGAAGCAGGATTAGGGTTAGAAGCTGGTGGCCTGTAGAAGAAGGGGTTCCTTCACTTGGATGGTAGCAAAGACACTCTTCTCTTGGGTGTGGCTGATCTTCTAAGATGCAGAAGGATGCTTGGGCAGCAAGGGTTCGGCCAGGGTACAAGGAGAGCACTCAAACAAAACCAGAGAACCAACATAAGAGCAAAACACAAGGCAATTAACTCAAAATTTTAGCAAAGTTTAATTCATAAAAGAAAAGTTCTTTTCAAGGTAAAGAGGGGTGGGGTATTTATAGAGCTCCCATGCCCTCTCCTAAAGGGATTACAAGTCTTCTCCTAGTTAGAATAGGTTTACACAATTTAAGCGGGAGAAAGATTACAAAATAAACCTAGAACCAGAAGTATACAAGTTGAATAGAATAAGAACTTGATTTCCTCCTTCCACTTGGACTCCTCCACCTAGCTTGGACCAAGTTAACACTCCAAGGATGCCTAGGGTTGGCGTGTGGGCTTCAAGGATAAGCAATGGGCCAGCTCATGGGCTTGGGCGGCCTTGAATGGGCTTGGGCATATTGGCTTTGGGTCTCCTGGAAGCTAGGGTGCCCTGGGCTGGAATATCTTGGAATCAATATGGAATCTTGGTTTTTTATAGACCTGGGCCTTGAATTCTCTTAGGCTGGGGTGCAGGTATGTCTTTAGGATCCTGGGTGGCCTGGTATATATAATATTCCCTAGCATCTAGAGGGAATCTGGTATCTTGCAGAAATATTAGACCCTGGGATGGCATACAAGGTCCAATTGGCTGATGTGAAGAACTCTGGCTCATTGATGAGGCCTGGTGGAACTCCAAAATAGGGTATCCTCTCCTCTTGTACAAAAACTGGATTCTCACTGGACTCATACTTAAATACAGGACTCAATCTTAATTGATTACAAAATTATGAAACATGAATAAGGTTCTAAAAAAATCCTAATCAGTAAACCATATGGGATCAGTGATCTGTGTCTTATCCTAGTGTCCACATCACAATATGGGTGTCAGTGGATAGGATAAGAGCTGAGCTTTATCACCTAAAAGGTGATTAATTTTTAGAAGGACTCTTGGTCCTTCAGTGCCCTTTTATTCGTGCGCATGCCAATATGCCATCAAGAGTCCCATGCCCTTGGGACTCTTGGTTTAAATAATGGATAAGGCTTGATAAATTAGGAAAAAATCTAATTTTGCTACCCCACTTAAGGCTCAACCCAATTTGAGTCCCACTCAAATTGGTTAGTCCAAATAGGAAACAATTAAACCTAATCTAATTAGGTTAGGAGTTAGGCTAGCCAACATATGCTAGTATGTTAATTAGCTAGCCAATTAGTATCCTATGACCCTAATAAAAATATAATTAACTTCCTTGGTCGATTCTTTAATGTGTGTGATCCTTTGGGCTCATCATCTAGCCAGTAGTATATCTAGGTTTATATAAATTTGGTTCAAGTTGAAACCAACTAATTAAATTAGGTCAAATCAAGCTAACCCTAGTTGCCAATTTGAACCATCTATAAAGCTAACTCATTAATTCAATCAATTTCATTCATGAAAAACTACAAGACATGATTGATGTCTAATAATGTGTCATGCTTACCATGAAGATGAGAAATTTAATAGAAATTACTAAAATATCCTTTAATGGCAAGTTACCGTGTAATTCAATCTTTCGATCTTCCTTTATCCTGATTAAGTGATGGGTATGGATAAATGTCAAACCCTTACACTTAATTCATTCAAATATCTAATCACTAATGAAGATTCAATCAATGATAAATTAGAAAACCATTTTTAATTTTATCATGCTTTGATCAGAGACTTCCTGAGTCATCATTTGATAAGGTCACACGGGATAACTTCACCCCTTAGTAGGAGTGATCGATTCCTTGTTGACCTACTCATTACCTTCATACAAAATCCATCATGTCCAAAAGCGCCCTGTACATGACTTAATTATCATGAATGAGTATGTACCAAAATATGGGTTCATGTGTACAAGATCTCAAGTCTAAGGATCACATGCACAACTCCCACTATGAGAACAATGTTTTTGACAAGTAAGTAAATTTTCATTAGATGTTCTCTTATCAGATCAATTCTATGAACTCATAATCTAATGAACACCCACATCCTTGTATTAGTGTTACTACACAAGTGGTCAAGAGACCAACCACCCTCTCCATCGAGCATACATAGGATGTGCTAGTCTATCCCGATTCATCGATCTCTGAATCGATGATCCCTATGACTAGAAATATTCTAGATTAGAGTTTATAGATTTTAGGTCTCCTTGTTATCCTTATAACCCTAAAACCATTGCCCTAATCTATGGGGTTCATCGTAATCTTATAACTAAAACACAAGACACAGCATATGATGAATCACCAAGGTCTCATCAAAAGTCCAAGCACATCTTAAGATGTTTCCACCTCATTCGAGGGATAATAGAAAGACAAGATGTTGTCATCGAATGAGTAGATACAAAGAACAACATAGCTAACCCATTCAGTAAAGCACTAACGTAGCAGCAATTTGATCACCATTTAGATTGTATTGGTGTAAGATATAAGGGTGATCGGCTTTAGTACAAGTGGGAGATTGAAAGAATTGTATCCTAAAAGCTAATCTTTATACGGGCATTTCTACAATCTTCCAACTCATGTATTATATTACTTATTAATAAAAGGTAATTATTGATTCATCATATTACTACATCTTCTTAAGAATATGATGAACCCCATAGGTTAGGACAATGGAATTAGGGTTATGATGGAGATCATAATGGTGAGACCTAAGTTCTTATAAATCCTAATCTAAATTGTTCTTAGTTGATGGATCATCAATTTAGGGATCGATGTTTCCAAAAAGTCTAGCACATCCTACGTATGCTCGATGGAGAGGGTGGTTGGTCTCACAGCCACTTGTACAGGGATGCTAATACAAGGATGTGGGTGCTCATTAGGGTATGAGTTCACTAAATTGATCTGCTTTAAGAACATCTAATGGAGGTCTTACACTTGTCAAAAGATGGTTCTCAAAGAAGGAGTTGTGCAAGCGATCCTTAGACCTAAGATCATCATGGTTCCTTATGCATTTAAAGCCATGTTTTAGTTCATGCTCATTCATGACAAAGAGTCATGTACGAGGTGTTCTCGGATATGGTAGATTGTGCATGAAGGATGTGAGTGGATCAACAAGGAATCGATCACTCCTAATAAGAGGACTTATCCCAAGTAATCTCTTTGATTATTGACTCAGGAAGTCATTGATCAAAGTAGGATGAGATTAGAAAGGATTTCTAATCTTTCATCGATCGAGTCTTCATTATCGAATTAAGATCTGAAAAATTTAAGTACTAGGGTTCGACAATTTTCTATATGTAAGTGAAGTAGTACAAGTAGACAGTATTTTAAAACTATTTTAAAATAAAAAATAGCAGAAGACTTGGTAGATCGATCAAGTTGATCTACTAATCTTCCTACAACAAGATCTAACATAATAAAAGTGCATGCAAAGGATACCATAAGCAAAAAAAAAGAAAAGTATGCAATAATTTCATGCTTTAGATCTGATCGCATTAGACCAAGAAAAAGGTACGTTCCTTTAAACATTTGGATGGAGGTGATGAAGAATTGCCGAGCCACACAAGTGTCTAGCATCTATGGGTAGTTCACACCAGAGCTCGATCCCAATCAACTTCCTTGGAGTGCTAGCTCCTCATGATCATGGAAGCTAATCTTCTCCTTCCTTGGACCTGCAAGACCTTCTTGAAGCCGCCAGGAAGAACTTGTTGGAGGACAATGATGGAGACCCGAGAGCCCAGCCACTTCAGCAACCACATGGGATCCCAGTCATAATAGGTGCCATATATTCAATCAAGGTAGTCCAAGATTTTCTTGATGCCATCGAAGTGCAAAAGGAAGCAAATCAGCGCCCCTTATGGCAAATGTTGGCTACCCAAGAAAAATGGAAGGAAATATATGGCATCCCATGTCTCATATGGCACCCCCCCTGTTTCATGCAAGCCAGAAGAGGAAAAAACATAGCGCCCAGCTTTGAAGTGGTCCTCCTCCCTATTTCATGCAACCACTCCAGGCAAAAGAAGCAAGCAAGCAGGAGTCTTAGATTTTCTTCTCCCTTTATTGCTATGTATAACCCACAAATATAGAAAAATTGTGGTGCCTCCCTTTCATGCAAATCCACCCATAAGGCAACATGTTGCTGCCTCCCCTCTTTGCTTTTCATTCCATGTAATCCAAGGGCTAGGGTCAATTATAAAAGGACCTCTTTCATGTATGAAAAAAGAATAATGATGATGATTTTAGATTCTTTGTTCTACCTCCGTAAATGAGTGGGTATGAGGCCCGTCTTGCCTTCGCCTTCGGGCGTCGAGGGGTGTGAGATCCTATGCCTTTGTTTTTGAGCATCGAGGGGCATGAGGTCCTAGTTTGCCATTGTTCTTCGGCACATTGAGGGGTGTGAGACCCTAGTTTGCCTTTGTTCTTTAGAACATCAAGGGGTGTGAGGCCCTAGTTATCCAAATCCAACCATCCATTTCTTCCTTCCCCATTGTTCCTTCACCACCACCCTACAAAGAAAAAAAATATAGAAGAAAAAATAGTGGTATCCTAATCTAGGTGACTTCTAGGCTCACCAACGATCCATCCCGCATCCTTCGTCCCACATCATCTTAGTCCCACATCAATTTTTGGTATCAGAGCTTTCATCCCGCATCATCTTGGTATCAGAGCCCATTGATTTAGGGTATCCATTGTTTCCTTTTTGTCCCATCTTATCCTATTATTCTCACTATTCTCTGCTTATCCTTGATTTATCCTCATTTTATTCTAATCATCTCCTTCCTTGATCCATCCGCCACTATCTCCATCGCCAGCTCACCAGCGCCAACATTGAGCCATGATCGTGCAATCATCCCTGCTAGAAACCGGCCATCTCCGCCACCTGCAACCGAACAGAATAGCCACTGTCCAGCAGCCAATCGATGTCAGTCTTTCCCAGATCCAGTCCCTATTCCATCTTCCGCTCTGACCTGTCTCCGATCGGTCTCTTCCCTCCGTCCGTGCCCATTGGTCTCACCATCAATCAAACACCTCTTTGCCCAGATTGAGGCCCCATCTCTACACACGATGCCTCAACGACACCCATCCTCCATCCATGAAGCTTCCCACCGATCGGACACCCGAGAAGACTCAGTGATGCTGCCACCCATCGGGCCTCCCTTCCTTCGATGAATAGCCATGGACCGCCCAACACTATTGCCATCCTCAGGCCCCATATTTTGTCTGCTTCCTCCCTTCTACCCGGAGTCACCCACAGCTCGATCTGCTAGACGCACCGCCCGAACCTGAGCACCACCTCCACCGGCTCTGCCTCCATCCTACTGTCCGAATCTCCATCATTGGCCCATTGGGTCCTCCCCTCACCGTTGGCCACATTGTCTTCGAGTCGGCATCTCTGCATCGCCTGCATTGCCTCCCAGTCGCCCCACCCCCACGTGCTACCCCCACCTCCTGTTGTCGATGCCGGCGAAGACCACGAGTTTCGTCAAAATCACTGGTGAAGTCCACCGGATTTCCTCAAGCCAGTCCCCTATTCCTCCTTATCATGGTCCTGTGAAGAAGGTCTCCTACACGAATGTGAAAGCAAGTCCCCTCTTGCATGCTTCTCAAAGCAAGACCGGTTCACTTTGCCAACTTCAAGAGCAAGTGGAAAAGAAAATCTGGGTTTTGTTTAGGGGGGAAAAAATGGTGAACCTAGCCTAAGGGCCTCTTTGATTTGCTTGGATTTGGCTCCATCAAAGTTCCTGCTGACTCAAACTCGACGAAGTCGAGTTCTCCCCACTCTAGGAGAATGATGGGGACTCGAGAGCCCAGCCACTTCAGCAGCAACATGGGATCCCAGTCACAGTAGGTGCCATCTATTAAATCAAGGGAGTCAAAGATTTTCTTAAAATCATCGAAGTACAAAAGGAAGAAGATTAGTGCCCCTTATGGTAGATGTTGGCCACCCAAGAAAAATGAAAGGAATTATATGGCATCCCATGTCTCAAATGGCACCCCCCTTATTTTGTTGGGAATTGTGTCCCAAAGTCAATCACCTGGATTGTAGGTGGCTGAGCATAGTATTGTATTCTTTTCATGAATTAATAAAATATTATTTTTGGCATCTCATCACATATTGTATTTCCCTGAAATGAACTCTTTCCTTGTGATGAAGTCCTTAGGACTACACTGACTTCGATACAGAGAGGATGTATCGAGTGGTCCTTAAACCCTATTCACAACCAAAGGATATATTGTACTGGATGGCAATATATCAAGTATAGGTTATTGTAGTTCACATCGTTTGGTTGTCCTCTTGACCAAATGAGTGTGGTGACACTGATGTGATCTGCAAGTGGGATATGTGATATCTTATTGAACGTGACTCCGTGCAGCCCTTTTCTACCAAAGGGATACTCACGATTGGATATGGGTATTGTGTCCCTCTGACCTGAGGTCATCACGGTAGCTTGCAAGCAACTCCCTGTGCTTTGGTGCCGGACTACCCGAATTTTTAATCCGATGACGGAAGGTTTCTGGGTATAGGCAAGTACTTGTGGAGCAGTGATGGACCAAGATGGAATTGACCTGTCCAAATAGTTTGGATTGAATGTCTCGCAGTATCTCAATTTAGCAAATACTCGACCGGGGTAGACCTAGTGAAGAGTCACTGGGCTTGTGAGGTTGAGACACGTAATGGACTGACTCTTCCTCTCCTCCACCGGTTGATTTACTCCCGTTTATTTGCTGGTTAAATGGAATGGTAGCTGCTGCCTCTTGGCCTCCCCGTCTCTCCACCTCCCTCTCCTTGCTGTCCTATATAAACCATTGCAAGTCCCCTATTTCATATGATGTTTTCAGCTATGAAAACACCGTGAATACAACACCTGGGTGTTCTTCATTGAGAGGTTGAAAGACCCCCTGGTTGAGAGCTTAGTCTATGCTCTTATAGGCTGGGATTTGGAGTGTGTGAGGAAGAGTTTCAAGGCCCTTTCCTTGTCCAATTGAGTGCTCAAACCCAGGACTGCAGCAAGCCCAGTTGCTACCGTTCTCTATGGCCGAATATTCTTCCAGCGGCTAGCACCACGTGTGGAGAGGGATCCGAGAGCCCCGGGCACATCTCCCCTCTAGAGGGAGTACCCTTCTACTCCTGGGAACAAGCCTCGCGAGCCGGCATCGCCGCTGCAGCTCCAAACGCCAAGAAGAACACTGCTAGTTTTCTGCAACCAGAACTTCTGGCAGCAAGCATTTGGCCCTCTTATACACCGTGTTCACTGACCTTTTCTTGCAGATTTCGATTGGAGATTGAAGAGCACTTGTCCAAGTTGCCGCTGCTCAAATTTAGGAGCAAACGGAGGTCCAGAAGCCGCCATTTGATCGCTGTTTTGAAAGCCAAAAACAGAGCATTTCAACGTTCCAAGGAGGAAGAAGGCTGGAATAGTTTTATTCCAGCTATTCCAGTCTATTCCAGCTTTATCCCAGAGTTATTCCAGCCGAAATAAGGTATGAAAAATTTGTATTTTTAATCATGCATGAATTGAATTTTTAATTCAAATATTTTATAAATATTTTATATCATCTTACATGCCTATTTGCAACTAGAATTAGATTAGTTTCTGGGTGGAGCAGATTTCCGCTGCGCGGATTTTTAAAAATATTTTAAAATCCATTCTGCTCCTATAGTTGTTTGCATGCCTAGTGTAGGATCATGTCAAACCACCTGCACCGTTTCTCTTTCAGTGGTATCAGAGCAGGTTGCATGTGTAATCTAATCTAGTATGCATGTTTTATAGATTAAAAATTGTTTAATCTAAATATGTATCATGATTTCTTTTTGGAACCTAGTTGAGACATTCACCATGATCGTGTGTCTTTGACACAATCTGGATCATCTATGTTGGCCTCTTCAGAAGGATCCTTAAAGAATATTAAAAATTAAAAATTATTTTAATTTGGTGATACATGTATTAAGCATGTTTTATATTGGATATAAAATATTTGTAAAATATCTTGATGCATGATTTGGTATGTAAAAATTATTTTACATAGAGACTTAATTAAAAATTATTTTAATTAAGTATTTGGCTTATTAAAAATTTTTTTTAGGTTTATGAAATCTAATCAAATTTGCATAAGCCATTTTGGGTTAATTGGGTTAGCTGACTAGTTGGGTCCTTAAATGGGTTAGACCTAAGTTTAGTTTAACCGGATAACAAGAAGATTAAACAAGAGTTGTTTAAGGCCCTTCTTTAGAACTATCTAATTATTAGATTAGTTGATCCGTTCATCTAAAATGGATCCAATTAGTGGCTCAGTGGACGCCCGAGTCTTTAGGCTAGTCTGATCGAGTCTCGTAAATCGACTAGTGCCGAGGTAGGTTTGGCATTGTGATCATGGTTGTATGAGGCTACCTCTTTCCTGGCCAACTTGGTTGGTGTCTAGGAAAGATGGTTAATGGCGGATACTCAGCCATGATCTCACCTACCTGGCTAGTCGAGTTGACCAGAACTGATTGGAAAAGCTCAATGACTCGAGTTAACCCATGTCACCCAGGTTGATCGGTCTGACTGATCTATAGGTGCACATGGATCAATTTGTTGATTTAAATCAACCCTCCTGGAATTTGATTGATTCAGTGGGAGGATGATCCATGTCCTTGTCTTATCTTCTGTCACAACTAAAAATCCTCTAAAATTATTAGGTCCTTAAAAAGACTAAGTCAAGGAGTTGACAGTGTCTTAGCCTCCTATTAAGTCAGTTAGAAATGTGTCCACTAGCTTGGTGTGCATCGGCAGTTCCAAAGAACGGGTGTACATCCGGTGACTGGAATTTCTATCTGATCGATGATGGTTCAGTGCAACCTCCTTAATGGGACCAGGTGGGTCGGCCAAAGTCGGGCTTGGTCTTTTGTTAGCTGGAAGCATTGGATTTGTCATTTTAATGGTTGGACCTAACCAGAGACCCGCAATAGGAGGCCCCAAGGCTGATTGGGGTGTTCTCTGGGGCAAAATGAAATACTGAAAATTGTTTAGGGAAACAATTGGTTTACGAACCTACCTTTAGGCTCGTATGGATGAGCCGGCCAAAGTCGGGCTCATGCATGGCCTATTGTATTTTAGTACCCACTTGAAAAAGTGTTTTCACGGATTGGAGTTAGAGGCTACCAATCTGAAAAATTAGTGGGAGAAACCTTTAGACTAAAGTCCAAGTCTTTTGGTTAAATTATTAATTCATACACTAATTTGGTCTTGTTTTCTTTTCAGATGTCTTCTAATTTATCGCTCCGGTCACTTATCGAAAATGAGAAGTTAAAGGGTCACAACTTCGATAGTTGGTATCGAAGATTGAGAATTGTTTTGGAGCATGAACGGATTCTATATGTGATAACGGATCCGGCACCTGAAATCCCTCCCACTAATGCACGGAGTGCGGTCAGAGATGCTTATCTAAAGTGGGTCTCTGATCGCACTTATGTCCGATGCATTATGTTAGCGGCGATGAACGACGAGTTCAGTCGCAAATTCGAGGAGGCCCAACCTGATGAAATCCTTCAAAATTGAAGGAATCCTTCGGCACCCCGGATGATGTAGAACGATACAAAGTGTCTTGTGCCATCTACAATTCCAAGATGCCGAATGGCGATTCAGTCACTGATCATGTATTGTACATGATCGAGCTGATTGAAAAACAGGGCAAACTCGGATGCCCCTTGCACGAGCAGCTCGGCAAGGATGCGATCCTGAATTCTCTTCCCTCCTCCTATCTTGATTTTCTCAATCATTATAGAATGAACAAGCCTGCAGTCAACTACCATGGTCTTTTGGGGTTGCTGCAGACTTTCGAGAAAGACCACCAACTGAATAAGGAGGTGGTGAGTTTAGTGGGAGGTAGTAGAGGTGGTCGTCCCTTTAAGAAAGGGAAGAAGAAAATAAATAAAAAGGGAAAGAAGGTGCAGAATGCTCCTGGCCCTAGTCAGACCAGGAAGTATAAGGCTGATCAGTCTTCTGCAGAATGTTTCTACTATAAGAAGAAGGGACACTGGAAGAGGAACTGTCCTCTTTACATTGCGTCCCTTGATCCGAACAGGCCGAGGAAGCAGAAGTCTGCTGAACAAGGTATTTATATGATAAAACCTTGTAATTACTCAATTGTTGATACTGCTAACAGGGTATTAGATACTGGTAGTCCAATTCACGTTTTTAATTTGTTACAGGGACTTCAAGTTAGCAGAAGAATTGAAGATGGAGAACAGTTTCTGAGCATCGGGAATGGAAATCGTGTTCCAGTACTGGCGGTCGGAGTCTTGCATCTTGTCTTTGAGTCTTGTACTATCGAACTAGTCGACTGTCACTATTGTCCTAGTTTCATTATGAGCATAATCTCTGTAGGCCTTTTGGCCAATTGTGGTTTTGAACTATCAATAAAAGGAGATTTTTGCAATGTTATTTTGAATAACTTTGTTATAATGAAAGCTAGATTAAATAATGGCATATATGTACTATCAAGGCCTGTTAGTGTAATGTACACTTCTAGCAAACGCCCAAGATTAGATAATATCAACGATTTGTATCTTTGGCACTGTAGGCTAGGTCATATTAACCAAAATAGGATAAACAAGATGCGAGGATATGCACTCCTTGAGGTCAGTGATTTTGAATCACTGCCCACTTGTGAATCCTGTTTACTTGGTAAAATGACCAAGTCACCTTTTACTGGAAAAGGTGAACGAGCTACAGAACTTCTAAGTCTAATACATACTGATGTATGTGGATCGATGACAGTTAGTGCCAGAGGAGGATACAAATATTTCAATAATTTTACAGACGACTTTTCAAGGTTCGGTTATGTCTTTTTAATGAGACATAAGTATGAGTCGTTTGAAATGTTCAAACGATACCGTAATGAAGTAGAAAAGCAAACTGGAAAAAGTATTAAAACCCTTCGATCTAATCGAGGTGGTGAATACTTATCTGGTGAATTTTTGACATATCTTGAGGAGAATGGAATTCTCTCTCAGTGGACTCCTCCAGGAACACCATAGTTGAATGGTGTGTCCGAAAGGAGGAATAGAACCTTGTTGGACATGGTTCGATCCATGATGGGTTTTGCAACTCTGCCGCTATCCTTTTGGGGATATGCACTTCAGACAGCCTGTTACTTATTAAATGATGTTCCAAGTAAGTCTGTTGTCTCCACTCCGTATGAGATATGGACTAGACCTAAACCCTCAATCTCACACCTTCGGGTCTGGGGTTGTCCGGCTTACGTAAAGCATTTAGACTCAGACAAACTTGGTCCAAGGTCTGATCGGTGTTTATTCATTGGTTATCCTAAGGAAACCAAAGGGTATTTCTTCTACTTGGAGAATGAACAAAAGGTGTTCGTTGCTCTTAGAGCTACCTTTTTGGAAAAGGAGTTCCTTGGAGAAGGAACTATAGCTTCTAAGATTGAACTTGATGAAGTTCAGCCAATAGAAGAACTTGCACACTCTAAGGACATCGTAGAACCGGCTGTGATTGAATCACACCCAGAACCCATTAGGAGATCCGGTAGAATACCGTGTCAACCGGACAGATACTACGGTTTCTTGGTCCGGGACGACGATCCCATTGAGCTCGATGAGAACAATGAGGATCCGATCACCTATATGGATGCACTTCAGAGATCTGACTCTGAGGCATGGCTTGGAGCCATGCGATCCGAAATGGAGTCCATGGAAATCAACAATATTTGGACATTGGTTGATCCACCTGAAGGAATAAAACCCATCGGTGTAAATGGATCTTCAAGGGGAAAAGGGGCACAGATGGGAAGGTAGAGACCTATAAAGCCCGTCTGGTTGCCAAGAGGTATCGTCAGCAATATGGTATCGATTATGACGAGACTTTCTCCCCTATGGCAATGCTTAAGTCCATTCGGATCATGCTTGCTTTGGCAGCATATTTTGATTACGAGATCTGGCAGATGGATGTCCGAACCGCTTTCCTAAATGGGGAGTGGAAGAGGAGGTGTATATGATACAGCCTGAAGGATTCACATCCATAGATGAATCAAAAGTATGCAAGTTGCAGAGGTCCATCTATGGACTCAAGCAAGCATCTCGAAGTTGGAACTTACGGTTTGATAGGTGTATCAAATCGTATGGCTTCGTTAAGAACGGAGAAGAGCCGTGCATCTATAAATGGGTTAATGGTTTTGTGATTGTATTCCTGGTACTGTACGTTGACGACATTCTCTTAATCGGGAATGATATCGCAGCATTACAAGGAATAAAGGTCTGGTTATCATCTCAGTTCTCCATGAAGGACTTGGGTGAAGCTTTGTACATACTAGGTATGAAGATCTATAGAGATAGATCTAAGAAGCTTTTGGGACTGTCCCAGTCTACGTACATTGACACCGTGCTGAAACGGTTCAGCATGAAAAATTTCAAGAAAGGCTATCTCCCGATAGGTTCTGGAATTACTCTTTCCAAAAAGGATTGTGCGACAACTCCTGAGGAAAGAGAGCACATGAGTAGAGTACCTTATTCTTTTGCAGTAGGCTCTATCATGTATGCTATGACTTGTACTAGACCAGACGTGGCATACTCACTAGGAGTAGTGAGCAGATACCAGTCTGACCCAGGTGAGGCGCATTGGAAGGTGGTTAAGTCTATCCTTAAGTATTTGAGAAATACTAAAGATCAATGGCTGATTTATGGAGAACCTGACTTGAAACTTGTGGGGTACTCTGACTCTAGTTTCCAGTCAGATAAAGATGATAGCAAGAGTGTGTCAGGGTTTGTATTTACCTTGAATGGAGGAGCGATCTGCTGGAAAAGTTCCAAGCAGGCAACTATTGCAACTAGGTATGCGAAGCAGAATACATTGCAGCATCAGATGCAGCAAAGGAAGCTGTGTGGTTGCGAAAGTTTTTGGAGAGTTAGGGGTGGCACCTTCCCTAGATGGTCCTGTTCCGGTGTATTGTGACAGCAATGGAGCCATTGCTCAAGCTAAGGAGCCTAAAGCTCATCACCGCACCAAACACATACTGCGGCGCTACCACCTCGTACGAGAGATCGTAGAACGAAGTGACATCAATCTTCTGAAGATCGATGGAAAAGAAAATATGGCCGACCCCTTCACTAAAGCCCTCGGAATAAAAGAGTTTAACTATTGTAAATGGGAAATGGGTATTAGATACTCTTCTGATTGGCTTTAGTATAAGTGGGAGTTGTTGGGAATTGTGTCCCAAAGCCAATCACCTGGATTGTAGGCGATTGAGCTCAGTATTGTATTCTTTTTATGAATTAATAAAATATTATTTTTGGCAGCTCATCACATATTGTATTTCCTTGAAATGAACTCTTTCCTTGTGATGAAGTCCTTAGGACTACACTAACTTCGATACAGAGAGGATGTATCGAGTGGTCCTTAAACCTTGTTCACAACCAAAGGATATATTATACTAGACGGCAATATATCAAGTATAGGTTGTTGCAGTTCACATCGTATGGTTGTCCTCTTGACCAAATGAGTGTGGTGACACTGATGTGATCTGCAAGTGGGATATGTGATATCTTATTGAACGTGACTCCGTGCAGCCCTTTTCTGCCAAAGGGATACTCACGATTAGATATGGGTATATGTGTCCCTCTGACCTGAGGTCATCACGGTAGCTTGCAAGCAACTCCCTATGCTTTGGTGCCGGACTACCGGATTTTTAATCCAGTGACGGAAGGTTTCTGGGTATAGGCAAGTACTTGTGGAGCAGTGATGGACCAAGATAGAATTGACCTGTCCAAACAGTTTGGATTGAATGTCTCGCAGTATCTCAATTTAGCAAATCCTCGGCCGGGGTAGCCCTAATGAAGAGTCACTGGGCTTGCGAGGTTGAGACACGTAGTGGATTGACTCTGTCTGGGCTGGCAGCCCAATCTCAGTCGTCCTGAGCATTAGAGGTCAAAGGGATGAATTATACGGTAACCATATGCCAGAGGTTCAATAGTTTGCTCCCGCATCTTCGACCTATCCAGACGCCGGTACCCATTGCTAGATGGTTTCCTGTGCTGGTACTAGAATTGTTCCTGTGCTACCGTTTAGGTTCGAACCTATGAGGTCACACGCCACAGAGGATTACTCTCTGATCCAGATACTGATTATGATTGGGAATCGTCTCGGTTTTATGGTCACAGTATTTTTTTAGCACTTTTTTTCCAGTCTTGCCCTTATCTATGTCAACCGAAAATTGTTCCGGGCTGACCAGCTCTGCGCCAGGATTTTTCTGAATCAGTTTTGAACTGATTCGGAGTTTGTTTCGGCCTCCAATTGGTTGTGAACCAATTGAACCAATTTTATTGGGCTTGGACCGGTTCAATTGGATTGAACCACCATTGGTTAATTGAACTAATGGGTTTGAACCTATTTGGTTTAAAGTTTTTTGGACCGGTTTCTTTTGAACTAGTGTGTTTTCCTCTTGATCGTTTTACACAGTAATTCCTTGCACTGGAGGAGGCCAAACGACCGAAGTTCTTTTCCTGGGCGACGTCTCTTCCTCTCCTCCACAGGTTGATTTACTCCCGTTTATTTGCTGGTTAAATGGAATGGCAGCTGCTGCCTCTTGGCCTCCCCAACTCTCCACCTCCCTCTCCCTGCTGTCCTATATAAACCATTGCAAGTCCCCTGTTTCATATGATGTTTTCAGTCGTGAAAACACCATGAATACAACACCTGGGTGTTCTTTTTTGAGAGGTTGAGAGACCCCCTGGTTGAGAGCTTAGTCTATGCTCTTATAGGCTGGGATTTGGAGTGTGTGAGGAAGAGTTTCAAGGTCCTTTTCCTTGTCCAATTGAGTGCTCAAACCCAGGACTGCAGCAAGCCCAGTTGCTGCCGTTCTCTGTGGCCAAATCTTCTTCCAGCGGCTAGCACCGCAAGTGGTGAGGGATCCGAGAGCCCCGGGCGCATCTCCCCTCTAGAGGGAGTACCCTTCTACTCATGGGAACAAGCCTCGCGAGCCGGGATCACCGCTGCAGCTCCAAATGCCAAGAAGAACACTGCTGTTTTCTGCAACTAGAACTTCTGGTAGCAAGCTTTTGGCCCTCTTGTACACCACGTACACTGACCTTTTCTTGCAGATTTCGATTGGAGATCGAAGAGCGCTTGTCCAAGTTGTCGCTGCTCAAATTTGGGAGCAAACGGAGGTCCGGAAGCCGCCATTTGATTGCTGTTTTGAAAGCCAAAAACAGAGCATTTCAACGTTCCAAGGAGGAAGAAGGCTGGAATAGTTTTATTCTAGCTATTCCAGCCTATTCCATCTTTATCCCAGAGTTATTCCAGCCAGAATAAGGTATGAAAAATTTATTTTTTTAATCATGCATGAATTGAATTTTTAATTCAAATATTTTATAAATATTTTATATCATCTTACATGCCTATTTGCAACTAGAATTAGATTAGTTTCTGGGCGGAGCAGATTTCCGCTGTGCGGATTTTTAAAAATGTTTTAAAATCCATTCTGCTCCCGCAGTTGTTTGCATGCTTAGTGTAGGATCATGTCAAACCACCTGCACTGTTTCTCTTTCATATTTTATGCAAGCCATAAGTGGAAGAAACTTAGCGCCCAGCTTTGAAGTGGTCCCCCTCCCTATTTCATGCAACCACTCCAGGCAAAAGAAGTAAGCAAGCACGAGTCCCAGATTTTCTTCTACCTTTATTGCTATGTATAACCCACAAATATAAAAAATTTGTGGCACCTCCCTTTCATGCAAATCCACCCATAAGGCAGCATGTTGCCGCCTCCCCTCTTTGCTTTTCATTCCATGTAAACCAAGGGCTAGGGTCAATTATAAAAGAACCCCTTTCATGTATGAAAAAAGAATAATGATGATGATTTGAGAAGAGTGATTCTTCATTTTGCCTCCATAAAGGAGTGGGCGTGAGGCCCGTCTTGCCTTCACCTTCGGGCATCGAGGGGTGTGAGATCTTATGCCTTCGCTTTTGAGCGTCGAGGGGCGTGAGGCCCTAGTTTGCCTTTGTTCTTCGAAACATCGAGGGGTGTGGACCCTAGTTTGTATTTGTTCTTCAGAACATCGAGGGGTGTGAGGCCCTAGTTATCCAAATCCAACTATCCATTTCTTCCTTCCCCATTGTTCTTTCACCACCTCCCTACAAAGAAAAAAAAATAGAAGAAAAAATAGTGGTACCCTAATCTAGGTGACTTCTAGGCTCACCAACATCCATCCCGCATCCTTCTTCCCGCATCATCTTAGTCCCACATCAATTTCTAGTATCAGAGCTTTCGTCCCGCATCAACAATGAGGAGAAGTGGAAGTGGAACCCTTCCTAACCAACTCTCTTTTGCCAAACCTTAGCTCGATTGCTATGTAGGCTCACATCCAAAATCCTAATCCTCTCAAACCCCACTATAAGGAATCCCTTTCTCTCTCTTAGAAAAGCCCAGCTTATCATCATTTTGCTAGCCCTACAATAACACTTATTTATAGTGGCAGCGAAGAGGGAGAGAGATATGGAAGGTGGAGTAATTGGGGGAGAGGGTTAAGGGTTAAACCAAATTAGCTTTAGGTTTAAATGGGAGAAAATCTATATTCCCAAATAATGCATTCCATAAAAATCTTTGAGCCAATTTCAGCCAAGATTTGAAATTTGAACTCAAAATTCAAATTTAAATCTTTTAAAAGGAAAGAGATCTTGAAAAATCAAATCCAATTTGATCCTAAGCCAAATCACATTTGGTCTAGCCTATCAGATTGTAATTATATTACAAATAAGTCCTCCAAAATTTATTAATCGAATTAGTGAAAAAAAAAAATTCTCGTCACAGCCAAGTGTTGACACATGAAAATGTTAACACTTCAAAGTGTTAACACTCTAAAGTCTCGACACTTGGATCATGGTTAATCATATTGACCCCCAGTGATGCCAAATGATTCTAAATTTTCGATTAGCCTTTAGATCAAGTAGAAACCTCTATGGTGTGTGACCCCATAGGTTTCAAACACTAAGCTGGTAGCACTGGAACACTTCCAGTACCAGTCAAAGTCATCATCTAGCAGTGATACTCAACATTCAGATAAGTCAAAGATTGCAGAGCAACTCTCTAGAACCCCTGGCATATGGTACTGCATAATTCTTCTCTTTGACCTCATAATGCTCAGGATGACTTAGGGTCGGACTACCAACATTAATTTAGTACATCCAGATCGTGTCTCAACCTTACAAGTTCTGTGACTCCTCACAAGAACTACCTTGGCCAAGGTTTTGCTAAATTGAGACATAGTGAGATATTCACACCAAACCATTATAGGGGTCAATCCCATCTTGATCCACCACTGCTCCACAAGTACTTGACTGTACCCAGAAACCTTCCATCACTGGATTAGAAATCTAGGTAGTATAGCACCAAAGTACAATTAGTTACTTGCAAGCTACCTTGGAGATCTCAGGTCTGAGGGACACATAGACCCATATCCCTTTACGAGCAATCCTTTCACAGAAGGGAGTTCCATAGTTTGTCACGTTCAGTGAGATGTCATACATTTCACCTATATGTCACATCAGTATCTCTACACTCCTTAGTTAAGAATGTCGATGAATAAGACACCTCGCTCGACTCCGTAGAATGCCCGAGATTGACTTGATGCTACCATGACCATGAAAGGAACCATCACCAGGGAAGGATTGGGGCACACCATCCGCTCCCATCATAGAGGTGTGCCCCAATGGGGCTGCAAATGATAGAGAGAACCAGAGAGAGGGAGAGAGGAGAAATCAAGACTGGGGAGAAAGAGCACTTGTATTCATCTTTTTCCAAACAACTACACATACAACATATATATAGACCCTTGAGTCAATCTAACTCAGCCTAAAAACTCCCTCCCCCAGGCCAACACATGAAGTCTATAACCCGTCAGAAGAGTCGACTCGACAGACCACGAGCCGACTCGACCAGAACTCCATCCTATTGTCGACCTGCAGGAGTCGGCTCCTACAATGACCGAGCTGACTCGATCCCTCCAAGCTGACTCCTGCTGATCCCAAATTGACTCCAACCTCAAGACCCCCAAACCCCGATCTCGAGTCCGTGGAGTGCCGAACTCCACCCTAGGACCAACCCATCCTAGACACCCATGAACACATCATGAGCCCCCTAAAACACCTCCAGGAATTGCTTGGCACACTTCCAAGTATTCAAGAATCACCTTCAGCATCCCTACCATGGTCTCCTCAGTCTCTCCAAAGCTTGGAAGCACCACGCAAATCCCAACAATCTCTATCTTGGTACCACCAAGCTTTGGCAAACCTGGCAATGTCCTCGCCTCTACCAACTCTCTTCAGCTACTGATATCACCTGGAGACCACTGGGATGACTGCCTCCATTGTTGAAGACCCTAGCTTGTAACCTGGCACCACCGATTATTGCTTTCCTTCTATCTAGCAGGTGCATCAATCTATTCTTGGACTTCCCTGTAGAGAACCCAGCGGACCTGACCAGGCACTCGCTATAATTGGAGCTTTACCTGACACAATCTCCATAAAGCCACACTATACTCTGCACTCTCCACTCCACTTGGCTAAGTGCACCCATGGCATCCGTGCAAGGATATGGTCCTCCATGCACCTCCCACTCTGAACATGTGTCAAAACCTGCTCCACCCATGAAGCCACCTATCACCGGTGCTCCATATGAGACTGAAGTCCCCTTGATGCCATAGAAAGAAACCCTGAGGCCAGCCTCTCAATGCTGCCCTACTAAGCATGACCTGAACCTCGTACCCAGTCGCTATCTCCTCGGACCCTCTGCAATGCAGCAGACCTCTCCGAGACCATCTTGGATACTCTACAACCCTGCAGGAACCTCCGAAACTCAGAAACTCATCCCAACTCCTCAAATATAGCAACTGAACATAGCAACCATCGCTAGTGGCTGCTCTATCATGCCTAGCCTGTCCATAGGCTGCATTATGTCTCTCATGTCCTAGCCTATCTCTAGGCTACATGACATCCCTGACACTCCCTAAGACTTATCCCTGTTCTCCCTAAGCTGCCAGCCTCCATCAGCTCCAGTGGCTGCACCATCACATCCTAGCCTATCCATAGGCTGCATGACATCTCTGGCACTCCCTGAGACTCTCCTGTCTCTCTGAGCTACCCTTGGCATTGCCTCTACTGATGTACCTTGGTCTCCTGAGACCTCCCTGGTGCTCCCTGAGCTACCAGCGTCTATCAACCTTTACTGATATACCTCCCTGGTGCTCCCTGAGACCTGTCCCAGGTATCCCTGAGCTGCTAGCCTCCATCAACCTTTACTGATGTACTCGGTCTCCCTGAGCTAATCAACTCCCAAGACCCATCTCCATCCACGCGGGATACCATACCCACGTACAACTCCATCATGATCAAGGTAGCTAGAGTACCACCGATCTCTCTCCTCCATAGTGACCAAGAACCTAGTCCACTACCAATGGTGCTACCACTCATGCTCAAAAAAACCTTCGGTATGTATCGCTCCACCTGTGCTAAACAATAGATCACCTGACCCGCCAATGCTCCATAACACAGGACCTACAGCTCGACACCACCATCACGAGCACCTGCACCATCAGATCCATCATCCTTGATGAGATCCACTCCACTAGAAGACCTCCACACTACTCCCAAAACCATGAACCTCTATCCATAAGGGAGAGCCAAAGATGGAACTATCCTGCATGTGCTACCGCACACACGACCACTGCACTACGATCTCCACATCACCTATGAACTGACTCCATCACTAGATCCAACCTAGCTTGACAAAAAGAGTTCAAAAAATGGAATCCAACAGTGCAGACGAGGCTAAATCAGAGTTCAATTGAGCCTGAAATTGCTGAAAATCCAATCAGCACACATGATGCAGGACTAACTAGAGGCTAGGATGAGATGGAATGATGCAAGTGATTTTTCTTATATGACTTTTTTAGGTTTTAATAAGGTTAAGGATTCCCAAAGATGAGCAAGAGTAGATCTAGGGTTTCTATAATAACAAGAATTTCAAGCAAGCAAATAAGTCCCAAAACAAGGATAAGAAGAGGATCCTAGGATTCAGAAACACCGTAGGACTTAGCTCTTGGATCAATACCAACTTAGGAGTTTAGGGTTGTAAACCTTGTAAAGCTCTGATGCAGTCGATGCTGAGTTCACTCGCTCTCGTAGATACGACATGGAGGATCAAGCCTTCAACCCTGCGGATGCACCAGCTTTCCGTCCAGAGGTAGTGAAGGCAAGGGAGACTGACTCCATGTCCGTGGCACCTGGAGAACCTGCAAGCAATCAAGATAAATGTTAGGGGTCAACAAGAAATAAGAAGAAATGAAAGAACAAAAGTTGAAGATGGTGGTGTTGGGGGATCTTCTTGCTAGGCGCCCAGATGGATCATCCGATGGCCTCCAAACTCGAAGATGGAAGATGGCTTGTGAGGAAGAGATGGTAGCTTAGGGCCTCACACCCCTTGATGCTCGAAGGCGAAGGTACTCCCTCATGGAGATCGATGTTTTAAGGAACGAAAGCAAACTAGAAGAATATCACTCAAACTTTTCTTTTTCATTCATTCAAAATTAGTCCATACAAGGGAGGGGTAAGGCCCTTTATATAGGTACCTTAAAATCCATTCAAATTCAAATGAAAAAAATACAAAGCTTCATGAAGAGGGTGCCCAAATTCATATTTCTTCTTCTCTTGGCCAACCAAGGGAAAATTCATATTTCTTCTTCTCTTGGCCAACCAAGGTATTGTGGCTTGATTTGGAGCTTGAAAGATGGGAGTTGTCTCCTTGATTTTTGGGTCAATGCATTTCTTACATAGCCGACCAAGCTCTTTGGGAAGTAAGCTTGATATGGGGCTTGAAACAAGGATCATGTCTCTATTACCCATTGACCTTCCTTGGCTGCCCTTAGTTTCTTTGGAAAGAGGCTTGATAGGTGGAGGGAAGGAAGGAATGAATCAAGGAATGGTGCCCACAAATTCAGCATTTCCTTCTTGCCTTGGCCATCGACTTGTCATGGTGATGTGGTGCCACATGGGATGGATGAGGTGGCACTCAAGGGCTGAAGTGGCATTTTTCAAAGATTGGGAGATGGTTTGACCTTTTAATAAATGGACTAGACTCAATGACCACTCCAAGCTTGGGCTAAATCTTCAAGTAGACTTGGACTAGAACCAACTTAGCTAAATACAGGACCCACTGACCCAACTTGACCAAATTGATCAAGGTATAGGACTAAAACAAAAAAACATGACTTAAATTAAAAATTGCTTAGGCTTGAAGCCTTATTACAGAACCCAATAGACTAACCCGTAATCCGAGATCCTCAGAGGGTTGAGGAGCCTCTATCTGATCCTGATGCCCACGCCAACACATTTCAGAGCAAAGTTAATTTGAATGTATCGATCCACCATGAACCAATCCACCGGCACGATTTTTGGGTCTACCACTGCCATTGATGTCGGTACACAGAAGAAACTGGGGACCACATCCATTCTTGGCCACCACCATCGCCTCCAGCCCTTACCTCCAGTGACTATCCCATATCTCTGGCAACCACCCAGATGGTCGTGCTGCACCCGATCAGCCCCGAACGGATCCACCGAGCCTTGATGTGCCCAGCACCATGCCCATGACTGGCGGCTCTGCACTGTGCCATGCCCGTGATCGGTGAGCCTGCTACGACACTTCGCGCCTACCTGCTCCATGCCTATGCCCAGCATCACCATCTCCCCGCTGAAACCAATGCCCGTGTCTCCTCGCCCGAGCCAACTCCGTGACGGTCGAGCTAGCTCTGCGATGACCGAGCTGGCTCTATGATACCCGAGTCGACTCCATCATCCTGCACCGCTTCCTGCATTCTCTACTTGAGCTGGCTCTACGATGCCCGAGCAGACTCTGAGATGCCCTGTGATTGGTGTATGAATCTTCTTCCTGGTAGCCACACCACATATCATGCCCTCATGGATGACCACTCTCTCTACCACCACAGCCATTGTGTACTGACACAAGGGAGGACTGCCGCTCCCTCCGATCCATGCCAATGTGATCTGGATTTTCATCCATCACCACCAAGCCATCCAGATCCGTTGAAATCTTCTCCATCTTCATCAAAGATCCATAGATCCAGACTCCATGACCCCTCAGGTCGACAATCCTCCATGGCTTTCAGATCCATCAATCTGAATTCCAGCCATGCCATCGTGATCTTGATCATGTTCGTTGCCATGGGGCCATCCACCAGATCTCCATCTCTGGCATGATCCAGAATTCTCTAACAGTGAGGGTAGCAGGCCCTCACCTTCGATCTCATCCCTCGATGAGATCTCCGGTAGATCCATGCTTCTGATCTGCACCACTTCAGCCTTCTCCAGATCTCACAACCAAAAATCTGCTTCTTCTTCCCTTCTTCCTTCATGCCACCACATCAAGAAGCTCTGATACCAAATTTCAAGGAACGAGACACCTTGCTCGACTCCGCAGAATGTCTAGGATCGACTTGATGCTGCCATGACCATGAAAGGAACCATCACCATGGAAGGATTTATAGGGTTCCGGTGCAACGCAGCGAAAGGGTAATTTCAAAATTGAAACTAAATTCACACCAAAATCCCTAAATTAGGAACTCCTTAAATAAGACTAGAACATATGACAAGCATATCTATGTAAATTAGGATTAGGGTACCAACCTATAATCGCTTATTCCAACAAACTTGAAGTTGAAGGGGCTAACTGAATTCACCAGGCGTCCAGGTGTCTGCCCTCCGATGGTGATCCACACAGAGCAATGATCAAGAACACTATCTTCTTGTCCAATGGTTCCTCCTATTGAGTTCTTCTTCCTAGAACTCAATTCTTCGGATTATGGCTGGAATTCTTCCACACAAGAGGTTGCCTCCCTTTCTTTGATCTCTTCTCCTCCTTCCACTAAGACCTTGACCCTCTAAGACACCCTTGTCTTGAAGATAAGACCTTGTCCTAAGAGGAATTAGGCTTGTCTTAAATTGGAGGAGAAATTAAGACAAGAATGTCTTAATGTAAGAAAGAAAGGAAAAAATAAAATCAGAACTCCTTCTTTCCTTTACTGTCGGAGACCTTCTCTTTTATTCTTGTTCAGCAACAGAGTTTCGATAGAGGAGTCCTCTGTAAAGGAAACAATGTTAAACAAGAAAAGAGGGAAGGAGTCTTTTGGAGAGGAAGAAGAAAAATAAAAGCATTACCCGGTTCTGATTTTTCCTGACCCCTTAAAAAGATTTCAGATAGGCGCCCACACATCTCTCTGTGAAAGACTTCTCATGCCCTTTCTTATTTTCGCATGCCCTTTCATTCTTCTCACACCCTTCTCTTCTTTCTCACGGCCTTCTGGATTAATTCTCACGGCCTTTCAGAAAGAAAAAATTGCGATGTTTTAAAAAGAAAGGAGTCACGACTTTTCATCTCCGAAGAGATGTTATTTCGTGCGACCGGGAAGAAACAGCGCTTTCTTTCTTTCTTAAAACCCCACCACCCGTTAGATTTCCATCCAAGAGAGGACAATTGAGGCGCTAAGGTGAGAAAGAAAGGCCGCCCCATCTTAATTCATCGGAGAATTAAGTGTGCGCGCCAAGAGTCCATGCACCATGGACTCTTCCAAATGGCGCGCCAAGAGTCCATTAGCGCATGGACTCTTGGCATTTTGGCGTGAAAACTCAAAGGAGCGGGTGGAGGGGCTAGCCTAGATACTTGGTTAGCCAATAGGATTAGCCATAATCCCTATAAACTCAATTAGGGTCTAATTAGATCCAATTAGAACCCAAATTGAACCAATCCGGAACCCTAATTCGAATCTAATTCAAATAGAAGCTAGGATCTGCAACACCTACTAGAGTGTCATCATGTAAAATGATTTAATTACAAAATTAAACCCTTGATCAATTGTCTTAAGTGTGTGACCCATTGGGTTCCACATCTAGCCAGCAGTGGGTTCGAATACAAGTTGACCTAATTTGATTAGAACTATTTCTAATCGATTTAGGTCAAATCGGCCTTACCCGATTTTGATCAATTAGGACTCTTCCTATCAAATGATCATTAAATTTGATCAACCTACAAGACAAGATTGATGTCTAGCAACGTGTCATGTCTACCCGGAAGATATGAAAATTCTGGTGAAATACCAAAACTACCCTTCAGTAGAAAGTTACCGTACAATTAAATCCTTCGATCATCCTGCACCCAGAATATAATTATGGATATGGATATATGTCAACTCCAATATTATATTCATTCCTAGCTCAATCTTATATTGATGATTCAATTATCTTGATATTAGAAATCATCTCTAATTTCTTTATTTTGATCAAAGATTCCCTGAATCATCATCCGATTGATAACTAGCTGGATGCAATCTCCTCTTACTAAGAGTGATCGATGAAAGTAAAAAATGTGGTTGCAGGTATCTACGCTATGCATGCAACAGCACAGGGAATAGGTAAGTATTTTAAAATATTTTTAATAAATACGGAAAATACCTACTCCGCACAGGATCTAGCATATGCAAGATGCATGTATTGGCATGATACAGGACATATAATATTTATAAATATTTTAATAAATCTAGATCTACACATGCATCGAAAATAAAACCTAAAAACATACCTTTTCCCAGCTGGAATAAGTCTGGGATAAACCTGGAATAGACTGGAATAGACTGGAATAACTGGAATAAAGTTATTCCAGTCGTCTTCCACCTTGGGCTGAAAACTGGGCTTCGAAAAGTCCCCGGAACGCCACCTTTCGGACCTCCGATCGCTCCCAAATTTGAGCTGTAGTAAGAAGTCCTTTTCGATTTGGCACTGGTTTCTGCAAGATAAGCTAAGCCAATAAATCATAAAAATTCATCGAAATCTGCTGTGCAAAAATGGCAGCAAAACAGAGTAGCTATCTTCGTCGTTGGATTTCAGGCAACTGGAGCGATCCCGGCTCACGTTGTTTGCTCCCAAGAGTAGAAGAATACTCCCTCTAGAGGGGAGACATGCCCGGGGCTCTCCGATCCCTCTCCACGCGCGGTGCTAGCCGCCGGAAGATGGTTCACGGGCACAGGTTGCTGCAGCAAAACAGAATTGCTGCAGCAGGGATTTTGAGCACTCAAATGGTGGGAAGAATCTTGGTTTCTCTCCCTCACAACACTCCCAAAACCAGCCCTCAAGGAGTACTAGGATAGCACAAAAAATTTCCCTCTCAAATGGTGAAACCCTTCTTCTCATGGTGAGAAGACAACCCACGGCTGAAACTTTTAAGCTAAAAAAAAAAACTCTGGAACACTGCTTTGGGTTGCACTTGGTTTATATAAGCTGTAAGAGAGAGAGCATGGGAGAGGGAGAGACGGGAGGTGAAAAGAGCCATCGGTTAATCACTCATTAACAAGCCTTTAAACCCATTTACCAGCCATTAGAAGAGAATAAGGGAACGGGAGGAGGTAGGAGAAAACGCCATTGTTTGTTTCTTTTGGCCTTCCAACGATAGGAATTCCAGCAAATAACCATGTAAACGGTTGAAGGGGTAAATACTGGTTCAATAAACCGGTTCAAACCAAATATTTAATCCTTGGTTCAATCCTATTAAACCAATTTGGTTCAAACCCATTGGTTCAATTAACCAACGGTGGTTCAATCCAATTGAACCTGGTCCAACCCTAATCAAAATTGGGTTAATTGGTTCACAACCAATTGGAGGCCGAAACGAACTCCGAATCAGTTCAAAACTGATTCAGAAAAAATCTAGCGCAGTCCTGATCAACCCGAAACAATTTCCGGTTGACACAGACAAGTGCAATACGGGAAAAATGAGTGCTCAAAAATACTGTGACCATGAAATCGAGACGATTTCCAATCGTAATCGGTATCCGGATCAGAGAGTTATCCTTTGTGGCGTGTGACCTCATAGGTTCGAACCTAAATGGTAGCACTAGAACAGTTCTAGTACCAGCACAGGAAACCATCTAGCAATGGGTCCCGGTATCCGGATAGGTCGAAGATGCGGGAGCAAACTATCGAACCTCTGGCATATGGTTAACGTATAATTCATCCCTTTGACCTCTAATGCTTAGGACGACTGAGATTGGGCTGCCAACCCAGACTGAGTCAGTCGACTACGTGTCTCAACCTCGCAAGCCCAGTGACTCTTTACTAGGGCTACCCCGGTCGAGGATTTGCTAAATTGAGATACTGCGAGACATTCAATACAAACTGTTTGGACAGGTCAATTCCATCTTGGTCCATCACTGCTCCACAAGTACTTGCCTGTACCTAGAAACCTTCCATCACCGGATTAAAAATCCGGGTAGTCCGGCACCAAAGCACAGGGAGTTGCTTGCAAGCTACCGTGATGACCTCAGGTCAGAGGGACACTTATACCCATATCCAATCGTGAGTATCCCTTTGGCAGAAAGGGACTGCACGGAGTCACGTTCAATGAGATATCACATATATCCCAATTGTAGATCACATCAGTGTCACCACACTCATTTGGTCAAGAGTACAACCAAACGATGTAAACTACAACAACCTATACTTGATATATTGTCGTCCAGTATAATATATCCTTTGGTTGTGAACAGGGTTTAAGGACCAATTGATACATTCTCTCTGTATCGAAATTAGTGTAGTCCTAAGGACTTCATCACATGGAAAGAGTTCTCTTAAGAAATACAATATGTGATGAGCTGTCAAAAATAATATTTTATTAATTCATTGAAAAAGTACAATACTTAGCACAACCGCCTACAACCCAGGCGATTGGCTTTGGGACACAATTCCCAACAACTCCCATTGTACTAAAGCCAATCAGAAGAGTATCTAATACCCATTTCCCTTTTACAATAGTCGAACTCTTTTATTCCGAGGGCTTTAGTGAAGGGGTCGGCCAGATTTTCTTTTCCATCGATCTTCAGTAGATTGATGTCGCCTCGTTCAACGATCTCTCGTACAGGTGGTAGCACCGCAGGATGTGCTTGGTGCGGTGATGAGCTTTAGGCTCTTAGCTTGAGCAATGGCTCCAGTGCTGTCACAGTACACCAGAATAGGACCATCTAGGGAAGGTGCCACCCCTAGCTCTCCAAGGAACTTCCGCAACCACACAGCTTCCTTTGCTGCATCTGATGCTGCAATATATTCTGCTTCGCATACCGAGTCTGCAACAGTTGCCTGCTTGGAACTTTTCCAGCAGATCACTCCTTCGTTCAGGGTAAATACAAACCCTGACACACTCTTGCTATCATCTCTATCCGACTGGAAACTGGAGTCAGAGTACGCTACAAGTTTCAAGTCAGGTTCTCCATAAATCAGTTATTGGTCTTTAGTATTTCTCAAATACTTAAGGATGGACTTAACCACCTTCCAATGCACCTCACCTGGGTCAGACTGGTATCTGCTCACTACTCCTAGTGAGTATGCCATGTCTGGTCTAGTACAAGTCATAGCATACATGATAGAGCCTACTGCAGAAGCATAAGGTACTCTACTCATGCGCTCTCTTTTCTCAGGAGTTGTCGCACAATCCTTCTTGGAAAGAGTAATTCCAGAACCTATCGGGAGATAGCCTTTCTTGGAATTTTCCATGCTGAACCGTCTCAGCACGGTGTCAATGTACGTAGACCGGGATAGTCCCAAAAGCTTCTTAAATCTATCTCTATAGATTTTCATACCTAGTATGTAAGAAGCTTCACCCAAGTCCTTCATGGAGAACTGAGATGATAACCAGACCTTTATTCCTTACAATGCTGTGACATCATTCCCGATTAAGAGAATGTTGTCAACATACAGTACTAGGAATACAATCACAGAACCATTAACCCATTTATAGATGCACGGTTCTTCTCCGTTCCTAACGAAGCCGTACGATTTGATACACCTATCAAACCTTAAGTTCCAACTTCGAGATGCTTGCTTGAGTCCACAAATGGACCTCTGCAACTTGCATACTTTTGATTCATCTGTGGATGTGAACCCTTCAGGCTGTATCATATACACCTCCTCTTCCAGTTCCCCATTTAGGAAAGCGGTTCGGACATCCATTTGCCAGATCTCGTAATCAAAATATGCTGCCAAAGCAAGCATGATCCGAATGGAGTTGAGCATTGCCACAGGGGACAAAGTCTAGTCATAATCGATACCATATCGTTGACGATACCCCTTGGCTACCAAACGGGCTTTATAGGTCTGTACCTTCCCATCTGCGCCCCTTTTCCTCTTGAAGATCCATTTACACCCGATGGGTTTTATTCCTTCAAGCGGATCAACCAATGTCCAAACATTGTTGATTTCCATGGACTCCATTTCGGATCGCATGGCTCCAAGCCATGCCTCAGAGTCAGATCTCTGAAGTGCATCCATATAGGTGATCGGATCCTCATTATTCTCATCGAGCTCAATGGGATCACCGTCCCGGACCAAGAAACTGTAGTATCTGTCTGGCTGATACGGTATTCTACCGGATCTCCTAATGGGTTCTGGGTGTGATTCAATCACAGCCGGTTCTACGATGTCCTTAGAGTGTGTAGGTTCTTCTATTGGCTGAACTTCATCAAGTTCAATCTTAGAGGCTATAGTTCCTTCTCCAAGGAACTCCTTTTCCAAAAAGATAGCTCTAAGAGCAACGAACAACTTTTGTTCATTCTCCAAGTAGAAGAAATACCCTTTGGTTTCCTTAGGATAACCAACAAATAAACACCGATCAGACCTAGGACCAAGTTTTTCTGAGTCTAAACGCTTTACGTAAGCCGGACAACCCCAGACCCGAAAGTGCGAGATTGATACGTCCATGCCACATCTCATACGGAGTGGAGACAACAGATTTACTTGGAACATTATTTAATAAGTAACAGGCTGTCTGAAGCGCATATCCCCAAAAGGATATCGGCAGAGTTGCAAAGCCCATCATGGATCGAACCATGTCCAACAAGGTTTGATTCCTCCTTTCGGACACACCATTCAATTGTGGTGTTCCTGGAGGAGTCCACTGAGAGAGAATTCCATTCTCCTCAAGATATGTCAAAAAAGCACCAGATAAATATTCACCACCTCGATCAGATCGAAGGGTTTTAATACTTTTTCCAGTTTGCTTTTCTACTTCATTACGGTATCGTTTGAACATTTCAAACGACTCAGACTTATGTCTCATTAAAAAGACATAACCGAACCTTGAAAAGTCATTTGTAAAAGTAATGAAATATTTGTATCCTCCTCTAGCACTAACTGTCATCGGTCTGCATACATCAGTATGTATTAGACTTAGAAGTTCTGTAGCTCGTTCACCTTTTCCAGTAAAAGGTGACTTGGTCATTTTATCAAGTAAACAGGATTCACAAGTGGGCAGTGATTCAGAATCACTGACCTCGAGGAGTCCATCTCCTCGCATCTTGTTTATCCTATTTTGGTTAATATGACCTAGCCTACAGTGCCAAAGATACAAATCGTTGACATTATCTAACCTTGGGCGTTTGCTAGAAGTGTACATTACACTAACAGGCCTTGATAGTACGTATATGCCATTATTTAATCTAGCTTTCATTATAACAGAGTTATTCAAAATAACATTGCAAAAATCTCCTTTTATTGATAATTCAAAACCACAACTGGCCAAAAGGCCTACAGAGATTATGCTCATAATGAAACTAGGACAATAGCGACAGTCGACTAGTTCGACGGTACAAGACTCAAAGACAAGACGCAGGACTCCGACCGCCAGTACTGGAACACGATTTCCATTCCCGACGCTCAGAAACTGTTCTCCATCTTCAAATCTTCTGCTAACTTGAAGTCCCTGTAACGAATTACAAACATGAATTGGACTACCAGAATCCAATACCCAGTTAGCAGTATCAACAATTGAGTAATTACAAGGTTTTATCATATAAATACCTTGTTCAGCAGACTTCTGCTTTCTCGGCCTGTTCGGATCAAGGGACGCAATATAAAGAGGACAGTTCCTCTTTCAGTGTCCCTTCTTCTTGCAGTGGAAGCACTCTGCAGAAGACTGATCAGCCTTATACTTCCTGGTCTGACTAGGGCCAGGAGCATTCTTCACTTTCTTTCCCTTCTTATTTATTTTCTTCTTCCCTTTCTTAAAGGGACGACGACCTCTACTACCTCCCACTAAATTCACCACCCCCTTATTCAGTTGGTGATCTTTCTCGAAAGTCTGCAGCAACCCCAAAAGACCATGGTAGTTGACTGCAGGCTTGTTCATTCTATAATGATCGAGAAAATCAAGATAGGAGGAGGGAAGAGAATTCAGGATCGCATCCTTGCCGAGTTGCTCGTGCAAGGGGCATCCGAGTTTGCCCAGTTTTTCAATCAGCTCGATCATGTACAATATATGATCAGTGACTGAACCGCCATTCAGCATCTTGGAGTTGTAGATGGCATAAGACACTTTGTACCGTTCTACATCTCCGGGGTGCCAAAGGATTCCTTCAACTTTTGAAGGATTTCATCAGGTTGGGCCTCCTCGAATTTGCGAGTGAACTCGTCGTTCATCGCCGCTAGCATAATGCAATTGTTGGTAAATGTGTCCCAAAGCCAATTTCTACTGTAAACAGTTGTTAATTTGATGTAATTATATATGAATTATATTATTGAATAAAATGTTTATTCTGGCAGTTCATCACTATTTCATCTTTCTGTAATGAGTTCTTCAGTGATGAAGTCCTTAGGACTATTTGTATGTGATATAGAGAGGATATATCATATAGTCCTAAAATTGTTCGCGACAAAATGATATACTTATTTCAGGATGATAGTATATCAAGTATAGGTCATTGTGTGCCATAGTCGTTGGTTGTCCTCTTAACCAAAGAGTGTAGAGACACTGGTATGGCATGCAGATGTTGTGTTTGACATTTCATCGAACATGACCCGTCTGTACTTTTTCTGCCTAGAGTTTTGATATGGACGTAGTTATCCCTCAGACATGAGATCGTCATGGTAGCTTGCGAGCAACTCACTATACTTTGGTACTGGACTATCTGGATTTCTAATCCAGGGATGGAAGGTTTCTGGGTACAGTTAAGTACTCGTGTAGCGGTGATCGGATCAAGATGGGATTGACCCCTCCAAAGTGTTTGGAGCAGATATCTTACTGTGTTTCAATTTAGCAAAACCTTGGCCAGGGTAGTCACTGTAAAGTGTTACAGGACTTGTGAGATTGAGACACATTGTTGATGGACTTTATGGGTTGGGCAGTTTAACCCTAAGTCTTCCTGAGTATTGAGGTCAAAGGGATTAATTACAAGGTTTCCATATCTCCTGGTTCTTGATTGTTGCTCTGCAACTTCGACTGATCTGGACGTCGGGTGTCATTGCTAGATGGCGACTTTGACTGGTATTGAAATGTTCCAGTACTACCGGCTTAGTGTTCGAACCTATAGGGTCACACATCATAGGGGTTTCTACTTGATCTAGTGATCGGAGAACGATTGGGAATCGTTCATGGACTCACAGAGAAAAAGGGTTTTTCTTTATCCAAGTGTCAACACTTGATATTCTTGAAAGTGTCGACACTTGTGTAAGTGTCGACACTTGTTGATTTCGCAAGTATAGACACTTGATGTCACAAAAAGTTGTGACATAAAATTTTCACTAATAGTTGGTGATGCATGGAGGTGAATTAAGTAATGTGATTACTTGATAGCCCAATTTGATTGAGCTATAAAAATCTGGAACGAATCAAATAGGATTTGGTTCAAAATGGGTTTGGGTCCAATCGGGTTGAACCCAATGTATGCACACTTGACCTAATTGATTTTAGTTATGAATTAAAATCAATTAATACATTTAATCTAAATTTAAATAAGTTTAAATTCAATTTTTGGGAGTTATGTAACTTCCCATGACCATAACTTTCCATAACTATCCATTACCACACCTATAACTCCCCACTCTCCCTCTCCCTCTTCATCTACTTAAGGGGCTGAAATGGGAGGACGAAAATAAGGGAAAAATTCAGCAAATAAATGCTGGAAAAATCAAAGGGAAGAAATGAAAGAAACTAGGAAAAAGTTCTAGTTTTTAGGTGTAAGGTTTTTGGAGAAAAGTGTGCATTTTTGTACCTAGAGATCTAGGTCTTAGGATTGAGTGTTTGGGAAGGTTTCCAACCACTCATTCTCCACCTCTTGAGCTTCTTCATTCATTCGGAGAGTCCGGCATCGAAAGAAGAAAAGGAGTCCCGATCAAATCGTTCCACAACAAGCTAGCACTTGGAGTGGAAGTAGATTTTGAAAGAGCCCTGGTGTGAACCGCCTGTAGAGGCCGGACATGTGTGCGGCTAAGCAGAGTTCTTCCTCCTACTCCTGGATCTTTCGCAGCGGAGAGCGTCACCATTTCATACAAGGTATGGTTTTACATATATAGATATGTTGCTTTGAAATGTTCATAGCATGAATTCATGATTTCACTGTTTATATTAATCATTCATGCAAGATCTTGGGACAAGTAGCATAGAAAAGTTTTAAAGCATACTTAGATTAAATGTTAATCATTTTTATCATGCTTCCGCTGCATGTTATTTTGAAAAAGTTTTAAAATACAAAGCATGCTCGCTACTAGTTTTCCTTTCAATTGGTATCAGAGCAATAAGGTTGCTCTAGCATGAATGTTTAGTATAAACATTTTAAAATCAGTTTAATTTCTTGCAAGTACTCGGATTGAGTGCCTCACCTGACCGTCCGGTCATAGGAGAGAAGTAGGGCTGCAAGACCCTCACTTCCCATTCAAAGGGATCTCCTATGGCGTGTAGGGGTGCCATTGTGAAGGACTCATGAAGAAGAAAAAGAAAAGAAAAAAAAGTAAAGATTAAAATGTTTTGATCTTTATTATGTTCTAAATTTGAAGTCATAAAATGTTTTAGAAATGTTCTAAAGTTAGTTTATGATTGCTATGTTAAATAGTTTAACATAAAATTCAAGTTTAGAAAAGACAAAGTTTGGATTTCAGCATTTCTGTGCTCGGATTTGATCAAGTGTCGACACTTGGTTTACCTAGTGTCGACACTTGGGTGTCTATGTGTCGACACTTGGCCTTCTAGGTGTCGACTCATGAACAAAAACACAGAAATTGGTTCTCTGTGTGTCGACCTGTCTCAGAGTAGTGTCGACACCTAGTGTCGACACTTGCTACTGAAGTGTCGACACTTCACAGTGAACAGAAATTTAAAAATTAGATTTTCTTGTAAAAATGTTTTATAAAGTTTTTTGAAAATGTTTCAATCTGTTGTATGATTAACTTAATTATGAATTAAGTAAATCTAAGTGACTAAATGATCTAAGGATATGATTTTAAGATCTAAGTCATATTCATAACTTTGGTTTAAATGGGTTAGCTTGAATTAGGTCCTAATTGGGTTAGACCTAAGTTTAGATGAATTGGACTTAATAAAGAATTAACTTAATCAAATGTTGAGTTAAGGTTCTTCTCTAGTATCTATCTAATAGTTAGATTGATTGGTCCATACATCTAAATGGACTTAATCTTGGCTTCGTGGTAGGACCCGATTCCTTTGGCTAGTCTAATCGAAATTGGTGAACCAATTGGTGTCTAAGGTAAGTATGGCTTTTGATCTATGGTTTTTGGGGCTACCTCTTTCCTGGCCAATGATATTGGTGTCTAAGGAAAGATGGTTAATGGCTTAACCCATAACCTTGATCTCACTTACATGGCCAATATGGTCAACCAGTTTTGATTAGTTAGCTCATTGATTCGAGTTAGCCCATGCCAATAAGGTTAATCAGCTTGACTGATTTAGGTGCCCATGGATTTTGTGGTTCATGTAACCCTTTCATTAACATATGAAGTTAGTGAAAGATAATCCATGACTTATCCTTTCTCTTCTGTCACAACATGTATAAAACCTCTAAATTATTAGGTCCTTAAAAAGATGGAAATTATATGATAATTTTTTGTCTTAGCCTCCCATTAAGATGTTTGGTAATGAGTCCAGTAGTGGGGTGATCATCGGCAGATCCATAAATCGGGTGGTCATCATACTATTGGAATTGTCATTCATTATATGATGACATAATGCAACTTTCTTAAACAGGTGGTCAGGTTAGCCGGCCAAAGTCGGGCTTGATCATTTGTTAGCTAGAAGCATTAAGATCAGTCATATTAATGGTTGGACCTAACTGGGACCTTCTTTAGCAGGTAGCCCAAAGGCCGATTGAAGTGTTCCTAGGGCAAAATAAATTACTAGGAGTTGTTTGGAGAAACAACTGGTTATGAACCTACCTTTAGATGAACATGGGTTGGCCGACCATAGACGGGCTCATGTATTGTCTATTGGATTCTGGTACCCACTAAGGGATAAGTGTTATTCTTCGGATTGGAGGTAGAGGCTACCAGTCTGAATAAAATAGTGGGAGGAGCTTTTAGACAAAAGTCCATGTCTTTAAGTTTTAAATAATTCATATACTAAATAGTCTTGGTTTTCTTTTTCAGATAATGTCTACTAATCTGTCACTCCGGTCATTATTAGATAATGACAAGCTCATGGGACCCAACTTCGATAGCTGGTATCGAAGACTGAGAATTGTTCTCGAGCATGAATGGATCCTTTATGTATTAACGGATCCGGCACCTGAGGGGCCAGCCCCCATCGCACATACTGCAGTCAGAGATGCTTATCAAAAGTGGGTCTTTGACCGTACTACAGTGCGGTGCATTATGTTGGCGGCTATGAACGACGAGTTCAGTCGCAGATTCGAGGAGGCCCAACCGGAGGAAATCCTTCAAAAGTTGAAGGAATCTTTTGGTGCCCCAGACGACGTTGAAAGGTACAGGGTTTCCTCTACCATCTTCAACGCTCGAATGACTGAAGGGTCCTCGGTCACTGATCATGTATTGTACATGATCGAGATGATCGAGCGCTTGGCCAAACTCGGATATCCTTTCCACGAGCAGCTTGGAAAAGATGCGATTTTGAATTCTTTGCCTCCCTCCTACTTACCTTTTCTAGATCACTATAGATTAACAAGGCCTGTAGTCAACTACCATGGGTTGATGGGGTTACTACAAACTTATGAAAAGGATCACCAGCTCCAAAAGAGCTTGGTGAATTTAGTGGGAGGCAGTGCGGCAAGGCGTCGTCCCTTTAAGAAAGGAAAAAAGAAAAAGAATAAAAATAAAATGGTGCAAAGTGCTGGGCCCAGTCAGATTAAGAAGAAGGCTGACCAGAGTCAGGCAGAATGCTTCTACTGCAAGAAGCCGGGTCATTAGAAGATGAATTGTTCCGCTTACCTAGCTACACTTGACCCGAACAGGCCGAAGAAGAAGAAGCAGCAAAAGGTTGCTGGACAAGGTATTTATATGATAAATCCTTGTTGTTTTTCTATTTATGATACTACTAACTGGATATTAGATACTGGTAGTCCTTATCATTTTTGCAATACGTTGCAGGGACTACAAGTTAGTAGAAGATTCAAGAATGGCGAGAGATTTCTGAATGTGTGGAATGAAAGTCAAGCTCCAGTCCTGGCATTGGGAATTGTCAATCTATTTTTTGAGTCATGTAAAGTTGTTCTTAGTGATTGTCACTATTGTCCATCATTCCTTGTAAATATTATCTCTGTAGGCCAGTTGGCCAGTAATGGTTATGAACTATTAATCAAGAATGATTTTTGCAATGTCATTATGAATGATATTGTGATTATGACTGGACATATTAAGAATGGCATTTATGTTTTATCACAGCCTATTGGTGTAATGTACATTTCTTGCAAACGCCCTAGATTAGATAATGTCAATGATGCTTATCTCTGGCATTGTAGGCTAGGTCATATAAACAAGAATAGAATCAACAGGTTAGTGAGAGAAGGTCTCCTAAACGTTAGTGATTGTGAATCACTGCCAACCTGTGAATCTTGTTTACTTGGTAAGATGACCAAGTCACCTTTTACTGGAAAAGGTGTACGAGCCGATGACATTTTGTGTCTAGTACATACTGATGTATGTGGACCAATGAATGTCGATGCCAAGGGTGGGTATAAATATTTCATTACATTTACGGACGACCTCTCAAGGTACGGTTATGTCTTTTTGATGAGACATAAATCTGAATCGTTTGAGATGTTCAAACGGTATCGTAATGAAGTTGAAAAACAAATCGGGAAGCTTATTAAAATCCTTCGATCAGATCGAGGTGGAGAATATCTTTCAGGGGAGTTTCTGACTTATCTTGAAGAGAATGGGATTCTCTCTCAATGGACACCTCCTGGGATGCCTCAGTTAAATGGTGTGTCTGAAAGGAGGAATCGGACTCTATTAGACATGGTCAGATTCATGATGGGATTTGCAACTCTGTCAACTTCCTTTTGGGGGTATGCTTTGGAGTCAGCATGCTATCTTCTAAATAGAGTTCCGAGTAAGTCTGTTAACAAAACTCCATATGAAATATGGAATGGGCGTAAGCCGAGTCTATCACACCTTCGGGTTTGGGGATGTCCGGCTTATGTCAAGCGTTTGGAAACAGATAAACTTGTCCCTAGGTCTGACAGGTGCCTCTTTATTGGGTATCCTAAAGAGTCTAAGGGTTATTTCTTCTATATGCCTGGGGAACAAAAATTGTTCGTCAGTCTTAGAGCTACCTTTTTGGAAAGGGAGTACCTTACTGAAGGTGCTCAAGCTGCCAATGTTGAGCTTACTGAAGTTCAACAGATAGAAGAACCAAATCACTCAAGGACTGCTACAGAACCCGTTATGATAAGATCAAACCTTGAGCCTATTGACCAGTCATTAAGGAGATCTGGTAGAGTACCGCGTCAACCGGACAGATACTATGGTTTTCTGGTCCGAGATGGTGATCCCGTTGAGCTCGATGAGAACAACGAGGATCCAATCACCAATATGGACGCGATGCAAAGGTCTGATTCTGAGTTGTGGCTGGGAGCCATGAAATCTGAAATGGAGTCCATGGAAATCAACAAAGTATGGACTTTGGTTGATCCACCTGAAGGGGTAAAACCCATTGGGTGCAAATGGGTTTTCAAAAGGAAACGGGGTGCAGATGGGCAGGTAGAGACCTATAAAGCCCGTCTGGTTGCCAAGGGTTATCGTCAACGTTATGGTATTGACTATGACGAGATGTTTTCCCCTGTGGCAATGCTCAAGTCTATTCGGATTATGCTTGCCTTAGCTACATATCTGGATTATGAAATCTGGCAAATGGATGTCCGAACAGCTTTCCTGAATGGTGAGCTAGATGAGGAGGTGTATATGATGCAACCTGAAGGGTTCACATCCACAGATGAATCTAAGGTATGTAAGCTTAGTAAGTCCATCTATGGACTAAAGCAGGTGTCTCGGAGTTGGAACATGCATTTTAATAAGTGTATCAAGATGTATGGTTTTGTTAGGAACAAAGAAGAACCCTGCATATATAAGTGGGCAAATGGTTCTGTAGTTGTATTTCTTATACTGTATATGGATGACATTCTCTTAATCGGGAATGACATCCCTGCATTACAGGGAATAAAGGTCTGGTTGTCGTCCCAGTTTTCTATGAAAGACCTGGGTGAAGCTTCTTTCATACTAGGTATGAAGATCTATAGGGATAGATCAAGGAAGCTTCTGGGTTTATCTCAGTCTACGTACATTGATACCGTGCTGAAAAGGTTCAGCATAGAGAATTCCAAGAAAGGCTATCTTTTGATAGGCCATGGAATTTTTCTTTCCAAGAAGGATTGTCCGACAACTCCTGAGGAAAGAGAGCGTATGAGTAGGATTCCTTATGCTTCGGTAGTAGGGTCCATCATGTACGCCATGACATGTACTAGACCAGATGTGGCATACTCATTAGGAATAGTGAGTCGATACCAGTCTGACCCAGGTGAAGCACACTGGAAGGTTGCAAAGACCATCCTGAAGTATTTGCGAAATACCAAGGACCAGTGGCTTCTTTTTGGAGGACCTGACTTGAAACTTGTGGGGTATACTGACTCCAGTTTCCAATCAGATAGGGATGATAGCAAGAGTGTATCTGGTTTTTTTTTACCCTGAATGGTGGAGCGATCTGCTGGAAGAGTTCCAAGCAGCACATTGTAGCAGACTCTGTATGCGAAGCGAAATATATTGCAGCATCTGATGCAGCAAAGGAAGCTGTTTGGTTGCGAAAATTTCTTGGTGAGCTGGGAGTGGCACCTTCCCTGGATGGTCCTGTTCCAGTGTACTGTGACAGCACTGGAGCCATTGCTTAAGCCAAAGAGGCGAAGTCCCATCAGCGTACTAGGCATATTCTGTGCCGATTTCATCTTGTATGAGAAATCGTGGAACGAGGTGATATCGACCTTCTGAAGATTGACGGAAAGGAGAACCTGGCTGACCCCTTTACTAAAGCCGTTGGAATTCAAGAACTTAATAATTGTAAATGGAAGATGGGTATACGATACTGTTCTGATTGGCTTTAGTCCAAGTGGGAGTTGTTGGGAAATGTGTCCCAAAGCCAATTTCTACTATAAACAGTTGTACATTTGATGTAATTATATATGAATTATATTATTGAATAAAATGTTTATTCTGGCAGTTCATCACTATTTTATCTTTATGTAATGAGTTATTCAGTGATGAAGTCCTTAGGACTATTTGTATGTGATATAGAGAGGATATATCATATAGTCCTAAAATTGTTCACGACCAAATGATATACTTATTTCAGGATGATAGTATATCAAGTATAGGTTGTTGTGTGCCATAATCGTTGGTTGTCCTCTTAACCAAAGAGTGTAGAGATACTGGTATGGCATGCAGATGTTGTGTTTGACATTTCATCGAACGTGACCCGTTTGTACTTTTTCTGCCTAGAGTTTTGATATGGACGTAGTTATCCCTCAGATATGAGATCGTCATGGTAGCTTGCGAGCAACTCACTGTACTTTGGTACTGGACTATCTGGATTTCTAATCCAGGGACGGAAGGTTTCTGGGTACAGTTAAGTACTCGTGTAGCGGTGATCAGATCAAGATGGGATTGACCCCTCCAAAGTGTTTGGAGCAGATATCTTACTGTGTTTCAATTTAGCAAAATCTTGGCCAGGGTAGTCACTGTAAATTGTTAAAGGACTTGTGAGATTGAGACACATTGTTGATAGACTTTATGGGTTGGGCAGTTTAACCCTAAGTCTTCCTGAGTATTGAGGTCAAAGGGATTAATTACAAGGTTTCCATATCTCCTGGTTCTTGATTGTTGCTCTGCAACTTCGACCTATCCGGACGTCGGGTGTCATTGCTAGATGGCGACTTTGACTGGTATTGAAAATGTTCCAGTGCTACCGGCTTAGTGTTCGAACCTATGGGGTCACACACCATAGGGGTTTCTACTTGATCTAGTGATCGGAGAACGATTGGGAATCGTTCGTGGACTCACAGAGAAAAAGGATTTTCTTTATCCAAGTGTCAACCTTGATATTCTTGAAAGTGTAGACACTTGTGTAAGTGTCGACACTTGTTGATTTCACAAGTGTAGACACTTGATGTCACAAAAAGTTATGACATGAAATTTTCACTAATAGTTGGTGATGCATGGAGGTGAATTAAGTAATGTGATTACTTGATAGCCCAATTTGATTGAGCTATAAAAATTTGGAATGAATCAAATAGGATTTGGTTCAAAATGGGTTTGGGTCCAATCGGGTTGAACCCAATATATGCACACTTGACCTAATTGATTTTAGTTATGAATTAAAATCAATTAATACATTTAATCTGAATTTAAATAAGTTTAAATTCATTTTTTGGAAGTTATGTAACTTCCCATGACCATAACTCCCCATAACTATCCATTACCACACCTATAACTCCCCACTCTCCCTCTCCCTCTCCATCTACTTAAGGGGCTGAAATGTGAGGACGAAAATAAGGGAAAAATTCAGCAAATAAATGCTGGAAAAATCAAAGGGAAGAAAGGGAAGAAACTAGGAAAAAGTTCTAGTTTTTAGGTGTGAGGTTTTTGGAGAAAAGTGTGCATTTTTGTACCTAGAGATCTAGGTCTTAGGATTGAGTGTTTGAGAAGGTTTCCAACCACTCATTCTCCACCTCTTGAGCTTCTTCATTCATTCGGAGAGTCCGGCATCGAAAGAAGAAAAGGAGTCCCGATCAAATCGTTCCACAACAAGCTAGCACTTGGAGTGGAAGTAGATTTTGAAAGAGTCCTAGTGTGAACCGCCTGTAGAGGCCGGACACGTGTGCGGCTAAGCAGAGTTCTTCCTCCTGCTCCTGGATCTTTCGCAGTGGAGAGCGTCTCCATTTCATACAAGGTATGGTTTTACATATATAGATATGTTGCTTTGAAATGTTCATAGCATGAATTCATGATTTCACTGTTTATATTAATCATTCATGCAAGATCTTGGGACAAGTAGCATAGAAAAGTTTTAAAGCATGCTTAGATTAAATGTTAATCATTTTTATCATGCTTCCACTGCATGTTATTTTGAAAAAGTTTTAAAATACAAAGCATGCTCGCTACTAGTTTTCCTTTCAATGGACAGTAGTCCGATCAGAGACCCACTTCAGATAAGCATCTCTGACCGCACTCCGTGCATTAGAGGGAGGGATTTCAGGTGCCGGCTCCGTTAACACATACAGGATCCGTTCGTGCTCCAGAACTATTCTCAACTTTCGATACCAACTATCGAAGTTGTGACCCTTTAACTTCTCGTTATCGAGAAGTGACCGGAGCGATAAATTGGAAGACATCTGAAAAGAAAATAAGACCTATTAGTATATGAATTAATAAATTAACCAAAAGACTTGGACTTTAGTCTAAAGTTTTCTCCCACTAATTTTTTAGATTGGTAGCCTCTAACTCCAATCTGTGAAAATACTTTTTCAAGTGGATACTGAAATCCAATAGGCCACGCATGAGCCCGACTATGGCCGGCTCACCCATACGAGCCTAAAGGTAGGTTCGTAAACCAATTATTTCCCTAAACAATTGTTTCCTTGATGAGATCCACTCCATTAGCAGACCTCCACACTACTCCCAAAACCACGAACATCTATCCATAAGGGAGAGCCGAAGATGGAACCATCCTGCATGTGCTACCGCACACACGACCACTGCAATACGATCTCCACATCACTTATGAACTGACTCCATCACTAGATCCAACCTAGCTCGACAAAAAGAGTTCAAAAAATGGAATCCAACAGTGCAGACGAGGCTAAATCAGAGTTCAATTGAGCCTGAAATCGCTAAAAATCCAATCAGCACACATGATGCAGGACTAACTAGAGGCTAGGATGAGATGGAATGATGCAAGTGATTTTTCTTTTATGACTTTTTTAGGTTTTAATAAGGTTAAGGATTCCCAAAGATGAGCAAGAGTAGATCTAGGGTTTCTATAATAACAAGAATTTCAAGCAAGCAAATAAGTTCCTAAACAAGGATAAGAAGAGGATCCTAGGATTCAGAAACCCCGTAGGACTTAGCTCTTGGATCAATACCAACTTAGGAGTTTAGGGTTGTAAACCTTGTAAAGCTCTGATGCAGCCGATGCTGAGTTCACTCGCTCTCGTAGATACGACCTGGAGGATCAAGCCTTCAACCCTATGGATGCATCAGCTTTCCGTCCAGAGGTAGTGAAGGCAAGGGAGACTGACTAATGTCCGTGGCACCTGGAGAACCTACAAGCAATCAAGATAAATGTTAGGGGTCAACAAGAAATAAGAAGAAATGAAAGAACAAAAGTTGAAGATGGTGGTGTTGGGGGATCTTCTTGCTAGACGCCCAGATGGATCATCCGATGGCCTCCAAACTCGAAGATGGAAGATGGCTTGTGAGGAAGAGATGGTAGCTTAGGGCCTCACACCCCTCGATGCTCGAAGGCGAAGGTGCTCCCTCATGGAGATCGATGTTCTTAAGGAACGAAGGCAAACTAGAAGAATATCACTCAAACTTTTCTTTTTCATTCATTCGAAATTAGTCCATACAAGGGAGGGGTAAGGCCCTTTATATAGGTACCTTAAAATCCATTCAAATTCAAATGAAAAAAATACAAAGCTTCATGAAGAGGGTGCCCAAATTCATATTTCTTCTTCTCTTGGCCAACCAAGGTATTGTGGCTTGATTTGGAGCTTGAAAGATGGGAGTTGTCTCCTTGATTTTTGGGTCAATGCATTTCTTCCATAGCCGACCAAGCTCTTTGGGAAGTAAGCTTGATATGGGGCTTGAAACAAGGATCATGTCTCTATTACCCATTGACCTTCCTTGGCTGCCCATAGTTTCTTTGGAAAGAGGCTTGATAGGTGGAGGGAAGGAAGGAATGAATCAAGGAATGGTGCCCACAAATTCAGCATTTCCTTCTTGCCTTGGCCATGCACTTGTCATGGTGATGTGGTGCCACATGGGATGGATGAGGTGGCACTCAAGGGCTAAAGTGGCATTTTTCAAAGATTGGGAGATGGTTTGACCTTTTAATAAATGGACTAGACTCAATGACCACTCCAAGCTTGGGCTAAATCTTCAAGTAGACTTGGACTAGAACCAACTTAGCTAAATACAGGACCCACTGACCCAACTTGACCAAATTGATCAAGGTATAGGACAAACAAAAAAACATGACTTAAATTAAAAATTGCTTAGGCTTGAAGCCTTATTACAGAACCCAACAGACTAACCCCTAATCCGAGATCCTCAGAGGGTTGAGGAGCCTCTATCTGATTCTGATGCCCACACCAACACATTTCAGAGCAAAGTTAATTTGAATGTATCGATCCACCATGAACCAATCCACCGGTTCATGCACGATTTTTGGTTCTACCGCTGCCATTGATGTCGGTACACAGTAGAAACTGTGGACCACATCCATTCTTGGCCACTGCCATCGCCTCCAGCCCTTACCTCCAGTGACTATCCCATATCTCTGGCAACCACCCACACGGCCGTGCTGCACCCGATCAGCCCCGAACGGATCCACCGAGCCTTGATGTGCCCAGCACCATGCCCATGACTGGCAGCTCTGCACTGTGCCATGCCCGTGATCGGTGAGCCTGCTACGACACTTCGTGCCTCCCTGCTCCATGCCTATGCCCAGCATCACCATCTCCCCGGTGAAACCAATGCCCGTGTCTCCTCGCCCGAGCCAACTCCATGATGGTCGAGCTAGCTCTGTGATGCCCGAGATGGCTCTATGATACCCGAGTCGACTCCATCATCCTGCATCGCTTCCTGCATTCTCTACTTGAGCTGGCTCTACGATGCCCGAGCAGACTCTGAGATGCCCTGTGACTGGTGTATGCATCTTCTTCCTGGCAGCCACACCACATATCATGCCCTCATGGATGGCCACTCTCTCTACCACCACAGCCATTGTGTACTGACACAAGGGAGGACTGCCGCTCCCTCCGATCCATGCCAACGTGATCTGGATTTTCAACCATCACCACCAAGCCATCCAGATCTGCTGAAATCTTCTCCATCTCCATCAAAGATCCATAGATCCAGACTCCATGACCCCTCAGGTCGACAATCCTCCATGGCTTTCAGATCCATCAATCTGAATTCCAGCCATGCCATCGTGATCTTGATCATGTTCGTTGCCATGGGGCCATCCACCAGATCTCCATCTCTGGCACGATCCAGAATTCTCTAACGGTGAGGGCAGTAGGCCCTCACCTTCGATCTCATCCCTCGATGAGATCTCCGGTAGATCCATGCTTCTATCTACACCACTTCAGCCTTCTCCAGATCTCATAACCAAAAATCTGCTTCTTCTTCCCTTCTTCCTTCATGCCACCACATCAAGAAGCTCTGATACCAAATTTCAAGGAACGAGACACCTTGCTCGACTCTGCAGAATGTCTAGGATCGACTTGATGCTGCCATTACCATGAAAGGAACCATCACCATGGAAGGATTTGTAGGGTTTCGGTGCAACGTAGCGGAAGGGTAATTTCAAAATTGAAACTAAATTCACACCAAAATCCCTAAACTAGGAACTCCTTAAATAAGACTAGAACATATGACAAGCATATCTATGCAAATTAGGATTTGGGTACCAACCTGTAATCGCTTATTCCAACAAACTTGAAGTTGAAGGGGCTAACTGAATTCACCAGGCGTCCAGGTGTCCGCCCTCCGATGGTGATCCACACAGAGCAATGATCAAGAACACTATCTTCTTGTCCAATGGTTCCTCCTATTGAGTTCTTCTTCCTAGAACTCAATTCTTCGGATTATTGCTGGAATTCTTGCACACAAGAGGTTGCCTCCCTTTCTTTGATCTCTTCTCCTCCTTCCACTAAGACCTTGACCCTCTAAGACACCCTTGTCTTGAAGATAAGACCTTGTCCTAAGAGGAATTAGACTTGTCTTAAATTGGAGGAGAAATTAAGACAAGAATGTCTTAATGTAAGAAAGAAAGGAAAAAATAAAATCAGAACTCCTTCTTTCCTTTACTGTTGGAGACCTTCTCTTTTATTCTTGTTCAGCAACAGAGTTTCGACAGAGGAGTCCTCTGTAAAGGAAACAATGTTAAACAAGAAAAGAGGGAAGGAGTCTTTTGGAGAGGAAGAAGAAAAATAAAAGCATTACCCGATTCTGATTTTTCCTGACCCCTTAAATATATTTCAGATAGGCGCCCACACATCTCTCCGTGAAAGACTTCTCATGCCCTTTCTTATTTTCGCATGCCCTTTCATTATTCTCACACCCTTCCCTTCTTTCTCACGGCCTTCTGGATTAATTCTCACGGCCTTTCAGAAAGAAAAAATTGCGATGTTTTAAAAAGAAAGGAGTCGCGACTTTTCATCTCCGAAGAGATGTTATTTCGTGCGACCGGGAAGAAACAGCGCTTTCTTTCTTTCTTAAAACCCCACCACCCATTAGATTTCCATCCAAGGGAGGACAATTGAGGCGCTAAGGTAAGAAAGAAAGGCCGCCCCATCTTAATTCATCAGAGAATTAAGTGTGCGTGCCAAGAGTCCATGCACCATGGACTCTTCCAAATGGTGCGCCAAGAGTCCATTAGCGCATGGACTCTTGGCATTTTGGCATGAAAACTCAAAGGAACGGGTGGAGGGGCTAGCCTAGATACTTGGTTAGCCAGTAGGATTAGCCATAATCCCTATAAACTCAATTAGGGTCTAATTAGATCCAATTAGAACCCAAATTGAACCAATCCGGAACCCTAATTCGAATCTAATTCAAATAGAAGCTAGGATCTACAACACCTGCTAGAGTGTCATCATGTAAAATGATTTAATTACAAAATTAAACCCTTGATCAATTCTCTTAAGTGTGTGACCCATTGGGTTCCACATCTAGCCAGCAGTGGGTTCGAATACAAGTTGACCTAATTTAATTAGAACTATTTCTAATCGATTTAGGTCAAATCGGCCTTACCCGATTTTGATCAATTAGGACTCTTCCTATCAAATGATCATTAAATTTGATCAACCCACAAGACAAGATTGACGTCTAGCAACGTGTCATGTCTACCCGGAAGATATGGAAATTCTGGTGAAATACCAAAACTACCCTTCAGTAGAAAGTTACCATATAATTAAATCCTTCGATCAGCCTGCACCCAGAATATAATTATGGATATGGATATATGTCAACTCCAATATTATATTCGTTCCTAGCTCAATCTTATATTAATGATTCAATTATCTTGATATTAGAAATCATCTCTAATTTCTTTACTTTGATCAAAAATTCCCTGAATCATCATCCGATTGATAACTAGCTAGATGCAATCTCCTCTTACTAAGAGTGATCGATGAAAGTAAAAAATGTGGTTGCAGGTGCCTACGCTAAGCATGCAACAGCACAGGGAATAGGTAAGTATTTTAAAATATTTTTAATAAATACGAAAAATACCTACTCCGCACAGGATCTAGCATATGCAAGATGCATGTATTGGCATGATACAGGACATATAATATTTATAAATATTTTAATAAATCTAGATCTACACATGCACCAAAAATAAAACCCAAAAACATACCTTATTCCCAGCTGGAATAAGTCTGGGATAAACCTGGAATAGACTGGAATAACTGGAATAAAGTTATTCCAGTCGTCTTCCACCTTGGTCCGAAAACTGGGCTTCCGAAAAGTTCCCGGAACACCGCCTTCCGGACCTCCGATCGCTCCCAAATTTGAGCTGTAGATTCTTAAGGAAGTTCTCTTCGATTTGGAACTGGTTTCTGCAAGAAAAACTAAGCCAATAAATCGTAAAAATTTGTCGAAGTCTGCTGTGCAAAAATGGCAGCAGAACAGAGTAGCTATCTTCGTCGTTAGATTTTGGGCAACTGGAGCGATTCCGGCTCACGTGGAATGCTCCCAGGAGTAGAAGAATACTCCCTCTAGAGGGGAGACATGCTCGGGGCTCTCCGATCCCTCTCCACGTGCGGTGCTAGCCGCCGGAAGATGGTTCACGGGCATAGGTTGCTGCAGCAAAACAGAATTGCTGCAGCAGGGATTTTGAGCACTCAAATGGTGGGAAGAATCTTGGTTTCTCTCCCTCACAACACTCCCAAAACCAGCCCTCAAGGAGTACTAGGACAGCACAAAAAATTTCCCTCTCAAATGGTGAAACCCTTCTTCTCACGGTGAGAAGACAACCCACGGCTGAAACTTTTAAGCTAAAAAAAAAAAACTCTGTAACACTGCTTTGGGTTGCACTTGGTTTATATAAGCTGTAAGAGAGAGAGCGTGGGAGAGGGAGAGATGGGAGGTGAAAAGATCCATCGGTTAATCACTCATTAACAAGCCTTTAAACACATTTACCAGCCATTAGAAGAGAATAAGGGAACGGGTGGAGGCAGGAGAAAACACCATTGTTTGTTTCTTTTGGCCTTCCAGCGATAGGAATTCCAGCAAATAACCGTGTAAACGGTAGAAGGGGTAAATACTGGTTCAATAAACCTGTTCAAACCAAATATTTAATCCTTGGTTCAATCCTATTAAACCAATTTGGTTCAAACCCATTGGTTCAATTAACCAACGGTGGTTCAATCCAATTGAACCTGGTCCAACCCTAATCAAAATTGGGTTAATTGGTTCACAACCAATTGGAGGCCGAAACAAACTCCGAATCAGTTCAAAACTGATTCAGAAAAAACCTGGCGCGGTCCTGATCAACCCGGAACAATTTTCGGTTGACACAGACAAGTGCAATACGAGAAAAACGAGTGTTCAAAAATACTGTGACCATGAAACCGAGACGATTCCCAATCGTAATCGATATCCGGATCAGAGAGTTATCCTCTGTGGTGTGTGACCTCATAGGTTCGAACCTAAACGGTAGCACTAGAACAGTTTTAGTACCAGCGCAGGAAACCATCTAGCAATGGGTCCCGGCGTCCGGATAGGTCGATGATGCGGGATCAAACTATCGAACCTCTGGTATATGGATACCGTATAATTCATCCCTTTGACCACTAATGCTCAGGACGGCTGAGATTGGGCGGCCAACCCAGACTGAGTCAGTCGACTATGTATCTCAACCTCGCAAGCCCAGTGACTCTTCACTAGGGCTACCCCGGCCGAGGATTTGCTAAATTGAGATACTGCGAGACATTCAATCCAAACTGTTTGGACAGGTCAATTCCATCTTGGTCCATCACTGCTCCACAAGTACTTGCCTATACCCAGAAACCTTCCATCATGGATTAAAAATCCGGGTAGTCCGGCACCAAAGCACAGGGAGTTGCTTGCAAGCTATCATGATGACCTCAGGTCAGAGGGACACTTACACCCATATCCAATCGTGAGTATCCCTTTGGCAGAAAGGGACTGCACGGAGTCACGTTCAATGAGATATCACATATATCCCACTTGTAGATCACATCAGTATCACCACACTCATTTAGTCAAGAGGACAACCAAATAATGTAAACTACAACAACCTATACTTGATATATTGCCTTCCAGTACAATATATCCTTTGGTTGTGAACAGGGTTTAAGGACCACTCGATACATCCTCTCTGTATCAAAATTAGTGTAGTCCTAAGGACTTCATCACATGGAAAGAGTTCTCTTAAGGAAATACAATATGTGATGAGCTGCCAAAAATAATATTTTATTAATTCATTGAAAAAGTACAATACTTAGCACAACCGCCTACAACCCAGGCGATTGGCTTTGGGACACAATTCCCAACAATCGATTCCTTGTTGACCTACTCAATACCTTCATATCCAATTCACCATTCCCAGTATCAATCCTGTGCATGACTCAGTGTCATGATTAGAATTGATCCAAAGCATGGGTTCATGTACATAAGGTACTTATGGCAGTCTTGGGTCAAAGGATTACTTGTACCACTCCCACTATGAGAACCTTCTATTAACATGTAGCTAAGACTCCATTAGATGTTCTCAAGTTGGATCATATCAGTGAACTCATTCTCTAATGAGCACCCATATCCTAGTATTAGTGTCATACACAAGTGACTGTGAGAGCAGTCACCCTATTCAGTATATATAGGATGTGCTAGTCTTACCGGAAAAAACCCTGATCCCCTACTCAAGGTTCCTTTGACCAGGAATATTTTAGATTAAGGTTTTAAGACTTTAGGTCCCACTGGTATGATCTCATCATAACCCTAAAATCATAGCCTTAATCTATGGGGTTCATCATATAATAAGAAACACAGCGTATGATGAAAAATAATGCCTTTATTAGAATATTGTCAATTACAATGGTTTGGGAGATACAACATAGATTGGCTTGTAGGGCATATCCCTTTCAATCTCCCACTTGCACTAAAGCCAATCACCTTTGAATCTTAGTCCCATACACTCGAGGTGGCGATCAAACTCTCGCTGTGGTAGAGCCTTAGTGAACGGGTCTGCTATATTCTCCTCCTCGATCAGAACGAAGAACTTTAATACTTTTCCTGGTTTGTTTTTCGACCATACTTTGATACTCCTTAAATTTATCAAAGGCTTCAGATTTGTGTTTCATAAGATACACATATCCGAACCTAGATAAATCATCTGTAAAAGTGATAAAATATGAGTATCCTCCTCTGGCCTGAGTTGTCATTGAACCACATACATCAGTATGTATAAGTCCTAATAACTCAGTTGGCCTTTCCCCATGTCCAGTGAATGGAGTTTTTGTCATCTTACCCGTGAGACATGATTCGCAAGTTCCTAATGATTCATACTCATAAGGATCAAGGAATTTTTCCTTGTATAACTTGCTAATCCTAGACTCATTAACATGACCAAGTCTATGATGCCAAAGTAAAGTATCATTAAAGTCTTTTCTTTTCCTTTTAGTATTGACAAGAAAAATACTATCATTGGAAGAAAGAGTTAAGAGCCCATTGCTAAAAATGCCAGAACAAATAATTTTATTAGATAACATTATCGAGCAACCAGTGCTTGTTACATCCATTACATATCCTTATTTTAATAACAAAGGAATAGATATAATGTTGCTAATAATCTTTGGCATATAGTAAAATTTTCTCACTCCAAGATCTTCCCTGAAGGCAACTTCAGAATATATGTTCCTACAGCTTCTGCTTGGATGATATCACCACCAGCACCGTAGAGATTGAAGTCACCTTCCTTCAATACTTTAAGCTTGTGGAGGTCCTGCAAAGATTTGCATATATGGTAACCACAAGCGGTATCCAATACCCAAGTATTTTATATAGACGAATTGAATGTCAATATAGTATGTATCTCATACATACCTTTTGGTGCGTCTGCCGCACCAGGCTTCACAGTTGCAAGGTAAGCCTTGCAATTCCTTTTCCAATGTCCCGCTTTGCCGCAAAAGAAACAGGTTGACTGTTTTGAGGCCTTCTTTCCTTTCTTGTTCTTATTGATGCCACCCTTAGGGTTTAGCCTCCTACTAAAATCCTTTTTGCCCGATTTCTTCTTATTGGTCTTATCAACAAGAAGAAGTGGAGCCTTTTCTTTCTTAACGTGGCTCTCTACTGTTTTTAACATATTTAACAGCTCAGGCAAGGAAGTGTTCAGTTTGTTCATGTGATAATTCAAGACAAACTGAGAAAATGTCTCCGGGAGTGATTGCAGGATTAAATCCTGATTCAGCTCCCCATCCATAATAAACCCTAATTGACCTAATCTGGTGATTAAGTCAATTACCTTCAGGACATGATCCTGAACAGATGTACCCTCTGTCATCCTAGCACGGAATAACTGCTTAGATATTTCGTATCTAGCAGTTCTGCTTTGTTCTCCATAAAGCTCCTTTAAATTGAGCATTATGGTTTGAGTATCCATGCTTTCATGCTGCCTCTGTAACTCATTGGTCATAGAGGCCAGTATGATACACTTGACAGTGAGGGAGTCATTCTGCCACATTTTGTATGTGGCCATATCTTCCTATGTGGCATCATCCCCTAGTGGATTAAGACTAGGGGTATCAAGAATATAAGAAAGTTTTTCTGAACTCAGTACAATCTTTAAGTTTCTCAACCAGTCCACATAGTTTGGACCAGTCAATTTGTTGGTATCTAAGATGCTTCTCAGTGATAATGAAGATGTCATTTATCTACATTTAATTAAGAACAATACATAAGCAAACAACCATGAAATGACTTACATAATTAAATTAGGTCTTCAATTTAACTATGTCTCCCACTATTTTATCAAAAATCATAGCCCTCACTATGATAATCGAGAAGAACCCTGATCGGTTTTCTTAGTGAGATCGAGATCCTTATAACTTATAAAAGATCTTGCAGATAACACAACAAATCTTTTATATGTTCAAAGGTAGGAAACTCTTCCAATTATATCTCATATAATTCTCAAAAATAACTTGGCCTCTAGAACATTATAAGTCTTGCAGAAAACACAACAAACCATAATGTTCTAGTTAAGTCAAGACCCTTTCATTTCTATACAGTCAGTATTCAAATATAATGCCCTTGCAGATAACACAACAAGGCATTATACTGAATATACTGTAAGCATATTTTTGCACTAGACCAATATTATGTCAATCACCCTATTAGGTCTTGCAGATAACACAACAAACCTAATGTGGTTCATAACACAGTTATGATCCAGCATGAAGGAAGACCAACATATAGCATTTTTTAACATTAAGCATATAAGTCAAGATTTAAATATAATCAAATCGGCCAGGCAAGTGGAAGAGATGTGGGAGTCCCCCCGTTGCTTTCCTAGACACCAATAAAAATTGGCCAGGTCAGTCAACGGAACCAATTGAAAACCACGATTCTCTTTACCTTCCCAGAACCACCTTTCTAGACACCGAATGATCAATTGTTCATCATGACTAGTGATGGTTATTAGTTAATTATACTATGACTTAATATAATTTTAAGAAAAGGGCTTTATAAAATTGCCAGCACATTCTTATAAAAACATATCATAATGATATCACTCTGATAAACATATATGTGCTAAGTGTGTCATCATACTAGGACAACCATTTACCATAATGGATCCACCATTATGCCAGGGCAACCTTATTTCAGTATGATGACTTCAAAACTAATCATATCTCTATAATAATTAGGGTTTGAGTGAAAAGCCCTAATTAGTGGCATACATCAAAACATTAATTATCATATATGCATTCCTTAAATTATGCTAAGTGTGTCAGCATTCAAGGGTTTAAAACCCTAATTGCGATACTACAACAAAAATGCATATAAATAATTTTCATATGTTTTAACTGTAATAAGGATGGCTCTGATACCACTGTTGGGGTTTCCGGTGCACCGCAGCGGAAGTATAATTTCAAAATGATGAAATTTGCACCATAATCCCTTAGCCAAAATCTCCTTATTCAGGATTAAAACATATATATAGAACATTTAAACATACATTGTTAGAATTGGAGTACCAACCTGTAATCGCTAATTCCAACAAAGTTGATGTTGAAGGGGCTGATTGAGTTCACCAGGCGTCCAAGTGTCCGCCCTCCGATGGTGATCCACACAGAGCAGTGATCAAGACAACTCTATCTTCTTTTCAAAGGTTCCTTCTATTGAGTTCTTCTTCCCAGAACTCAATTGCTTGGACTATGGCTTGAATTCCTCCACACAAAAGCTTGCTTTCCTTTCCTTGACTCCTTCTCGTCCTTCCACCAAGACCTTGGCCCTTTAGACACCCTTGTCTTGAAAAAAAGACCTTGTCCTAAGAGGACATAGGCTTGTCTTAAGTTGGAGGAGAAATTAAGACAATGATGTCTTAATGTAAGAAAGAAAGGAAGAAATCAGAACTTCTTTCTTTCCTTTACCGTCGGAGACTTTTACTTTTATTCTTGTTCAGTAGCAGAGTTTCGACAGAGGTTTACTCTGTAAAGGAAACAATGCAAGAGCAAGAAAAAATAAAAGAGTCTTCAGGGAGGAAGAAAGAAAAGATTACTTTGTTCTGAATTTTCCCGACCCTTTAAATAATTCTCAGATAGTCGCCTACACACCTCTCCGTAATGACTTTCTCACGCCCTTCTCAATTTCTCACGCCCCATCCTCCTATCTCACGGCCTTCCAGATTAAATCCGACGGCTTTTCTTAAAGGAAAAACCGCGGTGTTTAAAAAGGAAAGGGGTCGCGACTTTTCATCTCCAAAGAGATGTTATTTCGCGCGCCCGGGAGGAGTTAGCGCATTCCTTCTTTCTCAAAATCCCATCAGCCATTGGATTCTCATCCAAGGGGGGAGAGATGGTGCGCTAATTGCTTAAGAAAGAGGCTGCCCCAAATAAAATCATCGGAGAAATTTTTGGGGCGCGCCAAGAGTCCATGCGCCATGGACTCTTCCTTAAGGCGCGCCAAGAGTCCATGCGTGCATGGACTCTTGGCATTTGGCATGAAAAAATAAAGGGGGTGGGTGGGGAGGCTAGCCAAGCTACATGGCTAGCCAATAGGGTTAGCCATATTCCTTTTTTCTCAATTAGGGTCTAATTAGGTCCAATTAGAACCCAATTTGAACCAATCCGGAACCCTAATTCGAATCCGATCCGAATAGAAGCTAGGGTTTGCAACACCTGCTAGAGTGTTATCCTGCAAAGATGATTTAATTCCAAATTAAACTCTTGATCAATCCTCTTAAGTGTGTGACCCATTGGGTTCCATATCTAGCCAGCAGTGGGTTTGATACAAGTTGACCTAATTTGATTAGAACTCTTTCTAATCGATTTAGGTCAAACCGGGCTTACCCGATTCGATCAATTAGGACTCTTCCTAACATGTGATCTTTGAACTTGATCAACCCACAAGACAAGATTGACGTCTAGCAACGTGTCATGTCTACCCGGAAGATATGGAAATTCTGGTGAAAAACCAAAATTACCCTTCAATAGAGAGTTACCGTACAATTAAATCTTTCGATCAGCCTGCACCCAAAATATAACTATGGATATGGATATATGTCAAATCCAATATTATATTTATTTCTAGCTCAATCTTATAATGATGATTCGATTATCTTGATATTAGAAACCATCTCTAATATCTTCACTTTGATCAAAGATTCCCTGAATCATCATGCGATTGTTGACTAGCTAGATGCAATCTCCTCTTACTAAGAGTGATCGATTCCTTGTTGACCTACTCATTACCTTCACATCCAATTCACCATTCCCAGTATCAATCCTGTGCATGGCTCAGTGTCATGATTAGGATTGAACCAAAGAATGGGTTCATGTACATAAGGTACTTATGGCAGTCTCAGGTCAGAAGATTACTTGTACCACTCCCACTATGAGAACCTTCTATTGACATGTAGCTAAGACTCCATTAGATGTTCTCAAGTTGGATCATATCAGTGAACTCATTCTCCAATGAGCACCCACATCCCAGTATTAGTGTCATACACAAGTGACTGTGAGAGCAGTCACCCTTTCCAGTATACCCGGGATGTGCTAGTCTTATCGAAAAACCCTGATCCCCTACTCAGGGTTCCTTTGACTAGGAATACTTTAGATTACGGTTTTAAGATTTTAGGTCTCACTGGTATGATCTCATCATAACCCAAAAAATCATAGCCCTAATCTATGGGGTTCATCATATAACACAGCGTATGATGAAAAATAATGCCTTTATTTAGAAAATTGTCAATTACAATGGTTTGGGAGATACAACTTAGATTGGCTTGTAGGGCATATCCCTTTCAATCTCCCACTTGCACTAAAGCCAATCGCCTTTAAATCTTAATCCCATACATTCGAGGTGGCGATCAAAATCTCGCTGTGGTAGAGCCTTAGTGAATGGGTCTGCTACATTGTTCTTTGTATCAACTCTATCTATGTAGACATCTTGTCTCTCTACTATTTCTCGGACGAGATGGAAGCGTCTCAGAATGTGCTTGGACTTATGATGAGCTCTTGGTTCCTTAGCTTGAGCAACAGCTCCAGTGTTGTCATAGTAAAGTGGCACTGGGTTTTCAATTTGAGGAACAACACCCAACTCTGTGATGAACTTCTTCATCCAGACTGCTTCCTTGGCGGCTTCACTAACAGCTATGTATTCTGCCTCTGTGGTTGAGTCAGCTACAGTCTGCTGCTTGGTACTCTTCCAACTCACTGCTCCACCATTTAGGGTAAAAACATATCCCGAAATGGATTTGCTATCATCAGGGTCTGATTGAAAACTAGAATCAAAATAAGCTTCTAGTTTAAGATCAGAACCACCATAAACCAGAAAAATATCCTTAGTCCTTCTTAGGTACTTAAGAATATTTTTAACTGCTTTCCAATGATCCTCTCCTGGATCAACCTGAAACCTACTGACAATGCCTAAAGCATATGCCACATCAGGCCTGGTACATAACATGGCATACATTATGGACCCTATTGCTGAAGCATAGGGTATAGAATTCATTCTATTTCTTTCTTCAGGTGTCTTAGGAGACATCCTTTTAGAAAGATGTATGCCTTGACTCATAGGAAGATAACCTCTTTTACTTCCTTCCATGCTGAATCTTTTCAGCACTAAGTCAATGTACCTAGATTGGGATAAACCTAGCATCCTCTTAGATCTATCTCTATAGATCTTAATACCTAGTATATAGGATGCTTCTCCCAAATCTTTCATGCAAAACTAGTTTGATAGCCAAACCTTGATTGATTGCAACATTGGGATATCATTCCCAATGAGGAGTATGTCATCTACATACAGAACCAAGAAGACTATGGCACTCCCACTAGTCTTCTTATAAACACAGGGTTCATCCACATTTTTGATAAAACCAAACCTTTTAATAGTTTCATCAAAGCGGATGTTCCAACTCCTGGAAGCTTGCTTTAATCCATAAATGGATTTCTTTAGCTTGCATACTTGATTAGGTTTATTCTTTGAAATAAAACCTTCTGGCTGTGACATGTAGACTTCTTCCTCAAGGAAACCATTGAGGAATGCAGTCTTTACATCCATCTGCCATATCTCATAATCGTGGTATGCTGCTATAGCAAGTAAAATCCGAATTGATTTCAGCATGGCAACAGGTGAAAATGTTTCATCATAATCAATTCCCTGTTTTTGTCTAAAACCTTTAGCCACTAACTTGGCTTTATAGGTTTCAACTTGGCCATCAGCCCCAATCTTTTTCTTATAGACCCATTTACACCCAATAGGATTAACACCCTCTGGTGCATCAACCAAAGACCATACTTGGTTTACATACATAGAGTCTACTTCGGATTCCATGGCTTCTTGCCATTTATCTGAGTCAGTGCTCAAGATAGCTTCCGTATAGGTCAGAGGTTCATCATTTTGAATGACTTGAGCTTCATTATTTTCAATAATAAACCCATACCTCTCAGGTGCCCGTGGCACTCTGTCAGACCTACGAGGAGGAGTTTTGTGTTCTGGTTCTGTCCTAACTATATGTTCTAATGGTTGAGAATTATCTATCTGTATTTCTTGTACTTCTCCAAGTTCAATAGTTCTACCATTGCCCTTTTCTAAAATGAACTCTTTTTCTAGAAAAGTGGCATGCCTGCTGACAAAAATCTTTTGTTCAGTAGGATGGTAGAATAGATATCCTCTACCTTCTTTAGGATATCCTACAAATAGACATTTATCCGCTCTAGGTTCCAACTTTTGTCCAAAATTTCTTTTAACATAAGCTGGACATCCCCATACCTTGAAATATTTAAGATATGGTTTCTTTCCACTCCAAATTTCATATGGAGTACTAACAACGGATTTAGAAGGTACCTTGTTCAAAATGTAAACAGCAGTTTCTAGGGCATGACCCCAGAAGGAAATGGGTAAATTTGTGAAGCACATCATGGATCGTACCATATCTAATAAGGTACGATTCCTCCTTTCAGCTATACCATTTAGCTGTGGTGTATAAGGAGGGGTCCATTCAGAAAGGATTCCATCAACTTTAAGATAGTCTAAAAACTCCGTGGATAAGTATTCTCCTCCTCGATCAGAACGAAGAACTTTAATACTTTTCCCGGTTTGTTTTTCGACCATACTTTGATACTCCTTAAATTTATCAAAGGCTTCAGATTTGTGTTTCATAAGATACACATATCCGAACCTAGATAAATCATCTGTAAAAGTGATAAAATATGAGTATCCTTCTCTGGCCTGAGTTGTCATTGGACCACATACATCAGTATGTATAAGTCCTAATAACTCAGTTGACCTTTCCCCATGTCCAGTGAATGGAGTTTTTGTCATCTTACCCATGAGACATGATTCGCAAGTTCCTAATGATTCATACTCATAAGGATTAAGGAATTTTTCCTTGTATAACTTGCTAATCCTAGACTCATTAACATGACCAAGTCTATGATGCCAAAGTAAAGTATCATTAAAGTCTTTTCTTTTCCTTTTAGTATTGACATGAAAAATACTATCATTGGAAGAAAGAGTTAAGAGCCCATTGCTAAAAATGCCAGAACAAATAATTTTATTAGATAACATTATCGAGCAACCAGTGCTCGTTACATCCATTACATATCCTTATTTTAATAACAAAGGAATAGATATAATGTTCCTAATAATCTTTGGCATATAGTAACAATTTTCTAATTCCAAGATCTTCCCTGAAGGCAACTTCAGAATATATGTTCCTACAGCTTCTGCTTGGATGATATCACCACCAGCACCGTAGAGATTGAAGTCACCTTCCTTCAATACTTTAAGCTTGTGGAGGTCCTGCAAAGATTTGCATATATGGTAACCACAAGCGGTATCCAATACCCAAGTATTTGATATAGACGAATTGAATGTCAATATAGTATGTATCTCATACATACCTTTTGGTGCATCTGCCGCACCAGGCTTCACAGTTGCAAGGTAAGCCTTGCAATTCCTTTTCCAATGTCCCGCTTTGCCGCAAAAGAAATAGGTCGACTGTTTTGAGGCCTTCTTTCCTTTCTTGTTCTTATTGATGCCACCCTTAGGGTTTAGCCTCCTACTAAAATCCTTTTTGCCCGATTTCTTCTTATTGTTCTTATCAACAAGAAGAAGTGGAGCCTTTTCTTTCTTAACTTGGCTCTCTTCTGTTTTTAACATATTTAACAGCTCAGGCAAGGAAGTGTTCAGTTTGTTCATGTGATAATTCAAGACAAACTGAGAAAATGACTCCGGGAGTGATTGCAGGATTAAATCCTGATTCAGCTCCCATCCATAATAAACCCTAATTGACCCAATCTGGTGATTAAGTCAATTACCTTCAGGACATGATCTTGAACAGATGTATCCTCTATCATCCTAGCACGGAATAACTGCTTAGATATTTCGTATCTAGCAGTTCTGCTTTGTTCTCCATAAAGCTCCTTTAAATTGAGCATTATGGATTGAGTATCCATGCTTTCATGCTGCCTCTGTAACTCATTGGTCATAGAGGCCAGTATGATACACTTGACAGTGAGGGAGTCATTCTGCCACATTTTGTATGTGGCCATATCTTCCTATGTGGCATCATCCCCTAGTGGATTAAGACTAGGGGTATCAAGAATATAGGAAAGTTTTTCTGAACTCAGTACAATCTTTAAGTTTCTCAACCAGTCCACATAGTTTGGACCAGTCAATTTGTTGGTATCTAAGATGCTTCTCAGTGATAATGAAGATGCCATTTATCTACATTTAATTAAGAACAATACATAAGCAAACAACCATGAAATGACTTACATAATTAAATTAGGTCTTCAATTTAACTATGTCTCCCACTATTTTATCAAAAATCATAGCCCTCACTATGATAATCGAGAAGAACCCTGATCGATTTTCTTAGTGAGATTGAGATCCTTATAACTTTTAAAAGATCTTGCAGATAACACAACAAATATTTTATAAGTTCAAAGGTAGGAAACTCTTCCAATTATATCTCATATAATTCTCAAAAATAACTTGGCCTCTAGAACATTATAAGTCTTGCAGAAAACACAACAAACCATAATGTTCTAGTTAAGTCAAGACCCTTTCATTTCTATACAATCAGTATTCAAATATAATGCCCTTGCAGATAACACAACAAGGCATTATACTGAATATACTGTAAGCATATTTTTGCACTAGACCAATATTATGTCAATCACCCTATTAGGTCTTGCAGATAACACAACAAACCTAATGTGGTTCATAACACAGTAATGATCCAGCATGAAGGAAGACCAACATATAGCATTTTTTAACATTAAGCATATAAGTCAAGATTTAAATATAATCAAATCGGCCAGGCAAGTGGAAGAGATGTGGGAGTCCCCCCATTGCTTTCCTAGACACCAATAAAAATTGGCCAGGTCAGTCAATGGAACCAATTGAAAACCACGATTCTCTATACCTTCCCAGAACCACCTTTCTAGACATCGAATGATCAATTGTTCATCATGACTAGTGATGCTTATTAGTTAATTATACTATGACTTAATATAATTTTAAGAAGAGGGCTTTATAAAATTTCCAGCACATTCTTATAAAAACATATCATAATGATATCACTCTGATAAACATATATGTGCTAAGTGTGTCATCATACTAGGACAACCATTTACCACATAATGGATCCACCATTATGCCAGGGCAACCTTATTTCAGTATGATGACTTCAAAACTAATCATATCTCTATAATAATTAGGGTTTAAGTGAAAAGCCCTAATTAGTGGCATACATCAAAACATTAATTATCATATATGCATTCCTTAAATTATGCTAAGTGTGTCAGCATTCAAGGGTTTAAAACCCTAATTGCGATACTACAACAAAAACGCATATAAATAATTTTCATATATTTTAACTGTAATAAGGATGCCTTTGATACCACTGTTGGGGTTTCCGGTGCACCGCAGCGGAAGTATAATTTCAAAATGATGAAATTTGCACCATAATCCCTTAGCCAAAATCTCCTTATTCAGGATTAAAACATATATATAGAACATTTAAACATACATTGTTAGAATTGGAGTACCAACCTGTAATCGCTAATTCCAACAAAGTTGATGTTGAAGGGGCTGATTGAGTTCACCAGGCGTCCAAGTGTCCGCCCTCCGATGGTGATCCACACAGAGCAGTGATCAAGACAACTCTATCTTCTTTTCAAAGGTTCCTTCTATTGAGTTCTTCTTCCCAGAACTCAATTGCTTGGACTATGGCTTGAATTCCTCCACACAAAAGCTTGCTTTCCTTTCCTTGACTCCTTCTCGTCCTTCCACCAAGACCTTGGCCCTTTAGACACCCTTGTCTTGAAAAAAAAGACCTTGTCCTAAGAGGACATAGGCTTGTCTTAAGTTGGAGGAGAAATTAAGACAATGATGTCTTAATGTAAGAAAGAAAGGACGAAATCAGAACTTCTTTCTTTCCTTTACCGTCGGAGACTTTTACTTTTATTCTTGTTCAGTAGCAGAGTTTCGACAGAGGTTTACTCTGTAAAGGAAACAATGCAAGAGCAAGAAAAAATAAAAGAGTCTTCAGGAGAGGAAGAAAGAAAAGATTACTTTGTTCTGAATTTTCCCGACCCTTTAAATAATTCTCAGATAGGCGCCTACACACCTCTCCGTAATGACTTTCTCACGCCCTTCTCAATTTCTCACGCCCCATCCTCCTATCTCACGGCCTTCCAGATTAAATCCCATGGCTTTTCTTAAAGGAAAAACCGCGGTGTTTAAAAAGGAAAGGGGTCGCGACTTTTCATCTCCGAAGAGATGTTATTTCGCGCGCCCGGGAGGAGTTAGCGCATTCCTTCTTTCTCAAAATCCCATCAGCCATTGGATTCTCATCCAAGGGGGGAGAGATGGTGCGCTAATTGCTTAAAAGAGGCCGCCCCAAATAAAATCATCGGAGAAATTTTTGGGGTGCGCCAAGAGTCCATGCGCCATGGACTCTTCCTTAAGGCGCGCTAAGAGTCCATGTGTGCATGGACTCTTGGCATTTGGCATGAAAAAATAAAGGGGGCGGGTGGGGAGGCTAGCCAAGCTACATGGCTAGCCAATAGGGTTAGCCATATTCCTTTTTTCTCAATTAGGGTCTAATTAGGTCCAATTAGAACCCAATTTGAACCAATCCGGAACCCTAATTCGAATCCGATCCGAATAGAAGCTAGGGTTTGCAACACCTGCTAGAGTGTTATCCTGCAAAGATGATTTAATTCCAAATTAAACTCTTGATCAATCCTCTTAAGTGTGTGACCCATTGGGTTCCATATCTAGCCAGCAGTGGGTTTGAATACAAGTTGACCTAATTTGATTAGAACTCTTTCTAATCGATTTAGGTCAAACCGGGCTTACCTGATTCGATCAATTAGGACTCTTCCTAACATGTGATCTTTGAACTTGATCAACCCACAAGACAAGATTGACGTCTAGCAACGTGTCATGTCTACCCGGAAGATATGGAAATTCTGGTGAAATACCAAAATTACCCTTCAGTAGAGAGTTACCGTACAATTAAATCTTTCGATCAGCCTGCACCCAAAATATAACTATGGATATGGATATATGTCAAATCCAATATTATATTTATTTCTAGCTCAATCTTATAATGATGATTCGATTATCTTGATATTAGAAACCATCTCTAATATCTTCACTTTGATCAAAGATTCCCTGAATCATCATGCGATTGTTGACTAGCTAGATGCAATCTCCTCTTACTAAGAGTGATCGATTCCTTGTTGACCTACTCATTACCTTCACATCCAATTCACCATTCCCAGTATCAATCCTGTGCATGGCTCAGTGTCATGATTAGGATTGAACCAAAGAATGGGTTCATGTACATAAGGTACTTATGGCAGTCTCAGGTCAGAAGATTACTTGTACCACTCCCACTATGAGAACCTTCTATTGACATGTAGCTAAGACTCCATTAGATGTTCTCAAGTTGGATCATATCAGTGAACTCATTCTCCAATGAGCACCCACATCCCAGTATTAGTGTCATACACAAGTGACTGTGAGAGCAGTCACCCTTTCCAGTATACCCGGGATGTGCTAGTCTTATCGGAAAAACCCTGATCCCCTACTCAGGGTTCCTTTGACTAGGAATACTTTAGATTACAGTTTTAAGATTTTAGGTCTCACTGGTATGATCTCATCATAACCCAAAAAATCATAGCCCTAATCTATGGGGTTCATCATATAACACAGCGTATGATGAAAAATAATGCCTTTATTTAGAAAATTGTCAATTACAATGGTTTGGGAGATACAACTTAGATTGGCTTGTAGGGCATATCCCTTTCACAGGCTTCACAGTTGCAAGGTAAGCCTTGTAATTCCTTTTCCAATGTCCTGCTTTGCCGCAAAAGAAATAGGTCGACTGTTTGGAGGCCTTCTTTCCTTTCTTATTCTTATTGATGCCACTCTAAGGGTTTAACCTCCTATTAAAACCCTTTTTGCCTGATTTCTTCTTATTGGTCTTATCAACAAGAAGAAGTGGAGCCTTTTCTTTCTTAACGTGGCTCTCCGCTGTTTTTAACATATTTAACAGCTCAGGCAAGGAAGTGTTCAGTTTGTTCATGTGATAATTAAAGACAAATTGAGAAAATGACTCCGGGAGTGATTGCAGGATTAAATCCTGATTCAACTCCCCATCCATGATAAAACCTAATTGACCCAATCTGGTGATTAAGTCAATTACCTTCAGAACATGGTCCTGAATGAATGTTCCCTCTGTCATCCTAGCATGGAATAACTACTTAGATATTTCATATCTAATAGTTCTGCTATGTTCTCCATAAAGCTCTTTTAAATTGAGCATTATGGATTGAGTATCCATGCTTTCATGCTGTCTCTGTAACTCATTGATCATAGAGGCTAGTATGATACACTTGACAGTGAGGGAATCATTCTGCCACATTTTGTATGTGGCCATATCTTCCTGTGTGGATCGTCCCCTAGTGGATTAAGACTAGGGGTATCAAGAATATAAGAAAGTTTTTCTGAACTCAGCATAATCTTTAAATTTCTCAACCAGTCCACATAGTTTGGACCAGTCAGTTTGTTGGTATCTAAGATACTTCGCAGTGATAATGAAGATGCCATTTATCTAAATTTAATAAAGAACAATCATAAGCAAACAACCATGAAATGACTTACATAATTAAATTAGGTCTTCAATTTAATTATGTCTTCCACTATTTTATCAAAAATCATAGCCCTCACTATGATAATCGAGAAGAACCCTGATCGATTTTTCTTAGTGAGATTGAGATCCTAATAACTTATAAAAGATCTTGCAGAAAACACAACAAATCTTTTATAAGCTCAAAGGTAGGAAACTCTTCCAATTATATCTCCTATAATTCTCAAGAAGTAACTTGGCCTCTAGAACATTATTAGTCTTGCAGAAAATACAACAAACCATAATGTTCTAGTTAAGTCAAGATCCTTTCATTTCTATACAGTCAATACTCAAATATAATGCCCTTGCAGATAACACAACAAAGCATTATACTGAATATACTGTAAGCATATCTATGCACTATACTAGTATTATGTCAATCATCATATTAGGTCTTGCAAATAACACAACAAACCTAATGTGGTTCATAACACAATAATGATCTAGCATTAAGGAAGGCCAATATATAGTATTTTTAACACTAAGCATTTTAGTCAAGATTTAAATTTAATCAAATCGGCCAGGCAAGTGGAAGAGATGTGGGAGTCCCCCCGTTGCTTTCCTAGACACCAATAAAAATTGGCCAGGTCAGTCAACGGAAACAATTAAAAACCACAATTCTCTTTACCTTCCCAGAACCACCTTTCTAGACACCGAATGATCAATTGTACATCATGACTAGTGATGCTTATTAGTTAAATATACTAAGACTTAATATAATTTTTACGAGGAGGGATTTATAAATTGCCAGCACATTCTTATAGAATGTATCACAATCAACATATCACTTTTATAAATAAACAAATATGTGCTAAGTATGTCATCATACTAGGACAACCATTTACCACATAATGGATCCACCATTATGCCAGGGCAACCTTATTTCAATATGATGACTTCAAAACTAAACATATCTCTATAATAATTAGAGTTTGAGTGAAAAATCCTAACTAGTGGCATACATCAAAACATATATGCAATCAAAGATATGCTAAGTGTAGTAGCATATTAGGATTTAAAAACCCTAATATGTGACATACAAACTATCATAGATTATAGTTCTAATTAAGGTGGCTCTGATACCACTGTAGGGTTCCGGTGCAACGCAGCGGAAGGGTAATATCAAAATTAAAACTAAATTCACACCAAAACCCCTAAACCAGGAACTCCTTAAATAAGACTAGAATATATGACAAGCATATCTATGCAAATTAGGATTAGGGTACCAACCTGTAATCGCTTATTCCAACAAACTTGAAGTTGAAGGGGCTAACTGAATTCACCAGGCGTCCAGGTGTCCGCCCTCCGATGGTGATCCACACAGAGCAATGATCAAGAACACTATCTTCTTGTCCAGTGGTTCTTCCTATTGAGTTTTTCTTCCTAGAACTCAATTCTTCGGATTATGGCTGGAATTCTTCCACACAAGAGGTTGCCTCCCTTTCTTTGATCTCTTCTCCTCCTTCCACTAAGACCTTGACCCTCTAAGACACCCTTGTCTTGAAGATAAGACCTTGTCCTATGAGGAATTAGGATTGTCTTAAATTGGAGGAGAAATTAAGACAAGAATGTCTTAATGTAAGAAAGAAAGGAAAGAATAAAATTAGAACTCCTTCTTTCCTTTACCGTCGGAGACCTTCTCTTTTATTCTTGTTCAGCAACAGAGTTTCGACAGAGGAGTCCTCTGTAAAGGAAACAATGTTAAACAAGAAAAGAGGGAAGGAGTCTTTTGGAGAGGAAGAAGAAAAATAAAAGCATTACCCGGTTCTGATTTTTCCTGACCCCTTAAATAGATTTCAGATAGGCGCCCACATATCTCTCCGTGAAAGACTTCTCATGCCCTTTCTTATTTTCTCACACCCTTTCCTTCTTATCACACCCTTCTTTTCTTTCTCACGGCCTTCTGGATTAATTCTCATGGCCTTTCAGAAAGAAAAATTGCGATGTTTTAAAAAGAAAGGAGTCGCGACTTTTCATCTCCGAAGAGATGTCATTTCGCGCAACCGGGAAGAAACAGCGCTTTCTTTCTTTCTTAAAACCCCACCACCCGTTAGATTTCTATCCAAGAGAGGACAAGTGAGGCGCTAAGGTGAGAAAGAAAGGCTGCCCCATCTTAATTCATCGGAGAATTAAGTGGGCACGCCAAGAGTCCATGCGCCATGGACTCTTCCAAATGGCACGCCAAGAGTCCATTAGCGCATGGACTCTTCGCATTTTGGCATGAAAACTCAAAGGAGCGGGTGGAGGGGCTAGCCTAGATACTTGGTTAGCCAATAGGGTTAGCCATAATCCCTATAAACTCAATTAGGATCTAATTAGATCCAATTAGAACCCAAATTGAACCAATCCGGAACCCTAGTTCGAATCTAATTCGAATAGAAGCTAGGATTGCAACACCTGCTAGAGTGTCATCATGCAAAATGATTTAATTACAAAATTAAACCCTTGATCAATTCTCTTAAGTGTGTGACCCATTGGGTTCCACATCTAGCCAGCAGTGGGTTCGAATACAAGTTGACCTAATTTGATTAGAACTCTTTCTAATCGATTTAGGTCAAATCGGCCTTACCCGATTTTGATCAATTAAGACTCTTCCTATCAAATGATCATTAAATTTGATCAACCCACAAGACAAGATTGACGTCTAGCAATGTGTCATGTCTACCCAGAAGATATGGAAATTCTGGTGAAATACCAAAACTACCCTTCAGTAGAAAGTTACCGTACAATTAAATCCTTCGATCAGCCTGCACCCAGAATATAATTATGGATATGGATATATGTCAACTCCAATATTATATTCATTTCTAACTCAATCTTATATTGATGATTCAATTATCTTGATATTAGAAATCATCTCTAATATCTTTACTTTGATCAAAGATTCCCTGAATCATCATCCGATTGATAACTAGCTGGATGCAATCTCCTCTTACTAAGAGTGATCGATTCCTTGTTGACCTACTCATTACCTTCATATCCAATTCACCATTCCCAGTATCAATCCTGTGCATGACTCAGTGTCATGATTAGAATTGAACCAAAGCATGGGTTCATGTACATAAGGTACTTATGGCAGTCTCAGGTCAAAGGATTACTTGTACCACTCCCACTATGAGAACCTTCTATTGACATGTAGCTAAGACTCCATTAGATGTTCTCAAGTTGGATCATATCAGTGAACTCATTCTCTAATGAGCACCCATATCCTAGTATTAGTGTCATACACAAGTGACTGTGAGAGCAGTCACCCTATTCAGTATACATAGGATGTGCTAGTCTTACCGGAAAAAACCCTGATCCCCAACTCAAGGTTCCTTTGACTAGGAATATTTTAGATTAAGGTTTTAAGACTTTAGGTCCCACTGGTATGATCTCATCATAACCCTAAAATCATAGCCTTAATCTATGGGGTTCATCATATAATAATAAACACAGCGTATGATGAAAAATAATGCCTTTATTAGAATATTTTCAATTACAATGGTTTGGGAGATACAACATAGATTGGCTTGTAGGGTATATCCCTTTCAGGATTGAGGCACACCATTCTCTCCCGTCAGGAGGTATGCCCCCATGGGGCTGCAAACGATAGAGAGAACTAGAAAGAGGGAGAGAGGAGAAATCAAGACTGCGGAAAAAGAGCACTTGTATTCCTCTTTTGTCAAACAACTACACATACAATGTATATATAGACCCCTAAGTCAATATGACTTAGCCCAAAAACTCCCTACCCCAGGCCAACACATGAAGTCTGTAACTTGTCAGATGAGTCGACTCGACCAGACCATGAGCCGACTCGACCAGAACTCCATCATCCTATTGACCTGCAAGAGTCGGCTCCTGCAATGACCGAGCTGACTCGATCCCTTCGAGCCGACTCCTGAGATCCCAAACCGACTCCAACCTCAAGACCCCCAAACATGGATCTCGAGTCTGTGGAGTGCCGAACTCCACCCTAGGACCAAACCCATCTTATACACCCATGAACACATCACGAGCCCCCTGGAACACCTCCAGGAACTGCTTGGTACTCCTCCAAGCATCCAGGGTTCACCTCTAGCATCCCTACCATGGCCTTCCAAGTCTCTCCAAAGCTTGGGAACACAATACAAATCCCAACAAAGAGGATAACCAACCAATGTAATATACAACAACCTACACTTGATACATCGTCATCCTATAACAATGTATCCTTTGGTTGTGAACCAGTTTAAGAACAACTTGACATATCCTCTTTATATCAAATATAATATAGTTCTAAGGACTCCATCACATAAAAGTTCTTTTCAAGAAAATGTATATATGATGAACAGCCAAAAAAATAACTTTTATTTTAAAAAAATTACATATAATTACAAAGTAGTACAACCATCTACAACCTAGATGATTGACTTTGGGATACTATTTCTAACACCATAGCCATCACTTATTCAGGATAAAGGGAGATCGAAGGATTGAATTACACGGTAACTTTCTACTAAAAGATATGTTAGTAATTTTCACCAAATTCCTCATCCTTCGAGTAGGTATGACACATTGCTAGATGTCAATCATGTCTTATTGATTTTCATGAATCAAATTGGTTGGATTCAAGGGTCAATTTGGAAGTTGGTTCAAATTGGCAATTTTGGTCAACTAAATTTGAGCTAATTAGGTCAATCAATTTTGATTGGATTGAAATAGCTTGGACCTGGATCTATTGTGGGCTAGATGTAGAGCACAAAAGGTCACACACACAAGAAAATTGGCCAAGGAAGTCAATTGGATTTTGGTTAGGATCTTTGGATTCTAATAGGCTAGCTAATTTGCATACTAGCATATGCATGCTAACTTAACTCCTAACCAAATTAGATTGGGTCAGTAGCTTGCTATTTGGGCTAACCAATTTAAGTGGGATGTAGATTAGGTTGAGTCCTAATTGGAATAGCATTTATCTAGATTTATCTAGATTTTATTGAACATTATCCTTGGATTATGGAAGAGTCCAAAGGGGATTGGACTCTTGGCACCATATTGGCATGTGCCAAGATTAAGGGGTGCAAAAGGACCAAGAGTCCTTCTACCAACCTATTCCAGATAAGTGCTAGACCTCTCTCCCTTATCCCCATGCCCATTTAAATTGGGCTTGGTTGGTCAAAATATTGGTTATGGCATGGAGAAGTGTGGCGCACAAAATGAAGGGACGCATCCCTTCATGCTTAGCATGCAATCATAAATCTAGAAGTCCTGTTTGAAGGCTTATAGTTCTCTGATACAACCTTTGGAATCCCATGTCCCTTAGCTGAATTTTGACTAGTTACTTGCCACATGGCAAGATGGAAAATTGAAGAGATACATATATGTCTCTTGGCATAGTGATATGGCATGATGTGGCATATCAAGATAAAACCTTTCACCCAAGGGACTCCTTCTGCTTGATGGTTTAAATCTGATCATTAGAAAATTATATAAGGATCGAGAAAAAGGTTTATTAGGCACTCTCTCAGTTAGTATATAAAGTCATTGGTATTCTGATGCAAATAAGATCTGTAAGAAATCTTTTCTATCTCTCTTCCTTCTCTTACGATAAAAAGTCTTTTTTAAGACAAGGCTTATCATTTTAAGATAATAGTCTAAGATAAGATATAGGAGGGATAATTAGATTTTGAGAGAGGATTCAAAGAGATCTCTGAGTGCCTTACAGGAGGGTAGGGGTTCTAGCAAAGAGAGAAAGGTCATTGAAAGATGAAAGGCTACCAGGAAGAGTCCTAGTCAAATAAGCAAGCTCGATAAGAGTGCCTCCTTGGTCCAGTTCCTATGTGGATTACCTTTGAAAAGTATACACTTCTGTGTCTTATGGAAATTAAGGAGTATAGTACTCCAGGCATTCATCTATAATCCAAAAGTTATGATTTATTGTTGTCATGGTCAAGTGGTCCTTGGGTCTAGGGTTCCAACTGATTAGGATTTCAATAATAAAAATTTTTGAAATCCAGTCTTTTACTGTATTAGCCTGAACCCAACATAAGTTTCTTTAATTAGGGTGTATATCAATTACCAATTTTTAGTGATAATTGGATCCTCAGTTAACCTTATTACTAATACCTACATTGCCTTGTCAAGTGCATATACAACTGAAAGTGCTAATAGCCTTTAGATGATCTAAGGAAGCCACTAAAAGTCTGACCAACTATCTACTCCTTGACTTTCTATAGTTATTAGCAAATACCTTCTAACACTATTATTTTTTTCTAGTCTATTTAGCTTAGGTTTTTCTTTCTTAACACATCATTTATTCAAGATAAATTTTTTCTTTTTTTTTAAATTTTTTTAAAGATTTTAAAAGATGTTTCAAAAATTTCCAATTATTCTTAAAATTTTCAATTTTTTTTTAAAAATTTTTAAAGTTTGTCCCTGCCCCCTAACTTCAATACCATTGTCCTTGATAGTAAAAATAATTAAAGAAATGGTTAAGGGTAGAGCTAACATGGGAGGAGCTTATCATCAATGTAGAGGAGATGTCTTCTTCTTCTTCTTTAATTTTATAGAACAAAAAAATAAATATTAGGTATATATTGGGTTGTGTTGTGATAAACTGGCTCACTAAAAGGTGATTATCGGCTTAATTATTTGATTGATCCTATTTGAACCGGTCGAACTAGTTGGTGAACCTAAAGATGATTCCAAAGCCTAATAAATCAATGACTCAACACTATTGTCTAGCCAACGATATCACAAAGTTTAGGGTTAGTCTTCAGCTAACTCCAAAGAAGACTGATCCGATGTAAATGTGATGCAGAATGACTCTAAGATTGCTAAACATGTAGGGAAAATAGTAAACTATTTTTTTTTATATTTTTTATAATTTAATTTTCAAGCTAGATTTCTAAAATTAAGTAAGAACTAGCAAGAAAAATAGCAAAGCAAAGAATCATCATGATTGCAGGCATACTCATGCAAGATAATGAAAGTCAGGACCTGAGAATTGAGAAACTCCTAGTTTAGGATAGCTTATCTTCAATGAATCAGATATCAAGAGAAGGGACGGATGTTACCAATCAGTGATTTGAAGAACTTCCGATGAAGAGATCACACAGCACTCTGATTGGAGCCTAGATGATGAAGCTTGGTTCCCTTGAATTTGATGACTGATTTGGGTGATCCTGGAGATAAGGAAAGCCTCCTCGGGGAGTTGAAACACCTTGAGGATCTTGCAAGCATCAGAGATCAATCAAAACAGCAAATAACAAAAGTAAAGGAAACTAGGATTTGAAGGAAATCTGAATCAGGGTTTGAATGGCTGGCAGCTAGAAGCTTGATGAAGATCCTTCCTTGGGCGGCCTAGGGCACTCTTCCTTTGGGCGTGTGAAGGCTTGGATGGCAGCAAGCTTGGGCATGGAAGGATGCTAGGGTAGCAAGGATGGCTAGGGCATACAAAGTAACCAACAAAACACAAGAACATAATTCCAACACAAGAGAAAACTCAAATAAAATTCACCAGGGTTTTGATATCATGAATAAAAGTTGTTACAAGAGGAAGAGGGGTGGGGTATTTATAGAGCTCCCATGCCCTCTCCTAACTAGGGTTACACTTAGGTTAGGACTAACCTCTCCTTAAGGTATTACAAGTCTTCTCCTAGTTAGATTACAAGTCCTTCTCCTAGCTAGGTTAGAATTACAAGTCTTAAAATAATTAGAAAAATAAATCCCAACTAGGTTAGGAATTTGACTAGTCTTCTCCTTCACCCTTCATGCTTTGACTTGGTCAACATGTGAGGATGCCTACTCTTTCTTTGATTGGCATGTGGGCTTCAAGGGGGCAATAATGGGCTAGCCAAGAGGTGAAGGGCGCATGGGCTTGGGCCTCCTAGAAGCTGGGATGGCCTGGTAGCCTGGTAGCATGAATATTCCTTGGAATCTTGCTTGTAAGGGCTTGGGCTTGATTTCTCTTGGGTTGGAGCGCAAATGGACCTCTGGATTTATGATGTGACCTGGTCTTGGAATATACTCTAGCATCTGGAGGGGAATCTGGGCATCTGGAGAGCATCTGGAGGGCATTTGGGCATCATGCAAAAATCTTCGACCCTGGGTTGGCATACAAAGTCCAATTGGTCGAAGTGGGGTCTTCTGGCTCATGGATAAGGCTTGGTGGAACTCCATAGTAGGGTATCCTCTTCTCTTGTACAGAATTAAACTCATACTGGACTTATGGCTGAAGTATAGGACTCAAAATATTGACTAGGGTTGAGGGTTGAGACAAATCAACTAACCTCAACTTATTACAGGACTCAATCTTAATTGATTACAAAACTTTCAAAACTTTGACACATGACTAAGTAAACCATATGGGATCCAATGATCTGTGTCTGATCCTGGAGTCCGCACCAATTCTCTCGGGGTGGGAGGAACTCGACCCTGTCGAGTATGGGTCAATTTGGCTCAAAGAGGGTCTGGGTTGAGGCACTACAGATACGCACCAGCATTCCACAAATCCTCAAATTTTGGCTGACCTTGCCACCGGATCAAGTACCGCTGACAGTCTTTATTCTGGTACTGGTAGCTTGATCATCCAGAGTTCTCTCAATCTATTCCTCACCAAAAGGCCAAATGATATGTGGTCGCTCTAGGATGGGTTCACTCACAAGGAAAGGAAGTGACTCAAGGGGCTCGCTGGGTATCACTGCTGGCTCCCTAGACTCTATAAGATCTGAGATGATGAAGGTGGAGCTAATACCTAAATCAGGTGATATCATAGGCATATAGGCATTAGGTCCACTGCTATTCATTATTTTGGATGGGCCAGCTTTGCAAGCAGAAAATTCCTTTATCATCACATATTCCTCTGCATAAAATCATTTATCTTTCCTTTGAGAATTAGCCAAGTTGTTATTTGGTTCATTACTTATGTTTAGCTTTTGACTTAATTCCAGATGCGTATGCTGTGCAGAGGCTAGTGTAGGTGCAGACAAGTAGATTGGGTCTGTGAGCTCAGATTCAGATATTACACCTATTTCTTGGGGTTATTATTTAGGGATTTGATCCTAGGCTTCCTCTATGAACAACTCTTGTAAATTCTCAGTCTCACCTATAATGTTTAATCCTAGCTTAATTACTTCTTCAATTAGTATAGTGGGTTCGAGATCAATTCTGTTTAATTCCTTAGTGAGTTGAGAAGGGTCTTCCTCTAATTCTTTAGCCTTAATTAGATTAACTCCTGGTTTTGCTCTAAGGCTACTAGAATTTCTCTGAATTGAATTTCTAAGCTGAGTGGGGTAAATCACAAATTTCTTCCCATGATGATGAAAAGTACAGATGTTGGTTCGACCAGATAGGACAGCATCGTGATCATAAAGCCATGGTCAACCTAGAATGACACTACTAACCTTCATGGGAAGGACATCACACCAAATCTCTTCTTCACATGATTGCAATTTGATTAAGATTTGGCTCCTAGACTCGATTGGCATAGAGGTGGAATCTACCCATGAGACTCTATAGGGGCTGGGGTGTGGAACTAGGGTCAAGCCTAAAGATTTAGCTATTTCAGTAGCAATGGCATTGACACAACTCCCACTATCTATAATAATCTTACAAACTTTATTCCCAATTTTTACAAAAGTCTGTAGGATGCTAGTCCTACACCAATCTTCCTCAGTTTGGGCTTGAGTCAAAATACATCTAACTACCCAAAACTGATCGGGATGAACCTAGGATTGATGCAAAATTATCAAGATTTTAGTTAGGATTTCTAATATGCCAAATTTTAGGACTTTTAATTTTTTATAAAATTAATTAAAAATTATGATAAAATAGAGGACATGATAGAGAACACATCATGTAAATTTCATAGGAAAATAAAATTCTTAGGTGGTCAAAATCAAATGAAAAATAGACTCCTAATGTAGTGGACATGATGTAGAAAATTTAGGAATTAGGGTTTTGTGACTCTGATGCAGATGAATATTGTCCTAAACATGCTATGATACCAAACTGATGCAGGATGACTCTAAGATTGCTAAACATACAAGAAAAATAATAAACTAATTTTTTTATATTTTTTATAATTTAATTTGCAGGCTAGATTCCTAAAATTAAGAACTAGCAGAAAGAGTAGCAATGCAAAGAATCACCATGATCGCAAGCATACTCATACAAGATAATGAAAGTCAGGACCTGGAAATTGAGAAACTCCCAGTTTAGAATAGCTTATTTTCAACAAATCAGAAATCAAGAGTAGGAAAGGATGTTACCAATCAGTGATTTGAAGAACTTTCGATGAAGAGATCACACACACTCTGATTGGAGCCTGGATGATGAAACTCGGTTCCCTTGAATTTGATGACTGATTTGGGTGGTCCTGGAGGCAAGGAGAGCCTTCTCTGGGGAGGTGAAACACCTCAAGGATCCTGCAAGCATCAGGGGTCAATCAAAACATCAAATAAACAAAGGAAAAAAACTAGGATTGGATTGAAATCAGGGTAGAAGTTTGAAGCTGGTGGCTAGTAGTAGGATGATGCTCTTTGGCTTGGACATCAGCTAGGGCACTCCTTCTTGGGCGTGTGAAGGCTTGGATGGCAGAAAGCTAAGGCATGGAAGGATGCTAGGGTAGTAAGGATTCGGCTAAGCACAATAGTAACCAAAGAAACATAAAAACTCCAATACCAACACAAGCACACAAGTTTGTAAACCAAAATTTCAGCAAAGTTTAATATCATGAATTAAAGTTATTAGAAGAGGAAGAGGGGTGGGGTATTTATAGAGCTCCCATGACCTCTCCTAACTAGGGTTACACTTAGGTTAGGACTAACCTCTCCTTAAGGTATTACAAGTCTTCTCCTAGTTAGATTGCAAGTCTTTCTCCTAGCTAGGTTAGAATTACAAGCCTTAAAATAATTAGGAAAACAAATCCCAACTAGTTTAGGAATTTGACTAGTCTTCTCCTTCTCCCTTCATGCTTTGACTTGGTCAACATGTGAATATGCCTACTCTTGCTTTGATTGGTGTGTGGGCTTCAAGGGGGCTGCAATGGGCCGGCCAAGGGATGAAGGGCGCATGGGCTTGGGCCTCCTAGAAGCTGGGATGGCCTGGTAGCCTGGTAGCAAGAATATTCCTTGGAATGTTGCTTCTTAAGGGCTTAGGCTTGATTTCTCTTAGGCTAGGGCACAGACGGACCTTTAGATTTATGATGTGACCTAGTATGGGAATATACTCTAGCATCTGGAGGGGAATCTAGGCATCTGGAGAGCATTTGGAGGGTATCTGGGCATCATGCAAGAATCTTGGACCCTGGGTTGGCATACAAAGTCCAATTGGCAGAAGTGGGGTCTTCTGGCTCCTGGATGAGGCATGGTGGAACTCCACAGTAGGGTATCCTCTTCTCTTGTATAGGATTGAACTCATACTGGACTCATGGCTGAAGTACAAGACTCAAAATACTGACTAGGGTTGAGGGTTGAGACAAACTAACTAACCTCAACTTTTTACAAGACTCAATCTTAATTGATTACAAAATTATGACACATAACTAAGGTTCTAAAATTAAAACCCTACTCAATAAATCATATGGGATCCAGTGATCTGTGTCTGATCCTGGTGTCCCCTCTAAATCCATTCTGTTTGAACTCCTAGGTCTAGCAAAACCGTAGCACCTTCCTTTGTGTGTTGCATGTCAACTAGGTCAGGAGTCCCGTATCACCCACATCACTCTCAGTCAGGTGCACCCATGGAGCACAACCTCAAGAATCAAATTAGGCTTTTCACTCAGCAGCTTGCCAAGTTGACCCAAAGATTTGATGGTTTTGAAACCAGGTTAGGAACTCTAGAAAGGGTCCAGGAGCATCACACTGAACTAGGGTTTGAGTCACTTCCACACCCTAGGGATTCCCCTCAACATAATTTCTCCTTAAAGGCTGAGCCTAGAAGAGTCCCACATGCTAACCCCGCCCAAAAGATTCACCCTACGAGACCCAATCAAGAGCTCATGGACCAAGAAGAAAGAGCCATCAAGAACATCAAGGTAGAGGAACCCACCTTCGATGGTAGCTTAGATCCCGATGTTTACATAGATTTGGATGGAGACATAGAACAATACCTTGAATGGTATACGATATTGGAAGGAACGAAGTTCAAATTTGACAAACTTAGATTGGTTCGCCAGGCTAGGTTGTATTGGAATAGTATTGAGAGGATGATCAGGCTTAGACGACAAGAACCTGTAGCAACCTAAGGGGCCATGAAAATTAGGCTTAGAGAGAAGTACCTCCTAATGTCTTTCCAATAGAAGTTATTGGATCAATGGCAAAATTTGAAGCAAGGGAACAAGTGCATGGCCAAGTACACGCAAAGTTTGATGAGTATGTCATGCGATGTAACATCAATGAATTTGAATCTGTGACCCAGCCTAGGTTTAGGGCTGGCCTACATGAGGATATCCAAAGGGAGCTTTATTTTAGAGAGGTCAATAACCTAGAGATGGCTTACCAAGTCGCTAGGAATTGTGAGCGATTCCAGAGGACACCCACCTATCACTGACCTGAACCCTTTAGAAACCCTAGCCGACCCCTGGATCTGGTCAAGCCTACCCAAGTCGACCCAACCCGAGCCGACCCAATCCAAGCCAACCCGACCCAAGTCGACCCAGTTTTAGTAGAGAGGATAAGGGTAAGTCAATTAAGATCCAGAGAAGCCCCAACCCTCACAACAAATGCTTTAAATGCCATAAACCAGGTCATTATGCTAGCCAATGTACATCCAAAGCCCTACTTATAGAAGAGCCAGCTGAAAATGAGTTAGAACTTACTACTGAACCGGAAGGAGAAGTTTATGAAGTTGAAGATCATTTGTTAGATGAGTATGAGGGAGAGGAAGAACTGCCCGAGTCTGATGACCTGTTAGGAGTAGTTAGGTGCATCCTAACCCAGAACATAGTGCAAGAAGATTAGCGTAGGACTAACATCCTACAAACCTTCATCAAATTAGGGGATAAGGTGTGCAAGATCATAATAGATAGTGGGAGCTATGTTAACACCATCTCATTGAGTACTTGTCAAGTCCTTATGATTGACCCTAGTTCCCCATCCCATCCCCTATAAGGTCTCATGGATAGATTCAACTTCCATACCTATCAAGTCTACATGCCAAGTCTTGATCAAATTACAATCATATGAGGAGAAGATTTGGTGTGATATCCTTTCCATGGAAGTTAGTAGCATTATCCTAGGATGACCCTGGCTTTACGATCATGATGCCACCCTTTTTGGTCAGACCAATACCTATGCCTTTAGTCATCATAGGAAGAAATTTGATATCAGTCTAACTCAACCTAAGGATCAGGCTAAAAGAAGATCTAGTAGCCTAAAAGAAAAGAAACCAGGAGTTAACCTGATCAAGGCCAAAGAGTTAGAGAAGAAGATTACTGAGAGAACCCCTACCACTAAAGAGATTCATGGACTGACCGAAAGAGAACATCCTCAAGAAATAGTTGAAGCTCTAAAAGAATTTAAGGATGTACTTTCCGATGAGTTACCTAATCAACTACCACTCGATGAGATTACTGAGGGAACCCCTGCCACTAAAATGGTCCAAGAGCCGACCCAAAGAGAACACCCTCAAGAAGTAGTTGAGGCTTTGAAAGAATTTGAGGATGTGTTTCCCGATGAGTTACTTGATCAACTACCACCCCTTAGGGACATCCAACATGCTATAAGCTTGGTCCCAGAATCCTCATTACAAAACCTTCCTCACTATAGGATGAACCCCATCGAGCTCCAAGAACTACAGAAACAAGTGGACCATATAACACCCATAGATCAATGTTCAAATCTTAAGGTCATCCCGAGTAACCAAGGTCTGTTTCATACTTCCAAGAGATTGCCCCAAGACTCCGATTCCTATTTCCTATCATACCCTAAGGCTTCCAATGTTCCCCAAATTTCAAATCACACTATGTTGAGGATGTTCGGTTGCATCAGTTCTTTGAGTATGTTAGGTTTGTGACCTACTTTTGGAAGACCTTATGGCATTTGCTAAGGATCCATTTTAAATTTTCATGTGCATGCCAGAGCAGGGTCAAACCTAGAGAGTCTATAGTCTGTTAAGTTTAAGCCTAGAGAGTCCAATAAAATTTCTCTCAATAGGAATGCATAGTTGAGTCTATTTTGTTATGTTCCAGTACGAGTCTCAGAGTCCGTAGAGTCATTTGCATAGCATGCATAATAAGATTAGCCAAAAATCAATCTAAGTAATAATACATACAAGAAATTAGCTAATTCTCGAAAGCGAGTGAAAGAGTTTGAAATAGAAGATTCTGTAATGATTAGACTTAGGCCTGAATGGTTTCCACCAGGAATCATTAAGATGCTACATGCTCGTGGAGCTGGCCCTTTTAGAGTGATAAGGAAAGTTGGCCCTAATGCCTATGTGCTTGAGCGACTTCTGGATTATGGCATTAGCTCGACTTTCAATATCTTAGACTTAGTCGAGTATAGGGAGCCGGCAATAATACCCAGCGAGCTATTTGTGCCTAACCTATCCTTTAAGAGAGAACCTGACCCTGAGTGTCTTGTACTGTCATTCTTAATGAATGTCATTTTTGTCCTTCTTTTTTAGTAAATATCATTTCTATAGGCCTGTTGGCCCATGATGGTTATGAATTATCAATAAAGAAAGATATTTGCTACATCACTTTGAATGGTTCTAATGTGATGAATGGATAAGTGAAGAATGGCATATATACTAGAACTCCTTATCATATTTGCAATTCTTTGCAAAGACTTCAAGTTAGTAGGAGATTCGGAAGCGGTGAGAGGTTCCTGAATGTTGGAAATGGAAGTCAAGCACCAGTTCTGGCGTTGGGAACTGTTTCTTTATTTTTTAAGTCTTGTAATGTCATTCTTAATGAATGTCATTTTTCTCCTTTCTTTTTAGTAAATATCATTTCTGTAGGCATGTTGGCCAATGATGGTTATGAATTATCAATAAAGAAAGATATTTGCTACATCACTTTGAATGGTTCTAATGTGATGAATGGACAAGTGAAGAATGGCATATATGTACTATCACACCCTGTTACTATATTATATACTGCTAATAAACACCCTAGGTTAGATAAGGTCAGTGATATTTATCTTTGGCACTGTAGGCTAGGTCATATAAACAAAAACATAATAAATAAGTTGGTGGGAGAAGGTCTCCAAGATATCACTGAGAGTGAATCTTTACCAACCTATGAATCCTGTTTACTTGGGAAAATGACCAAGTCACCTTTTACTGAAAAGGGTGAAATAGCTAGTGATATTCTAGGTCTAGTACATACTGATGTATGTGGGCCTATGAATATCAGTGCAAGAGATGAATATAGTTATTTCATTACGTTTACAGACAATCTTTCAAGATACGATTATGTCTACCTCATAAGACATAAATATGAATCGTTTGAAATGTTCAAACATTATCGTAATGAAGTTGAAAAATAAACTGGAAAGTTTATTAAAACTCTTCGATCAAATTGAGGTGGTGAATATCTTTCCAGTGAGTTTCTGACTTATCTTGAGGAGAATAGGATTTTCTCTCAATAGACTCCTCCGAGGACACCTCAGTTAAACGGTGTGTCTGAAAGAAGGAATCAAACTCTGTTGGATATTGTTCGATCCATGATGGGCTTAGCTAGTCTACCTAAATTCTTTTGGGGATTTGCTCTTGAGTCAGCGTCCTACCTTCTAAATAGAGTTCCAACTAAGTCCATTGACAAAACACCATATGAGATATGGGTTGGATGAAAGCAACTCTCTCTCACCTTCGGGTTTGGAGGTGTCTAGCTTATGTCAAACATTTGGAGATGGATAAACTAGGATGGTGCAGGCACCAGGATTAGACAAAGGCTCCTCACCCTCTATGGATTTCTGATTAGGGTTCTAAGTCTTTTGGATCCTGTAATAAGGCTTAAAGCCTGAGTAATTTGCTTTCGAGTCATGTAATTAGTATCTATTTGGTTTCAATTTTTGGTTTAGTCTTGTAATTTGCCCAATTTGGTCAAGTTAGGGTCAATTGGTCATGTAATTGCCAAATTGGTTCTCAAGCTCAAGTCAATTTGAAAATGGGCTCAAGCTAGTTTGAAGATGGGTCCACAAGTGGGCAATCAAGTCAAGCCCAATTTAAGATGAGTAAGCCACCTCTCCTCCATGCCAAGTAGGAGTGCCAACTCATGGAGTGCCACATCATCAATGCCACGTGGAATGGGAGGTGCCACTTCAGCTCATGGAGTGCCACATCATCAATTCCACATGGCATGGGAGGTGCTACTTCACCAAGCACCTTGGGTGGCCAAGTTCAAGATGAAACAAAATTCAAATTCAAATGTGGGACACCCATTATTCTCTCCTTGATCCATGTAGACAATATCCACACGACACTCCCAAAATCAAGCTACCAAGATCAAGCATCATGGTCGACCAAGAAGAGATTCAAATTTCAAAGTTGGATGCTAAGCTTCATGAAAGGATTTAAATTTCAAAAGTTGGTCAGCCATGCTTCATGAGAGGAGAAATTCAAAATTCAAATAGGCACCCCTTGATTCATGAAGACAACCCACCCTTTTCTCCTCCCCAAATCAAGTCTTGTAACCCCCCTCTTTGAAATTTGAATTCAAATGTTCAAATGAGGACTTAGGTGCTTATAAAAGGGACCCTCTTTTAAAAAATAATTGATGAATGAAAAAAAAAATTCAGCATGCTTCATAAGAGGAGAAATTCAAAATTCAAATGGGCACCCCTTGATTCATGAAGACAACCCATCCTTTTCTCCTCCCTAAATCAAGTCTTGTAACCCCCCTCTTTCAAATTTGAATTCAAATGTTCAAATGAGGACTTGGGTGCTTATAAAAAGGACCCTCTTGTAAAAAATAATTGATGAATGAAGAAAAAAATTCAGAATTTTTCTTTCTTCTAGCCCTTGTGTATTGACTTGGAACTCTGTGAGAGAGTGTGCCTTCACTTTTGAGCGTCGAGGGGTGTCAGGCCCCAGATATCCCCTTCCTATGCAAGCCACCAACTTTTCTTCCCAAGCATGGATGCCCCTTGGAAGATCCTCTTGGACACCCAACAAGAAGAGCCTTCCATGATCACCACCTTCACTTCACCCTCCCTTATTTCATTGCCTTCCCTTCCTTCTTGCAATTTTCTAACTCGTCTCTAGGTTGCTTGCAGGTCCTTCAGGTACCATGGACAAAGGAGTCGGCCTTCCTTTCCTTTAGGACCATCTGATGGAAAGCTGGCAAATCCATAGGATCGAGGGCTTGATCTTCCAGTCTACATCCATGAGTGTGAGTGAACTCGACATCGGGCACTTCAAAGCTTTGAGAGGTTTGCACTCCCTAGTCTCCTAAGTAGGGTATTGATTTAGAGCTAAGTCCTACTGGGGTTTCTCAATCCCGGGGTCATTTCTTTATCACTATTTAGGGTCCATGTTTGCATGCTTGAGTTTCTTGTCACTATACAAATATTTAGATCTATTCTTAGTTTGAGTTCGGGAATCGGTAAATCCTTTAAAACATAAAAATAAAAGAAATCACCTACATGCATCCTAGGTCCTACATCATAGGACCTAAGTCTGATAGGTGTCTCTTTGTTGGGTATCCTAAAGAATCCAAAGGGTATTATTTCTGATGCAGAACAAAGAACAAAGAAGCGTATGCGGAAGTAAAATTAAGATTAATTCTATTTTTTTTTTTTTTTTTTTATATTTCAGAAATTGGCTTCGACTCAAAGTAAAGCTAAACTACGTTGAAGGAAACTAGGTAAGGATTGAAAGCACAGTTTAGAAGAAACTAAATTATCAGAGTAGTTCAGAAGTAACGGATCGCTGGGGGTTAAGAAACTCCCAGACCTAGGGTTTCGCTCTGAACTTTCAACAGAACAGAAATAGAGAGAAGGGACGGTTTACTCACCAGACAGTGATCTTCTCAGGATTCTGGTGGAAGAACTCTCTCGAGCAGATTGTGGGATCCTCGGAGTCGGCTATCTTCGCAATGGATCCTCCAATACTGGTCTCGTGGTTTGGTCGGCTTCTCCTGGACTCAAGATCTGGAAAAGAAGAGGAACAAATGATGGAATTCAGAAACTCAAGAAAAGATCTTACCAGGTTGAAGAACTTGAAAGCTGAAGTTGCTGAAATCAAATTCTCCTGGAGGCCGTTCTGTCTTCCTCTTAGAATTGCTGTAGATCTGCAGTATCTAGATTGGAGTCGGATGCTGGTGGTCGGCCAGGACTTGGCGAAGGTGGCCGTGAGAAGAGGAAAAGACTAGGGCTTGGTGGAAAGAGAAGGGTGATGGCGGCTAGGGTTTGGGAATTGAGTGGCTAACCTAGGGTTTAGGGTTTTGGAGATCTCTCACCTCCTCAAGGTTCCAGGGGAACCCGGATTTACTCCCTCACGGAGCTCAACACCTGGAAGCAAGTGCGGACAAGAGAAAACACAAGTTTTCTCAAGAAAAATTTCTTTCATTCATCTGATTGTTGTAAACTTACAAGAGGGGTTTAATTTATAAGGCATTACAAGGGAGGAGGGTTTCACATCTTCCCATGTGGGACTAAAGGAGGGGATCTCCAAATTAGGGCAAATCCCTTACATATGGTCGGCCAAAAAACCAAAAAATAGGATTTGGGTTATAAATGGCAGGTAGATGGCGCCACCTTGCTTGGACTTTCAAGAAAAAAATTTCTTCCTTCCCTGGATCAACTCTTTTGGACTCCTCCTTTTCTTCCTCCCTAAGTCAAGGTCCTTCCCATCTTTGTTTTGATTGTTTTTGGCAGGTAGTGGGCGCCCCCTTGAAGTTCTCTTCCAAGAGAATTTCTTCCCTTCTTTGTCTTGAATTCTTGGGAAAGTCTTGGCCGCCCCCTTGATTGGTGGTCTCTTGGTGGACTTCTCCTTATCTGGCGCATGAGAGAAGGAGGTTGCCATCTGTGGAGTGGGGACCAAAAGCTGATGGATGTGGATATGGCGCCCCCTGGACTGGGAGTGTGGCTGGGAGTGTAGTGTCCACTTGCCTGGTCTTGGAAGAAAGTGTAACATCCCATTTTGAAACCCTAGTCCACTACTGAGTCAATATGACTCAACAAAATAAAATGCAGGTAATGTAGACTCAAGCTAAATTAAGTTGATCTAGTCAACTCTTATTAAAAACCAAAAAACCCTAATTCTTCGGGCAAGGTTAATCAGAGATCCAGATGGAGCTCTGAAGTCTTCTTCTGAGTCTGGTGCCCGCACCAATTCTCCCAGGGTGGGAGGAACTCGACCCTGTCGAGTAAGGATCAAGTTGGCTCTGGTATCTCTCCAAGAGGTCTGGGTCCAGCTCTTGTAACTCTTCTCGGGAGATCCAAGAGTCATCAGAATCTGGCCTTCCTAGCCAGCGGACCAGGTATCTTTGGTATCCTCGATTACGAGTAGAGATAACCTGATCATCCAGGATCTTTTCAATCTGCTATTTCCTCACAGGCCAATTTGTTGGTGGACACACAGGGTCAGGTTCACTCTCAAGAGCAGGATTAGGTTCAAAAGCCTCACTGGGAATCACAGCTGGCTCCCTATACTCTACTAGGTCTGTAATGTTGAAAGTGGAGCTAATGCCTAGTTCTGGAGGCAACTCGAGCACATAGGCATTGGATCCTACTCTCTTTACCACTCTAAATGGTCCAGCTCCCCTAGCATGTAACTTTCTAACGGTTCCAGGAGGAAACCGTTCAGGCCTTAACCTAATCATTACATAGTCTCCTTCGTCAAAAGTTTTGACTCGCCTTTGAGAATCAGCCAATTTCTTATAAGTTTCGTTACTTAAATTTATTTTGGCTTGAATTTCTTTAAGCAAGTCTTTTATATGCTGTGCAAAAACTTCGGCAGACTCGGAGACCCGTGTGTGGACTGGTAAAGGAGCTAGGTCAAGAGGTGTGTGGGGTTTGTAACCATGCACAATTTCAAATGGACTCTTACCCGTAGACCTATTGACCGAGTCATTATATGCAAATTTAGCCCTGGGTAAATACAAATCCCAATTCCTGGTATTCTCACTCAATCAAAATCTAAGACAATGTCCTAAACTCGCCTGACGATGCATTCCTAAAGAATGGACTTTTATTCAAAGGAACCCTAGGTCTAAACCTAACAAACTATGGCTCTCTGGGTTTGACCTTGGGTTGGAGGATGGCATGCAGAGCATGAAAACTTATCATGGATGCCTAGTAGGTTCCATAAGGTCTTCCAGAAGTAGGTGGCAAACCCAATAGATGCTGACATGTGATTCAATAGCCAGGGTGGTCTTATCTTTTCGAAATGGCCAACTAAACCTCCAGCATGAGTTTCCCAAATCAAGAATTCCCTAAGAGAGGTTCTAGGGATGCAAAGCCTATTCTTAAAGAACAGAAAGCCATCTATAAGGGAATAATCCTTATGTTCACTAGATGGTCCTTGAGTTAGATCCTGGTATACAGTCTTGAAATCCAGACACGACTCATATTCTTCTTTGATTTGCTCAAACTATGACTTCAGCCCTAACAGAATTCAACAACAAAGATCGATGACTAAGGGCATCAGCTACCTTATTTTCCGATCCAGCCTTATGCTTCAAAACAAAAGTATAGGACTGGATATACTCTACCCACTTAGCATGCCTAGGGTTAAGCTTCTTCTGAGAATTCAAGAATCTAAGAGCCTCATGGTCCGAAAATAGCACAAATTCTTGCGGTAGTAAATAATGTCTCTAGTAACGCAAAGCTTGCACTACCGCGTAAAATTCCTTATCATAGGTAGAATACCTAAGCTTAGCATCATTAAGTTTTTCACTAAAGAATGCTACGGGATGGTTCTCTTGGCTTAGGACTCCACCTATACCTACTCCTGAAGCATCACAGGCAACCTCAAATACCTTTGAAAAGTCCGGTAGTCTCAAAATGGGTGCCTGGGTCATCCTATCCTTAAGATCTAGGAAGGCTTTATGGGCTGCTTTGGTCCACTGAAATTCTCCCTTCCTGATGCAGTCTGTGATAGGAGCAACTACGGTACTAAACCCCTTGATGAATCGTCTATAGAAGGTAGCCAAGCCATGGAAACTTCTGACTTCATGCACACTGGTCGGCTCTGGCCATTCTACTATGGACCTAATCTTTTCAGGATCGGCAGCCACGCCGTCAGGGGTTACAACAAATCCAAGGAAGATAATCCTATTGGTCATAAATTCACACTTTTTGAGATTACCGTAGAGACTATCATTCCTCAAAACTTGACAGACTTGTCTAAGGTGGCCTAGGTGATCTGCAGGGGTCTTACTATAGATCAGGATATCATCAAAATAGACCACTACAAACTTCCCTATGAAAGCTCTAAGTACTTGGGTCATAATCCTCATGAAAGTACTAGGGGCATTGGATAACCCAAAAGGTATTCAAAGAGGCCATCCTTAGTTTTGAAGGCTGTTTTCCACTCATCCCCTGGTCTAATCCTAACCTGATGATAGCCGCTCTTGAGATCAATTTTAGAAAAAACCATGGCACCGGCCATCATATCAAGCATGTCATCTAGTCTAGGGATGGGGAACCTATACTTGATTGTGATTTTATTGATGGCACGACTGTCAACACACATCCTCCACGTGCCATCCTTCTTCGGGGTTAGAAGTGCAGGGACTGCACAAGGGCTAAGACTCTCTCTAATGAACCCCTTCCTCAATAATTCGCCAACCTGCTTTTGCAGTTCTTTATGCTCCGATGGATTCATCCTATAATGGGGCAAGTTGGGTAAAGTAGCTCCTGGGACTAAATCTATGGAATGCTGAATATCCCTAAGAGGTGGAAGGTGGTCTGGCAGATCCTCGGGAAAAACATCCTCAAATTCTTCTAATAAAGGTTTAACTTCCTGAGGAGGCTCTGAGGGTGTAGGAGTCCTAAGTTCCTTAGCAGTCAACATCCAAATGGGTGAACCACTATGAATTTCTTGTTCTAGATCCTTGGCACTAATCAGGTTCACTCCAGTCTTCATTTTCCTAACCTTACTGGTTCCTTTAGCTACCTTGTCCTTAGGAGGGACTGAATGGATTGTGATTTTCTTTCCATTGAAACTAAAGACACAAGTGTTGGATTTTCCTAAGAGGGTGGCATCATGATCATACAACTAGGGTCTTCCAAGAATTATACTGCTCACCCCCATGGGCAAGACATCACACCAAATCTTCTCTTGATAGGATTGCATTTGGATTTGGACCTGACATCTAGACTGGATGGGTATAGAGGTAGAGTCTACCCAAGAAACCTTATAGGGGTTGGGGTGGGGGACTGGGGTTAAGCCTAACATTTTGACAGTGCTAGTAGAAATGGCATTCACACAGCTCCCACTATCTATGATGATTTTACAAACCTTATCCCCTAGTTTAAGGAAAGTCTGTAGGATGTTAGTCCTACGCCAATCTTCCTGAACTTTAGTCTGGGACAGGATGCATCTCACAACCCCTAAGTGGTCAGATTCAGTGGATTCTTCCTCTCCTTCATACTCATCAACCAAATTTATTCCGGCCTCATAAACTTCTTCTTCAAACTCCTCATTAGGCTCGGAACTCTCTTCTCCTCCCTCTTCTATATATAGGGATCTACGAGGGCACTGGCTAGAAACATGACCTACCTTATGACACTTAAAACAAGCTATGGCTGTGCACTGAGTGGAGATATGACCGGGTTTCTGACACTTAAAACAGACGATGCCAGGGGTTCTCTGGGTGTCAGGTGCCTTACCTTTGTCCATGGGCCTAGGGGTAGGAATACCCTGATTAGGCTTGCTAGGGGTAACCTGGCTAGGTCCATTTCTTGGGATTGGGGCACTAATCCTAGACGGCATGGGTCCTCTCTGAAACTTCTCAGTGTTCAGAGCAATCTGATAGGCTTGGTCTAGGTCAGTAACCTCTCTCAGAAACAACTCTCTCTTTATATCTTCCCTAAGTCCAGCCCTAAATCTAGACAAAGTGACCTCATGGGCTTCACTCACATCACATCTCATCAGGTATTCATCAAAGGTGGTTATGTAGTCTGAAATAGATCGGTTCCCTTGTTTCAAAGTCTGCCATTGGTCTAACAGATTTTGCTGGTATGAAATGGGTAGGTACTTGTCTCTAAGTTTCTCTTTCATACCCTGCCAAGTGGTTATGGGCTCTACATTTCATCTTCTAGTGGTCAGCTCAATGTTCTCCCAGTATAACCTAGCTTGACGTATTAATTTCATCTTGGCAAACTTAAATTTCCTCTCCTCAGACATGGCATACCACTCAAAGTACTGGTCCATCTCACCCTCCCAATCAGAATACACCTTAGGATTTAGGCTACCATCAAAAGTGGGTGCATCTAACTTGATGTTCCGAATGAACCTATCATCTCTATCCTCAGGCTCTGGGTCAGGCCTCCTATGATTAGGTTCAGGATCTCGGTATAAAGGTCTTCTAGGCTCTTGGTGTGGGTGAGGTTGAGGCACATTAAAATCTGGGTCAGGAGTCCAATCCCGATGCCTAGGCTCCTCAAGTACTTGGACTCGATCTCTAAGCTGGGAAAAATTCTCATTCATATCCTGACTTAATTTTTTCATACTCTCAGTAAGAGCTCTAACCATGGCCTCTAAATCAGGTTGGGCTTGACCAGGTTGGTAGGGTACTCCATTCCGGGTAGACATGATGCAATCAAGCACACAAAATGAGACTCAACTGAACGACTACGGGCTAACTAAACCTAGAGCCTAAACTAGGTGCCCAATCAGAGTGGCAAGCTAGCCTGTAGTAACTCAGGACTCAGCCAGGCAGGTGTAAGGGGAGTGTTAGGTTCCTGAATGCCAATCCTAGACACCAATCAGAGATTGGCCAGGTAGGCGGACCAGCACACAAGCCCTTCGGGATGGAATCCCTGAACCACCGTTCTAGACACTGAGTACAAAGCACACACAGAGTAACCAGACAAACTGACTCAACACTAGCCTTGACCCGACTTGTTGATGTCCGTAGCCCACTAGGGCAAATTAGGTCTAATCAATTTTAGATTAAAGGCTTGGGTTCGAATGAAGGGGTGGTAGTTTTGGGCTAAGGAGAGGTTATCAACTCCTCCCCTTATCTTAGATGCTCAAATGCCCTTAAGTTGAATTAAGAGGTGAACACTCAAAAATAAATGAATTGCAGAACACAAAAACAAAGTTGCAGTAATTTAATTCTCAGAAATTGCACGGAAACCAATAAATCATGAGAAAATTATGAAAATTAGTTTCAATTATACTGGTTTCAGAAAAATAAAAATCACTGAATTTGGAGTTACCTGCAGTGAGAAAAAATTCTTGCAATAGGGCAATTACGGACTGAAAACATAGCACTTCCCCGTTTACAATTTCTGCTACGAAGTTGTAACCCAACGGATCCCCTACACGCCCTAGGAACACCCCGTGGAATGGGAAGAGGAGGTTTGCACCTCGCTTCGTTCCTAGGACCGGACGTCCTGGGGAGTCTACTTCGAGCAGACAAAGTAAAAAGAGAGGGACTCAAACAGGCAATCGAAACAGAAACCCTAGACAGGGCTCTGATATCAAAAATGATGCAGAACAAAGAACAAAGAAGCGTATGCGGAAGTAAAATTAAGATTAATTCTGTTTTTTTTTTTTTTTTTTTTTATATATTTCAGAAATTGGGTTCGACTCAAAGTAAAGCTAAACTACGTTGAAGGAAACTAGGTAAGGATTGAAAGCACAGTTTAGAAGAAACTAAATTATCAGAGTAGTTCAGAAGTAACGGATCGCTGGGGGTTGAGAAACTCCCAGACCTAGGGTTTCGCTCTGAACTTTCAACAGAACAGAAATAGAGAGGAGGGACGGTTTACTCACTAGACAGTGATCTTCTCAGGATTCTGGTGGAAGAACTCTCTCGAGCAGATTGTGGGATCCTCGGAGTCGGCTATCTTCACAATGGATCCTCCAATACTGGTCTCGTGGTTTGGTCAGCTTCTCCTGGACTCAAGATCTGAAAAGAAGAGGAACAAATGATGGAATTCAGAAACTCAAGAAAAGATCTTACCAGGTTGAAGAACTTGAAAGCTGAAGTTGCTGAAATCAAATTCTCCTGGAGGCCATTCTATCTTCCTCTTAGAATTGCTATAGATCTACAGTATCTGGATTGGAGTCGGATGCTGGTGGTCGGCCAGGACTTGGCGAAGGTGGCCGTGAGAAGAGGAAAAGACTAGGGCTTGGTGGAAAGAGAAGGGTGATGGCGGCTAGGGTTTGGGAATTGAGTGGCTAACCTAGGGTTTAGGGTTTTGGAGATCTCTCACCTCCTCAAGGTTCCAAGGGAACCCGGATTTATTCCCTCACGGAGCTCAACACCTGGAAGCAAGTGCGGACAAGAGAAAATACAAGTTTGCTCAAGAAAAATTTCTTTCATTCATCTGATTGTTGTAAACTTACAAGAGGGGTTTAATTTATAAGGCATTACAAGGGAGGAGGGTTTCACATCTTCCCATGTGGGACTAAAGGAGGGGATCTCCAAATTAGGGCAAATCCCTTACATATGGTCGGCCAAAATACCAAAAAATAGGATTTGGGTTATAAATGGCAGGTAGATGGCGCCACCTTGCTTGGATTTTCAAGAAAAAATTTCTTCCTTCCCTGGATCAACTCTTTTGGACTCCTCCTTTTCTTCCTCCCTAAGTCAAGGTCCTTCCCATCTTTGTTTTGATTGTTTTTGGCAGGTAGTGGGCGCCCCCTTGAAGTTCTCTTCCAAGAGAATTTCTTCCCTTCTTTGTCTTGGAATTCTTGGGAAAGTCTTGGCCGCCCCCTTGATTGGTGGTCTCTTGGTGGACTTCTCCTTATCTGGTGCATGAAAGAAGGAGGTTGCCATCTGTGGAGTGGGGACAAAAGCTGCTGGATGTGGATATGGCGCCCCCTGGACTGGGAGTGTGGCTCGGAGTATGGTGTCCACTTGCCTGGTCTTGGAAGAAAGTGTAACATCCCATTTTGAAACCCTAGTCCACTACTGAGTCAACATGACTCAACAAAATAAAATGCAGGTAATGTAGACTCAAGCTAAATTAAGTTGATCTAGTCAACTCTTATTAAAAACCAAAAAACCCTAATTCTTCGGGCAAGGTTAATCAGAGATCCAGATGGATCTCTGAAGTCTTCTTCTGAGTCTGGTGCCCGCACCAATTTCTATCTGCCTGAGGAATAAAAGTTGTTCGTTAGTCTTAGGGCAACCTTTTCAGAAAGAGAGTATCTTGGTGAAGGCACTCAAGCTGCTAAGGTTGAACTTGGGGAAGTTCAACAGATAGGAAAACCTTCTCACTCTAAGGCCACTATAAAACCGGATTTAATTAGATCAGATCCAGAGTCCATAGTGCAGCCATTAAGGAGATCTGGTAGAGTACCACATCAACCAGATAGATACTACGGTTTCTTAGTCCAGGATGGTGATCCTATTAAACTCGATGAGAACAACAAGGATCCGATCTCCTATATGGATGCAATGACAAGGTATGATTCTGAGTCATGGCTAGGAGCCATGAAATTCAAAATAGAGTCCATGGAAATCAACAATGTATGGACATTGGTTAATCCACCTGAAGGGATAAAACCTATTGGGTGTAAATGGATCTTCAAGCGGAAGCGGGGCATAGATGGGCAGGTGGAGACCTATAAAGCTCGTCCTAAGGGGTATCATCAGCATTATGGTATTGACTATGACGAGATGTTTTCTTCTGTGGCAATGCTCTAGTCCATTCAGATTATACTTGCTTTAGCTGCACATTTAGATTATGAAATCTGGCAAATGGATGTCTGAATAGCTTTCCTAAATGGTGAGCTAGAAGAAGAGGTGTATATGATGCAGCCTGAAGTGTTCACATCCATAGATGAGTCTAAAGTGTGCAAGCTTCAGAGGTCCATCTATGGACTGAAGTACGCTTCTTAAAGTTAGAACATGCATTTTGATAAATGTATCAAGATGTATGGCTTCGTTAGGAACAGGGAGGAACCTTGTACATATAAGTGGGCAAATGGTTTTGTAGTTATATTTCTTGTTTTGTATGTGGATGACATTCTCCTAATCGGGAATGACATTCCAACATTACAAGGAATAAAGGTCTGGCTTTTATCTCAATTCTCTATGAAAGACTTGGGTGAAGCCTCATTCATATTGGGTATGAAGATCTATAGAGATAGATCTAAGAAGCTTCTGGGACTATCCTAATCTATATACATAGATACTATGCTGAAGCAGTTCAGCATTAAGAATTCCAAAAGGTGCTATCTTTCAATAGGTCATGGAATTACTCTTTCCAAGAAGGATTGTACGACAACTCCTGAGGAAAGAGAGCATATAAGTAGGATTCCATATGCTTCGGTAGTGGATTCTATTGTGTATGCTATGCTATGTACTAGACCAGATGTGGCATACTCACAAGGGATAGTAAGCAGATACCAATCTGACCTAGGTGAAGCTCATTGGAAAGTTGTTAAAAATATCCATAAGTATTTAAGAAATACTAAGGATCAATGATTTATTTATGGAGATTCTAACTTAAAACTTGTGGGGTACACTGACTCCAGTTTTCAGTCAGACAGAGATGATAGCAAGAGTGTGTATAGTTTTGTGTTTACCCTTAATGGTGGAGCTATATGCTGGAAAAGTTCCAAGCAACATACAGAGGCTAATTATATTTGTGAGGTAGAGTATATTGCAGCATCGGATGCAGTAAAGGAGGCTGTGTGCTTGCAAAAGTTCCAAGGCGAGCTGAGAGCGGCACCCTCTTTGGATGGACCTATTCTGATGTATTGTGTAGCACCTGATGGGGACTCGAGAGTCTAGTATATTTTATTTTGAGTCTAGTTGAGTCCATTTAGTCGAGTCCAGTTATTTTCAATCCAATCAAGTGAGTTAGATCGAGTCCTATAATTTTCATTCATGTCAAGATCTAATAGGAGAGTAAGCAACCAGGAGATTCACCAGGCCCCCCCAACCAGAGCTGGCCTTCATGCACCTAGGCCCTTTCATGTCACCAAGCCCACAAGAGAGAGCTCTAGTCCAAGGCAAAGGCCCACTATTGACCAGGTCCACCAAGGTTTTGTTGGTAATTGTGTCCCAAAGCCAATCACCTGGGTTGTAGACGGTTGAGCTAAGTATTGTACTCATTTTATGAATTAATAAAATAATAATTTTGGCAGCTCATCACATACTAAATTTCCCTGAAATGGACTCTTTCCATGTGATGAAGTCCTTAGGACTACACTGACTTCGATACAGAGAGGATGTATCGAGTGGTCCTTAAACCCTGTTCACAACCAAAGGATATATTGTACTGGACGACAATATATCAAGTATAGGTTGTTGTAGTTCACATCATTTGGTTGTTCTCTTGACTAAATGAGTGTGGTGACACTGATGTTATCTGCAAGTGGGATATGTGATATCTTATTGAACGTGACTCCGTGCAGCCCCTTTCTACCAAAGGGATACTCACGATTGGATATGGGTATATGTGTCCCTCTGACCTGAGGTCATCATGGTAGCTTGCAAGCAACTCCCTATGCTTTGGTGCCGGACTACCCGATTTTTAATCCGGTGATGGAAGGTTTCTGGGTACAGATAAGTACTTGTGGAGCAGTGATGGAGCAAGATGGAATTGACCTGTCCAAACAGTTTGGATTGAATGTCTTGCAGTATCTCAATTTAGCAAATCCTCGGCCGGGGTAGTCCTAGTGAAGAGTCACTGGGCTTGCGAGGTTGAGACACGTAGTCGACTGACTCAGTCTGGGTTGGCAGCCCAATCTCAGTCGTCATGAGCATTAGAGGTCAAAGGGATGAATTATACGGTAACCATATGCCAGAGGTTCGATAGTTTGCTCCTGCATCTTCGACCTATCCGGACGCCGTGACCCATTGCTAGATGGTTTCCTGTGCTGGTACTAGAATTGTTCCAGTGCTACTGTTTAGGTTTGAACCTATGAGGTCACACGCCACAGAGGATTACTCTCTGATCCGGATACCGATTTCGATTGAGAATCGTCTCGGTTTTATGGTCACAGTATTTTTGAGCACTCTTTTTCCTATCTTGCCCTTGTCTGTGTCAACCAAAAATTGTTCCGGGCTGACCAGCTCTGCGCCAGGATTTTTCTGAATCAGTTTTGAACTGATTCGGAGTTCGTTTCGACCTCCTATTGGTTGTGAATCAATTGAACCAATTTGATTGGGCTTGGACCGGTTCAATTGAATTGAACCAAGTGGTTTTACTGGATTTGGGCCGGTTGGTTGAACCGACATTTTTTTATTTCCTCTTGGACCGGTTCACACGGTGTTATTCACATTGTTGAAACTTCTTTCATTGGAATTTCATACGTCAAAGGAAAGCCAAAACGACCGAACCCAAACATTGGATGCTGGACGTCCCTTCTCCTCCCTCCACCTGCTGCCTTATCTCCCCTTTAATCCCTGTTTTACTGCTGGTTAATTGGATGAACGGCAGCTGCTATCTCTTCATCTTCCAGCCCTTTCCCCTCCCTCTCCCTGCTGTCCTATATATTCCTGTTAGGACCCTGTTTTCAGGTGGTTGTAATTCACCATGAGGAAAATTTCAGAGGGAGAATTGAGGGTCTTTGTCACTTATTCTAATCCTCTTCTTTGAGAGGCTTAAGTGGAGAGTTTTGGGATTGGGTTTAGGAGCTTGTGAGGGAGAGAAACAAGGCTTTAAATCCCATTATTTCAAGTGCTCAAGTTCTGCCCTGTTGCAGAAATTCTATGACCGTGAAGCTTTCTTCCAGCGGCTAGCACCGCGCGTGGAGAAGGATCCGAGAGCCCCGGCATGTCTCCCCTCTAGAGGGAGAATCCTTCTACTCCTAGGAGCAAGCTACGCGGACCGGGATAGCCCCCACTGCTCCAAAAAGGCCAAAGTCTGCTGCCAGTTTTGTTGCAGAAATCTGGCAGCAGAATTTGGTGATTTTTTATAATTATTTGGCTAACAATTTCTTACAGATTTCAATTGGAGATTGAAGAGCACTTGTCCAAGTTGCTGCTGCTCGAATTTGGAAGCAAACGGAGGTCTAGAAGGCAGCGTTCCGACGATGTTTTGCAAGCCAAAAACAGAGTTCCAAGGAGGAAGACAACTGGAATAACTTTATTCTAGTTATTCCAGTCTATTCCAGGTTTATTCCAGAGTTATTCCAGGCAGAATAAAGGTATGGAAAATTATTTTTTTAATCATGCATGGATAGACCTATTTGTTTAATATTTTGCAAATATTTTATATGTTCATACATGCTGAAATGCAACTAGATTTAGATTAGTTCATAGCGGAGCAGATTTTCGCTGCACGAATTTTAAAAAATGTTTTAAAATCCATTTTGCTCCTGCAGATGTTTGCATGCCTAGTGTAGGATCTTGTCAAACCACCTGCTTAGTTACCTTTCAGTGGTATCAGAGCCAGGTTGCATGTGTAATCTAATCTATTATGCATGTTTATAGATTAAAAATTGTTTAATCTTAATATGTATCCAGATTTCTTTTTGGAACCTAGCTGAGACCTTCACCATGACCGTGTGTCTTTGACACGATGCGGATCGTCTGTGTTGGCCTCTTCAGAAGGATCCTTAAAGAATATTAAAATTAAAAATTGTTTTAATTTGGAGATACATGTTTTAGGCATGTTTTATAAAATATTTGTAAAATATTTTGATGCATGTTTTGTTATGTAAAAAATGTTTTACATAAAGACTTAATTAAAAATTATTTTAATTAAGTGTTTGGCTTATTAAAAATTTTTTAGGTTTTTGAAATCTAATCAAATTTGCATAAGCCATTTTGGGTTAAATTGAGTTAGCTGACTAGTTAGGTCCATAACTGGGTTAGACCTAAGTTTAGTTGAACCGGATAATAAGAAGATTAAACAAAAGTTGTTTAAGGCCCTTCTTTAAAACTATCTAATAGTTAGGTTAGTTGATCCATTCATCTAAAATGGATCCAATTAGTGGCTCAGTGGATGCCCGAGTCTTTAGGCTAGTCTGATCGAGTCTGGTAAACTGACTGGTGTCGAGGTAGGTTTGGCATTGTGATCATGGCTGTATGAGGCTACCTCTTTCCTGGCTAACTTGGTTGGTGTCTAGGAAAGATGGTTAATGGCGGATACTCACCCATGATCTCACCTACCTGGCTAGTCGAGTCGACCAGAACTGATTGGAAAAGCTCAATGACTCGAGTTAACCCATGTCACCCAGGTTGATCGGTCTGACTGATCTATAGGTGCCCATGGATCAATTTGTTGATTAATATCAACCCTCTTGGAATCTGATTGATTCAGTGGGAGGATGATCCATGTCCTTGTCTTATCTTCTGTCATAACTAAAAAAATTCTCTAAAATTATTAGGTCCTTAAAAAGACTGTCAAGGAGTTGATAGTGTCTTCGCCTCCCATTAAGTTGGATAGAAATGTGTCACTAGCTTGGTGTGCATCGGCAGTTCCATAGAACGGGTGTACATCCGGTGATTGGAATTTTTATCTAATCGATGATGGTTCAGTGCAACCTCCTTAACGGGACCAGGTGGGCCGGCCATAGTCGGGCTTGGTCTTTAGTTAGCTGGAAGCATTGGATTTGTCATTTTAATGGTTGGACCTAACCAGAGACTCGCAATAGGAGGCCTTTAGGCCGATTGGGGTGCTCTCTGGGGCAAAATAAAATACTGAAAATTGTTTAGGAAAACAATTAGTTTACGAACCTACCTTTAGGCTCATATGGGTGAGCTGGCCTTAGTCGGGCTCATGCAAGGCCTATTGGATTTCAGTACCCACTTGAAAAGGTGTTTTCACGGATTGGAGTTAGAGGCTACCAATCTGAAAAATTAGTGGGAGAAACCTTTAGACTAAAGTCCAAGTCTTTTGGTTAAGTTATTAATTCATAAACTAATTTGGTCTTATTTTCTTTTCAGATGTCTTCAAATTTATCGCTCCGGTCACTTCTCGATAACGAGAAGTTAAAGGGTCACAACTTCGATAGTTGGTATCGAAGATTGAGAATCGTTCTGGAGCATGAACGGATCCTCTATGTAATAGCGGATCCGGCACCTGAAATCCCTCCCACTAATGCATGGAGTGCGGTCAGAGACGCTTATCTGAAGTGGGTCTCTGATCGGACTACTGTCCGATGCATTATGTTAGCGGCAATGAATGATGAGTTCAGTCGCAAATTCGATGAGGCCCAACCTGATGAAATCCTTCAAAAGTTGAAGGAATCCTTCGGCACCCCGGATGATGTAGAACGGTACAAAGTGTCTTGTGCCATCTACAATTCCAAGATGCCGAATGGTGGTTCAGTCACTGATCATGTATTGTACTTGATCGAGTTGATTGAAAAGTTGGGCAAACTCGGATGCCCCTTGCACGAGCAGCTCGGCAAGGATGCGATCCTGAATTCTCTTCCCTCCTCCTATCTTGATTTTCTCGATCATTATAGAATGAACAAGCTTGCAGTCAACTACCATGGTCTTTTAGGGTTACTGCAGACTTTCGAGAAAGACCACCAACTGAATAAGGGGGTGGTGAATTTAGTGGTAGGAAGTAGAGGTCGTCGTCCCTTTAAGAAAGGGAAGAAGAAAACAAATAAGAAGGGAAAGAAGGTGCAGAATGTTCCTGGCCCTAGTCAGACTAGAAAGTATAAGGCTGATCAATCTTCTGCAAAGTGTTTATGCTGCAAGAAGAAGGGACACTGGAAGAGGAACTGTCCTCTTTACATTGCATCCCTTGATCCGAACAAGCTGAGGAAGCAGAAGTCTGCTGAACAAGGTATTTATATGATAAAACCTTGTAATTACTCAATTGTTGATACTGCTAACTGGGTATTGGATACTGGTAGTCCAATTCATGTTTGTAATTCGTTACAGGGACTTCAAGTTAGCAGAAGATTTGAAGATGGAGAACAGTTTCTGAGCGTCGGGAATGGAAATCTTGTTCCAGTAATGGCGGTCAGAGTCCTGCATCTTGTCTTTGAATCTTGTACTGTCGAGCTAGTCGACTGTCACTATTGTCCTAGTTTCATTATGAGCATAATCTCTGTAGGCCTTTTGGCCAATTATGGTTTTGAACTATCAATAAAAGGAGATTTTTGCAATGTTATTTTGAATAACTCTGTTATAATGAAAGCTAGATTAAATAATGGCATATATGTACTATCAAGGCCTGTTAGTGTAATGTACACTTCTAGCAAATGCCCAAGGTTAGATAATGTCAACGATTTGTATCTTTGGCACTGTAGGCTAGGTCATATTAACCAAAACAGGATAAACAAGATGCGAGGAGATGGACTCCTCGAGGTCAGTGATTCTGAATCACTGCCCACTTGTGAATCCTGTTTACTTGGTAAAATGACCAAGTCACCTTTTACTAGAAAAGGTGAACGAGCTACAGAACTTCTAAGTCTAATACATACTGATGTATGTGGACCGATGACAGTTAGTGCTAGAGGAGGATACAAATATTTCATTACTTTTACAGATGACTTTTCAAGGTTCGGTTATGTCTTTTTAATGAGACATAAGTCTAAATCATTTGAAATGTTCAAACGATACCGTAATGAAGTAGAAAAGCAAACTGGAAAAAGTATTAAAACCCTTCGATCTAATCAAGGTGGTGAATACTTATCTGGTATTTTTTTGACATATCTTGATGAGAATGGAATTCTCTCTCAGTGGACTCCTCCAGGAACACCACAGTTGAATGGTGTGTCCGAAAGGAGGAATCGAACCTTGTTGGACATGGTTCAATCCATGATGGGCTTTGCAACTCTGCCACTATCCTTTTGGAGATATGCGCTTCAGACAGCCTGTTACTTATTAAATAATGTTCCAAGTAAGTCTGTTGTCTCCACTCCGTATGAGATGTGGAATGGACGTAAACCCTCAATCTCACACCTTCGGGTCTGGGGTTATCCGGCTTACGTAAAGCGTTTAGACTCAGACTAACTTGGTCCTGGGTCTGACCGGTGTTTATTCATTGGTTATCCTAAGGAAACCAAAGGGTATTTCTTCTATTTGGAAAATGAAAAAAAGGTGTTCGTTGCTCTTAGAGCTATCTTTTTGGAAAAAAAGTTCCTTAGAGAAGGAACTATAGCCTCTAAGATTGAACTTGATGAAGTTCAGCCAATAGAAGAACCTACACACTCTAAGGACATCGTAGAACCAGCTATGATTGAATCACACCCAGAACCCATTAGGAGATCCGGTAGAATACCGCGTCACCCGGACAGATACTACGGTTTCTTGGTCCGGGACGGCGATCCCATTGAGCTCGATGAGAACAATGAGAATCCGATCACCTATATGGATGCACTTCAGAGATCTGACTCTGAGGCATGGCTTGGAGCCATGCGATCCAAAATGGAGTCCATGGAAATCAACAATGTTTGGACATTGGTTGATCCACTTGAAGGAATAAAACTCATCGGGTGTAAATGGATCTTCAAGAGGAAAAGGGGCGCAGATGGAAAGGTAGAGACCTATAAAGCCTGTCTGGTTGCCAAGGGGTATCGTCAGCGATATGGTATCGATTATGACGAGACTTTCTTCCCTATGGCAATGCTCAAGTCCATTCGGATCATGCTTGTTTTGGCAGCATATTTTGATTACGAGATCTGGCAGATGGATGTCCGAATCGCTTTCCTAAATGGGGAGCTGGAAGAAGAGGTGTATATGATACAGCCTGAAGGGTTCACATCCACAGATGAATCAAAAGTATGCAAGTTGTAGAGGTCCATCTATGGACTCAAGCAAGCGACTCGAAGTTGGAACTTACGGTTTGATAGGTGTATCAAATCGTATGGCTTCGTTAGGAACAGAGAAGAACCGTGCATCTATAAATGGGTTAATGGTTATGTGATTGTATTCCTAGTACTGTATGTTGATGACATTCTCTTAATCGGGAATGATGTCACAGCATTACAAGGAATAAAGGTCTGGTTATCATCTCAATTCTCCATGAAGGACTTGGGTGAAGCTTCTTACATACTAGGTATGAAGATCTATAGAGATAGATCTAAGAAGCTTTTGAGATTGTCCCAGTCTATGTACATTGACACCGTGCTGAAATGGTTCAGCATGGAAAATTCCAAGAAAGGCTATCTTCCGATAGGTTCTGGAATTACTCTTTCCAAGAAGGATTGTGCGACAACTCCTAAGGAAAGAGAGCGCATGAGTAGAGTACCTTATGCTTCTGCAGTAGGCTCTATCATGTATGTTATGACTTGTACTATACCAGACGTGGAATACTCACTAGGAGTAGTGAGTAGATACCGGTCTGACCCAGGTGAGGCGCATTGGAAGGTGGTTAAGTCCATCCTTAAGTATTTAAGAAATACTAAAGATCAATGGCTGATTTATGGAGAACCTGACTTGAAACTTGTGGGGTACTCTGACTCCAGTTTCCAGTCAGATAGAGATGATAGCAAGAGTGTGTCAGGGTTTGTATTTACCCTGAATGGAGGAGCGATCTGCTGGAAAAGTTCCAAGCAGGCAACTGTTGCAGACTCGGTATGCGAAGCAGAATATATTGCAGCATCAGATGCAGCAAATGAAGCTGTGTGGTTGCGGAAGTTCCTTGGAGAGCTAGGGGTGGCACCTTCCCTGGATGGTCCTGTTCCGGTGTACTGTGACAGTACTGGAGCCATTGCTCAAGCTAAGGAGCCTAAATCTCATCACCGCACCAAGCATATACTGCGGAGCTACCACCTCATACAAGAGATTGTGGAACGAGGCGACATCAATCTTCTAAAGATCGATAGAAAAGAAAATCTAGCCGACCCCTTCACTAAAGCCCTCGGAATAAAAGAGTTCGACTATTGTAAATGGGAAATGGGTATTAGATACGCTTCTGATTGGCTTTAGTACAAGTGGGAGTTGTTGGGAATTGTGTCCCAAAGCCAATCGCCTGGGTTGTAGGCGGTTGAGCTAAGTATTGTACTAATTTTATGAATTAATAAAATAATATTTTTGGCAGCTCATCACATACTAAATTTTCTTGAAATGGGCTCTTTCCATGTGATGAAGTCCTTAGGACTACACTGACTTCGATACTGAGAGGATGTATCGAGTGGTCCTTAAACCCTGTTCACAACCAAAGGATATATTGTACTGGATGACAATATATCAAGTATAGGTTGTTGTAGTTCACATCATTTGGTTATCCTCTTGACCAAATGAGTATGGTGACACTGATGTGATCTGCAAGTGGGATATGTGATATCTTATTGAACGTGACTCCGTGTAGCCCCTTTCTGCCAAAGGGATACTCACGATTGGATATGGGTATATGTGTCCATCTGACCTGAGGTCATCATGGTAGCTTGCAAGCAACTCCCTGTGCTTTGGTGCCGGACTACCCGGATTTTTAATCCGGTGATGGAAGGTTTCTGGGTACAGGCAAGTACTTGTGGAGTAGTGATGGACCAAGATGGAATTGACCTGTCCAAACAGTTTGGATTGAATGTCTCGTAGTATCTCAATTTAGCAAATCCTCGGTCGGGGTAGTCCTAGTGAAGAGTCACTGGGCTTGCGAGGTTGAGACATGTAGTCGACTGACTCAGTCTGGGTTGGCAGCCTAATCTCAGTCGTCATGAGCATTAGAGATCAAAGGGATGAATTATACGGTAACCATATGCCAGAGGTTCGATAGTTTGCTCCTGCATCTTCGACCTATCCCGACGCCGGGACCCATTGCTAGATGGTTTCCTGTGCTAGTACTGGAATTGTTCCAGTGCTACCATTTAGGTTCGAACCTATGAGGTCACACGCCACAGAGGATTACTCTCTGATCCGGATACCGATTTCGATTGAGAATCATCTCGATTTTATGGTCACAATATTTTTGAGCACTTTTTTCCTGATCTTGCCCTTGTTTGTGTCAACCGAAAATTGTTTCGGGCTGACCAACTCTGCGCCAGGATTTTTCTGAATCAGTTTTGAACTGATTCGGAGTTCGTTTCGACCTCCTATTGGTTGTGAACCAATTGAACCAATTTGATTGGGCTTGGACCGGTTCAATTGAATTGAACCAAGTGGTTTTATTGGATTTGGGCCGGTTGGTTGAACCGACATTTTTTTTTTCCTCTTGGACCGGTTCACATGGTGTTATTCTCATTGTTGAAACTTCTTTCGTTGGAATTTCATATGTCAAAGGAAAGCCAAAACGACCGAACCCAAACGTTGGATGCTGGACGTCCCTTCTCCTCCCTCCACCTGCTGCCTTATCTCCCCTTTAATCCCTGTTTTACTGCTGGTTAATTGGATGAACGGTAGCTGCTATCTCTTCATCTTCTAGCCCTTTCCCCTCCCTCTCCCTGCTATCCTATATATTCCTGTTAAGACCCTGTTTTCAGGTGGTTGTAATTCACCGTGAGGAAAATTTCAGAGGAAGAATTGAGGGTCTTTATGGCTTGTTCTAATCTTCTTCTTTGAGAGGCTTAAGTGGAGAGTTTTGGGACTGGGTTTAGGAGATTGTGAGGGAGAGAAACAAGGCTTTAAATCCTATTGTTTCAAGTGCTCAAGTTCTACCCTGTTGCAGAAATTCTGTGACCGTGAAGCTTTCTTCCAGCAGCTAGCACCGCGCGTGGAGAAGGATCCGAGAGACCCGGGCATGTCTCCCCTCTAGAGGGAGTATCCTTCTACTCCTAGGAGCAAGATACGCGGACCGGGATAGCCCCCACTGCTCCAAAACGAAGGCCAAAGTCTGCTGCCCAGTTCTGCTGTAGAAATCTGGCAGCAGAATTTGGTGATTTTTTATAATTATTTGGCCAACAATTTCTTGCAGGTTTCAATTGGAGATTGAAGAGCACTTGTCCAAGTTGTTGCTGCTCGAATTTGGGAGCAAACGGAGGTCCGGAAGGCAGCGTTTCGATGACGTTTTGCAAGACAAAAATAGAGTTCCAAGGAGGAAGACGACTGGAATAACTTTATTCCAGTTATTCCAGTCTATTCCAGGTTTATTCCAGAGTTATTCCAGGCAGAATAAAGTTATGGAAAATTATTTTTTTAATCATGCATGGATAGATCTATTTGTTTAATATTTTGCAAATATTTTATATGTTCATACATGCTGAAATGCAACTAGATTTAGATTAGTTCCTGGCGGAGCAGATTTCTGCTGCACGAATTTTAAAAAATATTTTAAAATCCATTCTGATCCCGTAGATGTTTGCATGCCTAGTGTAGGATCTTGTCAAACCACCTGCTTAATTTCCTTTCAGGTTTCTTGGCCCACAAGTCAGGGTTTCTTAGTCCTCAAGTCATGTACTCTATGGTGAATCCATAAAAACCCAACCCCCTCTTGTAATTTTTTCAATGCCACGGATGAATAAAATTTCTCGAGTTCTGTGTGAAGGATCTGTGTGATCCCAGGGTATCTGTGTGATTTCTGTTATTCTGTGTCCTAGGGTATCTGTGTGATCCCTGTTGTTCTATGTGAAGGATATCTGTGTGATCCCTAGGGTATCTGTCTAATCCCATTGTTCCTAAGGGTATATGTGGGATCCCTTTCCCTCTCTTTTTAGGGTATCTGTATGATCCTTAGGATATCTGTGTGAGCCCCTTTGCTATATGCTTGTCCTTCTAGGGGAATCTGTGTGAACCCCAGTTATATTTCTAAACCCTTTTCCCTCTTCTTTCTTCTTCCAGGCAAACCCTAATCCCCGGGTGACTTCGCAGCTCGCCAGCGATCCAACCTCGATCTCTGTCCCATATCAACTTGGTATCAGAGCCAAAGGATTAGGGTAGATTAGGGTATGCTTCATCCTCCATGACACCAACCAGTTCATCCAAAGCTTCTGCTCGTCCCCCCTCTTTCAATACATGATCACATTCCTACCACCACCAACCACCCTTCTCAGCCGTTCGACAACAAGCACCCCACTGAACCACCAAACGCCCACTGCCCTACTCTGTCACTGCCCCATCACATCCATGATCACCGGCGCCGCTGCAAGATGTAGAAGATGAAGAAGATAAAGAAGAGAAGCCCAAGGCCATGGCAACTTCCCCTCCTCCCCATCCTGACGTCGTTGCTGTGCGCCCTTTACTCAGCGTCCACCCCCTCAAGGGTGACATGGCCACCGACGGATTGAACTCTATCCCCCTCCCCGATATCCTCAAGGCCTTGATCCGCCCCAGCATTGTCCACTTCGGTCATGCAAACCTCTCCAAAGGAATCACCACCCTCATCGTCTCCACCCCAGTGATGCAGGACGAAGAACAAAGAAGCGTATGAGGAAGTAAAATTAAGATTAATTCTTTTTTTTTTTATATATATATTTCAGAAATTGACTTCGACTCAAAGTAAAGCTAAACTACGTTGAAGGAAACTAGGTAAGGATTGAAAGCACAGTTTAGAAGAAACTAAATTATCAGAGTAGTTCAGAAGTAACGGATCGCTGGGGGTTGAGAAACTCCCAGACCTAGGGTTTCGCTCTGAACTTTCAACAGAACAGAAATAGAGAGGAGAGATGGTTTACTAACCAGACAGTGATCTTCTCATGATTTTGGTGGAAGAACTCTCTCGAGCAGATTGTGGGATCCTCGGAGTCGGCTATCTTCGCAATGGATCCTCTAATACTGGTCTCGTGGTTTGGTCGGCTTCTTCTGGACTCAAATCTGGGAAAGAAGAGGAACAAGTGATGGAATTCAGAAACTCAAGAAAAGATTTTACCAGGTTGAAGAACTTGAAAGCCGAAGTTGCTGAAATCAGGATTCTCCTGGAGGCTGATCTGACTTCCTCTTAGAATTGCTGTAGACCTGAAGTATCTGGACTAGAGCTGGATGCTGGTGGCCAGCCTAGACTTGGAGAGGTGGCCGTGAGAAGTGGAATAGACTAGGGCTTGGTGGAAAGAGAAGGGTGATGGCGGCTAGGGTTTGGGAGTGGAGTGGCTAACCTAGGGTTTGGGGTTTTGGAGATCTCTCACCTCCTCAAGGTTCCAGGGGAACCCGGATTTACTCCCTCACGGAGCTCAACACCTGGACGCAAGTGCGGAAAAAAGAAAACACAAGTTTGCTCATAAAAAAAATTTCTTTCATTCATCTGATTTTTTTAAACTTACAAGAGGGGTTTAATTTATAAAGCTTTACAAGGGAGGAGGGTTTCACATCTTCATGTGGGACTAAAGGAGGGGATCTACAAATTAGGGCAAATCCTTCACATATGGTCGCCAAAGTACCAAAAAAATTGGATTTGGGTTATAAAAGGCAGGTAGATGGCGCCACCTTGCTTGGATTTTCAAGAAAAATTTTCTTCCTTCCCTGGATCAACTCTTTTGGACTCCTCCTTTTCTTCCTCCCTAAGTCAAGGTCCTTCCCATCTTTGTTTTGATTATTTTTGGCAGGTAGTGGGCGCCCCCTTGAAGTTCTCTTCCAAGAGAATTTCTTCCCTTCTTTGTTTTGGAATTCTTGGGAAAGTCTTGGCCGATTGGTGGTCTCTTGGTGGACTTCTCCTTATCTGGCGCATGAGAGAAGGAGGTTGCCATCTGTGGAGTGGGGACCAAAAGCTGTTGGATGTGGATATGGCGCCCATCTGTGGAGTGGGGACTGGGATGTGGATATGGCTGGACTGGGAGTGTGGCTGGGAGTGTGGTGTCCACTTGCCTGGTCTTGGAAGAAAGTGTAACATCCCATTTTGAAACCCTAGTCCACTATGAGTCAACATGACTCAACAAAATAAAATGCAGGTAATGTAGACTCAAGCTAAATTAAGTTGATCTAGTCAACTCTTACTAAAACCCAAAAAAAAACCCTAATTCTTCGGGCAAGGTTAATCAGAGATCCAGATGGAGCCCTGAAGTCTTCTTCTGAGTCTGGTGCCCGCACCAATTCTCCCGGGGTGGGATGGACTCGACCCTGTCGAGTATGGATCAAGTTGGCTCTGGTATGTCTCCAAGAGGTCTGGGTCCAGCTCTTGTAACTCTTCTCGGGAGATCCAAGAGTCATCAGAATCTGGACTTCCTAGCCAGCGGACCAGGTATCTTTGGTATCCTCGATTACGAGTAGAGATAACCTGATCATCCAGGATCTTTTCAATCTGCTATTTCCTCACAGGCCAATTTGTTGGTGGACACACAGGGTCAGGTTCACTCTCAAGAGCAGGATTAGGTTCAAAAGCCTCACTGGGAATCACAGCTGGCTCCCTATACTCTACTAGGTCTGTAATGTTGAAAGTGGAGCTAATGCCTAGTTCTGGAGGCAACTCGAGCACATAGGCATTGGATCCTACTCTCTTTACCACTCTAAATGGTCCAGCTCCCCTAGCATGTAACTTTCTAACGGTTCCAGGAGGAAACCGTTCAGGCCTTAACCTAATCATTACATAGTCTCCTTCGTCAAAAGTTTTGACTCGCCTTTGAGAATCAGCCAATTTCTTATAAGTTTCGTTACTTAAATTTATTTTGGCTTGAATTTCTTTAAGCAAGTCTTTTATATGCTGTGCAAAAACTTCGGCAGACTCGGAGACCCGTGTGTGGACTGGTAAAGGAGCTAGGTCAAGAGGTGTGTGGGGTTTGTAACCATGCACAATTTCAAATGGACTCTTACCCGTAGACCTATTGACCGAGTCATTATATGCAAATTTAGCCCTGGGTAAATACAAATCCCAATTCCTGGTATTCTCACTCAATCAAAATCTAAGACAATGTCCTAAACTCGCCTGACGATGCATTCCTAAAGAATGGACTTTTATTCAAAGGAACCCTAGGTCTAAACCTAACAAACTATGGCTCTCTGGGTTTGACCTTGGGTTGGAGGATGGCATGCAGAGCATGAAAACTTATATGGATGCCTAGTAGGTGCCATAAGGTCTTCCAGAAGTAGGTGGCAAACCCAATAGATGCTGACATGTGATTCACTCTAAAGACTTTGACAAAGTATACTTGGATGGTGTAAGAAGCATTGGAAGTCCTAGAGAAAGGGAGGAAATATGAGGTGGAGTCTCGAATTACCTGCTGGCTAAAGGTGGTGACCTGAAGATTTGAATGGTGATCTATGAATGTCAACTGGTCATCCTTACGAAAGGAAAAGTTTGCTACTCCCAGGAATTGGTCAAGAGATGGTTCGGGGAGTAGCCTAGGACATGTGATTGCAATAGTTAAGGTTTGTTCTCTAAGCAAATAATGATCCACCTTTTCAAGAAATGGATTAGAGAATGATTCATGGAAGGGCCTATGGATGATGACCTCAAGACTTGAAATTTGACCTATGGGTGAGGAAAGGTAAACTCTATAGAAGGGTAGGTCAGTCTTGCGAAGGAAGGGATCTGGGTCATAAGGAGGACTTCTACAGGACTGGGTGAATCAATCCGCTCAAGAAAAGGATGTCCAACTTAGGTTACGGGAGAGACCTTAGTGGCTGAGCATGGGACAAGGTCCAATTGTAAGTGGCTTGATTCAGTCATCCTAAGGAGAGGATCTACCATAGGGTGGGCAAACTTAAACAGTTCAGTGCAAAGATCTTCAATTGGTACTTGGGGAATGACTATCATTAGAGGGTACGAACTAATAGCTCGGGCTAACACTATGAGTTCTTCCTGGGGGTATTTGACTAAAGGAACCTGGTTCTCACAAATCTCTTGAATTTCTGAACTAGGTCCTACCCGTTGGTTGCTTTCCAAGGTCTCCTCAGGTAAGGAACCAATAGTATCAATGTCACATTCTTCAAGTTCTTCCCCCTCATATTCATCAACTAGACTTAAGCCAGCATCATATACTTCCTCGATGCCATCTCCAATGGGTTTCGGGTCAGTGGTAATCGGGTCAACTGATTCTAGGCTTGTCATACCTAACCGTTCTTCCTCATTGGTAGGCTTGGGTTCTCCCTCATTAATGTCATCCTTAGGATTCTTACCACTTAGCTGTGCACAAGCTAGTCCTACGCATGGGCACTGACTAGATTTATGGCCTCTTTCTCCACAAAATAAACATTCTTGAGATATAGGAACCTGGGTCACACTGGGTTTCAAGCTAGTAGAGACCTTACTTGGGCATGGGTGTGGATCTAAATGGTTTGATCTAGAAGACTTGGGTTGTTGAGTGACTGGTCTAGAATATTGTAAGGACCTCTCATAGACACGATCCACACTATAGATATCATGGTTAGGCTTCCTAAGGTTATGCTCGGGATCACGGTATAAGGTCCTCCTAGGTTCCTGGCATGGGTGAGGTTGGGGCCTATTAAATTTTGGATCAGAGGTCCAATTTTGATGTCTACGTTTCTCAAGTACTTGGACTCGATCCCTAAACTAGGAAAAACCCTCATTCATGTCCTGACTCAATTTGGTCATACTTTCGGTAAGATTTCTAACCATGGCCTCTAAATCTGGTTGGGTTTGACTAGGTTGGTAGGGTACTCCATTCCGGGTAGACATGATGATGCAAGCAAGCACACAGAATGAGACTCAACTGAAACGACTACGGGCTAACTAGGCCTAGAGCCCAAACTAGATGCCCAATTAGAGTGGCAAGCTAGCCTGTAGTAACTCAGGACTCAGCCAGGCAGGTGTAAGGGGAGTGTTAGGTCCCTAGATGCCAATCCTAGACACCAATCAGTGATTGGCCAGGTAGGCGGACCAGCACACAAGCCCTTCGGGATGGAATCCCTGAACCACCATTCTAGACACTGAGTACAAAGCACACACAGAGTAACCAGACAAACTGACTCAACACTAGCCTTGACCCGACTTGTTGATGTCCCTAGCCCACTAGGGCAAATTAGGTCTAATTAATTTTAAGATTAAAGGCTTAGGTTCGAATGAGTGGGTGGTGGTTTTGGGCTAAGGAGAGGTTATTAACTCCTCCCCTTATCTTAGATGCTCAAATGCCCTTAAGATGAATTAAGAGATGATCACTCAAAAATAATTGAATTGCAGAAACACAAAAATAGAGTTGCAGTAATTTAATCCTCAGAAATTGAACGGAAACCAATAAATCATGCGAAAATTAGGCAAATTAGATTCAATTATACTGGTTTCAGAAAAAGAAAAATCACTAAATTTGGTGTTATTTGCAGTGAGAAATAATTCTGCAACAGGGCAATTACGGACTGAAAATAGAGCCCTTCCCCGTTTACAATTTCTGCTACGAAGTTGTAACCCAACGGATCCCCTACACGCCCTAGGAACACCCCGTGGAATGGGAAGAGGAGGTTTGCACCTCGCTTCGTTCCTAGGACTGGACGTCCTGGGGAGTCTACTTCGAGCAGACAAAGTAAAAAGAGAGGGACTCAAACTGGCAATCAAACAGAAACCCTAGACAGGGCTCTGATACCAAAAATGATGCAGGACGAAGAACAAAGAAGCGTATGCAGAAGTAAAATTAAGATTAATTCTTTTTTTTTTTATATATATATATTTCAGAAATTGGCTTCGACTCAAAGTAAAGCTAAACTACGTTGAAGGAAACTAGGTAAGGATTGAAAGCACAGTTTAGAAGAAACTAAATTATCAGAGTAGTTCAGAAGTAACGGATCGCTGGGGGTTGAGAAACTCCCAGACCTAGGGTTTCGCTCTGAACTTTCAACAGAACAGAAATAGAGAGGAGAGATGGTTTACTAACTAGACAGTGATCTTCTCAGGATTTTGGTGGAAGAACTCTCTCGAGCAGATTGTGGGATCCTCGGAGTCGGCTATCTTCGCAATGGATCCTCTAATACTGGTCTCGTGGTTTGGTTGGCTTCTTCTGGACTCAAGATCTGGGAAAGAAGAGGAACAAGTGATGGAATTCAGAAACTCAAGAAAAGATTTTACCAGGTTGAAGAACTTGAAAACCGAAGTTGCTGAAATCAGGATTCTCCTGGAGGCTGATCTGACTTCCTCTTAGAATTGCTGTAGACTGAAGTATCTGGACTGGAGCTGGATGCTGGTGGCCGGCCTGGACTTGGAGAGGGTGGCCGTGAGAAGTGGAATAGACTAGGGCTTGGTGGAAAGAGAAGGGTGATGGCGGCTAGGGTTTGGGAGTGGAGTGGCTAACCTAGGGTTTGGGGTTTTGGAGATCTCTCACCTCCTCAAGGTTCCAGGGGAACCCGGATTTACTCCCTCACGGAGCTCAACACCTGGACGCAAGTACGGAAAAGAGAAAACACAAGTTTGCTCATAAAAAAAATTTCTTTCATTCATCTGCTTTTTTTAAACTTACAAGAGGGGTTTAATTTATAAAGCTTTACAAGGGAGGAGGGTTTCACATCTTCCCATGTGGGACTAAAGGAGGGGATCTACAAATTAGGGCAAATCCTTCACATATGGTCGGCCAATGTACCAAAAAAACTGGATTTGGGTTATTAAAGGCAGGTAGATGGCGCCACCTTGCTTGGATTTTCAAGAAAAATCTTCTTCCTTCCCTGGATCAACTCTTTTGGACTCCTCCTTTTCTTCCTCCCTAAGTCAAGGTCCTTCCCATCTTTGTTTTGATTGTTTTTGGCAGGTAGTGGGCACCCCCTTGAAGTTCTCTTCCAAGAGAGTTTCTTCCCTTCTTTGTTTTGGAATTCTTGGGAAAGTCTTGGCCGCCCCCTTGATTGGTGGTCTCTTGGTGGACTTCTCCTTATCTGGCGCATGAGAGAAGGAGGTTGCCATCTATGGAGTGGGGACCAAAAGCTGCTGGATGTGGATATGGCGCCCCCTGGACTGGGAGTGTGGCTGGGAGTGTGGTGTCCACTTGCCTGGTCTTGGAAGAAAGTGTAACATCCCATTTTGAAACCCTAGTCCACTACTGAGTCAACATGACTCAACAAAATAAAATGCAGGTAATGTAGACTCAAGCTAAATTAAGTTGATCTAGTCAACTCTTATTAAAACCAAAAAAAAACCTAATTCTTCGGGCAAGGTTAATCAGAGATCCAGATGGAGCCCTGAAGTCTTCTTCTGAGTCTGGTGCCCGCACCACCCAGTGCCAACGACACCAACGGACCCAGCCACCGCCCTCCCCCCATGCTTTGGCTCAAGTCGATCGTGCTGCCCTTCTTCCAACCTGATCCATGAAGCCCCTCCCACTGCCGACGACGCCATCCGAGCCATCTATCCAACCCCCATCAGTGGTGATGCCCAGATCCGATCAACATCTCCACCGGATCGCTTCCCCTCCACCGTCGATCACTGCTCCCAGTCATGCTGGCATCTCCCCATCTGCAATGGCCAACATCTCTCCATTTTCCATCGCTGACGTGCCACCGAGACCCGAGTGCACCACCTCCACGGCTCCACCTCCTTCCACCCGTCTAGACCCCCGTGCCGCCGTCTTCCTTCTCTCGCCGTCATCGATGAAGGTGTGCCGGATTTCACTTCCTGAGGACCTCCCCTGTTCCAGCCTTCGGTCCATGGAGAAGAAGGAAAAAGCCAGCGCACGAACGTGAAAGCTGCATGCTCCTCAAAGTGCACACTCCTCAAAGCACATGGATTTCAAAGCAGTCCAAAGATGGTGAAGCATGGATCCCAGAGCTGCACATTTTCAAAGCCACACATATCTCAGTGCAAAGCTGATAAAAATATTTGGGATTTGTTAAAAAAAGAAAGAAAAAAAGAAAAGAGAAGAACCTAGCCTCTTTTGCTTTGATGTGATTGGTTTCGATTCCATCAAACCCTCGCTGACCCAAACTTGACGAAGTCGAGTTCTTCCCACTCCAGGGGAATGATGGGGACCCGAGAGTCTAGTATATTTTATTTTGAATCTAGTTGAGTCCATTTAGTCGAGTCTAGTTATTTTTAGACCAATCAAGTAAGTTAGATCGAGTCTTGTAATTTTCATTCATGTCAAGATCCAAGAGGAGAGTAAGCAGACCAGGAGATTTACCAGGCCCCCCCAACCAGAGATGGCCTTCATGCACCTGGGCCCTTTCATGCTGCCAAGCCCATAAGAGAGAGCTCCAGTCTAAGACAAAGGCCCACTGTTGACCAAGTCCACCAGGGTTTCTCGGCCCACAAGTCAGGATTTCTTAGCCCTCAACTCATGTACCCTGGGATGAATCTATAAAAACCCCACCCTTTCTTGTATTTTTTTCACTGCCATGGATGAATAAAATTTATTGAGTTCTATGTGACCCCAGGGTATCTGTGTGATCCCTGTTATTCTGTGTCCCAGGGTATCTGTGTGATCCCTATTATTTTATGTGAAGGGTATGTATGTGATCCCTTTCCCTCTCTTTTCAGGGTATCTGCGTGATCCCTAGGGCATCTGTGTGAGCCCCTTTGCTATGTGCTTGTCCTTCTAAGAGAATCCGTGTAAACCCTAGTTATCTTTCTAAATCCTTCACCCTATTCTTTCTTCTTCTAGGCAAACACTAATTCCCTAGTGACTTCTCAGCTCGCCAGCGATCCAACCCCGATCTCTGTCCCACATCAGCACTAGAACCATAGCTCATGCCAAAGAGCCAAAATCACATCAGTGGACCAAGCATATTCTGCGTCGTTATCACCTTGTCTAGGAGATTATTGAACGAGGTGACATCGATCTTCTGAAGATCGATGGAAAAAAGAACTTGGTCGACCCCTTCACTAAAATTGTTGGAATACAAGAGTTTGATGACTGCAAATGGAAGATGGGAATTAGATTCTGTTCCGATTGGCTTTTGTCCAGGTGGAAGTTGTTGGGAATTATGTTCCAAAGCCAATCATCTAGGCTGTAGATGGTTGTGCAACTCATGTATATGTATATGAATTATTGAATTGAATAAAAAGTTTATTCTGGATGTCATCACATGTCATCTTCTTAATTAAACTCTTGTGTGATGATGTCTTTTGAGCTACCTTGTATGCGATGTAGAGAGGATGCATCATGTAGTTCATAAATTGGTTCACGACCAAAGGATACACTATTTCAGGATGATAGTGTATCGAGAGTAGGTTGTTGATGTCATATCTGTTGGTTGTTCTCTTAACAAGTAGTATGAAGATGCTGGTATAACATCAGGTATTGTGTTTGACACTTTACTGAACAGGACTCTTATGCGAGATTCTCTTTCTACCGAAGAGGAGTCTTGCATTAGAATATGGACATGAATTATAACTCTGACTTGAGATCACTATGATAGCTTGCAAGCAACTCACTGTGCTTAGGTGTCGGACTGCCAAGATTTCTAATCCGGTGATGGAAGGTTATTGGGTACAGTCAAGTACTTATGTAGCGTAGTAGGATCAAGATAGGATTGATCTCTCCAATTGGTTTGGATTGAATGCTTAATATGCCTCAATTGAGAAAGACCTTGGCCAGGGCATTCCTTATAAGGAGTTACAAGGATTCTTTGTTTAAGACGTATTGAGATGGATTGATTAGGGTTGGGTAGTTTAACCCTAAGCCATACATAGCATTAAGAGATTAAAGGAATAAGTTCACTACTATTCCATATTCGACAGGTTCATGTTGCTCTGCAACCTTCAACATATCCGGTCACCGAGTGTCATTGCTAGATGGCGACTTTAGCTGGTACTAAAAATGTTCCCGTTCTATCGGTTTAGTATTTGAACCTATGGAGTCACACACCGAGGGTTTCTTCTTTCTTTGTTGGCATGGGAACGATTGGGAATCGTTCAAGACTCATTTGATAAAGAGTTGTCAAAAACTTGAGCTGCCTTATTTGGATGAGTCGACTTAAGTCATCTGAGTTGACTTGAGCAGTCAAGTTGACTTGAGCAGTCAAGTCGACTCGACTGATGAGTTAGGGTAAATTTTGAGAACCTTCCATTAAATGTTGTAGTAGTTATAAAATTTTAATGGCTGGCATTTCTATGTTGTTATTACTTACTGTTGCTAAAGTCCAAAGTTCTCCAGATCTGCTGGAATCCCAAGAGACTAAAACCTACCTTTATTCTCTCATTATACCCTCTTAATGGTTTTGGGGGCTGCTGTTAAAAAAGGCAGGGCTAAAGAAGGTGGATGGTTCAGGTTCACATTCGACATTCCACACCCAAAAATCTGGATCAAAGTTGAGACTCTACTTAGAAAATTTCTGAGACAGAAATCTTGCTTGATCCTTGAGAGATTGCGAGATTTGATCTCTGGGATAGAGTGAGTGCATACCTTCTATTGAAGGTTTGGGACAGAGAGTTGGAAAAGGGTTCTCAAGCATCTTCATTCCAGCACCATTACAGTAATAGTCCTTCAAGGAGTTGAAGGAGTCGGCATATCTTCATGGAGTTGAAGGAGTCCTTGCTGCTGACATTATTTTTGGAGGGCTTAGCATCTTGAAGGAAGGAGAAGAAACCATGCTACACAGTGTGAACCACCCGTAGAGGCGGTATGCGTGTGCTGCTTGCATAGCAGGAGTTTTTTCCACAAGTTGGAGCCGCCTTTAGGATTGCGACTGAGAACCAGGGATTTTGTTGCAACCTTTGGTGAACGTCACTAAGGTATGTCTTTATTTTATATATGACATAATTATCATTGCTGCATCATTGTGTGATTTCTAGAATGGTTCTATTTTTCATACAATGTTTGCATGATTTCATATTTACATTACTCTAGTTGTATCTTGATCTTGGTAGGGGCTTGTGTTAATTAGATTAACATCTACAGATAAAATGATTTTATCATTTTCCACTACTGCATGCCCTTAGAAAAGTTTTAAAATACATGTATCGCCCCTTAGGAACAGTTCCTTACAAAAGATGCCTAGGGCCAGGGGATGGCAGCTTGGAACTTGGAGGAAGGCTGGCAGCTAGAGTTTGATGATAGAAGGAAGGGGGCGGCCTAGATGAGAAGTTGCTGGTGGGCATCCTTAGGGTTTTGGAGGATGATGGAAACTAGGGTTTGGTTGGGTTGCATCTCACGTGCCCTTCTTGCAGAGTAAAATGGTTCTCTCACCCTCTCCCTCATGGAGCATCAATGCCTAAGCACAAAAAATAAAGAAGAGAACTCTTATAATTTTATTCATCATCCATCATCATTATAAGAGGGAGGAGGGATGGGGTATTTATAGATCACCCAGGCCTCTCCCTATCAAAGTTGGAGTACAAATTTCTATCAATGTGGGAGTACAAAATTTTAGTGGGATAAGGAGTACAAAGTTTGATTAGAATAGGGAGACTTGACTCCCAGTTGGACTTGGACACCAACCCTTATTAGACTTGGAAACTTGACTCATCTTGGGATTGGATTGCTTGACTCCTTGCTGGGCTAAGGCATGAATTCCTTATGGGCTTGGGGCATGAGTTCTAGGTGGGCTTGGACTGGGCTGGGCACCAACTTCATGGGGCTTAGTGGACTGGGATGCCAAGTTTGCTGAGTTAGGGAAGGGCACCACTTCTTCATGGGCCTAGGACTTGGGGCACCATCCATTATGGGCTTAGGCAGCTTGAGTGGGGACCAAGGGAATGGCGCATGAAGCCTTCATCCCCTAGGTGGTGCGGGCACCAGACTCAGAAGAAGACTTCAGAGCTCCATCTGGATCTCTGATTAACCTTGCCTGAAAAAAAATTAGGGTTTTTGGTTTGTAATAAGAGTTGACTAGATCAACTCAATTTAGCTTGAGTCTACATTACCTGCATTTTATTTTGTTGAGTCATGTTGACTCAGTAGTGGACTAGGGTTTCAACCTGGGGTGTTACATTTTCTCCCAAGACCAAGCAAGTGGACACCACACTCCCAGCCACACTCCCAGCCATACGCCTGAGTCCAGGGGGTGCCATATCTACATCCAGCAGCCTTTGGTCCCCACTCCACAGATAGCAGCTTCCTTCTCTCATGCGCCAGATGAGGAGAAATCCACCAAGAGTCCACAAATCAAGGGGGCGGCCAAGACTTTCCCAAGAGAACCAAAGTAAAGATGGGAAGAAATTTTCTTGGAGAGAACTTCAAGGAGGCGCCCACTACCTGCCAAAAAAATCCAAAACAAAGATGGGAAGGACCTTGACTTAGGGAGGAAGAAAAGGAGGAGTCCAAAAGAGTTTATCCATGGAAGGAAAAAAATTCTCTTGAAGATCCATACAAGGAGGCGCCATCTACCTGCCTTTTATAACCCAAATCAAATTTTTTTGGTACTTTGGCCGACCATATGTGTATGATTTTTCCTGATTTGTAGATCCCCTCCTTTAGTCCCACATGGGAAGATGTAAAACCCTACTCCCTTGTAAAGCCTTATAAATTAAACCCCTCTTGTAAGTTTAAATCAATCAGATGAATGAAAGAATTTTTTTTTTTATGAGCAAACTTGTGTTTTCTCTTTTCCGCACTTGCTTCCAGGTGTTGAGCTTCGTGAGGGAGTAAATCCGGGTTTCCCTGGAACCTTGAGGAGGTGAGAGATCTCCAAAACCCCAAACCCTAGGTTAGCCACTCCACTCCCAAACCCTAGCCGCCATCACCCTTCTCTTTCCACCAAGCCCTAGTCTATTCCACTTCTCACGGCCACCCTCTCCAAGTCCAAGCCGACCCCCAGCATCCAGCTCCAGTCCAGATACTTCAGATCTACAGCAATTCTAAGAGGAAGTTAGATCGGCCTCCAGGAGAATCCTGATTTCAGCAACTTCGGCTTTCAAGTTCTTCAACCTGGTAAAATCTTTTCTTGAGTTTCTGAATTCCATCATTTGTTCCTCTTCTTTCCCAGATCTTGAGTCCAGAAGAAGCCGACCAAACCACGAGACCAGTATTAGAGGATCCATTGCGAAGATAGCCGACTCCGAGGATCCCACAATCTGCTCGAGAGAGTTCTTCCACCAAAATCCTGAGAAGATCACTGTCTGGTTAGTAAACCATCTCTCCTCTCTATTTCTGTTCTGTTGAAAGTTCAGAGCGAAACCCTAGGTCTGGGAGTTTCTCAACCCCCAGCGATCCGTTACTTCTGAACTACTCTGATAATTTAGTTTCTTCTAAACTGTGCTTTCAATCCTTACCTAGTTTCCTTCAACGTAGTTTAGCTTTACTTTGAGTCAACGCCAATTTCTGAAAAATATAAAAAAAAAAGAAAAAAAAAGAATTAATCTTAATTTTACTTCCGCATACGCTTCTTTGTTCTTTGTTCTGCATCATTTTTGGTATCAGAGCTTTCGTTCTGCATCACTAGGCTTCAGTGGGGGCCTGGTGACTCTTCTCTTGGATTTAATTTGAATGAAAGAACTCAACTTACAGGACTCAAATGAACAAATGGACTCAATTGACTTAATTATCCCACCTTATTACATGACTCAATTTTTATTACAGGACTCAAGTAACTCTGGAAAATTTGACAAACTTTCCAACACATTAATCAGAGATCCAAATTGGGGCCCTAAAATCTTGGTCTAATCTTGGTATCCTCACCAATTCTCCCAGGGTGGGAGGAACTCGACCCTATCGAGTAAAGGTCAATTTGGCTCTGGTATGTCTGGGTTGAGGCATTGTAGATCCTCTCGAGTAATCCACGAATCCTTAGGTTCTGGTCGACCTTGGCAACAAACCAAGTAACGTTGGTAGCCTTTGTTCTGAGTACTAATAGCTTGGTCATCCAGGATACACTCAATCCTTTTCCTCTCTTAGGCCAATTCGTTGGTGGACATTCAGGGATGAGTTCACTCTCAAAGAAAGGGTCAGGTCCAAATGGCTCACTGGGTAACATTGCTGGCTCCCTATACTCAACTAAGTTTGAGATATTGACGGTTGAGCTAATGCCAAATTTAGGTGGTAACTCGAGCACATAGGTATTATGTCCAACTTTCTTTATCACTTTGAAGGGTCCAGCTCCACGGGCATGTAACTTTCATGGTCCTTAGAAGAAATCGCTCAAGTCTAAGTCTAATCATTATATAATTTCCCTCGGCGAACTCTTTGACTCTTTTCAGAAATTAACCATGTGTTTATAAATGTCATTGCTCACATTAATCTTATGGCTAATTTTCTAATGCAGATCTCTAACATGTAGGGTAAATGACTCATACCAACACCTAAGGGTCGACTATGCCTTCCTATTGAAAAAAATTTATTAAGTCTTCAACTACAACTCTGTGCTTGACCCTTGGTTGGTGGATGACCTACAGATAAAAATTTTGTATGGACTCCTAATACATGCCATAAGGATTTCCAGAAGTAAGTAGCAAATCTAACATGCTCTAAGGACTGATGCAACCTACTAATCTCATCAAAATGTAACCTAATAGTCCTAGAAACATCGAAAGCCTCAGGAAAGGGTAAGAAATAGGAAGAGGGTTCGTCGAACAGTTTTGGCTCAATGGGGTTGACCTTAAGGTTTCGACATTGATCTACAGGCAACAAAAGGTCCACCTTATGGAAGGATGAGTCAGTCCTTTCAAACAAGGGATCTTATGGAAGGATGAGTCAGTCATTTCAAACAAGGGGTCTTTGACCAGGACTAAAGGAATGAACTCCTCCTAAGGGTACTGAATTGAAGAGACCAAGTCCTCACTAATTTTCTCTTGTTCTTGAATTTTAGGACTAGGCTCCATAATATGATTCTCTTTTAGGGTTTCCTCAAGTAAGGTCATCGTGGTAGAAGGGTTACACTCCTCATAGTTCTCCTCTTTTAATTGGATTTCCAATACAGGCTCAGTCTGAATACTTTCCTGGTCAACTAATCTAGGTCAGTCCTACAAACTTCTGCTTCAATGTCATTCTTGTGAACCAATGGGGTAGCATGGATGGGTTGGCTAAGGGGAACTTGACTAGTACTTGGGTTATGTCCAAGGGTACTAATCTTATTAGATTCGGGTCAATGGGTTATGGGTTCCTTGGACTCATAGGACATGGGTTCAGATTGATGGGTTAGGGGTCTCTTGGGCTCATAGGACATGGGTTCGATCGATGGGTTATGAGTCTCTTGGGCTCATAGGACATGGGTTCAGATTGATGGGTTATGGGTCTCTTGGGCTCATAGGACATGGGTTCAGATTGATGGGTTATGGGTCTCTTGGGCTCATAGGACATGGGTTCCGATTGATAGGTTATGGGTCTCTTGGGCTCATAGGACATGGGTTCGGATCGATAGGTTATGGGTCCATTGGGCTCATAGGACATGGGTAAGGATCGATGGGTTATGGGTGCATTGGGCTCATAGGACGTGGGTAGGTACCTTTCCCTAAATTTGCTCTTCATGGCTCTCCAGGTAGCTGTGAAAATGTCTCCTCTTTGTCAAGTCATTCTTTTAACACTCCCCCAGTATAGTCTAGCCTGGCGAACTAACCTAAGTTTGGCAAACTTATATTCCTTTCCTCTGTCATCTCATCCCATTCAAAGTATCGATCCATATCTCTCTCCCAATCTATGTAATCCTTAGGGTCAAAATCCTCACTAAAAGCAGGTGCTTCTAATCTAATGTTCCTAATGGCTCTCTCATCCTGGTCTATGAAATCATGATTGGGTCTCCTAGGATTGGGCTCTAAGATTGGGTCAGGGCATGGGGCTCTCCTAGGGTTGGAAGGTGTGGGAAGAGGTGACTCATGTTTAGGTTTAGTATGATGGGTCCTAGGGGTTCTCTCTAGGTTTCCTATCCGTCCCTCTAGCTAATCAAACCTATTGTTCAATTGGGCGCATGATTGGGTAAACTATTCAATCATGGTCCTCATAAAGGTTTCATAGTTAGGTTCCATGGTCAGGCTTGATAGGGGTTGAGACTGGTGGGGTTAGACTCCTAATCTAGTGGTCATGCAACAAGCACACTCATCGTTCTAGGGTTTTCTAGACCTAACAGCTCAAGTAGAATAGTCAGCTCAACTTACAACCAATTCAACAATTACCCTTTCCCCTGGCCAGGTAAGAGGTGGGGTTGTGGGAGGCTCCCCCTATTCTTGCAGGGTCCTAATTAAAAATCACAAGTTTGCTTAGGGCGTTTGCCTCTAGACCTCCTTCCTAGACACCAGATTCAAGTAATAACTGGAGGATTGGGTGCACTAGCTTTCTCACAATACCACGAACTGGACCTATTGGTGTCCCTAGCTCAATTAGGTTGCTACTCAATTTTAATTAAGGCTTGGGTTCGAATGCAGGGTGGTTGTTTTGGGCCAAGAAAAGGTGATGAAATTTTTTCCTTATCTAACAAAGTAGAATTGCCCTTAGATTGATTTAGTCATGCATGCACACACATGAAACCCTAATGAAACTATAATCAGCAAATATGCAGAAAATAAAATAATTTTTTTTTCTATGTTTTATGCATATGATAGATTTAATGAAGATTAGTTTCAGTTAATTAAGTACAAAGAGAATTAAGTCTTGAAGGTCTTAATGTAAACTAAATTTCAGCCTTAAACTAGGTGTGCAGAATTTCAGCAAGTAGAGTTTTTTTTTTTGGGTTTTCTTTTATGCAGAATTTTTTTTGTTTTCAGATCTAAAATTAGCAGAAAATTTCATAGATTTAAAGAAGATGATTTATGTGTTTAATGGGTGCAAAATGTGATGCAAATCAGAGGGTTTTGATGGACGTAATTCCTAGGTTTTTTTACTAGTGTGCAGATTTCAGCAAGGCAGGTTTTTTTTTGTTATGGTTTTGTTATACAGATATTTTTTGTTTTCAGATCTAAAAATTAAAATAAAATTGCAGAGAATAAGAAGACTAATTAGGGGATTGATTAATGGAAAAATTGATGAAAAATAGCAAGGTTTTAATGAAGAACTAGCCCTAGGTTTAGACTATTAATGTGCAAAATCAGCATGCAGAATTTTTTTTGGTGTTTTTGTTTTAAGGAAATATGCAAGAACATGCCCTATCCAAAGTTCTGATACCAAAAATGATGCAGGACATAAGCATGCTAGAGATGAACATAAAGAGATTGCAGATTATGTGAGCAAGGGATTTTAGATTTTATTTGGTTTTGATTCCCTAAAGAAGATTAAGAGTAAGTTAGGGTTTTCATGTAAGGACTAAGTTCTACCCACATACTAAGAACTATCAAAGAGATAAAGAAAAGAAGGATCCTAGGGCTAAGAAACCACTATAGGATGTGCTCAGTTTTTAATAGGTCAGAAGTAGAGAGAACGGATTTAGGTTACGCACCAGGCAATGATGATCAGCCTCTGAAACAACGGGGTCAGAATCTCTAGATTCATGCCTGGATGAAGAAGCCATTTTCTCGTAGATCCGTCGACTTTTTATCAGCTAGTTTCGGGAGCAAGGAAGACTTCTTCCAAGAATCATTTCACCTGAGGGATCCTGTAAACACTTAGGGTTAGGGAAGTATAAGATAGGAAAAATACAAAAAAAATAGTTGGAAGTGGAGAAGAGGCTGGAGTGGTGCTGAAGGGTGGTTAGCGACCTGGTTGATGAAAAGTGCCTGGACTATGGAGGGCTAGCCTGGAGGAGGAGGACACCTGGGGTTCAGAGCTGGCAGCCTGGAGAAGGTTGAAGATACTTGGGGCCAGGGGCTGGCGGCTTGGAACTTGGAGGAAGGTTGGCGGCTAGAGTTTGATGATAGAAGGAAGGGGGTGGCCTAGATGGGAGATGCTGGTGGGCATCCTTGGGGTTTTGGAGGATGCTGGAAACTAGGGTTTGGGTGGGTTGCACCTCACATGCCCTCCTTGTGGAGTGAAAATGGGCCTCTCACCCTCTTTGTTGGCTTTGGCTCCTTAGTTTTGATGATTAATAAAGGTTGAGTATATGTTTGGACTAATGTTTCATTTCAAGATAAAGTTTCAGGCCATAGGTTATTCAAAAAGAGTATCAAGAGTACAATGATGAAACCAAGCTTGCTTGATTTTAGAAAGAGCTTTCCTACCTTGAACAAGATCAAATTTCTCATATTGGACCTTTTTATTAAGAAGTAATTGACAAAAGAAACAAAGGCTTAGAGAAACTCAAGCATGGCACGCACCTCTCCAGAGTTTCAGAAAATTTCAGACCAGAGGTCGACCCCCAGAGGTCGACACCTTGCCAAAGGTCGACCACCAGAGGTCGACTCATGAAGAAAAGAAAAGTTCAGCAAGGCCGGCATGGTAAAATTTCAGTGGCACGCTCTAGAGGTCGACCACCAGAGGTCGACACCTGTCCAGAGGTCGACTCATCGCCTGAGAATTGAAACTGGGCAGAACTATGGTTTTCTGGATTTTTGCCTAAGATAAACTGGAGGTCGACTTATGAGGTCGACACTTGATCTAGAGGTCGACTCATATGGTCGACTCATGGCATAACGGCTAGTTTTTCTGAACTTTTGATTTGATTTCTAACGGCCATAAACGGCCATATTTTTGATTCTAACGGTCTTGTGGAGTTGTTTCAGCTTGAATGAGGTATTTAACCTCCACCTAACTTCAAAAAGGTCAAGGAGATAAAGAGAAAAAGGAGAGAAAAAAAGTACAAAGCTTCCGATCAATCTTAAGCCAAAAAGAGTGAAAATCCAAGAGATTCCTTAGCCAAAAGCTTTCCATTTTTGAGGAATCCAGCTTTCAAGTATTTGGCATTTAGTGAGGTCCAAGATTCCAAGAGGAAGACTTGAAGAGTCTCCAACAAGAGCTACATCGAATTATTTTTGCTCAAAAAGGAGTTTGTCTTGTTTTATTCATTGTATTCATACTCTATTTGTGCTAGCCTAGTTTCAAGGGAATTTGAAACTAGTGTGAGGTTTGTTGGTGAGCCAATTGATAAAACCAACTAGGGTTGCTTGTAAGCCCGAAGCTAAAACAAGTGTGTGAGGTTTGTTGGTGAGCCAATTGATAAAATCAACTAGGGTTGCTTGTAAGCTCGAAGCCAAAACAAGTGTGTAAGGTTTGTTGGTGAGCCTAGGTAACAAAACCAACTTAGGTTTTGACTTGTGAGCCTTGTAAAATAAGTCAGCTGTAATCTAGAGAAGATTATAGTAGAAATTCTCAAGTGGAGCTTGGGGAGTGGATGTAGGTGCTAGGTGCACCGAACCACTATACGTTTTGTGTGTTTGCATTGCTTTACTCTCTATCTTCTTTTGCTCTTTAATTGTTGTTATCTTTCATTGCTTCGATTGCACAATTACTTGAGCACTATCACTCTTCACTTTTGAACTTGATAGCACATATATTGCTTTAATTTTTAAAATACCCAATTCACCCCCCTCTTGGGCACCATATCTGGGCAACAAGTGGTATCAAAGCACCGGTACTCTCTTGTAGGTCCAACAATCTTGAGTGAAAGATCATGGCCGCCCCAATTGGAATGGGTGTAGTTGAAGGACAAGCATCAAATCGCCCTCCTTTCTTTAATGGCACAAACTACACATACTGGAAAACTCATATGCGCATTTATTTACAAGCTATAATTATAATATATGGAGAGTAATTACTAAAGGGCCTCATCAGCCCACTCACTTGGTTAATGGCATTATCACCTCAAAATCTGAAGAAGAATGGGATGACAATGACATCAAACAAGCTGAGTTAAATGCTAAGGCGATGAATTTGCTATTCTGTGCACTTGACCCAAGTGAATTTAACAGAATATCAAATTGTATTTCCGTCAAAAAATTTGGGATACACTTGAGGTTACCCATGAGGGTACACACCAAGTGAAGACCTCAAAGGTGAACATGCTCATTCATACGTATGAGATGTTCAGGATGGAACCAATTGAAAGTATTAGTGAAATGTATACTAGATTTACTAATATAGTAAATGGTATGAGGAGTTTGGAAAAAATTATATCTAATGGTGAACTGGTTAACAAACTTCTCAGGTCTCTTCCAGCTTCATGGGATGCGAAAGTAACAGCCATAGAAGAAGCCAAGGATGTCAATACTCTACCTCTTGAGCAGCTTCTTGGATCACTGATGACTTATGAGCTTTCACTAAAACAGAAGACAGTGGACAATAACAAGAAAAAGAAAGCCATAGCCTTCAAGTCCACTACAAAGGAAGAGTCAAGTGATGAATCAGAAGAAGAAGCTAATGATGATGAGACAGCCCTTATTACAAGAAAATTCAAAAGATTCATGAGAAAGAAGAAGGGCTTCTACAAGAAAAGGCCACAAAAAGGTGATCACAATAAAGATAAAGAGAAAGAAAAAGAAAGGGATCCACCCATCTGCTTCGAGTGCAAGAAGCCTGGACATTATAAAACGGATTGCCCTTTGCTTAAGAAGAGTCGAAGGATGTTGAGAAAGAAAGCTATGATGGCTACCTAGAGTGAGAGTGAGGACTCCAGCAGTGATGAAGAGTAGCAGGTAGTCGCTAACCTGTGTTTCATGGCCAATGAAGATGATGAGGTAAATTCTGAACCTGAAATTGAATTTACTTTTAATGAACCACATGATGCTTTTGATGATTTAGTTATGGAATATGAAAAATTAAAGCTAAAAAATAAGAAATTAAGAAAGCTAAATCATGAGCTTACCAAAAATTCAGACAAGTTTTCAACTAAAATTGAAGATTTAATTCAAGAAAACAAGAAATTAACTGAACATGTAAAGACCCTGAAAAATGATAAGGACAATCTTTTAAAAGAAAAGGATTCTTTGAAAAATAATAGAAGTTTTGAAACTAATGAGAAAATTGAAAAACAAAACAAAGAACTGTTGCTTCAAAACAAGAATTACAAAGAAGAGTTAGAAAAAGTAAAACCTTTTGTAGAAAAGTTTACTTACAGTTCAGAAAAATTAAGTATGCTTTTAAACAGTCAACGTGCAGTTTTTAACAAAGCTGGACTTGGATTTAAGCCACAGAATCAGCAAAAACTTTTCAAAAACTTTTTCATACCTACATCTTCTAATATTACCTGCTATGCATGTGGTAAGTTAGGCCATAAATCATATACTTGTAATAGAAGAAAATCAAGTACCTTTGGAAAGATTTGGGTTCCAAAAGGAACCAATTTGTCTAACCCTAAAGGACCCAAGATGACTTGGGTACCTAAAGTTTCAACTTAATCAATTTCTACAGGTGTGTCTTGCAACCAAAAATAAAAGAAGAATGTGGTATCTGGACAGTGGTTGCTCAAGGCACATGACTAGGGATGTGAAGCAATTCTCATCACTAGTAGCTATAAATGGTGGAAATGTTACTTTTGGTGATAATGGAAAAGGTAAAATCGTCAGAATTGGTAAAATCCATATCACCCCTAATGCTTATGTAAATAATGTATTATTTGTTGATGGTTTGAAGCATAATCTTTTTAGCATTGGTCAGTTTTGTGATAAGGGTTTTAAAGTAATTTTTGAATCATCTTTGTGCTTGGTGTCTAGTCTAGATGTCGATGGCATCAAGTTCACTGGTCATAGGCATGGAAACATTTACATGGTTGATCTTGATAATCTAGCCATGGAATGTGGTCAATGCCTAGTGGCTAGGGAAGCTAAGGCGAGTGAAACTAGTTGGCTTTGGCATCGCAGGCTAGGGCATGCTAGTATGCATTTGATTTCAAAATTAAGCAAAAAGGATCTTGTAAAAGAATTGCCAAAACTCACATTTGAAAAAGATAAGATTTGTGCTGCATGTCAATTTGGAAAACAAACTAAATCTACTTTCAAACCTAAAGGAGTAATATCTACTACTAGACCCCTTGAATTATTGCATATGGACCTCTTTAGACCAACCAGAACAACTAGTTTGGGAGGTAAGAAATATGGGCTAGTAATTGTAGATGATTACTCACGATTTACTTGGATAATGTTTTTAGCTCATAAAGATGAAACATTTTCAGCTTTTGTTAAATTTCATAAAAGGGTTTCAAACGAAAAAGATCTCACTATTGTTTCTTTGCGTAGTGATCATGGAACTGAATTTGATAATCATGATTTCGAAGCTTTTGTAATGATAATGGCATTAGTCATAATTTTTCTGCACCTAGGACACCTCAACAAAATGGGGTGGTAGAAAGAAAAAACAAGACTCTTGAAGAAATGGCACGCACAATGCTTTGCGAAAACGATTTACCTAGATATTTTTGGGTAGAAGCCATTAATACTTCCTGTTACATTTTAAATCATGTTTTAATTTGAACTATTTTGAAGAAAACACTATATGAGCTTTGGAAAAATCGAAAACCTAATCTTAAATATTTTCGTGTATTTGGTTGCCGCTGTTTCATATTAAACAATGGCAAAGACAATATCAGTAAATTTGATGCCAAGTCAGATGAGGGTATCTTCATAGGATACTCTACTTCTAGCAAGGCATACAGGGTCTTCAACAGAAGAACTCTTCTAGTTGAAGAATCAATTCATGTAGTGTTTGATGAAACTAACGAAAAATCTTCTAGAAAAGAAGATTCTATTGATGATGAAACAGGTACAAAGAAGCTTGAACAATTGACAATCAATGAAGATGTACCCAAAGGAAATGATGATAAAAAAAATGAAGATCAAATTCAAGAGATCAATGCAACTTCACCAAAACCTTTACCTAAAGAGTGGAGGTATGCACACGGACACCCCGAAAGAGCTAATTATTGGTGATCCGTCAAAGGAGTAAGTACACGCTCTTCTATCAGAAATGTTTGTGATTATTTAGCTTTTGTTTCTCAAATAGAGCCTAAGTCAATTGAAGAAGCTGAAAAAGATTGTAACTAGATTAATGCCATGCAAGATGAACTAAATCAATTTAAAAGAAATAACGTTTGGACTTTAACTGAAAGACCCCCTAATGTTTCTGTAATGGCACAAAATGGGTTTTTAGAAATAAACTTGATGAACATGGTATTGTAACTAGAAACAAAGCTAGACTTGTTGCTAAAGGCTACAACCAGGAAGAAGGGATTGACTTTGATGAAACCTTTGCTCCTGTTGCTAGGCTGGAAGCAATTAGACTTTTACATGCTTTTGCTTATTTTATGGATTTCAAGTTATTTCAAATGGATGTTAAAAGTGCTTTTTTAAATGGATTTATTGAAGAGGAAGTTTATGTTGAACAACCTCCTGGTTTTGAAAATCATGAATTTCCTAACCATGTTTTTAAATTACATAAAGCATTGTATGGTTTAAAGCAAGCTCCTAGAGCTTGGTATGATAGATTAAGTTCATTTTTGATGAAGAATGATTTTTCTAGAGGTAATGTAGATAATACATTATTTTTAAAAAAGAAAAATGATGATCTCTTAGTAGTACAAATCTATGTAGATGATATCAATTTTGGTGCTACTAACGAATGTCTTTGTCAAGAGTTTGCAAAGTTAATGCAGAGTGAGTTCGAGATGAGCATGATGGGAGAACTCAACTTCTTCCTCGGACTCCAAATTAAGCAAACCAAAGAGGGGATCTTCATCAACCAAGCAAAGTACACAAAGGAAATATTGAAAAAGTTTGGGATGGAGACTACCAAACCAATAGGTACCCCTATGAGCTCTTCATGTAAATTAGACAAAGATGAATGTGGTAAATCAGTAGACCAAAAATTATATAGAGGCATGATTGGTTCATTACTATATCTAACTGCCAGTAGACCAGATATAATGTTTAGTGTTTGTATGTGTGCACGTTTTCAGTCTGCTCCAAAAGAATCACATCTCTTAGCTGTAAAACATATATTTAGATACTTATCTGGGTCAATTGAAATTGGTCTTTGGTACTCTAGAGAGTCATCATATGAATTGATTGCATATTCTGATGCTGATTTTGCTGGGTGTAAACTTGATCGTAAAAGTACTAGTGGAACTTGTCAATTCCTAAGAGTTAATTTGATTTCATGGAGCAGCAAGAAATAGAATTCGGTTGCTCTATCTACGACGGAAGCCAATATATAGCAGTCAGAAGCTGTTGTGCTCAGATTCTATGGATCAAACAACAACTCGAGGACTTTGGCATCAAACTAACTAAGACACCCATAAGATGTCATAATACTAGTGCAATCAATTTAACGAAAATTCCTGTACAACATTCAAGAAGCAAACATATTGAAATAAGATATCACTTCATAAGAGATCATGTTGAAAACTCTAATGTGTTTTTAGAATTTATTTGTCCTGATTATCAATTAGCTGATATATTCACAAAACCATTGAATGAAGATAGATTTTGTATGATCAGAAGAGAATTGGGAGTCATTGATCCTTTTGCTTAAACTCTTCAATTTCCATCAAAATTTCTCAAAAATGATTTATAAATTCTCAAATATATTTAAAGCTTATCATTCTAAATTTTATCATTTTTTTTAATTTTACCAAGTTTTATTTTTGACTATTTTTTTGGAAGTCGACACTTAGGATTTCGGAGGTCGACACTTGGGGTCGACCCCTGAAATTTTTTAGAGGTCGACAATTGGACAGAAAACATCTTTTTAAAACCCGTCTGCAAGCCTCTTTTTCTCCCATGTCGTTCCTTTTCTCCTTCGTGTGGTCCCCTCCATCACTCCTAAAGCTCTAAACAATGGATTTCCAACCCTCTCCTTCCTCTTTTTGGGTAATCTTCTCCTATCCTCTTGTTTTCTTTTGAACCGAACCGTTTTGACCGTATTCCTTGTTTTTGGACAACCGAAAGCTTTTGCCGCTATCTACCCTCTAATATCGGTTGATATTCGATTGAAAACACTCATTTCTTCCCTCCATTTCATGCATTTCCTCTATTTGCTCTCCTTTCTTCTCAATTTTACAAACCCTCACTTACCTTTGCAAGGTTCCTTCATTTACCCAACCGTGAAATCCTTTTCTCCTCTCCAAAATTCTTGGTTCTCCTCTTTCTTAGCACTACATTATCCTACTTCCCCCTAATTTACCCCTCTTCCATCCATATGGGTCCAAGGAAGCATTTGGCTGTAAGGAAAAGGAGATTGGAACAAGGCCAGGGTAGTACTGAGTGACGAAGAAAGGTTAGACACGAGCGTGAGCCATCCCCAGAGGCACCTGCACCAGTGCCAGCCAGCTTAGTATGGAAGAGCATTGCGAGCGGGAGACGTGTGGACATACCCTTCTGGGATCAGCATCACTTTTTTATTAGAGATGTACTGAGAGATGCAGGTATGGTTCACTTCTGCACGATGACTGAGAGATTCTATCCAAACCTCATCAGGGAGTTCTATGCATCCATGGCCATTGATGGCATCGGATGGTCTGCTACTGTTCGTGGGATCGAGATTCTAGTGACACCGGAGGTCATCAGTCGTGTTGAAGTGAAAATAAAAAATGTGGTTGCAGGTGCCTACGCTAAGCATGCAACAACACAGGGAATAGGTAAGTATTTTAAAATATTTTAATAAATGCGGAAAATACCTACTCCGCACAGGATCTAGCATATGCAAGATGCATGTATTGGCATGTTACAGGACATATAATATTTATAAACATTTTAATAAATCTAGATCTACACATGCACCAAAAATAAAACCCAAAAAAAACATACCTTATTCCCAGCTGGAATAAGTCTGGGATAAACCTGAAATACACTGGAATAACTAGAATAAAGTTATTCCAGTCGTCTTCCACCTTGGGCTGAAAACTGGGCTTCCAAAAAGTCCCCGGAACGTCGCCTTCCGGACCTTGATCGCTCCCAAATTTGAGCTGTAGATTCTTAAGGAAATCCTCTTCGATTTGGCACTAGTTTCTACAAGAAAAACTAAGCCAATAAATCATAAAAATTCGCCGAAGTCTACTGTACGAAAATGGCAGCAGAACAGAGTAGCTGTCTTCGTCGTTGGATTTCGGGCAATTGGAGCGATCCCGGCTCACGTGGTTTGCTCCGAGGAGTAGAAGAATACTCCCTCTAGAGGGGAGACATGCCCGGGGCTCTCCGATCTCTCTCCACGTGCGGTGCTAGCTGCCGGAAGATGGTTCACGGTCACAGGTTGCTGCAGCAAAACAGAATTGCTGCAGCAGGGATTTTGAGCACTTTAAAGAGGGGATTGATGCCTTGTTTCTCAACCTCACACACTCCAAATCCCACCCCAAGGATCACTCAATGGAAGCAAGGTTGGAGCTCTCAAAAAAGAAAGAACACACAGCCTCACAAAGAAAGACGCCCTGGTGTTTTGCACGGTGATGAAAAAGAACCTCGTTCTGAAACAGGGGATTGCATAAATTTAAAGGCAGCAGGGACGTGGGAGAGGGAGAGGCAGGGAACGGCAGCGTTACACCCTTTAACCTGCAATGAATGAAGGGTTAAAGGCCATCCGGTGGAGGGAGTAGAAGAGATGTTGCCCAGCGATTTCGGTCGTTTGGTCTTCCAACGTGTAAAAATTAACACGGTGAAAGAAAGAGCACCGGTTCAAAACGGTCCAAAGGAAATTGGTTCAAACCTATTTAAACCAAACGGTTGGTTCAATCCTTGGTTCAAAAAACTGGTCCAATTAAAAGGGGTTCAATTTAATTTAATTGGTTCAACCCAAAAAATTGGGTTCAATTGGTTCACAACCAATTGGAGGCTGAAACGATCTCCGAATCAGTTCAAAACTGATTCAGAAAAATCCTGGCACAGAGCTGGTCAACCCGAAACATTTTCCAGTCGACATAGACAAGGGCAAGATGGGAAAAAACGAGTGCTCAAAAAAATACTGAGACCATGAAACCGAGATGATTTCCAATCGTAATCGGTATCCAGATCAGAGAGTTATCCTCTGTGGCGTGTAACCTCATAGGTTCGAACCTAAACGGCAGCACTAGAACAGTTCTAGTACCAGCACAGGAAACCATCTAGCAATGGGTCCCGGCGTCCGGATAGGTCGAAGATGCGGGAGCAAACTATCGAACCTCTGACATATGGTTACCGTATAATTCATCCCTTTGACCTCTAATACTCAGGACGACTGTGATTAGGCTGCCAACCCAGACTGAGTCAGTCGACTACGTGTCTCAACCTCGCAAGCCCAGTGACTCTTCACTAGGGCTACCCGGTCGAGGATTTGCTAAATTGAGATACTGCGAAACATTCAATCCAAACTGTTAGGACAGGTCAATTCCATCTTGGTCCATCACTGCTCCACAAGTACTTGCCTGTACCCAGAAACCTTCCATCACCGGATTAAAAATCCGGGTAGTCCGGCACCAAAGCACAGGGAGTTGCTTGCAAGCTACCGTGATGACCTCAGGTCAGAGGAACACTTATACCCATATCCAATCGTGAGTATCCCTTTGGCAGAAAGGGACTGCACGGAGTCACGTTCAATGAGATATCAAATATCCCACTTGCAGATCACATCAGTGTCACCACACTATTTGGTCAAGAGGACAACCAAACGATGTGAACTACAACAACCTATACTTGATATATTGCTGTCCAGTACAATATATCTTTGGTTGTGAACAGGGTTTAAGGACCACTCAATACATCCTCTCTGTATCGAAATCAGTGTAGTCCTAAGGACTTCATCACATGGAAAGAGTTCTCTTAGGGAAATACAATATGTGATGAGCTGCCAAAAATAATATTTATTAATTCATTGAAAAAGTACAATACTTAGCACAACCGCCTACAACCCAGGCGATTGGCTTTGGGACACAATTCCCAACAACTCCCACTTGTACTAAAGCCAATCAGAAGAGTATCTAATACCCATTTCCCTTTTACAATAGTTGAACTCTTTTATTCCGAGGGCTTTAGTGAAGGGGTCGACCAGATTTTCTTTTCCATCGATCTTCAGAAGATTGATGTCGCCTCGTTCCACTATCTCTCGTACGAGGTGGTAGCGCCGCAGGATGTGCTTGGTGCGGTGATGAGCTTCAGGCTCCTTAGCTTGAGCAATGACTCCAGTGCTGTCACAGTACACCGGAACTGGACCATCTAGGGAAGGTGCCACCCCTAGCTCTCCAAGGAACTTCCGCAACCACACAGCTTCCTTTGCTGCATCTGATGCTGCAATATATTCTGCTTCGCATATCGAGTCTGCAACAGTTGCCTGCTTGGAACTTTTTCAGCAGATCGCTCCTCCGTTCAGGGTAAATATAAACCCTGACACACTCTTGATATCATCTCTATCCGACTGGAAACTGGAGTCAGAGTACCCCACAAGTTACAAGTCAGGTTCTCCATAAATCAGCCATGGTCTTTAGTATTTCTCAAATACTTAAGGATGGACTTAACCACCTTCCAATGCGCCTCACCTGGGTCAGACTGGTATCTGCTCACTACTCCTAGTGAGTATGCCACGTCTGGTCTGGTACAAGTCATAGCATACATGATAGAGCCTACTGCAGAAGCATAAGGTACTCTACACATGCGCTCTCTTTCCTCAGGAGTTGTCACACAATCCTTCTTGGAAAGAGTAATTCCAGAACCTATCGGGAGATAGCCTTTCTTGGAATTTTCCATGCTGAACCGTTTCAGCACGATATCATTGTACGTAGACTGGGATAGTCCCAAAAGCTTCTTAAATCTATCTCTATAGATTTTCATACCTAGTATGTAAGAAGCTTCACCCAAGTCTTTCATGGAGAACTGAGATGATAACCAGACCTTTATTCCTTGCAATGCTACGACATCATTCCCGATTAAGAGAATGTCGTCAACATACAGTACTAGGAATACAATCACAGAACCATTAACCATTTATAGATGCACGGTTCTTCTCCGTTCTTAACGAAGCCATACGATTTGATACACCTATCAAACCTAAGTTCCAACTTTGAGATGCTTGCTTGAGTCCATAGATGGACCTCTGCAATTTGCATACTTTTGATTCATCTATGGATGTGAACCCTTCAGGCTGTATCATATACACCTCCTCTTCCAACTCCCCATTTAGGAAAGCGGTTCGGACATCTATCTGCCAGATCTCGTAATCAAAATATGCTGCCAAAGCAAGCATGATCCGAATGGACTTGAGCATTGCCACAGGGGAGAAAGTCTCATCATAATCGATACCATATCGTTGACGATACCCCTTGGCAACCAGACAGGCTTTGTAGGTCTCTACCTTCCCATCTGCGCCCCTTTTCCTCTTGAAGATCCATTTACACCCGATGGGTTTTATTCCTTCAGGAGGATCAACCAATGTCCAAACATTGTTGATTTCCATGGACTCCATTTCGGATCGCATGGCTCCAAGCCATGCCTCAGAGTCAGATCTCTGAAGTGCATCCATATAGGTGATTGGATCCTCATTGTTCTCATCGAGCTCAATGGGATCGCCGTCCCTGACCAAGAAACCGTAGTATCTGTTCGGCTGACGCGGTATTCTACCGGATCTCCTAATGGGTTCTGGGTGTGATTCAATCACATCCGGTTCTACGATGTCCTTAGATCATGTAGGTTCTTCTATTGGCTGAACTTCATCAAGTTCAATCTTAGAGGCTATAGTTCCTTCTCCAAGGAACTCCTTTTCCAAAAAGATAGCTCTAAGAGCAACGAACACCTTTTGTTCATTCTCCAAGTAGAAGAAATACCCTTTGGTTTCCTTAGTATAACCAATGAATAAACACCGATCAGACCTAGGACCAAGTTTGTCTGAGTCTAAATGCTTTAGACAACCCCAGACCCGAAGGTGTGAGATTGATGGTTTACGTCCATTCCACATCTCATACGGAGTGGAGACAACAGACTTACTTGGAATATTATTTAATAAGTAACAGGCTGTCTGAAGCGCATATCCCCAAAAGGATAGCGGCAGAGTTGCAAAGCCCATCATGGATCGAACCATGTCTAACAAGGTTCGATTCCTCCTTTCGGACACACCATTCAACTGTGGTATTCCTGGAGGAGTCCACTGAGAGAGAATTCCATTCTCCTCAAGATATGTCAAAAAAACACCAGATAAGTATTCGCCACCTCAATCAGATCGAAGGGTTTTAATACTTTTTCCAGTTTGCTTTTCTACTTCATTACGGTATCGTTTGAACATTTCAAACGACTCAGACTTATGTCTCATTAAAAAGACATAACCGAACCATGAAAAGTTGTCTGTAAAAGTAATGAAATATTTGTATCCTCCTCTAGCACTAACTGTCATCGGTCCACATACATCAGTATGTATTAGACTTAGAAGTTCTGTAGCTCGTTCATCTTTTCCAGTAAAAGGTGACTTGGTCATTTTACCAAGTAAACAGGATTCACAAGTGGGCAGTGATTCAGAATCACTGACCTCGAGGAGTCCATCTCCTCGCATCTTGTTTATCTTATTTTGGTTAATATGACCTAGCCTACAGTGCCAAAGATACAAATCGTTGACAGTATCTAACCTTGGGTGTTTGCTAGAAGTGTACATTACACAACCAGGCCTTGATAGTACGTATATGCCATTATTTAATCTAGCTTTCATTATAACAGAGTTATTCAAAATAACATTGCAAAAATCTCCTTTTATTGATAGTTCAAAACCACAACTGGCCAAAAGGCCTACAGAGATTATGCTCATAATGAAACTAGGACAATAGTGACAGTCGACTAGTTCGACAGTACAAGACTCAAAGACAAGATGCAGGACTCCGACCGCCAGTACTGGAACACGATTTCCATTCCCGATGCTCAGAAACTATTCTCCATCTTCAAATCTTCTGCTAACTTGAAGTCCCTGTAACGAATTACAAACATGAATTGGACTACCAGTATCCAATACCCAGTTAGCAGTATCAACAATTGAGTAATTACAAGGTTTTATCATATAAATACCTTATTCTGCAGACTTCTGCTTTCTCGGCCTGTTCGGATCAAGGGACACAATATAAAGAGGACAGTTCCTCTTCCAGTGTCCCTTCTTCTTGCAGTAGAAGCACTCTGCAGAAGACTGATCAGCCTTATACTTCCTGGTCTGACTAGGGCCAGGAGCATTCTGCACTTTCTTTCCCTTCTTATTTATTTTCTTCTTCCCTTTCTTAAAGGGACGACGACCTCTATTACCTCCCACTAAATTCACCATCCCATTATTCAGTTGGTGGTCTTTCTCGAAAGTCTGCAGCAACCCAAAAGACCATGGTAGTTGACTGCAGGCTTGTTCATTCTATAATGATCGAGAAAATCAAGATAGGAGGAGGGAAGAGAATTCAGGATCGCATCCTTGCCGAGCTGCTCGTGCAAGGGGCATTCGAGTTTGCCAGTTTTTCAATCAGCTCGATCATGTACAATACATGATCAGTGACTGAACCGCCATTCGGCATCTTGGAGTTGTAGATGGCACAAGACACTTTGTACCGTTCTACATCATCCGGGGTGCCGAAGGATTCCTTCAACTTTTGAAGGATTTCATCAGGTTGGGCCTCCTTGAATTTGCGAGTGAACTCGTCGTTCATCGCCGCTTGCATAATGCAACGGGCCTTAGTCCGATCAAAGACCCACTTCAGATAAGCATCTCTGACCGCACTCCGTACATTAGCGGGAGGGATTTCAGGTGTCGGATCGTTAACACATACGGATCCGTTCGTGCTCCAGAACTATTCTCAACTTTCGATACCAACTATCGAAGTTGTGACCCTTTAATTCTCGTTATCGAGAAGTGACCGGAGCGATAAATTGGAAGACATCTGAAAGAAAATAAGACTATTAGTCTATGAAATAAATTAACCAAAGACTTGGACTTTAGTCTAAAGGTTTTTCCACTAATTTTTCAGATTGGTAGCCTCTAACTCAATCCGTGGAAAACACTTTCAAGTGGGTACAGAAATCCAATAGGCCACGCATGAGCCCGAATGGCCGGCTCACCATACGAGCCTAAAGGTAGGTTTGTAAACCAATTGTTTCCCTAAACAATTTCAGTATTTATTTTGCCCCAGAGAATACCTCAATCGGCTAGGGGCCTCCTATTGCGGGTCTCTGGTTAGGTCCAACCATTAAATGACTAATCCAATGCTTCCAGCTAACTAAAGACCAAGCCCGACTATGGCCAGCCCACCTGGTCCCGTTAGGAGGTTGCACGAAACATCATCGATCAGATAGAAATTCCAGTCGCGGATGTACACCCGTTCTATGGAACTGCCGATGCACACCAAGCTAGTGGACACATTTCTATCCAACTTTAAGGGAAGCTAAGACACTGTCAATCCTTGACTAGTCTTTTTAAGGACCTAATAATTTAGAGGATTTTTTTTTTTTTTTTATATAGTTGTGATAGAAGAAGATGAAGGTAAGGACAGGATCATCCTCCCACTGAATCAACAGATTCCAGGAGGGTTGAATTAAATCACAATTGATCATGGGCACCTATTGATCAGTCAGACCGATCAACCAAGGTGACATGGGTTAACTCGAGTCATTGAGCTTTTCCAATCAGTTCTGGTTGACTCGACTAGCCAGTAGGTGAGATCATGGGTGAGTATCCGCCATTAACCATCTTTCCTAGATACCAACCAAGTTGGCCAGGAAAGAGGTAGCCTCATACAACCATGATCACAATTGCCAAACCTACCTCGACACCAGTCAGTTTACCAGACTCGATCAGACTAGCCTAAAGACTCGGGCATCCACTGAGCCACTAATTGGATCCATTTTAGATGAACGAATCAACTATCTAACTATTAGATAGTTCTAAAGAAAGACATTAAACAACTTTATTTATCTTCTTTTAATCCGGTTCAACTAAACTTAGGTCTAACCCAGTGATGAACCCAACTAATCAGCTAACCCAATTAACCCAATTTGGCTTATGCAAATTTTATTAGATTTCATAAACCTAAAAATTTTTATTAAGCCAAATACTTAATTAAAATATTTTTTAATTAAGTCTCTATGTAAAACAATTTACACATCTTAAATTATGCATCATATCTAGATTTATACTTTTATAAATATTATATGACCCAAATAACAAAATATAAATCATGCCAAAATTATAAAATAATTTTAATTTCTTTTTGATTTCCTTAAAGGATCATTCTGAAGAGGCCAACACAGACGAACCGCATCGTGTCAAAGACACACGGTCATGGTGAAGGTCCCAACTAGGTTCCTAAAAGTACTCTCTAATCTCAAGATTAAACAATTTAATCTACTATACATGCATCAAGATATGTTACACTAGAACCTGGCTCTGATACCACTGAAAGTAAAAAATGTGGTTGCAGGTGCCTATGCTAAGCATGCAACAGCACAGGGAATAGGTAAGAATTTTAAAACATTTTAATAAATACGGAAAATACCTACTCCGCACAGGATCTAGCATATGCAAGATGCATGTATTGGCATGATACAGGACATATAATATTTATAAACATTTAATAAATCTAGATCTACACATGCACCGAAAATAAAACCCAAAAAAAACACCTTATTCCCAGCTAGATAAGTCTGGGATAAACCGGAATAGACTGGAATAACTGGAATAAAGTTATTCCAGTCGTCTTCCACCTGGGCTGAAAAATGGGCTTTCGAAAAGTCCCCGGAACACCGCCTTCCGGACCTCCGATCGCTCCCAAATTGAGCTGTAGATTCTTAAGGAAGTCCTCTTCGATTTGCACTAGTTTCTGCAAGAAACACTAAGCCAATAAATTGTAAAAAATTTGCCGAAGTCTACTGTGCGAAAATGGTAGCAGAACAGAGTAGCTGTCTTCGTCGTTGGATTTCGGGCAACTAGAGCAATCCTGGCTCGCGTGGTTTGCTCTGAGGAGTAGAAGAATACTCCCTCTAGAGGGAGACATGCCCGGGGCTCTCCGATCCCTCTCCACGGGCGGTGCTAGCCGCCGGAAGATGGTTCACGGTCACAGGTTGCTGCAGCAAAACAGAATTGCTGCAGCAGGGATTTTGAGCACTTTAAGAGGGGATTGATGCCTTGTTCTCTCCCTCACACACTCCAAATCCCACCCCAAGGATCACTCAATGGAAGCAAGGTTGGAGCTCTCAAAAAAGGGAGAACACATAGCCTCACAAAGAAAGATGCCCTGGTGTTTTTCACGGTGATGAAAAAGAACCTCGTTCTGAAATAGGGGATTGCATAAATTTAAAGGCAGCAGGGACGTGAGAGAGGGAGAGGCAGGGAACGGCAGTGTTACACCCATTAACCTGCAATGAACGAAGGGTTAAAGGCCATCCGGTGGAGGGGAGTAGAAGAGACGTTGCCCAGCGATTTCGGTCGTTTGGTCTTCCAACGTGTAAAAATTTACACGTTGAAAGAAAGAGCACCGGTTCAAAACCGGTCCAAAGGAAATTGGTTCAAACCTATTTAAACCAAATGGTTGGTTCAATCCTTGGTTCAAAAACCGGTCCAATTAAAAGGGGTTCAATTTAATTTAATTGGTTCAACCCCAAAAACTGGGTTCAATGGTTCACAACCAATTGGAGGCCGAAACGAACTCCGAATCAGTTCAAAACTGATTCAGAAAAATCCTGGCACAGAGCTGGTCAACCCGAAACATTTTCCAGTTGACACAGACAAGGGCAAGACAAAAATGAGTGCTCAAAAAATACCGAGACCATGAAACCGAGACGATTCCCAATCATAATCGGTATCCGGATCAGAGAGTTATCCTCTGTGGCGTGTGACCTCATAGGTTCGAACCTAAACGGTAGCACTAGAACAGTTCTAGTACCAGCACAGGAAACCATCTAGCAATGGGTCCCGGTGTCCAGATAGGTCGAAGATGCGGGAGCAAACTATCGAACCTCTGGCATATGGTTACCGTATAATTCATCCCTTTGACCTCTAATGCTCAGGACGACTGTGATTGGGCTGCCAACCCAGACTGAGTCAATCAACTACGTGTCTCAACCTCGCAAGCCCAGTGACTCTTCACTAGGGCTACCTCGGTCGAGGATTTGCTAAATTGAGATACTGCGAGACATTCAATCCAAACTGTTAGGACAGGTCAATTCCATCTTGGTCCATCACTGCTCCACAAGTACTTGCCTGTACCCAGAAACCTTCCATCACCGGATTAAAAATCCGGGTAGTTCGGCACCAAAGCACATGGAGTTGCTTGCAAGCTACCATGATGACCTCAGGTCAGAGGGACACTTATACCCATATCCAATCGTGAGTATCCCTTTGGTAGAAAGGGACTGCACGGAGTCACGTTCAATGAGATATCAAATATCTCACTTGCAGATCACATCAGTGTCACCACACTCATTTGGTCAAGAGAACAACCAAATGATGTGAACTACAACAACCTATACTTGATATATTGCTGTCCAGTATAATATATCCTTTGGTTGTGAACAGGGTTTAAGGACCACTCAATACATCCTGTCTGTATCGAAATCAGTGTAGTCCTAAGGACTTCATCACATGGAAAGTGTTCTCTTAGGAAAATACAATATGTGATGAGCTGCCAAAATAATATTTATTAATTCATTGAAAAAGTACAATACTTAGTACAACACTACAACCCAGGTGATTGGCTTTGGGACACAATTTCCAATATGAAGGATTCCACTTCATGGCACAGCTGCCACTTCTATCAACGACAGAGTGCGTGCCTTCAGATGTATCTTAGAGTGTGAGGATGTTAGCGGCATTTCCACAGTAGCCGCTAACCAGCTATCATTGGAGATGAGAGTGCTGCATCATATCATCGCCCGCATCTTGATTCCAAAGAGCTGGAAATTCAACTTTATTACTGAGCGTGAGCTGGTGTTGATGGTGTCCCTGAGACAGCGAACTCCCATCAACCTTCCAGGATCATGCTTCAGTAGATAGGTGAGGCAGCATCTCACAGGAGACTAGTTCAACCATATGGCATGGGGCTGACACAGTTATTCAGGGAGTATGGAGTCTCATTTGTTGGCATACCCTTCAGTCAGCTGCAGCATACTGACACATATGGAGAGAAATCCCTGCATAGGATGGGATTTCGATTGATTGGTGATCGATGGGTGCGACGTGAGTCTGGCCAGGAGCTAGATGAGGAGGATGAGATTCGAGCAGTTGAGGCAGGGCCTTCAGAGCCTACTGATCATTGTACACCTCCTCGCCTAGCACCAGAGTCAGAGACTGCGGAGCCTGAGCCATTCACGCCACCACCCTCATCAGCTCCAGCACCTTCTGTTACTGCTACACCACAGAGGACTACAGCGAGCACATCGAACTTTGAGCAGAGAGTGACTAATCACATTTCAGAGGTCCGGATAGAGATTGCTGGTGTACGACAGGAGCTACATGGTCTGCAGATCCACACAGACATGCGCATTGGAGCTCTCTCAGCTATTGTCGATATAGGATTCCGATTGATCCTCAGCCTACTGAGATTGGCATTGCCACCAGGGACTGTAGATCCGACCGTGCCTCCTCCACATTTTAATGATGATGCTGATGATGATGATGATGATGACTCTAGTGGCTACAGTGACAGTGATGGAGATCAGCCTGGAGCAGGTAGCTCTGATATTCCACCTGCTGATCCGATTCCAGAGATTCCCCTTCTATAGATCCTCCTTCTACTGATCTTCCCAGTACAGATCCTCCAGCTACAGATATGCCAGTCGATACTGAGATTACGGAGTCACTCTTTGAGACTATTACAGGCATTCCAGATGATAGAGTGGAGCATACAGAGACTGATATTGATGATCCCACTGCTTATGAGCTCGTCAGCAGGCACACTCTAGCTCAGTCTACTCAGCATACTGATCCACCTACTGCTACTACTTCTGTTAGGACACCTTCGGAGTCTTTTCCTCGGACCTATAGATCTCGTAGGACTACCCCTAGGTCTGGTCCCTCTCTGAGGACTCGGAGTCTCACTCATAGGACTCCAAAATCCTCATCTAGGATCTCGGCTCCTATCTCTTTGATATACCTTCTGATGAGGAGTAACCTCATAGATTTGCTTGATGTATGATGTACTAGTTTGCTTTGTATGTTCTATTGTATTAGTGTTTTGTGCTTACTATGTAAGCAATTTTGTAAATGAATACATTTATATATTTATCTACATTGTAGTATTTTAACTGTCTGATGCCAGCTCTTAGCTTTTATCCTTTTAAACCCTCAAGTTAGAATGTCTTTGCTATATCGAATGCACAAATTGAGGGGGAGCATGTATTTTATGCAACTAAGTACTCATTGCAATGGAACATAATTTTCTTTAATAAATCTTTTACAACTAAGAATGCACTTTTTGATTCTTGACAAAAAGGGGGTATAGTAAAGTTTGTAAAGTATATATGGTAAAGTATAAGTAAAGTATATATGTTCTTATGACTCTTTCATAGAGTAGAGTAAAGCTATTATGGTTCTTATCTTTTTGACTCATGAGAATGTTTTCACAAAAAGAAAGAAGTATATGAAAAGTAAATTTTTATGATATACTCATATATGTGAAGTTTCTTTAAAATTTTTAATGCTATATTTTGCTTTTGGACTTAATTGCATATATACTCAAGATTTTGTCATCATCAAAAAGGGGGAGATTGTTGGCTTTGGCTCCTTAGTTTTGATGATTAAAAAAAGGTTGAGTATATGTTTGGACTAATGTTTCATTTCAAGATAAAGTTTCAGGCCATAGGTTATTCAAAAACAGTATCAAGAGTACAATGATGAAACCAAGCTTGCTTGATTTTAGAAAGAGCTTTCCTACCTTGAACAAGATCAAATTTCTCATATTGGACCTTCTTATTAAGAAGTAATTGACAAAAGAAACAAAGTCTTAGAGAAACTCAAGCATGGCACGCACCTCTCCAGAGTTTCAGAAAATTTCAGACCAGAGGTCAACCCCCAGAGGTCGACACCTTGCCAAAGGTCAACCACCAGAGATCGACTCATGAAGAAAAGAAAAGTTCAGCAAGGTCGGCATGGCAAAATTTCAGTGGCACGCTCCAGAGGTCGACCACCAGAGGTCGACACCTGTCCAGAGGTCGATACCAGAGGTCGACTCATCGCCTGAGAATTCAAACTGGGCAGAACTATGATTTTCTAGATTTTTATCTAAGATAAACTGGAGGTCGACTCATGAGGTCGACACTTGATCCAGAGGTTGACTCATGAGGTCGACTCATGGCATAACGGCTAGTTTTTCTGAACTTTTGATTTGATTTCTAACGGCCATAAACGGCCATATTTTTGATTCTAACGGTCTTATGGAGTTGTTTCAGCTTGAATGAGGTATTTAACCTCCACCTAACTTCAAAAGGTCAAGGAGACAAAGAGAAAAAGGAGAGAAAAAAAGTACAAAGCTTCTAATAAATCCTAAGCCAAAAAGAGTGAAAATCCAAGAGATTCCTTAGCCAAAAGCTTTCTATTTTTGAGGAATCCAGCTTTCAAGTGTTTGGCATTTAGTGAGGTCCAAGATTCCAAGAGGAAGACTTGAAGAGTCTCCAACAAGAGCCACATCGAATTATTTTTGCTCAAAAAGGAGTTTGTCTTGTTTTATTCATTGTATTCATACTCTATTTGTAATAGCCTAGTTTCAAGGGAATTTGAAACTAGTGTGAGGTTTGTTGGTGAGCCAATTGATAAAACCAACTAGGGTTGCTTGTAAGCCCGAAGCTAAAACAAGTGTGTGAGGTTTGTTGGTGAGCCAATTGATAAAACTAACTAGGGTTGCTTGTAAGCTCGAAGCCAAAACAAGTGTGTAAGGTTTGTTGGTGAGCCTAGGTAACAAAACCAACTTAGGTTTTGACTTTTGAGCCTTGTAAAACAAGTCGGCTGTAATCTAGAGAAGATTATAGTGGAAATTCCCAAGTGGAGCTTGGGGAGTGGATATAGGTGCTAGGTGCACCGAACCACTATACGTTTTGTATGTTTGCATTGCTTTACTCTCTATCTTCTTTTGCTCTTTAATTGTTGTTATCTTTCATTGCTTCCATTGCACAATTACTTGAGCACTATCACTCTTCACTTTTGAACTTGATAGCACATATTTTCTTTAATTTTTAAAATACCTAATTCACCCTCCTCTTGGCACCATATCTGGGCAACACTCTTCCTCATGGAGCATCAATGCCTAATCAAGAAAAATAAAGAAGAGAACTCTCGTAATTTTATTCATCATCCATCATCATTACAAGAGGGAGGAGGGGTGGGGTAATTATAGATCACCCAGGCCTCTCCCTATTAAAGTTGGAGTACAAATTTCTATCAAAGTGGAGTATAAAATTTGAGTGGGATAAGAAGTACAAAGTTTGATTAGAATAGGGAGACTTGACTCTCGGTTGGACTTGGACATCAACTTTTTATTGGACTTGGAAACTTGACTCCTCTTAGGCTTGGACTTCTTGACTCCATGCTGGGCTGGGGCATGAACTCCTTGTGGGATTAGGTGCATGAGGGTGGGCTTGGACTGCGCTGGGTGCCAACTTCATGGGGCTTAGTGGACTGTGCCACCAAGTTTGTTGACCCCTAAGGTGATTTTAATGATAACAAAATATTGGAGCATACATTTAGTTATCTAACAACTCTTCAAATGATTGACAAGCTTTTGTAGGATAGCTACATTGACACATTTTTAATTCTACAATCTTTAATATTTTGCATTGAGTTGTAATGTATTTAGAATCTTGTAAAGAAGAACCCTACAAAAAGCTTCCTATTAAAATCAGTTCAAGGGTTACTTCTAGTAGTCTTTCTTGCTTCAAGTTTTCTTGAATTTATTGTAAAAAATCCTTGAAGAAGACTTTAAAGCATAGGACAAGTGTTCTGGAAATTTGAAGTTGATCTGGCTAAAGAACCACCTTCGAGCCGACTGGAAGGACAACCCAGCCGACTCTGGCACTGGCACTGAAGAGAAGTTCTCTGGCAAAGAATCCAATTCAACACTTTAAAATCAAGCACATTGAAATTAGACATCATTTTATTAGAGATCATGTATCAAATGGTAATATTGTGCTTGACTTTGTGCCTACTAATGATCAATTAGCTGACATACTTACCAAGCCACTCAATCAAGATAGATTTGAGCTAATTAGAAGTGAATTAGGACTTTGTGATCCTTTCTAGATTCTTTAACCTAATTCCTTCAATTCTAAGAAATTTCATCTAGAAAACCTCCTTAATTTATTCTATTTTATTGAGCTTTAATTTCCTTCAAAATTCTATTCAAAATCCTTCTGAATTTTGTTCAAACTTTTCAAAACTCTACTCCTTCTGATCGAGTCGACTGGGTCCTAATCCGAGTCGACTGGATTTTTTTTGAGAGTTTTAAACCTGTTTTGGCCTAGCCGACTCGACCAGTTTTGAGTCGATTGGATTTTCTGATTGTTTTAGGAGAGCTCTCGCTGAGCCGGCTCGAGCAATCTCGAGTCGACTGGAACTTCATGCCGATGTGTTTTGCCTTGGGCTATAAACCTTATTCCGAACCGTTTAAACCCTATTTTGTTTTCTTCAACAGTTCGCACCTCTCCAAGACCTTCTCCAAAGTCTTCCTTCTCCCTACCAAGCACTCCATTTTCTTGTTCTTCCATCTTTCCTAGCTATGGCATCCAAACGTGCAACAGGGAAACGGTCCGTTAGGGTTGCTCCTTCGGCTGAAAAAGAAAGAAGGTCTAAGAGAAGGCAAGAAGAGCTAAGCAGTGAAGAAATTGTAGAGGAAGCCACAAGAGAAGCTCCAACTGCTCCTAGCCAAGTGCCCTCAATGTCTATGCATCCGGTAACCACCGGCCGCTGAATTAATTTTGAATTTATTAAGGCATTGGGTTAAAGATAGGAGATTTAATTGAAGACCAAGGGTGGAGAAAATTTTGTTCATTGAATGAGAAGACCTATCCCTCTTTGGTTAGAAGTTTTTATGAGAACTTAATGTTGGGAACTAACCATGTGGAATCCACTGTCAAAGGGAAGAGGGTTATTGTCAATGAGGAGTCCTTACTTGAATTATTGGATATACCTTCTGAGGGACTGAAGTTTTATTAATTGACAATAGAGAGAAGACTCTGAAAACAATTTTGAGTAAAGAGGATGTGGGAGGAATTGGCACTGTTTTTGCTAACACCCTATCACTGTAAATGAGACTACTTCACAACTTCATTTGTAGAAGTTTCTTACAAAGAACTGGTAGGTTCGATTGGGTGAGCGAAAAGGATCTATGTCTCATGGAGCACATTCTAGAAAGAACTCCTGTCAATCTGTCATACATTATAATCATGCAGATGAAAGAAACAGTAAGAAAAGCTAAAGCCTGTCTACCATATGGAATGATGCTTACATTGTTGTTTAAATCCCATAGAGTCAATTTGGATGGTGAAGACGGATGAGAATTGCATCACACTGATATCTACACATCTAAAACTCTTGAGAGAATGGGATATTTCTAAGTAGAAGGAGTGTGGAGAAAGAAAGGTAGAGAAATGTAAGGGCCATTGGCTGCTCCAATAGAAGCGAAGAAAAGGAAGAGGAAGAAAATGTAGAAGCAGCTGGAACTTCTTCTACAGCTGTACCGGAGCCAGAGTCATTTGTACTTGAGCCTGCTGTTGTTACTGAGGAGACTAGAGCACCTTCACCTATGTTTGACTTGCCTGCAGCAGAGTTTGATTTGCCAGCACTGGAGTTTGACCTGCCTTCAAGCTGATGTTCCTTTACATGACTACCCTAGTGCAGCTACACAGCCTCCTATTGTCCAAGTTCAGATTGAAGAACAATTGAAAAACTTGACAGAGTCACAGACAGGTATAATAACTTCATTATTTACAGATTTGAAACAGTCAGTGGATAGCAGATTGGACAAATTAGAAGAGCATGTATCAAGTCTACAAGGAAAGGTTGAAGCTATAGAAGCTTCAAGGTTAGCACCTCAGATAGACCTTCAGCCTATTCTGAATTGTATCTCTTCAAGCTCTGAAATAATTTTGAAGTCTGTGGATGCCACTTTGAATGAATATCAGACTGAATTGAAAGAGCTTAGAGGCAAAGTGGGAACTATTGTAGATACAAGAGGTATGGCAGAGGATTATACTAGAGGCATTGGGATCATAAGATCGGAGCTTGGCAGACTTCGAGGTCAGCTGAAGCCTTCGCCAATGTCCTAGTAACTGAACTTGTATCTATGCAGAAAGAAATAGGTGAAATGAAAGAGGTAGTAAATAAAGTGCCAGTTAGCCTCAAAGACTTGGATCGGCAGATGGGAGCAATTTGGATGGAAATGGTGTCTCTCAATAGCACTGTCAATTCATTGGAAGTCATAGCTAGGACAAGACCATTGTATGATCCGCCACCCATTTCCACTAGGGCACCTAGTACCTCTATTCACCCTAGGGCTCCTCCTCCACATGCTTCATCTAGTCGAGCACCTAGACCCACTTCTTGGCAAGGTGTCAATGTTCCTAAAAATGATTCTAATTAGACACTTTATGGTTTCAGTACCTTTTTGGATGCTTTTTGAAACTTTTGTAATGGTTGATGTACTGAACACTTTTTGATAGAAATGAAATGAATATCTGTTTGATATTGTGTAATGTGTGTATTTGTATTGTATTGTTTACACCTCTATTTGTTTAAATAGAATTCTCTCTCTAAGTTGAGAAAGTGAATTATCTCAATCAAATCTTAAAATTTTCTCAATCTATTTAAAATCCTGAGCTTACCTGTTTAACCTTTTTGAATTGTTGACAAAAAAAGGGAGAATCATAGAGTGCATGAAAGAATACATGAAAGAAAAAGCTTAATGAATTGCAATAGTAATACTAAAATAAAGTAGACAGGGAGAGTTTTAAGACATTTTTGAATGATCTCTTGCATACTATTCTGATAAAATGTTTGAATGAATGTCAAAGGGGGAGAAAATTTAAAAAATTCATATTGTCTAGAAATCTTATAAACAGGGGGAGATATACATGTTTAATTTACATGCTTCAATTATTACTATGATGCTCTCAATTTATTATATCTATCAGTCGATACTTAATGCTGCTTGATACTTACAAGCAATCAATCTCTGATTTTATAGTTTATGAATTTGATTTATGCATAATTGGTAGCACATACTGATATACATTTAAGATTACAGTTGATTTTTAAATATAAATGCTTACATATTGTGAATAGATTAGATTCTTTTCATGCCCAGTGTTTTGTCATCATCAAAAAGGGGGAGATTGTTGACCCTTAAAGTGATTTTGATGATAACAAAATATTGGAGCATACATTTAGTTATCTAACAACTCTTCAAATGATTGACAAGCTTTTGTAGGACAGCTACATTAACATATTTTTTAATTCCTACAATCTTTAATGTTTTGCGTTGAGTTGTAATGTATTTAGAATCTTGTAAAGAAGAACCCTACAAAAAGCTTTCTATAAAATCAGTTCAAGGGTTACTCTAGTAGTCTTTCTTGCTTCAAGTTTTCTTGAATTTATTGTAAAAAGTCCTTGAAGAATACTTTAAAGCATGGGACAACTGTTCTGAAAATTTGAAGTTGATCTGGCTGAAGAACCACCTTCAAGCCGACTGGAAGGACAACCCAGCCGACTCTGGCACTGGCACTGAAGAGAAGTTCTCTGGCACACAGATCTAGCCGACTGGCACCAAGGTCTAGCCACTCATCTAGAACAAGGTTGAGAATGTTCTGAGATTCTCAAGAATTAGAGCCGACTGTAATCATATCCAGTCGACTCATCCAGAACTCAATTGAAAATGGTCTGAGAAGCCTCTGAGACTCCAGCCGACTGGAATTTAGCCCAGCCAACTCATCCAGAGTGAGGTATTTTCTTAACTGTGGAAGCTAGCCGACTGGCACTCAGCCCAGTCGACCCGAACATCATCCGAGCCGACTCAAAGTTTGTCCGAGCCGACTGGAATGGCGGGGTCACCTCCAATGGCTAGTTCCAGTTCTCAGTTTTTGAATTCCAAAAGTGCTCCAACGGTAACCTGTCACCTCCCAACGGTCTACAACATTCAAAATCAAGGAAAGGCAGTTGAAGTCTCTATAAATAAAGTATGAGAACATCTTTGGAGAGACTAATGAGCAAATAATGATTTAATGAGCATTTATTGAACACTTATTGAAGTGAAGAAGATAGCACTATAGCTTTAAAGTTTGCCTTCAAGCCTGCAACCACTCTTACCAGAAGCTTGAAGCACCATTGAGGAAAGCAAGGAAGCCATTGAAGTGCATTGAAGAGCATTCAGTGGATCTTCACTCGAGCTGCATTGGCAACCACCCAGATAATAGAGTTTGTCTTTATTGTTACTTTTTATTCTATCATTCAGAATATCTGAGTTATTGGTGAGCCCTGTTGTAAAAACCAAATAGGTTTCTTTGGTGAGCCTTTAAAATCAGAGTGTAGAGGTTTCTTTGGAGCCTATCTAAAAACCAAAGTGTAGAGGTTTTAGGTGAACCTGTAAACCTAGCTTAGGTTTCTTTGGTGATCCCGGTTCAAAAACCAAAGGTAGAGGTTGGGATTGTGAGCCTGTAAAACAATCTGACTGTATTCCCGTTTGGGAGATATAGTGGAAATCCCGAGTGGTGAACTTGGGTAGTGGACGTAGGAGCTGGGTTGCTCCGAACCACTATAAATGTGCTTTGTTTGTGTTGTGTTTGTTTTATCTTTTAGCTTCTGCATTCATTCTCTAATTAACATAGCACCTAACCACTAATTGGAATTACTTGTACACATACTTGCAAAAATTTTGTAATTCCTAATTCACCCCCCTCTTGGGACTATGCCACCTGGGCAACAATGTTTGTTAGGCAGGAGAACGACGCCACTTCTTCATGGGCCTGGGACTTGGGGTGCCATCCATTGTGGGCCTGGGGGGCATGGGCAGCCTAAGTGGGGACCTAGGGAATGGTGCATGAAGTCTTCATACCCTGGGCTTCAATAGGGGCCTGGTGACTCTCCTCTTAGATTTAATTTGAATGAAAGAACTCAACTTACAGGACTGAAATGAACAAATGGACTCAATGGACTCAATTGACTCAATTGGCCCATCTTATTACAGGACTCAATTCTTATTACAGGACTCAAGTGACTCTGGAAAATTTGACAGACTTCCCAGCACATTAATCAGAGATCCAAATTGGGGCCCTAAAATCTTGGTCTGATCTTGGTGTCTCACCATGAGCGAAAGGTTGTTGGTGAGCCTAAGTGACAAAACCAACAAGGGGTTTTAACTTATGAGCCCGGAAAACAAGTTGGCTATAATCTTTGTGATATAGTGGAATTCCCAAGGGATAGCTTGGAGAGTGGATGTAGGTGCTAGGAGTGCACCGTACTACTATAAACTTCTTGTGTTTGTGTGTGTGCTTTATCTTCTCATTTACTTCCATTGCATTGCTGTTTATTCCTTAAAGCACAGCATCTAGATTACATTCTCCACATTCATATTGTTACACAAACACATCAATTCAGCACATACTTGTTTCAGTTTAAAATTTTTAAATGACCCAGTTTGGGCCCTAAAATCTTGGTCTGATCTTGGTGTCTCACCTCGAAAGTTGTTGGTGAGCCTAAGTGACAAAACCAACAAGGGTTTTAACTTATGAGCCCGGAAAACAAGTTGGCTATAATCTTGTGATTATAGGGAATCCCAAGGGATAGCTTGGAGAGTGGATGTAGGTGCTAGGAGTGCACGTACTACTATAAACTTCTTGTGTTTGTGTGTGTGCTTTATCTTCTCATTTACTTCCATTGCATTGCTGTTTATTCCTTAAAGCACAGCATCTAGATTACATTCTCCACATTCATATTGTTACACAAACACATCAATTCAGCACATACTTGTTTCAGTTTAAAATTTTTAAATGACCCAGTTCACCCCCCCTCTTGGGTTGCTACACTAGGCAACAAGTGGTATTAGAGCCAGGTTCAACATATAGGTCTAACGATCTTGAGTCAAAGATCTAATGGCAGCCCAAATTGGTGTTGGTATGTTGAGGGTCAAGCCTCAAACCGTCCCCCACTCTTTGATGATACAAATTACACTTACTGGAAGACATGCATGCGCATCTACATTCAAGCAATAGATTACATTATTTGGAAGACCATAGTTAAAGGTCTTCATTAGCCTACTATCTCGATTAATGGCATTTCCACTCCTAAATTAGAAGAAGATTGGGATGAGAATGACATTAAGCAAGCTGATCTTAATGCTAAGGCTATGAATTTATTATTTTATGCATTGATCCTAGTGAATTTAATAGAATATCTAATTATTCCTCTGTTAAGAAAATCTTGGATAGACTTGAAGTTATCCATGAGGGTACACATCAAGTGAAGACTACCAAAGTTAACATGCTCATCCATACTTATGACATGTTTAGGATGGAACCAAATGAATCAATTAGTAAAATGTATACTATGTTTACTAATATTATTAATGGTATGAAAAGTTTGGGAAAAGTTGTATCTAATACTGAACTTATCAACAAAATCCTCAGGTCTCTTCTATCATTATGGGATCCAAAAGTCACCGCTATTGAAGAAGCCAAGGATGTCAAACTCTTCCTCTTGAGCAGCTCTTGGGATCACTTATGACCTATGAGCTATCCCTAAAGCAAAAAGTGGTGAAAATGAGAAGAAAAGGAAGACTATTGCATTCAAGTCCACAACCAAGGAGGATTCTAGTGATGACTCCATGAAGAAGATAAGGAAGATGAGAAAGATGAAATGGCTCTTATCTCTAGGAACTTTAAAAGATTCATGAGGAAGAAAAAACACAACTTCAAGAAGAAGCCACAAAGAGGAGAGCCTAATAAGGAGAAGGAAAAAGAGAAAGAAATGGAGCAACCAATATGTTTTGAGTGTAAAAAGCATGGCCATTATAAAATGGATTGCCCCACTTTCAAGAAGGTCAAAAAGAAATTTAAGAAGAAAGCGATGATGGCAATGTGGAGTGAGAGTGAAGATTCAAGCTCCGATGAAGAGTAGCAAGAGGTGGCCAACATCTGTTTATGGCAAATAAAGAACAGGTAAGGTCTGAACTTGAAAGTGAATTTACTTTTGAAGACTTACATGATGTTTTTGATGAACTTGTTGTAGGGTATCAAAAATTTAAAATGAAAAACAAAGAATTGAAAAAGCAAAACTTAGAGCTTTTTGAAACAAATGATAAGCTTTTGATAGATAATGATAGTTTACTTCAAGAAAACAAAAATTGAATGATCAAATTACATCTTTGAAAAATAAAAAAGAAAATCTTTTGAATGAAAAAGATGCTTTGAAGAAGAACAAAGGTTTTGTAACAAATGAAAAACTTATCAAACAAAACAAAGAACTTTAGCAAGAAATAAGAAATACAAAGGACTTGAAAAAGTAAAACCGTTTGTTGAAAAATTTACCTATAGTTTAGAAAAACTTAACATGCTTTTGAATAGCCAAAGAGCAGTTTTCAACAAAGCAGGTCTAGGTTTTAAAACTCAAAAATAACAAAAATATTTCAAAAATTTCTTTGTGCCTGCATCATCTAGCATTACATGTTATTCTTGTGGTAAGCTAGGACATAAATCTTACATGTGTGATAGAAAAAAATTAAATAGTATTAGAAAAGTTTGGGTTCCAAAAGGAACCACATCAACTAACCCTAAAGGATCCAAGATGACTTGGGTACCTAAAGTCTCTACCTTATTTGATTTTGTAGATGTGTCTTGCAATCAAGGAAAAAAGAAGATTATGGTACCTTGACAGCGGTTGCTCAAGATACATGACCGGAGATATAAAGCAATTCACATCACTTGAGGCTCTAAATGGTGAAAATGTGACATTTGGTGATAATGAAAAGGACAAAATTGTTAGTATCGATAAAGTCCATATCATCCCCTCTACTTATGTTGATAATGTTTTACTTGTTGATGGTATAAAACATAATTTGCTTAACATAAGTCAATTTTGTGATAAAGGTTTCAAAGTGGTTTTTGAATCTTCCATGTGCATTGTATCCAATCTTGGTGACATGTCATCAAGTTCATTGGTCATAGGCATGAAAACATTTACATGGTTGATCTTGATTATCTATCTATGCAAAATGGTCAATGCCTAGTAGCAATAGAAGCCAAGATCAATGAAACTAGTTGGCTTTGGCATCATAGACTAGGGCATGCAAGTATGCATTTACTTTCAAAATTGAACAAAAAGAATCTCATAAAAGATTTGCCAAAACTCACCTTTGAAAAAGATAAGATTTGTAGTGCATGTCAACTTGGAAAATAAATAAAATCATCTTTTTAACCAAAAGGAGTAGTCTTTACATCTAGACCCTTAGAATTACTTCATATGGACCTCTTTGGACCTACTAGAACAACTAGTTTAGGAGGCAAGAAGTATGGTATAGTAATTGTAGATGATTTCTCATGTTTTACTTGGATAATGTTTTTAGCTTATAAAGATGAAACATTTTCTGCATTCATTAAGTTTCACAAGAAAGTTTCAAATAAAAAGGATGTCTCAATTGTCTCTTTACATAGTGATCCTGGTACAAAGTTTGAAAATCATGATTTTGAAATATTTTGCAATGAAAATGGAATACATCATAACTTTTCTGCACCTAGGACACCTCAACAAAATGGGGTGGTAGAAAGAAAGAAAAGGATACTAGAAGAAATGGCACGCACCATGCTTTGTGAAAATAATTTACCTAGATATTTTTAGGTAGAAGCCATAAACACTGCTTGTTTTATTTTAAATTGTATTTTGATCCAACTGATTTTGAAGAAAATGCCTTATGAACTTTGGAAAGGTAGAAAACTAACTATCAAGTATTTTCATGTTTTTGGTTATCGTTGTTTCATTCTAAACAATGGCAAAGATAACCTAAGTAAATTTGATGCCAAGTCAGATGAGGGTATCTTCTTAGGATACTCTACTTCTAACAAGGCATACAGGGTCTTGAACAGAAGAACATTTCTTGCTGAAGAGTCCATTCATGTATTTTTTATGAAACTAACAAAAAATCTTCTAGAAAAGAAGATGCTCTTGATGATGAAACAGGTATTCAAAGGATTGAAAAATTGACAATCAATGAAGGACCTTCCAAAGAGCAAGAAGATGATCAAAACCTTGAACAAGAACAAGTACAAGAAGTTGAATCTTCATCAACATCCAAGCCATTTCCTAGAGAATGGAGGTATGCCCATGGACACCCTAAAGAACTTATAATTGATGATCCATCAAAAAGGATAAGTACTCATTTCTTACTAAGAAATGTGTGTGATTATTTAGTATTTGTATCATAAATAGAACCTAAATCAATTGAAGAAGCTAAAAAGGATGCTACTTGGATAAATGCCATGCAAGATGAATTAATTCAATTCAAAAGAAACAAAGTTTGGACTTTAGTTGAAAGACATTCTAATCTTTTAATAATTGGAACCAAATAGGTTATTAGAAATAAACTCGATGAAAATGGAGTAGTAACTAGAAATAAAGCTAGATTAGTAGCAAAAGATTATAATCAAGAAGATGATATTGATTTTGATAAAACATTTGCACCAGTTGCTAGACTAGAAGCAATTAGATTACTAATTATTTTTGCTTGCTTTATAGATTTTAAATTATTTCAAATGGATGTCAAAAATATATTTTTAAATGGTTTTATTGAAGAAAAAGTGTATGATGAACAGTCCCCTGGTTTCGAAAATCATGCATATCCTAATCATGTTTTTAAACTTCATAAGGCTTTATATGGTTTAAAACAAGCTCCAGGAGCTTGGTATGATAGATTAAGTAAATTTTCTACTTAAAAATGGTTTTTTCTAAAGGCAATGTAGATACTACACTATTTTTGAAATGAAAGAATGATGATCTCTTAGTAGTACAAGTTGATATTGATGATATCATTTTTGGTGCTACTAATGAAACACTTTGTCAAGAGTTTGCCAAGCTTATGCAGGGAGAGTTCAAGATGAGTATGATAGGTGAACTAAACTTCTTCCTCAGACTCCAAATCAAGCAAACTAGATAAGGGATCTTCATTAACCAAGCTAAGTACACAAAGAAAATCTTAAAGAAGTTTAGGATGGAGACAACCAAGCCATTAGGTACTCCTACGAGCCCTTCTTGCAAACTAGACAAGGATGAATCAGATAAAAATATTGATCAAAAATTATATATAGGTATCATTAGTTCATTATTATACTTAACTATAAGTGGGCTAAATATTATATTTAGCATATGTATGTATGCTAGATATCAGTCTGCTCTTAAAGAATCTTATTTATTGGTTGTAAAGTATATTCTTAGATATTTATTTGGCACAATTGATATTGGAGTATGGTATTCTAGAGATTTATCAATTGAATTAATTGCCTATTCTGATGTTGACTTTGCTGGTTGCAAACTAGATAAGAAAAGTACTAGTGAAACTTGTCAATTTCTTGAAGTTAATTTGGTTTCATGGTTCAGCAAGAAACAAAATTCAATTACTCTATCTACAGCAGAAGCTGAATATATAGCAGCTGAAAGTTATTATGCTCAAATCTTATGGATCAAACAACAACTCGAAGATTTTGGTATTAAGTTAAATAAAACTCCCATAAGATGTGATAACACAAGTGCAATCAATTTAACTAAAAATCCAGTTCAACACTTAAGAAGTGAACACATTGAAATAAGACATCATTTCATAAGAGACCATGTACAAAATGGTGATGTAATGCTTGATTTTATGTGTACTGATAAACAATTAGTAGATATTTTTACTAAGCCCCTTAGCGAAGATAGGTTTTGCATGATTAATAAAAATTAGGCATCATTGACCCCTTTGATTGAAAATCTTTCAAATTTTTTGTTGAATTCCTTCAAATGTTTCAAATCCTCTCAAATATCACTTAGTATAATCCCCAGAAACCCCCTTGATTTTTGCTAATTTATTAAAATCTTTTTTAATTTTTTCCCTGATTTTTGACCAAGTGTTGACACTCCGAAGTATCGACACTTAAGCAAATCACAAGTATCGACTCACGACCGATTGGACTATTTATCTAGAGCATCACCGAATCATTTTTCCCAATTTTTTCACCCTTCTCTCTTCGTAGTGGTCCCAAAACATCTCCCATCTCCCTCAAACCGTGTTTTCACCTCTTTATCCTTTCATTTTTGGCTAAATCCCCATCTTCTCCCTTCAATCCCATCCATTCCTCACAATTTTGGTGGTAATGGGTCCGAGAAAACAAGTTGCTTTCTCTAAGAAGAGGTCCCATTTCGAGAGAGGAGATGCTAGCTCAAGTGAAAGGGGATCTAAGGCCCGACAGGATCCAGCTGACCAGCATTGTGATGCCCAAGCTCAGGCAGCATCTAGGGCAGCCCCTCCGCAGCTATCCCCTGCAGTCGAGTGAGTGGCAGGGAAAGTTATTGCCTATAGGAGGAGGATTGATTTGCCTTTTCTGGAATCCGAGGGTTTTGTCATTGGAGCTCTACTGAGAGCTGCTAGGTTGGTACCATTCTGCACTTTGAGAGAGCGATACTACCCTCACTTGATGAGAGAGTTCTATGGTAGCATGGCTACTAACGGGATCAAATGGACTGCATAGGTTAGAGGAGTACAGATTTTGGTCACACCTGAGACACCTAACAAAGTTTGGGAGATCCCACTGTGAGGATTGGTAGCTAACTATATGAGAGACAGGGATATTGCTTTCAGATGTATCTTAGAGTATGATGACATTAGAAGAGTATCCACTATCTCAACCAGTCAGTTGTCAATGGAGATGAGGTTGCTGCATCACATCATTGCATGGATTCTATTTCTGAAGATGGGCCGATTTGACTTTATCACGGAGCAGGAGCTAGTGTTGATGGTTACCCAGACTCAAAGGATGGCCATCAACCTACCTGCATTGATGGTTCACTAGATGGGTGAGGTAGCCACCTAGAAAAGACTATGTTTGCCTTATGGGATGGGGTTGACCCTTATCTTTTGAGCTTATGGGATACCCTTGGAGGGCGAGGCCTCCAAAGAGATTCTGCATATATATACCTATGGGGAGAAATCACTATATAGGATGAGTTTCAGAAAGGTAGCAAGCAGATGGACTAGGAGGGAGTTAGGCTAGGAGCTCGAGGAGGACAAGATCAGAGTAGCTAAGGCAGGACCTTCTGCACCTACTCCATAGATGACTCCTTCTAGACCTGCTCCAGTTGCTGCATCAAAGTCCGAGCCTGTCACACCTCCTTCTGCTCCAACTCCTCAACATTCTTCAGTGACAGATTTTGCATTCGAGGAGAGATTGAGAGAGCAAATCACTACAGTCTATGAGGATATATTGAGCGTATCAGTTAGGACTAGCATGCTTCAGATTGAGCTGCACGGACTGAGAGCTCATACTGATAAGCAGCTCACGTTGATTAGACAAACTATGGAGGTAGGGTTTGCTGAGATTAGAGATTTGCTAAGATCCCTATAACCTCCTACAGCTGCACCTGGATCTTCAGTTCCTCTTCCTCCACCACTAGCTGATGGTGATGATGATGATAGTAGTGATGGTGATTCCCATGATGGTGGTGACACAGTTTATGAGGATCAGCCTCCAGTTCATTCAGTGGATACTTCTGTTTAGGCTGTGGATCCTGCTTCTAATGTTCAGCGTGCCACTGATTCCACTTTCTTCACTCCAGTAGATTCTCTTAGGACTCGTGACACCAGGACATCCAGGACTTTTAGGATAGTAGTTTGCTTTGACCCTTCTCTTAGGACTAGAAGCTTGACCTGTAGACTCCTAGACCTTTGGCTTCCAAGATTATGGCACCTGTAGTTTTAAAGTTTCCATATGATGAGGAGTAGCCTCACATCTGCGATGTTTGTATTTCATGCACTTTCCTTAGTGTATTTTTAGTTTATGTATGAGATTTTTCTTGTTGTACTGAAACTTTGATATATATGAAAGTTATGTTTCCTGTTATTACTCATCTTTTTGTCTTATTAACATTTTTATGTGACAAAAGCACTAATTTTAGGGGAGAAATTCCTTTAATTTTTAATGATGACAAAAAGGGGGAGTAAGATAGATATATAAGCAATAATTCAAAATTTTCAACAATTCACACTATACTTAAGAAAGGGGGAGAAAATCTCAACTTTGCTTGACTTAATAACTTTGAAATATTGCTGTATGAATTAAAAACCTGATACATCTTCATCTAAATACCTCTATGAACTTTGTTTGATGATAAATGTGAAAATTGTTTGATGAACTTGATCAATTACAATGACTTTGAAAATATGCTTACTTGAAAGTTTAATACAATAGCTAAACCTAAAATCTCAGACCTAAAATCTTAGATTTTAAATTTTGAATTCAAAATAATTCGAATTTTAGTTGACAAAGTTGTTTGAAAATAGTTGCTAGAAGGTTCCAACAGTTTAACTATCTCTCAACAACCTGAATTCAAATTTCAAATTATAAATCTTAAACCCTTCTAAAATTCAAAATTCTGGTGGGAAATAATAAAATTCAAAGTCTGTATCTTATATGTAAAATTTGAAATTTAGAAAAAAAATATTTTTGTTTTTTTTTTGAAAATCAAATGTGATGGAGGGAAGAAACAGAATTCTGGCCAGAATTTCAGAGACAACATAAGAACTCGTATTTTTAATTCCAAAAATTACAGAAAATTATTTTTCTAAAAAAATATATATTTCAGATTCTAAAGTCCTGAGGTACTACAAGAGTATTTTTTTGGATTTTCTTGATCTTTGTAAGAATTATGAAAAATCATGAAAGACTTGAGTGACAGTGGGACAGAATTCCAGCAGCTTGTAAAGCTTAACCTAGAAACATGGCTCTGATACCAAAAATGATGAGGGACGAATTTGATGAAATGAGTGTGTGGAGGTGTGATCTACTCACTTAGCATCATCATACAAGAAATTGAGCTCAGATATGGCCGAAAATATGCATAGAAGAGATGAAGAACTTCAATATGAAAACTAGGTGAGCATAATTCTGAATACCCTTATGCAAGCTTTCTTTCAAGAAAATAAAAACTAGGATCTAAGGGAATAGAATCCCTCAAACTAGGCTAAGCTATCTTTAAGAACCTCAGATCTATGGATCAAGAGGGTCTTCTTCCCAACAATGAAGAGGATCAAAGCTTAAAATGAAAGGATAGCACTCATCACTCAAGAATTGAAGTCTAGGGACAAGATCTACACTCCCTACATAGAACTTACCTTTAGAGCTTGGTCCTTAGCATGGAGCCTTCATCATCAGCTTCAAACCATCAAGAAAAACCTTGGTAGAATGGCTTAGGAATGGAAATTTGGGCCTCTCACCCTCTCCCTAAAGGAGTGACCTAGCTCTAATGGCTAGGTCACTAGGAATTGTGTCCCAAAGCCAATCGCCTTGGTTGTAGGCGGTTGTGCTCAGTATTGTACTTATTTTATGAATTAATAAAATATTATTTTTTGGTAGCTCATCACATACTTAATTTCTCTGAAATGAGTTCTTTCCATGTGATGAAGTCCTTAGGACTACACTGACTTCGATACAGACAGGATGTATCGAGTGGTCCTTAAACCCTGTTAACAACCAAAGGATATATTGTACTGGATGGCAATATATCAAGTATAGGTTGTTGTAGTTCACATCGTTTGGTTGTCCTCTTGACCAAATGAGTGTGGTGACACTGATGTGATCTGCAAGTGGGATATGTGATATCTTATTGAATGTGACTCCGTGCAGCCCCTTTCTGCCAAAGGGAAACTCACGATTGGATATGGGTATATGTGTTCCTCTGACCTGAGGTCATCACGGTAGCTTGCAAGCAACTCCCTGTGCTTTGGTGCCGGACTACCCGGATTTTTTATCCGGTGATGGAAGGTTTCTGGGTACAGGCAAGTACTTGTGGAGCAGTGATGGACCAAGATGGAATTGACCTGTCCAAACAGTTTGGATTGAATGTCTCGCAGTATCTCAATTTAGCAAATCCTCGGCCGGGGTAGTCCTAGTGAAGAGTCACTGGGCTTGCGAGGTTGAGACACGTAGTCGACTGACTCAGTCTGGGTTGGCAGCCCAATCTCAGTCGTCATGAGCATTAGAGGTCAAAGGGATGAATTATACGGTAACCATATGCCAGAGGTTCGATTGTTTGCTCCCGAATCTTTGACCTATCCAGATGCCGGGACCCATTGCAAGATGGTTCCTATGCTGGTACTAGAATTGTTCTAGTGCTACCGTTTAGGTTCGAACCGATGAGGTCACACGCCATAGAGGATAACTCTCTGATCTGAATACCGAATACGATTAGGAATCATCTCAGTTTTATGGTCACAGTATTTTTGAGCACTCTTTTCTTCGTCTTGCCCTTGTCTGTGTCAACCAAAATTGTTCCGGGTTGACCAGCACTGCGCCAGGATTTTTCTGAATCAGTTTTGAACTGATTCGGAGTTCGTTTCGGCCTCCAATTGGTTGTGAACAAATTGAACCAATTTTATTGGGCTTGAACGAGGTTCAATTGGATTGAACCACCATTGGTTAATTGAACCAATGGATTAGTTTATTGGCTTGGACCGGTTTTGGTTGAACCGTTGAAATTTCTCTCCATGTGACCGTTTACACGGTGATTCATGCTGGGAGAAAAACTCCAAGCGATGGAAGGCCAAACGTTTGAAGTAATTCCAAACGTTCGAAACAACTCCATGCTGGGCATCTCTTCCCTTCCCTCCACCCACTGTTTTATCTACTCTTTAATCCATGTTAATGACTTGTTAATTTGGATTAATAGTAGTTGCTGCCTCTTCCTCTCCCAATCTCTACGTTGTCACCTTTCCTGCTATCCTATTTAAACTCCTTGCTATCCCCTGTTTCAGAAATAATTTTCCACCGTGAGAGAGGACCGTGTGAAGAGCTAGTTTGGGCATTCTTTGAGAGGTTGAGAGTTCTCCATTTTGAGAACTATTATTTGCATCTGGGGCTAGGTTTAGGAGCTTGTGAGGGAGAGAAACAAGGCATTAATCCCTTGTTTTGAAGTGCTCAAGTTCTGCCCAGCTGCAAAAAACCTGTGACCGTTAAGCCCTCTTCCGGCGGCTAGCACCGTGCGTGGAGGCGGATCCAAGAGCCCCGGGCGTGTCTCCCCTCTAGAGAGAGTACCACTCTACTCCTAGGAGCAAACCACGTGAGCCGGGATCGCCCCAGCTGCTCCGAAACGAAGGCCAAAGTCTGCTGCCCAATTCTGCTACAGAAATCTGGCAGCAGACTTTGGTGATTTATTTAATTTTTTTGGCTTAGGATTGCAGCAACTGGTGGCAAATCAAAGAAGACTTGTCCAAGAAGCCGCTACTCAAATTTGGGAGCAAATGGAGGTCCGGAAGGCGGTGTTCCGACGATGTTTTGCAAGCCAAAAACAGGGTCCCAAGGAGAAGACGACTGGAATAACTTTATTCCAGTTATTCCAGTCTATTCCAGGTTTATTCCAGAGTTATTCCAGGTGGAATAAAGGTATGGAAAATTTATTTTTAAATCATGCATGGATAGATTAAATTGTTTAATATTTTATAAATATTTTATATATTTTTGCATGTCTAAATGCAACTAGACTTAGATTAGTTCCTGGCGGAGCAGATACCCGCTGCACAAATTTTAAAAATTATTTTAAAATCCAATCTGCTATCACAGATGTTTGCATGCCTAGTGTAGGATCTTGTCAAACCACCTGCATCAGTTTCCTTTCAATGGTATCAGAGCAAGGTTGAATTTGTTATCTAATCTAGTATGCATATTTACAGATTAAAAATTGTTTAATCTTAAAAATGTATCAAGTTTTTTTTTGGAACCTAGTTGAGACCTTCACCATGACCGTGTATCTTATGACACGATGCGGATCGTCTGTGTTGGCCTCTTCAGAAGGATCCTTAAAGAATATTAAAAAATTAAAAATTATTTTAATTTTGAGATACATGTTTTAGGCATGTTTTATAAAATATTTGTAAAATATTTTTTGATGCATGATTTTTGGTTATGTAAAAATGTTTTACATTGTGACTTAATTAAAATTGTTTTAATTAAATATTTGGCTTATTAAAATCTTTTAGGTTTATGAAATCTAAAACACTTGCATAAGCCATTTTGGGTTAATTGGGTTAGCTGACTAGTTGGGTCCATAACTCGGTTATACCTAAGTTTAGTTGAACCAGATAACAAGAAGATTAAACAAAAGTTGTTTAAGGTCCTTCTTTAGAACTATCTAATAGTTAGAATAGTTGATCCGTTCATCTGAAATGGATCCAATTAGTGGCTCAGTGGACGCCCGATTCTTTAGGCTAGTCTGATCGAGTCTGGTAAACCGACTGGTGTCGATGTAGGTTTGGCATTGTGATCATGGCTGTATGAGGCTACCTCTTTCCTGGCAAACTTGGTTGGTGTCTAGGAAAGATGGTTAATGGCGGATACTCACCCATGATCTCACCTACCTGGCTAGTCGAGTCGACCAGAACTGATTGGAAAAGCTCAATGACTCGAGTTAACCCATGTCACCCAGGTTGATCGGTCTGACTGACTATAGGTGCCCATGGATCATTTGTTGATTTATTTCAACCCTCCTGGAATCTGATTGATTCAGTGGGAGGATGATCCATGTCCTTATCTCTTTCTTCTGTCACAATTAAAAATCCTCTAAAATTATTAGGTCCTTAAAAAGACTAAGTCAAGGAGTTGATAGTGTCTTTGCCTCCCATTAAGTTAGATAGAAATGTGTCCACTGGCTTGGTGTGCATCGACAGTTCCATAGAACGGGTGTACATCCGGCGACTGGAATTTCTATCTGATCGATGATGGTTTAGTGCAACCTCCTTAACGAGACCAGGTGGGCCGGCCATAGTTGGGCTTGGTCTTTAGTTAGCTGGAAGCATTGGATTTATCATTTTAATGGTTGGACCTAACCAGAGACCCGCAATAGGAGGCCCCTAGGCCGATTGGGGTGCTCTCTGGGATAAAATAAAATACTGAAAATTGTTTAGGGAAATAATTGGTTTACGAACCTACCTTTAGGCTCGTAAGGGTGAGCCGGCCATAGTCAGGCCCATGTGAGGCCTATTGGATTTCAGTACCCACTTGAGAAAAAGTTTTTTCTCGGATTAGAGTTAGAGGCTACCAATCTAAAAAAATTAGTGGGAGAAACCTTTAGACTAAAGTCCAAGTCTTTTGGTTAAGTTATTAATTCATAAACTAATTTGGTCTTATTTTCTTTTCAGATGTCTTCAAGTTTATCGCTCCAGTCACTTCTCGATAACGAGAAGTTAAAGGGTCACAACTTTGATATTTGGTATCGAAGGTTGAGAATTGTTCTGGAGCATGAACGGATCCTCTATGTGATAACGAATCCGGCACCTGAAATCCCTCCCGCTAATGCACGGAGTGCGGTCAGAGACACTTATCTGAAGTGGGTCTCTGATCGAACTACTGTCCGTTGCATTATGTTAGCGGCTATGAACGACGAGTTCAGTCGCAAATTTGAGGAGGCCCAACCTGATGAAATCCTTCAAAAGTTGAAGGAATCCTTCGGCACCCCGGGTGATGTAGAACAGTACAAAGTCTTGTGCCATCTACAACTCCAAGATGCCGAATGGTGGTTCAGTCACTGATCATGTATTGTACATGATCGAGTTGATTAAAAAGTTGGGCAAACTCGGATGCCCCTTGCACGAGCAGCTCGGCAAGGATGCGATTCTGAATTCTCTTCCCTCCTCCTATCTTGATTTTCTCGATCATTACAGAATGAACAAGCCTGCAGTCAACTACCATGGTCTTTTGGGGTTGCTGCAGACTTTCGAGAAAGACCACCAACTAATAAGGGGGTGGTAAATTTAGTGGGAGGAAGTAGAGGTTGTTGTCCCTTTAAGAAAGGGAAAAAGAAAATAAATAAAAAGGAAAAGAAGGTGCAGAATGCTCCTGGCCCTAGTCAGACCAGGAAGTATAAGGCTGATCAATCTTCTGCAGAATGTTTCTACTGCAAGAAGAAGGGACACTAGAAGAGGAACTGTCCTCTTTACATTGCGTCCCTTGATCCGAACAGGACGAGGAAGCAGAAGTCTGCTGAACAAGGTATTTATATGATAAAACCTTGTAATTACTCAATTGTTGATACTGCTAACTGGGTATTGGATACTGGTAGTCCAATTCATGTTTGTAATTCATTACAGGGACTTCAAGTTAGCAGAAGATTTGAAGATGGAGAACAGTTTCTGAGCGTCGAGAATGGAAATCGTGTTCCAGTACTGGCGATCGGAGTCCTGCGTCTTGTCTTTGAGTCTTGTACTGTCGAACTAGTTGACTGTCACTATTGTCCTAGTTTCATTATGAGCATAATCTCTGTAGGCCTTTTGGCCAATTGTGGTTTTGAACTATCAATAAAAGGAGATTTTTACAATGTTATTTTGAATAACTCTGTTATAACGAAAGCTAGATTAAATAATGGCATATACGTACTATCAAGGCCTGTTAGTGTAATGTACACTTCTAGCAAACGCCCAAGGTTAGATAATGTCAATAATTTGTACCTTTGGCACTGTAGGCTAGGTCATATTAACCAAAATAGGATAAATAAGATGCGAGGAGATGGACTTCTCGAGGTCAGTGATTCTGAATCACTGCCCACTTGTGAATCCTGTTACTTGGTAAAATGACCAAGTCACCTTTTACTGGAAATGGTGAACGAGCTACAGAACTTCTAAGTCTAATACATACTGATGTATGTGGACCGATGTCAGTTAGTGCCAGAGAAGGATACAAATATTTCATTACTTTTACAGACGACTTTTCAAGATTCGGTTATGTCTTTTTAATGAGACATAAGTCTGAATCGTTTGAAATGTTCAAACGATATCGTAATGAAGTAGAAAAGCAAACTGGAAAAAGTATTAAAATCCTTCGATCTGATCGAGGTGGTGAATACTTATCTGATGCTTTTTTGACATATCTTGAGGAGAATGGAATTCTCTCTCAGTGGACTCCTCCAGGAACACCAAAGTTGAATGGTGTGTCCGAAAGGAGGAATCGAACCTTGTTGGACATGGTTCGATCCATGATGGGCTTTACAACTCTGCCGCTATCCTTTTGGGGATATGCGTTTCAGACAACCTGTTACTTATTAAAGAATGTTCCAAGTAAGTGTGTTGTCTCCACTCCCTATGAGATGTGGAATGGGCGTAAACCCTCAATCTCACACCTTTGGGTCTGGGGTTGTCCGGCTTACGTAATGCGTTTAGACTCAGACAAACTTGGTCCTAAGTCTGACAAGTGTTTATTCATTGGTTATCCTAAGGAAACCAAAGGGTATTTCTTCTACTTGGAGAATGAACAAAAGGTGTTCGTTGCTCTTAGAGCTATCTTTTTGGAAAAGGAGTTCCTTGGAGAAGGAACTATAGCTTCTAAGATTGAACTTGATGAAGTTCAGCCAATAGAAGAACCTACGCAATCTAAGGACATCGTAGAACCGGCTGTGATTGAATCACACCCAGAACCCATTAGGAGATCCGATAGAATACCGCGTCACCCGGACAGATACTACGGTTTCTTGGTCCAGGACGGCGATCCCATTGAGCTCGATGAGAACAATGAGGATCCGATCACCTATATGGATGCACTTCAGAGATCTGACTCTGAGGCATGGCTTGGAGCCATGCGATCCGAAATGGAGTCCATGGAAATCAACAATGTTTGGACATTGGTTGATCCGCCTGAAGGAATAAAACCCATCGGGTGTAAATGGATCTTCAAGAGGAAAAGGGGCACAGATGGGAAGGTAGAGACCTATAAAGCCAGTCTGGTTGCCAAGGGGTATCGTTAGCGATATGGTATCGATTATGACGAGACTTTCTCCCCTGTGGCAATGCTCAAGTCCATTCGGATCATGCTTGCTTTGGCAGCATATTTTGATTACGAGATATGGAAGATGGATGTTCGAATCGCTTTCCTGAATGGGGAGCTGGAAGAAGAGGTGTATATGATACAGCCTGAAGGGTTCACATCCACAGATGAATCAAAAGTATGCAAGTTGCAGAAGTCCATCTATGGACTCAAGCAAGAGTCTCGAAGTTGGAACTTACGGTTTGATAGGTGTATCAAATCGTATGGCTTCGTTAAGAATGGAGAAGAACCGTACATCTATAAATGGGTTAATGGTTCTGTGAATGTATTCCTAGTACTATATGTTGACGACATTCTCTTAGTCAGGAATGATGTCGCAGCATTACAAGGACTTGGGTGAAGCTTCTTACATACTAGGTATGAAAATCTTTAGAGATGGATCTAAGAAGCTTTTGGGACTGTCCCAGTCTATGTACATTGACACTGTGTTGAAACGGTTCAGCATGAAAAATTCCAAGAAAGGCTATCTTCGATAGGTTCTGGAATTACTCTTTCCAAGAAGGATTGTGCGACAACTCTTGAGAAAAGAGAGCGCATGAGTAGAGTACCTTATGCTTCTGCAGTAGGCTCTATCATGTATGCTATGACTTGTACGAGACCAAACGTGGCATACTCACTAGGAGTAGTGAGCAGATACCAGTCTGACCTAGTTGAGGCGCATTGGAAGGTGGTTAAGTCCATCCTTAAGTATTTAAGAAATACTAAAGATCAATGGCTGATTTATGGAGAATCTGACTTAAAACTTGTGGGGTACTCTGACTTCAGTTTCCAGTCGGATAGAGATGATAGAAAGAGTGTGTCAGGATTTGTTTTTACCCTGAATGGAGGAGCGATCTGCTGAAAAAGTTCTAAGCAGGCAACTATTGCAGACTCGATATGCGAAGCAGAATATATTGCAGCATCAGATGCGGCAAAGGAAGCTGTCTGGTTGCGAAAGTTCCTTGGAGAGCTAGGGTGGCACCTTCCCTAGATGGTCTTGTTCCGGTGTACTTTGACAGCACTGGAGCCATTGCTCAAGCTAAGGAGCCAAAAGCTCATCACCGCACCAAACACATTTTGCGGTGCTACCACCTCGTACGAGAGATCGTGGAACGAGGCGACATCAATCTTCTGAAGATCGATGAAAAAGAAAATCTGGCCGACTCCTTCACTAAAGCCCTCGGAATAAAAGAGTTCGACTATTGTAAATGGGAAATGGGTATTAGATACTCTTCTGATTGGCTTTAGTACAAGTGAGAGTTGTTGGGAATTGTGTCCCAAAGCCAATCACCTGGGTTGTAGCGGTTTTGCTCAGTATTGTACTTATTTTATGAATTAATAAATATTTTTTTTTGGCAGCTCATCATATACTTAATTTCCCTGAAATGAATTCTTTCCATGTGATGAAGTCCTTAGGACTACACTGACTTCGATACAGAGAGGATGTATCGAGTGGTCCTTAAACCCTGTTCACAACCAAAGGATATATTGTACTAGATGTCAATATATCAAGTATAGGTTGTTGTAGTTCACATCGTTTGGTTGTCCTCTGACCAAATGAGTGTGGTGACACTGATGTGATCTACAAGTGGGATATGTGATATCTTATTGAACGTGACTCCGTGCAACCCCTTTCTGTTAAAGGGAAACTCACGATTGGATATGGGTATATGTGTCCCTCTGACCTGAGGTCATCACGGTAGCTTGCAAGCAACTCCCTATGCTTTGGTACCGGACTACCCGAATTTTTAATCTGGTGACGGAAGGTTTCTAGGTACAGGCAAGTACTTGTGGAGCAGTGATGGACCAAGATGGAATGAACTTGTCCAAATAGTTTGGATTGAATGTCTCGCAGTATCTCAATTTAGCAAATCCTCGGTCGGGGTAGTCCTAGTGAAGAGTCACTGGGCTTGCAAGGTTGAGACACGTAGTCGACTGACTCAGTCTGGGTTGGCAGCCCAATCTCAGTTGTCATGATTAGAGGTCAAAGGGATGAATTATACGGTAACCATATGCCAGAGGTTCGATTGTTTGCTCCCGCAACTTTGACCTATCCGGACACCGGGACCCATTGCTAGATGGTTTCCTGTGCTGGTACTAGAATTGTTCTAGTGCTACCGTTTAGGTTCGAACCTATGAGGTCACACGCCACAGAGGATAACTCTCGGATCCAGATATCGATTACGATTGGGAATCGTCTCGGTTTTATGGTCACAGTATTTTTTAGTACTCTTTTCCTCGTCTTGCCCTTGTCTGTGTCAATCGAAAATTGTTACGGGTTGACCAGCACTGCGCCAGGATTTTTCTGAATCAGTTTTGAACTGATTCGGAGTTCGTTTCGGCCTCCAATTGGTTGTGAACAAATTGAACCAATTTTATTGGGCTTGAACCAGGTTCAATTGGATTGAACCACCGTTGGTTAATTGAACCAATGGGTTGGTTTATTGGCTTGGACCGGTTATTTGAACCGGTGGACCGGTTTTGGTTGAACCGTTGAATTTTCTCTCCATGTGACCGTTTACATGGTGATTCACACTAGGAGAAAAACTCCAAGCGATGGAAGGCCAAATGTTTGAAGTAATTCCAAACATTCGAAACAACTCCATGCTGGGCGTCTCTTCCCTTCCCTCCACCCGCTGTTTTATCTACTCTTTAATCCATGTTAATGACTTGTTAATTTGGATTAACAGTAGCTGCTGCCTCTTCCTCTCCCAATCTCTACGTTGTCACCTTTCCTGCTGTCCTATTTAAACTCCTTGCTATCCCCTGTTTCAGAAATAATTTTCCACCGTGAGAGAGGACCGTGTGAAGAGCTAGTTTGGGCGTTCTTTGAGAGGTTGAGAGTTCTCCATTTTGAGAACTATTATTTGCATCTGGGGCTAGGTTTAGGAGCTTGTGAGGGAGAGAAACAAGGCATTAATCCCTTGTTTTGAAGTGCTCAAGTTCTGCCCAGCTGCAGAAAACCTGTGACCGTGAAGCCCTCTTCCGGCGGCTAGCATCGTGCGTGGAGGCAGATCCGAGAGCCCCGGGCATGTCTCCCCTCTAGAGGGAGTACCACTCTACTCCTAGGAGCAAACCACATGAGCCGGGATCGCCCCAGCTGCTCCGAAACGAAGGCCAAAGTTTGCTGCCCAATTCTGCTGCAGAAATCTGGCAGTAGAATTTGGTGATTTATTTAATTTTTTGGCTTAGATTTGATTACAGCAACTGATGGCAAATCGAAGAAGATTTGTCCAAGAAGCTGCTGCTCAAATTTGGGAGCAAACGGAGGTCCGGAAGGCGGTGTTCCGACGACGTTTTGCAAGCCAAAAACAGGGTCCCAAGGAGGAAGATGACTGGAATAACTTTATTCCAGTTATTCAGTCTATTCCAGGTTTATTCCAGGTTTATTTCAGAGTTATTCCAGGCAGAATAAAGGTATGGTAAATTTATTTTTAAATCATGCATGGATAGATTAAATTGTTTAATATTTTATAAATATTTTATATGTTTTTGCATGCCTAAATACAACTAGACTTAGATTAGTTCCTTGCGGAGCAGATACCCGTTGTGCAAATTTTAAAAATTATTTTAAAATCCAATCTGCTCCCGCAGATGTTTGCATGCCTAGTGTAGGATCTTGTCAAACCACCTGTATCAGTTTCTTTTCATAGGGAACTAACACTCAAACTCAAACCAAACACTCAAACTCAAAGAGAAAACAATGGAACTCAGCAAGGTAGAAGAAGAACCAAACTAAGCTTACATTCACTCATAGGCTTTTCAATTCCCTTTACATAAGGGGGCGTTGGTCCTATTTATAGACAAAGAGAACCCAGAAGTGGCGGCAAAAGGGAGGACTAAGTGCTAACTAATCCATGTTTAGTTGGCAACTAATTACATTGAGAAACTTCTAGGTAACTAATCCTAACAAGAGAAGAAACTAGAATCTCCATGTGGTGCCATCCTATTTCACCAAGTGTCCTCAACAAAAACCTTCCATGTGTCTTCTATGATTTAGACTTCAAATATGCTTCGAATTAGGTGAATCAAATTGTAGGTTGGCCGGCCCAAATGGATTGCTCGGAATTTTGGAAAAAAAGGTCTTCATTAGTTGAATTTCTTTGGTTTCTTGTCTCAAATGGAAATGATCTTGACTTACTTTATACAATAGGGGCTCTTCTTCTTAAATGGGTGGAACTAGGAGCCTTCAAGATGCTTCATGAGGTTGGGCTTCATCTCCATAATTTTGAGTGGAATCTAAAAAAAATTGGACTAGCTACAATACCAGAGATTGTTAGCTTGCAACTTCTTCTTCTTGCTAATGTCCCCATTAGTTAGGCCCTTCCAAGCTATGAATTGGAACTCAAGCCTAGGGTTGGCTTAAGGAAAAGGTTGTTGGCAAGCCTAACTGAAAAAATCAACAAGGGGTTTTAACTTGTGATCTAGGAAAATAATTTGGTTGTAATCTTGGAGATTATAATAAAATTCCCAAGGGATAGCTTAGAGAGTGGATGTAGGTGCTTGGAGTGCACCAAACCACTATAAACTTCTTGTGTTTGTGTGTGTGCTTTATCTTCTCATTTACTTCTGTTGCATTGCTATTTATTCCTTAAAGCACATCATTTATATTACATTCTCCACATTCACATGTTGGCATGTCGAGACCCAAGCGGCACGGGCCGATGTAGAGCCGATACATGCAATTTAAAACTTTTCTAAGTAACATGACACAGTGGAAGGAGACAAAACATTTTTATCTAAATATGTTAATCTAATTAACATTGGCTCTACACAGATCTTTATGCATATAGAATAATGATGTGGGATGATCATGAGAATCTAGCATAAAGAGAGTAAGTAATTGAACTAATTATAACTTCTAAACATATGATCAAATTTCAGTCATAATAAAGTAATTGAAATTAAACTAAAGGAGACTAATGTAAAAGACTTCGTATCCCACAGTGCAACTCTGATTTAATTAAGAAAGTAAGGACCTTCATGACTAAAAAGATCACCTGACTAAGACACTACTCTATTCAAAATTTCAAACCATAAGAGGGAAGGAGTGGATTTGTGTACCAATAATGAGCTTCCATTAACCTTGCAATAGGATCACTTCTTCAACCCTCAAGATCAGTGACTGGATGAGCTAGCCATGCCACCCCTAGAAGTAGAAGCTTCCCACCACTGATTTGAAGGCAAGGAAGACTTCACCCTAGACTGGATACTCAGGATCCTGCAAGTAGAACCATTAGTGGCATGGAAGAGATGGAAACAAGCAAAGAAAATTATTAATCAAGAGGTAGAAGGGAAAGGCAAGCTTGTCGGAGATCCTAGGATGAAGAGGGTCGGCTCCTTTGGAGGTTGGTGTTGGCATCCTTGGATGAAGGGCTTTGGCTGAATTATAGCTACTTGGAGATAGGTTGAGCCTCACACTCACTCCCTCATAGAGGACATTTGCAATCAAACAAATGGAAAGAAAGAACTCTAATACTTTTCATTCATTCAAACATTAGAGCCATTACAAGGGGAAGATGTATTTATAGACCTCCCAAGCATTTTGAAATTTTGAATTACGAGGAGGAAAATATGGGAAGTTGTAACCTAAGCAAGATACATGTTGAGGTTGTAACCATGAAGAGATTGGGGAGTTGCTTGATCCATGGAGAGAATGGTGGGCGTCCACTTGAATTTGAATTCATCTACACTCCCAATCTAGGTGGCATAGAGGATGATGTGGCAATGATGTGGCAAGCTTGGTTTGCATGGAGATGAGGTGGTAGTGGGGCCCTTCTTTCTTGGATAAGGTGCCTTGATGATGTGGCTTTGATCTTGACTTTACTTTATCCAATGGTCCATGTGTAATGCTCCCTTGACTAAATGGAGATTGGACTTGACTTGGAAGACTCATGCACTTAAAGGAAGGAAATTAAAACTCAACTTGGACTTGACTTTGACTTGATTCTATTTACAACTCAACTTGGACTTGACTTTAATTAAAATTGACTCAAGACTCATGACTTAACAAGACTCAAGACTCGTGACTAGGAGCTGAAATTAACAAGACTCATGACTTGATTCTATTTATAGGACTCATAACTTGGGGCTAAAATTAACAAGGCTGAAGTTCAATCTGCAATCCGTAAGGAGCTGGTGTTGACCTGGTTTGATGGAAGTCTCTTTGTAATCCTAGTGCCCGCACTAACTCTCCCAGGGTGGAAAGAACACAACCCTGTCGAGTATGGGTCTACTGTACTCTAGTAATATTCTAGTAAGTCTGGATTGATTCTTTGCTGATCCTCTCGAGTGATCCATGAGTCTTTGAATTTCGATCGACCTTGTCAACGAACCAAATAGCATTGATAACCTTTATTCCGGGTGGTGATAGCTTGGTCATCCAGAATATGCTCAATCTTATCTCACTATTCTGGTGAAATTGCTGTTGGACACTTCGGGATAGGCTCACTCTCAAAAATAGGCTCAGACCCAAAAGACTCACTAAGTATCATTATTGGCTCCTTATACTCTACTAGGTCTGAAACATTGAAAGTCGAGCTGATATCTAAATCATATGGTAATTCTAGCATATATGCATTAGGTCTTAATTTCTTTATAATTTGAAATGGACCTGCACTACAGGCATGCAACTTTTTCATGGTTCCTAGTGAGAACCGTTCAGGTCTAAGCCTTATCATAACATAGTCTCCTTTGGTGAACTCTTTGACTCTCTTATGTGAATTTGCCATATGCCTATAAGCTTCATTGCTCAATTGGATTTTCTTACTGATTTCTTTATGTATATCCCTAATATGTTATGGATATGACTCAGCAGACTCCGAAACTCATGCATGTGTGGGTAAAGAAATAAGGTCTATGGGCTTCCTAGGTTTGTAACCATGGACCACTTCAAATGAACTTTTCCCAATAGATCTATTAATTGAGCTGTTATAAGGCAATTCTACACGAGGTAATAAAAGATCCCAATTTCACATGCTGTCACCGACCAGGCATCTTAACAGGTTTCCTAGACTTCGATTGACAACTTCAGTCTGGCCATTAGTTTAAGGATGGTAGGCAATAGAGAATTTTAGTTTGGTTCCTTGCAGATGCCAAAGGGTCTTCCAAAAATAGCTAATGAATCTAACATCTCTATCTGATACAATGATTTTGGATAAACCATGCAGCCTAACCACCTCATTTATAAAAAGTTTTGCTACTCTCAAAACATCGTAAGTCTGGGAACAAGGATTGAAATGTGCGATCTTGGAGAATCGATCAACCACAACATAGATAGAATCATGTTTCCTCATGGTCTTTAGCAATCCTAATACAAAAACCATACTAAGATCTTGCCATAGACAATCTGGTACTGGTAAAGGCGTGTATAGACTAGTGTTTTGTCTTTGTTGTTTGGCAACAGCACAGGTTCGGCATTGAGCTACAACTTAGGCAACGTTTCTCTTGAGACTTAGCCAAAAGAATTGGTTTTCGACAGCTAAGATGGTTTTAATCCTACCAAAATGGCCAGCTAAGCCTCCAGCATGGATCTTCCAAATCAAGAATTCTCTAAGGAAGGTTCGAGGGATGCATAATTTATCTCCTTTGAAAAGGAATCCATCATGAAGGGTGTAGTCTTTGTACAAGCTAGATGGTCCTTGATGCATAGATTGGAAAATTTCACTAAAGTCAAGACAATTCTCATATTCCTCCTTCATTCTTTCAAATCCTATGACTTCAGTGCTCACAAAGGTCAAAAGCATGGACCGATAGCTAAGAGCATCAGCAACTCGATTTTCGATGCCAGCACGATGCTTCAACATAAAGGTGTATGCCTGAAATATTCTACCCATTTTCCATGCCTAGGATTCAACTTCTTTTGAGAATTAAGAAATCGGAGTGCTTCATGATCAGAATAAAGTACGAACTCCTACGATAGAAGATAATGTCTCTAATATCTCAAGGCTTGAACTACCGTGTATAATTCCTTATTATAGTTGGAATACCTAAGTTTGGCCTTATTCAACTTTTCACTAAAAAATGCCACTGGATGATTTTCCTAATTCAAGACTCCTCCAATCCCTACTCCAAGGCATCACAAGCAACCTCAAATAATTTTGAAAAGTCCAGTAATCTCAAAATGAGTGCTTGGGTCATTTTCTCTTTGATTTCTAGGAAGGCTCTATCGGCGGCTTTGGTCCATTCAAAAGTTTTCTTCCTAATGCAATCAATAATGGGTGCAATGACCATACTAAATCCTTGAATAAATCTCCTATAAAAGGTAGCAAGGCCATTGAAACTATGGACACTATGTATGCTTTTAGGGATGAGCCACTCAACTATGGATTTAACCTTCTCTGGGTCAGCAGACACTCCTTCTTGGGTAACAACAAAACCTAAGAAAATGACTCGATTGGTCGAGAAGCTACATTTCTTCATGTTGGCATAAAGGCTTTCTTTCCTAAGTGCTTGGCATACTTGGTGAAGATGGTCTAAATGGTCTTCCTTAGTCCTACATCATCAAAGTACACTACAACAAACTTCCCAATGAATGATCGTAGGACTTGGGTCATCATTCTCATGAAGGTGCTAGGGGCATTGGAGAGACCAAAAGGCATCACTAACCATTCATACAAGCCATCCTTAGTTTTGAAAGCTATTTTTCATTCGTCCCCAGGTCTAATCCTAACTTAGAGATAGCCGCTTTTAAGGTCAATCTTTGAGAAAATAGTAGCTCCGGCCATCATGTCTAACATGTCATCCAAACAGGAAATTGAAAAATAATACTTGACCGTTATCTTATTAATGGCTTGACTATCTATACACATTCTCAATGTACCATCTTTCTTGGAGGTCAAAAGGGTAGGTACTGCACATGGGCTTAGACTTTCCTTAATGAAACCTTTTTTAAGGAGTTCTCCAACTTGTCTTTGCAACTCGGCATGCTTAGTGGGATTCAACCTAAAGTGTGAGAGGTTGGGTAAGGTGACTCATGGGACCAAGTCTATGGCATGTTGGATGTTCCTTAATGTTAGGAGGTGATCAGGAAGGTCCTCAGGTAACACATTTTGAAATTTCTTCAAAAATTCTACTACTTCCTAAGGGTGTTCCTTTTGGGGTGGGTCTTGGGTCTCCTTACTAGTCAAAATCCACATGGGTGAACCTTCGTTAAATTCATGTTCTAATGCCTTAGCATTGATCAAGTTCAACCCTTGCTTCTTATCCTTCAGGTTACTAGACCCTCTCTTAATGTTGTCCTTAGGTGATGAAAGGTTGATCACAATTTTCTTTCCATTATGGATGAAGGAACAAGAATTAGAATGAACATATAATGTAGCATCATGATCATACAACCATGGTCAGCCTAAGATGATACTACTAACCCCTATAGGAAGAATGTCATACCAAACCTTGTCATGGTATGACTGAAGCTGGATGGTCACTTGGCACCTAAACTTGATGGGGATTGAGGTTGAATCTATCCAAGACACCTTATATAGATTGAGATGGGGAATAGTGGGTAAACCTAAGTTCTTGGCTGTATTGGTTGAAATGGAATTGACATAGCTCCCACTATCTATGATGATCTTGAAACTTTCTCCCCTATCTTAACAAAAGTTTGTAGGATGTTGGTCCTACGCCAATCCTCTTGCTCCTTGGTCTAGGTTAGGATGCATCTAACAACTTCCAAAAATTTAGATGAATCAATGATTTCTTCATCTCCCTCATACTTATCAACTAAGTTTGTCCCAACTTCATAGACTTCTTCCTCACAATCTCCTATAGGTTCAGGGTCTTCTTCCTCAACTTCTCCTATGTGTAGGGCTCTAGAAGGGCACTGGCTAGCATAGTGACCAGCCTTATGACACCTAAAATAATGAATGTCTTTGTTATGGCTCTTTTGAATTTCATGACCCTTACCTCTATCATCCTAGTGAGCTAACGGGTTAGGAGGGGTGGATCAGTTTGAAGGGGGTAAACTAGAACTTGGCCTAGGTCTAGGGGTACCAATTCTATTGGGTTCAGGTCGTTGAATTATGGGTCCCCTCTGAAATCTCTTGAAATCCCTAGCAATTTTGATGCGGGATAAATAATTAAAACTAAATTACTATGATTAAGTGAAGGTGAAGTGCATCTATGAAGCATATCTCATATGGTATTTTACTAACAAACTTACTTGGAGCCCTATTCAGAAGGTAACATGCCGATTCTAGAGCATATCCCCAAAAGGATACCGGCAGAGAAGCAAAGCCCATCATGGACCGAACCATGTCTAACAGGGTTCGATTCCTCCTCTCAGACACTCCATTTAATTAAGGTGTCCCTGGAGGTGTCCATGAGAGAGAATCCTATTCTTCTCGAGATATGTCAGAAACTCACCCGAAAGGTATTCACCACCTCAATCAGATCAAAGGATTTTGATATACTTTCCAGTTTGTTTTTCTACTTCATTACGATATTGTTTGAACATTTCAAATGACTTAGATATATGTCTCATCAAGAAGACATAACCGTACCTCAAAAGGTCATCTATAAATGTAATGAAATAACAGTACCCACCCCTGGCACTAACATTCATGGATCCGCATATATCAGTATGTACCAGACTCAGAATTTCTTTGGCTCGTTCACCTTTTCCAGTAAAAGGTGACTTAGTCATTTTTCCTAGAAGACAAGACTCACAGGTTGGAAGTGAACTATCTTCATTAAAATCGAGGAGACCCTCGCTTTTCAATCATTTATCATGTTCCTATTAATATGACCTAGCCTACAATACCATAGGTATGCTTTGCTGACATTATCTATCCTAGGATGTTTGCTAGACGTGTACATTACACTAACAGGTCACGATAGTACATAAATGCCATCATGCATTTGTCTAATCAAAACCACAGAATCATTCCAAATGATTTTGCAAATGCCATTCTTTATTGATAGTACATAACCATACCTGGCCAATTGGCCTACAGAAATGATATTCAAAATAAAAGATGGACAAAAATGATACTCATTCAAAATGACAGTACAGGACTCGAAAACAAGTTTGAGGACTCCCAATGCCAAGACTGGAACTCGGCTTCCATTTTTCACATTCAAGAATCTCTCACCGTCCTCGAATCTTCTACTAACTTGAAGTCCCTGCAAAGAAATACAAATGTGAATTGGACTTCCAGTATCCAATACCTAGTTAGTAATATCGCAAACAGAGAAACTCAAGGTGTTATCATATAAATACCTTGTCTAGGACTATCCTGCAGCTTTCTCTTCTTGGACTTGTTTGAGTCAAGGGACGCAATATAAAGAGGACAATTCCTCTTCCAGTGACCCTACTTCTTGCAGAAGAAGCACTCTGCATGACTCTGATCAGCCTTCACTTTCTTGGCCTGACTGGGCCCAAAAGAACTTAGCACCTTTTTCCCTTTATTTTTCTTCTTCCCTTTCTTAAAGGGACGATGCCCTCCAGAAGATCCTCTCACTAGATTCACCACCCCTTTATTCAATTGGTGGTCTTTCTTATAAGTCTGCAGTAACCCCAACAGACCGTGGTAGTTAACTGCAGGCTTATTCATTTTGTAATGATCGACAAAATCTAGATAGGAAGAAGGAAGGGAATTCAGTATTGCATCTTTCCCAAGCTATTCATGCAAGGGACAACCGAGCTTGCCTAGGCACTCAATCATCTCGATCATATACAATACATGATCAGTGACCGAGGCCCCATCACGCATCCGCATGTTGTAGATAGCACAGGAGACCCTGTACCTCTCAATGTCGTCTGGTGTTCCGAAAGACTCCATCCTTTGAAGGGTTTCTTCCGGCTGGGCTTCCTCGAACTTGCGACTGAACTCATCGTTCATCACAGCCAACATTATGCACCGAACAATGGTCCTGTCAGAGAGCCACTTCTGAAAAGTGTCTCTGACCAAACCTCGAGCATTAGCAGTAGGGATCTCAAGTGCTGGATCCGATATCACATACAGGATCCGTTCATACTCCTGAGCCTTCGATACCAGCTATCAAAGTTGGGTCCATTGAGCTTCTCATTGTCAAGAAGAGACCAGAGTGACAAGTTGGAAGACATCTGAAATGAAAAAAAGCTAATTAGTGTATATGAATTATTAACCTAAAGACATGGACTTTAGTCTAAAGGTCCCCTCCATTATTTTGCTCATATTGGTAGCCTCTCCTCCAATCCAAGGAATTACTTTAATTCCCTAGTGAGTACCAGAGTCCAATAGACAACACATGAGCCCGACTTTGGCTGGCCTACCCATCCATATCTAAAGATAGGTTCTTTAACCAATTACTTCTCCAAGTAACCTCTAGTATTTGGATTTTGCCCCAAGGAGCACTTCAATCGGCCTTTGGGCCTCCTATTGAAGGTCCCGGTTAGGTCCAACCATTAACATGACAAAATTTAATGCTTCTAACTAATGAATAGTCAAGCCCAACTTTGGCCAGCCCACCTGACCATCGTTAAGAGAGTCACACTGAGCCATCATATTATGAACAACAATTCTAATAGCCTGATGAACACCCGATCTTTGGATCTGTTGATGAACACCCAACTATTGGATACATTACCATCCCACTTAATGGGAGGCTAGCACTTGGTTATCTCTATAACTTTGTCCTTTTAAGGACCTAATAATTTAGAGAGTTTTTAAATAATGTGACAGATGAAGAGATGAGAAGACATAGATCAACCTCCCACTGACCAAATCAGTAATCTAGGAGGGTTACTCATAACAAATGATCCATGGACACCTAAAATTAGTCAAGACTGATTAACCTTGGGTGACAAGGGTTAACACGATTCAATGAGCTATCCAATCAATCCTGATCGACCACATTAGCCAAGTAAGTGAGATCATGGGTTGGGTTCCGTCATTAACCGTCTTACCTTAAACACCAATAGAGTTGGCCAGGTAAGAGGTAGCCCCAAAGAATCATCATCAAAATGCCAAACTTACCTTGACACCAATCGATTCATCAGACTTGATTAGACTAGCCTAAAGGTTCGGGCTTTTCACTGATCCACAAATTAGGTCAATTTAGATTATGGACTAATCAATCTAACTATTAGATAAATCTAGAGAAGAAATCCTAACTCAACATTTGATTAGATTAGTTCTCTAATTTGCCCAATGCATCTAAACTTTGGTCTAACACAATCAAGGACCAAATAGAAGCTAACCCATGACCTTTAAGGCTTATTGAAATGACTTAAAATCTTTGAATCATATTCCTAGAGTTCTTAGTCATTCTTAATTCTCAATTAAGTTCAATAGCCTTAATTAAATTAAAATAATTTTAATTTTTAGATGTAAAATAATTTTACAAAAATTTTAAAATTTGAATTCACTGTTTTTCTGCATTTTCATCCCAAGTGTCGACTCACTAGGAGCAAGTGTCGACACCTAGTGTCGACACGACACTTGGATCGACTCAAGGCCTGAGATAGGAGGAAAATGGAAAACCAAGTTTTCTGGCAAGTGCTCATGAGTCGACACTTACAAGGCCAAGTGTCAGCTCACGAGCCAAAGTGTCGACACTTTCTGGTCAAGTATCGACAGTTCAGCCTATCATAGGGGAAAAACATAACCCAGATCTCAGGGAATTTTCTCATGAGTCGACATTTACAATGCCAAGTGTCGACTCATAGCCTGAGATAGTGAAAGCATAGTGATTTCAAATCCAATGTTTCTCCAAACATTCAACAAAATCGATCAATAAAAACTCTTAGATCTCATCTAAAGTTGTTTTATGATCATTTCATTAGATTAAAACATTTTTAATCTACATTTTCTTACTTCTTATTTTTCTTTTCAAGAGTCAATCACATCGGCACCCTTACATGCCATGGAGACCCCATTGAATGGGAAGAGAGGGTCTTGCAGCCCTACTTCTCTCCTATGACCGGACGGCCATGGTGAAGCACTCAATCCAAGTACTTAAGAAGTGATGTTATTAGCATGCTAAAATCATTATACTATAAAAAGGAACCTATTACTCTGATACCATTGAAGGTGAAGTGCATCTACGAACATACCAATATGCAAACATGCATTCATGAAAGTAGGATAGAAAATATGAATTTTAAAATAATTTTAAAACATGCACGGTGGAAGGCTCGGTAGATAGATCTAAATGATCTACCAATTTGTCTGCAACAGGATCTAGCATAATGTAATAGAAAGCATCATAACATCAAAGCAAGACAGAAACACAAATATAAAAGTACCATACCTTTATACTGGAGAAAAGCTGTAGAAGGAGGAGGGCGCTCAAGCCACACACGTGTCTGGCCTCTACAGGTAATCCACACCTGGGCTCGATTATGATCAACTCTCTTAGAGTGCTAGCTCTTCAGGATCCTTGGGCCGATCTTCTTCTTCCAGGAAGACTAGGAGGAGAGCTAGAACCCTTTCCCAAGAGAACTCTCTTCCCAAGACCTAGCTTGATTGCTAGGTTACTCACACCTAATCCCAAGTCCTCACTAAGCCCTTCTTCTTCCTCTCAAAGAACTATTAGCATAACCTCTAGCAGCCTCTAGAATGACCTTCATTTATAGGGGTAGCCATGAGAGGGAGAAGAAGGAAGGAGGAGTGATTGGGGGAGAGAAGGGGGGAGAAGATCAAGGTCATACCAAATGGGTCCAAACTCTTTAGGAAGGAATGACAATCATTCCAAGAAAGTTTGGGTTTGAATTCGAAATTCAAACCAGGTCAAATCTTTTCCAAAAATGTCTTCCTAGAATTCTGCTTGTCACATCAAGTGTCGACTCACAAAAAATGCCAAGTGTTGACACTTCCCCAAGTGTCAACACTTGCAAAATACTAAGTGTCGACACTTGGAACTAGGTCAATGATATTGACCTCTAGAGATGGCAAATAATTCTCAATCATCGATCAGCCTAAAGATCAGATAGAAACCTTAATGATGTGTGACCCCATAGGTTCAAACACTAAGCTGGAAGCACTGGAACATTTTCAGTACCAGTCAAAGTCCTTATCTAGCAATGATACCTGATGCCCGGATAGGTCAAAAATGCAGAGCACCTCACAAGAACCTCTGGCATATGGTTACCGCATAATTCATCCCTTTGACCTCATAATGCTCAGGATGATCTAGGGTTTGACTGCCCCTAATTTGGTTTATCCAGATCATGTCTCAACTGTAGGGTTCCGGTGCAACGCAGCAGAAGTGTAATTTCAAAAATGAAACTAAATTCACACCAAAAACCCTAAACCAGGAACTCCTTAAATAAGACTAGAACATATAACAAGCATATCTTTGCAAATTAGGATTAGGGTACCAACCTGTAATCGCTTATTCCAACAAACTTGAAGTTGAAGGAGCTAACTGAATTCACCAGGCATCCAGGTGTCCGCCCTCCGATGGTGATCCACACAGAGCAATGATCAAGAAACACTATCTTCTTTTCAATGGTTCCTCCTATTGAGTTCTTCTTCCTAGAACTCAATTGCTTGGATTATGGCTGGAATTCTTCCACACAAGAGGTTGCCTCCCTTTCTTTGAACTCTTCTCCTCCTTCCACTAAGACTTTGACCCTCTAAGACACCCTTGTCTTAGAGATAAGACCTTGTCCTAAGAGGATTTAGGCTTGTCTTAAATTGGAGAAGAAATTAAGACATGAATGTCTTAATGTAAGAAAGAAAGGAAATAAAAATCAGAACTCCTTCTTTCCTTTACCGTCGGAGACCTTCTCTTTTATTCTTGTTCAGCAACAGAGTTTCGATAGAGGAGTCCTCTGTAAAGGAAACAATGTTAAACAAGAAAAGAGGGAAGGAGTCTTTTGGAGAGGAAGAAGAAAAATCTCAGATCACCCGTTCTGATTTTTCCTGACCCCTTAAATAGATTTCAGAGAGGCGCCCACACACCTCTCCGTAAAAACCCATCTCACGTCCTTCTCATTTTCTCACACCCCTTCCCTCCTTCTTACAACCTTCCAGATTAAAACTCATGGCTTTTCCTAAAAGAAAAAGTTGTGAAATTTCAGAAGAAGGGAGTCGTGATGTTTCGGTCTCCGAAGAGACGTTATTTCGCGCAACCGGGAAGAGTCTACGCCTTTTGTCTTTCTCAAAAATTTCCCAACCATTGGATTCCCATCCAAGGGGACACATGTGAGGCGCTAATAATGAGAAAGGAAGCCACCCCAACTTAATTCATCGGAGAATTAAGTGGGTGCGCCAAGAGTCCATACGCCCATGGACTCCTCCAAATGGCGCGCCAAGAGTCCATGCGCTTATGGACTCTTGGCATTTTGGCATGAAAATGCAAAGGGGCGGGTGGGGAGGCTAGCCTAGTTACATGGCTAGCCAATAGGGTTAGCCATAATCCCTATAAACTCAATTAGGGTCTAATTAGATCCAATTAGAACCTGAATTGAACCAATCCGGAACCCTAATTCGAATCCAATTCGAATAGAAGCTAGGGTTTGCAACACCTGCTAGAGTGTTATCCTGCAAAGATGATTTAATTACAAATTAAACTCTTGATCAATCCTCTTAAGTGTGTGACCCATTGGGTTCCACATCTAGCCAGCAGTGGGTTCGAATACAAGTTGACCTAATTTGATTAGAACTCTTTCTAATCGATTTAGGTCAAACCGGGCTTACCCGACTTGATCAATTAGGTCTCTTCCTAATAAGTGATCTTTAAATTTGATCAACCCACAAGACAAGATTGACGTCTAGCAACGTGTCATGTCTACCCGGAAGATATGAAAATTCTGGTGAAATACCAAAACTACCCTTCAGTAGAGAATTACCGTACAATTAAATCTTTCGATCAGCCTGCACCCAAAATATAACTATGGATATGGATATATGTCAAATCCAATATTATATTTATTTCTAGCTCCATCTTATATTGATGATTCAATTATCTTGATATTAGAAACCATCTCTAATATCTTTACTTTGATCAAAGATTCCCTGAATCATCATCCGATTGTTAACTAGCTGGATGCAATCTCCTCTTACTAAGAGTGATCGATTCCTTGTTGACCTACTCATTACCTTCATATCCAATTCACGATTCCCAGTATCAATCCTGTGCATGACTCAGTGTCATGATTAGGATTGAACCAAAGCATGGGTTCATGTACATAAGGTACTTATGGCAGTCTCAGGTCAAAGGATTACTTGTACCACTCCCACTATGAGAACCTTCTATTGACATGTAGCTAAGACTCCATTAGATGTTCTCAAGTTGGATCATATCAGTGAACTCATTCTCCAATGAGCACCCACATCCCAGTATTAGTGTCATACATAAGTGACTGTGAGAGCAGTCACCCTCTCCAGTATACATGGGATGTGCTAGTCTTACCCGAAAACCCTGATCCCCTACTTAGGGTTCCTTTGACTAGGAATATTTTAGATTAAGGTTTTAAGATTTTAGGTCTCACTGGTATATCTCATCATAACCCTAAAATCATAGCCCTAATCTATGGGGTTCATCATATAATAATAAACATAGCGTATGATAAAAAATAATGCCTTTATTAGAATTTATGTCAATTATAATGGTTTGGGAGATACAACATAGATTGGCTTGTAGGGCATATCCCTTTCATCAACCTCACAAGTTTTGTGACTCCTCACAAGAACTTCCCTAGCCAAGGTTTTGCTAAATTGAGATATAGTGAGTCATTCACTCCAAACTATTTAGAGAGGTCAATTCCATCTTGATCCACCATCGTTTCATAAGTACTTGACTGTACCCAGAAACCTTCCATCACTGGATTAGAAATCCAGGTATCCGGCACCAAAGTACAGTGAGTTGCTTGCAAGCTGCCATGGTGACCTCAGGTTTGAGGGACATATATATCCATATCACTTCGCAAGCAACCCTTTGGCAGAAGGGAGCTCCGCAGATGGTCACGTTCAGTGAAATGTCATACATTTCACTTGCATGTCACACCAATGTCTCCACACTCCTTGGTTAAGAGGATAACCAACAAATGTGACGTACAACAACCTACACTTGATACATCATCGTTCTATAACAATGTATTATTTGGTTGTGAAATAGTTTAAGAACTACTTGACATATCCTCTCTATATCAAACAATGTAGTTCTAAGGACTCCATCATACAAGAATTCATTTCAGGAAAAGTAAATATGATAAACAGCCAATAAGAAAAGAATAACTTTTATTCATTCAAAAATTATATACAATTACAAGATAGCACAACCATCTACAGCCTAGATGATTGGCTTTGGGACACAATTCCCAACATTAAGATCAATTATCTAAGGGAAGTAGAGCATAATTTTTATAATTTTTTTTAGATTTTTAAAGAAGACTTAAAGGAGACAGTAAAGGAAACTAGTTTAGTTAACTATCCGCACAAGTAAACTTAACAAAATAACTAGGAAAATAGGACTTGGTGATTGAGAAATCATCGTAAACTAGGATTTATCTTATCAACAAATCAGAGAATAATGAGAGAGGAATAAGTTTCAATTTTACCAATGAAGATATGCTCCTCTGAATCAGATCTGATAAAACTCTCAAGATCTTCATGGTAGGGTTTCAAGAACTCGATCCCAGGCTCTAATCTTCCGTGCGAAGCTAGTTTTGAGGCAAGAATACTTGATCCTGACTCCTGATCACCTGTAACACTCAATAATGAAAATCATGAATTAAGAAGCAGTAAAGAAAAAGAAAGGATGAAAGGAAATGAAAGTTTAGAAATGGTGGTTTTTTTGGATTTTTTGGTCGGCTGGATAGGTAGCATAATTAGGGCCTCACACCCTGCGATGTTCCAAAGAACGAAGGAAAAGGGCCTCACACCCCACGATGTTCCGAAGAATAAAGGAAAGGGCCTCACACCCCACGATGCACATAGCAAAGAAAATTTGACAGCATGACTTTATTGATAAATAATAATTGATTGATTATAAGGAGGGTTGGTGGGATATTTATAGACCCCTAACCAGTGGTGTAAGGGATACAACTACTAGTCTTTTTCTTCCTTGGACTACAACTCCTAGAATCCTACTTTAGGTAGCCTGGACTCTTATTTGCTAAGAAGATCTAGACTCCTTTCAAAGTGGGTGACAACTTGAGGGTTCTCATTCAAAGTGGGCACCCAAGTGGTGGATTGGTGAGATGGCTTGATGTAGGGTCAAGATGCTCCATCACTTGGCCTTGCTTGCTGGATGCTAAAGTGTGGATGATGTGGCCTTCTGTAGGTGAGTGGACTCTTCAGTCTGGATAGGAGAGGACTCAAGAGTTTTGGTGAGACTCTTGAGTTCTGAATAGGAGAGGACTCAAAAGTTTTGGTGAGACTCTTGAGTTCTGAAGATTTAAGCAGCTAGCAACATGTTTGATTGAAACTCTTTGGTAGAGAACCTTTAAACTTCTTTATTTGGTGAGCAAATAGTTTGGAACTCTCTTTGAAGTTGGCAACAAGAATGCTTGGCCGACTCCCTTGTATTTGGCATGGAATATTTTAAGTAGGGGTGCCAATGTAGAGAACTCCTTCTACTTTACACCTCTTAAAAAGAAGGGTGCCAATTTGGAATTCATTTAAGACATGGCATGTGGAATGTCCAAACATAAGTGACATGGCAAGTGTGTTGTCCCAATGGCAAGTAATTTTCAGACATGTCATGTATTCTTGTCCTGGTTGAAGTGCCAAACAGTGTTGTCCCAAAGACATGTCCAAACATGACATGTGTTGATGTCCAAATCTTTGAAAAGATGGTGCCAAGAAGAGGTTGTGACTTGGGCTAGCACATGGGTTGTCTTGAACTAGCACATGGGGTCACATGGGTTTTCAATTGGGTGCACATAAGATGTTGTCTTGGGTCCCCTCTTGTAATACCGGACTCAATGACTCAACTAGTTACATGGACTCAATAAATAACAAATCACATGACTCAACTAAATAACCAACCATACTTAATTAGGATTATGAATAAAAATCTAATTAAAGTTGGTAAAAAGGGATAATTCAAATCGAACCATTTAAATCCCAATTGGGTAAATAGGGTTTGACTCAATTGGAATTTCGACTCAACTTGGTAAAAAGGGTTTTATCCCAAAATAAATAAAAACCCTACTTACAGTTGGTAAAAATGGTTTACCCTAACTAAACCAAAATAATAGAATTTAAAATAAATATTTACATGGTAAAAAGGGTTTGGATTCAGGGTTTTACTCACAAGTGATCTACAGGGATGTGAGTTCAACCTGTCGATTTCTTTTAGCCCTGGTGCCCGCACCAATTCTCCCCAGGTGGGAGGAACTCGACCCTGTCGAGTATGGGTCAACTCTACTATTATAATACTTTAGTAAGTTAGGAAAAACTCTCTACAAGTCCTCTTTGCTGATCCAAGAATCATCAGACTCAGGTCTTCCTTGCCAACGAACCAGATATTGCTGGTAATCTTTGCTCCGGGTAGCGATGATGTTGTCATCCAAGATCCATTAATCTTGTCTCTCGAGGCTGGTGGTATGGCAGGTGGACACACTTGGGTTGGTTCACTCTCAAGGACTGGATTAGGCCCAAATGGCTCACTAGGAATCAACGTTAGCTCCCTATACTCGATAAGGTCTGAAACATTGAAAGCAGAGCTAATGCCTAGTTCAGGTGTCAATTCAAGCACGTAGGCATTAGGTCCAATTTTCTTAATTACTTTGTATGGTCCACTACTACGGGCATGCAAATTTTTTCATAGTTCCAGGTGAAAATCATTCAGGTCAAAATCGAACCATAACAAAGTCTTCTTCTTTGTACTCCTTGAGTCTTCTTTTAGTATTAGCCATATGATTCTTATACAATTCTTTAATATATTGTGCATATGACTCTGTAAATGTCTAATAGACTCATTATGCATTACTAGTGAAGGAAATTTATTTATTTATTTATTATTATTATTATTTTATCTTTTAAAGTCTTTAATTTTAGTTATATGCTTGACCCTTGGTAGATGGGTGACATGCAGATAAAAATTTAACATGCACTCCTAATAGATGCCACAGAGTTTGCCAGAAATAGGTTATAAACCTAACATGCTCAATGGACTTATGCAACATGCTAACCTCTATAAAATGTAATCTAATAGTCCTAGAAACATGGGAAGCTTCAAGAAAAGGTAAAAAATAAGAAGTAGATTCGGGGGTGACTTGGTAGGGTAGGAAATAAGAAAAGGGCTCATGGATTAGTCCTAGACTAACGGGATTGACCTTAAGGGTTGGACATAGATTCACACCTATAGGGAATAAAGGGTCAGCCTGAAGGAAAGATGAGTCAGTGATTTCTAGAAAAAGATCTTCAATGGGGACTAATGGAGTGAATTCTTCCTGAGGTTGCTGGTTTGGAAAAATCAAGTCCTCACTGATTACTTTAGGTTCATGAATTCAGGACTAGGCTCTAGGATTTAGCTCTCTTCTAGTGTTTCCTCAAGTAAATCCTCAGTAGTAGGGTTAGGTTTCTCTTGGATCTCTTTTTCTAAGGGTCCTACCAGTATAGTTTCAGTCAGGGTACAATCATGGTCAACTAACTCTAGGCTAACTTCAGTCTGGGTGTCTATGGGTTAGCTAATTCTAGGTCAGCCATATATATTTCCTCTTCTCCCTCATACTCATCCACTAAGTTTACATCAGCTTCATACACTTCTTCTTCAATGTTATCTTTGTGAACCAATAGGGTAGTAGGAGTAGGCTGATTAAGAGAAAATTGGCTAGGATCTAGGCTAGTAGGGGTAGGTCAGCTCAGATTAGGGTTGAGTCAGCTCTGGTGAGAATTGGGTCAACTCTACTAAGGAATGGGTCAACTCGGGTGGATTTGATTAGATCCTAATTTTTGATAAGGTGCACTAATCCTAATGGATTCTGGACAACTAAGCAAAACCTGACTAACATTTGGTTGATACCTAGGGGTTATGGGTTCCTTGGATTCATAGGATATAGGTTCAGATCTATAAGTCATGGATCTGGATTTGTAGGAGCTGGGTTCAATGGATCTGGGTGCATAGGGACTAGGTTCATATGATTTGGGTAGATACTTTTCTCTAAGTTTAAGTTTCATGTCACTCCAGGTAGTTATGGGTATATCTCTTCTTCGTCTGATCATTCTTTCGACATCATCCTAATAAATTCTAGCCTGGCGTACTAATTTATGTTTCGCAATCTTAAACTTTCCTTCCTCGATCATTTGATCCTTCTTAAAATACAGATCCATATTTTTTTCCCAATCAAGATAATTTTCAAACTCAAGATCACCACCAAATTTAGGTGCTTCAACCCTAAAGTTCCTAGTGGTTCTCTCATCCTGGTTTATAGAATCATGGTTAAGACTCCTAGGGTTAGATTTCTAGGTTGGGTCATGGTGTGGGAGTCTCCAAGGATTGGGTTCCTAGATTGGGTCATAGTGTGTTTCAAATTTAGGTTCAGGACGGGTCTTACGGGTTTTCTCTAAGTTCCCTAATTGTTGATCCAGTCGATCAAACTTATGGTTCATTTGGGTACATTGTTCAGTGAAGGTCCTTAGTAAGGTTTCCATAGTGGACTCCATGGTCAAACTAGACTAGGTTGGGTTTGGGTTCGAACTACTAGTATTGGGCTCCTAATCTAGTAGCCATGCAGCGCAAACACATAAAATCCGAACTAAGGTTTCCTAAACCTAGAGCTCAAGTATAATGGGTCAGCTCAAATTATAGCCAATTCAATAATTATCCTATTCGCTGGCCAGGTAAGAGGTGGGGTCGTGGGAGGCTCCCCCTGCTCTCGCAGGGTCCTAATTAACAACCACAAAACCACTTAAGGCGTTTGCCTCTGGATCTCTAGCCTTAAACACCAGATTCAAGTGATAATCAAAGGATTGGGTGCACTAGCTTTCACATAATACTTGGAACCCGACCTATTGGTGTCCCTAGCTTACTAAAACAAATTAAGTCTAATTAATTCTAATTAGGTTTGGATCAATGCAAAGGTGGTGGTTGTGGGCCAAGGAAGGGTGATGAAATCCCTCCCTTATGTAGATATTGAGTGCCCCTAAGATTAGGTTTGAATGATGCTAGCAAGCATATGAAGATGCAATTAGGGTTCCAAGTTTTTTTTTTTTTTTTGCAAAGATATATTTCGCAGAAAAGTACTTAATATGCAAGAAATATGCAAAAAATTAAAATATAGAAATTTTATGAAAAAAGAACCCTAAACTAGAATTGCTAAAAATTCAGGGCAAAACTATTCTCAAATAGTAAATCAAAAATTCAGATTACCTAAAATCTGAATTAAATTATGAGAAAATTTGGATAAATACTATCAATTACAAGGAATCTAGCAAAATATCAAAATTTTCTGATCATCCTAAATAACATACCATATACTGGAATAGACGTGATGCAGAAAATTAACCCTAAAGATGCCTATCTCTTTGTTTACTTCTTCAAGGATCAATCACAGCGGCACCTCTATACGCCATAGGAAATCCCTTTTGAATGGGATGTGAGGGTCTTGCAGCCTTACCTTTTCCTATGATCGGACGGCCATGGTGAAGCACCCGATCCGAGTACTTAAAGAGAAACTAAATCCTAACCTGGTATGCAGAAATTTCAGCACAAGAGTGATTAAACCCTAGTTTAACCTACTCTGATACCAAAACTGATGAAGGATAAATAATTAAAATTAAATTACTATGATTAAGATCTAATTATCTTAGGCAAGTAGAGAATATTTTTTTTTTTTTTTTTGACTTTTAAAAGAGACTTGAAGGAGATAGTAAAGGAAACTAGTTTAGTTAACTACCCACACAAATAAACCTAACAAAATAACTAGGAAAATAGGTTTTGGTGATTGAGAAATCACCATAAACTAGGATTTATCTTATCAACAAATCAGAGAATAATGAGAAAGGAATAAGTTTCGATTTTACCAATGAAAAAATGCTCCCCTGAATCGGATCTGACAAAACTCTCAAGATCTTCATGACAAGGTTTCAAGAACTCGATCCTGGACTCCAATCTTCTGCATGAAGCTAGTTTCGAGGCAAGAATACCTGATCTTGACTCCTGATCACCTATAGCACTCAACAATGAAAATCATGAATTAAGAAGCAGCAAAGAAAAAGAAAGAATGAAAGGAAAGGAAGGTTTAGAAATGGTGGTTTTTTTGGATTTTCTGGTCGACTGGATAGATAGCATAACTAGGGCCTCGCACCCCACGATGTTTCGAAGAACCAAGGAAAAAGGCCTCACACTCCACAATGTTCCGAAGAACAAAGGAAAAGGGCCTCACACCCATCGATGCACATAGCAAAGAAAATTCGACAGCATGTCTTTATTGATAAATAATAATTGATTGATTACAAGGGAGGGTTGGAGGGGTATTTATAGACCCCCAACCAGTGGTGTAAGGGATACAACTACTAGTCTTTTTCTTCCTTGGACTACAACTCCTAGAATCCTGCTTTAGGTAGCCTGGACTCTTGTTTGCTGAGAAGATCTGGACTCCTTTCAAAGTGGGCGACAACTTGAGGCTTCTCATCCAAAGTGGGTGCCCAAGTGGTGGATTGGTGAGATGGCTTGATGTAGGGTCAAGATGCTCCATAACTTCGCCTTGCTTGCTGGACTCTAGAGTCTAGATGATGTAGTCTTCTGTAGGTGAGTGGACTCTTCGGTCTGGATAGGAGATGACTCAATAGTTTTGGTGAGACTCTTTAGTTCTGGAGATTTAAGTAGCTGGCAACCTGTTTGATTGAAACTCTTTGGTAGAGAACCTTTAAACTTCTTCATTTGGTAAGCAAATAGTTTGGAACTCTCTTTGAAGTTGGCGACAAGAATGCTTGGCTGACTCCCTTGTATTTGGCGTGGAATATTTTGAGTGGGGGCGCCAATGTAGATAACTCCTTCTGCTTTACACCTCTTAAAACGAAGGGTGCCAATTTGGAATTCATTTAAGACATGGCATGTGGGATGTCCAAACATAAGTGGAATGGCAAGTATGTTGTCCCAATGGCAAATAATTTTTAAACATGTCATGTATTCTTGTCCTGATTGAAGTGCCAAGCAGAGTTGTCCCAAAGACATGTCCAAACATGACATGTGTTGATGTCCAAATCTTTGAAAAGGTGATGCCAAGAAGAGGTTGTGGCTTGGGCTAGCACTTGGGTTGTCTTGAGCTAGTACATGGGGTCACATGGGTTTTCAATTGGATGTACATGGGATGTTGTCTTTGGTCCCCTCTTGTAATATAGGACTCAATGACTCAACTAGTTACATGGACTTAATAAATAACAAATCACATGACTCAACTAAATAACCAACCATACTTAATTAGGCTTGCAAAAAAAAATTTAATTAAATTTGGTAAAAAGGGCTAATTCAAACCGGACCATTTAAATCCTAATTGGATAAATAGGGTTTGTCTCAATTAGGATTTCGACTCAACTTGATAAAATGGGTTTTATCCTAAAATAAACAAAAATCTTAATTATAGTTGGTAAAAAGGATTTACCCTAACTAAACCAAAATAACAGAATTTAAAATAAATATTTACACGGTAAAAAGGGTTTGGGTTCAGGGTTTTACTCACAAGTGATCCATAAGGATATGGATTCAACCTGTCGATTTTTTTTAGCCCTGGTGCCTGCACTAAATTTGGTAGGCCCATTACAGGTCATGGATTTCTCTTAGAAATAGTTCCCTCTGAATCTCTTCTCGAAGGCCAGCTCAAAATCTAGACAAGGTCATGGCTTCATATTCTACTATGCTACATCGCATGATGATTCATCAAATTTAGCGATGTGCTCAGACACAGTTCTATTTCTTTGGTTCAACCTTTGCCATTGGTCCAACAGTCTTTGTTCATAAGACATGGATAAGTACTTTTCTCTAAGCTTAATCTTCATGACTCTTCATGTGGTTAGGGGCATATCTCTTCTTTGTCGATACAATCTTTCAACATTATCCCAATACAACCTAGCTTGTCGGACTAACCTCATTTTTGCAAACTTGGATTTCCTCTCTTCCGACATCTCGTACAATTCAAAATACTGATCCATGTCACTCTCCCAATCTATGTACACCTTAGGATCTAGGTTTCCATCAAATATGGGTGCATCGAGTCGAATGTTCCTAAGGGCTCTTTCTTTTGATTCAGCAAAGTCATGGTGTGGTCGCCTAGGATTAGGTTCAGGAGTGGTTTCATGGCGATGGATCCTAGTACCAATGGGTGTTGGTCTAGGGGATGGTGGTTGGGTAGGGGTCATACAAGTTTCTTCAAGGGTCCCCATCCTTTCCTCCATTTGATCAAACCTAGTGTTCAATTGCTTGAATGCTCAGTTATAGTTCGCATTAGAGTTTCTAGATTTATGTCCATGGTGACACTAGGTTGGGTTTGGAAGTGTTGGTATGGGGTTCCTGATCTCGTAGACATGCAAAGAATATACTCGTTCTAGGGTTTGCTAGACCTAGAAGTTCAATGTAGTATGAATCAACTAAGTATGGATCAAGACTACAATTACTCTTTCAATTGGCCAGGTAAGAGGTGGGGTTGTGGGAGGCTCCCCCTACTCTCGTAGGGTCCTAATTAAAAAGCATAAGCCCGCTTAAGATGTTTTCTATTTGACCTCTAGCCTTAGACACCAATATCCAGAAGTAAGTGAAGAACTGATTCACACTAGCCTCAACATACTAGTTGAGCTTAACTTGTTGGTGTCCCTAGTTCTAATTAAGTTTCTACTCAATTTTATTTAAGGTTTGGGTTCGATGCAAGATGAGGTGGATTGTTTTTGGGCTAAGAAAAGGTGATGAAATCCTTCCCTTATCTTATGATAGCATTGCCCTTAAGTAGCTTTAATATGAATGCACAAATAAGATCGATCTTAACTAATCAATAAAATTTAAAACTAGTTATTCAAATTTGAAAGTTCAATTTCAAATTTCAAATTCATTTTTCAGATTTTAAATTTCAAAATTCAAAATTCAAAATTTAAATTTTAAATTTTAAATTCCAAAACTCCTGGTGGGAAAGTTTAAATTTTAATTATGCCAGGAATTGTGAAGTGTTCAATGTGCTAAACAAAGGAAAATCATGCACTTCAAGCATCATCCAAATCACACACCAAGCATGCAATTAGCACATTAGACCTTTAACCTAAAGATTTCACGTCCGGCCATAGCTCATTACTCCCATGGGTCATGACAGTATACTTTCGTATACCCACTCAGGAGGCATGGAACTCTAGATTAAAGTATGCAAACAATGCACATTCATGTCCTAGCCTACCATGCTCTGATACCAAGAATGATGTAGGATGATCATGAGAATCTAACATAAAGAGAGTAAGTAATTGGAATAATTATAGCTTCTAAATATATGATCAAATTTCAGTCATAATGGAGTAATTGAAATTGCACTAAAGGAGACTAATGTAAAAGGACTTGGTATCCCATAGTGCAACTCTGATTTAATAAAGAAAGGATCTTCATGACTAAAAAGATCACCTGACTAGGACATTACTCTATTCAAAATTTCAGACCATAAGAGGGAAGGCATTGATTTGTGTACCAATAATGAGCTTCCATTAACCTTGCAATAGGATCACTTCTCAACCCTCAAGATCGGTGACTGGATGAGCAAGCTATACCACCCCAGGAAGTAGAAGCTTCCCACCACTGATTTGAAGGCAAGGAAGACTTCACCCTAGACTGGATACTTCTTAGGATCCTGCAAGTAAAACCATTAATGGTGTGGAAGAGATGGAAACAAGCAAAGGAAAATATTAATGGAGAGGAAGAAGGGAAAGGAAAGCTTGTTGGAGATCCTATGATGAAGAGGGTCAGCTCCTTTGGAGGTTGGAGTTGGCATCCTTGGATGAAGGGCTTTGGCCAAATTATAGCTACTTGGAGATAGGTTGAGCCTCACACTCACTCCCTCATGGAGGACATTTGCAATCACACAAATGGGAAGAAAGAACTCTAATATTTTTCATTCATTCAAACATTAGAGCCATTACAAGGGGAAGAGGTATTTATAGACCTCCCAAGTATTTTGAAATTTTGAATTACAAGGAGGAAAATATGGGAAGTTGTAACCTAAGCAAGATACATGGAGAGGTTGTAACCATGAAGAGAGTTGGGAGTTGCTTGATCCATGGAGAGAATGGTGGGTGTCCACTTGAATTTGAATTCATCTTCCCTCCCAATCTAGGTGGCATAGAGGATGATGTGGCAATGATGTGGCTAGCTTGGTTGGCATGGAGATGAGGTGGCAATGGGGTCCTTCTTTCTTGGATAAGGTGCATTGATGATGTGGCTTTGATCTTGACTTTACTTCATCCAATGGTCCATGTGTAATGCTCCCTTGACTAAATGGAGATTGGACTTGACTTGGAAGACTCATGCACTTAAAGGAAGGAAATTAAAACTCAACTTGGACTTGACTTTGACTCGATTCTATTTACACTCAACTTGGACTTGACTTTAATTAAAATTGACTCAAGACTCAAGACCTAACAAGACTCAAGACTCATGACTACGAGCTGAAATTAACAAGACTCATGACTTGATTCTATTTACAGGACTCATAACTTGGGGCTAAAATTAACAAGGCTGAAGTTCAATCTGCAATCCATAAGGAGCTCGTGTAGACCTGGTTTGATGGAAGTGTCTTTCTAATCCTAGTGCCCACACCAAATAATGCCTGCATGAAATCTAGCAAGCAAGGTATGTGATTCATAGAACTGCTCTTTGAAACATACAAAAGGGTAATGAAGAACATTTCATCGTACCTACAGAAATACAAACCTTATCTACAAGACGACGATCACCAGCAATGCAAGTACTCCAAGTGGAGAGGCTCTGCGAGCAGCATAATTGTTCTGCCTCTACAGGTGGTTCACATCGGGGTAAGGGAATTCTCTTCCTTCCTTCGAGGTGTAGCCTCTCTGGAAATGATCTGGCAATGGTGGACTCTTTCTTCAACACCTTGAAGAATCAGGTGCTGAACAGAGATGGAACAAAGCACCCAAGAACCTTTCCCAAAACACTCTATCCCAAACCTTCAACAGAAGGTATGCACACAAGAATCCTAAAATCCAAAGCCTCACACTATCTTCCCAAGAATGAGATCATATCTCACAATCTCTTAGAGGTCAAGAATGAGTTCTAACAAACAAAAATGGTAGAATCTTGACCTAGATGAAAAGTGAACAATTCTTCCCTTCAGCTTACCCAAAACTGCCCTTTTTATTAGAACCATAAAAAGGAGATTAATGGAAGGCTGGGAGTCTTTTGGGATTTAAGGGTATTGCAAATCCTTTGGACTTCAGCAAATGCAGCTAATTAAAATCTCAAGATGCCAAAATTAAGTGCCATAACTCTTATAGCCATTAATAAAGCATCCTTAGATTTTTTAGCAAATCCCGTAAGATGAGTCGACTCACCTCGGGTTGACTCACCTCGGGTCGACTCACCTTGGGTCGACTCTCCAAGCCAACAAATCAAGAAGAAACACCACGGTGTGTGACCCTGTAGGTTTAAACACTAATCCGGTAGCACAGGAACATTTCCAGTACCAACCAAAGTTGCCATCTAGCAATGACCCCGATGTCCGGATAGGTCAAAAGTTAAAAAGCAATAAGAACTGGTCGAATATGGAATACCACAAAACTTATTCCTTTAATCTCCTAATGCTCCAAATGGCTTAGGGTTAAACTGCCCAACCCTAATCAGCCCATCTCAATATGTCTCAAAAAAAAATCCCTGTAACTCCTTACAAGGAATGCCCTGGCCAAGGTCTTTCTCAATTGAGGCATATTAAGTATTCAATCCAAACCATTTGGAGAGATCAATTCTATCTTGATCATACTACCGCTACACAAGTACTTGACTGTACCCAGCAACCTTTCATCACCAGATTAGAAATCCGGGTAGTCCGGCACCTAAGCACAGTGAGTTACTTGCAAGCTACCATAGTGATCTCAAGTCAAAGGAATAATTCATGTCCATATTCTAATGCAAAACTTTTCTTTGGTAAAAAGAGAATCTCGCATGAGAGTCACGCTCAGTAAAGTGTCGAACACAACACCTGATGTCATACCTGTATCCCCATTCTACTTGGTTAAGAGGACAACCAACAGACATGACATTAATGATCTACTCTCGATACACCATTATCCTAAAACAATGTATCCTTTGTCATGAACTAGTTTATGAACTACACGATGCATCCTCTCTACATTGTATACAAGGTAGCTCAAAGGACATCATCATACAAGAGTTCAATTAGGAAGATGACATGTGATGAACAACCAGAATAAATATTTTATTCAATTAATAATTCATATACATGAGTCGCGCAACCATCTACAACCTAGACGATTAGCTTTGGAACACACATTTCCTAATAACTCCCACCTGGACTAAAGCTAATTGGAATAGAATCCTAATTCCCATCTTCCACTATAGTTGTCAAACTCTTTCATTCCAAAGGCTTTAGAGAAGGGGTCGGCCAGGTTCTCCTTACATCGATCTTTAGAAGTTCAATGTTGTTGGGTTTCGATGATGCAGCAGAAGCATGGATTTCAAAAATTTTTATTTTTGAAACTCCAATAAACTTGAAACCCTAAGCCCAAGATCCCTTATTCATTATAATTAATAAGTCATGCAATTAGTATTTGGAAAAATACCTGGAATGTTAATTCCTTCTTCTTTCCAATAGGCACACAAGTGCATGCCCTCCAGAATTGATCCATACAAGAATAGAACCTAGGAAGCACTCCTTAGTATGTTGCTTAAATCATTAGGACTCTTCTGATGGCCTTTCTTCCTTTGGCAGCCTCTCCTTTCTTACTCAGATCCTTGCCCTCAAGTAAAGCACTCTGAGCCCTCTCCAAATCCTCTCTTCACTCTCTTTTCCACTTTCTAAATCTCTTCCTAAATCCTTGTCTTAAAATGGTAGACTTGCCTTAAGACAAGACCTAAACTCTAACAAGGGATGGAAATGACAAGGCAAAGTGTGAGTGTAAGAATGCAGGAAAGAAAGGATTTTGTGATGTTATCGGCCTAAACACCGATTGCTATTTATAGCAAAAGGGAAGGTGCCAGATAAGCCCCATCATTAGCCTTTGATCTGTCAAAACATAGATCAAATAAGACCCTTCAGTATGATGGAGTCTTATCTTGAAGAGTCATTACATTTCCTGTGCCAAAAGCCATGACCCTTCTTGTGCCAAATGACTTATATTCCTTTTCTGAATAATATGGCCCACTTATCCTCATGCCATGTGGCATGTAACCGACAAGGAGGTGGTTTAGATGGCGTGGAATGGAGTGACCCTTCCAAGAGACAATTTCCTTCATTAACAAGGACTCTTGGATTTAAATGTTGCGGTAACCAAGTGAAGGGATGCTTCATTTAGCATGCCAACTTGCTTCACCATCCATTCCTATTTCCACCGGTAATTAGCCATAGTAATCAGATATGAGAAAAGGCCAGGGATGTCTTGTTTCATCTAGAAACAACTCCCCTAAGCAGAAGGACTCTGGGTCCTTTTCTGCATGCCAATAGTGAAGAGTCGCTACTCTTCACTTATGCGCCACCTTTTTTCCATGCCATTTCCTATCTTTGACTAGTCAAAGACCATGCAAAATGGATGTCATATGAAAGGGGATAAAGTGTAGTTTATCATCTCATAAGTGATTAACACAATCAAAAGGACTCTTGGTCCTTCTGCGCCCCTTTAATTGTCGACCGCTTCTTTTGGCTCCAAGAGTCCCATGCCCTTGGTACTCTTGGTATTTAGCATATGAAAGCCATGAAAAATATCAGATAAATTTTGATAAATTCATCCCACTTAGGACTCAACCCAATTTAGGTCTTCCATAAATTGGTTAGTCCATTTAGCAACCTTTTAGACCCAATTCAATTGGGTTAGGAGTTTAGGTCAGTCTACACATGCTAGTGTGCAATCTAGCTAACCAATTAGGATCCCATGACCCTAGTTAAATGTCAATTGACTTCCTAAGTCAATTCCCTAATATGTGTGACCCTTTGGGTTCCACATCTAGCCAACAACAGATCTAGGTCCAAGCTAATTTGATCCAATCAGACCCGATTGACCTAATTAGGTCAAATTGAACTGACCTAATTAGGTTAAGTTGCCAATTCGAACTAGCTTTCGAATTGACTCATGAATTCAATCGAATTGATTCATGAAAACTTACAAGATATTATCGACATCTAGCAATATGTCATACCTATTTGAAAGATGAGAAATTTGATAAAAAGTACCAAAATACCCTTCAGTAGAAAGTTATCGTGTAATTCAATCTTTCGATCTTCCTGTATCCCGATTAAGTGATGAGCATGGATAAATGTCAAACCCTAGCACTTAACCATTTTGAATCTCAATTCGATAATGAAGACTTGACTGATGAAGGAATAGAAATCCTATCTAATCTCATCCTGCTTTGATCAAAGACTTCCTAGGTCATCATTCGAAGAGATCACGCGGCTTAACTTCTCCTCTTACTAGGAGTGATCTATTCCTTGTTGACCTACTCATTACTTTCATACACAATCCACCATATCCAGAAACACCACATACATGACTTAATTGCCATGAGTGAGTATGCACCAAAACATGGGTTCATGTGTACAAGATACTATGGTAGTCTCAGGTTTAAGGATTACATGTACAACTCCCACTAAGAGAACATTCTTTTGACAAGTAAGACTTCCATTTGATGTTCTCTTGTCAGATCAGTTCATTGGACTCATAACCTAATGAGCACCCACATCCTTATATTAGTGTCTCTCACAAGTGGTTATGAGACCAACCACCCTCTTCATCGAGCATACATAGGATGTGCTAGTCTTTCCGGATTCATCGATCCCTGAATCGATTATCCAATGACTAGGAATATTTTATATTAGGATTTATAGGAACTTAGGTCTCACCGTTATGATCTCCATCAGAACCCTAATTCCATTATCCTGACCTATGGGGTTCATCATAATCTTGATAAGGTGCAGTAGTATGATGAATCAAAAGATGTCTTTTATTGATAAATAATATCATACATGAGTTGGAAGATCATAGAAATGCCCTTACAATGATTGACTTTTAGGGCACCATTCTTTCAATCTCCCATATGCACTAAAGCCAATCACCTTTGTATTTTACACCCATACAATCTAAGTGGCAATCAAGCTACTGCTTTGGTAGTGCTTTAATGAATGGGTCTGCTATGTTGCTCTTTATATCTACTAGTTTGATGATAACATCTTGTCCATGAATGAGGTGGAGCATCTTAGGATGTGCTTGGGCTTATTATGAGACCTTGGTTCCTTAACTTGTGCAACAACTCTAGTGTTACCACAATAAAGTGACACCAGTTGTTCTATAATAGGAACCATGCCCAATTCCATGATGAGTTTCTTCATCCACACAGCTTCCCTTAAGGCTTTTCTTGCAGTTATGCACTCTGCCTACTCACTGCACCACCATATAAAGTGAAGACATATCTTGATATGGATTTGCTATCAACTGGATATGATTGAAAACTATAATATGTATATCCTTCTAGTTTCAACTCTGATCCACCGTATATTAAAAAAATATCTTTAGTCCTTCTCAGGTACTTAAGAATATTTTTCACAGCTTTCCAATGATCCTCCCCTGGATCAGCCTGGAACCTACTTACTATGTCCAAGGCATAAGCAACATCAGGCATGGTACATAACATGGCATACATAATTGATCCAACAATCGAAGCATAAGGGATCAAACTCATTCTCTCTCTCTCCTCTGGTGTCTTAGAAGACATCTTCTTAGAGAGGTGTATGCCTTGATGCATGGGCAGGTAACCTTTCTTACTTCCTTCCATGTTGAATTTCTTCAACACTAAGTCAATGTACCTGGATTGGGATAAGCCAATGGTGGGGACACCAAAGGCACCAGAATAAGATAGAGGCTTTTCAACCCTCTATGAATTGATCAATAATTTATGAGTCCATCTATAATAAGGGCTTAGCCTATCTAAGTCCATTTTAGTTGTTATTTGAGTATTTTGAGTTTCAGTTCTGTACTAGTCAGCTCAGGTTGAGCTAGTTCAGTCCAGTGTTAGTCAGCTCATGTCGAGCTAATTTTATTTTTTGAGTCCTATTCAACCATATTGAAGACTCAAGACCACATCATACAAGTGAAGACCAAGTCCAACCAGATTAAAGACATGGAAGTATAGCCTAAGTCCAACCCAGCTTGAAGATTTGAAGACCCTAGGAGGAAAATTCAGAAAACCCTGATTCCTTGCAGATGCCCTCCAGATGCTCAGATTCCCTTCCAGATGCCTAAATATATTCATATACCAAGGCATCCATGATTTTAGAGGTCCATCTGCATCCTAACCCAAAGAAATCAAGCCCAGGCACCAAGCCCAAGCCCCTAAGAAGCAAGATACTAGGGAATATTCCTGCTACCTGGCTACCAGGCCACCCCAGCTTCCAAAGGCCCAAACCCATGTGCCCGAGCCCCTTTGGGCCGGCCCCTTGCTGCTCCTAGAAGCCCAACACACCCCCCTAGGCGTCCTTGGAGTGTTGGCCAAGTCAAGAGAATTTTTATGGATTTTTTTACCTAATGTTTCCTTATTTTCTAGCTAGGGTTTGAGAGGGAAAATGATTCTTATGTAAAGACTTATGTGCCCTTACTTGGAGCCCAAGGTTAAGGGTCTATTTAAAGGACGCTAGCCTCTTGTATGAAGGGAGATTTTGATATATGAAATAAACCTTGAGTTCTTCAAATGTTTTGTGTGATTACCCTGCTATGTGCATAAAGGGGTTTGAGAGTTCTTCTTCCCGGTGTTTGTAATCATCTTCCTGCCGCCAACCATCCTTCCAGCCCCTCCAAAACTTTCTTTCCTTTGCTATTTTCCTTTATTTTCTTGATCTCCTTTGAGTTTTCTAACCCTTGACAGGTCGTTTGCAGGTTCCCGAGTTCCTACGAATCCAACGACTCCAGCCAAGCCTCAATCGGATCACCGAGCAGAAAGCCGGGTATCCGCGGGTCATTGGCTCGGTTTTCCAGGCCGCATCCATCGAGGAACGAGAGACCCCTTTGCTGCAATCTTCTCAGACATTGTCAGGTACACCCCTCTACCTCCAGTAGTTTTATTGTAGGAGAACTTGCCCTAACCGAGGCTTCTCAACCCCGGCGATCCATCTTTGCTACTTTTCTAGGTCCTAATCTGCATGCTGATCTTCTAAAATTCATACAAAATTCTCTATAACTTATTTTAATCTGAAGTCCAGGAATTAGCCACTCACCCTACATATAAAATATACAAAAAAAGAATTGCATGCATATTAGTCCCGCATTTTTTGGTATCAGAGCTTAGATTAGGGCTTATTTTCTGCAATTTTTAGTCCGTATATACTTTGTTATTTTAATTATTTCTCCCTGATAAAAACTCCAAAAATTCTAAAATTTATTTTTCTGGGTCTAAAATAATTCACAGTAATTTTAAGAGTTCTTTCAGATTTTATTATAGCCTATGAATTGTTTGCAAGCCGAAATATAGCCTGCAAATTTTTGGCTCTATTTTTTCAGCATGACAAGTTTAGAAGTTTTAGGGTTTTGTTTAGCATTTTTTGCATATCTTTTAATTTTAGTATATTTCCTGTATATTAGGCCATAATTTGCAAGTTTTCTTCTATTTAAGAAAATATCAAAAAAAAAATTACATATTCTCCAAAAATACCAAAAACATCTAAACCTAATTTGCATCCTCATCTGCTTGCCATCATTGCATAATTTACTTTTAAGGACACTCTTGCTATATCAGATGGGGGGAGGATTTGATCACCTCTCCTTAGCCCAAAACCACATCCCTTGTATTCGGTCCTAAGCCTTAACCTAAAATTAACTAGACTTAATTTGCCCTAGTGGGCTAGGGACACCAACTGGTCGGGTCCAGACTAAGTGTCAGATCATTGTGTCAAGCTAACCCGTGTGTGCTTTGTGCTCAGTGTCTAGAATGGTGGTTTAGGAATTCAATCTCGAAGGGCTTGTGTGCTGGTCTGCCTACCTGGCCAATCTCTGATTAGTGTCTAGGATTGGCAATCAGGGACCTAACACTCCCCTTACACCTGCCTGGCTGAGTACAGGGTTACTATAGGCTAGTTTGCCACCCTGATTGAGCCCTTAGTTTGGACTCTAGGTCTAGTCAGCTGTAGTCGGTCTGATAGAGTCTTGCATGAGCACTAGATCAGGAGTTTCATATCACCCACCTCTTTCATAAATGTCTGAACCCATGGAAAATTTGCAAGCCCAAATGAAAGCCCTAGCTGATCAAATGGCCTAGATGGCTACCCAGATGACTACCCAGATGACCCAGTTAACTCAATCTGGTATTCAAACCAATGATACAATTGACCATCTTGCCAATAGGTTTGATCAGTTAGAAGTCCGGATAGGGGCCCCAGGAAAAACCCATGGGTCACAGTCTGAGCCAGATCCTGATTCCCCTCAACCTAGGAGACCCCAAACCCTAATCCATACCCTGAGGTCGAACCTAGGAGAGCCCCTCATCCTGACCCATACTATAACCCTCAACCTAGGAGGACCCCAAACCCTGATCCATACCGAGAGGTTAAACCTAGGAGAGCCCCTCAGCGTGACCCATACTATAATATTGAACCTAGAAGAACCCCTTATCATGACCCTTATTATGATACTGAACCTAGAAGACCCAATCAGGATTTTGTAGACCAAGAAGATAGATCCTATTTACCCACATCCTATAAGCCTAGTATACCCACAACCTATAGATCTTATGACTCCAAATCCTATGAACCTAGAACCTATGAATCCAGAACCTATGAACCTAGATCCTATGACTCTAGATCCCATGATCATAGATCCTATGCACCCATATCCCTTGAGCCTAGTAGACCTAACACCCAATATTTTGACCCATATAGGGAGTCCAACCCTAGGAGAACCCAATATCCTGACCCATATAAGGAGCCCAACCTTAGGAGGACCCCATACCATGATCCATCCTTAGAACCTGACCATAGAGCTGACCCAAAATCCTATGACCCCAGATCCTATAATCCCATGGCCCATAGATATGCACCCTTGTCCTATGAGCCCAGAGAACCCATAACCCCTAAGTATCAATCTAGTACTAGTCAGGTTTCCCTTAGTCAACTTGAACCCCATAGGATTAGCACCCCTAAATATGAGCCCAGTAGTGAGCCACTACCCCTTAGGCAACCTGAACCTACTAGGATCAGTGTCCATAATCAAAAACCATGACCTAGCCAATTTTTTCCTAGCCGACCTTCTCCAACCATTCCTGAGATTGACAAGGCTTACATTAATGCGGAAGTGTATGAAGCTGATGCAAACTTAGTGGATGAGTATGAGGGAGAAGAGGAGAACCTTTAGATGACCTAGAATTAGTTGACCCAATAGATACCCAGGTAGAAGCCAACCTAGAGGTAGTTGACCTTGACCACATCCAACCTAAAGCTATAATGGAAGAGCAAATAGAGGAAGAGAACCTAGGTACTGCTACTAGAGCCTTACCTGAGAAAACCATAGAGGAGAGCCAAATTATAGAGTCTAGTCCTAAAATACAAGAACCAGAAGAATTTGTTAAGGACTTGATCTCTTTGAATCAGTACCCTCAGGATGAGCCTCCTCCTATAGTTTCCATTAAGGACCTCTTCCCTGAGATTAGTAACCCATCCTTCCACTATGCAAACCCCATAGATATACCGCAACCTCATAAGGTTAGCCTCATTAGTCTACGATTAGTCCCTGACATGCCTTCTTTTATCGAACTTTATCCAACTAACCTTGAACCTTTTTCCCTACCCTACCAAACTATTTCTGATCCCACTTCCTATTTTCTGCCCTTTCCTGACACCTCCAGCATTTCTAGGATTATTAGATTGCATTTAACTAAGATTAGCATACTACATGCATTCATCACGCATGTTAGGTTTGCATCTTACTTCTGGCATACTCTTTGGAATTTGCTAGGAGTTCAATGTAAATTTTCATGTGCATTTCAAGCTAAGATCAAACCTAGGGAACCTATAATCTGTTAGGTTTAGATCCAAAGAGTTCAATAAGATTTCCTTCTATAGGAATGCATAGTCAAGTCTGTTAGGTGTTAGTATGAGTCCTTTGAATAATTCATTAGGAGTCTGCATGTGCCCAGCATGTTCACCACCTATACTAATTTTAAACAAACTGGCTAATTTCCGAAGATCGATCAAAGAACTTGATGTAGTGGATTCTATCTTGGTTAGGCATAGGCCTAAAAGAAGCTTCATGCTCGTAGAGCCAGACCTTTTAAAGTGTTAAAGAAGGTTGGATCAAATGCCTATGTGTTAGAATTGCCTTCGGAATTTGGGCATTAGTTCTACCTTCAATATTATAGAGCTGATTGAGTACAGGGAACCGGCAGCAATACCTAGTGAGGCTTTTGAACCTATTCATTTTCATTGTGAGTGATCCTAACCCAGAGTGTCCACTAATAAATTTGGCCTGAGAGAGGAGAAAGGATCGAGCGTATCCTGGACGATCAAGCCATTATGACCCGGGGCCACGGTAATCAATGCTTCCTGGTCCGATGGCAAGGCTGGCCAGAGTCGGACGATTCATGGATTTCTCGAGAGGACTTGCAGCACCTCAACCTAGACCTCCTCGAGAGACATGTGAGCCAGCTTGATCTTCACTCGACAGGGTCGAGTTCCTCCTACCCCGGGAGAATTGGTGGGGACACCAAAGGCACCAGAATAAGATAGAGGCTTTTCAACCCTCTATGAATTGATCAATAATTTATGAGTCCATCTGTAATAAGTGAAAGGAAAAATGGTACGTTTGCAGGTGCCTACTCTAAGCATGCAACGTCAGGGAGCAGGTAAGTATTTTAAAATGATTTTAAAATAGCACAGCGAAAATATGCTCCAACCAGGATCTAACGCAATCAGGAAGCATGTAAAGAGTAAAAACATGTTGTAACATGGGCATGTAATGTTTATAAAATATTATAAATGCATAGATCTACACATGCATGAATGTAAAATACAAAAACCATACCTTATTCCTGCTGGGAATAAATCTGGTATAAGCCTGGAATAGCAGGGATAACAGGAATAAAATTATTCCTGTTGTCTTCACTAACAGCACGTTGACAAATGCTGTTCTTTCCACCAAATATGCTGCAGAACAGAGGAAAAATTGCAACGTTTGATCTTCCTTCCAACTCCAAAGTGTAGGGAACAAGATGGTTGATCTTCCTTTCAAAGTTGAGAAGATGATCCAATAGGTTTGATCCCCTCCTTGTCACCCAAAATCTGCACCAGAATTTGCAGCAACCTGAAAAAAAAACTGCAACCAAAACAGAGCAGAAAATGAACAGCTACAAGGAGGTCGATCGGCTTCCAAGTGTTCGGTTGAACACTCTCAAGAGGGGGAACACGCCGTGGGCTAGCTCTGATCCGTCTCTCGGTCGATGCTAGTCGCCGGAGACACGAAACGGTGGGAAGGAAGAACAGAAAATTCAGAACCTGTTTTTTAGCAAAACAGAGTTCTGAATTCCTCCTGATTTGAGCACAAGAACAGGGATTTATGGATTGATTTTTCTTCCTTCTATTCACCAAAACAAAGCCCTCAAGATCACGTGTGGAAAGAGAAGGAATTACAGAAGTATGAACTCTCTCAGCCCCTTTTAAATTCTCACACGGTGACCCTCTTCCAAACTATTCTGAACAGGGGATTGCAAGTTTTAAAGAGGAGCTGCAGCAAGGGAGAAATAAAACAACGGAGAGGGAGGGAGTCAAAAGGACGTTGGTGGAATAATCACCCTTAAACCAGCCATTAGGAGTAATTAAATTGGGGTTAATAGGTTAAGGGGTGGAGGGGAGATGAAGAGGCGCTGAATGGTTTCCACGACATGGAAAAACGCCTAATGAAGAACAACGTGTAAACCGTTCAAACGAAGAATAACCGGTCCAAATGAAGGGTTTAATCCAATTAAAACCTATGGTTCAAAAGAAAAATCGGTTAAAATGATTTTGGGTTCAAATCAATTAAACCCAAAGGAAAATTGGGTTCAAACAAAACCCAAAGAAATCAGTTTAAATCAACTTGAATGGTCCAAGCCCAAAAAAAAATTCAATTGGTTCACAATCAATTGAAGGCCGAATTTAGCTCCGAATCAGTTCAAATCTGATTCAGAAAAATCCTGGCACAGACCTGGTCAGCCAGGAATAATTTTTGGCTGACCCAAACAAGGGCAAGACCGAGAAAAAGGTGCTCAAAAAAATTACCGTAACCATAAAATCGAGACGATTCCCAATCGTAATCGGTACCTGGATCAGAGAGTTATCCTCTATGGCGTATGACCTCATAGGTTCGAACCTAAACAGTAGTACTGGAACGATTCCAGTACCAGCACAGGAAACCATCTAGCAATGGATCCTGGCATCCGGATAGGTCGAAGATGCGGGAGCATACAATCGAACCTCTGGCATATGGTTACTGTATACTTCATCCCTTTGACCTCTAGTGCTCAGGACGACTGATATAGGGCTGCCAACCCAGACTGAATCAGTCGACAACGTGTCTCAATCTTGCAAGCCTAGTGACTCTTCACTAGGGCTACCCCGGCCGAGGATTTGCTAAATTGAGATACAGCGAGACATTCAATCCAAACTGTTCGGATAGGTCAATTCCATCTAGGTCCATCACTGCTCCACAAGTACTTGCCTGTACCCAGAAACCTTCCATCACCGGATTAAAAAATCCAGGTAGTCCGGTACCAAAGCACAGGGAGTTGCTTGCAAGCTACCGTGTTGACCTCAGGTCAGAGGGACACATATACCCATATCCAATCGTGAATATCCCTTTGGCAGAAAGGGGTTTCACGGAGTCACGTTCAATGAAATATCATATATCCCACTTGCAGGTCATATTAGTGTCACCACACTCATTTGGTCAAGAAGACAACCAAATGATGTGAACCGCAACAACCTATACTTGATATATTGCCGCCAGTACAATATATCCCTTGGCTGTGAACAAGGTTTAAGGACCAGTCGATACATCCTCTCTGTATCGAAGTCAGTGTAGCCCTAAGGACTTCATCACATGGAAAGAGTTCATTTTAGGAAAATTCGATATGTGATGAGCTGCCAAATAATAATTTTATTAATTCATAAAATGAGTACAGTGCTGAGCACAACCGCCTACAACCCAGGCAATTGGCTTTGGGACACATTTCCCAACAACTCCCACTTGTACTAAAGCCAATTAGAAGAGTATCTTATACCCATTTCCCATTTACAAAAATCGAACTCTTTGATTCCAAGGACTTTAGTGAAGGGGTCGGCCAGATTTTCTTTTCCATCGATCTTCAGAAGATTGATGTCGCCTCGCTCCACGATTTCTCGTACGAGGTGGTAGCGTCGCAAAATGTGCTTAGTGCGGTGATGAGCTTTTGGCTCCTTAGCTTGAGCAATGGCTCCAGTGCTGTCACAGTACATCGGAACAGGACCATCTAGGGAAGGTGCCACCCCTAGCTCTCGAAGGAACTTCCGCAACCACATAGCTTCCTTTGCTGCATCTGATGCTGCAATATATTCTGCTTCGCATATCGAGTCTGCAACAGTTGCCTGCTTTGAACTTTTCCGGCAAATCGCTCCTCCATTCAAGGTAAATACAAACCCTGACACACTCTTGCTATCATCTCTATCTGACTGGAAACTGGAGTCAGTGTACCCCACAAGTTTCAAGTCAGGTTCTCCATAAATCAGCCATTGATCTTTAGTATTTCTTAAATACTTAAGGATGGTCTTAACCACCTTCCAATGCGCCTCACCTGGGTCAGACTAGTATCTACTCACTACTCCTAGTGAGTATGCCACGTCTGGTCTAGTACAAGTCATAACATACATGATAGAGCCTACTGCAGAAGCATAAGGTATTCTATTCATGCGCTCTCTTTCCTCAGGAGTTGTCGCACAATCCTTTTTGGATAGAGTAATTCCAGAACCTATCAGAAGATAGCCTTTCTTGGAATTTTCCATGCTGAATCGTTTCAGCACGGTGTCTATGTACGTAGACTGGGACAGTCCCAAAAGCTTCTTGGATCTATCTCTATAGATCTTCATACCTAGTATGTAAGAAGCTTCACCCAAGTCTTTCATGGAGAATTGAGATGATAACCAGACCTTTATTCCTTGTAATGCTGCGACATCATTCCCGATTAAGAGAATGTCGTCAACATACAGTACCAGGAATACAATCACAGAACCATTAATCCATTTATAGATGCACGGTTCTTCTCCGTTCTTAACGAAGCCGTACGATTTGATACACCTATCAAACCGTAAGTTCCAACTTCGAGATGCTTGCTTGAGTCCATAGATGGACTTCTGCAACTTGCATACTTTTGATTCATCTGTGGATGTGAACCCTTTAGGCTGTATCATATACACCTCTTCTTCCAGCTCCCCATTTAGGAAAGCAGTTCGGACATCCATCTGCCAGATCTCGTAATCAAAATATGCTGCCAAAGCAAGCATGATCCGAATGGACTTGAGCATTGCCACAGGGGAGAATATCTTGTCATAATCGATACCATATCGCTGACGATACCCCTTAGCAACCAGATGGGCTTTATAGGTTTCTACCTTCCCATCTGCACCCCTTTTCCTCTTGAAGATCCATTTACACCCGATGGGTTTTATTCTATCAGGCGGATCAACCAATGTCCAAACATTGTTGATTTCCATGGACTCCATTTCGGATTGCATGGCTCCAAGCCATGCCTCAGAGTCAGATCTCTGAAGTGCATCCATATAGGTGATCGGATCCTCATTGTTCTCATCGAGCTCAATAGGATCGCCGTCCCGGACCAAGAAACCATAGTATCTGTCCGGCTGACGCGGTATTCTACCAGATCTCCTAATGGGTTCAGGGTGTGAGTGAATCACAGCCGGTTCTACGATGTCCTTAGAGTGTGCAGGTTCTTCTATTGGCTGAACTTCATCAAGTTCAATCTTAGAGGCTATAGTTCCTTCTCCAAGGAACTTCTTTTCCAAAAAGATAGCTCTAAGAGCAACGAATACTTTTTGTTCATTCTCCAAATAGAAGAAATACCCTTTGGTTTCCTTAGGATAACCAATGAATTAACACTTGTCAGACTTCTGACAAAGTTTGTCTGCATCTAAACATTTTACGTAAGCCGGACAACCCCAGACCCGAAGGTGTGAGATTGAAGGTTTACGTCCATTCCACATCTCATACGGAGTGGAGACAACAGACTTACTCGGAATATTATTTAACAAGTAACAGGCTGTCTGAAGTGCATATCCCCAAAAGGATAGCGGCAGAGTTGCAAAGCCCATCATTGATCGAACCATGTCCAACAAGGTTCGATTCCTCCTTTCGGACACACCATTCAACTGCGGTGTTCCTGGAGGAGTCCACTGAGAGAGAATTCCATTCTCCTTAAGATATGTCAAAAATGCACCAGATAAGTATTCACCACCTCGATCAGATCGAAGGGTTTTAATACTTTTTCTAGTTTGCTTTTCTACTTCATTACGATATCGTTTGAACATTTCAAATGACTCAGACTTATGTCTCATTAGAAAGACATAACCGAACCTCGAAAAGTCGTCTGTAAATATAATGAAATATTTGTATCCTCCTTTAGCACTTATTGTCATTGGTCCACCTACATCAGTATGTATTAGACTTAGGAGTTCTGTAGATCGTTCACCTTTTCTAGAAAAAGGTGACTTGGTCATTTTACCAAGTAAACAGGATTCACAAGTGGGCAGTGATTCAGAATCACTGACCTCGAGAAGTCCATCTCCTCACATCTTGTTTATCCTATTTTGGTTAATATGACCTAGTCTACAGTGCCAAAGATACAAATTATTGACATTATCTAAACTTGGGCGTATGCTAGAAGTGTACATTACACTAACAGGCCTTGATAGTACATACATGCCATTATTTAATCTAGCTTTCATTATAACAGCATTATTCAAAATAACATTGCAAAAATCTCCTTTTATTGACAGTTCAAAACCACAATTGGCCAAAAGGCCTACAGAGATTATGCACATAATGAAACTAGGACAATAGTGACAGTCGACTAGTTCGACAGTACAAGACTCAAAGACAAGATGCAAGACTCCAACCGCCAGTACTGGAACATGATTTCCATTCCCGATGCTCAGAAACTGTTCTCCATCTTCAAATCTTCTGCTAACTTGAAGTCCCTGTGACGAATTACAAACATGAATTGGACTACTAGTATCCAATACCCAGTTAGCAGTATCAACAATTGAGTAATTACAAGGTTTTATCATATAAATACCTTGTTCAGCAGACTTCTACTTTCTCGGCTGGTTCGGATCAAGGGACGCAATATAAAGAGGACAGTTCCTCTTCCAGTGTCCCTTCTTCTTGCAGTGGAAGCACTCTGCAGAAGACTGATCAGCCTTAGACTTCCTGGTCTGACTCAGGCCAGGAGCATTCTGCGCCTTCTTTCCCTTTTTATTTATTTTCTTCTTCCCTTTCTTAAAGGGACGACAACCTCTACTTCCTTCCACTAAATTCACCACCCCCTTATTAAGTTGGTGGTCTTTCTCGAAAGTCTGCAGCAACCCCAAAAGACCATGGTAGTTGACTGCAGGCTTGTTCATTCTGTAGTGATCAAGAAAGTCAAGATAGGAGGAGGGAAGAGAATTCAGGATCGCATCCTTGCCGAGCTGCTCGTGCAAGGGGCATCCAAGTTTGCACAGTTTTTCAATCAGCTCGATCATGTACAATACATGATTAGTGACTGAACCACCATTCGGCATCTTGGAGTTGTAGATGGCACAAGACACTTTGTACCGCTCTACATCATCCGGGGTGCCGAAGGATTCCTTCAATTTTTGAAGGATTTCATCAGGTTGGGCCTCCTCGAATTTGTGACTGAACTTGTCGTTCATCGCAGCAAGCATAATGCAACAGACCGTAGTCCGATCAGAAACCCACTTCAAGTAAGCGTCTCTGACCGCACTCCATGCATTTGCAGGAGGGATTTCAGGCGCCGGATCCGTTATCACATAGAGGATCCGTTCATGCTCCAGAACAATTCTTAACCTTCGATACCAAGTATCGAAGTTATGACCCTTCAACTTCTCGTTATCGAGAAGTGATCAGAGCGACAAGTTTGAAGACATCTGAAAAGAAAACAAGACCAAATTAGTTTATGAATTAATAACTTAACCAAAAGACTTGGACTTTAGTCTAAAGGTTTCTCCCACTAATTTTTCAGATTGGTAGCCTCTGACTCCAATCCATGAAAACAACAATTTTTCAAGTGGGTACTGAAATCCAATAGACCTCGCATGAGCCCGACTATGGTCAGCTCACCCATACGAGTATAAAGGTAGGTTCGTAAACCAATTGTTTCCCTAAACAATTTTCAGTATAGAATTTTGCCCCAGAGAACTCCCCAATCGGCCTAGGGGCCTCCTATTGCGGGTCTCTGGTTAGGTCCAACCATTAAAATGACAAATCCAATGCTTCCAACTAACTAAAGACCAAGCCCGACTATGGCCGGCCCACCTGGTCCCGTTAAGGAGGTTGCACTGAACCATCATCAATCAGATAGAAATTCCAGTCGCCGGATGTACACCCGTTCTATGGAACTGCCGATGCATACCAAGCTAGTGGACATATTTCTATCCAACTTAATGGGAGGCTAAGACACTGTCAACTCTTTGACTTAGTCTTTTAAGGACCTAATAATTTTAGAGGATTTTAATTGTGACAGAAAAGAAGAGACAAGGACATGGATCATCCTCCCACTGATTCAATCAGATTTCAGGAGGGTTGAAAATAAATCAACAAATGATCCATGGGCACCTAAAGATCAGTCAGACCGATCAACCTGAGCGACATGGGTTAACTCGAGTCATTAAGCTTTTCCAATCAGTTCTGGTTGACTCGACTAGCCAGGTAGGTGAGATCATGGGTGTGTATCAGCCATTAACCATCTTTCCTAGACACCAACCAAGTTGGCCAGGAAAGAGGAAGCCTCATACAACCATGATCACAAATGCCAAACCTACCTCGACACCAGTCAGTTTACCAGACCCGATCAGATTTGCCTAAAGACTCGGGCGTCTACAGAGCCACTAATTGGATCCATTTTAGATGAACAGATCAACTATTCTAACTATTAGATAGTTCTAAAGAAGGACGTTAATCAACTTTTGATTAATCTTCTTTTATCCGGTTCAACTAAACCTAGGTCTAACCCAGTTAAGGACCCAATTAGATAACTAACCCAATTAACCCAAAATGGCTTATTCATGTCAAATTAGATTTCATAAACCTAATGATTTATTTTAATAAGCCATACATTTAATCAAAACATTTTTAATTAAGTGTCAATGTAAAACATTTTTCACATTACATCATGCATCATTTCTAGATTTTATTTTATAAACATTTCATGGCCCAATAATTTAACATACATGTCAAAATTATATCTAAGCTAAAACAATTTTAATTCCAAGATTTCCTTAAAGGATCCTTCTGAAAAGGCCAACACAGACGATCCGTTTCATGTCAAAGACAAACGGTCATGGTGAAGGTCTCAACTAGGTTCCTAAAAGTACTATCAGGATACTAAAATAGATTAAACTATTTTCAATCTAACATGCATCAAGATTACGTTACATCTGTGAACCTGGCTCTGATACCATTGAAAGGAAAAATGGTACGTTTGCAGGTGCCTACTCTAAGCATGCAACGTCAGGGAGCAGGTAAGTATTTTAAAATGATTTTAAAATAGCACAGCGAAAATATGCTCCAACCAGGATCTAACGCAATCAGGAAGCATGTAGAGAGTAAAAACATGTTGTAACATGGGCATATAATGTTTATAAAATATTATAAATGCATAGATCTACACATGCATGAATGTAAAATACAAAACCATACCTTATTCCTGCTGGAAATAAATTTGGTATAAGCCTGGAATAGCAGGGATAACAGGAATAAAATTATTCCTGTTGTCTTCACTAATAGCACGTTGACAAATGCTGTTCTTTCCACCAAATATGCTGCAGAACAGAGGAAAAATTGCAACGTTTGATCTTCCTTCCAACTCCAAAGTGTAGGGAACAAGATGGTTGATCTTCCTTTCAAAGTTGAGAAGATGATCCAATAGGTTTGATCCCCTCCTTGTCACCCAAAATCTACACCAGAATTTGCAGCAACCTGAAAAAAAAACTGCAACCAAAACAGAGCAGAAAATGAATAGCTGCAAGGAGGTCGATCCAGCTTCCAAGTGTTCGGTTGAACACTCTCTAGTGGGGGAACACGCCGAGGACTAGCTCTGATCCGTCTCTCGGTCGATGCTAGTCATCGGAAGACACGAAACGGTGGGAAGGAAGAACAGAAAATTCAGAACCTGTTTTTCAGCAAAACAGAGTTCTGAATTCCTCCTGATTTGAGCACAAGAACAGGGATTTATGGATTGATTTTTCTTCCTTCTATTCACCAAAACAAAGCCCTCAAGATCACGTGTGGAAAGAGAAGGAATATCAGAAGTATGAACTCTCTCAACCCCTTTTAAATTCTCACACGGTGACCCTCTTCCAAACTATTCTGAACAGGGGACTGCAGGTTTTAAAAAGGAGCTGCAGCAAGGGAGAAATAAAACAATGGAGAGGGAGGGAGTCCAAAGGACGTCGGTGGAATAATCACCCTTAAACCAGCCATTAGGAGTAATTAAAATGGGGTTAATAGGTTAAGGGGTGGAGGGGAGATGAAGAGGCGCTGAATGGTTTCCACAGCATGGAAAAATGCCCAGCGAAGAAATACGTGTAAACCGTTCAAACAAAGAATAACCGGTCCAAATGAAGGGTTTAATCCAATTAAAACCTATGGTTCAAAAGAAAAACCGGTTAAAATGATTTTGGGTTCAAATCAATTAAACCCAAAGGAAAATTGGGTTCAAACAAAACCCAAAGAAATCGGTTTAAATCAATTTGAACGGTCCAAGCCCAAAAAAAAATTCAATTGGTTCACAACCAATTGAAGGCCGAATTTAGCTCCGAATCAGTTCAAATCTGATTCAGAAAAATCCTAGCGCAGACCTGGTCAGCCCGGAACAATTTTCAGCTGACCCAAACAAGGGCAAGACCGGGAAAAAGGTGCTTAAAAAAATTACCGTAACCATAAAACCGAGATGATTCCCAATCGTAATCGACACCTGGATCGGAGAGTTATCCTCTATGGCGTGTGACCTCATAGGTTCGAACCTAAACGGCAGTACTGGAACGATTCCAGTACCAGCACAGGAAACCATCTAGCAATGGGTCCTGGCGTCCGGATAGGTCGAAGATGCGGGAGCATACAATCGAACCTCTGGCATATGGTTACTGTATACTTCATCCCTTTGACCTCCAGTGCTCAGGACGACTGATATCGGGCTGCCAACCTATACTGAATCAGTCGACAATGTGTCTCAATCTTGCAAGCCTAGTGACTCTTCACTAGGGCTACCCCGGCCGAGGATTTGCTAAATTGAGATACAGCGAGACATTCAATCCAAACTGTTCAGATAGGTCAATTCCATCTTGGTCCATCACTGCTCCACAAGTACTTGCCTGTACCCAGAAACCTTCCATCACCGGATTAAAAAATCCGGGTAGTCCGGTACCAAAGCACAGGGAGTTGCTTGCAAGCTACCGTGATGACCTCAGGTCAGAGGGACACATACACCCATATCCAATCGTGAATATCCCTTTGGCAGAAAGGGGTTTCACGGAGTCATGTTCAATGAAATATCATATATCCCACTTGCAGGTCACATCAGTGTCACCACACTCATTTGGTCAAGAGGACAACCAAATGATGTGAACCGCAACAACCTATACTTGATATATTACCGCCCAGTACAATATATACTTTGGCTGTGAACAAGGTTTAAGGACCAGTCGATACATCCTCTCTGTATCGAAGTCAGTGTAGCCCTAAGGACTTCATCACATGGAAAGAGTTCATTTTAGAGAAATTCAATATGTGATGAGCTGCCAAATAATAATTTTATTAATTCATAAAATGAATACAGTGCTGAGCACAACCGCCTACAACCCAGGCGATTGGCTTTGGGACACATTTCCCAACAATAAGGGCTTAGCCTATCTAAGTCCATTTTAGTTGTTATTTGAGTATTTTGAGTTTCAGTTCTGTACTAGTTAGCTCATGTTGAGCTAGTTCAGTCCAGTGTTAGTCAGCTCATGTCGAGCTAATTTTATTTTTTGAGTCCTATTCAACCATATTGAAGACTCAAGACCACATCATACAAGTGAAGACCAAGTCCAACCAGATTGAAGACATGGAAGTATAGCCCAAGTCTAACCCAGCTTGAAGATTTGAAGACCCCAGGAGGAAAATTCAGAAAACCCTGATTCCTTGCAGATGCCCTCCAGAAGCCTAGATTCCCTTCCAGATGCCAAAATATATTCATATACCAAGGCATCCATGATTTTAGAGGTCCATTTGCATCCTAGCCCAAAGAAATCAAGCCCAGGCGCCAAGCCCAAGCCCCTAAGAAGCAAGATACCAGGGAATATTCCTGCTACCTGGCTACCAGGCCATCCCAGCTTCCAGAGGCCCAAACCCATGCGCCCGAGCCCCTTTGGGCCGGCCCCTTGCTGCTCCTAGAAGCCCAACACGCCCCCCTAGGCATCCTTGGAGTGTTGGCCAAGTCAAGAGAATTTTTAGGGATTTTTCTACCTAATGTTTCCTTATTTTCTAGCTAGGGTTTGAGAGGGAAAAGGATTCTTATGTAAAGACTTATGTGCCCTTACTTGGAGCCCAAGGTTAAGGGTTTATTTAAAGGACCCTAGCCTCTTGTATGAAGGGAGATTTTGATATATGAAATAAACCTTGAGTTCTTCAATTGCTTTGTGTGATTACCCTGCTGTGTGCATAAAGGGGTTTGAGAATTCTTCTTCCCGATGTTTGCAATCATCTTCCTGCAGCCAACCATCCCTCCAACCCCTCCAAAACATTATTCCCTTTGCTGTTTTCCTTTATTTTCTTGATCTCCTTATAATTTTCTAACCCCTGATAGGTTGTTTGCAGGTCCCCGAGTTCCTACGAATCCAACGACTCCAGCCAAGCCTCAATCGGACCACCGAGCAGAAAGCCGGGTATCCGCGGGTCATTGGCTCGGTTTTCTAGCCCGCATCCATCGAGGAACGAGAGACCCCTTCGCTGCAATCTTCTCAGACATTGTCAGGTACACCCCTCTACCTCCAGTAGTTTTATTGTAGGAGAACTTGCCCTAACCGAGGCTTCTCAGCCCAGGCGATCCTTCTTTGCTACTTTTCTAGGTCCTAATATGCGTGCTGATCTTCTAAAATTCATACAAAATTCTCTATAACTTATTTTAATCTGAAATTTGGGAATTAGCCACTCACCCTACATATAAAACATACAAAAAAAGAATTGCATGCATATTAGTCCCGTATCAGCCAAGCATCCTCTTAGATCTATCTCTGTAGATCTTTATACCTAGTTTATAGGATCCCTTTCCAAATCCTTCATGGAAAACTGCTTTGAGAGCCAAGACTTGACCGATTGCAACATTGGGATATCATTCCCAATGATGAGTATGTCATTAACATACAAAACCAAGAAAATAAGGGCACTCATACTTGTCTTCTTGTACACACATGGTTCATCCACATTCTTGATGAAACCAAACTCCTTGATTGTTTCATCAAAGCGGATGTTCCAACTCCTCGATGCTTGCTTTAGTCCATAAATGGACTTCTTTAGCTTGCATACTTGGTTTGCCACTTGAGACAAAACCCTCTGGCTATGTTATATAGACTTCTTCCTCAAGATTTTCATTGACGAAAGCAGTCTTTACATCCATCTGGCAGATTTCATAATCATGGTATGCTGCTATAGCAAGCAATATCCGAATGGACTCGAGCATGGCTATTGGTGAAAAGGTTTCATCAAAGTCAATGCCATGTTTTTGTCTAAAACCTTTTGCCACCAGCCTGGCCTTGTATTTCTCTACTTGACCATCTACTCCTATCTTTTTTCGAAGACTCATTTACACCCTATTGGGTTAATTCCTTCAGGTGGATCTACCAAGGTCCAAACATGATTAGAATACATGGAGTCCATTTCAGACTTCATGACATTTAGCCATGTGTTAGGGTCTTTACTCTCGACAGCTTTCGTATAGGTCACAAGATCATCATCTTGTATGATACTGGCTTCATTATCATTCCAAATGACAAAGCCATATCTGAGAGGTGCACTTCAAACTCTCTCTGACCTACGAAGAGGAGGTGTGTGTTGTAGTTGTTCTTGAACCTTAGGAACATCTAGTTGAGGAATTACTTCAGGTGTAGGTTAAACTTCTTCAAGTTCAAATATCCTCTCATTGCCCTTTTCCTCGATAAACTCATTTTCTAAGAATGTGGCATGCCTATTGACAAAGATCTTTTGCTTAGAAGGATGGTAGAAAAGATAACCCATACCTTCTTTAGGATATCCTACAAACCTACACTTGTCAGCCCTAATACTTAGCTTATGTCCAAAAACATTCCTGACATAAGCAGGGTAACCCCAAATCTTAAAATATTTAGGACTTGGCCTTTTCCCATTCCATAATTCATATGGAGTGCTCTTAACAGTCGTTGATGGCACCCTATTTAGTATGTGGGTAGCAGTCTCTAGGGAATAATCCCAGAAGGATACTGGAAGATCTATGAGGCACATCATGGACCGTACCATGTCCAACAAGGTTCAATTCCTCCTTTCTGCTACACCATTTAACTATGGCGTATATGGAGGGGTCCATTCATAGAGAATTCCTTTGTCTTTAAGATGATCGAGAAATTTACTAGACAAGTATTCTCCTCCTCTATCTGATCAAAGGATTTTAATACTATGCCCAATTTATTTCTCAACCATACTTTGATACTCTTTGAATTTTTCAAAGGCTTCGGACTTATGTTTCATAAGATACACATATCCGAACCTTGATAAATCATCAGTAAAACTGATGAAATAAGAGTATCCTTCTCTGGCCTGGGTTGTCATAAGACACACATCTGTGTGTACTAGGCCTAACAACTCAGTTGCCCTATCTCCATGTCTAGTGAATGGAGATTTGGTCATCTTATCCATGAGACAGGACTCACAAGTTCCAAATGATTCACGATCAAAAGGTTCAAAGAAATTTTTTTATACAACTTGTTTATCCTAGACTCACAAATATAACCCAAATAGCAATGCCAGAGATATGTGACATTTATATCATCTCTCTTTCTCTTCTTGTTTTCAACAAGCATAACTTCATCATTAAGTGATAGAATCAAAAGACCATTAACAAATGTACCACAACCAAAGAACTTCTTTGAAAAGAAAATCGAGCACCCATGGCTCAAAATATTTATTTTATAACCTTGTTTCAACAACAAAGGTACAAAAATAATATTCTTTATAATGTTAGGTACATAGTAACAATCTTTTAATTCAAGAATATTGCCCGATGGCAATAATATCAAATAGGTGCCAATAGTTCCAACATGAATCGGATCACCACTCTGCCAAACAGCTCGAAGTCACCCTTCTTCAAGCTTCTGGGTCTCTGTAGCCCCTGCAATGACTTGTAGATATGAGACCCACATGCAGTATCCAATATCCATGTATCAGAAGGTGACAAACTTAATGATAAGTTTGTTTGTAGTATGTACAAACTTTTTGATGCATCACCAGCATCCTGCTTTTGAATTGCAAGATATAACTTGCAATTCTTCTTCCAGTGCCCTTACTTTCCATAGTGATAGCAAGTTCCATCAGCAAAGGGCTTCCTTGCCTTTTTCCTTTTCTAGAAGCTACTCTTAGTGTTCTTTTTTCTCTTTGAACCTTTCTTAGTAGCATCCTCTCCTACCAGATCTAGGTCAGGAGTATCAAGGATATAGGCAATTTTCTCCTAAGCTAATAAAATTCTCAGGTTCCTCAACCAATCCACATAATTCAGATCGGTCAACCTATTGACATCCAAGATGCCCCGTAGTGAAAGAGTAGAAGCCATAATGTAATAATCTTCATTAAGTAAAGAACAACTATAAGCAGACCACTCATGATAATATTCATAATTAGACAAGGACTTTTGCATCTAATTATGTCTCCCACTATTTTCTATCGAATATCATAATCCTCAACTATGGTAAGCGAGAAACCCTTCCAGGGCTTAGTGGGGTTGAGATCCCAATTCCTTATAAATTTCTTGTATGTACACAACAAACACTTATAAGTTCAAGGGTAGGAAATGACCCTTTCAAATTGCATCCCTTGCAATTCTCAACTTAACTTTTGCCTCTAAGACACTTATAGCCTTGTGTGTGCACAACAAATCATAATGTCTTAGTTTAGTCGGATCCTTCATTTCCATATAGCCATGATTGAATAATGTTGCCCTTGTGTGTATACAACAAAGCAACATTATCAGTCATGCTATAAAGCACTAGGTGCACCAAGATAAATTTTATACCAAATGCTAGAGCAGGCCTTGTGTGTACACAACAAACCTACTATAGTGTTGACATAAATTTGGCTTAGCATGAAGGAAGGCAATATGTAATGTGCTTAATCACTTAGCATTTCCAATTTAGGGTTTATATATGACCAAATTGGCCAGGTAAGTGGAAGAGATGAGGGGGTCCCCTGGTGCGGGCACCAGACTCAGAAGAAGACTTCAGAGCTCCATCTGGATCTCTGATTAACCTTGCTCGAAGAATTAGGATTTTTTTTTGGCTTGTAATAAGGGTTGACTGGATCAACTCAATTTTAGCTTGAGTCTATATTACCTGCATTTTATTTTGTTAAGTCATGTTGACTCAGTAGTGGACTAGGGCTTCAACTTGGGGTGTTACATTTTCTCCCAAGGCCAAGCATGTGGGCGCCACACTCCCAGCCACACTCCCAGCCATACGCCTAAGTCCAGGGGGCGCCACATCTCCATCCAGCAGCCTTTGGTCCCCACACCACAGATAGCAGCTCCCTTCTCTCATGCACCAATTGAGGAGAAATCCACCAGGGGTCCACAAATCAAGGGGGTGGCTCAAGACTTTCCCAAAAGAACCAAACTATGAAAGGGAAGAAATTCTCTTGGAGAGAACTTCAAGGAGGTGCCCATTACCTGCCAGAAATATTCAAAACAAAGTTAGAAAGAGCCATAACTTGGGGAGAAAGAAAAGGAGGTATCCAAAAAGGGTTGAGCCATGGAAGGAAGGAGATTTCTCTTGAAGAGCAAGGTTAGGAGGCGCCCTAATCATTCCAACTAAAGCCAGATATAAAAGGAAACAAATTTTCTCTTGGAGGGCAAGGTTAAGAGGCACCCAAACACTTCCAGATAAGGCCAAGCATAGAAGGAAAAAAATATTTTCTTGAAGAACCAAGCATGGAGGCGCCATCTACCTTCCTTTTATAACCCAAATCAATTTTTTTTTGGAACCTTGGCCGGCCATATGTGTATTGATTATCCTGATTTGTAGATCCCCTCCTTTAGTCCCACATGGGAAGATGTAAAACCCTACTCTCTTGTAAAGTCCTATAAATTAAACCCCTCTTGTAAGTTTAAATCAATCAGATGAATGAAACCAAATTTTTTTGTGAGAAAAACTTTGTGTTTTCTCTCTTCCGCACTTGCATCCAGGTGTTGAGCTCCATGAGGGAGTAAATCCGGGTTCCCCAGGAACCTTGAGGAGGTGTGAGATCTCCAAAACCCAAACCCTAGGTTAGCCACTTCTACTCCAAAACCCTAGCCGCCCACCATCCACTTCAATCCACCAAACCCTAGCCTATCCCACCTCCCACGGCCTCTCTCTCTCCAAGTCCAGGCCGACCACCAGCATCCAGCTACAGTCTGGATACTTCAATCCAAAGCTCTTTCCCGAGGGAGTCGAATCAGCCTTCAAGAGAATCCGGATCTCAGTGACATCAGCCTTCAAGTTCTTCGAACTGGTAAATCCTTTCCCGAGTCTCTGAATCCATCACTTGTTTTTCTTCTTCCCAGATCTTGAGTCCAGGAGAAGCCGACCCAGCCACGAGACCAGTATTGGAGGATCCATTGCGAAGATAGCCGAATCCGAGGATCCAACAATCTGCCCGAGAGAGTTCTTCCATCCAAATTCTGTGAAGATCACTGTCTGGTTGGTAACCCATCTCTTCTCTTTATTTCTGTCCTGTTGAAAGTTCAGAGTGAAACCCTAGGTCTGGGAGTTTCTCAACCCCCAGCGATCCGTTACTTCTGAACTACTCTGATAACTTAGCTTCTTCTAAATTGTGCTTTCAATCCTTACCTAGTTTCATCAACTTAGTTTAACTTTACTTTGAGTCGAAGCCAATTTCTGAAAATATATTAAAAAAAAAAATTAATTTTAATTTACTTTCGCATCGCATCATCTTTTTTGTTCTGCATCATTTTTGGTATCAAAGCTTTTCGTTCTACATCAATTTTGGTATCAGAGCCCTGTCTAGGGTTTCTGTTTGATTGCTTGTTTGAGTCCCTCTCTTTTTACGTTGTCTGCTCGAAGTAGACTCCCCAGGACGTCCGGTCCTAGGAATGAAGCGAGGTGCAAACCTCCTCTTCCCATTCCACGGGGTGTTCCTAGGGCGTGTAGGGGATCCGTTGGTTTACAACTTCGTAGCAGAAATTGTAAACGGAAAAGTGCTCTGTTTTCAGCCCGTAATTACCTTGTTACAGGAATTATTTCTCATTGCAGGTAACTCCAAATTCAGTGATTTTTATTTTGTTGAAACCAATGTAATTGAAACTAATTTTCATAATTTTCTCATAATTTATTGGTTTCCGTGTGATTCCTTAGAATTAAATTACTGCAACTCTGTTTTTGTGTTCTGCAATCAATTTATTTTTGAGTGTTCATCTCTTAATTCACCTTAAGGGCATTTGAGCATCTAAGATAAGGGGAGGAGTTGATAACCTCTCCTTAGCCCAAAACCACCATCCCTTCATTCGAACCTAAGCCTTTAATCTAAAATTGATTAGACCTAATTTGCCCTAGTGGGTTAGGGACATCAACAAGTCGGGTCAAGGCTAGTGTTGAGTCAGTTTGTCTGGTTACTCTGTGTGTGCTTTGTACTCAGTGTCTAGAACGGTGGTTCAGGGATTCCATCCCGAAGGGCTTGTGTGCTGGTCCGCCTACCTGGCCAATCTCTGATTGGTGTCTAGGATTGGCATTCAGGGACCTAACACTCCCCTTACACCTGCCTGGCTGAGTCCTGAGTTACTACAGGCTAGCTTGCCACTCTGATTGGACATCTAGTTTGGGCTCTAAGTCTAGTTAGCCCGTAGTCATTCAGTTGAGTCTCATTTGGTGTGTTTGCTTGCATCATCATGTCTACCCGGAATGGAGTACCCTACTAACCTGGTCAAACACAACCTGATTTAGAGGCCATGGTTAGAGCTCTTACTGAGAGTATGAACAAATTGAGTCAGGATGTGACTGCTACTGTTACCCAGTGTAAAGAACAAGTCCATGAGAATTTTACCCAGCTTAGGGATCGAGTCCAAGTACTTGAGAAACGTAGACATCAAAATTGGACCCCTGATCCAAAATTTAATAGGCCCCAACCTCATCCATGCCAGGAGCCTAGGAGGACCTTATACCGTGATCCCGAGCATAACCTTAGGAAGCCTAACCATGATATCTATAGTGTGGATCGTGTCTATGAGAGGTCCTTACAATATTCTAGACCAGTCACTCAACAACCCAAGTCTTCTAGATCAAACCATTTAGATCCACACCCATGCCCAAGTAAGGTCTCTACTAGCTTGAAACCCAGTGTGACCCAGGTTCCTATATCGCAAGAACGTTTGTTTTGTGGAGAAAGAGGCCATAAATCTAGTCAGTGCCCATGCATAGGACTGGCTTGTGCACACTAAGTGGTTAGAATCCTAAGGATGACATTAATGAGGGAGAACCCAAGCCTACCAACGAGGAAGAAGGGTTAGGTATGACAAGCCCAGAATCAGTTGACCCGATTACCACTGACCCGAAACCCATTGAAGATGGCATCGAGGAAGTATATGATGCTGGCTTGAGTCTAGTTGATGAATGTGAGGGGGAAGAACTTGAAGAATGTGACATTGATACTATTGGTTCCTTACTTGAGGAGACCTTGGAAAGCAACCAACTGATAGGACCTAGTTCAGAAATTCAAGAGATTTGTGAGAACCGGGTTCCTTTAGTCAAATACCCCCAGGAAGAACTCATAGTGTTAGCCCGAGCTATTAGTTCGTACCCTCTAATGACAGTCATTCCCCAAGTACCAATTGAAGATCTTTGCACTGAACTGTTTAAGTTTACCCACCCTATGGTAGATCCTCTCCTTAGGATGACTGAATCAAGCCTCTTACAATTGGACCTTGTCCCATGCCCAGCCACTAAGGTCTCTCCCGTAATCTTAGTTGAACATCCTTGTCTTGAGCGGATTGATTCTCCCAGTCCTGTAGAAGTCCTCCTTATGACCCCAGACCCCTTCCTTCGCATGACTGACCTACCCTTCTATAGAGTATACCTTTCCACACCCATAGGTCAAATTTCAAGTTTTGAGGTCATCATCCATAGGCCCTTCCATGAATCATTCTTTAATCCATTTCTTGAGAAAGTGGATCATTGTTTGCTTAGAGAACAAACCTTAACTATTGCAATCACATGTCCTAGGCTACTCCCCGAACCATCTCTTGATCCATTCCTAGGAATAGCAAACTTTTCCTTTCGTAAGGATGACCAGTTGACACTCATAGATCACCATTCAAACCTTCAGGTCTCCACCTTTAATCAGCAGGTAATTCAAGACTCCACCTCATATTTTCTCCCTTTCTCTAGGACTTCCAATGCTTCTTACACCATCCAAGTATACTTTGTTGAAGTCTTTAGAGTGAACCACGTGTCATAACCTATTAGGTTTGCCACCTACTTCTGGAAGACCTTATGGCACCTACTAGGCACCCATGATAAGTTTTCATGCTCTGCATGCCATCCTCCGACCCAAGGTCAAACCTAGAGAGCCGTAGTTTGTTAGGTTTAGACCTAGGGTTCCTTTGAATAAAGTCCATTCTTTAGGAATGCATCGTCAGTCGAGTTTAGGACATTGTCTCAGATTTTGGTTAAGTGAGAATACCAGGAGTTGGGATTTGTATTTACCCAGGGCTAAATTTGCATATAATGTTTCGATCAATAGGTCTATAGGCTAGAGTCCCTTTGAAATTGTTCATGGATACAAGCCTCACACACCACTTGATCTGATTTCACTATTAGTCCACACACACAAGTCTCTTGATGCACTTGCATAGCATGTAAAAGACTTGCATAAAGAAATTCATGCCAAAATAAATTTAAGTAATGAAACTTATAAGAAGTTGGCTGATTCTCAAAGGCGAGTCAAAACTTTTGTTGAGGGAGACTTGTAATGATTAGGTTAAGGCCTGAACGGTTTCCTCCTGGAACCGTTAGAAAGTTACATGCTAGAGGAGCTGGACCATTTAGAGTGGTGAAGAGAGTAGGATCCAATGCCTATGTGCTCGAGTTACCTCCAGAACTAGGCATTAGCTCCACTTTCAACATTACAGACCTAGTAGAGTATAGGGAGCCAGCTGTGATTCCCAGTGAGGCTTTTGAACCTAATCCTGCTCTTGAGAGTGAACCTGACCCTGTGTGTCCACAAACAAACTGGCCTGTGAGGAAAGAGCAGATTGAAAAGATCCTGGATGATCAGGTTATCTCTACTCGTAATCGAGGATACCAAAGATACCTGGTCCGCTGGCTAGGAAGGCCAGATTCTGATGACTCTTGGATCTCTCGAGAAGAATTACAAGAGTTGGACCCAGACCTCTTGGAGAGATACCAGAGCCAACTTGATCCATACTCGACAGGGTCGAGTTCCTCCCATCCTGGGAGAATTGGTGCGGGCACCAGACTTAGAAGAAGACTTCAGAGCTCCATCTGGATCTCTGATTAACCTTGCCCGAAGAATTAGGGTTTTTTTTTTGCTTGTAATAAGGGTTGACTGGATCAACTCAATTTTAGCTTGAGTCTATATTACCTGCATTTTATTTTGTTGAGTCATGTTGACTCAGTAATGGACTAGGGCTTCAACCTGGGGTGTTACATTTTCTCCCAAGGCCAAGCAAGTGGGCGCCACACTCCCAGCCACACTCCCAGCCATACGCCTGAGTCCAGGGGGCGCCACATCTCCATCCAGCAGCCTTTGGTCCCCACACCACAGATAGCAGCTCCCTTCTCTCATGCACCAATTGAGGAGAAATCCACCAGGGGTCCACAAATCAAGGGGGCGGCTCAAGACTTTTCCAAAAGAACCAAACTATGAAAGGGAAGAAATTCTCTTGGAGAGAACTTCAAGGAGGCGCCCATTACCTGCCAGAAATATTCAAAACAAAGTTAGAAAGAGCCATAACTTGGGGAGAAAGAAAAGGAGGTATCCAAAAAGGGTTGAGCCATGAAAGGAAGGAGATTTCTCTTGAAGAGCAAGGTTAGGAGGCGCCCTAATCATTCCAACTAAAGCCAGATATAAAAGGAAACAAATTTTCTCTTGGAGGGCAAGGTTAAGAGGCGCCCAAACACTTCCAGATAAGGCCAAGCATAGAAGGAAAAAAATATTTTCTTGAAGAACCAAGCATGGAGGCGTCATCTACCTTCCTTTTATAACCCAAATCAATTTTTTTTTGGAACCTTGGCCGGCCATATGTGTATGGATTATCCTGATTTGTAGATCCCCTCCTTTAGTCCCACATGGGAAGATGTAAAACCCTACTCTCTTGTAAAGTCCTATAAATTAAACCCCTCTTGTAAGTTTAAATCAATCAGATGAATGAAACCAAATTTTTTGTGAGAAAAACTTTGTGTTTTCTCTCTTCCGCACTTGCATCCAGGTGTTGAGCTCCATGAGGGAGTAAATCTGGGTTCCCCAGGAACCTTGAGGAGGTGTGAGATCTCCAAAACCCAAACCCTATGTTAGCCACTTCTACTCCAAAACCCTAGCCGCCCACCATCCACTTCAATCCACCAAACCCTAGCCTATCCCACCTCCCACGGCCTCTCTCTCTCCAAGTCCAGGCCGACCACCAGCATCCAGCTACAGTCCGGATACTTCAGATCCAAAGCTCTTTCCCGAGGGAGTCGAATCAGCCTTCAAGAGAATCCGGATCTCAGCGACATCAGCCTTCAAGTTCTTCGAACTGGTAAATCCTTTCCCGAGTCTCTGAATCCATCACTTGTTTTTCTTCTTCCCAGATCTTGAGTCCAGGAGAAGCCGACCCAGCCACGAGACCAGTATTGGAGGATCCATTGCGAAGATAGCCGAATCCGAGGATCCAACAATCTGCCCGAGAGAGTTCTTCCACCCAAATTCTGTGAAGATCACTGTCTGGTTGGTAACCCATCTCTTCTCTTTATTTCTGTCCTGTTGAAAGTTCAGAGTGAAACCCTAGGTCTGGGAGTTTCTCAACCCCCAGCGATCCGTTACTTCTGAACTACTCTGATAACTTAGCTTCTTCTAAATTGTGCTTTCAATCCTTACCTAGTTTCCATCAACTTAGTTTAACTTTACTTTGAGTCGAAGCCAATTTCTGAAAATATATTAAAAAAAAAAATACATTAATTTTAATTTACTTTCGCATCGCATCATCTTTTTTGTTCTGCATCATTTTTGGTATCAGAGCTTTTCGTTCTACATCATCCCCCCGTTACTTTCTTAGACACCAATTAAATTAGCTAGGTAAGTCAATGGAACCAATTAAAAACCTCATTCCTTTTACCTTTCAGAACCACTTTGCCTAGACACCAATTGACTGATCATACCCTAATCGGATTTGCATCATGATTAACTTACACTACGACTAAATATGATTTTTTTGAGGGCTTTGATGGTCTATAACACATCCTAATATAGACTTAATCATGTCAACCTAACATCATGACATCATAAAACCTACCATTCATGACATCATAATGTATTCAAAACCATACACATATGACATGATATTCATTCCATCATTCGAGCATATTAACCCTAATATGCATACCATAAGCATGATTGTAATATGAATCTATTCACCTAATTTGTTCATGGGATATGGCCACAGCGGCCCCCCTATACACTGTAGGAGATCCCATTGAATGGAAAAAGAGGGTCATGAAACCCTAATTAACTCCTATGATCGGATGGCCATGGTGACTAACACAATTCGAAGCAGTTACTAGGATATAACACATTTCAAATATATGATTGAACTAATCATGCATAGAATCATATAATTATTCAATAGCATGCACCATACTTAATAATATGCACTATCATATAATCTTTCAATAGTATGCATCATACTATGATTTATATATATGATCATATTATCCTTCAATATATAATTGAAGCCTATTTAGTGGCATGCCTCAGAAAATGATTCCCATATATGATCATATTCACTATCACATAAGCATAATCAACTGACCATTAATTGAATGAAATAAGAGGGATCTAATACCACTATTGGTTTTTGGTGATGTAGCGGAAGCATGGATTTCAAAAATTTTTATTTTTGAAACTCCAATGAACTTGAAACCCTAAGCCCAAGATCCCTTATTCATTATAATTAACAAGTCATGCAATTAGGATTTAGAAAAATACCTGGAATGCTAATTCCTTCTTCTTTTCACTAGGCACACAAATGCATGCCCTCCAAAGGTGATCCACATAGGAATGGAACCTAGGAAGCACTCCTTAGTAGGTTGCTTAAATCACTAGGACTCTTCTAATAGCCTTTCTTCCTTTGGCAGCCTCTCCTTTCTTGCTCAGACCCTTGCTCTCCAGTAGAGCTGAGCCCTCTCCAAATCCTCTCTTCACTCTCTTTTCCACTTTTTAAATCTCTTCCTAAACCCTTGTCTTAAAATAGTGGACTTATCTTAAGACAAGACCTACACTCTAACAAGGGATGGAAGTGACAAGGTAGAGTGTGTGTAAGAATGCAGGAAAGAAAGGATTTTGTGATGTTATCGGCCTAAACATCGATGGCTATTTATAAGAGAAGGGGAGGTGCCAGATAAGCCCTATCATAAGCCTTTGATCTGTTCAAACATAGATCAAATAAGACCCTTCAGTAAGGAGTCTTATCTTGAAGAGTCATTACATTTCCTACACCAAAAGCCATGACCCTTCCTGTGCCAAATTACTTATATTCCTTGTCTGAATAATATGGTCCACTTATCGTCATGTCATGTGGCATGTAACTGGCAAGGAGGTGGTTTAGATGGCATTGAACAAAGTGACCCTTCCAAGAGACAAGTTCCTTCATTAACAAGGACTCTTGGATTTAAATGTTGCGGTAACCAAGTGAAGGGATGCTTCATTTAGCATGCCAACTTGCTTCACCGCCCATTCCTATTTCCACCGGTAATTAGCCATAGTAATTAGATATGAGATAAGGCCAAGGATGTCTTGTTTCATCTAGAAACAACTTGCCTAAGCAGGACTCTAGATCCTTTTCTGCATGCCAATAGTGAAGAGTCGCTACTCTTCACTTATGCGCCACCTTTTTTCCATGCCATTTCCTATCTTTGACTAGTCAAAGACCATGCAAAATGAATGTCATATGAAAGGGGATAAAGTGTAGTTTATCATCTCATAAGTGATTAACATAGTCAAAAGGACTCTTGGTCCTTCTGCGCCCCTTTAATTGTCGACCGCTTCTTTTGGCTCCATGAGTCCCATGCCCTTGGGACTCTTGGTATTTAGCATATAAAAGCCATGAGAAATATCAGATAAATTTTGATAAATTCATCCTACTTAGGACTCAACCAAATTTAGGTCTCCCATAAATTGGTTAGTCCATTTAGCAACCTTTTAGACCCAATTCAATTGGGTTAGGAGTTTAGGTCAGCCCACACATGCTAGTGTGCAATCTAGCTAACCAATTAGGATCCCTGACCCTAATTAAATATCAATTAACTTCCTAGGTCAATTTTCTAATGTGCATGACCCTTTGGATTCTACATCTAGCCAACAATAGGTCCAGGTCCAAGCCAACTCTATCCAATCGGACCCGATTGACCTAATTAGATCAAATTAAGCTGACCTAATTATGTTTGCCAATTCAAACTAGCTTTCGAATTAACTCATGAATTCAATCGAAATGATTTATAAAAATCTACAAGACATGATTGACATCTAGCAACAAGTCATGCCTACCCGAAAGATAAAGAATTTTGTGAAAAGTATCAAAATACCCTTCAGTGAAAAGTTACCATGCAATTCAATCCTTCGATCTCCCTAGCACTTAATCATTTTGAATCTCAATTCAATAATGAAGACATGACCGATGAAAGATTAGAAACCCTATCTAATATCATCCTGCTTTGATCAAAGACTTCCTGAGTCATCGTTCGAAGAGATCACATGGGATAACTTCTCCTCTTACTAGGAGTGATCAATTCCTTAACCTACTTATTACCTTCATACATAATTCACCATATCCAGAAACACCCCAAACATTACTTAATTGCCATAAGTGACTATGCACCAAAACATGGGTTCATGTACACAAGATACTATCGTAGTCTCAGGTCTAGGGATTACATGCACAACTCCCACTAAGAGAACATTTATTTGACAAGTAAGACTTTCATTTGATGTTCTCTTATCGGATTAGTTCAGTGGACTCATAACCTAATGAGCATCCACATCATTGTATTAGTGTCTCTATACAAGTGGTTGTGAGACCAACTACCCTCTCCATCGAGCATATATAGGATGTGCTAGTCTTTTTGGATTCATCGATCCCCGAATCGATTATTTAATGACTAGGAATATTTTAGATTAGGATTTATAGGAACTTAGATCTCACCGTTATGATCTCTATCATAACCCTAATTCCATTACCCTAACTTATGGGTTCATCATAATCTTGATAAGATGCAGCAGTATGATGAATCAAAAGATGCCTTTTATTGATAAATAATATCATACATGAGTTAGAAGATCATAGAAATGCCCTTACAATGATTGGCTTTTAGGACACCATTCTTTCAGATGTCACCTCGTTTAATGATCTCCCGAACAAGGTGATAACGATGCAGAATAAGATTGGTCCACTGATGTGACTTCAGCTCTTTGGCTTGAGCTATGGCTCCAGTGCTGTCATAATATAATGAAATATGACCATCCAAGGAAGGTGATAGAAAAGTGCCCTAAGAGCCAATCATTATGAGGGCCTTTTTGTAAACTTCCAGCTCATGTATGACATACTTTTATATTAACAAAGGCATTTGATTCATCGTATACTATTGGGTCATGTTTTTATTGATTATGATGAACCCCATAGAGTAGGGCAATGGAATTAGGGTTAACAGTGAGACCTAATTTTCTATAAACCCTAATCTAGAATGTTCCTAGTTGTTGGACCATCGATTCAGGGATCGATGAATCTGGAAAGACTAGCTTATCCTATGTATGCTCAGTTGATGAGGGTGGTTGATCTCACAACCACTTGTGTAGAGACACTAATACTAGGATAAGGGTGCACATCAGGGTATGAGTACACTGGACCTGAGGTCACCACACCGGGATTATCTTATGGAAGTCTTACTACTTGTCAAAAGATGGATCTCAGAGTAGAAGTTGTGCATGTGATCTTTAGACCTGAGGTCACCATGGTTCCTTGTGCACACTAAGCCATACTTTGGTTCATACTCATTCATACCATTGCGACATGTACGGGGTGTTCTGTGTAGGTGGAAGGTGTACGAAGGATGTGAGTGGACCAACAAGGAATCGATAATTCCTAGTAAGAGGAATTGTTATCCCATACAATCTCTTCAATGAGTGACTCAAGGAGCCTTTGATCAAAGTAGGATGAGATTAGTGAAATCTAATCAGTCATCAACTGAGTCCTCATGATCGAGCTGAGATTTGATATGATGAAGTGTTAGGGTTTGACATCTATCCATGCCTATCACTTAATCGAGATAATGGGAGATCGAAAGATTGAATTGCACGATAACTTACTATTGAAGAGTATTTTGGTATTTTCTACCAAATTCCTCATTTTCTGGGTAGGCATGACATGTTGCTAGATGTCAATCTTGTCTTGTAGGTTTTCACGAACCAATTGGTTTGGTTTCATGAGTCAATTCGATGTGTGGTTCGAATTGGATAATTAGGTGAGCCAATTTGACCTAATTAGGTCAATCAAGTTCGATCATATTGAATCGGCTCAAATCTAAACCTACTACTAGCTAGATATGGAACCCAATGGGTCACACACAATAGAGACTTAGCCAAGGAAGTCATTTATGATTTAATTAGGGTCATAGGATCCTAATTGGTTAGCCGGATTACATACTAGCATATGTAGGCTAACCTAATTCCTAACCCAATTGGATTGGGTTCAGTTGCTTGCTAATTGGGCTAACCTAATTATGAAAAATCTAAATTAGGTTGAGTCCTAAGTAGGGCTAGCCAAATCAGAGCTTAATCTGATTTTTATTTGGACTTAAGGGCATTTTAGGTGCCATATATGAAGAGTCCCAATGGCATGGGACTCGTGGTACCTAAATTATACCTTAACTTCAAAAGGGCACAGAAGGGCCTACAGACCTCTGATCTGAAAATAAAAGATATGGTCAGAAAGCTTATTTGATGCCCTTTCCAATGACACCCATATTGCATATGTTTGACCAAGTCAATTTGATGCTTTGGGTGGACTAAATGGAAAAGGAAAGACTATTGGTGCCCTTTGGCACACCCGGGAGAATAAGTGGCATGCAGAATGACTAAGAGTCCTTCTGCAGATAAGACTCTAAAAGTTTCATCAGGAAGGTGCCTCTACATTTTATCCCCATAGTCTTAAGAAGTCTAATAGCCGGTTTAATATTTAAAGGGATGGCTTGAAGAGGTGTGAAAGGTGGCGCGCACATGAAGAGTCGCGCCTCTTCATATGCACACGCACAACAGAGGGCATAGTCCTACCTCTGAAACTCTTCAAGCCTCGTGTTACTTCAGATTAGAAAAGGCATCTCCCTATCTCAAAAACCAGTATTTGACACATGGTGCAATGGGGATTGATCTGGTAAGTGAAAGAACACATATATGACTCTCCATTCTAGAAGAGTCTTATCAGATATGATGTTTCATATCTGATAAGTGTTGTCGGGATGCATTTCATGCCCCATCTAGGATTATAAATAGGGGTACGGTGAAATGAAAAATATGGACTTTGGTCTTCTAATAGTCAGAGTGTTATTCCACTTTCTCCCTCCCTCCTTCTTGTTTTAGGACAAGACTTGTCTTGTAAAGACAAGTTCTTCTACACTAGGACAAGGCTTAGTTTTAGGACATAAGCCTGTAGGGTCCTAGAGGAGGGTAATCCTAGATCCTACAGTAGTTTAGGATAGTATCTTGAGTGTCCTTCAGTAGGACAGGGTGTCCTACAGTGGTCAATAGACCAAAGGCTGCCAAAAGAGTTCCACTTCTCCAAGCAACCAGAAGGAGTTCTTCCTTGGTCCGAGTTTCATGTGGATCACCGTTGGAGGGCTTGCACTTGTGAGCCTTGTGGAAAAGTAGGGTTTTAGTGATCCAGGTATTTTTATTGACTTTATTTAATGATTCATTAGTTGTTATTGCCCAACCTTTTCGAGTCGACTATGTCAATATAATGCTATGCATATTAAGGTAATATGCTTGATGACATGAATTTTAATGCATATGCTAGAGTGATATTCATTGGGTTTATATTTATTATAAACTTGGTTATCATATTTATGTTTATACTTGTAGTAATAAACACTATTATCATGACAGTTTTAGAATGTGTTTTGAGACCATCAAAGCCCTCATCAAAAAGCATATTTAGTCATAATATAACACTTAGTCAAGATGCAAAACTGGTTAAGGATTGATCAGCCAATTGGTGTCTAGGCAAGTGGTTCTGGGAAGGTAAAGGGAATGAGGTTTATAATTGGTTCTGTTGTCTAACCTGGCCAATCTAATTGGTGTCTAAGGAAAGCAACGGGGGGACCCCCTCACCCCTCTCACTGACCTGGCCAATTTGGTCATATCTAAATCTTAATTTGGTAATGCTAATTGGTTAAGTATACTATATTTTGCCTTCCTTCATGCTAAGCTAAATTTATGTCAAAACTATAGTAGGTTTGTTGTGTACATGCAAGGCCTACTCTAGGAATTGATATAAGATTTGTCTTGGTGCACTTAGTGCTTTATAGCATGTTTGGATATGTTGCTTGGTTGTGTACACACAAGGGCAACATTATTTAATCATGGCTATATGGAAATGAAGGGTCCGACTAAACTAAGACATTATGGTTTGTTGTGTACACACAAGGCCATAAGTGTCCTAGAGGCAAAGATAATTATTGAGAATTGCATGGGTTGCAATTGGAAAGGTTATCCTACCTTTGAACTCATGTGTGTTTGTTGTGTACACACAAGGCACTCATGAGGAATAAGGATCTCAACCCCACTAAGGAAACCAGGAAGGTTTCTCGCTTACCATAGTTGAGGGTTATGGTATTTGAAGAAAATAGTGGGAGACATAATTAGATATAAAGTCCTTATCTAATTATGAATGTCATAATTGAGTGGTCTACTAATATTGTTCTTTAATTAAATGTAGGACATTTAAATAATGGCTTCAAACTCATCACTGAGGGGCATCTTGGATGCCAACAAGTTAACCAGTCCAAATTATGTGGACTGGTTGAGGAACCTGAGAATTGTATTAACTCGGGAGAAGCTTTCATATATACTTGATTCTCCGGATCCAGTGGTGATCGGAGAGGATGCATCAGAGAAGGATATTGCCACATACAGGATGTGGCAAAATGACAGTACAACTGTCAAATGCATCATGTTGGCCTCAATGAGCAGCGAGCTCCTGAGGCAACATGAATGCATGGAACCTCAGTCTATATTGCTCAATTTAAAGGAGCTATATGGAGAGCAAAGTAGGGCTGCTCGATACGAGATATCGAAGTAGTTGTTCTGTGCTCAGATGAGTGAGGGTTCACCTGTGCAAACCCATGTGCTAAAAATGATTGACTTGATCACTCGATTGGGTCAATTATGATAGAAAAGTGCCCTAAGAGCCAATCTTTATGAGGACCTTTTTGTAAACTTCCAGCTCATGTATGACATATTTTTCATATTAATAAAGGCATTTGATTCATCATATACTGCTATGTCATGTTTTTGTTGATTATGATGAACCCCGTAGAGTAGGGTAATGGAATTGGGTTATGATAAAATAACAGTGAGACCCAATTCCTATAAACCCTAATCTAGAATGTTCCTTGTCATTGGACCATCGATTCGGGGATCGATGAATCCGGAAAGACTAGCTTATCCTATGTATGCTCAGTTAATAAGGGTGGTTGATCTCACAACCACTTGTGTAGAGACACTAATACAAGAATAAGAGTGCTCATCAGGGTATGAGTACACTGGACTAATCCACACCGGGACTATCTTATGGAAGTCTTACTACTTGTCAAAAGATAGATCCCAGAGTAGAAGTTGTGTATGTAATCTTTAGACATGAGGTCACCATGGTTCCTTATGCACACTAAGCCATACTTTGATTCATAGTCATTCATGCCATTGCGACATGTACGGGGTGTTCTGGGTATGGTGGAAGGTGTATGAAGGATGTGAGTAGACCAACAAGGAATCGATCTTTCCTAGTAAGAGAAATTATTATCCTATGCAATCTCTTCGATGAGTGACTCAAGGAGCCTTTGATCAAAGCAGGATGAGATTAGAATTGATTTATATTCAGTCATCAGTTGAGTCCTCATGATCGAGATGAGATTCGATATGATTAAGTATTAGGATTTGGCATATATCCATACCTATCACTTAATTGGGATAATGGGAGATCGAAAGATTGAATTGCATGGTAACTTACTACTGAAGGGTACTTTGATAATTTCCACCAAATTTCTCATCTTCTAGGTTGGCATGACACATTGCTAGATGTTAATCTTGTCTTGTAGGTTTTCATGAACCAATTGATTTAGTTTTATGAGTCAATTTGATGTGTGATTCGAATTGGACAATTAGGTGAGCCAATTTGACTTAATTAGGTCAATCGGATTCGTTCGGAACGAATCGGCTCAAACCTAAACCTACTGCTGGCTAGATGTGAAACCCAATGGGTCACACACATTAGGGAGTCAACCTAGGAACTCAATTGACATTTTATTAGGGTCAAGGGATCCTAATTGGTTAGCAAGATTGCACACTAGCATGTGTAGGTTGACCTAATCTCCTAACCCAATTGGATTGGGTTTGAAAGGTTGCTAAATGAACTAACCAATTTATGGGAGACCTAGATTAAGTTGAGTCCTAAGTGGGATGAGTTTATCATATTTTATCTGATATTTTTGGACATTTTATGCGCCATATATGAAGAGTCCAAAAGGCATGGAACTCTTGACACCTAAGTGACACCTCTGCATTCAAAAGGGAACACAAGGACCAATTGACCTCCAATCTAAAAACAAATTATATGGTTGGAAAGTAGACTTAATGCCCTTTCATATGAAACCTATATTGCATTTACTTTGACTAGGTCAAAGGTGTCATATGGCATGGTGAAGTTGGTGCAAAGTGGAGAGTCGTGTCTCTTAACTTTGGCACTAATTCAAGTATGCAAAGTCCTTCTGTTTTAAGTCCTTCTGAATCATCGATGCTTCTCATTCATAAGTCACATCCCTTGGCTTTATTTTAACTAGTAATGCCAAGCGGCAAAGGGAGAAGTCGGATAAAAAATTGAAGGGACTTCAGTTAGGTGGTTGGCGCATAAAGGGACATGGTGTTTCAAGATAAGACTCCTTCTTAGTGAAGGTTCTTATTTGATCTGTGTTTGGACAGATCAAAGGCTGATGAAAAGGCTTATCTGGCACCTCCCACTCTCCTATAAATAGCCATCAGTATTTGCTCCGATGGTATCATATTTTGGTTTCTTTTTTACACTCTTACATCTATCCACCTTGTCTCTTCCTTCCCTTGTTAGGACATTGGTCTTCCTTTGAGATAAGTCCACCATTTTAGGATAAGGTTTTAGGAAGAGAATTAGGAGGTGATAGAAAGAGAGAAGATAGATTTTAGAGAGGGCTTAGAGTGCTCTACTGGAGGGCGAAGGTCTAAGCAAGGAAGGAGAGGCTGTTGAAGGAAGAAAGTCCATCGGAAGAGTCCTAATTGATCAAGCAACCTACAAGGGAGAGGTTTCTAGGTTTGATTCCTGTGTGGATCACCATTGGAGGGCTTGCACTTGTGAGCCTCATGGAAAGGATTGGATTTCAACGATCCAGGTATATTTTTCTGACTCCATTTATGTTTCATTAATTGGTATTGCATAAGGGATTCCTGGGAATTAGGGTTTTCTAACCAATTAGGGTTTCATGCTTTGAATTTTTGTTTTGAAATTCACTTTCGCATGCTGCATGATTCTCGGCACCCTTGAAGAATTTCCATCAGTGGTATCAGAGCCATCCTAGTGGCATACCAGTTATGAACCATTTTTGGAGTTTTATGAAATTCCACTATCCGAGCCGACCCGTACCCTGTCGAGTCAACCCGACCAAATTCATATGCATGATTTATGGTTTCTTTATGAAATGACATGATAATGCAATTGTATAAAATTTTGCATATTAGGGTAATATGTTTAATTTTAGTTTTTTTTTTGAAATGCATGATATTATGTCAAGTATGAAATTATGCATGTTGATTGAACCAAGTAACTACTTTGGATTGGGTTAGTCACCATCATCGTCCGGTCATAGGAGCCAAGTAGGGTTTCAAGGCCCTCTCCTCCCATTCAATGGGTCTCCTATGGCATGTAGGGGTGTCGCTATGGCCATATCCCATGAAAAAGTGAGGTGAAAGGTATTTTTATGTATCTATCATGCCTTGATTTGCATATTAGCTATAAATGCTTGTTTAACATAACATGTTATGTTATGATGTTATGTTATGATGATATGTTACATGTTTATATATTTTATAAGCATAGTATTATGATGATTTAGAATGTGTTCTGAGACCATCAAAAGCCCTCATCAAAATTATATTTAGTCATAGCAAAAACTTAGTCATGATGCAAAACCAATTAGGGTTTGATCAACCAATTGGTGTCTAGGCAAGTGGTTCTGGGAAGGTAAAGGGAATGAGATTTTTAATTGATTCCATTGTCTGACCTGGCCAATCTAATTGATGTCTAAGGAAAGCAACGGGAGGATCCCCTCACCCCTTCCACTCACCTAGCCAATTTGGTCATATCTAAATCTTAATTTGATAATGCTAATTGGTTAAGTGTACTATATTTTGCCTTCCTTCACGCTAAGCCAAATTTATGTCAAGACTATAGTAGGTTTGTTGTGCATACACAAGGCCTACTCTAAGGTTTGATATAAGATTTGTCTTGGTGCACTTAGTACTTTATGGCATGGTTGGAAATGTTGCTTTGTTGTGCATACACAAGAGTAACATTATTCAATCATGGCTATATAGAAATGAAGGGTCCAACTAAACTAAGATATTATGGTTTGTTGTGCATACACAAGGCCATAAGTGTCTTAAAGGCAAAGATAATTATTAAGAATTGCACGAGTTGCAATTGAAAAAGTTGTCCTACCTTTGAACTCATGTGTGTTTGTTGTGTATACACAAGGCACTCAAAAGGAATAAGGATCTCAACCCCACTAAGGAAACCAGGAAAGGTTTCTCGCTTACCATAGTTGAGGGTTATGGTATTTGAAGAAAATAGTGGGAGACATAATTAGATAGAAAGTCCTTATCTAGTTATGGATGTCATCTTGAGTGGTCCGCTAATATTGTTCTTTAACTAAATGTAAGACATTTATCTTTAATGGCTTCAAACTTATCACTAAGGGGCATCTTGGATGCCAACAAGTTAACCGGTCCAAATTATGTGGACTGGCTAAGGAACCTAAGGATTGTTTTAACTCAGGAGAAGCTTTCATATATACTTGATTCTCCGGATCCAGTGGTGATCGGAGAGGATGCATCGGAGGAGGAAATTGCAACACACAAAATATGGCAAAATGATAGTACAACTGTCAGGTGCATCATGTTGGCCTCAATGAGCAACGAGATCCAAAGGCAACATGAAGGTATGGAACCTCAGTTAATATTGCTCAATCTAAAAGAACTTTATGGAGAGCAAAGTAGGGCTGCTCGATACGAGATATCGAAATAGTTGTTCCGAGCACGGATGAGTGAGCGTTCACCTATGCAAACCCATGTGCTGAAAATGATTGACTTGATACTCGATTAGGTCAATTAGGATTTGTCATGGATGGTGAAATCAATCAGGACTTGATCCTGCAGTCACTCCTAGATTCCTTCTCTCAGTTTGTTCTTAACTACCATATGAACAAACTGAATACTTCATTGCCAGAGCTGCTTAACATGCTTAAGACAGCTGAGAGCCACTCTAAAGAAGATAAGGCTCACGTGCTTCTTGTTGATAGAAAGAAGAAGGAAATGAAGAAGGGTATGAAGAGAAAATTCAACCCTAGGAAAAGCATCTAGAAGAAGAACAAGAAAGCTAAGAAGGCTGATTGAGCCTGTTTCTATTGCGACAAGACTGGGCATTAGAAGAAGAACTGCAAGGTTTACCTTGCAAGTATGAAGCAAGATGCAAGTGGAGCATCTAAAGGTTTGTACATGATATAAACTAATTTATCATTGAGTGCTTCCACTTCTAATTCATGGGTATTGGATACCGCATGTGGATCTCATATATGCAATTCATTGTAGGGACTCCACAGAATTAGAAGATTGAAGAATGGTGACTTTAAGCTGCATGGGGCAAGTGGTGAAGCCATACATGTTGAAGCTATGGGTACCTATCTTCTTTTATTACCTTCGGATGATGTAATAAAGTTAGAAGAATGCTTCTATGTATCAAATATTATTAGAAACATTATTTCTATACCCTTGTTATTATAACAGGGATATGAAATAAGTGTAATGAGCAGTGGCTGCTCTATTCTTCATATAATAAAATATTTGGACATGGATCTTTTGTAAATGGTCTTCTAACTTTACAACTCAATGATAATATTTTTCTTATTGATAATAAGAAGAGGAGAAGAGATAATGACAATGTCACATATCTCTGGCACTACCGATTGGGTCATATCAGTGAGTCAAGAATAAACAAGTTGGTCAAAGATAATTACTTTGACTCTAATGATTTCCATTCATTAGGAACTTGTGAACTTGTCTCAAAGGAAAAATGACCAAGTCTCCATTCACTGGACATGGAGAAAGGGCAACTAAATTGTTAGGTATAGTGCATACTGATGTATGTGGACCTATGTCAACTCAGGCCAGAGAAGGATATTCTTATTTCATCACTTTTATTGATAATTTATCAAGGTACGGTCAAGTGTATCTTATGAAACACAAGTCCGAAGCCTTTGATAAGTTTAAAGAATATCAGAGTATGGTTGAAATATAAACTGGACTTAATATTAAAGCTCTTCGATTTGATCGAAGAGGAGAATACTCATCTAGTGAGTTCCTAAACCATCTAAAAGACAAAGGCATTATTTCTGAATGGACCCCTCCTTATACATCCTAGTTAAATGGAGTGGCAGAAAGGAGAAATCGTACCTTATTAGATATGGTGAGGTCCATGATGAGCTTCACAGATCTTCCATTTCCTTTTGGGAACATGCCCTGGAGACTGCAGCATATATATTAAATAGGGTTCCATCTAAGTCAGTAAGTAGCACTCCATATGAGTTATGGAATGGCAAAAGACCAAGTCTTAAGTACTTGAAGATTTGGGATTGCCATGCTTATGTCAAGGATAACTTTGGACATAAGTTAAGTGCTAGAGCTGACAAGTGTAGATTTGTTGGTTACCCAAAAGTAGGTATGGGATACCTCTTTTATAATACTACTGAACAAAAGATAATTGTCAGTAGGCATACTACATTCTTGGAACAAGAGTTTATCCAAGAAGGATGTAGTGGTTCTTCACTTGAGTTATGTGAAGAACAGAACCAACAAACCAATGAGCCTTCAAGTGAATTTCCTCAACCAGAGGTTCTTATAGATCAAGAACAACCACAATACACACCTCCTCTCTGAAAATCAGAGAGGGTGCGAGGAGCACCTCTCAGATATGGCTTTGTTATCGGGGATGACAATGAAGCCAGTGTCATACAGGATGATGATCCTATGACCTATTCAGAAGCTGTCGAGAGTAAAGACTCAGATAAATGGCTTGGTGCCATGAAATCTGAAATGGACTCCATGTATTCCAATCAGGTTTGGACTCTGGTAGATCCACCTGAAGGAATTAACCCAATTGGGTATAAATGGGTCTTCAAGAAGAAGATTAGAGCAGATGGTCAAGTTGAGACCTACAAGGCTAGACTGGTAGCAAAAGGTTTCAGACAAAAATATGGTATAGACTATGATGAAACTTTTTCTCCAGTAGCCATGCTCAAGTCCATTCAGATATTACTTGCAATAGCAGCATACCATGACTATGAGATCTGGCAAATGGATGTAAAGACTACTTTCCTCAATGGAAACCTTAAGGAAGAAGTATACATGTCACAGCCATAAGGTTTTGTCTCATGTGGAAGACTAAACCAGGTATGCAAATTAAAGAAGTCCATTTATGGACTTAAGCAAGTATCGAGGAGTTGGAACATCCATTTTGATGAAACAATCAAAGGATTTGGTTTTATCAAAAATATAGATGAACCATGTGCGTACAAGAAGACAAGTGGGAGTGCACCTGTTTTCTTGGTTTTATATGTGGATGACATACTAATCATTGGGAATGATATCCCAATGTTACAGTCGGTTAAAACTTGGCTATCATCAAAATTTTTCATGAAGGATTTGGGAGAAGCATCCTATATACTGGGTATAAGGATATATAGAGATAGATCCAAAAGGATGCTAGGCTTATCCCAATCCAGGTACATTGACTTAGTGTTGAAGAGATTCAACATGGATGAAAGTAAGAAAGGTTACTTACTTATAAGTCAAGGCATACATCTCTCTAAGAAAATGTCTCCTAAGACATTAGAAGAAAGACAAGACAGAGGATGGCTATGATTCCTTATACTTCAGCTATAGGATCGATAATGTATGCCATGTTATGTACCATACCTGGTGTGGAATATGCCTTGGGCATAATGAGCAGGTTTCAGGCAGATCCAGGGGAGGATCATTGGAGAGCTGTGAAAAATATTCTTAAGTTCCTACGAAGGACTAAAGATATTTTTTTAGTATATGGAGGATCTGAGTTGAAACTATAAGGATGTACATATTCTAGTTTTCAATCAGATCCAGATGATAGCAAATCCACATCGGGATATGTCTTCACCCTGAATGGTGGTGCAGTGATTTGGAAGAGTACAAAGCAGCCAACAGTAGCTGACTCGGTCACTGAGGCAGAGTACATAGCTGCTAGTGAAGCCGCAAAGGAAGCTGTCTGGAAGAAGAAATTTATCATGGAATTGGGCATGGTTCCAGATGTACAAAGCCAGTGCCATTATACTATGATAACACAGGGGCTGTTGCACAAGCTAAGGAACCGAGGTCTCATCACAAGTCCAAGCACATTCTAAGATGGTTCCAGCTCGTTTGAGAGATTATTGAAAGACAAGATGTTGTCATTGAATGAGTTGACACAAAGAACAATATAGCAGACCCATTCGCTAAAGCTTTAGCCAAGCAGCAGTTAGATCGTCAAATAGATTTTATGGACATAAAATACAAGGGCGCTTAGCTTTAGTGCAAGTGGGAGATTGATAGAAAAGTGCCCTAAGAGCGAATCATTTTGAGGGCCTTTTTGTTAACTTCCGGCTCATGTATGACATACTTTCATATTAATAAAGGCATTTGATTCATCATATACTACTGTGTAATGTTGTTATTGATTATGATGAACCCCATAGAGTAGGGCAATGGAATTAGAGTTATGATGGAATTCATAACAGTGAGACCTAATTTTCTATAAACCCTAACCTAGAATGTTCCTAGTCGTTGGACCATCGATTTGGGGATCAATGAATCCGGAAAGACTAGCTTATCCTATGTATGCTCAGTTGATGAGGGTGGTTGATCTCACAACCACTTGTGTAGAGACACTAATACTAAGATAAGGGTGCTCATTAGGGTATGAGTATACTGGACTGATCCACACCGAGATTATCTTATAGAAGTCTTACTACTTGTCAAAAGATAGATCCTAGAGTAGAAGTTGTGCATGTGATCTTTAGACCTGAGGTCACCATTGTTCCTTGTGCACACTAAGCCATACTTTGGTTAATACTCATTCATGCCATTGCGACATGTACGGGGTATTCTGGGTATGGTGGAAGGTGTACGAAGGATGTGAGTGGACCAACAAGGAATCGATCATTCCTAGTAAGAGGAATTGTTATCCTATGCAATCTCTTCAATGAGTGACTCAAGGAGCCTTTGATCAAAGCAGGATGAGATTAGTGGAATCTAATCAGTCATTAGTTGAGTCCTCATGATCTAGCTAAAATTTGATATGATGAAGTCTTAGGGTTTGACATCTATCCATACCTATCACTTAATCGAGATAATGGGAGATCAAAAGATTGAATTGCACGGTAAATTACTATTGAAGGGTATTTTGGTATTTTCCATCAAATTCCTCATCTTCCGGGTAGGCATGACACGTTGCTAGATGTCAATCTTATTTTGTAGGTTTTCATGAACCAATTGGTTTGGTTTTATGAGTCAATTTGATGTGTGATTCGAATTGGACAATTAGGTGAGCTAAGTTGACCTAATTAGGTCAATCGAGTTCGATCGGATCGAATCAGCTCAAACCTAAACCTACTGCTGGCTAGATGTAGAATCCAATCGGTTACACACAATAAAGACTTGGCCAAGGAAGTCATTCATGATTTAATTAGGGTCATAGGATCCTAATTGGTTAGCCGGATTACATACTAGCATATGTAGGCTATCCTAATTCCTAACCCAATTGGATTGGGTTCGGTTGCTTGCTAATTGGACTAACCTAATTATGGAAACCTAAATTAGGTTGAGTCCTAAGTGGGGCTAGCCAAATCAGAGCTTAATCTGATTTTTATTTGGACTTAAGGGCATTTTAGTCACCATATATGAAGAGTCCCAATGGCATGAGACTCTTGGTACCTAAATGATACCTTAACTTCAAAAGGGCACAGAAGGGCCTATAGATCTCTGATCTAAAAATATAAAATATGGTCAAAAAGCTTATTTGATGCCCTTTCCAATGATACCCATATTGCATATGTTTGACCAAGTCAATTTTAAGCTTTGGGTGGACTAAATGGAAAGGGAAAGACTATTGGTGCCCTTTGGCATACCCGAGAGAATAAATGGCATGCAGAAGGACTCTTGGAAAGTGGATATAGGTGCATTGGATAGCACTGAACCACTATATTTCTTGATCTTTGTGGTTGTTTAATCTCTCTACTTTCTATTCTTTTATTGCTCTTTATTTTCACTGTACTTTTATTTAAGAGCATTACATTTGATCTCTTTGTACCTTAATTGATTGTTGGATTGGATTGCATAGTATTGCATTGCATTAAGTAATTTTTTTTTTAAAGACCCAATTCACCCCCCCTCTTGGGTTGATTACTGGGCAACAAGTGGTATCAGAGCCTGTTCTCAGTATATAGGCTTTACCGTCTTGAGTAAAGATCTATGGTAGCCCCAATTGGTACTAGTGTAGTTGAGGGTCAAGCCTCAAATAGACCTCCATTTTTTAATGTATCAAATTATACATATTGAAAAACTAGGATGAGAATTTATATGCATTATATTGATTATAATTTATGGAGAGTGGTAGATAAAGGTCTTCATATTCCTTCAGTAGTGGTTAATGGTGTTTCCATCCCAAAGCTCGAGGAGGATTGGGATGAAAATGATATTAAGCAATCCAAGATAAATGCCAAGGCAATGAATATCCTCTATTATGCATTAGATCCAAGTGAATTTAATAAGATATCTACATGCACCTCTGCTAAAGAAATATGGGACACATTTGAAGTTACCCATTAGGGTACCGATCAAGTGAAAAATACTAAAGTGAAAATATTAGTGCACACATATGAGATGTTCCGAATGGAACCTAATAAAACTATCACTGATATGTACACAAGATTCACAAATATTGTAAATGGAATGAGAAGTATTGGAAAGGTAATGTCTAACGCTGATCTTGTGAATAAAATCCTCAGGTCACTTCCAACATCGTGGGATCCGAAGGTGACCGCAATTCAAGAAGACAAGGACATTGACAAACTATCTCTAGAGCAGCTGGTTGGATCACTCATGACTTATGAGCTAAATTTGAAACAAAAATCAATGGACATGGACAAAAAGAAGAAGGGATTGCTTTCAAATCAAATACAAGAAAAATCCTCAATAGATGAGTCTAAAGAAGAAGAAAAAGATGAAGGTGAAGAAGCCCTCCTTGCAAGAAAATTCAGAAGATTCATGAAGAAGAGGAAGTTTCCTTACAAAAAGAAATATCAATCAAAAGAAAAAGGAAAAGAGAAAGAAAAAGAAAAAGATAAGGAAAAGGAGAAGAAAATATCTATATGCTTCGAGTGTAAGAAGCTGGGTCACTACAAGTTTGATTGCCCTCTCCTTAAGAAGTCTAGGAAGAAATTAAGAAAGAAAGCAATGATGGCCACCTGGAGTAATAGTGAAGACTCCAGTTCTGAAGAAGAGTAGACAGAAGTAGCAAATCTCTATTTAATAGCATATCAAGACCATGATGAGATAAATTCTGATACCGAAATTGATTTTATATTTGATAAGCTTAGAAATGCTTTTGATGAACTCATGCATGATTATAAACTGATTTTGAATGAAAATAAAAAGTTAAAAAATCATGCAAATAGTTTTTCTCTTGAAAATAATTCTTTGATAAATGAAGTTAGTGATTTGAAATCTAAATTGGATGTTTTAGAAAAGAAAAACAATGCTTTGTCAATGAAAAATGATGTTTTGAAAAGACCCAAAAATGTTATTTCAAATGGTGATCTTTTAAAAAGAAATAAAGATTTAGAATTAGAAAATGTTAAGTACAAAAATGAACTTGAAAAGATAAAGCCTTTTGTTGAAAAATTTACTTATAGTTCAAAAAAATTGAACCTACTTTTGAATAGTCAAAGAGCTGTTTTCAATAAAGTAGGTTTAGGTTTTATATCACAAAAATAATAAAAGTATTTCAAAAACTTTTTTGTATCTGCATCATCTACATTACTTGTTTTTCATGTAAAAAGCTAGGTCATAAATCCTTTCAATACAATTTAAAGAAAATTAATTATTTTGGTAAAGTGTGGGTTCCAAAAGGAACCATTTTGAATGCTAACCCTAAAGGATCCAAGTTGGCTTGGGTACCTAAAAACAAAGCTTGATTTTATTGCAGGTATATCTTGCAACCAAGGAAAACAAAAGACTTTGGTATCTTGATAGTGGTTGCTCAAGGCACATGACGAGAGATGTGAAGCAATTCACTTCTCTTGAAGCTTTGAATGGAGGGAGTGTGACCTTCGGCAATAATGATAAAGAAAAAATTATTGGTATTGGTAAGGTTCACATAACTCCTTCTAATTGTATTAGCAATGTACTTCTAGTTGATGGTTTAAAAAACAATCTTTTAAGCATTAGTCAATTTTGTGATAAAGGTTTTCAAGTCATTTTTAAATCATCTTATTGCATAATTGCTAGTCCAGATATAAATGAAGTATAATTCATTGAAAAAAGGCATGGAAATATTTATTTGATAGATTTGGATGATCTATCTTTGCCTAAAGGAGAATGCCTTGTTATAATGAATTCTACTAAAGATGTGACTAGTTGGCTAAGGCATAGAAGATTAGGGTATGCTAGTATGTATCTTCTTTCAAAACTTTGCAAAAAGAATTTAGTTAGAGATTTACCTGAACTTTGTTTTGAAAAAGACAGCATTTGTCAAGCATGTCAATTTGGTAAACAAGTTAAATCTTATTTCAAATCAAAAGGTTTTGTAACTACTAGTAGACCACTAGAGCTACTTCATATGGATCTCTTTGGACCAACTAGAACATCAAGTCTATGAGGCAAGAGATATGGATTAGTCATAGTGGATGATTTTTTGAGATTTATATGGGTTTTCTTTCTAGCACATAAAGATGAATCATTTTCTGCTTTTATAAAGTTTTATTGAAAAGTCTCAAATAAAAAAGGTGTTTCAGTTGTTTGCATTCGCAGTGATCATGGAGCTGAATTTGAAAATCAAGATTTCAAAAACTTTTGTAATGAAAAAGAAATTGAGCACAACATTCCTGCACCTAGGACACCTCAGCAGAATGGGTTAGTAGAAAGAAAAAATCATACTTTAGAAGAAATGGCATACACTATGCTCTATGAAAATGATTTGCCAAGATATTTTTGGGCTGAAGCTATTAATACTACATGTTATATTTTGAATCGAGTTTTAATTCGCTCTATTTTGAAGAAAACTTCATATGAACTTTGGAATCAAAGAAAACCAACTTTAAAGTATTTTTGAGTTTTTGGTAGTAAATATTTTATTTTAAATAATGGAAAAGATAATCTTGGAAAATTTGATGCCAAGTTTGATGAATGTATCTTTTTAGGAGACTCTACATCAAGCAAGGCATACTGAGTTTTCAATAAAAGAACTTTGGTTGTGGAAGAGTCAGTACATATTGTTTTTGAAGAATTTACTAACAAATCCTCCAAAAAAAGGATACTTCTGATGAATGTGCAGGTGCTAACAAGCTTCAAAAGTTGATACTGAATGATCAACCTCCTCAGCTGAATGAAAAAGATCAAGACAAGAATGAGAAAGGAGAAGACAATCCAAAGTATCAAGATCTACCTAAGGAGTGGAGGTATGCTCATGGACATTCTAAGAAATTAATCCTAGGTGATCCATCTAAAGGGGTAAGAACTTGAGCCTCAATTAGAAATGAATATGATTATATAGCTTTTGTATCACAAGTAGAGCCTAAATGTTTTAAAGAAGCTGAAAAAGACCCTAACTGGATTAATGCCATGCAAGATGAACCAATTCAGTTTGATAGAAATAATGTTTGGACATTAATAGAAAGACCATCTAATACTTCTATTATTCGCACTAAATGGGTATTTAGGAATAAATTAGATGAAAATGGAATTATTGTTAGGAATAAAGCTAGACTAGTTGCTAAAGGCTACAACCAGGAGAAGGGATTGATTTTGATGAAACTTTTGCTCTTGTTGCTAGACTTGAAGCAATTAGGCTATTATTAGCATTTGCTTATTTTATTAACTTTAAATTGTTTCAAATGAAAGTTCAGAGTGCTTTTCTGAATGGTTTTATAACTGAAAAGGTTTTTGTTGAACAACCACCGGATTTGAAAATCATGCACATCCTGATCATGTTTTTAAATTGCACAGAGTACTTTATAGATTAAAGCAAGCACCTCGTGCCTGGTATGAAAGACTCAGTAGATTTTTAATTAAAAATGAATTTTCTAGAGGACATGTTGATAAAACACTGTTCTTGAAAAGGAAAGATAGTGATTTATTACTAGTACAAATATATGTTGATGATATCATTTTCGGTGCTACTAATGAAATTCTTTGTCAAGAGTTTGCTAAGCTAATGCAGGATGAGTTCGAGATGAGCATGATGGGAAAACTCAATTTCTTTCTCGGACTCCAGACCAAGCAAACAAAAGATGGTATATTCATCAACCAAGATAAGTATACAAGAAAGATTATAAAAAGTTTGGGATGGAGACTACTAAAGCAATAGGTATGCCTATGAGCCCCTCTTGTAGACTTGATAAGGATGAACATGGTAAATATGTAGATCAAAAGTTATACAAAGGTATGATTGGCTCTTTACTGTACTTAATTGCTAGTAGACCAGATATAATGTTCAGTATATGCATGTGTGCTAAATATCAGTCTGAACCTAACGAATCACATTTGATGGCTGTTAAATGCATTATTAGATATCTATCTAGTACTATTGATATTGGTTTATGATATTCTAGAAATTCATCTACTGAATTGATTGGATATTCTGATACTGATTTTGCTAGTTGTAAATTGGATAGAAAGAGTACTAGTGATACTTGCCAATTTCTTGGAGTTAACGTAATATCATGGTTTAGCAAAAAACAAACATCAGTTGCACTATCCATAGCTGAGGCTGAGTATATTGCAGCAAAAAGTTATTATTCTCAAATATTATGGATTAAGCAACGACTTGAAGATTTTGGAATCAAGTTGGCTAGTACACCTATTAAATGTGATAATACCAGTACTATTTGCTTGACTAAAAATCCTGTTCAACATTCTAGGAGTAAACATATTAAAATTAGACATCATTTTATTAGAGATCATGTAGAAAATAATGATTTGTACTTGAATTTATTAGTACTGAGTTTTAATTAGCTAATATCCTAACTAAACCTCTTTTGGAAGATCGGTTTTGTATGATTAGAAGAGAGCTCGGGATCATTAATCCTTTTGATTAAATTTTTTTCCTATCTTTGACTCAAATTAAATCATTTTGACATCAATTTTACTCAATCATTATTGAATTTAATCATATTTCCAGTGATTTTGATCAACTCTTGAATCTCTTATTTTTCAGTTTTTAAGTCGATGTGTCAACACATTGATGTGTTGACACCTGAATGTGTCGACACATTCGTGAGTCGACACTTGAACGGTAGCAGACCGAGAATAAAGGGTTTCTGAATGGTTTTTCTCCCCATTTCTCTCCTTCTCTCAAGCCGACATTGATCTAAGGTACTCCTCACTATTCCTTCCCTCTATTTCATGATTTAAACCAGTTGATTCTTCGTTTAGAGCACTTGGTAGTTTGGGTTTTTGCTAGATTTCACCACCCATTTAGATTTTGAGCCTTAGAAACCCTAGGTTTTCATCCAAACCTTGCCCAAATCTTTATTCCAAGCAATGGGACCCCGAAAGCAAGTAGTCTGTCGACCTCGTCAGTCAAATCAAGAAGAAGAATGAAGAACGAAGGCCAGACATGAGGCTAGACCTCCTAATCCGCTCGCACGACCACTTTTTGTAGCTTTTAGCAGGATGAGCTCGAAGACCGTCGTTAGGGGATGACGAGTGGACTTCACTTTTGTCGACCAACAGCATTTTAAAATCAGACAGTGAATTTGATAGGCTGGTTTGACTTCTTTTTGCTCACTTAGTGAGAGATTTTACCCCGGGTTGATTAAAGAGTTTTATGGATCGCTCACCCGTGGGACTGATGGATGGATGGCAGAGGTGAGAGGCCGGGATATCCCAGTTTCATCAGAGGTACTGAGCAGAGTTTGGAACATTCCGATGAGTGCATCAGTGGTGGACAGCTTGATGGACAAAGTGAGTGGGCTCCAGTGTATCTTTGATTATGATATATTGCTTGAGGGAGCCACCGTAACCGCATCCCGACTATCAGCAGAGATGAGATTATTGCACCATATTGTCACCTAGATACTTCTACTAAAGACCAGACACTTCGATTACATCACTGAGTGGGAGTTGCTAGTGATGGTCTCTTTGGTTCAGCGTGCGCCCGTGTGCCTTCTAGTGCTTATGATTTACCAGATGACAGAGGCATCGATGAGCCAGCGACTCTGCCTGCCATATGGGATGGGATTGACTATTCTGTTTAGAGAGTACGGCATCAGCTTTTAGAACGAGCCCTTTTGCATGCTACTTCATACTTATGTGTATGACATCAGGTCATTACACCGGAGGGTTATCATCTGTTCGAGGCCAGTGGACTCGTAGGATATCTGGTCAGGCCGAGGATAGAGCTGATGATGATGATGCTGCAGAAGAGAAGTGCATCCTCTCCAGCAAGGCAGGACCTGGCGAGAGTCAGCCTGAGACTGCAGCACAGCCAGAGGTTGCATCTCAATCTGATCCTACTACTCAGCACAGCCTCAGCCAGCTCAGATGGAGACTCAGGATATTTTTGATAGCTTATCGGACAGAGTCAGACGCATTGAGATTGACCTTTTAATCGTGAGACAGCATCTTGACTGCTTTATAGCTGAGACCAGAGAGACCATAGTGGACTGAGTGATGGCATCTCAGTTGTACTGACTGCATTGTCCAGACCTTCAGTGAGTACTCCAGTTGCTGATACTGCTCCACCTGCTCCTGCACCTGTTGTTATGTTGATGGTGATGTTGTTGGAGACGATGAGGAGACTGACTCTAGTGGATTCGATTTCCTAGATCTAATTACAGAGCTAGTGGTGGAGGTGATGGTAGACTTGCCCAGGAGTCCTATTCATGACCCTTCTAGTTCACTTACCCAGACTCCAGTCCTATCCTCTCCTTCCAGATCGGATGATCATGTTCTGATTCCTATTCTTTCACCTATAGTTGATTCTCCTATTGTTCATTCACCAGTTATTGATTCTCCAATTATTGATATTCCTGTTGTACATTCACCTATTGTTGATACCCCTGTTGTCGATACACCCTTGATTGACACTCCTATCATTGATTCGCCGATTACATACTTACTCGACACATCTATCCTTCATACACCTATCGTATCATCGGCTGATACTCCTATTTTTGATACTCCTACTATCTACACATCATCACTTATCTAAGAGCTTGGTTTTTATACACCCGGCTTTCAGTATCTTGATTATGGTCCCTCCTTTGATCGCATGCCACTTCTGGCAGTCGCAGAGACTATCGAACTGATTAGTTTCATTCCTGCGAAGGACATTGCTTCTACCTCTACTACTCTAGCCAGAGGTCAGACGTATGCACGACACAGAGGACATGGTCGTAGTACCCCTCCATAATCAACTAGGACTCGACTCTGAGATCTCAGATCGATGTGGCTGCAAGCTTGATCTTTTACTGATATAGGACCGATCAGATCGAATCATCTTTAGATGATGATGATACGGATGAGGATTAGGATATTTATGTATTTTTAGATAGTTTATGCATCTATGTATGTTTTATCTTTTGTTGTACAAATTCTGACTTGAAATGAAATATCATATTGTACTTCATTTTTGTGACTTTAAATGAACGAATGATTTCAATTTCCTTGTTATTTCATTATCTTTATGAATTGGAATGAAGTTCTTACATTACACTTCAATATTATATCCTGAATGTCTTGAATATTTGTCTTCCTACATTTTAATGATAATAAAAAGGAAGAGTTGTATAGTGAGATTTAAGTATAAATGTAAATATTTTTGGGAGTAGTAAGTTTAAAGACAAATGATTTATATATTTGTGATGTGCAAGGGGTAAACAAATTTTGAAATTTTTTTTTTGAAAACCTTGAATTGAAAAATGTTTACAAATTTCTTAAGAAAGGGGGAGCTATACCTTGTTTTCATTGAAAATCCTTTTAAAGTGAATTTCATCCTAAAACCCCTCTTTAAATGATTGAAACGATATTTACAAACCATTTTATGGGTCATCAATTCAGGGGGAGCCTTGTTTATTGCTGAATTTTTCTATAGAATATCATGATACATGTGTTCTATGTCTTAAATATATTCTAAAGCTTTGATACTTTCAATCATTATAACAAGCTTTGACACTACCAATTTTGACATCTCTTTCATTCTAAAATATCATATCATTATTACAAATTACGTTGATACACTTAATTTTTTTTTTATGCACCTTGATGAATTCTTTTAAAAATCTTTTTATGCATTTTATACTTAAGGATTTTGTCATCATCAAAAAGGGGAAGATTGTTGACTCCGTTATTGATTTTGATGATAAGCAAAATGGTTAAGTATAAGTTGAGTACTAAAGATTTCTTTGAAGTATGTTTTTGTTAAAGAAGGTGCTCACAAATTTGAAGAAATTTATTTGATTGAAGTAAACCAAGTTTGGATGAAAAGATTTGCTCAAAGAGGACTTGGACAATCAATATTTGCTTGAATGGATAATTGAGTTAAGTAGAAATCTATTTCAACTCAAGTTCAGACTTTTCTATGAAGATTTCTATGAGATGTCGACTCAAAGTGTCGATACATGATACTAAGTGTCGACACATGGAAGTGAAGTATCGACTCAAGCCGGTACATAAAGTATGTTTCAAATGGCACGGCTAAAGTGTCAACACATGGACCTGAAGTGTCGACTCAAAGTGTCGACACATGGATCAGCTTATCACCTGAGATTTTCAAGCCATAGAACTTGCTGAAAATGAAGAACTGCTGAAGTGCTGAAGTGTCGATACATGGAAGCTAAGTATCGACTCAAAGTATCGACTTACCTGAGAAAGTGTCGACACATCTGAGATTTCAAGAATACCAGATTGAAGATATTTGAACTAGGTGTCGACTCAAGAAGTTCAAGTGTCGACTCACAGCCTGAAGTATCGACACATGAAGTTTTGGAAACAGTAACGGCTAGTTTTTCAAATGCAGAACTTGACCCTTTTGCCCTCTAATGGCTAGTTTTTCAAGTCTAACAACTTGAAACAGGATTAGAGGTCTTAGGAAAGTATTTATGCTCCAAATCAAATCAAAAGGGTAACTATTGATGAGAATGAAATAGAAGCATTCAAGAGAGAAGAAAAGTGAGCTTTAACTCCTATTCATTGAAGATTCAACCACTCTCAAGCAAAAGCAAGCCTCCAAGCATTCAAGAGCCTTCAAAAGCATTGAAGATCATCCATTCTTGAGCATTCAAGAGGCTTCAACAAGTTCAAAGTACTTCTACATCGAGCTTCAAAGAGATACCCGCTTTTGTTTAGAAAGCTTATATTGTTTTTCTACTTCTAAACTTGTTTTGTTGTAAGGGTTCTTGGTTAGCCTATTGTAAAACCAAGAGAGGTTACTGGTGAGCCTTTGAAAACCAATTAGGTTTTTGGTTAGCCCGGAAAACCAAGGGAGGTTGGTGGTTAGCCCGTAAAACCATTTAGGTTCTTGGTTAGCCCGTAAAACCAACTGAGGTTTTGACTTGTTGGCCTTGTGAAAATAAGTTGGGTTTTTGATTAGTGAGCCCGCAAAACTAATCAACTATAATCGATGTAATTAGAGTGAATTCCCAAGTGAATCTTGGGGAGTGGATGTAGGTGCATTGGATAGCACCGAACCACTATATTTCTTGGTCTTTGTGGTTGTTTGATCTCTCTACTTGCTATTCTTTTATTGCTCTTTATTTCCGCTGTACTTTTATTTAAGAGCATTACATTTGATCTCTTTGTAACTTAATTGATTGTTGGATTGGATTGCATAGCATTGCATTGCATCAAGTAATTTTTTTTTAAAGACCTAATTCAGGCCCCCTCTTGGGTTGCTTACTGGGCAACACAATCCATCTCAATATATCTCAAACAATGAATCCCTGTAACTCCTTCCAAGGAATGCCCTGGCCAAGGTCTTTCTCAATTGAGGCATACTAAGCATTCAATCCAAACCATTTGGAGAGATCAATCCTATCTTGATCCTACTATCGCTACATAAGTATTTGACTGCACCCAGTAAACATCCATCACCAATTAGAAATTCGGGTAGTTCGGTACCTAAGCACAGTAAGTTGCTTGCAAGCTGCCATAGTGATTTCAAGTCAGAGAAATAATTCATGTCCACATTCTAATGCAGAACTTCTCTTTGGTAAAAAGAGAATCTTGCATGGGAGCATGCTCAGTAAAGTGTTAAATACAACACCTGACATCATACCAGCATCTCCATGCTACTTGGTTAAGAGGACAACCAACAGATATGATATCAATGACCTACTCTCGATACACCATCATCCTGAAATAGTGTATCCTTTGGTCACAAACCAATTTATGAACTACATGACGTATCCTCTCTACATCGCATACAATGTAGCTCAAAGGACATCATCACATAAGAGTTTGGTTAGGAAGATGTCATGTGATGAACAACCAGAATAAACTTTTTATTCAATTCAATAATTCATACATACACATGAGTCACATAATCGTCTACAACCTAGATGATTGGCTTTGGGACACACAATTCCCAATAAGCCCGACTTTGGTCGGCTAACCCACATGCATCTAAAGGTAGGTACAATACCAATTGCTTCTCTAAGTAATTTCTAGTATTCATTTTGCCCCAGGGATTCTCACAATTGGCCTTTGGGCCTCCTATTGAAGGTCCTAGTTAGGTCCAACGATTAACATGATCAAACTCAATGTCAAACTTACTTTAGCCAGGTAAGCCTCTTACCTTAGACTCCAACTATGAGTTGGCCAGGTAAGAGTTAGCCCCAAAGGACCTTGATCACCAATGTCAAACTTACTTTAGACACCAAGTGGTTTACTAGACTCAATCAAACTAACCTAAAGACCCGGGCTCACCTCGAAGCCATCAATCAAGTCCATTTAGATATATGAACTGATCTAACTAACTATTCGAGAGATCTATGAGGGGAGTCCTAATTCAACTTTTGATTAGTCTTCTCTCTATTTAATCCATTTATCTAAACCTAGGTCTAACCCATTTAAGGACCCAATTCTAGCTAACCCAATCAACCCATGGTTTATTAATCATGACTTAAGATTAGAATCACATCCTAAATCTTAAAAGGTTTCAAAAATGCAACTTAATTCTCAATTAAGCGTAATATGGTAATTGAAATAGTTTCAACTAACCCAAATTTGAAATAATTTCAAAAATAAGTGAAACAATTTTACAATGATTATGATCCTTAAATTTACTATTTTGAGGTTTTTTGATCGAGTCGGCTCATGCAGGTGCGAGTTGGCTCATCCAAAACATAAAATAGACTGTTCTATCTTCAGGAAACGAGTCGGCTCGACAGGAGGTGAGTCGACTCGTTTGCTTGGGCAGAAATCAGTAACTTTAAAATTCATCCCTTTTCACTTGAACTTTTCAAAGTTTTAGATCATGCACCTTTTAGATCTTATCTAAACATAGTTATGATCCACAAACATAGATTAAAACTATTTAAACGTATCAAATCCCTCACTTTCTTCTTCATAAGGTCGTGACGTAATGACACCCCAACATGCCATAGGACAACCCCACCGAATGAAAAGAGATGGTCTTAAAACCATACTTCTCTCCTATGACCGGATGGCCATGATGAATCCACCTTAATCCAAGTACTTTATGAAGGATATCAAACCGATTTCATACAAAAGTATTAAACTATTCATGCATTCAACCTATGGCTTTGATACCACTATTAGCATGCCGAGACCCAAGTGGCATAGGCTGATGTACAGTTGATACATGCAATTTAAAACTTGTTGACTCCACTAATTGATTTTGATGATAAGCAAAATAGTTAAGTATAAGTTGAGAACTAATAATTTGCTTTAAGTGTGTTTTTTTATTGAAAGGGTATTCACAAAATTTGAAGAAGTCCAATTATTTTGAAGGAGCCAAGTTTGTAATGAAAAGATTGATCAAAAGAAGACTTGGACACTTAAAAGATGGTTGAATGGATAACTAAGTTAAGTGGAAACCTGTTCAGCTCAAAATCAGCAGTTTCTATGTATTTTTCAGTGATGTGTCGACTCAAAGTGTCGACACATGACATGAAATGTCGACACATGAAGGTAAAGTGTCGACTCAGGCCAGTACATAGAAAAATTTCAAATGGCATAGATCAAGTGTCAACACATGGACCTAATGTGTCGACTCAAGGTATCGACACATGGATCAACACATCGCTTGAGACTTTCAAGTCACAGAACTTGCAAAAGTTGAAGGAACAGTAGAAGTGTCAACACATGGAAACAAGGTATCGACTCAAGGTGTCGACTCAACTGAGAAGGTGTCAACACATCTTAGATTTCCAGAGAATTTGAATGGAGCTTTTTGAACTACATGTCGACTCAAGAAGAACATGTGTCGACCTTATGTGTCCACTCAACTGAGAAAGTGTCGACACATGGAGTCCTGACAACAGTAATGGCTAGTTATTTCAAGTGCAGAACTCGTCCAAAATGCTCCCAACGGCTAGTTTTTCAAGTGTAATGGCTAGATTTTGATTTTAAGGCCTTGGGAGGGAATTTATGTGCTCCAAATCAAATCAAAAAAGAAAATATTGTATACCATTGAAGAGTCTAGAGAGAAAAGAAGAGAGAAGAGCCTTAACTCCTATTCATTCAAGTTTCAACCACTCTCAAGCTAAAGGAAGCCTTCAAGCATTCAAAAGTTATCAAGAGCATTGAAGATCATTCAATCTTGGGCATCCAAAAGGCTTTATCAAGGGCAAAGCTGTTGGGAATTGTATCCCAAAGCCAATCATCTAGGTTGTAGATGGTTGAGTCAATTGTTATGTAATTTTTATAATGAATAAAAGTTATTATGGCTTCTCATCACTTTACATCTTCCTATAATGAATTCTTTAGTGATGATATCCTTAGGACTACTATTACATCGATATAGAGAGGATATATCGAGTGGTCCTTAAACAGGGTTCTCAGCCAAATGATATGTTGTACCTGGATAGCAACATATCAAGCATAGGCTGTTGTGGTTCGCATTGTTTGGTTGTCCTCTTGACCAAAGGAGTGTGGTGACACTGATGTGATCTGCAAGTGGGATATTTGATATCTCATTAGACGTGACTCCGCATAGCACCTTATCTGCCTAAGGATCGCTCGCGAATGGATATGGGCATAAGTGTCCCTCTGACCTGAGGTCACTTTGGTAGCTTGCAAGCATCTCCCTGTGCTTTGGTGCCGACTACCCGGATTTTAATCCGGTGATGGAAGGTCTATGGGTACAGGCAAGTACTTGTGGAGCAGTAGTGGACCAAGATGGAATTGACATGTCCAAATGGTTTGGATTGAATGTCTCGCAGTCTCTCAATTTAGCAAATCCTCGATCGGGGTGGTCCCAGTGAAGAGTCACTGGACATGCGAGATTGAGACACGTAGTGGATTGACATAGCTGGGGTTGGCAGTTCAACCCTAGGTCATCCTGAGCATTGGAGGTCAAAGGGATGAATTATGCGGTAACCATATGCCAGAGGTTCGATAGAATGCTCCCGCATCTTCGACCTATCCGGACGCCGAGACCCATTGCTAGGTGGTATCTTGTGCTGGTACTGGAAGTGTCCCAGTACTACCGTTTAGGTTCGAACCTATGAGGTCACACGCCACAGAGGATTTCTATCTTATCAGGAACTGATTCGATTGGGAATCGTTTCGGTGTTTTGTCACGGTTTTTGGTTGAGTTTTCTTCTGATTGACCCGGTCTTGGGTTGATCGGGTCTTCTCTGGTTCAACCAGGAATATGTTCCTGGCTGACTAGGATTGAACCCATGTTCATCAAATGGTTTGATGAATGTTTCTAAGTCCAATTGATTTTTGTTTTAGTCGGTTGCAAGTCGATTTCAACTCAAATCAGTGAGGTTGGACTGTAGAAAGATAGGGTTCGTTCTTAGCTTCGTTTTGAGTCCAGTTTCGTTCGATTTGGACTTCGTTTGACTGGGTTTTGGCCTGAACCAAATTGACCCTGCTTTGCCCTTGGACCGAAGGGCTTTTTGGTCATTTGCCGGTTCACCTATTGAACCGTCGTCTTCACGCCTAAGACGTTTGAGTTTCTGAAACCGAAACAGGGCGTCTGCTGTCTTGATTTATTTCGATTTAATCCCACCACCCCTTCGTGCAAAACTCAAGACCCTTGCTCTCCCCTTCGGTTGGCATCCAGAGATAATTTTTATACCCCCTTCTTGCTCTCTTTCGGTGTGTTTTTGAGAGCTTCCTCCATTTCTCCAAAAATCGTGAAAAACTTGGGATCCGGCGGCTAGCGACGCCGGAGCTCCGATCAGAAGTTCCCACGGCGTGTATCCCCTCTAGAGGGATTTCGCCTGAGATCCTGGGAGCAGGTCATCGCTCCAGTGCAAGGTAATCAAAGTTTGATCTTCAAATCCCCCTGCTGCAACCATGGCCGTGGATGACTTTTGGAGCCCCGATTCGAAGTGGAAAACGTCGGAGACCTGGAGATCCGATTTCATCACCTTGTAGCCGGTCAAGCAAGGATTCCAGCGGACCTAGGAGCTCGGAGTTTGGAGGCCTGTGCGCTCTGCAGTCGGCATCTGAACATTGCTCCACGGTAAGGTATCTCTGGACCGAGGTTGAAGACGGGTGGAATAGCGGGAATAGCTATTCCACCCCATTCCTCCCTTATTCCAGCCTGGAATAAGTTCCTTATTAATTTTTATATGCATTTATACATGTCTAAAAATTATGAAAAAATATATATATATATATATATATGCCATGCACTTTAATGTTCTCTATGCAAATATATTTTTTGATCCTGGTTTTGGGACAGGCTTTTCCGCGATTAATTAGAATTGTTTTAAAACATCTACCTGTTCCTATCCTCTGCTTAGTGTAGGCACACAAAAAAAAAAAAAAAAAAAAAAAAATCTTCCTTCAAATGGTATCAGAGCCAGGTTCAATTTAAAATTATATTTGCATGTTTTTAGTTAATTAAAATTGTTTAATTAACTAATTTGGTAATTAGTTGAATTATTTAATTTTTAATTAAAATTGTTTTAATTAAGAATTAATGATGGCATGTATTATTTTTATTTTTTGATATGTTAAATGTAAATAAGAATTAATTGTAAAAGGAGTTTTACAAGATTTAATTAAAATTGTTTTAATTAAATAATTGGCTTGATCTCTTATAATTATGAATTATTTGAAATATTTAAATGATAAATGCAAATTAGGGTTTATAAAACCTTAAGTCATTTGATAAGCCAAATGGGTTAATTGGTTGGGCTAGGATTAGATCCTAATTGGGTTAGACCTAGGTTTAGTTGAATGAACTCTAAAATAATTTTAATCAAAAGTTGATTAAGGATTATCTTTTCCTAGTTTCTAATTAGTTAGAAGCTTGAGTCCATTCATCTAAATGGATCTAATCTGGCTCAGTGGCTAACCTAACTCAATTTTTCTAATCTAATTGATGACGGTAAACCAATTTGGTGTCTAAGGTAAGCAGCCTTATGGTCCTTGGCTTTGAGGGTACCCTTTCCTGGCCAGTTCTTGTAATTGGTGTCTAAGGAAAGTGGTTAATGCCGTAACTCATGCCTCGACCGCACTTACCTGGCCAAATTGGCTAACCTGATTTGATTTAGAAAAGATTATTGAGTTAGATCAACCCATGCCATTTAAGGTTATCAGTCTGACTGATTTAGGTGCCCATGAACCTAACCATAAACCCTTCTAAGATTTAGTGGGAGTTTATGGATCAAGGTTCATGATTTTTTTATATGTCACAAATTTTAAAATCCTCTAAATTATTAGGTCCTTAAAAAGGCCTAGTTAAGGAGTTAACAAGGTCTTTGCCTCCCATTAAGTGGTTTGTAATATGTCCATTAGTTGGGTATGCATCGGCAGTTCCATAGAACGGGTGTATATCACGCTATTGGGATTACTCTCCCTAATATGAAGGTTGAGTGTGACCTTCTCAACAGTGATCGGGTGAGCCGTACCTTAGACGGGCTTGGTCATTTGTTGGTTGGAAACACTGAATTCGGCATGTTAATGGTTGGACCTAACCGAGAGCCCGTAATAGGAGGCCCCTAGGTCGATTACAGTGCATCTTGGGGCAAAATAGATTACTAGAAATTGCTAAGGGTAGCAATTGGTTAAAAGAACCTACCTTTAGACACGTATGGGTGAGCCGTACCCTAGACGGGCTTGTACGTGGTCTATTGGATTCTAGTACCCACTTTGAATTTTGACTTCACGGAATTGGAGGTAGAGGCTCCTATTCTGAAAAGTTAGTGGGAGAACCTTTTTGACTAAAGTCCAAGTCTTTAGGGTTTTGAAAATTACATAAACTAATTTTGGTCATATTTTTCTTTCAGATGTCCACAATCTGTCGCTCCGTCCATTGTTGGACAATGAAAAATTGATTGGACCCAACTTCGATAGCTGGTATCGAAGATTGAGGATAGTCCTTGAGCATGAACGGATCTTGTACGTTCTGACGGATCAGGCACCTGTAGTTCCCGCTGCCAATACTCGGGGACCGGTTAGAGACACTTACCAGAAGTGGATCTCTGATCGGACCACTGTCCGATGTATTATGCTGGCTGCGATGAACGATGAGTTCAGTCGCAGGTTTGAGGAGGCCCAGCCTGAGGATATCCTTCAAAGGTTGAAGGAGTCTTTTGGCACTCCTGATGACGCTGAGAGATACCGTATCTCCAGCGCCATCTATAACACGCGTATGCGTGAAGGTGCTTCTGTGACTGATCATGTTATGAACATGATCGAGTTGTTCGAGCGCCTGGGCAAGCTCGGCTGTCCCCTTCACGAACAGCTGGGAAAAGATGCGATCCTGAACTCCTTGCCTCCCTCCTACGTGTCCTTTCTCGATCACTGGAGATTGAATAGGCCGGTAGTAAACTATCATGAGATGTTAGGTTTACTGCAAGCCTATGAAAAGGACCACCAGCTCAACAAAGGGCTGGTGAATTATGTAGGAGGTTCCTCGGCAGGTGCTCCTCGACCCTTTAAGAAAAAGAAGAAGAAGAAGAGCAAGAAGGTACAGTCTGCTCCTGGTCCAAGTCAGACCAAGAAGAAGTTAGACCAGAGCAAGGCAGAGTGCTTCTTTTGCAAGAAGCAGGGTCATTGGAAGAGGAATTGTCCTCTTTACATCGCTTCACTTGACCCGAACAGGCCGAAGAAGAAGAAGCAGCAAGCTGTTGCTGCACCAGGTATATATATGATATATCCTAACTTTACTATTTGTGATACTACTAGCTGGGTATTAGATACCGGAAGTCCTATTCATATCTGTAATTCTTTACAGGGACTTCGAGTTAGTAGAAGATTCGAAGATGGCGAGAGGTACCTGAACGTAGGGAATGGAAATGCTGTTCCAGTTCTGGCGTTGGGTGTTCTGGAGTTGTCTTATGAGTCTTGTAATGTCACTCTAAGTGACTGTCATTATAGTCCTTCTTTCATGCTTAATGTTATTTCTGTAGGCCTTCTGGCCAATGAAAATTTTGAATTTTCAATAAAGAAAAACGTTTGTTCTATCATTTTGAATGGTAAGACTATCATGAATGGAAGCTTAGTTAATGGCATATATTTACTATCACAGCCTGTTATTGTAATGAGTACAAGTTCTAGTAAACGCCCTAGAATAGATGATGTCAATGAAGCCTATCTTTGGCACTGTAGGCTAGGTCACATCAATAAAAATAGGATTAACAAGTTAATAGGAGATGGCCTCCTAGATGTCAGTGATTGTGAATCACTGCCAACTTGTGAATCTTGTCTTATTGGAAAGATGACCAAATCACCTTTTAAAGGAAAAGGTGAGCGAGCCTCAGATATCCTAGGTCTTGTACATACGGATGTATGTGGACCTATGTCTATCTGTGCTAAAGGAGGTTTTAGATATTTCATTACTTTTACAGACGACCTTTCGAGGTTTGGTTATGTCTATCTCATGAGACATAAGTCTGATTCGTTTGAAATGTTCAAACGATATCGTAATGAAGTTGAAAAACAAACCAGAAAGGAAATCAAAATACTTCGATCAGATCGAGGTGGTGAATACCTTTCAGGTGAGTTTTTGACATATCTTGAGGAGAATGGGATTCTCTCTCAATGGACTCCTCCTATGACACCTCAGTTAAATGGAGTGTCTGAAAGGAGAAATCGGACCTTGTTGGACATGGTTCGATCTATGATGGGGTTTGCTACTTTGCCTATGTTTTTCTGGGGATATGCATTGGAGACTGCATGTCAACTTCTTAATAATGTTCCTAGTAAATCCGTTGACAAAACTCCATATGAAATATGGACAGGACGTAAGCCAACCCTTTCACGTTTTCGTGTCTGGGGGTGTCCGGCTTATGTCATGCGTTTGGAAACAGATAAACTAGGGCCAAGGTCTGAAAAATGTTTTTTTGTTGGTTATCCAAAAGAATCCAAAGGATACTACTTTTACTTGCCTGATGAACAAAAGGTGTTCGTCAGACTTAGAGCTATCTTTTTAGAAAAGGAGTTCCTTATTAAAGGAACTGTAGCTTCTAAGATAGAACTTGATGAAGTTCTACAAGTAGAAGAACCTGGGCACACACAGGCTGCTATTGAACCTGATTTGGTAAGATCAAATCCTGAGCCTATTGTGCAATCATTAAGGAGATCCGATAGAGTATCGCGTCCACCGGATAGATATTTTGGATATCCAATCCAGGATGGCGATCCTGTTGAACTCGATGAGAACAACGAGGATCCGATCACCTATATGGATGCAATGCAAAGGTCTGATTCTGAGTTATGGCTTGGAGCCATGAAATCCGAAATGGAGTCCATGGAAATCAACCATGTATGGACATTGGTTGATGCACCTGAAGGGATAAAACCCATTGGGTGCAAATGGATCTTCAAAAGGAAAAGAGGCGCAGACGGGAAGGTAGAGACCTATAAAGCCCGTCTGGTTGCCAAGGGGTATCGTCAACGTTATGGTATTGACTATGACGAGACATTTTCTCCTGTGGCAATGCTGAAATCCATTCGGATTATGCTAGCTTTAGCTGCACATTTTGACTATGAGATCTGGCAAATGGATGTCCGAACAGCCTTCCTAAATGGAGAGCTGGAGGAGGAAGTGTATATGACACAACCTGAAGGGTTCACTTCCATAGACGAGTCAAAAGTGTGTAGACTTCAGAAGTCTATCTATGGGCTAAAGCAAGCATCTCGGAGTTGGAACATGCGGTTTGATAAGTGTATCAAATCGTATGGCTTCGTTAGGAACAGAGAAGAACCTTGCATATATAAATGGGCTAATGGTTCTGTAGTTGTATTTCTTGTATTGTATGTGGACGATATTCTCTTAATCGGGAATGACGTTCCTGCATTACAGGGAATAAAAGTTTGGCTTTCATCACAATTCTCCATGAAAGATATGGGAGAAGCCTCATTCATATTAGGTATGAAAATCTATAGAGATAGATCAAAGAGGCTTCTGGGATTGTCCCAATCGACATACATTGACACCGTGTTAAAAAGGTTTAGCATGGAAAATTCCAAGAAAGGCTATCTCCCGATAGGCCATGGAATTACTCTTTCCAAAAAGGATTGTGCGACAACCCCTGAGGAAAGAGAGCGTATGAGTAGAATACCATATGCTTCGGCAGTGGGTTCTATTATGTATGCTATGTTGTGTACTAGACCTGATGTGGCATACTCACTAGGGGTAGTGAGTAGATACCAATCTAACCCAGGAGAAGCACATTGGAAGGTGGTAAAGACCATCCTTAAGTATTTGCGAAATACTAAAGATCAATGGCTACTCTATGGAGATTCTGACCTAAAACTAGAGGGCTATACTGACTCCAGTTTTATGTCAGATCATGATGACAGCAAAAGTGTGTCAGGATTTGTTTTTATCCTGAATGGTGGAGCTATCTGCTGGAAAAGTTCCAAGCAGCATACTGTTGCAGACTCGGTTTGTGAAGCAGAGTATATTGCCGCATCTGATGCAGCAAAAGAAGCTGTCTGGTTGCGAAAGTTCATAGGCGAGCTGGGAGTGGCACCTTCCCTGGAGCATTCTATTCCTCTGCATTGTGACAGCTCAGGGGCGATTGCTCAAGCCAAAGAACCGAAGGCACATCAGCGCACCAAGCATATTCTGCGGTGCTTTCACCTTGTACGAGAAATCGTGGAACGAGGTGACATCGACCTTCAGAAGATCGATGGAAAGGAAAATCCGGCCGACCCCTTTACCAAAGCCATCGGAATTAAAGAATTCGACAGTTATAAATGGAAGATGGGTATTCGATACTGTTCTGATTGGCTTTAGTCTAAGTGGGAGTTTGTTGGGAATTGTATCCCAAAGCCAATCATCTAGGTTGTAGATGGTTGAGTCAATTGTTATGTAATTTTTAAATGAATAAAAGTTATTCTGGCTTCTCATCACTTTACATCTTCCTATAATGAATTCTTTAGTGATGATATCCTTAGGACTACTATTACATCGATATAGAGAGGATATATCGAGTGGTCCTTAAACAGGGTTCTCAGCCAAATGATATGTTGTACCTGGATAGCAACATATCAAGCATAGGCTGTTGTGGTTCGCATTGTTTGGTTGTCCTCTTGACCAAAGGAGTGTGGTGACACTGATGTGATCTGCAAGTGGGATATTTGATATCTCATTAGACGTGACTCCGCGTAGCACCTTATCTGCCTAAGGATCGCTCGCGAATGGATATGGGCATAAGTGTCCCTCTGACCTGAGGTCACTTTGGTAGCTTGCAAGCATCTCCCTGTGCTTTGGTGCCGGACTACCCGGATTTTAATCCGGTGACGGAAGGGCTCTGGGTACAGGCAAGTACTTGTGGAGCAGTAGTGGACCAAGATGGAATTGACCTGTCCAAATGGTTTGGATTGAATGTCTCGCAGTCTCTCAATTTAGCAAATCCTCGGCCGGGGTGGTCCCAGTGAAGAGTCACTGGACATGCGAGATTGAGACACGTAGTGGATTGACATAGCTGGGGTTGGCAGTTCAACCCTAGGTCATCCTGAGCATTGGAGGTCAAAGGGATGAATTATGCGGTAACCATATGCCAGAGGTTCGATGGAATGCTCCCGCATCTTCGACCTATCCGGACGCCGAGACCCATTGCTAGGTGGTATCTTGTGCTGGTACTGGAAGTGTCCCAGTACTACCGTTTAGGTTCGAACCTATGAGGTCACACGCCACAGAGGATTTCTATCTGATCAGGAACCGATTCGATTGGGAATCGTTTCGGTGTTTTGTCACGGTTTTTGGTTGAGTTTTCTTCTGATTGACCCGGTCTTGGGTTGATCGGGTCTTCTCTGGATCAACCAGGAATATGTTCCTGGCTGACTAGGATTGAACCCATGTTCATCAAATGGTTTGATGAATGTTTCTAAGTCCAATTGATTTTTGTTTTAGTCGGTTGCAAGTCGATTTCAACTCAAATCAGTGAGGTTGGACTGTAGAAAGATAGGGTTCGTTCTTAGCTTCGTTTTGAGTCCAGTTTCGTTCGATTTGGACTTCGTTTGACTGGGTTTTGGCCTGAACCAAATTGACCCTGCTTTGCCCTTGGACCGAAGGGCTTTTTGGTCATTTGCCGGTTCACCTATTGAACCGTCGTCTTCACGCCTGAGACGTTTGAGTTTCTGAAACCGAAACAGGGCGTCTGCTGTCTTGATTTATTTCGATTTAATCCCACCACCCCTTCGTGCAAAACTCAAGACCCTTGCTCTCCCCTTCGGTTGGCATCCAGAGATAATTTTTATACCCCCTTCTTGCTCTCTTTCGGTGTGTTTTTGAGAGCTTCCTCCATTTCTCCAAAAACCGTGAAAACTTGGGATCCGGCGGCTAGCGACGCCGGAGCTCCGATCAGAAGTTTCCACGGCGTGTATCCCCTCTAGAGGGATTTCGCCTGAGATCCTGGGAGCAGGTCATCGCTCCAGTGCAAGGTAATCAAAGTTTGATCTTCAAATCCCCCTGCTGCAACCGTGGCCGTGGACGACTTTTGGAGCCCCGATTCGAAGTGGAAAATGCCGGAGACCTGGAGATCCGATTTCATCACCTTGTAGCCGGTCAAGCAAGGATTCCAGCGGACCTAGGAGCTCGGAGTTTGGAGGCCTGTGCGCTCTGCAGTCGGCGTCTGAACATTGCTCCACGGTAAGGTATCTCTGGACCGAGGTTGAAGACGGGTGGAATAGCGGGAATAGCTATTCCACCCATTCCTCCCTTATTCCAGCCTGGAATAAGTTCCTTATTAATTTTTATATGCATTTATACATGTCTAAAAATTATGAAATATATATATATATATATATATATATATATATATATATATATATATATATGCCATGCACTTTAATGTTCTCTATGCAAATATATTTTTGATCCTGGTTTTGGGACAGGTTTTTCCGCGATTAATTAGAATTGTTTTAAAATATCTACCTGTTCCTATCCTCTGCTTAGTGTAGGCACACAAAAAAAAAAAAAAAAATCTTCCTTCAAATGGTATCAGAGCCAGGTTCAATTTAAAATTATATTTGCATGTTTTTAGTTAATTAAAATTGTTTAATTAACTAATTTGGTAATTAGTTGAATTATTTAATTTTTAATTAAAATTGTTTTAATTAAGAATTAATGATGGCATGTATTATTTTTATTTTTTGATATGTTAAATGTAAATAAGAATTAATTGTAAAAGGAGTTTTACAAGATTTAATTAAAATTGTTTTAATAAATAATTGGCTTGATCTCTTATAATTATGAATTATTTGAAATATTTAAATGATAAATGCAAATTAGGGTTTATAAAACCTTAAGTCATTTGATAAGCCAAATGGGTTAATTGGTTGGGCTAGGATTAGATCCTAATTGGGTTAGACCTAGGTTTAGTTGAATGAACTCTAAAAATAATTTTAATCAAAAGTTGATTAAGGATTATCTTTTCCTAGTTTCTAATTAGTTAGAAGCTTGAGTCCATTCATCTAAATGGATCTAATCTGGCTCAGTGGCTAACCTAACTCAATTTTTCTAATCTAATTGATGACGGTAAACCAATTTGGTGTCTAAGGTAAGCAGCCTTATGGTTCTTGGCTTTGAGGGTACCCTTTCCTGGCCAGTTCTTGTAATTGGTGTCTAAGGAAAGTGGTTAATGCCGTAACTCATGCCTCGACCGCACTTACCTGGCCAAATTGGCTAACCTGATTTGATTTAGAAAAGATTATTGAGTTAGATCAACCCATGCCATTTAAGGTTATCAGTCTGACTGATTTAGGTGCCCATGAACCTAACCATAAACCCTTCTAAGATTTAGTGGGAGTTTATGGATCAAGGTTCATGATTTTTTTATATGTCACAAATTTTAAAATCCTCTAAATTATTAGGTCCTTAAAAAGGCCTAGTTAAGGAGTTAACAAGGTCTTTGCCTCCCATTAAGTGGGTTTGTAATATGTCCATTAGTTGGGTATGCATCGGCAGTTCCATAGAACGGGTGTATATCACGCTATTGGGATTACTCTCCCTAATATGAAGGTTGAGTGTGACCTTCTCAACAGTGATCGGGTGAGCCGTACCTTAGACGGGCTTGGTCATTTGTTGGTTGGAAACACTGAATTCGGCATGTTAATGGTTGGACCTAACCGAGAGCCTAATAGGAGGCCCCTAGGTCGATTACAGTGCATCTTGGGGCAAAATAGATTACTAGAAATTGCTAAGGGTAGCAATTGGTTAAAAGAACCTACCTTTAGACACGTATGGGTGAGCCGTACCCTAGACGGGCTTGTACGTGGTCTATTGGATTCTAGTACCCACTTTGAATTTTGACTTCACGGAATTGGAGGTAGAGGCTCCTATTCTGAAAAGTTAGTGGGAGAACCTTTTTGACTAAAGTCCAAGTCTTTAGGGTTTTGAAAATTACATAAACTAATTTTGGTCATATTTTTCTTTCAGATGTCCAACAATCTGTCGCTCCGTCCATTGTTGGACAATGAAAAATTGATTGGACCCAACTTCGATAGCTGGTATCGAAGATTGAGGATAGTCCTTGAGCATGAACGGATCTTGTACGTTCTGACGGATCAGGCACCTGTAGTTCCCGCTGCCAATACTCGGGGACCGGTTAGAGACACTTACCAGAAGTGGATCTCTGATTGGACCACTGTCCGATGTATTATGCTGGCTGCGATGAACGATGAGTTCAGTCGCAGGTTTGAGGAGGCCCAGCCTGAGGATATCCTTCAAAGGTTGAAGGAGTCTTTTGGCACTCCTGATGATGCTGAGAGATACCGTATCTCCAGCGCCATCTATAACACGCGTATGCGTGAAGGTGCTTCTGTGACTGATCATGTTATGAACATGATCGAGTTGTTCGAGCGCCTGGGCAAGCTCGGCTGTCCCCTTCACGAACAGCTGGGAAAAGATGCGATCCTGAACTCCTTGCCTCCCTCCTACGTGTCCTTTCTCGATCACTGGAGATTGAATAGGCCGGTAGTAAACTATCATGAGATGTTAGGTTTACTGCAAGCCTATGAAAAGGACCACCAGCTCAACAAAGGGCTGGTGAATTATGTAGGAGGTTCCTCGGTAGTGCTCCTCGACCCTTTAAGAAAAAGAAGAAGAAGAAGAGCAAGAAGGTACAGTCTGCTCCTGGTCCAAGTCAGACCAAGAAGAAGTTAGACCAGAGCAAGGCAGAGTGCTTCTTTTGCAAGAAGCAGGGTCATTGGAAGAGGAATTGTCCTCTTTACATCGCTTCACTTGACCCGAACAGGCCGAAGAAGAAGAAGCAGCAAGCTGTTGCTGCACCAGGTATATATATGATATATCCTAACTTTACTATTTGTGATACTACTAGCTGGGTATTAGATACCGGAAGTCCTATTCATATCTGTAATTCTTTACAGGGACTTCGAGTTAGTAGAAGATTCGAAGATGGCGAGAGGTACCTGAACGTAGGGAATGGAAATGCTGTTCCAGTTCTGGCGTTGGGTGTTCTGGAGTTGTCTTATGAGTCTTGTAATGTCACTCTAAGTGACTGTCATTATAGTCCTTCTTTCATGCTTAATGTTATTTCTGTAGGCCTTCTGGCCAATGAAAATTTTGAATTTTCAATAAAGAAAAACGTTTGTTCTATCATTTTGAATGGTAAGACTATCATGAATGGAAGCTTAGTTAATGGCATATATTTACTATCACAGCCTGTTATTGTAATGAGTACAAGTTCTAGTAAACGCCCTAGAATAGATGATGTCAATGAAGCCTATCTTTGGCACTGTAGGCTAGGTCACATCAATAAAAATAGGATTAACAAGTTAATAGGAGATGGCCTCCTAGATGTCAGTGATTGTGAATCACTGCCAACTTGTGAATCTTGTCTTATTGGAAAGATGACCAAATCACCTTTTAAAGGAAAAGGTGAGCGAGCCTCAGATATCCTAGGTCTTGTACATACGGATGTATGTGGACCTATGTCTATCTGTGCTAAAGGAGGTTTTAGATATTTCATTACTTTTACAGACGACCTTTCGAGGTTTGGTTATGTCTATCTCATAGACATAAGTCTGATTCGTTTGAAATGTTCAAACGATATCGTAATGAAGTTGAAAAACAAACCAGAAAGGAAATCAAAATACTTCGATCAGATCGAGGTGGTGAATACCTTTCAGGTGAGTTTTTGACATATCTTGAGGAGAATGGGATTCTCTCTCAATGGACTCCTCCTATGACACCTCAGTTAAATGGAGTGTCTGAAAGGAGAAATCGGACCTTGTTGGACATGGTTCGATCTATGATGGGGTTTGCTACTTTGCCTATGTTTTTCTGGGGATATGCATTGGAGACTGCATGTCAACTTCTTAATAATGTTCCTAGTAAATCCGTTGACAAAACTCCATATGAAATATGGACAGGACGTAAGCCAACCCTTTCACGTTTTCGTGTCTGGGGGTGTCCGGCTTATGTCATGCGTTTGGAAACAGATAAACTAGGGCCAAGGTCTGAAAAATGTTTTTTTGTTGGTTATCCAAAAGAATCCAAAGGATACTACTTTTACTTGCCTGATGAACAAAAGGTGTTCGTCAGACTTAGAGCTATCTTTTTAGAAAAGGAGTTCCTTATTAAAGGAACTGTAGCTTCTAAGATAGAACTTGATGAAGTTCTACAAGTAGAAGAACCTGGGCACACACAGGCTGCTATTGAACCTGATTTGGTAAGATCAAATCCTGAGCCTATTGTGCAATCATTAAGGAGATCCGATAGAGTATCGCGTCCACCGGATAGATATTTTGGATATCCAATCCAGGATGGCGATCCTATTGAACTCGATGAGAACAACGAGGATCCGATCACCTATATGGATGCAATGCAAAGGTCTGATTCTGAGTTATGGCTTGGAGCCATGAAATCCGAAATGGAGTCCATGGAAATCAACCATGTATGGACATTGGTTGATGCACCTGAAGGGATAAAACCCATTGGGTGCAAATGGATCTTCAAAAGGAAAAGAGGCGCAGACGGGAAGGTAGAGACCTATAAAGCCCGTCTGGTTGCCAAGGGGTATCGTCAACGTTATGGTATTGACTATGACAAGACATTTTCTCCTGTGGCAATGCTGAAATCCATTCGGATTATGCTAGCTTTAGCTGCACATTTTGACTATGAGATCTGGCAAATGGATGTCCGAACAGCCTTCCTAAATGGAGAGCTGGAGGAGGAAGTGTATATGACACAACCTGAAGGGTTCACTTCCATAGACGAGTCAAAAGTGTGTAGACTTCAGAAGTCTATCTATGGGCTAAAGCAAGCATCTCGGAGTTGGAACATGCGGTTTGATAAGTGTATCAAATCGTATGGCTTCGTTAGGAACAGAGAAGAACCTTGCATATATAAATGGGCTAATGGTTCTGTAGTTGTATTTCTTGTATTGTATATGGACGATATTCTCTTAATCGGGAATGACGTTCCTGCATTACAGGGAATAAAAGTTTGGCTTTCATCACAATTCTCCATGAAAGATATGGGAGAAGCCTCATTCATATTAGGTATGAAAATCTATAGAGATAGATCAAAGAGGCTTCTGGGATTGTCCCAATCGACATACATTGACACCGTGTTAAAAAGGTTTAGCATGGAAAATTCCAAGAAAGGCTATCTCCCGATAGGCCATGGAATTACTCTTTCCAAAAAGGATTGTGCGACAACCCCTGAGGAAAGAGAGCGTATGAGTAGAATACCATATGCTTCGGCAGTGGGTTCTATTATGTATGCTATGTTGTGTACTAGACCTGATGTGGCATACTCACTAGGGGTAGTGAGTAGATACCAATCTAACCCAGGAGAAGCATATTGGAAGGTGGTAAAGACCATCCTTAAGTATTTGCGAAATACTAAAGATCAATGGCTACTCTATGGAGATTCTGACCTAAAACTAGAGGGCTATACTGACTCCAGTTTTATGTCAGATCATGATGACAGCAAGAGTGTGTCAGGATTTGTTTTTATCCTGAATGGTGGAGCTATCTGCTGGAAAAGTTCCAAGCAGCATACTGTTGTAGACTCGGTTTGTGAAGCAGAGTATATTGCCGCATCTGATGCAGCAAAAGAGGCTGTCTGGTTGCGGAAGTTCATAGGCGAGCTGGGAGTGGCACCTTCCCTGGAGCATTCTATTCCTCTGCATTGTGATAGCTCAGGGGCGATTGCTCAAGCCAAAGAACCGAAGGCACATCAGTGCACCAAGCATATTCTGCGGTGCTTTCACCTTGTACGAGAAATCGTGGAACGAGGTGACATCGACCTTCAGAAGATCGATGGAAAGGAAAATCCCGTCGACCCCTTTACCAAAGCCATCGGAATTAAAGAATTCGACAGTTATAAATGGAAGATGGGTATTCGATACTGTTCTGATTGGCTTTAGTCTAAGTGGGAGTTTGTTGGGAATTGTATCCCAAAGCCAATCATCTAGGTTGTAGATGGTTGAGTCAATTGTTATGTAATTTTTATAATGAATAAAAGTTATTCTGGCTTCTCATCACTTTACATCTTCCTATAATGAATTCTTTAGTGATGATATCCTTAGGACTACTATTACATCGATATAGAGAGGATATATCGAGTGGTCCTTAAACAGGGTTCTCAGCCAAATGATATGTTGTACCTGGATAGCAACATATCAAGCATAGGCTGTTGTGGTTCGCATTGTTTGGTTGTCCTCTTGACCAAAGGAGTGTGGTGACACTGATGTGATCTGCAAGTGGGATATTTGATATCTCATTAGACGTGACTCCGCGTAGCACCTTATCTGCCTAAGAATCGCTCGCGAATGGATATGGGCATAAGTGTCCCTCTGACCTGAGGTCACTTTGGTAGCTTGCAAGCATCTCCCTGTGCTTTGGTGCCGGACTACCCGGATTTTAGTCCGGTGACGGAAGGGCTCTAGGTACAGGCAAGTACTTGTGGAGCAGTAGTGGACCAAGATGGAATTGACCTGTCCAAATGGTTTGGATTGAATGTCTCGCAGTCTCTCAATTTAGCAAATCCTCGGCCGGGGTGGTCCCAGTGAAGAGTCACTGGACATGCGAGATTGAGACACGTAGTGGATTGACATAGCTGGGGTTGGCAGTTCAACCCTAGGTCATCCTGAGCATTGGAGGTCAAAGGGATGAATTATGCGGTAACCATATGCCAGAGGTTCGATGGAATGCTCCCGCATCTTCGACCTATCCGGACGCCGAGACCCATTGCTAGGTGGTATCTTGTGCTGGTACTGGAAGTGTCCCAGTACTACCGTTTAGGTTCGAACCTATGAGGTCACATGCCACAGAGGATTTCTATCTTATCAGGAACCGATTCGATTGGGAATCGTTTCGGTGTTTTGTCACGGTTTTTGGTTGAGTTTTCTTCTGATTGACCCGGTCTTGGGTTGATCGGGTCTTCTCTGGTTCAACCAGGAATATGTTCCTAGCTGACTAGGATTGAACCCATGTTCATCAAATGGTTTGATGAATGTTTCTAAGTCCAATTGATTTTTGTTTTAGTCGGTTGCAAGTCGATTTCAACTCAAATCAGTGAGGTTGGACTGTAGAAAGATAGGGTTCGTTCTTAGCTTCGTTTTGAGTCCAGTTTCGTTCGATTTGGACTTCGTTTGACTGTGTTTTGGCCTGAACCAAATTGACCCTGCTTTGCCCTTGGATCGAAGGGCTTTTTGGTCATTTGCCGGTTCACCTATTGAATCGTCGTCTTCACGCCTGAGACGTTTGAGTTTCTGAATCCGAAACAGGGCGTCTGCTGTCTTGATTTATTTCGATTTAATCCCACCACCCCTTCGCGCAAAACTCAAGACCCTTGCTCTCCCCTTCGGTTGGCATCCAGAGATAATTTTTATACCCCCTTCTTGCTCTCTTTCGGTGTGTTTTTGAGAGCTTCCTCCATTTCTCCAAAAATCGTGAAAAACTTGGGATCCAGCGGCTAGCGACGCCGGAGCTCCGATCAGAAGTTCCCACGGCGTGTATCCCCTCTAGAGGGATTTCGCCTGAGATCCTGGGAGCAGGTCATCGCTCCAGTGCAAGGTAATCAAAGTTTGATCTTCAAATCCCCTGCTGCAACCGTGGCCATGGACGACTTTTGGAGCCCCGATTCGAAGTGGAAAATGTCGGAGACCTGGAGATCCGATTTCATCACCTTGTAGCCGGTCAAGCAAGGATTCCAGCGGACCTAGGAGCTCAGAGTTTGGAGGCCTGTGCGCTCTGCAGTCGGCGTCTGAACATTGCTCCACGGTAAGGTATCTCTGGACCGAGGTTGAAGACAGGTGGAATAGCGGGAATAGCTATTCCACCCCATTCCTCCCTTATTCCAGCCTGGAATAAGTTCCTTATTAATTTTTATATGCATTTATACATGTCTAAAAATTATGAAAAAAAAAAAAAAAAAAAAAATCTTCCTTCAAAAGCAACTCTACATCGAACTACATCGACATATTCGTTTTGTTATTGAAAGCATACATTGATTCTTTGTTTTTAAACCTTATTTCTTGTAAGGGTTCTTGGTTAGCCTATTATTAAACCAAGTGAGGTTATTGGAAGCCTTAAAAACCAATTAGGTTGGTGGTTAGCTCGCAAAACCACTAAGGTTCTTGGTTAGGTAGGAAAACCAAGGGAGGTTGTTGGTTAGCCTTGTGAAAACCAATTAGGTTCTTGGTAAGCCCGTAAAACCAAGAAAGGTTGTGACTTGTGAGCCTTGTAAAATAAGTCGGGTTTTGATTAGTGAGCCCAGAAAACTAATTGACTTAATCATGTGATTATAGTGAATTCCCAAGGGGATCTTGGGAAGTGGATGTAGATGCATTGTTGGCACCAAACCACTATAGCTTTTGGTGTTTGTGATTGCTTGATCTCTCTCTCTTTGCTCTTTATTTATTGTAATTAATTTATGCTGCACTTATATTTTAGAGCATTGCTTTTGATTCATAGTACCTTAATTTATATATTATTGGATTGGATTGCTTTCATTGAGATTGTAATTTGTGATTAGCTTAAATTTTTAGAGACCCAATTCACCCCCCCCCCCCTCTTGGGTTGCTTTCTGGGCAAGTGGTATCAGAGCCCTCTTCTCAGTACATAGGCTTTACCACCTTGAGTAAAGATCTATGGCAGCCCCAATTGGTACTAGTGTAGTTAAGGGACAAGCCTCAAATAGACCTCCATTTTTTAGTGGAACAAATTATACTTATTGGAAAACTAGAATGAGAATTTATATGTATTCTATTGATTACAATTTATGGAAAGTTGTTGATAAGGGTCCTCGTATTCTTTCAATGGTGGTTAATGGTGTTTCCATCCCAAAACTTGAAGAGGATTGGGATGAAAATTATATTAAATAATCTGAGATCAATACTAAGGTAATGAATCTCCTTTATTGTGCATTAGATCCTAGTGAATTTAATAGGATATCTAGGGGGGACACCAGAGGCACCAGAATAAGACAGAGGCTTCACACCCCTCTGTGGATTACTTAGCCCATTTGAGTCCAGTTTTAGTTTGTCATTTGAGTCTTTGAGTTGTTATTTCAGTTCAGTATTAGTCAGCTCATGTTGAGCTAGTCCAGTCCAATGTTAGTCAGCTCATGTTGAGCTAATTTTATTTTTTTGAGTCCTGTTCAACCATATTGAAAACTCAAGACCACATCATACAAGTGAAAACCAAGTCCAACCAGATTGAAGACATGGAAGTATAGCCCAAGTCCAACCCAGCTTGAAGATTTGAAGACCCCGGAGGAAAATCAGAAACCTTGATTCCTTGTAGATGCCCTCTAGATGCCCAGATTTCCTTTCAGATGCCAAAGTATATTCATAGACCAGGGCATCCATGATTCTAGAGGTCCTTCTACATCCTAGCACAAAGAAATCAAGCCCAGGCACCAAGCCCAAGCCCTAAAGAAGCAAGATACCAGGGAATATTCCTGCTACCTGGCTACCAGGCCACCCCATCTTTCAGAGGCCCAAGCCCATGCACCCAAGACCCTTTAGGCTGGCTCCTTGCTACTCCTAGAAGCCCAACACGCCACCCTAGGCATCGTTGGAGTGTTGACCAAGTCAAGAGAATTTTTAGGGATTTTTTCTACATAATGTTTCCTTATTTTCTAGCTAGGGTTTGAGAAAGAAAAGGATTCTTATGTAATGTCTAATGTACCCTTACTTGGGATCCAAGACTAAGGGTCTATTTAAAGGACCCTAGTCTCTTGTATGAGATTAATTTTGATATATGAAATAAACCTTGAGTTCTTCTATTGCTTTGAGTGTTACCCTGCTGTGTGCATAAAGGGGTTTGAGAGTTTTCTTCTTCCCGGTGCTGCAACCATCTTCCTACCGCCAGCCAACCTCCAGAACCCTGGTCGCCCACTCCAAAAGACACCTCTTCTTCACTATTTTCCATTATTTTCTTGATCTCCTCTGAGTTTTCTAACCCCTGACAGGTCGTTTGCAGGTCCCCGAGTTCCTACGAATCCAACGACTCCAACCAAGCCTCAATCGGACCACCGAGCAGAAAGCCGGGTATCCGCGGGTCTTTGGCTCGATTTTCCAGGCCTCATCCATCAAGGAATGAGAGATCCCTTCGCTGTGATCTTCATCGGATGCTTCAGATATTGTCAGGTACAACCCCTCTACCATCAGTAATAATATTGTAGGTGAACTTGCCCTAACCGAGGCTTCTCAGCCCCGGCGATCCTTCTTTATTACTTTTCTAGGTTCTAATCTGCATGCTTGACTTCAAAAATTCATACATAATTTCTTACAACTTATTTTGATTTAAAATTTAGGATTTAATCACTCAACTCAACATATAAAACACACAAAAAATAATGGCATGCATATTAGTCCCGCATCATATGGTATCAGAGCTTAGATTAGGGCTTGTTTTCTGCATTTTCTTTAGTCCGTATATTCTTTGTTATTTTAGTTATTTCTCCCTGTTTAGAACTCCAAAAATTCAGAAATTTATTTTTATAGATTCAACATAAATCAAAGTAATTTTCAGAATTTTTTCAGATTTTATTTCGGTCTGTGAATTTTCTGTAATCCAAAATACAGCCTATAAGTTTTTGGCTCTATTTTTTCAGCAAGACAAGTTTGGAAGTTTTAGGGTTTTGTTTAGCATCTTTTTGCATATCTTTTAATTTTAGTATATCTCCTGCATATTAGGCCATAATTTGCAAGTTTTCTTCTATTTAAGAAATATCAAAATATAAAACAAAAAAATTACATATTATCCAAAAATACCAAAATCATCTAAACCCTAATTTGCATCCTCATCTGCCTGCCATCATTGCATAATTTACTTTTAAGGGCACTCTTGTTATATCTGATAAGGGGAGGATTTGATCACCTCTCCTTAGCCCAAAACCACATCCCCTACATTCGGTCCCATGCCTAACTTAAAACTTATTAGACTTAATTTGTCCTAGTGGGCTAGGGACACCAACTGGTCGGGTCCGGGGTAAGTGTCAGATCATTGTGTCAAGCTAACCTGTGTGTACTTTGTGCTCGGTGTCTAGAATGGTGGTTTAGGGATTCAATCCCAAAGGGCTTGTGTGCTGGTCCGCCTACCTGGCCAATCTCTGATTGGTGTCTTGGATTGGCAATCAAGGACCTAACACTCCCTTTACACCTGCCTGGCTGAGTACAAGGTTACTATAGGCTAGTTTGCCACCCTGATTGAGCATCTAGTTTGGACTCTAGGTCTAGTCAGTTGTAGTCGGTCTGATCGAGTCTTGCATGAGCAATAGATCAGGAGTTTCATATCACCCACCTCCTTCACAAATGGCTGAATCCATGGACCATTTTGATGCTAAAATTGATGCCCTTGGAGAAAGGTTAGCCCAAACCCTCAATCTTAGGCTAGAGCAAGCAAATGCCCAGTTGACCTAGAGGCTTGAACAAATAGATGCCCGACTAGGAACCCTAGAGGAAACACGTAGGACCCAGTCTGAGCCTGATCCTGAGTCCCCTCAGCCTAGGAGAACCCCTCGCCATGACCCTTATTATGATCCTGATCCTAGGAGAACCCAATACTCTGACCCATATAGGGAGTCTAATCCTAGGAGAACCCAATACTCTAACCCATATAGGAAGCCCAACCCTAGGAGAACCCCTTATCATGATCCACCCTTAAAACCTAACCATAGGAGACCCAATTATGATTACCTGAGCCAAGATGAACGACCCATTAGGAGCACCCAACCTTATGTACCCCTGTTTGATGGAAGACCAGATCCTAAGGTGCATACTGAATGAGAGGATTTGATGGATCAGCACTTTGAGTATACTGGGATGTCAGAGTTAGATAAGATTAGTTTGGCTGCACATGGGTTACTCAGATATGCCAACAACATTGGAAACGTACTGAGGATTAATGTTATCGATGGGGGAATGGAATACATACCTGGAAAGCCATGAGAAGTAAATTGAGAAAAGAGTACCTAGGTGAATCTTATGAATACAAACTTTTAGACCAATGGTACAAATTGAAACAAGGGAACATGACTGTGTCTGAGTACATTGACCAATTTAACGAGTTTAGTTGGAAATGTAACATAGTCGAACCTAAGTCTAAGATCATGGCTAGATTTCAGGATGGCCTGTGTAGGGATATCCAGTGGGAGCTGTATCATTGTCAAACTAAGGACCTAGAGGAAGCCTATCACCTAGCTAGGGAATTCGAGTTATATCAGAGGGAATTCATGATCAATCAATCTAAGTCTAATAAGGATAATTCCCTTGAGCCTAAGTCCGAACCTAGCCAACTTCCTTTAGACCAACCTACTACTCCTGTCCCATTAGGTTAGAAGGAAAAGATCCTAGAACCCATTAATGAGCCTAAGGTAGAAGTGTATGAGGCTGATCCTAGTTTAGTAGATGAATATGAAGGAGAAGGCTTTGAAGAGGATGAACCCCTTGAAAATTTAGAGAAAGAAACTCCTGAGCCCACTAAGACATCTAAAGAGGCCACCTATGAGTTTAGTCTAGTAGAGGAACCTGTAGTGGAAGAACAATTAGAGAAAGAGAACCTAGATACTGCTGCTAAAGCCTTACCTGACAAAATCATAGAGGAGAACCAAATTATAGAGTATAGTCCTAAAATACAAGAACCAGAAGAATTTATTAAGGACCTGATCTCTTTGAATCAGCATCCCCAGGATAAGCCCTCTCCTACAGTTTCCATTAAGGACCTCTTCCCTGAGATTAATAACCCAACCTTCCATTATGCAAACCCTGTAGAGATATCTCAACCTCGTAAGGTTAGCCTAATTAGTTTAGGATTAGTTCCTGACATCCCGTCTTTTATCCTACTATATCCAACTAATCCTGAACCTTTTTCCTTACCCTACCAGACTAATTCTGAACCAACTTCCTATTTTCTGCCCTTTCCAGACACCTTCAGCATTTCTAGGATCATTAGATTGCATTTAGTTGAGATTAGCATACTGCATGCATTCATTATGCATGTTAGGTTTGCATTATACTTCTGGCATACCCTTTGGAATTTGTTAGGAGCCCATTGTAAGTTTTCATGTGCATGTCAAGCTAGGATCAAACCTAGAGAACTTATAATCTCTTAGGTTTAGGTCCAAAAGAGTTCAATAAAATTTCCTACTATATGAATGCATAGTCAAGTCTGTTAGGTGTCAGTATGAGTCCTTTGCATCATCTTGTTAGGAGTCTGCATGTGACCAGCATGTTTACCACCTGCACTAATTTTGAAACAACTGGCTAATTCCCGAAGATGGACCAAAGAATTTGGTGTAGTGGATTCTATCTTGGTTAGGCTTAGGCCTAAAGAAGCTTCAAGCTCGCAGAGCCGGACCTTTTAAAGTGATAGAGAAGGTTGGATCAAATGCCTAGGTGTTAGACTTGCCTTCGAATTTGGACATTAGTTCTACCTTCAATATTACAGACCTGGTTGAGTACAGGGACCCGGCAGCGATACCTAGTGAGGCCTTTAGACCTATCCCCTCCTATTATGAGATACCCTAATGCAGAGTGTCCACTAACAAACTTGGCCTGAGAGAGGAGAACGGATCGAGCGTATCCTGGATGATCAAGCCATCACGACCCAGGGCCGCGGCTATCAACACTTCCTGGTCCGATGGTAAGGTTGGCCAGAGTCAAACGATTCATGGAGTTCTCGAGAGGACTTGCAGCACCTCAACCCATACCTCCTCGAGAGATATGTGAGCCAGCCTGATCTTCACTCGACAGGGTCGCGTTTTCTCCCATCTTGGAAGAATTGGTGGGGACACCAGAGGCACCGGAATAAGACTGAGGCTTCACAGCCCTCTGTGGATTACTTATCCCATTTGAGTCCATTTTTAGTTTGTCATTAGAGTCTTTGAGTTGTTATTTCAGTTCAGTATTAGTCAGCTCATGTTGAGCTAGTCCAGTCCAGTGTTAGTCAGCTCATGTCGAGCTAATTTTATTTTTTTAAGTCATGTTCAACCATATTGAAGACTCAAGACCACATCATACAAGTGAAGACCAAGTCCAACTAGATTGAAGACATAGAAGTATAGCCCAAGTCCAACCCAGCTTGAAGATTTGAAGACCCCAGGAGGAAAATCAGAAACCCTGATTCCTTGTATATGCCCTCTAGATGCCCAAATTCCCTTTCAGATGCCAAAGTATATTCATAGACTAGGGCATCCATGATTTTAGAGGTCCATTTGCATCCTAGCCCAAAGAAATTAAGCCCAGGCACCAAGCCCAAGCCCTAAAGAAGCAAGATACCAGGAAATATTCCTGTTACCTGGCTACCAGGCCATCCCAGCTTTCAGAGGCCCAAGCCTATGCACCTAAGACCCTTTGGGTCAGTACCTTCCTGCTCCTAGAAGCCCAACATGCCCCCAGGCATCCTTAGAGTGTTGACCAAGTCAAGAGAATTTTTAGGGATTTTATCTACCTAATGTTTCCTTATTTTCTAGCTAGGGTTTAAGAAGGAAAAGGATTCTTATGTAATGTCTAATGTATCCTTACTTGGGGCCCAAGACTAAGGGTCTATTTAAAGGACCTTATTCTCTTGTATGAGATTAATTTTGATATATGAAATAAACCTTGAGTTCATCTATTGCTTTGAGTATTAACCTGCTGTGTGCATAAAGGGGTTTGAGAGTTTTCTTCTTTCCGGTGCTGCAACCATCTTCCTGCCGCTAGCCAACCTTCCAGAACCCTGGCCGCCCACTCCAAAAGACACCTCTTCTTTGCTATTTTCCTTTATTTTCTTGATATCCTCTAAGTTTTCTAACCCCTGACAGGTCGTTTGCAGGTTCCTAAGTTCTTACGAATCCAACGACTCTAGCCAAGCCTCAATCGGACCACCGAGCAGAAAGCCGGGTATCCGTGGGTCTTTGGCTCTATTTTTCAGGCCGCATCCATCGAGTAACAAGAGATCCCTTCACTGTGATCTTCATCGGGTGCTTCAGACGTTGTCAGGTACACCCCCTCTCCACCAGTAATAATATTATAGGAGAACTTGCCCTAACCGAGGCTTCTCAGCCCCAGCGATCCTTCTTTATTACTTTTCTAGGTTCTAATCTGCATGCTTGACTTCAAAAATTCATACATAATTCCTTATAACTTATTTTGATCTGAAATTCAGGATTTAATCACTCAACTCAACATATAAAATATACAAAAAATAATGGCATGCATATTAGTCCTTCATCAATATCTACATGCATGTCTGCCAAAGAAATATGGGACACACTTGAAGTTACCCATGAGGGTACCGATCAAGTGAAGAATACTAAGGTTAATATGTTAGTGCACACATATGAGATATTCCGGATGGAACCAAATGAATCTATCACTGATATGTATATACGATTCATAAATATAGTTAATGGTATGAGAAGTCTTGGTAAAGTCATGTCTAATGATGATCTTGTGAATAAAATTCTTAGGTCACTTCCAACGTCATGGGATCCAAAGGTGACCAGAATTCAAGAAGCAAAGGATGTGGACAAGCTACCTCTTGAGCAGCTAGTGGGATCGCTCATGACTTATAAACTCAATCTAAAACAGAAATCCATGGACCTTGACAAGAAGAAGAAGGGGATTGCTTTAAAGTCAAATATACAAGAAGAATCCTTAATTGATGAGTCCGGAGATGAAGAAGAAGAAGAAGGTGAAGAAGCCCTCCTTACACAAAAGTTTAGAAGATTCATGAAGAGGAGGAAGTTTTCCTACAAAAAGAAATATCAGTCCAAGGAAAAGGAAAAGGAAAAAGAAAAAGAGAAAGAAAAGAAAAAGGAGAAGGAAGTACCTATATGCTTCGAGTGCATGAAACCGGGGGACATTACAAGTTTGACTGTCCTCTCCTTAAGAAATCAAGAAAGAAATTAAGGAAGAAAGCAATGATGACCACTTGAAGTGACAGCGAAGACTCCAGTTCAGAGGAAGAGTAGAATGAAGTTGCAAATCTCTGCTTCATGACGCATCAAGACAATGATGAGGTATGTTCTAACTCTGAAGTTGATTTTACTTTCGATGAACTTAGGAATGCTTTTGAAGAATTAATGCATGATTATAAATTAGTTTTATCTAAAAATAAGAAATTGAAAAAGCATGCAAATAGTTTTTCTTTAGAAAACAACTCTTTACTAAATGATGTTAGTTCTTTGAAGTCTAAATTAGATGTTTTAGAAAGGAAAAATAGTGCTTTATGTATAGAAAATGAAGTTTTAAAAAGACCTTAAAATGTTATGTCTAACAATGATCTTTTAAAAAAAAATAAGGATTTAGAACTCGAAAATGCTAAACACAAAAATGAACTTGAAAAGTTAAAACTTTTTGTTGACAAATTTACTTATAGCTCAGAAAAGTTAAACTTACTTTTAAACAATCAAAGAGTAATTTTTAATAAGGCAGGTTTAGGATATAAACCACAAAAGTAACAAAAGTATTTCAAAAACTGTTTTGTACCTGTATCATCCAGCATTACTTGTTTTGCTTGCAAAAAATTAGGTCATAAATCATATCAATGTAGTTTTAGAAAAATCATGTCTTTTGGTAGAGTATGGGTTCCAGAAAGAACCATTTTGAATGCTAACCCTAAAGGATCCATGTTAGCTTGGATACCTAAAAACAATGCTTGATCTTATTGCAGGTGTGTCTTGCAACAAAGGAAAATAAACGAGTCTGGTATCTTGATAGTGGTTGCTCAAGGCACATGATTGGAGATGTGAAGCAATTCACTTCTCTTGAAGCTTTGAATGGAGGAAGTGGGACCTTTGATGATAATGGTAAAGGAAAAATCATTGGTATTGGTAAGGTTCACAAAACTCCTTCTAATAGTATTAGTAATGTACTTTTAGTAGATGGTTTAAAGCATAATCTTTTGAGCATTAGTCAGTTTTGCGATAAAGATTTTCAAGTAGTTTTCAAATCATCAAACTACATGATTACTAATCTGGATATCAATGGAGTACAATTCATTGGAAAAAGGCATGGAAATATTTATTTAGTGGACCTTAATGATATATCTTTATCTAATGAAGAATGTCATGTTGTAATGAAATCTACTAAGGAAAAGACTAGTTAGTAATGGCATAGAAGATTAGGGCATGCTAGTATGTATCTCATTTCAAAACTTAGTAAAAAGAATTTAATTAGAGATTTACCTGAAATTCATTTTGAAAAAGATAGAATTTGCCAAGCATGTCAATTTGGTAAACAAGTCAAAACTTCTTTTAAACCAAAAGGATTTGTAACTACAAGTAGACCACTAGAACTACTTCATATGGGTCTCTTTGGACCAACTAGAACATCAAGTCTAGGAGGCAAGAGATATGGATTAGTCATTGTGGATGTTTTTCAAGATTTACTTGGGTTTTCATTCTAGCACAAAAAGATGAATTATTTTCTATATTTGTAAAGTTCTATAGAAAAGTTTCAAATGAAAAAAGTGTTTCAGCTGTTTGTATCCTAGTGATCATGGAACTGAGTTTGAAAATCAAGATTTTGAAAACTTTTGCAATGAAAAAGGTATAGAACATAATTTTTCTGCACCTAGGATACCTCAACAGAATGGGGTGGTAGAAAGGAAAAACCATACTTTGAAAGAAATGGCACGCACTATGCTTTATGAAAATAATTTGCCAAGGTATTTTTGCGCTAAAGCTATAAATACAGCCTGTTATGTTTTAAATCGAGTTTTAATTCACCTTATTTTAAAGAAAACTCCATATGAGCTTTGGAACCAAAGAAAACCAACTTTGAAATATTTTCGAGTTTTTGGTTATAAATATTTTGTTTTGAACAATGGAAAAGATCATCTTGGAAAGTTCAATGCCAAGTCTGATGAAGGTATCTTCTTAAGATACTCTACATAAAGCAGGGCATACATTGTATTTAATAAACAAACTTTGGTAGTAGAAGAGTCAATACATGTTGTATTTGAAGAATCTACTAACAAATCCTCGAGAAAAGATGATACATCTGATGAATGTGCAGGTGCTGACAAACTTCAGAAGTTGACACTGAATGATCAAGCTCAACCAAATGAAGAAGAACAAGACAAGGATGAGAAAGAAGATGATACTCCAAAGAATCAAGATCTACCTAAGGAGTGGAGGTATGCTCATGGACACCCTAAAGAATTAATCTTAGGAGATCCATTCAAAGGGGTAAGAACGCGAGCTTCTATTAGAAATAAATATGATTATATAGCATTTGTATCTTAAATAGAACCCAAATGTTTTGAAGAAGCTGAAAAAGACTCTAACTGGATCAATGCTATGCAAAAAGAACTAATACAATTTGATAGAAATAATATTTGGACACTTGTAGAAAGACCTTCTAATGTTTCAATTATTGGCACTAAATGGGTATATAGGAATAAATTAGATGAAAATGGTTTTGTTATTAGAAATAAAGCTAGGCTAGTTGCTAAAGGCTACATCAGGAGGAAGGGATTGACTTTGATGAAACTTTTGCTCCTGTTGCTAGACTTGAAGCAATTAGACTATTATTAGCATTTGCTTGTTTTATGAACTTCAAATTATTTCAAATGGATGTTAAGAGTGCTTTCTTGAATGGTTTTATAAATGAAAAGGTTTTTGTTGAACAAACAACTGGATTTGAAAATCATGCACATCCTGATCATGTTTTCAAATTACACAAAGCACTTTATGGATTAAAGCAATGATGCGGCAAGCATATGATTAATGTTTTGAATATGGTTTGTAGAGCAATGAAACCTAATTACACTAACATTGTACTCAACATAATAAGACTTAAGGATTATAAGAAATGGGACTTTTACTTGATTAGACACAATCCTAAACTAAGAAGGAAGAAGATCTAGACAATAGGGGCTAATGATTATGGACTTACCTTGATGAGCTTTCCAACTTTCTTTTGATTCATACCTTGAAACTACCAATGCTCAGAACTGAAGAACCTGGATAACAGAGATCAGAACCCTGGACTTGGGGCTTCAGCTTGTTGGTTCTTTGTCAAGGTGAACCTGGCCCATAACTCAAAGTCTTCGAAGGACCCTGCAATGAAGATCAAAGTTAAGGAAGAAGGATAAAAACATATAGAAGGGATGGGAGAATTTATGAACTAAGAACAGAAATTTGAGAAGATCTGGCCGACTCCAATGCCTTCACTTGAGCTTGGAAGATGCTTTGCTAGGGGAAAAGAATGGCTTTGGCATGGAGGAAGAGGATGGGAAGCTTTCACATAAAAAAAAAGACAACTTCTACTTCCAAAATTCAACTTCAATTTTCATCCATTCTACCCAAAAATCAATCCCCTTTACAATGGGTGTCCAAGGCCTTTAATAGCCTCACAAAGATAGCTTTTGAAATTTAAAAACTCCCCAAATTGAGGAGGATTACAAGGGGGGTTGGAGGATTTGGTGGAGGACTTGGAGGGGTGTGGCCAACCTCCTTGAATTTGAGTCTTCCTTGTTGGCGCCAAAGAGTGATGAGGTGGCTAGTGAGGTGGCGCCTGATGACGTGGCATGATGAGATGGTCTTCTACTTGGATAAGGAATGACATGTGGTGCCAAGTGATCCTAGTTGATGGTCCTTTTCTCTTGCTTGGTTGATGTGTCTTCTCTTCTTCATGTGGTCAAATTCTGGGGTCCAGAATTTAAGTCTTGTAGCTGGCTTTCATTGCTTTAAGACTTGATTAACTTGTTGGAGTAAAGTTTCTTTCGGTTTCTGGTGTCCACACCAATTCTCCTGGGGTGGGCAGAACTCGACCTAGTCGAGTATGGTTCAATTTTGCCCTGGTAATACTCGAACAAGTCTGGGTTAAGTCTTTGCAGGTCCTCTCAAGTAATCCAAGAGTTGTCAGACTCAGGTCGACCTTGCCATTGAACCAGGTATCGCTGATAGTCCTTATTCCTGGTAGTAATGGTGTTGTCATCTAGGATTCTCTCAATCCTCTCTCTCTGCTCAGGTAGGGTTGGTGGTGGACACTCGGAAATATGTTCACTCTCAATGAAAGTTTCTGGCCCAAAAGGCTCACTAGGTATTAGTACTGGTTCTTTGTATTCTACTAGGTCTGAAATATTAAAGGTTGTACTGATACCCATATCAGGTGGAAGTTCCAAAACATATGCATTAGGCCCTATTTTCTTTAAGATCTTGAAAGGTCCCGCTCCGCGGGCATGCAGCTTTTTTATGGTTCCAGAGGGGAACCATTCAGGGTTGAGCCTAATCATCGCATAATCCCCTTCACAGAATTCTTTAGCCCTCTTATGTGAGTCAGCTAAGTGTTTGTAAGTTTCATTGCTCAGGTTGATCTTATTACTGATTTCTTTATGCAGATTTGTGACATGCTGTGCAAAAGACTCAGCAGACTCAGAGACTCGTGTGTGAATAGGTAGTGGGATTAGATCTAAAGGCTTCCTAGGCTTGTAACCATGGACTATCTCAAAGGGACTTTTGCCCGTAGATCTATTGACCGAACTATTGTAAGCGAACTCAGCACGTGGCAATAACAAATCCCAGTTTCCTAGACTTTCTCCCACTAGGAATCTCAGCAAGTTCCCTAGACTTCTATTTACAACCTCGGTTTGTCCATTAGTCTGGGGATGGTAGGCTGTGGAGAATTTCAGTCTGGTTCCTAATAGGTGCCAAAGGGTTTTCCAGAAGTAACTTGTGAAGCGGACATCCCTATCAGAAACTATTGTTTTTGGTAACCCATGGAGTCTGACTACTTGATCAAGAAAGAGTTTGGCTATCCTAGAGGCATCAGAAGTTTGGGAGCAAGGTATGAAATGGGCCATTTTTGAAAACTGGTCGACCACCACAAAGATTGAATCATGTTTTCGAATGGTCTTGGGTAATCCTAGAACAAAGTCCATGCTTAGATCCTGCCATTGACACTCAGGTACAGGTAATGGAGTGTATAGCCCGGTATTCTTCTTTTGCTGCTTTGCAACAGAACATATCCTACATCGGGCTACAAGGTTTGCTACTTGTTTCTTAAGGCCTGGCCAGTAAAATTATTCCTCAACAGCCAAGATAGTCTTGTTTCGTCCGAAGTGGCCAGCCAAACCTCCCGCATGTATCTCCCAAACTAAAAAATCTCTTAAAGAGGTTCTTGGGATGCAAAGCCTATTCTCTCTAAAAAGATAACCATCTAGAAGGGTATAGTCACTATGATCACTAGATGGTCCTTGATGCAAAACCTGATAAATTTCACCAAAATCTGAACAGGTTTTGTACTGCTCCTTAAGTCTTTCAAAACCTATGACTTCAGTACTGACTGAAGATAAAAGTAACATTCTATGACTTAGGGCATCAGCTACCTTATTGTCAGTTCCCGATTGATGTTTTAGGACAAAAGTATAGGATTGGATGTATTCTATCCATTTAGCATGCCTAGGGTTTAGTTTCTTTTGGGAACTCAAAAACCTAAGGGCTTCATGGTCTGAAAATAAAACAAATTCTTGCGATAGGAGATAATGCCTCCAATACCTTAATGCTTGCACAACCGCATAAAGCTCCCGATCATATGTGGAGTATTTCTTCCTGGCTTCATTCAATTTCTCATTAAAGAATGCTACGGGATGGTTCTCTAGACTCAGAACTCCACCAATCCCTACTCCCGAAGCATCGCATGCTACTTCAAATACCTTAGAAAAATCGGGTAGCCTTAAGACTGGTGCTGGGGTCATCTTATCTTTGATGTGAAGGAAGGCCTTATCAGCTGACTTTGTCCATTCAAAATGGCCCTTCCTAATACAATCCGTGATAGGAGCAACTATGGTGCTAAACCCTCTAATAAATCTTCGATAAAATGTAGCGAGGCCATGAAAACTTCTTACTTCGTGAATATTATTGGGTGTTGGCCACTCTACAATTGCCTTAACCTTCTCAGGGTCAGCGGATACTCCTTCAGGGGTCACAACAAATCCTAGGAAGATAACTCTAGTAGTCATGAAAGCACATTTCTTTAGGTTGGCATAGAGGTTATCTTTCCTAAGTGCTAAACAGACTTGCCTCAGATGTTGTTGATGATCTTCTCTAGTCCTACTATAGATAAGTATGTCGTCAAAGTAAACGACAACAAATTTCCCAATAAAGGCCCGTAGGACTTGATTCATGATTCGCATAAAAGTGCTAGGGGCGTTTGATAACCCAAAAGGCATGACTACCCATTCAAATAACCCGTCCTTAGTTTTAAAGGCAGTCTTCCATTCATCCCCTGGTCTTATCCTAACTTGGTGATAGCCGCTCTTCAGGTCAATCTTAGAAAATATAGTTGCACCGGCCATCATATCTAACATATCATCCAAGCGGGGGATGGGAAACCTATACTTCACCATGATTTTATTTATGGCACGACTATCAACACACATTCTCCATGTGCCATCTTTCTTAAGGATAAGTAAGGTTGGGACTGCGCATGGACTCAAACTTTTCCTAATGAATCCTTTCTTTAGGAGTTCTCCTACTTGTCGTTGTAATTCTTGGTGCTCGGTAGGGTTCATTCTATAATAGGGAAGGTTCGGTAGGGTTGCTCTGGGGACTAAATCTATCGCATGTTGTATATCCCTAAGAGGTGGGAGTTGGTCGGGTAAGTCGTCGGAGAACACATCTTTGAACTCCTCTAGAACTTCACTGACTTCTGGAGGTTGTTCTTTTGAAAGAGGTTCTTGATGATCCTTAATGGTCAAAATCCAAACAGGTGATCCATTGCTAATTTCTTGCTCCATTTCTTTAGCAGTGATCATGTTTATCCCTTTTTTTTATCACTTAATTGGCTTGATCCTCTCTTAATGGGGTCTTAGGTGGAGAAGAATGGATTACGATCTTCTTTCCATTATGAGTAAACGAGCACGAATTAGAACGACCATAGAGTGTTACATCAAGATCGTACAACCATGGTCGGCCTAGGATTATGCTACTTACTCCCATTGGAAGTACATCACACCATACTTTCTCTAGGTAAGATTGGAACTGAATGGTTACTAGGCACCTAGACTTAATGGAAATCGTGGTTGAGTCTATCCAGGATACCTTATAGGGATTGGGATGGGGTACGGTGGGCAATCCTAGGGTTTTTACTGTGTTGGTAGATATGGCATTGACACAGCTACTGCTATCTAAAATGACTTTGTATACTTTCTCACCTATCTTAATGAATGTCTGTAAAATGCTAGTCCTACGCCAATCTTCTTGGATTTTAGTTTGGGTGAGAATACACCTAACCACTCCTATCAGATCTTGATCTACCAGGACTTCCTCTTCCTCATACTCTTCAGCCAAGTTCTCATCTGCCTGGTACACTTCCTCCTCAAATTCACCTTCGGATTCTACGGCTTCCTCTTCTACTTCCCCTATGTGTAGGGCTCTATTGGGACAGCTGCTAGAATAGTGACCCACTTTGTTACACTTGAAACAGGCATTTGGAGTTCTTTGGGTCTCAGGCACATTAGGATTTGGTCGGTTGAATCTAGGCTGATTGGATCCTGACTGCTGGTAAGGTGCATAGTCCTAGGGGCTTCGGGCCTACGATAGACTGGACCTCTATGGAATCTCTCAGCATCCCTAGCTATCTGATAGGCCAATTCTAGGTCATGTACCTCTCGCATGAACAATTCTCTTTGAATTTCTTCCCTCAGTCCGACTTTAAATCTAGACAAGGTCACGGACTCAGATTCATCAACATTGCACCTCATAACGAATTCGTCAAACTTCGCTATGTACTCTGCGACACTCCTATTTCCTTGAGTAAGTCTTTGCCATTGATCTAGGAGTCTTTGGTGGTAGGACATAGGAAGATATTTCTCCCTAAGCCTAAGTTTCATAGCTTGCCAGGTCACTATGGGCACATCACCTCTCTGTCTAGTGAGTATCTCAATGTTTTCCAAATATAACCTAGTTTGGTGCACAAGTTTAAGCTTTGCAAACTTACACTTGCGCTCTTCACTCATCTCAAACCAGTCAAAATACTGGTCCATCTCACCTTCCCAATCAATGTAGATCTTAGGATCTAAAGTTCCATCAAAGGTGGGAGCTTCCAGCCTAAGGTTCTTCATGGTTCGGTCATCTTGATCAAAGTGAATTGGGGTGGGTCTCCTGACATTGGGTTCATAGTTAGGCTCATGATGGAATCTCCTTGGGTTGGGATCGATGGTTTGATCAGGGTGGGGTCCTCTAGGAATTGGATCATAAAACTGATCTAGGGGAGCTCTCCTAGGGTTTGTTTCGTAGAGAGGGTTTTGATATGGAATCCTTTTAGGGTTCAATGGGGTCTCGAGTTCAGGTGCAAGACTAGGCTCAAGCTCAGTCTGGGCTTCATGATTGCTTTCAGGGGTTCTAGCCTCTAACTTATCCAACCTAGTAGTGATGTGGGCTAACTACTCATTCATGTCTTGGTTGGTTTGTGCCACATTCTGATTTGTTTGGGCCAATTGCTCAGTTAAACTCTTAGTCAGTTGGGCCACTTGATCATTTAGGCCTTTGACCAAATTCCCTAAGTTTTGGTCCATGGCTACACTTGACTGGGCTTGGATTGGTGAATATGGTGTCCCTGCTCTAGTTGTCATGCATGCAAATGGACTCAAGTTCGAGCTAAGGTTTCCTAGACCTAGAGCACAAATTAGAAGTCTAATTAAGTGAACCAACTAGCTAGTAGTACTTATGAGATTTAGCCAGGTAGGTGGAGGGGAGTGAAAGTCCCTGATTGCCAACCTTAGACACCAATCTGAGACTGGCCAGGTAGGTGGACCAAATCACAAGCCCTGATGCACCAATCCTAGACACCAAGCCAGTAAGCACACACCAATTAGCTGACACAGTTAACTTGACCCTAACCTGAACCCAACTTGTTGGTGTCCCTAACCCACTAGGGCAATTAACGTTCTACTTAATTTTAATTAATAGGCTGGGATCGATATGCTAGTTGGTGATTTTTGGGCTAGGGACAGGTAATGAAACCCTGACCCTATGTCAAATTGATGCCCTTAATTTGATTTCTCATGAGATGAATGAAATGCAAAGGTGCTGCAGAAGTGTGTTGTAGTTTGAAAGTGGTGTGGAAAACATGATGAAATAAATATCCAAAAATTATGAAAAATTCACAGAGGATTCCTAACTTATATGTTTCAATGCATATGAAAGAAATTTTAAAACTAAAATCTGTACTACTCTAAGCAGATCCTACAGATGAAGATAAATAAAAAGGACAGAATTGAACCCTAATGACAGTGTCGAACTTCAGAGATTTTCATTTTTTTTATAATTTTTTTCTGATGATGAAATTTAATATGGTGATAACTGACTTAAAAGGGAACAAGAAAAAAATATTTCAACAAAAAATTAGTGACTTGCCTTTGGAACTGCAGACGGATTACAGTAAATAGATGCAAATTTTTAGAAAACAGAACCTAATCAAACAAGTGCAATGGCTTACCCAAACTTCAATCTAAAAAATTCATGTCCGGCCAGGGGCTCATTATTCCCATGGGTCATGACAGTGTACTAGAGTACACCCGCTCAGGAGGCATGAATTTTAGATCTTGCTTGGATTTAAAGAAAGCTATTCTACCCTAATGCAACCATGCTCTGATACCAAAATGATGCGGCAAGCATATGATTAATGTTTTGAATATGGTTTGTAGAGCAATGAAACCTAATTACACTAGCATTGTACTCATCATAATAAGACTTAAGGATTATAAGAAATGGGACTTTTACTTGATTAGACACAATCCTAAACTAAGAAGGAAGAAGATCTAGATAATAGGGGCTAATGATTGTGGACTTACCTTGATGAGCTTTCCAACCTTCTTTTGTTTCATACCTTGAAACTACCAACACTCAGAACTGAAGAACCTGGATAACAGAGATCAAAACCCTGGACTTAGGGCTTCAGTTTGTTGGTTCTTTGTCAAGGTGAACCCGGCCCACAACTCAAAGTCTTCGAAGGACCCTGCAATGAAGATCAAAGTTAAGGAAAAAGGATAAGAACATATAGAAGGGATGGGAGAATTTATGAACTAATAACAGAAATTTGAGAAGATCTGGCCGACTCCAATGCCTTCACTTGAGCTTGGAAGATGCTTTGCTAGGGAAAAAGAATGGCTTTGGCATGGAGGAAGAGGATGGGAAACTTTCACATAAAAAAAAAGTCAACTTCTACTTCCAAAATTCAACTTCAATTTTCATCCATTCCCCCCAAAAATCAATCCCCTTTACAATGGGCATTCAAGGCCTTTAATAGCCTCACAAAGCTAGCTTTTGAAATTTAAAAACTCCCCAAATTGAGGAGGATTACAAGGGGGTGGTTGGAGGATTTGGTGGAGGACTTGGAGGGGTGTGGCCAACCTCCTTGAATTTGAATCTTCCTTGTTGGCGCCAAAGAGTGATGAGGTGGCTAGTGAGGTGGTGCCTGATGACATGGCATGATGAGATGGTCTTCTACTTGGATAAGGAATGACATGTGGTGCCAAGTGGTCCTAGTTGATGGTCCTTTTCTCTTGCTTGGTTGATATGTCTTCTCTTCTTCATGTGGTCAAATTCTGGGGTCCAGAATTTAAGTCTTGTTGCTGGCTTTCATTGCTTTAAGACTTGATTAACTTGTTGGAGTGAAGTTTCTTTCGGTTTCTGGTGTCCACACCAAGCAAGCACCTGAAGCATGGTATGAAAGATTAAGCAAATTTCTTATTGAAAATAAATTTTTTAAAGGTAATGTTGATAAGACTCTATTTTTGAAAAGGAAAGATAATGATTTATTAGTAATACAAATATATGTTGATGACATCATTTTCGATGCTACTAATGAAATTCTTTGTCAAGAGTTTGCTAAGCTAATGCAGGGTGAGTTCAAGATGAGCATGATGGAAGAACTAAACTTCTTTCTCGGACTCTAGATCAAGCAAACTACAGATGGTATCTTCATAAACCAAGCTAAGTACACAAGAGAAATCATTAAGAAGTTTGGAATGGAGACTACTAAATCAATAGGTATGCCAATGAGCCCCTCTTATAGACTTGATAAAGATGAGCATGGTAAATCTGTAGATCAAAAGTTACATAGAAGTATGATAGGCCCTTTATAGTATTTGACTACTAGTAGACCAGATATAATATTTAGTGTTTGTATGTGTGCTAGATATCAGTCTAAACCTAAAGAATCACATCTTATGACTGTTAAGTGCATTTTTAGATATCCGTCTGGTACTATTAGTATTAGTTTATGGTATGCTAGAAATTCATCTGCTAAATTGATTGGATATTTTGATATGGATTTTGTTGGCTGTAGACTAGATAGAAAGAGAACTAGTGGAACTTACCAATTTCTTGGAGTGAACTTAATCTCATGATTTAGCAAGAAACAAACTTTAGTTGCACTATCCATAGCTGAGGTTGAGTATATTGCAGCAAGAAGTTGTTGTACTCAAATCTTGTGGATTAAGCAACAACTCGAAGACTTTGGAATCAAGTTGACTAGTACTCCTATTAAATGTGATAATACCAGTGCTATTTGCTTGACTAAAAATCCTGTTCAACATTCTAGGAGTAAGCACATTGAAATTAGACATCATTTCATTAGGGATCATGTAGAAAATAATGATGTTTTGCTTGAATTTATCTGTACTGAATTTCAATTAGCAGATATTTTGACTAAACCTCTTCCGGAAGATCGATTCTGTATGATTAGAAGAGAGCTCGGGATCATCAATCCGTTTGATTAAGTTTTTTCAATAATTTGACTCAAACTATATCAATTTGACCTTATTCATGATAAATCATGTTTAAACACTATTGATTGACTATAGATCAATCTCATTTCAATTGATTTTGATCTTTCTGAAAAATTCCAAATTTTTTAGTTTTTAAGTTGTTGAGTCAACACATTTATGTGTCGACACCAAAATGTGTCAACACATGCATGAGCCGACACATGACCGATAGCAAACTAAGATTTAAGGGGTTTCCAAACCGTTTTTCTCCCAAATTCTTTTCTCCTCCAAGCCGACACCTGGAATTGAGGTACCCATACTATTTATCCTTCCATTTCACTATTTTTGCCCATCGTTTTCTTGGATTCGAACATTTGGTAGTCGTTTTTGTTGAATTTCTTCCTAGGTTTAGCTTCTTAAATTCTAGAAACCCTCTTTTTTAACCAAAAACCTTGCCTAAACTTTGAATCTTGGTAATAGGTCCTCGCAAGCAAGTTGTTCGTCGACCTTGTCAGTCACAGCAAGAAGAAGAGCGAAGGACAAAGGCCTGACATGAGTCTAGAGCTCCTGATCTGCCCACACGGTCTTTGTTTGTTCCTTCTAGCCGGATGAGCTCCAAGATAGTGGTTGGAGGATGCTGAGTGGACTTTTCCTTTATAGACCAGCAGCATTTCCGGATAGGAGAGTGGATTCAACATGCTGGGTTTACTACTTTTTGTTCACTTAGTTAGAGATATTACCCTGGACTGATGAGAGAGTTTTATGGTTCACTTGCTCGCAGAGTAGATGGTTGGATTGCACAGGTCAAAGGATGGGATATCCCCATTTCATCAGAGATTTTGAGCCGAGTGTGGGATATACCTATGATCGGATCAGTTGTTGACAGCCTGATGGACCGAGTCAGTGGTCTCCAGTGTATTTTTGAGTCAGACATCTTACCAGAGGGAGCCACTATTCCAGCATCAAGGCTATCTGCAGAGATGAGACTGCTACACCATATCGTCACCCGGATTCTTCTACCGAAGATCGGATGCTTTGACTATATCACCGAGCGAGAGTTGCTCATGATGGTCTCACTGGTATAGCATACGCCGATATGCCTTCCTGTTCTGATGTTACATCAGATGATTGAGGCATCGTCTAGCAAGCGGCTCTGCTTACCTTATGGCATGGGATTGACTGTATTGTTCAAGGAGTATGGAGTTAGCTTTCAGGATGAGCCTTATCGCACATTGATTCATACCGATGTGTATGACGTCAGGTCATTACATCAGATGGGTTATCATTTGGTCCAAGGCCAGTGGACATGGAGGATATCTGGTCAGGCCGAGGATAGAGCTGATGATGAGGACACAATAGAGGAGGAGTGGATTCTTTCAGGTGAGGCAAGACCGAGTGAGACACAGCCTGAGACGGCAGCGCAGCCAGCGGTTGCTCCTCAGTCTGATCCTTCTACTTCTGCCCAGCCTCAGCCAGCATAGACGGAGACTCCTGGTACTTCAGACAGTTTAGAGGACAGAGTCAGATGCATCGAGATTGATGTGTTCATCATAAGGTAGCGTCTTGACATTTTTATAGCTGAGACTAGAGAGAGCCATATTGGTCTTAGTGATGGCATCTCGGCTATTCTTTCTGTACTGTCCAGATCTTCGATGAGTGCTCCGGCTGCAGATACTGCTCCTGCACCTGTTCATGTACCTACTCCTGCACCAGCTGATGACATTGTTAAGACTACTGTTGGAGATGGAGTTGGAGATACAGTTATTGAAGATATTGATGGAGATGAGAAGACTAACTCAGATCGGTTTGACATCGCTGATCTTACGTCAGAGCCAGTTGAGGAGGTGATGGCTGATTTGCCTGCGAGCCCTGTTGCTGACCCATCTTTTTCACCTGCCCAGATTCCTGATCCATCTTCTCCTTCTAGATCAATTGATCGTACTTCTGTTCCAGTTCCTATTCCTATTCTCACTCCTATTATTGATACACCTATCATTGACTTACCTGATAGTGATTCTCCTGATATTCATACACCTGTCATTGAGACTCACACTATTGATACACCCATTATAGATACACACCGAAACCTTCTACAGTTGATACTGTTATTCTTGATACACCTGTATCATCAGCTGTTATCCCTACTTTTGATACTCAGATTTCTGACACTCCTACCCTTCATACATCATCAATTATTCGAGTGCTTGGGTTTTATACACCCGACTTTCAATATCTTGACTCTGGACCTTCTTTTGATCGCACACCTCTCCTAGCGGTGGCTAGTTGGTTGACCCGATCACTTCTGTTCCTGCGGAGGACATAGCTTCTACCTCTACTGCTCCAGCCAGAGGTCGGACTTATGATCGTCGTCGAGGATGTAGTCGTCGTACCCCTCCATAGCTGACTAGGACCAGACTTCGAGATCTTCATTCGCGATGACCGAGAGCTCGATGCTTCACTGATACAAGATCGATTGAGATCGGTTCATCTTCTGATGATTCGATGGATGAGGATTAGGATTTTGATGTTTTTCTGTATAGTTTACTTTCATGCTTACATGTACTTTTACCTTTGTTATGTCTCTGTTGTACAAATTTTAAGCATATATGAAAAACTCTTTAATTCCTCACATCTATGTGTTTGATGAAAATGAATTTTATATCTTGAATTGCTTTTATGCTTCATTATCTTGACTATTCAATTTCCTACCTTTTTAATGATAACAAAAAGGGGGAGTAATTTAGTGAAATTTAAGTATAAATGGGGAGTAATTTGAGTAATTGAGACAAATTTTTGAAAATGTGGTATGTGTACTTGTGATATGCAAGAAATAGACATTTGTTTTAAAAACAAAAACCTGAATTGAAGATCATTTACAAAATTCCTTAAGAAAGGGGGAGCTTTACTCTATGTTTAAAGTGAATTTAATCCTTAAAACCTCTCTTTCAATGTTTTGAAAAGATTCTTACAAATTTCGTTATGAATCATTGATTCAGGGGGAGCTTTGTTATTTGTTGAATTTGTCTTGTAAGAGTATCTTGATACATGTTCTCAAATTCATTAGAATGAATATCAAAGTTCCGATACTCTCTATCTTTGTAACAAGCTCTAATACAATTACTTGTGCTTTGAATGATCACCTCCTTAATGCAAGTAATGTTGATATACTTAATGCTTTCAATGTTGTCCACCTTGATTAATTCTTTTAAAGCCTTATTTTAAAAGCAATTTATACTTAAGGGTTTTGTCATCATTAAAAAGGGGGAGATTGTTGACTCCACTAATTGATTTTGATGATAAGCAAAAGAGTTAAGTATAAGTTGAGGACTAATAATTTGCTTTGAGTGTATTTTTTTATTGAAATGGTGTTCACAAAATTTGAAGAAGCCCAATTGTTTTGAAGAAGCCAAGTTTGTAATGAAAAGATTGATCAAAAGAAGACTTGGACACTTAAGAGATGGTTGAATGGATAACTAAGTTAAGTGGAAACCTGTTCAACTCAAAATCAGCAGTTTCTGTGTATTTTTCAGTGATGTGTCGACTCAAAGTATCGACACATGACATGAAGTGTCAACACATGAAGGTGAAGTATCGACTTAGGTGATACGCAGTAAAGTTTCAAATGGCACAGATCAAGTGTCAACACATAGACCTAATGTGTCGACTCAAGGTGTCGACACATGGATCAACACATCGCCTGAGACTTTCAAGCCACAAACTTGCAGAAGTTGAAGAAATAGTTGAAGTGTCGACACATGGAAGCAAGGTGTTGACTCAAGGTGTCGACTCAACTGAGAAGGTGTTGACACATCTGAGATTTCCAAAGAATCTGAATGGAGCTTTTTGAACTATGTGTCAACTCAAGAAGAACATGTGTCGACTCAACTGAGGAAGTGTCGACACATGGAGTTCTGACAACAGTAATGGCTAGTTTTTCTAAGCATAAAACTTGCCCAAAATGCCCCCAACGACTAGTTTTTCAAGTATAATGGCTAGATTTCGGTTTTAAGGCCTTGGAAGGGTATTTATGTGCTTCAAATCAAATCAAAAAAGAAGATATTGTATATCATTGAAGAGTCTAGAGAGAAAAGAAGAGAGAAGAGCCTTAACTCCTATTCATTCAAGTTTCAACCACTCTCAAGCTAAAGGAAGCCTTCAAGCATTCAAAAGTTATCAAGAGCATTGAAGATCATTCAATCTTGGGCATCCAAAAGTCTTCATCAAGGGCAAAGCAACTCTACATCGAACTATATCAACATATTCGCTTTGTTATTGAAAGCTTACATTGGTTCTTTATTTTTAAACCTTATTTCTTGTAAGAGTTCTTGGTTAGCCTATTGTAAAACCAAGTGAGGTTATTGGTAAGCCTTGAAAACCAATTAGGTTGGTGGTTAGCCCGCAAAACCACTAAGGTTCTTGGTTAGCCCGGAAAATCAAGGGAGGTTATTGATTAGCCTTGTGAAAACCAATTAGGTTCTTGGTAAGCTCGTAAAACCAAGAAAGGTTGTGACTTATGAGCCTTGTAAAATAAGTCGGGTTTTGATTAGTGAGCCCGGAAAACTAATTGGCTGTAATCATGTGATTATAGTAAATTTTCAAGGGGATCTTGGGGAGTGGATGTAGGTGCATTGTTGGCACCGAACTACTATAGCTTTTGATGTTTGTGATTGCTTGATCTCTCTCTCTCTTTGCTCTTTATTTATTGTAATTAATTTTCGCTGCACTTATATCTTAGAGCATTGCTTTTGATTCATAGTACCTTGATTTATATATTTGTTGGATTGGATTGCTTTCATTAAGATTGTAATTTATGATTAGCTTAAGTTTTTAGAGACCCAATTCACCCCCTCCCCCTCTTGGGTTGCTTTCTGGGCAATAAAACTTTTCTAAATAACATGACGCAGCGGAAGGAAACAAAACATTTTTATCTAAATATGTTAATCAAGTTAACATTGGCTCTACACAAATCTTTATGCATATAGAATAATGCATGTATGAAATCTAGCAAGCAAGGTATGTGATTCATAGAACTATTCTTTGAATCATATAAAAGGGTAATGAAGAACACTTCATCGTACCTGCAAGAATACAAACCTTATCTGCAAGGTGACGATCACCAGCAAGGCAAGTACTCCAAGGAAGTGGAGAGGCTCTATGAGCAACACCATTGTCCTACCTCTACAAGTGGTTCACACCGGGGTAAGGGGATTCTCCTCCTTCCTTCTAGGTGTTAGCCTCTCTGAAAATGATCTGGCAATGGTAGACTCTTTCTTCAACACCTTGAAGAACCAGCTACTAAATAGAGATGGAACAAAGCACCCAAGAATCTTTTCCAGAACACTCTGTCCCAAACCTTCAACAGAAGGTATGCACATAGAAATCCCAAAACCCAAAGCCTCGCTCTATCTTCCCAAGAATGAGATCAGATCTCACAATCTCTCAGAGGTTAAGAATGAGTTCTAACTAACAAAAATGGTAGAATCTCGACCTAGGTGAAAGGTGAACAATTTTTCCCCTTCAGCTCACCCAAAACTACCCTTATTATTAGAACCATAAAGGGGAGATCAATGAGAGATTAATGGGAGGTTGGGAGTCTCTTGGGATTCAAGGGTGTTACAAACCCTTTGGACTTCAGCAATTATAGCTAATTGAAATCTCAGGATGCCAAAATTAAGTTCCATAACTCTTATAGCCATTAATAAAGTGAAAGGATTATGCCCTATAAGCCAATATCTGTATCTCCCAGACCATTGTAAATTGACAAATTAATAAAGGCAATAATTTTTTCATCATTCGCTGTGTCATTATATGATGAACCCCATAGATTAGGGCTATGGTTGTAGGGCTATGATGAGATCATACCAGTGAGATCTAAGGCCTTAAAACCCTAATCTAGAATATTCCTAGTCATAGGAACCCTGAGTTGGGGATCAGGGTTTCCGGTAAGACTGGCACATCCTATGTATGCTGAAAAGGGTGACTGCTCTCACTGTCATTTGTGTAGGACACTAATACAAGGATGTGGGTGCTCATTAGTGAATGAGTTCACTGAATAGATCCAGTTTGAGAACATCTAATGGAGCCTTAGCTGCATGTCAATGGATGTTTCACATAGTGGGAGTTGTACAAGTAGTCCTATGACCTGAGACTGCCATAATACCTTATGTACATGAACCCATGCTTTGGTTCAATCTCAATCATGACACTGGGTCATGCACGAAGTTGATGCTGGGTATGGTGAATTGTATATGAAGGTATTGAGTAGGTCAACAAGGAATTGATCACTCCTAGTAGGAGGAGATTGCATCCAGCCAAATTAGGTCAGATGATGATTCAGGAAATCTTTGATCAAAGTACAGATATTAGAAATGATTTCTAATATCGAATTAATTGAATCATTAGTGTATGACTGAGCTGGGAATGAGTATAAACTGGATTTGACATGATTCCATATCCATAGTTATATTCGGGATGCAAGATGATTGAAGGATCGAATTGTACGGGAACTTTCCACTGAAGGGTAGTTTTGGAATTACACCAGAATTTCCATATCTTCCGGGTAGACATGACACGTTGCTAGACGTCAATCTTGTCTTGTGGGTTGATCAAATTAAATGGTTTAATTGGATCACTAATTAGGAGGAGTCCTAATTGACTGACTCGAGTTAGCTCGATTTGACCTAAATCGATTAGAATGAGTTATGATCAGATTAGGTCAACTTGCACTCGGACCCACTGCTGGCTAAGTATGGAACCCAATGGGTCACATACTTAGGACAGATAATCAAGGATTTAATTTGGAATTAAATCTCGTTTGCAGATGAACACACTAGCATGTGTTGCAAACCATGACTTCCACTTGAATCGGATTCGAGTTAGGGTTCCGATTTGGTCTTTTTTAGATCCAAATTCATTCCGGTTTGAATCTAATTGAAGATTTAAAACGTTGGGCTAATAATAGGCTAGCAATTGGGCTAACCTAAGAGGCTAAACCCCTTTCCCACATCGCCTAAAACCCCTCCCCCTCTCTTCCCACGCGCGCGCGCAAGGAGAAGAGTCCACACGCGCGTGGACTCTTCCAAGACGCGTCTTTGCGTGAAAAGAAAGAATAAAACACCGGTGATTTTTGAAGAGGCGTGGAAGAGAGTCCACCTAGGCGTGGACTCTCCAAAAGAAAGAAAAATACCGTGGAAAAGAAGAGAAAAACACCGAAGGGGCGCGACTCTTCTTTCTGCGCGCGCCCTTCTGTGTTTTTCACGATCTTTCTTCGCGTCTTCCCATCTCAAAGGCCGTGAGATTAATCCCAAGGGCCATGAGATTTAAGAAAGAAGACGTGAGAAGGGAGAGAGGGACGTGAGAGGATTTTTCAGAAGGAGAAGGCGCCTCTCTGTCGCCTATTTAAGAAGAAGGCTTCACCGTAAAAATTAATCCCAGATTTTCTACGGCGAAGCCTTGCTTCTCTTTCCTTCTCCCTCTCCAGAAGACTGTTTCCCCCTCCTCTCTTTCTTCTTTGATTCCTTTACAGAGCCTAGGCTCTGTCGAATCTCAGAACAGAAGGAGAGTCAGAGAGAGAAACTCTCCGACGGTAAAGGAAGAAGGCGCCCCCTTTTTCCTTATTTCTTACATTAAGACAACTTTGTCTTAATTTTCTTCTCCCTCCAAGACAAGCCTTGTCTCACTTTAGGACAAGGGCTTATTCTTAAGACAAGAGTGTCTTAAGGGGCCAAAGTTGCCAAAAACTAGGAGAAGGGTAAGAGAGAAAGGTTTAGTCCCTGTTTGGCTAGAGGTGTCCTAGCCAATAGCCCATATATCAAGTTCTTGGGGTAGAACTTGATTGGAAGGAACCCAATTGAGGAGTCACTGTCTTGATCATCTGCCCGTGTGGATCACCATCGGAGGGCGGACAAGTGGACGCCTGGTGTGTTCAAAAGGTTACTCCATTTGGAGTTTATTTCTACATCAGATTGGATATAGCGATCTGAGGTTAGTATCTAAACTATGTTTAAATTTGGACATGCATGTAGTCATAAGTTTTAATTGCTAATAAGGAGATTTTGGGATTAGGGTTCGGACCTGATTTCATAAAGTTTTTGAAATCCACACTTCCGCACTGGTCACCGAACCTAACAGTGGTATCAGAGCCATCCTTATTAGGATTAAAACTTATGAAGTTCAATTCATGATGTAGTATCATGTTAAAGTTTTTATATTGATGCACAGTGCATGTCTTTGATTGAACATGAGTTTGATGATTGCCACCAGTTAGGGTTTTCCACTGAAACCCTAATTGTCTTAGAGATATGAGTAGCCCTGGAGCCATCATACTGAAATAAGGTTGCCCTGGCATAATGGTGTATCCATTATGTGGTAAATGGTTGTCCTAGTATGATGGCACACATTTCACATATTTGCTTAGTTTAAAGCATGTATTAATATATGTGATAGCTTTTAATTGAATGTGCTGGCATTGCATGAACCCCTCTTAAAATTATATTAAGTGGTAGTATAGTTAACCGATAAGCATTATTAGTCATGATGGATAATTAGTCATTTCGGTGTCTAGAAAGGTGGTTCTGGGAAGGTAAAGGGAATCGTGGTTTTTAATTGGTTCCGTTGACTGACCTGGCCAATTTTAAATTGGTGTCTAGGAAAGCAACGGGGGGATCCCCACATCTCTTCCACTAGCCTGGCCGATCTGATTGATTTAATTCTTGACTAACATGCTTGGTGTTAAAATACTATTATTGGCCTTCCTTCATGATAGGTCATCATTGTGTTATGATCTATACTAGGTTTGTTGTGTACACACAAGACCTAATATGGTGACTAACACAATTTTTGGCCTAATACAATTATTTGTTTATGGCATGATTTAAAGTAATATTTTGTTGTGAACACACAAGGGTATTACTATTAAAGTCATGACTATATGGCTATGAAGGGTTTACTTAACTAAAATATTATAGTTTGTTGTGTATACACAAGGCTATTAATATTTTAGAGGCCGAGATAAGTTGAGAATTGTACAGGTTACAATTGGAAAGAGTTTTCCTACCTATGAACTTATATAAGATTTGTTGTGTACACACAAGGTCTTTTATGAGGGATTGGGATCTCAACACCACTAAGAAAGATCAATTAAGGTTTTCTCGATCATCGTATGGAGGGTTATGATGCTCGATAAAATAGTGGGAGACATAATTAAATTAAAGTCCTAATTTAATTATGTGTTGTCATTTCATGGTTGTTTGCTTATGTTTTCGTTCTTTGTTTAAATGTAGATAAATGGCCTCTTCACTCTCACTCCGTAGTATTTTAGATGCCAACAAATTGACTGGGCCGAATTATGTTGATTGGCTGAGAAATTTGAAAATAGTACTCAGTCAAGAAAGAATTTCCTATATTCTTGATACCCCGATTTTGGAACCACCAAGGGAAGATGCCTCGCAAGAGGAGAAGACCACATATAATATGTGGCAAAATGACTCACTTACTGTCAAATGTGTTATGCTTGCCTCTATGACTAACGAGTTACAGAGGCAGCATGATAGCATGGATACTAACTCCATACTTCTAAATTTAAAAGAGCTTTATGGAGAACACAGTAGAACTGCTAGATATGAAATATCTAAGCAGTTGTTCCGTGCAAGGATGACAGAAGGTACATCAGTACAAGACCATGTATTAAAGATAATTGATCTAATCACTCGATTAGGTCAATTAGGTTTTGTAATGGATGGGGAGTTGAATCAAGACTTGATCTTGCAATCACTCCCAGAGTCATTTTCACAGTTTGTTCTTAATTACCATATGAACAAACTTAATTCTTCCTTGCCTGAGCTGTTGAATATGTTGAAAACAGCAGAGAGCCATGTAAAGAAAAATAAGGCTCCAGTTCTTCTTGTGGATAAGAAGAAGACAGGCAAAAGGGGTTCCAATAAGAGGATGAATCCCAAAGGGGGCATTAAGAAGAAGAAAGGAAAGAAGGCCTCCGGACAGATGACCTGCTTTCATTGTGGCAAGCCGGGTCATTGGAAAAGAAACTGCAAGGTTTACCTTGCAAGTTTGAAGCCTGGTGCATCAGAGGCACCAAAAGGTATGAAAGAAGTTCATACTATTTTGTCATTGGATTCTTCCATTTCAAATACTTGGGTGTTGGATACCGCCTGTGGTCATAACATCTGCAAATCATTGCAGGGACTTCAGGGGCTTAAAGTATTGAAGGAAGGTAACTTTGAGCTCTACGGTGCTGGAGGGGACCCCATCCAAGCAGAAGCTGTAGGGACTTATGTTTTGAAGTTACCTTCAGGGAAGATCTTGGAGCTAAGGAATTGTTACTATATGCCAAAAATCATTAGAAATATCATATCTGTACCCTTGTTACTTAAACAAGGATATACTATGAATGTAATGAGCAGTGGCTGCTCAATTTCTTTATCTAATGAAATTATATGTTATGGCATATTCTGCAATGGTCTCTTAACTCTTTCCACTAATGACAATGTTTTTCATGTTTCTAACAAACGGAAAAGAGATGATGTTAACAATACCTTACTTTGGCATTGTCGACTTGGACATATTAGTGAGACTAGGATTAACAAGTTGTACAAAGAAAATTTCTTTGATCCTTATGACTATGAGTCATTAGGAACTTGTGAATCATGTCTCATGGGTAAGATGACCAAGACTCCATTTAGTGGACATGGAGAAAGGACAAAAGAGTTATTAGGACTCATACACACAGATGTATGTGGGCCTATGACAACTCAAGCCTATGGTGGATACTCATACTTCATCACATTTACTGATGATTTTTCAAGGTATGGATTTGTGTATCTAATGAAACATAAGTCCGATGCTTTTGAAAAATTCTTAGAGTATCAAAGTATGGTAGAGAAACAAACAGGAAAAAGTATAAAGATCCTCCGATCAGATAGAGGAGGTGAATACTTATCCACTGAGTTTCTTGATCACCTTAAAGATAAGGGGATCATCTCTGAATGGACTCCTCCTTACACACCACAATTAAATGGTGTTGCTGAAAGGAGGAATCGTACTTTATTGGATATGGTACGGTCCATGATGTGCTTCACGGAGTTACCTTTTTCTTTCTGGGGATATGCTTTGGAAACAGCAACTCATATCTTGAATAGAGTACCATCTAAAACTGTCTCTAGCACTCCATATGAATTATGGAGAAGTAAGAAACCCAATCTTAAGTATATTAAGATATGGGGATGTCCAGCCTATGTAAAAAGGAATTTTGGACATAAACTAGATGCTAGAGCAGACAAATGTCTATTTATCGGATATCCTAGAGATAGTATAGGATATGTGTTCTACCACCCTACTGAACAAAAGGTTTTGGTCAGTAGGCATGCCACTTTTATGGAAAAGGAATTTATCCTACAAAAGGGCACTGGTAGAAATATCGAACTTAATGAGATTCAACAAATAGACACTTCTCAGTCAAGTAACAACATAGTTAATATAGAACCTGAACACACTCCTATCCGTAGGTCTGATAGGGTGCGACAGGCACCTGAGAGGTATGGGTTCATAATTGAAAATAATGAAGCCCAAATCATTCAAAATGATGAGCCTCTAACCTATACGGAAGCAGTCATGAGTAGAGACTCAGACAAATGGCTGGAAGCCATGAGATCCGAGATGGACTCCATGTATGTCAACCAAGTATGGTCTTTGGTTGATGCACCAGAGGGTATTAACCCTATTGGGTGTAAATGGGTTTATAAAAGGAAGATTGGGGCAGATGGCCAAGTTGAAACTTATAAAGCCAGATTGGTGGCTAAGGGTTTCAGACAAAAACAGGGAATAGATTATGATGAAACATTTTCCCCTGTTGCCATGCTCAAATCCATTCGGATTATGCTTGCTATAGCAGCATATCATGATTATGAGATCTGGCAAATGGATGTAAAAACTGCATTCCTCAATGGTTTCCTTGAGGAAGAGGTTTATATGTCACAACCAGAAGGTTTTGTCTTGGAGACTAAACCTAATCAGGTATGTAGGCTAAAGAAATCCATTTATGGATTAAAGCAAGCATCCAGGAGTTGGAACATCCGATTTGATAAAACAGTCAAAGAATTTGATTTTTTCAAAAATGAGGATGAACCTTGTGTGTACAAGAAGACTAGTGGGAGTGCCATAGTTTTCTTAGTTCTATATGTTGATGATATACTTATTATTGGGAATGATATCCCAATGTTACAATCAGTCAAAGTGTGGTTATCGAAACAGTTTTCCATGAAAGACTTGGGAGAAGCATCCTATATACTGGGTATAAAAATCTATAGAGATAGATCAAGAAGGATGCTTGGCTTGTCCCAGTCTAGGTACATTGACCAGGTGCTAAAGAGATTTAGCATGGAGGAAAGTAAAAGAGGTTACTTACCTATTGGTCATGGCATACGTCTTTCTAAGAGGATGTCTCCTAAGACACCTGAAGAAAGAAATAGAATGAGTTCTATACCTTATGCTTCGGCTATAGGGTCGATTATGTATGCTATGTTATGTACTAGGCCTGATGTGGCATATGCCTTGGGTGTAGCCAGTAGATTTCAGGCTGATCCAGGAGAGAATCACTGGAAGGCTGTGAAAAATATTCTTAAGTACCTGAGAAGGACTAAGGATATTTTTCTTATATACGGAGGATCTGATCTTAAACTAGAAGCCTATTCAGACTCTAGTTTTCAATCAGACCCAGATGATAGTAAATCCATTTCAGGGTATGTCTTTACCTTGAATGGTGGAGCAGTAAGTTGGAAGAGCACTAAACAGCAGACTGTAGCTGACTCAACTACCGAGGCAGAGTACATAGCTGTCAGTGAAGCCGCCAAGGAAGCTGTCTGGATGAAGAAATTCATCACAGAGTTGGGAGTAGTTCCTGAGATTGAGAACCCGGTGCCACTCTATTGTGATAACACTGGAGCAGTTGCTCAAGCTAAGGAACCGAGAGCCCATCACAAGTCCAAGCACATTCTGAGACGCTTCCATCTTGTCCGAGAGATAATCGAAAGACAAGAAGTCTGCATCAATAGAGTAGATACAAAGAACAACATAGCAGACCTGTTCACTAAGGCTCTACCACAGCGGGAGTTTGATCGCCACCTCGATTGTATGGGGTTAAAGAATAAGAGCGATTGGCTTTAGTGCAAGTGGGAGATTGAAAGGATTATGCCCTATAAGCCAATATCTGTATCTCCCAGACCATTGTAAATTGACAAATTAATAAAGGCAATAATTTTTTCATCATTCGCTGTGTCATTATATGATGAACCCCATAGATTAGGGCTATGGTTGTAGGGCTATGATGAGATCATACCAGTGAGATCTAAGGCCTTAAAACCCTAATCTAGAATATTCCTAGTCATAGGAACCCTGAGTTGGGGATCAGGGTTTCCGGTAAGACTGGCACATCCTATGTATGCTGAAAAGGGTGACTGCTCTCACTGTCATTTGTGTAGGACACTAATACAAGGATGTGGGTGCTCATTAGTGAATGAGTTCACTGAATAGATCCAGTTTGAGAACATCTAATGGAGCCTTAGCTGCATGTCAATGGATGTTTCACATAGTGGGAGTTGTACAAGTAGTCCTATGACCTGAGACTGCCATAATACCTTATGTACATGAACCCATGCTTTGGTTCAATCTCAATCATGACACTGGGTCATGCACGAAGTTGATGCTGGGTATGGTGAATTGTATATGAAGGTATTGAGTAGGTCAACAAGGAATTGATCACTCCTAGTAGGAGGAGATTGCATCCAGCCAAATTAGGTCAGATGATGATTCAGGAAATCTTTGATCAAAGTACAGATATTAGAAATGATTTCTAATATCGAATTAATTGAATCATTAGTGTATGACTGAGCTGGGAATGAGTATAAACTGGATTTGACATGATTCCATATCCATAGTTATATTCGGGATGCAAGATGATTGAAGGATCGAATTGTACGGGAACTTTCCACTGAAGGGTAGTTTTGGAATTACACCAGAATTTTCATATCTTCTGGGTAGACATGACACGTTGCTAGACGTCAATCTTGTCTTGTGGGTTGATCAAATTAAATGGTTTAATTGGATCACTAATTAGGAGGAGTCCTAATTGACTGACTCGAGTTAGCTCGATTTGACCTAAATCGATTATAATGAGTTCTGATCAGATTAGGTCAACTTGCACTCGGACCCACTGCTGGCTAAGTATGGAACCCAATGGGTCACACACTTAGGACAGATAATCAAGGATTTAATTTGGAATTAAATCTCGTTTGCAGATGAACACACTAGCATGTGTTGCAAACCATGACTTCCACTTGAATCGGATTCGAGTTAGGGTTCCGATTTGGTCTTTTTTAGATCCAAATTCATTCCGGTTTGAATCTAATTGAAGATTTAAAACGTTGGGCTAATAATAGGCTAGCAATTGGGCTAACCTAAGAGGCTAAACCCCTTTCCCACATCGCCTAAAACCCCTCCCCCTCTCTTCCCACGCGCGCGCGCAAGGAGAAGAGTCCACACGCGCGTGGACTCTTCCAAGACGCGTCTTTGCGTGAAAAGAAAGAATAAAACACCGGTGATTTTTGAAGAGGCGTGGAAGAGAGTCCACCTAGGCGTGGACTCTCCAAAAGAAAGAAAAATATCATGGAAAAGAAGAGAAAAACACCGAAGGGGCGCGACTCTTCTTTCTGCGCGCGCCCTTCTGTGTTTTTCACGATCTTTCTTCGCGTCTTCCCATCTCAAAGGCCATGAGATTAATCCCAAGGGCCGTGAGATTTAAGAAAGAAGACGTGAGAAGGGAGAGAGGGACGTGAGAGGATTTTTCAGAAGGAGAAGGCGCCTCTCTGTCGCCTATTTAAGAAGAAGGCTTCACCGTAAAAATTAATCCCAGATTTTCTACGGCGAAGCCTTGCTTCTCTTTCCTTCTCCCTCTCCAGAAGACTATTTCCCCCTCCTCTCTTTCTTCTTTGATTCCTTTACAGAGCCTAGGCTCTGTCGAATCTCAGAACAGAAGGAGAGTCAGAGAGAGAAACTCTCCGACGGTAAAGGAAGAAGGCGCCCCCTTTTTCCTTCTTTCTTACATTAAGACAACTTTGTCTTAATTTTCTTCTCCCTCCAAGACAAGCCTTGTCTCACTTTAGGACAAGGGCTTATTCTTAAGACAAGAGTGTCTTAAGGGGCCAAAGTTGCCAAAAACTAGGAGAAGGGTAAGAGAGAAAGGTTTAGTCCCTGTTTGGCTAGAGGTGTCCTAGCCAATAGCCCATATATCAAGTTCTTGGGGTAGAACTTGATTGGAAGGAACCCAATTGAGGAGTCACTGTCTTGATCATCTGCCCGTGTGGATCACCATCGGAGGGCGGACAAGTGGACGCCTGGTGTGTTCAAAAGGTTACTCCATTTGGAGTTTATTTCTACATCAGATTGGATATAGCGATCTGAGGTTAGTATCTAAACTATGTTTAAATTTGGACATGCATGTAGTCATAAGTTTTAATTGCTAATAAGGAGATTTTGGGATTAGGGTTCGGACCTGATTTCATAAAGTTTTTGAAATCCACACTTCCGCACTGGTCACCGAACCTAACATAAAGCAACCTCAAATTTTTTAGCAAATCCCATCAAATGAGTCAACTCACTTCGGGTTGACTCGCTTGGCAGTTTTGACAACTTCTTGTCAAACGAGTCTAGAATGATTCCCAATCATTCCCAAGCCAACAAATCAAGAAGAAACCCCATGATGTGTGACCCCATAGGTTCAAACACTAAATCGGTAGTACAAGAATGTTTTCAGTACTAGCCAAAGTTGCCATCTAGCAATGACACCCGGTATCCAGATAGGTCGAAGGTTATAGAGCAACAAGAACTTGTCAAATATGGAACACCACTGAACTTATTTCTTTAATCTCCTAATGCTCCAGATGGCTTAGGGTTAAACTGTCCAATCCAAATCAATCCATCTCAATATATCTCAAACAAAGAATCCCTGTAACTCCTTACAAGGAATGCCCTGGCCAAGGTCTTTCTCAATTGAGACATATTAAGCATTCAATCCAAACTATTTGGAGAGATCAATCCTATCTTAATCCTAATACTGCTACACAAGTACTTCACTATACCCAGCAACCTTTCATCACTGGATTAGAAATTAGGGTAGTCCAGTACCTAAGCACAGTGAGTTGCTTGCAAGCTGCATAGTGATCTCAAGTCAAAGGAATAATTTATGTCTACATTCTAATGAAAAACTTCTCTTTGGCAGAAAGAGAATCTTGCATGAGAGTCACCTCAATGAAGTGTCGAACACAATACCTGATGTCATACCAGCATCTCCATGCTACTTGGTTAAGAGGACAACCAACAGACATGACATCAATGACCTACTCTCGATACACCATCATCCTGAAATATCGTATCCTTTGGTCGTGAACTAGTTTATGAACTATACGATGCATCCTCTCTACATCATATGCAAGGTAGCTCAAAGGACATCATCATACAAGAGTTCAATTAGAAAGATGACATGTGATGAACAACTAGAATAAACCTTTTATTCAATTAAATAATTCATATATATGAGTACGCAACCGTCTACAACCTAGATGATTAGCTTGGGATACACATTTTCCAACATCTCATTGTTACATAAATACATCAGTTCAGCACATACTTGTTTTAGTTTAAAATTTTTAAAAGATCCAATTCACCCCCCTCTTGGGTTGCTACACTGGGCAACAATCACCAAATCATTATGAGATCTCTATAAGGGCCATGAGCATGCCTGAATGCCTCGTAACTTGAGTCATTATTCAATGAGGTGTGGCTTACCTTAGACTAGTGACAGGGATGTATTTAAGAAGACAAGATTCCTCTTGCCAGCAAAATGCTCCCAGGCGACACATGGAAGGTCCGGTTGACTTTCACCAAATCCAATAAGATCCTGGTCTCACCTAAAACACCTTGGGCTATCCCTCTATAAAAGGGGCTCCATGCAAGCTCCCAGAGAGTTTTGCAAGCCTTCCTGCTTATACTTCCCAAATGTTAGTACCAATATTGACTTAAGCATCGGAGTGTCATCATCGAGGCCACCCCTGATAAGGCTTTTTTGCAGGTATGTCTTCCCGAAGACCAGCTTACACTACCTACTCTAGCACTTCTACCAACTCCAACAACCCCTTCCAGTACTTGACAAATTTTGGCACCAACGAGGTTCAATTAGGTTTTACCCGATAAGGTTATGTGATGACCTAATTGCTAAAAAATTTTAATACTGGTTTGATTCAAACTTAGACTTGATTAATTCTAAATTTAATTAAGATTCAATTAAGTAAATTAGAATCTAATTGGATTAGGCTTGGTTATTTAATTGAGTTAAACCAAATTTGATTTCATTGGAACTCAATTTGGATTGAATTATAATTAAAATCCATTCCTAATGCCACCCTATAATTTCTCCTACAATTTCTCCATGCCAATTCTGATTTTTCATGAACATTTTCCTTGCCAAATGAGTGTTATCACCCTCCCCTTTCTCTCTTTTAGATGAGGTTTAAGTCTTATTTATACTTGAATTGGTTTTGAATTCATTTTGATAAAGTTTGAATAGGATTCAAACTCCTAGCTTTATCCTAATCCTATTCTATCTTAATCTTCCTATCCTTTCTCCATGCCTATACTTTTTTTGATTTTTCCTAATGGTGTGCACACAAAATAAAGAGGGATTACCTTGAGTTTTGAGAGAAGAATCACCAAAACAAAATTGATAAGAGAGAGTTGGGGTGAAATAAAAGGGGGGCATGGGATTTGTTCTTGGTGATAAGGTTTTAGGAAGAAAGAAAAAAATAAAGATCTCCATATTGTTTTATTTCTTCCTCCTCCTGATCCTCCAATTCTCCTCTTCTTCTACTTCTCGAAGGGTCCAAGGAATTTCAAAGGAGACAAATCAACCATTCAGTGGCCTTCGCAAGGAACTAGAAATCTAGAAGTCTGATCTATTTCAGGGCTTCATGTGGACTTGCTGTAGAGGCCAGACACCTTGTATGACTGCAAGGTAACCTAAAGAACACCATTACCACATTAATCGGTAGTGAAGATCAGCAACCCATGCTAAGATATGACATATGTTTCAGGTAGTTTAGATTTGATCTGCAGCATGCATCAATGAGATCGATACATGCTGATTTTAAATTTCAGCATTTACTTCCTATGCATATCATGTTCTAAATCCTAGATAGCATTTTTAGATTTGATCTAAATATATATTTTTGATTAAAAGTATTTTTAATCTAATTTAATTTTATAATAAATAAAAAAAATGCATGCATGAAATCCTATCCTATTTTCCAACACCTTTCACCCATAAACTGACAACTAAACTAAAGTTGTAAATAGGAGTTCAAAAATTTTACTTCAATATTTGGTAGGAGAGTATGTAAGAAACTGGGATTTACTTTTATCTCGAGCAAAGTTTGTATATAATAGTTCGGTAAATAGGTCTATTAGTATGAGTCCTTTTGAGGTCGTGCATGATTATTATCCTAAGAAACTAGTAGACTTGATCTCATTGCCTATGCATGCTAAGATTTCAGAGTCAACATCATCCTTTGCAGAGCATGTTAGGAGTCTACATAAAAAGATCAGTGATGAAATTAATATAAGTAATCAAATATATAAATGATTAGCAAATTCTCACCTACGAGTCAAGGATTTTGTTGATGGTGATCATGGCATCATTAGGGTTGACCTAAGTAGTTTCCACCAAGAACAATTCGAAAGCTACATGCTTGAGCAGTAGGCCCATTCAAGATTTTAAAAAAAGTTGGACCTAATAGATATATTGTTGATCTACCACCTAGCTATGGGATTAGTTCAACATTCAATATATCGGATCTAATCAAATATAAAGAGCCAACATTGATATTCAGTGATCCATTTGAGCCTGTACCTTTCTTTAAAAGTGACCCTCTCCCTGAGTGCCCACAAGTCTAATTGAAAGAAAAGCATGATGTGATTGATCATATTCTAGATGAGCATATTAGGTCCGCTAGGGGTCAGACTACCATCGCTATTTGGTTCATTGGCGAGGCAGACCAAAGTCAGAGGATTCCTAGATTACTCAATAAAAGCTATAGAGGATTAATCTAGATCTTTTTAAGTACCTCCAGGCGGTACGGAGCTAAACTCAACATAGTTGAGTTTTTCCCATCCAAGGAGAAATTGATGAGGATATCACCTAGCACTATTTCTAATGAAGATCGCATATAGTTCATGAATTTTGTTTTCACATATTTTACTTAGGTATATATGTGGGTGTATGGGAAATGGGATGCATGTTCTTTTTGTTTCTAGCTCATGCACAATCCTAAATCATGACTAAGTTAGTCTGTTAGGGTAGTTTGTTATGAAATTGTTAGTTTATTAGGATTTTGGTAATAGATTGTTAGAGGTCCAAGATCTATAAATGGGTTATTGTATTTGGAAAAAGGATAGATTTGAAGAACCGAGAATCCTTGGATCTTTCTCTGGATGTTTTTCACCTCCCCTGCTCCTTCTTCCTCTCCTCCCTTGCTTCATCTTCTTTCTCTTCTTCTTCTTCTTCCCAGCTTCTCTAAAGTTCCTAAGACCCCAACTCCTTTAAGCCTACCTATTCAGTAGCTCCTAGCCTCCTTCCACCACCACACCTCCCACACTCCCTCCACCACTATTAGCCTCCACCCTAGCCGACCTCATTCCTAATCCAATCTCCTTCCTACTCTCTTTCTCTTCGTGAACACCAGTGAGCCCTCTTCCTCCATCCACAGTGATCTCCTCTTCTCCGAGCTCCTGCAAATCACTACTCCTGCCAAGTCCTTTGGTCACATGAATATGAAAGCAGCCTAGCCTTTGCATAATCATGAAAGCAACCCCCAAGCCCTCTATCAACTTTAGTTTTAAAATGATTTGATCCGATGACTTCTAGCCCATTTTGCCCGAGAACAATTGGCTGGACATCTCAACTACCTCTGGATTGATTTCCCTTACCTAGGAAGCTAGAAAATCCCATGCTCAAGGGGATCTCTTCAAGAATTAAAATAGGTTTTAAACCAATGCTGAATTCCATTTATTTAGTTCCCTATCTTTAGTCCTTTTAGATATAATTTAATTGAATTGATTTCCCCTAGCCTAGTGATCATTTCTTAATGATCAATGGTCTATTTTTTTTTGAAACTTCTTGATTGTGCATACCAATCAGCTCGCTTCCTAGATTATACCTTAATCATGATTGGATCTATATAGCTTTTATTCTTGCTTGCCTTAGTCTTTGCTATTATATACTTTAATTACTTATTTGATTTTGTACATTATTCTCTCTAGAGGATCATTAGATCTAGGATAGTTAGCTTGATCCCACATCAGCAAGTGATCCCATAGTTACATCCTTGGCTTTTTTTTCCAATGAAGACCTTTAAAATTTTTAGCATTTTGCTTGCATTATTTTAGGATAAAAATCATATCAACTTATTATATGAGTTGAGAAAATAATTAAAAATTCATTTATCTCATATAAAACATAACTAATTAAGCCCAACATCTTTTTTCTACTCTAAACTTCTCATCATAGATATTTATTGTTATGGCAACTACTTACTCAGCCTTAAGGATCAACTACGCCATCCACTAAGGAGGAGACAATCTCTGATGGGGGACTAATATGCATGCAATTCTTTTTGTATGTTTTATATATGGGGTTAGGTGATTAATTCTTGAATTTTAGATCAAAATTAGTTGTAGGGGATTTTGTTTGAATTTTTGAAGCCAAGCATGCAGATTAGAACCTTGAAAAGTACTAAAGAAGGATCGCTGGGGCTGAGAAGCCTCGGTTAGGGCAAGTTCTCCTACAATAATAAAACTAGAGGTAGAGGGGATGTACCTGACAACGTCTGAAGCGCCCGGTGAAGATCGCAGCGAAGGGATCTCTCGTTCCTCGATGGATGCGGCCTGGAAAACCGAGCCAAAGACGCGTGGATACCCGGCTTTCTGCTCGATGGTCCGATTGAGGCTTGGCTGGAGTCGTTGGATTCGTAGGAACTCGGGGACCTACAAACGACCTATCAGGGGTTGGAAAACTCAAAGGAGATCAAGATAATAAAAGAAAACAACAAAGTAAAGAAAGTTTTGGAGGGGCTGGAAGGATGGTTGGCGGCAGGAAGATGGTTGCAAACATCGAGAAGAAGAACTCTTAAACCCCTTTATGCACACAGCAAGGTAACACTCAAAGCAATAAAAGAACTCAAGGTTTATTTCATATATCAAAATCTCCCTTCATACAAGAGGCTAGGGTCCTTTAAATAGACCCTTAACCTCAGGCTCCAAGTAAGGGTACAATTGACATTACATAAGAATCCTTTTCCCTCTCAAATCCTAGCTAGAAAATAAGAAAAAATTAGGTAGAAAAAATCCCTAAAAATTCTCTTGACTTGGCCAACACTCCAAGGACACCTAGGGGGGCGTGTTGGGCTTCTAGGAGCAGCAAGAGGCCGGCCCAAAGGGGCTCGGGCGCATGGGTTTGGGACTCTGAAAGCTGGGGTGGCCTGGTAGCCAAGTAGCAGGAATATTCTCTGGTATCTTGCTTCTTAGGGGCTTGGGCTTGGTGCTTGGGCTTGATTTCTTTGGGCTAGGATGCAGATGGACCTCTAAAATCATGGATACCTTGGTATATGAATATATTTTGGCATCTGGAAGGGAATCTGGGCATCTGGAGGGTATCTGCAAGGAATCAGGGTTTTCTGAATTTTTCCTCCTGGGGTCTTCAAATCTTCAAGCTGGGTTGGACTTGGGCTATACTTCCATGTATTCAATCTGGTTGGACTTGGTCTTCACTTGTATGATGTGGTCTTGAATCTTCAATATGGTTGAATAGGACTCAAAAAAATAAAATTAGCTCGACATGAGCTGACTAACACTAGACTGAACTAGCTCAACATGAGCTGACTAGTACAGAACTAAAACTCAAAAGACTCAAATAACAACTAAAATGGACTCATAAATTATTGATCAATTCACAGAGGGTTGAAAAGCCTCTGTCTTATTCTGGTGCCTCTTGTGTCCCCACCAATTATCCTGGGGTGGGAGGAACTCGACCCTGTCAAGTGAAGATCAAGCTGGCTCACATATCTCTCGAGAAGGTCTAGGTTGAGGTGCTGCAAGTCCTCTCGAGAAATCCATGAATCATCCGACTCTGGCCGGCCTTGCCATCGGACTAGGAAACGTTGATAACCGCAGCCCCGGGTCATAATGGCTTGATCATCCAAGATACGCTCGATCCATTCTCCTCTCTCAGGCCAATTTGTTAGTGGACACTCTGAGTTAGGGTCACTCATAATTAAAAGGAATAGGTCCAAAGGCCTCACTAGGTATCGCTGCCGGTTCCCTATACCCAACCAGGTCTGTAATATTGAAGGTAGAACTAATGCCCATATCCGACGGCAAGTCTAACACATAGGCATTTGATCCAACCTTCTCTATCACTTTAGAAGGTCCAGCTCTACGAGCATGAAGCTTCTTTTAGGCCTAAACCTAACCAAGATAGAATCCACTACATCAAATTCTTTGGTCCATCTTCAGGAATTAGCCAGTTGTTTCAAAATTAGTGCAGGTGGTGAACATGCTGGGCACATGCAGGCTCCTAACAAGATGATGCAAAGGACTCAAACCTACACCTAACAGACTCGACTCTGCATTCCTATGGAAGGAGATTTTATTGAACTCTTTAGACCTAAACCTAAGAGAATATAGGTTCTCTAGATTTGATCCTAGCTTGACATGCACATGAAAATTTACAGTGAGCTCCTAGCAAATTCCAAAGAGTATGCCAGAAGTAAGATGCAAACCTAACATGCATGATGAATGCATGCAGTATGCTAATCTCAGTTAAATGCAATCTAATAATCCTAGAAATGCTGGAGGTGTTAGGAAAGGACAGAAAATAGGAAGTGGGTTCAGAATTAGTTTGGTAGGATAGGGAAAAAGGTTCAAGGTTAGTTGGATAAAGTTTGATATAAGAAGGCATGTCAGGGACTAATCCTAGACTAATGAGGCTAACCTTACGAGGTTGCGGTATATCTATGGGGTTTGCATAATGGAAGGATGGGTTACTAATCTCAGGGAAGAGGTCCTTAATGGGAACTATAGGAGAGGCTCATCCTGAGGGTACTGATTCAAAGAGATCAAGTCCTTAATAAATTCTTCTGGTTCTTATATTTTAGGACTAGACTTTATAATTTGGCTCTCTCTACGGTTTCCTATGGTAAGGCTCTAGTAGCAGTACCTAGGTTCTCTTCCTCTATTTGTTCTTCCACTATAGCTTTAGGTTGGATGTGGTCAAGGTCAACTACCTCTAGGTTGGCTTCTACCTGGGTATCTATTGGGTCAGCTAATTCTAGGTTATCTAAAGGTGTCTCCTCTTCTCCCTCATACTCATCCACTAAGCTTGCATCAGCTTCATACACTTCTGCATTAATGTAAGCCTTGTGAATCTCAGGAATGGTTGGAGAAGGTCGGCTAAGGAAAAATTGGCTAGGTCCTGGCTTCTGATTATGGGCACTACTCCTAGTAGGCTCAGGTTGACTAAGGGGTAGTGGCTCACTACTGGGTTCATATTTAGGGGTACTAATCCTATGGGATTCAAGTTGGTTAGGAGAGACCTGTCTAGTACTAGATTGATACTTAGGGGTTTTGGGTTCTCTGGACTCATAGGACAAGGGTGTAGATCTATGGGTCATGGGATTATAGGATCTTGGGTCATAGAATTTTGGATCAGCTCTATGGTCAGGTTCTAAAGATGGATCATGGTATGGGGTCCTCCTAAGGTTGGGCTCCCTATATGGGTCAGGATATTGGGTTCTCCTAGGGTTGGACTCCCTATAAGGGTCAGAATATTGGGTTCTCCTAGGGTTGGACTCCCTATATGGGTCAGAGTATTGGGTTCTCCTAGGATTGGACTCCCTATATGGGTCAGAGTATTGGGTTCTTGATGGGGAACTAATATGCATGCAATTTTTTTTTGTATGTTTTACATGTTGAGTTAGGTGATTAATTCCCAAATTTTAGATCAAAATTATTTGTAGGAAATTTTGTATGAATTTTTGAAGATCAGCATGCAGATTAGGACCTAGAAAAGTAGCAAAGAAGGACCGCCGAGGCTGAGAAGCCTCGGTTAGGGCAAGTTCTCCTACAATAAAACTACTGGAGTTAGAGGGGTGTACCTGACAACGTCTATGAAGATCGCAGCGAAGGGGTCTCTCGTTCCTCGATGGATGTGGCCTGGAAAATCGAGCCAAAGACCCGCGGATACCCGGCTATCTGCTCGGTGATCCGATTGAGGCTTGGCTGGAGTCGTTGGATTCGTAGGAACTCAGGGACCTACAAACGACCTGTCAGGGGTTAGAAAGCTCACAAAGGAACAAGAAAACAAAGTAAAAACAGCAAGGGAAGGCTTCTTTTGGAGTGGGCGTCCGGGGATCTGGAGGGTTTGTTGGCAGCAGGAAGATGATTGCAAACACCTGGAAGAAGAACTCTCACAAACCCCTTTACGCACATAGCAGGGTATCACACCACTCAATAGAAGAACTCAAGGTTTTCATTCATCAAAAATTCTCTTCATACAAGAGGCTAGGGTCCCTTAAATAGACCCTTAACCTTAGGCTCCAAGTAAGGGTACATAAGTCTTTACATAAGAATCATTTTCCCTCTCAAACCCTAGCTAGAAAATAAGGAAATATTAGGTAGAAAAATCCCTAAAAATTTTCTTGACTTGGTCAAGACTCCAAGGATGCCTAGGGGGGCGTGTTGGGCTTCTAGGAGCAGCAAAAGGCCATCCCAAAGGGGCTCGGGTGCATGGGTTTGGGCCTCTGGAAGCTGGGGTGGCCTGGTAGCCAGGTAGCAGGAATATTCCCTAGTATCTTGCTTCTTAGGGGCTTGGGCTTGGCACCTGGGCTTGATTTCTTTGGGATAGGATGCAGATGGACCTTTGGAATCATGGATGCCCTTATCTATGAGTATACTTTGGCATCTGGAAGGGAATCTGGGCATCTGGAGGGCATCTGCAAGAAATCAGGGTTTTCTGAATTTTCCTCCTGGGGTCTTCAAATCTTCAAGCTAGGTTGGACTTGGGCTATACTTCCATGTCTTCAATCTAGTTGGACTTGGTCTTCACTTGTATGATATAGTCTTGAGTCTTCAGTATGCTTGGACAGGACTCAAAAAAATAAAATTAGCTCAACATGAGCTGACTAGCATTGGACTGAACTAGCTCAACATGAGCTGACAAGTACAGAACTGAAATAACAACTCAAAATACTCAAATAACAACTAAAATAGACTCAGATGAGCTAAGCCCTTATTACAGATGGACTCATAAATTATTGATCAATTCACAGAGGGTTGAAAAAGCCTCTGTCTTATTCTGGTGCCTCAGGTGTCCCCACCAATTCTCCCGGGGTGGGAGGAACTCGACCCTGTCGAGTGAAGGTCAGACTGGCTCACATATCTCTCGACAAGGTCTGGGTTGAGGCATTGCAAGTCCTCTCGAGAAATCCATGAATCGTCCGACTCTGGCCGGCCTTGCCATCGGACCAAGAAGCATTGATAGTCATGGCCCTGGGTCGTGATGGCTTGATTGTCCAGGATACGCTCGATCCGTTCTCCTCTCTCAGGCCAAATTTGTTTGTGGACACTCTAGGTTAGGGTCACTCACAATGAAAAGGAATAGGTCCAAAGGCCTCACTAGGTAGCACTGCCGGTTCCCTATACTCAACCAGGTCTGTAATATTGAAGGTAGAACTAATGCCCAAATCCGAAGGCAAGTCTAACACCTAGGCATTTGATCCAACCTTCTCTATCACTTTAAAAGGTCCGGCTCTGCGAGCATGAAGCTTCTTTTAGGCCTAAGCCTAACCAAGATAAAATCCACTATATCAAATTTTTTTGATCCATCTTCGGGAATTAGCCAGTTGTTTTAACATTAGTGCAGGTGGTGAACATGCTAGGCACATGCAGACTCCTAACAAGATGATGCAAAGGACTCAAACCTACACCTAACAGACTCGACTGAAGAGGTTTATTAGGTCTTAACTACCACTTGGGCATGGGGGCATGAGTCGTGGTTGATGGATGACATGCAGAAGAAAATTTGCTAGTAACTCCTAATAAGTGCCAGAGGGTCTGCCAAAAGTAGGTAGCAAATGGGATGGGCTCTATGGATCCTTGCAACCTAGTAACCTCAACAAAATGTAACCTAATAGTTCTAAACACATGAGAAAACTTAGGAAAGGGTAGAAAATAGGAAGTGGGTTCAGAATTACTCTGGTAGGGTGGAGAAAAAGGTTCTGGGTTAGTTGGATAAAGTAGAATCAAAGAAGGCATGTCAGGGACTAATCCTAGACTAATGAGGTTAACCTTATGGGGTTGCGATATATCTACGGGGTTTGTATAATGGAAGGATGGGTTATTAATCTCAGGAAAGAGGTCCTTAATGGGAACTATAGGAGGAGACTCATCCTGAGGGTACTGATTCAAAGAGATCAGGTCCTTAATAAATTCTTCTGGTTCTTGTATTTTAGGACTAGACTCTATAATTTGGCTCTCCTCTATGGTTTCCTCAGGTAGGGCTCTAGTAGCAGTACCTAGGTTCTCTTCCTCTATTTGTTCTTCCATTATAGCTTTAGGTTGGATATGGTCAAGGTCAACTAGCTCTGGGTTGGTTTCTACCTGGGCATCTACTGGGTCAGCTAATTCTAGGTCTACTAAAGGTGTCTCCTCTGCTCCCTCATACTCATCCACTAGGCTCACATCAGCTTCATACACTTCTGCGTTAATGTAAGCCTTGTGAATCTCAGGAATGGTTGGAGAAGGTCGGCTAGCAGGAAATTGGTTAGGTTCTGGTCTCTGATTATGGGTACTACTAGTAGGTTCAGGTTGTATAAGGGGCAGTGGCTCACTACTGGGTTCGTATTTAGGGATACTAATCCTATGGGGTTCAAGTTGACTAGGGGAAGCATGACTAGTACTAGGTTGATACTTAGGGGTTATGGGTTCTCTAGGCTCATAGGACAAGGGTGCAGATCTATGGGTCATGGGATTATAGGATCTGGGGTCATATCATTTTGGGTCAGCTCTATGATCAGGTTCTAAGGATGGATCATGGTATGGGGTCCTCCTGAGGTTGGGCTCCCTATATGGGTCAGGATATTGGGTCCTCCTAGGGTTGGACTCCCTATATGGGTCAGAATACTGGGTTCTCCTAGGGTTGGACTCCCTATATGGGTCAGAATATTGGGTTCTCCTAGGGTTGGACTCCCTATATGGGTCAGAATATTGGGTGTTGGGTCTACTAGGCTTATAGCGTGTGGGTGCATAGGATTTATGATCATGGGATCTAGAGTCATAGGATCTAGGTTCATAGGTTCTGGATTCATAGGTTCTAGGTTCATAGGATTTGGAGTCATAAGATCTATAGGTTGTGGGTATACTAGGCTTAGAGGATGTGGGTAAATAGGATCTATCTTCCTGGTCTACAAAATCCTGATTGGGTCTTCTAGGACAAACCTTAGGGATTGGGTCAGGATGATGGGCTCTCCTAGGTTCAGCCTCAAGGTATGGATCAGGGTTTGGGGTCCTCCTAGGTTGAGGGGAATCAGGATCTGGCTCAGACTGTGACCCATGGTTTTTTTCTGGGGTCCCTACCCGGACTTTTAACTGATCAAACCTATTGGCAAGATGGTCAATTCTATCATTGGTTTGAATACGAGACTGAGTTAACTGGGTCATCTGGGTAGTTATCTGGGTAGTTATGTGGGTAGCCATTTGGGCCATTTGATCAGCTAGGGCTTTTATTTGAGATTGTAAATTTTCCATGGATTCATACATTTATGAAGGAGGTGGGTGATATGAAACTCCTGATCTAGTGCTCATGCAAGACTCGATCAGACCGACTATAGCTGACTAGACCTGGAGTCCAAACTAGATGCTCAATCAGGGTGGCAAACTAGCCTATAGTAACCCTGTACTCAGCCAGGCAGGTGTAAGGGGAGTGTTAGGTCCCTGATTGCCAATCCTAGACACCAATCAGAGATTGGCCAGGTAGGCGGACCAGCACACAAGCCCTTCGGGATTGAATCCCTAAACCACCGTTCTAGACACTGAACACAAGGCACACACAGGTTAACTTGACACAGTGATCTAACACTAGCCCGGACCTGACCAGTTGGTGTCCCTAGCCCACTAGGGCAAATTAAGTCTAATTAATTTTAGGTTAAGTCTTGGGACCGAATGCAAGGGATGTGGTTTTGGGCTAAGGAGAGGTGATCAAATCCTCCCCCTATCTGATATAGCAAGAGTGCCCTTAAAAGTAAATTATGCAATGATGGCAGGCAGATGAGGATGCAAATTAGGGTTTAGATATTTTTTTTGGTATTTTTGGAGAATATGTAATTTTTTTGATATTTTTTAAATAGAATAAAACTTGCAAATAATGGCCTAATATGCTGGAAATATACTAAAATTAAAAAATATGCAAAAACTGCTAAACAAAAACCTAAAACTTCCAAACTTGTCTTGCTGAAAAAACAGAGCCAAAAATTTGCAGGATGTATTTCGGCTTGAAAAAAATTCACAGGCCATAATAAAATCTACAAAAATTTTTAAAATTACTCTGAATTATGATTAATCCATAAAAATAAATTTTAGAATTTTTAAAGTTTTTATCAGGGAGAAATAATTAAAATAATAGAGTATATATGGACTGAAAAATTGCAGAAAATAAGCCCTAATCTAAGCTCTGATACCAAATGATGGGGAACTAATATGCATGCATTTTTTTTTTTGTATGTTTTACATGTTGAGTTAGGTGATTAATTCTCAAATTTCAGATCAAAATTATTTTTAGGGAATTTTGTATGAATTTTTGAAGATCAGCATGCAGATTAGGACCTAGAAAAGTAGCAAAGAAGGACCGCCGGGGCTGAGAAGCCTCGGTTATGGCAAGTTCTCCTACAATAAAACTACTGGAGGTAGAGGGGTGTACCTGACAATGTCTGTGAAGATCGCAGCGAAGGGGTCTCTCGTTCCTCGACGGATGCGGCCTGGAAAATCGAGCCAAAGACCCGTGGATACCCGGCTTTCTGCTCGGTGATCCGATTGAGGCTTGGCTGGAGTCGTTGGATTCGTAGGAACTCAGGGACCTGCAAACGACCTGTCAGGGGTTAGAAAGCTCACAAAGGAACAAGAAAACAAAGTAAAAACAGCAAGGGAAGGCTTCTTTTGGAGTGGGCGTCCGGGGATCTGGAGGGTTTGTTGGCAGCAGGAAGATGATTGCAAACACCGGGAAGAAGAACTCTCACAAACCCCTTTATGCACACAGCAGGGTATCACACCACTCAATAGAAGAACTCAAGGTTTTCATTCATCAAAAATTCTCTTCATACAAGAGGCTAGGGTCCCTTAAATAGACCCTTAACCTTGGGCTCCAAGTAAGGGTACATAAGTCTTTACATAAGAATCCTTTTCCCTCTCAAACCCTAGCTAGAAAATAAGGAAATATTAGGTAGAAAAATCCCTAAAAATTTTCTTGACTTGGTCAAGACTCCAAGGATGCCTAGGGGGGCGTGTTGGGCTTCTAGGAGCAGCAAAAGGCTGGCCCAGAGGGGCTCAGGTGCATGGGTTTGGGCCTCTGGAAGCTGGGGTGGCCTGGTAGCCAGGTAGCAGGAATATTCCCTGGTATCTTGCTTCTTAGGGGCTTGGGCTTGGCACCTGGGCTTGATTTCTTTGGGATAGGATGCAGATGGACCTTTGGAATCATGGATGCCCTTATCTATGAGTTTACTTTGGCATCTGGAAGGGAATCTGGGCATCTGGAGGGCATCTGCAAGAAATCAGGGTTTTCTGAATTTTCCTCCTGGGGTCTTCAAATCTTCAAGCTAGGTTGGACTTGGGCTATACTTCCATGTCTTCAATCTAGTTGGACTTGGTCTTCACTTGTATGATATAGTCTTGAGTCTTCAGTATGCTTGGACAGGACTCAAAAAAATAAAATTAGCTCAACATGAGCTGACTAGCTTTGGACTGAACTAGCTCAACATGAGCTGACAAGTACAGAACTGAAATAACAACTCAAAATACTCAAATAACAACTAAAATAGACTCAGATGAGCTAAGCCCTTATTACAGATGGACTCATAAATTATTGATCAATTCACAGAGGGTTGAAAAAGCCTCTGTCTTATTCTGGTGCCTCAGGTGTCCCCACCAGTTCTCCTAGGATTGGACTCCCTATATGGGTCAGAGTATTGGGTTCTCCTGGGTTCAGTATCATAATAAGGGTCATGGTAAGGGGTTCTTCTAGGTTCAGTATCATAATAAGGGTCATGGTAAGGGGTTCTTCTAGGTTCAGTATTATTGTATGGGTCAGGCTAAGGGGATCTCCTAGGTTCAACCTCTCGGTATGGATCATGGTTTGGGGTCCTCCTAGGTTGAGGATTGCAGTACGGGTCAGGATAAGGGGCTCTCCTAGGTTCGACCTCATGGTATAGATCAGGGTTTGGGGTCCTCTTAGGTTGAGGGGACTCAGGATGTGGATCAGACTGTGACCCATGGGTTCTTTGTATGGTCCCTACACGGCCTTCTAACTGGTCAAACCTGTTGGCAAGATGGTCAATTCTATTGTTGGTTTGGGTACTAGACTGAGTTAACTGGGCCATGGATTGGGTTAGTTGCTTAGTGAGTGCTTTTATTTGGGCTTGCAAATTTTCCATGGGTTCAGACATTTGTGAAGGAGGTGGGTGATATGAAACCCTAATTTAGTGCTCATGCAAGACTCGATCAGACCGACTATAGCTGACTAGACCTAGAGTCCAAACTAGATGCTCAATCAGGGTGGCAAACTAGCCTATAGTAACCCTATACTCAGCCAGGCAGGTGTAAGGGGAGTATTAGGTCCCTGATTGCCAATCCTAGACACCAATCAGAGATTGGCCAGGTAGGCGGACCAGCACACAAGCCCTTCGGGATTGAATCCCTGAACCACCGTTCTAGACACGGAGCACAAGGCATGCATAGGTTAACTTGACACGGTGATCTAACACTAGCCCGGACCCAACCAGTTGGTGTCCCTGCCCACTAGGGCAAATTAAGTCTAGTTAATTTTAGGTTAAGGCTTGGGACCGAATGCAAGGGATGTGATTTTGGGCTAAGGAGAGGTGATCAAATCCTCCCCCCATCTGACATAGCAAGAGTGCCCTTAAAGGTAGATTATGCAATGATGGCAGGCAGATGAGGATGCAAATTAGGGTTTAGATGTTTTTGGTATTTTTGGAGAATATGTATTTTTTTTTTGTTTTATATTTTGGTATTTTCTTAAATAGAAGAAAACTTTCAAATTATGGCCTAATATGCAGGAAATATACTAAAATTAAAATATATGCAAAAATGCTAAGCAAAACCCTAAAACTTCCAAACTTATCTTGTTGAAAAAAAAATAGAGCCAAAAATTTGCAGGCTGTATTTCGGCTTGCATAAAATTCACAGGCCGAAATAAAATCTAAAAAAATTCTGAAAATTATTGTGAATTATGATGAATCTAGAAAAATAAATTTTAGAATTTTTGGAGTTTCTATCATAGAGAAATAATTTAAATAACAAAAATATATGGACTGAGAAATTGCAGAAAATAAGCCCTAATCTAAGCTCTAATACCAAATGATGGGGGACTAATATGCATGCAATTCTTTTTGTATGTTTTATATGTGAGGTTAGGTGATTAATTCCTGAATTTTAGATCAAAATTAGTTGTAAAGAATTTTGTATGAATTTTTGAAGCCAAGCATGCAGATTAGAACCTTGAAAAGTACTAAAGAAGGATCGCCGAGGCTGAGAAGCCTCGGTTAGGGCAAGTTCTCCAACAATAATAAGATTGGAGGTAGAGGGGATGTACCTGACAATGTCTGAAGTGCCCGGTGAAGATCACAGTAATGGGATCTCTCGTTGCTCGATGGATGCGGCGTGGAAAACCGAGCCAAAGACCCACGGATACCCGGCTTTCTGCTCGGTGGTCCGATTGAGGCTAGCTGGAGTCGTTGGATTCGTAGGAACTCGAGGACCTACAAACAACCTGTCAGGGGTCAGAAAACTCAAAGGAGATCAAAAAAATAAAAGAAAACAGCAAAGGAAAGAAAGTTTTGGAGGGGCTGGAAGGATGGTTGGCGGCAGGAAGATGGTTGCAAACACAGGGAAGACGAACTCTTAAACCCCTTTATGCACATAGCAGGGTAACACTCAAAGCAATAGAAGAACTCAAGATTTATTTCATATATCAAAATCTCCCTTCATATAAGAGGCTAGGGTCCTTTAAATAGACCCTTAACCTCGGGCTCCAAGTAAGGGTACAATTGACATTACATAAGAATCCTTTTCCCTCTCAAATCCTAGCTAGAAAATAAGGAAAAATTAGGTAGAAAAAATTCCTAAAAATTTTCTTGACTTGTACAACACTCCAAGGACACCTAGGGGGGCGTGTTGGGCTTCTAGGAGCAGCAAGAGGCCGGCCCAAAGGGGCTCGGACGCATGGGTTTGGGCCTCTGGAAGCTGGGGTGGCCTGGTATCAAGGTAGCGGGAATATTCTCTGGTATCTTGCTTCTTAGGGGCTTGGGCTTGGCGCCTGGGCTTGATTTCTTTGGGCTAGAATGCAGATGGACCTCTAAAATCATGGATACCTTGGTATATGAATATATTTTGGCATCTGAAAGGGAATCTGGGCATCTGGAGGGCATCTGCAAGGAATCAGGGTTTTCTGAATTTTTCCTCCTAGGGTCTTCAAATCTTCAAGCTGGGTTGGACTTGGGCTATACTTCCTGTCTTCAATCTGGTTGGACTTGGTCTTCACTTGTATGATGTGGTCTTGAGTCTTCAATATGGTTGAATAGGACTCAAAAAAATAAAATTAGCTCGACATGAGCTGACTAACACTAGACTGAACTAGCTCAACATGAGCTGACTAGTAAAGAACTGAAACTCAAAAGACTCGAATAACAACTAAAATGGACTCAGATGGGCTAAGCCCTTATTACAGATGGACTCATAAATTATTGATCAATTCACAGAGGGTTGAAAAGCCTCTGTCTTATTCTAGTGCCTCTGGTGTCCCCACCAATCTCATTCCCGACTCCAAAATCCTAGACCAAGAAGCTAAGCCAGACAAAGCCCAGCCAACACAACATCCCTCCACACACACTTACTAAGTAATTACTTAGACCCAACTAGCTCCTGATGCGGAATTAGTCAAGTACACTAGAATACAGTGTCTAGGTCACCTTTGTCAGTGCCAAGTAAGCTGCCCTAGCGCTTGGAGTTCATAATGCTCAAACAAGTAGCAAATGCAAGCCATTCTTATAACTGGCCCAACAGACATCGTGGTTGACAGGATCACTACAAGAGTCACCATCCTAACAAAAAGATACCAATGAAAAATCCTAGGAGATTGGATCCCAACATCCTATCAAGAATTTATTATCCATATTAGAGAAGGCCACCTCCTAATGGAATTCAGTTATCATGAATAATTCTATAAATCGATAAGAGGGAATGAGTTGGACTTCTTGGTCTAGACACCACTCTGCTCTCCTCATGCTTTCTTCTTCTTCATCTTTCCACCACCATCTCGTCGAGTAGTAGCACCCTTTTCATGCGAATGTACTTCTAAGCATGGACCAATAGTTCTAAATAAGACTTGGGATAAGTTTTACCTAGTGAATAGGTGAATTAGGAGCGAAGTCTCCTTTTCATGGCCAACGTGGCTACAAACTCATCCAAGTTGTAGATCTTCAATGTAGCCACTTTAAATCATGTCAGGTAGTCCTTCAAGGATTCTCCATCTTGTTGTCATATAGAGAAAAGGCTCTCAGGTTCCCATGGCATCCTCCAACGGGCATTAGATTATGCCACGAACAACCTCTCCAGCAATCTAAAAGAGTGAATAGTCCTTGGCTTGAGTTTGGAGTACCGCACTTAGGCCGCTTTATAAAAGGTAGCTAGGAAGGCAAGATAGAGTAAGGCATTTGTAGCACCTTGAATCATCATGAGAGCTTTATAGCTCTCGAGATGGTCTAGTGGACATGTTGTGCTATCATGGGGATCTATTCAGGCCATCTTGAACTGACTCAAAATCAATTCCTCCATGGTTTATCAGGAGAGAGGGGCACAAGTGTTGAAGTCGGTCAGATCCTGACTCCCTTCATGTAGATCCATATGTCGATTACTGACTTCACCCAACTTGTACTCATGTTCATCAAGGCATTGTTTAGCCAAATGCCGAATAGCCTTGTCAAAGGACCCCTTCTAGGAGGATTTGGATGAGGAGAGAGGGCATTTGTCTCGCTTTTGCTCTATCTCCGGTCATTGCTCCTCATGTTGGGGACTGACTCATCATGAAAATGAGGGTCATGAGTAGTGCAAAATTAGTCAATAAGGTGACCTTCTTCAGGGGGAATGACAACTCGCTTGGCATGGTGATCGAGATCATGAATGGTGAGAAATCCATCGATTAGAAGATCTCCCTGGGGGAGATCGATGAATGAGCTGTGTGGCAGCAATAGTAGCAACTATGGGATCTTCTAGGGGTCACTGCTTTTGCATAGCTTACTGCTGTGCATAGTCTCTATACCGCTATAATCAATTCCTAGACCTGCTACACCAAGATGGCAAGAATGTTCTATTGCATAGCTAGTGGTGGAGTAGGAGACTACAGTGATCCTGGTGTGGATAGGATCACTACAAGATCCACCATCCTAACAAAAAGATACCAATGAAAAGATTCCAAGAGATAGGATCCCAACATCCTACCAAAAATTTTTTATCCATATCAAAGAAAGACACCTCCTAATAGAATTTAGTTTCTCGAGTAACTCTATAAATAGTTAAGAGGGGATGAGTTTGATGCAGAACAAATAAAGGGATGCGATGCGGAAGTAAATTAAGATTAACTAATTTTTTTTGTTGTTTTTATATGTTTGTAGAAGTTGGCTTCAAATCAAAGAAAAGTTAACCTAACATTGAAAGATACTAATATGATAATTGAAAGCACAATTTTAAGGAAACTAAATTATCAGAGTAGTTCAGAAGCAACGGATCACTGGGGGTTGAGAAACTCCCAGACCTAGGGTTTCGCTCCGAACTTTCAACAGAACAGAAATAAAGAGAAGAGATGGTTTATCTAACCAGACAATGATCTTCACAGATTTTGGTGGAAGAACTCTCCCGAGCAGATTGTTGGATCCTCGGATTCAGATATCTTCGTAATGGATCCTCCAATACTGGTCCTTTGGCGGGTTGGCTTCTCCTGAACTCAAGATCTGGAAGAGAAGAAAAACAATTGATGGAATCAGAGAGTCAAGGGAAAGATTTACCAGGTTGATGAACTTGAAGATTGAAATTGCTGAAAACTGGATTCTCCTGGATGTTGATGTGATTTTCCTTGGAACTTGCTCTGGATCTGAAGTAGCCGGACTGGATCTGGATGAAGGTGGACGTCCTGGACTTGTAGAGAGAGAGGCCGTGGGAGATGGATGGAGCTAGGGTTTGATGGATTGAAAATAATGAAGGGTGGCTAGGGTTTTGGAATTTCAAGTGGCTAACCTAGGGTTTTGGATAAAGATGGAGATCTCTCACCTCCTCAAGGCTCCAATGGAACCCGGATTACCCCCTCACGGAGCTCAACACTTAGAATAGTGCGGAAGAAGAGAAACCTAGGTCACTCAACACAAGAGAATAGCAAAAAAAATAATTTTCTTCATTGATTTTTTAAAGTTACAAAGAGAGGTCTATTATATAGACCTAAAATTTTCTCCAAGCTTGTACAAATTCCATGTGGGACTAAACTCCTCCAACCACTAGATTAGGTAGAAAATCTTCTCTCTTGGCCGACCAAGAGTTCAAAAAAAATTGGGACGGCCATAAAGGAATTTTTTTGAATTTTTTGGTGCCTCCTTTGGAGTTGGATTTGGATTTGGAGTCCTCTTCTTCTTATGGTATTTCTTCTTTTCTTCCACTCCAAGTTAAGCTCTTTGATTTTGATTTGAACTTCAATTAGGAGTAGGTTGGATGTCCTTCTTTGATTTCTTCTCCAAGAGAAGTCTTCTTCCTTCTTTGCTTAGGTAAAATAGGCAGGTATGGGCGCCTCCTTTAAAGTAGCCTCCAATTTGATTTTTTCTTCTTTGGATGTGGGGACCATGACACTGGGATGCCTCTGTGGCGCCTCCTGGACTCTGGCGTGTGCTCGGAGTGTGGCTGGGCGTGTGGCTTGGAGTGTGGCCTCCACTTGCTTGAACCTTGATTTGATTGGAAGACAAATGTGGCACCATTTTGGACCAAATTGAAACCACATTGGGACTTGCACTGAGTCAACATGACTCAACAAAATTTAAATGGTGACTCAATAAATAAAATAAATAAACTGGTTGACCAGGTCAACCTTTATTACAAACCCTAATTTCTCGGGCAATGTCAATCAGAGATCCAAATGGAGCTCTGAAGTCTTCTTCTGAGTCTGGTGCCCGCACCAATTCTCCCAGGGTGGGAGGAACTCGACCCTGTCGAGTAAGGCTCAAGTTGGCTCTGGTATCTCTCCAAGAGGTCTGGGTCCAATTCTTGTAATTCTTCTCGGGAGATCCAAGAGTCATCAGAATCTGGCCTTCCTTGCCAGCGACCAGGTACCTTTGGTATCCTCGATTACGAGTAGAGATAACCTGATCATCCAGGATCTTTTCAATCTGCTCTTTCCTCACAGGCCAGTTTGTTGGTGGACACACAGGGTCGGGATCACTCTCAATGATAGGGTTAGGCTCAAAAGGCTCACTAGGAATCACAGCTGGCTCCCTGTACTCTACTAAGTCTGTAATGTTGAAAGTAGAGCTAATGCCTAGTTCTGGAGGCAACTCGAGCACATAGGCATTGGATCCTACTCTCTTTACCACTCTAAATGGTCCAGCTCCCCTAGCATGTAACTTTCTAACGGTTCCAGGAGGAAACCGTTTAGGCCTTAACCTAATCATCATATAGTCTCCCTCAACAAAAGATTTGACTCGCCTTTGAGTATTAGCCAACTTCTTATAAGTTTCATTACTTAAATTTATTTTGGCATGAATTTCTTTATGCAAGTCTTTTACATGCTGTGCAAAATTCTCAGCAGATTCGGAGACTCGAGTGTGGACAGGTAAAGGGACTAGGTCAAGAGGTGTGTGAGGTTTGTACCCATGTACAATTTCAAATGGACTCTTACCCGTAGACCTATTGACCGAGTCATTGTACGCAAATTCTGCCCTTGGTAGGTATAAATCCCAATTTCTGGTGTTTTCACCAACAAGACATCTCAGCAGATTTCCTAGGCTACGGTTCACTACTTCAGTTTGGCCATCAGTTTGGGGATGATAGGCAGTTGAAAACTTAAGTTTTGTCCCTAACTTATGCCAAAGGGTCTTCCAAAAGTAACTGGTGAACCGGACATCCCTATATGAAACGATTGTCTTAGGTAGGCCATGGAGTCTAACTATCTCATTGAAGAAAAGCGTGGCTACCTTAGACGCATCAAAGGTTTGGGAACAAGGCAGGAAGTGGGCCATTTTAGAGAATCGGTCGACTACGACACAGATAGAATCATGTCTCCTCTGGGTCTTAGGTAAACCTAACACAAAATCCATACTCACATCTTGCCAAGGACGATCTGGGACAAGGAGTGGGGTATAAAGACCAGTGTTTTGTTTTCGCTGTTTTGCAACAGCGCAGGTTCGACATCTAGCTACAATATTAGCTACATCCCTTTTCAAGCTAGGCCAGAAAAAGTGGTCTTCAATAGCTAGAATGGTCTTGTCTTTTCCAAAATGGCCGGCTAAACCTCCAGCATGGATTTCCCAAATCAAAAATTCCCTAAGAGAAGTTCTAGGGATGCAAAGCCTATTTTTGAAGAACAAAAAACCATCTACAAGGGTATAATCCTGGTGATTACTAGATGGTCCTTGAACTAGATCCTGATACACAGTTGTGAAATCCGGACAAGACTCATATTCCTCTTTGATTTGCTCAAACCCTATGACCTCAGTTCTAACAGAAGTTAATAACAGAGATCGGCGACTAAGGGCATCAGCTACCTTATTCTCAACTCCAGCCTTATGTTTCAGGACAAAAGTATAGGACTGGATATATTCTACCCACTTAGCATGCCTAGGGTTAAGCTTCTTTTGGGAGTTCAGAAATCTAAGAGCCTCATGGTCCAAAAATAGTATAAATTCCTGCGGTAGCAAATAATGTCTCCAGTAACGCAAAGCTTGCACCACCGCATAAAATTCCTTATCATAGGTAGAATACCTAAGCTTAGCATCATTAAGTTTTTCACTAAAGAATGCGATGGGATGATTCTCTTGGCTTAGGACTCCACCTATTCCTACACCTGAAGCATCACAGGCAACCTCAAATACTTTAGAAAAATCGGGTAATCTCAGAATGGGTGCCTGGGTCATTTTATCCTTAAGATCTAGGAAGGCTTTATGGGCTGACTTAGTCCAATGAAATTCTCCCTTCCTAATACAATCAGTGATAGGAGCAGCTAAAGTACTAAACCCCTTGATGAATCGCCTATAGAAGGTAGCCAAGCCGTGGAAACTTCTAACTTCATGCACATTGGTTGGCTCTGGCCAGTCTACTATGGACCTAATTTTCTCAGGATCGGCCGCCACGCCGTCAGGGGTTACTACAAAACCAAGAAAGATAACTCTACTAGTCATGAATTCACACTTCTTAAGATTACCGTAGAGTCTCTCATTCCTCAAAACTTGGCAGACTGCTCTAAGGTGGCCTAGGTGATCTGCTGGGGTCTTACTATAGATCAGGATGTCATCAAAATAGACCACCACAAATTTTCCTATGAAAGCTCTAAGTACCTGGGTCATAATTCTCATGAAGGTACTAGGGGCATTGGACAACCCAAAAGGCATAACAACCCATTCATAAAGACCATCTTTAGTTTTGAAAGCAGTTTTCCATTCATCCCCGGGTCTAATCCTAACCTGATGATAGCCGCTTTTGAGATCAATCTTAGAAAAAACCATTGCACCAGCCATCATATCAAGCATGTCATCTAGTCTAGGGATGGGAAACCTATATTTGATTGTAATTTTATTGATGGCACGACTGTCAACACACATCCTCCACGTGCCATCTTTCTTTGGGGTCAGTAAGGCTGGGACTGCACAAGGGCTAAGACTTTCTCTAATAAACCCCTTCCTCAATAATTCTCCAACCTGCTTTTGCAGTTCTTCATGCTCAGATGGATTCATCCTGTAATGGGGCAAGTTGGGCAAAGTCGCTCCTGGGATTAGATCTATGGCATGCTGAATATCCCTAAGAGGTGGAAGGTGGTCTGGCAAATCCTCGGGAAAGACATCCTCAAATTCTTTTAACACAGGTTATCTTCTTGAGGAGGCTCTGAGGGTTCCGAAGTTCTAAGTTCCTTAGCAGTCAACATCCAGATGGGTGAACCACTATGAATTTCTTGTTCTAGATCCTTAGCACTGATTAGGTTCACTCCAGTTTTCATCTCCTTAACCTTACCGGCTCCTTTAGTTACCTTGTCCTTAGGGGGAACTGAATGGATCGTAATCTTCTTCCCATTGAAACTAAAGACACAGGTATTGGATTTTCCTAAGAGGGTGGCATCATGATCATACAACCAAGGTCTTCCGAGAATTATACTGCTCACCCCCATGGGTAAAACATCGCACCAAATCTTTTCGTGATAAGATTGCATTTGGATTTGGACTTGACATCTAGACTGGATGGGTATGGAGGTAGAATCTACCCAAGAAACCTTATAGGGGTTGGGATGGGAAACTGGGATTAAGCCTAACATCTTGACAGTGCTAGTAGAGATGGCATTTACACAGCTCCCACTATCTATGATGATCTTACATACCTTATCCCCTAATTTAAGAAAAGTCTGTAGGATGTTAGTCCTACGCCAATCCTCTTGAACTAGATTCTGGGATAGGATGCATCTTACAACTCCTAATTGGTCAGATTCATTGGGTTCCTCCTCTCCTTCATACTCCTCAACCAAATTCATTCCGGCCTCATAAACTTCTTCTTCAAATTCCTTACTGGGCTCGGAATTATCATTCTCTCCCTCTTCTATGTAAAGGGATCTTCGTGGGCACTGGCTAGCAACATGACCTACCTTATGACACTTGAAACAGGCTATGGCAGTACACTGACTGGAAATGTGACCTGGTTTCTGACACTTAAAACAGGTGATATTTGAACTAGGGGTTCTCTGGGTGTCAGGTGCCTTACCTTTGTCCATGGGTCTAGGGGTAGAAGTACCCTGAAAAGGTTTACTAGGGATAACTTGGCTAGGTCCATTCCTTGGGATTGGGGCACTAACCCTAGAAGGTATAGGTCCTCTCTGAAATTTCTCAGTGTTCAGTGCAATCTGGTAGGCTTGGTCTAGATCAGTAACCTCTCTCAGAAATAGTTCTCTCTTGATTTCTTCCCTCAGTCCAGCCCTAAATCTAGACAAAGTGACTTCGTGGGCTTCACTCACATCACATCTCATTAGGTATTCATCAAAAGTAGTTATGTAGTCTGAGACAGATCGGTTTCCTTGTTTCAGGTTTTGCCATTGGTCTAACAGGTTTTGCTGGTATGAAATGGGTAGGTATTTATCTCTCAGTTTTTCTTTCATACCCTGCCAAGTGGTTATGGGCTCAACATTCCGTCTCCTAGTGGTTAGCTCAATGTTCCCCCAGTATAACCTAGCTTGACGCACTAATTTCATCTTGGCAAACTTGTATTTCCTCTCCTCAGACATAGCATACCACTCAAAGTATTGGTCCATCTCACCCTCCCAATCAGAATACACCTTAGGGTTCAGACTACCATCAAAAGTGGGTGCATCTAATTTGATGTTCCTGATGAACCTATCATCTCTATCTTCAGGCTCTGGGTCAGGCCTCCTATGATTAGGTTCAGGATCTCTATATAAAGGCCTTCTAGGCTCCTGATGTGGGTGAGGTTGAGGCACATTAAAATCGGGGTCAGGAGTCCAATTCCGATGTCTAGGTTCTTCAAGTACTTGGACTCGGTCCCTAAGTTGGGTAAGATCCTCATGAATTTGTGCGCTAAACTGGGCCACAGTGTTTGTCATATCCTGATTCATTTTAGCCATACTTTCAGTAAGAGTTCTGATCATGGCCTCTAAATCAGGTTGGGTTTGACCAGGTTGATATGGCACTCCGTTTCTGGTAGACATGATGATTCAAGCAAGCACACAAAATGAGACTAGACTAAATCGACTACTGGATCACTAGACCTAGAGTCCAAACTAGATGCCCAATCAGAGTGGCAAGCTAGCCTGTAGTAACTCAGGACTCAGCCAGGCAGGTGTAAGGGGAGTGTTAGGTCCTTGATTGCCAATCCTAGACACCAATCAGTGATTGGCCAGGTAGGCGGACCAGCACACAAGCCCTTCGGGACGTAGTCTCTAAACCACCGTTCTAGACACTGAGTGCTAAGCACACACAGAATAACTCGGCAAACTGACTCAACACTAGCCTAGACCCGACCAATTGGTGTCCCTAGCCCACTAGGGCAAATTAGGTCTAACTGATTTTAAATTAGGTCTAGGTTCGAATGATTGGATGGTGGTTTTGGGCTAAGGAGAGGTAATCAACTCCTCCCCTTATCTTAGATGCTCAATTGCCCTTAAGTAAATTATGAGATGATCACTCCAAAAAGAATTGAATTGCAGAACACAAAAAACAGAGTTGCTGTATTTTAATTCTCAGAATTTTTACCGAAACCAATAAATCACAGAAAAATTATGGAAGATATGTTCAATTATACTGGTTTCAACAAAGCAAGAATCATGCAATTCAGAGTTTTATGCAGGGAGAAATAATTCAGACAATAGGGCAATTATGGGCTGCAACTAGATTGTCTTCCCCGTTTATAATCCTGCTACGAAGTTATAACCCAATGGATCCCCTACACGCCCTAGGAACACCCTGTGGAATGGGAGGAGGAGGCTTGCGCCTCGCTTAGTTCCAGGACCGGACGTCCTGGGGAGTCTACTTCGAGCAGACAAAATAAAAAGAGAACAATCAAAGCAAGCAAGCAAATCAGAAACCTAGACTGGGCTCTGATACCAAAAAATGATGCAGAACAAATAAAGGGATGCGATGCGGAAGTAAATTAAGATTAACTAATTTTTTTTGTTGTTTTTATATGTTTGTAGAAGTTGGCTTCAAATCAAAGAAAAGTTAACCTAACATTGAAAGATACTAATATGATAATTGAAAGCACAATTTTAAGGAAACTAAATTATCAGAGTAGTTCAGAAGCAACGGATCGCTGGGGGTTGAGAAACTCCCAGACCTAGGGTTTCGCTCCGAACTTTCAACAGAACAGAAATAAAGAGAAGAGATGGTTTATCTAACCAGACAATGATCTTCACAGATTTTGGTGGAAGAACTCTCCCGAGCAGATTGTTGGATCCTCGGATTCAGATATCTTCGTAATGGATCCTCCAATACTGGTCCTTTGGCGGGTTGGCTTCTCCTGAACTCAAGATCTGGAAGAGAAGAAAAACAATTGATGGAATCAGAGAGTCAAGGGAAAGATTTACCAGGTTGATGAACTTGAAGATTGAAATTGCTGAAAACTGGATTCTCCTGGATGTTGATGTGATTTTCCTTGGAACTTGCTCTGGATCTGAAGTAGCCGGACTGGATCTGGATGAAGGTGGACGTCCTGGACTTGTAGAGAGAAAGAGGCCGTGGGAGATGGATGGAGCTAGGGTTTGATGGATTGAAAATAATGAAGGGTGGCTAGGGTTTTGGAATTTCAAGTGGCTAACCTAGGGTTTTGGATAAAGATGGAGATCTCTCACCTCCTCAAGGCTCCAATGGAACCCGGATTACCCCCTCATGGAGCTCAACACTTAGAATAGTGCGGAAGAAGAGAAACCTAGGTCACTCAACATAAGAGAATAGCAAAAAAAATAATTTTCTTCATTGATTTTTTAAAGTTACAAAGAGAGGTCTATTATATAGACCTAAAATTTTCTCCAAGCTTGTACAAATTCCCATGTGGGACTAAACTCCTCCAACCACTAGATTAGGTAGAAAATCTTCTCTCTTGGCCGACCAAGAGTTCAAAAAAAATTGGGACGGCCATAAAGGAATTTTTTTTGAATTTTTTTGGTGCCTCCTTTGGAGTTGGATTTGGATTTGGAGTCCTCTTCTTCTTATGGTATTTCTTCTTTTCTTCCACTCCAAGTTAAGCTCTTTGATTTTGATTTGAACTTCAATTAGGAGTAGGTTGGATGTCCTTCTTTGATTTCTTCTCCAAGAGAAGTCTTCTTCCTTCTTTGCTTAGGTAAAATAGGCAGGTATGGGCGCCTCCTTTAAAGTAGCCTCCAATTTGATTTTTTCTTCTTTGGATGTGGGGACCATGACACTGGGATGCCTCTGTGGCGCCTCCTGGACTCTGGCGTGTGCTCGGAGTGTGGCTGGGCGTGTGGCTTGGAGTGTGGCCTCCACTTGCTTGAACCTTGATTTGATTGGAAGACAAATGTGGCACCATTTTGGACCAAATTGAAACCACATTGGGACTTGCACTGAGTCAACATGACTCAACAAAATTTAAATGGTGACTCAATAAATAAAATAAATAAACTGGTTGACCAGGTCAACCTTTATTACAAACCCTAATTTCTCGGGCAATGTCAATCAGAGATCCAAATGGAGCTCTGAAATCTTCTTCTGAGTCTGGTGCCCGCACCAGAGTTGGACTTCTCGATCTGGACACCGCTCAGCTCTCCTTAGGCTTTTTTCTTTTCAAAATTTCCATCACCCTCTCAATTAGTAGCAGCACCTTCTTTCATATAGATGTACTTTTGAGCATGGACTAATAATTTTGATAAGACTTGGGATAAGTCTTATCTAGTGAATAAGTAAATCAGGAGGAGTGAAGTCCCCTTTTCATGGCCAACATGGCCACAAACTCGTCAAATCTCTAATGTAGCCACTTTAAATCATGTCAAGTAGTCCTTCAAGGATTCTCCATCTTATTTTTGGATGGAGAAAAGGTTCTTGGGTTCACGTGGCATCCTTTGACTAGCATTAAAGTATGCCATGAACAACCTCTCAAGCTATCTGAATGAGTGAATAATCCTCAACTTGAGTTCAAAGTACCACACTTGGATTTCTTTATGAAGGGCAGCTAGGAAGTCTAGGCAGGGTAAGGTGTCTATAACACCTTGAATTATCTGATAGCTTTGTAGCTCTCGAGGTGGTCTAGTGGATCCATTGTGCCATCATAAGGATCCATTTAGGACATCTTAAACTGACTTAAAATTGGTCCCTCTATGATTCATCAGGAGAGAGGGGAATAAGTATTGAAGTCAGTCAAATCATGACTTCCTCCCTATAGATCCATAAGTCAGTGTTTGACTTTGCCCAGCTTGTGCTCATATTCATCAAGGACTGTTCGACCAAATGCTAAATAGCCCCATCAAAGGACCCCTCTTAAGAGGATTCGAATGAGGAGAGAGGGTATTTGTCTTGCTTTTCCTCTCTCCACATTCGTTACTTCTCATGCTGGGGACTGACTCATTTGGAGATGAGGGCCGTGACCGGTGCAACATCGATCGATAGGGAGACCTCCTTCAGGGGGAATGACAAATCACTTGGCATGGAAATTGGGATCACAAATGGTGGGAAATCTATCAATGAGAAGATCTCCCCCGAGGAGATCAATGGATGAGCTATGTGGTAGCAATAATAAGGACTGTGGGATCTCTAAGGGCTACTGCTTCACCATAACTATTGAAAGGTTCCGGTGCAATGCAGCGGAAGTGTAATTTCAAAATTGAAACTAAATTTACACCAAAACCCTTAGCCAGGATCTCCTTAAACAGGATTAAAGCATATGAGAAACATGCAAACCTACACTATTAGAATTAGGGCACCAACCTAGAATCGCTAAACCCAATTTTGATGTAGGATCAAAACTTGATATTGAATGACCCTTTTGAATTCACCAGGTGTCCAAATGTCCACCCTCCAATGGTGATCCACAAGAAAATTGATCAAGACGCTCGCTTCTTCAAAAGGTTCCTTCACTTGAATTCTTCTCCCAGAACTCAAGATGACTATGGCTGAAAAACTCCACGGTAGAGACTTCTTACTTCTTTTCTTTCTTCTTCCTCTCCCTTTCTTAAGACCTTGTCCTAAGAATACACTCTTGTCTTGAAGGAGGAGGAGGATTTAAGACACTAATGTCTTAATGTTAAAGGAAATAGGAATCAGAGAATATCTCCTTTTCTTTTACCGTTCGAGAGATTCTTCCTATCTCTTGTTTTAGACTTGAGTTTCAACAGAGAAGAGAACTCTGTAAAAAGGAAACTCTTGTGTCTAAACAAGCTAAGGAGGAATCAGTCTCCTGGAAAGAAAAGACAAATAAAAATAATGCTGTTGTTCATTAGCAAAACACCCGAGATCTCTGTTCCTTAAATAGATTACAAAAAGATGTCTTCTCAAAAGAACACAACTCTCCGTAAACACCATTCCATTTTTTCTCACGCCCCTTCCCTATTTTCTCATGCCCCATCCTTTCTTCTCATGGCCTTCCGGATAAATCCCATGTCCTTTCTCAAAGGAAAAATCGTGGTGTTTTAAAAAGAAAGGAGTCGCGACTTTTCATCTCCAAAGAGATGTTATTTCGCGCGACCGGGAAGAAACAGCGCTTTCCTTCTTTCTTAAAAACCCATCAACCGTTGGATTCCCATCCAAGGGGGGACAAGTGAAGCACTAACTCTAAGAACCGCCCCATCTTAATTCATCGGAGAATTAAGTGAGGCGCGCCAAGAGTCCATGCACCATGGACTCTTCCAAATGGCGCGCCAAGAGTCCATTAGCGCATGGACTCTTGGTATTTTGGCGTGAAAAGAATAAGGAGCAGGTGGGGGGCTAGCCTAGGTGCATGGTTAGACAATAGGGTTAGCCATAATCCCTATTTTCATAATTAGGGTCTAATTATATCCAATTAGAACCCAAATTGAACCAATCCGGAACCCTAATTCGAATCTAATTCGAATAGAAGCTAGGATTTGCAACACCTGCTAGAGTGTCATCATGCAAAATGATTTAATTACAAAATTAAACCCTTGATCAATTCTCTTAAGTGTGTGACCCATTGGGTTCCATATCTAGCCAGCAGTGGGTTCGAATACAAGTTGACCTAATTTGATTAGAACTCTTTCCAATCGATTTAGGTCAAATTGGGCTTATCCGACTTGATCAATTAGGTCTCTTCCTAAAAAGTGATCTTTAAATTTGATCAACCCACAAGACAAGATTGACGTCTAGCAACGTGTCATGTCTACCGGAAGATATGGAAATTCTAGTAAAATACCAAAACTACCCTTCAGTAGAGAGTTACCGTACAATTAAATCTTTCGATCAGCCTGCACCCAAAATATAACTATGGATATGGATATATGTCAAATCCAATATTATATTTATTTCTAGCTCAATCTTATATTGATGATTCAATTATCTTGATATTAGAAATTATTTCTAATATCTTTACTTTGATCAAAGATTTTCTGAATCATCATCCGATTGATAACTAGCTGGATGCAATCTCCTCTTACTAAGAGTGATCGATTCCTTGTTGACCTACTCATTACCTTCATATCCAATTCACCATTCCCAGTATCAGTCCTGTGCATGACTCAGTGTCATGATTAGAATTGAACCAAAGCATGGGTTCATGTACATAAGGTACTTATGGTAGTCTTAGGTCAAAGGATTACTTGTACCACTCCTACTATAAGAACCTTCTATTGACATGTAGCTAAGACTCCATTGGATGTTCTCAAGCTGGATCATATCAGTGAACTCATTCTCTAATGAGCACCCACATCCTAGTATTAGTGTCATACACAAGTGACTGTGAGAGCAGTCACCCTCTCCAGTATACATGGGATGTGCTAGTCTTACCGGAAAAACCCTGATCCCCTACTCAGGGTTCCTTTGACTAGGAATACTTTAGATTAAGGTTTTAAGATTTTAGGTCTCACTGGTATGATCTCATCATAACCCTAAAATCATAGCCCTAATCTATGGGGTTCATCATATAATATAAACATAGCGTATGATGAAAAATAATGCCTTTATTAGAATATTGTCAATTATAATGGTTTGGGAGATACAACATAGATTGGCTTGTAGGGCATATCCCTTTCAATCTCCCACTTGCACTAAAGCCAATCTCCTTTAATATTAATCCCATACACTCGAGGTGGCGATCAAACTCTCGCTGTGGTAGAGCCTTAGTGAACGGGTCTGCTACATTGTTCTTTGTATCAACTCTATTTATGTAGACATCTTGTCTTTCTACTATTTCTCGGACGAGATGGAAGCGTCTCAGAATGTGCTTGGACTTATGATGAGCTCTTGGTTCCTTTGCTTGGGCAACAGCCCCAGTGTTGTCACAGTAAAGTGGCACTGGGTTTTCAATTTCAGGAACAACACCCAACTCTGTGATGAACTTCTTCATCCAACTGCTTCCTTAGCGGCTTCACTGACAGCTATGTATTCTGCCTCTATGGTTGAGTCAGCTACAGTCTGCTGCTTGGTACTCTTCCAACTCACTGCTCCACCATTTAGGGTAAAAACATATCCCGAAATGGATTTGCTATCATCAGGGTCTGATTAAAAACTAGAATCAGAATAAGCTTCTAGTTTAAGATCAGAACCACCATAAACCAGAAAAATATCCTTAGTCCTTCTTAGGTACTTAAGAATATTTTTAACTGCTTTCCAATGATCCTCTCCTGGATCAGCCTGAAACCTACTGACAATGCCTAGAGCATATGCCACATCAGGCCTGGTACATAACATGGCATACATTATGGACCCTATTGCCGAAGCATAAGGTATAGAATTCATTCTATTTCTTTCTTCAGGTGTCTTAGGAGACATCCTTTTAGAAAGATGTATGCCTTGACTCATAGGAAGATAACCTCTTTTACTTCCATCCATGCTAAATCTTTTCAGCACTAAGTCAATGTACCTAGATTGGGATAAACCTAGCATCCTCTTAGATCTATCTCTGTAGATCTTAATACCTAGTATATAGGATGCTTCTCCCAAATCTTTCATGGAAAACTGGTTTGATAGCCAAACCTTGACTGATTGCAACATTGGGATATCATTCCCAATGAGGAGTATGTCATCTACATACAGAACCAAGAAGACTATGGCACTCCCACTAGTCTTCTTATAAACACAAGGTTCATCCACATTTTTGATAAAACCAAGCCTTTTAATAGTTTCATCAAAGCGGATGTTCCAACTCCTTGAAGCTTGCTTTAATCCATAAATGGATTTTTTTAGCTTGCATACTTGATTAGGTTTATTCTTTGAAATAAAACCTTCTGGCTGTGACATGTAGACTTCTTCCTCAAGGAAACTATTGAGGAATGCAATCTTCACATCCATCTGCCAGATCTCATAATCATGGTATGCTGCTATAGCAAGTAAAATCTGGATTGATTTGAGCATGGCAACAGATGAGAATGTTTCATCATAATCAATTCCCTATTTTTGTCTAAAACCTTTTGCCACTAATCTGGCTTTATAGGTTTCAACTTGGCCATCAGCCCCAATCTTTTTCTTATAGACCCATTTGCACCCAATAGGATTAACATCCTCTGGTGCATCGACCAAAGACCATACTTGGTTTACATACATAGAGTCTATCTCGGATTCCATGGCTTCTTGCCATCTATCTGAATCAGTACTCAAGATAGCTTCCGTATAGGTCAGAGGTTCATCATTTTGAATGACTTGGGCTTCATTATTTTCAATAATAAACCCATACCTCTCAGGTGCCCGTGGCACTCTATCAGACCTACGGGGAGGAGTTTTGTGTTCTGGTTCTGTCCTAACTATATGTTCTAATGGTTGAGAACTATCATCTGTGTTTCTTGTACTTCTCCAAGTTCAACAGTTCTACCATTTCCCTTTTCTAAAATGAACTCTTTTTCTAGAAAAGTGGCATGGCTGCTGACAAAAATCTTTTGTTCAGTAGGATGGTAGAACAGATATCCTCTACCCTCTCTAGGATATCCTACAAATAGACATTTATCCGCTCTAGGTTCCAACTTATGTCCAAAATTTCTTTTAACATAAGCTGGACATCCCCATACCTTAAAATATTTAAGATACGGTTTCTTTCCACTCCAAATTTTATATGGAGTACTAACAACGGATTTAGAAGGTACCTTGTTCAGAATGTAAACAGCAGTTTCTAGGGCATGACCCCAGAAGGAAATGGATAAATTTATGAAGCACAACTTGGATCGTACCTTATCTAATAAGGTACGATTCCTTCTTTCAGCTATACCATTTAGCTGTGGTGTATAAGGAGGGGTCCATTCAGAAAGAATTCCATTAACTTTAAGATAGTCTAAAAACTCCGTGGATAAGTATTCTCCTCCTCGATCAGAACGATGAACTTTAATACTTTTCCCGGTTTGTTTTTCGACCATACTTTGATACTCCTTAAATTTATCAAAGGCTTCAGATTTATGTTTCATAAGATACACACATCTAAACCTAGATAAATCATCTGTAAAAGTGATAAAATATGAGTATCCACCTCTGGCCTGAGTTGTTATTGGACCACATACATCAGTATGTATAAGTCCTAATAACTCAGTTGACCTTTCTCCATGTCCAGTAAATGGAGTCTTGGTCATCTTACCCATGAGACATGATTCGCAAGTTCCTAATGATTCATACTCATAAGGATCAAGGAATTTTTCCTTGTATAACTTGCTTATCCTAGACTCATTAACATGACCAAGTCGATGATGCCAAAGTAAAGTATCATTAAAGTCTTTTCTTTTTCTTTTATTATTGACATGAAAAATACTATCATTGGAAAAAATATGCCAGAACAAATAATTTTATTTGATAACATTATCGAGCAACTAGTGCTCGTTACATCCATTACATATCCTTATTTTAATAACAAAGGAATAGATATAATGTTCCTAATAATCTTTGGCATATAGTAATAATTTTCTAACTCCAAGATCTTCCCTGAAGGCAACTTCAGAATATATGTTCCTACAGCTTCTGCTTGGATGATATCACCACCAGCACCGTAGAGATTGAAGTCACCTTCCTTCAATACTTTAAGCTTGTGGAGGTCCTGCAAAGATTTGCATATATGGTAACCACAAGCGGTATCCAATACCCAAGTATTTGATATAGACGAATTGAATGTCAATATAGTATGTATCTCATACATACCTTTTGGTGCGTCTGCCGCACCAGGCTTCACAGTTGCAAGGTAAGCCTTGCAATTCCTTTTCCAATGTCCCGCTTTGCCGCAAAAGAAACAGGTTGACTATTTTGAGGCCTTCTTTCCTTTCTTGTTCTTATTGATGCCACCCTTAGGGTTTAGCCTCCTACTAAAATCCTTTTTGCCGATTTCTTCTTATTGGTCTTATCAACAAGAAGAAGTGGAGCCTTTTCTTTCTTAACGTGGCTCTCTGCTGTTTTTAACATATTTAACAGCTCAGGCAAGGAAGTGTTCAGTTTGTTCATGTGATAATTCAAGACAAACTGAGAAAATGACTCCGGGAGTGATTGCAGGATTAAATCCTGATTCAGCTCCCCATCCATAATAAAACCTAATTGACCCAATCTGGTGATTAAGTCAATTACCTTCAGAACATGATCCTGAACGGATGTTCTCTCTGTCATCCTAGCATGGAATAACTGCTTAGATATTTCGTATCTAGCAGTTCTGCTTTGTTCTCCATAAAGCTCTTTTAAATTGAGCATTATGGATTGAGTATCAATGCTTTCATGCTGTCTCTGTAACTCATTGGTCATGGAGGCCAGTATGATACACTTGACAGTGAGGGAGTCATTCTGCCACATTTTGTATGTGGCCATATCTTCCTGTGTGGCATCGTCCCCTAGTGGATTAAGACTAGGGGTATCAAGAATATAAGAAAGTTTTTCTGAACTCAGCACAATCTTTAAATTTCTCAACCAGTCCACATAGTTTGGACCAGTCAATTTGTTGGTATCTAAGATACTTCGCAGTGATAATGAAGATACCATTTATCTACATTTAATAAAGAACAATACATAAGCAAACAACCATGAAATGACTTACATAATTAAATTAGGTCTTCAATTTAATTATGTCTCCCACTATTTTATTAAAAATCATAGCCCTCACTATGATAATCGAGAAGAACCCTGACCGGGTTTTCTTAGTGAGATTGAGATCCTAATAACTTATAAAAGATCTTGCAGAAAGCACAACAAATCTTTTATAAGCTCAAAGGTAGGAAACTCTTCCAATTATATCTCATATAATTCTCAAGAAGTAACTTGGCCTCTAGAACATTATTAGTCTTGCAGAAAACACAACAAACCATAATGTTCTAGTTAAGTCAAGACTCTTTCATTTCTATATAGTCAATACTCAAATATAATGCCCTTGCAGATAACACAACAAAGCATTATACTGAATATACTGTAAGCATATCTATGCACTAAACTAGTATCATGTCAATCATCATATTAGGTCTTGCAGATAACACAACAAACCTAATGTGGTTCATAACACAATAATGATCCAGCATGAAGGAAGGCCAATATATAGTATTTTTAACACCAAGCATTTTAGTCAAGATTTAAATTTAATCAAATCGGCCAAGCAAGTGGAAGAGATGTGGGAGTCTCCCCGTTGCTTTCCTAGACACCAATAAAAATTGGCTAGGTCAGTCAACGAAACCAATTAAAAACCACAATTCTCTTTACCTTCGCAGAACCACCTTTCTAGACACCGAATGATCAATTGTACATCATGACTAGTGATGCTTATTTGTTAAATATACTAAGACTTAATATAATTTTTAAAAGGAGGGATTTATAAATTGCCAGCACATCCTTATAGAAGGTATTTCAATCAACATATCATTCTTATAAATAAGAAAATATGTGCTAAGTGTGTCATCATACTAGGACAACCATTTACCACATAATGGATCCACCATTATGCCAGGGCAACCTTATTTCAGTATGATGACTTCAAAAACTAAACATATCTCTATAATAATTAGGGTTTGAGTGAAAAAACCCTAATCAGTGACACACATCAAACATAGATTCTCAAACATACATTCATCCCATAAATGTGCTAAGTGTATCAGCAATCAAGGGTTTAAAAAACCCTAACATGCGACACTACAATATATAGATTATTTCCATATGTTTTAACTATAATAAGGGTGGCTCTGATACCACTGAAAGGTTCTGGTGCAACGTAGCAGAAGTGTAATTTCAAAATTGAAACTAAATTTACACCAAAACCCTTAGCCAGGATCTCCTTAAACAGGATTAAAGCATATGAGAAACATGCAAACCTACACTATTAGAATTAGGGCACCAACCTGGAATCGCTAAACCCAATTTTGATGTAGGATCAAAACTTGATGTTGAATGACCCTTTTGAATTCACCAGGTGTCCAAATGTCCACCCTCCAATGGTGATCCACAAGAAAATTGATCAAGATGCTCGCTTCTTCAAAAGGTTCCTTCACTTGAATTCTTCTCCCAGAACTCAAGATGACTATGGCTGAAAAACTCCACGGTAGGGACTTCTTACTTCCTTTCTTTTTTCTTCCTCTCCCTTTTTTAAGACCTTGTCCTAAGAATACACTCTTGTCTTGAAGGAGGAGGAGGATTTAAGACACTAATGTCTTAATGTTAAAGGAAATAGGAATCAGAGTATATCTCCTTTTCTTTTACCGTTCAAGAGATTCTTCCTATCTCTTATTTTAGACTTGAGTTTCAATAGAGAAGAGAACTCTGTAAAAAGGAAACTCTTATGTCCTAAACAAGCTAAGGAAGAATCAGTCTCCTGGAAAGAAAAGACAAATAAAAATAATGCTGTTGTTCATTAGCAAAACACCCGAGACCTTTGTTCCTTAAATAGATTACAAAAAGATGTCTTCTCAAAAGAACACAATTCTCTGTAAACACCATTCCATTTTCTCTCACGCCCCTTCCCTATTTTCTCACGCCCCATCCTTTCTTCTCACGGTCTTTCGGATAAATCCCATGGCCTTTCTCAAAGAAAAAATCATGGTGTTTTAAAAAGAAAGGAGTCACGACTTTTCATCTCCGAAGAGATGTTATTTCGCACGACCAGGAAGAAACAGCGCTTTCCTTCTTTCTTAAAAACCCATCAGCCATTGGATTCCCATCCAAGGGGGGACAAGTGAAGCGCTAACTCTAAGAAAGGAGGCCGTCCCATCTTAATTCATCGGAGAATTAAGTGGGGCGCGCCAAGAGTCCATGCACCATGGACTCTTCCAAATGGCGCGCCAAGAGTCCATTAGCGCATGGACTCTTGGTATTTTGGCATGAAAAGAATAAGGAGCGGGTGGGGGGCTAGCCTAGGTGCATGGTTAGCCAATCGGGTTAGCCATAATCCCTATTTTCATAATTAGGGTCTAATTAGATCCAATTAGAACCCAAATTGAACCAATCCGAACCCTAATTCGAATCTAATTCGAATAGAAGCTAAGATTTGCAACACTTGCTAGAGTGTCATCGTGCAAAATGATTTAATTATAAAATTAAACCCTTGATCAATTCTCTTAAGTGTGTGACCCATTGGGTTCCATATCTAGCCAGCAGTGGGTTCGAATACATGTTGACCTAATTTGATTAGAACTCTTTCTAATCGATTTAGGTCAAATCGGGCTTACCCGACTTGATCAATTAGGTCTCTTCCTAATAAGTGATCTTTAAATTTGATCAACCCATAAGACAAGATTGACGTCTAGCAACGAGTCATGTATACCCGGAAGATATGGAAATTCTGGTGAAATACCAAAACTACCCTTCAGTAGAGAGTTACCGTACAATTAAATCTTTCAATCAGCCTGCACCCAAAATATAACTATGGATATGGATATATGTCAAATCCAATATTATATTTATTTCTAGCTCAATCTTAGATTGATGATTCAATTATCTTGATATTAGAAATCATTTCTAATAATATCTTTACTTTGATCAAAGATTCCATGAATCATCATCCGATTGATAACTAGTTGGATGCAATCTCCTCTTACTAAGAGTGATCGATTCCTTGTTGACCTACTCATTACCTTCATATCCAATTCACCATTCCCAGTATCAGTCCTGTGCATGACTCAGTGTCATGATTAGAATTGAACCAAAGCATGGGTTCATGTACATAAGGTACTTATGGTAGTCTCAGGTCAAAGGATTACTTGTACCACTCCCACTATGAGAACCTTCTATTGACATTTAGCTAAGACTCCATTAGATGTTCTCAAGTTGGATCATATCAGTGAACTCATTCTCTAATGAGCACTCACATCCTAGTATTAGTGTCATACACAAGTGACTGTGAGAGCAATCACCCTCTCCAGTATACATGGGACGTGCTAGTCTTACAAGAAAAACCCTGATCCCCTACTCAGGATTCCTTTGACTAGGAATACTTTAGATTAAGGTTTTAAGATTTTAGGTCTCACTGGTATGATCTCATCATAACCCTAAAATCATAGCCCTAATCTATGGGGTTCATCATATAATATAAACACAGCGTATGATGAAAAATAATGCCTTTATTAGAATATTGTCAATTACAATGGTTTAGGAGATACAACATAGATTGGCTTGTAGGGCATATCCCTTTCAACTATTACTGCTACAGTCCCTACACCACTATGGTCAGTGCCTGGACCTGCTATACCAAAGTGGTGAGAATGTCCTATTGGGTAGCTGGTGGTGGAGCAGGAGGCTCCATCACTTGATTAAGTAGCTCTCCATGGTGAGAAAAGCATCTGGTGTAACTAACGAAGGCATCCTACACTTCCATCTTCATCTTTGTCATCTTTGCAACTCCAGATCTTCAAGATGCTTGATTTTTTCCCTACTTGGTGTGCCAATCAATTGCCAACAAATCACTCATTGACAAAATTCTGACAGTGCCCGAGGATCTTCAGGTACATCTTCTCCGATTATGAAAGGATGCTACTCCTGGCTTCTCTCAAATGAAAACCTGCAAGAACAGTCTCTAGGCTATGATTTCTTATAGGGGACCCTTTAATACTCAAGATAATAGGAAAAGTGAGATGGGCTATAGTAGCTGGGCTACAATACTAAGCATTTTGAAGTGGTAGTCATGGTGTACCTGGTCAGGGGTCCCCTTTTACCTATTTATTGAGTTACTTGAAGTAACTGAATTCCATTAGAAAAGTTGCTTTTGTTGGCATGGATAAAGATTTCCATTAGAAAGTTAAGAAAGTTGGAAAGTTAGGATAATAGCTTTCCATTGGTAATTGAATATTGTTTATCCATTATGCTCTCTAGCTAGAATAGCTAAAAGTTATTGGTCTCTGCTGGCTACTTGGATGTAGCTAATTCCAAGTAGATGAGAGAGCATATTGCTAGTCTAAGTAGGTCAAAGTAAGTGTGCTGCACTGAGTTGGTGGAGCCCGGTATTATATATGGGTAGACTCGACCAGATCTACCTAAGTAGCTAGCTATCTCGCATAGACATTTGTTGCAAATAAATAGTCAGTGTAGATAAGTTTCAGTACTGAGTAGTAGATACTCGGCATGGCCGGTTGTGGTACTTGGTATAGTCATCTCCTTCATATTCAATGTTGTAATCATCGACTATAGTCAATAGTTGGAGCATGCTCCAATTGATGGAGTAGTCAGCATTTTGGCAAGTGGTCAGGCATCCAACTAGTTTCTGAGATCGAATAAGCAATCATTATAACAATTACCCCCCACTTCCAAATCTAGAACATTACTAATTAGTTTACTTAGCTTTATCATTTTTGGATAAAGGAAATAGTTATTTCTTTGGTCTCAGGGATGGAGCAGATCTCTTCACTACTTGGTCATTAAATACTTTTTGAAAAATTACCTTCTCACCTTAATAGTGGTGGAGAAAGGAATTATGGGCACAGTGCTCAAAAGGATTATGCAATAACTCTTAAAATGGATGATGATTCATTTGATCTTTGTTCAATGAGTAGGGATTCACCACATGGCTTGACAACTATGGCACATAAATGATATGCATGGAACTCGACACCAAGAGTTAATTGGTTAGTTACTTTTTCGAAGTGATATAATTCTAGCCAGGAGAGTAGACCATGTGTCAAAATATGATAATTTTGGCCAAATTGCGGGTTTTCAATCTAAACCACTGAAATGATGTATAAATAAGGATCTTCTACCATTGTTACAAGGATTTCCTTCTTTGCAAAGCAGCAAAAGAGAGAAAAGGAAAGAGAAGAAAGAAGGCTTGCTCTAAACTTGGCTCTCTGTAGACACCTCCTTATGGTTCCCAGGTTAGAGCCTTCTTAATTTTCTTTTTCTATCTTTCAACTTCCTTTAAAGCTTCTTAGGTCCTTTTTAGGGCTCTCCTTGAAATTCTAGTGGGGCTACATCTAGCGGCTTCCATCTTCTTTCAAAACTTTTGAAATCTTCAAAGTGTTCTTGAGCTAGGATTTTTCTAGCAATTTTTCTTTCTTTTCCTACTTCCATTTGATCTTCTTCCTTTTTTGTTCTTTCTGTTAGTCAGGATACTTCATCCGAGGGTGAAAGCCACTCGGTGAGCCAGGTTTCCCAATTGTAGGGCTCTCAAGAATCATCTCCCTAGGAAGCTGCTTCCCCAAACTTGGGAGAAGTTGGGACTTCTTCCTTTCGAAAGGTGCTTCAAAATAGTTGGTCGGCTAGTCTGAGTGCTCCCATCCCCTCTGATCTAGCAAGATTGTCTCGTCAATGACTCTATGGAAGTCCTTTGACTCTAGGAATAATATTGTTTCCCAAGTCAATTTCAAGTTTTTGCTCCCAAGTATGAAGATCGAGTAACATCGATCTTCCTGGTCATGTTGCCTTGTACAAAGTTTTCTTCCATGTAGGTCTTCATCTTTCCTTCTATCCTTTCATTGTAGATATCCTTAACTTCTATTAAATATTCCTTACTTAGCTTACTCTAATTCTCATTATGATTATCGTCTCCTTCATTGTCCTCTATCATATGCTCAGAACTTGGCCTAGGGTTTCTCTATTTTGAGCATTGTTTTATTCGAAGAGGCACCTGACAGTGAAGGGCTGGTGGTTCATCAGCCCTTGCCAGGGTCACACCTTTATCACTGGTCTTCCCTCTGCTATCATCAATTGGAAAGGTTGATTTTTTTTTATTTTTCCTGATGTCCCTCTAAAGATTAAATGGGTCTGGGGTGAGCCCAATCTCAAGCCGAATAAGAATGATGAAGTCCTCACTATCGATGAAGAAGACTTCTATAAATTACTGAATATGGGATCTCTCAGCAGTGGGATCTACTATCAGAGTAGAGATTGTACAATGTAGAGCTCAACCCCATAACCTCTTTGAGTAAGTCTCCAAAGTTAAGTCTTTCCATTTTCATGATGTTATCTTGCTAAGTCCTTTACTCAACTTTCTTGCAAAAATGAAGGTTTCACTAGATGCCTTGAAGAAGGCAAAGAAGAAGACCATAGCTTAGGGTGGAGCCCCTTAGATGAAGAAGGTAGTCACCAAGAGGCCCCGAGTGGCTCTTGGGGGTGTGTTAGCTACAACCAAGGCCCCAGTAATGCACCCTTCAAAAGCTCCGACTACTATGGACTACGATGAAGTAGAAATCATCCCAGCACCAATTCTAGCAATGTAAGTTTCTTCTTCAACACCAGCACCACCGATCGCAGCACCAAGGAGGCTAAGTCCTTTGGTTTGAGAAGAGGCTAAAAGGAAAGGGAAGGCTTCAATGACTTCAGCGAAGTAAAAAAAAATCTTCTCAATATAAGGAGTACATCTGAATAGAGGTAAAGGTAAGAAAGAATGTCTCTACTTTGAAGAATAGAGGACTAGCTAAAAAGTTAGTGAAATTGATTCTCCTCCCTTGGGATTTTGAGCAGTGGAAAGCTCATTCGATAGAGGAGATCATCATCTCATTCTTCCCAGCTCTTATCAAGGTAAGTACCTTTTCCATTGTAACTTTTCATGTACCCAAACTCCAACCACTTAGAATTTTTTTTTTGTAATTTGCTTATGACATAACCCTTGTCCAAGAGGGGTTTGATAGCTTTGCAAAGTTTAGCCAAACCCTGATGGACCAGTTGGAGACCACGAAAGTAGAAGTTGAGGTCTCCGAGTAGCTAAGGAAGGCAGGCGAGATCCAAGAAGCAAAGTTGAAAGATGAATTATAGGCTTCCAAAGAACTCATCCGCAAGCTGAAGGCCCATATAAAAGAGAAAGATGAAAGCTGGCCAGTGAAAGGGCCTAGGTCTCTGAATTAAAAATAAAAATGGCTGATATTGACTCGTGGAGGATGGTCATAGAAGAGAGAGTCAAGAATGCCAATCTCAAAGTCAAGGCCACCCAAGCCAAAGCTCAAACTGCTATGGACCAAGAGGTTGAAGAGTATTAAAGGTCCAAGGATTTTAAGGATGAGGTTGCCAAGGGCTACTTGAAATTTCTCAACCTTGGATTTCTTGCATGTAAGAAAAAAGTTAGCCAAGCCTTCCCAGAATTGGATCCGAGCACCATAATCGAGTTAGACAATGAAGGCGAAGAAGAAGTGGTCGAGGGCACTATCAAAGTCAGGACCGATGCAGTTGGCATCGAGGAAGTGTCTCTAGATGTGACTACTGAAGAGGAGGCTTCCATTGCAAAGACCACTGCTAAGGTAATCACCAACACTGAGGCCATGATCAACAAGTCAAAACTTTTGAAGCATATTAATCCTGGAAGTGACTATATTTTTCTTTCTTCTCTTTTGTGCTCGAGCTCGGCCCTTATTTTGTACTAACTTTTAGTGTCAATGAAAATATTTGCTTTTCCTTCCACCTTTGTGTTGAATGATTCAACTATGATGACTAACTTGATAATCGATAAATACCAAAACATTTGAAGTAAAGTAGTCAAAAATGTAGAGTAGGCCAAGTACTTAACTCATTGCAACTTAGTCAGGGAAGTGTTTTACCAGTTGAATAAGTAGCTTCTCGATGTAAAATGGAACTTCCAATCTATGAGTTCTTAGGACATCCGACTACAAACTTCTAGCAAAATGTATTAAGTTCCTAAGTTAGGGAAAGATATTAATTGAGTATCCTTGAATTACTTAGAAAATTTCTTCTTAGCTATTAAGAGTTAGCCACCCTGCGAAGTCTAAGTGACGTTGGTTGCCTTCCATGCTAACTGGGTAACTTTGACCATCCCCTCTACATTCGATGCCATGTTGAAAAGTGGGTTACCCTTGAAAATGTAATGCAATTATTTCTTTGGCGACCATCACCTTCGGTTGGTTAGAGAGTGCCACGTGGTAGATAAGGTTTTACCTTCAACCTCTAATGTAGGCTTCAATGATAGGAGTAATGGAGTTGAATTTCCAAATAACCACCTTGTTCAACCATTCTAGTAGCACCACATGCTACTATTGTAAGAGATTTCTCGGACTTGATCCAACTATTAGAAAAACTTTCCAAATTAATGAAAAGTTACTTTCCTCTTAATGATTCCAAATGTTGAATGAATGCCTCCATCCTTGAATGGAGTCTTGTCAAGTATTTTAGTTAGTAGAGTAGTTTCAACTGAATAAGTAATCCATTACAATGAAACTGTCTCTTAGTCAAGAAACTAGTTAGGTAAAATCGGACATTGAATTCTTGAATGTAGGAATAAGACCTCTGACTAAGAGTGGGAGTGGAACCCGAATGAGATGGGAGTTGACCTAAATGGGATGGGTGATGGGTCATCGAAAAGCTGGTTGTCAGACAGTCAAGGGGTTTAGAAACTTGAATTGGGTGATGAATCATCCACTAGTCGGTTGTTAAGCAGCTGAGGGATTTGAAAACCCTGAGTTGGATGGTGGATCACCGAGTAGCTGATTGTTAAGCAACCGAGAGGTTCGGAAACCCAAGTTGGATGATGGATCACCGAGCATCTAGTTGTTAAGTGATCGAGGGCTTCAAAAATCCTAAGTTGGGTGATGGATCATGGAGTAGTCAATTATTAAGCAGTTGAGAGGTTTGAAATCCCTAAGTTAGATGATGGATCATCAAGTAGCCTATTGTAAGGGTTCAAGATCCTATGTTGGGCGATGGATCAGCAAGTAGCTTGTTGTTAAGTAGCCAAGGGATTCGAAAATTCTAAGTTGGATGATGGATCAAGTAAGAACTCTATTGACAATTATGCTAGATAACTGAGTTAGATAACAAGAGAGACCTTTGGAAACATTATCAGAGAATATCTATAATTATATTACTGAGTAAGTATTGTTACATCATTGATAATATAATCAAAGATTTTCAACATTCCAAGTTGAGGAATTGGTTTTTCATCCAAGTCTTCAAGCTTGTAAGCTCCTTGATGAAGGGTCTCAGTTACTTGATAAAGTCCTTCCCAATTTGGGGAGAGCTTCCTTAATTCTATAGATCTTAAAACTTCTACTTGTCATTGGACAAGGTCCCCTAAATGGAAAGTCTTCTTCATATAGGAGTTGTAATACCAAGCAACATGTTGCTGGCATGCTACCATTTGTAGATGAGCCTGATTCCAAGTCTCCTCCAATAGGTCAAGTTTGGCTCTTAGTTAGTTTGAGTTACTGGACTTGTCTAAGTGCTTGATCCACATAGTTGAAAATCTGATTTTGATTAGGATCACTCCTTCGATGCTGAATGCTATTAAAAGGAGTCTTGTTAGTTGATGTCTAACGGGTTGTATGGTTTGCCCATAGTACCCCAAAAAAATTATCAATCCATCTACCCTTGGCTTCATCCAACTTAGTCCTAAGTCCTTATAAAATCATCTGATTTGGGACTTTTGCTTTCCCATTTGATTGAGGATGTTTGATAGATGTGAATTTATCTAAATATAGAGATCATACAAAATTGCTTAAAGGCTTGATTGTCAAACTGTCAGCTATTGTTGGTGGTGATGATATATGGAAGTTCAAATTAATAGATAATAGACTTCCAAAAGAAGTTATTGACCTCGCTCTTGATGATCTATGCCAAGGATTCTACCTCCATCCATTTGGTGAAGTAGTCAATGACAAAAATGAAAATCTTCCATTGACCTATCACCATGGGAAATGGGCCAACTATGTCCATTCCCTATTAAGAAAAGGGCCAAGAAGTAAAGATTTGGGCCAGTTGTCTAGCTAGTTGCTACTAGGTGTTGGCATAGTATTGGCACTAGTTGCACTTCTAAACAAGTTCATAGCATCTTCTATCATGGTAAGCCAATATTATCCCTATCTTAAAGTCTTGTAGGCAAAGACCTATCCCCAGATGATTTCCATAGATTTTTTCATGAATCTCTTAAAGCACATAGTCAGCTTCGATCAGCCATAGGTATTTGAGTAGCAGGAATGAGAAAGACCTCTTATGGAGTTGTCCATTCAATGGTACAAATTGGAAAGCTTTCTACTTGAATTTCTTAATCTCTAATGGAGTTTTATCTGGAAGGATGCCTTCAGGCTCATGGTTGACTGTTGAACTTCTTAGTTTTATTTATGTTGGATGTTTCTAGGTACTCAATATAAGTCCATCCAAAGAAGTTGTCAGCTAAAGTAGCTAGTCAGGAGAATGTGTCTACTTGAGCATTATTCACTACAAAAAAAGTTATATACACCCATGCTTTTTAGACACGTAAAATACATGCATGAGTAAAAATTAAAATTCTAAAAAAAGAGTTATATATATCCATGTTTGGCAAACGTGAAAATGCTATAATCAGTTTGTAACATACGTTTCAACTATTAAACATAAATAAATCAAATATAATGGATAAATCTTGGTATACTAAGAAAAGAGTGTCCAAAAAAATAATACCGATCCCAGGTCTAGAGCAAAAAAGAAGGGGTGACTGAAACCCTAAACCTAGCACTCCCACCATCGTCCACCATCATCGCACACGGAGGAGTCCTACGCCGAGGGGACTACGGTTAGGGTTAGGGATAGGGTTTCTATAGCGATGATGGGCTGCTATCGCAAGTCATAGCCATGAGCAGTGACCGATGCCAGCAGCGAAGTATGATTAGCAGAGGAGCCATCATGGGCTGTGGCACCGAGGAGAAGCCCTGCCTCATCTCCTGGCCATCATTGTCAGTGGGGGCGATGGCGCCAATGGCCTCCAGGGTGGATCCCTTCACCTAGGCCTGCAAGGCCCTCTCTGATCGTTCCCCATTCGATGCCGAGGAGGCCGGCACTAGGGTTCCGACGCTCCGTTTTGGGTTGGCTGCCTTTCTCTCAAAGCCGAAGGACAATCGCAGGAAGCACAAGAAGTCCCATGGGGAGTGAGGGGAGAAGCCCTCGAGGCATGGGAAACCCCGTGCGGGCATGAATGTGTGGGAATAGATGGAGGAGTACTTTCGGCCAGTCACTGTGGTGGACATCGACGTTTTGGTTCCTAAGCTCCCGTTCGGCTCTACTACACTAGATTCTTGTCTCACCATTCCCTTCTCTCACAATGTTGCAGAAGGTGTGACGAGAGATGATGTCTTGGATGCAGGCGCAGTCGAAGTGAGTCCAAGCTTGGGGATTGGGAAGAAAGTGGGGGAGGAGGAGCAAGGAGAGGAAATGCAGAGGGTAGAGCAGGTGGCAGAGGAGCAAGTGTTGATGTTGACAATTTTGAGGCAAGTGGTGATGCATTTTCAAAGAAAGAAGAGGATGACCATTCATCTTTGAATTGGCCTTTGGGTTCAAAGGAACGGTTTGTTCTCACATCAGAGCAGCCTAACAAGAAATGCAAGCTCTTGGGGGGAGATGCGAGCTTGGATCGGTCGATGATACTTCCTCATTTGTAGGCACAAGGTGCTCCTATTTACTATTTCTATTGCTCAGGAGATAGTAGTGTGAAGTCAAATCAGTTGCTTTGTTGTGATACTTGCAAGGTTTGGGTGCACCATAAATGTTATGGTGTGCGTAAGGTTCCAGAGGGGGCGTGGTTCTGCTCTTGGTGTAAGCATTTGGAGGAAGTGGGAAAGCTATTGAAGAAAGATGCTGATGACCCCTGTTTGAGGCCTTGTTTGCTTTGTCTAAAAGATGGTGGGGCTTGAAACACTGAGGAAGGGATTCCAGCAGTAAGGCAAGTGATGGTGGTGTGAAGTTTGCACACTTATTTTGCATTCTATGGGTACCTGAGGTGTATGTGGAGGACATTGGGGCAATGGAACTTGTGATGGATATTGAAGGAGTGCAAGAGACATGGAAAAAGTTGGTCTGTAACATGTGCAAGGTGAAGCATGGTGCATGTATCCGATGTAGCCATGGTATTCTCTCCTTGCAGTTGTTTGTATGTTTGTATGCCATTTGAAGATATCTGATTTTGTTTCAGTATTATTAGCATCTTTTTTGTATTATCTTTGTTATTTGTGGCATGAATGCATAGAATATCAGTTAAACTATACAATGTAGCTGCTTTATCTTAAGTTTATATTAGCAGCTAGCCTGGCTCTACATAAGTCCTTTAATAGTTTTACTCTATATTTAATTTCTAATGCATATGCCAAAGGCTTTAGACTCATTTTCTTCTTTCAGTTTCTCTTTCATGAAGCCTAGAACTATACATTATCTTTTAATAGAGCTGTCTATTGCTAATAGTGAAAATATATAACTTGCAATTTAGGTAGTAGAAGAGAAAGCCTTACATATACTAATAGAGAGATTCAAGACATAGAGGTGCACAAACTTTTAGCTCATGGTTGTGAAATACCTTAGGCAACTCCAAGCAAAGAACCTATCTTATTGCTCAAGAGATTACCCACTCATGTTAGCAATCTCATAGGTGATTGACTTAGTTCAAAATCAACTACTTTCTATGGAGTTTCATCATTTATGTTATTCAAATTTTTTACTATTTAAGCAACCCAATATCTTTTCCTCTCCTGTCAACTGCTTAATATCTTAATATTCCTTATAATTATGTGCTGATTATAAGCAATTAGAAACACTTTCAACATATATTTTTATTTCTTATGTCAAGATTTCAGAAATGGTTATATATATTATAACTAAAAAATATTAGAAATGGTTAGATAAACCTTGTTGCCTTAACTTTGGCGGTAGCTATTTGCTTAGATGAACCTTGACTGCAAGAAGAAGTACAAGTATCCCCATTGTGCAGGAACAAGGAGCTTTAAACAAATTAATCACCAATATGTGAAATCCATCCAAGTTTTTTTAAATGCTTGCTCTGATAAATATATATGTTATGTTCAACTAATTTTTTCTTATTTTATATACTCAGTTCAAAAGGACAGGAAAAAAATTGAGCCGTCCCGACATGTGGGTGAACACTCGTACTAGAAAGAATGGTAAACCTGTAAATGATGCTGCTATTGGACTAGTTGTATGTATCCTTTATTAGTCAATTAAACTATAAGTCTATCTTATTTTTTATTATAATATTTATTTCTTGTAATTAATACATATATGTTTACTGGAACCAAAAGGAAATGTTTAAAGATGCAGAAAGGGATGAAGTATTTTCTAAATAGTTTGGTAAAGAAAGACCAGACATGATCTGTTGCTTAGGAATAGGACCAACTTCCAGTTTATTGTGGGGCTCTAAAGCAACAAATGAAGTCTTGAAAAAGGAAAATGAGAGTTTGCATAAAATGGTTAATGACTTGGCAGGTCAAGTTGGAACTCTCCAAGTCCAAGTAGCAAACATTTATGGTTCAACAGTTTCGGTGAGTACTTTAGTTAAATATATAATTCATTTTTTATTTCTATATGAATGAGATTGGATAACTTAATATTTATTTTCAGAATTGTTTTGATTTTTTTGAAAATATAAAAATGTCATGGAAAAACCCGATGATCATTCATTATACTTGCTATTTGATTGATGAATTTAACATGTTATTGTACTTATTTATTAATAGGGTATTGCCAACATGAAAGAAGCTGATGATCATTCACCAAAAATAAATAAAATATCATCTGTTGTAGCAAACATAATCTAGAGGTATCTATGATATCATTATTGTTGCCCAGGTGGCTACCCAAGAGGGGGATGAATTGGGAATTTAAAAATTTAAAGTAGTTATGTGCTCTTTGAAATCCCTTTTGGAGTGTTGAGTGTAGTGACAAAGTAATTGATTGCAGAAGCTAAATAAGATCAAAGATCACAACACAAACACACAGAAATTTATAGTGGTTCAGAGCAACCCAGCTCCTACGTCCACTATCCAAGATACCACTTGGGATTTTCAATATATTCACACCCAAATACAGTAGGATTGTTTTACAGGATCACAATCCAAAACCTCTACACTTTGGTTTTAACGGGATCACCAAAGAAAACCCAACATCCTTTTGTTTTAAACAGGATCACCAAAGAAACCCAACTTGGTTTTCACAGGATCACCAAGAACCTAACTTGGTTTTACCAGGATCACCAAGAACGCAACTTGGTTTTTATCAAAGGCTCACCAAGAACCTATTTGATTTTTCAATCGGGCTCATCAATAACCTAAACAATTCAAGAAATGAATTGCAACAATAAATGACAAACTCAATTTGTCAGATAGTTGCCGGTGCAACTTGATAGAAGTCCACTTGGATGCACTTGAATAAGCTTTAATTGCTTCAGTGGCTTCTTTCCAAATTGCTTCAAGCTTCAGATCAAAGTTGGTGAAGACTTGAAGACTGACTTGAATGCTCTTATGCTCTCCTTCTTGTTGGTAGGTAGGATATTCAATAAAGCTTCAAAACTTTTATGAACTTTTCAAAATCTTACTTGAGAGAAGTTCAAATCCCTCAAATATAGTCTTCCATGACTCCAAGGTAGTTTGAGATGTTGCAGACTGTTGGGATGTAACATATGACCGTTTGAGCACTTTTTGGCATTCAAAAAGAAATTCTGGAACTAGACGTTATGTACCGGAAAGCAATATTCAAGTCGGCTCAGATTCCTTCGAGTCAGCTTGGATACATTGAGTCGATAGGTCGAGTCATCAATCTTCAGTGCAGTCATCTCATTGTCTCAAGATGCAAAACTTCACTCTGGACGAGTCGGCTCTTAATAGCTCGGGTCGGCTCGAACTTCTATCTTTAAAAATCTTAAACTCGAGGAGTCGACTCTTTTGATCTCTGGTTGGCTCTTCTTCTCAAGTTCTAAAATCTTTACTCTGAAAGAGTCGACTCGTTGCAGTTCGGGTCAGCTTGCTTTCTCAGGTCTTCAAAATTAGGTCTGGCAGAGTCGGCTCTTTTTGGTTCGGGTCGGCTCGCCTGACTATTCTCAGAAATCTTCAAAAACTGGACTCTGGAGGAGTCGCTCGGACTTATTCCAGTCGACTCGGATTCACTGGAGTTGACTTGGTTACCTTCGAGTCGACTCGCATTGCTGCATACCAGAAGCTTTGTTGCGTGCCATGAGGTGGAGTCGGCTCTTCAACATGCTGGGTCAGCTTGAGCAACTTCTTTAAGATTTTTACAATTTAACTTAAAGAAAAACTCTCAACAGCACTTTCACATTTTTCATACAAACTAACTCAAAATAATTCTTAGGCACACACACATAAGAAACCCTTTTACACTATTTTTTCTTAACTTTTTCATTGGGTTATTCTTTACAAAATCAGATTACAACATAACTCAAAACAAGAAGTAAAGATGTAGGAGTTGAAGTTTAAACAAATAAGTCATCCTATAAAAACTTGTAAACCACTTGAAGAGTTGTTAGAAATAAATGTACATGCTCCAATATTTGGTTATCATCAAAATCACTTATGGGGTCAACAATCTCTCCCTTTTTGATGATGACAAAATACTGGGCATGAAAAATTCTTTACACTTACATGTATAAAAATATTTGAAAGTATTCACATGTATTTGAGCTAACTGTATTTGCAAATAAGTATCAGAGCTCCAATGATAAAATTACATATCATTGATGTTAGTGCTTTTGTATATATCAAAGTATTAGACTTTACATGCTTCATACTATCAGAATTAAACATGGAGTATCAAAATTTGAAATTTTGACAGAATTAAGATTAATTTTAGAGCAATCAAAGCAATAGAAGAATTTAGAGATAAAGCCATTCTTTAAGAAAATCTCCCCCTTTCTCTAAGTTTTAAAATAATTAAGCAGTTAGGTTCATTTGAATACAATCACTTTTATGCTCTCCCTTTTTCATTCTTTTTATGCACTTTAAGAATAATTGAATAGGAAGCTCAACATAGATACCAGAAATTTTCATGACAGCTTAATCATCAGTAATGATACCATTCTCCCCCTTTTTGTCAATCAATCAAAAAGGTATGTTCAATAAAGCTCAAATTTTGAAATGGATTGAGAAAGTATTTAATATTTGTTTGAGATAATTTCACTTTCTCAAATTCAAATTGGAGATTCTAATTAAAAATTCGTCAGTTATATCAAAAACATTATATAATTAGAAGGATAATTCATGACAATAATAGAAATTACTAAAAGAACTTTTATTTCTTTGAGAAATATTTCATATAAAGTGTGTAAGAAAGTAAGTACATTCATTAAGTAGAGGATAAAAGGTAGAGCATTCATTTTGAGAAGTACAAAAGCAACCAAAAGACTAGCTAATCAACCTATTCTTCTTCTTTACAAAAAGAAGAGGAGCCAACATCTATAACCTTATCAGAGGTTTTGGTTTTCAGGGGTTTAAACCTTAAATCCCTTAATCTAGTTCTAACTGGGGCTCTAGGTATCTTAGTCTTTTTGATCTTTTTCTTCTTCTTGGTCTCAACAGGTTTAGCCTTAATTGAAGGTGGATTAGATGAAAGAACAAGGGAAGGTTGAACAGGAGTCTCAATTAACTCTTTGTTTATCTGTACAGGAGTGTCCTCAGCAGTGAAAGTTTCCTTTGAAGATTGTAGTAGGATACTTCTGATTTCTTCTTTAAAATTATCCATTTTCTTTTCCATTTTCTCCTTGTAAAGCATCTGTTCTGATCTCATTTTCTGCAAACTGGCAGTAACTGAACTTCTTAAATCATCCAAAGCAGAATTCATATGATCTGTCAGTGACTCAGAAATTGATTCCATCCTTTGAAATATCAATTCCTTAAGTTCAGATGGAGTAACCATTGCATCTTCAGATCTATCTTCATTTTTGTTTCCAGACTTGTTGGCTTCAACATCAGCAGGTTCGTCATCATCTGAGGAAGTAGCAGCAATCTGACCAAACAACTTCTTTATCCATACTCCTTGTAGTTTGTATCCCATTCTTTTAAGTGAATTGAAGGAATAAGTGTCAGAGTGTTGTAGAGGCTTGCCTATCTCATTTGTTAGGTCAATTCCAGCTTCTTCCAACAGTAGAGTGAAAACCATACCATAGGGAAAGCATGCTTTAACTTTTCTAGCTACTTCTCTCATTTGAATCATGATGATGAAAGGAAGGTTGAGAGGTTCTTCAATCAGATGTCCCATAAAAATCATGTCCTTTTTGCTCACCCAATTGAAACGACCGGTTCTGGGAAGGAAAATTCTACTGATCATGTTGTGAAGAAGTCTCATTTCCTTTGATAACAAGTTGGCTTGAACATGCTGAACTGAGCTTACATCTTCTCTTTCCAAAATGAGCTTCAAAATGTGTTCTCTGTCAGTTAGGGTAAGCTTGGTTGCACCATCTGTTGGCATTTGGAGCAAGTTGCCCAATTTCTCTTCATCCAGAATGACTTTGATTCCCTTCACAGTTGATTCCAAATGGTACTCTTCAAGAATTAGGTTTTCATAGAAATTTCATACCAGAGAAGGGTAGGTTAGGATATCCAAAGAGTAGAAATACTTCCAACCTTGCTTGTCTATCCAGCTCCCAATCTTCATTTGCATTTCTTCTAGGAAGGAGAAATCGATCCTTCTTCTGCAAGTAACAAGCCTGTTGGCCATAGAAGTGAATTTCCCAGTCGGGAGAGGATGTTCTTCTTCTGGAGAGGACCTTTTTTTCATTTCTCCCTTTTTCTTCAAATCTTCACTGCATTTGCTTGATTCTGCTACTTGAGGAATCTTCCATGCAGATCTCCTTGGAGCCATTATAGTGGGATTTAAGAAATCATGGTTCTGGGAAATGGTTTTTGAGAGATTGGTAAAGGTTCTGAGAGGAGTAGAGTGAATTTGAAGTGAAATAGAAAGAGTTAAGAGCAAGAAAAGATTACTCGGATCTTACAAAAATAACGATTTCCTGACATTCTAGTCAGCTCACCCAACCCTAAGATCACCCGAGTTGGCTCAACCAGAGCGAGCTCAGAATAAGCAAAACTTCGAGTCGGCTAGGCAAGACTTCAGGTTGACCTAGTCGGCTTGACCAAAGCACGAACATAAAAATCAGATATTCGAGCCAGCTCAACCAGAGCAAAAATTGCTCAAGTCGAATCGAACAGAAACTTTCCACAGAAAAAGAAATGATCAGAAATTAAATTTGATTCAATGAAATTTCAAGGAAAGTTATTCCATAATCATGAATAGTTGCAGGAGGTTTTCTAGATAATTCATCCTTAATTTTAAAAGAAATTAGGTTAGGAAAATCTAGAGAGGATCACAAAGCCCTAATTCTCCTCTAAGCAATTCAAATCTTTCCTGGTTCGGTGGCTTAGTAAAAAGGTCAGCTAATTATTTTTCAGTTGGGATAAATTCCAATTTAATGTCACCATTTATAACATGGTCTCTAATAAAGTGGTGTCTAATTTCTATATGCTTAGTCCTAGAATGTTGAATAGGATTTTTAGTCAAATTTATAGCACTTGTGTTATCACACTTGATAGGAATTTTGTATTGTGTAACACTAAAATCTTCTAGTTATTGTTTAATCCATAACACTTGTGCACAACAACTTCCTGCAGCAACATATTCTGCCTCAGTAGTAGATAGTGCTACCGAGTTTTGTTTCTTACCGTGCCATGAGATTAAATTCAACCCTAGAAATTAACATGTGCTGCTAGTGCTCTTTCTATCAATTCTATAACTAGCATAATCAGTATCAAAAAATCCAATTAAATTTAAAGATGATTATTTTGAAAACCAAAGACCTAGATTTCTTATACCTTTCAAATATCTTAATATTCTTTTAACAGCAAGCATATGTGTTTCTTTGGGATTATATTGAAATCTAGCACATACACATACTATACAAGATATCCAGTCTACTTGCAGTTAAATATAATAAGGATCCGATCATACCTCTATATAGCTTTTGGTCAACATTGGATCTGTTTTCATCTTTGTCCAATCTATAAGATGGGCTCATGGGTGTGCTCATTTGTTTGCTTGTCTCCATACCAAACTTCTTAATTATTTTCTTGGTATATTTGGCTTGGTTAATGAAGATCTTTTCCTTTGTTTGCTTTACTTGAAGCCTGAGGAAGCAGTTAAGTTCATCCATTAGGCTCATTTCAAATTCTCCCTGCATTAGCTTTGCAAATTCTTCACAAAAACTTTCATTAGTTGCACCAAATATAATATCGTCAACATAAATTTGTACAACTAATATGTCATTATTTTTCTTTTTGATAAAAAAGATTTTATCAACGTTTTCTCTTGAAAATTTATTTTCAATCAAGAAAGTGCTAAGTCTATTATACCAGGCTCTAGGGGCTTGTTTCAAACCATATAAAGCTTTATTGAGTTTAAACACATGGTTTGGAAAAGCATGATTTTCAAAATCCGGTGGTTGTTCTACAAAAAGTTGTTCGAAGATAAAACCATTTAAAAATGCACTTTTTATATCCATTTAAAAAAGTTTAAAATTCATGTAGCAAGCAAATGCAAGAAGTAATCTAATGGCTTCTAGTCTTGCTACATGTGTATATGTTTCATCAATCAAAATCAATACCTTCTTCTTGACTATATCCCTTAGACACTAATGTAGCTTTATTTCTAATGATATTTCTTTGTTCATCTAATTTATTCCTATAGATCCATTTGGTTCCTATGATTGGGTGGTCTTTAGGTCTATCAACTAATGTCCAAACCTTATTTCTTTCAAACTGGTTCAATCTTCATGCATAGCCATCATCCAGTTTGGATCATTTTCTACTTCTTCTAAGGTCTGAGGCTTTATGTGTGATACAAAGGCTAAGTAGTCATGTGCAGTTCTATGTGCAGACCTAGTCCTAATACCTTGAGAAGGATCACCAATAATTAGTTTTTTAGGATAGGAAGTTGCGTACCTCCATTCAGTTGGTAAATCTGTATGATCCTTACTTATAGTTTCTTCTCCTTCTTCAATTGGTCTTTCTTGTATGCTCATGTCTTCCATCTCCTTTTGAATTGTACCTGCATCATTATCTATACACTCTTCTTTCTTAGAAGGTGAAGGATTAGTTTCATCAAAGATAACATGCATTGACTCTTCAACAGTAAGAGTCCTCTTATTAAATACTCTATATATTTTGCTATGTAATGAATAAGCAAGAAAAATTGCTTAAAAATTTAGCATCAAATTATTCTAGATTATCTTTTTCATTATTAAGCACAAAGCATTTATATCCAAATACATGAATAATTAATATTGGGTTTCTTTTCATTCCATAGCTCATAGGGTGTTTTCTTCAAATTAGGATGGATCAAAATGCGGTTTAAAATATAACGTGTAGTGTTCACCGCTTCTGTCCAAAAGTACCTTGGAAGATTACCTTCACATAACATCGTTCGGGCCATTTCTTCCAAAGTCCTATTTTTCCTCTCTACAACATCATTTTGTTGTGGTGTTCTAGGAGAAGAGAAGTTATGATCAATACCATTTTCAATGCAATAATCATCGAAAAATTGATTTTCAAATTCGGTGCTGTGATCACCATAATTAAAATTATTGAAAGATTTTTCTGATTTGAAACCTTCTTGTAAAGTTTTTGAAATACTTTGAAAGTTTTATCTTTGTGAGCAATAAATAAAACCCATGTAAATCTGAAAAAATCATCTACAATCACAAGGGCATATTTCATACCTCATAGGCTTGTAGTCCTAGTTGGTCCAAATAAGTCCATGTGAAGTAGTTCTAGAGGTCTAGAAGTTGAAATCATAATTTGAAATTTAAATCTCTCCCTAGTTTGTTTACCCATTTGGCATGCATCACAAACATGATCAAAATCAATTTTAAACTTAGGCAGGCCTCTAACTAAATTTTTAGAAATTAATTTGGCAATAGTATGCATGCTAGCATGACCTAATCATCTATGCCATAATAAACAAGACTCCTTGGTCTTATTAGCATTCATTGCAACTAAATTGGAACTACTTGACATGGCAAGATCATTTAGATCTACCACATAAATATTTTCAAGTCTATGTCCAATGAATTTACTACTAGAATCAAGAGAGTTTGTTACTATATATATAGATGATTCGAAGATAACTTTGAAGCCTTTATCACATAATTGACTAATGCTCAATAAATTATGCTTCAATTTATCTACTAGCAATACATTTTCAATGAAAGTATAGGGGGTTATTTTGATCTTACCGATTCCAATTTTTTTTCCTTGCCATTGTCTCCAAAAGTAACCATACCTCCTTTTTTTTCTAGGGTGATGAACTGATCCTTATCACCCGTCATATGCCTTGAACAGCCACTAGCAAGATACCATCTTTTCTTCAATTTCTAGGCTGCAAGACATTCCTGCAAGACAATCAAGGAGTTCTTTTAGGTGCCCAAGCTAACTTGGGTCCTTGCAGGTTAGCTGAGTGGTTCCTTTGGGAACCCAAATCTTTCTTGAATTATTGTGGACATTTCTAAAAGTATTACATTTAAAAGCTTTATGTCCAAATTCTTTGCAAGCAAAACATCTGATTCTAGAATTCTGAAAAGATTTATGCTTTGAAATTCTAGATGCATGAAATGCAAAAATAGCAGGTTTTGTAACTGAGTTTTTAAGAACATACAAAGTAGTTTTTGAAATGGAAGTAGAACCTTGTGTCACAAAAGCCTTTTGAGAAGTAAACTTGGACACAAAATCTTTTTGTTTCACAAAAGTAGTTGCTGAAATATAATTTGAATTTGAAGAATTAAAACCTATTCTAGCTTTGTTACCAGAAGTTCTTTGTTCTTTAATAATCAACTCAAGCTTGTTAGATGATAAAGTTAGTTTTTCAACAAGTGGCTTGAGTTTTTTAACCTCCTTTTTCAACTCAATATTTTCATTCAATAAAACCTTATTTTTGTCATGATATGCATTATTTTCAATTTTTAATACTTCATAGTTTTCAGAAAAGTTATGAAGTTATTTTTGCAATAAAGTATTCTTTTCTAAAATTTCCTCTTTTTCTTTGAGTAAAGAATCATTAATGTTCTTTAGAAATCTAATCTTTACTCCAGCTTTCTTATATTCAGATAATAGATCATGAAATTCAGAATTTAACTCATCGAAAGTAAATTCAATTTGAGCATTGGGGGAAGTTACCTCTTCCTCGAGACCCATTAGACATAAGTTAGCTATTTTCATGATCTCTTCCTCTTCAGTTGAGGTGGATTCTTCACTATCACTCCACACGGCAACCATCGCTTTCTTTTTCTTCTTTTTGAAAAATTTCTTCAACAGTGGACAGTCCGAACGAATGTGCCCGGGTTTCTTACATTCATAGCAGGTGGGGACTTGTTCCTTTTCTTTATCTTTGTCCATGTCCTTTTCTTTAGAATGTTCTTCTCGTTTATGAAATTTTCTATTAAATCTTCCTTTCTTCTTTTCCATAAACTTTCTAAATCTCTACACGACCATTGCTATATCTTCATCTTCTAGATCGTCTTCGGAGGAGCTAGAGTCATCTTCCATCTCTTCACCATTCTTAGATTCTAATGTAGCCTTGAATGCAATTATTTTCTTCTTTTTCTGATCATCATCTGTTCTATGCTGCATGGCTAATTCGTGTGTGATGAGGGATCCCATTAATTCATCCATAGATAGAGTATTCAGATCTTTAGCTTCCTAGATGGCAGTAACTTTAGGATCCCATTTGTTAGGAAGTGATCGCAATATCTTCTATACCAAATTAGCATTTGAATAAACCCTGCCAAGACTTTTCAAACTATTAATAATATCTATAAATCTAGTGTACATGGTAGAGATATTTTCATTAGTCTCCATTATAAACAATTCATAATTATGTACTAAAAGATTAATCTTTAAAGTCTTCACTTGGGAAGTTCCTTCATGGATCACCTCAAGTTTATCCCAAATTTTCTTTGCTGAAGAGCAAGTGGAAATTCGATTAAACTCGTTTGAATCCAAAACACAGTATATCAAGTTCATTGCTTTGGCATTCAATTCTTCTAATTTCATGTCGTGTTCATCCCATTCCTCTTCAGGCATAGGGACATCCATGCCATCAATTTTGATCATGGAAATATGTGGCTCTTTAAGAATGACCTTCCACAATTGAAAATCAACAGCTTGTATATAGATTTTCATTATAGCCTTCCATAATTAAAAATCAACAGCTTGTATATAGATTTTCATTATAGCCTTCCAATAAGAATAATTTGTGCCTATGAAGAGTGGAGGTCTATAAGTTGACTGGCCTTTTAGCAAAGATGTACTCATGGAATGAGCAATCAATCTATACTCTAATATAATCAGAGGCACTGCTCTGATACCAGTTGTTACCCAGGTGGCTACCCAAGAGGGGCGTGAATTGGGAATTTAAAAATTTAAAGCAGTTATGTGCTCTTTGAAATCCCTTTTGGAGTGTTGAGTGCAGTGACAAAGTAATTGATTACAGAAGCTAAATAAGATCAAAGAATCACAACATAAACACACAAAAATTTATAGTGGTTCGGAGCAACCCAGCTCCTACATCCACTACCCAAGATACCACTTGGAATTTTTACTATATTCACACACGAATACAGTAGGATTGTTTTACAGGATCACAATCCAAAACCTCTACACTTTGATTTTAATGGGATCACCAAAGAAAACCCAACACCCTTTGATTTTAAACAGGATCACCAAAGAAACCCAACTTGGTTTTCACAGGATCACCAAGAACCTAACTTGGTTTTACTAGGATCACCAAGAATCCAACTTGGTTTTTATCAAAGGCTCACCAAGAACCTATTTGGTTTTTCAACCGAGCTCACCAATAACCCAAACAATTCAAGAAATGAATTGCAACAATAAATGACAAACTCAATTTGTCGGATAGTTGCCGGTGCAGCTTGATAGAAGTCCACTTGGATGCACTTGAATAAGCTTTAATTGCTTCAGTGGCTTCTTTCTAAATTGCTTCAAGCTTCATATCAGAGTTGGTGAAGACTTGAAGACCGACTTGAATGTTCTTGTGCTCTCCTTCTTGTTGGTAGGTAGGATATTCAATAAAGCTTCAAAACTTTGAGGAACTTTTCAAAATCTTACTTGAGAGAAGTTTAAATCCCTCAAATATAAGGTCTTCCATCACTCCAAGGTAGTTTGAGATATTGCAGACCATTGGGATGTGACATATGACCATTTGAGCACTTTTTGGCATTCAAAAAGAAATTCTGGAACCAGCCATTATGTACCTAAAAGTGATATTCGAGTCGGCTTGGATCAAACGAGTCGATAAGTCAAGTCGCCAAATCTTTAGTGCAGTTGGCTCGATGTCTCAGGGTGTAAAACTTCACTCTGGACGAGTCGGCTCTTAATAGCTCGGGTCGGCTCGAACTTCTGTCTTTGAAAATCTTAAACTTGAGGAGTCGGCTCTTTTGATCTCTGTGTTGAGAATTGTGTCCCAAAGCCAATCGCTTGAGTTGTAGGCGGTTGTGCTAAGTATTGTATTCAATTTATGAATTAATAGAATATTATATTTTTTGGCAGCTCATCACATATTGTATTTCCCTAAATGAACTCTTTCCATGTGATGAAGTCCTTAGGACTACACTGACTTCGATACAGAGAGGATGTATCGATTGGTCCTTAAACCCTGTTCACAATCAAAGGATATATTGTACTGGATGGCAATATATCAAGTATAAGTTGTTGCAGTTCACATCGTTTGGTTATCCTCTTGACCAAATGAGTGTGGTGACACTGATGTGATCTGCAAGTGGGATATGTGATATCTCATTGAACATGACTCCGTGCAGCCCCTTTTCTGCCAAAGGGAAACTCACGATTGGATATGGGTATATGTGTCCCTCTGACCTGAGGTCATTACGGTAGCTTGCAAGCAACTCCCTGTCCTTTGGCGCCGGACTACCCGGATTTTTAATCCGGTGATGAAAGGTTTCTAGGTACAAGCAAGTACTTATGGAGCAGTGATGGACCAAGATGGAATTGACCTATCCAAACAGTTTGGATTGAATGTCTCACAGTATCTCAATTTAGCAAATCCTCGATCGGGGTAGCCCTAGTGAAGAGTCACTGGGCTTGCGAGGTTGAGACACGTAGTCGACTGACTCAGTCTGGGTTGGCAGCCCAATATCAGTCGTCCTGAGTATTAGAGGTCAAAGGGATGAATTATACAGAAACCATATACCAGAGGTTCGATAGTTTGCTCCTACATCTTCGACCTATCCGGACGTCGGGACCCATTGCTAGATGGTTTCCTGTGCTGGTTCTGGAATTGTTCCAATGCTACCATTTAGGTTCGAACCTATGAGGTCACACGCCATAGAGGATTACTCTCTGATCCGGATACCGATTACGATTGGGAATCATCTCGGTTTTATGGTCACGGTATTTTTTGAGCACTCTTTTCCTCGTCTTGCCCTTGTCTGCGTCAACGGGAAATTATTCCGGGCTGACCAGCTCTGCGCCAGGATTTTTCTGAATTAGTTTTGAACTGATTCAGAACTCGTTTCGGCCTTCAATTGGTTGTGAACCAATTGAACCCAATTTAATTGGGCTTGGACCGGTCAATTAGATTGAACCAAGGGGTTTTTTAATGGGATTGAACCAAATTTATTTTGGACCGGTTTTCTTTTGAACCATTTTTTTTTCTCCCTTGTGACCGTTTACACGGTGCTTTTGCTAGAATTTTCCAGCGTCCGGTTGAAGGCCAATCGACCATGCATTTTGCTGGGTCTCTTCTCCTCCCTCCCTCTTGTTTTAATTGCTGGTTTAATCACCTCTTAGTGGCTTGGTTAATGGATTTAACCACAGCCTCTTCGATTCCCAGCATTTTCCTCCTCCCTGCGGCCTTTAAACCACTTCCAGCGCCCCTTTTTTCAGCAGAGAAAAATCACCGTGTGAGAGGCTAAAAAAATCATGAGAGGTCTTCTTCCTTGGAAAATTCCATTACCATTCCATCGGTGATTTAGACGCCATGGTTTTGGTGAGTGATTGGGAGAGAAAACAACTTTTAATCCCTGATATTATTGGTGCTCAAATTGCTGGAAGAAGGAAGCTCTGTTTTGCTGAAAACATTTTCAGATCTTAGAGTTCTGTTACTTCCCTCCTCCCTCCCACCGTTCCAAGTCTTCCAGCGACTAGCATCGCCCGAGAGACGGATCAGAGCAAGCCCCTGGCGAGTCCCCCCTCTAGAGAGTGTTCGTTTGAGCTCTTGGGAGCCGGATCAACCTCCTTGCTGCTGTCATTTTCTATTCTGTTTTTCAGGTTGCAGAATTTTGAAGAGAGGAAGAATCAATCCAAACGATGTTGGATGATCGATCCTTTTGCACTCCCTTGAAGGAAGAATTAGCAGGAAGTTCCCTTGCTTTTGGTGCTGGAAGTGAGACCAAAAGGTGGGCCAATTTTCATTTTGGTTTGCTACAGATTTTGAGGAAAAGAGAGCCCATTTCAACGTGCTGGAAGAAGAAGACAACAGGAATAAAGTTATTCCTGTTATCCTAGCTATTCCAGCTTTATACCAAGGTTATTCCAGGCAGGAATAAGGTATAGTTTCTAGTTTTATTTTTCTTGCATGCCTAGATCTAGGTTTATATAATTGTTTATAAATATTACATGCCCTTGTACATGCCTAGTTTTGCCTATACATGCATCCGGAATTTGTTAGATCCTGTGCGGAGCAGGTAGTTTCCGCTGTGATTTTAAAATTTTTTTAAAATTCATACTTGCTCCCTGCTTTTGCATGCTTAGTGTAGGTACCTGCAACCGCATTATTTATCTTTCAGTGGTATCAGAGCTAGGTTCTGTTGTAGCATTTCTAGAATGCATGTATAGTTGATTGAAATGTTTAATCTTTAGTATTGTAAATCATAAAGTATGATTTGAGAGTACTTTTAGGAACCTAGTTGAGACCTTCACCATGACCTTGTGTCTTTGACACGATGCGGATCGTCTGTGTTGGCCTCTTCAGAAGGATCCTTTAAGGAAATCTTGGAATTAAAATTGTTTTAATTCAAATACATGTTTGGCATGTCTGTTATTTCTTTTGGGAAATGTAAGCTTTATAAAAGGATAATCTAGATATGATGCATCTGTGGATATGTAAAAGGAGTTTTACATATTTTTAATTAAAATTGTTTTAATTAAAATTGATTGGCTTATATTCAAACAATTTTAAATTGTATGATTAATTAAATGACATGTTTTTTAGGATTTATGAAATCTAATGTCATTTGAATAAGCCAGTTGGGTTAATTGGGTTAGCTGACTAGTTGGGTCCATAACTGGGTTAGACCTAAGTTTAGTTGAACCGGATTAAAAGAAGATTAAACAAAAGTTGTTTAATGCCCTTCTTTAGAGCTATCTAATAGTTAGATTAGTTGATCCGTTCATCTAAAATGGATCCATTTAGTGGCTCTGAGGATGCCCGAGTCTTTAAGCTAGTCTAATCGAGTCTGGTAAACTGACTGGTGTCGAGGTAGGTTTGGCATTGTGATCATGGCTGTATGAGGCTACCTCTTTCCTGGCCAACTTGGTTGGTGTCTAGGAAAGATGGTTAATGGCGGATACTCACCCATGATCTCACCTACCTGGCTAGTCGAGTCGACCAGAACTTATTGGAAAAGCTCAATGACTCGAGTTAACCCATGTCACCCAGGTTGATCGGTCTGACTGATCTTTAGGTGCCCATGGATCGTTTGTTGATTTATTTCAACCCTCCTGGAATCTAATTGATTCAATGGGAGGTTGATCCATGTCCTTGTCTTTTCTTTTGTCACAACTAAAATTCCTCTAAAATTATTAGGTCCTTAAAAAGACTAAGTCAAAGAGTTGATAGTGTCTTTGCCTCCCATTAAGTTGGATAGAAATGTGTCCACTAGCTTGGTGTGCATCAGTAGTTCCATAGAACGGGTGTACATCCGGCGACTGGAATTTCTATCTGATCGATGATGGTTCAGTGCAACCTCCTTAACGGGACCAGGTGGGCCGGCCCTAGTCGGGCTTGGTCTTTAGTTAACTGGAAGCATTGGATTTGTCATTTTAATGGTTGGACCTAACCAGAGACCCGCAATAGGAGGCCCTTAAGCCGATTGGGATGTTCTCTGGGGTAAAATAAAATACTGAAAATTGTTTAGGGAAACAATTGGTTTACGAACCTACCATTAGGCTCGTATGGGTGAGCTGGCCATAGTTGGGCTCATACGAGGCCTATTGGATTTCAGTACCCACTTGAAAAGGTGTTGTTTTCACGGATTGGAGTTAGAGGCTACCAATCCGAAAAATTAGTGGGAGAAACCTTTAGACTAAAGTCCAAGTCTTTTGGTTAAATTATTAATTCAATACACTAATTTGGTCTTGTTTTCTTTTCAGATGTCTTCAAATTTATCGCTCCGGTCACTTCTCGATAATGAGAATTTAAAGGGTCACAACTTCGATAGTTGGTATCGAAGATTAAGAATTGTTCTGGAGCATGAACGGATCCTATATGTGATAACGGATCCGGCACCTGAAACCGCTAATGCACGGAGTGCGGTCAAAGACACTTATCTGAAGTGGGTCTATGATTGGACTACTGTCCGGTGCATTATGTTAGCGGCGATGAACGACGAGTTCAGTCGTAAATTCGAAGAGGCCCAACCTGATGAAATCCTTCAAAAGTTGAAGGAATCCTTCGGCACCCCGGATGATGTAGAATGGTACAAAGTGTCTTATGCCATCTACAACTCCAAGATGCCGAAAGGTGGTTCAGTCACTGATCATGTATTGTACATGATTGAGTTGATTAAAAAACTGGACAAACTCGAATGTCCCTTGCACGAGCAGCTTGGCAAGGATGCGATTCTGAATTCTCTTCCCTCCTCCTATCTTGATTTTCTCGATCATTACAAAATGAACAAGCCTGCAGTAAACTACCACGGTCTTTTGGGGTTGCTACAGACTTTCGAGAAAGACCACCAACTGAATAAGGGGGTGGTGAATTTAGTGGAAGTAGAGGTCGTCGTCCCTTTAAGAAAGGGAAGAAGAAAATGAATAAGAAGGAAAAGAAGGTGCAGAATGCTCCTGGCCCTAGTCAGACTAGGAAGTATAAGGCTGATCAGTCTTCTGCAGAGTGCTTCTACTGCAAGAAAAAGGGATACTGGAAGAGGAACTGTCCTCTTTATATTGCGTCCCTTGATCCTAACAGGCTAAGGAAGCAGAAGTCTGCTGAACAAGGTATTTATATGATAAAACCTTGTAATTACTCAATTGTTGATACTGCTAACTGGGTATTGGATACTGGTAGTCCAATTCATGTTTGTAATTCATTACAGGGACTTCAAGTTAGCAGAAGATTTGAAGATGGAGAATAGTTTCTGAGCGTCGGGAATGGAAATCGTGTTCCAGTACTGGCGGTCGGAGTCCTGCATCTTGTCTTTGAGTCTTGTACTGTCGAACTAGTCGACTGTCACTATTGTCCTAGTTTCATTATGTGCATAATCTCTGTAGGCCTTTTGCCCAATTATGGTTTTGAACTATCAATAAAGGGAGATCTATGCAATGTTATTTTGAATAACTCTATGATAATGAAAGCTAGATTAAATAATGGCATTTATGTACTATCAAGGCCTGTTAGTGTAATGTACACTTCTAGCAAATGCCCAAGATTAGATAATGTCAACGATTTGTATCTTTGGCACTGTAGGCTAGGTCATATTAACCAAAATAGGATTAACAAGATGCGAGGAGATGGACTTCTCGAGGTCAGTGATTCTGAATCACTGCCCATTTGTGAATCCTGTTTACTTGGTAAAATGACCAAGTCACCTTTTTTTGGAAAAGGTGAACGAGCTACAGAACTTCTAAGTCTAATGCATACTGATGTATGTGGACTGATGACAGTTAGTGCCAGAGGAGGATACAAATATTTCATTACATTTACAGATGACTTTTCGAGGTTCGGTTATGCTGCGTACCAGAATCCTTGTTGCATGCCATGAGGTGGAGTCGGCTCTTCAACATGCTGGGTCTGCTCGAGCAACTTCTTCAGGATTTTTAAAATCGAACTTAAAGAAAAACTCTCACCAGTACTTTCACATTTTTCATACAAACCAACTCAAAATAATTCTAAGGCACACACACACAAAAGTAACCCTTTTACATGATTTTTTCTTAACTTTTTCATTGGGTTCTTCTTTACAAAATCATATTACAACACAACTCAAAACAAGAAGTAAAGATGTAGGAGTTGAAGTTTAAACAAATAAGCTCCTACAAAAACTTGTAAACCACTTGAAGAGTTGTTAGAAATAAATGTACATGCTCCAATATTTGGTTATCATCAAAATCACTTATGGGGTCAACAATTATTTTATGCAATACTTGTAATTTAATATTTTTTAAGAAAGTTGGCTAACTCTCTATTATTTCTAGAATGGTGATAGAGTTGAACTAAACTCATCTCAAGTGAACATATTATCCATTCTTGAATCATCTAAAATTGTAAGTGAAATTTATTTTAACAAATTTTTAGATTTAAATAGAATGTTTCAATGTTATTAAGTGGTGATCATTATGACTTATTCATTATATTATATGAAATCAGTACTTGCAGGATGAAGAAGTAATTTTATTGGATATCTCACAGAAAGAAGTAGGTAAAGGAATATTTATTTTTAATGATAAAGACAAGATGTTGATGGGCAAAAGTTTGGAAGATGTGTTTCGTGAGGTTTCTATTTCTTATGCAATTAAGCCCGATGCTCCATTACTTGTAAAGGATAAAAGTCAATCTTAAATGAAACATGCTATGGGCACTCACATTATTTGGTGGTGATATGGCAAGATCGCTGACGTGGAGCATGCGTCAGTGACAGCTTGCAGCCAAGTAGTGCCGCGCAATATATGGAAATCATGAACTTCAAAAATGATTCATAATTGGTATGCCACAAGGAGGGCTCTGATACCACTAATAGGAATTCTCCCAAGGTGCCGGGGATCATTCAGCATGTGGAATTGACTTTTAAAATAAAATTTCATAGCATGATACCCTAACATGTATAACATGTATAGAAAACCCTAATTTCCAGGAACCCCTTATGCAATATCAACTAACAAATCATAAAATAGAGTCAAGAAAAATACCTGGATCATTGAAACCCAACTTTTCCATAAGGTTCACAAGCGCAAACCCTCCAACGGTGATCCACACGAAACTCGGACCAAGGAAGAACTTCTTCTTCAAGTTGCTTGGAGAAGTGGAACTCTTTCGGCAGCCTTTGGTCTATTGACCATTGTAGGACACCCTGTCCTACTAAAGGGCACTCAAGACACTATCCTAAACCACTTTAGATTCTAGGACTACCCTCCACTAGGACCTTATAGGCTTATGTCCTAAAACCAAGCCTTGTCCTAGTGTAGAAGAACTTGTCTTGACAAGACAAGTCTTGTCTGGTGTGGGCACCAGGTTAACAAAAAGACTTCAACCCATCCAAAAGTCCTTATGGTTGGAGTAACAAATCATGTCAATATTTTATTTCAAAATAAATGTAATCAAGGACAGGTTAGTCCGCTGTTGGGTCAGTCAATCCAGTCAACTCACTTTTGAAGACTTATCAAGAAGCAACTCGGGCTTCAAAGTACCACTTCATCACTTCACCACCAATGGAGCCCACACTTGAAGACACATCACCACCCTAGAGCCGACTCTTGAAGGCACATCACCACCACCTTGGAGCCGACTCTTGCCACCTCATCAGACACCTCACCACTAAAGGAGCTGACTCTTAATCAAGTCCCAAGGAGCCAATTCTTGAAGAAAGTCAATTAGTCAAAGTCCAAAGTCATGGAGATGGTCAAATTGTCAAAATCAAGAAGGAGGTCAAATCACCAAGTCCAAGTTTTTGAAGATGGTCAACCAAGTCAAGCCTTAGCATGTCATTTGAATTTAAATTCATGCTTGGCCGACCAAAGCTCTCCAAAGCAAGGGTGGTCGGCCAAAGTGAGGGGGGACCACTCCTCCAAATCATATCAAACCTATTCCCACAATTCTCTCCTTATTCCATGTAACTTCCCCATGATATCCTCCACCAAATTAGGTTAGTTTGAATTCAAATGTAAGTCTTTAAAAAGCCTTGGGCATGAGAAATGTGGGAGATTGATAAATGAATGAAAAAAAAAGCTCTTTCTTCTATGTGAAGGTCTTGGCTATGTGCCCCTCTTTGGCTTTGTGCCTAGGTTTCTTTTAGGTCTATGTGACCTTGTTTCTCTCTTCCTCTTCCTCCTCTTTTCTCCACTTCAAACACTTTCTTTCCATTGCATCTCTCAAAGAAGATCAAGTTCGCATCAAAGTTCAAGAAGAAATCAAGCCAAGAATCAAGTGATCAAGCAAGGAGCCGGTTCTCCAACCCTAGGAATCAGAAAGGAGTCGATTCCCTCAAGAAGAAGAAGCCTTCATCCATCCTTCAACCCATCATTCTTCCCTTCTTTAATTTGAGTTCTTTAGCTTGTTTCTAATCCCAGGTTTCTTTGTGACAGGGCCTCCGGAATCCAGACTTTAGAAGAAGGAACTTCTTGCCAGAACCCAGAATGCTGAGTGAGCCACCAAGTGGTGTATTTTGGTCATCCTAGAACTTACCTTGAGAGAAATCCTTTGGATTGATCAAGGTCAGGTAATCCCTAACTTCTTAGGGTTTGGATTATTAAAAAGTAGGACTAGCTTAATTTAGATGGTTAATTTACTATGGTAGATCATTATTATTCTGTTTAGTCCACTCTAGATTTGCGTTTAATCATATTGAGTTGTGTTCATTAAATTCCTAGTCATTATAGTTCGATTAGCCATATGCTTAAGAAATTAATTAGATTGATCTTTAACTAATCTCCTTTAGAATATTTAGTCTCATTCCTTCATCTCATAAAGCATTTTTTTTCATTTCTTCTTCCCATCATTTTTGGTATCAGAGCAGGTTGATTAGGGCATATCTGTGTTTAGGGTTTGCATCGATTTATCTTTGGTGCTATAAGATTATAGCCAACCCTTGCATTGCAAAACCAAGATGAAATCAGGTTGTCCTACTATAAGGTGGATCCTTATAGTGTAAGGTTGTCCTATCTTGGTCATTGCTTTGGACTACATAGAAGAATTCTATGTAAGTCTGATTTTTCCCTGCTTGCTGTAATTAGGTGTAGGCTGACTGTAATCCGCCTGCAGCTCCAAAGGCAAGTAGTGCATTTTTCTTTGACATATTTTTTTTCTTGTTCCATTTTAAGTTGTTTATCACCGTTTAAAATTTCAGCTTCAGAAAAAAATCACAAAAAAAATGAAAATTCCTGCAGTCCGATAGTGTCATTAGGTTTTCTGTTCTGTTCTTGAGCTTTTAGTGCCTTTATTCAGGATCTGCCTAGAACAGTCTAGATTTTATTTTGAAATTCTGCTTCACCTGGTATGACATCTATAAGTTAGGAGTTCTCATTAATTTTTTTTCAAATTTTTTTGACGTTTTTTACTGCACCTTCCAACATCACTTTCGAACTGCAACACACCACTCTGCATCAGTAATTTAGTCATGCATTCATTTCATGATTAAGCTATCTAAGGGCATGAAATTAACATAAGGTCAGGAAGTAATTACCTGTCCTTAGCCCAAAAAACCACCTCCCTTCATCATTCGAACCCAATCCTTAATTAAAATCAATTAGACCTAATACCCTAGTGGGTTAGGGACACCAACAGGTCGGGTTCGAATTAGAAATCAAGTTGATTGTATTAGCTAGTTAGTGTGTGCTTATTAACTTGGTGTCTAGGATTGGTGTGTAAGGGCTTGTGGTTTGATCCACCTACCTGGCCAATCTCTGATTGGTGTCTAAGGTTGGTATTCAGGGATCTCCAGCTCCCCTTCCACCTACCTGGCCAAGTGATATAAGTTACTACTGGTTAGTTAGTCTTTCAATTGGGTTCTTAACTTGTGCTCTAGGTCTAGGAGCCATAGTCGTTCGAGTGCATCATTTTCATGACCACTAGATCAGGAACACCATTCCACCGTTCACAAGATCAACCAAGTTCGTCCATGGACCCTAATATGGAGAGTCTCATGAAGTCTATGATAGAGCAAATGGCTACAATGAATGCTAAGCTTGATCGGGTCGAGGATAGAATAGGGGTCCTAGAGGAAGCTAGGTTAACTCCAACTGAACCACCATCTCCCAGATTACCTCCAGACCATCCCAGAGCCCAACGGCAAGAACGCACTCCTGATCCAACCCATAGAAGGCCACAACACGATTTTGATGATCACACCCCTGACTTTAATCAAAGAAGGCATCACCATGAAAATTTCGATCAGGATGACCGGGCCTTAAGGAACATCCGTCTAGATGCACCAACTTTTGAAGGAAGCTTAGATCCTAAGGTGTATATAGATTGGGAGGCTGACATGGACCAGTATTTTGATTGGTATGACATGTCAGATGAGAGGAGATTCAAATTTGCTAAGATCAGGCTGGTTCGACAGGCTAGACTACATTGGGGAAATGTAGAGCGCACGATTAGACAGAGGGGAGATGTACCGGTAAGCACATGGAGAGATATGAAGAGAAAACTTAGAGAAAAATACCTACCCATGTCTTATCAAGAGAGATTACTAGATCAGTGGCAACGGTTAACACAAGGAAACAAAACCGTCTCTGAGTATGTCACCAAATTTGACGAGTTTGTCATGCGGTGCAACGTGGTCGAGTCGGAGGCAGCCACTTTGTCTAGGTTTAGATCAGGGCTGAATGAAGACATCAAGGGGGAATTATTTTTGAGGGAAGTCCATGATTTAGAGCAGGCATATCAGGTTGCCATGGACTATGAGAGATTTCAGAGGAGATCTACTTTTAGGAAACCAGAGCCCTCTAGGTTCAGTCCACTTGCTAGTAGACCCAGTTCGGTTCCTACTCCCACAGCTAAGCCTAGGTCCAGCTCAAATCCAATTCCTAGGCCCAATTCAGCCACCCCATCTAGAGAAGATAAAGGAAAAGGGCCTGAAAGTCAAGGTAGGACAAGTCAAGTATGTTATAAGTGCCGTCAACCGGGTCATTATATGAGTCAGTGTCCCTCTAGAGCTTTACACATTGGTGAAGTAGAGGAAGAAGGCTTAGAGCATTTAGAGAATGGTGACGAAGAAGTGTATGAAGCAGAAGATTGCTTAGCTGATGAGTATGAGGGAGATGAGGAAAATTTGGACTCATCAGATTTACTAGGAGTCGTTAGGTGTATCATGACACAGACCAAAGAACAAGAAGACTGGCGTAGGACTAACATCCTACAAACATTTGTCAAAATTAAGGAAAAGGTCTGTAAGATTGTGATAGATAGTGGAAGCTGTGTCAACGCCATTTCCACTAGTGCAGCAAAGAGTTTAGGGTTATCCGTTGTACCACATCCCAATCCATATAAGGTATCCTGGATAGACTCTACATCTATTCCAATCAAGCTACGGTGCCAAGTCCAAATCCAAATTCAATCCTATCAAGATAAGGTCTGGTGTGATGTGCTTCCTATGGGAGTAAGTAGCATCATCTTAGGCAGGCCATGGCTGTTTGATCATGATGTGACCATCTTTGGTCGGTCAAACTCCTGTGCTTTCAATTTTAATGGCAAGAGAATTGTCATTCATCCAAAAGAGCCTAAGGACAATGTCAGGAGAGGAACCAGTAGCTTGAAGGAAAAGAAAACTGGATTAAATCTGATAGGTGCAAAAGAAATAGAACAAGATATCCAAGAGGGAGCACCTATTTGGGTGGTAGCAGCAAAAGAGGTTAAGGACCACACACCTATAGAACACCCTCCAGAGGTGGTCCAATTATTAGAAGAGTATAAGGACGTATTTCCCGAAGATCTTCCCGATAGCCTTCCACCTTTAAGGGACATACAGCATGTCATAGATTTAGTCCCCGGGGCAACTTTACCTAATTTGCCTCACTATAGGATGAACCCAGCTGAACATCAGGAAATGCAGAAACAGATTGGGGAATTACTTAGGAAGGGGTTTATTAAGGAAAGTCTAAGTCCTTGCGCAGTCCCCGCATTGTTAACCCCTAAGAAGGATGGTACTTGGCGGATGTGTGTAGATAGCCGAGCCATCAATAAGATTACGGTGAAGTATAGGTTCCCGATCCCACGACTTGACGACATGTTAGATATGATAGCCGGAGCAACAATTTTCTCCAAAATTGATTTAAAGAGTGGCTATCATCAGGTTAGAGTTAGACCTGGGGATGAATGGAAGACCGCTTTCAAGACTAAAGATGGATTATATGAGTGGTTAGTCATGCCATTCGGTCTTTCCAACGCACCCAGCACATTTATGAGGATCATGAATCAGGTGTTGAAAGCCTTCATAGGAAAATTTGTTGTGGTCTATTTTGATGATATCCTTATATATAGCCAAACCAAGGCAGACCACTTAGATCACCTGAGCCAAGTTTGTCAAGTTCTTAGAAAAGATAGCCTCTATGCCAATATCAAAAAGTGTGACTTCCTCACACATAGAGTCATCTTTCTAGGATTTGTAGTTACTTCTGAAGGAGTGTCAGCTGACCCAGAGAAAGTCAAATCCATAGTAGAATGGCCTGTACCCAAGAACATCCATGAAGTACGTAGTTTCCATGGTCTAACCACTTTCTATAGGAGGTTTATTAGGGGATTCAGTACGATAGTGGCACCCATCACTGATTGCATTAGGAAAGGAAATTTTGAATGGACTAGAGCGGCTGATAAAGCTTTCCTAATGATTAAAGAGATAATGACACAAGCACCTGTTTTAAGGCTTCCGGATTTTTCCAAATTATTTGAGGTCGCTTGTGATGCTTCTGGGGTTGGAATTGGAGGAGTTTTAAGTCAAGAGAATCACCCAGTAGCATTCTTTAGTGAGAAGTTGAATGATGCGAGACTAAGGTATTCAACCTATGATAAGGAGCTATATGCGGTAGTACAAGCTTTACGCTATTGGCGTCACTACCTTTTACCGCAGGAATTTGTTTTATTTTCTGATCATGAAGCTCTTAGGTTCCTTAGTTCTCAGAAGAAGTTGAACCCTAGGCACGGGAAATGGGTAGAGTTCATACAAGGGTACACGTTCGTTCTGAAACATCGTGCCGGTACTGAGAATCGAGTTGCTGATGCATTAAGCCGTCGATCTATGTTGATGAATACTGTGAGGACTGAGATAGTAGGATTTGATAGGTTGAAGAGTGAGTATTCTACATGCCCTGACTTTGGTCATATCTATCACTCCCTCCAACAAGGTCCGTCTAGTGAACATAGCGATTACATTCTATTAGATGGATACCTTTTCAAGGAAAATAGGCTGTGCATTCCCAAAACTTCTGTTAGGGAATTTCTGATCTGGGAAGCCCATGCTGGAGGATTAGCTGGACATTTTGGTAGAAACAAAACCATCTTGGCTATGGAGGATCAATTTTTCTGGCCTAGTCTTAAGAAGAATGTTGCCCAGATAGTAGCCCAGTGTCGAACCTGTGCGGTAGCAAAGCACCAAAAACAAAACACTGGTTTGTACACACCTTTACCTGTCCCTGAAGGTCCGTGGCAAGACATTAGTATGGATTTCGTGACAGGTCTCCCTAGAACTCCCAAGAAACATGATTCTATCTTTGTGGTTGTCGATCGATTTTCTAAGATGGCGTACTTTATTCCGTGTTCTCAGACTTTAGATGCGTCAAAAGTGGCCAAACTTTTCTTGGATCATATCGTTAAGCTTCATGGTTTACCTAGAACCATTGTGTCAGATAGAGATGTCAAGTTCACCAGTTACTTCTGGAAAACCCTCTGGCACATGTTAGGTACCAAACTGAAATTCTCTACAGCCTATCACCCTCAAACTGATGGCCAAACCGAGGTTGTAAACCGAAGCTTAGGTAATCTATTGAGGTGTTTAGTTGGAGAAAACTTAGGGAACTGGGATCTTTTACTTCCTCGTGCTGAGTTTGCTTATAATAGCTCAGTCAATAGATCTATTGGGAAGAGTCCATTTGAAGTGGTCCATGGATATAAACCTAAGAGACCTTTAGATCTAGTCCCATTACCAGCACATGCACGGGTGTCGGAATCCGCCGAATCATATGCACAGCATCTTAAGGACTTGTATAAGGAGATTAGCCAAAAGATTCAAACAAGCAATGAATTTTATAAGCATACGGCTGATCTACATAAACGGCTTAAAGAATTTAATGAAGGGGATTTAGTAATGATTAAACTCAAACCAGAGAGGTTTCCACCCGGAACAATGAAGAAACTCCATGCCCGGGGAGCCGGACCCTTCAGAATAATAAAGAGAATTGGATCTAATGCTTATGTAGTAGATTTACCATCTAGTTATGGCATTAGTTCTACTTTTAATATTTCTGACCTCAAAGAATACAAGGAACCTGTACCAATACCTGATGAGTTTTTTGGTCCTAGTGTATCCTTTGAGAGTGATGTCCCAAATGAGTGTCCACCACCAAATATTCCTGAGCAAAGAGAGAGTGTTGAAAGAATCTTGGATGACCAGATTATCACCACTAGAAATAAGGGCTACCAACGCTATCTGATTCGATGGCAAGGACGTCCTGAATCTGAAGACTCCTGGATCACCCGAGAGGACCTGCAACAAATCGACCCGGATATAATAGAAACATATCACTCGACAGGGTCGAGTTCCTCCCACCCTGGGAGAATTGGTGTGGGCACCAGGTTAACAAAAAGACTTCAACCCATCCAAAAGTCCTTATGGTTGGAGTAACAAATCATGTCAATATTTTATTTCAAAATAAATGTAATCAAGGACAGGTTAGTCCGCTGTTGGGTCAGTCAATCCAGTCAACTCACTTTTGAAGACTTATCAAGAAGCAACTCGGGCTTCAAAGTACCACTTCATCACTTCACCACCAATGGAGCCCACACTTGAAGACACATCACCACCCTAGAGCCGACTCTTGAAGGCACATCACCACCACCTTGGAGCCGACTCTTGCCACCTCATCAGACACCTCACCACTAAAGGAGCTGACTCTTAATCAAGTCCCAAGGAGCCAATTCTTGAAGAAAGTCAATTAGTCAAAGTCCAAAGTCATGGAGATGGTCAAATTGTCAAAATCAAGAAGGAGGTCAAATCACCAAGTCCAAGTTTTTGAAGATGGTCAACCAAGTCAAGCCTTAGCATGTCATTTGAATTTAAATTCATGCTTGGCCGACCAAAGCTCTCCAAAGCAAGGGTGGTCGGCCAAAGTGAGGGGGGACCACTCCTCCAAATCATATCAAACCTATTCCCACAATTCTCTCCTTATTCCATGTAACTTCCCCATGATATCCTCCACCAAATTAGGTTAGTTTGAATTCAAATGTAAGTCTTTAAAAAGCCTTGGGCATGAGAAATGTGGGAGATTGATAAATGAATGAAAAAAAAAGCTCTTTCTTCTATGTGAAGGTCTTGGCTATGTGCCCCTCTTTGGCTTTGTGCCTAGGTTTCTTTTAGGTCTATGTGACCTTGTTTCTCTCTTCCTCTTCCTCCTCTTTTCTCCACTTCAAACACTTTCTTTCCATTGCATCTCTCAAAGAAGATCAAGTTCGCATCAAAGTTCAAGAAGAAATCAAGCCAAGAATCAAGTGATCAAGCAAGGAGCCGGTTCTCCAACCCTAGGAATCAGAAAGGAGTCGATTCCCTCAAGAAGAAGAAGCCTTCATCCATCCTTCAACCCATCATTCTTCCCTTCTTTAATTTGAGTTCTTTAGCTTGTTTCTAATCCCAGGTTTCTTTGTGACAGGGCCTCCGGAATCCAGACTTTAGAAGAAGGAACTTCTTGCCAGAACCCAGAATGCTGAGTGAGCCACCAAGTGGTGTATTTTGGTCATCCTAGAACTTACCTTGAGAGAAATCCTTTGGATTGATCAAGGTCAGGTAATCCCTAACTTCTTAGGGTTTGGATTATTAAAAAAGTAGGACTAGCTTAATTTAGATGGTTAATTTACTATGGTAGATCATTATTATTCTGTTTAGTCCACTCTAGATTTGCGTTTAATCATATTGAGTTGTGTTCATTAAATTCCTAGTCATTATAGTTCGATTAGCCATATGCTTAAGAAATTAATTAGATTGATCTTTAACTAATCTCCTTTAGAATATTTAGTCTCATTCCTTCATCTCATAAAGCATTTTTTTTCATTTCTTCTTCCCATCATTGTCCTAAAACAAGGAGGGAGGGAGAAAGTGGAAGACTCTCAAACTGACTCTCGGGAAAATAAAAACACTGATCTCAGAAGACCGAAGAAGAAGAAGTAGTGTTTCTCATTTCATCATACCCCTATTTATAATCTCAGATGGGGTGTGAAATGCATCCTGACAACACTTATCAGATATGAAATATCATATCTGATAAGAATCTTCGAGAATGGAGAGTCATATCTGTGTTCTTTCACTTACGAGATCAATCCCCATCATGCCATGTGTCAAATACCAGTTTTTGAGATAGGGAGATGCCTCTTCTAATCTAAAGTAATGCGAGACTTGAAGAGTTTTAGAGGTAGAAGGACTCTGCCCTCTTTTGTGTGCACGAATATGAAGAGGCACGACTCTTCATGTGCGCGCCACCTTTCACACCTCTTCAAGCCATCCCATTCAAACTTTAAACCGGTCTTTTGACTTGTCAAGGCATGGGGATTGAGCTAAGAGACGCCTTCATGATGAAGCTCCCAGAGTCTCATCTACAGAAGGACTCTCAGTCCATCTGCATGTCATACTTTCTCCCGGGTGCACCAAAGGGCGCTAATAGTCTTTCCCTTTCCATTTAGTCCACCCAAAGCATCAAATTGACTTGGTCAAACATATGTAATATGGTTGTCATTGGAAAGGGCATCAAATAAGCTTTCTGACCATATCTTTTATTTTTAGATCAGAGGTCTGAAGCTCCTTCTGTGCCTTTTTGAAGTTAAGGTGTTATTTAGGTACCAAGAGTCCCAAGCCATTGGAACTCTTCATATATGGCGCCTAACATGTCCAAAAATCCAAATAAAAATCAGATCAACCTCTGATTTGGCTAGCCCCACTTAGGACTCAACCTAATTTAGGTTTTCCATAATTAGGTTATCCCAATTAGCAAGCAACCGAACCCAATCCAATTGGGTTAGGAATTAGGTTAGCCTACATATGCTAGTATGCAATCTGGCTAACCAATCAGGATCCTATGACCCTAATTAAATTATGAATGACTTCCTAGGCCAAGTATCTATTTTGTATGACCCATTGGGTTCCACATTTAGCCAGCAGTAGATTTAGATTTTAGCCGATTCAATCTGATCGAACCCGATTGACCTAATTAGGTCAAATTGGCTCACCTAATTGTCCAATTCGAATCACACATCGAATTGACTCATGAAACCAAACCAATTGGTTCATGAAAACCTACAAGACAAGATTAATGTCTAGCAACGTATCATTCCTACCTGGAAGATGAAAAATTTAGTAAAAAATATCAAAATACCCTTCAGTAGTAAGTTACCGTGCAATTCAATCTTTCGATCTCCCATTATCCTGATTAAGTGATAGGAATGGATATATGTCAAACCCTAATACTTAATCATATCGAATCTCAGCTCGATCATGAGGACTCAACTAATGACTGATTAGATTCCATTAATCTCATCCTCCTTTGATCAAAGGCTCCTTGAGTCTCTCATCGAAGAGATTGCATAGGATAACAATTCCTCTTACCAAGAATGATGGATTCCTTGTTGGTCTACTCACATCCTTCGTAGACCTTTCACCATACCCAAAACACCCCGTACATGCTGCAATGGCATGAATGAGTATGAACCAAAATATGGCTTAGTGTGCACAAGGAACCATAGTGACCTCAGGTCTAAAGATCACATGCACAACTTCTACTCTGGGATCTTTCTTTTGACAAGTAAGACTTCCATAAGATAGTCCCGGTGCGGATCAATCCAGTGTATTCATGCCCTGATGAGCACCCTTATCCTTGTATTAGTATCTCTACAAAGTGGTTGTGAGATCAACCACCCTTATCAATTGAGCATACATAGATAAGCTAGTCTTTCCGGATTCATCGATCCCCGAATCGATGGTCCAATGACTAGGAACATTCTAGATTAGGATTTATAGGAATTAGGTCTCACTATTATGAACTCCATCATAACCCTAACTCCATTGTCCTAATTTATGGGGTTCATCATAATCAATAAGAAAATATGACACAGCAGTATATGATGAATAAAATGCCTTTATTAATATGAAAGTATATCATACATGAGCTGAAAGTTTACAAAAAGGCCCTCTTAATGATTGGCTCTTAGGGCACTTTTCTATCAAACTCTTACTTGCACTAAAATCAATCGTCCTTGTATTTTATGCCCATACAATCTAAGTGACGATTTAACTACTGCTTGGCTAAAGCTTTAGTGAATGGGTCTGCTATATTGGTCTTTGTGTTAACTCGTTCAATGATGACATCTTGTCTTTCAATAATCTCTCGAAAGAGATGGAACCGTCTTAGAATGTGCTTGGACTTGTGATGAGACCTCGGTTCCTTAGCTTGTGCAATAGCCCCAGTGTTATCACAATATAATGGCACTGGCTATTGTACATCTGGAACCATGCCCAATTCCATGATGAATTTCTTCATCCAGATAGTTTCCTTTACGGCTTCACTAGCAGCTTGTACTCTGCCTCAGTGACTGAGTCAGCTACTGTTGGCTGCTTTGTACTCTTCCAACTCACTGCACCACCATTCAGGGTGAAGATATATCCTGAATGGATTTGCTATCATCTGGATCTGATTGAAAACTAAAATCTGTATAACCTTCTAGTTTCAAGTCAGATCCACCATATACTAGAAAAATATCTTTAGTCCTTCTTAGGTACTTAAGAATATTTTTCACAGCTCTCCAATGATCCTATCCAGGATCTGCCTGAAACCTGCTCACTATGCCCAAGGCATATGCAACATCAGGTATGGTACATAACATGGCATACATTATCGATCCTACAGCCGAAGCATAAGGAATCATAACCATCCTCTCTCTTTCTTCTGATGTCTTAGGAGACATTTTCTTAGAGATGTATGTCTTGACTTATAGGTAAGTAACCTTTCTTACTTCCATCCATGTTGAATCTCTTCAATACTAAGTCAATGTACCTGGATTGGGATAAGCCTAGCATCCTCTTGGATCTATCTCTATAGATCCTTATACCTAGTATATAGGATGCTTCTCCCAAAACCTTCATGGAAAACTTTGATGATAGCTAAATTTTAATCGATTGCAACATTGGGATATCATTCCCAGTGATCAATATGTCATCCACATACAAAACTAAGAAAACAATGGCACTCCCACTTGTCTTCTTATACATACATGGTTCATCCACATATTTGATAAAACCAAATCCTTTGATTGTTTCATCAAAATGGATGTTCCAACTCCTGGATGCTTGCTTAAATCCATAAATGGACTTCCTTAACTTGCATACCTGGTTTGGTCTCCCACTTGAGACAAACCCCTCTGGCTGTGACATATAGGCTTCTTCCTCAAGGTTTCCATTGAGGAAAGCAGTCTTTACATCCATTTGCCAGATCTCATAGTCATAGTATGCTGCTATGGCAAGCAGTATCCGAATGGATTGAGCATGGCTACTGGAGAAAAGGTTTCATCATAGTCTACTCTATGTTTTTGTCTAAAATCTTTTGCTACCAGCCTAGCCTTATAGGTCTCAACTTGACCATCTGCTCCAATCTTCTTCTTGAAGACCCATTTATATCCTATCGGGTTAATTCCTTCAGGTGGATCTACCAAGGTCCAAACCTAATTGGAATACATGGAGTCCATTTCAGATTTCATGGCACCAGCCACTTGTCAGAGTCCCTACTCTCAACAGCTTTTGAATAGGTCACAGGATCATCATCCTGTATGATACTGGCTTCATTGTCATCCCCGATGACAAAGCCATATCTGAGAGGTGCTCCGCGCACCCTCTCTGACCTTCAGAGAGGAGGTGTGTATTATGGCTGTTCTTGATCCACAAGAACCTCTGGTTGAGGAACTTCACTTGAAGGCTCATCAGTTTGTTGGTTCTGTTCTTCACACAACTCAAATAAAAAATCACTACATCCTTCTTGGATAAACTCATGTTCCAAGAATGTAGCATGCCTACTGACAATTTTCTTCTATTCAGTAGCATTATAAAAGAGGTATCCCTTACCTTCTTTTGGATAACCAACAAACCTACACTTGTCAGCCCTAGCACTTAACTTATGTCCAAAGTTATTCTTGACATAAGCATGGCAACCCCAAATCTTTAAGTACTTAAGACTTGGTCTTTTATCATTCCATAACTCAAATGGAGTGCTACTTACTGACTTAGATGGAACCCTGTTTAATATGTATGCAGCAATCTCCAAGGCATGTCCCTAGAAGGAAATGTGAAGATCTGTGAAGCTCATCATGGACCTCACCATGTCCAACAAGGTGAGATTTCTCCTTTCTGCCACTCCATATAACTAGGGTATATAAGGAGGGGTCCATTCAGAAATAATGCCTTTGTCCTTGAGATGGTTCAAAAACTCACTAGACAAGTATTCACCTCCTCGATCAGACCGAAGAGCTTTAATACTAAGTCCAGTTTATCTTTCAACCATACTCTAATATTCTTTGAACTTATCAAAGGCTTCGGACTTGTGTTTCATAAGATACACATAACCGAACCTTGATAAATCATTAATAAAAGTGATGAAATATGAATATCCTCCTCTGGCCTGAGTTGACATAGGTCCACACATATCAGTATGTACAAGACCTAACAATTCAGTTGCCCTTTCTCCATATCCATTGAATGAAGACTTGGTCATTTTTCCTTTGAGACAAGACTCATAAGTTTCTAATGATTGAAAATCATCAGGGTCAAAGTAATCCTCTTTGACTAACTTGTTTATCCTTAACTCACTGATATGACCTAATAGGCAATGCCAAAGATATTTAATATTGACATTATCTCTTTTTCTCTTCTTGTCATCTACAAGAAGTATTTCATCATTGAATACTAAAGTTAGAAGACCATTCACAAAGCAACCATGCCCAAATATTGTATTATTATGAAGAATAGAGCAGCCACTGCTCTTTACACTTATTTCATATCCTTGTTGTAATAACACGGGTATTGAAATAATGTTTCTTACAATATTTGGCACATAGTAGCATTCTTCCAAACTTAAGATATTACCCGAAGGTAATAACAGAAGATAGGTGCCTACAGCTTCAGCATATATGGGTTCTCCACTTTTCTCATATAATTTGAAGTCACCTTTCTTCAAATTTTTAATTTTGTGGAGTCCTTGTAAAGATTTATAAATATATGACCCAAATGCGGTATCCAATACCTATGAATTAGAAATAGATTCACTCAATGATAAATTGGTTTGTATCATGTACAAACCCTTAGATGCACCACTTGCATCTAGCTTCACATTTGCAAGACAAGTCTTGCAATCCTTCTTCCAATGCCCAAACATGCTGCAATGGAAACAGGCTCCATCAGCCTTCTTCCTCAACCAGTCCACATAGTTTGAATCGGTTAATTTATTAGCATCCAAGATGCCACTCAGTGATAAGTTTGAAGCCATTATTTAAATATCCTATATTTAATTAAAGAACAATATTAGCAGACCACTCAAGATGACATCCATAACTAGATAAGGACTTTCTAGCTAATTATGTCTCCCACTATTTTCTTTAAAACCATAACCCTCAACTATGGTAAGCGAGAAACCTTTCTTGGTTTCCTTAGTGGGGTTGAGATCCTTATTTTTCATGAGTGCCTTGTGTATGCACAACAAACACACATGAGTTCAAAGGTTCCAACCTTTCCAATTGCAACCCATGCAATTCTCAACAATTATCTTTGCCTTTAAGATACTTATGGCCTTGTGTATGCACAACAAACCATAATGTCTTAGTTTAGTCAGACCCTTCATTTCCATATAGCAATGATTGAATAATGTTACCCTTGTATATGCACAACAAAGCAACATTTCCAACCATGCCATAAAGCACTAAGTGCACCAAGACAAATCCTATATCAAATCCTAGAGTAGGCCTTGTGTATGCACAACAAACCTACTATAGTCTTGACCTAAATTTGGCTTAGCATGAAGGAAGGCAAAATATAGTACACTTAACCAAGTAGCATTACCAAATTAAGATTTAGAGATGACCAAATTGGCTAGGTGAGTGGAAGGGGTGAGGGGGTCCCCCCGTTGCTTTTCTTAGACACCAATTAGATTGGCTAGGTCAATCAATGGAATCAATTAAAAACCTCATTCCCTTTACCTTCCCAGAACCACTTGCCTAGACATGAATTGGCTTATCACACCCTAACCGGTTTTGCTTCTTGACTAAGTTTTATACTATGACTAAATATGTTTTTTGATGAGGGCTTTGATGGTCTCAAAACACATTCTAAAACTATCATGATAATAGTGTTTATTACTACAAGGATAAACATAAACATGATATCCAAGTTTATTACAAATATAAACCCAATGCATATCACTCTAACATATGCATTAAAATTCATGTCATCAAGCATATTACCCTAATATGCATAGAATTATATGCCAATTAGCGAATTACCCTAATATGCATTTTCATCACAAGATTCTGGTAGAGTTGACACGACAAGGTTCGAGTCGGCTCGGTCACTAGTCGGGTCGACTCGATATGTGAAAATCATGAACTTCAAAAATGATTCATAATTGGTATGCCATAAGGAGGGCTCTGATACCACTGATAGGAATTCTCCCAGGGTGCCGGGGATCATGCAGCATGCGGAATTGACTTTCAAAACAAAATTTCATAGCATGATACCCTAACATATATAACATGTATAGAAAACCCTAATTCCCAGGATCCCTTGTGCAATATCAACTAATGAATCATAAAATAGAGTCAAGAAAAATACCTGGATCACTGAAACCCAACTTTTCCATAAGATTCACAAGCACAAACCCTCCAATGGTGATCCACACGAAAGTCACACCAAGGAAGAACTCCTTCTTCAAGTTGCTTGGAGAAGTGGAACTCTTTCGACAGCCTTTGGTCTATTGACTACTGTAGGACACCCTGTCCTACTAAAGGGCACTCAAGACACTATCCTAAATCACTTTAGGTTCTAGGACTACCCTCCACTAGGACACTATAGGCTTATGTTCTAAAACCAAGCCTTGTCCTAGTGTAGAAGAACTTATCCTGACAAGACAAGTCTTGTCCTGACAAGACAAGTCTTGTCCTGAAACAAGAAGGAGAAAGGGAGAAAGTGGAAGATTCTCAGACAGACTCTCAGGAAAATAAAAACACTGATCTCAGAAGATCGAAGAAGAAGAAGTAGTGTTTCTCATTTCATCATACCCCTATTTATAATCTCAGATGGGGCATGAAATGCATCCCGACAACACTTATCAGATATGAAATATCATATCTATTAAGACTTTTCAGGAATGGAGAGTCATATCTGTGTTCTTTTACTTACCAGATCAATCCCCATCATGCCATGTATCAAATACCGATTTCTAAGATAGGAAGATGCCTCTTCTAATCTAAAGTAATGCGAGGCTTGAAGAGTTTCAGAGGCAGAAGGACTCTTCCCTCTGTTATGCGCGCATATACGAAGAGGCACGACTTTTCATGTGCGCGCCACCTTTCACACCTCTTCAAGCCATCCCATTCAAACTTTAAACCAGTCTTTTGACTTATCAAGGCATGGGAATTGAGCTAAGAGGCACCTTCCTGATGAAGCTCTGAGAGTCTCATTTGCAGAAGGACTCTCAGTCCATCTGCGTGCCATACTTTCTCCCAGGTGAGCCAAAGGGTGCCAATAGTCTTTCCCTTTCCATTTAGTCCACCCAAAGCATCAAATTGACTTGGTCAAACAAATGAAATATAGGTGTCATTGGAAAGGGCATCAAATAAGCTTTCTGACCATATCTTTTATTTTTAGATCAGAGGTCTGTAGCTCCTTCTATGCCTTTTTGAAGTTAAGGTGTCATTTAGGTACCAAGAGTCCTATGCCATTAGGACTCTTCATATATGGCACCTAACATGTCCAAAAATCCAAATAAAAATCAGATCAAGCTCTGATTTGGCTAGCCCCACTTAGAACTCAACCTAATTTAGGTTTTCCATAATTAGGTCAGCCCAATTAGCAAGCAACCAAACCCAATCCAATTGGGTTAGGAATTAGGTTAGCCTACATATGTTAGTATGCAATCTGGCTAACCAATCAGGATCCTATGATCCTAATTAAATCATGAATGACTTCCTTGGCCAACTTTTTATTGTGTGTGACCCATTGGGTTCCACATCTAGCCGGCAGTAGGTTTAGGTTTTAGTCGATTCGATCCGATCGAAAATGATTGACCTAATTAGGTCAAATTTGCTTACCTAATTGTCCAATTCGAATCACACATCGAATTGACTCATGAAACCAAATCAATTGGTTCATGAAAACTTGACGTCTAGCAACATGTCATGCCTACCCGAAAGATGAGGAATTTGGAAAAAAATACCAAAATACCCTTCCGTAGTAAGTTACCATACAATTCAATCTTTCGATCTCCCATTATCTCGATTAAGTGATAGGTATGGATATATGTCAAACCCTAACACTTAATCATATCGAATCTCAGCTCGATCATGTGGACTCAATTGATGACTGATTAGATTCCACTAATCTCATCTTGCTTTGATCAAAGGCTCCTTAAGTCTCTCATCGAAGAGATTGCATGGGATAATAATTACTCTTACCAGGAATGATCGATTCCTTATTGGTCCACTCATATCCTTCGTAGACCTTCCACCATATCCAGAACACCTCGTACATGCTATAATGGCATGAATGAGTATGAACCAAAATATAGCTTAGTGTGCACAAGGAACCATGGTGACCTCGGTCTAAAGATCACATGCACAACTTCTACTCTAGGATCTATCTTTTAACAAGTAGTAAGACTACCATAAGATAGTCCCAATGCGAATCAGTCCAGTGTACTCATACCCTGATGAGCACCCTTATCCTTGTATTAGTGTCTCTACATAAGTGGTTGTGAGATCAACCACCCTCATCAATTGAGCATACATAGGATAAGCTATTCTTTCCAGATTTATCGATCCCCGAATCGATTGTCCAACAACTAGGAACATTCTAGATTAGGGTTTATAGGAATTAGGTCTAACTGTTATGAACTCCATCATAACCCTAACTCCATTGCCCTAATTTATGGCGTTCATCATAATCAATAAGAAAATGTGACATAGCAGTATATGATGAATCAAATGTCTTTATTAATATGAAAGTATGTTGTACATGAGCTGGAAGTTTACAAAAAGGCCCTCTTAATGATTGGCTCTTAGGGCACTTTTCTATCATTCGTGACTACACGATAGATGAGACGGACTCACTACTTAACTTCCAACCATATGGGGAAACGACCTCAGGAGAATGCCCAGTAAGTGTCGTTGACCTCCAAGGCCTCCCCGGAGGAAGAGAATCGAGGTACCGAAGCACCCGATGATATCAAAAGGGCACCTGCAAGCGGGGAAGAAGGTAAGCAATCAAGAAGGCAAATGCACAAAAGGAGAGAACAGGCGACTCTGAGACAAGAGCTCCGAAGGAACTTGCAAGAGCGAGCCCGGTGAGCCCAGCCACAAGAACCGGAGTGCTAACCCCTCTCGTTCTTGCTCACTCTTACTCATCTCCTCATTAAAGATTCCTCTAAGCACGGAGACCCAGCGAGGATCTGTCTTAGTGGATCTGTTCCACTTTGCCACTTGCTAACTTGACCGTCGGAGTGCCCCCGCCAGAACCCCCGACCTGGGTCTCTAACCTTATTTTGTAGGTCCAGGAGTGCCAGGATTTTGAAGTAAAGGGGACCCAAGTCCGACGCCAACTCACAGCTATAGGCCACAACGGTAAGGTCGGCAATAGATTGGCGTGCCAGGTAGGGGGGATGAAAGCCCCTGTACGAGCAAGCCCCCCACGAGCTTGAAAATAGCTCAACTCCAAGAATGGTGGTAACTCATGGATGTGAAGCTTCCACCAGTCGAGCGACAGAGGTTCCTTCTCCCCCGGGCCCCAATAGCTTGGAGAGGGAACTTCTCGCTTCTCCTCCTCAGTTGCCCTTGGTAGACGTTTAGTATGCTGCTATTGTCCAATAACCGCAGACACTGACCGTGGCTGTGAGATAGCTGTAGCATCAACAGCGCTCCCTAGTCACTCAACCCCAGCCAGGGACCCCTACGGCCCAAGCCACAGGCCCCCGTGGAAGCCTGCACTCCATCCAAGACAGGCCGTCCCATCCGTGAGCAGCAACCAACCCCCGTGGGAGTCATCAGACCCCGGAAAAGAGGAATCATACTGGGTCGGCAAACCACGAGAGCCGATCCCCGACGGACAACAATGATGCTGCCAAGCATAGCAAGGCCCCTCACCGTTGAGGCCATCAGGCATCTAGCCAAGAGGTGCTTGGAAGAGCAAGAGCATAAACTGGTGGAGCTCTCCCGCCGGTTTGCCAATATACAGGGCTCCCGTAGAGAGCTAATGGGCTATAATGCCCGACCCCCCTTCTCCCGGGAGATCCAAGAGGAACCGATTCTGAGTTAGTTCCTGGTGCGGGCACCAGACTCAGAAGAAGACTTCAGGGCTCCATCTGGATCTCTGATTGACCTTGCCCGAAGAATTAGGGTTTTCTGGTTTTGTAATAAAAGTTGACTTGGTCAACTCAATTTTTTTGAGTCTGTATTTCCCTGTAATTTAAATTTTGTTGAGTCAGGTTGACTTAGTACAAGTCCTAGTAAGTGGTCTAGGTCTTCTCCAGGGTGCCACATTTTCTCCCAAGCCCAAGCAAGTGGGCGCCACACTCCCAACCACACACCAGAGTCCAGGAGGTGCCACATCTCCATCCCAGTGTCTTGGTCCCCACACCCAAGAGAGCAAGAATTTTTCTTGAAGCCAAAATCAAGGAGGCGCCCCATATGTACCTTAAAAGGCCAAGCTAAAGGAGGAAAGAGGCATTTCTTGGGGAGCACTTCAAGGGGGCGCCCAATCCATGCCTAAAAAGCCCAAAGCAAAGTTGGGAAGAGCCATGACTTGGGGAGAAAGAAAATGAGGTGTCCAAAAGAGTTGAGCCATGGAAGGAAAAAAAATTTTCTTGAAGAGCAAGGCTAGGAGGCGCCACCTACTTACCATTTGGAGCCATCAATCAACACTTATGTAACCTCTTGGCCGGCCATATGAGGAGGAATTGATTCTACAAACCTAATTTGAAGATCCACCCTATTAGTCCCACATGGGAAGATATAAAACCCTGACCTTTTATAAAGACCTATAAAATAAACCCCTCTTGTAAGTTTTGAAAACAACTGATGAATGAATCCAATTTATGTGTGAGCAAACTTTTGTATTTCTCTCTTCCATACTTGTATTCAGGTGTTGAGCTCCGTGTGGGAGTAAATCCGGGTTCCCCAGGAACCTTGAGGAGGTGTGAGATCTCCAACCACAAAACCCTAGGTTAGCCACTTCAATTCCAAACCCTAGCCGCCCATCATCTTCTTCATTCCACCAATCATCCAAACCCTAGCCTACCCCATCTCTCACGGCCCCTCTCTCCAAGAAGAGGCCGACCACCGGCATCCAGATCCAGTTCGGCTACTTCGAATACGGAACAAATCCCAGAGGAAGCCAGATCAGCATCCAGGAGAATCAGGACTTCAGCAACAGCAACTTTCAAGTTCTTCTATCTGGTATATCCTTCCTTGAGTATCTGGTTCCATAAATTGTTCTTCTTCATTCCCAGATCTTGAGTTCAGGAGAAGCCAACTCTGCCAAAGGACCAGTATTGGAGGATCCATTGCGAAGATATCTAAATCCGGGGATCCAACAATCTGCTCAAGAGAGTCCTTCCACTAAACTCTGTGAAGATCACTGCCTGGTCTGTAACCCTTCTCTTCTCTTTACTTCTGTCCTGTTGAAAGTTTAGAGTGAAACCCTAGGTCTGGGAGTTTCTCAACCCCCAGCGATCCTTTACTTCTGAACTACTCTGATAACCTAGTTTCTTTAAATTGTGCTTTCAATTATTATATAGTTTCTTTCAATTTAGTTTAACTTTTCTTTGAGTCAAAGCCGACTTCTGAAAAAAAAAAAAAAAATAGAATTAGTCTTAATTTACTTCCGCATTGCATCACCTCTTTCGTTCTGCATCATTTTGGTATCAGAGCTTTCGTCCTGCATCATTTTTGGTATCAGAGCTTTTGTTCTGCATCAATTTTGGTATCAGAGCCCTGTCTAGGGTTTCTGACTTGCTTGCATGTTTTGAGTGTCTCTCTTTTTTACTTTGTCTGCTCGAAGTAGACTCCCCAGGATGTCCGGTCCTAGGAATGAAGCGAGGTGCAAGCCTCCTCTTCCCATTCCATGGGGTGTTCCTAGGGCATGTAGGGGATCCGCTGGGTTACAACTTCGTAGCAGGAATTGTAAACAGGAGAAGCATTCTATTTTTAGTCTGTAACTACCATGTTGCAGGAATTGTTTCTCATTATAAGTAACTCCAAATTATATAATTTTTATTTTGCTAGAACCAGTATAATTGATTCTATTTTACATAATTTTACTGTAATTTATTGGTTTCTGTAAAATTTCTGAGAGTTAAATTACAGCAATTCTATTTTTGTGTTTCTACAATTCAATTTTTTTTGAGTGATCATCTCCTAATTCATCTTAAGGGCAATTGAGCATCTAAGATAAGGGGAGGAGTTGATAACCTCTTCTTAGCCCAAAACCACCACCCATTCATTCGATCCTAAGCCTAATTTTAAACTTTATTAGACTTAATTTGCCCTAGTGGGCTAGGAACACCAACTGGTCAGGTCCAGCCTAGGGTTTAGTCAGTTTGTCTAGTTACTCTGTGTGTGCTTTGTACTCAGTGTCTAGAATGGTGATTCAGGGACTACATCCCGAAGGGCTTGTGTGCTGGTCCGCCTACCTGGCCAATCACTGATTGGTGTCTAGGATTGGCAATTAGGGACCTAACACTCCCCTTACACCTGCCTGGCTGAGTCTGAGTTACTACAGGCTAGCTTGCCACGCTGATTGGGCATCTAGTTTGGGCTCTAGGTCTAGTTAGCCCGTAGTCATTTCAGTTGAGTCTCATTTGGTGTGCTTGCTTGCATCATCATGTCCACCCGGAATGGAGTACCCTACCAACCTGGTCAAACCTAACCTGATTTAGAGGCCATGATTAGAACTCTTACCGAAAGTATGACCAAATTGAGTCAGGATATGACTGATACTGTTGCCTAGTTTAGAGACCGAGCTCAGGTACTTGAGGAGCCTAGGCACCGAAATTGGACCCCTGACTCAGAATTTGGTAGACCCCAACCTCACCCACACCCAGAGCCTAGGAAACCTTTATACAGGGATCCTGAACCTAATCATTGGAGGTTTGATCTAAGAGCCTATGACCATGATCTTGCCCCTGAGTCTAGCCCTAGGAGCCTATACCCATACTTGGTTGACTCAGAGAAGGGACCCGTTAGGAACACCGAACCTTATTCACCCACTTTTGATGGAAGACAAGAGACATATATTAAGTGGGAAGAACAAATGGATCGGTATTTTGAGTGCACTAACATATCGGAATTAGGACAAGTTAGGTTGGCCAAAACCAAGTTCACCAAACATTCTAGGTCGCATTGGTATGCTATTGAGCGTGAGTGTTATCAAAGAAAAGAGGAAATATATACTTGGAGAGATATGAGAAGTAAGTTGAGAGATAGGTACCTTGGTAGATCCTATGAGAAAAGACTTTTAAACCAATGGTACCAATTGCGACAAGGTAATAGGCCTGTGTCTAAATATATCGAGGACTTCCAGTGGTATGACATGAAATGCAATACCATTGAGACCGAAGCTCAGATCACATCGAGGTTTAGGGTTGGGTTTCACCCAGACATTTATAGGAAGCTATGCCTTGAAAAGACCAATAAGTTAAACCGAGCCTACCAAGAAGCTCAAGACTATGAGTGGTCTTTAAGATATAACCAATCAAGTACTTTGGACTTAAAGCCAACCTCTACCAACTTGAGTCAAGTTCTGATTGATCCGACACCCGTAGTGAACCAGACTTTTGTTTGTCAATTCCCACTTGTGTCACCTCTTGACCAGAAGGATACCAATGAGGAAGAAGGGTTAGGTATGACAAGCCCAGAATCAGTTGACCTGATTATCACTGACCCGAAACCCATTGAAGATGGCATCGAGGAAGTATATGATGCTGCCTTGAGTCTAGTTGATGAATATGAGGGGGAAGAACTTGAAGAATGTGACATCGATACTATTGGTTCCTTACCTGAGGAGACCTTGGAGAGCAACCAAGTGGTAGGACCTAGTTCAGAAATTCAAGAGATTTATGAGAATCAGGTTCCTTTAGTCAAATACCCCCAGGAAGAACTCATAGTGTTAGCCCGAGCTATCAGTTCGTACCCTCTAATGACAGTCATTCCCCTAGTACCAATTGAAGATCTTTGCATTGAACTATTTAAGTTTGCCCACCCTATGGTAGATCCTCTTCTTAGGATGACTGAATCAAGCCTCTTACAATTGGACCTTGTCCCATGCCCAGCCACTAAGGTCTCTCTCGTAATCTCAGTTGAACATCCTTGTCTTGAGCGGATTGATTCACCCAGTCCTGTAGAAGTCCTCCTTATGATCCCAGACCCCTTCCTTCGCATGACTGACCTACCCTTCTATAGAGTATACCTTTCCGCACCCATATGTCAAATTTCAAGTCTTGAGGTCATCATCCATAGGCCCTTCCATGAATCATTCTTTAATCCAGTTCTTGAGAAAATGGATCATTATTTGCTTAGAGAGCAAACCTTAACTGTTGCAATCACATGTCCTAGGCTACTTCCCGAACCATCTCTTGATCCATTCCTGGGAGTAGCAAACTTTTCCTTTCGTAAGGATGACCAGTTGACACTTATAGATCACCATTCAAACCTTCAGGTCACCACCTTTAGTCAACAGGTAATTCGAGACTCCACCTCATATTTCCTCCCTTTCTCTAGGACTTCCAATGCTTCTTACACCATCCAAGTATACTTTGTCGAAGTCTTTAGAGTGAACCACGTGTCAGAACCTATTAGGTTTGCTACCTACTTCTGGAAGACCTTATGGCACCTACTAGGCACCCATAATAAGTTTCCATGCTCTGCATGCCATCCTCCGACCCAAGGTCAAACCTAGAGAGCCGTAGTTTGTTAGGTTTAGACCTAGGGTTCCTTTGGAATAAAGTCCATTCTTTAGGAATGCGTCGTCAGTTTAGTTTAGTTTTTCTTGACCCTTTACTAGGCTTTGGCTCAAATTTTGGTTTGATTGAGAGCACCAGGAATTGGGATTTGTATTTTGTCCAGGGCTGAAATTGCATTCAATGTTTCGATCAATAGGTCTATAGGCTAGAGTCCCTTTGAAATTGTTCATGGATACAAGCCTCACACACCACTTGATCTGATTTCACTATTAGCCCACACACACAAGTCTCTTGATGCACTTGCATAGCATGTAAAGGACTTGCATAATGAAATTCATGCCAAAATAACTTTAAGTAATGAAACTTATAAGAAGTTGGCTGATTCTCAAAGACGAGTCAAAACTTTTGTTGAGAGAGACTATGTAATGATTAGGTTAAGGCCTGAGCGGTTTTTTCCTAGAACCGTTAGAAAGGTACATGCTAAAGGAGCTGGACCATTTAGAGTAGTGAAGAGAGTAGGATCCAATGCCTATGTGCTCGAGTTGCCTCCAGAACTAGGCAATAGCTCTACTTTCAACATTACAGACTTAGTCGAGTATAGGGAGCTAGCTGTGATCCCCAGTGAGCCTTTTAAGCCTAATCCTGCTCTTGAGAGTGAACCCAACCCTGTGTGTCCACCAAAAAACTGGCCTGTGAGGAAAGAGCAGATTGAAAAGATCCTGGATGATCAGGTTATCTCTACTCGTAATCGAGGATACCAAAGATACCTGGTCCGCTGGCAAGGAAGGCCAGATTCTGATAACTCTTGGATCTCCCGAGAAGAATTACAAGAATTGGACCCAGACCTCTTGGAGAGACACCAGAGCCAACTTGATCCATACTTGACAAGGTCGAGTTCCTCCCACCCCGGGAGAATTGGTGCGGGCACCAGACTCAGAAGAAGACTTCAGGGCTCCATCTGGATCTCTGATTGACCTTGCCCGAAGAATTAGGGTTTTCTGGTTTTGTAATAAAAGTTGACTTGGTCAACTCAATTTTTTGAGTCTGTATTTCCCTGCAATTTAAATTTTGAGTCATGTTGACTCAGTACAAGTCCTAGTAAGTGGTCTAGGTCTTCTCCAGGGTGCCACATTTTCTCCCAAGCCCAAGAAAGTGGGCGCCACACTCCCAGCCACATGCCAAAGTCCAGGAGGTGCCACATCTCCATCCCAGTGTCTTGGTCCCCACACCCAAGGGAGCAAGAATTTTTCTTGAAGCCAAAATCAAGGAGGCGCCCCATATGTACCTTAAAAGGCCAAGCTAAAGGAGGAAAGAGGCAATTCTTGGGGAGCACTTCAAGGGGGCACCCAATCCATGCCTAAAAAGCCCAAAGCAAAGTTGGGAAGAGCCATGACTTGGGGAGAAAGAAAAGGAGGTGTCCAAAAGAGTTGAGCCATGGAAGGAAAAAAAATTTTCTTGAAGAGCAAGGCTAGGAGGCGCCACCTACTTACCATTTGGAGCCATCAATCAACACTTATGGAACCTCTTGGCCGGCCATATGAGGAGGAATTGATTCTACAAACCTAATTTGAAGATCCACCCTATTAGTCCCACATGGGAAGATATAAAATCCTGGCCTCTTGTAAAGACCTATAAAATAAACCCCTCTTGTAAGTTTTAAAAATAACTGATGAATGAATCCAATTTATGTGTGAGCAAACTTTTGTGTTTCTCTCTTTCGCACTTGTATTCAGGTGTTGAGCTCCGTGAGGAAGTAAAACTGGGTTCCCTAGGAACCTTGAGGAGGTGTGAGATCTCCAACCATAAAACCCTAGGTTAGCCACTTCAATTCCAAACCCTAGCCGCCCATCATCTTCTTCATTCCACTAATCATCCAAACCCTAGCCTACCCCATCTCTCATGGCCCCTCTCTCCAAGAAGAGGCCGACCACCGGCATCCAGATCCAGTTCGGCTACTTCGAATATGGAACAAATCCTAGAGGAAGCCAGATCAGCATCCAAGAGAATCAGGACTTCAGCAACAGCAACTTTCAAGTTCTTCTATCTGGTAAATCCTTCCTTGAGTATCTGGTTCCATAAATTGTTCTTCTTCTTTCCCAGATCTTGAGTTCAGGAGAAGCCAACTCTGCCAAAGGACCAGTATTGGAGGATCCATTGCGAAGATATCTGAATCTGAGGATCCAACAATCTGCTCAAGAGAGTCCTTCCACTAAACTCTGTGAAGATCACTGCCTGGTCTGTAACCCTTCTCTTCTCTTTACTTCTGTCCTGTTGAAAGTTCAGAGCGAAACCCTAGGTCTGGGAGTTTCTCAACCCCCAGCGATCCTTTACTTCTGAACTACTCTGATAACCTAGTTTCTTTAAATTGTGCTTTCAATTATTACATAGTTTCTTTCAATTTAGTTTAACTTTCCTTTGAGTCAAAGCCGACTTCTAAAAATAAAAAAAGTAAAAAAGAATTAGTCTTAATTTACTTTCGCATTGCATCACCTCTTTCGTTCTGCATCATTTTGGTATCAGAGCTTTCGTCCTGCATCATTTTTGGTATCAGAGCTTTCGTTCTGTATCAGTTCCGCATGCCTCAGGTAGATCCCTACGACAAGACCACTGACCCCTTGGACCACCTAGAGAGCTATAAAGCTCTCATGAGAGTCCAAGGGGCGAAGGATGCCCTCTTGTGCATCACCTTTCCGGCCACCCTCCGGAAGGCCGCTCGAGTTTGGTTCACCCGCCTCGAGCCCAAATCCATCGACTCCTTCTAGCAGTTGGAAAGAAGGTTTGTGGCACACTTCGATGCCTGTCGAAAGGTGCCAAGGAAGGTGGATAGCCTCTTCTCCATTCGGCAGCAAGACCAGGAGCTTCTATGGGACTATGTCACCCGCTTCATGATCACTGCCCTGGAGATCTATAGTCTGGACGAGCCCGTCGCCATGCTGGCATTGAAGCGAGGGCTCAAGGCCTCTCACCTTACATTCCTTGGACAAAAAGCCACCGAAGACCTACTCTGAACTCCTCCTTCATGTCCACAAGTACATCCGCACCGAGGAGGCTGACCGTATCAAGAGAGAGCTGGACAGGAAGCCTTCGAAGAAGCCTGCCCCAAGAGATATACCTGGAACCCAAAGGCTCGAGTCGCCTGCAGACTTCCGGTCATGACCGAAGACAAAGAATGGTCCCGCTCCGGAGCAAACCTTCACTCCCCTCCTTGCTCTAAGAATGAAGATCCTCATGGAGATCGAGGACGAGCGCTACCTCCGTCGACCTCCTCCTCAGAACCCAAGGAACAATCACGACAAGATGAAGTACTGCCAGTTCCACTGCGACCATGGCCATGACACGGAGGAATGTCGTAACCTGAAGAGGGAGATCGAGCACCTAATCAGGAGAGGCTATCTCAAGAAGTTCGTGGGAAGAGATGTTCTAGTGGAGGATCACCACTCGCAGCCCTTCCCCCTATCCTTGCGGTCGACAACCGCCCCACAGAGAAGCCGGTGGGAATGATCTCTTGGGGGATAGGGCGCACATCGAAGAGAGCCCGGGGGGAGGAGACCTGGAAAATGTACTCCCCTTTGAGAAGGGGAAGGGAGGTGAAGATGAAAATGTAAATAACGATGCTGTCATGGTCGAGATGACCATCACTAAGCATCCTGTACATCGAATTATGGTTGATAATGGGAGCTCCACTGACGTGCTTTTTTATGATGCTTTCTCCCGGATGAACTTGTCACATGATCGGCTAAGGCCGGTACACACCCCTCTCATGGGTTTCACCAGAGATTCTGTGGGAGTCAAGGGAGAGATCACTCTCCCGATTACCGCTGGGACTCCACCCAGGCAGAGCACGGTCATGATGACCTTCACTATCGTCAGACTCCCGTCACCATACAATGCAATCTTGGGCCACCCAGGGCTCAACCAGCTTGATGCAGTCATTACTACCAAAAGATTGCTGGTGTAGTTCCCTACCATTTTTGGGGGTGGGGGAGATGAGGGGGCAGTTCAGCCCGTTCTGCATTGCTTGCAGGCTATCCTGGGAACCCAAAGTGCCGAGCTCGATGCTGACATTGATGACCTCGACCAGAGGGTGCAAGATCCTAGGGGTGGCCCCGTCGAGTACTTGCTAACGTACCCCCTTGGCTCGGACCCACAGAAGATGATGCAGATAGGAGCCCAACTTCCGGAGGACGAACAGGCTCGCCTGCTGAGCTTCCTTTGGGTGAATGCGGACATGTTCACCTGGTATACGATAGATATGCTAGGTATTCCCCCGGATGTTATCACCCATCAGTTGAAAATTGATCCGAAGTACTGTCCAGTTTGGCAGAAGAAGAGAAGTTTTGCTACAGAAAGGCAGAGGCGATCAACAACGAGGTGGAGAAGGTCCTCACTGCTGGCTTCATTTACGAAGTGCAGTACCCCAGTTGGCTGGTGAACGTGGTAATGGTCAAGAAGAACAAGGGGAAGTGGAGGATCTGTGTAGACTACATCGACCTCAACCGTGCTTGCCCGAAAGATAGCTTCCTCCTTCCGAAGATCGACCAGCTCATGGATGCCACTTCGGGACACCGCCTCCTCTCCTTCATGGACACCTTCTCCGGGTACAATCAGATCTGGATGCATCTAGAGGATGAGGAGCATACCGCCTTCATCATGGTTCGTGGAACATACTGCTACAAGATGATGCCCTTCAGTCTGAAGAACACTGGAACCATGTACCAGTGGTTGGTCAATAAGGTCTTCAAAGACCAAATTGGCCGCAACATGCAGGTGTACGTGGATAACATGCTCGTGATGAGCAAGCTAACCTCGGACGATGTCGATGACCTGATAGAGACCTTTCGTAACCTTCACCTCCACCAAATGAAATTGAACCCGATGAAGTGTGCTTTCGGTGTGATGGCGGGGAAGTTCCTCGGCTTCATGGTGACCCAAAGAGGGATAGAAGCCAACCCAGAGAAGGTTTGAGCGATCCTTGACATAAAGTAGCCCACCTCCAAGAAGCAAGTCCAGTGACTCACCGGCCGGATAGCAGTCCTGAGCTAGTTCATCTCGCGATCTGCCGATCACTACCAACCCTTCTTCAAGGTGCTGAAGAAGATGCACGACTTCGCCTGGATGAAGGAGTGCCAGAGGCATTTGAGGAGCTGAAGAAGACCTTGGCATCACCACCACTACTCTCCCGGCTAGAAGAAGGAGAAGAGCTCCTACTGTATATGGCGATCACTCCGGAGGTCGACAGCTCGATCCTAGTCCAGACGAATGACAAAGGAATCCAGAGACCTATATATTATACAAGCAAGCTTCTCCGCAATGCAGAGCTCAGGTACTCTCAATCTGAGAAGTTAATGTTTACACTCATTGTGTCTGCCCAGCGCCTCAGGCCTTATTTTCAAGCACACCCGATCACGATCCTGATGAATCAACCGTTGAAGGCCGTGCACAGCCGACCTGACACGTCTAGATGCTTGGTGAAGTGGGTGCTGAAGCTTGGCGAGTTTGACATCGCCTATCGATCAAGGTCGGCCATGAAGGAGCAGGAACTGGCTGACTTTTTAGTTGAGTGTGCAGGTCTGGGCGAGGGGCCGGAAGAGAGCCCCCAAAATCAACAACCAGGACCTAAACCGGAGGAGGACATCTGGGTCCTACATGTGGACGTAGCCTCCAACTCTGGTAGAAGTGGAGCTGGGCTCATCCTCGCCAACAGAGAGGGAGTCATCACTGAGTGCGCGCTCCATCTCCATTTCGCCACTACTAACAACTAGGCAAAGTATGAAGCGCTCCTCATGAGACTGAGAGTCTCCCGTAAACTAGGCATGACCAGCTTGAGGGTCTTCACCGATTCGTAGCTGATGGCAGGGTAGGTCTCAGGAGAGTATGAGGTACGGGACCCTCAAATGTCAAAGTACCTGGAGTTGGTGCATGCGAGCGCGATGGGTTTTAAGCACTTCAGTGGGTCCCATATCCCACGCAGTGAAAACACCCACGATGACACCCTCTCTCGGTTGGCAACCTTACCAGACTCATCATTGGGCCGTGCCTACATGGAGCATCTTCAGGCCCCGAGCTATGAGGCCCCGAGAGAAATCTAGTAGGTCATCCCGGAGCCCAGCTGGATGGATAAGTACATCAAATACATCACCGATGGAACCTTGCCCGAGGATCGGATAGGGGCCGGCTTCATCAAAAGGAAGGACGCACACTTTGTGCTGATGGATGGAGTGCTCTACCGGAGGTCCTACTCCTATCCACTCCTCAAATGTTAGAGGCCCACGGAGGCCGCACTCGTGCTCCAGGAGATCCATGAAGGCCTCTGCACGAACCATTTGGAGGGCAGGACTTTGGCATACAAAGCCCTCCATCAAGGATACTTCTGGGAAATGATGAAGGAGGACACATCCAACTTTGGATCATCCTCCCACTGAACAAATCAGTTTTCAGGAGGATTGAACCAATTCAACAATTGATCCATGGGCACCTACCAATCAGTCAGACTGATCAACCTGGGTGACATGGGTTAACTCGAGTCAATGAGCTTTTCTAATCAGTCCTGGTCGACACGACTGGCTAGGTAGGTGAGATCATGGATGAGTATCCGCCATTAACCATCTTTCCTAGACACCAACCAAGTTGGCCAGGAAAGAGGTAGCCTCATACAACCATGATCACAAATGCCAAACCTATCTCGACACCAACCGGTTTACCAGACTCGATCAGATTAGCCTAAAGACTCGGACTTCCACGGAGCCACTAATTAGATCCATTTGAGATGAATGGACTAACTTATCTAACTATTAGATAGTTCTAAAAGAATGACCTTAATCAACTTTTGATTAGTCTTCTTATAATCCAATTCAACTAAACATGGGTCTAACCCAAATTATGGACCCAATTAGACAGCTAACCCAATTAACCCAAATGGCTTATTTAAAAGACATTAGGTTTCATAAACCCTAAGACAACTTGTCATTTAACTTAATCAAACAATTCATAATTGTTTGAATATAAGCCAAAATTTTAATTAAAACATGTAAAAGTCCTTTTACATATCACTTAATGCATCATATATAGTCATATTCCTTTATAAATATTACATACCAAAAATGTATATGAATTAAAATAATTTTTAATTTCTTTGATTTCTTTAAAAGATCCTTCTGAAGAGGCCAACACAGACGAACCACATCATGCCAAAGACACACGGCCACGGTGAAGGTCTCAACTAGGTTCCTAAAAGTTCTCTCTAATCATACCCTATAATTAAGATATAGATACATCTCAAAAGATTAAACAGTTTAATCTACAATACATGCGATCAAGATATGTTACACCTGAACCTGGTGCTCTGATACCACTGAAAGGAAACACGGGGTCGCGGGTGCCTACACTAAGCATGCAATAGCACAAGGAGCAGGTATGTATTTTAAAATATTTTTTAAAATAAACAACGAAAAAACCTACTCGCACAGAATCTAACATATTCAAGATGCATGTACAAACAAAAGATGGCATGAAGAGGGCATGTAATATTTATAAACAACTTTATAAACCTAGATCTACACATGCATGAAAATAAAAACCAGAAACTTTACCTTATTCCTGCTTGGAATAACCCAGGGATAACTCTAGAATTGCTGGAATACCAGGAATAAGTTTATTCCTGTCTTCTTCTTCCAGCAGCTTTTGGAATGTTGATTTTTGCTCTTCTCCAACAGCAGCAAAACCCAAGCTAAAACAAAAAATCCTTGGTCTCTTCTCCTTCACCAACAGCAAGGCAAAGTCTAGATGGATCTAGCTTCAAAGGAGACCTAAAGGAATGCTCATCCAACAGCGTTTGGATTATTTCTTCCTCTCTTCCAAGTGCTGCAACATAATTCTGCAACACAAAAATAGAGCACACAAAACACAGCAGCAAGGAGGTTAAATCGGCTCCCAGGTGCTCAAGCGAACACCCTCTAGAGGGGGGACATGGCTAGGGCTCCTCTGATCTGGTCTCTCGCACGATGCTAGTCGCCGAAAGCCTTGATACGGTGAGAGGGGAGGAAGATGAGCAGAATACTCTGTTCTGCAATTCGTTTTCTCCAAAACAGAACTTCTTCTTCCACCGATAGAGCACCAACTGGAACAGGGAATCAGGGAGTATTTCACTCCCAATCTCTCACTTAAACCTAGACCCAAAATCTCTTATGGAAAGGATGGATGAAGCCCTCAAAAATTTGAAGAACTCTCAGCATTTTACAGCACCCAGAAATTTATAACCAGCGTGAAGAAGTAAAACCGGTGCAATGGGAGAAGAGAAGACTTGCTGGGAAAACAAAAGGCCAGCAGGTTTATGGAACGAATCAAATTCGTTGCAACCCAGCAATCAAGAACCATTTAATGGTGAATTAAATCAGCCAAAAATCGACGAAACGGGAGAGGAAAAGAGCCTTGAATACCCTGTACGCCCAAGCTAAAAATGCCGTGTGAATGGGTTTAAAAGCAGTTTGTAATCCATTCAAAAATTCAAAACCGGTTCACTATCTAATTAGATCAAAATCTAATAGATAAGAGGCTTGGTCAAGTCCTGGTCATCCAGGAATAAATCCTGATGGACCCGAACAAATCTGATTGACCCAAAACCGGGTCAATCCAATGTGCTCAATCAAACCATTACCGAAATGATTTCTAATCATAAATCGGTACCTGGATCAGGGAGAGATCCTCTATGACATGTGACCTCATAAGTTCGAACCTAGACGGTAGTACTGGAACAATTCCAGTATCAGCACAAGATACCATCTAGCAATAGGTCCCAGCGTCTGGATAGGTCGAAGATGCGAGAGCAATCAATCGAACCTCTAGCATATGGTTACCGTATAATTCATTCCTTTGACCTCCAACGCTCAGGATGACCTAGGGTTAGACTGCCAACCCCAGCTGAGTCAATCCACAACATGTCTCAACCTCGCAAGTCCAGTGACTCCTCACTAGGACTATCCCGACCGAGGATTTCACTACAAGAAAAACAAGTTTTAGCAACCGATTTTGCAACTGATTTTTTTTTGTTATATTTGTGATCGATTTTGCAACCGAATTTTTAAAAAAAATTTGTGATCGATTTTGCAACCGATTTTGCAACCAATATTTTTTTCTAAATAATATAGCAACCAATTTAAATCGGTTGCAAATTCAGTTGTAAAAATTTCATTTTGCAACTGATTTTGCAACCGAAACAAAAATTATTTTTAATTTTTTTTCAAATTATTATTTAAAAATTTAGCAATCAAAACATTCGGTTGAAAATTTCAAAAGTAAAAAATTAAATTTAAATAAAATTTTGCAACCAAATTTTTGGTTTCTAAATTTTTTTAAAAGTAATTTTTATAATTTTTGAAATTTGCAACCGAGTTTTTTGGTTGCTAATTTTTTTTTAAAAAAAATTATAATTTTTGAAATTTGCAACCGATTTTTTGGTTGCTAATTTTTTAAAAAATAAATTTTATAATTTTTGTAATTTGCAACCAATTTTTTTGGTTACTAATTTTTAAAAAAAAATTATAATTTTTGAAATTTGCAACTGATTTTTTCGGTTGCTGATTTTTTAAAAAATAATTTTTATAATTTTTGAAATTTGCAACCGATTTTTTCGGTTACTAATTTTTTTTTAAAAAAAATTATAATTTTTGAAATTTGCAACCAATTTTTTCGGTTGCTAATTTTTTAAAAAAATAATTTATAATTTTTGAAATTTGCAACCGATTTTTTCGGTTGCTAATTTTTTTAAAAAAAAATTATAATTTTTAAAATTTGCAACCGATTTTTTTGGTTTCTAATTTTTTAAAAAATAAATTTTATAATTTTTATAATTTGCAACCAATTTTTTCATTTGCTAATATTTTTAAAAAAAAATTTATAATTTTTGAAATTTATAACCGATTTTTTCGGTTGCTAATATTTTTTGGTTTTCTTAAAAAAAAAATTTAGAATTTGAGGGTATGAAATAGAATCGGTTAAGTTATATGATGCCCTAGCCACCCCCATTATTTTTTCTCTCGCTCTCCCATTGACCGGTTCCCTAACCCTAGCTGCCTCCATTTTTTTTTCTCTCGCTCTTCCATAGCCGCTGCCTCCGGCTCTCCCTTCCTCAGGTCCGAGCACCTTTGGTCGCCACCTCCGGCTCTCCCTTCCTCAAGTCCGAGCCCCTCCGGCCGCCGCCTCTGGCACTCCCTTCCTCAGGTCCGAGCCCCTTTGGCCGCCGCCTCCAGCTCTCCCTTCCTCAGGTTCGAGCCCCACCAACCGCTGACTCCGACTCTCCCTTCCTCAGGTCCGAGCCCCTTTGCTCGCCGCCTCCGGTTCTCCCTTCCTCAGGTCCGAGCCCCGCCGGCCACCGCCTCCGGCTCTCCCTTCCTCAGGTCTGAGCCCCTCTTGCCGCCACCTCCGGCTCTCCCTTCCTCAGGTCCGAGCCCCGCCGGTCGCCGCCTCCGGCTCTCCCTTTCTCAGCTCCGAGCCCCTTTGGCCACCGCCTCCGGCTCTCCCTTCCTCAGATCCGAGCCCTGCCGGCCGTCGCTCCGACTCTCCCTTCCTCAGGTCCGAGCCCCTTTGGTCGCAGCCTCTGGCTCTCCCTTCCTCAGGTCCAAGCCTCGCCGGCCGCCGCCTCCGGCTCTCCCTTCCTCAGCTCCGAGCCCCTTTGGCCGCCGCCTCCGGCTCTCCCTTCCTCAGGTCCGAGCCTTGCTGGCCACCGCCTCCTGCTCTCCCTTCCTCAGCTCCGAGCCCCACCGGATCCGGGTATCGCCGTCTTCCAATTTTTTTTAAGAAAAAACTTTTTCCTCATTTCAATGAATGTATGCTTTTTTTCTGTGTGTTGATTGCAATTATCACAGTGGCATTTCCTGGGCTCTGGTTCCATTTTACTGGGCTCTGGTTCCATTTCCTTGACTGTTGATTTCTCAGCAGCTTAGATTGGCTTTTACTAAAATTGATGTTCAGATGCTTTTAGAACTATGTTCAGGCATTAATCATCAATTGGGATAATATGTGTGCATGCGTGCGCATGCATGTGTGTAATTAATTTGTTATACATATTAACTAAAATTTTCACAGACATTTGTATCTTAAGCTGCATTCATGCTTTATATTTTATTTTGTATGAATATAGTATTATAAATGCTCTTGGAATTATATTCAAGCATTAATTTGTCAGTTGGAATACATATCTGTATGTGTGCATGTGTATAAATAAGTTGTTATAAAGCTTAATTGAAATCATTTTGCAATGTCAATTTTATCTTTAGATGTATTCATTCTGGATATTTTATGGTAGTGGATGAATTTTGTACCACGCCCAGTCTTATATGTTGTTAGTTTGTTGTCATTTTCATGTTTCTCTCATAGGATTGGTTCTTGCAACTGTTGACTGTTTCCTTGTTGCTTTGATGCTTCTAATATTTTGGATTTATGGATGGTAATTTTGCATTATATTATGAACTGCATCTCTTGTTATCGTTATTTGTTTAGCTTTGTATTATGAACTGCAAATCTTGATGTTGTTTTTGTTATTTTATTATGCATTTTCATTAATTATCTCCTCTTATTTCATGCAGTTAGAGGCTGTGAGGAGTTGCCTTGGTATCTTCATGATGCTTCAAATGCTGAAAGTGTATGCTGGATTGGATCATTTTGCAAGGATCTAAAGGTGTTGCAAATTTGGATGGCTTGCTCTTTTTGCAAGCAACCATTTGCTACCTTAGATCCTTCGCAATGTACAAAAAGAGGCAATCCTGAGCTTCTGAATCTTATTGTTTGAAAGTTTTGTTTGATTTTTTCTATTTTATTATGCATTTTAATTTCATTGATTTTCTTTTGTTACCTACGGCTAGAGGCTGTGATGAGTTGCCTTGGTATTTTTGTGATGCTTCAAATGCTGAAAGTGTATGTTGGATCAGACTGTTTTGCAAGGATCTAAATGGTGTTGCAAATTTGGATGGCTTGCTCTTTTTGCAAGCAACCATTTGCTACCTTAGATCCTTCGCAATGTACAAAAAGAGGCAATCCTGAGCTTCTGAATCTTATTGTTTGAAAGTTTTGTTCGGTTTTTGCTGTTTTATTGTGCATTTTAATTTCATTGATTTTCTTTTGTTACCTACGGCTAGAGGCTGTGATGAGTTGCCTTGGTATTTTTGTGATGCTTCAAATGCTGAAAGTATATGTTGGATCGGACTGTTTTGCAAGGCTCTAAATGGTGTTGCAAATTTGGATGGCTTCCACTTTTTGCAAGCAACCATTTGCTGCCTTAGATCCTTCGTAATGTACAAAAAGAGGCAATCATGAGCTTCTGAATCTTATTGTTTGAAAGTTTTGTTCGATTTTTGTTGTTTTATTATGCATTTTAATTTCATTGATTTTCTTTTGTTACCTACGGCTAGAGGCTGTGATGAGTTGCCTTGGTATCTTTGTGATGCTTCAAATGCTGAAAGTGTATGCTGGATCGACCGTTTTGCAAGGATCTAAATGGTGTTGCGAATTTGGATGGCTTGCTCTTTTTGCAAGCAACCATTTGCTGCCTTAGACCCTTCTAAATGTAGAAAAAGAGACAATCCTGAGCTTCTGAATGTTATTATTTTTCACTAAATCTGACGATTAATTACAGTGTTCAAGTTATGACTTATAGAATTTTTTGATTGTTTTACTTTCATTTTGTACCTGGTATTAAATTCCGATTAAACCCATTTGGTGTATGTAGCTGTTATTTTTGGATAATTGGATGTGATTGAACCCTTGAAATGAATATCTGATTTGTGCCTAAGCTATCTAATGGATGCTTTATATATTGCCATTGTGTCTAATGGGTGTGATTGAACCCTTCTCAATGATTTGTGGCTAATGTTGAAATGAATATCTGCTTTATATATCTCAGCTTAAATTTGTAAATTCAGGAAAAAAATTCATATTTCATAATTTTTTTAAAAAAAATTATTCAATTTTAGCAACCGATTTAGCAACCAAATTTTTTTTATTTTTTCTGGATTTTTTTTAGCAACCGATTTTTTTTTTTTTTTTGGATTTTTTTTAGCAATCAAATTTTTTTTATTTTTTCTAGATTTTTTTTTTAGCAATCAATTTTTTTATTTTTTTTGGATTTTTTTTTAGCAACGGATTTAGCAAATGATTTTTTTTTTTTTTTCTGGATTTTTTTTAGCAACCGATTTTATTTTATTTTTTCTGGATTTTTTTTAGCAACCGATTTAGCAACCGATTTTTTTTATTTTTTTGGGTTTTTTTTAGCAACCATTTTTTTTTATTTTTTTTAGCTATCGATTTAGCAACTGATTTTTTTTTTTTTTGGATTTTTTTTTTAGCAACCGATTTTTTTTTTATGGATTTTTTGTTTAGCAAACGATTTAGCAACCAAATTTTTTTTTATTTTTTCTGGATTTTTTTTTTAGCAACCGATTCTTTTTTATTTTTTCTGGATTTTTTTTTAGCAACCGATTTTTTTTTTTTTGGATTTTTTTTTTAGCAACCGATTTTTTTTAAAGAATTTTTTTATATTTTTTTGATTTTTTTTTAAAAAAATTATGTCAAATTCGGTTGCTAAATCGGTTGCTAAATTTTGCAACCGAAAAAAATTGGTCACAAATTTTAGCAACCTATACTTTTGCAACCGACTAATTTCGGTTGCAAAATCATTTGCAAATTAATTTAGCAACCGATTTTTAATTATTAGCAACCGAAAAATTGGTTGCTAAACCTGGTTTTTCTTATAGTGTTTGCTAAATTGAGACACTGCGAGACATTCAATCCAAAATATTCGGACAGGTCAATTCCATCTTGATCCACCACTGCTCCACAAGTAATTGCCTGTACCCAGAAACCTTCCATCATCGGATTAGAAATCCGGGTAGTCCGGCACCAAAGCACAGGGAGTTGCTTGCAAGCTACCATGATGACCTCAGGTCGGAGGGACACATATACCCATATCCAATTTTGAGTATCTCTTTGGTAGAAAGGGGCTACACGGAGTCACGTTTAATGAGATATCATATATCCTACTTGCATATCACATCAGTGTCACCACACTCCTTTGGTCAAGAGGACAACCAAACGATGTGAACCATAACAACCTATACTTGATACATTGCCATCTGGTACAATATATCATTTAGTTGTGAACCTGGTTTAAGGACTACTCGATATATCCTCTCTATATCGAAGTCAGTGTAGTCCTAAGGACTTCATCACATGAAAAGAGTTCATTACAGGGAAATGTCAGAATAGATGAGCTGCCAAAATAATTTCTATTAATTCAAACAAAGAGTATAATACTCAGCTCAACCGCCTACAGCCTAGACGATTGGCTTTGGGACACAATTCCTAACAACTCCTACTTGTACTAAAGCCAACCATAACAGTATCTAATATCCATTTTCTTTTACAAAAGTCGAACTCTTTTATTCCAAGGGCTTTAGTAAAAATGTCGGTCAGATTTTCCTTTCCATCGATCTTCATAAGATTGATGTCGCCTCGTTCTACAATCTCTCGTACGAGGTGGAAGCACCGCAGAATATGATTGGTGCGGTGATGAGCTTTCGGCTCCTTAGCTTGAGCAATGGCTCCAATGTGTCACAGTACACTGGAATAGGACCATCTAGGGAAGATGCCATCCCTAGCTCTCCAAGGAACTTCTACAACCACACAGCTTCCTTCGCTGCATCTATGCTGCAAGGTATTCTGCCTCGCATATCGAGTCTACAACTGTCGCCTACTTGGAACTTTTCCAGCAAATCGCTCCTCCATTCAGGATAAATATAAACCCTGACACACTCTTGCTATCATCTCTATCTGACTGGAAACTGGAGTCAGTATACCCCACAAGTTTCAAGTCAGATTCTCCATAAATCAACCATTGGTCTTTAGTATTTCTTAAATACTTTAGGATGGACTTAACCACCTTCCATGCACCTCACCTGGGTCAGACTGGTATCTGCTCACTACTCCTAGTGAGTATGCCATGTCTGGTCTAGTACATGTCATAGCATACATGATAGAGCCTACTGCAAAAGCATAAGGTACTCTACTCATGCGCTCTCTTTCCTCAGGAGTTGTTGCACAATCCTTCTTGGAAAGAGTAATTCCAGAACCTATCGAAATATAGCCTTTCTTGGAATATTCCATGCTGAACCGTTTCAGCAGGTATCAATGTATGTAGACTGGGACAATCCCAAAAACCTCTTAGATCTATCTCTATAAATCTTCATACCCAGCATGTAAGAAGCTTCACCCAAGTCCTTCATAGAGAACTGAGATGACAACCAGACCTCTATTCCTTGTAATGCTGCAACGTCATTCCCGATTAAGAGAATGTCGTCAACATACAGTACCAGAAATATAATCACAAAACCATTAACCCACTTATAGATGCACAGTTCTTCTCCATTCCTAACGAAGCCATATGATTTGATACACCTATCTTACCATAAGTTCCAACTTCGAGATGCTTGCTTGAGTCCATAAATGGACCTCTGCAACTTGCATACTTTTGACCCATCTAAGGATGTGAACCTTTCAGGCTGTATCATATACACCTCCTCTTCCAACTCCCCATTTAGGAAAGCGGTTTGAACATCCATCTACCAAATCTCATAATCAAAATATGCTGCTAAAGCAAGCATGATCCAAACTTGAGCATTGCTTGAGCATTGCCACAGGGGAGAAAGTCTCGTCATAATCGATACCATATCGCTGACGATACCCCTTGGAAACCAGACGGGCTATAAAGGTCTCCACCTTCCCATCTACTCTCCTTTTCCTCTTGAAGATCCACTTGCACCTGATGGGTTTTATCCCTTCAAGCAGATCAACCAATGTCCATACATTACTGATCTCCATGGACTCCATTTCGGATCGCATGGCTCCAAGCCATGCCTGAGAGTCAGATCTCTGAAGTACATCCATATAGGTGATCGGATCCTCATTGTCTTGATGAGCTCAATGGGATCGCCATCCCGGACCAAGAAACCGTAGTATCTGTCCGACTAACGCGGTACTCTACCGGATCTCCTAATAATGGGTTCTGGGTATGATCCAATCATAGCCGGTTCTATGATGTCCTTAGAGTGTGCAGGTTCTTCTACTGCTGAACTTCACCAAGTTCAATCTTAGATGCTACAGTCCCTTCTCCAAGAAACTCCTTTTCCAAAAAGATAGCCCTAAGAGCGATGAACACTTTCTGTTCATCCTCCAAGTAGAAGAAATATCCTTTGATTTCCTTAGGATAACATATAAACAGGCACCGATCAGATCTAGAACCAAGTTTATCTGACTCTAAATGCTTTACATATGCCGGACAACCCCAAACCCGAAGGTGTGAGATTGAGGGCTTATGTCTAGTCCACATCTCATATGGAGTGGAGACAATAGACTTACTTGGAATATTTTTTAACAAGTGACAAGCTGTCTCAAGTGCATATCCCCAAAAGGATAGCGGAAGAGTTGCAAAGCCCATCATGGATCAAACCATGTCCAATAAGGTTCGATTTCTCCTTTCGGACACACCATTCAACTGTGGTGTTCCTGGAGGAGTCCACTGAGAGAGAATCCCATTCTTCTCAAGGTATGTCAAAAACTCACCAGATAGGTATTCACCGCCTCGATCAGATCGAAGGGTTTTAATACTTTTTCCAGTTTGTTTCTCTACTTCATTACGATATCATTTGAACATTTCTAATGACTCAGATTTATGTCTCATCAAAAAGAATAACCGAACCTCGAAAGGTCGTTTGTAAACGTAATGAAATATCTGTATCCACCTCTGGCATTAACTGTTATGGGTCCACATATGTCAGTATGTATGAGACTCAGAAGTTCTGTAGCTCGTTCACCTTTTCCAGTAAAAGGTGACTTGGTCATTTTACCAAGTAAACAGGATTCACAAGTGGGCAGCGATTCAGAATCACTGACCTTGATGAGACCATCTCCTCTCAACTTGTTTATCCTATTCTGGTTAACATGACCTAGCCTACAATGCCAAAAATACTGATCGCTGACATTTTCTAACCTTGGGCATTTGCTAAATGTGTACATTACACTAACAGGCCATGACAGTGCATAAATGCCATTATTTAACTTAGCTTTCATTATCACAGAGTTATTCAAAATAACCTGGCAAATATCTCCCCTTATTAATAGTTCATAACCATAATTGGCCAAAAGGCCTACAGAGATAATGCACATAATGAAATTAGGACAGTAATGACAGTCGACCAACTCGACAGCACAAGACTCAAAGACAAGGCTCAGAACTCCGATTGCCAGTACTGGAACATGATTTCCATTCTCGACGCTCAGGAACTGTTCCCCATCCTCGAATCTCTTGCTAACTTGTAGTCTCTGTAACGAATTACAAATATGAATAGGACTACCGGTATCCAATACCCAGTTAGCAGTATCACAAATAGAGAAATTACAAGGTTTTATCATATAAATACCTTGTCCAGCACTCTATTGACTTCCCTTCCTATGCCTGTTCGGATCTAGGGATGCTTGGTAAAGAGGACAGTTCCTCTTCCAGTGTCCCCGCTTCTTGCAATAGAAGCACTCTGCAAAAGACTGGTCAGCTCTTACTTTCCTGGTCTGACTCGAGCCAAGAGCATTCAACACCTTCTTTCCCTTTCTTTTATCCTTCCCTTTCTTAAAGAGATGACGACCTCTAAAACCTCCCACTAAATTCACCACCCCCTTATTCAGTTGGTGGTCTTTCTCGAAAGTCTACAGCAATCCCATCAAGCCATGGTAATTGACTGCAGGCTTGTTCATTCTGTAATGATCAAGAAAGTCAAGATAGGAGGAGGGCAGAGAATTCAAGATCGCATCCTTGCCGAGCTGCTCGTGCAAGGGACATCCGAGCTTGCCCAACTTTTCTATCAGCTCGATCATGTACAATACATGATCAGTGATAGAACCATCATTCGACATCTTGGCGTTGTAGATGGCACAAGAACTTTGTACCGCTCTACATCGTCCGGTGTGCCGAAAGATTCCTTCAACTTTTAAAGAATCTCATCTGGTTGGGCCTCCTCGAACTTGCGACTGAACTCGTCGTTCATTGCCGCTAGCATAATGCATCGGACAGTAGTCCGATCAAAAACCAACTTCTGATAAGTGTCCCTGACCGAACTCTGAGCACTAGCAGAGGGGATTTTAGGTGCCGGATCCGTTATCACATAAAGGATCCATTCATGCTCCAAGACAATCCTCAACTTTCGATAACAACTATCGAAGTTGTGACCCTTCAACTTTTCATTATCGAGAAGCGACCGAAGCAAAAGATTTGAAGACATCTGAAAGGAAAAACAAGACCATATAAGAGTATGAATTAATTAATTAACCAAAAGACTTGGACTTTAGTCTAAAGGTCTCTCCTACTAATTTTTCAGATTATGAGCCTCTAACTCCAATCCGTGAAATCACTATTTCATAGTGGGTACTGAAATCCAATAGACCACATATGAGCCCGACTATGGCCAGCTCATCCATGCGTGCCTAAAGGTAGGTTCACCAACCAATTGCTTCCCTAAGCAACTTCCAGTAATTTATTTTTCCCTAGAGAGCAACCCAATCGGCCTAGGGGCCTCCTATTGCGGGTCTCCGGTTAGGTCCAACCATTAATATGATAAATCCAATACTTCCAACCAATGAATGACCAAGCTCGACTATGGCCGGCTCACCTGATCACCGTCAAGAAGGTTGCATTGAACCATCATCTATGAGAGAGCAATTCCAGTAACCGGATGCATACACGTTCTATGGAACTGTCGATGAACACCAAGTTAAAGGACACATTACTAACTCACTTAATGGGAGGCTAAGCACCATCAACTCCTTGATTTAGTCTTTTTCAGGACCTAATAATTTTAGAGGATTTTAGATTGTGATAGAAGAAAAAGACGAACATGGATCATCCTCCCACTGAATAAATTAGTTTTCAAGAGGGTTGAACCAATTCAACAATTGATCCATGGGCACCTACCGATCAGTCAGACTGATCAACCTGGGTGACAAGGGTTAACTCGAGTCAATTAGCTTTTCTAATCAGTCCTAGTCGACATGACTGGCCAGGTAGGTAAGATCATGGGTGAGTATCCGTCATTAATCATCTTTCCTAGACACCAACCAAGTTGGCCAGGAAAGAGGTAGCCTCATACAACCATGATCATAAATGCCAAACTTACCTCGACACCAACCGGTTTACCAGACTCGATCAGATTAGCCTAAAGACTCAGGTTTCCATGGAGCCACTAATTAGATCCATTTTAGATGAATGGACTAACTTATCTAACTATTAGATAGTTCTAAAAGAAGGACCTTAATCAACTTTTGATTAGTCTTCTTATAATCCAATTCAACTAAACATAAGTCTAACCCAAATTATGGACCCAATTAGATAGCTAACCCAATTAACCCAAATGGCTTATTTAAACGACATTAGGTTTCATAAACCCTAAGACAACTTGTCATTTAACTTAATCATACAATTCACAATTGTTTGAATATAAGCCAAAATTTTAATTAAAACATGTAAAACTCCTTTTACATATCACTTCATGCATCATATCTAGTCATATTTTTTTATAAATATTACATGCCAAAAATGTATCTGAATTATAACAATTTTAATTCCTTTGATTTCCTTAAAAGATCTTTCTGAAGAGGCCAACATAGACAAACCGCATCGTGCCAAAGACACATGGCCATGGTGAAGGTCTCAACTAGGTTCCTAAAAGTACTCTCTTATCATACCCTATGATTAAGATACAGATACATCTCAAAAGATTAAACAGTTTAATTTACAATACATGCGATCAAGATATGTTACACCTGAACCTGGTGCTCTGATATCACTGAAAGGAAACACGGCATCGCATGTGCCTACACTAAGCATGCAACAACACAGGAAAAAGGTATGTATTTTAAAATATTTTTTTTAAAATAACAGCGAAAAAACCTACTCCGCACAGGATCTAACATATTCAAGATGCATGTACAAGCAAAAGATGGCATGAAGAGAACATGTAATATTTATAAACAACTTTATAAACCCAGATCTACACATGCATGAAAATAAAAACCAGAAACTTTACCTTATTCCTGCTTGAAATAACCCAAGGATAACTCTAGAATTGCTGGAATACCAGGAATAAGTTTATTCCTGTCTTCTTTTTCCAGTAGCCTTTGGAACGTTTATTTTTGCTCTTCTCCAATAGCAGCAAAACCCAAGCTAAAACAGCAAATCCTTGGTCTCTTCTCCTTCACCAACAGCAAGGCAAAGTCTAGATGGATCTAGCTTCAAAGGAGACCTAAAGTAATGTTCATCCAATAGCGTTTGGATTGTTTCTTCCTCTCTTCCAAGTGCTGCAACAGAATTCTGCAACACAAAAATAGAGCACACAAAACACAACAGCAAGGAGGTTAAATCGGCTCCCAGGTGCTCAAGTGAACACCCTCTAGAGGGAGGACATGCCTGGGGCTCCTCTGATCCAGTCTCTCGCACGATGCTAGTCACCGGAAGCCTTGATATGGTGAGAGGGAAGGAAGATGAGCATAATACTCTATTCTGCAATTCGTTTTCTCCAAAACAAAACTTCTTCCACCGATAGAGCACCAACTAGAATAGGGAATCAAGGGACTACTTCACTCCCAATCTCTCACTTAAACCCAGACCCAAAATCTCTTGTGGAAAGGACGGATGAAGCTCTCAAAAATCTGAAGAAGAACTCTCAGCGTTTTACAGCACCCAGAAATTTATAACCAGCATGAAGAAGTAAAAGCGGTGCAATGGGAGAAGAGAAGACTTGCTGGGAAAACAAAAGGCCAGCAGGTTTATGGAACGAATCAAATTCGTTGCAACCCAGCAATCAAAAACCATTTAATGGTGAATTAAATCAGCAAAATACTGAGGAAACGGGAGAGGAAAAGATAGCCTTGAATACCCTGTACGCCCAAGCCAAAAATGCCATGTGAATGGGTTTAAAAGCAGTTCATAACCAGTTCAAAAATCCCAAACCGGTTCAAAACTGGTTCACTATCTAATTAGATATAAATTTAATAGATAAGAGGCTTGGTCAAGTCCTGGTCACCCAAGAACAATTCCCTGTGGACCCGAACAAATCTGATTGACCTAAAACCGAGTCAATCCAATATGCTCAGCCAAACCATTACCGTAATGATTCCTAATAATAAATCGGTATCTGGATCAGGGAGAGATCCTCTATAACGTATGACCTCATAGGTTCAAACCTAGGGGGTAGCACTGGAATAATTCCAGTACCAGCACAAGATACCATCTAGCAATGGATCCTGGCATCCGGATAGGTCAAAGATGCAAGAGCAATCAATCGAACCTCTAGCATATGGTTACCGATAATTCATCCCTTAGACCTCCAATGCTCAAGATGACCTAGGGTTAGACTACCAACCCCAGCTGAGTCAATCCACAACATGTCTCAACCTCGCAAGTCCAGTGACTCCTCACTAGGACTACCCCGATCGAGGATTTACTAAATTAAGACACTGCGAGACATTCAATCTAAGCTATTCTGACAGGTCAATTCCATATTGGTCCACCACTGCTCCACAAGTAATTGCCTGTACCCAGAAACCTTCCATCACCGGATTAGAAATTCGGGTAGTCCGGGACCAAAGCACAGGGAGTTGCTTGCAAGCTATCATATGACCTCAGGTCAGAGGGACACATATACCCATATCCAATCGTGAGTATCCCTTTGGCAAAAAGGGGCTACACGGAGTCACGTTCAATGAGATATCATATATCCCACTTGCAGATCACATCAGTGTCACCACACTCCTTTGGTCAAGAGAACAACAAAACGATGTGAACCACAACAACCTATACTTGATACATTGCCGTCCAGTACAATGTATCAGTGTAGTTGATACAAATTCACCACTTTTCCATTGGCCTTTTTCACCATGATCATATTGGCCAAATAATTAGGATAGTGAGCCTCCCGGATGAATCTAGCAGTTAAGAGCTTATCGACTTCTTCATCAATAGCTTTTTACCTCTTAGGAGCAAAGCTTCTTTTCTTTTGCCGAACTGGATTAAATTTAGGGTCAATAATCAGGTTGTGGATAATGACTTCAGGAGAAATTCTAAGCATGTCAGAAGCTGACTAGGCAAAGATGTCTGCATTATGATGGAGGAACTCTAGCAGTTGACTCCTTTCTTTCTTAAGCAGGAGAGCTCCAATCTACATAAATTTGGAGGAGTCATCCTTCAATTGAAAGGAAAGTAATTGTTTGGCAAGTTCTCCCCTCTTTTTTGGCTCCCTTTGATCTAACTACTCTGTAATTGGCACTTCACTGGCCTTTTGTACCTTGGTCGACATCATAAAATATGTTGAACTAGATGTTGATCTCCGCGCATTTCACCAAATCCACTCATTGTTGGAAATTGGATGAGAAGATGCTTGGTTGAGATGATAGCATTTAGACAATTAATCCCTAGGTATCCAAGAATGACATTGTACACCAAGGGTATTCAGACAACCATAAATGTAAGAAAACAATGCTTTGTTGAGATGGTGTTTCAGTATTAACAGGAAGAGTAATTCTACCTTCAACCCTAACAAAGTCTTCAAAAAAGTTGACTAAGTATGTAGAAACCCATCTCAATAATTCCAAACAAATTCATCCAAATAAATATATCGTAAAACAAAACATTTGCTGAGCTCCCACTATCAATAAGTATCTTTTTTACATCATGTTTCACCATCGTCATTATTACGATAATGTTATCATGAAGATTTTGGATCCAGTCTAGATCCTTATCAGAAAAAATATATATATTTAATTCTTCTTCCTCCCACCTCTACCATTTTGAAGAGTGCTCTGCGCCCTAGGGAAATCATGCTAATCGACCTCTTCGTCGGCTGATTATCAATTTTAGCTTGAGTTTGCTATTGGGCAGGAACTTGTTCACCATGTTGAGTTGCTTCCTTCTAAACATATTTGCCATGATAGTCATGACGAATAAGATCTTCAATTTCATTCTTCATAGCAATATAGTTCTCTATGTCATGGCCATGGTCCTGATGGAAGCGGCAATTTTGTTCTTGCTACGGGTGGTCGATGGAGCTCTCATTGGAGGAGGCCTCCAAAGGTATCCTTCCCCTTCAATTTCCATAAAAATGTTAGTCCAAGGGGCAAGGAGATAAGTATAGTTACTATATTTTCTAAGTTCTTTGGCTTTGGACTTTATCAATAGAAAAGGTTAGACTTCTCGATCTGGACTTTGCTTGGCTCTCTTCACACATTCATCTTCTTCGGCTTTCCATCACCCTCATACCAAGTAGCAGTGCCCTCTTCTATATGAATATACTCCTAAGCATGGATCAACAATTCTAAATAAGACTTAGAATAGTCTTATCCAGCAAATAGGTAAATTGGGAGGAGCAAAGTTTCCTTTTCATGGCCAACATGGCCACAAACTCGTCCAAGTTGTAGATCTCCAACATGGCTACCTTAAATCGTGCCATGTAGTCCTTCAAGGATTCTCCATCTTGTTATCAAATAGAAAAAAGGATCTCAAGTTCCCGTGGCATCCTCTGACTAACATTGAAGTATGCCACAAACAACCTCTCTAGCTATCTAAATGAGTGAATACTCCTTGGCTCGAGTCTAGAGTTCCACACTTGGACTGCTTTGTGAAGGGTGGCTAGGAAGGCAAGACAGAGTAAGGCATCTATAGCACTTTGAATCATCATGAAAACTTTTTAGCTATCGAGATGGTCCAGTGGATCTGTTGTACCATCATAGGAATCCATCTAGGGTATTTTGAATCGACTCAGAATAGGTTCCTTCATGATTCATCGAGAAAGATGGGGGATAAGTGTTAAAGTTGATCGGATCCTGACTCCCCCTTGCAGATCCACAAGTTGGCAACTGGCTTCACCTAGCTTGTGCTCATATTTATTAAGGCATTGTTTGGCCATATGCCGAATAGCCTCATCAGATAACCCTCCTAAGAGGCTTCAGATGAGTAGAGGATATTTATCTTTTGCTCTCTCCTCAGTCATTGTTCCTTGTGCTAGGGGCTGACTCATCGCAGAGATGAGGGCTATGACCAGAATCGATCGATAAGGAAACCTCCTTTGAGGGGAATAACAACTCGCTTAGTGTGGGGATCGGGATCGCGAACAGTGGGAAATCCATCAATGAAAAGATCTCCCTTGGGGAGATCGTTGGATGAGCTATGTGGCCGCAATAATAGGGATTATGGGATCTTCTGAGGGCTGTTGCTGCAGTCCTTGCATCGCTGCGATCAGTGCCTAGACTTGCTATACCAAGATAGTGAGAATATCCTGTTGGGTAGCTAGTGGTGAAAGTGGCAAAGCAAGAGGCTCTATTGCCTGGTTGAGTGGCTCTCCATGGTGCGAAGTGTCCAATGTAGCTAACGGAGACATCCTATGCTCCCATCTTCTTCTTTGTCATTTTGCAACTCTAGGATCTTCAAGATACTTGATTTTTTTCCTATCTCATGCCAATCTATTGCCGGCAAATCACTCTTCGACAAAATTCCAGTAGCACCTAAGGATCTTCCAGTACATTCTTTTCTAATAAGGAAAGGATGCTGCTCCAAGATTCTCTTGAACAGAAACCTGCAAGATCAATCCTTAGATTGGGGTTTTCGACGAGGAACCCTCTGATGCTCAAGTTAGTGAGAAGAGTAAGATGGATTACAGCGCCAAAGCTAAGAGCGAAAGAAAAGACTAAGCATTTGGGAGTAATGATCGTGGTATACCCAATGAGGAATTATAAAGTTACTTAGAGTAACTGAAAACCATTAAAAAGTTACTTCCATTGACGTGGATAACAGATTTTTGTTGAAAAGTTGAGAACGTTGGAAAGATAGAACAAAAACTTTCCATAGATAACTGAATACCATTTATCCATTATGCTCTCCAACTATAACTGCTAGAAGTTGTTAACCTCTACTAGCTATACAAATATTGCTGATTCCGAGTAGATGAGAGAACATTACGCTGATTCCAAGTTGATCAAAGTAAGTGGACTACTCCAAGTTGGTAAAACCTGGTCTTGTATATACTTAGCATATAAGCATTTAATACAAATAAATAATCAATACCAAGTATATACTTAGCATGATCAATTATCGTACTTAGTGCAACCATCTCTTTCATATTCAACGTTGTATTTATTGACTGTAGTCAATAATTAAAATGCGCTCCAATTGATGAAATAATTAACATTCTAACAAGTGATCAAGCATTCGACTAGTTTCCGAGACCAAGTAAACAATCTTCATAAGAACATAATTTATTTTATGATACATTGCACCTATATATATGATGCATTATTACATGAATTTATATTACATAAATTAGTTTACTTCCACGTACACACATACATGCATGTTTTCTTGACCAGGTGGATCATTCATATTATCTTACAAAAAATGGATAACGTAAATCATGGATTTGTGTTTCAATAGTTTTGGAAATTATTAATAATTTACAAGATACATTAAGTTGAGAGAGAGATGGGGAGGGACCTCATGAACATTTACAAATGTGAATGAGAAAGCAACTGAAAAGTCTGAAATAGCATTTTACAAACTTAAAATGTTTTGTTGTGGTGGCAACTTTCACTTGTAACATCAACTCATCAACATTGCCTCGAGCAGTTACACAGCCAATGGAACTAAAGTTGGAAAGGAGGGACTACAAGAGATGCATAGCAGTACAAGGCTCCAGTATTTACATCAAACGGAAGATACATGTCCTATTCATGAGTGAAGTTTTCATAGATTTAACATTTTCAAGGTGGTACAACCCATATAAGTTATGACAAGGTTGTAAAAGATGCGAAAAAGGAGAGAGAATCCTCTCTACAGGCTCTCATCTTCATGGTACAGGTACAAGCCAAAACCAAAGCGAGCACAGGCTTTGCAGAAGGCTATTTCTTCTGCGGCAGCAACAGGTTCTTCAAAGTGGTCATCATTTAGAGACACTGTTCCAGTGGATTCGCGGTATGCCTGCATTCATACAGGACAAGCAAAATTCAGTATCAGGAAACCTGGTTGCTTATTTATTAAAAAACAAGTCATTTCTTTCTAGACTTCATAAGCTTTTAGATTATTTAAGTAGCTGTATATCTTCATCTGAGGGATCTGAAGAGAGATTTTATACATGATTGGAAAAAAAAAAAAAAAAACATATGGATAAATATTGTTATCACCAAATCAAACCATAAATATTACATTTAGCCATATCACATTAGGTATTCATCAACATTAATGCCACAGATTGTATTAATATGTGCAATCTATTCTGACTACGTACTTAGTTCTGATTAGCCAAAGGTTGCAGAAGCTCATTTGGCTGACAAAATTCTGCTGCCTTCAACCCCTGTGAAAGCTGCCTGGATCAAATGTTATGCTACCTTCTTGATAAATTCTAATTTCTAGAGCTTGTTAGTGCAAATGCCCCGTGGCACTTTGAAGCCCCAAGGTGTGTGTTGTCCAGATGGCCTGCCGAAGAAGAAGAATAGTTGCATTTGGGATCATTACTGGTTTCTTAATTTTTCAAAATGGGAAAAAAGCCAGTTAATTTTGTTCTGTTTTCAGTTTTATTCAAGGGAAAAAGGGACTTGCCACAATTGTTTTTTGTTTCCGAAACAACAGAATATGTTTGTTATGGTAGTGGACCCAGAGATGGTAGCAGCATTAGTGCATTAGTGTTGGTGACAAATGTAAGTGGAGGTGGGGTGGTAAGTGATGGAGGTGGAGTGGTAGCAGTGGCAATGTGGCATCAGTGATAGCAGTGGTGACAAACTGGCAGTGTTGGGTGGCAATGGCAGCCAAGTGGCCATGGCAGCGGTGCTGGTGGTGAATGGCTAAGACAGTGGTGGCAAGTGACAATGGCAGTGTGATGATGATGGTAATGGCGTGGCCCATTTCTGGTGGATGGCTACAGTGATGGTAGTCAGCAGACAGCAACAGACGATGGTGACTATAAACGTGGTGGTGGTGCTGTTGTGGCTTTCCAAACAAAAAAACCAGAAAACAAGTATCTCTAAGTGGACGATTTTGATTTTTATTTCTAGAAACAGAAAACAAAAGCAGGTTTACCAAAACCTTTCTGTTTCAAAATAGAAAAACAAGCTTTGCCAAACAAATCCTACTGGTTCAGTTGGCTTTCTTGAAGTTTTCCTTGTTTTTCGTTAGACTGCAGTTAGGCTTGGACTTAACCAGGATGGATAGATGCCCACATCAAAACCTAGATTGAGATGGATTATGAGAGAAGTTTGGGATAACTTCACAGTTACGCATAGGCCCTGACTCATAGGGAAAAGTCCTACAGATCTTAGGGCTCCACCCTAAGGAGTTCCTGGAGCAGCCCCAAAAATCACTCTCCCCTCTCTCATTCTCCTTTCTGTCTCTTCAATTCCCATCCAGGGTTTTAAAATTGTGGAGTTGATGGAGAAGATTCTTGTAGTCTTGTTGTTTCTCCAACTGACAGTGGCGAACTCTGGCGATCCCATGATGCAGCTACCAGGGATTCTGTTGGGTTTGTATCAAAAGTTGTGATTTGAGATATGATCCTGCTTTCCTGATCACATATTTTACATTTTTGAAACTAGAAGACTCATTCAGCAGCCTAAAATATTAATAGTAAGCCTAATATTGATTTCTAATTTATGAAGACAATTTCACAACTTCCAAACAGGATTATCTAACCCCAAAAAATGCTACAATTTCACAACATAGATAGATTACTTGTATAACAACTATAACTGTCATTATGGCCACAACACTATTGCCATGATTGCCACCAAACGTGGTTTCCTATTTCTTGTTTTCAAAATAACAAAAATGTTGCAGCTGCCCGACATGTCTTTTGCTTTCTCTTTTTGAGCAATAACATGTTTTTACTTTTAACTCCTCAAAACAAAACAAAGAAGTGAGCTTTGTTCTGGGTGCGGGGAGGTACAAGCTTATTTCTAGCACTTAAAAAACAAATACTGGCTGCCTTGCCAGATTGACCCACAAATAGATTTACAGTATCTTGCACTATATGCAAATTGCAGAGCTGACAATAGGATTTCAGCAAGATGGTTCTAACAGAGTATGCATTTACCATTGCTAAGTTGGAATGACATTATGACTAACATTAGATTTTTAACTTAAATGCATCCAGTTTCTATAGTTGGATGGATATTCTAAGGAATATTTTAAGCTATTGCTAGAAGGAAAAATGTTTAATGTATCATCAACCAAAAGATGTTAAATGCATGAAGATGGAATTTAACATGATTTTATCATTTATAACCATTACATGACTAACACATTTGCAATATTCTTATAATTATTGAAAAAAAAATTATACATGCTTCTTTCCTTGGTCAAATTATTCTCAGAGTTATTTCCTAGGAATTTAATAAACATTTACCTAATATTCATGATTCATTCACAACTGATTCAAGAAATATTTATAGCTTGCTAATCAATGGTGCTGTGTTGGTAGTGGTGTATTGTGACTCCATTGATCTTGCATCTCCCATACTAGGTTTTACATGAAAATACAATAACATAGCATCAACATTCAGTCTTTTCTCAATTATCTGGGATCAGCTTTATCAATTGTTACTTGCCAAACATTCTTATTAAGGTCACCTCTAATGAATAAGTTACTCATGTCTTTCCTCACAACCTCCATCTCTATTAAATAGGTCTTAATGAAAAGTATCTTCATTGTACGTGCCCATACTATCTCGATGGATTTTCCATCACTGTCCTCATTTTGTATGATTTCTACAGCTCTTCTAATATATTCAATTCTTAGCATTTCCTTTTTAGTTTTACCGTACATCTAATCTTAATATTCTCATTTCTATAACAGACAACTTGTTTTCTTTAGCCCTCCTTATTGTCCAACATCCCAAGCCACAAAACATTAAAAGCCTTATTGTTATTCAATAGAATTTTCTCCTAGGACTCCAAAGTATACATTGTTCATATAATACACCAGGGGCAGCTCTCCACTTCATCCAACCAACTCTAATCCTATACATATATCATCATCAATGTTGCCACAATTTTGCGTAAAGGATGATAAGTAATTAAAGCAATCTTTCTGCAGTTTTTCTTGTCCATTTGGGACCTTATCTTCATTTCCATTTTCACTATATTGTCTTTGTTTATCGAATTATAAGCTCTTATTGATGGAGATCCAAGTTCATGCCATGTTGCATCATAAGACTATGGCTTACAGATTTTATTCGATTTAATTATCATTTTTCCATATTTTTTATTTTATTTGCAAGTTACTTTCAATGTCAGTAGGTTATTTTGGATTCTAAAGCTGAGAGATTAAAAGATCTCAATACTTATCTCAGAACCTAATTGCTGTAGCGCATTACCATTTGACACACTGTTTCATGATACAGTAACCATGCCTTACTCGTGGTGGTTTTTGGATTTTAAGATATAGTTGAATTAGGATTTCTATTTTTGTCATAAAAAAGGAATGTTAGGATTTAATGAAATGAAAAACTTCATGCAGATTACAAATGAAATAATGGAGTCTTTGATTTTCTTTGTTTTTGTGGTCTGATTCTGCAAAAGGTGTGAAACCTTCAAACCCTAAGTGTGATTCCTAGGTTTCAAACTGAGTCCGATATTATATTTTCGCTTCCCTTTATTTTCAGTTTTTTTTTCCATGTTTGATCCCATAGAGACTTATTTGGTCTTGCTTCCTAGTATCTTATTCTATCTCTTATTGATCTTTCTTTTGATTTTCACTTCTCAAAGGATTTTTATTGGTCATATCAAATTTTCTTTCATAATAATCCAGCAAGTACTTGATTTCAGATATTTAATTGCATAAACCTTTAAAACCTCAATTTAAGATCTAGAATCCTAACCTCTAGGTTAGGTAGTAACTACCTGTTACCTATTCGCTTCAAAAATATTATCTTCCTAGTTCAGTTTTATTGAAATTCCAGCACTTTCTAGGTTTCAATCCTGTCCTAAACCCTTCTAGATCCCCTTCCCTCAACCGTCCTACATGAGTTATCTACTAAAGCTTGCTTCATAAATCCAATTAAGTGTTTACTCTAGTTCTTTTGCATCAATCAATAGTACACTGTCTATAAATAACACACATAAAATATATTTTCTGCATATTAGCAGAAAGTTCATATGTGATTAAACTAAAGAGATATGAGCTTAATGTTGATCTTGGTGCAAGTTTATTGTGCTTGGAAATATACTGCTTAGAGAGGGTGGGCCTTGGTGCAACCGTAAGGTTCAATGAATCAAGAGACGTACCAATCGATGACCAATACATTATGGTTTACGTACATACCATGCCAATCCACAGCATGGTAGAACCAAGAGGGAGAGGGAAAAGGAGAGGGAGAGAGATATATAGAGAAAAGGGAGCCCGAGTCTCTGGACTTACTAGAAAGAGAGTGAGAGTGGACATGGAGAGAGAAGTGTCTGCCAAGAGCTATGCGAGGGGGTAGAAGACAAAGGAGGTGGGATGGGAGAGAGGGGAAGCAAGGGCTTTGTGAGGCACATTGAGCTGTCTGACAACTCCTAGCAACAGATTGAGAGAGAGGACTCTCTTGACCAGGACATCATTGTTGTTGTCAGACATGGATGAGACATCATCGGATGATGTCATTGAAGGATAGTGGTCAGATGAGGAAGCGGGAGGGAGTGCAAGGGGGAAGGCCTTCAAGGACATTGGGAGAGTCAGAGACCATTAAGCCTTCAAGCTTGAGTCCTCTCAACTAGTTTCAATTTAACCAGCTAAACCATATGTGTAATCGAGTGGTCTAGTTTAGTATGCCCCGAACTGGCTGATTCAGTATTGTTTGGTGAACCTTGGTAAGGTTGCTCTATCATGATTCGGGTGTCACGAGACATCCTTTTGAAGTATACCTCTTAGATTGTAGTATTTGTAACAGTGCCGTGACCAATTTGAAGCCAAATGACAAAAGTAGAGGGTTGATGTCAGGCTAACAAGTACTTGTAAAAAAATATAGCAAAGTATGAAACAGATACAAATTTACATGAAAAAAATCATAAAATATATTAATAAGCATACACACTTTAGTTTTGTTTTTTTTTATTTTTTAAACCTAATTACTAAATTCTTTCCAATCTTTTAGCAGGTTCTCACATTTTTCCTATTCCACATCTTTGCCCAAGCAAATCTGACGCTACCCATGTTCAACAGGCTATCCAATGAAGGGATAATCATCATGTGCTGTATGTTTACTAACTTATCTTGAATAATCCTCTCTCAGAACATAAGTTCAGAGCCAATATACAATTGTAAGCACATCTTTCCATTTCATGCTCCCTTCACATCTAAAATTACCTAATTTACATTTAACATACAGCAGTGTTATCCTAAATGTCAGTGGTCAATACAAATGTAATCACTAAAAAAGAATTTTTGCATTAAAGTTAAACCCCGACAATGTCTATAAGCCATTCCCAAGTAGTCATTAAACCTGCTATTGTTCTTATGCTTGTCTTTGATCTTTCCAACATCCACATGTACTACCCTGCATTTTACTTGTCACGTACACAGATTCTTCCTTTAGTCCACAGGAACCCGATAACTTCTTTGCAAGAATAAATTGATGATAATTCTACATCATGCAGGCCATATACAGAAGAACTACATTTATGATGTAGGTTAGCTATTCCATCTTATATCCTTTATAAGTTCATATTGTTGATGATAAGTGCTTGAACCTACCGCTACTCTATCACCATGTTTAACAAATTTCAGGACTACACCAAGTGGTAGCACTTACTGCTTTCTTAAGACCATCTTTGGTGTCATCATCATGTCTGCCGAACACCTCTTTTTTACTGGCATCTTGGCATCCAATAAAATAACTCTCCTACATTGCATTATTTTCTCTTAGGTTGACTAAGGCTCACTTAGAGTGTCAGATGCTTTTCTGTCGAGAGGCTTCACATCTTCTTTTTCTTGTCCGGGAAATATGGTTAATGATCTTTTCAAGGATTCAGATCCCAACAAAACATTCCGCAAGACACCAAGACAAGGTACCATCCCATGTATCATGATAAGACAATCCCGCCAACATCTCAATGTCCTGATTGGGATGTCTTAAGACCTCCTATCCCAAGAGTCAGGATGACCCCATCCTACGAGATTTAAAACCTTAGATCTTTTAATTTGGCATGTGGATAATGTAGTTTATGTTTATGAACTTCGTTAGTTCTTTTAACTCTCTATTGTAGTGCTATCACTAATGAACTATCACTTAAAACCATTAGAAATGATCCAGAAGGATCATCAAACTTGATGTGTGATAGTTATTAAAAACATTTTAATTAACCCAACTTTATATAATTAAAACTGATACTTTTATGCAATGTTTTGCAGAAAATTACACCATTAATGAGAAGAGCTCAATTTTAGGAATCCAACGACACAAACGGCACTCAAATCAGACTTGCAACGAGCTCAGAAATGAATTTTAAAGAATTAAACAAGGAAATGCACGAATTTTGGAGCATCCACCATGGACTGGCCGCTTGGTCTACATCTCGCCCGGTGGTCCATAGGATGCCATTGCGCCCCGGTCCACGAAACAGAGCCGTAGACCGCAAAGCTCAGTTTGAGCCGAAACTCATCGGAGTTGCTGCCCCATCGCCGCCCAAGCCTCCGACATCTCCCTTGCTGGCCGGAGTAGCCCCCAATGGCCGGGAAAATGGCCGGAAAAGCTGCTATTTTCCTTCTTCCTCGCTGCTTCCCGAGCAAATTTGGCACCGTTGAAGCTGTCGGCGCCCCTCCTTTCGCCGTCGAGGTGCCCAAGGTCGGAAAAGCCATCATGCACCTCCCACACTACTAGTTTCCAAGCCATCCAAGATTCAAACCATCGATCACAGTTACCGTTCGCAACACTTCTCCTCTCTGTTCGATCTCCCGGTTGCTGGCTTCTTCCTCCAGCCTAAGATCCCATCGCCGGCCTTCAGCATCGCCAGCCATTTTCCTGTTGATCTGAGCTCTGGAGATCGTTGAAGCCACAAAGATCAGTTGGAGGTTGGGAGCAACTCCAGTTGGATCGTTGGATGATGCCGTTGGAGCAGCCCGATCAGCCGTTGAAGATCGGTGAGTTCAATTGGATCGGGAACGAAAGTTGTTGGAATTCATTGAAGCAGTTCGGAGGTTGCTGAATTCGTTGAGTCCGGAGGTCGTTGCAACAGTGGAATGGATGCAGTTAAACCGTTGGAGCTCGGTTGGGTTGTTGGAACGGAATTCGGCTAGGTTGTGCCTATAAAAGCCCAGCCTCTTCTTCTCTCATTCCATTCTCCACTCCTCTCAATTCCTTTTCTACTCCAAGTTCTTTTTCCTATTTCCACTCTCTTCCATCTCTCCAAGTCCTCTTTCTAGCCTTCACTCTCAATTATCTTTCTAACCCCCTCTGCTCTCCACCATACCAGACTACTCCATCTTCTAGTAGCTTCGGATATGCTACAACTTCAGTCTGGAAGCCTGTTTGGGAAAGAGAATTTATGTTTTAGTGTTCATTTGATATACTCCTCATTTTATGAAATGAAAAGAGCTTCCAATTAATTCATGTTTTTCTTTTTCTTGTTTGAAGCAGGTTCATGAGCAGTGAAAAGCTTTAGAGGTAAGTTACTCTACGTGAATATAATTTTGATTGGCCTATTCCCAAAAGGAACGGGCCGTGATCTATGGGTATGAGCCGTGCTTTCACTAAGATAGGTCATATCTTGATTATTTTCACTGCTAACTTTCTCTATGTGAATATATAATTTTAATTGATCTATTTCCAAAAGGGACGGACCGTAATCTACGGGTACGGGCCATGCTCTCGCTAAGAAAGATCATATCTGGATTATTTTCACTATTATTTTGATTGATCTATTTCCAAAAGGGACGGACCATGATCTACGGGTACGGGTCGTGCTCTCGTTAAGATAGATCATTCCTGGATTAATTTCACTGCTAATTTCCTGATAATTTTCTTTTATATTGCACATATCTGGATTATTTTACTTTTGAAATAACTCAAAGATCCCTGTGGATTCGACCCTTACTCTCACTACGCTTCATAAGAATAGTGAAATTAAGGTATTAAATCGGTGCTTTGCGACGCGCATCAATATGGACCACTTTGGTCATTATAGATAGGACTCAACAAGGTCTAAGAGTAAGATTCATGGCATTCGGAAGTTGAATCGCATGTCAAACTTCCAACCATAACTTAGTCATACAATCCAAGGATTCAGGTCCCGATGGGACATCCTACGGGACACCGAGACGGGGTATTATCCCATGTGTCGGGACAAGAAATCCCACCAGCATCCCAGTGTTCTAATCGAGATATCTTGGGACATCCCCTGTCCTGAGTGTCAGGACAGGGCGGGACGCCAACACGTCCCGTTCCAGGAAAAAACTGGGACATCCCTGTCCTGAGTGTCAGGACAGGGCGGGACGCCAACACGTCCCGTTCCAGGAAAAAACTGGGATAGCCCTGTCCCACGGGATTTAAAACCTTGATACAAAGCCAAATTCAAATGATCTTCTTTCTTATTTAGATGATTTTTCAAGATCTACAATGTCACGTCAACTCTCTAGGGGGTTGCAATGAGCCAAAATTTATCATTTAAGCCTTAAAATAGGCCAAGCAAGATGAATTTTTTTGGGGAAATGATTTTGATTGAGCATATCTTCCAATTTAGGAAGAATTAGGTAGAGCAACATAAGGTACAATTGATGCAAAAGTCAAGTTTTACCTCCTATAAAATTTTAGCTTTTTCATGTTTATTTCTAGTTTTATTTTTAGAAAGCTAATCCTATTCGAACTAGGAGAGGAATCCCACGGAATTGTGCAAGGGCAGACCTCACAACCATTACAACTAGAAGCTATACACCTCAGTTTTGATTCTTTAATTGATCATCACTTTTAAAAAAAGGGGATGAAAATCCTACTTTCGCAAATTTTTCAACTTTTCTAACTTTCTTTTGAGAGGTTTGAATTAAGTTAAGAGAAATCTTCCATCTCCCGATCAGATCAAAATGATATTAGAGCTTTAGCCCTCGACATCTATTGGAGCTTTAGTAGTACAAGTAGATGAGAGAAGAGCCATTGGTGCTTGAAGTATATCGAAAGACAAATATAAGTATGGCTACTAGTTCTATCTCGATCAATGATGAGATGAAGGGAAATGTCACACCATTAAAGGAGATCACCCAACTCATCGAGATTGTCTCAATTAGCGATGCCTTCAGTACAAACACTAGTAACTCTAGTAGCCATATCAACAACTCCTATAGCCACACCATAACTTCTATAGCGAAACTCTCCCAAATCTGAGGACAAGGATCTACCATCCAATAAAGAAGACCAAGGTCAAAACCCATCTCCAGGCAACATCAAATAGTTCAGTTGTAAGGCAAGAAAGCATGCACTTTTCCTCCTTCAGTTCAAATTTAGCAGTAGCTGAATCCCCTAAACAAAGAGAGCCCTAATCCAAGGGGATCATCAAACTTGATTTAGACTAGTTTGACCATTATGGATGGGGCTGAACAAAGTCCAGGAGCAAGATCTGCCACATTAGAAAGCCGAATCATGTGCCAAACTTTTAGAGATCATAACTTGGTCATACAATGCTTAATTGAGATAATCTTTTTTTCTATTCAGGTATCTTTTCGAAATCTACAATGTAACACCAACATCATCAAAGGTTGAAATGGACCAAAATTCGATCATTTGGATCCTGAAATGGGCCAGTCAAAACCTTTTAAAAAAAAAAAAGATTGACTAGATATCTCTCAATCTAGAAAGAATTAGGTAGAACAATAAAAGGTAAAGCCGATGTTGGAGTCAAGATCTACCTCCTATAGGTTTTAGCTTTTCATATTTATTTCTACTAAAACTAGTTCTATTAAAACTAGGAGAGTAATCCAATTTGAATTGTACAAGAGTTGACCTCACTACTATTATATATTATGACTATATACATTAATTTTGATTCATCAATTGAATCATTAATTAATTATCAATGAAAGAAAAAATTAATGCTAATTTTCATAGATCTTCCATCTTTTCTAATTTTCCTTTGAGAGGTTCGAGTTGAGTAGGTTGAGAAAAATCTTCCTTCTCAATCAGATCAAGGAACTTGCTGTAGCTCTAACATGACCTTATAATTTTAAATAAAAAAGGTAATTTTTTATCCTAGTTAAAAAATGATGGTATAAAAATACAGCATTGCATCTTTTCTAATAGTTTAACCGGAGACCGATGATGCAATTATCTAGCAGTAAAGGTAAAGAGCAAATGCTTCAACATCAACTATTTCACTCACATCACAACAAATAAATATGAAAGGCAAGAATTATGAATCAGGAACAAATCCGTAATGCAAATAAGTACCTCTCCATCTGATCCTCGGATTGTAACACGATATACCACTGTTACACTTCCATCGTTGGAGAATGTAACATTGCGAACTTCTCCACACCAGCCTTGAGAAAGAAATATCGATGAACACATAAATTAATAGATTTTAAATTATGTGCACTGGTTACAAAAGGTTCTTCTAATGGATATCAAATTTTCGCAGCCAATGCCAGTTTGACCCCTATTAGAAGAACGATAGCCAAAGCACAAATATATACAGATTTTGCAATTGGAAAAGAAAGGCAGTCCATCAATATCAAGAACAGGTATCAAGATGATGCCAATGATAGGTACCTACAAAATGAGATATCTTTTGCACTAGCTTACATTTTAGGGCCTGTTTGGATGCAGATCTTATCAGATTGATAAGATCTTCCAGCATGGACTTCTCTTCAGAAGAAAATGTGCCGTAAATCTGGGCAATTCAAAGAAATTAGGCAGCATGATGAGAAACATATGGATAATGAATACTGGTCTTATCTCTCAAACTATTGGTTGCTGCTCCATAGATGTTCAAAGATCTTACTTTTCCAGAAGTGTCATTATCTTCAGAACATAGGGATGTGCAGATCTGCTTGCTCCAGCATGGACTTCCAATCTTTTTCAGCATGATGAGAAACTAATCACTGGTTCATATGGATAATGATCTTTTCCATTGTGTCTTATCTCTCAAACTAGATTGGTTGCTGCTCCAACCGCCCAATCTTTTTCAGAAGTGTTCATTGGAAGATCTTATCCAACTGAAAAGTCCTTTCAGCATTTAAACAGGCCCTAGAAACATCAAATGTGAAAGGAATTCACTCTGACTACAGAAAAATTGATTTGCTTAAGATAAGATTTTATGCAATGACAAATAAATCACCCAAATAACATAGCTGTACTGCAGAACAATATGAACAGGACTTTGCAATCACCATTCATAGGATTCAGAAATAGGTCTGCCATAAAATTAAGAAAAGGTTGACCTCGAGATTCTAAGAATTCAAGGACTTGCAACTGGCAGATATAACCTATCAAGTCTGCAGATTTTGTTCTGGGGATTATTTTACTCCTATTGTGTCCTTGATGTCATCTGGTATATTGTACATACTAGATTCTTAAATTGTAGTTTCTGATCTTAAAGCTTGACAAAGAAAAAGATTAAGAAGAGAAGCTTCAACGAGATAGACACAAAACCCAGCAAAACTAACGGTTAGCAGTGTCTCTAAAATGCTCTCGTTCTTTGCTTTGAAGCTGAGAATGAGGGTCCTACCTACATCAGTCTCAGATCTATGGTCATGCTGGAGAAGAAGCAATATTTCAAAAAAGTTGGACTTTAGTTGGGATACAACTGTCTATAGCATGTTGGGCAGTTATGGCTAGAAAGAAATGCAACAAGTCTTCAGAAATAAAGAGGCATCTCAGGCCATTATGCTGGATGGTATTTTATTTCTTCTCAAAGATTGGACTAAGTGTGTTCTGATAAGAAAAGAATGATGCTAAAGCCAGCACTGGATCTTGCTCTTCTATGCACTGTTTTGCTTTCACAGGCTAACCATTGTACTTGAAGTTTTCTATTAAAAATTTTAGATTGGGCTTTGGCTTTGCCCAATTATTTCCCTAAAAACAAAGCAAAACCTCCGAAATGCTCTTACTTGGAATATCATGATAGGACTATCAGCATCGGCATTATAGCAGTACAGGAAGAGAGGCTCACCTGGGGCATAAAAGCTCAACATTCTGTTAGTATGATACCTACATAAACAAACACAAGAATCAGCCCGGACAAGATAAGAGGATCCAAATAGCATTATATCAAAATAAATATCATAAAGTGAAGGCAGGGGTGCATTTCAGAATCATATACTTCCATCACTCGATTGATTCATGTATGAAAGGAGAATTGTGGCTGCCTTAAATTAGCATCTTTTTACTTTTGATAAACATTAAAAAACTTCATCAAAAATCAAATATATTGAGAAAATATGCATTTTATATTTAATGAAAAACAATTCTCTAAAATTAATTTACATAATTATTCCTTTTTCCTTATATTGCTAAGTGTTTAGGTATGTTATGCTACCATGCTCAATTTATCTAGGACACATTGAATCTAATGTGTTATTTATTTGGGAAATTTTCTTAGAAGAAATTTGGAATGCAGGCAATAAAAGCTTGGCATTCTGATTTTTAAGTAGCAAATATATTAAGTATTAACACTAGACGGTGACTATTAACACTACTCCACGAAGCTATGCCCATAAATGAAACTAAGATTCACTATCTCAATGCTGGATCACATATTGGCACCATGATGGTATAGTGTATGCACCTGGTGTAGCAGTTCAACATACCAAGACCAACTCGGCTTGGTACCAGATTGTATGCTCAATACAGTATGCTCAATATGGGGTGGTCCATAACAGCATGGTGAACCATGTATGAAATACCTCAGGATATAAGGAAAAAAGGGAATAAACGAGAGCTAATTAAAACTGAAATAAGAAAAACAATGAGAGGAAAACATACTAATTAGACACAAGAATAATCCCAAGCAATATGGAGGATCAAAATAACATTAGATCATAACAAATATCATATAAATGCATGAAATGGTGCATGTCAAAATCTTCTAACAGAAACAAAACATACTTTTATCACCACTCAATTTGATTCCAACACCAAAGGATAATTGTGGCTTCCTTAGACATTCAAACACTGAAAGCAAAGATATCAAAAAAAATATGCCTTGATAGACAAACAATTCTGTATACTTAACATTATTCTATTATACCTTTTTACTCATATAGTCTAAAAGTATATTAGTTGGACAGATAATAACTATAAATTGCCACAAAGCTCAATCTATATAGGGCAACAAAACACACTTTTATCACTCAATTTGATACTAGCATGAAAGGATAATTGTGGTTTCCATTAGACATTAAAACATTGGAAATCAAAGATATCAAGAAAATATGCCTTTTATATTTAAAGACAAACAATTTTCTATGCTTAACATTATTCTATTATGCCTTTTTCCTCGTAATGCTAAGTCAGTCTAAAAGTATGCTACTTGGACATATAATAATTGTAAATTGCCATGAAGCTCAATCTATATAGGGCAAATCTAATGTGAGTTATATGTTTGAGAATTTTCTTAGAAGAAATTTGGAAGTGATACAGATAGTAAAAATCCTGCTTTGGACATGCTGGCAAGATATTTGTATTAGCTTAACCAACCTTTATCTCATCTGATCCAATCTGCTCTTATGGGTTGCAGCCAATATCAACTGGAAGAGAAATTGGCTATTAGTTCTATGCAAACCACAAAATCCCAAGATCTCCGGTAACAACCAAACATTGACAAACAGGGTAATTCATCCTTATCAGATCACGCAGCAATAACATATAACAACAAGCATTCCTATCTTGATAAAGTGAGGATAACGGCTTGATTCTTCTCTTTCCTTATAGCACTTCAGCTTCATCCTATAAATAGAGGCTCGTAGGGGACCCCAGATAGGCAATTACTTCTTTCTCACTCTTTCCCATTTATTCTAGAATCCAGCCTTGAGCATCGAAGAGTCCCCTTCGAAGCTCACCCTAGTCAGTGACTTGTCTTTCATATTTTTGCCACTGTTACTCAACAATCACTGTCGCTCGCTAGCCAATCCTATCTCAATCTAGAATTTACTGCAACAAATTGGTGCTAAGGGAAGGACTAGGCCCGTTTGTGAGAAGCAAGCAACCATCATGGCCCTACACAAAGGTACTCCGTCTTGCTGCTCTAATGCCACCATTTCTAGGATAGCTAAAGCCCTTGTTAACGATCAAACACTAGCTCAACAGCCAAAGGCACCACCGCCTCCTTCCCAACTGGTTGTGGGGGTGAGCATAGAAAATTCAACACCCTTATCCAGTAGGTGCAAACTCTTGCCACCATAGTCCAAGCGATGCAGTAGCCCAACCCAGTATTGCAGGAAGCACCACAACCAAAACCACCCTAACCTTGCATGCGAAGCCTAGAGTGAGAGAGATAGACCTGGCTTAGTTGATCCAGAAGCCCTGGCCGAGCAAGAAGATGGTCTCCTACTCCACAGTCCGGAAAAGGTATACCCCAAGCCAATCTTCGCCACGACATTCTGAGACTTACACCGTGCGAGATATAGATGTAAATAGCTTCAAGAGATGAACCAACAGATTGAGACGTTGCACAACCAAGCCACAATCTAGAATGACGGGCTCGATTTCAATACAAACCCATTTTTCACCATTAAAATTATACAAGAGCCGATCCCCAGTCACTTCAAGATGCCTCAGTTGGAGGCTTATGATGGCTGAACCAACCCAATGGACCACATGGAGAGTTTTAAAGCTCTAATCAAGGATCGCGGACTGGTACTGGGACCCATACCATACTACCATACCGGTGTACCGGTCTTGATGAATTAAGAAAAAAAACTATCTTCCTCCCCCCTCTTTAAGCAAGGATCACTAAACCAGACCCAAACCAGGCCGAACCAAGTCTAAACAGGTCCAAACTAGACCATACCGATCCAAACCGGACCATACTGATTCAAACCGAACCTACCGAACCGACCCGCACCGCTCTAGTTTAGGTCATTTTTTATGATTTGGATCCTGAACAATTTTTTAGGACTGAACTGTACCAGTTCTTGGCCGGTATTGTACGATATACCCCAAACCGAGCAGGTTGGGATAGTTTCGAAAACCCTGGCTTTAATACTACTCTATGGAGCCATTAACAGGATCCTATGTTGAGATTTTCCTTCCACCTAAAAAAGATAGTTCAGTATTGATATTCGAGTCTGAAGCCAGGCTCTATCATTCCTTTAATGAACTCAATAGGCCGTTTACAGCCTACTTTGTCAACAGTCAAAGATAGCATCGAGGATCAGAATCTTTAATAAACATCAAGCAGAGAGAAGGAGAACCCCTCTAATCTTATGTGAATTACTTTAACATGGCCACTCTAGAAGTGCGCAACATAGACTAGCCAGTTGCAATGACTACTTTGAAAAGGAAGCCCCAAAAGTGCCTCTATAGAAAAAAGATACTCGCAAGACTTTGCAAAAATATTAGCTCAAGTTGAGAAGTACATAAATGCTAAAGAAGCCTATGAACTACATGGGACCAGGGCTGAAGTAGCTGTCAAGGAGGAAGAGAAACTTCCACCACAAAATAATCAAAAAGTTCAGCAATGATCCAGAACTCCACCTTGACATTGCCGATCCAAGACCCCACCATAGAATCACCGACCTAGAATCCCCCTGTAGATCGGCGAAATGCACCACCACCTAGACAATTTACCAACTGTGCCCCACTGAATGCTCGAAAAATGTAGATACTAATGAAGATAAAGGAGCAACTACCTTTTGCAAAAAGGATATAAGCCAAACCAAAGCAGCGTAATTCGAACAAATATTCTCTCTTATTGCGACCATGGCCATGACATGGAGGAATGCATTCAACTCCAAGACGAGATCGAAGAGTTCATCAGACGTGGATGGCTGGATAGATTCCTTTGAAATAAGAAATCAGCATGGAGCTCCACCCACCACCACAAATACCTGACCACCTCAGCTAGAAGCAACCATGGAAAATCAACCTGTAGTCAGGATAATAAACATTCACTAGGAGGGAACGTAGCATTAAACTAGGAATCTTGACTGAGCCATCTAAAAGGCAAAAAACTGAAGAAGCCAGCATATTTGTCGAAGAAGATGCGTAGAAAATTCATTTCCCGTATAATGATACGGTGCTTGTAACTTCAAAAATTGTGAATTATGATATATACCACATTTTAATAGATAATGGAAGCTCAATAAATATATTATTCTATGATGCATTCTCTAAGAGGGGCATTTTCTCATCGATTTGGAAGGCTAGAGTCACCAATCACAAAATTATCTGAGAAAGTAGAAGGGATTATAACCTTACTAGTTAGGGCAGGGCAAGTTCCCTGACAGTCTACAATACAAATCAACTTTTAGGTCATTAAGATGTCCTCGGTCAAAAATGCCATCCTTGGGCAACTAGGGCTAAATGCACTTCAAGCCGTAGTTTCAACGTATCATCTGATGATGAAATTTCACAAAATAAGGGTCTAGTATAATCCAAGGAGATCAGGTCTTGGCGCGACAATGCTATACGACTGCTTTTCGAGAAGCAAGACAGCCCTGAGCAATCCCCATGGAAGGATTGGACACTCGACGATCTTACTGAGCACAGGGAGCCTTAGGAGGACCTAGTTAAAGTTTTCCTAGAAGATAGAAACAAGGAGCATACAGTCTAGGTCGAGTTGAACTTGGATGATTTAACCAAACATAATCCCGTTACATTTTTGCAAAACGCTGACATTTTCTCTAGGTTGCTCATCGATATACTAGACATTGATCTAGAGATGATGGTGCATCCATTGAATACAAACCCAATGCACCGACCCATCAAGAGCGGAGTTTTGCTCCAGAATGATAGAGGGCGATATCCGAGAAAGTGAAAAGCTGGTTGGTACTGGATTTATCAGAGATGGCATACCTAGACTAGCTCGCAAACGTGGTCTTGATGAAAAAGGCAAATGAGAAGTGGTAGATCTAGATTGATTTCACTGACCTGGAAAAGGATTGTTTGAAGGATAGCTATCTACTTTCTTAGATCAACCAGCTAGTGGGTGCTACTTTAGGCCATAAGCTCCGCACCTTCATGGATGCTTTCTCTAACTACAACCAAATCTAGATGGCACCCAAAGATGAGAAGACTGCTTTTGTTACTGATCAAGATCTATTTTATTACAGGATTATGCACTTTGGCCTAAAAAGTGCACACCACTTACCAGCGGCTAGTCAATAAGATTTTCAAAGATCAAATCAGCAGAAACATGGAGAGATACATGGATGATATACAGGTCAAACGTTGAACCTCCAGAAATCATGTTGACCACTATAAGGAGACCTTCACTATCTTATGTCAATATCGGATGAATCTTAACCCTACTAAATGTGCTTTTGGAGTCACCTCAGAATAGTTTCACGGGTTTATGGTCTCCCGCCGAGGCATTAAAGTGAATCTTGAAAAGAATAGAGTAGTACGGGAAATGAACATGTCCAAGTCCACAAAGAAAGTTGAACACCTTCCTAGTAAGGTCGCTGTCCTAAACCGATTTGTTTCTATGTCAACCAAGCAGTGCTCTCCTTTCTTCAAAACTCTCAAGTAGCTAAAGGACTTCCAATGGACTGATGAGTGTCAAATAGCATTTAAAGAATTGAGAAATTATCTCGGCTCCACACCACTTCTTAGTAAACCAAGAGCCTAGGGGTTCAGAGACTCCAGGTCAAGGGCGAGTTTGAAGCTAAGGAGCCTACGATGACCCAATACCTGGAGAAGGTACAAGCCTTATTCTCTCAATTGGAGTTTTTTGAAATCATCAATGTTCATCGATTGGAGAACTCTCGGGCCGATGCACTGTCTAGGCTCGCCGCCACCACTCCAGAGTCCCTCGGTCGCACCTTCATCGAACATCTTGAAACTCCAAGTATAGCAGAAGAAACTTTGAAGGTACATCAAATCGAGACAAAGTCCAGCTGGATGGATCCCATCCTCAAGTTTTTAAATAAGGGCATACTACCGGAAGACAAAGGAGAGGCTAAAAAGATCCGCTGGATGGCGTCCCAATACGTTATCTTAGACGAAACCCTCTACAAAAGATCATTCTCCCAACCTCTGCTGAAATGCTTAGGACCATCAGACGCCGACTATGCTTTGAGGGAAGTCCATGAAGGAATATGTGGTGATCACCTGGGGGATAGGTCTTTGGCGTATAAAATAATACGCAAGGGATACTATTGGCCCTCCATTCAAAAAGATTCAGCAGACTTTGTATGGAGATGTGATCAATGCCAGAGATACGCCAATATACAAAGATAGCCAGCGAGTCATTTAACCCAGCTGACGGCACCCTGGCCCTTCGTCCAATGAGGCATGGATATCCTTGGCCCATTTCTACCGGCGTCTGAGCAAAGGAAGTTTCTCATTGTGGCAATCGACTACTTTACTAAGTAAGTCGAGGCAGAACCACTGGCTCACATCACGGAAAGCAAAGTTGAGAATTTTGTCAGAAATTCCATCATATTTCGATTCGGAATTCCACATACAATTATCACCAACAACGGAAGGCAGTTTGATAACCCTAAGTTTAAAGACTTTTGCGCTCGGTATCATATGCAACACAGGCTGACCTCCGTCATCCATCCGCAATCTAATGGAGAGGCCGAAGTGACGAATCGGACCATTCTCCACGGCCTGAAGACGAGGTTAAACGCTGCCAAAGGACTTTAGGCAGAAGCGCTGACCTCCATTCTCTGGGCATACAGGACGATCCCGAGAACGGCCACCGGCGAATCTCCGTTCAACTTGGCGTACGGTACCGAAGCAGTCCTCCCTATCGAAGTCTCCCTTCAATCTCTAAGAATCGACAAATATGAAGAACCTGAGAACTCCGATCGCAGAAGAGTTGACTTGGATCTAATGCCGAGCACCAGGCTCCAAGCCTAAATGAAAATGGCGACAGATCAACAAAAAGTCGCCAAATATTACAACTCCAGAGTAAAGGAGCAGATCTTCCGTACTAGGGACATGGTGCTGTGAAGTACTGAAGTGTCCAGGCCGACGGAGCAAGAAAAGCTCTCCCCTAATTGGGAAGGACCATACCAAGTCGAAGAAGTCGTTTGTCCAGAAACATATCGACTCAAGACCCTAGACGGCATTGTCCTACCCCAGTCCTGAAATGTACAAAACCTTCGCAAGTACTATCAATAAACAGACGCCAGAGACTTTTATGAAAATCTGCTCAAGTCTAAATGACCCATCATCCCAGTGGCACAACAAAGGTCTCAATAATCCGTTCAACGGAATCGACCAAAAGCGCAAAGGTGGGTCTGATACACTCGCCTTATCGGTATGCCCGACGAGCGCATCGGATAGTCCAATTAGGCTGCCAAATGATCAAAGGTGCATGGATGGTTCATACAACCTACCCTACGGTGAATCCGAAGACGCGCCAGGATGGGCCTAACCAGTCTACCTTATACTAAAGAAGGAGCAGGAAAAGTTCATACAACCTACCCTACGGTAAATCCGAAAACACGCCGGGACAGGCCTAATCAACCTATCTTAGTGTCGACAAGGATGCACAGGGATGGCACAGACGCCTTACCCTACGATAAATCCGAAGACGTGATGAAGTGGATCTACATCACTCACCCTGTCAACAACAAACACTTCATGAGATGGTTCAATCGATCCCATCCCATTAGCAAATCTCTAATGGCTCTGCAAAGTCTATACTTCATAGTATTTTAAGGTACACCATTCATAGAGAAAGAAAGAAGAGGGAAGTAAATAAGTTGGTCCCAGGCCTCACATTAGCTATATGACATCGGACCAAGAACCCGCAAACATTCCAAATACTGTTCGGAGTCAACTGCGCAGGCACAACTTGGTACAAGCGGAAGACCTTGACGAAAAAATGGTGCAGCGGAAAACGAAGACCAGCCTTCAGGTGGTCTTCATACACAGCAATGCATCCAACGGGAGGTTTGTGTACCCGCTCTTCTGATGTTGGGAGAATCAAAGGAAACTCTTCGGGGATATGATAGCGCTCCCAAAGATAAACTATTTTTCCAGGCGAAATGGAGCTGGGAACCAGCTCCGGACGCACTACATCTCCAGTACCTGAAGACCCAACCTCCCCCTTCGAGCTCCCACGGTCTCAGCCATGATCGGGAAAAGAAACAAGGAAGCGGGGGAAGGGTCGTACCTATGGGAGAGACGGATGGTCAAGACGGGAATAGCTTGACCACATGCAGGAGCAAACAAAAATGGAGAAGCCTCTTTAGCCAGTCCTCTCTTTCTCCTTATAAAGGGACAGAAGGACTCCAGAATGACGCCTCGATAGAAGGGGACACCTCCCTAAGCCCGCCACGAATGATGGAGACGGATGCGAAGCCCCAAACAGCCCCAGGCTGATTTGACACGGGAAGGACCAAAGGTTGTGATCCGCGTGATGCCAACCAATGGCAAAGATGGAGCTCACGTCTTTTCCAGAGGACAGGAGGAGAGTACGATCTCCCCCCCAAATCCCAACAAAAAGATTGGCTAAGCCACCGTGAAACAGAAAAAAAAGGGAATCAACCTCCTGCTCCACCTATTCTTTTTCCACACTCCAATCAGGGGATGACAACTGTCCACTCCCTGATCCTCAAATCAATCAGCAGTTATGACGAACGATCAAATCAGAAATTTCATGATCATCAGCCACACCTTCCCCAACGAAAACGACAAACCAGCAATACTCTCTCTTTGAGACAGGCCATCGCTTCGAAAATTGAGAGTGGGGGACAACTGTTGGGATATACCGGTTCAGGTATAGACCCGCCACTGGTTCAACCGCTCGTACGCTTCTTCCAGAACCAGCCACATCGAACCGGAACATTTGGAAGAAGCCGAACGGTTAACAGACAAGACGAAGACACAACTACCAGCTTCAGCCGAAGAGTCAGTCTTCAATTCCAGCTAAAGATATGGCCAGCTGAAGATATAGACTCCCGCCTCGACCGAAGGTACAACCTTCGGCCCTAGCCGAAGACATGGTCTTCGGCTTCTACTGAAGACACGACTTCATGTCTTCGGCTTCTACTGAAGACACGAACTTCGGCATCGGCCACAGGGGTCGTTCCGAAGACGTCTCGAAACGAAGACGCTTCAGGACAAATACACCCCGCCGATTCGGCAACAAACACCCCTGAGGAGGTCCGAAAGCAGATCTCCGACCTACCTCAAATCCCACGAACATGCGGAATAACGGCCACATCGAAATGGCCACGTGGCCACATAGCCACTAACTCTAGCAAGTAACGTCTCCAGCACGATCGGAGCGTTCAGCAACCACCCGCAGTTGCGGATAGAGGGGAATCAATTAACTCCCCCATCGTAACCGTAAGAGGAAAAAACTGAGGTGTGGACCAGACTAGCCGATATAAATACGAGTAAGAGGGAAATCCAGGTAAGGCAAAACGTAATCCTGAAAATCCCAAAGCTCTTTTCTCGCCATCTATCCTCTACAGAATCTTCCCCATTCTGTAGCTAGAGCCCCGTCTCTGACTTATACATTGGAGTGTCCCCCACCGGAGCAAATCCGGCCAGGGATTTGTTTTGCAGATAAACCAGGGAGCGGACCTGCGATCCAATAGTTTCGCCTAGTCAGAAAAAGGATTCGATGCCAACACAAATGACAATTAATTGAATGAATTAAGGGTTACTCTGATACCACTGATGGGTTTCTTAAGGGTCTTCTAGCATAAATGAACACTGGATTTCAAAAAATTTACACATGAAAAACCCTTATCGGCTAGAAACCCTAATCCCAAGATCCCCTCATTCATGTACAACTAATAAGTCACTAATAAAGGTTATGAAGAATACCTGGAATGCTGTTTTCCACTCCTTTCCACTAGGCTCACAAGTGCAAGCCCTCCAACGATGATCCACACAGGAATTGACCCAAGAAAGAATTCCTACTTCAGTTGCTTGCTTGACTAGGACTCTTCTTGACAGCCTTCTGAACTTTCTCCTTTGTAGGACACCCTACCCTCTTGTAAGGCACTCTGAATGCTCTCCAAAACCACTCATGCATTTAGGATAGCCCTCCTATAGGACACTCTAGGCTTATGTCTTAAAACCTAAGACTTGTCCTAGTAAGAAAAAACCTTGTCTTAAGAAGACAAGTTTTGTCTTAAGGAGGAGGGAGGGAGAGAGACACTCAGAATAAAACTCCGATGGAATTCTTTTTTGAAACTCAGAACACCGTCCCCTATTTATAGTTTTAAGAGGGGCGTGTGATATGACCAGCCACTGACTTATCAGATATAATTTTTCAAGACCGAAGAGAAGTGATCTGGTTTGAACAAACATATCCGATATGCAAGTTCATGTGCCACGGGCCATATTTGTATCCCTTCCCTTTCCTGGATTATTTTTCACTTACCACATGGCAAGTACCGGTCTCTGGGAAGCCAAGAGGCGTCTCTTCAGTTCCCAAGCATCGGAGATAATGAAGAGTCCTGACAGCAGAAGGACTGCCTCAGACCGTGCACCACATGAAGAGTTGCGACTCTTCATGCGCGCGCGCCCTTCATTCAATCTCCATGCTAATTTAAATATGTTTTGACCGGTCAATCAGTCCTAGGAGGCGTGGGGATGTGTGCCAAGAGGAGTCTAGATGAATTCAGCAAGAGAGATTCATCTGCAGAAGGACTCTTGGTCCTTTCTGCACCTTCTTCTCCTTGGCGCGTGCAACCTTGCGCCCAAGCACCCCAGCCGACTTGGACTCTTGTCCAAGTGGCACCAAATGTCCAAAATAAGTCAAATAAAATCTGATATAGGCTGCCTTAATTAAGACATGTCCCAATTTAAGTCTCCCTTAAATTGGTTGATCAATTTAGCAAGCAACTGGATCCAAAACGACTTGGGTTAGGAATTAAGTTAGCCTACACATGCTAGTATGCAATCTAGTTAACCAATTAGGATCCCATGATCCTAATTAAATTATGAATGACTTTCTTGGTCAACTCCCTAACGTGTATGACCTTTTGGATTCCACATCTAGCTAGCAGTAGGTCTAGGTTCAAGCCGATTCGAACCGATCAAATCTAATTGATCTAATTAGGTCAAATTGAGCTGACCTAAATTGCCAATTTGAACTATCCATCGAATTGACTCATAAAACCAATCCAATTAGTTCATAAATACCTACAAAACATGATTGACGTCTAGCAACGTGTCATGCCTACCCGGAAGATGAGAAATTTAGTGAAAAATACCAAAATACCCTTCAGTAGAAAGTTACCGTACAATTCAATCTTTCGATCTTCCATTATCCCGATTAAGTGATGGATATGAATAAATGTCAAACCCTAGCACTTAGTCAATTCGAATCTCTATTCGATAATGAAGATTCAGCTGATAACTGATTAGAAACCAATTCTAATCTCATCCTGCTTTAATCAAAGACTCCTTGAGTCATCAATCGAAGAGATCACTTGATATAACAATTTCTCTTACTAGGAATAATCGATTCCTTGTTGATCCACTCATATACTTCATACACATTCCACCATATCTGAGAACACCCCGTACATGACTTACTGTCATGAATGAGTATGAACCAAAATATGTCTTAGTGTGCATAAGGAACCATGGTGACCTTAGGTCTAAAGATCACATGCACAACTCCTACTTTGAGATCTATCTTTTAATAAGTAGTAAGACTTCCATAAGATAGTCCTGGTGCGGATCAGTTAAGTGAACTCATACCCGAATGAGCACCCTTATCTTTGTATTAGTGTCGGGGCTATGAGACCAACCACCCTCTTAATAGAGCATACATAGGATAAGCTAGTCTTTCCAGACTTATCGATCTCCAAACCAATAGTCCATCGACTAGGAACATTTTATATTAGGGTTTATAGGAACTCAGGCTTACTGTTATGATTTCCATCATAATCCTAATTCTATTTGCCCTAACCTATGAAGTTCATCATAATCTTTAAGTAAGACACGGCAATATAATGAAACTATATGCCTTTATTAATATATTAAATATCATACAGGAGTTCAAAGATTACAAAAATGCCCTTATATAAAATTGGCTTTTAGGGCACTTCCCTTTCATTTACTTTAGAACCACTCTTTTCAAAAGGGACCGAAATTAAGTTGGCTATTTATCTCATCCATATCCTCTTCGGAGTAAGTCAAAGGCATCTTAGCCATTCGTTTCGGAGCTATCTTCTTCGAAGTACGCTGGAGTGTTTGCTTCGAACTTGTTCTCTACGGAATAAGCTGGAAGATGAATTAACTATTTTCTCCATACCAGTCTTCAAACTGACGCGAAGAAGGACAGCTAATCATTTTGAGACAGCATGGGTCAGGGATAAACTTCGGAACCGGCCTCTTCGATGTAGGCGAAGACTGATTTTAGACAGTGACTGGTATAGAAATATCGTGTCATCGCTTTATCAAACTTCGGAGTAATCTTAATTGGACCTCTGAACCGATAATGTATCTTCCCTGAGCCGGCTTATCACAACACTACCAAAAACATGCACATCAACAATGTCTGATTTACTCGTAACGTCACCCCAACATTTCTTCGACCCTTTAGAGACTAATTAAGTCAACAACTATCGAGAAATAGAACCGAGCAGCAATTATAAAGAAGGAAGAAGCAGGTATGGAAGAAGGAAGGGGGCGGGGGGCTTGAAAGAGAGAGAGATACCAAGGGATGGAATTGTCGGCGGTGTTGATGATCTTGTCGGGGACTCGCTTGTTGAGGTCCCGGAGGATCTCCGCAAGGGGGCGGGTAAGGCAGGACGCCTTGTCCAGAGGCACGACATAGTTGGTGTTAGGCACCGCATCGCCGGCCTTCTTTCCCCCGTTTCCAGCGCGCTTCTCCAGCGCCGCCGCCACCACCTTGCGAGCCCAGCTGATACTCCCCGCTCGCCGCCTCCCGGCCACGCACAGCGTCCGCACCTCCTCAGCGGCGGTGGCCGGCCGGAAGGCCGACCTGCTGTCCAGGAACAAGGCGGTGCCACTGGTAGCTTCCATGGATGCCAGCTGAGAACGGAACGGGAAGAGTTGGGTTAGAAAGGTTAGAAAGTAGAGGAAGCGATTGCGCGTTGTCCTGGAACAAGGGAGGCGGCCCGAGCGGGGGTTCTAATCAGTACTCGGACCAGGTGCAAATGGACCCTGCCAAATCCCACGGTGGATAACACGCCACGGTACTCCCTGATTCACCAATTCCCGATTGCTGGTCAATGCGATAATTTCCCGAGCGGGGAAGAGACGGGACTTCGGTCATTGGAGTGTTTCTTTTGCCTCGGTCAACTTTCATGGCACTCCTTTGTGCGCGTTCGGGTTATCTCTTTTATATCAAAGAATAATCGATCACTTGATATCCTGGCAGTCTATCTGCCAGTTTATATATCATGGTGAATTAAAGATCCAGTCTTTTTTTATCAAGAAAAAAATATTATTTAGTAAATTTATTGTGAGATATTTTTTCTGTTCGTAGAGCATGTAGATGATTATGATGCAGACCCGCTTTGATGACCACCATGCCTTCATTGATGGCAATCTCCATCCTATCATATGTACTTCAGCTATTTAGAGGAATATGCTTCTTAGAGTCCCTATCATATCTTCCCACCTTGCTTGGGTGATTGGAGATGGCAGGTCCATTCGGTTCATGCAGGAACCGTGGATTTCGGACATCCCTCTTAGTAGATGGCCTACCTTTATCTCACTCGATACTCCCGACACCATGGTCATCCCAGATCTCTTCATCCCTGGCCAGATGAGGTGGGACCGGGAGGCTGTCCGAACTACGTTTGGAGATATTCTGGGCCTCCGGGTCTCTTCCATTATCTTACCCACCTCCCCATGCCCAGATGTCAGAGTCTGGATGCGCTCTGCAGTCCCTAGGGCTCCGATGTCGGACCTCTTGACCATCTTCATCCATGAGGGTGATTCGCCGTCCCTTATGGATTGCTTTTCTTGGGTTTGGTCTCTCCCGGTGCATCACAAAGTTTCTCTGTTTATCTGAAAGGTGGCCTGCCAGTGCCTTCCTACCAGATATCTCCTGTCATCTAGAGGTATGCATATGTCCATTCATTATCCCACTTGCGATATCGATCAGGAGACTCAGGATCATGCCTTGTTCTTTTGCCCCTGAGCTAGACGGGTGTGGCATATTGCATGGCATGCCCACCTTCTGTCCCTGGATGATGACCCTCTTCACTCCTTTATCGGGAGCCTACGCACTGTTACTGCTACCCCCGCTATGTATCTCCTGGCCTATACTGCCTACCATATTTGGCTGGCCAGGAACGAGTGGGTGCTCAGCTCAGTGCAATGTTCCCCTTGGCTTACTGCGTAGTGGGCCTCTGCGTCTGCTGTTGAGTTCTTGAGATTGATTGGGAGACATTCGGACTTCTAGGGTTCCCACTCGCTCCTCGAGCACCCCTTCGTGTATTTATCACTTGGGAACCCCCTTCCCCATCTGTCTTCACAGTCAGCTTTGATGGCAGTCTCCATCGCAGGTCGGGAGGTGTTACTTTTGTCATATGGGATTCCAGATTGGGCTTCCTGGTAGCTAGCGGTGCCCCTCTTTTGGATTCTTCCGTCCCTATGATAGAATTGTATGTTGCTTAGGCCGGCATCAGATATGCTCGTCAGGTTCTCCGCTTGGATCACCTCATCATCGAGGGAGACTCTATGGCAGTCATCTCCTAGATCCGGCAGTACTTCATCGCCCCTTCGGATCATCCTGTTATACGGGATATCACTCTTTTACTACAGGGATGCTCCTCGTTTATCCTCCGTCATATTTATAGGGAGGCATACTCGGCTGCAGATTGGGTTGCCTCTTTTGTTGCCCGCCATTCTGTCTCTGTTCTTTGGTCAGACTGGCGATCATCCCTTGTACAGCTTAGGGATCTTATACTGTCTGACTTTCTGGGTTGTATTCATTCCCGTTTTGTTTAATGAATATACCGTTTTATCAAAAAAAAAAAAGAATGATTGATCACCATATCAACTATTACCTCATATAAATCAAAAATATTTAGATTCATGTTGTATCTTTTTTATAAAAATATAATTTTTTTTTTCTTTCCGACATCAATTATTGAATATTATTATAGAAGATTTCAGCTCAAGATTGAAACTGATATTAACAAGCAGTCATTGAAGTAACTTGTAAAATAAAGTGTTAGCCGAAGTTGGCTTTGACAAGAATCCTTCGATGCTCAAGTCAAAAATCTAGAATAGAAAGAAAGTAGTGAGCATGTAAAAAAGTTATTTACCAGGATCCTCAAGGTTTTTGTTATTTATAGAAAAAGGCTAAGAAAAATGGGTAACTCCAAGAGTATCAGATCATGATCATGCCATTATGGCATTATAATCCTGATTTGCTCCAATGGATGGCAGAGACCATTGATGTTAGTGATATCATCGAAATGAGGAAGCCATTCTCGCAATTTAGCAATTTGGACAATTGGCTATTTGAAATCTCAGAGACGGGCCACATGGGAGGAAGTGTGTTGAATGACCGTATATGATAATAGCCAAGTATTACGTGCTTTGGTATATGGCTCAACACCACTGATAGGCCGGTAGATAGGTCGATAGGCTAAATCATAGCATCTAGCTACTAGGTTGCGATGACTCCTCAACAGTAGACTCTAATCGATGAATAGGTCAGCAATGGATCGACGAGCAAAGTATCCAGCTCTAAAACCATGTCCTTAAGATGTATCCAAGGCATCCGAAGTATCCCAATAATATTTGCCCCCACTCCTTAGTGTAAGATGAAAATGGGTTAGATTAAGTAATGCTGATGGCATGCTTTAGATCCTGGAAGACTTGCCCGTGGCCCAGGATGAGCCATTACGTAATGCAAGTGGCTCCTGGGTGCTATTAGTATCAACTATTGGAGAAATCAAAGCGACCGTGCTTCTTTACTACCATGGGGCATTTTGAAAATTTTGAATTAATAAATATGCTTTTTCATCTTTTTCTCTTTTTCCTTCTTTATTTAAACTATCTCTCTCCCTCTAGGACTTATTCGAAGATTTTTCCATCCAAGTCTTTTATGGTTCTCCTTCCAGCTTTTCTTTAACAAAATGAATCCAGAAGATTGTGCAGTGCTCAAGAAGGCACTTGAAAGAAAACGAGTCAGAAGAACCTCCCCAATGGTCACTCCTCCGGTGGTGCCACCCCCAGCACTAGTCAATTTCCTAGTCGCACCCCTTTCGGCGTCGACTCCAACAAAGGGAGAGGTTGCCCCATTGGTTGCTCAAGTTCCATCATCATTGAGTGGAGATGGTGGCCAGCCCGAAAAGGTTTCGATGGAAGTTGAAAGCATTGCCACTCTATCGGATGAAACCTTTGTGATGGAGGTGATCCCACCATCGAAGAAGGTTTCCAAAGGAGCTACCAATACTCCTGGTCCACTGAAGGGGATGACTGGCACAATTAGCCCGCTGACTACCAGCTCTCATGCTAAAAGGATTGGTACGACAAGGCCACCGGTAGCCAATCCACTAGTCAGGTTGATTAGCACAATATTTGGTACAACAAACCCTCTAGTGAGGTACCACCAGAAGTAGCATTCCCAAAAGTCTATGCTCTGGAACTAGCACAAGCAAAAGTTCGATGGAAAGCAGTGCAAATAGAAAGCCATGGGCAGGAAGCCACGCATGCAGACCTCAATAGTGTAAGGGTTTTGGTGATCAGGGCGGAAGCATGGATTACAAAAATTTATTATGAAACCACTACCAAACCCTTAACCCAAGACCTCCTTACTAGGAATTAAAACATACAAACATGCATATATAATATAAACTAGAGTTTAGGCACCAACCTGAACCGCTAGTATCCAATCCGATGAAGAAAACCCTGATTCAGCCTTCTTGTCTACCAGGCGCCTAAACGTTCTCCCTCTAACGGTGATCCACACGAAACTCGGACCAAGGAAGAACTCCTTCAAGTTGTTTGGATAAGTGGAACTCTTTCGACAGCCTTTGGTCTATTGACCACTGTAGGACACCCTGTCCTACTGTAGGGCACTAAAGACACTCTCCTAAACCACTCTTGGTTTTAGGACAACCCTCCTCTAGGACCCCTTAGGCTTATGTCCTAAAACAAAGCCTTGTCCTATTAGAAAAGACCTTGTCTTAACAAGACAAGTCTTGTCTTAAAGAAAGAAGGAGGGAGAGAGAGACACTCAGAATAATACTTCAGTGGAATTCTAATATCAGACTCATTTCACCGCCCCTATTTATAGATACAAGAGGGGCGTGTGATATGTCCTCCCATCAACTTATCAGATATGATTTTTCAAGACCGAAGAGAAGTTATCTGGCTTGAAAAATCATATCTAATAAGCCCATTCATGCACAGAAGGCCTTATTCACATCCCTTCTTTTATCTTAATGAATTCTCACTTGCCACATGTCAATTATTGGTCCCTAGGAAGCCAAGAGGTATCTCTTCAATCTCTAAACATCGAAGATTATGAAGAGTCCTGATAGCAGAAGGACTCTCCATCAGAACCGCGCGCCACATGAAGAGTTGCGACTCTTCATGCACCGCACGCGCCATCCTTCTTTCATGCAAATTTCAAAGAATGTTGACCAGTCAAAACATAGGCAATATAGGTGTCATTGGAAAGAGCATAAAATTTTATTTCTGACCATATAAATTATATTCAAATCAGAGATCTATAGCTCATTCTGTGCCTTTTTGAAGTTAAGGTATCATTTAGGTACCAAAAGTCCCATGCCATTGGGACTCTTCATGTATGGCACCTAAAATATCCTTAAATCCAAATTAAAATTAGATTTAGCTCTGATTAGGCTAGCCTCACTTAGGACTCAACCTAATTTAGGTTTCCCATAATTAGGTTAGCCCAATTAGCAAGCAACCGGACCCAATCCAATTGGGTTAGGAATTTGGTTAGCCTATATATGATAGTATGTAATCCGGCTAACCAATTAGGATCCTATGACCCTAATTAAATCATGAATGACTTTTTTGGCCAAGTCTCTATTGTGTGTGATCCATTGGGTTCCATATCTAGCCAGCAGTAGGTTTAGGTTTGAGCCGATTCGATCCAATCGAATCCGATTGACCTAATTAGGTCAAATTGGCTCACCTAATTATCCAATTTGAATCACACATCGAATTGACTCATGAAATCAAATCAATTGGTTCATGAAGACCTACAAGAAAAGATTGATGTCTAGCAACGTGTCATGCCTACTCGGAAGATAAGAACTTTTGGTAGATTTATCAAAATACCCTTCAGTGGTGAGTTACCGGGCAATTCAGTCCTTCGATCTACTTGCATCCTGAATATGACTATGGATATGGATACTTGTCAAATCCAATTTCATATTCATTCCTTGCTCAATTTGATAATGATGATTCATTAATGAACCATTAGAAACTATTTCTAATGTTATACTTTGATCAAAGATTTTCCGAATCTTCATTTGATTGAAATCATCTGGATGCGCTTCCCTCTTACTAGGGTTGATCGATTCCTTTTTGACCTACTCACAACCTCCATATGCAATCCACCATACCCAGTATCACCCCATGCATGACTCAGTGTCATGATTGAGTGTGAACCAAAGTATGGATTCATGCATACAAGGTACCATGGCAGTCTCAGGTTAAAGGACCACATGCACTACTCCCACTATGAGAACTATCTATTGACAAACAGATAAGGTTCCATTAGATGTTCTCAAGCTGGATCCATTCAGTGAACTCATTCTCTAATAAGCACCCACATCCTAGTATTAGTGTCAAACACAAGTGACCGTGAGATCAGTCACCCTCTTCACCAAGCATACATAGGATGTGCTGGTCTTACCGGAAACATTGATCCCCTACTCAATATCCCATCGATCAGGAATATTCTAGATTAGGGTTTTAAGGCTTTAGGTCTTACTGATATGATCTCATCATAACCCTAGAACCATAGCCCTAATCTATGGGGTTCATCATATCTTAATAAAATTAATAAGACAGCGTATGATGAAAATAAAATGCCTTTATTAATTGATAATGTCAATATACTGGTTTGGCATACAAAAGAAAATATCATCGAAATACAACATTTCGATTGGCCTTTAGGGCATAATCCTTTCAAATAGGGCTACCAAAATGCTCAAGGCACTCTCCTTCTACCTATGGCATTGCAGCTTTTCGAGCAGACATTCCATTTTTCCGAAGTCTTGGAGTCATTTGTCCAGGCGAGTAACTTCCACATCTCATTTTTTATCTCCTCTTACATTTTATTCAACTATTGTAGTAACCATTGCTCCATCTAGGGTTTGCACAATTAGGGCATTACTTGGCCCATTTTGTAGATTTGGCTTCCTCGATGCAAGGGCTCATAGCTGTAAAGGAAAGGGCGAACCAGCTAGAATACATGCTAGAACAAGAGAAGGCTGCCAATGTCGAATTGATGAAAGGGTTGATGGCTCGAGGAAGCCCTCTGAGATGAAGGAAACCTAGGTGCTAGCATGCTAATAACTAGGATTTCTAAAACTGCAGCAGAAGCTAGATATGAAAAAAAAATTTCAAAATATGATGGCTAATTAATCATTAAGAATCGTTCAAGGATATAATTATCAATACGATTGATAATTAACCTAATACAAGTATTATAAATAAATAATTAATTAAATATTAATAATTATAAGAGGTTTAATTAGTAATTAAGTTGTTGATTGGTTCATTTTAATTGAGCAAAGAGGTTTAGGTCAAGCCTAATTGAATCAAATTCAATTAGGATTCACTTGATTAGGTTATGCGATGACCTAATCACTAAGAGATTTTAATTTTGATTTGATCCTGACTTAGACTGGATTAATTTTTAATTTGATTGGAATTTAATTAAGCTATTAAGAACCTAATTAGATTAGGTTCATAAGTCTTAAATGGGTCTAACCTAATTTGATTAGGTTGCATTTAATTTTGATCAAATCATGTCTTAAACTCCACCTAGCGCCAACCCTAAAAAATCTCTTAATAATTCTCCATGACCCATATGTCTTTTGATGATTTTTTCCATGCCAAAAAACCTTGTTGTCACCCACCCTTACTCTCTTCTAGAAGTGGATTATATAGGGTTTAAGTTTGGATTAAATCAGAATTGATTTTGAATTAAATCTGATAAAGTTTCAACGAGATTGAAACTCTTCAGCCTTATCCTTATCTCATGTTATCTTTATCTTCCTATCTCTCTTTCTCCATGCTTATTATTATTGGGTTTTGTTTGATGGTGTGTAACATAATTGAGAAGGTTTATCGAGAGTTCGAGAAGGAAAATTAGCGAGGAAAATTTTGAGAAATCAGAATTGGCATGAAAGTGCTATGGTGGGCATGGGATTTCTAGTGCTAGGGTTTTAAGGGAAGAAAGAGAAAAATAAAAAGTCTTCCTTGTTTTCTTTTCTTCTCCACTTTTAATCCTCCACATCTCCTTCTCGTGGGCTTGTTGAAGGATCCAAAAATCTCAAAGAAAGAGTCAAATTAGCCATCCGAAGGCCTTCGCACAGGGCTAGGACTCTAGGAAGGCTAATCACTTTAGAACTTCGTGTGGACTATCTATAAAGGTCGGACATCCTGTCAGCTATAAGATGACATGAAGACCCTTTTCCACATGCCATCAGCTATAGAGATCAGTGACCCACAATCAGGTATGAGATTTGATTTTATTGTAAAAGTATATTTGATTTACAGAGTGTATCAATAAGATCGATGCATATAGATTTTATTTTTTGCATTATATATATGTCTATATCCATTATAAGGTTTTTTAGATTTGATTTAAATGCTTATTTTCTAATTAAAATTAGTTTTAATCTGATTTACTTCTACTAATAAAATTTTAAAAAATATATGTATGAAACTTTACCCCATTTCCAATAGTAGTATCAGAGCAATATGTTGCATAACATGATTTACGATGTAGATTCTTACATATTTAATATATTTTAAATCTAAGGAACTACTTTGGATTAGATTAATCACCATGGTCATCCAGTCATAGGAGAAAAGTAGGGTTTAAAAGCCCTCTCTTCCTATTCTATGGGATCTCCTATGGTATGTAGGGTGTTGCTGTAATCTTATCCCATGAATAAGTGAGGTGAAAAGATTTTTATTAAAATTATTTTGATAATTAGATCTAATTTCTAGTAATTTATTCTTGATTAATTTATTGTTTATGATCTGAAATTAAGTTTTTATGAGTTATTTTTATGTTTAGAACATAAATCGTAACTTAAATTTCAGTATACAATGATATCATATAGTAAAGATATGAAAGTATTTAATATGTATTAGATATATATAAATTATTTATATCTAAATTTAATAAAATTAAGCTTGATTAATTGCTAGGATTTAGATTTGAAAGATTAAGTATAGAATTGTGAATTAAAGATAATTCATAAAACTTGGATTATGGGTTAGCTTGAATCAGGTCAATTAACCAGGTTGAACCTAGGGTTAGAATTTTGATTAATATGGACCTGTTGGAAAAATTGATTTAACTTAACCAAAAGTTATTTAGGATTAGGTCAAGGGTTCTCTGGATCAATTCTATAAAGATAGCTTGATTCAGTGCATATTATATCAAATAGATCTGATTATGTCTTAGTGGTTGGACCCGAGTCATTAATCTAGTCTAATTGAATCTGATGAATTGATTGGTATTTAAGGTAAGTTTGGTATTTGATTATGGTAATTAATTAGGGTTACCTTTTACATGGCCAATTTATTGGTGTTTAAGAAAAGAGGTTATGGTTGGACCCTTCCATTGATCTCACTTACCTAGTAAATAAGGTCAATCAGAATTTGATTGGATAGCTTATTGATTTGAGTTAACCTATGCCAATAAGGATAATCAGCTTGATTGATTTAGATGTCCTTGGACTAATTTGTCTTCAACCTTCGTCACGAACATGGTTAAGTCTGTGGAAGGATCATTAATTAGTTCATGCCTTCTTATATTTTCTTAATTATTTAATAAAATTTTTTAAATTATTCGGTCTATAAAAGAATAAAGTTATGGAGATAACCTAGTCATAACCTTCCATTAAGAGGATGGTAATGGGTTCAATAGTTAAGATGATCATTGGAGGTCCAAAAGACTAATGCTAATTTGGCTATTGGAATTATCATTCATATTATAATGATTTAGTTGCAACTTTCTTATCAGTGATTAGGTGGGCCGACCAAAGTCGGGCTTGGCTATCACTAATTAGAAGCATGGAATCTTATCATATTAATGGTTGGACCTAACCAAGACTTTCATTGGAGTTCCAAAGGCCTATTGAAGAGGTGTATGGGGCAATATTAATACTAAAAATTATTTAGAAAAATAATTAGTTAAGAACCTACCTTTAAATGTGCATGGATAAGTTGGCCAAAGTCGGGCTCATGTGCAGACTATTAGATTCTAGTTACCATTAAGGAACTAGTGTAATTCCTTGAATTGGAGGTGGAGGCTACCAATTTGTACAAATTAATAGGAGAACCTTTAGACTGAAGTCCATGTCTTTAGGATTAAATGATTCATATATTAATAGGTATTGTTCTCTTTTCTTTTCAATTAATATGACCACTTTTTTGCCACTTTGATCATTATTAGACAATGAAAAGCTATCAGGATAGAATTTTGATAATTACTATCGGAAGTTGAAGATAGTCCTAGAGTACGAACATATCTTATATATGCTAACAAATCCGGTACTTGAGGAGCCTGTTCCTCGGGGTCCCCCTTTTACCTTATATAGGCACAGAACTTTACCAGAATCTATTAGGGGCTAGGCTAAAAATGGTCGATTTGCCCTTAGAGGAATCCTGGTAGTGGCCAGGTGGCACCAGGATGGAGTGGCATCATGGGATCTGCAGAGTAGTGGCACTGAAGTGTCAGGAATCTGTTGTAACAGAATTCTAGTACTAGCTGAAAGGGACCTCGAGGGCCATCCTTGGAGCGGCCCATTTTGGACCAATATGGGCATGGCTGAAATGGATCGGTCGGACCTCTGGTGGGTTGGTCGGACCTTTGGTGGGTCGGTCGGACCTGGCTGAAGGGTCAGCCGAACCTCTGGGTCAATCGGACCTTGATGAAGGGCCATCGTCTTCGATTTGGTTCGGAGTAAGGCCAGTTGTATATAACAGTTGCCCACTTGCTCTTGGCCTTCGGGAGGGCCTGTAGCTTCGAAGGGCGAGAGCATCATTCTCGTATTGAATCCATTTATCCTTGAGGGGATTGCGGATCTGATTAGGTGTGATGCGTCTGGTCATTCCCCACTCCATAAGCTCATGCTTAGGATAGGTGTTGTTCCCGCATTGGAAGCGGAGGGGTGGCAATTAATGCAAAAGGGATGTAGTGATGAGCAGCCAACCTGGCCCGCTTGGCCATCGGGCTTTGGAGGTGATTTGGATGACGTGGGGTGACATTTGGGCAGTTGGTGCTATGCTGGGGGTGACCCATCAATCGTTAATCCAGCGATCATGCGAATCATGGCCAGACTGTGCTTCCTTCCATCGCATCAACTTTCGTTGCATGGAAAGTTGTACCGCTTGACGTGTGGATCACGGTGCTCGAGGAATGGTGATAACCACCTCTTTCAAGTGCTATAAAAGGGGATGTTGAGGCTGTGGGCAAAGCTCTTGCTGCATTCGCCCTCGGAGAGAGATCACCCTTGAAGAGAGATTTTGGTTTGCTCCAACATCTTTAACCTTTTAGGAAACCCAGTCCTTAGGTCAGTTCTTCTTCCCTCCAAGTCCCGTAGCAATGATCTCTGGTAGCCGGAGCTCTAGTCATAGGATAGAGGGACTAGGTCCAATCTGAGCTCGTGCGAAATCGAGTAGAGGCCCTTAGAGTTAGGTTCAATATCCCTTCCACCCTACACCTCACCATCCTGGACTAGAAAGGGAGGGTGACTCGGCTGTCGAGCTCGGGAGCTCTCCCGGTGTATGAGGATCACTTGAAGGCTAGCCTTCGATTTTCCCTATGCAATTTCTTCGTATAGGTCTTCAACCTGTATCGAGTCACCCCTGCATGCTGACCTTGAATATCATTCGGGCCATCAGTTGCTTCGTGGTCTTGTGCCAGAGAGTTGAAGTAGAACCTAGGACTTCCCTCTTTGCAAACTTTTTTGTCCTGAATAAAGACTTTCGGAGCAAGGAGTGGTGGGCATTCAACCCCCATCCTAGACGGAAGATAATCGGAGGTCTTCCATCGGCCATTCATGGATGGAAGTCAAAGTTCTTTTTCATGCACAATCTTTAGCCTTGAGGCTTCAACCCATCATGGGAGAAACCGAGGCCGATAGCTGATGGAGGGAGGGCAGTCTTGATGGCCGACCAAGCCAACGTCAACGAGTTAGAGGCAATCGGTATCACAATGGTGAAGGAGCTACTTCGAGAGGACAGCCTCCGCTCGGTCGGAGTTAGCTATCATGAACACTTAGGTAGGGTAGAGATCACTACCGTCAAACTTTTTGTTCTGTCGATTATATTTCTTCCTCCCTCACTATGGTCTTGTTCTTGTAATATGATGAAAAATGAAGCCCAACCGTGCGAGGATAGTAAAGCGGGCAGTGAGGAAGAGGGCCGCCCAGTCTGCGGAGCTGACCGCGGGCAAGCAGAAGAAACGGTGGGCAGAAAAATAGCTTGCGATCATCGTGGCATCGGGCTCCGACGAGGATGATGTGCCCTTATCGGAGCAGTTGGCAGCAAGAGTGTCGGGACCTCTGCCTACAGTACGGGAGTCAGCCATCCGATAGGAGCTGGATCCATCAGAGCTGACTGAGGTGGGGATGACCCTAGCCTCGCCATCGACCAGGCGGACAGAGGTGGTCCATCCTAAAAATGAGAAGAAAGGGGTGGCTGGAGGGGTAGAGGCTGAAGAAGTCAGCTACGACACCTTCCACCACTAGCATGCTCTTCACAACCCTCGACAGGCTAGAGACCTACTAAAGGGGGCCATCACCCAAGTCGACTGGGAGGAGTTGAGCAAGCACAAGTTGCCCGAGGTGGCGAGAGGCACCTACCTCGATATGATGAAGGTACTTTTATCTTCCCTTCATTTTCTTCATCCTTTTTTTCTTTTCTTGTGCATGACTAACATGTTTCGTTGCTTGTAGCTCCTTCATAAGGTCTCGATGATGGACGAAGGCCTCAGTGAGATGGCCCACATGGTAGAGGCCTCGATTGGGGAGGCTGAAGGACTGAAGGCGGTGGTAGTGGTGTCGTAGAAGGCCGTAGAGGAGAGGCTTCGACCAGTTTGGTCGAAGTCAAATCTTTGAAGAAGTAGGCAGAGGGCCTGCAAACCCAACTGACCGAGATGGGGGCCAAGCTAAAGAAGAAGAAGAAGGAAAGGGTCAGGTCTTTGACCCGTCAGTTGTCTGACGAGGTGGAGCATCCACCGATGCTGAAAGGAGCGCACGATCTGACAAGGCATTGATGGGGAAGTACCTAAACGAATTGAAAAAGGTGATGGAGCTGGCGGTGGAGCAGGTCCGTGATACCGTGGTGGAATACAAGGCTTTAGCTGACTTCAATAATGAGATGGAGGAGGCTGGGATGGCAAGCTATGAATGCGGCTTCGACGACTACCTCAAGAAGGTGGCCAAAGCTTTCTCGGAGCTCGACCTGTCCTCACTACAGCCGATGCACCTGGTGAAAGAAAAAGAGGGCCTAGCTGATATCGAGGTCGATGCCCGAACTACTGTCGATGCAAGACCAATGGAGGCCTTAGTCAAGGCTTCGGATTCTGCACAGGAGGCTGAAGCCGAAGCTCCTTTGACAAGTGGGAAGGATCTCCCTTTGTAAAATATTTGGCATGACTTAAGATCAACCGTAAAAGTCTGCCCATATATTGTACAAAATCTTTCGGTTAATGAAATGACATTCATTTTTTGTTTTGTCTTGTTTGTTTGTTTTTTGTTGCTCTTTTTTTTTTCAATGGGCTATTCTTGCCTCTTATTATCGACCAACGGCCCTTTCTGGGGTTGCTGAGCTCCCCATTGGCTTTTAACTTAGCTATTTATAAGAAATATTTCTAAGTATCGAGAGGTCAGCTTAGTCCAAACTCATCTCCCTTAGAAATATTTCTAAGGGATCCTTGAACTAGCTATTTGTAGGAAAATACCTTAAGTGTTTAAGGATCCCACAAAATGCTTTTCGATCGACGATAGATTTGAATTAGCTGCACTAGAGCCTTTGCCGATCGAGGTCGGACTTGAGTGGGCTGCACTAGAGTCTTTGTCGATCTGGGTCAGACTTGAGTGGGCTGCACTAGAGCCTTTGCCAATCGGGGTCGGACTTGAGTGGGCTGCACTAGAGCCTTGGCCGATCGAGGTCGGACTTGAGTGGGCTGCACTAGAGCCTTGGTCGATCGGGGTCGGACTTGAGTGGGCTGCACTAGAGCCTTGGCCGATCGGGGTTGGACTTGAGTGGACTGCACTAGAGCCTTGGCCGATCGGGGTCGGACTTGAGTGAGCTGCACTAAAGCCTTTATCGATCGGGTCGAACTTGAGTGGGATGCACTAGAGCCTTTACCGATCGGGGTCAGACTTGAGTGGGCTACACTAGAGCCTTTGCCGATCGGGATCGAACTTGAGTGGGCTACACTAGAGCCTTTGCTGATCAGGATCGGACTTGACTGGGTTAAACTAGAGCCTTGGTCGATTGGGGTCGGACATCTTTATAAAGTAAATTATTGCCTTTATTGATAATATTTGCGGAGGTTATCTACATTCCAAGGATGTGCCACTTGTCATCCGTCTAGATGCTCGAGTCAGTAAGTTCCGATCCAGATCACTTTGACTACCCAATAGGGGCCTTCCTAGTTAGGGGAGAGCTTTCCTTATTTAGTTGGCCTGGATATCTCTGACCTCCGCAGAACCAGGTCTCCGACCCGGAAGCATCGAGCCTTGACTCGAGAATTGTAATATCTAGCCATTCTTTGATGATAGGTCACCATCTTCAAGTCTGCTTGGAGTCGGGTCTCCTCGAGCAAGTCAAGTTCAGCCCTTCTCTGCTCAGAATTGGCTAGTTCGGTGAAATGATCAATTCGGAGGGACTGCAAGGAAACATTCATTGGTATGACCACCTCACTCTCGTAGGTGAGATTGAATGGAGTTTCTCAAGTCATCGTGCGGGAGGTAGTCCGGTAGGCATATAGTACTGAGTGGAGTTCTTCGGCCCAGAGTCCTTTGGCGTCATTCAGTCAGGTTTTCAGGTCATGTAGAATCATCCGATTGGTAAATTCGGCCTTCCTGTTGGATTGGGGGTGTCCAACTGAGGTCAATCGATGGGAGATATGATACTGCTGGCAGAAGTCCCAGAACTTTGGGTTGTCGAATTATCTCCTGTTGTCGATGATCACTGCCTGCAGTATGCCAAACCGTTAAATGATGTAGTTTAGGACGAAGGTCTTCATCTTGGCTTCGGTAATCTGTGCCAGTAGTTCAGCTTCCACCCATTTGGTGAAGTAGTCGATGGCTACGATTAGGAACTTTCATTGTCCGGATGCTGGGGGAATCTGGCTGCCTTTGAATATTAGAGTACCTCTGGCATGCGTCACACCTTTTAACAAAGTCAACAGCATCCTTCTGGATGGTCAGCCAGTAATAGCCCTGCCGGATAATCTTGTAGGCCAAGGATCTACCTTCCAGGTGGTCGCTGCATATGCCTTCATGCATTTCTCTGAGTGCGTAATCGGCGTCCGACGATCCTAGGCACTTAAGTAGTGGTTGCATAAACGATCGCTTGTAAAGGGTCCCGCCGAGGATGACATACTTCGAGGCCGTCCAGCGCACATGTTTGGCATCAACCCTATCTTCTGGCAGGGTTCCTTCATTGAGGAATGCAAGGATGGGGTCTGTTGTGCCCATTCGGCTAGTCCCGGGTCAGGTCGGCTCCAAGCGTCCGGTCAGTTGATCCTCGCGGGGAGTCCGAATCGTTGGTTCTTAGAAAGGACCCCGCAACCCCCTTCCCCAAAGGGCCAACCCGAGGGCTTCAAGAGTTGGCGGGCACCCCACCATCTATGCGTTGGCCTCTTTGACTACCACGGTCGGCTTCTGGGAGTCCCAGCTGAGCACCGCAGTCGGTTATTGGGGGGCCAGGCCGGCCCGTTGCTGAAGGGTCGCTCGGAGTTTCCAGGAGCCTTTCTCCTTGACAAGTTCTGACATTCTGTTGTAACGAGCTCCAGTGCATGGCCACGATTCTTGCTGCCAGGCCACCACTCTAACGCTCCCGCCACGCCGCCAACCCACGACCTCGTCGCCACACCTATTCTCCTGGGGGCATATTCGAGCTTTCCCAACTTGCTCCCTAACAGAATTTGGCAGCACTCCACACCTATAAAAGGCACCCGGGGGACCTCCGTAAAGAGGATAACATTTTTCTTCCCCATTGTGAACTCTTTTCCCGAGCTCTTTCCATTCTGTTGCTCCAACCCTCCTCTAACTTAAGCATCGGAGTGTCCCTCGCCGGAGCCCCTTCGACGCCTAGGGACTTCTTGTAGGTTGATCAGTTGAGGAGCTCTCCGGCACATCCACCAAGCCCGATCCAGGAGGAAGAGCGGCAACAGATTAGCGCTACAAGGAGGGCGGCGGCATGTGCTGAACCTTCGTTGCGCTCCCTGCTCCAAAAGGAAAGATTGATGGGAAAGATCCAGCCATGGCAAGAGGAAGAACCCGGAGTGTTTCTGCGAGGGGAGGGCGCTCCCACCAGGGGCCCAACGCACCCCGTGCAGAAAGCAATGTCGCCGCCACTGTGGAGCCCACCATCATCCTGGGATTGTAGCAATTCCAAACGTTGGTAAATCGTATTGAGATGCTTACCTCAGTGATCCAGCACTTCCAGGAAATGGCGGACCATCAGCAGTAGCCGCCGGTGGCTTCCTGCGTCAACCATCAGCCGGTCGTCGGTGTCTGCCAGCGGCCGGAGGCACCTCCGCCCCCGTCCCTCGTAGTTCCAGAACCCCAGAGGTCCTTGAGGGCCTGCGCTGAAGGAAAGAGGGCGAGGTCAGCTTCCCCCTCTTTCACTGACTCTGCCCCTCTCGACGTCCGGCATCTTGCTGCAGACCTGCACGACTACGGCAGCAAAATCATGCGCATGGAGGAGCGCATCGCCGAGATTGTTGAGCGGTAGAATGCTGAGGGAAGGCCGGCGCACGAACCCGCCCGCCTTTCTCCGCAAAGATTATGGGGGAGTCTATCCCCCGACACTTCAAGATCCCGCAGGTGGCCCCTATGACGGTACCACCGATCCATTGGACCACTTGGCCACCTACAAGGCACATATGATGGTGCAGGGTGCGTCCGACGCCCTCCACTGTATCACCTTCCCGGCAACTCTGAAGAAGGTTGCGCGGATATGGTTTTCCGCCATCCACCCAGGTACGATCCATTCCTTTTTCCAAGTCGAAACCCTTTTTCTTTCTCATTTCAAGACCTGCAGCTGGACTCCGAAGAACACCGATTGCCTTTTTCTCATCCAACAAACGGAGGGAGAGACCCTCCGGGACTACATAGCCCGCTTCAACTCGATCGCTATAGAGATCCCTGACTTAAATGAAGCGGTAGCCATGTTCGCTTTTAAGAGGGGGCTCCGCTCGTCTAGGCTCACATTTTCCCTGGATAAGAAGCTTCCTGCAAGCTACACCGATCTGCTGGCCAAGGCGCACAAGTACGCCCTAGTGGAGGAACAATTGGCGAGCTGGTGCCAGGTTGAGGGGAGGTCGGCCCCGAAGAAGCGAGGCGATAAGGACCCCACAGTCCGATCTCCCAGCAACGACGACTGATCCACCCGGTGCCAGAGTCCCAAGCCGAGGGACTACCTCAAGTGGTTCAATAACTATGCACCCCTCTCCCTACCGCGAGAGAAGATCTTGATGGAGATTGAGAACGAGGCCTTCTTCCAAAGACCTCGACCAATGAGAGGTCCTCCTGCCTCTAGAAACAAAAACAAGTACTGCCGGTTCCATAGGGACCATGGGCACGACACGGAAGAGTGCCTCCAGCTGAAAGACGGCATTGAGGACCTCATCCGAAGGGGGTATCTAAACAAGTATGTCTGACCCAGCCAGGATCAGGCCGGGACTTCAACTGTTAGAGACTCCCTGGGGGAGGCTGAGCTCCCCAATCAGCACCCGATGGATGGAGGCATTGGCATGCTGCATCGAAGATCTGACTGGGGGCGGAAAGATGACCAGGACATTGTAAAAAGGCCCAAGGGATCCAATGTAATTAGTTTTTCTGATGAGGACCTCTCAGAGCCTCCTCTCCCGGGCGATGACCCTGTGGTTGTGTTGGCTATCATTGCCAATTATGATGTAAAATGCATCCTTATCGATAATGAAAGTTGCGAAGGGGTTTTACTGTATGATGCTTTCATCCGGATGAACTTGTCCAGGACTAGACTGCGGGAGTCTGTGGCATCGCTCACTGACTTCGGAGGGAATTCCATCGGGGTTGAGGGGGAGATTGCCTTACCCGTTACCCTCGAGACGGAACCTTACCAGCGAACCTTCTCCGTCAACTTCGTGGTCGTCCGTACGACCTCGGCGTACAACACAATTTTGGGACGACCGACCCTCAATAAGTTTTGGATCATTGTATCTACTTACCACCTGCTGGCCAAGTTTCCGACCCGTGATGGAGTTGGGGAGCTGAGGGGAGACCATAGAGTAGCCCGGCAATGCCTAGCTATTCACGATAAGCAGCTGGACGGGCGTCCCATGCTTGAGCAGCTTGACCCCGGAGACGAAGACGACAGCCATGGTCAGCCCGTCGAGAAGATCGTATTCGTACCCCTTAAGGAGGATGATCCCACGAGAGACCTCCAGATAGGGAGCGCCCTGGATGAGAGTGCAAGGCGGGAGTTGGTCAGCTTCTTATGGAACAATGCGGACGTCTTTGCCTGGTCGACGTCCGACATGCCAGGCATCCCGACGGATGTCATCACCCATTAGCTCAGGGTGGACCCTACTTATAGGCCCATCCGGCAAAAGAAGAGGAGCTTCGCTGCCGAAAGGCAGAGGGCCATTGAGGAGGAAGTGAAGAAGCTCTTCGATGCTGGCTTCATCTAGAAGTCTCACTACTCGGAGTGGCTGGCCAATGTCATCATGGTGAAGAAGGCTAGTGGGAAGTGGAGGATCTGTGTGGATTGCAAAGACCTCAACAAGGCATTCCCCAAAGACAGCTTCCCCTTATCGAGAATTGACCAACTGGTAGATGCAACAGCTGGCCACCAACTCTTGAGCTTCATAGATGCTTTCTCTGGGTATAACCAGATCAGGATGCATCCCGAAGATGAGGAGAAGACAGCCTTTGTCACGGACAAGGGCCTGTATTGCTATAAGATGATGCCTTTTGGCTTAAAGAATGCAGCGCCACCTTCCAAAGGCTGATCAACCGAGTCTTTAAAGATCAGCTTGGAAGGAACATGGAGGCGTACGTCGATGATATGATCGTCAAAAGCCTCATAGGACCGACCATATCAGGGACCTGCAGGAGTCCTTTGATGCATTGAGGCACCATGGGATGAAGCTAAACCCTGCCAAGTGCATCTTCGGGGTGACCTCCGAGAAGTTTCTCGGCTTCCTAGTTACTCAAAGAGGCATCGAGGTCAACCCCGAAAAGATCAAAGCCATCATCGACATGACTCATCCGACCACTAAAAAACAAGTGCAAGAGCTTACGGGTTGCATCGCCTCTCTCAGCCGCTTCATCTCCCGGTCGGTCGAGAGATCCCTCCCATTCTTCAAGACCTTGCACCGGTTGGACCGTTTCCAGTGGACTGATGAATGCCGGTCGGCCTTTGAAGCCTTGAAGGACTACTTGAGAAATCCCCCACTCTTGGCCAAGCCAACAGAGGGGGATGTGCTATATTTGTACTTGTTGGCCTTTAGTGAGGCCGTCAGCGCTGTCCTTATGTGGGTGGGGGAAGGCGGCCAGCAGAAACCTATCTACTACATCAGCAAGGTCCTCCATGATGCCGAGGTCAGGTATCCTAAGATGCAAAAGCTGGTATACTCATTGGTTATAGTGGCAAAGCACCTCCGACCCTACTTCCAGGCATATCCCGTCGTTGTGCTGATGGACCAACCCCTCAGGGCGATCCTCTGAAGCCCCGATACCTCCGGACAGCTCGCCAAATGGGCTGTCAGGCTGGGTGAGTTTGACATCTCCTTCCAACCATGGTCGTCCTTAAAAGCCCAGGTAATAGCTGGTTTCATTGCAGAATGCACCTGGGGGATGGAGCCGACCCCGACAACGGTCGAGACGCCCGTTGCAGACCCTGTGGGAGGAGCTGAGCCCGCGGGAGAGGCTTACCCGGCGGGAGGGGTCGAGCCCGCCTGGACCCTGCACGTAGATGGTGCTTCCAACCTCTCGGGGTGCGGTGCAGGCTTAATCCTAGCTGACCCCAATGGTTAATGCTTGGAGTATGCTCTACATTTCACGTTCCAGGTGTCAAACAATCAAGTAGAGTATGAAGCTCTGCTTGCGGGGTTGAAGATAGTGAATTAATTGGGCATTGGTAGGGTCCGCACCTTCTCTGACTCTCAGCTGGTAGTCAATCAGGTGAAAGGTGAGTTTGAAGCAAGGGATCCTTCCTTAGTCAAGTACTTGGACAAGGTACGAGACCTGGTATCACAACTTAAATTTTTGGAGATCCTTCATATACCTCGACAACAAAACTCCCGGGCGGATGCTTTGTCATGGCTGGCCACCGTCGTGGTCGGTACCTCCGACCGGACCTTCCTAGAACATCTGCAGCACTCGAGCATTGCCGAGGAGCCGATGGAGATCCACCAGGTTGAACAAGAGGCCTTGTGGATGGACCCAATCCGTGCATTCCTGGCGCAGGGAGCCATTCTGGATGACCCGACGGAGGCCAGGCGCGTCCGCTCAATGGCCTCTAAATACGTCATCCTTGATGGGGCCCTCTACAAGTGTTCGTTTTCCTAACCATTGCTAAAATGCTTGGGGTCAACCGATGTGGACTACGTGCTCCAGGAGGTGCACGAGGGCATCTGTGGCGATCATCTTGGAGGGAGGTCCCTGGCTTACAAAATCATTCGACAGGGGTACTACTAGCCTACAATCCAGAAGGATGCCTTGGACTTTGTACGGAAGTGCGATGCATGCCAGAGGTTCTCTGGCATCCAAAGGAGGCCAGCCAGCCAGCTGACCCCACTCGCGGTGCCTTGGCCATTTGCATAATGGAGGATGGACATCCTGGGACCTTTTCCCCCGGCCTCTGGTCAGCAAAAGTTCCTCCTCGTGGCCATTGATTACTTCACTAAGTGGGTAGAGGCAGAGGCATTGGCATAGATAACCGAGGCCAAAGTGGAAAACTTTGTCCAGAACTGCATTATCTTCTGGTTTGGCATCCCAAAGATGATCATCACTGACAACAGAAGATAGTTCGACAACTCTCAGTTCCGGGATTTCTGTCAACAATACCATATCGCCCATCGGCTCACGTCAGTCGCACACCCTCAGTCCAATGGAGAGACTGAGGTCACCAATAGGACGATCTTGCATGGGTTGAAGACCCGACTGAATGAAGCCAAGGAGCTCTTGGCAGAGGAGCTTCATTCAGTGCTTTGGATGTATCGGATGACCACCCAGTCGGCAACGGGGGAAACCCCATTCAACCTAACCTATGGAAGTGAGGCGGTCATCCCCGTGGAGGTCTCTTACTATCCCTGTAGATTGACCGGTTTGCCGAGCCGGCCAACTCGGAGCAACGAAGGGCTGACCTAAATTTGCTGGACGAAACCCGACTCCGAGCGAGCATGAAGATGGCAACCTACCGTCAAAAGATGGCCAGATATTATAATTCGCGGGTTAGGACGCGCACCTTCCAAGTTGGAGATCTGGTACTGCGGAAGACGGAGGTCTCGAGGCCAACCGAACAGGGAAAGCTTTCCCCCAATTGGGAAGGCCCCTATCGGTTTACTGAAGTAATTCGGGCTAGAACCTACTGGCTCGAATACTTGGACGGGCGGCAAATAGTGCGCCCATGGAATGTAGATAATCTTCGCAAGTATTATCAATAAAGTCTACAAGCTTCTTCAACCTCTTCCAGCCCACTCCGAAAGTCCGACCCCGGTCGGCAGAGGCTCTAAGGCAGCCCACTTCAAAAGTCCTTACCCTTATGAAGTCCCGGTAAGTCTCCACGATCACGTTGATCAGATTTCTCTGGGATAGTAGGTATATACCAATCTAATCTAGGTGAGAACCATTAGAAGGTTATAAAAACTATTCTTAAGTGTTTGAGAAGTACTAAGGATTAGTGGCTTATTTATGGAGATTCTGACTTAAAATTAGTGGGTTATACTGGCTCTAGTTTTTAGTTGATAGGGATGATGGCAAGAGAGAGCTAGGATATGTCTTTACCTTGAATGGAGGAGCAATTTGTTGGAAAAGTTCTAAGCATCACACTATGACCGATTCAGTTTATGAGGTGGAGTATATTGTAGCATTCAATGCTACAAATGAAGCTATTTGGCTATGAAAGTTTGTCACTGAGCTTGGAGTAGGACCTTTCATTGATGGCCTAATTCTTTTATATTGTGATAGTATTGAAGCCATAGCTCAAGTGAAGAAACCAAAGTCGCGACAGCGGACCAAACACATTTTGCATCGCTATCTCCTTGTCCGAGAGATCATGGATCGAGGTGATGTTGACCTTCACAAAATCTACTTTAAGGAAAACTTGGCCGACCCATTTACTAAAGCCCTTTGAATCAAAGAGTTTGATGAACACAAATGGATGATGGGTATTCGATATTGTTCTGATTGGCTCCAGTCCAAGTAAGAAATGTTAGGAAATATATCCTAAAGTCAATTCTCTGAGTTGTAAATGGTTGAGCTCAATGTAAATTTGTATATGAATCATTAATAAATAAAAGTTATTTTTGGCAGTTTATCACTTTTTGTGCATCTTCTTTTTGAATCTTTTGTGATGAAGTCTTTAAAACTACTTCTACTTGACAAAAGACGATTTGTTGTGTAGTTCTTAAATCTGTTCGTGACTAAATGAGACATTGTTACCTAGGATAATAATGTTTATCGAGTATAGGTCATTATATGCCATATAGTTTGGTGTTCTCGTAACCAAGGAGTATGGAGACACTGATATGGCAGCAGGTGAGTGTAGGTGTACATTTTACTAAATATGACAAACTCTATAGAATACTATATTATCAAGAGTATATCTCCTAAGGATATGGATATAAGTATCTCTCTGACTTGAAATTATCATGGTGACTTGCAAACAACTCACTGTACTTTGGTATCAAACTATCTATATTTTTTATACAGTGATGAAAGACTTTTGGTACTTGTAAAGTCGGTATGTGATCAAGATGTGATTGACCACTCCAAGGTATTAGAGATAATGTTTTATCATATTTTAATTTATAAAAATCTTGGCCAGGATAATTCTTGTGAGGAGTCATAAGATTTATTAAGTTGAGATATAGTTAGATGCACTATTTAAGAGTTGATAGTTAACTCTTAAATCATTTTTAGCATTGAATCAAAGGGATGAATTATATAGTAACCATATGCTTGGATTCTTGAATGTTGTTTTGCAATTATTCGACCTATCCAAATATCGGGTATTATTATTAGATAGTCACATCGATTAGTTCAAAAATTAGTTCCCGGACTACTAGCTTATGATTCGAACCTATGAGATCATACACAATAAAAATTTCTAAATGATCATGGTTGTTGATTAATGATTAATAATTATTTAAGGGTATAATTATCAATAAATTGATTATTAACCTAATACTAGTATTGTAAATAAATAACTAATTAAATGTTAATTAATTATAGGAGGATTAATTAGTAATTAGATTGATAATTATCTTAATTTGATTAAGCAAAGAGGTTTAGATCAAGTCTAATTGAATTTGGTTTAATTAGGTTTCACCAGATTAGATTATGTGATGATCTAATCACTAAAGAATTTTAATTTTGGTTTGATCTTGACTTGGACTGGATTAACTTTAAATTTGATTAGGACTTAATTAAGCTATTAGAGACCTAATTAGATTAGGTTCAGATGTTTTAAATGGGTTTAACCTAATTTGATCAGGTTGCATTTAATTTTGATCAAATCATGTCTTAAACTCCACATAGCACCAACCCTAAAAAATCTCCTAATAATTCTCCATGCCTCATATGTTTTTCCATGATGTTTTCCATGCCAAAAACCTTGTTGTCACCCACCTTACTCTTGTATAGTATAAATTAGATACAATTTAAGTTTCGATTAAGTCAGAATTGATTTTGAATTAAATCTAATAGAGTTTCAATGAGATTGAAACTCTCTGGACTTATCCTTATCTCATATTATCTTTATCTTCCTATCCCTCTTTCTTCTTTCCTATTATCATTGGATTCTTTTTTATGGGTGTGTGACATAATTGACAATGTTTATCAAGAGTTTGAGGAGGAAAATCATCTTGGAAAATTTTGAGAAATGAGAACTAGCATGAAAATGTTAAGGTGGGCATGGGATTTCTAGCACCAGGGTTTTAAGGGAAGAAGGAGAAAAACAAAGAGAGTCTCTTTGTTTTCTTTTCTTCTTTACTTTTAATCCTCCACATCTCTTCCTTGTGGGCTTGTCAAAGGGTTTGAATAGTTCCAAAGAAGGAGTTGAATCTGCCTTTTGGAGACCTTCGCATAGGTTAGCACTCTAAGGAGGCTGATCACTTCAAGACTTTGTGTGGACTAGCTATAGAGGTTGGATATCTTGTGCAGCTATGAGATGACTTGAAGACTATTTTTTGTGAGCCATTAGTAGAAGAGATCAGCAACCCATGATTAGGTTTGAAATTCGATCTCATTGTAAAAATAGATTTGATCTTTAACGTGCATCGATAAGATCAATGCATGCTGATTTTATTTTCTACATTACATATCTTGTCGAGATCCATTATAAGGTTTTTTAGATTTGATATAAATGCTTGTTTTCTAATTAAAATTAGTTTTAATCTAATTTACTTTCATCGGCAAAATAAAAAAAATAGTGTATGAAGCCCTGCCCGATTTTTAATACTCATCACTATCCATTAACCAGATCTCATCATGGTAAACTACAATAGTAGTTAGTATAGATTTCACTATGGTCAAGGTAAAAAGGTTTCTTGATGGTCAATGCATTATATTGATCATAACCTTTTGCTTAAACCTTGCCTTATAGATATCTATATATTTTCTTTTTATAAATTCATTTGCATCCATAAGATACTAGACCTTTTGGTGGATCTATTAAGATCCATACTGGGTTAGAGTGCATAGAGTCTAACTTCATGGCATTTAGCCATTTCTCAGAATTGATGACATTACTTTGTTGTAGATTTTTGGGATCATTATATGTTCCCTATCTCCCATAAAAAACACTTTCTTTAATCCTCTATAAGCATACCTAAGTATCTTTAAGAAAGTTAGGAGATCTATGAGGTAGAGGAACTACATGTACAACTTTGCTCTAATGGGTTCTATAGGTTTTATGGTCTATTATTTTTTAGAGACTCTCTCTTCAAGCTTAATTATCCTCCCTCTACTATATTTAAGATAAACAATTTAACCGTTAATATAGATATTGGATCATAATAACTTGTGATCTATTGAAAAGTAGTATCCTAACAACTCTTTAGGATATTGGCTATCAATGACCTAATCTCTTACTTGTCTATCTATAGTCATTTGACATAGGTCAAACCGCCTTCTTACCATATAATATCTCATATAAGAGTAGTAAGAATGGATTTAGAATGAACCCAATTAATTAGATAAGCTGATATATAACCATATTCTTAAAGATAAATAAATGATTCTTTTAATAGATTGAAGGATACCTAATAGGGTTCGATCACTCTACTCAGACACCCCATTGAGCTTGAGATGTGAGAGGAGTCCATTATGAGACTATGTTGAATAACCTAAGATGTTTCTAGAATTTTTCTTTAAGGTATTTACTTCTTCGATTTAATCAAAGAACCTTTAAGAATATTCTCATTTTACATCCATACTTATTATCTGAACTTCTTGAACCTTTCAAGACTTCAAATTACTAGTAAAGATAACCTTCCTAGTCTGCATGTCAAATGTGCTAAATATATGAATGTGTACCCAGGCATGTATATGAGTGGTTCTCACCTACACTCTTTGTTTGACAAAAGGTAACTTAGTCAATATACAGCTTGACCAAATCTGAGATGCCACCTATATACTTAAGGTTAATATCTTCTCACAGGATCTCTCAGATCCCACAATACTCACTAACTGCTCGGTAGATGCATCCATATACAAGTGGTGACTATCACATATAAAATCACCTGCATCCAATTTATTTCTAAAAATAATTAAATCAATGACAAAAAATAAATTTTTATTCTTAGCAAGTAATAGTCCTTTAACCAAATGGTAATCATAAAGGTCATGCACCAACAACAGCAACTATTGCCTTGTTATCCACTTATAAAGTACCTCAGATCTCCACTGCTTATAGTCTCTAACAGAGTTTATAACTCAAAGAAAGTAGAAGAAACCATATGATGTGGGACTAATTATGCATGCCAATTATTTTTCGTGTATTAGGCATTAAGTTAGGAGTTTGTATCCCGAATTTCAAGCCAAGATATTAAGTAGAGAATTCTATAAAATTTTCGGAAGCATAGTCATGTAGAACTAAACCCTAAAAGTGAAGAAACAGGACCACCAAGGCTAAGAAGCCCCGGTTAGGACTAGCTCTTCTGCAATACTGCTACCAGAGAAGTCTAAGGGGTGTACTTGGTAGAGATTTGTAGATTGATCTGTGAAGAGCTCGCTCTACACTCTTAGATGCGGCCTGGAAAAACAAGCCAGAGTCTTGTGAATTTGTGGCTTTCAATCCGGTGCACCGAAAGCTTGCCGATTGGAATCCTGGATTCGTGAACTCTGAGGGACCTGCAAATCACCTAACAAGGGTTAGAAATTAGAGAAGAAACAAGTTTGAAGGCTAAAGAAAGCAAAGGGAAGGAAGGCTTAGAAGTGGGCGGCCAAAGATGAAGAGGCAGGCGGCTTGGAGGGAGGGTGCAGGGATCACACAGATACCCTTAATCACACAAATTCATTTAGAATTCACACCAAGAGTTGAGAAGAACTCAAGAAAGTTTTCATATTTATTAATATCCAATATACATGAGAGGGGGGGCCTTTAAAATAGGCTTACAAACTTGGGCTCCAAGTAAGGGCATACAAGAGAATTTTCATTAATCCTTTTCCTACTCAAATACAAGAGATCTCCTCTTCCAAATAGGTTCAAACTCCCTCTTCTCACTAGGATTACTCCTCTCCTTCTCTTTGACTTGATCCAAGAGAGGTGACCATAAGTGGGATGCCAACATGAGAGGTGACCATAAAGAGGGTGCTGAATTTGAGGATGGGCCAGGGCTTTGGGTGGCCTATTTCAGTGCTGGGCAGGCTCTAGGGTTCTCCTGGTGTCCATCTCCTCCTGGTGGGCTGATATACTTGTCGTCCAAGTCTTCAATAATAGCTCCAAGACTCCTTCCATGCTTTCCAAGTGGCATAATTATGTGGATGATTTGATTCCTTGCAGTGGTTGGAGTATTATGCTGACTGGCTTCATAAGTGACTTGAGTCTTCTTACAAAATTGGATTGGACTTAATATAAGACTTACAAAATTGGACTAGACTCATAAAACTCAAAATTTACAGGACTCATAAGGTTCACGAAGCATCCAAAACTTGACTCCATATTTTAATTACATGACTCAAATGTAAAATGGCCCAAAATGAGATTCAGAGGCCAAGGTATAGCTCAGGTGTAACAAAGCCTATAAAACAAAACTCATGGCCTAAATACATGACTCAAACGGCTAACACAGCCAGATTATTGGACTCAAAGATAAAATTGGAATCATGGCTAAAAGACTCAAAACTCATGGATCCATAGTAAACTAGGGTTGACTTGATGTCCCCACCAAATCTCTCAGGGTAGGAGGAACTCGACCCTGTCAAGTATAGGATAGTTTGGTGCTGGCAATAAGTCTGGGTAGAGGTGCTGTGGGTCCTCTCGAGTAATCTGCGAATCACTAGATTTTAGTCAACCTTGCCATCAGACCAGGTAGCGTTGATAGCCGCAGTCCCGGGTCATGATAGCTTGATCATCCAGGATATGCTCGATCTGTATTCCTCCCTTAGGCAAGTTTAGTGGATACTCAGGTAAGTTTTCTCTCTTAAAGGATGGGTGAGGTCCAAAAATCTCACTAGGAATCACTGTCGGCTCCCTATACTCAACCAAGTCCACGATATTGAAGGTAGAGCTAATACCTAAATTTAAGGGTAGATCAAGCACATAGGCATTGGTTCCACTTTCTTTATCACTCTAAAGGTTCAACTCTATAAGCATGAAGCTTCTTAACCATAACAGAATTTTCTATATTAAATTCCTTGGCTTTCTTTCAAGAATTAGCCAGTTTTTATAGATTTCATTACGTAAATTAATCTTTTGGCTAATGTCAAGATACAAATGCTGTGTAGAGGTCAATGCAGGTGTAGACAAATGAATTAGGTCTGGGGACTTATTGGACTCAAAACCAATACTTAATAGAGTCGACTAGGCATTCCTATCGAAGAAAATTTATTGGACTCTTTGGATCTAAACCTAATAAAATTTAGGCTCTCTAGGTTTAACCCTGGTGTGGCATAAACATGAAAATTTACAATGAACTTCTAGTAAATGCCATAAAGTATACCATAAATATGATGCAAACCTAACGTGCACAAGGAATGTATGAAACATGCTTACTTCGACAAAATGCAGTCTAGTGGTTAGATAAACATGAGAAGCTTCAGAAAAGGGCAAAAAATAAGAGATAGATTCAGGGTTAGTTTGGTAGGGTGGGAAGTAAGAAAAGGGGTTGGAGTCGATTGGATAGAATAGTATGTAGGAAGGGGTGTCAAGGATTAATCCTAGACAAATGACGCTAACCTTACGAGGTTGAGGTATATCTACAAGGTTTGCATAATGGAAGAATGGGTCATTAATCTCAGGAAAGAGGTCTTTAATGGAAACTATAGGAGGGGATCATCCTGAGGGTACTGATTCAAAGAGATCAGGTCCTTAATAAATTCTTCTAGTTCTTGGATCTCAAGACTGGGCTCTGTAATTAGGCTTTCTTCTAGTGGCTCCTCAGGTAAGAGTCTAATAGTAGGGTTGGGTTCCTCATCCTCTAACTGCTCTTCCACTGTAGGTTCAGTCTAGGTGTGGTCAGGGTCAACTAACTTTGGGTTGACTTCTATCTGGATATCTACCTGGTCAACTAATTCTATGTTGGTTTCTACTTGGGTATGGTCAGGGTCAACTAATTCTAGGTCATATGTAGGTATCTCTACTAGACTCAACTCCTTAATGTCATCTTTAGACTCATCAATAGGCTTAGGAGTTTCTTTTTCTAAATCTTCAATAGGCTCATCATCTTCATACTCCTCTACCAGACTTGGGTTAGCCTCATATATTCTGCATTGGGTTCAACAATGGGTTTAGACTCATCTTTATCTAGCTCACCTAGGAATAAGGTGCTGAATGGACACTGGCTAACAAAATGGCCTGGTTTACGACATCTAAAATATACTCTCAGGGGATTGGAACTAAATTTGCCACTACCTCCTCTAAGGGCCGTAGTGGAACTAGGCTGAGGTTGGCTTAGGTTGGGCTGGTAAGGATCTGGTCCTGGTGATGTGGGATGAAGATGATGCGGGACTATATTAATGATGAGATGGATATGCAAATGATTTCTTTTTGGTGTTTTAGGTTTTAAGAGATTTTCTGATTCTCGAAGTTGAGCAAAGACTAGATCTAGGGGTTCTATAAAAATAAGATACTTCTAGCATGCAAGTTTAGTCCCTAAACAATGATTAAAGGAGGACCCCAGGATAGAAAAACCCTGTAGGATTTAGCTCTAGATCAATACCTACTTAGGAGATCAGAGAATGCAAACCTTGAAGTTTCTGATGCACTTGATGCCAAGTTCTCTCACACTCACGGATGTGGCCTGGAAGATCAAGCCTTCAACCCTGTGGATTCGCTCGCTTTCTGTCCGATGGTCCGAAGGCAAGGAAGACCGAATCCTTTGTCTATGGCACCTGGAGGACCTGGAGCAACCAAGAGAAGGGTTAGAAAATAGCAAGTAGGGGTATGAGAAAGTGAAAAGGTAGGAGAAAAGGAATCAAAGATAGTGGTCGAAGAGGGTTCTTCTTGTTGGGCATCCAGGTGGATCTTTCAGGTGGCGTCCCAGCTTGAAGATGGACTGGTGGCTTGCGAAGGAGGAAGGTAACTCTGGGCCTCTCACCTCTCGATGTCCCGAAGGACAAAGGCACTCTCTCACAGAGTTCCTAGTTTAAGAAGATAAGGGCTAATGGAAGAAAACTTGAACTCCTTTTTTCATTTCATCAAAATTGAATTTACAAGAGGTTAGGGCTCCTTTTATAAGCACCTAAGTCTCATTTGAATTCAAATGAGAGGAGTTACAAAACATTAAACAAGGGGTGCCCAAAATCTACATTTAATCCCTTGAAATTTGAAATTCATGATGCTAGGCCGACCTTGACTTGGAGGAGCTTGATTTGGGGAGGGAAGGGAGGAGGTTGTCCCCATTCGAATTTTGAGTTCCTTCATGACTCAAGGTGGTGCCCAATTGACTTTAATTTTCTTCCATGGCTGATCATGACTCTTTGGGAAGAAGGCTTGATGTGGGGGCTTGAAGAAAGGAACATGTCTTAAAAAATCATGGGATGCCTCATTGTCTTGAAGAACCTTCCTTGGCCGACCAAGCTTCTTTGGAAAAGAGCTTAATGTGGGGAGTGGGATGGGGAGTTTGTTGGCTTGGAGCATGGGCGTCCAACAAGCATTGATTTTGAGGTCCTCCATTCTTTCTTGGCTGCCCAAGTGTCAAGATGATGTGGCACATCCTTCAGCCAAGTGGCGCCAATGAGGTGGCGCTGCAAGAGCTGAGGTGGCATTTTTTTATGGCATGGGAAAGATGGTTTGATCCATCAACTGGGCTTGACTCAAGTGTCCACTCCAACTTCAGACCAGCTTGAGCTCAATCTTTAAGTAGACTTAGGCTTGGACCAATACAACAAAATACAGGACCCAGTGACCTAGCTTGACCAAATTGGCCAAGGTACAAGGCTAAAAGAAAAATTGGAACTAAATACATGACTCAAAATTAAAATGCTCAGGCTTGAAGCCTTATTACAGGACCCAGTAAATTAAAACCCTAATCAGAGATCCACGGAGGATTGAAGAGCCTCTGTCTGATCCTAATGCCCACACCAGTTCTCCCAGGGTGGGAGGAACTCGACCCTGTCAAGTAAGGATTGATTTGGCTTTGATATTTCTCCAAAAGGTTAGGATCGAGGCGCTGCAAGTCCTCTCAGGTAATCCATGAATCATCAAACTCTGGTTGGCCTTGCCATCGGACCAAGTAACGCTGATAACCTCTGTCCCGGGTGGTGATAGCTTGATCATCCAGGACATGCTCGATCCGCTCTCCTCTCTCAGGTAAAATTGGAGGTGGACACTCTGGGTCGGGTTCGCTCTCAAATGAAAGGTCAGACCTAAATGGCTCGCTAGATATGTTTGCTAGTTCGCTATACTTGACTAAGTCCAAGATATTGAAAGTCGAGCTAATGCCATAATCCGGGGATAGCTCAAGCACATAGGCATTAGGGCCAACTCTCCTTATCACTCTAAAGGGGCCAGCTCCATGAGCATGAAGTTTCTTAATGGCTCCTGGTGGAAACCATTCAAGCCTAAGCTTAATCATTACAGAATCCCCAATTTCAAACTCTTTGGCTCATTTCGGGGAATCAGCCAATCTTTTGTATGCATTATTACTTAGATTAATTTTCTGGCTAATTTCCTTATGCATGCCCCTAATATGCTATGCAAATGATTCAGTGGACTCTGAGACTCGTGCATGGATGGGTAGGGAATCATATCGAGAGGGCGATTAGGTTTGTACCCATTGACAACCTCGAAAGGACTTTTTCCAGTGGTCCTATTCACTGAACTATTATAGGCAAACTTAGCTTGAGGTAAGAGAAGGTCCCAATTTCTAGTATGTTCACCTATCAGACATCTTAGTAGGTTCCCTAGGCTGTGATTGACTACCTCAATTTGGCCATCGGTCTATGGGTGGTAGGTAGTGGAAAACTTGAGCTTGGTTCCTAGTAGGTGCCAAAGGGTCTTCCAAAAATAACTAGTGAAGCGGACATCCCTATCAGACACTATGGTTTTGGGCAGGCCATGTAAGTTAACCACATGTTCAAGGAATAGCTTGGCCACTTTGGAAGCATCTAGGATCTGGAAGTAGGGTATGAAGTGGGCCATTTTGGAGAATTTATCAACCACTACATAGACTGAATCATGCTTCCTTGCGATCTTAGGCAATCCTATCACAAAGTCCATGCTAAGGTCTTGCCAAGGGCGACTAGGTACAGGCAAAGGGGTGTACAGGCCAGTGCTTTGCTTCTGCTGTTTGGCAACAAAACAAGTTTGACACCTGGAAACAATGTTGGCTACATCCCTCTTGTGGCTCGGCCAAAAGAACTGGTCTTCCATTGCTAAAATGGTCTTTTCCCTACCAAAATGACCAGCTAGGCCTCTTGCATGGGTTTTCCTAAACTAAGAATTCTCTAAGTGAAGTCTTGGGAATGCACAACCTATTTCCTTTGAAGAGGTAACCATCCCAGAGGGTGTACTCACTATGGGAACTAGATGGTTCTTGTTTCCTCGACTGGAAGATCTCACTGAAGTCAGGATAGGACTCGTATTGCTCTTTTAATTGATCAAATCCTATAACCTCAATTCTAACAGTATTCAGCAATAGGGCACGATGGCTAAGGGCATCAGTTACCTTATTCTCAGTACCAACACGATGTTTAAGCACAAATGTATAGGCTTGGATGTATTCTATCCACTTAGCATGCCTAGGATTCAATCTTTTTTGGGAGTTTAGGTACCAAAGTGCTTCTTGGTCAGAATACAGTATGAATTCCTGGGGCAGTAGGTAATGTCTCCAATATCTAAGGGCTTGAACGACCGCATAAAACTCCTTATCATAGGTTGAGCACTTAACTTTGGCCTCATTGAGTTTCTTGCTAAAGAAGGCCATGGGGTGATTTTCCTGACCAAGTACTCCTCCAATGCCAACTCCCAAAGCATCACTAGCAACCTCAAAAACCTTAGAAAAATTGGACAATCTTAGGACAGGTGCTTGTATTATTTTGTCCTTGATCTTTAGGAAGGCTTTACCTGCAGCTTTAGTCCATTAAAAGTCTCCCTTCCTAATGCAGTCGGTGATGGGTGCTACGATAGAACTGAATCCCCAAATAAATCTCTTATAAAAGGTGGTTAAGCCATGGAAACTATGAACATCGTGGACACTAGTGGGGACTAGCCACTCAACTATGGCTTTAACCTTCTCAGGGTCCGCTGAGACTCCTTCAGGGGTGACTACAAAACCTAGGAAGATAACCCTATTTGTCATGAACTCACACCTCTTAGGATTGGCATAAAGGCTATTCTCCCTAAGGGTTTGACAGACTAACTTGAGGTGGTTAAGGTGGTCTTCCTTAGTCCTACTATATATCAAGATGTCATCAAAATATACCACCAAAAATTTTTCAGTGAACTCTTTTAAGACTTGGGTCATGACCCTCACAAAGGTGCTAGGTGCATTTGATAGTCCAAAAGGTATCACTACCCATTCAAAAAGGCTATCCTTAGTCTTGAACGCGATCTTCCACTCATCCCCGGGCCTAATCCTAATCTGATGGTAGCCACTCTTAAGGTCTATCTTGGAAAAGATTGTGGCACCGGCCATCATGTCAAGCATGTCATCCAAACGGGGGATGGGAAACCTATACTTCACCATGATTTTGTTGATGGCTTTGCTATCGACACACATTCTCCAGGTTCCATCTTTCTTAGGTGTTAGAAGTGCAGGAACTACACAGAGACTCAAGCTCTCCCTAAGAAAACCCTTCCTAAGCAACTCTCCCACTTGTTTCTGAAGTTCTTGGTGTTCAGTGAGATTCGCCCTATAGTGAGGAAGGTTTGGTAAAGTGGCTCCTGGGACCAAGTCTATAGCATGCTGGATGTCCCTAAGGGGTGGTAGTTGATTAGGTAATTCATCAGGGAAAACATCCTCAAACTCTTTCAGAACCTCAACTACTTCCTGGGCGTGCTCTCTTTGGGTCGGTTCATGGTTCTCTTTGGTGGCCAAGATCCAAACGGGGGCTCCCTCAGCAATCTCTTTATCTAACTCCTTGGCCTTGATCAGGTTAACTCCAGGTTTCTTTTCCTTTAGGCTACTTGATTTTCTTTTAATTTGGTCCTTAGGTGGAGTTGTTTTGATTACAAATTTCTTCTCATGGTGATTGAAGGCACAGGTATTGGGTCGACCAAAAAGGGTGGCATCATGATCATAAAGCCAAGGTCATCCTTGGATAATGCTACTGATCCATGGGAAGGACATCACACCAAATTGTCTCTTCATATAATTGCAACTTGATCAAGACTTGGCATCTATATTTGATAGGTATTGAGGTCAAATCTATCCATGAGACCTTATAAGGGTTGGGGTGAGGAACTGGGGTCAATCCTAGGGATTTGACAATACTTAAGAAGATGGCATTGACACAGCTCCCACTATCCACTATGATCTTGTACACCTTATCCCCTAACTTGACAAAGGTTTGTAGGATATTAGTCCTACGCCAATCTTCTTGCACTCTGTTCTAGGTTATGATGCACCTAACTACTCCAAACAGGTCTCCAGACTCAAACAATTCTTCCTCTCCCTCATATTCTTCCAACAATTGATCTTCTGCTTCATACCCTTCTCCTTCTAGTTCAACAATGGGTTCTAACTCGTTCTCAGCTGGCTCCTCTATAAGTAAGGCTTTGGAGGTACACTGGCTAGCATAATGCCCTGGTTTATGACATCTAAAACATGTGTTAGGAGGGTTGGGGCTCCTTCGGGCTTCTATTGACTTACCTTTCTCTTCTTTACTGAAACTGGGTCGGCTCGGGTCAAGTCGGCTCGAGTTGGGTTGACTCGGGTCAGGTCGGCTCAGACTGGTCGACTCGGGTAGACTTGACTATACCGTTGGTTAGACCCTGGGATTCGGCTAGGATTCCTAAAGGGTTTAGGTCAATGATAGGTGGGTGTTCTTTGGAAACGCTCACAGTTCCTCACAATTTGGAAGGCCTACTCCAAGTCATTGATCTCTCTAAAATAAAGCTCCCTTTGAATATCCGGATGTAGGCCAGCCCTAAACCTAGATAGGGTTACAGATTCAGATTCATCTACGTTACATCGCATGACATACTCATCAAACTTTATGATGTACTCGACCATGCTCTTATTTCCTTGATTCAAATTTTGGTCCAATAACTTCTGGGTGTAGGACAGTGGCAGGTACTTCTCTCTAAGTCTAGCTTTCATGTCCTCCCAGGTTGCTATGGGTTCTACTCCTCTTTGCCCTATCAGCCTCTCATCATTATTCCAATATAACCTAGCCTGGCGAACCAACCTAAGTTTGGCAAATTTGAACTTCGTTCTCTCCAATATAGTGTACCACTCAAAGTATTGTTCCATGTCTTCCTCCTAATCTCTGTACACTTTGGGATCTAGACTGTCATCGAAGGTAGGTGCTTCTAACTTAATATTTCTGATGGCTCTCTCTTCTTGGTCCATGACCTCCTGATTGGGTCTCCTAGGGTGAACCTCTTGGCCTGGATTAGGATGTGGGACTATTCTAGGCTGAACCTCTAAGGAGGGATCTCGCTAAGGGGATTCCCTAGGGTGGGGAGGTGAATCAGACTTAGGTTTAGTGGATGGACCCTTTCCTTTTTCTAGAGTTCCTAACCTGGTGTCAAACTCATCAATTCTTTGGGTCAACATGGTAAGCTGTTTAGTGATGAGCCTCAATTGACTCTCGAGGTTGTTCTCTATGGGTTCACCTGATTGAGAGTGGTGTGGGTGATACGGGACTCCTGATCTATTCGACATGCAACACATAAAGAACGATGCTATGGTTTTGCTAGACCTAGGAGTTCAAACAAAATGGGTTAACTTAGTTGACACACAGCACAACAACTAGCCCTTTCATCGGCCAGGTAAGAGGTGGGAGTGTAGGAGGCCCCCCTTGCTTTCACAAGGATCCAATTAAAGAACCACAATACCGCTTAGGTCATTTGACACTAGATCTCTTGCCTTAAACACCAGCTTCCCGGTACTAATTGAAGGGTTGCATGTACTAGCTTCTCCACAATGGTTAAACCTAACTTGTTGATGTCCCTAAGCTATTAGGTTACTAATTGATTTTAGATTAGGCTTAGGTTCGAAATGCAAGTTGGTGGTTTTCGGGCCAAGGAAAGGTAATGACCTCCTTCCCTTATCTTATGATATTGACGCCCTTAAGTCGATTATGTAGATGATGGCATGCACATGAAACCTAATGAAATGTATCTTTTTTTTTTGTGTTTTGATGTAATTAGCAGAGTATAAGATGCTGGAAATAAAAATATGAACCTAAAGTACAAAATTAAACTATATGGAAATGAAAGTATGATGAAATGCACTTGCTGAAATTTCAGAGTAGATTTGTTCTCAGATAGTAATCCAGCATGTAGAAAATCTACAGATAGAAATAAAATCTAAAAAAATTGTAAAAATTACTTCTAATTATGTGGAATCTAGAAAAACAAAAATTACCAAAATCGGAGACTTTTATATATAAAAAATTGAAATATTAGACCATATATTGAGTTGCAGAATTTTAAAAGATACTGAAATCAATGATGCAAAATTTTTTCTTTAGGATCTAAAACCTATCTCCTTGTTTTTTCCTTCAAGGGTCAATCACATTGGCACTCCTATATGCCATAGAAAATTTCCTTTGAATGGGATGTGAGGGTCTTGCAGCCCTACTTTTTTCTATGACCGGACGGCTATGGTGAAGCACCCAATCCAAGTACTCAAAGAGAACTAAGCCCTAACCTGGCTCTGATACCAGAAATTAATGTGGGATGAAGATGATGTGGGACTATACTAATAATGAGATAGATATGCAAATGATTTATTTTTGGTGTTTTAGGTTTTAAGTGATTTTTTGATTCCCAAAGTTGAGCAAAGACTAGATCTAGGGGTTCTATAAAAACAAGATGCTTCTAGTATGCAAGTTTAATCCCTAAACAATGATGAACAGAGGACCTAGAGATTGAGAAACCCCATAGAACTTAGCTCTAAATCAATACCTACTTAGAAGACTAGGGAATGCAAACATTGAAGTTTCTGATGCGCTCGATGCCGAGTTCTCTCACACTCGCGGATGCAGCCTAAAAGATCAAGCCTTCAACCCTACAGATTCACCGGCTTTCTGTTCGATGGTCCGAAAGCAAGGGAGACCGAATCCTTTGTCCATGGCACTTGGTGGACCTGCAAGCAACTAAGAGAAGGGTTAGAAAACATCAAGTAGGGGTATGAGAAAGTGAAAAGGGAGGAGAAAAGGAATCGAAGATGGTGGTCGAAGAGGGTTCTTCTTGTTAGGCATCCAAGTGGATCTTCCAGGTGGCGTCCTAGCTTGAAGATGGACTGGTGGCTTGCGAAGGGGGAAGGTAACTTAGGACCTCTAGCCCCTCGATGTCCCCAAGGACAAAGATACTCTCTAACAGAGTTCATAGTCTAAGAAGACAAGGGCTAATGGAAGAAAACTTGAACTCCTTTTTTCATTTCATCAAAATTGAATTTACAAGAGGTTAGGGCTCCTTTTATAAGCACCTAAGTCTCATTTGTATTCAAATGAGAGGAGTTACAAAACATTAAACAAGGGGCACCCAAAATCTGCATTTAATTTCTTGAAATTTGAAATTCATGATGCTAGGCCGACCTTGACTTGGAGGATCTTGATTTGGGGAGGGAAGGGAGGAGGTCGTCCCCATTCAAATTTTGAATTCCTTCATGACTCAAGGTGGCACCCAATTGACTTTAATTTTCTTCCATGGCCGACCATGACTCTTTGGGAAGAAGGCTTGTTGTGGGGGCTGGAAGAAAGGAACATGTCTTCAAAAATCATGGGATGCCTCATTGTCTTGAAGAACCTTCCTTGGCCAACCAAGCTTCTTTGGAAAAGAGCTTGATGTGGGGAGTGTGATGGGGAGTTTGTTGGCTTGGAGCATGGGCGTCCAACAAGCATTGATTTTGAAGTCCTCCATTCTCTCTTGGCCACCTAAGTGTCAAGATGATGTGGCGCATCCTTCCGCCAAGTTGCGCCAGTGAGGTGGCACTCCAAGAGCTGAGGTGGCTTTTTTTTATGGCATGGGGAAGATGGCTTGATCCATCAATTGGGCTTGACTCCAACTTCAGACCAGCTTGAGCTCAATCTTCAAGTAGACTTAGGCTTGGACCAATACTGTTAAATACAGGACCCAGTGACCTAGCTTGACCAAATTGGCCAAGATACAAGGCTAAAACAAAATTTGAAACTAAATACATGACTCAAAATTAAAATGCTCAGGCTTGAAGCCTTACTACAGGACCCAGTAAATTGAAACCCTAATCAGAGATTCATAAAGGATTGTGGAGCCTTTGTCTGATCTTAGTGCCCACACCACCTAGGCTAGGGGCACTAGTCCTAAAGGGTTTTGGTTGACTAAAGGGAAGTGAACTAATACTAGGCTCATATCTAGGGATACCAATCCTATGGGGCTCAGGTTGACTAAGGGAAATTGGCCTAGTACTGGACTCGTGGATGTAGGTTTAGATCTATGGGTTATGGATCCACTAGACTCATAGGACATGGGTATATAGGATTTGGGTTTAGAGGATCTGGGGGCATAAGTTCTAGAGTCATAGGATCTAGAGTCATAGGATTTGGGCTCAGATCTATAGGTTATGGATCTCCTAGATTCATGGTATGGGGCTCTCCTAGGGTTAGGCTCTGAGTATGGGTCAGGGTATTGAGCTTTCCTAGGGTTGGACTCAGGTCTGGGATGGGTTTTAAGGGTTTTCTCTAAACCTCTGAATTGATTCTTTACTTGATCAGAACTATTGGTTAATTGGTCAAGCCTATTGGTTGCTTGGGCATTTGATTGGGTTATTTGATTTATCTGGGCAATCAACTGGGCAAACTGGTTTTGGGATTGGGTATTGGACTGGTTAATCTAGGTGGTTCATTGGGCAATGGATTGGGCATTCAGTTGGTTCATCTGGTCAAATCGTTCAGTCATGGCTTTCATGAAGATCTCAAAGTTGGTGTCCATGGCTAAGCTAGGTTGGGGTTTAGACTGTTGATATTTGGTTCCTAATCTAGTGGTCATGCAATCAATCAAACAAGTTAGTGTGATGCAGTCAAGCACACAAAGTAGAAATGGGCTACAGTTTGCTAGACCTAGAGCCAAAATTGAATGGGTCTACTCAACTTACACTTAACTTAACAGCTAATCCTTCCACTGGCCAGGTAAGAGATGGGGTGGTGGGAGGCTCCCCCTGCCTGTGACAGGGTTCTAATTAAAAACAACCAGTCCACTTAGGAGTTTGCCTCTGGACCTCTAGCCTTAGATACCAGTTTTCAGTAATAGCTGGGGAATTAGGTGCACTAGTTGGCCTACACAATTCGGACCCGATCTATTGGTGTCTCTAAGCTCACTAGAGCAATTAGGTTGCTAATTGATTTTAGTTAAGGCTTGGGTTCTGATGCTGGGTGGTTGTTTTGGGCCCAGGATAGGTTATGACCTCCTGCCATGATGTGAGAGATTGAGATTGCCCTTAAGATTAGCTCAATGAGATGATGACATTCAATGAACCTAATGCAATCTATAACAATCAAAAAAATAAAAAATATTTTTTTATCTTTTATGAGGTGGCAAATTAAATTTAAGTTGATTAAATTATGAAACAAAATTTGGGCTTGGGTGAGGTAGGGTTTGGAAGTTGATTAGATTTGGGTTTAATCAAGTATGCATAACAGAAATTAGGGTTTGTTTGGAAGTAGAATTTGGTTCAGTTTTTGGTATAGAAAAAAATCAGAAAAAACTTCAAAACATAGGATGAACAGTGCAAATGATCCCTACCAAATTTCATGCAGAAAAAATCTGGATGATACTGCAAAACCTAGGGTGTTCATACTATGTGCAAAAGTTTAAGATTTTTGTTAGGGTTTCTAAGATGCAAATTATTTTAATATTTTTTCTACAAAAATAATAAAAAATTGTGAAAATTATCAAGACTAATCAGAGAGTATGTCATACAAATCTCAATAAAATATAAAATTGCTATGTTGATGAAATAACTGAAACTCAGACCCCTACTGCAGGTGATAGGATGCAGAAGTTTCTAGGGCAAAAGAAAATAGGCATGAAAAAATTTTATAGGCCATAATAAATCACAAGAAAATTCTAAAAAATACTATAAATTATAAGGAATCTATCAAAATCAAAATCAAAATTTTCTAATCTACCTACATGCAAAAAAAACAAAAATAATAAACTATGTATAAGAATTATGAGATGTAGAAACTAGCCCTAAAACATGATCTGATACCAAATGATGTAGAACTATTTATGCATGCCAATTTTTTTTTATATATTAGGCATTAAGTTAAGAGTTTGTATGCAGAATTTCAAGTGAAGTTATTAAGCAGGGAATTCTATAGAATTCTCGGAAGCATAGGCATGCAATACTAAACCCTAAAAGTGAAGAAATAGGATTGCCAAGGCTAAGAAGCCCTGGTTAGGACTAGCTCTTCTGCAATATCGCTACTAGAGAAGTCTAGGGGGTATACCTAGCAGAGATTTATAGATCGATCTATGAAGAGTTCGCTCTACACTCTCGGTGCGGCCTGGAAAAACAAGCCGGAGATCTTACAGATTCGCGGCTTTCAATCTGGTGGCTCGAAAGCTTGCCGATTGGAATCCTGGATCGTGAACTCTGAGGGACCTACAAATTACCTAACAAGGATTAGAAATTAGAGAAGAAACAAGTTTGAAGGCTAAAGAAAGCAATGGAAATGAAGGCTTAGAAGTGGGCGGCCAAGAGATGAAGAGGCATGCGGCTTGGAGGGAGGGCACAGGGATCACACAGATACCCTGTGGGATCTCACATAGATACGCTTTATCACACAAATTCACTCAGAATTCATACCAAGAGTTGAGAAGAACTCAAGAAAGTTTTCATATTCATTAACATCCAATATACATGAGAGGGGGGCCTTTAGATAAGCTTACAAACTTGGACTCGAAGTAAGGGCATACAAGAGAATTCTCACTAATCCTTTTCCTACTCAAATACATAGAGATCTCCTCTTCCAAATAGGTTCAAACTCCCTCTTCTCACTAGGATTACTCCTTTCCTTCTCTTTGACTTAGTCCAAGGGAGGTGACCATAAGTGGGGCGCCAACATGAGAGGTGACCATAAGGAGGGCGCTGAATTTAAGGATGGTCCAGGGCTTTGGGCGGCCCATTTCAGTGCTGGGTAGGCCCTAGGGTTCTCCTGGTGTCCATCTTTTCTTGGTGGGCTAATGTACTTATCATCCAAGTCTTCAATAATAGCTCCAAGTCTCCTTCCATGCTTCCTAAGTGGCACAATTATGTGGATGATTGGATTCCTTGCAGTGTTGGAGTATTATGCAGACTGGCTTCATATGTGACTTGAGTCTTCTTACAAAATTGGACTAGACTCAATATAAGACTTACAAAATTGGACTGGACTCATAAAACTCAAAACTTACAGGACTCATAAGGCTCACCAAGCATCCAAAACTTGACTCAATACTTTAATTACAGGACTCAAATGTAAAACGGCCCAAAATGAGATTCATAGGCCAAAGTACAGACTCAAGTATAACAAAGCCTATAAAATAAAACCATGGCCCAAATACAGGACTCAAATAGCTAACATAGCTAGATTATTGGACTTAAAAACAAAATTGGAATCATGGCTAAAAGACTCAAAACTCAAGGACCCATAGTAAACTAGGGTTGACTTGATATCCCCATCACCATAAGGTAATATTAATTTTGAGCAGTTGACATAGCTTCCAAAGGTGTGTCCAATCTATCCTTTAAGGATTTTAGGAATATGGGATAATTAGGTCCATTTAATAGTTATTAATGAGTTGACCTTATTATCTCAATCATATTCAAATGATAGTTTACAATAAAGTATCCATATAAATTAGATCAAGACCTCTAGTTTAAATCCATATGTATTCCTTTATGCATCAACATGCCCAAGTTTCTCAAGCACCTAAATCCTAAATCATTATCAAACGATGATCATATATTGATTACACTTAGATTAGCTATCAGATGGCTTCATAATATAGGATAATCCTGGTCTATTATAATACTCAGCCTTTCTAATCGATTTTCAAGTTAAGCCAATTATTATAATAGGTTATGATTAATCCATTAGTCTAGTTAGTATTTATATTTAATTTTAAATTTGTTCTAGGAACTTTAAGAAATAAATTAGGCTTCCACTATTTTCATAGATTTTACACTCCTCTATGGAGATGCAGAAATCCTACATGACTAGATTTCCTAGTGGGTACTACGATCCCACTAATTTCGTATACCTCATCTAACAATTATTGATAACATGTAAACCAATGAGTGAACAACTCTTGTCCAATACTTCTCAAGCATATTGTAGTGGCTTAGTCTTTAAGTCATGTAGGCTCACCTAACAGTTATTGTCCACACTCCTTAGCTAAGTTAGACCTATATTTTAATACAAAAATGAAGCCATCATTGGGTTCCCCACTTAATAGTTATTGGGTACAACTCCATCTTCATCCTGTAATATCTTATGTTAATAAAGTGGTTGCATCCTCCCGATACAACTAAACTACTATATCTAATAGAGAACAATTAACACCCGAGAGATGCTCACATCTCTACAACAGTGGAAGACCTATGATTTAATATTTGTTAGGAGGTTTGGATTTAGGACTCTTCTTAATTGGTCAGCACATCTTATATCTAACTAACCCGATTTAGGTCAGCATATCTCATGTCTGACTAGTCCGATTTTGGTCAACACATTTCATATCAAACTAATCTAGTTTGGGTTAGCACATCTTATGTCTAACTCACCTAGTTCAAGTCAGTACATCTCATATCTGACAAACCTAGTTTGGATCAGTACATCTCATATCTGATGAACCTAGATGGTATTGGTGAACATGAACCAACAAACAATCTTTTTAAAACTTAGTCGACTAAGTTGACCAGGTAAGTAAGATTGATGGGAGGGTTATGCCTTTTTTTCTTTTCTTAGACACCAACTGGGTTGGCTAGGTAAGAGAATAACTCCAAGTAAAAACCATGATTGAGACTTATCTTAGGTACCAATTGGTCAATAAGAATTGAACATGTCAATTAGTGACTCAGGCTCGGACCACTGAGCTAAATTAGGTCTTGAGATAATCAATTCATATCATATAAATCAATGTGACCAAACTATATCTAAGTTCAATTTTGAGCCTCTTTGTCCTAACCCTAATCAATTATTGATTGAGTTTGATCAGCTACTCAAAATCAAAATAGTGTTAAAACCTAACTAATCAAAATCCTAAAATGTAGTCCAATTACTAGACCTAATTGTTCTACCCACACCCTCATACACAAACTGAAAAATTTATAACCTAAAACATCTTTTAAATTAAGTTTTAGTATATTATTATTAGTGGTTTATGATCTCAAAACATTTTTAGATCTAAACCTAGATCATATATCTCATATATGTCATTTTAGATTAAAACTAATTAACATACATCATATGTATTTAATTTTTAGATATAAAACTCAAATAATCATGTATCTCATATGCAAATTAGATCTAAAATATGATTAAATCATTTTAAAAATATTTTAAAAAAATTGGTTTGCATTATAGTAGGACCACTTTTGCACTATAGGGGGTTAACCCTATAGCAGGACAATTTTATATTACTTCGATGCAAACCTTAATTAATCAATTTGAGGTCTAAATTAGAATCACGATACATCTCATATATAATAAATTACATATTAAAGTTATGGATTGTAGTTTTGAAAACCCTTTTCAAAACACATCAAACTTATGCTACGATAACCTTTGCATTATAAGGGGTTAACTCTATAGCAGGACAAACTTTTGTTAGCATAAGTTAATCAAAACTAATCCTAAATCTTAGATCTAAATATAATTTAGATTTGAATCTAATCATGCATGTTTAATAAACCTACTTTGATACTATTGAAGTAAACCTAGGTGCTACAATGTTGATAACTAGGGTTTCTAAAATCACAGTGGAAGCTAGATCTAAAAAACTTTTTTAGAAATCATGCAAAAATTTAATTTAACACCTATAGTAGGATGTAAACATACTTGATTAGATAAAATCTCATAAACCTAGATCTAAAATCAAATAAAATCAGAGAAGGAAAGGAACACTTACCTTAAGCACTTTCCATCTTGAACTTCGATCAAGTTGGATCCGGCAGATGTATGGGGTTCTTGTCAGAGCTACATATGCACCAAATCTTTGTTAGTATCCACACAGGGCATGCTCCTCATCGAGTCAATGAAGCCGCCAGAGTGCTAGCTCCTTTGTAGGCTTCTCATATGGCTTGGATCTGAATCTTTCTTAGACAACTCGAAGGGAAAGGCTACAGCCTTTGTAGCCTTTGCACGAACCCTTCGCATAACTCTTCGGGACTCCTTCTAGGATACCAAGGGAGAAGAATACTCTCTTCCTCTCCTTAAAACTCTCTAATCTCAGGAGTTTTGGGCATGGAATTGATAAAGGAAAGAAGATGGGGCAATAGAGATTGATGACTTGTGGTAAGGAATGATGATATAAGATGATATGTGCTGGCCCAATTTTTTCTTCCATTTATTTTGAGTTTGTCACACAAATCCATCCCACACCAACCCCTATATGCCACTACCAGATAAGATGTCATTTGAGTTTAATTCAAATTATAAAGTGGGACAGGGAATGATTAGCATTGAGAAAAAATAGAGTGCTAGTTTTCTATTCTTTGTCGAACAAAGAAAGATTCCTTGCCCCATCTTAATTTTTGGTGAACATTAATCAACAAGCAATCTTTCCAAAACTTAATTGACCAAATTGACTAGGTAAGTAAGATCGATAGAGGGTTACACCTCTTTCTCTTTTCTTAGATACCAACCAGGTTGGCCAAGTAAAAGAATAGCTCCAATTAGAAACCATGATTGAGATTTGCCTCAGATGCTAATTGGTCAATAAGAATTGAACATGTCAACCTAGTGACTTAGGCTTGGACTATTAAGCCAAATTAGGTCTTGAGATAATCAATTCACATGATATATGAATCAATATGACCAAACTACATTTAAGCTCAATTTTGAGCTCCTTTGACCTAAGCCTAATCACTATTAATTGGGTTTGATCAGCTACTCAAAATTGAAAAAGGGTTATAACCTAATCTAATCAAAATCCTTAGGTATAGTCCAATACTAGACCTAATTGTTCTACCCACACCTTATGCATGAACTGAAAAATCCAGAACCTAAAATATCTTTTAGATTAAGTTTTAGTACATGATTATTAGTGGTTCATGATCTTGAAACGTTTTCAGATCTAAACCTAGGTCACATATCTCATATATATCATTTTAGATTAAAACTAATTAACATACATCATATGTATTTAATTTTCAGATATAAAACTTAAAAAAATCACATATCTCATATGTAAATCAGATCTAAATATGATTAAGTAATTATAAAAACATTTTTCAAAAATTGATTCTCATCATAGTAAGACAACTTTTACATTATATGGAGTTACCCTATAGCAGGACAATCTTATATCACTTCGATGTGAACATTAATTAATCAATTTTAGGCCTAAATTAGAATCATGATACATCTCATATATAATAAATCAGATCTTAAAGTTATGGATTGTAGTTTCAAAATCGCTTTTCAAAATACATCAAACTTATACTAGCATAACCTGATGCAGGATGAACCTAGGAACTAACATACCCGCAAGATAACTCATGAAGAATAATAATAAGCCTAGTAATGCTAGAAACTAACATACCCGCAAGATAACTCATGAAGAATAATAATAAGCCAGGAACAAAAAATTGAGAAATTCCTAGCTTAGGATAGCGTACCTATCATTAGATCAGAACAAAGGAGGGGGAAGGCTTTTACTAGCAGCAATTGTAGTTTCTTCGATGAGGAGAACTCTCAGCCTTTGGATGGTGCCTGGAAGAACAAGCCTTTGGTTCCCGAATCTGAGGGCAATCTGGATCCAGTCTAAAGGCAAAAAAAGCCTCCTCTGGAGAGGGGGAAACACCTCAGGGATCTGCAAAACATCAAGGTTAGGCACGAAATAAAGAAACAAATAGAGAATAATAAGATGAAATAAAAAGAAAGGGATTAGGGCAAGAAGGGTTGGCGACAAGGAAGCAGAAAGAGCTCTTGATCTGGGCATCTTCAAGGCAGCTTTTCTTGGGTGTGGTTGATGCTTGGAGATCTGATTTGCTGCTTAGGGCATGGAGGATTGCAATGATAGAGGTCGGCTAACACAAGAGAACAAAAACTAGAACCCAAAAACAAAAACATAAGAACACCGGTCTTAAAAATAATTCAGCAGAGTTTAATTCATAAGAGTTGATTGATTACAAGAGAAAGAGGAGTGGGGTATTTATAGAGTCCCATGCCCTCTCCTAAAGGGATTACAAGTTTTCTCCTAGTTAGAATAGGTTTACACAATTTAAGTGGGAGAAAGACTACAAAATAAACCTAGAACTAGGATTACAAGGTTGACTAGAATAAGAATTTGATTTCCTCCTTCCACTTGAGTTCTTCTTAGCTTGGACCAAGTCAACCTCAAGGACATGTTGGGCTTCATGGGGGGCAGCAAGGGGTGGCCAAGGATGGGTTGGGCGCATGGGCTTTGGGCCTTGAAGGCCTGGGATGCTTGGAACAGGAATATTCTAGGTATCTTAGTTCTGGGTTGGAATATACCTGGAATCTTGGTTCTTAAGGGCTTGGGCCTGGTGCCTGGACTGATTTCTTTTAGGCTGGGGTGCAGATAGACCTCTGGATTCATGATGTGACATGGTCTGGGAATATACTCTGGCATCTGGAGAGAATCTAGGTATTTGAAAAGCATCTGGAGGGCATTTGGGCATCTTACAGGAATCTTGGATCCCTGGGATAGAATACAAGGTCTAATCGGCTAATGTGAAGACCTCTGGCTCCTGGATGAGGCCTGGTGGAACTTCAAAATAGGGTATCCTCTCCTCTTGTACAAAAATTGGACTCTTACTGGACTCATACTTAAATACAGGACTCAATAAACTGGACTATGTTGAGACAAATCAACTAGTCTCAACTTATTACAGGACTCAATCTTACTTGCTTACAAAATTATAACACATAACTAAGGTTCTAAAAAAAATCCTAATCAGCAAACCACATGGGATCCAGTGATCTGTGTATGATCTTGGTGTCCCCACCAATTCTCCCGGGGTGGGAGGAACTTGACCCCATCGAGTAAGGATCAATTTGGCTACTCAAGGAGGGTCTGGGTTGAGGCACGACAGATCCTCACCAGTGCTCCACAAATCCTCAAATTCTGGATGACCTTGCCATCTGACCAAATACCTTTGATAACCTTCATCTCGGGTACTGATAGCTTGATCATCCAGGATTCGCTCACTTTTTTCCTCACTTATTGGCCAAATTGTATGTGGACACTCTAGGATGGGTTCACTCACAAAGGAATGAATTGGCTCAAGGTGCTCACTAGGTATCACTGCTGGCTTCTTGTTCTCCATAAGGTCTGAAAGGTTGAAGGTTGGGCTAATACCTAAATTAGGTAGCATCTCATGCACATAGGCATTGGGTCCACTACTCTTCATTAGTCTGAATGGGCCAGCTTTGCAAGCAGAAAATTCCTTTACAATCACATAATCCTCTGCAGAAAATTATTTATCTTTCTTTTAGGAATTAGCCAAGTTGTTATTTAGTTCATTATTTTTGTTTAACTTTTGACTAATATCCTGATGCAAATGCTGTGCAGAGGTCAGTGCATATATGGATAGATTAATCAGGGTTGTAAATTTATTGGACTCAAGACTAATACCTAATAGACTCAACTAGACTTCCTATCAAAGAAAATTTATTGGACTCTTTGGGTAACCTAACACACTATAGACTCTTTAGGTTTGACCTTAGCATGGCATGCACATGAAAATTTACTATGTACTCCTACTAGATGCCATAGGATTCTTTTAAAGTAAGATGCAAACATGATAAACTCAACGAATGAATTCAACATGCAAACTTCTATAAAATGTAATCTAATAGTAAAAAAATTAGGAGAAGTTTTAGAAAAGGATAGAAAATAAGAAGTGGTTTCAGGGTTGGTCTGATGGGGTAGGAAGTAAGTAAAGGGTTCGGGGTTAATCGGGTAGAGTAGGATGTAAGAAGGGATGTCAGGAATTAGTCCTAGACTAATGAGGTTTACCTTATGGGTTTAGGGTATTCCTACAGGGTCTGCATTATGGAAGAATTGGTCATTAATTTTAGGGAAGAGATCAATTGGAGTCAATGGAATGATTTCATCCTAAGGGTACTGATTCAAAGAGATCAAGTCCTTAATAAATTCTTTTGGCTCACAAACCAAAGGATTAGGCTCTATAGTTGGGCTTTCTTTTATTGTCTCCTCAAGTAAAACTCTAATAGCAGTATCAGGGTTCTCTTCCTCTAACTGCTCTTCCACTACATGGTCAGCTAACTCTATGTCGATTACTATCTGGGTATGGCTAGGGTTAGCTAAATCTAGGTCGGCTCCTACTTGGGTATGGTCAGGGTTAACTAATATTGGGTGGTCTTCTACCTGGTCCAACCTATGGGTTGCTTGGTTATTTGTTTGGTTCATTTGTTTGACCTGGGTGATTAATTGGGCACAGGATTGGTTGAACTCATGTTTCATCTGGGCGAACTAATCAACCATGTCTTTCATAAAAGCCTCAAAGTTAAAATCCATGGTTGAACTGGGTTGGTTGTACTGGACTTCCGACTCAACTAACTCCGAGTTGATTTCTATCTGGATTTTCACTGGGTCAACTAACTCTGGGTTGGCTTCTAACTCTAGGTCTCCTATAGGTTCGGACTCATCATTTTCATACTCCTCTACCAGACTTAGGTCAGCCTCATATATTTCTTCTTCTAGGTCATCTTGGTGAACCAATGGGGTGGTGAGAGGGATGTGGCTAATGGAAAATTGACTAAGGTCTGGGATAACTGGGGTGGGTAAACTAAGGATTATGGGTTCATAGGTTATGGGTTTAAAGGTTATGGGTTCAAAGGTTATGGGTTCAGTTATATGGATCTAGGGTGTAGGAGGGTTATTATTGTTGGACTCAGTTTGACTAAATGTGAGTTCCCTCTGATTTGACTTGAATTCCATGGCTATGTGATAGGCTTCCTCTAAGTCCTGAATCAACCTACAACATAATTCCTAACGGATGTCCTCACATAGGCCATACCAAAACCTCTCTATGGTCGTAAGCTCATGTTCAACTTTGTTACATTTCCTCATAAACCCATTAAATCAGTTAATATATTCAGACACAGTTTTGTCACCCTGTCTTAATTTGTGTCATTGGCCAAAAAGTTCGTGCTCATAAGATTTACCTAGGTACTCTTTTCTCAACTTACTCCTCATAGCTTTCCAGGTACTTATCTGTTCTCCTCTCCAATAACATTCATCCTCAGTAAGTTCCTAATGTCGCTTAGCATGTCCAGTTTACCTACGTGTAGCCAAACTAATCTTCTCTAGCTCTGACATCCTAGTGTACTCAAAGTACTGATCCATTTTATCCTCCCAATCAATATACACCTTAGGATCTGTGTTGAACCCATAAGCGATTTTGATGATAACCAAACGTTGGTGCATGCATTTGTTTTACTAACAACTCTTCAAGTGGTTTACAAGTTTTTGTAGGATGATTCATGGTTCAAATTTCAACTCCTACATTTTCATTCCTTGTTTTGAGTTGTGTTGTAATTGAATATTGTAAGGAAGAACCCAAAGAAAGAAAGTTAAGAAAGATTGTAAAATTGGGTTACTTCTAAAAGTGTGTCAAGCTTTTAATTTCTAAGAACTTTGTTGAGTTTGAAGACATCTTGAAGCTTGAAGACATGCTGGATGAATTCTGGAGATAGATTAAACTAATCATTGAAACATTCATCCGAGCCGACTCTGGCACATGGCATGCATAAGGATTCTGGCACGCAGAGATCCGAGTCGATTCTAAGGGACCTGAGCCGACTCATCCAGAGTACTAATTTCTGAATCAGACAGGCAAGCCGACCCAAGGAGAGTCCGAGCTGACTTTATCATATTGACAGATATCCAAGTCGACTCTCAGAAGATTGAGCTGACTCCTCCAAAGTCCAGAAAATATATTTTGAGAACAATAGCCAACCAAGTTGACTAGAATGGAAATTAGCTGACTCGACCAGACTGACATGTTGAAGGCCTGAGGATCCGAGTCGACTAGAATCAAGGTGAGCCAACTCTTACAGAGTGAGAAATCAAGACACTATGCAAGCTAGCCGACTGGATTGAAGAGAGTCGACTCAACTAGAACAACTATGAGGATCCAAGCCGACTCGAGTAATCCGAGCCGACTCGAATGGCAGTTACAGGCATATAACGGCTAGTTCCAGAACTTGGTTTTTGAATTCAAAAAGTGCTCCAACGGTCAAATATCACATCCCAATGGTCTATAATGATTAAAACTGCCTGAAAAAGGTATAAGATTATATATTTGAGGGATTTGAACTATTTGAAAGAGTTTTAAAGAGAGAGTTAATGCATTATTGAATATCAAACTAAGTCAACAAGTAAGAGAGCATTAAGAGCATTCAAGATAGCCTTCAAGCCTTCACCAACTCTCATCTGAAGCTTGAAGCACTGAGTAAAGAAGCTATAGAAGCCATTAAAGTGCATTGAAGTGCATTCAAGTGGGCTTCTCTCGAGCTGAATCGACAACCATTTGATGAAAATTTGTTTGTCATTCTGTTACTTTTCATTTCAATTCATTTTGAATTGTTGGGTTATTGGTGAGCCCGGTTGAAAAACCAAATAGGTTCTTGATTAGCCTTTGTTAAAAACCAAGTGTTAGGTTCTTGGTGATCCTATGTTAAAACCAAGTTGGGTTCTTGGTGATCCTAGTAAAACCAAGTTGGGTTTCTTTGGTGATCCCAGTAATATCAAAGTGTAGAGGTTTGGATTTTGAGCCTGTAAAAACAATCTGACTATATTCTGGTGGGGGATATAGTGAAAATCCTAAGTGGTAATCTTGGATAGTGGACGTAGGAGCTGGGTTACTCCGAACCACTATAATTGTTGTGTATTTATGTTGTGCTTTTTTGATCTGATTTTGCTTCTGTATTTAAATATTTTATTACTGCACTCGACACCTTAAAAGGGATTTCAAAAAGCACATTATTGCATAAATTTTTTAATTTCCAATTCACCCCCCTCTTGGGAAAGCCACCTGGGCAACAACTGGTATCAGAGCAATGTCTCTGAATACATTTAGAGTAAAGATTGATGGCTAATCCCATGAGTACATTCTTGGCCGAAGGCCAATCTACTAATAAGACCTCCACTTTTTACTGGCACTAATTATTCTTATCAGAAAGATAGAATGAAAATCTATATACAAACTATCGATTTTTAATTATAGTAGGTCATTCTAAAAGGGCCACATATTTCCATGATTAAAATTAATGGCATGGTTGTCCCAAAGCCTGAAGAGGACTGGGATGAACACGACATGAAGATGGGGAAATTAAATACCAAAGCAATGAATCTATTATACTGTGCTTTGGATGCCAACGAGTTTAATCAAATTTTCACTTACTCTTCAACTAAGAAAATTTGGGATAAACTCGAAGTGACCCATGAAGGAACTTCCCAAGTGAAGACTTCAAAAATAAATCTTCTTGTATATAGTTATGAATTATTTAAAATGGAATCTACTAAAACCATATCTGCCATGTTTACTCGATTTATAGATATTATTAATGGTTTAAAAAGTCTTGGCAGGGTTTACTCAAATGCTGACTTAGTATAGAAGATCTTAAGATCACTTCCAGATAAATGGGACCCCAAAGTGACTGCCATCCAGGAAGCAAAAGATCTAAACACATTATCGTTGGATGAATTAATGGGTTCACTCATTACACACGGATTGGCCATGTAGCATAGAATTAATGATGATCAAAAGAAGAAGACAATTACCTTCAAAGCTGCATTGGAATTCAAGAAAGATGAGGAATCGAAAGATAACTCCACCTCCTCCGAAGATGATCTAGAAGACGAAGATATCGCAATGGTCATGAAAAGATTTAGAAGGTTTATGGAAAAGAAGAAAGGGAGATTTAATATAAAATTCCATAAATGAGGAGAGCACTCCAAGGACAAGGACAAGGATAAAGAAAAAGAAAAAGAACAAGTGCTCACCTACTATGAATGTAAGAAATCGAGGCAAATTCATCCAGATTGTCCACAATTAAAGAAATTCTTCAAGAAAAAAAAGAAGAATGCGATGGTTGCCACATAGAGCGATAGCGAGGAATCCACCTCAACTGAAGAAGAAGTGACCATGAAAAAAGCTAATTTATGTCTAATGGATCTCGAAGACAAGATAACATCCCCCAATGCTCAAATAGAACTTACATTTAATGAATTAAATTCTGTTTTTCATGATTTATTATCTAAATTTAAAAAAGCTAGAGTAAAAATTAGATACTTAAAGAATATCAATGATTCTTTACTTAAGAAAAAAGAAGAGATTTCAGAAAAAAATAATTTATTGCAAAAAGAATTACATGTCTTTTCTGAAAAGTATAAAGCTTTGAAAATTGAGAATAGTGCATATCTAGACAAAAACAAAGCTTTGATGAATGAAAATAATGATTTAAAAAAGGAAGTTGAAAAACTCAAGCCACTTGTTGGAAAACTTACATTATCTTCTAACAAGCTTGAGTTGATCCTAAAAGAACAAAGAATTTCTAGTAATATAGCTGGAATCGATTTTAATTCTTCAAGTTCAAATAGTATCTCAGCTACAACTTTTGTAAAACCAAAAGCTTACGTTCCAAAATTAATATCTCAAAAAGCTTTTGCATTGAATGCTTCTACTTCTACCTCTAAAGATACATTGTATGTTCCTAAAAGCTCAAATAGAAAATCTTTTATATCTGCATCCCATGCATCAACATCTAGAACTTAAAAATCTGCATCTTTTTAGAATTCTAAAGTTGAATATTTTGCATATAAAGGGTTAGGACATAAAGCTTTTGAATGCAATATTTTTAGATATGTCAAAAGTAAAGTAAGAAAGATTTTGGCTCTCAAAGGAACTATCTCCACTAACCTGCAAGGACCCAAGTTAGCTTGGGTACCTTAAAGAACTCTCTGATTGTCTTGTAGGAATGTCTTGCAACCCAAAAATTGAAGAAAAGATGGTATCTCGACAGTGGCTATTCAAGGCATATGACAGGTGACAAGGATCAATTTATCATCCTAGAAATGAAAGATGGAGGTATGGTTACTTTTGGAGATAATAGCAAGGAAAAAATAATCGGAATCGGTAAGATCAAGATAACCCCCTGTACTTTTATTGAAAATGTATTGCTAGTAGATAAATTGAAGCAAAATTTGTTAAGTATCAGTCAATTATGTGATAAAGGCTTCAAGGTTATCTTTGAATCATCTGTGTGTGTTGTAAGAAACTCTCTTGATTCTAGCAGTAACTTCATTGGACATAGACTTTGAAATATTTATATGGTAGACCTTAATGATCTTGCCATGATAAGTAGTTCCAATCTAGTTACAATGAATGCTAAGACTAAGGAGTCTTGCTTACTTTGGCATAGACGATTAGGTCATGCTAGCATGCATACAATTGCCAAATTAATTTCCAAAAACCTAGTTAGAGGCATGCTTAAGTTTAAAGTAGACTTTGATCATGTTTGTGATGCATGCCAAATGGGTAAACAAACTAGGGAGAGTTTTAAACCCAAAAATATGATTCAACCACTAGACTTCTAGAGCTACTTCACATGGACTTATTTGGACCAATTAGGATCGCAAGCCTAGGAGGTATGAAATATGCCCTTGTGTTTGTAGATGATTTTTCTAGATTTATTTAGGTTTTGTTTATTGCTCATGAAGATGAAATCTTTAAAGTATTTCAAAAATTCCATAAAAATGTTTCAAATCAGAAAAATCTTTCAATAATTTCTATTAGAAGTGATCACGGCACCGAATTTGAAAATCAGTTCTTCGATGATTATTGCACTTAAAACGACATTGATTACAACTTCTCTGCTCCTAGAACACCATAACAAAATGGTGTTGTAGAAAGAAAAAATAGGACTTTGGAAGAGATGGCCCGAATAATGTTATGTGAAGGCAATCTTTCAAGGTACTTTTGGACAGAAGCGGTGAACATTGCTTGTTATATTTTAAACCGCGTTATGATTCGTCCTATTTTGAAGAAAACCCCCTATGAGCTTTAGAATGAAAAGAAACCCAATATTAATTATTTTCATATTTTTGGATGTAAATGCTTTGTGCTTAACAATGGTAAAGATAATCTAGAAAAATTTGATGCTAAATATGATGAAGCAATTTTCCTTGGTTATTCATTATATAGCAAAGCATATAGAGTATTTAATAAAATAACTTTTACTGTAGAAGAGTCCATGCATGTCATTTTTGATGAAACTAACCCCTCACCTTCTAAGAAAGAAGAGTGCATAGACAATGATATAGATACAATTCAAAAGGAAATGGAAGACATGAGCATACAAGAAAGACCAATTGAAGAAAGAGAAGAAACGGTAAGTAAGGATCATACTGATCTACCAAAAGAATGAAGGTACGTAACTTCTCATCCAAAAGAGTTAATTATTGGTGATCCTTCACAAGGTATTAGGACTAGGTTATACATAGAGATGCATATGATTACCTAGCTTTTGTTTCACAAATAGAGCCTCATACCTTAGAAGAAGCTGAAAATGATCCAAACTGGATGATGGCCATGCATGAAGAATTAAACCAGTTTGAAAGAAATAAGGTATGGACATTAGTTGATAGACCTTCAGACCATCCAATCATAGGAACCAAATGGGTCTATAGGAACAAGTTAGATGAACAAGGAAATATTATAAGAAACAAAGCTAGATTAGTGGTTAAGGGATATAACCAAGAAGAGGGCATTAATTTTGATGAAACATATGCACCTGTAGCAAGACTAAAAGCTATTAGATTACTTCTTGCATTTGCTTGCTACATAAATTTTAAACTTTTTCAAATGGATGTAAAGAGTGCATTTTTAAATGGTTTCATTTCTGAACAAGTTTTTGTAAAACAACCATCAAGTTTTGAAGATCATGTTTTTCCAAACCATGTGTTTAAATTGAATAAAGCTTTATATGGTTTGAAACAAGCACCTAGAGCCTGGTATGATAGACTTAACACCTTCTTGATTGAAAATGATTTATCAAGAAGAAATGTTTATAAAACTTTTTTCATCAAGTAGAAAAATAATGATATATAAGTTATACAAATTTATGTTGATGATATTATATTTGGTGCAACTAATGAAACTCCTTATAGAGAATTTGCTAGGTTAATTGCAGAGAGAACTTGAAATGAGCCTAATGGATGAACTAACTACTTCCTTGGACTTCAAGTGAAACAAATAAAGGAGGAATCTTCATCAACCAAGCCAAGTACACCTAAGAAATAATCAAAAAGTTTGGTATGGAGTCAAGCAAACAAATGAACACACCCATGAGCCCATCTTGTAGATTGGACAAAGATGAAAATGGATCCAATACTGACCAAAAGCTCTATAGATATATGATCAGATCCTTATTATACTTAATTGCAAGTAGACCTGATATCTTGTATAGCATATGTGTATATGCTAGATTCCAATCTAATCCTAAAGAATCACATATGCTTGCTGTTAAAAGGATTATCAAATATTTGAAAGGTACAAGTATTTAGGTCTATGGTTTTCAAAACATTCTTCATTGAACTTAATTGAATTTTCGGATGCTGATTATGCTGGTTTAAAATTGGTAGAAAAAGTACTAGTGGCACATGCCAATTTCTAGGGTTGAATTTAATCTCATGGCACTATAAGAAATAAAACTCGGTAGTACTTTCTACTGCTGAGGCAGAGTATATTGCTGCAGGAAGTTTTGTGCACAAGTGTTATGGATTAAACAACAACTAGAAGACTTTGGTGGTGTTATACAATCTAAAACTTCTATTAAATGTGATAACACAAGTGCTATAAATTTGACAAAAAATCCAATTCAGCATTCTAGAACTAAGCATATAGAGATTAGACACCATTTTATTAGATAACATGTTTTGAATGGTGACATTGAACTAGAATTTATCCCAACTGAGAATCAACTAGCTGACATTTTCACTAAGCCACTCAATCAGGATAGATTTGGAATGCTTAGAGGTGAATTAGGTCTTTATGATCCCTTCTAGATTTTGCTAACCTAATTCCTTCAAAAATTAAGAAAAAATTATCTAGAAAACCTCCTACATTAATTCAAAATCTTTGAATGACTTTCCTCGAGATTTTATTGAATTAATTCCAATTTCTGAATCATTTTACTTTTTATGGAAAGTTTTTGTTCGAGTTGACTCGAGCAATTTTATTCTGATCGAGCCGGCTCGAATCTCTGATTTTTTTGATCTTGCTCTGGACGAGCCTACTAGGTCAATTAAGGGTTTGCCTAGCCGACTCGATTTCTTGTTTCTTCTGAGTTTGCTCTGGATGAGCCAACTCGGATGATTTTAGGGCTAACCGAGCCGACTCGGATGTCAGATTTATGATTTTTTAATAGAGCCGAGTAACTTTTTCTAACTTTTTATGCTTGTCATTTTCTCTCCAAATCCTAACACTTTTCTTGAAACAATCTCCACTCCTCCTAAATCCTTTCCCAAAGCCTCAAATTATTTTTACTTGCCAAATTCTTGCAATGGCTCCTAAAACTGCTATGGAAAACAGATCTAAATGGATGACACCCTCTATAGAGACAGAAATGAGAACAAAGTGTCAGCAGGAAGAGCTGACTCAGGCAGTAGAAGAAGAAGATGAAGAAAGAGAAGCAATGGCCACAGCTCCATTTCCGGGACAGGTAGTCTCTATGTCAAATAGACCTATTACTAGCGACAGGAGAATTCTATTTAATTTTCTGGAAGAGATTGGTTTGAATATTGGAAATCTGATTGAAGTACAAGGTTGGACGAATTTTTGTTCCTTGAATATCACCACCTATCCAACACTTGTTAGGGCCTTTTATGAAAACCTCATATTAGAGCCCAATCACATTGAATCAACTGTGAAAGGAAAGAGGGTCATAGTAACTGAAGAGAGGCTGAGTAGTTTGCAAGAAATGCCTGCTAATGGAATTAAGCATTTAGTTTTAAAGGATAGAGAAAGGACCCTTCAAACAGTTCTTGGCAGAGAAGATGTTGGTGGAATTGGTACTGTAATGGCCAACACATTGTCATTGGAAATGAGGTTACTACACAATTTTATAAGTAGGATATTTCTCCCAAGAACAGGGAGATTTGATTGGGTCAATGAAAGCGACTTGAGCTTTATGAAAAATGTTATTCAAGGAGAGTCACTTAACCTACCCTTCATAATGATCATGCAGACGAAAGAAGCAGTCCGAAAGGTAAAGGCTTGTCTTCTTTATGGAATGGTCTTAACTATGCTATTTCAAGCCTCAAGAATAAGCCTTGAAGGGGAAGTTGGTAAGCCCCTGCACCATACTGATACATACACCTCCAAGTCACTGTTGAGAATGGGCTATATTTATATTGATGGAGTATGGAAGAAAAAGGGAACTGATGTAAGGGCAATTGCAACCTCCTCCAGCAGCAGTTCTGAGGGTGACAGTGAAGAAATTCCCAGGGAAATCTCCACTGTAGCACCATTTGCACAGAAGAGACCATTGCCACCTCAAAGCAAATATTTGATATTCTCATTACTGAGTTTGGCACTCCTGAGCCAGTTGGAGCTGAGTTCACTACTGAGGAGATTGAGTATGTTGATCCACCAGTGTCTCCACCATTACCAGACTCCATAGTTGTTCCTCCTGCATCTTTAGTTGATACATCAGTTTTATAGGTTTTTATCACTCAGCAATTGAGCACTCTATTTGACACACTAACTTACACTCTATCTAATATGTTTGGTGAGCTTCGCCAGTCAGTAAAGATAAGGCTGGACCAATTTGGAGGGGAAATAAGAGAACTGCGCAGAAGAGTAGACATTCTTGAGACCTCCAAAGGTGTATCATAGCCTGATCTTCAACCCATTGTTGATATGGTATCTTTAGGTTCTGAATCTATTAAGAACTCTATCAATCATACACTTGAAGAATTCAGAACTGAATTGAATGATCTTAGATTTAAAATGGGTTCATTGGAAGAAGGTAAAAGGATGGAAGAAGACTATACTAAGGGCATTGGAATCTTGAGAGCAGAGTTTGGAAGGTTAAGAGGATCAGCTGAAGCCTTTGCCAATGTACAAGCAGCTGAGTTGGTTACCTTAAATGCTGAGGTGAAGAAGACTAGTGAGGAGATGGAACATATTCAAATTCTACTTGAACAGCTGAGCACAACAATCATTGCATCTTTTTCCTCTCCACAGCCTAGACCTACTCCCATTCCTACTCATAGGCCACAGTCCACTCCCTTTGCTAGTCAGTTTGCACTCCCCAGACAGCCAGCTCCACACCTTAGGCCTCAGGGATCTCATCCTGCTCCTACACCTTTGATGTACTTGATGCAGATCCTATAGCATCTATGCCTCCTAGCATTAAGATACCTGGACATTCCACTAGCACCAAATTAGACATAGACAGTGATTGATTGTACTTTCTTTCATGTTTTATAACTTGTATTGATCATTTTAAATGAAATGAAAGTTATTTTGGTATCTACTAGCACTGTCTTGAATTATTTTAAGCTTATGCAATGTTTACAATGCTAATGTGATGAATTTTAATTAGAATATCTAAATGAAATTAAGAAAGTGAAATTATCTCAAAAAATATTAAAAACTTTCTCATTCTATTTCAAAAATTAAGCTTTATTTCAATACCTTTTGATTTTTTGACAAAAAGGGGGAGAACTTTGAGTTGACATGAAAAATTTGAAAATTTGAGAGCTAACAAGAGAACCTTGAGCTTACTTGAAAAATATCTATAACTGGTGTCATGCATCGGAAAATATTCAAAAAAAAGGAAGAATGTTCATAAGTGCATGAAAAAAATGAAAAAGGGGGAGAGTATAAATGATTGTATTTAAATGTTTCACAATTTAAAAACCTATAAAAAGGGGGAGAAATTTATTGAAAGCAAATGACTTTTGCTCAAAACCTATATTTTGCTCTGATTGCTCTACATTAGCTCTAATTCTTTCAATTCTGAGCTTTGATGCTCCATGTTTGTGCTATTTCTGATACTTTGAAGGAAACAAAATTTAATACTCTGATACACACAAAAGCACTAATATTGATACTGTAAAAATTCTTCACAAGAGCCCTAATACTTACTTGCAAATATAATTAGCTCTGATACATGTGCATACTTAATTTCAAATACTATTATACATGTAATTGTAAAGAATTTTTTATGCCTAATGTTTTGTCATCATCGAAAAGGGAAAGATTGTTAACCACATAAGTGATTTTGATGATAACCAAACATTGGTGCATCATTAGTTTTACTAACAACTCTTCAAGTGGTTTACAAGTTTTTATAGGATGAATTCATGGTTCAAATTTTAACTCTACATTTTCATTCCTTGTTTTGAGTTGTGTTATAATTGAATATTGTAAGGAAGAACCCAAAGAAAGAAAGTTAAGAAATATTGTAAAATTGGGTTACTTCTAAAAGTGTTTCAAGCTTTTAATTTCTTAGAAATTTGTTGAGTTTGAAGACATCTTGAAGCTTAAAGACATGCTGGATGAATTCTGGAGATAGACTGAAAAAATCATTGAAACATTCATCCGAGCCAACTCGAAGAGAAGAGAGCCGACTCTGGCACATGGCATGCATGAGGATTTTGGCACGCAGAGATCTGAGCTGACTCTAAGGGACCCAAGCCGACTCATCTAGAGTAGTAATTCCTGAATCAGACAAGCAAGCTGACCCAAGGAGAGTCTGAGCCGACTCTATCATATTGACAGATATCCGAGCTGACTTTTCAAAAGATCGAGTTGACTCCTCCAGAGTCCAGAAAATATATTCTGAGAACAACAGCCAACCAAGTTGACTAAAATGGAAGTTAGCTGACTCAACCAGACTGACATGTTGAAGGCCTGAGAATCCGAGTCGACTAGAATCAAGGCGAGCCGACTCTTACATAATGAGAAATCAGGACACTGTGCAAGTGAGCCAACTGGATTGAAGTGAGTCACTCAACCAGAATAACTCTGAGCATCCGAGCTGACTCGAGTAATTCGAGCCGACTCGAATGACAGTTACAGGCATATAATGGCTAGTTCCAGAACTTAGTTTTTGAATTTAAAAAGTGCTCCAATGGTCAAATGTCACAACCCAATAGTCTACAACGACTAAAACTGCCTGAGAAAGGTACAAGATTATATATTTGAGGGATTTGAACTATTTGAATAAGTTTTAAAGAGGGAGTTAATGCATTATTGAATATCAAATCAAGTTAACAAGTAAGAGAGCACTAAGAGCATTCAAGATAGCCTTCAAGCCTTCACCAACTCTCATCTGAAGCTTGAAGCACTGAGTAAAGAAGCTATAGAAGCCATTAAAGTGCATTGAAGTGCATTCAAGTGGGCTTCTCTCGAGCTGCATCAGCAACCATTCGATAAAAATTTGTTTGTCATTCTGTTGCTTTTCATTTCAATTCATTTTGAATTGTTGGATTATTGGTGAGCCCGGTTGAAAAACCAAATAAGTTCTTGGTTAGCCTTTGTTAAAAACATGTTAGGTTCTTGGTGATCCTGGTATAACCAAGTTGGGTTTCTTTGGTGATCCCAGTAAAATCAAAGTGTAGAGGTTTGGATTGTGAGCATGTAAAAACAATCCGACCGTATTTCAGTGGGGGATATAGTGAAAATCTTAAGTGGTAATCTTGGGTAGTGGTCGTAGGAGCTGGGTTGCTCCGTACCACTATAATTGTTATGTATTTGTGTTGTGCTTTTCTGATCTGATTTTGCTTTTGCATTTAAATATTTTATCACTGCACTTAACACCTTAAAAGGGATTTCAAAGAGCACATTTTTTGCATAAATTCTTTAATTCCCAATTCACCCCCCTCTTGGGAAAGCCACCTGGGCAACAATCTGGACTTCTATCAAAAGTGGGTGCATAAGGTTGGGTGCTCCTAATGGGTCTCCTATGGTTGGGTTCTAAGGATAGGTCATGGTATGGGGTTCTCCTAGGGTTGGACTCCATAGTCATACTAGTTGGATTGGGCTGAGGCTATTGGTATTGGGTTCCTAATCTAATGGTCATGCAAACAATCAAACAATCATTCAAGGTGATGTGGTGCAACCAAGCATGCAAAAAATAAAAAATGGTCAGTACAATCTAGGGTTTCCTAGACCTAGAGCCAAAACTGAGTGGGTTAGCTCAACTTACACCCAACTCAACAACTAATCCTTCCTTTGGCCAGGTAGAGTGTGGGAGTGTGGGAGGCCCCTCCTGCTTTTGCAGGGACCCAATTAAAAACAACAACACCAGTTAGGTCATTTGACTTTGGACCTTCAGCCTTAGACACCAGATTCCAGTAATAGTTGATGAATTGAATGCACTAGTTGGCCCACACAATTCGGACCCGACCTGTTGGTGTCACCTTGCCCTCTAGGGCAAATTAAATCTAATTAATTTTAATTAAGGTTTGGGTGAGAATGCAAGAAGATTGTTTTGGGCCCAGGACAGGTTATGACCTCCTGCCCTGATCTGAGATAGAGAAAGTGTCCTTAAGATTAGTTTAATACAGAAGATGGCAATCGATGGTCCTGATGCAATCTAAAACAATCAGAAAAATAAAATATTTTATGTGTGTTTTATGAGGTGGCAAGTTAAGTTTAGGTTGATTAGGTTAGCAAACAAATTATGCTTGGGATTGGGGTGGTGGAAGTTGGTTAGGTTTGGTTAAGTACAGAAATAGCAGAATTCAGGAAATTAGGGTTCGGATTAATGCAATTTTTGACATGTATTTGGATGCATAAAAAAATCAAAGAAATTCTAAGACAGAGGATAGACGGTGTTGATGATCTCTACCAAATTTGATGCGAAACTAAAATCAGATAATGATGCAAATCCTAGGGTTTTTGGACTGATGCAGAATCTTAGGTTTTCAGTTAGGGTTTCTAATATACCAAATTTTAGTAAATTAATATTTCTGTAAAATTAATTAAAAATTATGATAAAATAAAGGACAAGACAAATAACACTTCATGCAATTTTTACAAAAAAATAAAATTTCTAGATAGTCTAAATTAGATGAAAAACAAACACCTAATGCAGCTAGCAGGATGCAGAAATTAGGGTTTGTGATCTTAATGCAGATGAATGCTATCCTAAACCCGCTCTGATACCAAAATGATGTGGGACGAACCTAGGACTAATGAAAAATAGTAAATATAATTTTTTTTGTATTTTTTTAGACATTAATTCAGTGGCTAAAGACCCGAAAATAAGAAAGAATCAGTAGAAAGACTATGATGCAGAACAAATAAAGGGATGCGATGCGGAAGTAAATTAAGATTAACTAATTTTTTTTTTGTTGTTTTTATAGGTTTGTAGAAGTTGGCTTCAAATCAAAGAAAAGTTAACCTAACATTGAAAGATACTAATATGATAATTGAAAGCACAATTTTAAGGAAACTAAATTATCAGAGTAGTTTAGAAGCAACGGATCGCTGGGGGTTGAGAAACTCCCAGACCTAGGGTTTCACTCCGAGCTTTCAACAAAACAAAAATAAAGAGAAGGGAAGGTTTATCTAACCAGACAATGATCTTCACAGATTTTGGTGGAAGAACTCTCCCGAGCAGATTGTTGGATCCTCGGAGTCGGATATCTTCGTAATGGATCCTCCAATACTGGTCCTTTGGCGGGTTGGCTTCTCCTGAACTCAAGATCTGGAAGAGAAGAAAAAACAATTGATGGAATCAGAGAGTCAAGGAAAAGATTTACCAGGTTGATGAACTTGAAGATCGAAATTGCTGAAAACTGGATTCTCCTGGATGCTGATGTGATTTTCCTTGGAACTTGCTCTGGATCTGAAGTAGCCGGACTGGATCTGGATGAAGGTGGACGGCCTGGACTTGTAGAGAGAGAGAGGCCGTGGGAGATGGATGGATCTAGGGTTTGGTGGATGGAAAATAATGAAAGGTGGCTAGGGTTTTGGAATTTCAAGTGGCTAACCTAGGGTTTTGGATAAAGATGGAGATCTCTCACCTCCTCAAGGCTCCAATGGAACCCGGATTACCCCCTCACGGAGCTCAACACTTAGAATAGTGCGGAAGAAGAGAAACCTAGGTTGCTCAACACAAGAGAATAGCAAAAATAATTTTTTCTTCATTTATTTTCTAAAGTTACAAAGAGAGGTCTATTATATAGACCTAAAATTTTCTCCTAGCTTATACAAATTCCCATGTGGGACTAAACTCTTCCAACCCCTAGATTAGGTAGAAAATCCTCTCCCTTGGCCGACCAAGAGTCCAAAAAAAATTGGGACGGCCATAAAGGAATTGTTTTGGAACTTTTATGGCACCTCCTTTGGAGTTGGATTTGGATTTGGAGTCCTCTTCTTCTTATGGTATTTCTTCTTTTCTTCCACTCCAAGTTAAGCTCTTTGATTTTGATTTGAACTTCAATTAGGAGTAGGTTGGATGTCCTTCTTTGATTTCTTCTCCAAGAGAAGTTTTCTTCCTTCTTTGCTTAGGTAAATTAGGCAGGTGTGGGCGCCTCCTTTAATTTAGCCTCCAATTTGATTTTTTCTTCTTTGGATGTGGGGACCATGACACTGGGATGCCTCTATGGTGCCTCCTGGACTCTGGCGTGTGCTCGGAGTGTGGCTGGGCGTGTGGCTTGGAGTGTGGCCTCCACTTGCTTGAACCTTGAGTTGATTGGAAGAGAAATGTGGCACCATTTTGGACCAAATTGAAACCACATTGGGACTTGCACCGAGTCAACATGACTCAACAAAATTTAAATGGTGACTCAAGAAATAAATAAAATAAATAAACTGGTTGACCAGGTCAACCTTTATTACAAACCCTAATTTCTCAGGCAATGTCAATCAGAGATCCAAATGGAGCTCTGAAGTCTTCTTCTGAGTCTGGTGCCCGCACCAATTCTCCCAGGGTGGGAGGAACTCGACCCTGTCGAGTAAGGCTCAAGTTGACTCTGGTATCTCTCCAAGAGGTCTGGGTCCAATTCTTGTAATTCTTCTCGGGAGATCCAAGAGTCATCAGAATCTGGCCTTCCTTGCCAGCGGACCAGGTACCTTTGGTATCCTCGATTACGAGTAGAGATAACCTGATCATCCAGGATCTTTTCAATCTGCTCTTTCCTCACAGGCCAGTTTGTTGGTGGACACACAGGGTCGGGATCACTCTCAATGATAGGGTTAGGCTCAAAAGGCTCACTAGGAATCACAGCTGGCTCCCTGTACTCTACTAAGTCTGTAATGTTGAAAGTAGAGCTAATGCCTAGTTCTGGAGGCAACTCGAGCACATAGGCATTGGATCCTACTCTCTTTACCACTCTAAATGGTCCAGCTCCCCTAGCATGTAACTTTCTAACGGTTCCAGGAGGAAACCGTTCAGGCCTTAACCTAATCATCACATAGTCTCCCTCAACAAAAGATTTGACTCGCCTTTGAGTATCAGCCAACTTCTTATAAGTTTCATTACTTAAATTTATTTTGGCATGAATTTCTTTATGCAAGTCTTTTATATGCTGTGCAAAATTCTCAGCAGATTCGGAGACTCGAGTGTGGACAGGTAAAGGGACTAGGTCAAGAGGTGTGTGAGGTTTGTACCCATGTACAATTTCAAATGGACTCTTACCCGTAGACCTATTGACCGAGTCGTTGTACGCAAATTCTGCCCTTGGTAGGTATAAATCCCAATTTCTGGTATTTTCACCAACAAGACATCTCAGCAGATTTCCTAGGCTACGGTTCACTACTTCAGTTTGGCCATCAGTTTGGGGATGATAGGCAGTTGAAAACTTAAGTTTTGTCCCTAACTTATGCCAAAGGGTCTTCCAAAAGTAACTGGTGAACCGGACATCCCTATCTGAAACGATTGTCTTAGGTAGGCCATGGAGTCTAACTATCTCATTGAAGAAAAGTGTGGCTACCTTAGACGCATCAAAAGTTTGGGAACAAGGCAAGAAGTGGGCCATTTTAGAGAATCGGTCGACTACGACACAGATAGAATCATGTCTCCTCTGGGTCTTAGGTAAACCTAACACAAAATCCATACTCACATCTTGCCAAGGACGATCTGGGACAGGGAGTGGGGTATAAAGGCCAGTGTTTTGTTTTCGCTGTTTGGCAACAGCGCAGGTTCGACATCTAGCTACAATATTAGCTACATCCCTTTTTAAGCTAGGCCAGAAAAAGTGGTCTTCAATAGCTAGAATGGTCTTGTCTTTTCCAAAATGGCCAGCTAAACCTCCAGCATGGATTTCCCCAATCAAAAATTCCCTAAGAGAAGTTCTCGGGATGCAAAGCCTATTTTTGAAGAACAAAAAACCATCTACAAGGGTATAATCCTGGTGATTACTAGATGGTCCTTGAACTAGATCCTGATACACAGTTGTGAAATCCGGACAAGACTCATATTCCTCTTTGATTTGCTCAAACCCTATGACCTCAGTTCTAACAGAAGTTAATAACAGAGATCGGCGACTAAGGGCATCAGCTACCTTATTCTCAACTCCGGCCTTATGTTTCAGGACAAAAGTATAGGACTGGATATATTCTACCCACTTAGCATGCCTAGGGTTAAGCTTCTTTTGGGAGTTCAGAAATCTAAGAGCCTCATGGTCCGAAAATAGTACAAATTCCTGCGGTAGCAAATAATGTCTCCAGTAACGCAAAGCTTGCACCACCGCATAAAATTCCTTATCATAGGTAGAATACCTAAGCTTAGCATCATTAAGTTTTTCACTAAAGAATGCTATGGGATGATTCTCTTGGCTTAGGACTCCACCTATTCCTACACCTGAAGCATCACAGGCAACCTCAAATACTTTAGAAAAATCGGGTAATCTCAGAATGGGTGCCTGGGTCATTTTATCCTTAAGATCTAGGAAGGCTTTATGGGCTGACTTAGTCCAATGAAATTCTCCCTTCCTAATACAATCAGTGATTGGAGCAGCTAAAGTACTAAACCCCTTGATGAATCGCCTATAGAAGGTAGCCAAGCCATGGAAACTTCTAACTTCATGCACATTGGTTGGCTCTGGCCAGTCTACTATGGACTTAATCTTCTCAGGATCGGCCGCCACGCCGTCAGGGGTTACTACAAAACCAAGAAAGATAACTCTACTAGTCATGAATTCACACTTCTTAAGATTACCGTAGAGTCTCTCATTCCTCAAAACTTGGCAGACTGCTCTAAGGTGGTCTAGGTGATCTGTTGGGGTCTTACTATAGATCAGGATGTCATCAAAATAGACCACCACAAATTTTCCTATGAAAGCTCTAAGTACCTGGGTCATAATTCTCATGAAAGTACTAGGGGCATTGGACAACCCAAAAGGCATAACAACCCATTCATAAAGACCATCCTTAGTTTTGAAAGCAGTTTTCCATTCATCCCCGGGTCTAATCCTAACCTGATGATAGCCGCTTTTGAGATCAATCTTAGAAAAAACCATTGCACCAGCCATCATATCAAGCATGTCATCTAGTCTAGGGATGGGAAACCTATACTTGATTGTAATTTTATTGATGGCACGACTGTCAACACACATCCTCCACGTGCCATCTTTCTTTGGGGTCAGTAAGGCTGGGACTGCACAAGGGCTAAGACTTTCTCTAATAAACCCCTTCCTCAATAATTCTCCAACCTGCTTTTGCAGTTCTTCATGCTCAGATGGATTCATCCTGTAATGGGGCAAGTTGGGCAAAGTTGCTCCTGGGATTAGATCTATGGCATGCTGGATATCCCTAAGAGGTGGAAGGTGGTCTGGCAAATCCTCGGGAAAGACATCCTCAAATTCTTTTAACACAGGTTTAACTTCTTGAGGAGGCTCTGAGGGTTCCGAAGTTCTAAGCTCCTTAGCAGTCAACATCCAGATGGGTGAACCACTATGAATTTCTTGTTCTAGATCCTTAGCACTGATTAGGTTCACTCCAGTTTTCATCTCCTTAACCTTACCAGCTCCTTTAGTTACCTTGTCCTTAGGGGGAACGGAATGGATCGTAATCTTCTTCCCATTGAAACTAAAGACACAGGTATTGGATTTTCCTAAGAGGGTGGCATCATGATCATACAACCAAGGTCTTCCGAGAATTATACTGCTCACCCCCATGGGTAAGACATCGCACCAAATCTTTTCGTGATAAGATTGCATTTGGATTTGGACTTGACATCTAGACTGGATGGGTATGGAGGTAGAATCTACCCAAGAAACCTTATAGGGGTTGGGATGGGGAACTGGGATTAAGCCTAACATCTTGACAGTGCTAGTAGAGATGGCATTTACACAGCTCCCACTATCTATGATGATCTTACATACCTTATCCCCTAATTTAAGAAAAGTCTGTAGGATGTTAGTCCTACGCCAATCCTCTTGAACTAGATTCTGGGATAGGATGCATCTTACAACTCCTAATTGGTCAGATTCATTGGGTTCCTCCTCTCCTTCATACTCCTCAACCAAATTCATTCCGACCTCATAAACTTCTTCTTCAAATTCCTCACTGGGCTCGGAATTATCATTCTCTCCCTCTTCTATGTAAAGGGATCTCCGTGGGCACTGGCTAGCAACATGACCTACCTTATGACACTTGAAACAGGCTATGGCAGTACACTGACTAGAAATGTGACCTGGTTTCTGACACTTAAAACAGGTGATATTTGAACTAGGGGTTCTCTGGGTGTCAGGTGCCTTACCTTTGTCCATGGGCCTAGGGGTAGAAGTACCCTGAAAAGGTTTACTAGGGATAACTTGACTAGGTCCATTCCTTGGGATTGGGGCACTAACCCTAGAAGGTATAGGTCCTCTCTGAAATTTCTCAGTATTCAGTGCAATCTGGTAGGCTTGGTCTAGATCAGTAACCTCTCTCAGAAATAGTTCTCTCTTGATATCTTCCCTCAGTCCAGCCCTAAATCTAGACAAAGTGACTTCGTGGGCTTCACTCACATCACATCTCATTAGGTATTCATCAAAAGTAGTTATGTAGTCTGAGACAGATCGGTTTCCTTGTTTCAGGTTTTGCCATTGGTCTAACAGGTTTTGCTGGTATGAAATGGGTAGGTATTTATCTCTCAGTTTTTCTTTCATACCCTGCCAAGTGGTTATGGGCTCAACATTCCGTCTCCTAGTGGTTAGCTCAATGTTCCCCCAGTATAACCTAGCTTGACGCACTAATTTCATCTTGGCAAACTTGTATTTCCTCTCCTCAGACATAGCATACCACTCAAAGTATTGATCCATCTCACCCTCCCAATCAGAATACACCTTAGGGTTCAGACTACCATCAAAAGTGGGTGCATCTAATTTGATGTTCCTGATGAACCTATCATCTCTATCTTCAGGCTCTGGGTCAGGCCTCCTATGATTAGGTTCAGGATCTCTATATAAAGGCCTTCTAGGCTCCTGATGTGGGTGAGGCTGAGGCACATTAAAATCGGGGTCAGGAGTCCAATTTCGATGTCTAGGTTCTTCAAGTACTTGGACTCGGTCCCTAAGTTGGGTAAGATCCTCATGAATTTGTGCGCTAAACTGGGCCACAGTGTTTGTCATATCCTGATTCATTTTAGCCATACTTTCAGTAAGAGTTCTGATCATGGCCTCTAAATCAGGTTGTGTTTGACCAGGTTGATATGGCACTCCGTTTCTGGTAGACATGATGATTCAAGCAAGCACACAAAATGAGACTAGACTAAATCGACTACTGGATCACTAGTCCTAGAGTCCAAACTAGATGCCCAATCAGAGTGGCAAGCTAGCCTGTAGTAACTCAGGACTCAGCCAGGCAGGTGTAAGGGGAGTGTTAGGTCCCTGATCGCCAATCCTAGACACCAATCAGTGATTGGCCAGGTAGGCGGACCAGCACACAAGCCCTTCGGGACGTAGTCCCTGAACCACCGTTCTAGACACTGAGTGCTAAGCACACACAGAATAACTCAGCAAACTGACTCAACACTAGCCTAGACCCGACCAATTGGTGTCCCTAGCCCACTAGGGCAAATTAGGTCTAACTGATTTTAAATTAGGTCTAGGTTCGAATGATTGGATGGTGGTTTTGGGCTAAGAAGAGGTAATCAACTCCTCCCCTTATCTTAGATGCTCAATTGTCCTTAAGTAAATTATGAGATGATCACTCCAAAAAAGAATTGAATTGCAGAACACAAAAAATAGAGTTGCTGTATTTTAATTCTCAGAATTTTTACCGAAACCAATAAATTGCAGAAAAATTATGGAAGATAGGTTCAATTATACTGGTTTCAACGAAGTAAAAATCATGCAATTCAGAGTTTTATGCAGGGAGAAATAATTCAGAAAACAGGGCAATTACGGGCTGCAACTAGATTGTCTTCCCCGTTTATAATCCCTGCTACGAAGTTATAACCCAATGGATCCCCTACACGCCCTAGGAACACCCCGTGGAATGGGAGGAGGAGGCTTGCACCTCGCTTAGTTCCTAGGACCGGACATCCTGGGGAGTCTACTTCGAGCAGACAAAATAAAAAGAGAACAATCAACACAAGCAAGCAAGCAAATCAGAAACCCTAGACTGGGCTCTGATACCAAAAATAATGCAGAACAAATAAAGGGATGCGATGCGGAAGTAAATTAAGATTAACTAATTTTTTTTTTGTTGTTTTTATAGGTTTGTAGAAGTTGGCTTCAAATCAAAGAAAAGTTAACCTAACATTGAAAGATACTAATATGATAATTGAAAGCACAATTTTAAGGAAACTAAATTATCAGAGTAGTTTAGAAGCAACGGATCGCTGGGGGTTGAGAAACTCCCAGACCTAGGGTTTCACTCCGAGCTTTCAACAAAACAAAAATAAAGAGAAGGGAAGGTTTATCTAACCAGACAATGATCTTCACAGATTTTGGTGGAAGAACTCTCCCGAGCAGATTGTTGGATCCTCGGAGTCGGATATCTTCGTAATGGATCCTCCAATACTGGTCCTTTGGCGGGTTGGCTTCTCCTGAACTCAAGATCTGGAAGAGAAGAAAAAACAATTGATGGAATCAGAGAGTCAAGGAAAAGATTTACCAGGTTGATGAACTTGAAGATCGAAATTGCTGAAAACTGGATTCTCCTGGATGCTGATGTGATTTTCCTTGGAACTTGCTCTGGATCTGAAGTAGCCGGACTGGATCTGGATGAAGGTGGACGGCCTGGACTTGTAGAGAGAGAGAGGCCGTGGGAGATGGATGGATCTAGGGTTTGGTGGATGGAAAATAATGAAAGGTGGCTAGGGTTTTGGAATTTCAAGTGGCTAACCTAGGGTTTTGGATAAAGATGGAGATCTCTCACCTCCTCAAGGCTCCAATGGAACCCGGATTACCCCCTCACGGAGCTCAACACTTAGAATAGTGCGGAAGAAGAGAAACCTAGGTTGCTCAACACAAGAGAATAGCAAAAATAATTTTTCTTCATTTATTTTCTAAAGTTACAAAGAGAGGTCTATTATATAGGCCTAAAATTTTCTCCTAGCTTATACAAATTCCCATGTGGGACTAAACTCTTCCAACCCCTAGATTAGGTAGAAAATCCTCTCCCTTGGCCGACCAAGAGTCCAAAAAAAATTGGGACGGCCATAAAGGAATTGTTTTGGAACTTTTATGGCACCTCCTTTGGAGTTGGATTTGGATTTGGAGTCCTCTTCTTCTTATGGTATTTCTTCTTTTCTTCCACTCCAAGTTAAGCTCTTTGATTTTGATTTGAACTTCAATTAGGAGTAGGTTGGATGTCCTTCTTTGATTTCTTCTCCAAGAGAAGTTTTCTTCCTTCTTTGCTTAGGTAAATTAGGCAGGTGTGGGCGCCTCCTTTAATTTAGCCTCCAATTTGATTTTTTCTTCTTTGGATGTGGGGACCATGACACTGGGATGCCTCTATGGCGCCTCCTGGACTCTGGCGTGTGCTCGGAGTGTGGCTGGGCGTGTGGCTTGGAGTGTGGCCTCCACTTGCTTGAACCTTGAGTTGATTGGAAGAGAAATGTGGCACCATTTTGGACCAAATTGAAACCACATTGGGACTTGCACCGAGTCAACATGACTCAACAAAATTTAAATGGTGACTCAAGAAATAAATAAAATAAATAAACTGGTTGACCAGGTCAACCTTTATTACAAACCCTAATTTCTCGGGCAATGTCAATCAGAGATCCAAATGGAGCTCTGAAGTCTTCTTCTGAGTCTGGTGCCCGCACCAGACTAGTAATGCTAGAAACTAACATACCTGCAAGATAACTCATGCAGAATAAAAATAAGCCAGGACCCGAGAATTGAGAAATTATCTGCTTAGGATAGTGTCTATCATTAGATCAGAACAAAGAAGGGGGAAGGCTTTTACCAAGCAGCGATTGTAGTTTCTTCGTTGAAGATATCTCTTAGCCTTTGGATGGCACCTGGAAGAACAAGCCTTTGGTTCCTGAATCTGAACATGATCTAGATTCGGTCTAAAAGCAAAGAAAGCCTCCTCTGGGGAGGGAGAAACACCTCAGGGATCTGCAAAACATCAAGGTTAGGCACAAAATAAAGAAACAAATAGAGAATAAGATGAAGTAAAAAGAAAGGGATTAGGGCAAGAAGGGCTGGAGGCAAGGAAGTAGAACGAGCTCTTGATCAGGGAATTGATTATGATGAAGCATTCTCACCTGTTGCCATGCTCAAATCAATTCGGATTTTACTTGCTATAGCAGCGTACTACGATTATGAGATCTGGCAGATGGATGTGAAGACTGCATTCCTCAATGGTTTCCTTAAGGAAGAAGTCTACATGTCACAGCCAGAAGGTTTTATTTTAAAGAATAAACCTAATCAAGTATGCAAGCTAAAGAAATCAATTTATGGATTAAAGCAAGCTTCCAGGAGTTGGAACATCCGCTTTGATGAAACTATTAAAAGGTTTGGTTTTATCAAAAATGTGGATGAACCCTGTGCTTATAAGAAGACTAATGGGAGTGCCATAGTCTTCTTGGTTCTGTATGTAGATGACATACTCCTCATTGGGAATGATATCCCAATGTTGCAATCAGTCAAGGTTTGGCTATCAAACCAGTTTTCCATGAAAGATTTGGGAGAAGCATCCTATATACTAGGTATTAAGATCTATAGAGATAGATCTAAGAGGATGCTAGGTTTATCCCAATCTAGGTACATTGACTTAGTGCTGAAAAGATTCAGCATGGATGGAAGTAAAAGAAGTTATCTTCCTATGAGTCAAGGCATACATCTTTCTAAAAGGATGTCTCCTAAGACACCTGAAGAAAGAAATAGAATGAATTCTATACCCTATGCTTCGGCAATAGGGTCCATAATGTATGCCATGTTATGTACCAGGCCTGATGTGGCATATGCTTTAGGCATTGTCAGTAGATTTCAGGCTGATCCAGGAGAGGATCATTGGAAAGCAGTTAAAAATATTCTTAAGTACCTAAGAAGGACTAAGGATATTTTTCTGGTTTATGGTAGTTCTGATCTTAAACTAGAAGCTTATTCTGATTCTAGTTTTCAATCAGACCCTGATGATAGCAAATCCATTTCGGAATATGTTTTTACCCTAAATGGTGGAGTAGTGAGTTGGAAGAGTACCAAGCAGCAGACTGTAGCTGACTTAACCACAGAGGCAGAATACATAGCTGTTAGTGAAGCCGCCAAGGAAGCAGTCTGGATGAAGAAGTTCATCACAGAGTTGGGTGTTGTTCCTGAAATTGAAAACCCAGTGCCACTTTACTGTGACAACACTGGGGCTGTTGCTCAAGCTAAGGAACCAAGAGCTCATCATAAGTCCAAGCACATTCTGAGATGCTTCCATCTCGTCCGAGAAATAGTAGAAAGACAAGATGTCTACATAAATAGAGTTGATACAAAGAACAATGTAGCAGACCCGTTCACTAAGGCTCTACCACAGCGAGAGTTTGATCGCCACCTCGAGTGTATGGGATTAAGATTTAAAGGCGATTGGCTTTAGTGCAAGTGGGAGATTGAAAGGGATATGCCCTACAAGCCAATCTATGTTGTATCTCCCAAACCATTGTAATTGACAATATTCTAAATAAAGGCATTATTTTTATCATACGCTGTGTTTTATATGATGAACCCCATAGATTAGGGTTATGATTTTAGGGTTATGATGAGATCATACCAGTGAGACCTAAAATCTTAAAACCTTAATCTAAAGTATTCCGAGTCAAAGGAACCCTGAGTAGGGGATCAGGGTTTTCCGGTAAGACTAGCACATCCCATGTATACTAGAAAGGGTGACTGCTCTCATAGTCACTTGTGTATGACACTAATACTGGGATGTGGGTGCTCATTGGAGAATGAGTTCACTAATATGATCCAACTTGAGAACATCTAATGGAGTCTTAGCTACATGTCAATAGAAGGTTCTCATAGTGGGAGTGGTACAAGTAATCTTTTGACCTGAGACTGCCATAAGTACCTTATGTACATGAACCCATGCTTTGGTTCAATCCTAATCATGACACTGAGTCATGCACAGGATTGATACTGGGAATGGTGAATTGGATATGAAGGTAATGAGTAGGTCAACAAGGAATCGATCACTCTTGGTAAGAGGAGATTGCATCCAGCTAGTTAACAATCGGATGATGATTCAGGGAATCTTTGATCAAAGTAAAGATATTAGAGATGGTTTCTAATATCAAGATAATTGAATCATCAATATAAGATTGGGCTAGAAATAAATATAATATTGAATTTGACATATATCCATATCCATAGTTATATTTTGGATGCAGGCTGATCGAAAGATTTAATTGTACGGTAACTCTCTACTGAAGGGTAATTTTGGTATTTCACCAGAATTTTCATATCTTCCGGGTAGACATGACATGTTGCTAGACATCAATCTTGTCTTGTGGGTTGATCAAATTCAAAGATCACTTATTAGGAAGAGTCCTAATTATCAAATCGGGTAAGCCCGGTTTGACCTAAATCGATTAGAAAGAGTTCTAATCAAATTAGGTCAACTTGTAATCGAACCCACTGCTGGCTAGATGTGGAACCCAATGGGTCACACACTTAAGAGGATTGATCAAGAGTTTAATCTGTGATTAAATCATCTTTGCAGGATAACACTCTAGCAGGTGTTGCAAACCCTAGCTTCTATTCGAATCGGATTCGAATTAGGGTTCCAGATTGGTTCAATTTGGGTTCTAATTGGAGCTAATTAGACCCTAATTATGAAAATAGGGATTATGGCTAACCCTATTGGCTAGCCATGTAACTAGGCTAGTCTCCCCACCCATCCCCTTGCATTTTCATGCCAAATGCCAAGAGTCCATGCGCTTATGGACTCTTGGCGCGCCATTTGGAAGAGTCCATGGCGCATGGACTCTTGGCGCGCCCCGCTTAATTCTTTGATGAATTAAGATGGGGCGGCCTTCTTTTCTTAAAATTAGCGCCTCACATACCCCCCTTGGATAGGAATCCAACGGCTGATGGGTTTTTAAGAAAGAAGAAAATCACTGTCTCTTCTCGGGTGCGCAAAATAACATCTCTTCGGAGATGAAAAGTCGCGACTCCTTTCCTTTTAAAACACCACAGTTTTTCCTTTAAGAAAAGTCATGGATTTAATCTGGAAGGCCATGAGATGGGAGGATGGGGCGTGAGAAATTGAGAAGGGCATGAGAAGGAATTTACGGAGAGTTTTGAAGGCGCCTCTCTGAAAACTATTTAAGGGGCAGGAAAGATCAGAACCGGGTTAACATTTTTTCTTTCTTCCTCTCCTAAAGACTCTTTCATTCTTTTCTTGCTCTTGCACTGTTTCCTTTACAGAGTACACCTCTGTCGAAACTCTGCTACTGAACAAGAATAAGAGTGAAAGTCTCCGACGGTAAAGGAAAGAAAGGAGTTCTGATTTATTCCTTCTTTCCTACATTAAGACATCATTGTCTTAATTTCTCCTCCAACTTAAGACAAGTCTATGTCCTCTTAGGACAAGGTCTTTTCTTCAAGACAAGGGTGTCTAAAGGGCCAAGGTCTTAGTGGAAGGAGAAGAAGAGATCAAGGAAAGGGAGGCAACCGCTTGTGTGGAAGAATTCCAGCCATAGTCCAAGCAATTGAGTTCCAGGAAGAAGAACTCAATAGAAGGAACCATTGAAAAGAAGATAGGTTTACTTGATCATTGCTCTGTATGGATCACCATTGGAGGACGGACACTTGGACACCTGGTGAATTCAATCAGCCCCTTCAACATCAAATTATGTTGGAATTAGCGATTACAGGTTGGTACCCTAATCCTAATTTACATAGATATGCTTATCATATGATCTAGTCTTATTTAAGGAGTTCCTGTTTTAGGGTTTTTGGTGCGAATTTAGTTTCATTTTTGAAATTACGCTTCCGCTGCGTTGCACCAGAACCCTATAGTGGTATCAGAGCCTCCTTAATTAGGACTATAATCTATGATAGTTTGTGTTTTACGTATTAGGGTTTTTTAAGTCCTAATATGCTATTACACTTAGCATATTTTTTTGGTTGCATATATGTTTTGGTGTATGCCACTAGTTAGGGTTTTTCACTCAAACCCTAATTATTATAGAGATATGATTAGTTTTGAAGTCATCATACTGAAATAAGGTTGCCCTAGCATAATGGTGGATCCATTATGTGGTAAATGGTTGTCCTAGTATGATGACACACTTTGCACATATTTGTTTATCAGAGTGATATGATTGTGATATGTTCTATAAGAATGTGCTAGCAATTTTATAAAGCCCTCCTCTTAAAAATTATATTAAGTCATAGTATATTTAACTAATAAGCATCACTAGTCATGATGAACAATTGATCATTCGGTGTCTAGAAAAGTGGTTCTGGGAAGGTAAAGAGAATTGTGGTTTTTAATTGGTTCCGTTGACTGACCTGACCAATTTTTATTGGTGTCTAGGAAAGCAACGGGGGGACTCCCACATCTCTTCCACTTGCCTGGCCGATTTGATTATATTTAAATCTTGACTAAAATGCTTAGTGTTAAAAATATTATATATTGGCCTTCCTTCATGCTGGATCATTATTGTGTTATGAACCACATTAGGTTTGTTGTGTTATCTGCAATACCTAATATGGTGATTGACATAATATTAGTCTAGTGCATAAATATGCTTACAGTATATTCAGTATAATGCTTTGTTGTGTTATCTGCAAGGGCATTATATTTGAGTACTGACTGTATTGAAATGAAAGGGTCTTGACTTAACTAGAACATTATGGTTTGTTGTGTTTTCTGCAAGACTAATAATGTTCTAGAGGCCAAGTTATTTTTGAGAATTATATGAGATATAATTGGAAGAGTTTCCTACCTTTGAGCTTATAAAAGATTTGTTGTATTTTCTGCAAGATCTTTTATAAGTTATTAGGATCTCAATTTCACTAAGAAAAACCGATCAGGGTTTTTTCTCGATTATCATAGTGAGGGCTATGATTTTTGATAAAATAGTGGAAGACATAATTAAATTGAAGACCTAATTTAATTATGTAAGTCAATTTCATGGTTGTTTGCTTATGTATTGTTCTTTATTAAATGTAGATAAATGACATCTTCATTATCACTGCGAAGTATCTTAGATACCAACAAACTGACTGGTCCAAACTATGTGGACTGGTTGAGAAATTTAAAGATTATACTGAGTTCAGAAAAACTTTCTTATATTCTTGATATCCCTAGTCTTAATCCACTAGGGGATGATGCCACACAGGAAGATATGGCCACATACAAAATGTGGCAGAATGACTCCTTCACTATCAAGTGTATCATACTGGCCTCTATGACCAATAAGTTATAGAGGCAGCATGAAAGCATGGATACTCAATCCATAATGCTCAATTTAAAAGAGCTTTATGGAGAACAAAGCAGAACTGCTAGATACGAAATATCTAAGCAGTTATTCCATGCTAGGATGACAGAGGGAACATCCGTTCAGGATCATGTTCTGAAGGTAATTGACTTAATCACCAGATTGGGTCAATTAGGATTTATTATGGATGGGGAGCTGAATCAGGATTTAATCCTGCAATCACTCCTGGAGTCATTTACTCAGTTTGTCTTGAATTATCACATGAACAAACTGAATACTTCCTTGCCTGAGCTGTTAAATATGTTAAAAATAGCAGAGAGCCACGTTAAGAAAGAAAAGGCTCCACTTCTTCTTGTTGATAAGACCAATAAGAAAAAATCAGGCAAAAAGGGTTTTAATAGGAGGCTAAACCCTAAGGGTGGCATCAATAAGAATAAGAAAGGAAAGAAGGCCTCAAAACAGTCAACCTGTTTCTTTTGGGGCAAAGCGAGACATTGGAAAAGGAATTGCAAGGCTTACCTTGCAACTGTGAAGCCTGGTGCGGCAGATGCACCAAAAGGTATGTATGAGATACATACTATATTGACATTAAATTCATCTATATCAAATACTTGGGTATTGGATACCGCTTGTGGTTACCATATATGCAAATCTTTGCAGGACCTCCACAAGCTTAAAGTATTGAAGGAAGGTGACTTCAATCTCTATGGTGCTAGTGGTGATATCATCCAAGCAGAAGCTGTAGGGACCTATATTCTGAAGTTGCCTTCAGGGAAGATCTTGGAGTTAGAAAATTATTACTATATGCCAAAGATTATTAGGAACATTATATCTATTCCATTGTTATTAAAACAAGGATATGTAATGGATGTAACGAGCACTGGTTGCTCGATAATGTTATCTAATAAAATTATCTGTTCTGGCATATTTAGCAATGGGCTCTTAACTCTTTCTTCCAATGATTGTGTTTTTCATGTCAATAATAAAAGAAAAAGAAAAGACTTTAATGATACTTTACTTTGGCATCATCGACTTGGTCATGTTAATGAGTCTAGGATAAGCAAGTTATACAAGGAAAAATTCCTTGATCCTTATGAGTATGAATCATTAGGAACTTGCGAATCATGTCTCATGGGTAAGATGACCAAGACTCCATTTACCGGACATGGAGAAAGATCAACTGAGTTATTAGGACTTATACATACTGATGTATGTGGTCCAATGACAACTCAGGCCAGAGATGGATACTCATATTTTATCACTTTTATAGATAATTTATCTAGGTTCGGATGTGTATATCTTATGAAACATAAATCTGAAGCCTTTGATAAATTTAAGGAGTATCAAAGTATGGTCGAAAAACAAACCGGGAAAAGTATTAAAGTTCTTCGTTCTGATCGAGTAGGAGAATACTTATCCATGGAGTTTTTAGACTATCTTAAAGTTAATGGAATTCTTTCTAAATGGACCCCTCCTTATACACCACAGCTAAATGGTATAGCTGAAAGGAGGAATTGTACCTTATTAGATATGGTACGATCCATGATGTGCTTCACAAATTTACCCATTTCCTTCTGGGGTCATGCCCTAGAAACTGCTGTTTACATTCTGAACAAGGTACCTTCTAAATCCATTAATAGTACTCCATATGAAATTTGGAGTGGAAAGAAACCATATCTTAAATATTTTAAGGTATGGGGATGTCCAGCTTATGTTAAAAGAAATTTTGGACATAAGTTGGAACCTAGAGCGGATAAATATCTATTTGTAGGATATTCTAGAGAGGGTAGAGGATATCTGTTCTACCATCCTACTGAACAAAAGATTTTTGTCAGCAGGCATGCCACTTTTCTAGAAAAGGAGTTCATTTTAGAAAAGGGCAATGGTAAAACTGTTGAACTTGGAGAAGTACAAGAAACACAGATAGACAATTCTCAACCATTAGAACATATAGTTAGGACAGAACCAGAACACAAAACTCCTCCCCGTAGGTCTGATAGAGTGCCACGGGCACCTGAGAGGTATGGGTTTATTATTGAAAATAATGAAGCCCAAGTCATTCAAAATGATGAACCTCTGACCTATACGGAAGCTATCTTGAGTACTGATTCAGATAGATGGCAAGAAGCCATGGAATCCGAGATAGACTCTATGTATGTAAACCAAGTATGGTCTTTGGTGGAGGCACCAGAGGGTGTTAATCCTATTGGGTGCAAATGGGTCTATAAGAAAAAGATTGGAGCTGATGGCCAAGTTGAAACCTATAAAGCCAGATTAGTGGCTAAAGGTTTTAGACAAAAACAGGGAATTTATTATGATGAAACATTCTCACCTGTTGCCATGCTCAAATCAATTCGGATTTTACTTGCTATAGCAGCGTACTACGATTATGAGATCTGGCAGATGGATGCGAAGACTACATTCCTCAATGGTTTCCTTGAGGAAGAAGTCTACATGTCACAGCCAGAAGGTTTTATTTTAAAGAATAAACCTAATCAAGTATGCAAGCTAAAGAAATCAATTTATGGATTAAAGCAAGCTTCCAGGAGTTGGAACATCCGCTTTGATGAAACTATTAAAAGGTTTGGTTTTATCAAAAATATGGATGAACCCTGTGTTTATAAGAAGACTAGTGGGAGTGCCATAGTCTTCTTGGTTCTGTATGTAGATGACATACTCCTCATTGGGAATGATATCCCAATGTTGCAATCAGTCAAGGTTTGGCTATCAAACCAGTTTTCCATTAAAGATTTGGGAGAAGCATCCTATATACTAGGTATTAAGATCTATAGAGATAGATCTAAGAGGATGCTAGGTTTATCCTAATCTAGGTACATTGACTTAGTGCTGAAAAGATTTAGCATGGATGGAAGTAAAAGAGGTTATCTTCCTATGAGTCAATGCATACATCTTTCTAAAAGGATGTCTCCTAAGACACCTGAAGAAAGAAATAGAATGAATTCTATACCCTATGCTTCGGCAATAGGGTCCATAATGTATGCCATGTTATGTACCAGGCCTGATGTGGCATATGCTTTAGGCATTGTCAGTAGGTTTCAGGCTGATCCAGGAGAGGATCATTGGAAAGCAGTTAAAAATATTCTTAAGTACCTAAGAAGGACTAAAGATATTTTTCTGGTTTATGGTGGTTCTGATCTTAAACTAGAAGCTTATTCTGATTCTAGTTTTCAATAAGACCCTGATGATAGCAAATCCATTTCGAGATATATTTTTACCCTAAATGGTGGAGCAGTGAGTTGGAAGAGTACCAAGCAGCAGACTGTAGCTGACTCAACCACAAAGGCAGAATACATAGCTGTTAGTGAAGCCGCCAAGGAAGCAGTCTGGATGAAGAAGTTCATCACAGAGTTGGGTGTTGTTCCTGAAATTGAAAACCCAGTGCCACTTTACTGTGACAACACTGGGGCTGTTTCTCAAGCTAAGGAACCAAGAGCTCATCATAAGTCCAAGCACATTCTGAGACGCTTCCATCTCGTCCGAGAAATAGTAGAAAGACAAGATGTCTACATAAATAGAGTTGATACAAAGAACAATGTAGCAGACCCGTTCACTAAGGCTCTACCACAGCGAGAGTTTGATCGCCACCTCGAGTGTATGGGATTAAGATTTAAAGGTGATTGGATTTAGTGCAAGTGGGAGATTGAAAGGGATATGCCCTACAAGCCAATCTATGTTGTATCTCCCAAACCATTGTAATTGACAATATTCTAAATAAAGGCATTATTTTTATCATACGCTGTGTTTTATATGATGAACCCCATAGATTAGGGCTATGATTTTAGGGTTATGATGAGATCATACCAGTGAGACCTAAAATCTTAAAACCTTAGTCTAAAGTATTCCTAGTCAAAGGAACCCTGAGTAGGGGATCAGGGTTTTCCGGTAAGACTAGCACATCCCATGTATACTAGAAAGGGTGACTGCTCTCATAGTCACTTGTGTATGACACTAATACTGGGATGTGGGTGCTCATTGGAGAATGAATTCACTGATATGATCCAACTTGAGAATATCTAATGGAGTCTTAGCTACATGTCAATAGAAGGTTCTCATAGTGGGAGTGGTACAAGTAATCTTTTGACCTGAGACTGCCATAAGTACCTTATGTACATGAACCCATGCTTTGGTTCAATCCTAATCATGACACTGAGTCATGCACAGGATTGATACTGGGAATGGTGAATTGGATATGAAGGTAATGAGTAGGTCAACAAGGAATCGATCACTCTTGGTAAGAGGAGATTGCATCCAGCTAGTTAACAATCGGATGATGATTCAGGGAATCTTTGATCAAAGTAAAGATATTAGAGATGGTTTCTAATATCAAGATAATTGAATCATCAATATAAGAGTGGGCTAGAAATAAATATAATATTGGATTTGACATATATCCATATCCATAGTTATATTTTGGGTGCATCGAAAGATTTAATTGTATGGTAACTCTCTACTGAAGGGTAATTTTGGTATTTCACCAGAATTTCATATCTTCCGGGTAGACATGACACGTTACTAGACATCAATCTTGTCTTTTGGGTTGATCAAATTCAAAGATCACTTATTAGGAAGATTCCTAATTGATCAAATCGGGTAAGCCCGGTTAGACCTAAATCGATTAGAAAGAGTTCTAATCAAATTAGGTCAACTTGTATTCGAACCCACTACTGGCTAGATGTGGAACCCAATGGGTCACACATTTAAGAGGATTGATCAAGAGTTTAATCTATGATTAAATTATCTTTGCAGGATAACACTCTAGCAGGTGTTGCAAACCCTAGCTTCTATTCGAATCGGATTCGAATTAGGGTTCCGGATTGGTTCAATTTGGGTTCTAATTGGAGCTAATTAGACCCTAATTATGAAAATAGGGATTATGGCTAACCCTATTGGCTAGCCATGTAACTAGGCTAGTCTCCCCACCCACCCCCTTGCATTTTCATGCCAAATGCCAAGAGTCCATGCGCTTATGGACTCTTGGCACGCCATTTGGAAGAGTCCATGGCGCATGGACTCTTGGCGCGCCCCGCTTAATTCTCCGATGAATTAAGATGGGGCGGCCTTCTTTTCTTAAAATTAGCACCTCACATACCCCCCTTGGATAGGAATCCAATGGCTGATGGGTTTTTAAGAAAGAAGAAAATCGCTGTCTCTTCCCGGGCGCGCGAAATAACATCTCTTCGGAGATGAAAAGTCGCGACCCCTTTCCTTTTAAAACACCACGGTTTTTCCTTTAAGAAAAGCCATGGGATTTAATCTGGAAGGCCGTGAGATGGGAGGATGGGGCGTGAGAAATTGAGAAGGGCGTGAGAAGGAGTTTACGGAGAGTTTTGTAGGCGCCACTCTGAAAACTATTTAAGGGGCAGGAAAGATCAGAACCGGGTTAACATTTTTTCTTTCTTCTTCTCCTAAAGACTCTTTCATTCTTTTCTTGCTCTTGCACTGTTTCCTTTACAGAGTACACCTCTGTCAAAACTCTGCTACTGAACAAGAATAAGAGTGAAAGTCTCCGACGGTAAAGGAAAGAAAGGAGTTCTGATTTATTCCTTCTTTCCTACATTAAGACATCATTATCTTAATTTCTCCTCCAACTTAAGACAAGTCTATGTCCTCTTAGGACAAGGTCTTTTCTTCAAGACAAGGGTGTCTAAAGGGCCAAGGTCTTAGTGGAAGGAGGAGAAGAGATCAAGGAAAGGGAGGCAACCGCTTGTGTGGAAGAATTCCAGCCATAGTCCAAGCAATTGAGTTCCAGGAAGAAGAACTCAATAGAAGGAACCATTGAAAAGAAGATAGGTTTACTTGATCATTGCTCTGTGTGGATCACCATTGGAGGGCGGACACTTGGATGCCTGGTGAATTCAATCAGCCCCTTCAATATCAAATTTTGTTGGAATTAGCGATTACAGGTTGGTACCATAATCCTAATTTACATAGATATGCTTATCATATGATCTAGTCTTATTTAAGGAGTTCCTGTTTTAGGGTTTTTGGTGTGAATTTAGTTTCATTTTTGAAATTACACTTCCGCTGCGTTGCACCGGAACCCTACAATTTATAGAGTCACATGCCCTCTCCTAAAGGGATTACAAGTCTTCTCCTAGTTAGAATAGATTTACACAATTTAAGTGGGAGAAAGACTACAAAATAAACCTAGAACTAAGATTACAAGGTTGACTAGAATAAGAACTTGATTTCCTCCTTCCACTTGAATCTTCTTCTTAGCTTGGACCAAGTCAACCTCAAGGACATGTTGGGCTTCATGGGGGGCAGCAAGGGGTGGCCAAGGATGGGTTGGGCACATGGGCTTTGGGCCTTGGAGGCCTGGGATGCTTGGAGCTGGAATATCCCAGGATCTTGGTTCTAGGATGGAGTATACCTGGAATCTTGGTTCTTAAGGGCTTGGACCTGGTTCCTGGGCTAATTTCTCTTGGACTACGGTGCAGATGGACCTCTGGATTCATGATGTGACCTGATCTAGGATTATACTCTAGCATCTGGAGGGAATCTGCACATTTGGAAAGCATCTGGAGGGCATCTGGGCATCTTACAGGAATCTTGGACCCCTAGGATGGCATACAAGGTCCAATTGACTGATGTGAAGGCCTCTGGCTCCTGGATGAGGCCTCGTGGAACTCCAAAATAAGGTATCCTCTCCTCTTGTATAAAAATTGGACTCTCACTGGACTCAAACTTAAATACAGGACTCAATAGACTGGACTAGGTTGAGACAAATCAATTAGTCTCAACTTATTACAGGACTCAATCTTATTTGATTACAAAATTATGACACATGACTAAGGTTCTAAAAAAAACTTTCATCAGCAAACCATATAGGATCCAGTGATCTGTGTCTGATCTTGGTGTCCCACCATAACCTTTACACTATAGGGGGTTAACCTAATAGCAGGACAACCTTATGTCAGTATAAGTTTGATCAAAACCAATCCTAACTTTTAAATCTAAAGATAATTCAGATCTGAATCTAATCATGCATGTTTAATAAACTGGATCTAATACTATTGAAGTAAACTTAGGTGCTAGCATGCTAATGACTAGGGTTTCTGAAACTGCAATGGAAGCTAGATCTAAAAATCTTTTTTTTCAAAAAGCATGCAAAAATTTGATTTAACACCAATAGTAGGATGTAAACATGCTTGATTAGATAAAATCACATAGACTCATTTCTGAAATCAAATAAAATCAAAGAAAGGAACACTTACCTTAAGCACTTTCCATTTTTAGCTTCGATCGGATAGGATCTGGTAGATGTATCGGGCTCCTGTTGGAGCTGCGAATGCACTTGACCTCTGTTGGTATCCACAAGGAACCTACTCCTCATTGAGTCAATGAAACCATGGGAATGCTATCTCCTTCACAGGCTTCTCATCTAGCTTGGATCTAAATCTCCCATAGAAGTCTTCGAAGGAAAGGGCTGCAGTCTTTGTAGCTTTTGCATGAACCCTTCATGTAAGTCTTCGAGACTCCTTCCGGGATGCGGAGGGAGAAGAAAACTCTCTTCCTTTCCTCAAAACTCTTTGATCTTGAGAGTTTTGGGCATGGAATTGCTAAAGGAAAGAAGATGGGGAAATAAAGAATTGATTTGCCATAAGGAATGATGAATAAGGTGATATGCACTAGCTAAATTTTTTCTTCCTTTTATTTTGAGTTTGTCGCACAAACCCATCTCGCACCAACCCCTACACACCACTACAAGATAAGATGTCATTTGAATCTAATTCAAATTATGAAGTGGTGCAAGGAATGATTAGCTCTGAGAAAGAAACATAGCATCGGTCTTCTAATCTTTGTTGCACAAAGAAAGATTCCATGCCTCATCTTAATTTTTGGTGAACACAATTCAACAAGTAATCTTTCCAAAACTTAATCAACTAAGTTAATTAGGTAAGTAAGATAAATGGGAGGATTACACCTCTTTCTATTGCCTTAGACATCAATTGAGTTGGCTAGGTAAGAGAGTAGCTTCGATTAAAAACCATGATCGAGACTTGCCTTCGACACCAATTGATCAATAAGAATTGAACATGTTAGCCTAGTGGCTTAAGCTTGGACCATTGAGCCAAATTAGGTATTGAGATAATCAATTCACATTATATGTGAATCGATGTAACCAAATTACATCTAAGCTTGATTTTGAGCCTTTTTGACCTAACCCTAATCAACTATTGATTTGATTTGATTAGCTGCTCAAAATCGAAAAAGAGTTCTAACCTAATCCAATCAAAATCTTAAGATGTAGTCCAATCACTAGACCTAATTATTCTACCCACACCCTTATACATGAATTGAAAAATTCAAAACCTAAAACATCTTTTAGAATAAGTTTTAGTTTATGTTTATTTATGGTTTATGATCTCAAAATATTTTTCAGATCTAAACCTAGGTCACATATCTCATATATCATTTTAGATTAAAACTAATTAACATACATCATATGTATTTATTTTTTAGATCAAAAACTTAAATAATAACATATCTCATATGTAAATCAGATCTAAAATATGATTAAATCATTTTGAAAATATTTTTCAAAAGCTGGTTCATATGTAGGACAACTTTTGCATTATAGGGGGTTAACCTTATAGTAGGACAATCTTACATCACTTTGATGCGAACCTTAATTAATCAATTTCAGATCTAAATTAGAATCATGATACATCTCATATATAATAAATTAGATCTTAAATTTATGGATTGTATTTTCAAAAACCCTTTTCAAAACACATTAAACTTATTCTAGGACTACCATTGCATTATAAGAGGTTAACCCTATAGCGGGACAACCTTGTGCCAGCATAAGTTCGATCAAAACCAATCCTATCTTTTATATCTAAAGATAATTTAGATTTGAATCTAATCATGCATGTTTAATAAACCTGGCTTTAATACTATTGAAGTAAACCTAGGTACTAGCATGTTGATAATTAGGATTTCTGAAACTATAGTGGAAGCTAGATCTAAAAAACTTTTTTTCAAAAAGCATGCAAAAATTTAATTTAACACCTATAGCAGGATATAAACATGCTTGATTAGATAAAACCTCTTAAACTTAGATATGAAATCAAATAAAACCAGAGAAGGAAAGGAACACTTACCTTAAGCACTTTCCATTTTTAACTTCGATCGAGTTGGATTCAGTAGATGTACGAGTTCCTGTCGGAGCTACACACACACCCTGCCTCTATTGGTATCCATATGGGGCCTACTTGTCATCGAGTCAATAAAGACATCAGAGTGATAACTCCTTTGCAAGCTTCTCATCTGGCTTGGATCTGAACTCAGAGAACTTGAAGGGAAGGGGGTGCAGCCTTTGTGCGAACCCTTCGTGTAAGTCTTCGGGACTCCTTCCATGGTGCTAAGGGAGAAGAAGAGAGAAGACTCTCTTATTCTCCTTAAAATTTGCTAATGTCAAGAGTTCTAGGCAAGGAATTGCAAAAGAAAAGGAGATGGGGTGATAGAGAATTGATGGCTTGTGGTAAGGAATGATGATATGAGATGGCATGCACCGGCCCAACTTTTTTCTTCCTTTTATTTAAAGTTTGTCGCACAAAACCATCCCACACAAACCCCTACATGCCACTACTAGATAAGATGTCATTTGTGAGAGGAACCATAAGCAGGGAAAATATATGCATTTTAAAACCTTTTTAACATGCATTGCAGCGGAAGAGTAAAGATTAAACTATTTTAATCTAAACATGATATAGAAACTACTTTCTACTTAGCCTGCCAATGTAATATGACATGAACAACAATGTATAATATAAAACATGAACCTACCATATCAAACCTTTTGATGCACACCTTTTGAAGATGTAAAGCAACTCCTTGCAGCAGTGGAAGATAAAATGGATGACGCTCTCGAATCACCAATTGAAGAGGTGGACGAAGCTCTACCAGCCACACAATCATCTGGCCTCCATGGATGGTTCACACCGGGGACTTGGTTGACCAGCACTTTTCAAAGTGCTAGCTCCAGAAACTCCTTGGTAGCCGATTCTTTTTCCTCGAACGTCGAGACTCCTTGCACCGCCGAAGAACACAATGGAGGTGGGAAAATACTCTAGAAACAATCCTTCCCAGACTCCCTTTCCCAGCCTAGAGCACTAGGCAATCGCACACCCAATACCCTTAGATCTCTCCTCCCAACTTTTAGTAGAAAACCACTCTAGCTTTCTCTCCTTTTTTTCTCAGTTTTTGCAAAGCTTTTTTGTCAAAAACCTTTCATTTTCTCTCTTCTTCCATGTCCTAAACAGCCCCTATCTTATAGGAGAGAGTGAGGAAGGTGGGTGAGAGTTATGGAGAGAATTAGTGGGGAGGGAGTTAAGGACACCAATTATCCAACCATTAATTTCAAATATCAGGTTAAATTCAAAAATTAAACTGATAATTTGAAATTCAATTTTGTTTGAGTTTAAAATTCAATTTCAAACTTGGATGGATAAGGTGCACCAATTTTGGTTCAACCCGAATTGACCCAAACCTAGTTCGAATCAAATCCAATTCGATTCAAGCTAGTAAATTTGCAACTCAATCAAATTGAGTTTAGAAGCAATCATATTACACATTAGACCTCCAAGACATCATTAACAATTGATAAGAATAATTTTACAACTTTTCTGAAGCCAAGTGTTGACTCATGAGATAAGTCCATGTGTCGACACATTGAAATGTCGACACATAGGTAAAATTTTATCTTATGAAATTTCGACCCCTAGATGATTCCCAATCGTCAATCACTATTAGATTAAGTAGTTACCCCTACGGTGTGTGACCCCATAGGTTCGAATACTAAGCCAGTAGCACTAGAACAATTCCAGTACCAATCGAAGTCGCCATCTAGCAATGACACCCGACGTTCGGATAGGTCGAAGTTGCAGAGCAACCATCAGAAACCTCTAGCATACGGTTACTATATAATTCATCCCTTTGACTACTTAATGCTATGGATGACTTAGGATTAGATTGCCAACCCTAGATCAGCTCATCCAAACATATGTCTCAATTTTGCAAGTTCAGTGACTCTTCACCAGAACTACCCTGGCCAAGGTTTTGCTATATTGAGACATCAGTGAGTCATTCACTCCAATTAATTTAGAGAGTTCAATCCCATCTCGATCCTACCATTGCTCCATAAGTACTTGACTGCACCCAGCATCCTTTCAAGATCGAATTAGAAATTTTGAGAGTCCGGTGCCAAAGTACAGTGAGTTGCTTATAAGTTACAGTGGTGATCTCAGGTCTGAGGGACACATATATCCATATCCCTTGGCGAACAACCCTTTGACAAAAAAGAAAGTTCCGTTAGGTGGATCACGTTTAGTGAAATGTCATATACTTCACTTGTATGTCATACCAATGTCTGCACATTCCTTGGTTAAGAGGATAACCAACCTATATGACATACAATGATTTATACTTGACACATAGTCATCCTATAACAATGCATCATTTGATCGTGAACAATTTAAGAACTACTTGATATATCCTCTCTATTTCGAGTATAAGAAAGTTCTAAGGACTTCATCACACAAGAGTTTATATTAAGGAAAATGCCCTGTGATGAACTGCCAAAAGATAACTTTTATTTATATCAAAATTCATATCCAATATACAAATAGCACAACCGCCTACAACCTAGACTATTGGCTTTGAAACATAATTTCCAACAACTCCCACTTGGACTAAAGCCAATCAGTACAGAATCGCATTCCCATTTTCCAGTTACAATCTTTAAACTCTTGAATTCTGATTGCTTTAGTGAAGGGGTTGGCCAGATTTTCTTTTTCATCGATCTTCTGAAGTTTGATGTCCCCTCGTGCCATGATCTCTCGCACGAGATGGTAGCGGTGCAGAATGTGCTTGGTGCGCAGATGGAACTTTGGCTCTTTGGCATGAGCTATGGCTCCAGTGCTGTCACAAAATACTGGAACAGGGTCATCTAGGAAAGGTACCAATCCCAGCTCACCTAGAAACTTTTGTAGCCATACAGCTTCCTTCATTGCATCCAATGCTGTAATGTATTTTGCTTCGCAAACCGAGTCTGCCACTATGTGTTGCTGAAACTTTTCCAGCAGATGGCTCCTCCATTTAGGGTAAATACAAAGCTTCACACACTTTTGCTATCATCTCTATCCAACTGAAAACTTGAATCGGTATAACCAATAAGTTTTAAGTCAGGCTCTCCATAGATAAGCCATTGGTCTTTAGTATTTCTCAAATACTTTAGGATGGTTTTCACCACCTTCCAATGAGCTTCACCTAGATCAGACTGGTATCTGCTCACTACTCCTAGTGAGGGGATCCAAACATCTAAAAGGATCTATTGTGGCTCAGTGATTAATCTGATTCTTTAAATCTGATCTGGTTGAAAAAGGTGAACCGAATTGGTGTCTAGGCAAGCAGCCTTATGGACTATGGTTATGAGGGTACCTCTTACCTGGCTAGCTCACTTGTAGCTAGTGTCTAAGAAAAGATGGTTAATGCCGAAACTCATACCTTGATCATGCTTACCTAGCCAATATGGCTAACCAGAATTGACTCATGAGAAGCTTACTGAATTGGATTAACCCATGTCACCTAAGGTTAATCAGATTTGTCTAATTTCAGGTGCCCATGGACCTAGATGTTCATGAACCTTCTACAAGTTAGTGGGAGGATTCTTGATCATGGTCCATGTATTCTTCATATGTCACTTTTTTTAAAAAAATTCTCTAAATTATTAGATCCTTAAAAAGATGAAGTTATAGGGATAACTGAGTCTTAACCTCCCATTAAGTTGGGTGGCAATGTGTCCTTTAGTTGGGTGATCATCGGCAGTACCAAAGTACAGGTGTTCATCAGGCCATTGGAATTCCCATTCATAATATAATGGCTCAATGCAACTCTCTTAATAGGGGTGAGGTGAGCCGGCCAAAGTCGGGCTTGATCATTCATTGGTTAGAAGCACTAAATTTAGTCATGTTAATGGTTGGCCTAACCAGGACCTTCTTTAACAGGAAGCCCAAAGGCCGATTGAAGTGCCCCTAGCAAAATTTGAAATACTAGAAATTGCTTGGAAGAAGCAATTAGTTAATTGAACCTATCTTTAGGTTCACGTGGATGAGCCGGCCAAAGTCGAGCTCATGTGGCACCTTTAGGATTCTAGTACCCACTAAGGAATTAAATGTAATTCCTCGGATTGGAGGTAAAGGCTACTAATCTGAATAAAATATATGGGAGGACCTTTAGACTAAAGTACATGCTTTAGGATTAAAATTGAAATTCATACACTAATTGGTCTTATGGTTTTCCTTTTAGGAAAATTTCTGCCAACTTGTCCCTCCACTCATTGCTTGACAATAAAAACCTTTCTGGCCCAAACGTCGATAATTGGTATCGTAGGCTTAAGATTGTATTATAGCACGAAAGGATCCTGTATGTTGTATCGGATCTAGCACCAGAGGTCCCCGCAGCCAATGCTCTTACATCTGTCAGGGATACTTATCATAAGTGGCTTTTTGATAGAACTACTGTATGTTGCATTATGCTGGCAGCTATGAATGATGAGTTCAGTCGCAAATTTGAGGAGACCCAACCGAAGGAAATCTTGTAAAAGTTGCGGGAATCCTTCAGCACGCATGATGATGTAAAGCAGTACAGGACTTCCTGTGTCATCTATAATGCCCATATGCGAGATGGGGCATCAGTAACTGATCATGTATTGTACATGACCGAGTTGTTTGAATGCCTGGCCAAACTCGGATGTCCCCTGCATGAATAGCTGGGGAAAGATACTATACTGAATTCTCTGCCCCCTTCTTACCTTGGTTTCCTTGATCACTTCTAGATGCATAGGCATGTAGTAAACTACCATAGTCTGTTGGGGTTACTACAAATTATGAGAAGGACCACAACCTCAATAAGGGGTTTGTGTACTTGGTGGGAGGAAATAGGGCCGTGTGTCGTCCACTTGGAAAGGGGAAGAAAAATAAAAAGAAAATGACCAAAAAGATGCAGGGTGTTTGGTGGAAACACCAAGATCAAACACAGATCACTGGATCCCATATGGTTTACTTAGTCATATGTCAAAGTTTTGAAAGTTTTGTAATTGAGTCCTGTAATAAGTTGAGGATAGTTGATTTGTCTCAACCCTCAACCTAGTCTAGTTTTGAGTCCTGTACATCAGTTATGAGTCTAGTATGAGCCCAATTTTTGTACAAGAGAGGAGGTTACCCTATTTTGGAGTTCCACCAAGCCACATCCAGGAGTCGAGGCCACTACATCATCCTATTGGATTTTGTGTGACAACCTAGGATCCAAGATGCTTCCAGAAATCCTGATTCTTTCTAGATATCCTCCAGATGCCCAGATTGCTCCCCAGATGCTAGAACATATTCCTAAACCAGGGCATCCATGATTTCAGAGGTTCACCTGCATCCTAGCCCAAAGAAATCAAGCCCAGGCGCCAAGCCCAAGCCCTTAAAAGCAAGATACCAGGGAATATTCCTACTACTAGGCTACCAGGCCACCCCAGCTTCTTGAGGCCCAAGCCCATGCACCCAAGCCCCTTTGGGCCAGCCCCTTGCTGCCCCTAGAAGCCCAACACGCCCTCCTAGGCATCCTTGAAGTGTTGACCAAGTTCAAGAGGTGTCCTTGTGTGGAATAGTCAAAGCATGAAGGGAGAAGGAGAAGACTAGATCAAATCCTAACCTAGTTGGGACTTATGCTCCTAATTGTTTTAAGATTTGTTTTTCTAACCTAGCTAGGAGAGGACTTGTAACCCAAGTATGTAACCCTATTTAGAGGACATGGGAACTCCATAAATACTGGTGGGGACACTGATGCGGAACTAATATGCATGCAATTTTTTTTATATGTTTTATATGTGGGGTTGGGTGATTAATTCCCGAATTTCAGATTAAAATAAGTTATAGGGAATTTTATATGAATTTTAGAAGATCAGCATGCAGATTAGGACCTAGAAAAGTAGAAAAGAAGGATCGCCGGGGCTGAGAAGCCTCGGTTAGGGCAAGTTCTCCTACAATAAAACTACTGGAGGTAGAGGGGTGTACCTGACAATGTCTGTGAAGATCGCAGCAAAAGGGTCTCTCGTTCCTCGACGGATGCGGCCTGGAAAATCGAGCCAAAGACCCGCGGATACCCGGCTTTCTGCTCGGTGATCCGATTGAGGCTTGGCTGGAGTCGTTGGATTCGTAGGAACTCGGGGACCTGCAAATGACCTGTCAGGGGTTAGAAAACTCACAAAGGAACAAGAAATCAAAGGAAAAACAGCAAGGGAAGGCTTCTTTTGGAGTGGGCATCCAGGGATCTGAGATGCTTGTTGGTAGCAGGAAGATGATTGCAGCACTGGGAAGAAGAACTCTCGCAAACCCCTTTATGCACACAGCAGGGTATCACACAACTCAATAGAAGAACTCAAGGTTTTCATTCATCAAAAATTCTCCTCATACAAGAGGCTAGGGTCCCTTAAATAGACCCTTAACCTTGGGCTCCAAGTAAGGGTACATAAGTCTTTACATAAGAATCCTTTTCCCTCTCAAACCCTAGCTAGAAAATAAGGAAATATTAGGTAGAAAAATCCCTAAAATTTTTCTTGACTTGGTCAAGACTCCAAGGACGCCTAGGGGGCATGTTGGACTTCTAGGAGCAGCAAAAGGCCGGCCCAAAGGGGCCCGGGTGCATGGGTTTGGGCCTCTGGAAGCTGGGGTGGCCTGGTAGCCAGGTAGCAGGAATATTCCCTGGTATCTTGCTTCTTAGGGGCTTGGGCTTGGCACCTGGGCTTGATTTCATTGGGCTAGGATGCAGATAGACCTCTGGAATCATGGATGCCCTTATTTATGAATATACTTTGGCATCTGGAAGGGAATCTGGGCATCTGGAGGGCATCTGCAAGGAATCAGGGTTTCTGATTTTTCTCCTGGGGTCTTCAAATCTTCAAGCTGGGTTGGACTTGGGCTAAACTTCCATGTCTTCAATCTGGTTGGACTTGGTCTTCACTTGTATAATATAGTCTTGAGTCTTCAGTATGCTTGGACAGGACTCAAAAAAATAAAATTAGCTCAACATGAGCTAACTAGCATTGGACTGAACTAGCTCAACATGAGCTGACTAGTACAGAACTGAAATAACAACTAAAATGTACTCAGATGAGCTAAGCCCTTATTACAGATAGATTCATAAATTATTGATCAATTTACAGAGGGTTGAAAAAGCCTCTGTCTTATTCTGGTGCCTCAGGTATCCCCACCAATTCTCCCGGGGGGAGGAACTCGACCCTGTCGAGTGAAGGTTAGACTGGCTCACATATCTCTCGAGAAGGTCTGGGTTGAGGAGTTGCAAGTCCTCTCAAGAAATCCACGAATCGTCCGACTCTGGCCAGCCTTGCCATCGGACCAGGAAGCATTGATAGTCATGGCCCTGGGTCGTGATGGCTTGATTGTCCAGGATACGCTCGATCCGTTCTCCTCTCTCAGGCCAAATTTGTTTGTGGACACTCTAGGTTAGGGTCACTCACAATGAAAAGGAATATGTCCAAAGGCCTCACTAGGTAGCGCTGCCGGTTCCCTATACTCAACCAGGTCTGTAATATTGAAGGTAGAACTAATGCCCAAATCCGAAGGCAAGTCTAACACCTAGGCATTTGATCCAACCTTCTCTATCACTTTAAAAGGTCCGGCTCTGCGAGCATGAAGCTTCTTTTAGGCCTAAGCCTAACCAAGATAAAATCCACTACATCAAATTCTTTGACCCTTCTTCGGGAATTAGCCAGTTGTTTTAAGATTAGTGTAGGTGGTGAACATGCTAGGCACATGCAGACAAATGATGCAAAGGACTCATACTGATACCTAACAGACTCGACTATGCATTCCTATCGAAGGAAATTTTATTGAACTCTTTGGATCTAAACCTAATAGATTATAGGTTCTCTAGGTTTGATCCTAGCTTGACATGCACATGAAAATTTTTTTTATATGTTTTATATGTGGGGTTGGGTGATTAATTCCCGAATTTCAGATTAAAATAAGTTATAGGGAATTTTATATGAATTTTAGAAGATCAGCATGCAGATTAGGACCTAGAAAAGTAGAAAAGAAGGATCGCCGGGGCTGAGAAGCCTCGGTTAGGGCAAGTTCTCCTACAATAAAACTACTGGAGGTAGAGGGGTGTACCTGACAATGTGTGTGAAGATCGCAGCAAAAGGGTCTCTTGTTCCTCGACGGATGCGGCCTGGAAAATCGAGCCAAAGACCCGCGGATACCCGGCTTTCTGCTCGGTGATCCGATTGAGGCTTGGCTGGAGTCGTTGGATTCGTAGGAACTCGGGGACCTGCAAACGACCTGTCAGGGGTTAGAAAACTCACAAAGGAACAAGAAATCAAAGGAAAAACAGCAAGGGAAGGCTTCTTTTGGAGTGGGCATCCAGGGATCTGAGATGCTTGTTGGTAGCAGGAAGATGATTGCAGCACTGGGAAGAAGAACTCTCGCAAACCCCTTTATGCACACAGCAGGGTATCACACAACTCAATAGAAGAACTCAAGGTTTTCATTCATCAAAAATTCTCCTCATACAAGAGGCTAGGGTCCCTTAAATAGACCCTTAACCTTGGGCTCCAAGTAAGGGTACATAAGTCTTTACATAAGAATCCTTTTCCCTCTCAAACCCTAGCTAGAAAATAAGGAAATATTAGGTAGAAAAATCCCTAAAATTTTTCTTGACTTGGTCAAGACTCCAAGGATGCCTAGGGGGGCGTGTTGGACTTCTAGGAGCAGCAAAAGGCCGGCCCAAAGGGGCCCGGGTGCATGGGTTTGGGCCTCTGGAAGCTGGGGTGGCCTGGTAGCCAGGTAGCAGGAATATTCCCTGGTATCTTGCTTCTTAGGGGCTTGGGCTTGGCACCTGGGCTTGATTTCATTGGGCTAGGATGCAGATAGACCTCTGGAATCATGGATGCCCTTATTTATGAATATACTTTGGCATCTGGAAGGGAATCTGGGCATCTGGAGGGCATCTGCAAGGAATCAGGGTTTCTGATTTTTCTCCTGGGGTCTTCAAATCTTCAAGCTGGGTTGGACTTGGGCTAAACTTCCATGTCTTCAATCTGGTTGGACTTGGTCTTCACTTGTATAATATAGTCTTGAGTCTTCAGTATGCTTGGACAGGACTCAAAAAAAATAAAATTAGCTCAACATGAGCTAACTAGCATTGGACTGAACTAGCTCAACATGAGCTGACTAGTACAGAACTGAAATAACAACTAAAATGTACTCAGATGAGCTAAGCCCTTATTACAGATAGATTCATAAATTATTGATCAATTTACAGAGGGTTGAAAAAGCCTCTGTCTTATTCTGGTGCCTCAAGTATCCCCACCAGACACCAAAGGCACCAGAATAAGGCAGAGGCTTCTCAACCCTCTGTAAATTGATCAATAATTTATGAGTCCATCTGTAATAAGGGCTTAGCTCATCTGAGTCCATTTTAGTTGTTATTTGAGTATTTTTAGTTGTTATTTCACTTCTGTACTAGTCAGCTCATGTTGAGCTAGTTCAGTCCATTGCTAGTCAGCTCATGTTGAGCTAATTTTATTTTTTGAGTCCTGTCCAAGCATACTGAAGACTCAAGACTATATCATACAAGTGAAGACCAAGTCCAACTAGATTGAAGACATGGAAGTATAGCCCAAGTCCAACCCAGCTTGAAGATTTGAAGACCCCAGGAGGAAAATTCAGAAAACCCTGATTTCTTGCAGATGCCCTCCAGATGCCCAGATTTCCTTCCAGATGGCAAAATATATTCATAGACCAAGGCATCCATGATTTTAGAGGTCCATCTGCATCCTAGCCCAAAGAAATCAAGCCCAGGCGCCAAGCCCAAGCCCCTAAGAAGCAAGATACCAGGGAATATTCCTGCTACCTGGCTATCAGGCCATCCCAGCTTCCAGAGGCCCAAAACCATGCACTCGGGCCCCTTTGGGCCGGCCCCTTGCTGCTCCTAGAAGCCCAACACGCCCCCCTAGGTGTCCTTGGAGTGTTGTCCAAGTCAAGAGAAATTTTAGGGATTTTTTCTACCTAATGTTTCCTTATTTTCTAGCTAGGGTTTGAGAGGGAAAAGGATTCTCATGTAAAGACTAATGTGCCCTTACTTGGAGCCCAAGGTTAAGGGTCTATTTAAGGGACCCTAGCCTCTTGTATGAGGAGGAATTTTTTGACGAATGAAAACCTTAAGTTCTTCTATTGAGTTGTGTGATACCCTGCTGTGTGCATAAAGGGGTTTGCGAGAGTTCTTCTTCCCAGTGCTGCAATCATCTTCCTGCTACCAACAAGCATCTCAGATCCCTGGACGCCCACTCCAAAAGAAGCCTTCCCTTGCTGTTTTTCTTTTGTTTTCTTGTTCCTTTGTGAGTTTTCTAACCCCTGACAGGTCGTTTGCAGGTCCCCGAGTTCCTACGAATCCAACGACTCCAGCCAAGCCTCAATCGGATCACCGAGCAGAAAGCCGGGTATCCGCGGGTCTTTGGCTCGATTTTCCAGGCCGCATCCATCGAGGAATGAGAGACCCTTTTGCTGCGATCTTCACAGACATTGTCAGGTACACCCCTCTATCTCCAGTAGTTTTATTGTAGGAGAACTTGCCCTAACCGAGGCTTCTCAGCCCCGGCGATCCTTCTTTTCTACTTTTCTAGGTCCTAATCTGCATGCTGATCTTCTAAAATTCATATAAAACTCCCTACAACTTATTTTAATCTAAAACTCAGGAATTAATCACCCAACCCCACATATAAAACATATAAAAAAAAATGCATGCATATTAGTTCCCCATCATTTGGTATCAGAGCTTAGATTAGGGCTTGTTTTCTGCAATTTTTCATCCCGTATATACTCTGTTATTTTAATTATTTCTTCCTGTTAAAAACTCCAAAAATTCTAAAATTTATTTTCCTGGATTTATCATAATTCAAAGTAATTTTAAAAATTTTTTCCAGATTTTATTATGGTCTGTGAATTTTCTGCAAGCCGAAATAGGGCCATCAAAGTTTCGGCTCTGTTTTTTTTAGCAAGACAAGTTTGGAAGTTTTAGGGTTTTGTTTAGGAGTTTTTGCATATTTCTTAATTTTAGTATATTTCCGGTATATTAGGCCATGATTTGCAAGTTTTCTTCTATTTAAAAAAATACCAAAAAAAAAATACATATTTTCCAAAAATACCAAAAAAAATATCTAAATCCTAATTTGCATCCTCATCTGCCTGCCATCATTGCATAATTTACTTTTAAGGGCACTCTTGCTATATCAGATGGGGGGAGGATTTGATCACCTCTCCTTAGCCCAAAACCACATCTCTTGCATTCAGTCCTAAGCCTTAACCTAAAATTAATTAGACTTAATTTGTCCTAGTGGGCTAGGGACACCAACTGGTCGGGTCCGGGCTAGTGTTAGATCACTGTGTCAAGTTAACCTGTGTGTGCCTTGTGCTCAGTGTCTAGAACGGTGGTTTAGGGATTCAATCCCGAAGGGCTTGTGTGCTGGTCTGCCTACCTGGCCAATCTCTGATTGGTGTCTAGGATTGGCAATCAGGGACCTAACACTCCCCTTACACCTGCCTGGCTGAGTACAGGGTTACTATAGGCTAGTTTGCCACCCTGATTGAGCATCTAGTTTGGACTCTAGGTCTAGTCAGCTATAGTCGGTCTGATCGAGTCTTGTATGAGCACTAGATCAGGAGTTTTATATCACCCACCTCCTTCACAAATGTCTGAACCCATGGAAAACTTACAAGCCCAAATAAAAGCCCTAGCTGATCAAATGGCCCAGATGACTACCCAGTTAACTCAGTCTGGTACCCAAACCAACAATAGAATTGACCATCTTGCCAAAAGGTTTGACCAGTTAGGAGGCCGTGTAGGGACCATAGCAAGAACCCATGGGTCACAATCTGAGCCAGATCCTGAGTCCCCTCAACCTAGGAGAACCCCAAACCCTGATCTATACCATGAGGTCAAACCTAGGAGATCCCCTTATTCTGACCCGTACTACAATCCTCAACCTAGGAGGACCCCAAACCCTGATCCATACCGAGAGATTGAACCTAGGAGAGCCCCTCAGCCTGACCCATACAATAATACTGAACCTAGAAGAACCCCTTACCATGACCCTTATTATGATACTGAACCTAGAAGAACCCCTTACCGTGACCATTATTATGATACTGAACCCAGGAGAACCCAATACTCTGACCCATATAGGGAGTCCAATCCTAGGAGAACCCAATACTCTGACCCATATAGGGAGCCCAACCCTAGGAGAACCCAATACTCTGACCCATATAGGGAGCCCAACCCTAGGAGAACCCAATATTCTGACCCATATAGGGAGTCCAACCCTAGGAGAACCCAATATCCTGACCCATATAGGAAGCCCAACCTTAGGAGGACCCCATACCATGATCCATCCTTAGAACCTGATCATAGAGCTGACCCAAAATCCTATGACCCCAGATCCTATAATCCCATGACCCATAGATCTGCACCCTTGTCCTATGAGCCTAGAGAACCCATAACCCCTAAGTATCAACCTAGTACTAGTCATGCTTCTTCTAGTCAACCTGAACCCCATAGGATTAGTATCCCTAAATATGAACCCAGTAGTGAGCCACTACCCCTTATACAACCTGAACCTACTGGGAGTAGTGCCCATAATCAGAAACCAGGACCTAGCCAATTTTTTCCTAGCCGACCTTCTCCAACCATTCCTGAGATTAACAAGGCTTACATTAATGCGGAAGTGTATGAAGCTGATGCGAGCCTAGTGGATGAGTATGAAGGAGAAGAGGAGACACCTTTAGTAGACCTAGAATTAGCTGACCCAGTAGATACCCAGGTAGAAACCACCCTAGAGCTAGTTGACCTTGACCACATCCAACCTAAAGCTATAGTGGAAGAACAATTAGAGGAAGAGAACTATGATACTAGGATTTTACTTGAGGAAACTCTAGAAAAGGATCTAATTGTAGAGCCTATTCCTAAATTGCATGAACAAGAAGACTTTATTCAGGATTTGGCTTACTTAACCCATTTCCCTCAGGATGAATCCCTTCCTGCCATTCCTATTGAAGATCTCTTCCCAGAAATTGTTGACCCATCCTTCCATAGCATGGACCTTTTCATGCCCATAGAAATTCCACAATCTCGTAAGATTAGCTTCATTAGTCTAGGATTAGTCCCTGACATGCCTTCTTTTATTGAACTTTATCCAACTAACCTTGAACCTTTTTCCCTACCCTACCAAACTATTTCTAAACCCACTTCCTATTTTCTACCCTTTCCTGACACCTCCAGCATTTCTAGGATCATTAGATTGCATTTAGCTGAGATTAGCATACTGCATGCATTCATCACGCATGTTAGGTTTGCATCTTACTTCTGGCATACTGTTTGGAATTTGCTAGGAGTTCACTGTAAATTTTCATGTGCATGTCAAGCTAGGATCAAACCTAGAGAACCTATAATCTATTAGGTTTAGATCCAAAGAGTTCAATAAAATTTTCTTCGATAGGAATGCATAGTCGAGTCTTTAGGTGTCAGTATGAGTCCTTTGCATCATCTTGTTAGGAGTCTGCATGTGCCCAGCATGTTCACCACCTGCACTAATTTTGAAACAACTGGCTAATTCCCTAAGATGGATTAAAGAATTTGATGTAGTGGATTCTATCTTGGTTAGGCTTAGGCCTAAAAGAAGCTTCATGCTCGCAGAGCCGGACCTTTTAAAGTGATAGAGAAGGTTGGATCAAATGCCTAGGTGTTAGAATTGCCTTCGGATTTGGGCATTAGTTCTACCTTCAATATTACAGACCTGGTTGAGTATAGGGAACCGGCAGCGATACCTAGTGAGGCCTTTGGACCTATTCCTTTTCATTGTGAGTGACCCTAACCTAGAGTGTCCACAAACAAATTTGGCCTAAGAGAGGAGAACGGATCGAGCGTATCCTGGACGATCAAGCCATCACGACCCAGGGCCATGTCTATCAACGCTTCCTGGTCCGATGGCAAGGCCGGCCAGAGTCGGACGATTCGTGGATTTCTCGAGAGGACTTACATCACCTCAACCCAGACCTTCTCGAGAGATATGTGAGCCAGTCTGACCTTCACTCGACAGGGTCGAGTTCCTTCCACCCCGGGAGAATTGGTGGGGACACCAAAGGCACCAGAATAAGGCAGAGGCTTCTCAACCCTCTGTAAATTGATCAATAATTTATGAGTCCATCTGTAATAAGGGCTTAGCTCATCTGAGTCCATTTTAGTTGTTATTTGAGTATTTTTAGTTGTTATTTCACTTCTGTACTAGTCAGCTCATGTTGAGCTAGTTCAGTCCATTGCTAGTCAGCTCATGTTGAGCTAATTTTATTTTTTTGAGTCCTGTCCAAGCATACTGAAGACTCAAGACTATATCATACAAGTGAAGACCAAGTCCAACTAGATTGAAGACATGGAAGTATAGCCCAAGTCCAACCCAGCTTGAAGATTTGAAGACCCCAGGAGGAAAATTCAGAAAACCCTGATTTCTTGCAGATGCCCTCCAGATGCCCAGATTTCCTTCCAGATGGCAAAATATATTCATAGACCAAAGCATCCATGATTTTAGAGGTCCATCTGCATCCTAGCCCAAAGAAATCAAGCCCAGGCACCAAGCCCAAGCCCCTAAGAAGCAAGATACCAGGGAATATTCCTGCTACCTGGCTATCAGGCCACCCCAGCTTCCAGAGGCCCAAAACCATGCACTCGGGCCCCTTTGGGCCGGCCCCTTGCTGCTCCTAGAAGCCCAACACGCCCCCCTAGGTGTCCTTGGAGTGTTGTCCAAGTCAAGAGAAATTTTAAGGATTTTTTCTACCTAATGTTTCCTTATTTTCTAGCTAGGGTTTGAGAGGGAAAAGGATTCTCATGTAAAGACTAATGTGCCCTTACTTGGAGCCCAAGGTTAAGGGTCTATTTAAGGGACCCTAGCCTCTTGTATGAGGAGGAATTTTTTGACGAATGAAAACCTTAAGTTCTTCTATTGAGTTGTGTGATACCCTGCTGTGTGCATAAAGGGGTTTGCGAGAGTTCTTCTTCCCAGTGCTGCAATCATCTTCCTGCTACCAACAAGCATCTCAGATCCCTGGACGCCCACTCCAAAAGAAGCCTTCCCTTGCTGTTTTTCTTTTGTTTTCTTGTTTCTTTGTGAGTTTTCTAACCCCTGACAGGTCGTTTGCAGGTCCCCGAGTTCCTACGAATCCAACGACTCCAGCCAAGCCTCAATCGGATCACCGAGCAGAAAGCCGGGTATCCGCGGGTCTTTGGCTCGATTTTCCAGGCCGCATCCATCGAGGAATGAGAGACCCTTTTGCTGCGATCTTCACAGACATTGTCAGGTACACCCCTCTACCTCCAGTAGTTTTATTGTAGGAGAACTTGCCCTAACCGAGGCTTCTCAGCCCCGGCGATCCTTCTTTTCTACTTTTCTAGGTCCTAATCTGCATGCTGATCTTCTAAAATTCATATAAAACTCCCTACAACTTATTTTAATCTAAAACTCAGGAATTAATCACCCAACCCCACATATAAAACATATAAAAAAAAATGCATGCATATTAGTTCCCCATCAAATACCCTACCCCTCCCCCTCTTGTAAGCAATTTTTATTCATGATATCAAAACCCTGGTAAATTTATTTGAGCTTGCGAGCTTGTGTGTTACTTTATTTTTATTTTTTCTTTGGTTAGTATTATTCTTGGCCGAATTCTTTGCTGCCCTAGCATCCTTCCATGCCCTAACCCACTGCCATCCAAGCCTTCACACATCCAAGAAGGAGTGCCCTAGGTCACCAAGCAAGGAAATCTTCATCAAGCTTCAAGCCGCCCAGCTTCTAAACCCTAACCTGATTCCTTCTAAACCTAGTTTTCTTTCTTTTTCTTACTTACTATTTTGATTGACCCCTAACATTTTGCAGGATCCCCAAGGTGTTTCACCTCCCCAGAGGAGGCTTTCCTTGCCTCCAAGACAGCCCAAATCAGCCATCTAATCAAGGGAACCAAGCTTCATCATCCAGACTCCAATCAGAGTACTGTGTGATCTCTTCATCGGAAGTTCTTCAAATCACTGATTGGTAACATCCTTTCCTTCTTTTAATTTTTGATTTGATAAAGATAAGCTATCTTAATACAAGAGTTTCTCAATTCTCGGGTCTTGGCAATTTATTATTTTGTATGAGTTTGCATGCGATATGATATTCTATGCATTACTATTCTTTTTGCTAGTTCTTACTTAATTTTGGAAATCTAGCCTGCAAATTAAATTATAAAAAAATATAAAAAATTAGTTAACTATTTTTCCTACATGTTTAGCAATCTTAAAGTCATCCCACATCAAAAACCCTGGTAAATTTATTTGAGCTTGCAAGCTTGTGTTACTTTATTTTTATTTTTTCTTTGGGTACTATTGTTCTTGGCCGAATTCCTTGCTACCCTAGCATCCTTCCATGCCCTAACCCACTGCCATCCAAGCCTTCACACGTCCAAGAAGGAGTGCCCTAGGCCACCAAGTAAGAAAATCTTCATCAAGCTTCAAGCCGCCCAGCTTCTAAACCCTAACCTGATTTCTTCTAAATCTAGTTCCCTTTCTTTTTCTTACTTGCTATTTTGATTAACCCCTGACATTTTACAGGATCCCCGAGGTGTTTCTGTAAGGGTTTTGGTGATCAGGGTGGAAGCGTGGATTTCAAAAATTTATTATGAAACCACTACCAAACCCTTAACCCAAGACATCCTTACTAGAAATTAAAACATACAAACATGCATATATAATATAAACTAGAGTTTAGGCACCAACCTGAACCGCTAGTATCCAATCCGATGAAGAAAACCCTGATTCAGCCTTCTTCTCCACCAGGCGCCCAAATGTTCACCCTCCAACGGTGATCCACACGAAACTCGGACCAAGGAAGAACTCCTTCTTTAAGTTGCTTGGAGAAGTGGAACTCTTTCGGCAGCCTTTGGTCTATTGACCACTATAGGATACCCTGTCCTACTGTAGGGCACTAAAGACACTCTCCTAAACCACTCTTAGTTTTAGGACAACCCTCTTCTAGGACCCCTTAGGCTTATGTCTTAAAACAAAGCCTTGTCCTATTAGAAAAGACCTTGTCTTAACAAGACAAGTCTTGTCTTAAAGAAAGGAGGGAGAGAGAGACACTTAGAATAGTACTTCGGTGGAATTCTTATATCAGACTCATTTCACCGCCCCCTATTTAAAGATACAAGAGGGGCGTGTGATATGTCCTCCCATCAACTTATCAGATATGATTTTTCAAGATCGAAGAGAAGTTATCTGGCTTGAAAAATCATATCTAATAAGCCCATTCATGCACCGAAGGCCATATTCACATCCCTTCTTTTATCTGGACGAATTCTCACTACCACATGTCAATTACCGGTCCCTAGGAAGCCAAGAGGTGCCTCTTCAATCTCTAAACATTGGAGATTATGAAGAGTCCTGATAGCAGAAGGACTCTCCATTAGAACCGCACGCCACATGAAGAGTTTCGACTCTTCATGCACCGCGCACGCCATCCTTCTTCCATGCAAATTTCAAAGAATATTGACTAGTCAAAACATAGACAATATGGGTGTCATTGGAAAGAGCATAAAATTTTCTTTCTGACCGTATAAATTATATTCAAATCAGAGATCTATAGCTCATTCTATGCCCTTTTGAAGTTAAGGTATCATTTAGGTACCAAGAGTCCCATGCCATTGGGACTTTTCATGTATGGCGACTAAAATGCCCTTAAATCCAAATTAAAATAAAATTTAGCTCTGATTAGGCTAGCCCCACTTAGGACACAACCTAATTTAGGTTTCCCATAATTAGGTTAGCCTAATTAGCAAGCAACCGGACCCAATCCAATTGGGTTAGGAATTTGGTTAGCCTACATATGCTAGTATGTAATCCGGCTAATCAATTAGGATCCTATGACCTTAATTAAATCATGAATGACTTCTTTGGCTAAGTCTTTATTGTGTGTGACCCATTGGGTTCTACATCTAGCCAGTAGTAGGTTTAGGTTTGAGCCGATTCGATCCGATCGAACCCGATTGACCTAATTAGGTCAAATTGGCTCACCTAATTGTCCAATTCGAATCACACATCGAATTGACTCATGAAACCAAATCACTTAGTTCATGAAGACCTACAAGACAAGATTGATGTCTAGCAACATATCATGCCTACCCGGAAGATGAGGAATTTTGGTGGATTTACCAAAATACCCTTCAGTGGTGAGTTACCGGGCAATTCAGTCATTCGATCTACTTGCACCCTGAATATGACTATGGATATGGATACTTGTCAAATCCAATTTTATATTCATTCCTTGCTCAATCTGATAATGATGATTCATTAATGAACCATTAGAAACTATTTCTAATGTTCATACTTTGATCAAAGATTTTCCAAATCTTCATTTGATTGAAATCATCTGGATGCACTTCCCTCTTACTAGGATTGATCGATTCCTTTTTGACCTACTCACAACCTCCATATGCAATCCACCATACCCAGTATAACCCCATGCATGACTCAGTTTCATGATTGAGTATGAACCAAAGTATGGATTCATGCATACAAGGTACCATGACAGTCTTAGGTCAAAGGACCACATGCACTACTCCCACTATGAGAACTATCTATTGACAAACAAATAAGGTTCCATTAGATGTTTTCAAGCTGGATCCATTCAGTGAACTCATTCTCTAATGAGCACCCACATCCTAGTATTAGTGTCAAACACAAGTGACTGTGAGATTAGTCACCCTCTTTACCAAGCATACATAGGATGTGTTGGTCTTACCGGAAATATTGATCCCCTACTCAATATCCCATCGACCAGGAATATTCTAGATTAGGGTTTTAAGGCTTTAGGTCTCACTGGTATGATCTCATCATAACCCTATAACCATATCCCTAATCTATGGGGTTCATCATATCTTAATAAAATTAATAAGACGGCGTATGATGAAAATAAAATGTCTTTATTAATTAATAATGTCAATACACTTGTTTGGGATACAAAAGATAATCCCATCGAAATACAACATTTTGATTGGCCTTTAGGGCATAATCCTTTCAGTTTCACCTCCCTAGAGGAGGCTTTCCTTGCCTCCAAGACTGCCTAAATCAGCCATCTAATCAAGAAAACCGAGCTTCATCATCCAGACTCCAATCAGAGTGCTGTGTGATCTCTTCATCGGAAGTTTTTCAAATCACTGATTGGTAACATCCTTCCCTTCTTTTAATTTCTGATTTGATAAAGATAAGCTATCCTAATCCAGGAGTTTCTCAATTCTCTGATCCTGATAATTTATTATTTTGCATGAGTTTGCTTGCGATACGATGATTCTATGCATTACTATTCTTTTTACTAGTTCTTACTTAATTTTAGGAATCTAGCCTGCAAATTAAATTATAAAAAAATATAAAAAATTAGTTTACTATTTTTCCTGCATATTTAGCAATCTTAGAGTCATCCCGCATCAGTGTTGGTGGGGCCAATCAAGCTAGGAAGAAAAAGGTAGACCAAAGTCAGGCGGAGTGCTTTTACTGTAAAAAGCAGGGTCATTGGAAGAAAAATTATCCTCTGTATATTGCATCCCTTGACCCTAACAGGCCGAAGAAGAGGAAGCAGCAAGATGTTACTACTCAAGATATTTATATGATAAATCTCTGTACCTATTTTTTTTGTGATACTGCTAATTAGGTACTTGATACTGGGAGTCCTTACCATATTTGCAACAAATTGCAGGGACTTCGAATTAGTAGGAAGTTCGAGGATGGTGAAAGGTTTCTGGACATTGGAGATGGAAGTCGAGTTCTAGTTCTAGCATTAAGAGATTTCTCTCTTATTTTTGAATCTTGTAAAATCGTTTTACATGATTGCCATTATTGTCCTGTATTTCTTATAAACATAGTCTCTGTAGGCTTGTTGGCCAAAGAATGTTTTGAACTTTCAATAAAGAGAAATGTTTGCAACATTACTTTGAATGGTTCAGTTGTAATGAATGAAAATTTGGTAAATGGTATTTATTTGCTATCATAGCCTGAAAGTGTAATGAACATGACAAGCAAATATCCTAGAATAGATAATGTCAGTGATGCTTATCTCTGGCACTGTAGGCTAGGTCATATAAACAAGAACAGGATAAACAGGTTGAGACAAGAAGGTCTCTTAGAGGTAAATGATTTTGAATCATTACCTACCTGTGAATCTTGTTTACTTGGAAAAATGACCAAGTCATCTTTTTCTGAAAAAGGTGAAAGAGACAAAGAAATTTTAAGTCTAGTACATATAGATGTATGTGGACATATGATGTCAGTGCAAGAGGTGGATATAATTATTTCATTACTTTTATAGATGACCTATCTAGGTTCGATTATTTGTACCTTATGAGACATAAGTCTGAGTCGTTTGAAATGTTCAAACGATATCGTAATGAAGTTGAAAAATAAACTGGAAAGAGTATAAAGACTCTTCGATCTGATCGAGGAGACGAATATCTTTCTAGTGAATTTCTAACTTATCTTTAAGAGAGAATGGGATTCTCTCTTAATGGACACCTCTGGGGACACCCCAGCTGAATGGTGTGTCTGAAAGGAGGAATAGGACTTTGCTGGACATGGTCCATTCCATGATGGGCTTTGCCACTCTGCCTATCTCTTTCTGGGGTTATGCCCTGAAGTCTACTTGTTATCTTCTTAATAGGTCTCCTAGCAAGTATGTGAATAGGACTCCATATGAGATGTGGTCTAGATGGAAACCGGTGCTCTCACACCTTAGGGTCTGGAGGTGTCCAGCCTACGTTAAGCATTTACAGACAGATAAACTATGACCTAGGTCTGACCAGTGCCTATTCGTTGGGTATCCCAAAGAGTCTAAAAGGTATTTCTTTTACCTTCCTGATGAACAAAAGCTGTTTGTTGGTCTTAGGGCTATCTTTTTGGAAAAGGAGTTCCTTAGTGAAGAAACTATAGCCACTAATATTGAACTTAGTAAAGTTCAACAAGTAGAAAAACCAACACATTTAAGAGACACCTCAAAATTGGATTTGACTAATTCAAATCTGGGGCCCATTGAACACCCATTAAGGAGATCCGGTAGAGTATCGCATCAACCAGACGGATACTATGGTTTCTTGGTCCAAGATGGAGATCCCATTGAACTTGATAAAAATAATGAGGATCCGATCACCTATATGGATGCTCTATAAAGGTCCGACTCTGATAAGTGGCTAGAAGCTATGAAATCTGAAATGGAGTCCATGGAGATCAATAATATATGGACATTAGTTGATCCACCTGAAGGGATAAAATCCATTGGGTGTAAATGGATTTTCAAAAGGAAACAGGGTGCAGACGAAAAAGTGGAGACCTACAAAGCTCGTCTGGTTGCCAAAGGGTATCATCAATGTTATGGTATTGACTATGACAAGATATTTTTCCTGTGGCAATGCTTAAATCCATTCAGATTATGCTTGCTTTGGCTGCTTACTTCGACTATAAAATCTGACAAACGGATGTCCAAACAGCCTTCCTGAATGGTGAGTTGGAAGAGGAGGTGCATATGATGCAACCTAAAGGGTTCACATCCACAGATGAGTCTAAGGTTTGCAAGCTCCAAAGGTCTATCTATGGACTGAAGCAAGCATCTCAGAGTTGGAACATGCGATTTGATAAGTGTATCAAGTCGTATGGCTTCGTTAAGAATAGAGAACAGAGAAGAACCTTGCATTTATAAGTGGGCTAATGGGTCTGTGGTTGTATTCCTTATATTATATATAGATGACATTCTCTTAATCGGGAATGACATACCTGCACTGCAGGGAATAAAGGTCTGGTTATCATCTGAGTTCTCTATGAAGGACTTGGATGAAGCCTCCTACATCCTAGGGATGAAGATCTATAGAGATAGATCTTCGAGACTTTTGGGACTGTCCCAGTCAACGTACATTGATACCGTGCTGAAACGGTTCAGCATGAAAAATTTTAAGAAAGGCTATCTTTCGATAGGCCATGGAATTACTCTCTCCAAAAGGAATTGTGCATCAACTCCTAAGGAGAGAGAGCGTATGAGTAGAGTCCCATATGCTTCGGTAGTGAGATCCATAATGTATGCAATGATATGTACCTAATTCAACTATTAGAAACTATAGAGAAATGAAACCCAATTCAACTTTTGATTAGTTTCTTATCTTTAATTAATCCAATTCATCTAACCTTAGGTCTAACCCAAATAAGGATCTATTCCTAGCCTATCCCATTTAACCCGAGTTGGATTCAGATGACTTAAGATCATCAAATTAAATTCCTAGATGTCTCAGGTCATTAGAAAACTCAATTCTAAATCAAGTTTAACATTTTTTTTTAATCATCAAAACAATTTCAAGATTAATGTCAAATGATTCTACATCGAATTTTGAACTTTTGATTTTCTGTTTTCTATGAGTAAACTCAAAAATTACTTCTAAAATTGATTCTTCATGTTAAAACAACTTTTTAACATAATTATAAACCCCTTTAGATCTAATCTAAACCTTTTATGTCATCAAATTCAGAACAAACCAAGATTAAGCAATTTTAATCTACTATGTTAGATTAAACTAGCTTTAATCTACAACTCCGTTTCGATTCCTTTTGGCACCCTAACACGTTGTAGGAGACCCCCTTGAATGAGAGGTGAGGGCCTTTAACCCCTACTAATCCTAACAACGAAATGCCCAGATGTTTCCATCCGATACAAGAATCTACTAAGGATAACATGGAATATATTGTACAAAACTAATCATGTCAATATCAACCTGGCTCTGATACCATTTGAGAGGAACCATAAGCAGGCAAAATATATGCATTTTAAAACCTTTTTAATATACATTGCAGTGAAAGAGTAAAGATTTAATTATTTTAATGTAAACATGATATAGAAACTACTTTCTACATAGCCTACCAATGTAATATGACATGAACAGCAATGTATAATATAAAACATGAACCTACCCTATCAAACCTTTTGATGCACACCTTTTGAAGATGAAAAGCAACTCCTTGCAGCAGTGGAAGATGGAATGGATGATGCTCTCGAATCACCAACTAAAGAGGTGGACGAAGCTCTACCAGCCACACAATCGTCTGGCCTCCACGGGTGGTTCACATCGGGGACTTTCTTGACTAGCACTTTCCGAAGTGCTAGTTCCGAAAACTCCTTGGTAGCCGATTCTTTTTCATCGAACATCGAGACTCCTCGTGCCACCGAAGAACACAATGGAGGTGGGAAAATACTCTGGAAACAATCCTTCCCAGACTCTCTTTCCTAGCCTAGAGCACTAGGCAATCGCACACCCAATACCCTTAGATCTCTCCTCCCAACTTTTGGTAGAAAACCACTCTAGCTTTCTCTCCTTTTTTTCTCAATTTTTACAAAGCTTTTCTATCAAAAACCTTTCATTTTCTCCCTTCTTCAATGTCCTAAACATCCCCTATCTTATAGGAGAGAGTGAGGAAGGTGGGTGAGAGTTATGGGGAGAATTAGTGGGGAGGGAGTTAAGGACAACAATTATCCAACCATTAATTTCAAATATCATGTTAAATTTTAAAATTAAATTGATAATTTGAAATTAAATGATGTTTGAGTTTAAAATTCAATTTCAAACTCGGATGGATAAGGTGCACCAATTTTGGTTCAACCCGAGTTGACCCAAACCTAGTCCGAATCAAATCCGATTTGATTCGAGCTAGTAAATTTGCAACTCAATCAAATTGAGTTTAGAAGCAATCATATTGCACATTAGACCTCCAAGACATCATTAACAATTGATAAGAATAATTTCATAACTTTTGTGAAGCCAAGTGTTGACTCATGTGATAAGTCCATGTGTCGATACATTGAAATGTCGACACATTGGTAAAATTTTATCTTATGAAATTTCGACCCCTTGGTGATTTCCAATCATCAATCAGCTATTAGGTTAAGTAGTTACCCCTATGGTGTGTGATCCCATAGGTTCGAACACTAAGTCGATAGCACTGGAACAATTCGAGTACCAATTGAAGTCGTCATCTAGCAATGACACCAGATGTTCGGATAGGTCGAAGTTGCAGAGCAACCATCAAAAACCTCTAGCATATGGTTACTATATAATTCATCTATTTGACCACTTAATGCTCTAGATGACTTAGGGTTAGACTACCAACCCTAGATCAGCTCATCCAAACATATGTCTCAATTTTGCAAGTTCAGTGACTTTTCACCAGAACTACCTTGGCCAAGGTTTTGCTATATTGAGACATCAATGAGTCATTCACTCTAATTAATTCAAAGAGTTCAATCCCATCTTGATCCTACCATTGCTTCATAAGTACTTGACTGCACCCAGCATCCTTTCAAGACCAAATTAGAAATTTGGGAGTCCGGTGCCAAAGTACAGTGAGTTGCTTATAAGTTATAGTGGTGATCTCAGGTCTGAGGGACACATATATCCATATCCCTTAGCAAACAACCCTTTGATAGAAAAGGAAGTTTCATTAGATAGGTCACGTTCAGTGAAATATCATACACTCCACTTGCATGTCATACAAATGTCTACACATTCCTTAATTAAAAGGATAACCAACATATATGACATACAATAATCTATACTTGACACAGTCATCCTATAACAATGCATCATTCGATCGTGAACAATTTAAGAACTACTCGATATATCTTCTCTATATCGAGTACAAGAAAGTTCTAAGGACTTCATCACAAAAGAGTTTACGTTAAAGAAAATGCCCTATGATGAACTGCCAAAAGATAGATTTTATTTATATCAAAATTCATATCCAATATACAAATTGCATAAGCATCTCAGCCTAGATGATTGGCTTTGGAACACAATTCTCAATAATTTGAATCTAATTCAAATTATGAAGTGGCAGAAGGAATGATTAGCATTGAGAAAGAATCATAGTGCCGATCTTCTAATCTTTGTCATACAAAGAAAGATTCTATGCCCCATCTTAATTTTTGTCACAGAAAAATCCTTGAAATCCATGAAAGGATTATGCCCTATAAGCCAATATTTGTATCTCCCAGACCATTATAAATTGACAAGTTAATAAAGGCAATATTTTTTCATCATTCGCTGTGTCATTATATGATGAACCCCATAGATTAGGGCTATGGTCCTAGGGCTATGATGAGATCATACCAGTGAGATCTAAGGCCTTAAAACCCTAATCTAGAATATTCCTAGTCATGGGAACCCTGAGTTGGGGATCAGGGTTTCCGGTTAGACTGGCACATCCTATGTATGCTGAAAAGGGTGATTGCTCTCACAGTTACTTGTGTGGGACACTAATACAAGGATGTGGGTGCTCATTAGCGAATGAGTTCACTGAATAGATCCAGTTTGAGAACATCTAATGGAGCCTTAGCTGCATGTCAATAGATGTTTCACATAGTGGGAGTTGTACAAGTAGTCCTATGACCTGAGACTGCCATAATACCTTATGTACATGAACCCATGCTTTGGTTCAATCTCAATCATGACACTGGGTCATGCACGAGGTTGATGCTGGGTATGGTGAATTGTATATGAAGGTAATGAGTAGGTCAACAAGGAATTGATCACTCCTAGTAGGAGGAGATTGCATCCAGCCAAATTAGGTCAGATGATGATTCAGGAAATCTTTGATCAAAGTACAGATATTAGAAATGATTTCTGATATCGAATTAATTGAATCATTAGTGTATGACTGAGCTGGGAATGAGTATAAACTGGTTTTGACATGATTCCATATCCATAGTTATATTCGGGATGCAAGATGATTAAAGGATCGAATTGTACGGGAACTTTCCACTGAAGGGTAGTTTTGGAATTTCACCAGAATTTCCATATCTTCCGGGTAGACATGACACGTTGCTAGATGTCAATCTTGTCTTGTGGGTTGATCAAATTAAATGTTTTAATTGGATCACAAATTAGGAGGAGTCCTAATTGACTATCTCGAGTTAGCTCGATTTGACCTAAATCGATTAGAATGAGTTCTGATCAAGTTAGGTCAACTTGCACTCGGACCCACTGCTGGCTAGGTATGGAACCCAATGGGTCACACACTTAGGACAGATAATCAAGGATTTAATTTGGAATTAAATCTCGTTTGCAGATGAACACACTAGCATGTGTTGCAAACCATGGCTTCTACTTGAATCGGATTCGAGTTAGGGTTCCGATTTGGTCCTTTTTAGATCCAAATTCATTCCGGTTTGAATCTAATTGAAGATTCAAAACATTGGGCTAACAGTAGGCTAGCAATTGGGCTAACCTAAGAGGCTAAACCCCTTTCCCACATCGCCTAAAACCCCTCCCCCTCTCTTCCCACGCGCGCGCGCAAGGAGAAGAGTCCACACGCGCGTGGACTCTCTCCAAGTCGCGTCTTTGCATGAAAAGAAAGAAAATGACCGGCGTTTTGGCTGATGAGGCGTGGATCAGAGTCCACCTAGGCGTGGACTCTTCAAAAATTGGAATTACCGTGAAAAGAAAGAAAAAACACCGAAGGGGCGCGACTCTTCTTTCTGCGCGCGCCCTTTTAGTTTTTCACGATCCCTCTTCGCGTCTTTCCATCCCAAAGGCCGTGAGATTAATCCCAAAGGCCGTGAGATTAATCCCAAGGGCCGTGAGATAAAGAGAGAAGACGTAAGAAGGGAGAGAGGGACATGAGAGGATGTTTTCAGATGAGAAGGCGCCTCTCTGTCGCCTATTTAAGAAGAAGGCTTCACCGTAAAATTGCATTCCAGATTTTCTACGGCGAAGCCTTGCTTCTCTTTCCTTCTCCCTCTCCAGAAGATTGTTTCCCCCTCCTCTCTTTCCTCTTTGATTCCTTTACAGAGCCTAGGCTCTGTCGAATCTCAGAACAGAAGGAGAGTCAGAGAGAGAAACTCTCCGACGGTAAAGGAAGAAGGCGCCTCTTTTCTTTCTTTCTTACATTAAGACAATTTTGTCTTAATTTTCTTCTCCCTCCAAGACAAGCCTTGTCTCATTTTAGGACAAGGGCTTATTCTTAAGACAAGAGTGTCTTAAGGGCCAAAGTTGCTAAAAACTAGGAGAAGAGTAAGAGAGAAAGTTTTAGTCCCCGTTTGGCTAGAGGAGTCCTAGCCAATAGCCCATATATCAAGTTCTTGGGGTAGAACTTGATTGGAAGGAACCCAATTGAGGAGTCACTGTCTTGATCATCTGCCCGTGTGGATCACCATCGGAGGGCGGACAAGTGGACGCCTGGTGTGTTCAAAAGGTTACTCTATTTGGAGTTTATTTCTACATCAGATTGGATATAGCGATCTGAGGTTAGTATCTAAACTATGTTTAAATTTGGACATGCATATAGTCATAAGTTTTAATTGCTAATAAGGAGATTTTGGGATTAGGGTTCGGACCTGATTTCATAAAGTTTTGAAATCCACACTTCCGCACTGGTTCCCGAATCCAACAGTGGTATCAGAGCATCCTTATTAGGATTAAAACTTATGCAGTTCAATTCATGATGTAGTATCATGTTAAAGTTTTTATATTGATGCACAATGCATGTCTTTGATTGAACATGAGTTTGATGATTGCCACCAGTTAGGGTTTTCCACTGAAACCCTAATTGTCTTAGAGATATGATTAGCCCTGGAGCCATCATACTGAAATAAGGTTGCCTGGCATAATGGTGTATCCATTATGTGGTAAATGGTTGTCCTAGTATGATGGCACACATTTCACATATTTGCTTAGTTTAAAGCATGTATTAATATATGTGATAGCTTTTAATTGAATGTGCTGGCATTGCATGAACCCCTCTTAAAATTATATTAAGTGGTAGTATAGTTAACCGATAAGCATTATTAGTCATGATGGATAATTAGTCATTTCGGTGTCTAGAAAGGTGGTTCTGGGAAGGTAAAGGGAATCGTGGTTTTTAATTGGTTCCGTTGACTGACCTGGCCAATTTTAAATTGGTGTCTAGGAAAGCAACGGGGGGACCCCCACATCTCTTCCACTAGCCTGGCCGATCTGATTGATTTAATTCTTGACTAACATGCTTGGTGTTAAAAACTATTATTGGCCTTCCTTCATGATAGGTCATCATTGTGTTACGATCTATACTGGGTTTGTTGTGTACACACAAGACCTAATATGGTGACTAACACAATTTTTGGCCTAAAACAATTATTTGTTTATGGCATGATTTAAAGTAATATTTTGTTGTGTACACACAAGGGTATTACTATTAAAGTCATGACTATATGGCTATGAAGGGTCTTACTTAACTAAAATATTATAGTTTGTTGTGTATACACAAGGCTATTAATATTTTAGAGGCCGAGATAAGTTGAGAATTGTACAGGTTACAATTGGAAAGAGTTTTCCTACCTATGAACTTATATAAGATTTGTTGTGTACACACAAGGTCTTTTATAAGGGATTGGGATCTCAACCCCACTAAGAAAGATCAATTAAGGTTTTCTCGATCATCGTATAGAGGGTTATGATGCTCGATAAAATAGTGGGAGACATAATTAAATTAAAGTCCTAATTTAATTATGTGTTGTCATTTCATGGTTGTTTGCTTATGTTTTCATTCTTTGTTTAAATGTAGATAAATGGCCTCTTCACTCTCACTCCGTAGTATTTTAGATGCCAACAAATTGACTGGGCCTAATTATGTTGATTGGCTGAGAAATTTGAAAATAGTACTCAGTCAAGAAAGAATTTCCTATATTCTTGATACCCCGATTTTGGAACCACCAAGGGAAGATGCCTCGCAAGAGGAGAAGACCACATATAATATGTGGCAAAATGACTCACTTACTGTCAAATGTGTTATGCTTGCCTCTATGACTAACGAGTTGCAGAGGCAGCATGATAGCATGGATACTAACTCCATACTGCTAAATTTAAAAGAGCTTTATGGAGAACACAGTAGAACTGCTAGATATGAAATATCTAAGCAGTTGTTCCGTGCAAGGATGACAGAAGGTACATCAGTACAAGACCATGTATTAAAGATAATTGATCTAATCACTCGATTAGGTCAATTAGGTTTTGTAATGGATGGGGAGTTGAATCAAGACTTGATCTTGCAATCACTCCCAGAGTCATTTTCACAGTTTGTTCTTAATTACCATATGAACAAACTTAATTCTTCCTTGCCTGAGCTGTTGAATATGTTGAAAACAGCAGAGAGCCATGTAAAGAAAAATAAGGCTCCAGTTCTTCTTGTGGATAAGAAGAAGACAGGCAAAAGGGGTTCCAGTAAGAGGATGAATCCCAAAGGGGGCATTAAGAAGAAGAAAGGAAAGAAGGCCTCCGGACAGATGACCTGCTTTCATTGTGGCAAGCCGGGTCATTGGAAAAGGAACTGCAAGATTTACCTTGCAAGTCTGAAGCCTGGTGCATCAGAGGCACCAAAAGGTATGAAAGAAGTTCATACTATTTTGTCATTGGATTCTTCCATTTCAAATACTTGGGTGTTGGATACCGCCTGTGGTCATAACATCTGCAAATCATTGCAGGGACTTCAGGGGCTTAAAGTATTGAAGGAAGGTAACTTTGAGCTCTACGGTGCTGGAGGGGACCCCATCCAAGCAGAAGCTGTAGGGACTTATATTTTGAAGTTACCTTCAGGGAAGATCTTGGAGCTAAGGAACTGTTACTATATGCCAAAAATCATTAGAAATATCATATCTGTACCCTTGTTACTTAAACAAGGATATACTATGAATGTAATGAGCAGTGGCTGCTCAATTTCTTTATCTAATGAAATTATATGTTATGGCATATTCTGCAATGGTCTATTAACTCTTTCCACTAATGACAATATTTTTCATGTTTCTAACAAACGGAAAAGAGATGATGTAAACAATACCTTACTTTGGCATTGTCGTCTTGGACATATTAGTGAGACTAGGATTAACAAGTTATACAAAGAAAATTTCTTTGATCCTTATGACTATGAGTCATTAGGAACTTGTGAATCATGTCTCATGGGTAAGATGACCAAGACTCCATTTAGTGGACATGGAGAAAGGACAAAAGAGTTATTGGGACTCATACACACAGATGTATGTGGGCCTATGACAACTCAAGCCTATGGTGGATACTCATACTTCATCACATTTACTGATGATTTTTCAAGGTATGGATTGTGTATCTAATGAAACATAAGTCCGAGGCTTTTGAAAAATTTTTAGAGTATCAAAGTATGGTAGAGAAACAGACAGGAAAAAGTATAAAGATCCTCCGATCAGATAGAGGAGGTGAGTACTTATCCACTGAGTTTCTTGATCACCTTAAAGATAAGGGGATCATCTCTGAATGGACTCCTCCTTACACACCACAATTAAATGGTGTTGCTGAAAGGAGGAATCGTACTTTATTGGATATGGTACGGTCCATGATGTGCTTCACGGAGTTACCTTTTTCTTTCTGGGGATATGCTTTGGAAACAGCAACTTATATCTTGAATAGAGTACCATCTAAAACTGTCTCTAGCACTCCATATGAATTATGGAGAAGTAAGAAGCCCAATCTTAAGTATATTAAGATATGGGGATGTCCAGCCTATGTAAAAAGGAATTTTGGACATAAACTAGATGCTAGAGCAGACAAATGTCTATTTATCGGATATCCTAGAGATAGTATAGGATATGTGTTCTACCACCCTACTGAACAAAAAGTTTTGGTCAGTAGGCATGCCACTTTTATGGAAAAGGAATTTATCCTACAAAAGGGCACTGGTAGAAATATCGAACTTAATGAGATTCAACAAATAGACACTTCTCAGTCAAGTAACAACATAGTTAATATAGAACCTGAACACACTCCTATCCGTAGGTCTGATAGGGTGCGACAGGCACCTGAGAGGTATGGGTTCATAATTGAAAATAATGAAGCCCAAATCATTCAAAATGATGAGCCTCTAACCTATACGGAAGCAGTCATGAGTAGAGACTCAGACAAATGGCTGGAAGCCATGAGATCCGAGATGGACTCCATGTATGTCAACCAAGTATGGTCTTTGGTTGATGCACCAGAGGGTATTAACCCTATTGGGTGTAAATGGGTCTATAAAAGGAAGATTGGGGCAGATGGCCAAGTTGAAACTTATAAAGCCAGATTGGTGGCTAAGGGTTTCAGACAAAAACAGGGAATAGATTATGATGAAACATTTTCCCCTGTTGCCATGCTCAAATCTATTCGGATTATGCTTGCTATAGCAGCATATCATGATTATGAGATCTGGCAAATGGATGTAAAAACTGCATTCCTCAATGGTTTCCTTGAGGAAGAGGTTTATATGTCACAACCAGAAGGTTTTGTCTTGGAGACTAAACCTAATCAGGTATGTAGGCTAAAGAAATCCATTTATGGATTAAAGCAAGCATCCAGGAGTTGGAACATCCGATTTGATAAAACAGTCAAAGAATTTGATTTTTTCAAAAATGAGGATGAACCTTGTGTGTACAAGAAGACTAGTGGGAGTGCCATAGTTTTCTTAGTTCTATATGTTGATGATATACTTCTTATTGGGAATGATATCCCAATGTTACAATCAGTCAAAGTGTGGTTATCGAAACAGTTTTCCATGAAAGACTTGGGAGAAGCATCCTATATACTGGGTATAAAGATCTATAGAGATAGATCAAGAAGGATGCTTGGCTTGTCCCAGTCTAGGTACATTGACCAGGTGCTAAAGAGATTTAGCATGGAGGAAAGTAAAAGAGGTTACTTACCTATTGGTCATGGCATACGTCTTTCTAAGAGGATGTCTCCTAAGACACCTGAAGAAAGAAATAGAATGAATTCTATACCTTATGCTTCGGCTATAGGGTCGATTATGTATGCTATGTTATGTACCAGGCCTGATGTGGCATATGCCTTGGGTGTAGCCAGTAGATTTTAGGCTGATCCAGGAGAGGATCACTGGAAGGCTGTGAAAAATATTCTTAAGTACCTGAGAAGGACTAAGGATATTTTTCTTATATACGGAGGATCTGATCTTAAACTAGAAGCCTATTCAGACTCTAGTTTTCAATCAGACCCAGATGATAGTAAATCCATTTCAGGGTATGTCTTTACCTTGAATGGTGCAGCAGTAAGTTGGAAGAGCACTAAACAGCAGACTGTAGCTGACTCAACTACCGAGGCAGAGTACATAGCTGTCAGTGAAGCCGCCAAGGAAGCTGTCTGGATGAAGAAATTCATCACAGAGTTGGGAGTAGTTCCTGAGATTGAGAACCCGGTGCCACTCTATTGTGATAACACTGGAGCAGTTGCTCAAGCAAAGGAACCGAGAGCCCATCACAAGTCCAAGCACATTCTGAGACGCTTCCATCTTGTCCGAGAGATAATCGAGAGACAAGAAGTCTGCATCAATAGAGTGGATACAAAGAACAACATAGCAGACCCGTTCACTAAGGCTCTACCACAGCGGGAGTTTGATCGCCACCTCGATAGTATGGGGTTAAAGAATAAGAGCGATTGGCTTTAGTGCAAGTGGGAGATTGAAAGGATTATGCCCTATAAGCCAATATTTGTATCTCCCAGACCATTATAAATTGACAAGTTAATAAAGGCAATATTTTTTCATCATTCGCTGTGTCATTATATGATGAACCCCATAGATTAGGGCTATGGTCCTAGGGCTATGATGAGATCATACCAGTGAGATCTAAGGCCTTAAAACCCTAATCTAGAATATTCCTAGTCATGGGAACCCTGAGTTGGGGATCAGGGTTTCCGGTTAGACTGGCACATCCTATGTATGCTGAAAAGGGTGATTGCTCTCACAGTTACTTGTGTGGGACACTAATACAAGGATGTGGGTGCTCATTAGCGAATGAGTTCACTGAATAGATCCAGTTTGAGAACATCTAATGGAGCCTTAGCTGCATGTCAATAGATGTTTCACATAGTGGGAGTTGTACAAGTAGTCCTATGACCTGAGACTGCCATAATACCTTATGTACATGAACCCATGCTTTGGTTCAATCTCAATCATGACACTGGGTCATGCACGAGGTTGATGCTGGGTATGGTGAATTGTATATGAAGGTAATGAGTAGGTCAACAAGGAATTGATCACTCCTAGTAGGAGGAGATTGCATCCAGCCAAATTAGGTCAGATGATGATTCAGGAAATCTTTGATCAAAGTACAGATATTAGAAATGATTTCTGATATCGAATTAATTGAATCATTAGTGTATGACTGAGCTGGGAATGAGTATAAACTGGTTTTGACATGATTCCATATCCATAGTTATATTCGGGATGCAAGATGATTAAAGGATCGAATTGTACGGGAACTTTCCACTGAAGGGTAGTTTTGGAATTTCACCAGAATTTCCATATCTTCCGGGTAGACATGACACGTTGCTAGACGTCAATCTTGTCTTGTGGGTTGATCAAATTAAATGTTTTAATTGGATCACAAATTAGGAGGAGTCCTAATTGACTATCTCGAGTTAGCTCGATTTGACCTAAATCGATTAGAATGAGTTCTGATCAAGTTAGGTCAACTTGCACTCGGACCCACTGCTGGCTAGGTATGGAACCCAATGGGTCACACACTTAGGACAGATAATCAAGGATTTAATTTGGAATTAAATCTCGTTTGCAGATGAACACACTAGCATGTGTTGCAAACCATGGCTTCTACTTGAATCGGATTCGAGTTAGGGTTCCGATTTGGTCTTTTTTAGATCCAAATTCATTCCGGTTTGAATCTAATTGAAGATTCAAAACATTGGGCTAACAGTAGGCTAGCAATTGGGCTAACCTAAGAGGCTAAACCCCTTTCCCACATCGCCTAAAACCCCTCCCCCTCTCTTCCCACGCGCGCGCGCAAGGAGAAGAGTCCACACGCGCGTGGACTCTCTCCAAGTCGCGTCTTTGCATGAAAAGAAAGAAAATGACCGGCGTTTTTGGCTGATGAGGCGTGGATCAGAGTCCACCTAGGCGTGGACTCTTCAAAAATTGGAATTACCGTGAAAAGAAAGAAAAAACACCGAAGGGGCGCGACTCTTCTTTCTGCGCGCGCCCTTTGAGTTTTTCACGATCCCTCTTCGCGTCTTTCCATCCCAAAGGCCGTGAGATTAATCCCAAAGGCCGTGAGATTAATCCCAAGGGCCGTGAGATAAAGAGAGAAGACGTAAGAAGGGAGAGAGGGACGTGAGAGGATGTTTTCAGATGAGAAGGCGCCTCTCTGTCGCCTATTTAAGAAGAAGGCTTCACCGTAAAATTGCATTCCAGATTTTCTACGGCGAAGCCTTGCTTCTCTTTCCTTCTCCCTCTCCAGAAGATTGTTTCCCCCTCCTCTCTTTCCTCTTTGATTCCTTTACAGAGCCTAGGCTCTGTCGAATCTCAGAACAGAAGGAGAGTCAGAGAGAGAAACTCTCCGACGGTAAAGGAAGAAGGCGCCTCTTTTCTTTCTTTCTTACATTAAGACAATTTTGTCTTAATTTTCTTCTCCCTCCAAGACAAGCCTTGTCTCATTTTAGGACAAGGGCTTATTCTTAAGACAAGAGTGTCTTAAGGGGCCAAAGTTGCTAAAAACTAGGAGAAGAGTAAGAGAGAAAGTTTTAGTCCCCGTTTGGCTAGAGGAGTCCTAGCCAATAGCCCATATATCAAGTTCTTGGGGTAGAACTTGATTGGAAGGAACCCAATTGAGGAGTCACTGTCTTGATCATCTGCCCGTGTGGATCACCATCGGAGGGCGGACAAGTGGACGCCTGGTGTGTTCAAAAGGTTACTCTATTTGGAGTTTATTTCTACATCAGATTGGATATAGCGATCTGAGGTTAGTATCTAAACTATGTTTAAATTTGGACATGCATATAGTCATAAGTTTTAATTGCTAATAAGGAGATTTTGGGATTATGGTTCGGACCTGATTTCATAAAGTTTTGAAATCCACACTTCCGCACTGGTTCCCGAATCCAACAATCCATGCCTAATCTCCTACCTCATCCAGATAAGGACTCTTCTTATCTAGATCATAATTCAAATCAAATTTGAAGTGGTTGACTAAAAGAGATTTAATGCAAGGAAAGGATTTGCGGTGAGAAGCAAATGTGCGCTACAACATTTTTGTTCTCTTCATTTGTCAAACAAACTAGAGAAGCCATGCCCAAAAACTGAATAAACCTAATCCTAACATATCCTAATTGAAATAAGAATTTTAGATTAGGATAGAGTTTATCATGTTAGAGGAGAGAGGACCTAGAGATGAGGGGCACCAAGAGTTTAGCACCCTCTCAGAAATTTGTGTATGCCCATCCTTCTCATCGCATAAAATGTGATACAAATCACAACCCCAAGCCACATTAGAGGGAGATGAACCCAATCTCATTAGGTTCAAGCATCCTAGTCAATTGGATTCAATTGGGGTTCAATTCAACTCCAATTTGAAAAGGCTGTCAATCATATTCCAAATAGTATTGAAATCCAAGTCCAACTTGGATAATTAAACCCTATTAGACTTAAATCTAATTAAGCCTAGTTAAATTAAATCTTAGTTAAATTAATTAGGACTTGATCAATAATTTATTTAAGTCCAATTATATTGCACCTCTTGCAATAAAGTCCCTAGTGCTAACATTAGCAGCTATTAAATTTGTAACTATTACAAAATTAGTAGCTACTGAATATGTAGTCCTTACATATTTGGCACTTTCTAAATATAATTCAAGCTCTTGACCTCAGGTTCTATTATGTTTAGTAATGAGACATATTATAATCTCTATCACAGTATCATCAAACCCTTTCGATGGATTAGAACAATTTCACTTCAACCCTAACAAGGATCGTTGATTCAAAAATGATCTAAGTGAGTTTCTATAATCTACTAGTGATGCTTAGTAGTAAGTCGTACCAACCCAGTAGAATAGAAAGGTGAACTCCTAGATATAGTTATCATGTGATCAAGTTTCTCTATTGAGAGTCCCAACATGATACAAGTCATGGAATCTTGTCAAACCCTAAGCATCTATCATATACTAAACTTAATTAGCTTGAGTTCAATCATGATTTCCATAAAAATGCTTCCCATTATCATGCTATTATGGTCACAGATTTAAGGACATAGCCTCTAATGTCACAAAGGTCTACTCGTCAACTACAATGATTGATAGATCCCCTTTAGGTATACTCTCAATTTCTACAGTGAACCTACTACAGGCAACATACACCCCAAGGCCCTATATGGCTAAGGATCATATTTATATGATTGTCAAACTATAATAACCCCACTATGAGTGACCGAGAGATAACAGATCAAGGAACTATGGTGCAGACACCAGAGGCACCAGAATAAGATAGAGGCTTCTCAATCCTCTATGGATTACTTAGTAGCATTTGAGTCCATTTGTAATAAAGGCTTAGCCTATTTGAGTTATCTTTTATTATTTGAGTCCTGTACCAGTCAGCTCATGTTGAGCTAGTCTTCCTCCTGAGTCCTGTACATGTCAGTCCAAGTACAAGTGAAGACATGTCAGCCCAAGTACAAGTGAAGACCGAGCCAGTACAAGTAAAGATCAACCTAGCCTGAAGTTATGAAGATCATGGAAGGCTTAGTAGAAGAAATCAGAAGCCTTGGAGTCAAGTCGAAAGCCCTGAAGCCCTGAACCGCAGCCTGAAGTAGATTGGGCCAGCCAAGGCCCAAGAGGGGAGCTATGGTGCCATCCACCCTATGGTCACCACCCCTTGGTCGGCCACTAGGGTCACCTCCCTTGGTTGACCAAGGCAAAAGAGGGGAGAGTGATTTGAGGGATTTTAAATCCTGGACATACCATGTATTCTAGCTAGGATTTGGGTGCGATTCAAATTCCTAGGTAATGACTATTGTAACCTTACTTGGGGGCCAAGTTTAATAGTCTATTTATGAGACTCTACTCTCTTGTATCAAGACACTTTTTATTCATGAAATATAACTGAGTTCTTCCAATTGCTGTGTGCTACCTGCTGTGTGCTAAGGGAATTCTGTGTGAATCCCTCTTCTTCTTCCTGGTGTTCTGCACCCTGTCTCCAGTCTCCATCTGCCTCTCCAAGCCCTAGGCACCCACATCAATCCCCTTCTTCCCCTTGCTATTTCTCAATTAATCCTCCATCTTTGCTTTGTTTTCTAACCCTAGAATAGTTGTTTGTAGGTCCATCAACTCATACGAATCCAACGACTCCAGCCGAGCAGCGATCAGATCATCGGGTTGAAAGCTGAGAATCCGCGGGTCTCCGGCTTGATTTTTCAGGCCGCATTCGGGAGCGAGAGCGATCCCTTTATCTACGATCTACATTGAGCACATCAACCATTGTTAGGTACACCCCCTCTGCCTGCCAGTAGCCTTATTGGAGATGAACTAGCCTAACTGAGACTTCTCAGCCTCGGTGGTCCTCTTTCTTATTATTTTTAGGTTCTACTTTGCATGCTGTTGTTTCTCACTTGTATAGAATACTCTACTTAGGTTCTTGGTCTGTTCTTCGGGATTTAGATTCATAACTTAATCTAAAAAAAATACAAAAATATATTTGCATGCAATTTTAGTTTCGCATCATTTGGTATCAGAGCCTGTTTTGGGCTCAGTTCTCTTTGGATATTCGGATCGGGTGCTTCACCATGGCCGTCCGGTCATAGGAGAATAGTAGGGCTGAAAGACCCTCTCTTCCCAATCTACGGGATCTCCTATGGCGGTAGGGGTGCCACTGTGAATTGACCCCTGAAGAAGAACACAAAGAGTTCCATTAGGATTTTTGCATTCTCGGCCTTCTCAGTACATTCCATGTTGTTTTAATTGTTTCTGCTTGTTTAGAATTCATAAAAATCTAAAATTTATTTTTATGGATTCCTTATAATTGAGATTAATTTTCAGAATTTTATCAATAATTATTTCTATTTGTGGATTTTCTTCCAGTTGAAATACTATATAAAAATAGTTCTACTCTATTTTGGTAGCAAAGCTGATTTCGGAAAGTTTAGGATTCTTTTAGTATAATTTTTGCATATCTTTAATTTTGGTATGTTTCCATATATTAGGTCATAATCTGCAAGTTATCATTCTATTTAAGAAAATACCAAAATAAAAAAAAATACATATATTCATAAAATACCAAAAACACTTAAACCCTAATTTGCATATTCATCTGCCTGCCATCATTGCATAAAATACTTTAAGGGTACTTTCTATATGTCAGATAAGGGGAGGAGTTGATAACCTCTCCTTAGTCCAAAACCACATCCCTTGCATTCGATCCCAAGCCTAATCTAAAATTAACTGACTTAATTTTCCCTAGTGGGCTAGGGACACCAATTGGTCGGGTTCGATCATTGTGGGATGACTAGTGCACCCAATTCATCTCCTATTACTAGATTCTAGTGTCTAGGATAGAGGTACAGTGTTAAACGACCTAAGCAGATTGGTGGTTCCTTAATTGGGTCCCTGCGAGAGCAGGGGGGCCTCCTACCATTCCACCTCTTACCTGGCTAGTTGAAGGACTAGGAGTTGAGTTGTGTGTAAGTTGAGTCAACTCATTCTGATTGGGCTCTAGGTCTAGGTACCCGTAGTTGAGTTAGTGTTGAGTCTCGCATGTGCACTAGATCAGGAGTCCCATTTCATCCATCTCCACCTTTGGCTAAACCCATGGATAATCTTGTAGCCTAGATTAGAAGCCCGTATGGCCCATACTAAACGTAGATCATCTAGGCCCAACTCCCTTGATCCAAGAGCCTATTATCATGATCTTGCCCTTGAGTCTAATCCTAAATGTCCATACCCATACTTGGTTGATTCAGAGGAAAGATCCATTAGGAACACCCAACCTTATGCACCCACTTTTGATGGAAGCCAAGAGTTGTATATTGATTGGGAGGAGAGAATGGATCAATATTTTGAGTACACTAAGATGTCGGAGTTAGAAAAATTTAGATTGGCCAAACATAGGTTAACCCGATATGCTAAGTTGCATTGGGCAATTATTAAGGATGAATGTTATCGAGGAGGAGATGAAATACATACCTGGAAAGCCATGAGAAGTAAATTGAGAGAAAAGTACCTAGGTGAATTTTATGAATACAAACTTTTAGACCAATGGTACGAATTGAGGTAGGGTAATAAAACTATATGAGTATATTGAACAATTTAATGAGTTATAAGAAGATGTAATATAGTTGAACCTGAATATAAGATCATGGCTAGATTTCGAGATGGCCTGCGTAGGGATATCCAGTGGGAGCTGTTTCATTAGCAAATTCAGGACCTAGAGGAAGCCTATCACCTAGCTAGGGAATTCGAGTTATATCAGAGGGAACTCATGATCAGTCAATCTAAGTCCAACAAGGTTAATTCCCTTGAACCTAAGTCCAAACCTAGCCGACTTTCTTTAGACCAGCCTACTACTCCTATCCCATTAGTTTGCAAGGAAAAGATCCCAGAACCCATTAATGAGCCTGAGCTAGAAGTGTATGAGGCTGATTCTAGTTTAGTAGATGAATACGAAGGAGAAAACTTTGAAGAGGATGAACCCCTTAAAAATTTAGAGAAAGAAACTCCTGAGCCTACTAAGACATCTAAAGAGGCCACCTATGAGTTAAGTCTAGTTGAGGAACCTGTAGTGGAAGAACAATTAATGGAGGAGAACTTAGATACTGCTGCTAGAACCTTACCCGAGGAAACCATGGAGAAGAGCCAAATTATAGAGTCTAAACCTAAAATACGAGAACCAAAAGAATTTATTAAGGACCTGATCTATTTGAATCAGTACCCCCAAGATGAGCCCCCTTCCATAGTTCCCATCGAGGACATCATCCCAGAAATTGTTGACCCATCCTTCCATAGCATGGATCTTTTCTTGCCTAGAGACATAACTCAATGCTCATACATTAAGGTGAGTCTCTTTAGCCCAGAACCAGTCCCTGAATCCCATTCCTATTTCCTACCCTTTCCTGAGTTGTCTCATATTTCTAGAACCATTGGGTCATATTTTATTGGGATTACCAAGTTACATGAATCCTTAGAGCCCATCCCATTTGCCACCTACTTTTAGAAGACCCTCTGGCATCTATTAGGAGTTTCTGGTAAATTTTCTTCTGCATGTCATCCATCAACCATGACTCATGCCCCATGCCCAAGTTATAGTTAAGACCTAATAAACCTCTTTCGATAGGCATGCATAGTCGAGTCTGTTAGGTGTTAGTTTGAGTCCTTTGCATCACCAGTTAGGAGTTTGCATGTGCCCAGCATGTCCACACCTGCACTAAATACCACACAGCATATGTGATACGGGACAGATAAATAAATAATAAAAATAGTAATTAATATTTTTTTTATATTTTTAGATTTTAGAAGGAGAGCTCAAATTAAATAGTAAAGGAAACTAATAAGTCTATTACCCGTAGTAGTAAACCTATAAAGCAATTAAAAGCAGCACTTGATGGTTGAGAAATCACCGTAAACTAGGATCTATTCAACGAGATAGAAATTATGAGAAGGAAAATGTTCAGTTGTACCAACATAGACCTCTCTCTCGATGTAGATCAGGAAGGGCTCTCAAGATTGTAGAGACAGGATTACGAGATCTTGCTTCCGAGCTTTGATTTTCCATGTAATGCTGGTTTGGAGGCAAGAAACCCTGGCTTCAATTCTTGATCACCTACACACTCAACATGAAATACGAATTAGGAAACAATAAATGAAAGGAAAGAATGAAAGAAAGAAGGGTTTAGGAATGGTGTATTTGGATTTTTGATGGCTTGGATAAATGGGCCTCACACCCCGCGATGCTCCAAAAGAATAAAGGAAGGGCCTCACACCCCGCGATAAACACGGAAAAGGAAAAATTTGATAGAATTTTGTTGTATTTCAATAATAATTTCATGAATTACAAGGAGGGCTGGTGGGGTATTTATAGACCCCCAACCAGAGACGTAAGGGACACAAATACTAGTCTTGTGCTCCCTTAGAATATAACTTCTAGAATCTTGCTCTTGGGTGTCTTGGACTCTAGAGTCTGGATCATGTGGTTGTCTGCAGGTGAGGGACTCCTAAGTCTGGATTGAAGAAGACTCAAGAGTTTTGGTGAAACTCTTAAGTTTAGGAGAATTAAGCAGCTTCCATCCTGATTGCTTGAAACTCTTGAAGTAAAACCCATGAACCTCCTTCCTTTAAGTGAGCAAATACCTTGGGACTCCTTGAAGTTGGTGACAAGAATGAAACTCCTTGGAAGAGTGGCTGACTCCTTGGATTTGGCATGAACATTTGAGAGGGAGGGCGCCAACTTGGGGAGTCCTTCTACTTTACTTATCTCAATTTTAAGTGGCACCAACTTTGTCTTCATTTAGTCGACCAAAAATAATAAAATACATGGGATGTCCAAACAAAAGTGACATGGCATGTGTTCTTGTCCAAAAAATGAAATGTCCAAATGGTGTTGTCCCAATGACATGTGTTGATGTCCAAATCCTTGAAAAATTGTACCAAGAAGAGGTTGTGACTTGGGCTAGCACATGAGTTGTCTTGAGTCTTCAATTGGGTGCACATGGTTTATCTTGAGTCTTCAATTGGGTGCACATGGGATGTTGTCCTGGTCCCCTCTCATAATATGGGACTCAATTAACTAATTTTTTTATAGGACTCAAACCAAATAACTAACCATCTAATAAAGCAATATATGTGCTATCAAGTTCAAAGGTGAAGAGTGATAGTGCTCAAGTAATTGTGCAACGGAAGCAATGAAATAAAACAACAATTAAAGAGCAAAAGAAGATAAAAAGTAAAGCAATGCAAACACACAAGAAGTATAGTGGTTCGGTGCACCTAGCACCTACATCCACTCCCCAAGCTCCACTTGGAATTTCCACTATAATCTTTAGATTACAGCCGACTTGTTTTACCAGGCTCACAAGTCAAAACCTTACACACTTGTTTTGGCTTCGGGCTTACAAGCAACCCTAGTTGGTTTTATCAATTGGCTCACCAACAAACCTCACATACTTGTTTTGGCTTCGGGCTTACAAGCAACCCTAGTTGGTTTTATCAATTGGCTCACCAACAAACCTCACACTAGTTTCAAATTCCCTTGAAACTAGCCTAAGACAAAAAGAATATGAATACAATGAATAAAACAAGACAAACTCCTTTTGAGCAAAAAGTAATTCGATGTAGCTCTTGATGGAGACTCTTCAAGCCTTTCTCTTGGAATCTTTGGACCTCACTAAATGCCAAATACTTGAAAGTTGGATTCCTCAAAGATGGAAAGCTTTTGGCTAAGGAATCTCTTGGTTTTCTCACTCTTTTTGGCTTGGAATTGATTGAAGGCTTTGTACTTTCACTCTAAGCTTTTTCACTTTGTCTCCTTGTCTTTTTTGAAGTTTGGTGGAGGTTAAATACCACATTTAAGCTGAAACAACTCTACAAGACCGTTAGAATCAAAAATATGGCCGTTTAAGGCCGTTAGAAATCAAATCAAAAGTTCAGAAAAACTAGCCATTATGCCATGAGTCAACCTCATGAGTCGACCTCTGGATCAAGTGTCGACCTCCTGAGTCGACCTCCAGTTTATTTTAGGCAAAAATCTAGAAAACCATAGTTCTGCCCAGTTTGAATTCTCAGGCTATGAGTCGACCTCTGGTGTCGACCTCTGGACAGGTGTTGACCTCTGGTGGTCGACCTCTGGAGCGTGCCACTGAAATTTTGCCGTGCCGGCCTTGCCGAACTTTTCTTTTCTTCATGAGTCGACCTCTGGTGGTCGACCTTTGACAAGGTGTCGACCTCTGGTGGTCGACCTCTGATCTGAAATTTTCTGAAACTCTAGAGAGGTGCGTGCCATGCTTGAGTTTCTCTAAGCCTTTGTTTCTTTTGTCAATTACTTCTTAACAGGAAGGTCCAATATGAGAAATTTGATCTTGTTCAAGGTAGAAGAGCTCTTTTCCAAAATTAGGCAAGCTTGGTTTCATCATTGTACTCTTAGTACTCTTTTTGAATAACCTAAGTCCTGAAACTTTATCTTGAGATGAAACATTAGTCCAAACATATACTCAACCTTTTGTTAATCATCAAAACTAAGGAGCCAAAGCCAACAATCTCTCCCTTTTTGATGATGACAAAACCTTGAGTATATATGCAATTAAGTCCAAAAGCAAAATATAGCACTAATAAAAATTTTCAAAGAAACCTCACATGCATGAGTATATCATAAAAATTTTACTTTTCATCTATTTATTTATTTAATTTTTTTTGTGAAAACATTTTCATGATTCAAAAAGTTAAGAACCATAATAGCTTTACTATACTATATGAAAGATTTTACTTTTCATTTACTTCTTTCTTTTTGTGAAAACATTCTTATGAGTCAAAAAGATAAGAACCATTATAGCTTTACTCTACTCTATTCTATGAAAGAGTCATACTTTACCATATATACTTTACAAACTTTACTATACTCCCCCTTTTTGTCAAGAATCAAAAAGTGCATTCTTTGTAGTAAAAGATAAAAACAAATGATACCATTCCATTGCAATGAAATACTTAGTTGCATAAAATACATGCTCCCCCTCAATTTGTGCATTCGAGATAACAAAAACATTCTAACTTGAGGGTTTAAAAAGATAAATGCTAAGAGCTGGTATCAGACAGTAAAATATCACAATATAGATAAGTGTATAAATGTATTCAGTTACAAAATTGCTTACATAGTAAGCACAAAACACTGATACATCAGATCATACAAAGCAAACTAAGTACAACATACATCAAGTAAATCTATGAGGCTACTCCTCATCAGAAGGTATATCAAAAGAGATAGGAGCCGAGATCCTAGATGAGAATTTTGGAGTCCTATGAGTGAGACTCCGAGTCCTCAGAGAGGGACCAGACCTAGGGGTACTCCTACGAGATCTATAGGTCCGAGGAAAAGGCTCCACAGGTGTCCTAACAGAAGCAGTAGCAGAAGGAGTAAATGGATCAGTATGCTGAGTAGACTGAGCTGGAGTGTGCCTGCTGACTAGCTCATAAGCAGTGGGATCATCAATATCTGTCTCTGTATGCTCATCTCTATCATCCGGAATCCCTGTAATAGTCTCAAAAAGTGACTCAGTAAACTCAGTATCTACTGGCACATCTGTAGCTGGAGGATCTGTACTGGGAAGATCAGTAGAAGGAGGATCAGTAGAAGGGGGAATCTCTAGAATCGGATCTGCAGGTGGAACATCAGAGCTACCTGCTCCAGGCTGATCTCCATCACTGTCACTATATCCACTGGAGCCATCATCATCATCATCATCAGAATGTGGAGGAGATACTATCGGATCTACAGTCCCTGGTGGCAGTGCTAATCTCAGTAGGCTGAGGATCTGTCGGAATCCTGCATCTACACTGGCTGAGAGAGCTCCAATGCGCATATCTGTGTATATCCGCAGATCATGTAGCTCCTGTCGTACACCAGCAATCTCTGTCCAGACCTCTGAAATGTGATCAGTCACTCTCTGCTCAAAGTTCGATATCCTCGCTGTAGTCCTCCGTGGTGTAGCAGTAGCAGTAGGTGCTGGAGCTGATGAGGGTGGTGGTGTGAATGGCTCAGGCTCCGCAGTCTCTGACTCTGGTGCTGGGCGAGGAGGTGTACCATGATCAGTAGGCTCTGAAGGCCCTGCCTCAGCTGCTCGGATCTCATCCTCCTCATCTGGCTCCTGGCCAGACTCTCGTCGCACCCAACGGTCACCAATCAGTCGAAATCCCATCCTATGCAGGGATTTCTCTCCATATGTATCAGTATGCTGCAGCTGACTGAAGGGTATACCATCAAATGAAACACCATGCTCCTGAATAGCTGTGTCAGCCCCATACCATATGGCTGAACTAGTCTCCTGTGAGATGCTGCCTCACCCATCTGCTGAAGCATGATCCTGGGAAGGTTGATGGGAGTCCGCTGTCTCGGGGACACCATCAACACCAACTCACGCTCAGTGATAAAGTCGAATCTCCCGCTCTTCGGAATCAAGATACGGGCGATGATATGATGCAGCACTCTCATCTCCAGTGAAAGCTGGTTAGCGGCTATTGTGGAAATGCCGCTAACATCCTCACGCTCTAGAATACATCTGAAGGCATGCTCTCTGTCGCTGATCGAAGTGGCAGCAGTTCCATGAAGTGGAATCCTCCAAACACGACTGATGACCTCCGGTGTCACTGGAATCTCGATCCCACGTACAGTAGCTGACCATCCAATGCCATCAGTGGCCATGGATCCATAGAACTCCCTGATGAGGTCTGGGTAGAATCTCTCAGTCATCATGCAGAAGTGAACCAGACCTGCATCTCTCAGCACATCTCCTATAAAAAAGTGATGCTGATCCCAGAAAGGTATATCCACACGCCTCCCACTCGCAATGCTCTTCCGTACTAAGCTGGCTAGCACTGGTGCAGGTGGCTCTGGGGTTGGCTCACGCTCATGTCTGACCTTTCTTCGTCGCTCAGTGCTACCTTGGCCTTGTTCCAATCTCCTTTTCCTTACTGCCAAGTGCTTTCTTGGACCCATATGAAAGGAAGAGGGGTAAATTAGGGAGAAGTACGATAAAGCAAGGCTAAGAGGAAAGGAACCAAGAGAAGAGAGGGAAAGAGAGGTTCACGGTTTGAGAAAAAGAGGAAATGGTGAAATGGTGAGATAGGGTTTGTGAAAATGGAGAAAATCGAGAGTAAATGGAGAAAATGTAAGAAACGAAGGAAGGAAATAAGTGATTTCAATTAAAAAACAACCGAGATTTGAGGGTAGATAGATGCAAAAGCTTTCGGTTGTCCAAAACCAAGAACACGGTCAAAAAAATGGTTTGGTTCTAAAGAAAACAAGAGGAGAGGAGAGGATTACCCAAATAGATGAAGGAGAAGGTTGGAAATCCACTGTTTAGAGGTTTAGGGAAGTTGGAGGGGGACCACATGAAGGAGAAATGGAAAGAAATGGAGAAAATGTGGCTTGCGGACGGGTTTTAAAAAAGGAGATTTCCGTTCAAGTGTCGACCTCTAAAAATTTTCAGGGGTCGACCTCAAGTGTCGACCTCCAAAAACCTTGGGGGTCGACCTCTAGTGTCGACCTCCGAAAATTAAAGTGTCGACCTCCAACAATAAATTACCCAAAATAAAATTCTGTAAAATTTAAAAAATTTGATAAAATTTAGAAAAATAACCTTTAAACATATTTGAGAATTTATAAATCATTTTTGAGGAATTTTTGATGAAAATTGAAGAGTTTCAAGCAAAAGGATCAATGACTCCCAGTTCCCTTCTGATCATACAAAATTTATCTTCATTCAATGGTTTTGTGAATATATCAGCCAATTGATAATCAGTACAAATAAATTCTAACAACACATTAGAGTTTTGAATGTGATCTCTTCTGAAGTGATGTCTTATTTCAATATGTTTGCTTCTTGAATGTTGTACAGGGTTTTTCGTTAAATTGATTGCACTAGTATTATCACATCTTATGGGTGTCTTAGTTAGTTTGATGCCAAAGTCCTCGAGTTGTTGTTTGATCCATAGAATCTGAGCACAATAGCTTCCAGCTGCTATATATTCGGCTTCCACCGTAGATAGAGCAACCGAATTCTGTTTCTTACTGCTCCATGAAATTAAATTAACTCATAGGAATTGACAAGTTCCACTAGTACTTTTACGATCAAGTTTACACCCAGCAAAATCAGCATCAGAATATGCAATTAATTCATATGATGACTCTCTAGAGTACCAAAGACCAATTTCGATTGACATAGATAAGTATCTAAATATACGTTTTACAGCTAAGAGATGTGATTCTTTAGGAGCAGACTGAAAACGTGCACACATCAAACACTAAACATTATATCTGGTCTACTGGTAGTTAGATATAGCAGTGAACCAATCATGCCTCTATATAATTTTTGGTCTACTGATTTACCACATTCATCTTTGTCTAATTTACATGAAGAACTCATAGGGGTACCTATTGGTTTGGTAGTCTCCATCCCAAACTTTTTCAATATTTTCCTTGTGTACTTGGCTTGGTTGATGAAGATCCCCTCTTTGGTTTGCTTAATTTGGAGTCCGAGGAAGAAGTTGAGTTCTCCCATCATGCTCATCTCGAACTCACTCTGCATTAACTTTGCAAATTCTTGACAAAGACATTCGTTAGTAGCACCAAAAATAATATCATCTACATAGATTTGTACTACTAAGAGATCATCATTTTTCTTTTTCAAAAATAATGTATTATCTACATTACCTCTAGAAAAATCATTCTTCATCAAAAATGAACTTAATCTATCATACCAAGCTCTAGGAGCTTGCTTTAAACCATACAATGCTTTATGCAATTTAAAAACATGGTTAGGAAATTCATGATTTTCAAAACCAGGAGGTTGTTCAACATAAACTTCCTCTTCAATAAATCCATTTAAAAAAGTACTCTTAACATCCATTTGAAATAACTTGAAATCCATAAAACACGCAAAAGCAAGTAAAAGTCTAATTGCTTCTAGCCTAGCAACAGGAGCAAAGGTTTCATCAAAGTCGATCCCTTCTTCCTGGTTGTAGCCTTTAGCAACAAGTCTAGCTTTGTTTCTAGTTACAATACCATGTTCATCAAGTTTATTTCTAAAAACCCATTTTGTGCCAATTACAGAAACATTGAGGGGTCTTTCAGTTAAAGTCCAAACGTTATTTCTTTTAAATTGATTTAGTTCATCTTGCATAGCATTAATCCAGTTACAATCTTTTTCAGCTTCTTCAATTGACTTAGGTTCTATCTGAGATACAAAAGCTAAATAATCACAAACATTTCTAATAGAAGAGCGTGTACTTACTCCCTTTGACGGATCACCAATTATTAGCTCTTTGGGGTGTCCGTGTGCATACCTCCACTCTTTAGGTAAAGGTTTTGGTGAAGTTGCATTGATCTCTTGAGTTTGATCTTCATTTTCTTGATCATCATCTCCTTTGGGCTCATCTTCATTGATTGTCAAATGTTCAAGCTTCTTTGTACCTGTTTCATCATCAATAGAATCTTCTTTTCTAGAAGATTTTTCGTTAGATTCATCAAACACTACGTGAATTGATTCTTCAACCAGAAGAGTTCTTCTGTTGAAGACCCTGTATGCCTTGCTAGAAGTAGAGTATCCTAAGAAGATACCCTCATCTGACTTGGCATCAAATTTACTGATATTATCTTTGCCATTGTTTAATATGAAACAGCGGCAACCAAATACACGAAAATACTTAAGATTTGGTTTTCGATTTTTCCAAAGCTCATATGGTGTTTTCTTCAAAATAGGCCGAATTAAAACACGATTTAAAATATAACAGGAAGTATTAATGGCTTCTGCCTAAAAATATCTAGGTAAATCATTTTCACAAAGCATTGTGCGTGCCATTTCTTCAAGTGTCCTGTTCTTTCTTTCTACCACCCCATTTTGTTGAGGTGTCCTAGGTGCAGAAAAATTATGACTAATGCCATTTTCATTACAAAAAGCTTCAAAATCATGATTGTCAAATTCAGTTCCATGATCACTATGCAAAGAAACAATAGTGAGATCTTTTTCGTTTGAAACTCTTTTATGAAATTTAACAAAAGCTGAAAACGTTTCATCTTTATGAGCTAAAAACATCATCCAAGTAAATCGTGAGTAATCATCTACAATTACTAGCCCATATTTTTTACCTCCCAAACTAGTTGTTCTGGTTGGTTCAAAGAGGTCCATATGCAATAATTCAAGGGGTCTAGTAGTAGATACTACTCCTTTAGGTTTGAAAGTAGATTTAGTTTGTTTTCCAAATTGACATGCAGCACAAATCTTATCTTTTTCAAATGTGAGTTTTGGCAATTCTTTTACAAGATTCTTTTTGCTTAATTTTGAAATCAACTGCATACTAGCATGCCCTAGCCTACGATGCCAAAGCTAACTAGTTTAACTTGCCTTGGCTTCCCTAGCCACTAGGCATTGACCACTTTCCATGGCTAGATCATCAAGATCAACCATGTAAATGTTTCCATGCCTATGATCAGTGAACTTGATGCCATCGACATCAAGACTAGATACCATGCACAAAGATGATTCAAAAACTACTTTAAAACCTTTATCACAAAACTGACTAATGCTAAAAAGATTATGCTTCAAGCCATCAACAAATAATACATTATCTACATAAGCATTCGGGGTGATATGGATTTTACCAATTCTGACGATTTTGCCTTTTCCATTATCACCAAAAGTAACGTTTCCACCATCAATAGCTGCTAGTGATGAGAATTGCTTCACATCCCCAGTCATGTGCCTTGAGCAACCACTATCCAGATACCACATTCTTCTTTTATTTTTGGTTGCAAGACACCTACAAAAATTAATCAAGTTGAAACTTTAGGTACCCAAGTCATCTTGGGTCCTTTAGGGTTAGTCAAATTGGTTCCTTTTGGAACCCAAATCTTTCCAAAGGTATTTAATTTTCTTTTATTACAAATAGATGATTTATGTCCTAACTTACCACATGCATAGCAGGTAACATTAGAAGATGCAGGTATGAAAAAATTTTTGTAAAGTTTTTGCTGATTGTGTGGCTTAAATCCAAGTCCAACTTTGTTAAACACTGCATGTTGACTATTTAAAAGCATGCTTAATTTTTCTGAACTAAAAGTAAACTTTTCTACAAAAGGTTTTACTTTTTCTAACTCTTCTTTATAATTCTTGTTTTGAAGCAATAGTTCTTTGTTTTGTTTTTCAATTTTCTCATTAGTTTTAAGACTTCTATTATTTTTCAAAGAATCATTTTCTTTTAAAAGATTATCCTTATCATTTTTCAAGGTCTTTACATGTTCAGTTAATTTCTTGTTTTCTTGAATTAAATCTTCAATTTCAGTTGAAAACTTTTCTGAATTTTTGGTAAGCTCAAGATTTAGCATTCTTAATTTCTTATTTTTCAGTTTTAATTTTTCATATTCCATAACTAAATCATCAAAAGCATCATGCAATTCATTGAAAGTAAATTCAATTTCAGGTTCAGAATTTACCTCATTGTCTTCATTGGCCATGAAACACAGGTTGGCGACTACCTGCTGCTCTTCATCACTGCTGGAGTCCTCACTCTCACTCCAGGTAGCCATAATGGCTTTCTTTCTCAACATCCTTCGACTCTTTTTAAGCAAAGGGCAATCCGTTTTATAATGTCCAGGCTTCTTGCACTCGAAGCAGATGGGTGGATCCCTTTCTTTTTCTTTCTCTTTTTCTTTATTGTGATCACCTTTTTGTGGCCTTTTCTTGTAGAAGCCCTTCTTCTTTCTCATGAATCTTTTGAATTTCCTTGTAATGAGGGCTGTCTCATCATCATCAGCTTCTTCTTCTGATTCATCACTTGACTCTTCCTTTGTAGTGGACTTGAAGGCTATGGCTTTCTTTTTCTTGTCATTGTCCACTGTCTTCTGCTTTAGTGAAAGCTCGTAAGTCATCAGTGATCCAAGAAGCTGCTCAAGAGGTAGAGTATTGACATCCTTGGCTTCTTCTATGGCTGTTACTTTCGCATCCCATGAAGCCGGAAGAGACCTGAGAAGTTTGTTAACCAGTTCACCATTAGATATAATTTTTCCAAACTCCTCATACCATTTACTATATTTATAAATCTAGTATACATTTCACTGATACTTTCAGTTGGTTCCATCCTGAACATCTCATATGTATGAATGAGCATGTTCACCTTTGTGGTCTTCACTTGGTGTGTACCCTCATGGGTAACCTCAAGTGTATCCCAAATTTCTTTGGCGGAAATACAATTTGATATTCTGTTGAATTCACTAGGGTCAAGTGCACAGAATAGCAAATTCATCGCCTTAGCATTTAACTCAGCTTGTTTGATGTCATTGTCATCCCATTCTTCTTCAGATTTTGGGGTGATAATGCCATTAACCAAGTGAGTGGGCTGATGAGGCCCTTTAGTAATTATTCTCCATATATGATAATCTACAGCTTGTAAATAAATACACATATGAGTTTTCCAGTATGTGTAGTTTGTGCCATTAAAGAAAGGAGGGCGATTTGATGCTTGTCCTTCAACTACACCCATTCCAATTGGGATGGCCATGATCTTTCACTCAAGATCGTTGGACCTACAAGAGAGTACCGTAGCTCTGATACCACTTGTTGCCCATATATGGTGCCCAAGAGGGGGGGTGAATTGGGTATTTTAAAAAAAATTAAAGCAATATATGTGCTATCAAGTTCAAAGGTGAAGAGTGATAGTGCTCAAGTAATTGTGCAACGGAAGCAATGAAATAAAACAATAATTAAAGAGCAAAAGAAGATAAAAAGTAAAGCAATGCAAACACACAAGAAGTATAGTGGTTCGGTGCACCTAGCACCTACATCCACTCCCCAAGCTCCACTTGGGAATTTCCACTATAATCTTTAGATTACAGCCGACTTGTTTTACCAGGCTCACAAGTCAAAACCTTACACACTTGTTTTGGCTTTGGGCTTACAAGCAATCCTAGTTGGTTTTATCAATTGGCTCACCAACAAACCTCACACACTTGTTTTGGCTTCGGGCTTACAAGCAACCCTAGTTGGTTTTATCAATTGGCTCACCAACAAACCTCACACTAGTTTCAAATTCCCTTGAAACTAGCCTAAGACAAAAAGAATATGAATACAATGAATAAAACAAGACAAACTTCTTTTAAGCAAAAAGTAATTCGATGTAGCTCTTGATGGAGACTCTTCAAGCCTTTTTCTTGGAATCTTTGGACCTCACTAAATGCCAAATACTTGAAAGTTGGATTCCTCAAAGATGGAAAGCTTTTGGCTAAGGAATCTCTTGGTTTTCTCACTCTTTTTGGCTTGGAATTGATTGAAGGCTTTGTACTTTCACTCTAAGCTTTTTCGCTTTGTCTCCTTGTCTTTTTTGAAGTTTGGTGGAGGTTAAATACCTCATTCAAGCTGAAACAACTCCATAAGACCGTTAGAATAAAAAATATGGCCATTTATGGCCGTTAGAAATCAAATCAAAAGTTCAGAAAAACTAGCCGTTATGCCATGAGTCGACCTCATGAGTCGACCTCTAGATCAAGTGTCGACCTCATGAGTCGACCTCCAGTTTATTTTAGGCAAAAATCCAGAAAACCATAGTTCTGCCCAGTTTGAATTCTCAGGCTATGAGTCGACCTCTGGTGTCGACCTCTGGACAGGTGTTGACCTCTGGTGGTCGACCTCTGGAGCGTGCCACTGAAATTTTGCCGTGCCGGCCTTGCTGAACTTTTCTTTTCTTCATGAGTTGACCTCTGGTGGTCGACCTTTGACAAGGTGTCGACCTCTGGTGGTCGACCTCTGATCTGAAATTTTCTGAAACTCTAGAGAGGTGCGTGCCATGCTTGAGTTTCTCTAAGCCTTTGTTTCTTTTGTCAATTACTTCTTAACAGGAAGGTCCAATATGAGAAATTTGATCTTGTTCAAGGTAGAAGAGCTCTTTTCCAAAATCAAGCAAGCTTGGTTTCATCATTGTACTCTTAGTACTCTTTTTGAATAACCTAAGTCCTGAAACTTTATCTTAAGATGAAACATTAGTCCAAACATATACTCAACCTTTTGTTAATCATCAAAACTAAGGAGCCAAAGCCAACACATTGGATCATGATTGAATGCATGAGATCACACCAAAAGCTACCCCATCAATTTGGTTCAACACTGTTTGATTGCATAATTCTTGCCTGACTTTGCATGTTCAAAGCCTTCATCAAGTTGGGTTATCTCCTAGCCATATGACTTTCCATTGAAACTCCTGCACCACCTGATTGCACATTTAGGAGATTGCCGGAACCATCCTCCTATGCACCACCACCATTGCTAGTGCCACCGAAGCCCTTGCCACTACTACCACTGGTCATTATCAAAGCCCTTACTGCCTTCACCATACTAGACTATCGCCTCACTACCATCAGATCATCGCCACTACCATCTCCACTTGCCGGCACCATCGACCTCCTGTGCACCACCGTCTCCCTTCACCATTGACTTACCTTTTGTTATGACCAACCAATCAGATCAATTCACTAAAGGCTAGATCAGGCCCAAGGAAAGGCCAGAATAGGCCCAAAGGCTGGAGAGGCAGTATGTAGTTGGTTTGCTTCCAAAGGCCGACCACTACAAAAAGGCCGACCAACACAAGAAGGCCAATTAACACATAAAAGTCGATCAGCACTCTAAGGTTGTTTGACACAAGAAAGCCATCACCTAAGAGCTGATCAGTGTTCTAAGACCGATTGACACAAGAAGGCCGACTGTTACCTAAGAGCCGATTGGCACTCTGAGGCTGATTGACACGAGAAGGCTGACTACCACATAAATGCCAATTGACACTAATGTGGCGACATCCACTGACATGGAGCATGCGGGCAGCCACGACAACAGGAGACTGGCCCCCGGGTGTGGCGGCCTAGCGAAGAGCCGAGGTCGGACTCATTGGGCGAGCCCCCCGTTTGAGGACAGCCTCCCTGCTGAGGTCAAGCTCCCAACCAAGGCGGGCTATTAGGCAAGCCCCCGTCTGAGTTTAGCCTTCCTACCAAGGTCAAGCTCTCAGTCAAGGCTGGGCTCATTGGGAGAGCCCCTTGTCTGAGGTCAGCCTCCTTGCCGAGGTCAAGCTCCCAACCGAGGTTGGGCTCATTGGGCGAGCCCCCCATCTAAGGTCAGCCTCCCTGCCGAGGTCAAGCTTCCAGCCAAAGCCAGGCTCACGAGGTGCACTCATATCCAAGGTCAGCTCTCGGTTGGGGCTATGCTCGTGTCCCAAGGTGGAGTCCCAGGTATGGAGTTCCCGCCGGAAAGCAGATGTTCAAATCATGCCACAGCAAAAGCCTGGCCACCTGTAGCCTTCTATAGGCGATGCCAGCCCTACCAGAGGTATGATACGAGCACCACAGGCCCCAGGCCCGATGGCATGTTACCATGCCCACGACCGTACCACCAACGGCCGCCCACCTTCGCGGCACGACACCTGGAGCCTCCCCAAGAGAGGAATCCAGCCAAGGCCCCAGGACCTGCAACGCCTAGGTGGTCCCTCCTAAAATAGAAGCACCCCTCCTATAAGGAGCAAGGGAGAAGAAAGAAGTTTCTTTTTGGGGGGAGAAAGGGTAGTTTTTTTCCTTCAAGAGAGAAAGGTTCTTTCCTTCGGGACAGGGGGTCCTCCTTTCCGGACTTCCTACCAAAAGAAAGGGGAGAACTTCCAGAGCTGGGGGCGGTCCATAGATTGGCGCATCCAGGGGGCTTCTCTGGGCTCCCTGAGAGCCCTTCTCGGAGAGAGCCTCGGCCCCTCCTCCAGAGAGAAGGAAGAAGGTAAGAATGCGGGGGAAGGCGAGGGAGAGGTAAGTCCCCGTTCCATGCTCTCGATCTCTACTCTTTCCGTTTCCTTTACATTTCCATCTCGAGTCACACCCTCCCGGTGAACGGGTCCCCCAAGCCCTATGCCATGGAGGTCTTTTCTGTTCTCCTCGATCGTCCCACTGACTTGATCATTGGAGTGTCCTCGTCGAAATTCCCGGTCCAGGTCTCCCCTATTTTGCAGGAAGGAAGGAAGGATGCATGACGGCGGGGGAGGAGGAATGCCCCAGCACAACCGAGCTACAAGCCATGATGATCTTGGTGCAATAGATTTGTGTGCCAGGTAGGGGATGAAGTTTCAAGATCCGGGCGACCAACAGATTGGCACACCAGGTAGGGGATGAAGTTTCAAAATCTTGGCGACCGACAAATTGGCATGCCACTGGGGGATAGACTGGGGGCATAAGAGGGGAAGACGATCGTGTTTTCCCAAACGATGATCACCTCCCACAGCACCCTCTGGTTGGAACCAGCTCCATTCATCTCTCCTCAAGATGATGGTCAACAAGTTTGAGCCATGCCCCCCTGAAGGAGTAACACACCCGTCCATGCGACTGAGTCTGATGGGTAATTCTCTTCCCCAATTACCCTTATAATATGAAGAGCTGTGTGACAGGTTCACAGGAAAAGCTTTTGTCTCGCCACCAATGGCAAGTATTGCAGTCTAACACCTGCCACTGAGCCCACGACCTAGGGATGTCAGCCAGAAGCTCGAGGGGTCCCGCCATCTATTGCTAGACTCTTAGTTCGGCTCTTGCCTTACTCACAGTTCGGAAATATTTGCGGCACTCAACAAAGTCCCGCCATCTACTGCGAGGCTCACAGTTTGGCAACTGCTATGCTAATAGTTCGAAGATATTCGCGGAGACTCCAAAAGGCCCCCGCTATCTACCGCCTGACTCTCAATTCAGCTCTTGCCTTGCTCACAGTTTGGAGATATCCGTGGTGACTCAACGAAGTCTCGCCATCTACCGCATGGCTCATAGCTTGGCATCTACTGTGCTCACAGTCCAGAGATGTTCGCAGGGAACCCCGGTAGTCCCGTTGTCCATTGCTTGACTCATAGACCGGCACCCGCTGCACTAACAGTTCGAAGATATCTGCAGAGATGCCAGAAGCTCCGGCACCTAACTTGCAGCATGGTCAGCCAACAAGCCGAGCCCTCTCGATAGGCCCGCATCAAAGCTTTGAGCTCGGAGCATTCCACCACCTTGTCTGGGATATAAGACTTGCCCCTTGATTATTGAAACTCACTTTTAGTGCAACCTTATATTCTATCTATGCAGGCACTCATCCGACCAACCTCAAGCCTGCCTAAGCCCGGAAACTCTCAAAGCCTAGCACTCTAAGCCCAGAAACATACAAAGCCCAGCACTCTAAGCCCGGAAACTCATGAAGCCCGGCACTCTAAGCCCGAAAACTCACAAAGCCCGGTTCTCTAAGCTTGGAAACTCTCGAAGCCTAGCACTATAAGCTTGGAAACATATGAAGCCTGACACTCTAAGCCAGGAAACTCACAAATCCCGACACTCTAAGCTCGAAAACTTACAAAGCTTGGTGCTCCAAGCCCAAAAACTCTTGAAGCTCGACACTCTAAGCCCAAAAACTCACGAAGTCCGGCACTTTAAGGCCGAAAACTCTCAAAGACCGGCACTTTAAGCCCAGAAACTTATGAAGCCTGGCACTCTAAGCCCGAAAACTTTCGAAGCCTGTCACTCTAAGCCCAGAAACTCTCGAAGCTCGGTACTCAAGACCAGAAGCTCAGCTAACCACTGGCTCCAACTGCCTTGCTCATAGTCCAGAGATGTCCACCAAAAAACTCCAGAAGTCCCGGCCATCTACCGCCTAAATCATAGCTTGGCGCATCAGGCCCCTCGGCCTCCTTTAGTAGGCATTTCGGCCTCCTTCATCAGGCCTCTCGGCCTCCTCCATCAAGCCTCTTGGCTCCAGCCACCTTGCTCACAGTCCAGAGATGTTCATCGAGAAACTCCAGAGTCCCGGCCATCTATCGCCTAAGTCACAGCTTGGCGCATCAGGCCCCTCGACCTCCTTCATCAGGCCCCTCGGCCTCCTTCATCAGGCCCCTTGGCCTCCTCCATCAGGCCTCTCGGCCTCCTCCATCAAGCCTCTCGGCCTCCTTCATCAGGCCTCTTGGCCTCCTTCATCAAGCCTCTTGGCTCTGATCACCTTGCTCATAGTCCGGAGATGTTTGCCAGGAAACTCCAGAAGTCCCAGCCATCTACTGCTTGACTCATAGCTTGGCACACCAGGCCCCTCGACCTCCTTCATCAGGCCTCTTGGCCTCCTCCATCAAGCCTCTTAGATCTGGTCACCTTACTCACAATCTTGAGATGTCCACCGGGAAACTCCAAAAATCCTGTTCATTCATCGCCTGACTCACAGCTTGGCGCATCAGGCCCCTCGGCCTCCTTCATTAGGCCTTTTGGTGATGCGGGACTAATTATGCATACCAATTATTTTTCATGTATTAGGCATTAAGTTAAGAGTTTGCATCTTGAATCTCAAGCCAAGTTATTAAGTAGAAAATTCTATAAAATCTTTGGAAGCACAGGCATGCAGAATTAAATCCTAAAAATGAAGAAACAGGACCGCCAAGGCTAAGAAGCCCCGGTTACGACTAGCTCTTCTACAATACCGCTACCAGAGAAATCTAGGGGGTGTACCTGGTAGAGATTTGGAGATCGATCCATGAAGAGTTCGCTATATGCTCTCAGATGCAACCTGGAAAAATAAGCCGGAGACCCTACAGATTTACGACTTTCAATCCGGTGGCATGAAAGCTTGCCGATTGGAACCTGGATTCATGAACTCTGAGGGACCTGCAAATCACCTAACAAGGGTTAGAAATCAAAGAAGAAACAAGTTTGAAGGGTAAAGAAAGCAAAGAAAAGGAAGGCTTAGAAGTGGGTGGCCAAGAGATGAAGAGGCAGGTGGCTTGGAAGCAGGGTGCAGGGATCACACAGATACCCTGAGGGATCACACAAATATCCTTAATCACACATAAATTCACTCAAAATTCACACCAAAGTTGAGAAGAACTCAAGCAATTTCTCATATTTATTAATATCCAATATACATGAGAGGGGGGCCTTTAAATAGGCTTATAAACTTGGGCTCCATGTAAGGGCATACAAGAGAATTCCCAGTAATCCTTTTCCTACTCAAATACATAGAGATCTCCTCTTCCAAATAGGTTCAAACTCCCTCTTCTCACTAGGATTACTCCTCTCCTTCTCTTTGACTTGGTCCAAGGGAGGTGACCATGAGTAGGGTGCCTACATGAGAGGTGACCATAAGGAGGGCGCTAAATTTGAGGATGGGCTAGGGCTTTAGGCGGCCCATTTCAGTACTGGGCAGGATCTAGGGTTCTCCTGGTGTCCATCTCCTCCTGGTGGGCTGATGTACTTGTCATTCAGGTTTTCAATGATAGCTCCAAGACTCATTCCTTGCTTCCCAAGTGGCATAATTATATGGATGTTTGGATTCCTTGCAGTGGTTGGAGTATTATGCTGACTGGCTTCATATATGACTTGAGTCTTCTTACAAAATTGGACTGGACTCATAAAACTCAAAACTTACAGGACTCATAAAGCTCACTAAGTATCCAAAACTTGACTCAATACTCTAATTACAGGACTCAAATGTAAAAAGGTCCAAAATGATATTCAGAGACCAAGGTATAGACTTAAGTGTAACAAAGCCTATAAAATAAAACTCATGGCCCAAATATAGGACTTAAATGGCTAACACAGCAAGATTATTGGACTCAAAGACAAAATTGAAATCATGGTTAAAGTACTCAAAACTCAGGGATCCATAGTAAACTTGGGTTGACCTGATGTCCCCATCAATTCTCCCTGGGTGGGAGCAACTCAACCCTGTCGAGTATAGGGTTGTCTGGTGCTGGCAGTAAGTCTGGGTGGAGGTGCTGTGGGTCCTCTCGAGTAATCTACAAATCGTCGGATTCTAGTCGACCTTGCCATCGGACCAGGTAGTGTTGATAGCCATGGCCCCCGAGTCATGATAGCTTGATCATCCAGGATACGCTCGATCCATATTCCTCTTTTAAGCAAATTTAGTGGACACTCAGGTAAGGTTTTTCTCTTAAAGGATGGGTAAGGTCCAAAAATCTCAATAGGAATCACTGTCGGTTCCCTATACTCAACCAAGTCTGCGATATTGAAGGTAGAGCTAATGCCTAAATCCAAGGGCAGATCAAGCACATAGGCATTGGTTCCACTTTCTTTGTCACTGTAAAGGTTCAACTCTACAAGTATGAAGCTTCTTAACCATAACAGAATTTTCTACATTAAATTCCTTGGCTTTCTTTCGAGAATTAGCCAGTTTTTATAGATTTCATTACTTAAATTAATCTTTTGGCTAATGTCCTGATGCAAATGCTGTGTAAAGGTCAGTGCAGGTGTAGACAAATGAATTAGATCCGGGGACTTATTGGACTCAAAACCAATACTTAATAGACTTGACTAGGCATTCCTATTGAAGAAAGTTTATTGGACTCTTTGGATCTAAACCTAATAGATCATAGGCTCTCTAGGTTTAACCCTGGTGTGGCATGCACATGAAAATTTACAATGAACTTCTAGTAAATGCCATAAACTATACCAGAAATACGATGCAAACCTAACATGCATAAGGAATGTATGAAACATGCTTACTTCAACAAAATGTAGTCTAGTAGTTAGATAAACATGAGAAGCTACAGAAAAGGGCAAAAAATAAGAGGTAGATTCATGGTGAGTTTGGTAGGGTGGGAAGTAAGAAAAGGGGTTGGGGTCGATCGGATAAAATAAGATGTAGGAAGGGATGTCAGGGATTAATCCTATACTAATGAGGTTGACCTTATGGAGTTGATGTCTATCTACAGAGTCTATCTTGTAGAAGAATGGGTCACTAATCTTAGGGAAGAGATCAATTGGAGTCAAAGGAGTGACTTCATCCTGAGGGTAGTGATTTAAAGAGATCAGATCCTTAATAAATTCTTCTGGTTCTTGGATCTCAGGACTGGGCTCTGTAATTGAGCTTTCTTCTAGTGGCTCCTCAGGTAAGAGTCTAATAGTAGGGTTGGGTTTCTCATCCTCTAATTGCTCTTCCACTACAGGTTCAGTCTGGGTGTGGTCAAGGTCAACTAACTTTGGGTTGGCTTCTATCTGGGTATCTACCTAGTCAACTAATTCTGGAATGGTTTCTACTTGGGTATGGTTAGGGTCAACTAATTCTAGGTCATCTATAGGTATCTCTACTGGACTCAACTCATTAATGTCATTTTTAGACTCATTAATGGGCTCAGGAGTTTCTTCCTCTAAATCTTCAATAGGCTCAACATCTTCATACTCCTCTACCAGACTTGGGTCGGCCTCATATAGTTCTACATTGGGTTCAACAATGGGTTCAGACTCATCTTTATCTAGCTCACCTAGGTATAGGGTTGCTGTATGGATATTGGCTAACAAAATGGCCTAGTTTATGACATATAAAACACACTCTCGGGGGATTGGAACTAGACTTGCCTCTACCTTCTCTAAGGGTCGTAGTGGAACTAGGCTGAGGTTGGCTCAGGTTGGGATGGTTATGATCTGGTCCTAGGCTAGGCGCACTAGTCCTAAAGGGTTTGGGTTGACTAAAGGGAAGCGAACTAATACTAGGCTCATATCTAGGGGTACCAATCCTATGGGATTCAGGTTGACTAGGGAAACTAGGAAAATTGGCCTAGGATGGGTTATGGATCTACAGATCATAGGATATGGGTACATAGGATCATAGGATCTGGGTTCAGAGGATCTGGGTGCATAAGTTCTAGAGTCATAGGATCTAGAGTAATAGGATTTGGGCTCAGATCTATAGGTTGTGGATCTCCTACATTCAAGGCATAGGGCTCTCCTAGGGTTAGGCTCTGAGTATAGGCCAGGGTATTGGACTTTCCTAGGGTTGGACTCAAGTTTAGGTTTGGGATGGGTTTTAGGGGTTTTCTCTAAACCTCCTAATTGGTTTTCTACTTAATTAGAACTATTGGTTAATTGGTCAAGCCAATTGGTTGCTTGGGAATTTGATTGGGTTATTTGGTTTATCTGGGTGGTCCACTAGGCAAATTGATTTTGGGATTGGGTATTGGACTGGTTAATCTGGATGGTTAATTGGGAAATGGATTGGGCATTCAGTTGGTTCATCTGGTCAAATCGTTCAGTCATGGCTTTCATGAAGATCTTAAAGTTGGAGTCCGTGGCTGAGCTAGGTTGGGGTGTAGACTGTTGGTATTGGGTTCCTAACCTAGTGGTCATGCAATCAGTCAAACAAGTTAGTATGATGCAGTCAAGCACACAAGAGAAAAATGGACTACAGTTTGCTAGACCTAGAGTCAAAATTGAATGGGTCTACTCAACTTACACTTAACTCAACAGCTAATCCTTCCACTGGCTAGGTAAGAGGTGGGGTGGTGGGAGGCTCCCCCTGCCTGTGATAGGGTCCTAATTAAAAACCACCGGTCTACTTAGGGCATTTGCCTCTGGACCTTTAGCCTTAGACACCAGTTTTCAATAGGAGGAACCATTGAAAAGAAGATAGTGTTTCTTGATCATTGCTCTGTATGGATCACCATCGGAGGACGGACACCTGGACGCCTGGTGAATTCAGTTTGCCCCTTCAACTTCAAGTTTGTTGGAATAAGTGATTACAGGTTGGTACCCTAATCCTAATTTGCATAGATATGCTTGTTATATGTTCTAGTCTTATTTAAGGAGTTCCTAGTTTAGGGTTTTTGGTGTGAATTTAGTTTCATTTTTGAAATTACACTTCCGCTGTGTTGCACCGGAACCCTATAGAGGGTTGTTTGCTTGAATCAAGGGGGTGCCCACTTTGATTTTGAATTTCTTCATGGAGTTTGAATTTGGTGAAGTGACACCTCCCATGCCATGTGGCACTGATGATGTGGCACTCCTCATGAGTTGGCACTCCTAACTTGGCATGGAGAGGTGGCTTGACTCATCTTCAATTGGGCTTGACTTGATTGCCCACTTGTGGACCCATCTTCAAACTAGCTTGAGCCTATCTTCCAATTGACTTGAGCTTGTGAACCAACTTGGCTAATTACAGGATCAATTGACCCTAACTTGACCAAATTGTCCAAATTACAAGACTAAACCAAAATTGAAACCAACTAGATACTAATTACATGACTCGAAAGCAAATTACTCAGGCATTAAGCCTTATTACAGGCCCCAAAAAAGATTAAGAATCCTAATTAGATATCCACAGAGGGTTGAGGAGCCTCTGTCTAATCCTGGTGCCCGCACCAGATGATGACCGATCCGATTTCGAAGTCATGTGGCTTTAATGACTCTAATTGATGAAATTCCATGATAATTTCTGCACCAATGAAAATATGGCATCGGGCAAGGGCGGTATGCCCCACTAATGGCGAGTCAAAACCGTCAACAGAAGTCGAGATTTGTCATTATTAGAAAATACCTTTTTCTCTCTCTTCATTAAAAAAGCCTATCCTTTCCTTATAAAAAAAAGGAAAGGGAGAAATTCCTCACTACCTCTTATTAACTCCCATCATTCAAGATATCGAAGTTTACTTGAACTCGAGAGTTGGGGGGCAAGTGTTATGACCAACCAATCAGATCAATTCACTAAAGGCCAGATCAGAACCAAGGAAAGGCCAGAATAGGCCCAAAGGCTAGAGAGGCAGTATGTAGCTGATCTGCTTCCAAAGGTCGACCATCACATAAAGGTCAACCAATATAATAAGGTCGATTGACACATAAGAGCCGACCAGTGCTCTAAGGTCGATTGACATAAGAAGGCCGACCGTCATCTAAGAGTCGATCAGCATTCTAAAGCCGATTAACACAAGAAGGTCGATTGTTATCTAAGAGATGATCAGCACTCTGAGGTCGATTGACACGAGAATGCCAACTATCATATAAATGAAAATAGTAAGAAATGAGATAGTTATCCTACTAGAATAACTAATTACTGTTATTACAGGCATGTGTTAGTTCCTAACAGAACTAACCATCTGAAGCCTATCTACCTGAATTCAGTTAAGGCTCGAGCCTATAAATACTGGTCAATGGGAGACCTCCGGAGGTAAGTGAAATGAAATAAAATCAACCAGTGGAAATACTCTCTGATACTTTAACCATCTTCTTTGAGATTTCTATATCTGTTCACTCGAACCCTTGCTGACTTAAGCATCGGAGTGTTCCCCGTCGAAGAAATTTTGGCAAGGGATTTGTTTTGCAGGTCATCAAGGAGTCTAATTGAGCAAGCCTAGATGATGCATCAAAGTCACACTGGTTCGGCCATAATACCTTGCATTGCCATCTCCCTTCTTCAGTCACCAATTATGCAACACCAATTCTTAGAGTAGCTAGCCATGGTAAACATTGACTTTCACTGTTCCCCTAAGCCATGTAACAGGCTTTGTGCACCAAGTGATTGGTTCATCATGGACCGGCTACTTTAAAATTTGTATTTAGGTTGGGTTTTGCTTAATTTTAGATCGATTTCAGATCTATTTTGGATTGGATTTGAGCCTAGATTTGGGCCACATGTAGATGTCCATTTTGTCTTGAATTTAAGTCTAATTTCCCCTTACTTTAAGTCTTTTTAACCAATAAATCAGGCTCTTTATACTAGTCCCGTAAAAAATTAATGAAAGCATCAATTCTTAAATAATAAAGATGAGTTAATCTATAAATTAATGCTTTTATTAATATGTTTATGAAATTCATCATACCCCCTAACTTGAACTTTACTCATCCTCAAGTAAAGAAAAAATTTAGAGTTAGATACCTCTTAGCTTTAGAGTTTTATGTTTTACTGAGCAATTTTCTTTAAATGGCTATTGATATTCAGTAGAGTGGAAGTGAGGTCTATCATTGGAGTATTAATACTTATCCAATATGAAAATTAAGTAAAGGACATTAAACCTTTTCCAAAATTTTTTTAAAGTACACCTATCTTTATCTCTAAATTATTAACTTTCCATGGGCTAAGGTATTGTTATTTCTATCCTTCATTTATTATATAAGCATCTTTACATTATTCACTTTTTGATATGAATAATAATGCTTATTTAGACGACGGTATTCGATTACTTGGTAGGAGGCCAATGTTCAGATCTTGCTTTTTTTTAATATTGTATTGCTATGAAATGTCTTAACTTCTCAAGTTTTTTGTTTGACCCATGTAGCGAGCTTTTAGCCAATGTCTCCCACATCAAATGACCTTAGGGTGCTAAGTATAAAATACCCCTAGAGCTTGATCGAATCAAATAGGCTACGAGTTAAGACTAGCCATACAATAAGCTTCTTTGCCCTTTTCATCTTTTGATGTGAACTTCAATGCTTGCTTTGGCAAAAAAGCCTGATTACTTAGTGAGAAATACTTAAGAACTATTTTATTTTAATTTTTTATAAAGAAACATATAGTTATCCTATTCTAGCCCATAAGAGGTAAACTCTTCTTTGATACTTGTAGGAGGATATAAAAGTACTCAAAGAAAAATATTTATGTTCTAGACTTAACTCTCTATCGAGTTTTCTTAATACTTGAGCCCTCAATATCTCACAACCTCTCTAATTTGAGTGTCAATTTACTTTAAAAATGCTTAGTTCAGCTTGATTCTCGAGCATAAGCAAGTGCTTAAATGCTAAATACTTATTTATTCAAGGACTTAAAATTTTTTTAATTTTATTATTTTCTCCAAACTTAATCGACATTATCTTCAATAGAAAAAGGAAAATAAAGCAAAGAGGGTGTAAATAAAAGATATAACCTAGGGTTAGGCTGCTCTTGGAGTTGAAAATAATATGGCATAGAGATGGCTTGAAAATGTTATTCCAAATTTTCAGGATAGAGTAGATTTATCCATAAGACCTAAAAATAATAAAAAAAGAAAAGTAAAAAAATAAGGATGTTGGGTTGCCTTCCAATAAGTACTAAATTTAATATCTTCAGTCAAAAGCTATGAGAGGGTCTCATTTTTAATGAATTTAGGTATATCCCTCCATATTTCAAAAGGACGGGGTCAATCAAGAGACCTTATCATCATGACAGAAAAACATTCATAGAATATTCTATGATGATTAGCTGGACCAATAAAGTATAATTGACAAGCATGCTAGACTAGGATCTAAAAATAGTATTATAATTTTTATAATAACGAGGAAGGGAATGTGTTTATTGGATCGAGATTGGGCATGGTAGTTTAGAAATTTCTTCAATGGTAGCTTGATCTACCCTACTTTTTCGAGTATGATGTGATTCGACATCATCCCTTCCTGATCTAAAGTTTGGTATTAAATTAACAATACATTTATCTCCATACAATGTTTGAGTACAGTGGAGAGATTTTGGAGATAATCCTCAAAAATAGTGCCAAATATAGAGAAATAAATTATAAAATTTTTAAAATCATGATCTTCATATTAGTAATATCCTATCTGATAGCTTTTTTATATGCTTTTAGAACACTACAAGTTGAACTTCCTGGTTATGGATCATTGATAGGGTGTTAATAGGTGCGATAGGAAGTAGCTTCAGTTCTAGAGCAGGAGGTGATTCTAACAAGGGAGCTATTAGGGGGCTAGGTGATGGCTTATGTTTTTCAATCAATAACGAGGTAGTTTTGAAGTAGGGTGGTTTTACTAAGTCATTTACTTATGTGGTATATCCATTTAAGCTCAGGATATAAATCATGCGAATGCTTGTCAAGTTTAATCAACATAATTAATCAAAATAATTTGTAGATGAGCATCCGAACCAAAACCTTGCAAAGCTTAAAACCATCCTCGAGATTCCAAGGGAATCATGAAGCCTCCTCAAGTCATGGTTAAGCTCTGGGTGTATTCATCTGGATTATCATTTCCATGAGTAATTACCAAACTAGGCTGACTCAGGCTTCATTGATCTGAGGCAATTACTTCGCTCTTCTACTTCTTCGAGGCTGCTCTTTACATGGCCTGCTTAAGTAATGCCCTGAGATAATTGATGAACTGACCATTTCAGATAGCACCAAATCTTCAAGGCTACTACTTTACATGTCTTGCTTAAGTAATATGCTGAGATACTTACTGTACAGTACTAGTTTGGACAGTACCAAATCTTCAAGCCTGCTACTTAGCATGGCCAGCTTATGCAATATACCGAGGCAATTACCATACAGTACCAGCTTGGACATTACCAAATCTTTGGGGTAGTTGCTTTGTATAGCTTGCTTAAGCAATGTGCTAAGTTAATTACCGTACAGTTCAGCTCGGATAGTGCCATATATTCAAGGTAGTTGCTTTACATGGCTTGCTTAGACAATGCACTAAGGCAATTGCTGTATAGAACTAACTCGAACATCATTATATCTTCAGGGTAATTGCATTACATGGCTTGCTTAAGAAATATGCTGAGGTAATGACCATATAGACTAACTCAGATAGTGCCATATCTTTGGGATAGCTACTTTACATGGCTTGCTTAGGCAATGCACTTAGGCAATTGCCATATAGAACTAGCCTAGACAGTACCATATTTTTGAGGTAGTTGCTTTACATGGATTGCTTAGGCAATGCACTGAGGTAATTGCTAAAGGAAAACCAGTGCATCGGACGCCTACCTTAGGCACGCTTCACTAGGAAGTAGGTATTGCATAATTAAATTTTTTTTAAACATGTATACGAAAAAATCTACTCATGCACAGGATCTAACAAAAACATGATGCATATAGCAAATACACAGGATATAAATAATATGATATGATCCGGATCTAAACATGCATAATAAATAACATACCTTATATCGCTTCTTTTTGTTCTGAATATTGGATCGAAGAAGGAAGAAGCCGACTCTAGTAGTCTTTAGAATAGATTTGCAAATAGAAAGAAGAGGAGAGGATCGGTCCAATCTTTCGAGGTATCCAAATATCCACCCTCTAGAGTATTCATGCATGGGCTCTCACTGATCAAACTCCCGGATGGATGCTAGTTTTCCAAAAAAATAAATAACAGGTCATAGATAGGTGAAGCAGGGAAAGCTAAACTGAACTTTATGAACGGTCTTCTCCAAGACCGCCCTTACCCCACCCAAAGCACGCATTGTAGATCGAGAAGATAAGGAATGTATTACACGGGTGCCTCACAAATTTTCTGCACTCAGAAAACCCATCCAAAAGCTCGGTCTCTTCCTTCTCAAATGCCCTGTTACAACCCCTCTCAACTCATGGTCATTAATCGCTCTGTTCCTTCCCCTCTCAACCTCTCTCACGGCCTTCAACCCCGAAAATCAGAGAGGCTGAGAACAAATCATGAAAGCCCTGTTCTTCACCTCTCAAGCAGGCCCAGCTTCTCCCTCTCACGCACGCCCTATTTTTTTTCTCTCGCACGGCCTGCTACTTCTTCTCACCACTTCACGCATGGCTTACAACCAGAACCGATAAGAGGCGGAGAACAAACCCGTGAAGCCGAAGAAGGCAGGGAAGACAATCGTGAGATAAATCAGATAAAGCCAAACCTCTTCTGAAATACTCTTGATCGGTTTCAAATGCAGGGAACCGCTGGAAGGGAAGTATAGAAACACCGCATGAAAACCGAGAGACCGAGAGGGAGGAGTAACGTACGGGAGGAAACCACAGAGAAACCCAATCCAGTTCACGGTGCAAATGAAGAAATCCCCAGCAGGATTCAATCCGATCTCATGCTGGACTTATCCATTCACATGGCATCCGAACAACAGGCAAACATATCCCATGTGATCAGTAAAACAATAGGACAACCGAAACAGGGAAGATGGAGAAATCAACGTGCAAATAAACCATGTATAAACCGTGTAAACCGGCCAAGATATAAACCAAATAAAACCGGTTCATAAAAACCCCGGTCCGATCAAATCCGAATAGTAAAAAAAATCGGGTCCAGTTCTAATCAACTATGAACAGTTCTTGGTTAACCCAAACCAATTATGGTCGATCCAAATCAGATCAGATGGACCAGAAAAAAAATCCAATGTGTGCTCAATTAGACCGTTTGACCTTAATACCGAAATGATTCCCAATCATTAATCGGCTCCCGGATCAGGAAGAAATCTTCAATGGCATGTGACCTCATAGGTTCGAATCTAAATGGTAGCACTGGAATACTTCCAGTACCAACACAAGATACCATCTAACAATGGGTCCCGGCGTCCGGATAGGTCGAAGATGCGAGAGCAATCTATCGAACCTCTGGCATATGGTTACCATATAATTTATCCCTTTGACCTCCAATGCTCAAGATGACCTAGGGTTGGACTGCCAACCCTAGCTGAGTCAATCCACAACATGTCTCAACCCCGCAAGTCCAGTGACTTCTCACTAGGACTATCCCGACCGAGGATTTGCTAAATTGAGACACTGCGAGACATTCAATCCAAACAATTTGGATAGGTCAATTCCATCTTGATCCACCATTGCTCTACAAGTACTTGCCTGTATCCAGAAATCTTTCATCACTAGATTAGAAATCCGGGTAGTCCGGCACCAAAGCACAGGGAGTTGCCTGCAAGCTACCATGGTGACCTTAGGTCGGAAGGATACATATACCCATATCCAATCGTGAGCAATCCTTTGGCAGCAAGGAGCTCCACGGAGTCACGTTCAATGAGATGTCACACATCCCACTTGCAGATCACATCAGTGTCACCACACTCCTTTGGTTAAGAGGACAACCAAATAATGTGAATCACACAGCAACCTACACTTGATACATCGCCATTCTGTACAAGGTATCCTTTGGTTGTGAACCTTTTTATAGGATCACTCGATATATTCTCTCTATATCGAAGTCAGCACAATCCTAAAGACTTTATCACATAAATAGAGTTCATTAAAGGGAATTGAATAATGTGATGAGCTACCAAAATAAAGTTTTATTAATTCATATACAAATTACAATAGTGAGCACGACCGCCTACAGCCTAGGCGATTGGCTTTGGGAAACAATTCCCAACAACTCCCACTTGTACTAAATACAATCAGGATAGTATCTAATATCCATTTTCCGTTTATAATAGTCGAATTCTTTGATTCCGAGAGCTTAGTGAAGGGGTCGACCAGATTTTCCTTTCCATCTATCTTCATAAGATTGATGTCGCCTCATTCCACGATCTCTCACATAAGGTGATAGCACCATAGAATGTGCTTGGTGCGGTGATGAGACTTTAGCTCCTTAGCTTGAGCAATGGCTCCTGTGCTATCACAATACACTGGAACAGGACCAACTAGGGAAGGTGCCACCCCTAGCTCTCCAAGGAACTTCCGTAACTACATGGCTTTCTTTGCTGCATCTCTAATGCTGCAATGTACTCTGCTTCGCATACCGAGTCTGCAACTGTTGCCTGCTTGGAACTCTTCCAGCAGATCGCTCCTCCATTTAGGATAAACACAAACCCTGACACACTCTTGCTATTATTTCTGTCTGACTGGAAACTAGAGTTAGTATGCCCCACAAGTTTCAAGTCAGGTTCTCCATAAATCAGCCATTGGTCCTTAGTATTTTTCAAATACTTCAGGATGGTCTTAACCACCTTCCAATGTGCCTTACCTAGGTTAGACTGGTATCTGCTCACCACTCCTAGTAAGTATGCCACGTCTGGTCTAGTACATATCATAGCATACATGATAGAGCCCACTATAGAAGCATAAAGAACTCTACTCATGCGCTCTCTTTTCTCAGGAGTTGTCGCATAATCCTTCTTGGAAAAAGAATTCCAGAACCTATCGGGAGATAGCCTTTCTTGGAATTCTCCATGCTGAACCGTTTCAGCACGGTATCAATGTATGTAGACTGGGACAATCCCAGAAGCCTCTTGATCTATCTCTATAGATCTTCATACCCAGTATGAAAGAAGCTTCACCCAAGTCCTTCATGGAGAACTGAGACGACAACCAGACCTTTATTCCTTGTAATGCTGCGATGTCATTCCCGATTAAGAGAATGTCATCAACATACAGTACCAGGGATACAATCACAGAACCATTAACCCACTTATAGATGCAAGGTTCTTCTCCATTCCTAACGAAGCCATACAATTTGATACACCTATCAAATCGCATGTTCCAACTTTGAGATGCTTGCTTGAGTCCATAAATGGACTTCTATAATTTGCACACTTTTGACTCGTCTGTGGATGTGAACCCTTCAGGCTGTATCATATACACCTCCTCATCCAACTCCCCATTCAAGAAAGCGGTTTGGACATCTATCTGCTAGATCTCATAGTCAAAATGTGCTGCCAAAGCAAGCATGATCCGAATGGACTTGAGCATTGCCACAGAGAAGAACGTCTCGTCATAATCGATACCATATCACTGATAATACCCCTTGGCAACCAGACGGGCTTTATAGGTCTCCATCTTCCCATCTGCACCCATTTTTCTCTTGAAAATCCACTTCCACCCGATGAATTTTATCCCTTCAGGTGGATCAACCAATGTCCATACATTGTTGATCTTCATGGACTCCATCTTGGATCGCATGGCTCCAAGCCATGCCTCAGAGTTAGATCTTTGAAATGCATCCATATAGGTGATCGGATCTTCATCGTTCTCGTCGAGCTCAATGGGATCACAGTCCCGGACCAAGAAATCGTAATATATATCCGGTTGACACGGTACTCTACCAGATCTCTTAGTCATGGGTTTCGGGTGTGATCTAATCACAATCGGTTCTATGATGTCCTTAGAGTGTGTAGGTTCTTCCACTGGTTGAATTCATCAAGTTCAATTTTAGAGGCTATAGTTCCTTCTCCAAGGATCTCCTTTTCCAAAAAGATAGCCCTAAGAGTAACGAACACTTTCTGTTAGTCCTCCAAGTAGAAGAAATATCCTTTTGTTTCCTTAGGGTACCCAATAAACAGGCACCGATCAGACCTAGGACCAAGTTTATCTGAGTCTAAACCCTTTACATAAGTCGGACAACCCCAGACCCGAAGGTGTGAAATTGAGGGCTTACGTCCAGTCCATAACTCATATGGAGTGGAGACAATAGACTTACTCGGAACATTATTCAGCAAGTAACAAGTTGTCTCAAGTGCATATCCCCAGAAGGATAGCGACAGAGTTGCAAAGCCCATTATGGATCGAACTATGTCTAACAAGGTTTGATTCCTCCTTTTGGACATACCATTCAACTGAGGTATTCCTGGAGGAGTCCACTAAGAGAGAATCCCATTTTCCTCAAGATATGTCATGAACTCATCGGATAGGTATTCACCACCTCAATCATATTGAAGGGTTTTAATACTCTTTCCAATTTATTTCTCCACTTCATTATGATATCGTTTGAACATTTCAAACGACTCAGATTTATGTCTCATAAAAAAGACATAACCATACATGGAAAGGTCGTCTATAAATGTAATAAAATATCTATATGCACCTCTAGCACTAACTGTCATGGGTCCATATACATCAGTATGTACAAGACTCAGAAGTTCTGTAGCTCATTCACCTTTTCCAGTAAAAGGTGACTTGGTCATTTTAACAAGCAAACAGGATTCACAAGTGGGCAGTGAGTCAGAATCACTGACCTCGAGGAGGCCATCTCCTCGCAACTTGTTTATCCTATTCTGGTTAACATGACTTAGCCTACAGTGCCATAGATACAGGTACTGACATTTTCTATCCTTGGGCATTTGCTAGACGTGTACATTACATTAACAGGCCGTGACAAAACGTAAATGCCATTATTTAATTAAGTTTTATTATCACAGAGTTATTCACAATAACTTAGCAAAAATCTACTTTTATTGAAAGTTCATAACCACAATTGGCTAATAGGCTTATAGAGATAATGCTCATAATGAAACTAAGACAATAATGACAGTCGACTAATTCGATAGTACTAGACTTAAAAACAAGACTCAGAACTCCGATTGCCAGCTCTGGAACATGATTTCCATTTTTGATGCTCAGGAACTGCTCCCCATCCTCGAATCTCTTGCTAACCTATAGTCCCTGCAACAAATTGCAAACATGAATAGGACTACCAGTATCCAATACCCAGTTAGCAGTATCACAAATAGATAAATTACAAGGTTTTATCATGTAAATACCTTGTCCAGCACCTTGCTGCTTTCCCTTCCTTGGCCTGTTCGGGTCTAAGGATGCCTGATAAAGAGGACAGTTCCTCTTCCAGTATCCATGCTTCTTACAATAGAAGCACTCTACACTAGCTTGATCAACTTTTACTTTCTTGGTCTGACTTGGGCCAGGAGCACTTTGCACCTTCTTTCCCTTACCTGTCTTCTTCCCTTTCTTAAAGGGACAACGACCTCTAAAACCGCCCACTAAATTCACCATCCCCTTATTCAGTTGGTGGTCCTTCTCGTAAGACTACAGCAACCCCATCAAACCATGGTAATTGACTGCGGTCTTATTCATTCTATAATGATAGAGAAAGTCAAGATAGGAGGAGGGTAGAGAATTCAAGATCGCATCCTTGCCGAGTTGCTTGTGCAAGGGACATCCGAGCTTGCCCAATCATTCGATCATCTCGATCATGTACAATACATGATCAGTGACCGAACCGCCATTCCGCATTTTGGCATTGTAGATGGCATAAGATACTTTGTACCGCTCCACATCGTCTGGCGTGCCGAAAGATTCCTTCAACTTTTGAAGAATCTCGTCTGGCTAGGCTTCCTCGAATCTGCGACTGAACTTGTCGTTCATCACTGCCAACATTATGCATCGGATAGTAGTCCGATCAGAAACCCACTTCAAATAAGTGTCCCTGACCGAACTTCGAGCATTGGCAAGAGGGATTTCGGGTGCTAGATCCGTTATCACATAAAGGATCCACTTGTGCTCCAGGACTATCCTTAATTTTCGATACCATCTATCGAAATTGGGATCCTTTAACTTCTCGCTATCGAGAAGTGACCGGAGTGAAAGGTTTGAAGACATCTGAAAGAAAAATTAAGACCAAATTAATATATGAATTAATTAATTAAACCAAAAGACTTGGACTTTAGTCTAAAGGTCTCTCCCACTAATTTTTCAAATTGGGAGCCTCTAACTCTAATCCATGAAATCATCATTTCATAGTGGGTACTGAAATCTAATAAACCACGTATGAGCCCGACTATGGCTGGCTCACCCATACGTGCCTAAAGGTAGGTTCTCTAATCAATTGCTTCTCTAAGCAACTTCCAGTAATAAATTTTGTCCCATGGAATCCCCAATCAGCCTCGGGGCCTCCTATTGCGGGTCTCTGATTAGGTCCAACCATTAATATGACAAATCCAATACTTCCAGCTAACGAATGACCAAGCCCGACTATGGCCGGCTCGCTTGATCATCGTTAAGAAGGTTGCACTGAACCATCATCTATGGGAGAGTAATCCCAGTAACTGGATGCACACTCGTTCTATGGAACTGCCGATGTACATCAAGATAAAGGACTCATTACTAACCCACTTAATGGGAGGCTAAGACACCATCAACTCATTGACTTAGTCCTTTTAAGGACCTAATAATTTTAGAGGATTTTAATTAAATTGTGACAGAAGAATAGAGAGAAGAACATGGATCAACCTCCCACTGATCAAATCAATTCTCAGGAGGGTTGAATTAAATTCAACAAGTTGGTCCATGGGCACCTAAAGATCAGTCAAGCTGATCAACTTGGGTGACATGGGTTAACACGAATCAATAAGCTCTTCTAATCAGTTCTGGTTGATCGGATTGCCCAGGTAGGTGAGATCATGGATGAGTATCCGTCATTAACCATCTTTCCTAGACACCAACCAAGTTGGCCAGGAAAGAGGTAGCCTCATGCAGCCATGATCAAAAATGCCAAACCTGCCTAGACACCAATCGATTTACTTGACTCGATTAGACCAGCCTAAGAACTCGGGCTTACCACAGAGCCACTAATTATATCCATTTTAGAAGAATGGACTAACCCATCTAACTATTAGATAGATACTAAAGAAAAGGTCTTTAATCAACATTTGATTAGTTCTCTTAAGTCTAATTCAACTAACCTTAGGTCTAACCCAATTAACGGACCCAATCAGACCGCTAACCCAATTAACCCGGATGGCTTATTCAAATGATATTAGGTTTCATAAACCCTAATATGGCTTGTCATTTAATTAATCTTTCAATTCATAATTGTTAGATTATAAGCCAACTTTTAATTAAAATATTTTTAATTAAATTCATGTAAAACCCTTTTTACATCTTTCATGCATCATGTCTAGTCTTATCATATCAGTTTATAATATTGCAAGCCTTTAGACATGCCAATGTATAATCATGTATCAGGATTAAAACATTTTTAATATCATAGGTTTCCTTTAAGGATCCTTCTGAAAAGGCCAACACAAATGAACCGTCTCGTGCCATAGAACATTAGGGGTTTTAAACCCTGATTAATCTTTATGGATACACGGCCATGGTGAAGGTCTCAACTAGGTTCCTAAAAGTAATCTCTAATCTAGATACAAATCCAATACATCAATCATGATATGCTACACATGAATCCTGCTCTGATACCATTGAAGGAAAATCAGTGTATCGGATACCTACCCTAGGCACGCTACACTAAGAAGTAGGTATTGCATAATTAATTTTTTTTAAACATGCATACGGAAAAACTTACTCATGTACAGGATCTAACATAAACATGATGCATGTAGCAAATATACAGGCATGTATAGGCAAATACAATAATTATAAATAATATGATATGATCCAGATCTAAACATGCATGATAAATAACATACCTTATAGTGCTTCCTTTTGTTCTGAATATTAGATCGAAGCAGGAAGAAGTCGACTCCAGCAGTCTTCAGAACAGATCTGCAAATAGAAAGAAGAGGAGAGGATCAGTCCAATCTCTCAAGGTGTTCAAATGTCCACCCTTTAGAGTATCCACGCACGGGCTCTCGTTGATCTAACTCCCGGATGGATGCTAGTCCTCCAGGGAACAAATAACAGGTCATGGATAGGTGGAGCAAGGAAAGCCAAACTGAACTTCACAGACGGTCTTCTCCAGGACCGCCCTTACCCTATCAAAAGCACACACTGGAGATCGAGAAGATGAGGAATGGATTACATGCCCACCTTACAAATTTTCTGCACTTAGAAAACCCATCCCAAAAGCTCGGTCTGTTCCCTCTCAAATGCCCTGTTACAACCCCTCTCAACTCATGGTAATTAATTGCTTTGTTCCTTCCCCTCTTAACCTCTCTCACGGCCTTCAACCCCAAAAATTAGAGAGGCTGAGAACAAACCCTGAAAGCCCTGTTCTTCACCTCTCAAGTAGGCCCATCTTCTCCCTCTCACGCATGCCCTGTTTTTCCTCTATCGCATGGCCTGCTACTTCTTCTCACCACTTCACGCACGGCATACAACCAAAATCGATAAGAGGTGGAGAACAAACTCGTGAAGCCCAAGAAGGCAGGGAAGACAATCGTGAGATAAATCAGATAAAGCCAAACCTCTTTTGAAATACTCTTGATCGATTTCAAATGCAGGGAACTGCTGGAAGGGAAGTATAGAAGCACTGCATGAAAACTGAGAGAGACCGAGGAGAGGACGGAGTAAGCAGGATACGGGGAGGCAAACCAGGAACGTACGGATCGGTAAATGAAAAATCAACGTGCGAAAAAACCATGTATAAACCGGCCAAGATATAAACCAAATAAAATCGGTTCATAAAAACCCCGGTCTGACCAAACCCGAATAGTAAAAAAAATCGAGTCCAGTGCTGGTCAACCATGAACAGTTCCTGGTTAACCCAAACCAATCCTGATCGATCCAAATCAGGCCAGATGGACCAAAAAAAAAAACCCAATGTGTGCTCAATTAGACCATTTGACCTTAATACCAAAATGATTTCCAATCATTAATCGCTCTTGGATCAGGAAGAAATTCTTAATTGCGTGTGACCTCATAGGTTCGAAACTAAATGGTAACATTGGAACACTTCCAGTACCAGCACAAGATACCATCTAGCAATGGGTCCCGACGTCTGGATAGGCCAAAGATGCGAGAGCAATTTATCGAACCTCTGGCATATGGTTACCATATAATTCATCCCTTTGATCTCCAATGCTCAAGATGACCTAGGGTTAGATTGCCAACCCTAGCTGAGTTAATCCATAACATGTCTCAACCTCGCAAGTCTAGTGACTCCTCACTAGGACTACCCCGACCGAGGACTTGCTAAATTGAAATACTGCGAGACATTCAATCCAAACAATTTGGATAGGTCAATTCCATCTTGGTCCACCACTGCTCCACAAGTACTTGCTGTACCCAGAAACCTTCCATCATCGGATTAGAAATTCAGATAGTCCGGCACCAAAGCACAGGGAGTTGCTTGCAAGCTACCATGGTGACCTCAGGTCGGAGGGATACATATACCCATATTCAATCGCAAGCAATCCTTTGGCAGAAAGGAGCTCCACGGAGTCACGTTCAATGAGATGTCATACATCCCATTTGCAGATCACATTAGTGTCACCACACTCCTTTGGTCAAGAGGACAACTAAACAATGTGAACCACAACAACCTATACTTGATACATCGCTGTCCTATATAATGTATCCTTTGGTTATGAACCTTTTTGAAGGACCACTCGATATATCCTCTCTATATCGATGTCAATGCAGTCCTAAAGACTTTATCACATAAATAGAGTTCATTATAGAAAAATGAATAATGTGATGAGCTACCAAAATAAAGTTTTATTAATTCATATACAAATTACAATATTGAGCACAACCGTCTATAGCCTAGGTGATTGGCTTTGGGACACAATTCCCAACAATTGCCATATAGACTAGCTTGGACAATGCCAAATCTTCAAGGCAGCTACTTTACACGGCCTACTTAGGCAATGCACTAAGGCAATTGCCATACAGTACCAACTTGGACATTGCCAAATCTTCAGGACAACTGCTTTACATGGCCTACTTAGGTAATGGCTGAGGCAATTGCTATATAGTACCAGCTCGGTCAGTGCCAAATCTTCGAGGTATCAACTAGTCCTTGAGGGAGTTAGCTTCTTGTAGGCTACCAAGATCCATGGTGGTCCTTTGCCTCTTGGGCATTTAGGGTTGTTGACCTACACAATTGCTTGAGAGGGTTGATAAGTGGTTAACCCTTCAAGAATAATCAAAGATTAATTTCCTATTTTATAACACGAGTTGTTATGCAAAATTCATGCACATTAAGCAATAAAGTTAGAATTCATTCAACTAAATTCTATCACCAGTAATATATGCATAGGTTGGAAGAATTCTAGGATCTAGGGAGCAGAGTCCTGTCGAGCTACTTCAAGCAATATGTGCCACGATGAATCACCTCATCTACCTAGTACGGGCATTCTCAATTTAGTGATGGATTTCCTTACTTGGTAGGTTATGAAATACTAGCTTGCCGTAGCACCAGGTTTTCAATTCAAAATTTAAATTAATCGAATTGGCCAGATAATTGGGAGAGGGGTGCGACCACCCCGTGCTTGTCCTAGATAGCAAAAGATTGGCCAAGTAAGTAATGGCTCCAATTAAAACCACATTCTCTTTACCTTCCCAAAACCACTTGCCTAAACACCAATTGATCAATCATACCCTGAATGGATCTGTAATTTAATTTCTAACACTATGACTAAATATAATTTTTAAGAGAGCTTTTATGGTCTCATTCACATCCTAATTCTATAAATTGGTATATAACATCACAACATGATTGTGCCAAGTGTGTCATTATTCTAGGACAACCTTACAACATAGTAGATATCCACCACTATGTTAGGACAACATTATTTCAGAATGATGACTAAAAATCTATATGTATCTTTATATCGATTAGGGTTTAAGTGAAACACATAATCAGTGGCATTCACAAGCAATATATGTTACAACTATTATGCTAGATCTATAACATAACATATATATGTCTAACAATAAATAGACCATTAATTGAATCAATCAAGATTGCTCTGATACCATTGTAGGGTTATGGTTATGCAGTGAAAGAATAGATTTTAAATTTTTTTTAATATTAAAATCCTAGACCCAAAATCCCTTGACTATAATAATTGATAAGTCTATCAATTATCCTAATTTAACCATTAAAATAAATATTAATTAATTTATATTTATTAAAAATTAATACTTTTTATAAATATTTTGTAGAAAAAAAGCTCATGGATATGAACAGCTTGATTTTTGAAGTTCAACGGCATAAACAGCACTCAAATAGGAGTTCAAATGAGCCTGAAATTAGAGTTTAAAGTTTATTAAAGAAATTACATGAATATTAAGTAGCCGGTCTACCATGGACCGATAGCTTGGTTCATAAACTCTCAAATGGTTCACTGGTTGCCATTGCTACCAATCCATGACCCTTATTCATGGACCATCTCCCTCATGTGGTGATTTTTCAGCGATCCAAGCATCTGTTGCCATCCACCCACCATCTGAGAGCATGATCATCACTAGAAGGGTCACCAAGAACCATATCATTATCGGAGAAGTTGCCGGAACTTCCTCTTAGTTTGGCCCTCTTTTAGAGATCCCAACACCACCGAGAGCCCCTCATCACCGGTCGCCACCTCCTTCCCTCATTCACCGATGTCTGTCCCATTTCTGTTCCACCTATAGCTGGCCACCTCTTCCTTGTTTTCACTGTCCTAATCCACTATTTCCCCATGTTCGCCACCCACAGCTACCTCACACCGTTGCCACCTCCTGCCACCGACTGATGCTCATCACCGCCTATGGGAGAAGCAAAGTTCAAGTTCCAATCGAAGATGGATCAGGGATTCAGGATTTAGCGAGAGTCCAAATCAGACTCTGTTTGTCCAAGAAGGCTAATTTTGCATGATTCTCGATGCAATTTGAGGCCTGTGATGCAGAATGGATGGCTAAAAGTTTTTTGCAATATTTGGTTGATCTTAAACCTGATTGACTCCAAATTTGATCGAAACCAAGCCCTAGACAAGCTTTATAAAAGGAGGACCCCAAAAAGCAGGGAGCCATCATCAATCCCACCAGTAGAATTTTATTTTATTTTTCTTATAATTTAGTTTAGGCTTTGAAAGATAGAGAGGGAGAGGAATAAAGAAAAAGAGTTCTCTTTTCTTTTCTCTCTTATGTCTGTGTTGTAGCCCCAGCAGCCACTACAAAGACCTCTATTTATAGGAGCTGACATGAGAGGGAGAAGAAGGAAGGAGGAAAGATGGAGGGAGAATGGGAGAGAGGATCAAGGCCATTCCAAATGGGTCCAACACATTAAGGTAAGTATGACATTCATACCATAAAGCCTTGGAGCCAAAACTGGTTTGAATTCGAAATTCAAACCAGGTCAAAACATACCTAAAAAGCTCTCACAAAAACCTCCCAAATTTTTGCTCGTCACAGGAAGGGTCGACACTCGAAAATGGCCAAGTATCGATACTTCACCAAGTATCGACACCTGCAAAATTCCAAGTACCGACACTTGGAGCAAAGTCAACCATATTGACTTTAGGTGACGGTAAATGATTCTCAATCGTTGATTAGCCTAAAAGATCAAATAGAAATCCTCTATGGTGTGTGACCCTATAGGTTCGAACACTAAGCCGGTAGCACTGGAACATTTTCAGTACTAGTCAAAGTCCTCATCTAGCAATGATACCCGACATCTGGATAGGTCGAAGATGCAGAGCACCTCACAAGAACCTCTGGCATATGGTTGCTGCATAATTCATCCCTTTGACCTCATAATGCTCAGGATGACCTAAGGTTCGACTGCCAATCCTAATTTGGTCTATCTAGATCATGTCTCAACCTCACAAGTTTTGTGACTCCTCACAAGAACTACCCAGGCCAAGGTTTTGTTGAATTGAGACATAGTGAGTCATTCACTCCAAACTATTTGGAGAGGTCAATTCCATCTTGATCCACCATCGCTCCACAAGTACTTGACTATACCCAGAAACCTTCCATCACTGGATTAGAAATCCAGGTAGTTCGACACCAAATTATAGTGAGTTGTTGCAAGCTGCCATGGTGACATCAAGTCTGAGGGACACATATACCCATATCCCTTCACGAGTAATCCTTTGGTAGAAGGGAGCTCCGCAGATGGTCACGTTCAGTGAAATGTCATACACTTCACTTGTATGTCTCACCAGTGTCTTCACACTCCTTGGTTAAGAGGACAACCAACAAATGTGACATATAACAACCTACACTTGATACATTGTCGTCCTATAATAATGTATCCTTTGGTTGTGAAGCACTTTAAGAACTACTTGATATATCCTCTCTATATCAAAACAAAGTAGTTCTAAGGACTCCATCATACAAGAGTTCATTACAGAAAAATGTAAAATGATGGACAGCCAAAAAAATAACTTTTATTTATTATTAAAAATTCATATACAAATACAAAATAGCATAACCGTCTATAGCCTAGACGATTGGCTTTAGGATACAATTCCCAACAACTCCCACTTGAACTAAAGCCAATCAGTATAGAATCTCATTCCAATTTTTCATTTACAACAGTCAAACTCTTGAACTCTGACAGCTTTAGTGAAGGGGTAAGCCAGGTTCTCCTTTCCATCAATCTTCTGAAGGTCAATGTCACCTCGTTCCATGATCTCTCGTACAAGGTGATAGCACCATAGAATATGCTTTGTGCGGTGATGAAACTTCGGCTTTTTGGCTTGAGCAATGGCTCCAGTGTTGTCACAGTACACCGGAACAGGACCATACAAGGAAGGTGCCAGTCCCAGCTCGCCAAGGAACTTCCGCAACCATATAGCTTCCTTCGCTACATCAGAAGTTGCAATGTACTCTGCTTCGCATACTGAGTCCACCATAGTGGCTGCTTGGAACTTTTCCAGCATATAGCTCCTTTGTTCAGGGTAAAGACAAAACCTGACGCACTCTTGCTATCATCTTTATCTGACTAGAAACTGGAATCAGTAAACCCCACAAGTTTCAAGTCAGATTCTCCATAAATTAGCCATTGGTCATTGGTATTTCGTAAATACTTAAAGATGGTTTTAACCACTTTCCAATGAGCTTCACCTGGGTCAGACTGGTATCTGATCACTACACCTAGTGAGTATGCCATGTCTGGTCTAGTACATGTCATGGCATATATGATAGAACCCACTGCCGAAGCATACAGAATTCTACTCATACGCTCTCTCTCCTCAGGAGTTGTCACATAATTCCTTTCGGAGAGATCAATTCCAGTGCCTATCGAGAGATAGCCCTTCTTGGAATTCTTCATGCTGAACCGTTCAGCACGGTGTCGATGTACGTAGACTGGGACGTTCCAGAAGCCTCTTAGATCTATCTCTATAGATCTTCATACCTAGTATGTAAGAGGCTTCACCCAAGTCCTTCATTGAGAACTGAGATGATAACTAGACCTTTATTCCTTGTAATGCTGCGATGTCATTCCCGATTAAAAGAATGTCATCCACATACAGTACAAGGAATACAATCACAGAACCGTTAGTCTATTTGTAAATGCAAGGTTCTTCTCCATTCCTAATGAAGCCATACGACTTGATACACTTATCAAATCGCATGTACCAACTCCTGGATGCTTGCTTCAGTCCATAGATGGATTTTTGAAGCTTGCACACCTTTGACTCGTCTGTGGATGTGAACCCTTCAGGTTGGATCATATACACCTTCTCTTCCAGCTCACCATTCAGGAAAGCTGTTCGGACATCCATTTGCTAGATTTCATAGTCAAAGTATGCTGCTAAAGCAAGCATAATCTGAATGGATTTGAGCATTACCACAAGATAGAACGTCTTGTCATAGTCAATACCATAATGTTGATGATACCCCTTGGCAACCAGATGGGCTTTATAGGTCTCCACCTTTCCGTCTGCGCCCCTTTTTCTCTTGAAAATCCATTTGCACCCAATGGATTTTATCCCTTCAGGTGGATCAACCAATGTCCATACATTATTGATTTCCATGGACTCCATTTCGGATTTCATGGCTCCTAGCCATGAATCAGAGTCGGACCTCTGCAATGCATCCATGTAGGTGATCGGATCCTCATTGTTCTCATCGAGTTCAATGGGATCACCGTCCCGGATCAAGAAACCGTAGTATCTGTCCAGTCGGCTCGGTACTCTACCAGATCTCCTTGAGTGGGCTTTGGGTATGTCTAATCATAGCCGGTTCTATGTTGTCCCTTAAGTGTGTCGGTTCTTCTACTTGTTGAACTTTACTAAGTTCAATCTTAGCGACTACAGTTCCTTTACTAAGGAACTCCTTTTCCAAAAAGATAGCCTTAAGACTGACGAACAACTTTTGTTCCTCAACTAAGTAGAAGTAATACCCCTTAGACTCTTTCGGATACCCAACAAATAGGCACCGGTCAGACCTGGGTCCAAGTTTGTCCATTTCCAAACATTTTACATAAGCCAGGCACCCCCAAACCTGAAGGTGTGAAAGTGTCGGCTTACGTCTAGTCCACATCTCATATGGTGTTTTACTGACGGACTTACTTAGAGCCCTATTCAGAATGAAACAAGCTGATTCTAAAGCATATCCCCAAAAGGATACCGGCAGAGAAGCAAAGCCCATCATGGACCGAACCATGTCTAACAAGATTCGATTCCTCCTCTCAGACACTCCATTTAACTGGGATGTCCCTGGAGGCGTCCACTAAGAGAGAATCCCATTCTCCTCAAGATATATCAGAAACTTGCCAGAAAGGTATTCACTGCCTCGATCAGATCGAAGGGTTTTGATACACTTTCCAGTTTGTTTTTCTACTTCACTATGATATTGTTTGAATATTTCAAATGACTCAGACTTATGTCTCATCAAGAAGACATGACCGAACCTTAAAAGGTCGTCTGTGAAAATAATGAAATAAACATACCCACCCCTAGCACTAACATTCATGGGTCCGCATACATCAGCATGTACCATACTCAAAATTTCTTTGGCTCGTTCACCTTTTCCAGTAAAAGGTGACTTAGTCATTTTTCCAAGAAGACAGGACTCACAGGTTGGAAGTGAACTATCTTTACTAAAATTGAGAAGACCCTCGGTTTTCAACCTCTTTATCCTGTTCTTGTTAATATGACCTAGCCTATAATGCCATAGGTATGCTTCGCTGACATTATCTATCCTAGAGCATTTACTAGACATGTACATGATACTAACAGGTCGCGATAGTACATAGATGCCATCATGCATTTGTCTATTCAAAATTACAGAACCATTCAAAATGATTTTGCAAATGTCATTCTTTATAAATAGTTCATAACCATACATGGCCAACTGGCCTACAGAAATGACATTCAAAATAAAAGGACAAAAATGACATTCAATCAAAATGATAGTACAGGACTCGAAAACTAGTTTAAGGACTCCTAACGCTAGAATTGGAACTCGGCTTCCATTGCCCATGTTCAAGAACCTCTCATCATCCTCGAATCTTCTACTAACTTAAAGTCCCTGCAAAGAATTATAAATGTGAATTGGACTTCCTGTATCCAATACCCAGTTAGTAGTATTGCAAATAGAGAAACTATAAGGTATTATCATATAAATACCTTGTCCAGGACCATCCTGCAGCTTTCTTTTCTTGGACCTGTTCGGATCAAGGGATGCAATATAAAGAGGACAGTTTCTCTTCCAGTGTCCCTGTTTCTTGCAGAAGAAGCACTTTGCACGACTCTGATCTGCCTTCACTTTCTTGGCCTGACTGGGCCCAGAAGAACTAAGCACCTTTTTCCCTTTATTCTTCTTCTTCCCTTTCTTAAAGGGATGACGCCCTCCGAAGAACCTCCCACTAGATTCACCACTCCTTTATTCAACTAGTGGTCTTTCTCAAAAGTCTGCAGTAGCCCCAACAGACCATGGTAGTTAACTGTAGGTTTATTCATTCTGTAATGATCGAGAAAGTCTAGATAGGAGGAGGGGAGAGAATTCAAAATCACATCTTTTCCAAGCTGTTCATGCAAGGGATAGCCAGCTTGCCCAGGAGCTCAATCATCTTGATCATGTACAATACATGATCAATGACCGAGGCCCCATCACGCATCTACGCATTGTAGATAGCACAGGAGACCCTGTACCTCTCAACGTCGTTGGTGTCTTGAAAGACTCCTTCAACTTTTGAAGGATTTCTTCTGCTGGGCTTCCTCGAACTTGTGACTGAACTCCTCGTTCATCATAGCCAACATAATGCATCGAACAGTGGTCCTGTCAGAGAGCCACTTCTGATAAGTGTCTCTGGCCGAACCCCGAGCATTGGCAGCAGGGATCTCAGGTGCCGGATCTGTTATCACATACAGGATCCGTTCATGCTCCAGGGCAATCCTGAGTCTTCGATACTAGCTATCAAAGTTGGGTATATTGAGCTTCTCGTTGTCGAGAAGAGACTGGAGTGACAGGTTGGAAGACATCTGAAAGGAAAATCAAAACTAATTAGTGTATATGAATAATTAACCTAAAGACATGGACTTAAGTCTAAAGGTCCCTCCCACTATTTTGCACAGATTGGTAGCCTCTACCTCCAATCCGAGGAATTACTTTAATTCCTTAGTGGGTACTAGAGTCCAATAGACAACACATGAGTCCGACTTTAGCCAGCCCATCCATGCGTGTCTAAAGGTAGGTTCTTTAACCGATTACTTCTCCAAGTAATCTCTAGTAATTAGGTTTTGCCCCATGGAGCACTTCAATCGGCCTTTGGGCCTCCTATTAAAGGTCCTGGTTAGGTCCAACCATTAACATGAAAAAATTCAATGCTTCTAACTAACGAATGGTCAAGCCCAACTTTGGTCGGCTCACATGACCACCGTTAAGAGAGTCGCACTGAGCCATCATATTAGGAACAGCAATTCCAATAGCCCGATGAACACCCAATCTTTGGATCTACCGATGAACACCCAACTATTGGACACATTACTATCCTACTTAATGGGAGGCTAGGACTTGGTTATCTCTATAACTTTATCCTTTTAAGGACCTAATAATTTAGAGGATTTTAACTTTAATGTGACAGATAAAGAGAAGAGAAGACATGGATCAACCTCCCACTGACCACATCAGCAATCAAGGAGGGTTACACATAACTAATGATCCATGGGCACCTAAAATCAATCAAGACTGATTAACCTTGGGTGACAAGGGTTAACACAAGTCAATGAGCTATCTAATCAATCCTGATTGACCACATTGGCCAAGTAAGTGAGATCCATCTTGCCTAGACACCAACAGAGTTGGCCAGGTAAGAGGTAGCCCCAAAGAACCATGATCACAATGCCAAACTTACCTCGACACCAATCGGTTCATCAGACTCGATTAGACTAGCCTAAAGATTTGGGCTTTCCACTGAGCCATAAATTAGATCCATTTAGATTATGGACTAATCAATCTAACTATTAGATAGATCTAGAGAAGAAATCCTAACTCAACTTTTGATTAGATTAGTTCTCTAACTTGTCCAATGAATCTAAACTTAGGTCTAACCCAATCAAGGACCTAATAGAAGCTAATCCATGACCCTTAAGGCTTATTGAAATGATTTAAGATCTTTGAATCACATTCCTAGAGTACTTAGTCAATCTTAATTAAAAATTAAGTTCAATAACCTTAAATAAATTAAAACAATTTTAATTTATCATGTAAAACAATTTTACAACAAATTCAAAATTTAAATTCACTATTTTCAGCATTTTCTGTGGCCAAGTGTTGACACTTCAAGAGCAAGTGTCGACTCAAGGCCTGAGATAGGGAACAAAAAATAGAACAATATATTTTCTGGCACGCCTCAAGTGTCGACACTTCAGGGACAAGTGTTGACACTCCAGCCTATCTCAGTACAAAAATAGAAACCAGATCTCAGGAAATTCTTCCATGAGTCGATACTTCAAAGGCCAAATATCGACTCACAACCTGAGACAACAAAAAAAAAGTGATTTTAAATTCGATGTTTCTCCAAACATACAATCAAAATCGATCAATAAAAACTTTTAGATCTTATCTAAAGTGTCGTATGATCATATCAATAGATTAAAACATTTTTAACCTACAAAATACTTTCTTCTTATTTTCTTTTTCATGAGCCTATCACAGTGGCACCCCTACACACCATAGGAGATCCCATTGAATGGGAAGAGAGGGTCTTGCAGCCTTACTTCTCTCCTATGATCGGACAGCCTGGTGAAGCACTCAATCCAAGTACTTAAGAAGAAAGGGGATGTTATTATAAGCATGCTAGCACATTATACTACAAAATGAACCTATGGCTCTGATACCATTGAAGGTGAAAAACACCTACACCTAGCATACATTATGCAAGAAACAAGGCAGAGAATATGCATTTTAAAATATTTTTAAGACATGTATAGCGGAAGGCTCGGTAGATAGATCTAAACCATCTACCGATCTGCCCGCAACAGGATCTAGTATAATAACCTAACATGCAAATAAACATCAAAGCAAGAGAAAACATAAAAGTAACATACCTTTACCATAAGAGAGAAGCCGAGGAAGTACTGTGAGAAGGAGGAGGGCGCTCGAGCCACACACGCATCTGGCCTTTGCAGGACGTCCACACCTGGGCTCGACTCTGATAAACTCCCTCGGAGTGCTAGCTCTTCGAGATCCATGGGCTGAACTTCTTCTTCCAAGAAGACTGGAATGAGAGCAGGAACCCCTTCCCAAACCTCTTTCCCAATACCTAGCTTGATCGCTAGGTGGCTCACACCCAATCCCTAAACCTCTCACGAAGTCCTTCTTCTTCCTCTCTTTTCTTTTCTCTCTTATGTCTATGTTATAACCCCAGCAGCCACTACAAAAACCTCTATTTATAGGAGCTGCCATGAGAGGGAGAAGAAGGAAGGAGGAGAGATGGAGGGAGAGAATGGGGGAGAGGATCAAGGCCATTCCAAATGGGTCCAACCTATTAAGGTAAGTATGACATTTATACCATAAAGCCTTGGAGCCAAAACTAGTTTGAATTCAAAATTCAAACCAGGTCAAAACATGCCCAAAAAGCTCACGAAAACCTCCTAGATTTTTTCTCATTACAGGAAGTGTCGACACTCGAAAATGGCTAAGTATCGACACTTTACCAAGTGTCGACACCTGCAAAATTCCAAGTGTCGACATTTGGATCAAAGTCAACCATATCGACTTCAGGTGATGGCAAACGATTCTCAATTATTGATTAGCCCAAAAGATCAGATAGAAATCCTCTATGGTGTGTGACCCCATAGGTTCGAACACTAAGCCGGTAGCACTGGAACATTTCCAGTACCAGTCAAAGTCCTCATCTAGCAATGATACCCGACATCCGGATAGGTCGAGGAGCAGCTCACAAGAACCTCTAGCATATGGTTGCTGCATAATTCATCCCTTTGACCTCATAATGCTTAGGATGACCTAGGGTTCGACTGCCAACCCTAATTTGGTCTATCTAGATCATGTCTCAACCTCACAAGTTCTGTGACTCCTCACAAGAACTACCCTGGCCAAGGTTTTGCCGACTTGAGATATAGTGAGTCATTCACTCCAAACTATTTGGACAGGTCAATTCCATCTTGATCCACCACCGCTCCACAAGTACTTGACTATACCCAGAAACCTTCCATCACTGGATTAGAAATCCAGGTAGTCGGAACCAAAGTATAGTGAGTTGCTTGCAAGCTGCCATGGTGACCTCAGGTCTGGGGGACACATATATCCAAAAAAAAATTTCTTTTAATTAAACTACCTTAAATAATCCAAAAAAAATTATAAGACACTTTTCATAAAATGTAATTAATTCAAGAAAACAAATAATAAAATTTAAAAATTTCCTAACTTGTTTAGATACCTTGTTTGATTTGCATTGCATTTTCATAAAATACTTTAAGGGCATAACTCCTAAACAACATAAGGTGAGAATTTCATCACTCTTCTTTGGCCCATAAACCACCACCTTGTATACTGCATAACCATGAGCCTTTAATTTAAAATTAATTAGACATTGGTCCCTAAGGATTTTCGAGCTCACTAGGACAAGGGATCCTGAGAGTTGGCTAGTTCAGAATTAATTGGTTAACTGGTGTCTAGGAAAGGGATTTAAGGATGATGTAGCCATGAAGGAAGGTGGTTCTTTAATTGGTTCCGTTGTCTGACCTGGCCAATTTACTTGGTGTCTAAAAAAAGCAACGATGGGACTCTTACCAGCCTTATCCTTACCTGACTAGTGGCTAGTTAGTATCTAACTTTGATGACTCAAAGACAATCTTGGCAGTTATGAGCTGTCTAGACAAAGGGTAACCCTAGGATAGAGAGTCCATTACGTGATAACTTGTTCATGCTAACAAAATTTTAACCTAATTAAACCACCCCCCTCTATCGTATCTAAATTTAGGACTCCTTAGGCTCTCACCTTTAGACATCTTCTCTCTCTTTTTTCCTTCTTCTTCTTCCCTCTTTCTGCATATAAAATAAAAAAGCTAATACAAAAATCAAAAAAAAAAATCTCGGTAAGACAAAAAGATGATTGGTTAGATATAGTCTAAACCATACATGATTAAAAGGTCATGGATCCCACTAGATGACCCAAAAGTCTAATGGATTATTGCTATCCTAATCTCATTGAATGACCTCAAATCGTACAAGATTATTGGTACAAGATTGACTTGATCGACCGTTTAGAATGAGAGCCCAAGCTAACAATTTCATGATTTGACTGCAACAGATTGATATGCATCATAATTTCATAAGATTCGAAGATGCATACAATCACACAAGGGAACCTATAGGAACTAACATGGCATCATTGATCCATAAGATTGAGGAAGTCATAGAATGTAAGGGATAACCCAATTTCATCATGTGCTAGCACCTATGTGCACATCATGTGACTCACTAGACCATGTGTAGAGGAATGTCCTTACTTGATGCACCAAACCCAAAATAGATTTACATAGGGGAGTGTAGCCAATAATAGATATATAATTGAACCTTATGCCCCAACCTATAATCTTGGGTAGGATCATCATCCCAATTTTGTGCGGTTATAAGATGTAACACTAGGAGCCCATGATTTTGTTCAGCCCTACCCTAGGCCTACCAAGCCCTACCTTAGGCCTACCAAGTACTGAATAATCAACTAGGTTTAGATCTTAAGGATGAACCTAGTCCTTTAGAAAAAGCCCTGAAAGCTCTGACTAAATCCTATGCTGACCTTGAAGCTACAATTAAGGGCACTAATGCTACCTTAAATAGTTTCATGCAGACGAGCCAATGTATAACCTCCAACACCCAGCCTTGTGCCCATCTGGAGATGAAATTAGAACCATTAGCCATAGCTACAAGTGAAGAAGAGCTGCCAAGTCAACCCGAGAGTTATCTTGAGAGACAACACCTAACTAAAAATTTTAATATCAATGTGACTATCCCTGAATAATCGATTATAATACTCGAGAATGAACTGGTCATAGAGCAACCTTACACAACCAAAGAGACCAACCTAGATAATTTGACTAAGATAGAAACTTATGAAAAAAAATCAAAAAAAAGGAACAAACCACTTCCATCATCACCCAACTTACCTATAGTCCCAATTCCAAGAATCTTAGAATCGTCCATTACTTTCAATAGGAAGGAAGAACAAAGAGGTGCAATGACGGAATTAATTAAGACTTCCTAGGAATCACAAATTTATAATGTAATAGAGGAAGCCATGCATGAAAGTTCCTTCCATGATTCGTTAAATCCTAGTTTGGCTCACTTTGAGATGGATAATCTTGATAAAGAGGGGATGTACCCTAGAAATGAATGACCTAGTAGGAACACCCAACACCACCTTATCTTGGATTGAGCAATATAAGCCATCACCCAAATCCCAATAGCTCTCTTGTTAGAATCACCACCCAATCTAGAATTGAAGCCACTTCCTGGTGCATCCACTAATACCTTATTGGTAACTTGTAATTAGGAAGCCCAAATTGTAGGTGTTCTAAAAGCATAAAAGAAGCTGTTGGATGGGACATTACACATATAGGGGATAACAAAGTTAAAATTTTTATAACGATTTTTTTGTATTTGGTACTACTTTCGAGACCTACCTCCAAAATTTATCTATAGTATTGAAACGATATATGGAGACAGAGTTGATATTGATTTAGAAAAAGTGCCAATTATAGATCAGAAAGGGCTTGCGCCAAGATCTAAATTATTAGCTAAATCCCTCATGACTTTGGTTGACCTTTGCTTATAAAGGAAGAGGTATCAAACAGGAATCCTAAAATACTCCCTTCATATATCGAGCATATTGAGTACATAGTTCTAGATCCATTAGAACCCTGATTGGTGCTTGAGTTGTATCCAGATCTAATTATAAAGAAAGAATTGTTAACTATTGATGTGGCTGTATCTGCCAACATGGAGTCTATCTGGATGCCGGCTGTCAACTAATAGGTGGAGGTGCCACCTGAGCATGGCATCCGAGCGAGGAGCCAAAGTGAGCCCCCTGCTGAGGTCAGTTCCCGGCTAGGGTCGAGCTCATACTACCACTAGCGAAGGAAGGAGGATGACTGAGATTCAAATCATGGCGGGAAAGAGGGCTGTCTTCATCAAGGCCCCACCGTTGGGATGGTATGATTGACAGGCAGCGACCCGTCGCCTGAGGCCTATAGAGGGAGATGCCTCGCCGGAGTACCAGGATCTCCTCAAGCCCTAGTTTACACTGATCAGAAAAGGATGTCCCATCCAAGGTGCTGTGCCCTTCCACTTACCGTCTGCATCACCCACAAGAAGAAGGACGTGCCAGAGAATACAAACCCTCGAGCGGCCACCCGCATACCAATGCTTTGCCAAGCTTCCCAAAACATGGTGACAAACTGGAATGTTAGAGCCAGTGACATAACTCCCTGCCCCAAAAGGAGAAAGGGGACCTTATGCACAGTTCCTGCATACTTCTAGATGAACATCCTCGGGACTCTGCCAAGCAGGAAACATCTGGAAGCAAGCTCAAGGGGCAACATTGCCTCTCCATAACAAAAATGGGGCCTTAGATTAAAGACAACAACGAACAACACTCAAGGGACGGAAACCCACAAGTCACAAAAAATAGAGGGCAAGCCACAAGCAAGCATGGGGCAAGCAAGGTAACTATCTGCACACAGAAGGGGAGAGCAAACTAGACGGGATGCTTTAAGGCTACTAGAGAATTCATCGGAAGAATCCCATGGACATAGCCAACCCTGCTTGGGCCCTCCTTCTTCGTCGATGCTCCTTTCCCACTCTTTCACTTTCCTTTCTCTACAAAATAACCTCTGAACATGGAGACCTCACCGAGATCTATCGAGGAGGATCTGTTCTCCTGGATCGTCCACTGACTTGATCATCGGAGTGCCCTCGCCGAAATCTCTGGCTTGGGTCTCTTTTTCTTTTGTAGGGCCCGGCACGCGTGCAAGATTTCTAGACGAGGAGGGCGACGCCCAATGCTGCATAGGAGCTACATGCCACGATGGTCCAGGTGGCAACAGATTGGTGCGCTAAGAAGGGGTAGGGGGTAGGATGCAGAAATGTTAGTCAAATGAATCCCCCTGTCATAAAAGCAGCTCCACTTGAGGCATGGTGGTGACACGCATGCGAGAAGCTTCCACTAGCCATGTAGGAGGCCCTCCTTCTCATGGAGGCCCACACAGCCCAGAGGGAGAGCTCCCCACTCGATTGCAACCGCTCCCGGTAGATGCTTAGCTCACCATGCTTGCCCAACAAATGCAGACTCTGACCATGGCTGTACAGTAGTTGCAGCATCAACACCGATCTCTAGCCACCCAATAATAGCCAGTGACCCCTACAGCCCTAGTTGCTCAACCTTGCGGTAGCCTACTCTCTTTCCAAAGCATGCCACCATGACCATAAGGCATGATTGATCCCCGTGGTAGCCCTAGACCTCGACAAAGTGATAGAGGAGCGGGTCGGTCGATCGGGAGAGCCGGTCCCCAATCTTGAAGTGCACCACCCTCAGGCACCATAGATGCTATCAGAGCAAGGCCTCCTATCATGACCCTCCTCAGCTTTCACCTCTGTCCTTCCCAACAGCCTTAGTGAAGGTTCCACCGATGAGGCTACTGGGCACATGGTGGAGAAGCGCTTGAAAGAACAAGAGTGTAGGCTGGCAGAACTATCCTACCAGTTTGCCAACATTCAAGGCTCCTCCCGCGAGCTGGCGAGCCATGATGCCCGATCACCCTTCTCCCGAGAGATCTAAGAGGGGTCGATCCAAAGTCAGTTCTGCATGCCCCAGGTGGATCCCTACGATGGGACCGCCGACCCCCTAGATCACTAAGAGAAATATAAGGCTCTCATGAGAATCCAGGGGGCAACAGACACCCTCCTTTACTTAGCCTTCCCCGCTACTCTTTGGAAGGCCGCTCGAGCCTGGTTCACTCGCCTTGAAGCCGAGAGCATCAGTTCCTTCGTGGAGCTGGAAAGAAAGTCATGGCACACTTTGATGCTTGTCAAAAGGTGCCTCGAGAAGCCGATAGCCTATTCTCCATCAGGTAGCAGGACCGCGAATCCTTGCAAGACTATGTGGCCTATTTCAAGATTGTTGAACTAGAGATCTAACGCTTGTCAGAAGGTGCCTCGAGAAGCCGATAGCCTAATCTCCATCAGGTAGCAGGACCGCGAATCCTTGCAAGACTATGTGGCCTATTCAAGATTGTTGAACTAGAGATCTACAATCTGGACAAGCCCATCGCCATGCTGGTGCTGAAGAGAGGGCTCCGGACTTCCTGCCTAACCTACTCCCTGGACAAGAAGCCACCGAAACATACTCTGACCTCATCCTTTGCATCCATAAGTATATTCGTGCTGAGGAGATGGACCATATCAGGAGAGAGCTGGATGGGAAGCCTTTGGAGAAATGAACCCCAGGGGAAGCCCCAGGGTATGCAAGCTTGGACCAAGCCCGAATCCATGAGCGATGCCCAAGCCAAAGAGCGGTCCTGCTCTGGAAGAAGCATACGCTTTTCTCCTCACCCCGAGGTCGAAGATTCTCATGGAGATCGAGGGTGAGCGCTACCTGTTGGGAATTGTGTCCCAAAACCAATCGCCTAGGCTGTAGGCGGTTATGCTTAATATTGTAATTTATATATGAATTAATAAAACTTTATTTTGGCAGCTCATCACATTATTCATTTTCTTGTAATGAACTCTATTTATGTGATGAAGTCCTTAGGACTGCACTAACTTTGATATAGAGAGGATATATCGAGTGGTCCTTTAACAAGGTTCAAAACCAAAGGATACATTGTACAGGATGGTAATGTATCAAGTATAGGTTGTTGTGGTTCACATCATTTGGTTGTCCTCTTAACCAAAGGAGTGTGGTGACACTGATGTGATCTGCAAGTGGGATGTGTGACATCTCATTAAACGTGACTCCGTGGAGCTCCTTTCTGCCAAAGGATTGCTCGTGATTAGATATGGATATATGTGTCCCTCCGACCTGAGGTCACCATGGTAGCTTGCAAGCAACTCCCTGTGCTTTGGTGCTGGACTACCCGGATTTCTAATCTGGTGATGGAAGGTTTCTGGGTACAGGAAGTACTTATGGAGCAGTGGTGGACCAAGATGGAATTGACCTGTCCAAATTGTTTGGATTGAATGTCTCGCAGTGTCTCAATTTAGCAAATCCTCGGCCGGGGTAGTCCTAGTGAGGAGTCACTGGACTTACAAGGTTGAGACATGTTGTGGATTGACTCAGTTAGGGCTGGCAGTCTAATCCTAGGTTATCTTAAGCAATGGAGGTCAAAGAGATGAATTATACGGTAATCATATGCCAGAGGTTCGATAGATTGCTCTCGCATCTTCAGCCTATTCGGACGTCGGGATCCATTGCTAGATGGTATCTTGTGCTGGTACTGGAAGTATTCTAGTGCTATCGTTTAGGTTCGAACCTATGAGGTCACCTGCCATAGAGGATTTCTTCCTAATCTAGGAACTGATCAACGATTGGAAATCATTTCGATATTAAGGACAAACAGACTGATAGAGCACACATTAAATTTTTTTTGGTCCACCTGGTCTGATTTGGATCGACCAGGATTGGTTTGGGTCAACCAGGAATTGTTCCTAGTAGACCAGGACTGGACCCAGTTTTATTTCTTATCGGGTTTGATCAGACCGGGGTTTATTTTTGTTCAACCAATTTTTGGTTTGATGAACCGGTTTTTCTTGGCTTTGTCGAACCGGTTTTATTACATGGTTTGTTTTCAACATGTTTTCTCCCAAGACTTTAAAACACCAACTTGAATTTTCCCCTGTTTTCGTTGCCTTGGTTTTCACCGATTGGATGGGTTTTGATCTGCTTGAAGATCGGATGAAGCTTGGGAGATCTAATATCTATCCTTTCCACTATGATTGAAAGTGTTTTCGCGTTGATTTAACGCCATTTGTTCTCTTCCGCCCATGGTTCCCAGTGGATTTAAACCGATTTAAATGCTATTCAAAAGAGTTTTAAACCGATCAAAGCCTATTCAAATGAGTTTGATTTTATCTAGACTCTCTCACCATTTCTTCCTGGACTTCACGTGTTTACTCCGCCAGAGGTATTTTCTGGGTTTCACAGTCGTGAGGTGTGATAGAGAAGGAAAATAAGAGGGTGTGTGAGAGAGGAAGCAACAGGCCTTGCCGTGAGAAAGAGAGAGTGGAACAGGGGCTTGATCCGGTTTTCTCTCATGAGTTTTCTTCTCTCTTGATCGCTGGCTTTCATGGATTTTCTCAGCCCCTTATTTCTTGCTTGAAGGCCTGCGGTTTTGGTTTTGAGATGGAAGAAAACAAGAGGAGAAACAAGGGATGCAACAGGCCATGAGATGAAAAGGAACAGGGGAAGTAACAGTGCCTTCGGTGAGAGAGTTTTTGGACGAATTTCTAGTGCTGAAATTCGTTGTGCATTCCTTTGTATTCCTTCCCTAATTCTTTTGTTTTCGATGTGTGCTCTTGGCGGATTTTGTGAAGTCTTGGAGAAGACCGTACGTGAAGATCACTTTGGTCTTTCCTGTTCCACATGTTCGTGACTTATTATTAATTTTTTTATTATTAATTTTTGGAGGACTAGCATCTATTTGGGAGTTGGATCAACGAGAGCCCATGCATAGATACTCTAGAGGGTGGACACTTGGATACCTCGAGAGATTGGATAGATCTTTTCCTGATTTGATTTGCTGTTGCAGACTGCTGGAGTTCAACCGGTTGCATTGATTTGCTGTTGAAAAGAGTCGGCTTCTATCACCTTTGATCAGGTATATTATTTATTTTGTTATCATGTATGCTTAGATCTAGTAATTATCATGTTGTTTATAATTATTGCACTTGCCTTTACATGTCTTTGTATCTATTTTATACATCATGTTTATGTTAGATCCTGTGCATGAGTAGCTTTTTCTGTATGCATGTTAAAAAGTTTAATTATGCATTACTTACTCCCTAGTGTAGCATGGCTAGGGTAGGTGTCCGGTGCACTGGTTTTCCCTTCATTACCTGCGTCGCCCTCCCCCACTGGGGCCATCCAACGGCCATGATAAGACAAGATACTGCCGGTTCCACCGTGACCATGGCCATGACATCGAAGAATGCCACCACCTTAAGAGAGAAATTGAAGATCTAATAAGGAGGGGCTACCTCAAAAAGTTCATGGGGGGCAAGATCCCGACGGAACCTCAGGCACTTGTGGCCCTTCTTTCTGTCCCTACGATCGACAATCGACCCACCGAGAAGCCCGTGGGTATGGTATGCTGAGGGACAAACTCTCCTTAGACTAGGAAGGTCCTGGGGGAGTAGCCGAGCCCCTTCCCCTGGAGCCTATCACCTCGCCGAACTTGATGGCGCCCGGTCCGTGCAGGCCTAGAATGATAAAAGTCTAAGGACATACCGCCAATAATGTAAGGCTCCCTCATTTCAATAAAAGATTCCTTTCCATGCAACGTTGTCTTTGCCTTGCAGCAAAATCATTGCCCGACCCCAAGCCTAGCGAACCAAGCTGGAAAACTCCTGAAGCACCGCACCTGTTGCTGAGCCCACAGGCCAGAGATGCCAGTCGAAAAGCCCTAGGGGTCCCACCATCTATCGCCTGACTCTCAGTCCAGCACTTGCCATGCTCACAGTCTAAAGATGTCCATAGTGACTGAACAAAGTCCCGCCATCTACCACGAGGCTCATAGTTTGGCAACTGCTATTCTAATAGTCTGAGGATGTCCGCAGAGACTCTAAAAGGCCCCCACCATCTACTGCCCGACTCTCAGTTCAACTCTTGCCATGCTCACAGTCCATGGATGGCCGCGGTGACTGAATGAAGACCCACCATCTACTGCGGGGCTCATAGCTTGGCATCTGCTATGCTGACAGTCTGTGGATGTTTGCGGGGAATCCCGGCGGTCCCATTGTCCACTGCTAGACTCACGGTTCAGCATCGTGCCACTTCAAGATGAGAAGTAGCATCCATCACCAAAGCCGGGAGCCATAGCACCTCGCACCAAAGCCGGAAAGTAGCACCCTACACCAAAGCTAGGAGCCATAGCACCCCGCACTAAAGCCAGGAGCCATAGTGCCCCGCACCAAAGCTGGGAAGTAGCACCCCGCACCAAAGCTGGGAGCCACAGCGCCCCATACCAAAGCCAGGAAACTCCTAAAGTCCCATACCTACTGCCGTCCTCACAGTCCGGAGATATCAGTGGGACACCCCAGAAGTTTCTTGGTGCGGGCACCAGGATTAGACAGAGGCTCCTCAACCCTTTGTGGATTTCTGATTAGGGTACTTAGTCTTTTTTGTTGGGCCTGTAATAAGGCTTAAGACATTAAGCCTTAGTAATTCACATTCGAGTCATGTAATTAGTAACTAGTTGGTTTCAATTTTAGTTTAGTTTTGTAATTTGACCAATTTGGTCAAGTTAGGGTCCATTGGTCCTATAATTAGCCAAGTTGATTCACAAGCTCAAGTCAATTTGAAGATGGGTCCATAAATAAGCATTCAAGTCACGCCTATTTGAAGAAGGGACAAGCCACTTCTCCTCCATGCTAAATTGGGTTGCCAACTAATCATTCAAAGCCTTGGGGAATGCCACATTGCCAATGCCATGTCATGAGAGGCACCACATCACCAAAACTGAATTTCAATTTCAAACTCCAATGCCATGTCATGAGAAGCACTTTGGGCAGCCAAGTTTCAAGCGTCATTTCAAATTCAAGTTCCAAGTGGGTGCCCCCTTGATTCAAGCAAACAACCCTCCTCACTCCACTCCACATATCAAGCCATATCACCAAGGATCAAGCCTAGTATTCATGGTCGGCCAAAGCTCCATGAAGAGGAATTCAAAATTCAAGTTAGGCATCCTTGATTCATGAAGACAACCACCCCCTTTCCTCTCCCCAAAACAAGCTTGTAACTCCCTTTTTCAAATTTTGAATTCAAATAAGGACTTGGGAGCCTATAAATATGGTCCTAACTCTCTTGTAAGAATGATAAATATTGAATCAATGAAAATTCTGAAATTTTTTCTTCTAGCCCTTGTCTTTGTGACTTGGAACTCTGAGAGAGAGTGAGCCTTCACTTTCGAGCATCGAGAGGTGTGAGGCCCTAGATATCTCTTTTCTATGCAAGCCACCAACCCACCTCCCATGTTTGACGCCCTCCGAAAGCACCTCCTGGATGCCCAACAAGAAGAACCCCTCTTGACCGCCACCCTCAACTTCTTTTCCCTTCATTTCTTTGCTATCTTGCCTTCTTATTTTTCTAACTCGTTTCTAGGTTGCTTGTAGGTCCTTTCGATGCCACGGACAAAGAAGTAGGCCTACCTTGCCTTCAAGGCTATTTGACGGAAAGTCGACGAATCCACAAGGTCGAGGGCTTGATCTTCCAGGCCACATCCGTAAGTGTGAGCAAACTCGGCATCGAGCACTAAATAATTTTGAAAGGTTTGCACTCCCTAATCTCCTGAGTAGGGTATTGATTTAGAGCTAAGTCCTACCGGGGTTTCTCAATCCGGGGTCCTGCTTTAATCACTGTTTAGGGTCTATTTCTGCATGCTAGAGTTTCTTGATCTTTATGCGAGTTTCCATATCTATCCTTAGTTTGATTTCGAAAATTGGTCAATTCATTAAAACATAAAAACAAAAAAAAATCACCTGCATGCATCTTAGTCCCGCATCATCTTGGTATCAAAGCAGGTTAGGACTTAGTTTCTCTTTAAGTACTCGGATCGGGTGCTTCACCATGGCTGTCCGGTCATAGAAAAAGTAGGGCTGCAAGATCCTCACATCCGATTCAAAAGAGAATCTCCTATGGCATGTAGGGGTGCCGCTGTGATTGACCATTGAAGAAGAAAACAAAGAGATAGGCATCTTTAGAATTAATTTTCTGCATCACGTCCATTCCAGTGTATGGTCTATTATTTTAATTGTTTCTGCATGTAGGAAGATTAGAAATTCTGATTCTTATTTTTCTAGATTCATTTTATTTGATTTTTTTTTCAAAATTTTCTCAGGATTTAATTCAGTCTATAGAATTTCTACATGCCTAATTACTGCCTGAGAACAGTTCTATCCTAGAGTTTCAGTATATAGTTTTTTTAACCTCTTTAAATTCCAGCATAGTTTAATTCTGTACTTTAAGTTCATATCATTTAATTTCTAGTGATTTATATTTCTGCCAAAATACATCAAAATATACAAAAAAACTTAAGTGCACATCATTAGATTTCATATCTATGCCATCATATGCATAACTTACTTTAAGGGTGACAATATCATAAGATAAAGGAAAGAGGTCATTACCTTTCCTTGGCCCAAGAACAATCCTTTTTGCATTCAAACCTAAGCCTAACTTAAAATCTATTGCAACCTAATAGCTTAGGGACATCAACAAGTCAGGTTCAACCATTGTGGAAAACCAGTGCATGCAACCCTTCAATTAGTATTGGGAAGCTGGTGTCTAAGGCAAGAGGTTCGGTGTCAAACGACCTAAGTAGTGTTATGGTTTCTTAATTAGGTCCCTATGAATAGTAGGGGCCTCCCACACTCCCACCTCTTACCTGACCAGTGAAAGGGCTAGTTGTTATTTTGTGTGAAATCTAAGTCAACCAATTCTATTTGAACTCATGGGTCTAGCAAACCGTAGTACCTTCCATTGTGTATTGCATGTCAACTAGGTTAGGGTCCAGTATCACCCACATCACACTTAGTCAGGTGAACCCATGGATAACAACCTCGAAAATCAAATTAGGACTCTCACTGAGCAGATTACCCAAATGAACCAAAAGATGACCCAGGTGGAAACAAGGGTAGAAGCTCGTGTGGCCCATGCTAAATGTAAATCTTCTAGGCCCAATTCCCTTGATCCAACAGCCTATTATCATGATCTTGCCCTTGAGTCTAACCCTAGATATCCATACCCATACTTGGTTGACTCTGAGGAAAGACCCATTAGGAGCACCCAACCTGATGCACCCACTTTTGATGGAAGTCTAGATCCTGGGGTGTATATTGATTAGGAGAAGAGCTAGTGCGGGCACCAGGATCAGACAGAGGCTTCTCAACCCTTTATGGATCTCTGACTAGGGTTTAGTCTGTTGGGTTCTGTAATAAGACTTCAAGCCTAAGCAATTTTTAATTTAAGTCATGTATTTTAATTTTAGTCCTGTACCTTGATCAATTTAGTCAAGTTGGGTCAGTGGGTCCTGTATTTAGTTAAGTTGGTTCCAGTCCAAGTCTACTTGAAGATTGGGCCCAAGCTTGGAGCGGTCATTGAGTCTAGTCCATTTATTAAAAGGTCAAACCATCTTCCAATCTTTGAAAGATGCCACTTCAGCCCTTGAGCCACCTCATCCATCCCATGTGAGCCACATCACCATGACAAGTGGGCGGCCAAGGCAAGAAAGAAATGCTGAATTTAAGGACACCATTCCTTGATTCTTTTCTCCCTTCCCTCCACCTATCAAGCCTCTTTCCAAAGGAGCTATGGGCAGCCAAGGAAGGTCAATGGGTAATGGAGACATGATCCTTGTTTCAAGCCCCATATCAAGCTTACTTCCCAAAGAGCTTGGTCGGCTATGGAAGAAATGCATTGACCCAAAAATCAAGGAGACAACTCCCATCTTTCAAGCCCCAAATCAAGCCACCAAACCTTGGTTGGCCAAGAGAAGAAGAAATCTAAATTTGGGCACCCTCTTCATGAAGCTTGTATTTTTTTCATTTGAATTTGAATGGATTTTAAGGTGCCTATATAAAGGGCCTTACCCCTCCTTTGTATAGACTAATTTTGAATGAATGAAAAAGAAAAGTTTGAGTGATATTCTTTTAGTTTGCCTTCGTTCCTTAAGAACGTCGATATCCATGAGGGAGAGCCTTCACCTTCGGGCATCGAGGGGTGTGAGGCCCTAAGCTACCATCTCTTCCGTACAAGCCATCTTCCATCTTTGAGTTTGGACGCCATTTGGATGATCCATCCAGGCGTCTAGCAAGAAGATCCCCCAACACCACCATCTTCAACTTTTGTTCCTCATTGCTTCTAGTTTTTTGTTGACCCCTGACATTGATCTTGATTGCTCGTAGGTCCTCCAGGTGCTACGGACAAGGAGTCGGTCTCCCTTTCCTTCGCTACCTCCAGACGGAAAGCCGGCGCATCTGCAGGGTTGAAGGCTTGATCCTCCAGGCCGCATCTATGAGAGCGAGTGAACTTGGCATCGGGCGCATCGGAGCTTTTCAAGGTTTGCAACCCTAAACTTCTAAGTTGGTATTGATCCTAGAGCTAAGTCCTACGGGGTTTCTCAATCCCGTGGTCCTCTTCTTATCCTTGTTTAGGGACATATTTGCTTGCTTGAAGTTCTTGTTATTATATAAACCCTAGATCTACTCTTGCTCATCTTCGGGAATCCTTAACCTCATTAAAACCCAAAAATCACAAAAGAAAAATCACTTGCATTATTCCATCTCATCCTAGCCTCTAGTTCGTCCTACATCATGTTTGGTATTAGAGCATGGTTAGGACTTAGCATCTTCTTAAGTACTTGGATTGAGTGCTTCACCATGGCCGTTCGATCATAGGAAAAAGAAGGGTTGCAAGACCCTCACATCCCATTCTAGGAGGATTTTCTATGGCGTGTAGGGGTGCTGATGTGATTGACCTTTGAAGGGGAACACAAGGAGATAAGTTTTAAATCTTAAAGAATAGTTTTGTATCATTAAAATCTAGCATCTTCAAATTTCTGCATTTTTTTCATCTTAGTACATAGTCTGCTATTTTAGTTGTTTCCATCTATAGAAATATTAGATTTTTATGATTTTTCTTTTACTAGATTCTACATAATTAGAAGTATTTTCAAAATTTTTTAGATTTTATTTCAATCTATAGAATTTCTACATGGCTGATTACCATCTAAGAAAAACTCTGTTATGAAAATTCCAGCAAGTGCATCTCATCCCATTTTCATTTTCATATAGTTTAATTTTTGCATTTAGGTTCATATTTTTTTTAATTTCCAGCATCTTATTTCTGCTAGCATACATCAAAAACCCAAAAACAAAACTTAGGTACATTTCATTAGATCATTTGTATGTCATCATTTTCATAACTAACTTAAGGGCGTCAATATCATAAGATAAGGGAAGGAAGTCATTACCTTTCCTTAGCCCAAAAATAACCACCCTTGCATTTCGAACCCAAACCTAATCTCTAAAAATCTAGTAGCAACCTAATAGATTAGGGACATCAACGAGTTGGGTTTGACCATTTTGGGGAAGCTGGTTGCATACAACCCTTCAATTGGTACCGGGAAGTCAGTGTCTAAGGCAAGAGGTCTAGCGTCAAACAACCTAAGCAGTGTTGTGGTTCTCTAATTGGGTCCTTGCAAAAGTAAGGGGGGCCTCCCACACTCCCACCTCTTACCTGGCCAGTGAAAGGGCTAATTGCTGTGCTGTGTGTCTACTACGTTGAACCATTTTGATTGAACTCCTAGGTCTAGCAAACCAGTAGCACCTTTCATTGTGTGTTGCATGTCGACTAGATCAAGAGTCCCTTATCACCCCCATCATTTCCAATCAAGTGAACCCATAGAGAACGATCGCAAGGATCAATTAAAGGTCATCATTGAACAGTTAGCTAGGATGAAGAAAAGGTTTGCTGAGTTTGAAGTCAGATTTGAAATAAGGCTAGAAACTCTGGAGAGAACCCGGGAGCCTTCCACTGAACTTGAGTCTGAGTCACCTCTCCATCCTAGGGAATACCCTCAATGTAATCCTATCTTAGATGCTGAACCCAGGAGAGTCCCCTGTCCTAACCTAGCCCAAGAGATACACTCTAGGAGACCCCATCAAGATATCATAGACCATGAAGAGAGGGCCATCAAAAATATTAAGCTAGAAGCCCCTACCTTCGATGGCAGTCTATATCCTAAGGTGTACATAGATTAGGAGGAGGACATGGAGCAATACTTTGATTGGTACACTATGACGGAACGAATGAATTTAAGTTTGCCAAACTTAGGTTGGTTCACCATGCTAGGTTATTTTGGAATAGTGTTGAGTGGCTGGTAGGGCAAAGAGGACAAGAACCCATAGCAACTTGGAGGGACATGAAAGCTAGACTTAGAGAGAAATACCTACCACTGTCTTATACCCAGAAGGATGACATTGAAAAGGAATTAGGTATGGTCGACTCAGGATTAGTTGACCAGAATGAAGCGATACTGAAAGAACAATTAAAGGAGGAAGAATTAGAACCATGATAGAAGTATATAAGTCTGACATGAGTTTGGTAGACGAATGTGAAGGAGAAGACTTCAAGAAGGACAACTATAGTACCTTACCTGAGGAAATCCTTGTGGAAGATAAGATTGTTGAGCCTAGTCCTGAAACATCAGAACAACAAGAAATTAGTGAGGACTTGGTTCTTGCAAGTCAATGCCCTCAGGAAGAGCCTACTCTTTTAGCCTCAACCCAAGACCTCATTCAGCACCCTTGTAAAGAGTTCATTCCTCTAACCCCAGTTGATAACCTTTTTCTGGAATTGACCAAGTTTTCTTTCATGAAAAATCTGCACTTACAATGACCAAATTCTCCATCCATCAATTTGACCTCATGACACCCATAAATCAATATTCAAATCTTAAGGTCATCCTGAGTAACTAAGGTCTGCTTCATGCTTCCCATAGATTGCCCCAAGACTCCAATTTCTATTTTCTACCCTTCCCTGAGTCTTCTCATGTTTCTAAAGCCATTGGGTTATATTTTGTAGAGATTACTAGGTTGCATGAATCCTTAGAGCCCATCCCTTTTGCAACCTACTACTGGTATTCCTTATGGCATTTGCTAGGGATCCATGATAATTTTTCATATGCATACCATACCAGGGTCAAACCTAGAGAGTCAATAATCTGTTAGGTTTAGGCCCTAGAGAGTCCAATAAAATTTCTCTCAATAGGAATACATAGTTGAGTCTGCTTTTTGTCAAGTATCAGTATGAGTCCCAAAGTTTGCAGAATCTTTTGCACCGCATATTAGAGGCATGCATAAGGAAATTAGCCTGAAAATCAACCTAAGTAATAATAAATACAAAAAATTGGCTGATTCCCGAAAGCAAGCCAAAGAATATGAAATAAGGGATTTGTAATGATTAGGCTTAGGCTTGAACAGTTTCCACTAGGAATTGTTAAGAAACTTCATGCTCGTGGAGCTGGCCCCTTTTGAGTGATAAGGAGAGTTGGCCTTAATACCTATGTACTTGAGCTACCCCTAGATTATGGCATTAGCTTGACTTTCAATATCTCGGATTTAGTCAAAGTATAAGGAACCAGCAAACATACCCAGTGAGCCATTTAAGCCTAACCTTTCATTTGAGAGCAAACCCAACCCAGAGTGTCCACCTCCAATTTTACCTGAGAAAGGATAGCAATCGAGCATATCCTGGATGATCAAGCTATGACCACCCGAGGTAATGGCTATCAGCGTTACTTGGTTTGATGGCAAGGCCGACCGCAGTCCAATGATTCGTGGATTACCTAGGAGGACATGCAGCACCTCGACCCTGACCTTCTAAAGAAGTATCAAAGCCAAATCTACCCTTACTCGATAGGGTTGAGTTCTTCCCACCCCGAGAGAATTGGTGCGGGCACCAGGATCAGACAGAGGCTCCTCAACCCTCTATGGATCTCTGACTAGGGTTTAGTCTATTTGGTTATGTAATAAGGCTTCAAGCCTAAGCAATTTTTAATTTAAGTCATGTATTTTTGTTTTAGTCCTGTACCTTGATCAATTTGGTCAAGTTGGGTTAGTGGGTCCTGTATTTAGCTAAGTTGGTTCTAGTCCAAGTCTCTTCAAGATTGGGCCCAAGCTTGGAGTGGTCATTGAGTCTAGTCCATTTATTAAAAGGTCAAACCATCTCCTAATCTTTGAAAGATGCCACTTCAGCCCTTGAGCACCACCTCATCCATCCCATGTGGCACCACATCACCATGACAAGTGGGGGCCAAGGCAAGAAAGAAATGCTGAATTTGTGGGTGCCATTCCTTGATTCTTTCCTCCCTTCCCTCCACTATCAAGCCTCTTTCCAAAGGAGCTATGGGAAGCCAAGGAAGGTCAATGGGTAATGGAGACATGATCCTTGTTTCAAGTCCCATATCAAGTTTACTTCTCAAAGAGCTTGGTCGGCTATGGAAGAAATGCATTGACCCAAAAATCAAGGAGATAACTCCTATCTTTCAAGCCCCAAATCAAGACACAAAATCTTGGTCGGCCAATAGAAGAAGAAATCTGAATTTGGGCACCCTCTTCATGAAGCTTTGTATTTTTTTTTATTTGAATTTGAATGGGTTTTAAGGTGCCTATATAAAGGGCCTTACCCCTCCCTTGTATGGACTAATTTTGAATGAATGAAAAAGAAAAGTTTGAGTGATATTCTTTTAGTTTGCCTTTGTTCCTTAAGAACGTCGATCTCCGTGAGGGAGCACCTTCGCCTTCGGGCATCGATGGGTGTGAGGCCCTAAGCTACCATCTCTTCTGCATAAGCCATCTTCCATCTTCGAGTTTGGAGGCCATCTGGATGATCCATCCGGGTTTCTAGCAAGAAGATTCCCAACACCACCATCTTCAACTTTTGTTCCTTCATTGCTTCTAGTTTTTTGTCGACCCCTAACATTAATCTTGATTGCTCACAGGTCCTCTAGGTGCCACGGACATGGAGTCGGTCTCCCTTGCCTTCATGACTTCTGGACAGAAAGCTGGCGCATCCGCAGGGTTGAAGGCTTGATCCTCCAGGCCGCATCCGCGAGAGCGAGTGAACTTGGTATCGGGCGCATCAGAGCTTTACAAGGTTTGCAACCCTAAACTCCTAAGTCGGTATTGATCCTAGAGCTAAGTCCTATAGGGTTTCTCAATCCCGGGGTCCTCTTCTTATCCTTGTTTAGGGACTTATTTACTTGCTTGAAGTTCTTGTTATTATAGAAACCCTATATCTACTCTTGCTCATCTTCGAGAATCCTTAACCTCATTAAAACCTAAAAATCATAAAAGAAAAATCACTTGCATCATTCCATCTCATCCTAGCCTCTAGTTTGTCCTGCATCAAGAGCATGGATCACTATTTTGAGTACACTAAGATGTCAGAGTTAGGAAAAGTTAGGCTGGCCACACGTAGGTTAACCAGACATGCTAAGTGGCATTGGGAAAGTATTGAGGACCAATGTTATTTGAGAAGAGAACAGATAAGCACCTGGAACGCCATGATGAGTAAATTGAGAGAAAAGTACCTAGGTCGACTTTATGAGCAAAGACTTTTAGACCAATGGTATAGATTGAGACAGAATAATAAAATTGTGTCTGAGTACGTTGACCAATTTAATGAGTTTATCAGGAGATGTAACACAGTTGAGTCTAAGGCTATGATCATGTCGAGGTTTCAAGCTGGCCTATGTAGGGACATCCAGTGGGAACTGTTTCAATGGCAAGTTCAGGACCTAGAGGAAGCCTATCAACTTGCTATGGAATTTGAGTCAAGTCAGAGGGAACCCATGAACTATTGAGTTGAGCCCAGTAGGATTAGTATCTCTGAACCCAAACCCAACCTTAACCCAGTTGACCCAACACTAACCCGAGTCAACCCACCCCTGCTACCCTATGTGTTCACCAGGATGACATTAAAGAGGAGGAATATATTGCAGACCTGGAATTGGTTGACCTAGAAAATATCCAAACTGAAGCTATATTGGAAGGACCCTTAGAAGAAGATCCTGAACCCACTAGCGAGCCTGAAGTAGAAGTGTATGAAGCTGAAGCACACTTAGTGGATGAATATGAAGAATAATTGAAGGAGAAAGCCATGACACTAATACTACAATGGCTTTACCAGAGGAGACACTAGAAGAGAATTCAATTATCGAGCCTAGTCCTAAAATCCAAGAGAAAATTATTGAGGATATGGTTTCTTTAATTCGGTACCCTCAGGAGGAGCTAACCCCTTCAATCCCAGTTCAAGATCTCTTCCCAAAAATTGTTGACCCATTCTTCCATAGCATGGACCTTTTCTTGCCCATAGATATAACTCAATGTTCATACATTAAGGTCAGTCTCTTTAGCCCAGAACCAGTCCCTAGGAGTCTCCTTCTTATTTCCTTCCCTTTCCTGAGTCTTCTCATGTTTCTAGAGCTATTAGGTTACATTTTGTTGAGATTACCAGGTTGCATGAACCCTTAGAGCCCATCTTATTTGCTACCTACTTCTGCAAGACCTTATGGCATTTGCTAGGAGTCCATTGTAAATTTTCATGTGCATGCCAAACTAGGGTCAAACCTAGAGAGTCTATAGTCTGTTAGGTTTAAACCCAAAGAGTCCAATAAAATTCCTCTCAATAAGAATGCATAGTTGAGTCTGCATTTTATTAGGTGTCGATATGAGTCTTAGAGTCTGCACAGTCATTCGTACAGCATGCATAAGGAGATTAGCCAAAAATCAATCTAAGAATAATACATACAAGAAATTGGCTGATTCTCAAAAGTGAGCCAAAGAATTTGACATAGGGGATTCTGTAATGATTAGGCCTAGACCTGAACAATTTCCAGCAGGAATCGTTAAGAAACTACATGCTCGTGGAGCTAGCCCCTTTAGAGTGATATGGAGAGTTGGCCCTAATGCCTATGCGCTTGAGCAATCCTTGGATTATGGCATTAGCTCGACTTTCAATATCTCAGACTTAGTCGAGTATAGGGAGCCGGCAACGATACCCAGCGAGCCATTTGGGCCTGACCTATCCTTTGAGAGTGAACCTGACCCTGAGTGTCCACCTTCAATTTAACTGAGAGAGAAGAATGGATCGAGCGTGTCTTGGACGATCAAGCTATCACAACTTGGGGCAAAGGCTATCATCATTACCTGGTTCGTTGGCAAGGCCGATTGGAATCTGATGATTCATGGATTACCCGAGAGGACTTGCAGCACCTTGACCTTGATCTTCTTGAGAAATACCAGAGCCAAATAAACCCTCACTCAACAGGGTCGAGTTCCTCCCACCCCAGGATAATTGGTGTGGGCACCAGGATTAGACAAAGGCTCCTCAATCCTCTGTGGATTTCTGATTAAGGTTCTTAGTCTTTTTTTTGGGTCCTGTAATAAGGCTTAAGACTCTTAAGCCTGAGTAATTCGCATTTGAGTCATGTAATTAGTATCTAGTTGGTTTCAATTTTAGTTTAGTCTTGTAATTCGACCAATTTGATCAAGTTAGGGTTAATTGGTCCTGTAATTAGCCAAGTAGGTTCACAAGCTCAAGTCAATTTAAAGATGGGTCCATAAATGAGCATTCAGGTCAAGCCTATTTGAAGAAGGGACAAGCCACTTCTCCTCCATGCCAAATTGGGTTGCCAACTCATCATTCAAAGCCTTTGGAAATGCCACATCACCAATGCCATGTCATGAGAGGTGCCACATCACCAAAATTGAATTTCAATTTCAAACTCCAATGCCATGTCATGAGAAGCACTTTGGGCGGCAAAGTTTCAAGCTTCATTTCAAATTCAAGTTCCAAGTGGGTGCCCCTTGATTCAAGCAAACAACCCTCCTCACTCCACTCCACATATCAAGCCATATCACCAAGGATCAAGCCTATCATTGAGGTCGGCCAAAGCTTCATGAAGAGGAATTCAAAATTCAAGTTAGGCGCTCTTGATTCATGAAGACAACCACCCCCTTTCCTCTCCCCAAAACAAGCTTGTAACTCTCTTTTTCAAATTTTGAATTCAAATGAGGACTTGGGAGCCTATAAATATGGTCCTAAGTCTCTTGTAAGAATGATAAATGTTGAATCAATGAAAATTTTGAAATTTTTTCTTCTAGCCCTTGTCTTTGTGAGTTGGAACTCTAAGAGAGAGTGAGCCTTCGCTTTTGAGCATCGAGGGATGTGAGGCCCTAGATATCTCCTTCTTATGCAAGCCACAAACCCACCTCCCATGTTTGGACACCCTTTGGAAGCACCTCCTGGATGCCCAACAAGAAGAACCCCTCTTGATCGCCACCCTCAACTTCTTTCCCCTTCATTTCTTTGCTATCTTGCCTTCTTGTTTTTCTAACTCATTTCTAGGTTGCTCATAGGTCCTTTCGGTGCCACGGACAAAGGAGTAGGCCTACCTTGCCTTCAGGGCCATCTAACAGAAAGCTGACGAATCCGTAGGGTCGAGGGCTTGATCTTCCAGGCCGCATCCATAAGTGTGAGTGAACTCGGCATCGGGCGCTTAAGAATTTTGAAAGGTTTGCCCTCCCTAATCTCCTGAGTGTGGTATTGATTTAGAGCTAAGTCCTACCGGAGTTTCTCAATCTCGGGGTCCTGCTTTAATCACTATTTAGGGTCTATTTCTGCATGCTAGAGTTTCTTGATCTTTATGCGAGTTTCCAGATCTATCCTTAGTTGATTTCGGGAATCGATCAATTCATTAAAACATAAAAACAACAAAAAAATCATCTGCATGCATCTTAGTCCCGCATCATTCCTCCATCTGCAGCCTGACTCACAGATTGGCACATAAAGCCAGGAAACTTTTGAAGTCCCGCAACTGCTGCCATCCTCACAGTCCGGAGATGTCAGCGGGACACCCTAAAAGTTCCACCATCTCCCACCTGACTCACAGCTCGGCACCTCAAGCCAGGAAACTCCTGAAGCCCCGTACCTGCTACCATCCTCACAATTCGGAGATGTCAGCGGGATACCCCAGAAGTTCTGCCATCTGTCGCCTGACTCACAGCTTGGCACCTCAAGCTGAAAAACTCCTAAAGCCCCGCACCTGCTGCCATTCTCACAGTCCAGAGATGTCAGTAGGACACCCCAAAAGTTTTGCCATCTGCTACCTGACTCACAGCTCGGCACCTCAAGCAGGGAAACTCTTGAAGCCCTGCACTTGCTACCGTCCTCATAGTTCAGAGATGTCAGCGGATGCCCTAGAAGTTTCACCATTTGCTGCCTGCCTCATTGCTCGGCACCTCAAGTCGGGAAACTCCTGAAGCCCAGCATTCAACCCACTGGACCCCCAGTTCAGTGATGACAAAGCAGGGCACTCCTGAAGGCCCGCACTTCGCCGACCAGACCTAGAGCCGGTGAAAACAATTTCTAGACCCCTCCAGTCAAGCTCCCTAAGTTGACGATCTCCTAGGGCCGCTCAGGCCCCCCTTTTGAAAGCCACCGCCAGCTCTTGGCTCAACTGGAGAGTTCCCAAGACAAGAAGCTACCAAGGAGGATTGATGTAACCATAAAAATAAAAACTCAATGAAGCAAAAAAAAAAGACTTCATTGATGTTGCATGAAAAAGTTACATCATCAATGGATCCTCGACAGGCCCGACGATCCCAGAACAAAAAGGAAGATTCAGGAATTGAATCGGAGCCTACCTTCCATAGGTTCCTTCCCAGGATTATGGGTAGGCAAGCCGGCACCCTCTTGGGTCCCTACAGCTCCCCTTGGCAGGACTTCCTCAGTGGTAGGAATAGGCTCCACCTCAGCCATGGTAGAAGGAGTCACAGCTCCCCCTGAGCTTCCACCAAGGCCACCCGGGACTACGACTTCATCCAGATTCAGCTCTGGCAAGAGCTGAGCTACCAGAGATCTACAGATCCCAAATCCTTTGACAAAGGAATCAATGGCTGCCTCCCATACTTCATCAAAAAATGCCATCGAGGCCTTGAACATGGGCACCACCTCGGCGGCCTCCTTCTTGGCAGCCTCCATCAGGGCCACCACCCCAGTGGCTCTCTCCTTGGCTGCTGACAGCTGAGCCTGCATTGCCTCCAGCTACATTTGGAGGCCACTCCTCAGCCCTTCCACCCGGCAGCTTCTGCTTTGAACTCCTTCGCCCAGTGGGCAGCCCAATCCCTTTCTCGGGCCAAGGACACTTTGAGGTCCCTAGCCCGGCTTTCGACATCAACCACTCTAGTCTAGAGGGCCTTATCCTTTTCTTCCAAGGCTTGGGCCCTATCAATTTGCTCTTGGGCCTCAGCCACTAGCAATGCTCTTTCCTGCTATCACCGGGCATCTCTCTTCTCCCACTGAGTGCAGTAGTTACAAATGAGAAAAATATCGATCCTGATCTGCATCATCAAAGGTGTTAGCTATAGCAACCTAATTGAAGCAATAGAAAATAAGAAGACTACCATGAAGAGAAGGGGAAGGGTGCCAAGAAGGGCCTCCGCCAGCTTCCTGCCTCCCCTCTCATGATGGTCGCACGACTAGACCGCGAACTCCATCATGTGCTCCATGACTGCAAGATCCTGGGTGACCGATGAGTTTGGTTTCACCCTAGGTGCTGCCCTTTAGATGGTGGCCCTCCTCGGTGCTAGGGGCACCACCGTGTCTGGGGGAATCGCCTCTGAAGACCCCTCATCCAATGGGGGGGAGTTCGTTGCCATAGGTGGTGGCATTGCTGACGGTCGCTCTGCCACCCTTTCTCCCTCCCCGTTAACCTCGATGACTACGGGAGGCTGGATCGTAATGGTAGTAGCCAGCCTGGCCTGTGCACCCATGCCAGGCTCTTGGGCTGGAAGCTGTGCCTGTTGCCTTGAAGGCCCAAGGGCCGGCTCGACTGCTCGCCCCGCAGGGGCAGGAATTGAAGCAGGCCCCGCCCCTTGGCTAGGCTCAACATGGGCCCTCTTCGATGGAGCCTTGCTAGGCTTGGACAATAGGCCTCTCCTCTGGGTGGACTCCAGAAGCTCCTTCACCGAGAACTTCATGCCTACAAGAAGAAAAAGAAAATGGTTAACAGCAGATCAAAAAGGACTCATGGAAGAAGAGACATCCCTCCGGACTCACCTAGCCCCTGGATTGGGTTGATCCTAGTGTCGAATAGGTTCTGCTATGACAATAAAACCTTGAGGGAGGGGATCTGATCGGAAATGAGCTGTCATATATTTCTTGATCAGAGGCCTCAATTTGGGAGTTCTGGTTTGGGGTCCGGTTCGGATCACTCCAGACCCAATCCATCCCTTAGATGGAGGTGAAGAAGAATTTGCTCTTCTGCCCTTTGATGGAAGAGGGGTGCTCAAACTTTATGCCCTTCGGGTGAGGAGAAATAAACCACCACCCATCCTCAGTCGGGTGGCGCTTCAGGATAAAGAAGGCCATGAACAGAGAGAAATAGGCGATGATCCCTTGGAAGTGGCAGAAAATAATGAAATAATTAATGACCCTGATGGCGTTGGGGACCAACTAGGCTGAAACAAGATAATAGTTACTGAGAAAGGAGAGAAAGAAGGGGTGAAAAGGCAGGCAAAGGCCACTGAGAAAGAACTCCTCGTAGAGGGCTATTCGACCTGGGCCACTAGAGATGACCTGCTCCCCCGGTCATGGAACGAGAGCCAGATGGAGTCCGGGATCCCATAGGGGGCCCAGATCACAGAGAGATCCTCCCTGGTCATCATCAAAGTGACACCAGAATGCCCAATCAGACGGGAAGACTGGGAAGAAGCAACAAGGATGGAAGAAATAGAAGGAACAATAGGAGCCTTGGGCCCAGCTATGACCACTTCGATCGGGGAAGGTTCTTATGGATGACGAGAGGAACCTCCTCCTCATTAGAGGATAGAGTTCTCAGTCAAGAGGGCCCTGCCTCATCGGGGTTCCAAGAAGAGCGATGGTTTCGACCAGATGGAGCCATCCAAGATCAAAGAAAGAAGGAAGTGTGCAAGAAAAAAGGCCTGGGAACTCTATAGGAAGGCTCGGCCTAACCGGAGAAGAAGGAGAAGACCAAGGAAGACTAACCTGGTTGTTGGAGTAAAAGATAGCCGGGAGAAGGAAGAAGCTCTGGTTCGACGGCGAGCAGGAAAGTTTCGAAAGGGGTGATTAGGGGAAAGCTTACCCTCTTTTCAAAGCTGCCATACTACAGCCATACATCCTTTCGACATTCCCATCACCGAATGGCCACCACTAGTAGCATCAGCCAAAGGCGATACCTCGGTGCAACAGAAACAACCTTGGGTCGTACATCCACCATTATGTTTCCTCGGACCTGCTAATGTGGCACCCTCATATTGGCTTCAAGGCTCAGCATGAGAAGTAGTGGCGACATGGCATTCAATGGCACCAGATCTTTGCCTTTCCACATCACCTTTGCAATTGCCTCCTTAGCCCTTAGCACGATGTTTTGTCAAGACTTGGGAGCAAGAGGCAAATGAAGAGTGACATCATCGGGTCGCACTTGGATCTAATCAATAAAGATTGCAACCATAAGCTCTGTCCCATCGAGTCCCTCTGCTGGGTTGGCTCCCCCTAGGTCAAGACTCCAGTTGAAGTAAGACTCCATTTGCTAGGCTGGATCACCCCCGGTCGAGACTCTAGCAAAGGCCAAGTTCCTCCTCGAGTCCTTCTGCTGGGTTGACTCCCCCAAGTCGAGACTCTAGTCGAAGTCAGACTCCACCTTCTACTGGGCTGGCTCCCCCAGGTTGAGACTCCAGTAGAAGCCAAGTTCTTCCTCGAGTCCTTCCACTGGGTTGGCTCCCCCCAGGTCGAGACTCTAGCCGAAGTTAGACTCCACTTTCTGCTAGGCTAGCTCCCCCCAGGTCGAGACTCTAATAGAGGCCAAGTTCCTCCTTGAGTCCTTCTGCTGGGTTGGCTCCTCCCAGGTCAAGACTCCAATCGAAGTCGGACTCCACCTTCTGCTAGGCTGGCTCCCCCCAAGTCGAGGCTCTAGCAGAAGCCAAGTTCCTCCTTAAGTCCTTTCACTGTGTTGGCTCCCTCCAGGTCGAGACTCCAGCCAAAGTTGGACTCCACCTTCTGCTAGGCTGGCTCCCTCCAGGTCGAGACTCTAGCAAAATCCAAGCTCCTTGATGAGTCCTTCTGTTGGGCTGGCTCCCCCCAGGTCAAGACTCTAGTAGAAGCCAAGTTTCCCCTCGAGTCCTTTCACTAGGTTGGCTCCCCCCAGGTCGAGACTCTAGTCGAAGTCGGACTCCACCTTCTACTCGGTTGGCTCCCCCCAGGTCGAGACTCCAGTAGAAGCTAAGCTCCTTGACGAGTCCTTCTGCTGGGCTGGCTCCCCCAGGTGGAGACTCCAGTAGAAGCCAAGTTCCCCCTTGAGTCCTTCTGTGGGTTGGCTTCCCCTAGGTTGAGACTCCAGTTGAAGTTGGACTCCACCTTCTATTGGGATGGCTCCCCCAAGGTCGAGACTCCAGTAGAAGCCAAGTTCCTTGATGAATCCTTCTACTGGGTTGGCTCCCCTTGGATCGAGACTCTAGCAGAAGCTAAGTTCCTTGATGAATCCTTCTGCTAGGCTGGCTTCCCCCTAGTCAAGATTCCAGCAGAAGCCAAAATTCCTCTTCGAGTCCTCCAGCTGGGCTAGCTCCCCTAAAGTGCACACCCATGGAAGGCACAGCTGCAGCCTGACACTCGGTTTCAGATTCTGAAGACCCCTTAGCCAAGTCCTGGAAGCAAGCCCTTCATGACCCTTGGAGGGCCTCTTTCGGAGTAGCTCAAGTGGGGAGAAGAAGAGAATGAAGAAGAAAAGGAGATAAGTAGAAGAAGAAGTGCACAATGGGCAAAATAAAAGCCTTCATTGATCAAAAGTCTCTTACATCCTATGGAGGTTCTCGACAGTTCAGGAAGGCTCCCGGAGATCTAGATTATAGATAAGAAGGGATCCTCCTTGGTTATGGATCCTACTTTCAGAAGTAGCTGGAGGAATGCCAGTTCCTCCCTCAGCTAAGCCTCCTGGGAAGGAGAACAATGATGCGTCCACCTCTAGCATGTCATCCTCCCCAGGAGCTCGTCGGGTCCCTAGAGCCTGACATCAGCTCCAACACCCCAAGGATGCATACGCCCTACCTCAAGTGAACACTTGAGGAAGGAACACAGCAACGCATCCCCCTCAACCATGCTATCCTTCTTGGATTTCATCAATTTGGTGACTCCAAAGGTACCTGTGGCCGCTCCTCGTTAGGCCACTCTCAGTAGCACCGCGGCAACCACGGCCTTCTCCACGGTGACTGCAACCATGGCCATCTGATGCGCGACTAATTATGCATGCCAGTTATTTTTCATGTATTAGGCATTAAGTTAGGAGTTTATATCCCAAATTTCAATCTATGTTATTAAGTAGGGAATTCTATAAAATTTTTGGAAGCATAAGCCTGTAGAACTAAACCCTAAAAGTGAAGAAACAGGACCGCCAAGGCTAAGAAGCCCTGGTTAGGACTAGCTCTTCTGCAATACCACTACCAGAGTAGTCTAGGGGGTGTACCTGGTAGAGATTTAGAGATCGATCCATGAAGAGTTCACTCTATGCTCTCGGATGTAGCCTGGAAAAACAAGCCGGAGACCCTGCAGATTCGTGGCTTTCAATCCGGTGGCCCGAAAGATTTGCCGATTGGAATCCTAGATTTATGAACTTTGAGGGACCTACAAATCATCTAACAAGGGTTAGAAATCAAAGAAGAAACAAGTTTGAAGGCTAAAGAAAGCAAAAGGAAGGAAGTCTTAGAAGTGGTCAGCCAAGAGATGAAGAGGCAGGAGGCTTGGAGGCAGGATGCAGGGATCACATAGATACCCTGAGAGATCACATAGATACCCTTAATCACACAAAAATTTAGTCAAAATCACACCAAAGTTAAGAAGAACTCAAGAAATTTTTCATATTCATTAACATCCAATATACATGAGAAGGGGGCCTTTAAATAGGCTTACAAACTTGGACTCCAAGTAAGGGCATACAAGAGAATTCCAACTAATTTTTTTCCTACTCAAAGACATAGAGATCTCCTCTTTCAAATAGGTTCAAACTCCCTCTTCTCACTAGGATTACTCCTCTCCTTCTCTTTGACTTGGTCCAAATGATGTGACCATAAGTGGGGCGCCAACATGAGAGGTGGCCATAAACCATTAATAATATCTGTAAATCTAGAGAACATGGCAGAAATTGTTTCAAAAGGTTCCATTTTAAATAATTCATAATTATGAACTAAAAGATTTGTCTTAGAGATTTTCACTTGGGAAGTTCCCTTATGGGTCACTTCGAGTTTATCCCAGATTTCCTTTGCTGAAGAGCAAGTGGAAATTTGGTTGAACTCGTTGGCATCCAAAGCACAATATAATAAATTCATTGCTTTGGCGTTCAATTCCCCTATCTTCATGTCATGATCATCCCAGTCCTCTTCAGGTTTAGGGATGTCCACGCCATCAACTTTAATTATGGTAATGTGTGGCCCTTTCAAGATGACCTTCCACAATTGAAAATCTATAGCTTGTATGTAAATCTTCATTCGTGCTTTCCAATATGAATAATTAGTGCCTGTGAATAGTGGAGGTCTATTTGTTGACTGGCCTTCGGTCAAGGATGTATTCATGGGATGAGCCATCAATCTTTACTCAAGTAATCAGAGACACTGCTCTGATACCAGCTGTTGCCCAGGTGGCTATTCCCAAGAGGGGGGTGAATTGGATATTACAAAATTTTTGCAAATATGTGCACAAGTAATTCCTTTTAGTGGTTAGGTGCTGTGTCAATCAGAGATTAAATGCAGAAGCTAAAAGGTAAATCAAACACAACACAAACAAGGCAGATTTATAGTGGTTCGGAGCAACCCAGCTCCTACGTCCACTACCCAAGTTCACCACCCGGGATTTCCACTATATCCCACAAACCGGAAAACAGTCGGATTGTTTTACAGGCTCACAATCCCAACCTCTACACTTTGGTTTTTGAACTTGGCTCATCAAAGAAACCCATACTAGGTTTTTACAGGCTCACCTAGAACCTCTACACTTTGGTTTTTGAAAAAGGCTCACCAAAGAAACCTATTTGGTTTTTACAACTGGGCTCACCAATAATCCAAATATTCTAAGAATAGAATAAAGAAGCAACAAAAATGACAAACTCTGTTGTTGGGTGGTTGGCAAGATAGCTCGAGTGAAGCGCTATTGAATGCTCTTCAATGCACTTCAATGGCTTCCTTGCTTTCTTCAAAAGGTGCTTCAAGCTTCTGGTAAGAGTTGGTGAAGGCTTGAAGGCTGACTTCAAAGCTCAAGTGCTCTCACTTCTAACTTCAATAAGTGTTCAATAAATGTCCATTAACTCATTAGTCTCTCCAAAGATGTTCTCATACCTTATTTATAGAGACTTCAACTGCCTTCCCTTGATTTTGAATGTTGTAGACCATTGGGAGGTGACAGGTTACCGTTGGAGCACTTTTGGAATTCAAAAACTGAAAATTGGAACTAGCCGTTGGAGGTGACCCCATCATTCCAGTCGGCTTGGACAATCTTCGAGTCGGCTCGGATCATGTTCAGGTCGACTGGGCTGAATGCCTGTCAGCTAGCTTCCACAGTTGAGAAATTGTGTCACTCTAGTCGAGTCGGCTAGACTGAATTCCAGTTGGCTCAGATCTCAGAGGCTCTCAAAGCAATCTCAACCATGTTCTGGATGAGTCGATTGGGCTGAATTCCAGTCGACTCGAATCCTTGAGAATCTCAGAACACTTTCAACTAAGTTCTGGACAAGTCGGCTGGGCCTTGGTGCCAGTCGGCTGGATCTATGTGCCGAAGAACCTCTTTCTTGTGCCAGTGCCAGAGTTGGCTAGTTCCTCCATCCAGTCAGCTCGAGATTTGTTCTTCAGCAAGATCAAACTCAATTTTCAGAACACTTTTCCCAAGCTTTGAAGACTTTTTCAAGGTCTTCTTACAATAAATTCAAGAAAAAATTGAAGCTTGAAAACTACTAGAAGTAACCCTTTAACTTGATTTAAGTAGGAAATTTTTGTAGGGTTTTTCTTTATAAGATTCTAAACACTTTCCAACTCATCACAAAGCAATAAAGATTGTAGGATTTAGAAAGTATGTCAACGTAGTTGTCTTACAAAAACTTGTCAATCATTTGATGAGTTGTTAGATAACCAAATGTATGCTCCAATGTTTTGTTTTCATTAAAATCACTTTAGGGGTCAATAGGAAGGTCAAAGGGGAGTTGAAGTTTGGAATTCAAATCCCTTGCTTCAAGCCCTCCAATCAATTTTCTTCCCAAAGTATTTGAACCTCTTTGGAAGGAAGGGGCAAGATCCATGGGCGCCTCCACTTCCCACTCTCCATGTCATGCTTTGTACCAAAAAGGGATGCACAACCAAGGAAGGAAGAAGAACACATGCCTTGCTCCAAGCCTCACTTCATGTTTTCTTCCAAAACAAAGGAGCTACTTTCCAAGTTCAAGGTGCCAAGATCTCACCTCCAAGCCTTACCTCATGCCACGCCCAATCATGTCCAGCTCTTGGTCGGCCAAGGAGAGAAGAAAATTAGAATTTTTGGGCACCCATTCAAGAAGACTTGTAATTTTTCATTTGAATATTAAATGGGGTCCTAAGGTGCCTATTTAAAGGACCTAACCCCTCCTTTGTAAAGCTAATCTTGGATGAATGAAAAAAACAAATTTCTTAAGTTCCAATTTCTCTTTAGTTGCCTTCTTTCACTAGGAACATGATGGGGGACATCTCAAGCACGGATCTTGGAGCAAGCATAATTCTTGGAGTGGCACAGATCTTGAAGCATTTTTGGAATAAATTTATTTAGGATTTCTCTTTTGTTTAAAATTTGAATTAGGATTTGGTTGGTTAGGATTGATATATGGATAGGCTTACTTATCCTATCTTATATTTGAATTTGATTCGTTCTTATCTTTTTATCTTGTATTTAAATTCAAATGAGGGTTGGAAAATCTATAAATACCACCCTCAGCCTTTTGTAATGGAGAGGATGGATGAATAAAATTCTATTGTTCTATGTGAAGGATCTGTGTGATCCTAGGGTATCTGTATGATCCCTTCTCCATCTTCCCAGGGTTTCTGTGTGATCCCTGATTTTGGGCATATGTGTGAGCCCAGGGCATCTATGTGAGCCCCTTTGCTATGTGCTTGTTCTTCTAGGGCATCTGTGTGAGCCCCTTTGCTATGTGGTTGTTCTTCTTGGGAATCTTTGTGAACCCCAGTTTTTTTTTTTTTTTTCTTAACTCTGCACCCTCTTCTTTCCTTCTTTGCAAATCCTAATCTCTGGTGACTTTTACGCTCGCCAGTGATCCAATCCAAACCTATCCCGCATCAAATGGTATCAGAGCTAAAAGATTAGGATTTTTCTGTTTCATCACCGCCCATTGTTCTCTTTCTTCCCTGTTTCAAATCTTGTCCACGGATCCTTCCCCAACATCGACGTCGGACCACCCTACCCCTAGCCGGTCACCCACCACCATTCCTCCCTTCAAGCCCTCACCCCTGTTTTCTGCTTCGTATATGCCAAGCTCTTCAAGAACTGCCGACAGCCCCCATGCCCATGATTGGGCCAACTGGAAGCGGGTCATCCCTCCCTTGTGATCAATCGCCCACTGCCACCATCGCCTCCATCAGCCTCCACCCAGGCCGAACCCCCTCCTCTCTACCTCGTTCCAAGTCTTCACCGAATCCCACCTCCTCTTCCGTCTGCTCTGTTGCCGCCTTCCCCGCCCCGAGCCGAGTCCGCCCAATGCACAGCCGGAGATTGACAGCACCGCCACCTCCTACCAGATCCTTCAATCGACACCGCAAGCACCATCCTCCCTGCAAGACCTTCCACCTCCGAACCCCAACATCCCCCGCCGACACTCACTGGAGAGAACGAGCCAAGGGAACCGTGCCCTCCTCTCCCTGCCGAGGCTGAGCTCAACCTGTCGCCGGGTTTCCGACTCCACCCCACCTACGAGGAGCTCATCGTCCATTATCTCTGCCGCCCGACCACCGCACATATCTCCCAGATCCGCCCGATCCGTTCCAGCAAACCACCCGCTCTCTTCCACTTGTGACCCGAACCACCGTCGGCCTCCTCTCCTCCTTTCGGAATCACCGGCCATCCTTTTCTCATCCCTGCTGCCGTCAGCCGAGATCGCTAAGCCGCCGGAACTCCCTCCCGTTGCCGCCGTCTCCACCGGTGATGACACAACGACGTCCGCCCGCTCCTCCCTGCTGCCATGGCCATCGTCGCCCTGTCGGATCCCTTCCGCCCCACGCCGACGCCGGCCTCCCCGCAAGCCCCCCGTTCCGCACGGCTGTCAAAGCACCAGGAGATGCTTTGCATGAATGTTAAAGCATCTCCGGGCCTCCCTCTTGCCGACTTCAACTCAGCACAGATTTCAGAATTGCATGCTCTTTAAAGTGGCACAGATTTCAAAGCACATAGATCTCAAAGTTGCACCATTTTCAAAGCAAAGTTGATTAAAAAAAAAAAAATCATGGTTATGTCAAGCTAAAAGTTTGGAGTTCCCGGAGCTGAAGTCAAGCTGAAGCTGGAGCCTGACCCAAACTCGATAGAGTCGAGTTTTTTTCCCCCACCGTAGGAGAATGATGGGGACATCTCAAGCATGGATCTTGGAGCAAGCATAATTCTTGGAGTGGCACAGATCTTGAAGCATTTTTGTAATAAATTTATTTAGGATTTATCTTTTGTTTAAAATTTGAATTAGGATTTGGTTGGTTAGGATTGATATATGGATAGGCTTATCTTATCCTATCTTATATTTGAATTTGATTCGTTCTTATCTTTTTATCTTGTATTTAAATTCAAATAAAGGTTGGAAAATCTATAAATACCACCCTCAGCCTTTTGTAATGGAGAGGATGGATGAATAAAATTTCTATTGTTCTATGTGAAGGATCTGTGTGATCCTAGGGTATTGTATGATCCCTTCTCCATCTTCCCAGGGTTTCTGTGTGATCCCTGATTTTGGGCATCTGTGTGAGCCCAGGGCATCTATGTGAGCCCCTTTGCTATGTTCTTGTTCTTCTAGGGCATCTGTGTGAGCCCCTTTGCTATGTGGTAGTTCTTCTTGGGGAATCTATGTGAACCCCAGTATTTTTGTTTTTTTTTTCTTAACTCTGCACCCTCTTCTTTCCTCCTTTGCAAATCCCAATCTCTGGTGTCTTTCACGCTCGCCAGCGATCCAGTCCAACCCTGTCCCACATCAGAACGTCGATCTCCATGAGGGAGCGCCTTCGCCTTCGGGCGTCGAGAGGTGGGAGGCCTCAAGTTACCGTCACTTCTGCAACTCCATCATCCAATTCCGAATCAAGAAGAACTCCACCATCACTACAGCAGCTCTCTTCCCTTCTTCTATTGCTTTCTTTTGATTGAAACCTAACCCTTCTTTGAATGCTCGTAGGTCCTCCAGGTGACACGAGTATGGAGTCAGTTGCCCTTGCCATTGAGATCTTCGGACAGTCAGCCGGTGCATCACAGGGTTAACGGCTTGATCATCCATGCCGTATCCACCAAAGTGAGTGAACTCGGCAACGGGCGCTTCAGATCTTTGAGTTTTGTCCCCTGACTCCTAAGTAGGTATTGATCAGAGAGCTAAGTCCTATAGGGTTTCTCAATCCCGGGGTCCTCTCTTTTTCGTTGCATAGGGACTACTTGCTTGCTTGATAGTTCTTATTATTATAGAATCCTAGATCAACTCTTACTTATTTTCGGGAATCCAAAGAAAATCATTAAGATCTAAAAATCATAAAACCAACAAATCACTTGCATCATTCTTCATTTTGCATTTAGTTAGTCCCCCATCACCTTTGGAATCATCCACCCGGGCACCTAGCAAGAAGACTCCACCCATCACCACATCAACTCTCTTTCCTTTTTCTATTGCTATCTTTTGATAGGAACCTAACTCTTCTTCTTTGAATGCTCCCAGGTCCTCCAGGTGCCATGAACACGGAATTGGCCCTCCTTGCCTTCATGACCTTCAGACCGAGAGCCGACATGGTGTGGGCACCAGGATCCGACAGAGGCTCCTCAACCTTCTGTGGATCTCAGATTAGGGTTCCCCTTTCTATGAGTCCTGTAATAAGGCCTTGAGCCCAAAAACATTGTTATAATTTCTTGTCAAAGTTGTTTAGCCCTGTACCTTGGCCAATTTGGGTCAAGTTAGGTCTTGAGTCCTGTATTTGTTCGAGTCCGAGTTTGGTCTTGGCCCAAGCCCAATTAAAGTCACTCTGGTTTTCTTCCCCAACTCAAGTTCTGGTGGGCCAACTCACCCCTTCTACTTGGGATAATGCCATTCAGATGCCACCTCAGCTACCTACGTGGCGCCACATCAGCTGCCACTTGGGCATCCAAGAAGGGAAACAAAGTGGCCTCCTCTTGTTTTCCACACGCCTTGGACAACATCCCCCTCTTCCCTCCCCCACATCACGCCCTGTTCCATTTAAAGAGGGCGTTGAAGATCTTTGAAGGAACCAAGACCCAAAGCAAACCTCCTCCCATGTTTTCTTCCCAAAATCCTCTTGCAAGGAAGGAAGGTCACAAGATACACTCCCCTCTTCAAGCCCTCAACCATGCAACGCCCCATGGAGTTCACCCTTGGTCGGCCAAGAATCAATCCTAGAAGATGGCATGAAGAGCCCAAGGGAACACATCCCTCCAAGCAAGCCATGCCCCACTCCTCTTCTCAAATTAAGCATGCTAAAGAAGGAAGTCAAGGGACCAATCCCCCTCTCCAAGCCTTTGCTCATGCCACGCCCAACTCCAAATATTTGGTCGGCCAAAGAAATAGGGATGTGGAAAATTTTTGGCGCCACCATGAGATTTGTATTTTGAATTTCAAAAGGGCCTTGGGTGCCTATTTAAAGGACCCAATCCCTCCCTTTGTAAAAAGAAAGAATGAATGAATGAAAGAAAATTTGAGTGAATGAGTTTGAGTTTCTTCCACCCTCCAACCCTTGTCTCGTAGGCTAGGTCCGAGTGGAATTGCCTTCGTCCCCAGGGATGTTAAGCGGTGCGAGACCACCTGTCCGTCACCCCAGGGCGGCGCGAATCCTTCGTCCTCCAGGACGTCGCGTGGTGTGAGGCCACATTCCTTCATCCTCCAGGACGTCGCGGGGTGCGAGGCCCCAAGTTATCTCCAACTTCAACTTTGAAATCCAGCCAGACGCCGGGCTCGAAGCCCCTTCCCAACTGCAGTTCAATTCCTTTCCGTACATCTCCACATTCCGCTAACCTCTCTTTTGTTTGCCTACAGGTCCTCCCTGGCATCTCGAGCATTGGAGACAGTTAGCTTTGCCATCGCAACCTCCAGACCCCAAAGCCAGAGCTCCCACGGGTTCGACTGCTCGGGCATCCAGGCCGCATCCGCCGAGTTGAGTGATCTTTGCACCGGGCACTTCAGAAGTTTGAGGTTTGCCTTCTTTATATCTCCTAAGTAGATATTGTAGGTCGAGCAAGTCCCACGGGATTTCTTAATCCTGGGGTCCTGTTCTTGTTCTTACTTTTAGGGCTTTGAACTGCTAGCGTAAGCTTCCCTTACTGCTCTTCCTTATCTTTGCTTGTGATCGGGAATCAAAACCCTAACAACGAAGAAGAACAACAAGAAACATAAAAAAAAAAAAAAATCATCAACCCTAAAACAAAAAAAAAATATATATAAAATTATTTTTTTCCTTATAAGCATCCTTCCCAGCATCCCTAGCCCTAATCCCCTTGCCCACCGCATCAATCTTGGTATCAGAGCAAGGTTAGGACTAGTGCATTTTATTAGTTTCATTTTCTGCATTCTGGTTAGTCCATATATGGTCTGATCATTGGATTGTTTCATCCTGTAGAGATATCCAAATTTCATGATTTCTATTTTGTTAGATAGAATTCATTTTAAAGTATTTTTGTATTTTTTCTCAAATTTTATTTCACTCTATAGAGTTTCTACAAGCCAAAATACTGTTTGAGAAAATCTCAGGTCTGAAAATTTCAGCAAGCATCTCATTCATCCATTTAGTTTATTTCTTGCATTTAGGGGCACATTTTAATTCCTGCATTTTGTTTAGCATTCACACATCTAAAAGACACAAAAAAAAAAAACAAGAAATTTTTTTAAGTCATTTCATTAGTCATTATTGTACTTCATTTTATATAACATATCTTAAGGGCGTCAATTTAACATAGGATCAGGATTTCATTACCTGTCCCTAGCCCAAAAACCACCACCCGGCATATCAAACCCTAGACATTAACTAAAATCAATTAGACGTTTAATCTGCTCTTATGAGCTAGGGACACCCACGAAGTCGGATCAACCCAAGTGCCAAGCCAAGCTAGATTGCTTGTTGGTGTGTGCTTGTGTAGCTGGTGTCTAGGCAAATGGTTCAGGGACTAGAGCCCGAAGGGAAGTGGGTTGGTTCGCTTACCTGGCCAATTTCTAATTGGTGTCTAGGCAAGCAAAGAGGAACCTCCACTAACCTTACACTTACCTAGCCAGGTGCCAAGTTACTACTTCCAGGTTCATCTTCTTGACTTTACATTTGGAGAGATCTCCTAGGTCTAACAAACCATAGCATCGTTTTGTTACATGTGCACTAGATCAGGAACCTCTTTTCACCCACCTTCTCCACCCTCTACAGACACCATGGACCAACTTCGAGCTGACATTGGAGCCCTAACTCAATCCATTACTCAATCCATGACTTAACTAGGCTACCAGTTGATTAAGAGATGTGATCAAATAGAGGCCAGACTAGGACCCATAGAGGAAGCTGCTAGGCTCCGTGAGCATTTCCATAGAGCTCCCACCTATAGAAGACCTGAGCCCTTTGGGAACCAGAGCCGTATCCCTGGATCCACCCAAGGTTATAGCCAGGATTACCCAAGTCAACCAAGTCCAAACTGATCTGACCCCAGTCGACCAATCCTAGCCCGACCCAGTTCTAGTAATCCCAGTCTGAATCGACCCCAATACAGTAGAGAGGACAAGGGTAAGACTATTGAAGTCCAGAGGAGACTCGATCCCCAAGGTAACAGCTATAGGTGTCATAAACCTGGGCATTTTGCTAGTCAGTGCACTGCCCCTGCCCTACTTAAAGATGAACCGACTGAAACTGAACCTGAACCCCTTGTTGAACACCTTGAAGACTTTAAGGTTGAACCCATTGAAAATCTAGGGAAAGAAACTCTTGAGCCCATTAAATAATTGAAAGAAGACATCTGTGAATCTAGTTTAGTAGAATATGGTGTAGATGGGCCCTAGGTAGAATTCATCGAGGAACCAAAAGAAAAAGATCCTGAACCCATTAGAGATTGTGAAGGAGTAATTGAGCCAGGATCGAACATTGTAGAGGATGGTGAGGGTTCACAAGTATTGCCCTTAGAGGAGGTCCAGGAACAAGTCCCTATAGAACTACCCCAGGAGGTAGACATCAATTTTGAGGACTCTCAAGATAACATTCCCAAAGACCTTCCTAATGACCTTCCACCATCTAGGAACACCCATCAAGCCTTGGAACTTGCACCTATAAAACAATGTCCAAATCTTAAGATTATCCTGAACAACCAAGGTCTATTTCATGACGCCCAGAGATTACCCCAAAATTTCGACTCCTATTTTCTCCCCTTCCCAGAGCCGTCTCACATTTTTAGAGCCATGGGGTTGCATTTCGTTGAAATCACCAGGCTGCATGACTCATTAGAACCCATCCCTTTTGCCATTTACTTTTGGTACACTTTATGGCATTTTGTTAGGGATCCTTGATAATTTTTCTTGTACATACCAGACTAGGGTCAAACCTAGAGAGTCCATAATCTATTAGGTCTAGGCCCTAGAGCGTCCAATAAATTTTTTTTTTCAGTACGGATGCATAAGTTGAGTCTGCATTTTGCATCATGTTAGGATAATGCATTAAATACAATTTTAAAATAATTTGGCTGATTCTCGAAAGCGAGCCAAAGAGTCTGAAATAGCGAATTTTGTAATGATTAGGCTTCGGCCTGAACAGTTTCCACCGGGAACCATTAAGAAGCTTCACGCTCGTGGGACGGGTCCCTTTAAAGTAATTAGAAGAATGGGCCCTAACGCCTATGTACTAGAACTACCTCCGGATTATGGAATTAGCTCGACATTCAATATCTCTGACTTAGTCGAGTATAGAGAACCCGCAAACATACCCAGAGAGCCGTTTGGGCCTGACCTCCCTTTTGAGACTGAACCTGAACCTGAGTGTCCACCTCCAAATATACCTGAGCGAGGAGAGCGGATCGAGCATGTGCTGGATGACCAAGCCATCACTACCCGGGGCAAAGGCTACCAGCGTTACCTCGTCCGATGGCAAGGCCAACCCGAATCCGTTGACTCGTGGATCACACGGGAGGACTGGCAGCGCATCGACCCTGACATCTTGGAAAGGTATCAAAGCCAAGCTAACCCTTACTTGACAAGGTCGAGTTCCTCCCACCCCGGGAGAACTGGTGTGGGCACCAGGATCCGACAGAGGCTCCTCAACCCTCTGTGGATCTCATATTAGGGTTCCCCTTTCTATGAGTCCTGTAATAAGGCCTTGAGCCCAAAAATATTGTTATAATTTCTTGTCAAAGTTGTTTAGCCCTGTACCTTGGCCAATTTGGGTAAAGTTAGGTCTTGAGTCCTGTATTTGTTCGAGTCCAAGTTTGGTCTGGGCCCAAGCACAATTAAAGTCACTCTGGTTTTCTTCTCCAACTCAAGTTCTGGTGGGCCAACCCACCCCTTCTACTTGGGATAATGCCAACTCAGATGCCACCTCAGCTACCTACGTGGCGCCATATCAGCTGCCACTTGGGCATCCAAGAAGGGAAACAAAGTGGCCTCCTCTTGCTTTCCGCATGCCTTGGACAACATCCCCCTCTTCCCTCCCCCGCATCATGCCCTGTTCCATCAAAAGAGGGCGTTGAAGATCTTTGAAGGAACCAAGCCCCAAAGCAAGCCTCCTCCTAAGTTTTCTTCCCAAAATGCTCTTGCAAGGAAGGAATGTCACAAGATACACTTTCCTCTTCAAGCCCTCAACCATGCAACGCCCCATGGACTTCACCCTTGGTCGGCCAAGAATCAATCCTAGAAGATGGTGTGAAGAGCCTAAGGGAACACATCCCTCCAAGCAAGCCATGCCCTACTCCTCTTCCCAAATTAAGCATGCTAAGGAAGGAAGACAAGGGACCAATCCCCCTCTCCAAGCCTTTGCTCATGCCATGCCCAACTCCAAATATTTGGTCGGCCAAAGAAATAAGGATGTGGAAAATTTTTGGCTCCACCATGAGATTTGTATTTTGAATTTCAAAAGGGCCTTGGGTGCCTATTTAAAGGACCCAATCCCTCCCTTTGTAAAAAAGAAAGAAAGAATGAATGAATAAAAATTTGAGTGAATGAGTTTGAGTTTCTTCCACCCTCCAACCCTTGCCTCTTAGGCTAGGTCTGAGTGGAATTGCCTTCGTCCCCAGGGATGTTGAGTGGTGCGAGGCCACCTGTCCGTCGCCCCAGGGCGGCGCGAATCCTTCGTCCTCCAGGACGTCGCATGGTGTGAGGCCACATTCCTTCGTCCTCCAGGACGTCGCGGGGTGCGAGGCCCCAAGTTATCTCTAACTTCGACTTTGGAATCCAACCAGACGCCGGGCTCGAAGCCCCTTCCCAACTCCAGTTCAATTCCTTTCCGTACATCTCCACATTTCGCTAACCTCTCTTTTGTTTGCCTACAGGTCCTCCCTGGCATCTCGAGCATTGGAGACAGTTAGCTTTGCCATCGCGACCTCCAGACCCTAAAGCCAGAGCTCCCACGGGTTTGACTGCTCGGGCATCCAGGCCGCATCCGCCGAGTTGAGCGATCTCTACACTAGGCACTTCAGAAGTTTGAGGTTTGCCTTCTTTATATCTCCTAAGTAAATATTGTAGGTCGAGCTAGTCCTACCGGGGTTTCTTAATCCCGAGGTCCTGTTCTTGTTCTTACTTTTAGGGCTTTGAACTGCTAGCGTAAGCTTCTCTTACTACTCTTCATATTTCTTATCTTTGCTTATGATCGAGAATCGAAACCCTAACAACGAAGAAGAACAACAAGAAACATAAAAAAAAAAAAAATCATCAACCCTAAAACAAAAAAAAAAAACATAAAAAAAATTCCTTGCCCTTAAGCATCCATCCCAGCATCCCTAGCCCTATCCCCCTTGCCTCCCACATCACAACACATCCGTAGGGTTGAGTGCTCGATCATCCAAGCCGCATCCGTGAGAGTGAGTGATCTCGGCATCGGGCACTTCAGATCTTTGAGGTTTGCCTCCCTAAACTCCTAAGTCGATATTGTTCTAAGAGCTAAGTCCTACGGGGTTTCTCAATCCCGGGGTCCTCTTTTTATCCTTGCTTAGGGGCTAATTCATTTGCTAGTAGTTCTTATCATTATTGAATTCCTAGATCTGCTATTATCTTGTCTTCAGGAATCCAAAACAAAACAAAATCTTTAAAACTTAAAAACCACAAAACCAATAAATCTCTTGCATCATTCTTCATATTCGCATCTAGTTAGTCCCCCATCATTTCAATATAAAATAAAATAAAAAATCTAGGAGAAAAAGAAGAAAACCCGGATGGTTTTCGGGTCCCCCATCATTCTCCTGCAGTGCGAAGAACTAGACTCCATCAAGTTTGAGGATGAAGCAAATCCTAGTCCGCTACTGGCTCTGATACCAACTGGGGAAGACCCGACGAGGATGAGGGAGATCCTCCATGTCAAAGATGGCCAATGTGGAAACCGGGGCCAAGTCCTGGGAGGTGATCATGGGATCAACCATGCCAGGAGTTATTCCTGCAATTCTGACCTCCAGCTCGAGCAAATCAATGTCTGTTCAATGAGGCAAGTGAAGGCTATTATGTCCCGCGGGCAGTGCTTGTGGATCTGGAGAATCATCCATGAGATCTAGCGGCTGTGGAGATGGTGTCTCCATCGCGGTTATGGAGGTCGGCAGCCTAGAGGAACCTCAGGAACCAGTGGTCGAAGCTTCTCTCTAGCAAGGACCGGTGGGCAGAGGATGCACCCTCGGTCATCCTTTAAGGCATTCTTGGAAGTGGTTAAGAGCATGAGCTTGTCGTGGGAGAATGCAAAGATGGATGCCACACACTCATTGCAGCAATGGACAATGGAGATCCGGCTTGGGTTTGGGAGGAGAATAGCCGGCGACTGTGGGGAAAGGTAATGGCACAGCGGCAGAGGGGTTGCTAGCTGGAGGCGACTACGGGCGGAGGGGTGTTGGGCACGGGCATGGGCGGCGTCACTGGCATGGGCGGCGTCCTTAGGTTGCTCCAGTCAGAGGGATCTCGTGGTCATGGGTGGAGGAACGGTGGACGATGGCCTCTCAGGTGGCAATGGAAGGAGGCGGCGGAGCCAGCACGGCGAGCGATGGATGGCTGGAGAGGTGCTCGGGCATGGCGGCGAGACAACAGGGGGCCGTTGGTAGGAGTTGAACGGCGGCACAAGAGGGAGCGACGGTGGGCAGGGGCGGTGGCAGCGGCGGGGATGGTGGACGGCCATCGGTGGGGGGGGTCGCCAGTGGTCGGGCATGGTGGATCTTAGACCAGCAACGGAAAAAAGAAGTTCTGGGCGATGGTTTTGAAGAAGAAGAAGACAGGAATATCTGAGGGATAAAACAGGGATAAACATGGAATAAAATGAGAATAAAGTGAATAAGTGGAATAGCTGGAATAAAAAAATGTAAAATAAAATAAAATAAAATTTTCATGTATATCCTACTTGGTTTCTAAGTCTTGTAAGCCTATAAAAAGGCATCCCCTCTAGTAATTGGAGTTAATGAAATTGAATTTTTGAAAGAGTTGTTGGTTCTGTCTCCGTTTGGAGTGGGCTTAGGCACGTCTTGCCTTCGTCCTTCGGGACGTCGAGGGATGTGAGGCCCCAATGCCTTCGCTCTAGTGAGAGCGTCGAGGAGCGTGATGCCGCTATAAGTCATCAATATCACTATGCATGATGGCAGGGTGTGATCTCCAAGTCATCAGCACCACCGTGCATGATGACCGGATGTGATCCCAAATAAGGTCTTCACTGCCAAATAGCTGTCGTGGGGCTCGAAGCCCTAGGTACCTTTTTGCCCCTCCATCTATCTGTTTCCCATCGGATCTAGATCCTAGGTTTGAGTTTCATTCTTGTTCCCCCATCCATATTTCCATCCTTCCTTCGTCATCCACATCAAGAAAAGTGAAAACCAAAAGAGTATAGCCATTTTAGGTATCCTAGTCCCGGGAGGCTTCTTAGCCCTCCCACGGTCCTTAGTTTGCGTTATGTTTTTCCCTTTCATAATAACCATGGGTTCATCATGTGTCTGTCCCGCATCACATGGGATCTTGTTTGACATCCCAGAGCCCTAGATACCCTCCAGATGCTCTCTAGATGCTCTCCAGATGCCCAGATTTCCTCTAGATGCTAGAGTATATTCCCAGACCAGGGCATATCATGAATTCAGAGGTCCATTTGTGCTCAGCCTAGGAGATATCAAGCTTAAGTGCCAGGGCCAAGCCTTTAAGAACCAAGAATCTAGTCTGATGCCAGTAATATACCAGCCCAGGCACCCCACCTTCCAGGATGCCCAAAGCCCATGCACCCTAAGCCCTTGGCCTGCCCTTGCTGCTCCCTATGAAGCCCAACATGCCAAGAGTGGCGTCTTTAATGGTTGACCAAGTCCAAACTTGGTGGAAGAGTTCAAATGAAAGGAGTTTGAGTTTTTATTTCATTCAACTTGTATACTCCTAGTTCTATGTTTATTTTGAAATCTTTCTCCCACTTAAATTATGTAAACCTATTCTAAATAGGAGAAGACTTATAATCCCTTTAGGAAAGGGCATGGGACTCTATAAATACCCCACCCCTCCTCCCCTTTTAATAATTCTACCCTTATGAAATTAAATTCTGATGAAATATTGTCTTGAGTTTTGGTGTTGTTTTGTTTGATTTTGTTCCTCTACTTGGCCAACCTCTACCTCCAACTTTCATCCACACCCAAGCAACCTTTCAAATCTTCAAGTATTAGCCTTCATCCTTTAAGAAGAAGCCCAAGGCAGCCACCTGCTAAGAGCCTCCTTCTTCTCCCAGCCACCAGCACTCCTAACCCTAATCTTTCCCTTCTATTTCATAACTTGCTTATTTCAATTAATTATTGATTCAAACCTAACCTTGATGCTTTGCAAGATCCCCGAGGTATTTCCTCTCCCCAGAGGAGGCTTTCCTTGCCTTTAGATTGGGTCTAGATCGCCTTCAAATTCGAGAACCAAAGGCTTCATCTTCCAGGCATCAATCTGAGAGCTGTGTGACCCCTTTATCAACAAGTTCTTCAATCTCTGCCTGGTACAAACCTTTCCACTCTGAATTTTTGTTTTGATTGAAGGTTAGCTATCCTAAGCCAGGAATTTCTCAATTCCTGGGTGATGCGGGATGACTCAAAGACTGCTAAACATGCATGAAAAATAGTAAAATAAAATTTTTTATGATTTATATAGTTTTATTTGCTGGCTAGATTCTCAAAATAAAGTAAGAACTAATGAAAAGTCTAGCAGTGCAAAGAATCATCGGATCGCAGGCAAACTGATGCACACTAATGAAATAGCTAGGACCCGAGAGTTGAAAAACACCTAGTTTATGATAGTTTATCTTCATCAAATTAAATAATAAGAGAAGGAAAGATTTTTTACCAGTCAGAGATTAAAATTTAGAAACAAAAGGGATCACTTACACTCTGATCAGAGCCTGGAAGAAGAAGCCTTGGTTCTCTTGAATCTGATGGCTGATCTGGGCAGTCCTAGAAGCAAAGAAGGCCTCCTCAGGGGAGGTGAAGCACCTAGGGGATTTTGCAAGCCTCAGGGTCAATCAAAACAGTAAATAAAAAAATAGAAAAGGAACTAGTGTTTTGAATTGAAAGAACTAGGTTTAGATTTTGATGTCCCAAGGAAGAAACAGTTGCTTGATTGGGGCAGCAGCTAGGGCATCTTCCTCTGGGCTTGGCTGATCTCCAAAGATGCAGATGGAAGCTAGGGTTATAGGGTTTTGGCTAGGGCACACAAGGAGAGCACTCAAAGTAGAGAACCACAGCAAAGACACCAATCATAAATCAATAGCACAAAACTTCAACAAGTTGTATCATATGAAAGAGATGATTACAAGAGGGGGAGGGGTAGGGTATTTATAGAGTTTCCATGCCCTCTCGTAAAGGGATTACAAGTCTTCTCCTTGTTAGAATAGGTTTATATTTTAAGTGGGAGAAAGACTATAAAATAAACCTAGAACTAGAAGTATACAAGTTGAATGAAATAAAAACTCAAACTCCTGCTTGTATTTGAACTCTTCCACCATGTTGGACTTGGTCAACTCATGGAGGAAACCTATCCTAGGTGTGTTGGGCTTCAAGGGGCAGCAAGGGGTCGTCCTCCTTTGGGTTGGTGCATGGGCTTTGGGCCTTGGAAGCTAGGGTGCCCTGGTATCAGCATATTGCTTGGAATCTTGGTTCTTCTTGCTTGGGCTTGCTTCCTGGGCTTGAATTTGAAGGTCTGGAGTGCTGGGGTAACCTGAAAAACATGGGCTCCTAGCATATAAAATATTCTGGAAGCATCTGGAGGGAATCTGGTATCTGAAATGGCATTTGAAGGGAATCAGGTTACCTAGAGGGCATCTAGAGGGCATTTAAGGCTCATGGGTATCAATTGAGCTCCCATAAGCTGATGTAATTGTCTCTGGCTCCTGAATGAGGCCTGGTGGAACTCCAAAATAGGGCAACCTATTCTCTTGTACAAAATTTGGACTCATACTAGACTCATACTGATGTACAGGACTTAATATACTAGACTAGGTTGAGATAAATCAACTAGTCTCATCTTATTACAACTCAATCTTACTTTTTTACAAAATTGTGATACATGACTAAGTAAACCAAATAGGGCCCAGTAATCCATGTCTAATCCTGGTGCCCCTACCACTGGGTCTTGACTTTATTATTTTGCATAAGCATGTCTATAATTATGATGATTCTTTGCATTGCTATTTATCCTGCTAGTCTTTACTTGATTTTAGAAATTTAGAAATTTAGCCTGCAAATTAAAATCTAAAAAAATTAGTTTACTATTTTTCCTGCATGTTTAGTAATCTTAGAGTCATCCCACATCATGACTTCATCCTAAGGGTAATGATTTAAAAGATCAAGTCCTTAATAAACTCTTTTGGCTCATGAAATTTAGGACTAGGCTCTATAATTGGGCTTTCTTCTAAAGTCTCCTCAGGTAGAGTTGCAGTCACAAGGTCATGGGTTTCTTCCTCTAATGATTCTTCCACTACGGGTTGGGTATGGTCAGTGTCAGCTAACTCTGGATTGGCTTCTACCTGGTCCAACCTATTGGTTAATTGGTCAAGCCTATTGGTTGCTTGGTTGTTGGTTTATGTCATTTGGTTGGTTTGGGTGGTTGATTGAGTAAACTAACTTTGAGATTGGGTAATCATCTGGTCAAGCTAGGCTTGGTTTTGGGTGTTCATCTGGATCAATTGTTCAATCATGGCCTTAAGGAGGGTTTCTAGATTAGACTCCATGGTTGAACTGGGATGGTTGCACTGTACTTTTGACTCAACTAATTCTAGGTTGGTTTCTATCTGGGTTTGGTCATAGTCAACTAATCTGGGTCTTCTATAGGTGTATCTTCCTCTAGATCTTCAATAGATTCATCATCTTCATACTCCACCAAACTTGGATCAGCCTCATATACCTCCTCTTCTAGGTCATCTTGCTGAATCAATGGGGTAATAGGAGGGGTTTGGCTAAAGAAAAAATGACTAATAACCGGGGTAGCAGGGATTGGTTGACTAAGGGGTTCCTGATTAATACTAGGGTTCTGACTATGGACACTGATCCTAGTGGACTTAGGTTGACTAAGGGAAAGTGGACTAACACTGGGTTCATATGTAGGGGTACTAATCCTATTAGGCTCAGGCTGACTAAGGGTTATGGGTTCATAGGTTATGGGTTCAGTCCTATGGGTTGACTCGAATTCCAAAGCTATATGATAGGCATCATCTAGGTCTCGAATTTGCCATCTAAATAGTTTTCATTGGATAACTCTACGTAGGCTAGCTTTAAACGTAGATATGATTTTAGACTCAAGTTCAATTATGTAATATGTCCCATAAAACACATCAAATTGGTCAATGTATTCAGACACAGTTTATTATCATGTCTCAGATCCCACCACTGTACTAAAAGTTTGCAATCCTATAATCTGGAGTCAGTGCATCTGGGTAAATAGGGACTAGGGTAATTAGGATTGGAAGGGTAATAGGATCTGGGTTCTTGGTATGGGTCATGGTATGAGGTTCTCATAGGGTTGGGCTCTAAGTATGGGTCATAGTATTGGGTTCCTATCCTAGTGGTCATGCACTCAACAAGCAGGGTGGTATGATGCAGTCAAGCATGCAAGGGTTAGTACAAGCTAGGGTTTCCTAGACCTAGAGCCAAAACTGAGTGGGTCAGCTTAACATATACTTAACCTAGCAGCTAATCCTTCCACTAGCCAGGTAGGGGGTGGGGTGGTGGGAGGCTCCCCTTGCTTGTCACAGGGTCCTAATTATAAACCAAAAGTCCACTTAGGTCGTTTGACTCTAGACTTGATGTGGAAATGAGATGAATGAATTCTGATTTAGTGGGTGATTTAATTTGTTGAGCAATGATCCCTACGAGCATAAACTTAATTCAAACACAAAATAGTAAAGAGTCATATGAAGGAAATACTAAATAAGGGAATAACTCAAACTAGGGCTGCATATCCATCCATGAAGATTGGAACTAAAGCATTGAGAAACCATCCTATCTAGGGCATAGACCATTTAACTATTAAAACTTAAAAAATAAGGAGAGTTTTCTTACCAATATTGATGTCTTAGGGCATTGGAAGGGATTCAATTTTAGCACTCCTGAATGGAGATCGGTACTCGAAAACTATCACCTCCAGAGATGAAGACTTCTAGCTTGAAAGGTCCCAAGGGAAAGACCAACTTCCTCGTTGACTCGTGATCTTGGAGAACCCTAGAAGAAAGGGATTAGTGACTTGAGATGATAAAAAGATTGAAAATTAATAAAGCTTCAATAATATGATTGGAGTGGATGGAGTTGGAGGAGATCAATTGGCTCCATTCAGTGTCTGGACTGCAATCGCCTTGGAATCCTTGAATCACAACTGGAGTTGGCGTCCTATGAAGGCAAGGGATGACATCCAAAATCTGCTGTAGAAGCTTACTTGAAGATTGGAATAGGCATCCTTGTAGAGTGGCAATGGTGAAGAAGACTTGTTTGGAATTTGGAAGATCTACATAAGATGATGGTGGGGCATCTTCTAGCTTGAATTTCGGTGGATGTAGGGGAATACTAGGATGGCTAAAGGTTGGTGTTTTTGGTCTCTCACCCACTCCCTCTCGGAGGACACATTGCATAACACAAGTGGAAAAGAAAACTCTTTGATTTCATTCAATGACCATTGCTTACAAGAAGGGTTTGGAGAGCTTTTTATAAGCCTCTACTACAATTTTGAAATTCCAAAATACAAGGAGAGAAACATGGGAAGTTCCTTGATACAAGGAGAGAATCATGGGAAGTTCCTTGCTATGTGGGAGGGGAGTTGTAGCCACCTTGATCCTTGATTAGAATAAGGAAAGAATAATGGTTGGTTGGCTTTTTTTGAATTCAAATGTGGGCACCCAAGAGAGGTGAGGTGGCAGCTTAGGTGTCCTTCCATGTGGCCTTTGGAGATGACTTGGCATCCACTTGCATGTGATGATGTGGTGTCCTCCATGTCAAAGTAGGTTGAAGTGATTTGTTACACCCATTCTCCAAGTCTTTTAGCTTTGATTTTGAACCCAAAGTAAACCCTTCTTGGACCAACTTAAGGAATTAACTAATTACAAAGTCAAATTGCACCTAATTTGACTTAAAAGATCAAATTAGCATAGACCTTATTGTGGCGTCAACTCCTGGACCGGGGCTAGATGTGCTGGAGCACTCCTCTCCCGAGTGAACCTACAACAAAGTTCCCAAGGGTGCCGGTGGTGTTCCGGTGGGGGACCCTCCGATGCCTAAGTTAGCAGAAGGTTGAAGGCAACAGAATGAAGGAACCAAGGAAAGAACAGCGTATGGAGAGGGAAGAGTTGTTCTACCTTCAAACGGGGTCCCTTGAGTACCTTATATAGGTGTGGAATAGTCCAAAATCTGTTAGGGAAGAGGCTGAGAAAGATCGATCTGCCCCTAGGAGAATCTGGTGAGTGGCCACATGGCATGCAGATATGTTGACATCATGGAAGTAGTGGAGCAGGGCTATTGGGATGGTAGGATCCCACAATAATAGAAAGGTGTGTCTGAAATTTCCTGGATGCTAAGGCATGCCTGTCGGACGTCGGCCATGGGAAAGCGGGTCGCCGGACCAAAGGCCAAACCTCTGAAGGAGAGCGATAGGCCGGACCCTAGCAAGAGAGGGTCATTCAAACCTCTGCTCCGGTGGGCCGGACCTTTGAAGGAGAGCGACGGGCCGGACCCCAGCAGGAGAGGGTCGTTCGGACCTCTACCCCTATGGGTCGGACCTCTGAAGGAGAGTGACGTGGCGGACCCCAGTAGGAGAGGATCGTTCGGACCTCTGCCCCGGTGGGTCGGACCTCTAAAGGAGAGCAACGGGCTGGACCCTAGCAAGAGAGGGTCATTCGGACCTCTGCTACGGTTGGTCAGACCTCTGAAGGTTAGATCGTTGAAGGGGTGGCCCGGTCAGACTGCAAGAATGTGCCGGTTCTAGCCGAGGGTGAGCCGTCAAGGTATAATAGTTGTCTCCCTTGTCCTTGTGATTCGAGCGAGTCCATAGGCTCGAAGGACGAGGGCATTAAATGGCAGTAAATGTGTCAGCTTTTCAAATGATGGCGAATCCAATTTGGCGTGCTGTGACTGGGCACCCTCTGCTCCAATTTTTGCTCCTGGATAGGTGTCAGCATCTGGTTGGTGAGGACATGGGGAGCAGTTATTGCTGGTATGGTGCATAGCAGTTGCTCGTTTGAATTCTTGACACGACATGGGGCACGTGGCTTCATTAGAACAGTTGGTGCACTTCCTAGAGCGATCCATCCATCGTTGCTTCGATTATCACTGGGATCACGGTCGTATATGATCCGGCGTGTCCCCTCGGCTTTTAATCCAACTCGAAAACTGAGGCGCCAGCCGTTGGGTCGTGGCACATGGGGGGAGGCATTGGGAAGCCACCCCCAAGTGTCCATAAAAGAGGGGTAGCAGTGCTCAGAAGGGGCCTTTCACCGTGCTTGTGCTTGAGGAGAAAGCAGCCTCTTCCTTCCTTGCGTTGCTTTGGCCCCTCTTAGGGAATCAGGGAACCAGGTTAGTCCCATCTGCACCTTCCTCCGTCTTCTTCCATTTCTGTAACTCCATTTAGAATGGCTTATGGTAGTCAGAGTTTGGCTCGTGGACATAGGGAACCCGGTCCTTTTGACATCTCTTCGACCATGACCCGAGTGAGGGTCGAAAATCGTAGGATCGTGTGTAGCATTCCCTCCACCTTATATCTGACCGTCCCCAGTCGCGAGGGTAGAGTGAATGGACCTTTAAACCTAGGAGCTCTCCCTTTATATGAAGACCACCTGAAAGCCGGCCTCTGCTTCCCGATCCATAGTCTCTTTATCAAGGTCTTCAAGACCTATAGAATTCCTCCTTCCCAGCTAACCCCGAATAGCATTCGGGTTCTCTGTGGCTTCGTGGTAAAATATCGGGAGGCCGACATGAGTAGAGGGTATCCCTATTTTCAAATTTATTTTTGTTGAAGTAGGACTTTCGAAGTTAGGAGTGGTGGATATTCAGTCCACGCCCTAATTGGAAGATACTAGGGGGGCTTCCGTCCGCCATTCACAGATGGAAGTCCTGATACTTCTTTGTAGATAGCCTAAAGCCGTGGGGCTTTGAGGTAGCTTGGAGTGAGCCGAGGCTGAATGCTTTGAATGGGAGGAAGGTCTCGAGGGCCGACGAGGCAGACTTCCATAAATTGGATGATGAGGACCCGAAGTTCATCGGCTTCATGCTCCATGAGGGGAGTCTTCATCAGGCTGGACTCAACCGGCACCTGATGTTAGGTAGGACGAGAGCCGTAGAGAGAAAGACCGGCTACTTTATCTTCTGTCGGCAGGAGGCAAGATGAAGTCGGAGGCAAGATGAAGCCATATTGGGTGATCCTTTTGGTGCGATCTGTGCAACAGAGGGCTGTCCACATTATGGAGCTGACCCCACAGGAGTCGAAGAAGCAAGCGACAGAGCCAGCACCTGAGAGGCCGTTTAAACAACAGACGACAGAACCATCCATCACAGTGGTGTCGGTTGGGTCGGAGGATGACATGCCTCTGACTGAGCATCGAATGGCGATTGCATCCAAGCGATCTTCCTCGGTCGGGCAACCAGTCACCCGCACAGAGGAGAGGCTTTCGATACAGACCGGGGCAGATACGGCTCCTTCGTCCCTGTCGTTAGAGCTGACTATGGTGACCTCCCCGACAGCCAGGGGAACTCTCATAGAGGAGGGGCCGTCGGCCATTGATTAGAGGGCCGGCGGTGCTCATGATGAGGAGGAGCACCAAAAGTGGCACAATACTGAGAAGGCCAAGGAGCTGCTTTAGAGGGCCACCCCCAACAATGACGAGCGGTCAGTGAACGAGGCCTCTAGGAGTTCTCTTGACCACCTTTTAGGGGTAAGTGTTGCATTTCATTTCTACATTCCGAATTCACCAGTTGCAACTTTCTAACTGTGTGTATCTGTTGGCAGCTCATCAAAGATATCCTGTTGATGGACGTTGGCCAGGGCGAGTTGATCTATCTGAAAGAGCACTTGACCCAGAGGGCCGAAGCGGCATAGGTGGCGAGGGATGTGGCTTGGGTGGCACTGACATCCTCCAGGGAGGAGGTGCTTGGCTTAAGGGCAGTAGCCGAAGATGTGTCCGAGGGATGTGGCTTGGGTGGCACTGACATCCTCCAGGGAGGAGGTGCTTGGCTTAAGGGCAGTAGCCGAAGATGTGTCCACCTTGCGGGCCGAATCGGAGGCCCAGAAAACGTAGCTGGAGAACTTGCTGGCTTAGAAGGCGGACCGGGAGACAATTTTAAAGAATAGAAAGAAGAAGATCGAGGCTCTGACTTGTCGGCTGACCGTCGAGGAGGGGTTCTTGACCGAATGCGAGGTCCGCACACAAGGCCACCAAGTGGTGGCGGAGAGTTATAAGGGCTTACTTAAGACAGTGTAGGGTTCCGGTGCAACGCAGCGAAAGTGTAATTTCAAAAATGAAACTAAATTCACACCAAAAATCCTAAACCAGGAACTCCTTAAATAAGACTAGAACATATAACAAGCATATCTATGTAAATTAGGATTAGGGTACCAACCTGTAATCGCTAATTCCAACAAACTTGAAGTTGAAGGGGCTAACTGAATTCACCAGGCGTCCAGGTGTTCGCCCTCCGATGGTGATCCACATAGAGCAATGATCAAGAAACACTCTTCTTTTCAATGGTTCCTCCTATTGAGTTCTTCTTCCTAGAACTCAATTGCTCGGATTATGGCTGGAATTCTTCCACACAAGAGGTTGCCTCCCTTTCTTTGATCTCTTCTCCTCCTTCCACTAAGACTTTGACCCTCTAAGACACCCTTGTCTTAGAGATAAGACCTTGTCCTAAGAGGATTTAGGCTTGTCTTAAATTGGAGAAGAAATTAAGACATGAATGTCTTAATGTAAGAAAGAAAGGAAATAAAATCAGAACTCCTTCTTTCCTTTACCGTCGGAGACCTTCTCTTTTATTCTTGTTCAGCAACAGAGTTTCGGTAGAGGAGTCCTCTGTAAATGAAACAATGTAAAACAAGAAAAGAGGGAAGGAGTCTTTTGGAGAGGAAGAAGAAAAATCTCAGATGACCCATTCTGATTTTTCCTGACCCCTTAAATAGATTTCAGAGAGGCGCCCACACACCTCTCCGTAAAAACCCATCTCACACCCTTCTCATTTTCTCATGCCCCTTCCCTTCTTCTCACGACCTTCCAGATTAAAACTCACAGCTTTTCCTAAAAGAAAAGTCGTGAAATTTCAGAAGAAGGGAGTCGCGATGTTTCGATCTCCGAAGAGACATTATTTCGCACAACCGGGTAAAGTCTGCACCTTTTGTCTTTCTCAAAAATTTCCCAACTGTTGGATTCCCATCCAAGGGGACACATGTGAGGTGCTAATAGTGAGAAAGGAAGATGCCCCAACTTAATTCATCGGAGAATTAAGTGGGCGCGCCAAGAGTCCATGCGCCCATGGACTCCTCCAAATGGCGCGCCAAGAGTCCATAAGCGCATGGACTCTTGGCATTTTGGCATGAAAATGCAAAGGGGCGAGTGGGGAGGCTAGCCTAGTTACACGGCTAGCTAATAGGGTTAGCCATAATCTCTATAAACACAATTAGGGTCTAATTAGATCCAATTAGAACCTGAATTGAACCAATCCAGAACCCTAATTCGAATCCAATTCGAATAGAAGCTAGGGTTTGCTACACCTGCTAGAGTGTTATCCTGCAAAGATGATTTAATTATAAATTAAACTTTTGATCAATCCTCTTAAGTGTGTGACCCATTGGGTTCCACATCTAGCCAGCAGTGGGTTCGAATACAAGTTAACCTAATTTGATTAGAACTCTTTCTAATCGATTTAGGTCAAACCGGGCTTACCCGACTTGATCAATTAGGTCTCTTCTTAATAAGTGATCTTTAAATTTGATCAACCCACAAGACAAGATTGACATCTAGCAACGTGTCATGTCTACCCGAAGATATGAAAATTCTGGTGAAATACCAAAACTACCTTTCAGTAGAGAGTTACCATACAATTAAATCTTTCGATCAGCCTGCACCCAAAATATAACTATGGATATGGATATATGTCAAATCCAATATTATATTTATTTCTAGATCAATCTTATATTGATGATTCAATTATCTTGATATTAGAAACGATCTCTAATATCTTTACTTTGATCAAAGATTCCTTGAATCATCATCCGATTGTTAACTAGCTGGATGCAATCTCCTCTTACTAAGAGTGATCGATTCCTTGTTGACCTACTCATTACCTTCATATCTAATTCACCATTCCCAGTATCAATCCTGTGCATGACTCAGTGTCATGATTAGGATTGAACCAAAGCATGGGTTCATGTACAAAAGGTACTTATGGCAGTCTCAGGTCAAAGGATTACTTGTACCACTCCCACTATGAGAACCTTCTATTGAAATGTAACTAAGACTCCATTAGATGTTCTCAAGTTGGATCATATCAGTGAACTCATTCTCCAATGAGCACCCACATCCCAGTATTAGTGTCATACACAAGTGACTGTGAGTGCAGTCACCCTCTCCAGTATACATGGGATGTGCTATTCTTACCCGAAAACCCTGTTCCCCTACTCAGGGTTCCTTTGACTAGGAATATTTTAGATTAAGGTTTTAAGACTTTAGGTCTCACTAGTATGATCTCATCATAACCCTAAAATCATAGCCCTAATCTATGGGGTTCATCATATAATAATAAACACGGCGTATGATGAAAAATAATGCCTTTATTAGAATTTTTGTCCATTACAATGGTTTGGGAGATACAACATAGATTGGCTTGTAGGGCATATCCCTTTCAATCTCCCACTTGCACTAAAGCCAATTGCCTTTAAATCTTAATCCCATACACTCGAGGTGGCGATCAAACTCTCGCTGTGGTAGAGCCTTAGTGAATGGGTCTGCTATATTGTTCTTTGTATCAACTCTATTTATGTAGACATCTTGTCTCTCTACTATTTCTCGGACGAGATGGAAGCGTCTCAGAATGTGCTTGGACTTATGATGAGCTCTTGGTTCCTTAGCTTGAGCAACAGCTCCAGTTTTGTCACAGTAAAGTGGCACTGGATTTTCAATCTCAGGAACAACACCCAACTCTGTGATGAACTTCTTCATCCAGACTGCTTCCTTGGCGGCTTCACTGACAGCTATGTATTCTGCCTCTGTGGTTGAGTCAGCTACAGTCTGCTGCTTGGTACTCTTCCAACTCACTGCTCCACCATTTAGGGTAAAAACATATCCCGAAATGGATTTGCTATCATTAGGGTCTGATTGAAAACTAGAATCAGAATAAGCTTCTAGTTTAAGATCAGAACCACCATAAACCAGAAAAATATCCTTAGTCCTTCTCAGGTACTTAAGAATATTTTTAACTGCTTTCCAATGATCCTCTCCTGGATCAGCCTGAAACCTACTGACAATGCCTAAAGCATATGCCATATCAGGCCTGGTATATAGCATGGCATACATTATGGACCCTATTGCCAAAGCATAAGGTATATAATTCATTCTATTTCTTTCTTCAGGTGTCTTAGGAGACATCCTTTTAGAAAGATGTATACCTTGACTCATAGGAAGATAACCTCTTTTACTTCCATCCATGCTGAATCTTTTCAGCATTAAGTCAATGTACCTAGATTGGGATAAACCTAGCATCATCTTAGATCTATCTCTAAAGATCTTAATACCTAGTATATAGGATGCTTCTCCCAAATCTTTCATGGAAAACTGGTTTGATAGCCAAACCTTGACTTATTGTAACATTGGGACATCATTCCCAATGAGGAGTATGTCATCTACATACAGAACCAAGAAGACTATGGCACTCCCACTAGTCTTCTTATAAACACAGGGTTCATCCACATTTTTGATAAAACCAAACCTTTTAATAGTTTCATCAAAGCGGATGTTCCAACTCCTGGAAGCTTGCTTTAATCCATAAATGGATTTCTTTAGCTTGCATACTTGATTAGGTTTATTCTTTGAAATAAAACCTTCTGGCTGTGACATGTAGACTTCTTCCTCAAGGAAACCATTGAGGAATGCAGTCTTCACATCCATCTGCCAGATCTCATAATCGTGGTACGCTGCTATAGCAAGTAAAATCCGAATTGATTCGAGCATGGCAACAGGTGAGAATGTTTCATCATAATCAATTCCCTGTTTTTTTCTAAAACCTTTTGCCACTAATCTGGCTTTATAGGTTTCAATTTGGCCATCAGCCCCAATCTTTTTCTTATAGACCCATTTGCACCCAATAGGATTAACACCCTCTGGTGCATCGACCAAAGACCATACTTGGTTTACATACATAGAGTCTATCTCGGATTCCATGGCTTATTGCCATCTAACTGAATCAGTACTCAAGATAGCTTCCGTATAGGTCAGAGGTTCATCATTTTGAATGACTTGGGCTTCATTATTTTCAATAATAAACCCATACCTCTCAGGTGCCCGTGGCACTCTATCAGACCTACAGGGAGGAGTTTTGTGTTCTGGTTCTGTCCTAACTATATGTTCTAATGGTTGAGAACTGTCTATTTGTATTTCTTGTACTTCTCCAAGTTTAACAGTTCTACCATTGCCCTTTTCTAAAATGAACTCTTTTTCTAGAAAAGTGGCATGCCTGCTGACAAAAATCTTTTGTTCAGTAGGATGGTAAAACAGATATCCTCTACCCTCTCTAGGATATCCTACAAATAGACATTTTCCACTCTAGGTTCCAACTTATGTCCAAAATTTCTTTTAACATAAGCTGGACATCCCCATACCTTAAAATATTTAAGATACGGTTTCTTTTCACTCCAAATTTCATATGGAGTATAACAACGGATTTAGAAGGTACCTTGTTCAGAATGTAAATAGCAGTTTCTAGTGCATGACCCCAGAAGGAAATGGGTAAATTTGTGAAGCACATCATGGATCGTACCATATCTAATAATGTACGATTCCTCCTTTCAGCTATACCATTTAGCTATGGAGTATAAGGAGGGGTCCATTCAGAAAGAATTCCATTAACTTTAAGATAGTTTAAAAACTCCGTGGATAAGTATTCTCCTCCTCGATCAGAACGAAGAACTTTAATACTTTTCCCGGTTTGTTTTTCGACCATACTTTGATACTCCTTAAATTTATCAAAGGCTTCAGATTTATGTTTCATAAGATACACATATCCAAACCTCGATAAATCATCTGTAAAAGTGATAAAATATGAGTACCACCTCTGGCCTGAGTTGTCATTGGACCACATACATCAGTATGTATAAGTCCTAATAACTCAGTTGACCTTTCTCCATGTCCAGTAAATGGAGTCTTGGTCATCTTACCCATGAGACATGATTCGCAAGTTCCTAATGATTCATACTTATAAGGATCAAGGAGTTTTTCCTTGTATAACTTGCTTATCCTAGACTCATTAACATGACCAAGTCGATGATGCCAAAGTAAAGTATCATTAAAGTCTTCTCTTTTTCTTTTATTATTGACATGAAAAACACTATCATTGGAAGAAAGAGTTAAGAGCCCATTACTAAATATGCCAGAACAAATAATTTTATTAGACAACATTATCGAGCAACCAGTGCTCGTTACATCCATTACATATCCTTGTTTTAATAACAAAGGAGTAGATATAATGTTCCTAATAATCTTAGGCATATAGTAACAATTTTCTAACTCCAAGATCTTCCCTGAAGGCAACTTCAGAATATAGGTCCATACAGCTTCTGCTTGGATGATATCACCACTAGCACCATAGAGATTGAAGTCACCTTCCTTCAATACTTTAAGCTTGTGGAGGTCCTGCAAAGATTTGCATATATGGTAACCACAAGCGGTATCCAATACCCAAGTATTTGATATAGATGAATTTAATGTCAATATAGCATGTATCTCATACATACCTTTTGGCGCATCTGATGCACCAGGCTTCATAGTTGCAAGGTAAGCCTTGCAATTCCTTTTCCAATGTCCCGCTTTGCCGCAAAAGAAACAGGTCGACTGTTTGGAGGCCTTCTTTCCTTTCTTATTCTTATTGATGCCACTCTTAGGGTTTAGCCTCCTATTAAAACCCTTTTTGCCTGATTTCTTCTTATTGGTTTTATCAACAAGAAGAAGTGGAGCCTTTTCTTTCTTAACGTGGCTCTCCGCTGTTTTTAACATATTTAACAGCTCAAGCAAGGAAGTGTTCAGTTTGTTCATGTGATAATTCAAGACAAACTGTGAAAATGACTCCGGGAGTGATTGCAGGATTAAATCCTGATTCAACTCCCCATCCATGATAAAACCTAATTGACCCATTCTGGTGATTAAGTCAATTACCTTCAGAACATGATCCTGAACGGATGTTCCCTCTGTCATCCTAGCATGGAATAACTGCTTAGATATTTCGTATCTAGCAGTTCTGCTTTGTTCTCCATAAAGCTCTTTTAAATTGAGCATTATGGATTGAGTATCCATGCTTTCATGCTGTCTCTGTAACTCATTGGTCATAGAGGCCAGTATGATACACTTGACAGTGAGGGAGTCATTCTGCCACATTTTGTATGTGGCCATATCTTCCTATGTGGCATCGTCCCCTAGTGGATTAAGACTAGGGGTATCAAGAATATAAGAAAGTTTTTCTGAACTCAGCACAATCTTTAAATTTCTCAACCATTCCATATAGTTTGGACCAGTCAGTTTGTTGGTATCTAAGACACTTCGCAGTGATAATGAAGATGCCATTTATCTACATTTAATAAAGAACAATACATAAGCAAACAACCATGAAATGACTTACATAATTAAATTAGGTCTTCAATTTAATTATGTCTCCCACTATTTTATCAAAAATCAAAGCCCTCACTATGATAATCGAGAAGAACCCTGATCGGGTTTTCTTAGTGAGATTGAGATCCTAATAACTTATAAAAGATCTTGCAGAAAATACAACAAATCTTTTATAAGCTCAAAGGTAGGATACTCTTCCAATTATATCTCATATAATTCTCAAAAATAACTTGGCCTCTAGAACATTATTAGTCTTGCAGAAAAACACAACAAACCATAATGTTCTAGTTAAGTCAAGACCCTTTCATTTCTATACAATCAGTACTCAAATATAATGCCCTTGCAGATAACACAACAAGGTATTATACTAAATATACTGTAAGCATATTTATGCACTAGACTAGTATTATCTCAATCACCATATTAGGTCTTGCAGATAACACAACAAACCTAATGTGATTCATAACACAATAATGATCCAGTATGAAGAAAGGCCAATATATAGTATTTTTAACACTAAGCATTTTAGTCAAGATTTAAATATAATCAAATCGGCCAGGCAAGTGGAAGAGATGTGGGAGTCCCCTCGTTGCTTTCCTAGACACCAATAAAAATTGGCCAGGTCAGTCAACAGAACCAATTAAAAACCATAATTCTTTTTACCTTCGCAGAACCACCTTTCTAGACACCGAATGATCAATTGTTTATCATGACTAGTGATGCTTATTAGTTAAATATACTATGACTTAATATAATTTTTTAAGAGGAGGGTTTTATAAAATTTCCAGCACATTCTTATAGAACATATCACAATCATATCACTATGATAAAACAAATATGTGCTAAGTGTGTCATCATACTAGGACAACCATTTACCACATAATGGATCCACCATTATGCCAGGGCAACCTTATTTCAGTATGATGACTTCAAAACTAATCATATCTCTATAATAATTAGGGTTTGAGTGAAAAAACCCAAACTAGTGGCATACATCAAAACATATATGCAAAAAAAAATATGCTAAGTGTAATAGCATATTAGGATTTAAAAAACCCTAATATGTAACACACAAACTATCATAGATTATAGTCCTAATTAAGGTGGCTCTGATACCACTGTAGGGTTCCGGTGCAACACAGTGGAAGTGTAATTTCAAAAATAAAACTAAATTCACACCAAAAACCTAAACCAGGAACTCCTTAAATAAGACTAGAACATATAACAAGCATATCTATGCAAATTAGGATTAGGGTACCAACCTGTAATCGCTTATTCCAACAAACTTGAAGTTGAAGGGGCTAACTGAATTCACCAGGCGTCCAGGTGTCCGCCCTCCGATGGTGATCCACACAGAGCAATGATCAAGAAACACTATCTTCTTTTCAATGGTTCCTCCTGTTGAGTTCTTCTTCCTAGAAATCAATTGCTCAGATTATGGCTAGAATTCTTCCACACAAGAGGTTGCCACCCTTTCTTTGATCTCTTCTCCTCCTTCCACTAAGACTTTGACCCTCTAAGACACCCTTGTCTTAGAGATAAGACCTTGTCCTAAGAGGATTTAGGCTTGTCTTAAATTGGAGAAGAAATTAAGACATGAATGTCTTAATGTAAGAAAGAAAGGAAATAAAATCAGAACTCCTTCTTTCCTTTACCGTCGGAGACCTTCTCTTTTATTCTTGTTCAGCAACAGAGTTTCGACAGAGGAGTCCTCTGTAAAGGAAACAATGTAAAACAAGAAAAGAGGGAAGGAGTCTTTTGGAGAGGAAGAAGAAAAATCTCAGATGACCCGTTCTGATTTTTCCTGACCCCTTAAATAGATTTCAGAGAGGCGCCCACACACCTCTCCGTAAAAACCCATCTCATGCCCTTCTCATTTTCTCACGCCCCTTCCCTCCTTCTCATGACCTTCCAGATTAAAACTCACGGCTTTTCCTAAAAGAAAAGACATGAAATTTTAGAAGAAGGGAGTCGCGATGTTTCGATCTCCGAAGAGATGTTATTTCGCACAACCGGGAAGAGTCTGCGCCTTTTGTCTTTCTCAAAAATTTCCCAACCGTTGGATTCCCATCCAAGGGGACTCATGTGAGGCACTAATAGTGAGAAAAGAAGCTGCCCCAACTTAATTCATCGGAGAATTAAGTGGGTGCGCCAAGAGTCCATGCGCCCATGGACTCATCCAAATGGCGTGCCAAGAGTCCATAAGCGCATGGACTCTTGGAATTTTGGCATGAAAATGCAAAGGGGAAGGTGGGGAGGCTAGCCTAGTCACAGGGCTAGCCAATAGGGTTAGCCATAATCCCTATAAACACAATTAGGGTCTAATTAGATCCAATTAGAACCTTAATTGAACCAATCCGAAACCCTAATTCGAATCCAATTCGAATAGAAGCTAGGGTTTGCAACACCTGCTAGAGTGTTATCCTGCAATGATGATTTAATTACAAATTAAACTCTTGATCAACCCTCTTAAGTGTGTGACCCATTGGGTTCTACATCTAGCCAGCAGTGGGTTCGAATACAAGTTGACCAAATTTGATTAGAACTCTTTGTAATCAATTTAGGTCAAACCGGGCTTACCCGACTTGATCAATTAGGATTGACGTCTAGCAACATGTCATGTCTACCCAGAAGATATGGAAATTCTGGTGAAATACCAAAACTACCCTTCAGTAGAGAGTTACCATATAATTAAATCTTTCGATCAGCCTGCACCCAAAATATAACTTTGGATATGGATATATGTCAAATCCAATATTATATTTATTTCTAGCTCAATATTATATTGATGATTCAATTATCTTGATATTAGAAACCATCTCTAATATCTTTACTTTGATCAAAGATTTCCTGAATCATCATCCGATTGTTAACTAGCTAGATGCAATCTCCTCTTACTAAGAGTGATCGATTCCTTGTTGACCTACTCATTATCTTCATATCCAATTCACCATTCCCAGTATCAATCCTATGCATGACTCAGTGTCATGATTAGGATTGAACCAAAGCATGGGTTCATGTACATAAGGTACTTATGGCAGTCTCAGGTCAAAGGATTACTTGTATCACTCCCACTATGAGAACCTTCTATTGAAATGTAGCTAAGATTCCATTATATGTTCTCAAGTTGGATCATATCAGTGAACTCATTCTCCAATGAGCACCCACATCCCAGTATTAGTGTCATACACAAGTGACTGTGAGAGCAGTCACCCTCTCCAGTATACATGGGATGTGCTAGTCTTACCCGAAAACCCTGATCCCCTACTCAGGGTTCCTTTGACTAGGAATATTTTAGATTAAGGTTTTAAGACTTTAGGTCTCACTGGTATGATCTCATCATAACCCTAAAATCATAGCCCTAATATATGGGGTTCATCATATAATAATAAACACAGCGTATGATGAAAAATAATCCCTTTATTAGAATTTTTGTCAATTACAATGGTTTGGGAGATACAACATAGATTGGCTTGTAGGGCATATCTCTTTCAGACAGCCCAGGAGTTGCTGAAGATGGCCGGTGAGAAGGCCGTTGCAACTTATAAAGCCTCTGAGGTCTTCACCGAGGAGATGAACGAAGCTGAGACTGTCGGCTTCGACTATGGATATGACGAGTATTTGGGAAAGGTTAGTGCGGCCTTCCAAGACCTCAATCTAGCATTCCTTTAGCCGCCGAAGCCGGCCGAAGATGAGGGCTTGGAGGTGGCGGATCTGACTGCGCGAGCGGTTGATGCTCTAGTGGAGGCCATCGTAGAAGAGGCCGGAACGGACGCCCAAGTTGGAGCCGAAGCAGAAGCAGCCGAAGGGGCCTAGGGGGTCAAAGTAGCTGTTGTTGCCGAGGGGGCCGGGGCAGCCGTAGATATTGTACCTCACGAGGGCCAGACCTAGTCATTTGTAAAGGTCTGACCTTCAATTTTGTAAAGAAACTTTTTGGAAGTAATGAAGAACTTTTTTCATAATGTCTCATTTTCTTTCCTCTGAAATTTCATTAAGTGTGGACTAGTCGACTGATCTGAGCGGACGATCAGACTTCCAGGGCAAGCGTTGAATAGTAGCTCAGGCCGAACTAGATTTTCTTAGGATTTTCGCTCTAAGTATTGGTCCGTCGGCTTGCCCGGACCAAGAGCAATTGAAGTAATGGTCGGATAGTATCTTAGGCTGGAGCAATGAGCTTAGGAATTTCAACCTTAGTGTTGGTCCGGTGGCTTTTCGAACCCAGAAATAGTTGAGACAGCGATCGGACGGTAGCTCAGGCCGGAGCAACGAGCATAGAAATTTCAACCTAAGTGTGGGTCCGTCGCTCTCCGGACCCAGAAGTAGTAGAGGCAGCGGTCAGATGGTTGCTCAGGTCAGAGCAACGAGCTTAGGAATTTCAATCTAAGTGTTGGTCCATCGGCTTTCTAGACCCAGAAGTAGTTGAGGCAGCGGTCGGATGGTAGCTCAGGCCAGAGCAACGAGCTTAGGAATTTCAACATAAGTGTTAGTTTATCGGCTTTCCAGACCTAGAAGTAGTTGAGGCAGCGGTCGGATGGTAGCTCAGGCTGGAGCAACGAGCTTAGGAATTTCAACCTAAGTATTGGTCCGTCGACTTTCCAGACTGAACTGCCCTAGAGCCTCTACCGACCGGAGTTGAACTTTCGAAAGTGGGCTACCTTAGAGCCTCTACCGATCGGAGTCGTACTTTCAGAAATGGGCTGCCCTAGAGCCTCTGCCGACTGAAGTCGGACTTTCCAAAGTGGGCTGCACTAGAGCCTCTGCCGACTGGAGTTGGACTTTCAGAAATGGGCTGCCCTAGAGCCTCTGCCAACCAGAGTCAGACTTTCGAAAGTGGGCTGCCCTAAAGCCTCTGCTGACCGAAGTTGGACTTTCAGAAATGGGCTACCCTAGAGCCACTGCCGATCGGAGTTGGACTTTCGGAAGTAGGCTGTCCTAGAGCCTCTGCCGACTGGAGTCGTACTTTCAGAAATGGGCTGCCCTAGAGCCTCTGCCGACTGGAGTCGGACTTTCGGAAGTGGGTTGTCTTAGATCCTCTGCTGATCGGAGTCGGACTTTTGGAAATGGGCTACCCTAGAGCCTCCGCCGACCGGAGTCGGACTTTCGAAAGTGGGCTGCGCTAGAGCCTTTGCCGACCGGAGTCAGACTTTCGGAAGTGCTCCGTAGAAGAATTGTAGACTTCATTGATAATACTTGCAGAGGTTGTCTACATTCCATGGACATGCCAACCATCATCCGTCCAAATATTCAAGTCGATAGGTGCCAGCTCGAACCACTTCAACAACTCGATAAGGTCCTTCCCAATTTGGTAAAAGCTTGCTTTGCTTGGTCGGCCTCGAAATTTCCATCCTCCGCAAGACTAGGTCTCCGACTCGGAAAGCTCGTGCCTTGACTAGTGAGTTGTAATGTTTGGACATCTTCTGGCGGTAGACCGCCATCTTCATTCTTGTCCAAAGTCTAGTTTCTTTGAGCAAGTCCATGTCAGCTCTTCGCTGCTCAGATTTGGCCGGTTCGGCGTAGTGGTCAATCCGGAGAGATTGAAGAGAGGTCTCAACAAGGATGACGGCTTCACTTCCATAAGTGAGATTGAATGGTGTTTTGCTGGTTGACGTTCTGGTGGTCATCCAATATGCCCATAATACTGAGTGGAGTTCCTCCGCCCAGAGCCCCATAGCTTCATTCAGTCGGGTCTTCAGCCCATGCAAGATTGTCCGATTGGTGAGTTCAGCCTCTCCATTGCATTGAGGATGACTGACCGACATGAGTCGGTGAGAGATATGATATTGCTGACAAAAATCTTGAAACTTAGAGTTGTCAAACTGCCTTCCATTGTCAGTAATTATCGTCCATGGAATGCTGAACCGAAAGATGATGTTATTCTGGATGAAGTTCTCCACCTTGGCCTCTGTTATCTATGCTAGTGGTTCGGTGTCCACCCATTTGGTGAAGTAATCGATGGCCACAAGCAGAAATTTCCGTTGCCCGGACGTCGGGGTAAAGGGCCCCAAGATATCCATCCCCCACTATGCGAACGGCCATGGGGCAGTGATCGGCGTCAGCTCACTAGCAGGCCTCCTTTGAATAATGGAGTATCTTTGACACGTGTCGCACCTTCGGACGAAGTCCGATGCATCTTTTTGAATGGTAGGCCAGTAATACCCCTATCAGATGATCTCCTAAGCTAAGGACCTTCCTCCGAAGAGGTCGCCACAGATACATTCATGGAGTTCTTTGAGTGCATAGTCGGTGTCTGTCGGCCCCAAGCATTTTAATAGCAGTTATGAGAATGACCGCTTATACAGGATGCCATTGAGGATGACGTACTTAGAGGCCATCGAGCGCACTCGCTTGGCCTATGTCGAATCCTCCAAAATAGTGTCCTTAGTCAAGAAAGCAAGGATTGGATCTATCCAAGAAGTTTCTTATTGCACCTGGTGGACCTCGGTCGGCTCTTCCGTAATACTTGGATGCTGCAGGTGCTCCATAAAAGTTCAGTCGGAAGTGCTGATAGCCGCCATAGCCAACCTTACCAGAGTATCCGCCCGAGAGTTCTGTAGATGAGGTATGTGGAGGATTTCAAAAAATCCGAGTTGAGAGATAAGGTTTTGTACCTTGTTCAAGTATTTTGCCAGGGCCGAATCCCTCGCTTCAAATTCCCCCTTTACTTGATTAACCAGTAGTTGGGAGTCAGAGATGACTCTATGTTGGTTGATGCCCAGTTCACTGGCGATTCATAGCCCCGCGAGGAGGGCTTCGTACTTCGACTGATTATTTGACACCTGAAATAAAAAATGCAATGCATACTCCAGGCTTTCTCCATCCAAGTCAGCCAGGATCAGTCCGGCCCTGCAGCCCACAAGGTTGGACGCTCCATCCACATGGAGGGTCCAAGCTGGTTCAGCTTCGTAGATGGCATCAACTTCAGGTACTTCAGCCATTTGAGGAGGTGTCTCTTGTCTCCATGTACACTCTGCAATGAAGTCAGCGATTACTTGGGCCTTCAAGGAAGATCGTGGCTGGAAAGAGATGTCGAATTCGCCTAGCTTGACGGCCCAATTGGCAAGCCGATCGGATGTGTGTCTGGGCTTCGAAGGATTGCCTTTAGGGGTTGGTCGGTGATCACCACAATCCAATGTGCTTGGAAATACGGTCGAAGCTGCTTGGCGGATGTGACCAAAGAATATATCAACTTTTGCATCTTTGGGTACCTTATTTTGGTATCATGGAGGACTTCGCTGATATAATAGATAGGCTTCTGCTATCCATCCTCTTCGACTCGCTTGAGGACGGCACCGATCGCTTTGTCCGATGCCGAAAGATAGAGGTACAAAGGTTCCCCCTCCGTCGGTTTGGCCAGCAATGGAGGGTTCTTCAAGTACTCCTTCAATGCTTCGAAAGATGACCAACATTTGTCAGTCCAAACAAAGCTTTTTGACCGACACAGGGTTTTGAAGATGGCAGAGACTTCTCAGCCGAATGGGAGATGAAATGGCTGAGAGAGGCGATTTGGCCGGTGAGCTCTTGCACCTGCTTTTTGTTGGTCGGGTGTGCCATCTCAGTGATGGCCTTTATCTTGTCAGGGTTCTCTTCAATTCCCCTCTGTGTGACCAAAAAACCAAGGAACATGCTAGAGGTTATCCCAAAAGTACACTTCGTGGGGTTCAGCTTCATCCGATGGTGCCTGAGTGCGTCAAAGGATTCCCACAAGTCCCTGATATAGTCAGCCTTATGGTGACTCTTCACTATCATTTCATCCACATAAGCCTCCATGTTTCTACCTAGCCGACCTTCAAACACTCGGTTGATCAGCCTTTGAAAGGTGGCACCGATGTTCTTCAAGCCGAAGGGCATCATCCGATAGCAGTAAAGACCCTTGTCAGTGATAAAGGCAGTCTTCTCCTCATCTTCAGGATGCATCTTTATTTGGTTGTAGCCAAAGAAGGTGTCCATAAAGCTGAGAAGCTGGTGGCCGGCTGTGGCATCCACCAGCTGATCAATCTTGGGCACTGAAAAGTTATCCTTCAGACAGGCCTTGTTGAGGTCGGTGTAATCTACACAGATCCACCATTTACCGTTGGCCTTCTTTACCATAACAACATTCGCTAGCCACTCAGGATAGTGGACTTCCTTGATGAAGCCAGCATCACAGAGCTTCTTCACTTCCTCATCGACGGTTCTCTGCCTTTCGGTGGCAAAACTTCTCTTCTTCTATCGGACAGGATGATAAGTCGGATCCACCTTGAGCTGGTGAGTGATGACCTCCGATAGTATTCCAGGCATGCCCGACGCCGACCAAGCAAAGACGTCGGTGTTATTCCTGAGGAAGCCGATCGGTTCTGACTTAATGTCTTCACTGAGAGATCCTCCAATTTGAAGGACTTTGGTGGGATCATCCTCCTTAAGGGGAACAAGCAGAATCCTTTCTCCTAGCTGACCAAGGCCATCGGCCTCAGCCCTCGGGTCAAGTTGCTCCAGAGAGGGACGTCCTTCTAACTGTCAGTTCAGAATGGTCAGACACTGCCTGGCTATCCGATGATCTCCTTCATTACTCCGACCCCGCTCCTGGTCAGAAATTTTGCCAACAAAAGATAAGTGGACACAATGGCTCTGAATTTGTTAAGGGCTGGTTGACCCAGGATATCATTGTAATGCGAGATCGTCCGAATGACCACAAAGTTGATAGGGAGAGTTTTCTGGAAAGGCTCCATCCCGATCATCACAGGGAGAACTCTCTCCCCATCCACTTCGACGGAGTTGCCTCCGAAGCCTTTCAGCGGCGCGGGGGATTCCTATAGCATGGACCTGGACAAATTTATTCTCATAAAAGCATCGTACAGCAACACCTCTTTTGAGCTTTCATTATATATAAGTATTCTCCTTACGTCTTAGTTGGCAATCACTACCGACACGACCACATGGTCATTTTCAAAAACATGAGTCTCCATAAGATCTTCATTAGAGAAGGTGATCGCATTGGAGCCCTTGGACCTTTTAGCAATATCGGGCCTGCCCTCATAACTTCCTACGGACCGCTGATGTAGTATGCCGACATCCCTGCTGGTCGGCCTCTGATTGGGGAGCTCCATCTCCTCCAGAGGGTTTCTGGCATTTGATGCTTCGACCCGATCCTGATGGGGTCGGATGTACTTTCACAGGTACCCCCTCCGGATGAGGTCTTCAATGGCGTCTTTCAGCTACAGGCACTCTTCAGTCTATGCCCATGGTCTCTATGGAACTTACAGAATTTATCTTTGTTTCTTTGGGCAGGGGGATCCCTCATCAGCCGAGGCCTTTGCAGAAAGGTCTTGTTCTCGATCTCCATAAGGATCTTTTCTCTTGGTAGGGACAGAGGAGCATAAGTCTCGAACCTCCGGGGGAAGTCCCTCTGGTGTGGACACCAGAAGCCGAAAGAAACTTCACTTTAACAAGGTTAGCCTTATCCCAATTTGGATCGAAGATAATTAGGTTACCTTGTATCCTTTAGTTCAAAAATATTTTATTTTCAAGAGTCATTTCCTTTTCAAGAGTCCTGTAATTAATTTTGAGTTTCAAATCAAGAGTGTTTATTGAGTCCTGTAATTACTTTTAAAATTTCATTTCCTGTAAGTCCATTTCAAGTTTTAAAGTCTAGGTCAGTCAAGTCAGTTCAGTTGAGTTAAGTCTAATTCAGTTGAGTTAAGTCTAATCAAGTCTTAAAGCCATGAAAGCCAGCAACAAGACTCAAATTCTAGACCCCAGAATTTGACCACATGAAGAAGAGAAGACACATCAACCAAGCAAGAGAAAAGGACCATTAACTAGGACCACTGGGTGCCACATGTCATTCTTATCCAAGTAGAAGACCACCTCACCATGCCACGTCATCAGGTCCACTTCACCAGCCACCTCATCACCCTTTGGGCGCCAACAAGGGAGATTCAAATTCAAGGAGGTTGGCCACATCCCTCCAAGTCCTCCACCAAATCCTCCAACCCCCCCCCCCCACATCCCTCCAAACTCTCCACCAAATCCTCCAACCCCCCTTGTAATCCTCCTCGATTTGGAGAGTTTTTAAATTTCAAAAGCTAGCTTTGTGAGGCTATTAAAAGCCTTGGACGCCCATTGTAAAAGAGATTGATTTTGGGAATGAATGAAAATTGAAGTTGAATTTTGGAAGTAGAAGTTGTCTTTTTTTTTTTCCTTATGTGAAAGTTTCCCATCCTCTTCCTCCACGCCAAAGCCATTCTTTTCCCCTAGCAAAGCATCTTCCAAGCTCACGTGAAGGGTCCTTCGAAGTCTTTGAGTTGTGAACCGGGTTCACCTTGACAAAGAACCAACAAGCTGAAGCCCCAAGTCCAGAGTTCTGATCTCTATTATCCAGGTTCTTCAGTTCTGAGCATTGGTAGTTTCAAGGTATGAATCAAAAGAAGGTTGGAAAGCTCATCAAGGTAAGTCCATAATCATTAGCCCCTATTGTCTAGATCTTCTTCCTTCTTAGTTTAGGATTGTGTCTAATCAAGTAAAAATCTCATTTCTTATAATCCTTAAGTCTTATTATGATGAGTACAATGCTAGTGTAATTAGGTTTCATTGCTCTACAAACCATATTCAAAACATTAATCATATGAGTGCCGCATCAAATTGGTATCAGAGCATGCTTGCATTAGGGTAGAATAGTTTTCTTTAAATCCAAGCAAGATCTAAAATTCATGCCTCCTGAGCGGGTGTACTCCAGTACACTGTCATGACCCATGGGAATAATGAGCCCCTGGCCGGACGTGAATTTTTTAGATTGAAGTTTGGGTAAGCCATTGCACTTGTTTGATTAGGTTCTGTTTTCTGAAAATTTGCATCTGTTTACTGTAATCCGTCTGCAGTTCCAAAGGCAAGTCACTAATTTTTTCTTTAAATATTTTTTTCTTTTTCCTTTTTAAGTCAGTTATCACCATATTAAATTTTATCATCAGAAAAAAATTATAAAAAAAATTAAAATTTTTGAACTTCGACTCTGTCATTAGGGTTATGTTCTGTCCTTTTTATTTATCTTCATTTGTAGGATCTTCTTAGAGTAGTACAGATTTTAGTTTTAAAATTTCTTTCATCTGAATTGAAACATATTAGTTAGGAATCCTCTGTGAATTTTTCAGAATTTTTGGACATTTTTTTTCATCACGTTTTCCACACCACTTTCAAACTGCAACACACTTCTGCAGCACCTTTGCATTTCATTCATCTCATGAGAAATCAAATTAAGGGCATCAATTTGACATAGGGTCAGGGTTTCATCACCTGTCCCTAGCCCAAAAATCACCAACCAGCATATCGATCCCAGCCTGTTAATTAAAATTGAGTAGAACGTTAATTGTCCTAGTGGGTTAGGGACACCAACAAGTTGAGTTCAGGTTAGGGTCAAGTTAACTGTGTCAGCTAATTGGTGTGTGCTTACAGGCTTGTTGTCTAGGATTGGTGCATCAGGGCTTGTGATTTGGTCCGCCTACCTGGCCAATCTCAGATTGGTGTCTAAGGTTGGCAATCAGGGACCTTCACTCCCCTCCACCTACCTGGCTAAGTCTCATAAGTACTACTAGCTAGTTGGTTCACTTAATTAGACTTCTAATTTGTGCTCTAGGTCCAGGAAACCTTAGCTCGAGCTTGAGTCTACTTGCATGCATGAAAACTAGATCAGGAGCCTCATACTCACCAGTCCAGACCCAGTCCAGTGTAGCCATGGACCCGAATCTTGAAACCATGCTGAGAGGCCTAAATGATCTAATGGCCCAATTGAACCAAATGCTGGCTAAACAATTTTCTTTAGACCAACCAACTCCTACTATCCCATTAGCTCATATGAATGATAGGAGTAAGAACCCTGAATTACAAGTTGAGTTCATGAATACTCAAGACTTAGGGTATCCTCAAACTGAAGGGCTAGGGAAGGAAGAAGGCAAATTTGAACCTAGTAAATATGTGTATGAGACTGACATAAGTTTAATAGATGAATATGAAGGGGAAGACTGTGAAGAGAATAACTTTAGTACCTTACCTGAGGAAACCTTTGGTAAAGAAAAGATTATTGAGCCTAGTCCTGAAAAATCAGAACAACCAAAATTTAGTGAGGACTTGGTTCCTGTAAGACAATGCCCTCAGGAAGAACCCAGTACTTTAGCTTCGATACAAGAACTCCTTCAGGTACCTGAGAAGAACCCAATCATTATTTTAGAAGACTTTCCTGATGACCTTCAACTACCTAGAAGCATCCCGCCTGTAGATCAAAATTCTAATCTTAAGGTCATCATGAGTAACCAAGGTCTGTTTCAAGATTCTCCTAAATTACCCCAAGTCTCGGATTCCTATTTCCTGCCTTTCCCTGAGTCTTATCATAATTTTAGAGCCATTAAGTTTCATTTTGATGAGATTACTAGGATGCATGAGCTATTAAAGCCTATTCCTTTTGCTACCTACTTTTGGAAAACCTTATGGCATTTGCTAGGAACCCATGGTAAATTCTCATGTGCATACCAGGCCAGGGTCAAACCTAAAGAGTCATTAATCTGTTAGGTTTAGGTCCTAGAAAGTCCAATAAAATTCCTCTCAATAAGGATGCCTAGTTCAGTCTGTATTTTGTAAGTGCTTGTGTAAATTTCTGAGTCTGCTGAATCTTTCGCACAACATGTCACAAATTTGCATAAAGAAATCAGTAATAAGATCAAACTGAGTAATGAGACTCACAAACATTTAGCTGATTCACATAAGAGGGCTAAAGAATTCTATGAAGGGGATTATGCAATGATTAGGCTCAACCCTGAATGGTTCCCACTTGGAACCATAAAGAAGCTGCATGCCCGCGGAGCGGGACCTTTCAAGATCTTAAAGAAAATAGGGCCTAATGCATATGTTTTGGAACTTCCACCTGATATGGGTATTAGTACAACCTTCAATGTTTCAGACCTAGTAGAATACAAAGAACCACTACTAATACCTAGTGAGCCTTTTGAGCCAGAAACTTTCATTGAGAGTGAACATATTTCCGAGTGTCCACCACCAACCTTACCTGAGCAGAGAGAGAGGATTGAGAGAATCCTGGATGACAAGATCATTACTACCAGGAATAAGGACTATCAGCGATACCTGGTTCAATGGCAAGGTCAACCTGAGTCCGACAACTGTTGGATTACTCGAGAGGACCTGCAAAGACTTAACCCAGACTTGTTCGAGCATTACCAGGGCAAAACTGAACCATACTCGACTGGGTCGAGTTCTGCCCACCCCAGGAGAATTGGTGTGGACACCAGAAGCCGAAAGAAACTTCACTCCAACAAGGTTAGCCTTATCCCAATTTGGATCGAAGATAATTAGGTTACCTTGTATCCTTTAGTTCAAAAATATTGTATTTTCAAGAGTCATTTCCTTTTCAAGAGTCCTGTAATTAATTTTGAGTTTCAAATCAAGAGTGTTTATTGAGTCCTGTAATTACTTTTAAAATTTCATTTCCTGTAAGTCCATTTCAAGTTTTAAAGTCTAGGTCAGTCAAGTCAGTTCAGTTGAGTTAAGTCTAATTCAGTTGAGTTAAGTCTAATCAAGTCTTAAAGCCATGAAAGCCAGCAACAAGACTCAAATTCTAGACCCCAGAATTTGACCACATGAAGAAGAGAAGACACATCAACCAAGCAAGAGAAAAGGACCATCAACTAGGACCACTGGGCGCCACATGTCATTCTTATCCAAGTAGAAGACCACCTCACCATGCCACGTCATCAGGTGCCACTTCACCAGCCACCTCATCACCCTTTGGGCGCCAACAAGGGAGCTTCAAATTCAAGGAGGTTGGCCACATCCCTCCAAGTCCTCCACCAAATCCCCCAACCCCCCCCACATCCCTCCAAACTCTCCACCAAATCCTCCAACCCCCCTTGTAATCCTCCTCGATTTGGGAAGTTTTTAAATTTCAAAAGCTAGCTTTGTGAGGCTATTAAAATCCTTGGACGCCCATTGTAAAAGAGATTGATTTTGGGAATGAATGAAAATTGAAGTTGAATTTTGGAAGTAGAAGTTGTCTTGTGTTTTTTTTTTTTTTCCTTATGTGAAAGTTTCCCATCCTCTTCCTCCACGCCAAAGCCATTCTTTTCCCCTAGCAAAGCATCTTCCAAGCTCACGTGAAGGGTCCTTCGAAGTCTTTGAGTTGTGAACCGGGTTCACCTTGACAAAGAACCAACAAGCTGAAGCCCCAAGTCCAGGGTTCTGATCTCTATTATCCAGGTTCTTCAGTTCTGAGCATTGGTAGTTTCAAGGTATGAATCAAAAGAAGGTTGGAAAGCTCATCAAGGTAAGTCCATAATCATTAGCCCCTATTGTCTAGATCTTCTTCCTTCTTAGTTTAGGATTGTGTCTAATCAAGTAAAAATCTCATTTCTTATAATCCTTAAGTCTTATTATGATGAGTACAATGCTAGTGTAATTAGGTTTCATTGCTCTACAAACCATATTCAAAACATTAATCATATGAGTGCCGCATCAAATTGGTATCAGAGCATGCTTGCATTAGGGTAGAATAGTTTTCTTTAAATCCAAGCAAGATCTAAAATTCACGCCTCCTGAGCGGGTGTACTCCAGTACACTGTCATGACTCATGGGAATAATGAGCCCCTGGCCGGACGTGAATTTTTTAGATTGAAGTTTGGGTAAGCCATTGCACTTGTTTGATTAGGTTCTGTTTTCTGAAAATTTGCATCTATTTACTGTAATCCGTCTGCAGTTCCAAAGGCAAGTCGCTAATTTTTTCTTTAAATATTTTTTTTCTTGTTCCTTTTTAAGTCAGTTATCACCATATTAAATTTTTTCATCAGAAAAAAATTATAAAAAAATAAAAATTTTTGCAGTTCAACACTGTCATTAGGGTTATGTTCTCTCATTTTTATTTATCTTCATTTGTAGGATCTTCTTAGAGTAGTACAGATTTTAGTTTTAAAATTCCTTTCATCTGAATTGAAACATATAAGTTAGGAATCCTCTGTGAATTTTTCAAAATTTTTGGACATTATTTTTCATCACGTTTTCCACAATCACGTTTTCCACACCACTTTCAAACTGCAACACACTTCTGCAGCACCTTTGCATTTCATTCATCTCATGAGAAATCAAATTAAGGGCATCAATTTGACATAGGGTCAGGGTTTCATCACCTGTCCCTAGCCCAAAAATCACCAACCAGCATATCGATCCCAGCCTGTTAATTAAAATTGAGTAGAACGTTAATTGCCCTAGTGGGTTAGGGACACCAACAAGTTGAGTTCAGGTTAGGGTCAAGTTAACTGTGTCAGCTAATTGGTGTGTGCTTACAGGCTTGGTGTCTAGGATTGGTGCATCAGGGCTTGTGATTTGGTCCGCTTACCTGGCCAATCTCAGATTGGTGTCTAAGGTTGGCAATCAGGGACCTTCACTCCCCTCCACCTACCTGGCTAAGTCTCATAAGTACTACTAGCTAGTTGGTTCACTTAATTAGACTTCTAATTTATGCTCTAGGTCCAGGAAACCTTAGCTCGAGCTTGAGTCTACTTGCATGCATGAAAACTAGATCAGGAGCCTCATACTCACCAGTCCAAACCCAGTCCAGTGTAGCCATGGACCCGAATCTTGAAACCATGCTGAGAGGCCTAAATGATCTAATGGCCCAATTGAACCAAATGCTGGCTAAACAATTTTTCTTAGACCAACCAACTCCTACTATCCCATTAGCTCATATGAATAATAGGAGTAAGAACCCTGAAGTACAAGTTGAGTTCATGAATACTCAAGACTTAGGGTATCCTCAAACTGAAGGGCTAGGGAAGGAAGAAGGCAAATTTGAACCGAGTAAATATGTGTATGAGACTGACATAAGTTTAATAGATGAATATGAAGGGGAAGACTGTGAAGAGAATAACTTTAGTACCTTACCTGAGAAAACCTTTGGTAAAGAAAAGATTATTGAGCCTAGTCCTGAAATATCAGAACAACCAAAATTTAGTGAGGACTTGGTTCCTGTAAGACAATGCTCTCATGAAGAACCCAATACTTTAGCTTCGACACAAGAACTCCTTCAGGTACCTGAGAAGAACCCAATCATTATTTTAGAAGACTTTCCTGATGACCTTCAACTACCTAGAAGCATCCCACCTGTAGATCAAAATTCTAATCTTAAGGTCATCATGAGTAACCAAGGTTTGTTTCAAGATTCTCCTAAATTACCCCAAGTCTCGGATTCCTATTTCCTGCCTTTCCCTGAGTCTTATCATAATTTTAGAGCCATTAAGTTTCATTTTGATGAGATTACTAGGATGCATGAGCTATTAAAGCCTATTCCTTTTGCTACCTACTTTTGGAAAACCTTATGGCATTTGCTAGGAACCCATGGTAAATTCTCATGTGCATACCAGGCCAGGGTCAAACCTAAAGAGTCATTAATCTGTTAGGTTTAGGTCCTAGAAAGTCCAATAAAATTTCTCTCAATAAGGATGCCTAGTTCAGTCTGTATTTTATAAGTGCTTGTGTAAATTTCTGAGTCTGCTGAATCTTTCGCACAACATGTCACAAATTTGCATAAAGAAATCAGTAATAAGATCAAACTGAGGAATAAGACTCATAAAAACATTTAGCTGATTCACATAAGAGGGCTAAAGAATTCTGTGAAGGGGATTATGCAATGATTAGGCTCAACCCTGAATGGTTCCCACTTGGAACCATAAAGAAGCTGCATGCCCGCGGAGCGGGACCTTTCAAGATCTTAAAGAAAATAGGGCCTAATGCATATGTTTTGGAACTTCCACCTGATATGGGTATTAGTACAACCTTCAATGTTTCAGACCTAGTAGAATACAAAGAACCACTACTAATACCTAGTGAGCCTTTTGAGCCAGAAACTTTCATTGAGAGTGAACATATTTCCGAGTGTCCACCACCAACCTTACCTGAGCAGAGAGAGAGGATTGAGAGAATCCTGGATGACAAGATCATTACTACCAGGAATAAGGACTATCAGCGATACCTGGTTCAATGGCAAGGTCAACCTGAGTCCGACAACTGTTGGATTACTCGAGAGGACCTGCAAAGACTTAACCCAGACTTGTTCGAGCATTACCAGGGCAAAACTGAACCATACTCGACTGGGTTGAGTTCTGCCCACCCCAGGAGAATTGGTGTGGACACCAGAAGCCGAAAGAAACTTCACTCCAACAAGGTTAGCCTTATCCCAATTTGGATCGAAGATAATTAGGTTACCTTGTATCCTTTAGTTCAAAAATATTATATTTTTAAGAGTCATTTCCTTTTCAAGAGTCCTGTAATTAATTTTGAGTTTCAAATCAAGAGTGTTTATTGAGTCCTGTAATTACTTTTAAAATTTCATTTCCTGTAAGTCCATTTCAAGTTTTAAAGTCTAGGTCTGTCAAGTCAGTTCAGTTAAGTTAAGTCTAATTCAGTTGAGTTAAGTCTAATCAAGTCTTAAAGCCATGAAAGCCAGCAACAAGACTCAAATTCTAGACCCCAGAATTTGACCACATGAAGAAGAGAAGACACATCAACCAAGCAAGAGAAAAGGACCATCAACTAGGACCACTGGGCGCCACATGTCATTCTTATCCAAGTAGAAGACCACCTCACCATGCCACGTCATCAGGTGCCACTTCACCAGCCACCTCATCACCCTTTGGGCGCCAACAAGGGAGATTCAAATTCAAGGAGGTTGGCCACATCCCTCCAAGTCCTCCACCAAATCCTCCAACCCCCCCCACATCCCTCCAAACTCTCCACCAAATCCTCCAACCCCCCTTGTAATCTTCCTCGATTTGGGGAGTTTTTAAATTTCAAAAGCTAGCTTTGTGAGGCTATTAAAATCCTTGGACGCCCATTGTAAAAGAGATTGATTTTGGGAATGAATGAAAATTGAAGTTGAATTTTGGAAGTAGAAGTTGTCTTGTGTTTTTTTTTTTTTTTTTTTATGTGAAAGTTTCCCATCCTCTTCCTCCACGCCAAAGCCATTCTTTTTCCCTAGCAAAGCATCTTCCAAGCTCACATGAAGGGTCCTTCGAAGTCTTTGAGTTGTGAACCGGGTTCACCTTGACAAAGAACCAACAAGCTGAAGCCCCAAGTCCAGGGTTCTGATCTCTATTATCCAGGTTCTTCAGTTCTGAGCATTGGTAGTTTCAAGGTATGAATCAAAAGAAGGTTGGAAAGCTCATCAAGGTAAGTCCATAATCATTAGCCCCTATTGTCTAGATCTTCTTCCTTCTTAGTTTAGGATTGTGTCTAATCAAGTAAAAATCTCATTTCTTATAATCCTTAAGCCTTATTATGATGAGTACAATGCTAGTGTAATTAGGTTTCATTGCTCTACAAACCATATTCAAAACATTAATCATATAAGTGCCGCATCACCCTCGGCTTCAAACTTTGGCATTGGGCCGACCGTCGACTATCACTCGGAGGTTGGACTTCTGGAGCCTTATCGCTCTGCTTCTTGAGGGTTGGCCTTCCCTCAGCTTGACATCGGCCGGTCGCCTATTCTTCTGCCAAGGCATACTTCTGCGCTCTGGCCAGGAGTTCGCTGTAGCTTGTCGGATTTTTCTTGTATAAGGAGAAGGTCAGCCTAGACGAGCGAAGCCCTTGCTTGAAGGCTGACATGGCCATAACCTCATTGAAGTCTGGGACTTCCATGGCCGCTGAGTTGAAACGGGCCATGAAATCCCGAAGGGTCTCTCCCTTCTTTTGTATCACGAGGAAGAGGCAATCGATATTCCTCGGAGTCAATTGCAAGTATTGAAATGGGATAGAAAAGGTGATTCGAGTTGAGAATAGGAGTGGATCATACCTAGCCGGATGGTAGAGAACCACATCCGGGCGGTCTTCTTAAGGGTGGCAGCGAAATCGATGCAGTGGAGGGCATCGGAGGTGCCTTGTACCATCATATGGGCCTTGTACGTGCCCAGATGGTCCATTGGATCAGTGGTACCATCGTAGGGGTCCACTTGCAAAATCTTGAAGGGGCGGGGAATCGACTCCGTTAGGATCTTGTCAGAGAACGGGGGACGGGAGTCGTATACCTGTCCCCTTTCAGCCTTCTACCGAAGGGCAATTTTGATAATGTGCTCCTCCATGCGCATGATCTTGCTGGCATAGTCCCTCGGAGGTTCGTCAGTAGGTCGACCTCCGACCAGGATGGATTCGATGCAAGAAGGTGAAGCAGACCTTGCCCTTTTACCGTCGGTGCGATCGCCCAATGACCTTCGGGGCTCCAGGCGATGCGAGAACAATGCTGAGGGACCTCCGGCAATCGGTTTCCCTCAGTAGTAGTTGGAGGATTGGTATAGGAAACAGTAGGTAGTTGCTGCCGGTTGTCGTCGATGATGCAGAACAAAAGCTCTGATACCAAAAATGATGCAGAACGAAAAAGAGATGGTGCGATGCGGAAGTAAATTAAGACTAATTCTTCTTCTTTTTTTTTATTATTTTCAGAAGTCGGCTTTGACTCAAATGAAAGTTAAACTAAATTGAAAGAAACTATATAATAATTGAAAGCACAATTCAAAGAAACTAGATTATCAGAGTTGTTCAGAAGTAAAGGATCGCTGGGGGTTGAGAAACTCCCAGACCTAGGGTTTCGCTCTGAACTTTCAACAGGACAAAAATAAAGAGAAGGGAAGGGTTATGTACCAGGTAGTGATCTTCACAGAGTTTGGTGGAAGGACTCTCTCGAGCAGATTGTTGGATCCTCGGATTCGGATATCTTCGCAATGGATTCTCCAATACTGGTCCTTTGGCAGAGTTGGCTTCTCCTGAAATCAGGATCTGGGAAAGAAGATGAACAAGTTAAGGAACTAGATACTCAAAGAAAGGATTTACCAGATAAGAAGAACTTGAAAAATTGATGTTGCTGAAATCCTGATTCTCCTGGATGCTGATCTGACTTCCTCTGGGATTTGCTCTATATTCGAAGTAGCCGATCTGGACCTGGATGCTGGTGGTCGGCCTCTACTTGGAAGAGAGGGGCCGTGAGATGATGATGTAGATTAAGGTTTGGATGATTGGTGGAATGAAGAAGATGATGGGCGTCTAGGGTTTGGAATTGAAGTGGCTAACCTAGGGTTTGGTAGGGTTTTTTTTTGGGGGGGGTTGGAGATCTCACACCTCCTCAAGGTTCCTAGGGAACCTGGATTTACTCCCTCATGGAGCTCAACACCTGAATACAAGTACGGAAGAGAGAAACACAAAGTTGCTCACAAAGAAATTGATTTCATTCATCATTAAATTCAAGAGTTACATAGAGTTGAATATATAGACATAACAAAGAAATAAAATTTTATACATTTCCTATGTGGGACTAATAGGACTAACCCACACTTTAGGCATCAAATTCTCTTCCCAAGACTCCTTCCAAGAGTGGGCAGCCCAAAAACTCCAAGAAAACTTGAAAATCAGCTCCAAATGGCAGGTTATGGGGGTGTCTCTTAGTATCTCTCCATGAATCAAGGATTTTCCCTTCATGGTTTGGCTCATTTGGACACCTCCTAGTCTTGCTCTACAAGTTTAGGCTTCTTCCTTTCATGGATTTGGCACTTTTGGAAACTTTTGGGAACCTCCTTGAATTCCTCCCCAAGACATGCTCTCTTCCCTTTTATAACTTGGATTTTTATGGAACATTGTGGGGCACCTCCTTGATCCTCTCTTCAAGAATAATTCTTGCCATCCTGGCTTGGGTTTATCTGGAAAGAAATTGGTTCCTCCTTGGATTGAGGTATCTTGATGGATTTCTCTCAAGTGGTGCAAGAAAAAAAAGGAACTTACTTCTTGTGGTTTAGGGACCAAAGACACTGGATGGAGATGTGGCGCCTCCTGGGCTCTAGCGTGTGGCTGGGAGTGTGGCGCCCACTTGCTTGGGCCTGGGAGAAAAAATGTGGCACCGTGGACCTTGACATGACTGAAAAAAAAGTGGCACCAACCTGTAGAAGACCTAGACCACTACTAGGACTTGTACTGAGTCAACATGACTCAACAAAATTTAAATTGCAAGAAAATACAGACTCAAGACTAAAATTGAGTTGCCCAAGTCAACCCTTATTACAAAACCAGAAAACCCTAATTCTTCGGGCAAGGTCAATCAGAGGTCCAGATGGAGCCCTGAAGTCTTCTTCTGAGTCTGGTGCCCGCACCAGCCGACATCCTGGAAATGCTGAACTGTAGCAGTAAGCATTTCAATGCAGTTTACTAATGTCTGGAACTACTGTAACCCCATTGTGATGGGAGGTTCAGCAGCAGCTACGGCGGTGGCGGTGATATAATTCTCCCTTAGAGGTTCCTTAGACCTGGAAGGAGAGATACCTCTTCTAGCCATGGCATTTGGAGCTCTTCCCTTAGTCATTATGTAGTAGGGGTGATGGATTCCTCCTTGTAGAGAAGGGAACAGAAAATGCCCCCTTCCTCTAGCACCAATCTATTACGGCGTCAACTCCTAGATTGGGGCTGGATGTGTTGGAGCGCTCCTCTCCCCGGTGAACCTGCAACAAAGTCCCCAATGGTGGTAGTGGTGCTCCGGTGGGGGACCCTCCGATGCCTAAGTTAGCAGGAGGTTGAAGGCAACAGAATGGAGGAACCAAGGAAAGAACAGCATATGGAGAGGGAAGAGTTGTTCTACCTTCAAACGGGGTCCCCTGAGTACCTTATATAGGTGCAGAGTAGTCCAAAATCCATTAGGGGAGAGGTTGAGAAAGACTGATCTGCCCTTAGGAGAATCTGGATAGTGGCCACGTGGCGCGCAGATACGGCGACATCCTGGAAGTAATGGAGCAGGGCTGTTGGGATGGCATGATCCCACAATAACAGAAAGGCACTTCTAGAATTCCCTAGATGCTAAGGCATGCCTGTCGGACGTCGGCCGTGGGAAAGCCGGTCGGCCGGACCAAAGGCCAAACCTCTGAAGGAGAGCAATGGGCCGGACCCTAGCAAGAGAGGGTCGTTCGGACCTTTCCTCTGGTAGGCCGGACCTCTGAAGGAGAGTGACGGGCTGGACCCCAGTAGGAGAGGGTCGTTCCAACCTCTGCCTCGGTGGGTTGGACTTCTGTAGGAGAGCGACGGGCCGGACCCCAGTAGGAGATGGTCATTCGTACCTCTGCCCTGGTTGGTCGAACCTCTGAAGGAGAGCGACGGGCCAGACCCCAGCAAGAGAGGGTTGTTCGGACCTCTACTCCAGTGGGATAGACCTCTGAAGGTCTGAGCCTTGAAGGGGTAGCCCGGTCGGACCGCAAGAATGGGCCTGTTCTGGCTGAGGGTGAGCCGTCAAGGTATAACAGACCTAGTCCAATTTACAGGACTCAAACTCAAATATAGAAATAAACTATCCTATTTACAGGACTCATATTCAAAAGAACTAAAATTGAAACCAAAAGCAGACTAAATTTATTCTACTAAAATCCATATTGAATCCGGCTTGATAAAACTAGATTGAATTCTTTTCTGAGCTGTGGTGCCCATACCAGGACTCCCAGCCTTAGACACCAGTTTTCAGTAATACCCACAGGATTAAATGCACTTGTTGGCCCACACAGTTCAGACCCGACCTGTTGGGTGTCACCTAGCCCACTAAGAAAAATTAGGCCTAATTAATTTTTAATTAGGCTTGGGTCATTATGATGATAGTTGTTTTAGGCCCAGGACAGGTGATGAAATCTCGCCCTGATCTGAGATAGTGAATTGCCCTTAAGATTAGGTTAATCAAATGATGCACATCCAATGAGTCCTAATGCAACTAATAAGCATCAAAAAAATAAAATATTTTATGTGTATTTTATTAGGTGGCAAATTAGATTTAGGTTGATTAGGTTAGCAGACAAATTGGGCTTGAGATTGGGGTGTGTGGAAGTTGATTAGGTTTGGTTGAGTTAAGTATGCAGAGTTCACAAAATTCTGAGATTTAGGGTTTAGATTAATGCAGTGTTTGGCAAGGATTATGATGCAGAAAAAAATCAAAAAAATCCTAGGACAGAGGATAGACAGTGTTAATAATCTCTACCAAATTTTATGCAAAAACAAAATCAGATGGTGATGCAAATCCTATGGTTTTCGGACAGATGCAGAATTATCAGGATTTTAGTTAGGGTTTCTAATATGCCAAATTTTAGGATTTTTAGTTTTTTGAAAAATTAATTAAAAATTATGATAAAATAAAGGACAAGATAGAAAACATGTCAGGCAAATTTCACAGAAAAATAAGATTCCTACATGGTTGAAATTAGATAAAAATAGACACCTAATGCAAATAGCTGGATGCAAAAATTAGGATTTGTGATCCTAATGCAGATAAATGCTATCCTAAACTCGCTTTGATACCAAACTGATGTGGGATGAAACTAGGAATGATGAAAACCAGAAAACTAATTTTTTTTAGATTTTTTTTTAGAATTTAATTCCATTGCTAAAGACCCAAAAATAAGTAAAGAATCAACAGGAAGATTAGTAATGCAAGAAACTATCATACCCGCAAAATAACTCATGTAGAATAATACATCCAGGACCCGAGAATTGAGAAACTGCTGGCTTAGGATAGCATACCTGTCACCAGATCAGAACTTGGGAGGGGGAAGGTTTTTACCAGGCAGCGATTGCAGTTCCTTTGAAGAAGAGATCCCTCAACACCCTGGATAGCGCCTTGAAGAACAAGCCTTTGGTTCCCAAATCTGAAGGCAATTTGGACCCGGTCTGAAGGCAAGGAAAGCCACCTCTGGGGAGGGGAAACACCTCGGGGATCCTACAAGCATCAAGGTTAGGCACAAAATGGTGAGGGCACCAGGATCAGACAGAGATTACTGGGTCGTATTTGGTTTACTTAGTCAGTGTCATAATTTTATAAAAAAGTAAGATTGAGTTGTAATAACGTGAGACTAGTTGATTTGTCTCGACCTAGTCCAGTATATTGAGTCCTGTACATCAGTAGGAGTCCAGTATGAGTCCAAATTTTGTACAACAAAGGTGGTTACCATATTTTGGAGTTCCACCAGGCCTCATTCAGGAGCCAGCAGCAATTACATCAGCTTATGGGAGCTCAATTGACACCCAGGAGCCCAAAATGCCCTCCAGATGCCCTCTAGGTACCCTGATTCCCTCGAAATGCCATTTCACATGCTAGATTTCCTCCAGATGCTTCCAGAATATTTCATATGCTAGGAGCCAATGTTTCCTAGTTTACCCCAGCACTCCAGGCCTTCAAATTCAAGCCCAGGAAGCAAGCCCAAGCAAGAAGAACAAAGATTTCAAGGAATATGCTGATACCAGGGCACCCCAGCTTCCAAGGCCCAAAGCCCATGCACCAATCCAAAGGAGGACGACCCCTTGCTTCCCCTTGAAGCCCAACACACCTAGGATAGGCATCCTCCATGAGTTGACCATGTCCAACATGGTGGAAGAGTTCAAATACAAGGAGTTTGAGTTTTTATTTTATTCAATTTGTATACTTTTAGTTCTAGGTTTATTTTATAGTCTTTCACCCACTTAAATTATGTAAACCTATTCTAACTAGGAGAAAACTTGTAATCCCTTTAGGAGAGGGCATGGGAACTTTATAAATACACCACCCCTCCCCCTTTTGTAATCATCTCTTTCTTATGAATACAACTTGCTGAAATTTTGTGCTATTGATTTGTTATTGGTGTCTTTGCTTTGGTTCTCTACTTTGACTGCTCTCCTTGTGTGCCCTAGCCAAAACCCTGCTGCCCTAGCTTCCATCTACATCTTTGGAGATCAGCCACACCCAGAGGAAGATGCCCTAGCTGCTGCCCCAATCAAGCAACTGCTTCTTCCCTGGACATCGGCACCTAAACCTTGTTCTTTCAATTCAAAACCCTAGTTCCTTTTCTATTTTTTTATTGCTATTTTGATTGACCCTGATGCTTGCTGGATCCCTGAGGTGCTTCACCTCCCCTGAGGAGGCTTTCTTTACTTCCAGGACCGCCTAGATCAGCCATCATATTCAATGGAACCGAGGCTTCTTCTTCCAGTCCCTGAACGGAGTGTGAGTGATCCCTTTTTTTGCTGAATTTTAATCTCTAACTGGTAAGAAACCTTTCTTCTCTTATTATCTGATTTGATAAAGATAAACTATCCTAAACTGGGAGTTTCTCAACTCTCGGGTCCTGGCTATTTCATTAGTTTGCATGAGTTTGCCTGTGATTCTATGATTCTTTGCACGGTTAGACTTTTTGCTAGTTCTAACTTTATTTTAGAAATCTAGCCTACAAATAAAATTATAAAAATCATAAAAAAAAATTATTTTACTATTTTTCATGCATGTTTAGCAATCTTAGAGTCATCCCGCATCAGTTTGGTATTAGAGCGGGTTGAGGATAATTTTTATCTGCTTTGCATTCACAAACCCTAATTTCAGCATCCTGTCCACTTCATTAAGTGTCTAGGTTTCATCTAATTTTGGCATCTTAAATATTTTATTTTTCTATGAAATTTGCACCGCATGATTTTACCAACACCCTAATTCTCTAAAATCCAGATCATAGAAACCCTAACAGAATCCTGATAATTTCTGCAACAGTCCAAAAACCATTGGATTTGCATCATCATATGATTCTTTTTCTGCATGAAATTTGGTAGATTTCATCATCACCATCCATCCTCTATTCTATATTTTTTTGATTTTTTTCTGCATCAGGATCTATGTCAAATTCTACATCAACTAAAACCCTAATTTTTTGATTGCTGCTGATTTTGCACTTGACTAACTCAAACCTAATCAACTTCCACACACCCCAATCCTAAGCCTAATTTGATTGCTAACCTGATCAACTTAAACCTAATTTATCATTGCATAAAATATTTATAAAATATTTTTATTTTTATGATTGTTTTAGATTGTATCAGGGCCATCGATTGCCATTATTTTTAACCTAATCTTAAGGACAACTCAATATCTCAGATCAGGGCAGGATTTCATCACATGTCCTGGGCCCAAAACAACCATCATCATAATAAATTAAACCTAATTAAAATTAATTAGACCTAATTTGCCCTAGAGGGCTAGGAGACATCAATAGGTCAGGTCCAGATTGTGTGGGCCAACTAGTGCATCTAATCCTTTAGCTATTACTGAAAGCTGGTGTCTAAGGATTGGGGTCCATAGTCAAACGACCTAAGTGGTGCTATGGTTTTTAATTGGGTCCCTGCGAAAGCAGGGGGGCCTCCCACACTCCCACCCCCTACCTGGCCAGTGGAAGGATTAGCTATTGGGTTAGGTGTAATTTGAACTGACCCACCCAGTTTCTGGCTCTAGGTCTAGCAAACCTTAGATTATACTAGCCTTTTCTTTCTCTTTTGCATGCTTGGTTGCATCATTTCATTTTGATTGTTGATTTGTGCATGACAACTAGACTAGGAACCTAATACCAAAAGTCTAAACCCCAACCTAGCTCAACCATGGACCCTAGTCTAGAGGCTTTCATGAAAACCATGACCGAACGATTTGACCGAATCAATTTAGCCAATAACCAATCCAATGCCCAAATTAATACTAAGATTGACCAATTGATCCAATCAAGTAATCAAGCAATCCATAGTTTTGACCAAGTAGGATATCAATTAGGAACTCTAGTGGTGCGGGCCCCAGGCTCAGGAAGAGGCTTCAACTAATGCCAAGCTCTTTATGGTTAGAAGACTAGGAATTTAAGTCCTGTAATAAGTCTTTGAGTCCTGTATTTATTTTATTTGAATAAATGAGTTCTATTTTATTTTAATTTGGGTCCAATTAAAGTTCAATTAGGCTTTGTATTAAGTTGGGTCCAAAAGCTACATGAAGCTGGGTTTTAATTAAGCCAGATTAAGTGCAACCAGCTTAACCAACTGCTTGGAGCACCACATCATCATTGAACCATGCCACCTTGGAAGACAAGTCATGCCACTTGGAGGAGAGAACATGCCACATCACCAAGACAAGTCAACCATGGATTCCCATCCAAGAAAAAATTCAAATGAAGCTCCACTCTTCTTGGGATGCCACCTTGCAAGAGCCATTCCACCTTCTTTGGGATGCCCTTGATTTTCTCCCTTGTAAGTGGGAATTTCAAATTTGAAAGGGCCCTCCTTTCTTCATGGGACGCCCCTTGATTTTCTCCATGAAAGGAGGTGTAGTTTGAATTTTGAAAAGAAGCTTAAGGTTTATAAAAGCTCCTAAGTTCTCTTGTAATGGGGATGATGAATGAAATGAAATTTTTTCTTATGAAAGCTTTCTTCCTTTGCTAGCCAAAGACCCTTGAGAGAAGGTAGGTGTAAGACCTAGGATACTTAACCAAACAAGCTACTAATCCCTCTTCCAATTCCCTTTGGCCACCCTTGAAGAACCCTCTTCAAGCTTCTCCAAATTCGTCCATCCCACCTTCTAAAGGAGATCATCTACAATGGAGTTCCCCACGCCAACAAGCAAAGCAGATTCAAGCTATGGGCGCCAAATTGTATCTACTTCATTCCAAGCCTAAACCTCTTCTTCTATTCCTAATTTTCCACTTCCATTCCTCCAACCTTCCTTCCTAACCATTTAATGTTTCCATCTATTTGTGCAGGATCCCCGGGTCTCATGGTTTCCAAGATGAAGGTCTATAGTGCCAAAGATTCAAATACGGAGTGCCTTGAAACCTAGAGTAATCTCTTAGTCATTTAGTACTTCTTCTTGAGTGTCCTTTTCCTCATTTCAGAATATTAACGCCGAATAACCATCCTAATCTTCCTTCATATCTGAAATAGTGAGTAAGTTAATCCTAATCTGTGTGGTTTCCTAACCACGAAGATCCCTTTTTTTAGTTATTTTGATAGAGTCTTTTCTAGTCTAGTTTATTTCATTATGTTCCTTTCATGTAATCCTCTTCCTTTTACGTAGAATAGCTGCATTATTATCTGTTTCATTTTCATTTAGTCCCTCTAATTTCTAGAAATGCATCATTCGATACTTGTCCCCCATCATATTTGGTATCAGAGTATGGTAGGTTAGGGTTACTTTTGAATTTGTGCATTTAGGTAGGTTGCTGAAATTTTTTGCAATTATAGCATTCATACATGCTACTTAGTTATTGTTTTAAAATCCAATCTAGATCTAAAATTCATGCCTCCTGAGCAGGTGTACACCAGTACACTGTCACAACCCATGGGAAAAATGAGCCCCTGGCTGGACGTGAATTTTTAGGTTGAAGTTTGGTATCTAAATGTCTTTGTTTGTTTAAATTCTGCTTGTTGTATTTTTGAGTGGGCTGACTGAGAATCGCATAAAAGTCTGAATGAAAGTAGTTAATTTTTTATTGAAATAATTTTTTTCCTACTCCATATTAAGTTAGTTATCAACATGTGAAATTCATCCCCATAAAAAAATAAAAAAAAAATAAAAATTCCCGCATTCCATCACTATCACTGAAATTACTTTATGTTCAGTCCGGTTTTTTTTCTCGTTATCTAGTTTTCAGTATCTGCTCAACATAGTATAGATTTTTTTTTTAAATTTTCTTTTGTATGTCATATCATCTAGAAGTTAGCAATCTTCTGTGAATTTTTAAATTTTTTTGAATATGTTAAATTGTACTTTTCCATCACTTTAGAGCTGCAACACACTAATTCTGTACCTAAAATTTGGATCCATATGTTTGTTGCATTCATTTCATTGTAAACCAAATTAAGGGCATCAAATTGACATAGGGTCACGATTTCATTACCTGTCCCTAGCCCAAAAATAACCAACTTGCATACCAAACCCAACCCTAATTAAAATGGATTAGATATTTAATTGCTCTAGCGAGCTAGGGACACCCACAAGGTCGGGTCGAATCAAGTGTCAAGCCAACTTTGACACCCTGTTTGTGTGTGCTTGTATCTGGTGTCTAGGCAAGTGGTTCAGGGACAAGAGCCCAAAGGAAAGTGGGTTGGTTCGCTTACCTGGCCAATTTCAAATTGATGTCTAAGGCAAGCAAAGAGGAACCTCCACTAACCTTACACTTACCTAGCCAGGTGCCAAGTTACTACAACCTGGATTGTCAATTTGACCTTACATTTGATTTGTACTTTAGGTCTAGCAAAACCCCTTGTCCGAGTTGAGTCCGTGTGCATGGCAACTAGATCAAGAGCACCTTATCAGCAAACCCAAGCCCAATCTAGTGTAACCATGGAACAAAACTTTGAGTGTCTGATGAAATCTTTGAATGACCAAATGACTAGGCTGAACCAAAACTTAACTGATCAATTAGCCTAGACCATCAAAACTTGACTGATCAGATAACCCACATCACTGCTAGACTTGATCGATTAGAAGCTCGTACCCCTAGAGGAAATCATGAAGTCCAAATTGAGTTAGAGCTTGAATCTGAGTTTGAGACACCCATCAACCCTAGAGGAGCTCTTTATCAAGACCATTTCTTCGAGCCAAATCCTAGGAGGCCCAATCTTGATCGAGTCCATGACCCAAACCCTAGGATAGCACACCATGATCCAGTCTATGAGCCAAACCCTAAGAGACACAATCAGGATCAGACAGACCATGACGAGCTAATCCTTAGGAGTATTAGGTTGGAAGCACCAACATTCGATGAAATCTAGATCCTAAGGTTTACATAGATTGGGAGGGAGAGATGGATCAGTACTTCGATTTGTATGACATGACGGAGGAGAGAAAATGCAAGTTCGTGAAGCAAAGGTTAATTCGTCAGGCTAGGCTTTACTGGGGAAACGTCGAGAGGTTTATTAGACAAAGGGGTGATGTTCCCATAGTAACCTGGAGGGCAATGAAACTTAGGCTTCGAGAGAAATACCTTCCTATGTCCTAACACCAGAGACTTCTAGACCAGTGACAGAGATTGACCAAGGGAACTAAGAGTGTAGCTGAATATATTGCAAAGTTTGATGAATTTTTGATGAGATGCAATGTAGATGAGTCCGAGTCAGTTACTTTGTCTAGGTTTAGGGCAGGATTGAGAGAAGAGATCCAGAAGGAGTTATTTTTGAGAGAAGTCTATGACTTAGAGCTAGCTTACTAGGTAGCACGAGATGCCGAGAGATTTCATAGGGGACCATTTTATCGCAGACCCGAACCCCCTAGAACTAGTGCACCTAGTAAGCAGCCAGGATCGAATCAGATGTGACCCAGCCAACCCAACCCTAGCACCCCTCTGACCCGTAAAGATGATAGGGGTAAAGCACCAGAAGCTCAGAGGACTCCAAATTCTAATCTGGCTTGTTATAGATGTCATAAGTTAGGCCATTATGCTAGCAATTGTCCAATTAGGGCCTTATACATAGGAGAATTAGAAAAAAGTGAGTCTGAACCCAAAGAACCCCTAGGTGATAATGTCGAGGAAGTATATCAGGCTGAGGACAATTTGGCTGATGAGTATGAAGGAGACGAGGAACAAATAGAGCCTGATATGTTGGGAGTAGTTAGATGCATCCTTACTCAAAACACGACACAGGAAGATTGGCGTAGGACTAACATCCTACAAACATTCATCAAGTTAGGGGATAAGGTATATAAAATAATCATAGATAGTGGGAGTTGTGTACGTGACATATCCACTAGTGCTGTCAAAACTTTAGGCTTGCCCACAGTTCCCCATCCGACTCCCTATAAGGTTTCTTAGATAGACTCCACTTCGATTCCTATCAAACATAGGTTCCTAGTCCAAATCAGTTACAGTCCTATCAGGAGAAAGTGTGGTGTGATGTCTTACCAATGGGAGTGAGCAGTATCATCCTAGGTCGACCCTGGTATTTGACCATGATGCGACCCTATACGGCCGATCAAATTCCTGCTCATTTATTCACCTAGAAAAGAAGTTTGTGATCAACCCAACACCACCTAAGGACACTGTTAAGAGAGGATCAAGCCACCTAAAGGAAAAGAAAACGGGAGTCAATTTGATCACTGAAAAGAAATTGAGAAAGAGCTCACTGAGGGTATACATGTTTGGATTTTAACCACTAAGGAAATTCAGGAGCCTACTGAAAGATTGTGCCCTGAAAGCCAATTGAAATATTGTATTTCGATCCCAAAATCAGTGAATTGACATTATTATAATAAAGGCATTATTTTTATCATACGCTGTGTCTTTATGATTATATGATGAACCCCAAAGATTAGGGCTATGGTTCTAGGGTTATGATGAGATCATACCAGTGAGACCTAAAGCCTTAAAACCCTAATCTAAATATTCCTGGTCGATGGGACATTGAGTTGGGGATCAATGTTTCGGCAAGACCAGCACATCCTATATATGCTTTGTGATGAGGGTGACTGATCTCACAGTTACTTGTGTTTGACACTAATACTAGGATGTGAGAGTTCATTAGAGAATGAGTTCACTGAATTGATCCAGATTGAGAATATCTAATGGAACCTTATCTGTTTGTCAATAGATATTTCTCATAGTGGGAGTAGTGCATGTGGTCCTTTGACCTGAGACTATCATGGTACCTTATATATATGAATCCATACTTTGGTTCGCAATCAATTATGACACTGAGTCATGCATGAGGTAATACTGGGTATGGTGGATTGTATATGGAGGTTGTGAGTAGGTCAACAAGGAATTGATCAGCCCTAGTAAGAGGGAATTGCATCCAGCTAATTTCAATCAAATGATGGATTCAGGAAATCTTTGATCAAAGTATGAACATTAGAGTTAATTTCTAATGGTTCATTAATGAATCATCATTATAAAGATTGATCTAGGGATGAATATGAAATTGGATTTGACAAGTATCCATATTCATAATCATATTCGGGATGCAAGTTGATCAAAGGACTGAATTGCCCGGTAACTCACCACTGAAGGGTATTTTGGTAATTCCATCAAAATTCCACATCTTCCAGGTAGACATGATACGTTGCTAGACGTCAATCTTGTCTTGTAGGTATATGATTGAATTATGATAATTCAAATCAGTTAATTAGAATTAGATTCTAATAGACCGAGTCGAGCTAGTTTGAGTTGACCTAAATCGGCTTAGTTGAGATCTAACTGAATTAAGTCAAATAGCACTCGGACCTACTACTGGCTAGGTGTGGAACCCAAAGGGTCACACACAAAAGAGAATTGATGAAGGATTTAATTTGGAATTAAATCATGTTTGCAGGATAAACACACTAGCATGTGTTGCAGACCCAATTTCTATTCGAATCAGATTCGAATTTGGTTCCGAATTGGGCTTAATTGGGTTATAATTGAACCAGATTAAGGTCTAATTTAAATTTTAGGACATTGCGCTAACCCATGGCTGAACCAAAGTGAATCAAGTGCACTGAGACTCTCTCTCCAAGCCGCCCACACCCTTCCTCACCCGTGCGCGCCAAGAAGAAGAGTCCACGCGCGTGTGGACTCCTCTTCACGCGCGTGGGAAGGAAATTCCATCAGAGAAAAATCAAGAAAAGGAAGGGGGCAATTTGGATCCTTGTCTGATGTCTTGGATCTGGATCTGATGGTCAAAAAAATTAAGGAAAAAGATCGATCATTTTTCGGTCGCAAGTCCGTCTTCAAAAGTCGCGATTCTTCCTGAAGTTTTTTCGAGAGTCCTCCTCGTCGAAAAAATGAAAATTAAATAGGAGAATCATGATTTTTGGTTGAGGGGATGTGTGAGGAATAAGGGATCGTGATTCCTGGGGTTTCAGAGGGTTGCAATGTTTTGAGAAAACGCCCCTCTGAAATCTATAAAAGGGTTTGGGTTCTCAGGGGTTTCTTTCAGATAATCAAATACAGAGATCATATTCCTCTCCTCCTCTCCGGAATACTCCTTCCCTTTATGCTTGTTGGGTATTGTTTCCCTTATAGAGATAATCTCTGTCGAAACTCAGACTCTAAACAAGAATAAGAGGAAGGTCTTGAATGGTAAAGGAAAGGGAAAAGGAAGGGTCTGTTCTTCTTCTTTTCTTTCTTGAATTAAGACTTTACTTGTCTTAATTTCTTCTTCCAATTCAATTCAAAAAAGGAATTCAAGAAAGGGAATTCAAGAAAGGGAATTCAAGAAAAGAATTCAAGAAGATGAAAGAAGGAAGAAAAGAAATTTTCAAGAAAGAAAATTTCAGCCTAAAAGTCCAAGAATTGAATTCTTGAAAAAGAATTCAAGAAGAGGAGCCAAGAACAAGAAATTGTAGTCTTCATCTTTTTCTTTGTGGATCACCATTGAGGGTGAACATTTGGGCACCTGGTGGAGATTTAAAGTTTGGATTTTAGCAATATAGGTTAGTACTTTAATATGAGTTTAAATCTTATATATACATGTTATATATTTTAATTATTTTAAGGAGATCTTGAATTAAGGGTTTGGTGAAGATTTCATAAAGATAAAAATTTTGAAATCTATGTTTCTGCCTTGCCACCGAACCCTACAGTGGTATCAGAGCCTTCTTATTAAGATTAAAATATATATGCTGATTTTTAGATGCATATGTATATAAGTAACATATGATATTGTATATGTTTGATATAATGTCACCAATTAGGATTTTCACTCAAACCCTAATTATTGTAGAGATATGTTTAGATATCTATTCATCATACTGAAATAAGGTTGCCCTGGCATAATGGTGGATCCATTATGTGGTAAATGGTTGTCCTAGTATGATGACACACTAATCTCATATTTGTGTTAATTATGCATATATGTTTGATATATGCCACTAATTAAGGTTTTCACTTAAACCTTAATTTATAGAGATATGTTTAGCCTTCTAGTCATCATACTGAAATAAGGTTGCCTTGGCATAATGGTGGATCCATTATGTGGTAAATGGTTGTCCTAGTATGATGGCACACTATGGCACATATTTGCTAGGTTATATAAAGAATGTGCTTTGTTTTAATAAAGCCCTCTTTAAAAACATATTAAGTTGTAGTGTCATATACCAAAAGTAAAAATAATCAATATGATTAGTTTATCATTCGGTGTCTATGAAAAGTGGTTCATGATCGGTAAAGAGGACGTGGTTTTTAATTGGTTCCGTTGACTGACCTGGCCAATTCTTATTGGTGTCTAAGGAAAGCAACGGGGGGACTCCCACCACTCTCCCACTTACCTGGCCGATAAGATTAACTTAATTATTGATTGATATGCTTAGTGTAATATTCATTACATGTGGCCTTCCTTCATGCCAAGTCATTATTATGTTATGATCCATATTAGGTTTGTTGTGTACACACAAGGCCTTTTATGGTGACTAACATAATTTTGGCTTGGTACATTTGATGTTTATGGCATGATTTAATATAATACTTTGTTGTGTACACACAAGGGTATTATAATAATATCATGACTATATAGCAATGAAGTGTCTAACTTAACTAAAATATTATAGTTTGTTGTGTACACACAAGCTATTAATATTTTAGAGGCCAAGATAAGTTGAGAATTGTATGAGTTACAATTGGAAAGAGTTTTCCTACCTTTGAACTTATATAAGATTTGTTGTGTACACACAAGGTCTTTTGTAAGGAATTAGGATCTCAACCCCACTAATAGAACCAATTAGGGTTTTCTCGATCATCATATGGAGGGTTATGATGCTTGATAAAATAGTGGGAGACATAATTAAGTTAAAGTCCTAATTTAATTATGTTTTGTCAACATTGGTTGTTTGCTTATGTAATGTTCTTTGTTAATGTAGATTAAATGGCCTCTTCACTCTCACTCCGTAGCATTCTTGATGCAAATAAATTGACTGGACCAAACTATGTTGATTGGTTGAGAAACCTGAAGATAGTACTCAGCCAAGAAAGAATTTCTTATATTCTTGATACCCCAACCTTGGAACCATTTGGGAAGATGCCTCGCAAGAGGATAAGACCACATATAACATATGGAAAAATGACTCACTTACTGTCAAGTGTATAATGCTTGCCTCTATGACCAATGAGTTACAAAGGCAACATGAAAGCATGGACACAAACTCCATATTGCTCAATTAAAAGAACTTTATGGAGAACATAGTCGAACTGCAAGATATGAAATATCTAAGCAGTTATTCCGTGCAAGGATGACAGAAGTACATCCGTACAAGACCATGTATTAAAGGTTATTGACCTAATCACCCGATTGGGTCAATTGGGTTTTGTTATGGATGGGGAGTTGAATCAGGATTTAATCCTGCAGTCACTCCCAGAGTCATTTTCACAGTTTGTTCTTAATTATCTTATGAACAAACTTAACACTTCCTTGCCTGAGCTGTTGAATATGTTAAAAATAGCAGAGAGCCATTTAAAGAAAAAAGCTCCACTTCTTATTGTGGATGGTGTAAACAAGAAAAAAATAGGCAAAAAGGGTTCCAAGAGGAGGTTGAACCCAAAAGGGGGCATCAAGAAAAAGAAAGGAAAGAAGGCCGGACAAATTACCTGCTTTCATTGTGGCAAGCCGGGTAACTGGAAAAGAAACTGCAAGGTTTACCTTGCAAGTGTGAAGCCTGGTGCTAGTGATGCACCAAAAGGCATGTATGAGATACATACAATTTTGTCATTAGACTCTTCTAATTCAAACTCTTGGGTATTGGATACTGCTTGTGGTCATCATATCTACAAATCATTGCAGGGACTACAGAACATTAGAGTTTTGAAGGAAGGCGACTTCGAGCTCTACGGTGCTGGAGGAGATTCCATCCAAGCAGAAGCTGTAGGGACTTAAATATTGAAGCTGCCTTCTGGGAAGATTTTAGAGTTAAAAAATTGTTATTTTATGCCTATAATCATTAGAAACATCATATCTATACCCTTGTTTCTTAAACAAGGATATATTATGAATGTAATGAGCAGTGGCTGCTCAATCAGTTTTTCTAATGAAATAATATTTAATGGCATATTTTGCAATGGTCTCTTAACTCTATCTTCTGATGACAATATAATACATGTTAGTAATAAACGAGAAAGAGATGAAGTAAACAATACTTTACTTTGGCACTGTCGTCTTGGACATATTATTGAGCAAAGGATTAACAAGTTATACAAGGAAAAATTCCTTAATCCTTATGACTATGAATCATTAGGAACTTGTGAATCATGTCTCATGGGTAAAATGATCAAGACTCCATTTAGTGGACATAATGAAAGGACAACTGAGTTATTATGACTCATACACACTGATGTATGTGGACCTATGACAACTCAGGCCAAGGGTGGATACTCATATTTCATCACATTCACTGATGATTTTTCAAGGTACGTATTTGTGTATCTAATGAAACATAAGTCCGAAGCTTTTGAAAAATTTTTAGAGTATCAAAGTATGGTAGAGAAACAAACGGGGAAAAGTATTAAGATCCTTCGATCAGATAGAGGAGGTGAATACTTATCCACCGAGTTTCTTGATCACCTTAAAGAAAAGGGAATCATCTCTGAATGGACTCCTCCTTACACATCACAATTAAATGGTGTTGCTAAAAGAAGAAATCGTACTTTATTAGATATGGTATGGTCCATGATGTGCTTCACAAACTTACCTGTTTCTTTCTGGGGATATGCCTTGAAACAGTGGCTAATATTTTAAATAGAGTACCATCCAAATCTGTATCTAGCACTCCATATGAGTTATGGAGGGAAAGAAACCCAATCTTAAGTATCTTAAGATATGGGGATGTCCAGCCTATGTCAAAAGAAATTTTGGACATAAGCTTGATGTTAGAGCAGAAAAGTGTCTATTTGTTGGATATCCTAAGGATAGTATAGGATATCTGTTCTACCACCCTACTGAACAAAAGGTTTTAGTCAGTAGGTATGCCACTTTTATGGAGAAAGAGTTCATCCTATAAAAGGGCAGTGGGAGAAATATTGAACTTGAAGAAGTTCAACAAGTAGATACATCTCAACCAAATCATAACATAGTTAGTATAGAACCTGAACACACCACTCCTATCCGTAGGTCTGATAGGGTGCGACATGCACCTGAGAGGTATGGGTTCATTATTGAAAATAATGAAGCCCGAATCATTGATAATGATGAGCCTCTAACATATACGGATGCTGTCATGAGTAGTGACTCAAATAGATGGCTGGAAGCCATGAGATCCGAAATGGACTCCATGTATGTCAACCAAGTCTGGACTTTGGTTGATGTATCAGAGGGTGTTAACCCTATTGTATGCAAATGGGTCTATAAGAAAAAGATTGGGGCAGATGGCCAAGTTGAAACTTATAAAGCCAGATTAGTGGCTAAGGATTTCAGACAGAAACAGGGAATAGATTATGATGAAATATTTTCTCCTGTTGCCATGCTCAAATCTATTTGGATCATGCTTGCTATAGCAGCATATCATGATTATGAAATCTGGCAGATGGATGTGAAAACCGCATTCCTCAATGGTTTCCTGGAGGAAGAGGTTTATATGTAATAGCCAGAAGGTTTTGTCTTGGAGACTAAACCTAATCAGGTATTTAGGCTGAAGAAATCTATTTATGGATTAAAGAAAGCATCTAAGAGTTGGAACATCCGATTTGATAAGACAGTCAAAGAATTTGACTTTATCAAAAATGAGGATGAACCTTGTGTGTACAAGAAGACTAATGGGAGTACCATAGTTTTCTTGATTTTGTATGTAGATGACATACTCCTCATTGGGAATGATATCCCAATGTTACAATCAGTCAAGGTATGGTTATCTAAACAGTTTTCCATGAAAGACTTGGGAGAAGCATCTTATGTACTAGGCCTGATGTGGCATATGCCTTAGGTATAGCCAGCAGGTTTCAGGCTGATCCAGGAGAGGATCATTGGAAGGCTGTGAAAAATATTCTTAAGTACTTAAGAAGAACTAAGGATATTGTTCAATATACGGAGGATCTGATCTTAAACTAGAAGCTTATTCAAATTCTAGTTTTCAATCAGATCTGGATGACAGCAAATCTATATTGAAAGGGATATGCCCTACAAGCCCATCTATGTTGTATCTCCCAAACCATTGTAATTGACAATATTCTAATAAAGGCATTATTTTTCATCATACGCTGTGTTTATATTATATGATGAACCCATAGATTAGGGCTATGATTTTAGGGTTATGATGAGATCATACCAGTGAGTCCTAAAGTCTCAAAACCTTAATCTAAAAAAATTCCTAGTCAAAGGAACCCTAAGAAGGGGATCAGGGTTTTTTGGTAAGACTAGCACATCCCATGTATACTGGAGAAGGTGACTGCTCTCACTGTCACTTGTGTATGACACTGATACTGGGATGTGGGTGCTCATTGGAGAATGAGTTCACTGATCTAATCCAACTTGAGAACATCTAATGGAGTCTTAGCTACATGTCAATAGAAGGTTCTCATAGTGGGAGTGGTACAAGTAATCCTTTGACCTGAGACTACCATAAGTACCTTATGTACATGAACCCATGCTTTGGTTCAATTCTAATCATGACACTGAGTCATGCATAGGATTGATACTGGGAATGGTGAATTGGATATGAAGGTAATGAGTAGGTCAACAAGGAATCGATCACTCTTAGTAAGAGGAGATTGCATCCAGCTAGTTAACAATCGGATGATGATTCAGGAAATCTTTGATCAAAGTAAAGATATTAGAGATGGTTTCTAATATTAAGATAATTGAATCATCAATATAAGATTGAGCTAAAAATAAATATAATATTGGATTTGACATATATCCATATCCATAGTTATATTTTGGATGCAGGCTGATTGAAAGATTTAATTGTACGGTAACTCTCTACTGAAGGGTAATTTTGGTATTTCACCAGAATTTTCATATCTTCTGGGTAGACATGATACGTTGCTAGACGTCAATCTTGTCTTGTGGGTTGATCAAATTTAAAGATCACTTATTAAGAAGAGTCCTAATTGATCAAGTCGGGTAAGCCCGGTTTGACCTAAATCGATTAGAAAGAGTTCTAATCAAATTAGGTCAACTTGTATTCGAACCCACTGCTGGCTAGATGTGGAACCCAATGGGTCACACACTTAAGAGGATTGACCAAGAGTTTAATTTGTAATTAAATCATCTTTACAGGATAACACTCTAGCAGGTGTTGCAAACCCTAGCTTCTATTCGAATTGGATTCGAATTAGGGTTCCGGATTGGTTCAATTTGGATTTTAATTGGATCTAATTAGACACTAATTGAGGTTATAAGGATTATGGCTAACCCTATTGGCTAACCATGCACCTAGGCTAGCCCCCCACCCGCCCCTTAGCATTTTTCACGCCTCCATGGCGCATGGACTCTTGGCGCGCTCCATAAAAAACTCCGATGATTTTATATGGGGCGGCTTCCTTTCTCATTACTAGCACCTCACATGTGTGCCCTTGGATGGGAATCCAACGGTTGGGAAATTTTTGAGAAAGACAAAAGACGCAGACTCTTCCCGGTTGCGCGAAATAACATCTCTTCGGAGACCGAAACATCGCGACTCCCTTCTTCTGAAATTTCATGACTTTTCTTTTAGGAAAAGCCATGAGTTTAATCTGGAAGGTCGTGGAAGGAGGGAAGGGGCGTGAGAAAATGAGAAAGGGCATGAGAAGTCTTTCACGGAGAGATGTGTGGGCGCCTATCTGAGATCTATTTAAAGGGTCGGGAAAATCAGAACTCGGTAATGTTTTCTTTTATTCCTTCTTCCTCTCCTAAAGACTCTTTCACTCTTTTCTTTCTCTTGCACTATTTCCTTTACAGAGTACACCTATGTCGAAACTCTGCTACTGAATAAGAATAAGAGCGAAAGTCTCCGACGGTAAAGGAAAGAAAGGAGTTCTGATTTATTCCTTCTTTCTTACATTAAGACATTATTGTTTTAATTTCTCCTCCAACTTAAGACAAGCCTATATCCTCTTAGGGCAAGGTCTTTTCTTCAAGACAAGGGTGTCTAAAGGGCCAAGGTCTTAGTGGAAGGAGGAGAAGAGATCAAGGAAAGGGAGGCTACCTCTTGTGTGGAAGAATTCAAGCCATAATATGAAAAATTGAGTTCTAGGTAGAAGAACTCAAAAGGAGGAACCATTGGACAAGAAGATAGTGTTCTTGATCATCGCTCTGTGTGGATCACCATCGGAGGGTGGACACCTGGATGCCTGGTGAATTCAGTTAGCCCCTTCAACTTCAAGTTTGTTGGAATAAGCGATTACAGGTTGGTACCCTAATCCTAATTTGCATAGATATGCTTGTCATATGTTCTAGTCTTATTTAAAGAGTTCCTGGTTTAGGGTTTTTGGTGTGAACTTAGTTTCAATTTTGAAATTACACTTCCACTGCGTTGCACCGAAACCCTATAGTGGTATCAGAGCCACCTTAATTAGGACTATAATCTATGATAGTTTGTGTGTTACATATTAGGGTTTTTTAAATCCTAATATGATATTACACTTAGCTTTTTTTTTTTTTTGATTGCATATATGTTTTGATGTATGCCACTAGTTAGGGTTTTTCACTCAAACCCTAATTATTATAAGGATATGATTAGTATTGAAGTCATCATACTGAAATAAGGTTGCCCTGGCATAATGGTGGATCCATTATATGGTAAATGGTTGTCCTAGTATGATGACATACTTAGCACATTTTTGTTTATCAGAATGATATGATTGTGATATGTTCTATAAGAATGTGCTGGCAATTTTATAAAACCCTCCTCTTAAAAAATTATATTAAGTCATAGTATATTTAACTAATAAGCATCACTAGTCATGATGAACAATTGATCATTCGGTGTCTAGAAAGGTGGTTCTGGGAAGGTAAAGAGAATTGTGATTTTTAATTGGTTCCGTTGACTGACCTAGCCAATTTTTATTGGTGTCTAGGAAAGCAACGGGGGGACTCCCACATCTCTTCCACTTGCCTGGCCGATTTGATTATATTTAAATCTTGACTAAAATGCTTAGTGTTAAAAATACTATATATTGGCCTTCCTTCATGCTGGATCATTATTGTGTTATGAACCACATTAGGTTGGTTGTGTTATCTGCAAGACCTAATATGGTGATTGACATAATACTAGTCTAGTGCACAGATATGCTTACAGTATATTCAGTATAATGCCTTGTTGTGTTATCTGCAAGGGCATTATATTTGAGTACTGACTGTATAGAAATGAAAGGGTCTTGACTTAACTAGAACATTATGATTTGTTATGTTTTTCTGCAAGACTAATAATGTTCTAGAGGCCAAGTTCTTTTTGAGAATTATATGAGATATAATTCGAAGAGTTTCCTACCTTTGAGCTTATAAAAGATTTGTTGTGTTTTCTGCAAGATCTTTTATAAGTTATTAGGATCTCAATCTCACTAAGAAAAATCGATTAGGGTTCTTCTCGATTATCATAGTGAGGGCTATGATTTTTTGATAAAATAGTGGGAGACATAATTAAATTGAAGACCTAATTTAATTATGTAAGTCATTTCATGGTTGTTTTCTTATGTATTGTTCTTTATTAAATGTAGATAAATGGCATCTTCATTATCACTGCGAAGTATCTTAGATACCAACAAACTGACTGGTCCAAACTATGTGGACTAGTTGAGAAATTTAAAGATTGTGCTGAGTTCAGAAAAACTTTCTTATATTCTTGATACCCCTAGTCTTAATCCACTAGGGGACGATGCCACACAGGAAGATATGGCCACATACAAAATGTGGCAGAATGACTCCCTCACTGTCAAATGTATCATACTGGCCTCTATGACCAATGAGTTACAGAGACAGCATGAAAGCATGGATACTCAATCCATAATGCTCAATTTAAAAGAGCTTTATGGAGAACAAAGCAGAACTGCTAGATACGAAATATCTAAGCAGTTATTCCGTGCTAGGATGACAGAGGGAACATCCATTCAGGATCATGTTCTGAAGGTAATTGACTTAATCACCAGATTGGGTCAATTAGGTTTTATTATGGATGGGGAGTTGAATCAGGATTTAATCCGGCAATCACTCCTGGAGTTATTTTCTCAGTTTGTCTTGAATTATCACATGAACAAACTGAACACTTCCTTGCCTGAGTGTTAAATATGTTAAAAACAGCAGAGAGCCATTAAGAAAGAAAAGGCTCCACTTCTTCTTGTTGATAAGACCAATAAGAAGAAATCAGGCAAAAAGGGTTTTAATAGGAGGCTAAACCCTAAGGGTGGCATCAATAAGAATAAGAAAGGAAAGAAGGCCTCAAAACAATCAACCTGTTTCTTTTGCGGCAAAGCGGGACATTGGAAAAGGAATTGCAAGGCTTACCTTGCAACTGTGAAGCCTGGTGCGGCAGATGCACCAAAAGGTATGTATGAGATACATGCTATATTGACATTAAATTCATCTATATCAAATACTTGGGTATTGGATACCGCTTGTGGTTACCATATATGCAAATCTTTGCAGGACCTCCACAAGCTTAAAGTATTGAAGGAAGGTGACTTCAATCTCTATGGTGCTAGTGGTGATATCATCCAAGCAGAAGCTGTAGGGACCTATATTCTGAAGTTGCCTTCAGGGAAGATCTTGAAGTTAGAAAATTGTTACTATATGCCTAAGATTATTAGGAACATTATATCTATTCCTTTGTTATTAAAACAAGGATATGTAATGGATGTAATGAGCACTGTTGCTCAATAATGTTGTCTAATAAAGTTATTTGTTCTGGCATATTTAGTAATGCCCTCTTAACTCTTTCTTCCAATGATGGTGTTTTTCATGTCAATAATAAAAGAAAAAGAAAAGACTTTAATGATACTTTACTTTGGCATCATCGACTTGGTCATGTTAATGAGTCTAGGATAAGCAAGTTATACAAGGAAAAATTTCTTGATCCTTATGAGTATGAATCATTAGGAACTTGCAAATCATGTCTCATGGGTAAGATGACCAAGACTCCATTTACCGGACATGGAGAAAGGTCAACTGAGTTTTTAGGACTTATACATACTGATGTATGTGGTCCAATGACAACTCAGGCCAGAGGTGGATACTCATATTTTATCACTTTTACAGATGATTTATTTAGGTTTGGATATGTGTATCTTATGAAACATAAATCTGAAGCCTTTGATAAAAATTTAAGGAGTATCAAAGTATGGTCGAAAAACAAACCAGGAAAAGTATTAAAGTTCTTCGTTCTGATCGAGGAGGAGAATACTTATCCACGGAGCTTTTAGAATATCTTAAAGTTAATGGAATTCTTTCTGAATGGACCCCTCCTTATACTCCACAGCTAAATGGTATAGCTAAAAGGAGGAATCGTACCTTATTAGATATGGTACGATCCATGATGTGCTTCATAAATTTACCCATTTCCTTCTGGGGTCATGCCCTAGAAACTGCTGTTTACATTCTGAACAAGGTACCTTCTAAATCCGTTGTTAGTACTCCATATGAAATTTGGAGTGGAAAGAAACCGTATCTTAAATATTTTAAGGTATGGGGATGTCCAGCTTATGTTAAAAAAATTTTGGACATAAGTTGGAACCTAGAGCGGATAAATGTCTATTTATAGGATATCCTGGAGAGGGTAGAGGAATCTGTTCTACCATCCTACTGAACAAAAGATTTTTGTCAGCAGGCATGCCACTTTTCTAGAAAAAGAGTTCATTTTAGAAAAGGGCAATGGTAGAACTGTTGAACTTGGAGAAGTACAAGAAATACAGATAGACAGTTCTCAACCATTAGAACATATAGTTAGGACAGAACCAGAACACAAAACTCCTCCCGTAGGTCTGATAGAGTGTCACGGGCACCTGAGAGGTATGGGTTTATTATTGAAAATAATGAAGCCCAAGTCATTCAAAATGATGAACCTCTGACCTATACGGAAGCTATCTTGAGTACTGATTCAGATAGATGGCAAGAAGCCATGGAATCCGAGATAGACTCTATGTATGTAAACCAAGTATGGTCTTTGGTCGATGCACCAGAGGGTGTTAATCCTATTGGTGCAAATGGGTCTATAAGAAAAAGATTGGGGCTGATGGCCAAGTTGAAACCTATAAAGCCAGATTAATGGCAAAAGGTTTTAGACAAAAACAGGGAATTGATTATGATGAAACATTCTCACCTGTTGCCATGCTCAAATCAATTCAGATTTTACTTGCTATAGCAGCGTACCACGATTATGAGATCTGGCAGATGGATGTGAAGACTGCATTCCTCAATGGTTTCCTTGAGGAAGAAGTCTACATGTCACAGCCAGAAGGTTTTATTTCAAAGAATAAACCTAATCAAGTATGCAAGCTAAAGAAATCCATTTATGGATTAAAGCAAGCTTCCAGGAGTTGGAACATCCGCTTTGATGAAACTATTAAAAGGTTTGGTTTTATCAAAAATGTGATGAACCCTGTGTTTATAAGAAGACTAGTGGGAGTGCCATAGTCTTCTTGGTTCTGTATGTAGATGACATACTCCTCATTGGGAATGATGTCCCAATGTTACAATTAGTCAAGGTTTGGCTATCAAACCAGTTTTCCATGAAAGATTTGGGTGAAGCATCCTATATACTAGGTATTAAGATCTTTAGAGATAGATCTAAGTGGATGCTAGGTTTATCCCAATCTAGGTACATCGACTTAGTGCTGAAAAGATTCAGCATGGATGGAAGTAAAAGAGGTTATCTTCCTATGAGTCAAGGCATACATCTTTCTAAAAGAATGTCTCCTAAGACACCTGAAGAAAGAAATAGAATGAATTCTATACCTTATGCTTCGGCAATATGGTCCATAATGTATGCCATGCTATGTACCAGGCCTGATGTGGCATATGCTTTAGGCATTGTCAGTAGGTTTCAGGCTGATCCAGGAGAGGATCATTGAAAAGCAGTTAAAAATATTCTTAAGTACCTGAGAAGGACTAAGGATATTTTTCTGGTTTATGGTGGTTCTGATCTTAACTAGAAGCTTATTCTGATTCTAGTTTTCAATAAGACCCTGATGATAGCAAATCCATTTCGGATATGTTTTTACCTAAATGGTGGAGCAGTGAGTTGGAAGAGTACCAAGCAGCAGACTGTAGCTGACTCAACCATAGAGGAAGAATACATAGCTGTCAGTGAAGCCGCCAAGAAAGCAGTCTGGATGAAGAAGTTCATCACAGAGTTGGGTGTTGTTCCTGAGATTGAAAACCTAGTGCCACTTTATTGTGACAACACTGGAGCTGTTGCTCAAGCTGAGGAACCAAGAGCTCATCATAAGTCCAAGCACATTCTGAGATGCTTCCATCTCGTCCGAGAAATAGTAGAAAGACAAAATGTCTACATAAATAGAGTTGATACAAAGAACAATATAGCAAACCGTTCACTAAGGCTCTACCACAGCGAGAGTTTGATCGCCACCTCGAGTGTATGGGATTAAGATTTAAAGGCGATTGGCTTTAGTGCAAGTGGGAGATTGAAAGGGATATGCCCTACAAGCCAATCTATGTTGTATCTGCCAAACCATTGTAATTGACAATATTCTAATAAAGGCATTATTTTTCATCATACGCTGTGTTTATATTATATGATGAACCCCATAGATTAGGGCTATGATTTTAGGGTTATGATGAGATCATACCAGTGAGACCTAAAGTCTCAAAACCTTAATCTAAAAAAATTCCTAGTCAAAGGAACCCTGAGTAGGGGATCAGGGTTTTCCGGTAAGACTAGCACATCCCATGTATACTGGAGAGGGTGACTGCTCTCACAGTCACTTGTGTATGACACTGATACTGGGATGTGGGTGCTCATTGGAGAATGAGTTCACTGATCTGATCCAACTTGAGAACATCTAATGGAGTCTTAGCTACATGTCAATAGAAGGTTCTCATAGTGGGAGTGGTACAAGTAATCCTTTGACCTGAGACTATCATAAGTACCTTATGTACATGAACCCATGCTTTGGTTCAATTCTAATCATGACACTGAGTCATGCACAGGATTGATACTGGGAATGGTGAATTGGATATGAAGGTAATGAGTAGGTCAACAAGGAATCGATCACTCTTAGTAAGAGGAGATTGCATCCAGCTAGTTAACAATCGGATGATGATTCAGGGAATCTTTGATCAAAGTAAAGATATTAGAGATGGTTTTTAATATCAAGATAATTGAATTATCAATAAAGATTGAGCTAGAAATAAATATAATATTGGATTTTACATATATCCATATCCATAGTTATATTTTGGATGCAGGCTGATCGAAAGATTTAATTGTACGGTAACTCTCTACTGAAGGGTAATTTTGGTATTTCACCAGAATTTCCATATCTTCCGGGTAGACATGACACGTTGCTAGACATCAATCTTGTCTTGTGGGTTGATCAAATTTAAAGATCACTTATTAGGAAGAGTCCTAATTGATCAAGTCGGGTAACCCCGGTTTGACCTAAATCGATTAGAAAGAGTTCTAATCAAATTAGGTGAACATGTATTCGAACCCATTGCTGGCTAGATGTGGATCCCAATGGGTCACACACTTAAGAGGATTGATCAAGAGTTTAATTTGTAATTAAATCATCTTTGCAGGATAACACTCTAGCAGGTGTTGCAAACCCTAGCTTCTATTCGAATTGGATTCGAATTAGGGTTCCGGATTGGTTCAATTTGGGTTCTGATTGGATCTAATTAGACCCTAATTGAGGTTATGGGGATTATGGCTAACCCTATTGGCTAACCATGCACCTAGGCTAGCCCCCCACCCACCCCTTAGCATTTTTCATGCCAAAATGCCAAGAGTCCATGCGCTAATGGACTCTTGGTGCGCCATTTGGAAGAGTCCATGGCGCATGGACTCTTAGCACGCTCCATAAAAAACTCCGATGTTTTTATATGGGGCGGCTTCCTTTCTCATTATTAGTGCATAACATGTGTGCCCTTGGATGGGAATCCAACGGTTTGAAATTTTTGAGAAAGACAAAAGGCGCAGACTCTTCCCGATTACGCGAAATAACGTCTCTTCGGAGACTGAAACATCGCGACTCCCTTCTTCTAAAATTTCATGACTTTTCTTTTAGGAAAAGCCATGAGTTTTAATCTAGAAGGTCGTGAGAAGGAGGGAAGGGGCGTGAGAAAATGAGAAACGGCATGAGAAGTCTTTCACGGAGAGATGTGTGGGCGCCTATCTGAGATCTATTTAAAGGGTCGGAAAATCAGAACTCGGTATTGTTTTTTTTTATTCCTTCTTCCTCTCCTAAAGACTCTTTCACTCTTTTCTTGCTCTTACACTGTTTCCTTTACAGAGTAAACCTCTATCGAAACTCTGCTACTGAACAAGAATAAGAGTGAAAGTCTCCGACGGTAAAGGAAAGAAAGGAGTTCTGATTTATTCCTTCTTTCTTACATTAAGACATTATTGTCTTAATTTCTCCTCCAACTTAAGACAAGCCTATATCCTCTTAGGACAAGGTCTTTTCTTCAAGACAAGGGTGTCTAAAGGGCCAAGGTCTTAGTGGAAGGAGGAGAAGAGATCAAGGAAAGGGAGGCTACCTCTTGTATGGAAGAATTCAAGCCATAATCTGAAGAATTGAGTTCTAGGAAGAAGAACTCAAAAGGAGGAACCATTGGACAAGAAGATAGTGTTCTTGATCATCGCTCTGTGTGGATCACCATCGGAGGGCGGACACCTGGATACCTGGTGAATTCAGTTAGCCCCTTCAACTTCAAGTTTGTTGGAATAAGCGATTACAGGTTGGTACCATAATCCTAATTTGCGTAGATATGCTTGCCATATGTTCTAGTCTTATTTAAGGAGTTCCTGGTTTAGGGTTTTTGGTGTGAACTTAGTTTCAATTTTGAAATTACATTTCCGCTGCGTTGCACCGGAACCCTACATATATCTGGGTATGTTTTTACCCTAAATTGATGAGCTGCTGGAAGAGTTCTAAATAGCAAACTATAGCTGACTCAACAACTGAGGCAGAGTACATTGCTGTTAGTGAAGCTGCCAAGGAAGCTGTCTGGATGAAGAAGATCATATCAGAGTTGGGCATAGTTCCTGAGATTGAAGGTCCAGTATCACTTTACTGTGATAATACTGGGGCTATTGCTCAAGCAAAGGAACCAAGAGCTCATCACAAATCAAAGCACATTCTGAGACGCTTCCATCTCGTTCGAAAGATTGTCGAAAGACAAGAAGTCTGCATTAAAAGGATAGAAATGAAGAACAACATAGCAGACCCGTTCACTAAGGCTCTATCACAGCGAGAGTTTGATCGCCACCTTGATTGTATGGGGTTAAGATTTAAAGGCGATTGGCTTTAGTACAAGTGAGAGATAGAAAGATTATGCCCTGAAAGCCAATTGAAATATTGTATTTCGATCCCAAAATTAATGAATTGACATTATTATAATAAAGGATTATTTTCATCATACGCTGTGTCTTTATGATTATATGATGAATCCCATAGATTAGGGCTATGGTTCTAGGGTTATGATGAGATCATACCAGTGAGAACCCTAATCTAAAATATTCCTGGTCGATGGGACATTGAGTTGGGGATCAATGTTTCCGGCAAGACCAGCACATCCTATATATGCTTTGTGATGAGGGTGACTGATCTCACTGTCACTTGTGTTTGACACTAATACTAGGATGTTAGTGTTCATGAGAATGAGTTCACTGAATTGATCCAAATTGAGAATATTTAATGGAACCTTATCTGTTTGTCAATAGATATTTCTCATAGTGGGAGTAGTACATGTGGTCCTTTGACCTGAGACTACCATGGTACCTTATATATATGAATCCATACTTTGGTTCGCAATCAATCATGACACTGAGTCATGCACGAGGTAATACTGGGTATGGTGGATTGTATATGGAGGTTGTGAGTAGGTCAACAAGGAATTGATCAGCCCTAGTAAGAGGGAATTGCATCTAGCTAATTTCGATCAAATGATGGATTCAGGAAATCTTTGATCAAAGTATGAACATTAGAGTTAATTTCTAATGGTTCATTAATGAATCATCATTATAAAGATTGAGCTAGGGATGAATATGAAATTGATTTGACAAGTATCCATATTCATAATCATATTCGGGATGCAAGTTGATCAAAGGACTGAATTGCCCGGTAACTCACCACTGAAGGGTATTTTGGTAATTCCATCAAAATTCCACATCTTCCAGGTAGACATGATACGTTGCTAGACGTCAATCTTGTCTTGTAGGTATATGATTGAATTATGATAATTCAAATCAGTTAATTAGAATTAGATTCTAATTGACCGAGTCAAGCTAGTTTGAGTTGACCTAAATCGGCTTAGTTGAGATCTAACCGAATTAAGTCAAATAGCACTCGGACCTACTGCTGGCTAGGTGTGGAACCCAATGGGTCACACACAAAGAGAATTGATGAAGGATTTAATTTGAAATTAAATCATGTTTGCAGGATAAACACACTAGCATTTGTTGCAGACCCAATTTCTATTCGAATTATATTCGAATTTATTTTCGAATTGGGCTTAATTGGGTTCTAATTGAACCATATTAAGGTCTAATTTAAATTTTAGGACATTGGGCTAACCCATGGCTGAACCCAAGTGAATCAAGTGCACTGAGACTCTCAATCCAAGCCGCCCACGCCCTTCCTCACCCATGCGCGCCAAGAAGAAGAGTCCACGCACGTGGGAAGGAAATTCCATCGGAGAAAAATCAAGAAAATGAAGGGGGCAATTTGGATCCTTGTCTGACATCCTTGGATCTGGATCTGATGGCCAGAAAAATTAAAGAAAAAGATCCATCATTTTTCGGTCGCAAGTCCATCTTCAAAAGTCGCGATTCTTCATGAAGTTTTTCCGAGAGTCCTCCTCGTCGGAAAAACGAAAATTAAATCGGAGAATCATGATTTTTGGTTGAGGGGATGTATGAGGAATGAGGGATCGTGATTCCTGGTGTTTCAGAGGGTTACGATGTTTTGAGAAAATGCCCCTATGAAATCTATAAAAGGGTTTGGGTTCTCGGGGGTTTCTTTCAGATAATCAAATACAGAGATCATATTCCTCTCCTCCTCTCCGGAATACTCCTTCCCTTTATGCTTGTTGGGTATTGTTTCCCTTACAAAGATAATCTCTGTCGAAACTCTGACCCTAAATAAGAATAAGAGGAAGGTCTTGAACGGTAAAGGAAAGGGAAAAGGAAGGGTCTGTTCTTCTTCTTTTCTTTCTTGAATTAAGACTTTACTTGTCTTAATTTCTTCTTCCAATTCAACTCAAGAAAAGGAATTCAAGAAAGGGAATTCAAGAATGGGAATTCAGGAAAAGAATTCAAGAAGACAAAGAAGGAAGAAAAGAAATTTTCAAGAAAGAAAATTTCAGCCTAAAAGTCCAAGAATTGAATTCTTGAAAAAGAATTCAAGAAGAGGAGCCAAGAACAAGAAATTGTAGTCTTCATCTTTTTCTGTGTGGATCACCTTTGGAGGGTGAACATTTGGGCACCTGGTAGAGATTTAAAGTTTGGATTTTAGCAATACAGGTTAGTACTTTAATATGAGTTTAAATCTTATATATACATGTTATATGTTTTAATTCTTTTAAGGAGATCTTGGATTAAGGGTTTGGTGAATATTTCATAAAGATAAAAATTTTGAAATTTATGTTTCCGCCTTGCCACCGAACCCTACACCTACCTAGAAAGAATGCCCTCAGGAAGTGGCTAAAGTGTTAGAAGACTTTAAGGATGTGTTTCCAGATGACCTACCTGACCAACTTCCACCACTTAGGGACATCCAGCATGCCATTGACTTAGTCCCAAGAGCAACCCTACCCAACCATCCACACTATAGGATGAACCCTACCGAACATTTAGAGTTACAAAGACAAGTAGGGGATCTCCTTAGGAAAGGATTTATTAAAGAGAGTTTGAGTCCCTATGCAGTACCCGCATTATTGACCCCTAAGAAAGATGGCACTTGGAGGATGTGCATTGATAGTCATGCCATTAATAAGATCACAATAAATTATAGGTTTCCCATACCCCATTTGGACGACATGTTAGAAATGATGGCTGGAGCAACAATATTCTCAAAGATTGATCTTAAAAGTGGCTATCATCAGGTTAGGATTAGACATGGGGATGACTGGAAAACTGTGTTCAAGACCAAGGAGGGTCTTTTTGAGTGGGTAGTAATGCCATTCGGACTGTTCAATGCTCCTAGTACCTTTATACGAATTATGAATCAAGTCCTACGATTATTTATAGGAAAGTTTGTTGTAGTTTACTTCGACGACATTCTTATATATAGTAGGACCAAGAAGGATCATTTGGATCATTTGAATCAAGTCTGTTTAGCTCTTAGGGATAATAGTCTCTTTGCAAACCTTAAAAAATGTGATTTTTTTACCTATAGAGTCATTTTCCAAGGCTTTGTAGTCACACCTGACGGAGTTTCTACTGACCCCGAAAAGATTAAGTAAATTGTAGAGTGGCCTGTGCCCAAAAATGTTCATGAAGTATGAAGTTTTCATGGCCTCGCTAGTTTCTATAGAAGGTTCATTCGGGTGTTTAGTACCATAGTTGCACCAATCACGGATTGCATTAGGAAAGGCCAATTAGAATGGGCAAAAGTTGCTGATAGGGGCTTCCTAGATGTTAAGAAGAAAATGACACAAGCACCTATCTTAAGATTGCCTGATTTTTCCAAGGTTTTTGAGGTTGCTTGTGATGCATCTGGAGTTAGAATAGGTGGAGTTTTAAGCCAGGAGAGCCACCCCATAGATTTCTTTAGTGAAAAATTAAATGAATCTAAGCTTAAGTATTCCACCTATGATAAAGAGCTCTATGTGATAGTGCATGCTTTAAGGTATTGGAGGCACTATCTACTACCGCATGAATTTGTCTTATTTTTCGTTCATGAGGTCCTTAGATTCCTTAGTTCCCAAAAGAAGCTGAATACTAGGCACGCTAAGTGGATAGAATACATCCAGGCCTACACATTTGTCTTGAAACACCGTGCCAAAACTGAGAATAAGGTAGCCGATGTTTTAAGTCGTAGAGTCCTGCTTCTGAACTCGATTAGCACTGAAGTCATTGGATTTGAAAGACTTACGGATGAATATGATAATTGTACAGACTTTGGTGAAGTTTACCAAGCTTTGAAATTAGGACCATCCAGTGACCAAGTGATTACTACTAGAAATAAGGGTTATCAACGTTATCTGCTTCGTTGGCACGGTCGATCAGAATCTGAAGACTCCTGGATTACTGAAGAGGATCTACAACAAATTGACCCAGACATATTAGAAAAATACTACAGTCAAACTAATCCTTACTTGACAGGGTCGAGTTCCTCCCACCCGGGGAGAATTGGTGCGGCACCAGGCTCAGGAAGAGGCTTCAACTAATGCCTAGCTCTTTATGGTTAGAAGACTAGGAATTTAAGTCTTGTAATAAGTCTTTGAGTCCTGTATTTATTTTATTTGAATAAATGAGTTCTATTTTATTTTAATTTGGGTCTAATTAGAGTTCAATTAGGCTTTGTATTAAGTTGGGTCCAAAAGCTACTTGAAGCTGGGTTTTAATTAAGCCAGATTAAGTGCAACCAGCTTCACCAACTGCTTGGAGCACCACATCATCTTTGAGCCATGCCACCTTGGAAGACAAGTCATGCCACTTGGAGGAGAGAACATGCCACATCACCAAGACAAGTTAACCATGGATTCCCACCCATGAAAAAATTCAAATGAAGCTCCACTCTTCTTGGGATGCCACCTTGCAAGAGCCATTCCACCTTCTTTGGGATGCTCTTGATTTTCTCCCAATAAGTAGGAATTTCAAATTTGAAAGGGCCCTCCTTTCTTCATGGGATGCCCCTTGATTTTCACCATGAAAGGAGGTGTAGTTTGAATTTTGAAAGGAAGCTTAAAGTTTATAAAAGCTCCTAAGATCACTTGTAATGGGGATGATGAATGAAATGAAATTTTTTCTTAAGAAAGCTTTCTTCCTTTGCTAGCCAAAGACCCTTGAGAGAAGGTAGGTGTGAGACCTAGGATACTTAACCAAACAAGCTACTAATCCCTCTTCCTATCCCCTTCGGCCCCCCTTGAAGAACCCTCTTCAAACTTCTCCAAATTCGTCCATCCCACCTTCCAAAGGAGATCATCTACAATGGAGTTCCCCACGCCAACAAGCAAAGCAAATTCAAGCTATGGGCGCCAAATTGGATCTACTTCATTCCAAGCCTAAACCTCTTCTTCTATTCCTAATTTTCCACTTCCATTCCTCCAACCTTCCTTCTTAACCATTTAATGTTTCCATCTATTTGTGCAGGATCCCCGGGTCTCATGGTTTCCAAGATGAAGGTCTACTGTGCCAAAGATTCAAATATGGAGTTCCTTGAAACCTAGAGTAATCTCTTAGTCATTTAGTACTTCTTCTTGAGTGTCCTTTTCCTCATTTCAGAATATTAATGCCAGATAACCATCTTAATCTTCCTTCAGATCTGAAATAGTGAGTAAGTTAACCCTAATCTGTGTGGTTTCCTAACCATGAAGATCCCTATTTTTAGTTATTTTGATAGAGTCTTTTCTAGTCTAGTTTATTTCATTATGTTCCTTTCATGTAATCCTATTCCTTTTACATAGAATAGTTGCATGATTATCTATTTCATTTTCATTTAGTCCCTCTAATTCCTAGAAATGCATCATTCGATACTTGTCCCCCATCATCTAGGCAAGACCCATAGAGCTGAATCCTTACCCTATAGACCCCAGGAACCTATAGTCCCTAGATATGAATGCAATAGTAACCCACTATCCCTCAGTCGACCTGAACCCAATAGGATTGATACCCCTAGAATTAAACCCATAACCTTTGAACCCATAACCTATGAACCCATAACCTTTAGTTTACCCACCCCTGTTACCCCAGACTTTAATCAATTTCCCATTAGCAAAAGCCCTCATACAACCCCATTGGTTCACCAAGATGACTTAGAAGAAGAAATATATGAGGCTGACCCAAGTTTGGTAGAGGAGTATGAAGATGATGAGTTCATAGAGGAATCAGAGGAAGACCCACCTATAGAAGACCTAGAAGTAATTGACCATGACCAAACCCAGATTGCAACCAAACATGTGTTAGTTGAATCGATAGAGACCCAGGTAGAAGCCACCATAGAATCAGTTGAACCTGACTATACCCAAGTAGTAGCCAATCTAGATTTAGCTACCTTGACCATAATCAGTTAGTCGCCGACCCAGAATTAGATAATCGATTGCGGCCCGGTTGGAGTCGCTGGATTTGTAGGAACTCAAGGACCTGCAAACAACCATCAGGGGTGAGAAAACAAGGTGTGAAACAAGAAGAATCTCAGGAAAATAGCAAGGGGCGTGTGAGTGAAAAGGATTGAAAGTGGTTGGTCGGCTAGGGTTTCTTCAGGTGGCTCTTCGACAGGACTTCAGGCACACAGGATCTATTGATGCACACGGCAGGGAGGAACACAGCAGTAGAATAACTCAATAGAATTTCATATCAATAATCAATGTTTCATACAAGAGACTAGAGTCTTTTAAATAGACCATTAGTCTTGAGCCATAAGTAATGACATAAAAGTAAATACATAGGACTCGTTTTCCTACTCAAACCCTAGCTAGAAAATTATGAAACATTAGGTTAAAAAATTCTCTAAGAACTCTCCCTCACTCCTTGTCTTGGTTGGCCAAGGGGGTGACCCTAGGTTGCCGACCAAGGGGTGGTCACCGCAAGGCCTTGGCACCCTAGCGCCCTCCTGGGCTTGGGCTGGCCCAGTTTGCTTCCGGTTGGTTCAGGGCTTCAGGGTTTCTGAATTTTTTCTCTTGGGGTCTTCAAATCTCCAAGCTGGGATGGACTTGGGCTATACTTTCATGTCTTCAATCTGGTTGGACTGGGTTTTCACTTGTATGATGTGGTCTTGAGTCTTCAGTGTGCTTGGACAGGACTCAAAAAAAATAAAATGAGCTTGACATGAGCTGACTAACACTGGACTGGACTAGCTCAACATGAGCTGACTAATACAAGACTCAAATAAAGATAACTTAGCTGAACTAAGCTTTATTACAATGGACTCGAATGTCATTATGTGATCCACAGAGGGTTGAGAAGCCTCTGCCTTATTCTAGTGCCTCTGGTGTCTGCACCACCAGAAGGCTGACCCACTGAAGTAGAGGTCTGGTCGCTCCATTCTACCTGAAGGCTGACCCAGAATGTCAACCCACTGAAGGCCGACCAACCTGAAGGCCAACCCATTGAAGTAGAGGTCCGGTCGCTTCATTCTACCTAAAGGCCGACCTAGAAGGTCGACCCACTGAAGGTCGACCAACCTGAAGGCTGACCCACTGAAGTAGAGATCCGGCTGATTCATTTATGCTGAGCTTGATGGACATTTTCTCTCCCTCGACTAGATGACTCACCTCCATCAGATCGACTCATTCCCGTTATGGGAATCGCTTGAAGGCTCTAGAAGCCCTTTTCTAACTGGTACCTGGATTCTGTTGTAACAAACTCAATGACATGGCCACGACTCCGTGCTACCTGGCCATCACTCTGATCCTCCTAGGTGCAATTCGGGGCTTTTTGACCTCCTCCCTAATAGATTTTGGTGCTATTCTATGCCTATATAAGTTAAAGAAAGCAGACCCCAGGTAAGTCGAATTACCAATCTCTTTTAATTATGGGTCTTCTCTTCTCATCTCTTCACCCTCTGGCAAACGGAGAGATCCCCAAGCTCTCCATACCAGAGGTCTCCCACTCCCCATGATCGTCCCGCTGACTTGATCGTCAGAGTGTCTTCGTCGAAATTCCTGGTACAAGGCATTCTCTATTTTGCAGGCTCCCGGAGAGGAAGAACCAAGAAGAGGTCCGACCCCGATGATTCTTAGCAACACATTATTTTTGGTATACTTTGTGGCATTTGCTAAGAGTACATAATAAATTTTCATGTGCATGCCATGATAGGATCAAACCTAGAGAGTCTATAGTCTCTTAGGTTTTAGACCTAAAGAGTCCAATAAGTTTCCTTTGATAAGGAAGCCTAGTCGAGTCTATTAGGTATTAGTTGAGTCCAATAAATGCACAGCCTGAATTACATGTCTGCACCTGCACTGCCCTCTGCATAGCATATGCATATGAAAATTAGTCAAAAGCTGAACATAACTAATGAACTAAATAACAACTTGGCTAATTCTCAAAAGAGAGATAAAGAATTTTGCAGGGTATTTTGTAATTGTAAAGAATTTTTTGCTCGCGAAGCTGGCCCATCCAAGATAATGAATATTGATGGACCCAATGCCTATGTGCATGAGATACTACCTAATTTTGGTATTAGCTCCACCTTCATCATCTTAGATCTTATAGAGTCTAGGGAGTCAGCAGTGATATTTAGCGAGCACCTTGATCCTATCCCTCCCTTTAAGAGAGAACCCACCCTAGAGTGTCCACCAACCAATTGGCCAAATAGAGAGGAAAAGATGGAGAGAATCCTGGATGATCAAGCCATATGTATCCAGAATAGAGGCTGTCAGAGGTATTTGGTCCGATGGCAAGGTCGGCTAGAATATGATGACTCATGGATCACCCGTGAGGATTGCAGCACCTCAACCCAGACCTACTCGAGCACCATGAGAGCCAAGTTATCCCACATTCGACGGGGTCGAGTTCCTCCCACCCCGGGAGAATTAGTGGGGGCACTAGGATTAGACACAGATTACTAGGCCCTATTTGGTTTACTTAGTCATGCATTACAATTTTGTAAAAAAGTAAGATTGAGTTGTAATAAGGTGAGACTAGTTGATTTATCTCGACCTAGTCCAGTATATTGAGTCCTGTATATCAGTATGAGTCTAGTATGAGTCTAAATTTTATACAAGAGAGGAGGTTACCCTATTTTAGAGTTCTACCAGGCCTCATTCAGGAGCCAGAGGCAATTACATCAGCTTATGGGAGCTCAATTGATACCTAGGAGCCTTAAATGCCCTCTAGATGCCCTCCAAGTATCCTGATTCTCTCCAAATACCATTTCAGATGCCAGATTCTCTCCATATGCTTCCAGAATATTTCATATACTAGAAGCTCATGTTTCATAGGTTACCCCAGCACTCCAGGCCTTCAAACTTAAGCCCATGAAGCAAGCCTAAGCAAGAAGAACCAACATTCAAAGGAATATACTGATACCTGGGCACCCCAGCTTCCAAGGCCCAAAGCCCATGCAACAATCCAAAGGAGGATGACCCCTTGCTGCCACTTGAAGCCCAACACACCTAGGATAGGCATCCTCCATGAGATGACCAAGTCCAACAAGGTGGAAGTGTTCAAATACAAGGAGTTTGAGTTTTTATTTCATTCAACTTGTATACTCTTAGTTCTAGGTTTATTTTATAGTCTTTCTCCCACTTAAATTATGTAAACCTATTCTAACTTGGAGAAAACTTTTAATCCCTTTAGGAGAGGGTATGAGAACTTTATAAATACCCCACCCCTCCCCCTTTTGTAATCATCTCTTTCTTATGAATACAACTTGCTAAAATTTTGTGCTATTGATTTGTGATTGGTGTCTTTGCTTTGGTTCTCTACTTTGAGTGCTCTCCTTGTGTGCCCTAGCCAAAACCCTGTTGCCCTAGCTTCCATCTGCATCTTTGAAGATCAGACACGCCCAGAGAAAGATGCCCTAGCTGCTGCCCCAATCAAGCATCTGCTTTTTCCCCGGGACATCCACACCTAAACCTAGTTCTTTCAATTAAAAAAACCTAGTTCATTTTCTATTTTTTTATTTGCTATTTTGATTGACCCTAATGCTTGTAGGATCCCTGAGGTGCTTCACCTCCCCTGAGGAGGCCTTCTTTACTTCCAGGACCGCCCATATCTGCCATCAGATTCAAGGGAACCAAGGCTTCTTCCAGGCTCTAATCAGACTGTGAGTGATCCCTTCTATTGCTAAATTTTAATCTTTGACTGGTAAGAAACCTTTCCTTCTCTTATTATCTGATTTGATTAAGATAAACTAGCCTAAATCGGGAGTTTCTCAACTCTCGGGCCCTGTCTATTTCATTAGTTTGCATGAGTTTGCCTACGATCTGATGATTCTTTGCACTGCTCGACTTTCCACTAGTTCTTACTTTATTTTCAAATCTAGCCTGCAAATGAAATTATAAAAATCACAAAAAAAAATTATTTTAGTATTTTTCATGCATGTTTAGTAGTCTTAGAGTCATCCTGTATCATGAAGTAGGTGATCAATGAAAAGAAACAAAATATGAAAGGAAGAACAAGGGAAATCAGGGTTAGTGCTGGCAACAGGGAATAGGAAGGAGCTCTTGATCTGGGGCATCATCAAGGCTTCTCTTCTTGGACTTGGCTACTGCTTGGAGGCTTGATTTGCTACTAGGGTGTGAAGAATTCCAAGGAATGGTGGTTGGCCAAGCCAGAGAACAAAGAACCAAAACCAAAGAACCAAAAACCAGAACACCAGAACACTAGAAGCTAAACACCAAAATAATAAAGTTTTATTTCATAAGAGTTGATTGAATACAAGAGGGGGAGGGGTGGGGTATTTATAAAGTTCCCATGCCCTCTCCTTATTAGGACTTCAGCCCTCTCCTAGTTAGGATAGGTTAACAAGCTTTAAGTGGGAGAAGGAATACAATATTAACCTAGAACTAGGAGTACATAGTTGAATGAAAGAAAAACATGTTTTCCTACTTCCACTTGGATTCTTCCTCCTTCCTTGGGCCAGTCAAAGCCACTTGGATTGTGCTAGGATGCCTCTTGGACTTAGCTTGGGCGTGCAGGCTCCAAAGGGTAGCAAAGGGTCGGCCTCCTTGGGTTTGGTGCTTGGGCTTTGGGCCGTGGTAGCTGGGGTGCCTCTTATTTGGCATATTTCTGGAATCTTGGTTCTGGGGTCATGGGCCATGCTCCTGGGCTTGAAATTTCTTGGACTAAGATATTGGTATATCCCTGGAATCAAGGGGTGCCCTGGGTTGAGAATATTCCAAGGCATCTGGAAGGAATCTGGCATCTGGGATGGTATTGGAGAGAATCTGGGCATCCAGAAGGCATCTTGGACCCTAGGGTGTCACACAAAATCCAATAAGCTAATATAGTGGCCTCTAACTCCTGGATGAGGCCTGGTGGGACTTCAAAATAGAATATCCTCAATACATGATCTAGACTAATACTGGACTCTTACTGAAATACAGGACTCAATACTGGACTCTTACTGAAATACAGGACTCAATACTGGAATACAGGACTCTTACTGAAATACATGAACTAGACTAATACTGGACTAATACTGGACTAATACTGGACTCTTACTGGACTCTTGTACATGAACTAGACTAATACTGGACTCTTACTGAAATACAGGACTCAATACTGGACTAGGGTTGAGACACAACCAACTAGTCTCAACTTATTACAAGACTCAATCTTACTTGCTTACAAAATTGTGACACATGACTAAGGCTCTAAAAACCCTAATCAGTAAACCATATGGGATCAAGTGATCTATGTCTGATCCTGGTGTCCCCACTACTTGTGCATGCAGATTTGATTGCATTCGGAGAACGATCCATGAAGCTAAGGAGCTGTGGCCCAAGGTTGCATCCACCAGCTGGTCAATCTTAAAAAGAGGGAAGCTATCCTTCAGACATGCCCAGTTAAGGTTGGTGTAATCCATGCAGATCCTCCACTTTTTAAAAGCTTTCCTAACCATCACTACATTAGCTAGCCAGTTAGGATAACGTACCTCATGGATGAAGCCTGTCATGAGTAGCTTTTCGACTTTCTCAACGATCACCTTCTGCCACTTCGGGGCAAAGCTCCTCTTCTTCTGCCGGACTGGGCGACAGTTAGGCTCAACGTTCAGCTTGTGGGTGATTACATCTGGAGGGATGCCGGGCATGTTTGCAATGGTCCAAGTGACGACGTCCACATTGGCCCGCATGAAACTAAGCAGGTGGGACCTCTCTTCTTCGGGCAGCAGGGCTCCCACTTACACAGTCTTCAGGTGATCCTCTTATAGGGAAAAAGATAGCAGTGGCTCAACAAGTCTACCCTTCGGCTCTTGCTCGGCTGGGCCTAGTTGGTCAATGGCTGAGCTCGGACAGGCCCCTTACGGTCCTGGGATGGTCTGCAGGTAGTGCTAGACCGATTGCCGGGATCCTCTCATCTCCATGGTCTCCCATGGGGTTGGGAATTAGACAAGGAGATGTCGGGTGAAGATGGTGGCATCAAGCAGGTTAAGATCGGGATGCCCCAGGATTGCATTGCAAGGCGAAGGAAGCCTTATAATGGTAAATGTTGTTGACATAGTACTTTGCTGAGGTAGCCTCCCGATAGTTATTGGGACTGTAATCTCTCCTTCAACTCCAATCGAATCCCTAGTGAAGCCCACTAAGGGCATGACCACTAGCTTTATTTGATCAATGGACAAGTTCTTCCTTGCAAAAGCATCATAAAAAAGGATGTCAGCAGAGCTTCCACTATCAACCATAACTTTTTTTATAGGATGTTTTGCCATCATCATTTCTACGATGACAACATCATTATTTGGATTATCTACCTTGGCCGACCCTTTTCATTTGTAGGGGAGTACATCATCATTCTCCACTCTCCCCTAACCCTCTTTGAGGTTCTCCCTACCCCCCAGGAGATCATTCTGATCGGCTTCTCAGTGGGATGATTGTCGATGGCGAGCAGTCGGGTTCTTCATTCTAGGCTACTGGAGGCACTCCTCCCTCCGTGTACTTTCAAAGGTATCCATGCTTGATCAGGTCTTCTATCCCCCTCTTCAGGTGGCAGCATTCCTTAGTGTTTTAGCCATGGTCTTGGTAGAAATGACAGTAGCGGGATCTATCGAATACTGTGGATGGCCTCAAAAGTGGAGGATGGCATTGGTAGTGCTCGCCCTCGATCTCCATCAGGATCTTTGCTCTCGAGGTGAGGAGAAGAGTGAACTTTTCTTCCTTGGTGTGGTCGACTCTAGGCCTGGCCTCTGGCCATGGGGATGGCATGGCCTTCGAGGACAGGAGGCTGGATGTCTCTCCCATGGCTTGTCTCTTCAGCGACCTCCCATCCAGCTCTCTCCTAGTGTGGTCAGCCTCCTCCGCGTAGATGTACTTGTGGACCCGGAGGAGGAGCTTAGAGTAAGTCTTCAGAGTCTTCTTATCGAAGGAGTAAGTGAAGTGGGAGGTCCTGAGTCCGCTCTTCAGGGCCAGCATGGTGGCTAGCTCATCGAGGTGATAGATCTCCAGGGTAGTGACTTTAACTTGACTCATGTAGTCCCAAAGGGGCACTCGATATTACTGGCAGATCGAGAAGAGACTGTCAGCTTCACATGGCATCTTTCTGCATGGATCAAAGTATGCCATGAACTTTTTCTCCAACTGGGTGAAGGAGTCAATGCTTTTTGACCCGAGTCTGGAGAACCAGGCTCCAACAGCCTTCTGGAGGGTAGCCAGGAAAGCAATGCAGAGGAGAGCATCGGTGGCCCCCTGGACCATCATAAGGGTCTTGTAGCTTTTTAGGTGGTCCAGGGGGTCGGTTGTCCTAATATAGGGGTTAACCTGGGGCATGCAAAACTGGCTGGGGATCGGTTCCTCTTGGATTCTACGGGAGAAGGGTGGATGGGTGTTGTAACCCGTAGGCTCACTGGGGGATCTCTGAATCTTAGCAAACTGGGAGGACAGGTTAGCCAGCTTGCGCTCCTACTCTTCGAGGTGCCTTTCTACTTTGCAGTAGATGGCCTCATCTGTGGACCCTTCGATAGAGGCCATGAAGGGTGAACAAGGTGCAGAGTGGAGGAACTCTCACTTGAGTTCTCGACCATGCCAATGCCATCGGTGCGAATGTGCACCATGGTCTGAGATCGGGGAGTGGCTTTTTCGGTCGATTGGGCCATCATGCTACTTCTTTCTGATCATTTGGTGGTCTCCCCGTATGTAGGAGGTCGCATGTAACGGCCCCTCCGAGACGATCGTAGGCTGGTACAGGGATCGATAGTATAGGCAGCTAGCATCCCTGGCTACTACTGCATTGCCAGGGACCGGTGTCTCTAGTGGAGCTAACGCACCACCATAGCCAGGGCATGGACCTGCTGGGCAAGTGCGGTGATCTAGGGATCCACTGGAGGTGGCGATGGTGGAGCGGGGAGCTCCCCCTTAGGGCTCTGTGGGTCACCGTAATGAGGGGTGCCCCCTATGTGACTGGTGAAAGCCTTCTATGCGCGCGTTGTCACCATGAGGCCGTGGATGTCCACGGGTGTCCTTGTGCTATGGGACTTATTGCCAGAACTTTCATAGTTGATGATGTTTCTGCATCTGCCCCCTAACTGGCATGCCAATCTATTGTTGCCTAGATCATGATGGCCTGTAGCTCTGACGTGTCATAAACTCATTGGGCTCCAGATGGGTGCTTGGTCTTCTTCTCCAATTAGCTCCAGAACTAACATGACCTACAAAAAAGAGGAGACCCAGGCTAGGAATTTTGGCCAGGGCACTCTAACATCAAGTCAGTTGGGACGATGAAGGAGAACATAACCTCTGTACCAGAGAGCTTGGGGTCTTTCAATATAGAGGATGAAAGATGAAATATAAGAAGTGGAAAGACAGGATCCAATAGAGATTAAAGAGCTGGAAGATTTTCTTGGCTGGTTCCTTACCTTTTTGCTCTCTGAGTCTTACTAGTTGCCTCCTCTCCCTCTCGAGGGTCCTTTCTTCTAGGTTATATAAGAAGGATGGTCCAAACCAAGTTTGGGTCTTCATTGAGATGTCCCTTTTGTTGGGGCAAATATTGTGCTCCAAGGTTTGAGAGGAGTCACACATGATGTATCTAGGGCTAGGGTGAGTCTGGGATGTGTCCTAGATGTTAGACTGAGCTTTTTGGTTAGTCTGAATATTAAAGTCGACTCGGTTCTGGTTCGAGTCGGCTTTAATGGATGGCATGGTATGACAGCAGGAAAAGGTTTTGTGGAGAGTCAGCTCGGTACTGCTACGAGTCGGCTTAATTGCTTGTGAGTCGACTCGATTCTGTGGGAGTCAGCTCGGTTTCATAAAAAGGTAAAATAGTGTTCTAGAAGAGCCAACTCGAGGTCTAAGAGTTGACTTGTTCAGAGTGCTGTCTGCTGCAAGGAGTTGACTCATGGGGTTTGAGCTGACTCGGATAACGGGATTCTTTGAATCACGTGTTGTCGTGCTAGGACATTTTTCGGGGTGTAGGTCCCTTGTGATCAATGTGTATATATATATTTATACGAGGACGGAGACAAGTGTAAAAGTGAGAGGAAGAAACCTTGTAACCTCCCAAGGAAACCGATCAAGAAGGAGAACCCTCTTTTCTTTCAGATCTTGTTCTTCCTCCTCTCTCCCTCTCCTTGGTTTTCTCTCGCGTGTTCAGCCCCATGGGGGAGCGCCTCGATGACGGGAGCAGACGGCGTGCCCCTTCTCTTCACTGATCATGAGTCCCCTTTCTGCCATGATAGCATCAAGAAGGATCCCAGGTTTTTGTAGAGCGATCTTGCTCCAACATTTGGTATCAGAGCAGATCTTGCTCCAACATTTGGTATCAGAGCCGATCTTGATGAGATGGCATGAAGGAAGAGCAAAAGAGGATGTTGTGGTGATACGGTGTGCAGATCTTTGGTGCTGAGGTCTGGAGGAGGTTGACGATCGCATGGTGTAGATCTCTGGTATCGAGATATGAAGGTGAGGGCCTGCTATCCTTTCTAGAAATAGAGAGAAGAATCCGTCGATGGTGCGGGTCTAGGCAGAGTACCAGTGGAGAAGACTTGAGAGCGTTGCTCACGTCGATCCTGACAGCATCGTGATGAGGATCCGGTCCTCATTATGGAGATGGAGAAGGTCTAGTGAAAGAGGATGCCATTGTGGGTGCTAGATGCTGAGCACGAGGAGATCGTTGCACAGGTTCGTCGGTTGCAGGGCTCAGCGGAAGGGCTCGGTGGAAGGGCTCGATGGATGGTGCGGGCTCCATGGATGGGCTCAGCTTCGGGCTCATCGATCACAGGGCAAAGTAGAGGCTCGGGCTCGGTGGAGAAGATAACGGCAGTGCAGGCTCATCAATGCCAGGTGCAGCAGCATCATGGTGATCTCGTTGGTCCCGATCGAAGTAGATCAAGCTATGCATGGCGGCGAACAGTTCACTGGAGGTTTGGCTCGATGGCAGGAAGTTGCCGGAGGTGATGCATGGTCCCGATCAAAGTATATCGAGCACAACATGGTAGCGGGAAGCCATCGATGGCACGGCATGGGGTGCGGGCAGCCATCGAAGATGCAGCAAGGTGGCGCGCAGTCGCCGGAGGCGTGGTGCAACGGCTGGTGGTGACGGTGGTGGCTGGGGGACATTGTGGTCCACAGATCCCTACCATGGACTGAAAGCAATGGCAGCCATGGACTGCAAATGCTTGCATGAACCGTTGGATCGATTCATGGTGGACCGGCATCTCAAATGACTGTGCTCTAAAATGTGTGCTGATTATATTTTTGACGATTCTGGGCTCAATTAAGCTCTGGTTTGAGTCCCATCTATGTTGTTGGATTCCATTTTTTGAGCTCTTCATGTTGAGCTTGGATGGATCCAGGATGGAGTTAGATCATAGGTGATGTGTATGTGGAGGTCGTGGTGCGGCGATCGTGTATGTGGGCAACATGAGCAGGATGGTTCCATCTTTGTCTCTCCCATGCGGATAGAGGTCAGTGCTATTGGGAGTTGTGCGAAGGTCTGCTGGTAGAGCGGATCTCATCGAGGATGATGGATTCGGTGGTGCAGGAGCTCGTGACGGTGGTGCAGAGCTACGGGTCCTCTGCTATGGAGTAGTGGTTGGTCAGGTTATCTGCAATTTAGCACAGGTGGAGCAACACACACCGAAGATCTTCAGAGCATGAGTGCTAGCTTCATTAGTAGTGAACCAGGCTCTTGGTCATTGTGGAGAAGAGTGATCAGTAGTACTCCGGCTATCTTGATCATGATGGAGCTGTACACTATACATGGGTGAGGTATCCCGCATGGTTAGAGATGGGTCTCGGGAGATGGATATCTTAGGAAGATCAGAGCACATCAATAGAGGTGATACCAGTGGCAGCTCAGGGAGACAGGAGATAGTCTCAGGGAGCACCATGGGTATCGGGCAATTGGGAGTGTCCTAGTATGGCAGTATTGGCCTAGGGATAGAGACTGGAGTTGATGGAGATGGCAGCTCAGGGACACGAGGATAGGTTTTAGGGAGTGCTAGGGAGGTCTCGGGAGATGGATATCTCAGGGAGACCATAGTACATCAGTAGAGGTGATGCTAGAGGTAGCTTAGGGAGACAGGAGATAGTCTTAGGGTGCGCTGAGGGTATCTGGCAGTTGGGAGTGTCACCAATATGGTAGCATTGGCCTTGGGACAGAGTCTGGAGCTAATGGAGATGGTAGCTCAGGGAGACCGGGGACAGGTCTCTGGGAGCACTATGGACATCATGCAGTCGGGAGAAGGCTAAGACTTGATGGAGCAGCCATTGGAGATGGTTGCTATGTTCGTCGTAGGGTTATAGGAGTTGAGATGAGCTCTTGGGTTTTGAAGGTTTCTACAAGGTTGCAGAGTATTCAAAATGGTCTCGAAGGGTCTACGGTGATGCGGAGAGTTCGAGGAGGCAGCGATTGGGTATCGAGGTGCAAGGTACCCCAGTAGTGCAACATTGGGAGGTTGACCTTGATGGGACATCTGCGACATCAAGTGGACTTTGGTTTCAGGTGGAGCATTGGTTGGAGGTGTCTTCACAACTAGAGAGATCTATGGCACGAGTTCAGAGCAGGAGGTGCAGGGATATTGGCCAGATCCTAGAATGAGTACTAGGGGTACACTTAGCCAGGTGGAATAGATGATGGGAACTCTCCCAGGGTGTCGGGGATCATGCAGCATGCGAAATTGACTTTCAAAATTAAATTTCATAGCATGATACCTTAACATTTATAACATATATAGAAAACCCTAATTCCTAGGAACCCCTTAGGCAATAACAACTAATGAATCATCAAATAAAGTAAAAAAAATACCTGGATCACTGAAATCTAACTTTTTCCAAAGGCTCACAAGCGCAAGCCCACCAACGGTGATCAACACGACACTCGGACCAAGGAAGAACTACTTCTTCAAGTTGCTTAGAGAAGTGGAACTCTTTCAGCAGCCTTTGGTCTATTGACCACTGTAGGACACCCTGTCCTACTGAAGGGCACTCAAGACACTGTCCTAAACCACTGTAGGATCTAGGACTACCATCCTCTAGGACCCTATAGGCTTGTCCTAAAACCAAGCCTTGTCCTAGTGTAGAAGAACTTGTCTTAACAAGACAAGTCTTGTCCTAAAACAAGGAGGGAGGGAGAAAGTGGAAGAACACTCTGACTCGGGAAAATAAAACACTCAAACTCTCAGAAGATCGAAATCAATCTTTCTCAATTCACTGTACCTCTATTTATATCTCAGATGGAGTGTGAAATGTATCCCGACAACACTTATCGGATATGAAACAACATATCTGATAAGACTCCTTGGGAATGGAGAGTCATATCTATGTTCTTTAACTTACCAGATCAATCTCCATCATGCCATGTGTCAAATACCAGTTTCTGAGATAGGGAGACGCCTCTTCTAATCTGAAGTAACGTGAGGCTTGAAGTGTTTTAGAGGCAGAAGGACTCTGTCCTCTGGCGTGACTCTTCATGTGCGCGTGCATATGAAGAGGCGTGACTCTTCATGTGCGCGCCACCTTTCATACCTCTTCAAGCCATCCCTTTAAACTTTAAACTAGCTATTAGACTTCTTAAGACCATGGGGATAAAATGAAGAGACACCTTCCTGACGAAACTCTTAGAGTCTCATCTACTGTGCGCCACTTATTCTCCTGGGTGCGCCAAAGGGCGCTAATAGTCTTTCCCTTTCCATTTAGTCCACCCAAAGCATCAAATTAACTTGATAAAACATATGCAATATGGGTGTCATTGGAAAGGGCATCAAATAATCTTTCTGTCCATATCTTTTATTTTCAGATCAGAGGTTTGTAGGCCCTTCTATGCCCTTTTGAAGTTAAGGTATCATTTAGGTACTAAGAGTCCCATGCCATTGGGACTACTCATATAAGGTGCCTAAAATGCCCTTAAGTCCAAATTAAAATCAGATTGAGCTCTGATTTGGCTACCCCTACTTAGGACTCAACCTAATTTAGGTTTTCCATAATTAGGTTAGCCCAATTAGCAAGCAACCGGACCTAATCCAATTAGGTTAGGAATTAGGTTAGCCTACATATGCTAGTATGCAATATGGCTAACCAATTAGGATCCTATGACCCTAATTAAATAATGAATGACTTCTTTGGACAAGTCTCTATTGTGTGGGACCCATTGGGTTCCACATCTAGTCAGTTTTAGGTTTAGGTTTGAGTCGATTTGATCTGATTGAACCAGATTGACCTAATTAGGTCAAATTGGCTCACCTAATTGTCTAATTCGAATCACACATCGAATTGACTCATGAAACCAAACCAATTGGTTCATGAAAACCAACAAGACAAGATTGATGTCTAGCAACGTTTCATGCCTACTCGGAAGATATAAAATTTGATAGAAAATACCAAATTACCCTTCAGTAGTAAGTTTTCATGCAATTCAAACTTTCGATCTCCCATTATCCCGATTACGTGATAGGTATGGATAGATGTCAAACCCTAACACTTCATCATATCAAATCTCAGCTCGATCATGAGGACTCAGTTGATGACTGATTAGATTCCACTAATCTCATCTTGCTTTGATCAAAGGCTCCTTGAGTCACTTATCGAAGAGATTGCACGGGATAACAATTCCTCTTACTAGGAATGATCGATTCCTTATTGGTCCACTCACATCCTTCGTATACCTTCTACCATACCTAGAACATCCCGTACATGTTGCAATGGCATGAATGAGTATGATCTAAAATATGGCTTAGTGTGCACAAGGAACCATGGTGACCTCAGGTCTAAAGATCACACGCATAACTTCTACTCTAGGATCTATCTTTTGACAAGTAGTAAAACTTCCATAAGATAATCCCGGTGTGGATCAGTCCAGTGTACTCATACCCTGATGAGCACCCTTATCCTAGTGTTAATGTCTCTACACAAGTGGTTGTGAGATCAACCACCCTCATCAATTGATCATATATAGGATAAGCTTGTTTTTCCGGATTCATCGATCCCCAAATCGATGGTCCAACAACTAGGAACATTCTAGATTAGGGTTTATAAGAAATTAGGTCTCACTGTTATGAATTCCATCATAACCCTAATTCCATTGCCCTACTCTATGGGGTTCATCAAAATCAATAAAAACATGAAACAACAGTATATGATGAATCAAATGCCTTTATTAATATGAAAGTATGTCATACATGAGCTGGAAGTTTATAAAAAGGCCCTCATAATGATTCTCTTAGGGTACTTTTCTATCAAACTCCCACATGCACTAAAGCCAATTGCCCGTGTATTTTATGCCCATACATTCTAAGTGACGATCTAACTGCTGCTTGGCTAAAGCTTTAGTGAATGGGTCTGCTATATTGTTCTTTATGTCAACTCGTTCAATGATGACATCTTGTCTTTCAATGATCTCTCGAATGAGGTGGAACCGTCTTAGAATGTGCTTGGACTTGTGATGAGACCTTGGTTCCTTAGCTTGTGCAACAGCCCCAGAGTTATCATAGTATAATGGCACTGGCTATTGTACATCAAGAACCATGCCCAATTCCATGATGAATTTCTTCATCCAAACAGCTTCCTTTGCAGCTTCACTAGCAGCTATGTACTCTACCTTAGTGACTGAGTCAGCTACTGTTGGCTACTTTGTGCTTTTCCAACTCACTGCACCACCATTCAGGGTAAAGACATACCCCGATGTCGATTTGCTATCATCTAGATCTGATTGAAAACTAGAATCTGTATATCCTTCTAGTTTCAACTCAGATCCTCCATATACTAGAAAAATATCTTTAGTTCTTCTCAGGTACATAAGAATATTTTTCACAGCTCTCCAATGATCTTCTCCTGGATCTGCCTAAAACCTGCTCACTATGCCCAAGGAATATGCAACATCAGGTCTGGTACATAACATGGCATACATTATCGATCCTACAGCCGAAGCATAAGGAATCATAGCCATCCTCTCTCTTTCTTATGATGTCTTAGGAGACATTTTCTTAGAGAGATATATGCCTTGACTTATAGGTAAGTAACCTTTCTTACTTCCATCCATGTTGAATCTCTTCATCACTAAGTCAATGTACGTGGATTGGGATAAGCCCAGCATCCTTTTGGATCTATCTCTATAGATCCTTATACCCAATATATAGGATGCTTCTCCCAAATCCTTCATGAAAAATTTTGATGATAGCCAAGTTTTAATCGACTATAACATTGGGATATCATTCCTAATGATAAGTATGTCATCCACATATAAAACCTAGAAAATAAGTGCACTCCCACATGTCTTCTTGTACACACATGGTTCATCTATATTTTTGATAAAACCAAATTCTTTGATTGTTTCATCAAAACGGATGTTCCAACTCCTCTATGCTTGCTTAAGTCCATAAATGGACTTCTTTAATTTGCATACCTGGTTTGGTCTCCCACTTGAGACAAAACCTTCTAGCTATGACATATAGACTTCTTCCTCAAGGTTTCTATTGAGGAAAGCAGTCTTTACTTCTATTTGCCATATCTCATAGTCATGGTATGCTGCTATTGCAAGCAATATCCAAATAGACTTGAGCATGACTACTGGAGAAAAAGTTTCATCATAGTCTATACCATGTTTTTGTCTAAAACCTTTTGCTACTAGTCTAGCCTTATAGGTCTCAAATTGACCATCTGCTCCAATCTTTTTCTTGAAGACCCATTTACACCCAATTAGGTTAATTCCTTCAGGTGGATCTACCAAAGTCCAAACCTGATTGTAATACATGGAGTCCATTTCAGATTTCATGGCACCAAGCCATTTGTCTGAGTCTTTACTCTCGATAGCTTCCGAATAGGTCACAAGATCATCATCCTGTATGACACTGGCTTCATTGTCATCCCCAATGACAAAACCATATATGAGAGATGCTCCCCACACCCTCTCTGACCTTCGGAGAGGAGGTGTGTATTGTGGTTGTTCTTGATCTATAAGAACCTCTGGTTGAGGAACTTCACTTGAAGGCTCATTGGTTTGTTGGTTCTGTTCTTCACATAACTCAAGTGAAGAACCACTACATCCTTCTTGGATAAACTCTTGTTCAAAGAATATAGCATACCTACTGACAATTATGTTTTGTTCAGTACCATTATAAAAGAGGTATCCCATACCTACTTTTGGATAACCAACAAATCTACACTTGTCAGCTCTAGCACTTAACTTATGTCCCAACTTATTCTTGACATAAACATGGCAATCCCAAATCTTCAAGTACTTAAGACGTGGTCTTTTGCCATTCCATAACTCATATGGAGTGCTACTTACTAACTTAGATGGAACCCTGTTTAATATATATGCTGCAATCTCCAGGGCATGTCCCTAAAAGGAAATGGGAAGATCTGTAAAGCTCATCATGGACCTCACCATGTCCAATAAGGTGCGATTTCTCTTTTCTACCACTCCATTTAACTGGGGTGTATAAGGAGGGGTCCATTCAAAAATAATGACTATCTTTTAGATGGTTTATAACTCACTAGATAAGTATTCTCCTCCTCGATCAGATCGAAGAGCTTTAATACTAAGTCCAGTTTGTTTTTCAACCATACTCTTATATTCTTTAAACTTATCAAAGGCTTCGAACTTGTGTTTCATAAGATACACATGACCGTACCTTGATAAATCTTCAATAAAAGTGATGAAATAAGAATATCCTCTTCTGGCCTGAGTTGACATAGGTCCACATATATCAGTAAGCACTAGACCTAATATTCAGTTGCCCTTTCTCCATGTCCAGTGAATGGAGACTTGGTCATTTTTTCATTGAGACAAGATTCACAAGTTCCTAATGATTGGAAATCATCATAGTCAAAGTAATTATCTTTGACCAACTTGTTTATTCTTGACTCACTGATATGACCCAATCGGTAGTGCCAGAGATATGTAACATAGTCATTATCTCTTTTCCTCTTCTTATTATTAATAAGAAAAATATTATCATTGAGTTGTAAAGTTAGAAGACCATTTACAAAAGAAACATGTCCAAATATTTTATTATTATGAAGAATAGAGCAGCCACTGCTCTTTACACTTATTTCAAATCCCTGTTATAATAACAAGGATATAGAAATAATGTTTCTAATAATATCTGGTACATAGAAGCATTCTTCTAACTTTATTACATCATCCGAAGGTAATAAAAGAAGATAGGTATCCACAGCTTCAGCATGTATGGCTTCACCACTTGCCCCATGCAGCTTAAAGTCACCCTTCTTCAATCTTCTAATTCTGTGGAGTCCCTGCGACGAATTGTATATATGAGATCCACATGCGGTATCCAATACCCATGAATTAGAAGTGGAAGAACTCAATGATAAATTAGTTTGTATCATGTACAAACCTTTAGATGCTCCACTTGCATCTTGCTTCACACTTGCAAGGTAAGCCTTGCAGTTCTTCTTCTAATGCCCAGTCTTGCCGCAATGGAAACAGGCTCCATCAGCCTTCTTAGCTTTCTTGTTCTTCTTCTGGATGCTTTTCATAGGGTTGAATTTTCTCTTCATACCCTTCTTCATTGCTTGCTTCCTTCTATCAACAAGAAGCACATGAGCCTTATCTCTTTTAGAGTGGCTTTCAGTTGTCTTAAGCATGTTAAGCAGCTCTGGAAATGAAATGTTTAGTTTGTTCATATGGTAGTTAAGAACAAACTGAGAGAAGGAATCTGGGAATGATTGCAGGATCAAGTCCTGATTTAGTTCACCATCCATGACAAACCTAATTGACCCAATCGAGTGATCAAGTCAATCATTTTCAGAACATGGGTTTGCACAGGTGAACCCTCACTCATCCTAGCATGGAACAACTACTTCGATATCTCATATCGAGCAGCCCTACTTTGCTCTCCATATAACTCCTTTAAATTTAGCAATATGGACTGAGGTTCCATGCCTTCATGTTGCCTTTGGAGCTCATTGAGGCCAACATAATGCATCTGATAGTTGTACTATCATTTTGCCACATCCTATATGTGGCAATATCCTCCTCTGATGCATCCTCTTCGATCAACACTAGATCCGGAGAATCAAGTATATATGAAAGCTTCTTCCGAGTTAATACAATTCTCAAGTTCCTCAACCAGTCCACATAATTTAGACTGGTTAACTTGTTGGCATCCAAGATGCCCCTCAGTGATAAGTTTGAAGCCATTATTTAAATATTCTATATTTAATTAAAGAACGATATTAGCAGACTACTCAATTATGACATTTATAATTAGATAAGGACTTTATATCTAATTATGTCTCCGACTATTTTCTTCAAATACTATAACCCTCAACTATCATAAGCAAGAAACCTTCCTGGTTTCCTTAGTGGGGTTGAGATCCTTATTCCTCAGGAGTGCCTTGTGTGTACACAACAAACACACATGAGTTCAAAGGTAGGACAACCTTTCCAATTGCAACCCTTGCAATTCTCAATAATTATCTTTGCCTCTAGGACACTTATGGCCTTGTGTGTACACAATAAACTATAATGTCTTAGTTTAGTCGGACCCTTCATTTCTATATTGCCATGATTAAATAATGTTGCCCTTGTGTGTACACAACAAAGCAACATATCCAAATAAGCTATAAAGCAATAAGTGCACCAAGACAAATCTTATATCAATTCCTAGAGTAGGCCTTGTGTGTACACAACGAACCTACTATAGTTTTGACATAAATTTGGCTTAGCATGAATGAAGGCAAATTATAGTATACTTAACCAATTAGTATTACCAAATTAAGATTTAGATATGACCAAACTGGCTAGGTAAGTGGGAGGGGTGAGGGGGTCCCCCCATTGCTTTCCTTAGACACCAGTTAGATTGGCCAGGTCAGACAACGGAACCAATTAAAAACATCATTCCCTTTACATTCCCAAAACCACATTCCTAGACACCAATTGGCTGATCAAACCTTAACCAGTTTTGCATCTTGACTAAGTTTTATACTATAACTAAATATGCTTTTTGATGAGGGCTTTGATGGTCTCAAACATATTATAAAACTAACATGATAATAGTATTTATTACTGCAAGTATAAACATAAACATGATATACATGTTTATAACAAATATAAACCCAATGCACATCACTCTAGAATATGCATTAAAATTCATGTCATCAAGCATATTACCCTAATATGCATAGCATTATATTGACATAATATCATACATATGAACATGGTCGAGTCGACTCGAAAAGGTTCGGGTCGGCTCGGTAGTGGAATTTAATCAAACTCAAAAAAGATTCATAATTGAAATGCCATAAGGATGGCTCTGATACCACTGATGGGAATTCTCCAAGGGTGTCGGGGATCATGAAGCATGTGGAATTGACTTTCAAAATTAAATTTCATAGCATGATACCCTAACATGTATAACATGTTTAGAAAACCCTAATTCCCAGGAATCCCTTGGGCAATAACAACTAATGAATCATCAAATAAAGTCAAGAAAAATACCTGGATTGCTGAAATCCAACTTTTTTCACAAGGCTCATAAGCACAAGCCCTCCAACGGTGATCCACGCGAAACACGGACCAAGGAAGAACTCCTTCAAGTTGCTTGGAGAAGTGGAACTCTTTCGACAGCCTTTGATCTATTGACCACTGTAGGACACCTTGCCCTACTAAAGGGTACTCAAGATACTATCCTAAACCACTATAAAATCTAGGACTACCCTCCTCTAGGACCCTACAGGCTTATGTACTAAAACCAAGCCTTGTCCTAGTGTAGAAGAACTTATCTTAATAAGACAAGTCTTGTCCTAAAACAAGGAGGGAGGGAGAAAGTGGAAGAACACTCTGACTCTTGGGAAAATAAGACACTCAGACTTTCAGAAGATCGAGATCAGTCATTTTTCATTTCACTGTATGCCTATTTATAATCTCAGATGGGGTATGAAATTCATCCTGACAACACTTATCAGATATGAAACAACATATCTGATAAGACTCTTCGAGAATGGAGAGTCATATCTGTGTTCTTTCACTTACCAGATAAATTCCTGTCATGCCATGTGTCAAATATCGATTTCTGAGATAGGGAGATGCCTCTTCTAATCCGAAGTAACATGAGGCTTTAAGAGTTTCAGAGGCAGAAGGACTCTACCCTCTGTTGTGCCCGCGCATATGAAGAGGCACAACTCTTCATGTGCGCGCCACCTTTCACACCTCTTCAAACCGTCCCTTTAAAATTTAAACTGGCTATTAGACATCTTAAGACCATGGGGATAAAATGAAGAGATGCCTTCCAGATGAAACTCTTAGTGTCTCATCTACAGAAGGACTCTTGGACCTTTTGTGCGCCACTTATTCTCGCGGGTGCGCCAAAGGGCGCCAATAGTCTTTTCCTTTACATTTAGTCCGCCCAAAGCATCAAATTGACTTGGTCAAACATATGAAATATAGATGTCATTGGAAAGGGCATCAAATAAGCTTTCTGACCATATCTTTTATTTTTAGATCAGAGGTCTGTAGGCCCTTCTGTGCCCTTTTGAAGTTAAGGTATCATTTAGGTACTAATAGTTCCATGCCATTATGACTCTTCATATATCGCACCTAAAATGCCCTTAAGTCCAAATTAAAATCAGATTAAGCTCTGATTTGGCTAGCTCCACTTAAGACTCAATCTCATTTAGTTTTTCCATAATTAAGTTAGCTGAATTAGCAAGCAACCGGACCCAATCCAATTGGGTAAGGAAGCTTACATATGCTAGTTGCAATTGGCTAACCAATTAGGATCCTATGACCCTAATTAAATCATGAATGACTTTCTTGGACAAGTCTCTATTGTGTGTGACCCATTGGGTTCGACATCTAGCAAGCAGTAGATTTAGGTTTGAGCCGATTCGATTCGATCGAATCTGATTGACCTAATTAGGTCAAATTAGCTCACCTAATTGTCCAATTCGAATCATACATCGATTTACCTCATGAAACAAAACCAATTGGTTCATGAAAACCTACAAGACAAGATTGACATCTAGCAACGTGTCATGCCTACCCAAAAGATGAAAAATTTGATAGAAAATACCAAAATACCCTTCAGTAGTGAGTTACCGTGCAATTCAATCTTTCGATCTCCCATTATCCTGATTAAGTGATAGGTATGGATAGATGTCAAACCCTAACACTTCATCATATCGAATCTCAGCTCGATCATGAGGACTCAGCTGATGACTGATTAGATTCTACTAATCTCATCCGGCTTTGATCAAAGGCTCCTTAAGTCACTTATTGAAGAGATTGCATGGGATAGTAATTCCTCTTACTAGGAATAATCGATTCCTTGTTGGTCCACTCAAATCCTTCGTACACCTTCCACCATACCCAGAACACCTCGTACATGTCACAATGGCATGAATGAGTATGAACCAAAATATGGCTTAGTGTGCACAAGGAACCATGGTGACCTTAGGTCTAAAGATCACATGCACAACTCTACTCTAGGATATATCTTTTGACAAGTAATAAGACTTCCATAAGATAATCTCGGTATGGATCAGTCCAGTGCACTCATACCCTGATGAGCACCCTTATCCTAGTATTAGTGTCTCTACACAAGTGGTTATGAGATCAACCACCCTCATCAACTGAGCATGCATAGGATAAGCTAGTCTTTTTGGATTCATTGATCCCCAAATCGATGGTCCAACGACTAGGAACATTCTAGATTAGGGTTTATAGGAAATTAGGTCTCACTATTATGAATTTTATCATAACCCTAATTCCATTGCCCTACTCTATGTGGTTCATTATAATCAATAAAAACATGACACATCGGTATACGATGAATCAAATACCTTTATTAATATGAAAGTATGTCATACATGAGCTGGAAGTTTACAAAAAGGCCCTCATAACGATTCGCTCTTAGGGCACTTTTCTATCAGAAGTGTGCAGGGATTAGCGTGGCTCTATGGAGATTGTGTCAGGTGGAGCTCTGGATGCAGTGATTGTCGGTTTAGAATCGTTGCGTGTCTTTCCAGGAAGTCCAGGATTAGTGATGCAGCTCTTAGCAGAAGGGAGCCTACAACAGATATCTCAAGTTGGTGCTATGGAGGAGGTTGGTTCCAAGGATCTTGTACTGATCTTTAGTTGAGGGGAGTTGATCATCCCAATGGCCTCCTAGGGAGCTCAGAAGCTAAAGAGGTCTGACATTGATGTTAGGTTCACATAGCTATCTGGGTGTACTATTGAATCACGGGTTGGTGTTGTAGTCACGGGGACAGAGCAGGAAGATATCAGTTCGAGGTCAGGAGTGCTGTGAGCATGAGTCTCAGGAGCTGTGGAGCACAGGTTGATGTTCCAGCTAGGGAGGCGAGGTGACTTCGACAGGAAGATGTCTGCTCTAGAGATAGCAGGAAGGGCGCAGATGGTCACGCGAAGCTTGTCAAGACTTATATCACCAAAGTGAAGATTATTAAGGCAAATATGGTGCTCCAAGTTTGGAGAGGAGCACACATGATGTATCTAGGGCTATGAGTGAGTCCGGGATGAGTCCTAGATGTTAGACTGAGTTTTCTGGTCAGTCTGAACATTAGAGTCGACTCGATTCTGGTTCGAGTTGGCTCTAATGGTTGGCATGGCATGGCAGCAGGAAAATGTTCTATGGAGAGTCAGCTTGGTATTGCTACGAGTCGGCTCGGTTGCTGGCGAGTCGACTCAATTTTGTGGGAGTCGGCTCAGCTACACAGAAAGGTAAAAAGTGTTCTGGAAGATCCGACTCAAGGTCTAAGTGTCGACTCGTCCAGAGTGCTGTCTGCTATAAGGAGTTGACTCGTGGGGTTCGAGCCTACTCGGATAACGGTTTCTTTGAATCATGTGTTGCCGCACTATGAAGTTTTTTGGGGGGGTAGGTCCATTGTGATCGATGTGTATATATATGTATATGGGGATGGAGATGACTATAAAAGTGAGAGGAATAAACCTTGTAACCTTGCAAGGAAACCGATTAAGAAGGAGAACCCTCTTTTCTTTCAAATCTTGTTCATCCTCCTCTCTCCCTATCCTTGGTTTTCTCTCGTGTGTTCAACCCCATGGGGGCGCACCTCCATGATGGGAGCGGATAGCATGTCCCATCTCTTCCATAATCTTGAGTCCCCTTTCCACCATGATGACATCAAGAAGGATCCCTGGTTTTCATGGAGCGATTTTGCTCCAACACCTTTCCTGGTATCCCTTTTGGGAGGGACTTCCTTTGTTCGCAGCCTCCCTCGAGTCGGATCGGTCCTCGGAAGGAGATCCTTCTATTAAGGGCGTTCACCGGCATAGCACAGATCTTGTCCCTCTGGTGGTGCAACTTTTCGAGGGAGGGGTGGGCGCCGTGCTGCTAAGCCCCGAGCCATGGTGGGGTGTTTCTATTCTAGGAGAGACCGTCATAGTGTCGTAGGGCCTGGGGACATAATGGAATACTACACTTAGAGGAGGTACAGGTTCCATGTCATAAGGGTTGGAGCCCACGCATGCATGGTCATGGATGTGGCAGCCTGCTACAGGGCCTGGAGCCTGGTGGAGAACGCATTGCATAGAACATGTGGGTGGTTCATTTGCAGAGTTTAAATCTCTGGTAGGGTGTGCACCACCTCCCGGAGGTTGAAGGTAGCTAGGAGCTTCCATGGCATGGTTTGAACCTTTGTTGATCTTCTATCTCTTTCGCTTCTGGCAGGAACTTCGGCCTTGGCTGGATGGGGGGAGCTCTATCTCGGGAGCTCGACACTTGAAAGCATGAGCACAACCTCGATCAGGAGCTCGACCCCTGATGGAAGCTGACCTTGGTAGGGACCCACCCTCAAAAAGCTTAAGCATGACCTCGATCAGGAGGTCGATCCCGGATGGAAGCTCACCTCGACCGGGGGCTCGCCCATGGAAAGCATAAGCATGACCTCAGCCGAGAGATTGATCCTAGATGAGAGCTAATCTCGACCAGGGACTCACCCTTGGAAAGCATGAGCACGACCTCGATCGAGAGCTCGACTTCAGATGGAAGCTAACATCGATCGAGGCTCACCCTCGGAATGCATGAGCACGACCATGGCCGGGAGCTCGACCCCGGATGGGAGCTAATCTCGGTCGAGGGCTCACCTCTCGGAATGCATGAGCATGACCTCGACTGGGAGCTCGACCCCGGATGGGAGCTAACCTCGATCGGTGGCTCGCCTTCAGCAGGATAAGGGGAGCTCTATCTCGGGAGCTCGACCTTGAAATGCATGAGCTCGACCTCGGCTGGGAGCTTGACCCTGGATGGGAGATGACCTCGATCGATGGCTCGCCTTCAGATCTTCATTTGGTCACCGCATCCACATGGCATTTTCTACAAATGCGGTCGCCAGCATGGGCTCCACGTCAGCAGTTGTGCCACATCGGGCTCTACATCAGCGATTGTGCCATATCAACTTGTAATGCTAATATTCTTGTCTTTCCACTAGGTACACAAGTGTATGCCCTATAGAGGAGATCCATACAGGAACCGAACCAAGGAAGCACTCCTTTAGCTTGCTTGACTCCTTTCGATAGCCTTTCTTCATTCTACAACCTTTTCTCCCCTCTAAGTCCTTTTCATTTTCGAAGAGTAGCTTAGTACCTCTCCAAAAACTCTTTTACTATCTTATTATCTTTTCAAATTCTTTTCCTAAGCCCTTATCTTAAAATGGTGGACTTGTCTTAAAATGACAGACTTGTCCAAATAATAGAAGGAAGAGAATTATCAGGACAATTTTTTGGATGCCTTGGCTTCAATCACCAAAGCCTTTAAATAGAAAGAGAGTAGGTTCATGATACACCTTTTCATCTATCTCTCATCTAACATCTAACATATTAGATAAGATCCTTTATTCAGAAATAGTCCTTTAGCAGAAATGTGTGCCAAGAGTTGCTTATCACAACTCTTCGAGAAAATCTGATAATTAACTCTTAATTTCAGATTTAAGACATGGACCCACACCCAATATGCATTTCAAATGAAGAGGTTTATCTAGAAAAAATGATTAATAGGTAGAAGGACTCTTCCTTATCCCTTGCACCATATATGAATCAAGCATCGTGTTCCTTCATTGTTCATGCCTTTCTTACATTAATTGACCAACCAATTCTAGTCAATTTGGATATCCAATGGATAGGATAGAGGCTAATCTTTACCACAAAAAAAGTGATTAACTTGTAGAAGGACTCTTGCTCCTTCTACATCCCTTTATTTATGCACATGCCAATATGGTACCAAGAGTCCCATGCCCTTAGGACTCTTGGTTTCAATAATGGATAAGGGCTAATAAATAAAGACTAATCCTAATTTAGCTGCCCCACTTAAGGATCAACCCAATTTAAGTCCAACTCAAACTAGTTAGCCCAAATAGCAAGAATTTAAACCCAATCTAATTAGGTTAGGAGTCAAGCTATCCAACATATGGTAGTATGTTAACTAGCTAGCCAATTAGGATCCTATGACCCTAATAAAAATAAATGACTTCCTCTATCAATTTATTAATGTGTGTGACTCTTTAGGCTCCTCATCTATCTAGTAGTAGGCCTAGGTTCATGTTGATTTGGTTTGATTAGAAACCAACTAATCAAATTAGGTCAAATCAAGCTAACCCTAGCACCAATTTGAACCATCTTTCGAATTGACTCATGAATTCAATCAATTTGATTCATAATAACCTACAAGACATGATTGACATCAAAAAATATGCCATGCCTACCCAAGAGATAAGGAATTTATTTAAAATTACCAAAATACACTTCAATGGCAAGTTACCTTGTAATTCAATCCATCGAACTTCCCTTATCTCGAATAAGTGACGAGTATGGAAATTGTCAAAACCTTACACTTCATTCATTCAAATATGAAATCACTAATAAAGACTTGACCAATAAAAAAATAGAAATTATTTTCTAATTTTACCCTACTTTGATCAAAGATTTCTTGAGTCATCATTCGATGAGATTACATGGAATAATACTCCTCTTACTAGAAGTAATCGATTCCTTGTTGAGCAACTCATATCCTTAATACACAATTCACCATATCCAAGAACATTCCATACATGACTACTGAGTAATGAATGAGTATGAATCAAAATATGGATTCTTCTGTATAAGATACCATGGCGGTCTCAGGTCTAAGGATTACTTATGCAACTTTTACTAAGAAAATCATATTTTGACAAGTAGGACATCCATAAGATGTTCTCATGATGGATCAATTCAGTGAACTCATATCTTGATAAGCACCCATATTTTTTTAATAATGTCACTATATAAGTGATCGTGAGACCAACCACTCTCTTCATCGAGCATACATAGGATGTTCTAGTCTCTCCGAAAACATCGATCCTTGACTCGATGATCCTATGACTGGAAATATTTTAAATTAGGATTTATTAGATTTTAAGTCTCACTACTATGATCTCCCTTGTAACCCTAAAATCATTACCCTAATTTATGGGATTGAGCATTGATATGGGACGGACTCTAACTAATGATGCATGACATGAAGGGGATGAACATGAGAAAAAAGCAGATTAAAGAGAGCAATTTTTTTTAAGATTTTATTTTGGTTTAGTTCTCAAAAATAGCTAAGACTAGGTTAGAGTTTTGTGTAATGGTAAGAATCCTACCCACATGCTAGAAACTTTCAAAGAGATAAAAAATTAAGGATCCTAGGGTTAAGAAACACCTATTAGGTACATGTTCTCCTTCAAAAATATTAGATAAAGAGAGGAGAGAATTTGGTTTAACATACTAGGCAATGATGACTTGTTGCTATAGATGGGATCGCTCTACTCAGATCGGTGCCTGGATGTCCCGATCACTTTCCCGCAGATCCACCGGCTTTTTATCAGTTTGGTTTGAGGGCAAGGAAAACTTCATCCAGAGGGTATGGCACCGGAAGAATCATGCAAACATCAATGGTTAGATCATAGAAGATGGGAAAAACACTAAACTAGAAGTAGGAAGAAGATTGAAGCCCAGAAAAATCATCGGAGATGGTGGAAAGCTTGCTGGAAGAGGGTGCCAGGCTTTGTATCTGGAGGCCTAGAGGCTTGAGGGGTGTTGGGGCTTGGAGAGTGGCAGCCTAGACTGAAGAGAAGGAAGGGATGGCTAGGGCTAGGGTTTGAAAGAAAAAAAAAAAAAACTTGGATCTCACACCCACTCCCTTATGGAGGACAATGCATAAAGACACCGAAGATTGGACAAGAAACTTTAATTTTCATTCATTCAAAATCAGCTTACAAGAGGAGGGAGGGGAGGGGTTTTTACAGACTGACTCAGCCCTCTCCCTATCAAAGTAGGAGTACAAGTCTTTGTCAAAGTGGAATACAAAATTAAATCAAATTGGAAGAGTGGTCTCCTTGTAGAAGTGTGCTGGCTGACTCCTTGTTGGATTGCATGACTTCTCTTGGGCTTGGGCTAGATGGGGTGGCAACTCTAGATAGGTCTTGGGCTGGGGGCGCCAGATCATTAAGAGGCCTAGGAGAGTGCCAATGCAGATGGGCCAAGTGCTGGGGTGCCGGGGCTACGGCGCCATGGGCCTAGGGGGGTGCAATAATCTTATGGATCTGGGTTCCTAGGGCCTGGAGTAGGGGTCCAGGTGCATGGAACCCAGTTCTGATTGGGGAGGGCATGGTGAATCTCCTGATCTGGTGACTCTTCTCTTGGTTCATGTCTTGAGTGAAAAAATACATGGACTCAAAGGACTAAATAAGGGACTTCAATTGACTTAGTGAACCCCACTGGCTCACTTTATTATAGGACTCAATGGACTCAAAAGAAAATGACTGACTTTCCCAACACATGACTTCGAGATCTTCATTGATCCTTGAACTTGATGTCTACTCCTGATGTCCTCATCAATTCTCCCGGGGTGGGAGGTGCTCGACCCTATCGAGTAAAGGTCAATCTATCTCTGGTGGGTCTGGGTTGAGGCATTGTGAATCCTCTCGAGTGATCCATGAATCCTCGGATCTCAGTCTACCTTGCCAACAAACCAAGTTATGTGGAAACCTTTTATCCGGGTACTAGTGGCTTGGTCATTTGAAAGATGCTTAATATTTTCTCTCACAAGCTAATTTGATGGTGGACAACTCAGGGTTGGGTTCACTCTCAGAGAAAGGGTCAGACTTAATAGGCTCACTGGGTATCATTGCTGGCTCCCTGTACTCAACTAAGTATGACATATTGAAGATTAAGCTTAATGCCTACTTCGGTGGTAACTCAGGCACTAGGTCCGACTTTCTTTATCACTTTGAAGGATCCAGCTTCGTGGGTATGTAGCCTAATCATTACATAATTTTTCTACTGAACTCTTAGACTCTTTCATGAATTAACCATGTTTTATAAATGTCATTGCTCACATTAATCTTATGATTAATTGCTCATGCAGATCTCTAATCATGAGTGCAAATGACTCATAACAATTCCTATTAGCATGCAAACAAAACACCTAATGCCAATGCCTAATGCAGGCAAATGACCTAAACCTCTAACTACAACTATGCATGTGACCTCGGTCAGGTGGGTGACATGCAGATGAGAATGGTGCATGAACTCCTACTAAATGCCATAGGGTATGCTAGAAATATGTAGCAAATTTAATAGGGTCAAAGAATCCATGCAGCTTGCAAACCTCTACAAAATGCAATCTAATGGCTAAAGAAATATAAAAAGCTTCAAGAAAGGGCAAAAAATAAGAGGTGGATTTAGGGTTAGTCATGTATGTTAGGGAATAAGAAGAGGGTTCAGGGTTGATTGGATATAGTAGGATATAAGAAGAGGTTTTAGGCATTAGTCCTAGACTAATGAGGTTGATCTTATATGTTTGAGGTACATCTATAGGGTCTGCCTTATGGAAGAGTGGGTCATTAATTTCAGGGAAGAGGTATTCAATTAGGGTCAAAGGGGTGACTTCATCCTAAGGTTACTGATTTAAAAAGATCAGGTCCTTAATAAGTTCCTCGGGTTCTTGAATCTTAGGACTAGACTCTATAATTGGGTTCTCTTCTAGTGTCTCTTTAAGTAAAGTTCTAGCAGGAGTATCTTGGTTCTCTTCCTTTAACTATTCTTCCACTATAGCTTCAGTTTGGGTGTGGTTAGGGTTAACTAATTCTAGGTGGCTTCAGTCTAGGTATGGTTAGGGCCAACTAATTTTAGGTTGGCTTCAATTTGGGTAGGGTCAACTAATTCTTGGTTGGCTTCAGGTATCTCTTCTTCTCCTTATACTCATCTGCTAAGTCCACTTCAACTTCATACACTTCCACTTCAATCTCATCCTTATGACCAATGGGATGGTAGGAGGGGGTCGTTAAGGGGAAGTGTGTTGGGAATTGTATCCCAAAGCCAATCATCTAGGTTATAGATAGTTGAGCTAATTGTTATGTAATTTTTATAATGAATAAAAGTTATTCTGGCTTCTCATCACTTTACATCTTCCTATAATGAATTCTTTAGTGATGATATCCTTAGGACTACTATTACATCGATATAGAGAGGATATATCGAGTGGTCCTTAAACAGGGTTCTCAGCCAAATGATATGTTGTACCTGGATAGCAACATATCAAGCATAGGCTGTTGTGGTTCACATTGTTTGGTTGTCCTCTTGACCAAAGGAGTGTGGTGACACTGATGTGATCTGCAAGTGGGATATTTGATATCTCATTAGACGTGACTCCGCGTAGCACCTTATCTGCCTAAGGATCGCTCGCGAATGGATATGGGCATAAGTGTCCCTCTGACCTGAGGTCACTTTGGTAGCTTGCAAGCAACTCCCTGTGCTTTGGTGCCGGACTACCCGGATTTTTAATCCGGTAACGGAAGGTTTCTGGGTACAGGCAAGTACTTGTGGAGCAGTAGTGGACCAAGATGGAATTGACCTGTCCGAATGGTTTGGATTGAATGTCTCGCAGTGTCTCAATTTAGCAAATCCTCGGCCGGGGTGGTCCCAGTGAAGAGTCACTGGACATGCGAGATTGAGACACGTAGTGGATTGACATAGCTGGGGTTGGCAGTTCAACCCTAGGTCATCCTGAGCATTGGAGGTCAAAGGGATGAATTATGCGGTAACCATATGCCAGAGGTTCGATGGATTGCTCTCGCATCTTCGACCTATCCGGACGCCGAGACCCATTGCTAGGTGGTATCTTGTGCTGGTACTGGAAGTGTTCCAGTACAACCGTTTAGGTTCGAACCTATGAGGTCACACGCCATAGAGGATTTCTATCTGATCAGGAACCGATTCGATTGGGAATCGTTTCGGTGTTTTGTCATGGTTTTTGGTTGAGTTTTCTTCTGATTGACCCGGTCTTGGGTTGATCAGGTCTTCTATGGATCGACCAGGAATGTGTTCCTGGCTGACTAGGATTGAACCCATGTTCATCAAATGGTTTGATGAATGTTTCTAAGTCTAATTGATTTTGTTTTAATCGATTGCAAATCGATTTCAACTCAAATCAGTGAGGTTGGACTGTAGAAAGATAGGGTTCGTTCTTAGCTTCGTTTTGAGTCCCGTTTCGTTCGTTTTGGACTTCGTTTGATTGGGTTTTGACCTGAACCGAATTGTCCCTGCTTTCGACCTTGGACTGAAGGGCTTTTTGGTCATTTGCCGGTTCGCCTTTTGAACCATCGTTTTTATCGTTTTGGAACGCCTGAGACTTTTGGTTTTTTGAAACCGTAGCAGGGCGTTTCAAATCCCGATTTTTTCCTTTTAAATCATTCATCCCTTCATACCAAAAAGCAGCATCTTGCTCTCCTCTACGATACGGATCCAGAGAGACCTTTTGGAATCCTTCATTCGTAGCCATTAGAGAGATCTCGGAGTTTTTCCAAAAACCGTGAAAGCTTGGGATCCGGCGGCTAGCGACGCCGGAGCTCCGATCAGAAGTTCCCACGGCGTGTATCCCCTCTAGAGGGATTTCGCCTGAGATCCTGGGAGCAGTTCTTCGCTCCAGTGCAAAGAAATCCAAGTTTGAAGCTTTATTCTCCCTGCTGCAACCGTGGCCGTGAAGCCCTTTTGAGCCCTGATTTGAGGTGGCAAACGCCGGAGTTTTGGGGATTGGTCTTCAGTTCCTTGTAGCCGGTCAAGAGCACATTCCAGCGGACCTTGAAGCTCGAAGTTTGGAGGCCTGTGCGCTCTGCAGTCGGCGTCTGAACATTGCTCCACGGTAAGGAATTTCTGAACCGAGGTTGAAGAAGGGTGGAATAGCGGGAATAGCTATTCCACCCCATTCCTCCCTTATTCCAGCCTGGAATAAGTTCTTTATTAATTTTTATATGCATTTATACATGTCTAAAAATTATGAAAAAGAAATATATGCCATGCATTTTAATGTTCTCTATGCAAATATATTTTTTTGATCCTGGTTTTGGGACAGGTTTTTCCGCAATTAATTTTAAAATTGTTTTAAAATATCTACCTGTTCCTATTCTATGCTTAGTGTAGGCACACAAAAAAAAAAAAATCTTCCTTCAAATGGTATCAGAGCCAGGTTCAATTTAAAATTATATTTGCATGTTTTTAGTTAATTAAAATTGTTTGATTAACTAATTTGGTAATTAGTTGAATTATTTAATTTTTAATTAAAATTGTTTTAATTAAGAATTAATGATGGCATGTATTATTTTTATTTTTTTGATATGTTAAATGTAAATAAGAATTAATTGTAAAAGGAGTTTTACAAGATTTAATTAAAATTGTTTTAATTAAATAATTGGCTTGATTTCTTATAATTATGAATTATCTGAAATAATTAAATGATAAATGTAAATTAGGGTTTATAAAACCTTAAGTCATTTGATAAGCCAAATGGGTTAAATGGTTGGGCTAGGATTAGATCCTAATTGGGTTAGACCTAGGTTTAGTTGAATGAACTCTAAAAATAATTTTAATCAAAAGTTGATTAAGGATTATCTTTTCCTAGTTTCTGATTAGTTAGAAGCTTGTGTCCATTCATCTAAATGGATCTAATCTGGCTCAGAGGCTAACCTAACTCAAATTTTCTAATCTAATTGATGACGGTAAATCAATTTGGTGTCTAAGGTAAGCAGCCTTATGGTCCTTGGCTTTGAGGGTACCCTTTCCTGGCCAGTTCTTGTAATTGGTGTCTAAGGAAAGTGGTTAATGCCGTAACTCATGCCTCGACCGCACTTACCTGGCCAAATTGGCTAACCTGATTTGCATTAGAAAAGATAATTGAGTTAGATCAACCCATGCCATTTAAGGTTATCAGTCTGACTGATTTAGGTGCCCATGAACCTAACCATAAACCCTTCTAAGATTTAGTGGGAGTTTATGGATCAAGGTTCATGATTTTTTTTTATATGTCACAAATTTTAAAATCCTCTAAATTATTAGGTCCTTAAAAAGACCTAGTTAAGGAGTTAACAAAGTCTTTGCCTCCCATTAAGTGGGTTTGTAATGTGTCCATTAGTTGGGTATGCATCGGCAGTTCCATAGAACGGGTGTATATCACGCTATTGGGATTACTCTCCCTAATATGAAGGTTCAGTGTGACCTTCTTAACAATGATCAGGTGAGCCGTACCCTAGACGGGCTTGGTTATTTATTGGTTGGAAACACTGAATTCGGCATGTTAATGGTTGGACCTAACCGAGAGCCTGTAATAGGAGGCCCCTAGGTCGATTACAGTGCATCTTGGGGCAAAATAGATTACTAGAAATTGCTAAGGGCAGCAATTGGTTATAAGAACCTATCTTTAGACACGTATGGGTGAGCCATACCCTAGACGGGCTTGTACGTGGTCTATTGGATTCTAGTACCCACTTTGAATTATGACTTCACGGAATTGGAGGTAGAGGCTCCTATTCTGAAAAGTTAGTGGGAGAACCTTTTTGACTATAGTCCAAGTCTTTAGGGTTTTGAAAATCACATAAACTAATTTTGGTCATATTTTTCTTTCAGATGTCAACCAATCTGTCGCTCCGTCCATTGTTGGACAATGAAAAATTGATTGGACCCAACTTCGATAGCTGGTATCGAAGATTGAGGATAGTCCTTGAGCATGAACGGATCTTGTACGTTCTGACAGATCCGGCACCTGTAGTTCCCGCTGCCAATACTCAGGGACCGGTTAGAGACACTTACCAGAAGTGGATCTCTGATCGGACCACTGTCCGATGTATTATGCTGGCTGCGATGAACGATGAGTTCGGTCGCAGGTTTGAGGAGGCCCAGCCTGAGGATATCCTTCAAAGGTTGAAGGAGTCTTTTGGCACACCTGATGATGCTGAGAGATACCGTATCTCCAGCGCCATCTATAACACGCGTATGCGTGAAGGTGCTTCTGTGACTGATCATGTTATGAACATGATCGAGTTGTTCGAGCGCTTGGGCAAGCTCGGGTGTCCCCTTCATGAACAGTTGGGGAAAGATGCGATCCTGAACTCCCTGCCTCCATCCTACGTGTCCTTTCTCGATCACTGGAGATTGAATAGGCCGGTAGTAAACTATCATGAGATGTTAGGTTTACTGCAAGCCTATGAAAAGGACCACCAGCTCAACAAAGGGCTGGTGAATTATGTAGGAGGTTCCTCGGCAGGTGCTCCTCGACCCTTTAAGAAAAAGAAGAAGAAGAAGAGCAAGAAGGTACAGTCTGCTCCTGGTCCAAGTCAGACCAAGAAGAAGTTAGACCAGAGCAAGGCAGAGTGCTTCTTTTGCAAGAAGCAGGGTCATTGGAAGAGGAATTGTCCTCTTTACATCGCTTCACTTGACCCGAACAGGCCGAAGAAGAAGAAGCAGCAAGCTGTTGCTGCACCAGGTATATATATGATATATCCTAACTTTACTCTTTGTGATACTACTAGCTGGGTATTAGATACCGGAAGTCCTATTCATATCTGTAATTCTTTACAGGGACTTCGAGTTAGTAGAAGATTCGAAGATGGCGAGAGGTACCTGAACGTAGGGAATGGAAATGCTGTTCCAGTTCTGGCGTTGGGTGTTCTGGAGTTGTCTTATGAGTCTTGTAATGTCACTCTAAGTGACTGTCATTATAGTCCTTCTTTCATGCTTAATGTTATTTCTGTAGGCCTTCTGGCCAATGAAAATTTTGAATTTTCAATAAAGAAAAACGTTTGTTCTATCATTTTGAATGGTAAGACTATCATGAATGGAAGCTTAGTTAATGGCATATATTTACTATCACAGCCTGTTATTGTAATGAGTACAAGTTCTAGTAAACGCCCTAGAATAGATGATGTCAATGAAGCCTATCTTTGGAACTGTAGGCTAGGTCACATCAATAAAAATAGGATTAACAAGTTAATAGGAGATGGCCTCCTAGATGTCAGTGATTGTGAATCACTGCCAACTTGTGAATCTTGTCTTATTGGAAAGATGACCAAATCACCTTTTAAAGGAAAAGGTGAGCGAGCGTCGGATATCCTAGGTCTTGTACATACTGATGTATGTGGACCTATGTCTATCTGTGCTAGAGGAGGTTTTAGATATTTCATTACTTTTACAGACGACCTTTCGAGGTTTGGTTATGTCTATCTTATGAGACATAAGTCTGATTCGTTTGAAATGTTCAAACGATATCGTAATGAAGTTGAAAAACAAACCAGAAAGGAAATCAAAATACTTCGATCAGATCGAGGTGGTGAATACCTTTCAGGTGAGTTTTTGACATATCTTGAGGAGAATGGGATTCTCTCTCAATGGACTCCTCCTATGACACCTCAGTTAAATGGAGTGTCTGAAAGGAGAAATCGGACCTTGTTGGACATGGTTCGATCTATGATGGGGTTTGCTACTTTGCCTATGTTTTTCTGGGGATATGCATTGGAGACTGCATGTCAACTTCTTAATAATGTTCCTAGTAAATCCGTTGACAAAACTCCATATGAAATATGGACAGGACGTAAGCCAACCCTTTCACATTTTCGTGTCTGGGGGTGTCCGGCTTATGTCATGCGTTTGGAAACAGATAAACTAGGGCCAAGGTCTGAAAAATGTTTTTTTGTTGGTTATCCAAAAGAATCCAAAGGATACTACTTTTACTTGTCTGATGAACAAAAGGTGTTCGTCAGACTTAGAGCTATCTTTTTAGAAAAGGAGTTCCTTATTGAAGGAACTGTAGCTTCTAAGATAGAACTTGATGAAGTTCTACAAGTAGAAGAACCTGGGCACACACAGGCTGGTATTGAACCTGATTTGATAAGATCAAATCCTGAGCCTATTGTGCAATCATTAAGGAGATCCGATAGAGTATCGCGTCCACCGGATAGATATTTTGGATATCTAATCCAGGATGGCGATCCTGTTGAACTCGATGAGAACAACGAGGATCCGATCACCTATATGGATGCAATGCAAAGGTCTGATTCTGAGTTATGGCTTGGAGCCATGAAATCCGAAATGGAGTCCATGGAAATCAACCATGTATGGACATTGGTTGATGCACCTGAAGGGATAAAACCCATTGGGTGCAAATGGATCTTCAAAAGGAAAAGAGGCGCAGACGGGAAGGTAGAGACCTATAAAGCCCGTCTGGTTGCCAAGGGGTATCGTCAACGTTATGGTATTGACTATGACGAGACATTTTCTCCTGTGGCAATGCTGAAATCCATTCGGATTATGCTAGCTTTAGCTGCACATTTTGACTATGAGATCTGGCAAATGGATGTCCGAACAGCCTTCCTAAATGGAGAGCTGGAGGAGGAAGTGTATATGACACAACCTGAAGGGTTCACTTCCATAGACGAGTCAAAAGTGTGTAGACTTCAGAAGTCTATCTATGAGCTAAAGCAAGCATCTCGGAGTTGGAACATGCGGTTTGATAAGTGTATCAAATCGTATGGCTTCGTTAGGAACAGAGAAGAACCTTGCATATATAAATGGGATAATGGTTCTGTAGTTGTATTTCTTGTATTGTATGTGGACGATATTCTCTTAATCGGGAATGACGTTCCTGCATTACAGGGAATAAAAGTTTGGCTTTCATCACAATTCTCCATGAAGGATATGGGAGAAGCCTCATTCATATTAGGTATGAAAATCTATAGAGATAGATCAAAGAGGCTTCTGGGATTGTCCCAATCGACATACATTGGTACCGTGTTAAAAAGGTTTAGCATGGAAAATTTCAAGAAAGGCTATCTCCCGATAGGCCATGGAATTACTCTTTCCAAAAAGGATTGTGCGACAACCCCTGAGGAAAGAGAGCGTATGAGTAGAATACCATATGCTTTGGCATTGGGTTCTATTATGTATGCTATGTTGTGTACTAGACCTGATGTGGCATACTCACTAGGGGTAGTGAGTAGATACCAATCTAACCCAGGAGAAGCACATTGGAAGGTGGTAAAGACCATCCTTAAGTATTTGCGAAATACTAAAGATCAATGGCTACTCTATGGAGATTCTGACCTAAAACTAAAGGGGTATACTGACTCCAGTTTTATGTCAGATCATGATGACAGCAAGAGTGTGTCAGGATTTGTTTTTATCCTGAATGGTTGAGCTATCTACTGAAAAAGTTCCAAGCAGCATACTGTTGTAGACTCGGTTTGTGAAGCAGAGTATATTGCCGCATCTGATGCAGCAAAAGAGGCTGTCTGGTTGCGGAAGTTCATAGGCGAGCTGGGAGTGGCACCTTCCCTGGAGCATTCTATTCCTCTGCATTGTGACAGCTCAGGGGCGATTGCTCAAGCCAAAGAACCGAAGGCACATCAGCGCACCAAGCATATTCTGTGGCACTTTCACCTTGTACGAGAGATCGTGGAACGAGGTGACATCGACCTTCAGAAGATCGATGGAAAGGAAAATCCGGCCGACCCCTTTACCAAAGCCATCGGAATTAAATAATTCGACAGTTATAAATGGAAGATGGGTATTCGATACTGTTCTGATTGGCTTTAGTATAAGTGGGAGTTTGTTGGGAATTGTATCCCAAAGCCAATCATCTAGGTTATAGATGGTTGAGCTAATTGTTATGTAATTTTTATAATGAATAAAAGTTATTCTGGCTTCTCATCACTTTACATCTTCCTATAATGAATTCTTTAGTGATGATATCCTTAGGACTACTATTACATCGATATAGAGAGGATATATCGAGTGGTCCTTAAACAGGGTTCTCAGCCAAATGATATGTTGTACCTGGATAGCAACATATCAAGCATAGGCTGTTGTGGTTCACATTGTTTGGTTGTCCTCTTGACCAAAGGAGTGTGGTGACACTGATGTGATCTGCAAGTGGGATATTTGATATCTCATTAGACGTGACTCCGCGTAGCACCTTATCTGCCTAAGGATCGCTCGCGAATGGATATGGGCATAAGTGTCCCTCTGACCTGAGGTCACTTTGGTAGATTGCAAGCAACTCCCTGTGCTTTGGTGCCGGACTACCCGGATTTTTAATCCGGTAACGGAAGGTTTCTGGGTACAGGCAAGTACTTGTGGAGCAGTAGTGGACCAAGATGGAATTGACCTGTCCGAATGGTTTGGATTGAATGTCTCGCAGTGTCTCAATTTAGCAAATCCTCGGTCGGGGTGGTCCCAGTGAAGAGTCACTGGACATGCGAGATTGAGACACGTAGTGGATTGACATAGCTGGGGTTGGCAGTTCAACCCTAGGTCATCCTGAGCATTGGAGGTCAAAGGGATGAATTATGCGGTAACCATATGCCAGAGGTTCGATGGATTGCTCTCGCATCTTCGACCTATCCGGACGCCGAGACCCATTGCTAGGTGGTATCTTGTGCTGGTACTGGAAGTGTTCCAGTACAACCGTTTAGGTTCGAACCTATGAGGTCACACGCCATAGAGGATTTCTATCTGATCAGGAACTGATTCGATTGGGAATCGTTTCGGTGTTTTGTCACGGTTTTTGGTTGAGTTTTCTTCTGATTGACCCGGTCTTGGGTTGATCAGGTCTTCTCTGGATCGACCAGGAATGTGTTCCTGGCTGACTAGGATTGAACCCATGTTCATCAAATGGTTTGATGAATATTTCTAAGTCTAATTGATTTTGTTTTAATCGGTTGCAAATCGATTTCAACTCAAATCAGTGAGGTTGGACTGTAGAAAGATAGGGTTCGTTCTTAGCTTCGTTTTGAGTCCCGTTTCGTTCGTTTTGGACTTCGTTTGACTGGGTTTTGACCTGAACCGAATTGTCCCTGCTTTGGACCTTGGAGCGAAGGGCTTTTTGGTCATTTGCCGGTTCGCCTTTTGAACCATCGTCTTTATCGTTTTGGAATGCCTGAGACTTTTCCTTTTTTGAAACCGTTGCAGGGCGTTTCAAATCCCGATTTTTTCCTTTTAAATCATTCATCCCTTCATACCAAAAAGCAGCAACTTGCTCTCCTCTATGATACGGATCCAGAGAGACCTTTTGGAAGCCTTCATTCGTAGCCATTAGAGAGATCTCGGAGTTTTTCCAAAAACCGTGAAAGCTTGGGATCCGGCGGCTAGCGACGCCGGAGCTCCGATCAGAAGTTCCCACGGTGTGTATCCCCTCTAGAGGGATTTCGCCTGAGATCCTGGGAGCAGTTCTTCGCTCCAGTGCAAAGAAATCCAAGTTTGAAGCTTTATTCTCCCTGCTGCAACCGTGGCCGTGAAGCCCTTTTGAGCCCTGATTTGAGGTGGCAAATGCCGGAGTTTTGGCGATTGGTCTTCAGTTCCTTGTAGCCGGTCAAGAGCACATTCCAGCGGACCTTGAAGCTCGAAGTTTGGAGGCCTGGGCGCTCTGCAGTCGGCGTCTGAACATTGCTCCACGGTAAGGAATTTCTGAACCGAGGTTGAAGAAGGGTGGAATAGCGGGAATAGCTATTCCACCCCATTCCTCCCTTATTCCAGCCTGGAATAAGTTCTTTATTAATTTTTATATGCATTTATACATGTCTAAAAATTATGAAAAAGAAATATATGCCATGCATTTTAATGTTCTCTATGCAAATATATTTTTTTTGATCCTGGTTTTGGGACAGGTTTTTCCGCAATTAATTTTAAAATTGTTTTATAATATCTACCTGTTCCTATTCTATGCTTAGTGTAGGTACACAAAAAAAAAAAATCTTCCTTCAAAGTGGACTAATACTGGGCTCATATATAGGGGTACTAATCCTATGGGGTTCAGGTCGACTAGGGGAAACCTGACTAGCACTAGGCTGATTCCTAGGTTTTATGGGTTCCTTGGGCTCATAAGATATGGGTTTAGACCTATGGGTTATGGGTTCCTTAGGCTCATAGGACATGGGTACATAGGATCTGGGTTCAGAGGATCGGGGTGCATAAGAGCTACTTTATTTTTTGAAGAAAACAGCGCACTTAAGTCAATGTTCTTCTAAATAGAAAGATAAAGAAAAGCAGACCTCGGTTGTAACCATTTCTGCTGCCTTTCTATTTTTATTGAGTGAATGTTAAAAAAGTGAATAACCATGCTAGTACCATAAAGGAATAATCCGATCACTCTTCCAACTTAACAGTATATATAAAATCACTTTTTCAAGTTCAAGAGAATGCAATCTCGTTTGACTGACTAATAAAGAGGTTTTCAAGGCAAGGGTTTTTTCAATCTGAATTTGGACAAAGAGGAAGAAGCTAATAGTCACCAATACGAATGATCGCCTGCTGCACCTTTCTTCTCTTATAGGGTGGGCAAGTTTTCTCTGCCCCTAAGTTCAAGCAAACCTAGGTTAATAGGATCTAGGTGAAAGAAAACATGCAGGTGGTTTGACAAGATGCTACACTAGGCACGCAAATATCTGCAGGAGTAGAATAGATTTTAAAAGATTTTTTAAAATTTGTTCAGCGGAAATATGCTCCGCCAAGAACTAATCTAAATCTAGTTGCATTTAGGCATGTAAGGTCATATAAAATATTTGCAAAATATTAAACAATTAAGTCTATCCATGCATGATTAAAAAATTAATTTTCCATACCTTTATTTCGCCTGGAATTACTATGGAATAAACCTGGAATAGACTGGAATAACTGGAATAAAGTTATTCCAGTCGTCTTCCTCCTTGGAACTCTGTTTTTGGCTTGCAAAACGTCGTCGGAACACCTCCTTCCGGACCTCCGTTTGCTCCCAAATTTGAGCAGCAGCAATTTGGACAAGTCTACTTCGATTTGCCACCAATAACTGCAACCAAATGAAAGCCAAAAAATTATAATAAATTACCAAATTCTGCTGCCAGATTTCTACAGCAGAACTGGGCAGCAGACTTTGGCTTTCGTTTTGGAGTAGCTGGGGCGATCCCGGTCCACGTAGCTTGCTCCTAGGAGTAGAAGGATACTCCCTTTAGAGGGGAGACACGTCCATGGCTCTCGGATCTACCTCCACGCATGGTGCTAGCCGCTGGAAGAGGGCTTCACGGTCACAGGAATTCTGCAACAAGGCAGAACTAGAGCACTTGAAACAATGGGATTTAAAGCCTTGTTTCTCTCTCTCACAAGCTCCTAAACCCAGTCCCAAAGCTCTCCACTTAAGCCTCTCAAAGAAGAAGATTGCCCAAAGAGTTTTATTGATTTCCATTGGATCTCTCACAGTGGATCAAATCTTCTCATGCTGAAAACTAACTCTCATTGAATAGGGACGGCTGGTGTTTATATAGGCTACAGGGAGAAGTGGAAAACGGAGAGGGGGGGAGGCCAAAAGGCATCGGCTGCAAATCTCCCAATTAATAGCCATTAATCCAGGATTAAACATGGATTAAATGCCAAACGGTGGAGGGAGAAGAAGAGACGCGTGGCGGGTTTGGCCTTCCATCGCTTGGACTTCCTTTCCATTCAAATGACCATGTAAAAAGGTCCAAGAAGTAAACAAAACACCGATCGAACCACTTAAACCAGTCCATTGGTTCAAATAACCGGTCCAAGCAAAAATTATGGTTCAAACCGTTGGTTCAATACAATTGAACCGGTCCGAGCCCAATATAATTGGTTCAATTGGTTCACAACCAATTGAAGGCCAAAACGAACTCCGAATCAGTTCAAAACTGATTCAGAAAAAATCTGGCGCAGTGCTGGTCAGCCTGGAACAATTTTCGGTTGACACAGACAAGGGCAAGATAGGGAAAAGAGTGCTCAAAAATACTGTGACCATAAAACTGAGACGATTCCAAATCGTAATCGGTATACGGATCAGAGAGTTATCCTCTGTGGCGTGTGACCTCATAGGTTCGATCCTAAATGGTAGCATTAGAACAATTTTAGTACCAGCATAGGAAACCATCTAGCAATGGGTCCCGGCGTCCGGATAGGTCGAAGATGCGGGAGCAAACTATCGAACCTCTGGCTTATGGTTACCGTATAATTCATCCCTTTGACCTCTAATGCTCATGACGATTGAGATTGGGCTACCAACCCAGACTGAGTCAGTTGACTATGTGTCTCAACCTCGCAAGCCCAGTGACTTTTCACTAGGACTACCCCGACCGAGGATTTGCTAAATTGAGATACTGCGAGACATTCAATCCAAACTGTTTGGACATGTCAATTCCATCTTGGTCCATCACTGCTCCATAAGTACTTGCCTGTACCCAGAAACCTTCCGTCACCGATTTAAAAAATCGGGTAGTCCGGCACCAAAGCACAGGGAGTTGCTTGCAAGCTACCGTGATGACCTCAGGTCAGAGGGACACATATACCCATATCCAATCATGAGTATCCCTTTGGCAGAAAGGGGCTGCACGTAGTCACATTCAATAAGATATCACATATCCCACTTGCAGATCACATCAGTATCACCACACTCATTTGGTCAAGAGGACAACCAAATGATGTGAACTACAACAACCTATACTTGATATATTGTCGTCCAGTACAATATATCCTTTGGTTGTCAACAGGGTTTAAGGACCACTCGATACATCCTCTCTGTATCGAAGTCAGTGTAGTCCTAAGGACTTCATCATATGGAAAGAGTTCATTTCAGGAAAATTTAATATGTGATGAGCTACCAAAAAATATTTTCTTAATTCATAAAAAAAAATACAATACTGAGCACAACCGCCTTTAACCCAGGCAATTGGCTTTGGGACATAATTCCCAACAACTCCCACTTGTACTAAAGCCAATCAGAAGAGTATCTAATACCCATTTCCCATTTACAATAGTCGAACTCTTTTATTCCGAGGGCTTTAATGAAGGGGTCGGCCAAATTTTCTTTTCCATCGATCTTCAGAAGATTGATGTCGCCTCGTTCCAAGATCTCTCGTACGAGGTGATAGCGCCGCAGAATGTGCTTGGTGCGGTGATGAGCTTTAGGCTCCTTAGCTTGAGCAATGGCTCCAGTGCTATCATAGTACATCAGAACAGGACCATCTAGGGAAGGTGCCACCCTTAGCTCTCCAAGGAACTTCCGCAACCACACGGCTTCCTTTGCCGCATTTGATGCTGCAATGTATTCTGCTTCGCATATCGAGTCTGCAACAGTTGCCTGCTTAGAACTTTTCCAGCATATAGCTCCACCATTTAGGGTAAATACAAACCCTGACACATTCTTGCTATCATCTCTATCCGACTAGAAACTGGAGTCAGAGTACACCACAAGTTTCAAGTCAGGTTCTCCATAAATCAGCCATTGATCTTTATTATTTCTTAAATACTTAAGGATGGACTTAACCACCTTCCAATGCGCCTCACCTGGGTCATACTAGTATCTGCTCACTACTTCTAGTGAGTATGCCACGTCTGGTTTAGTACAAGTCATAGCATACATGATAGAGCCTACTGTAGAAGCATAAGGTACTCTACTCATGCGCTATCTTTCCTCAGGAGTTGTCACACAATCCTTCTTGGAAAGAGTAATTCCAGAACCTATCAGGAGATAGCCTTTCTTGGAATTTTCCATGCTAAACCGTTTCAACACAGTGTCAATGTACGTAGACTGGGACAGTCCCAAAAGCTTCTTAGATCTATCTCTATGGATTTTCATACCTAGTATATAAGAAGCTTCACCCAAGTCCTTCATGGAGAACTGAGATGATAACCAGACCTTTATTCCTTGTAATGCTGCAACATCATTCCCGATTAAGAGAATGTCATCAACATACAGTACTAGGAATACAATCACAAAACCATTAACCCATTTATAGATGCACGGTTCTTCTCCGTTCCTAACGAAGCCATACGATTTGATACACCTATCAAACCGTAAGTTCCAACTTCGAGATGCTTGCTTGAGTCCATAAATGGACCTTTGCAACTTGCATACTTTTGATTCATCTATCGATGTGAACCCTTCAGGCTATATCATATACACCTCTTCTTCCAGCCCTTCATTTAAGAAAGCGGTTCGGACATCCATCTGCCAGATCTCGTAATCAAAATTTGCTTCCAAAGCAAGCATGATCCGAATGGACTTGAGCATTGCCACAGGGGAGAAAGTCTCGTCATAATCGATACCATATCGCTAACGATACCCCTTGGCAACCAGACGGGCTTTATAGGTCTCTACCTTTCCATCTGCGCCCCTTTTTCTCTTGAAGATCCATTTACACCCGATGGGTTTTATTCCTTCTGGCGGATCAACCAATGTCCAAACATTGTTGATTTCCATGGACTCCATTTCGGATTGCATGGCTCGAAGCCATGCCTCAGAGTCAGATCTCTGAAGTGCATCCATATAGGTGATCGGATCCTCATTGTTCTCATCGAGCTCAATGGGATCGCCATCCCGGACAAAGAAACCGTGGTATCTGTCCGGCTGATGCGGTATTCTACCGGATCTCCTAATCGGTTCTAGGTGTGATTCAATCACAGCCAATTTTATGATGTCCTTAGAGTGTGTAGGTTCTTCTATTGGCTGAACTTCATCAAGTTCAATCTTAGAAGCTATAGTTCCTTCTCCAAGGAACTCCTTTTCCAAAAAGATAGCTCTAAGAGCAACGAACACCTTTTGTTCATTTTCCAAGTAGAAGAAATAACCTTTGGTTTCCTTAGGATAACCAATGAATAAACACCGGTCAGACCTAGGACCTAGTTTGTCTGAGTCTAAATGATTTACGTAAGCTGGACAACCCCAGACCCGAAGGTGTGAGATTGAGGGTTTACATCCATTCCACATCTCATACAGAGTGGAGACAACAGACTTACATGGAATATTATTTAATAAGTAACAAGTTGTCTGAAGCGCATATCCCCAAAAGGATAGCGGTAGATTTGCAAAACCCATCATGGATCGAACCATGTCCAACAAGGTTCGATTCCTCCTTTCGGATATACCATTTAACTGTGGTGTTCCTGGAGGAGTCCACTGAGAGAGAATTCCATTCTCCTCAAGATATGTCAAAAAAGCACCAGATAAGTATTCACCACCTTGATCAGATCGAAGGGTTTTAATACTTTTTCCAGTTTGCTTTTCTACTTCATTACGGTATCGTTTGAACATTTCAAACGATTCAGACTTATGTCTCATTAAAAAGACATAACCGAATCGTGAAAAGTTATCTGTAAAAGTAATGAAATATTTGTATCCTTCTCTGGCACTAACTGACATTGGTCCACATACATCAGTATGTATTAGACTTAGAAGTTCTATAGCTCGTTCGCCTTTTCCAGTAAAAGGTGACTTGGTCATTTTACCAACTAAACATGAATCACAAGTGGGTAGTGATTCAGAATCACTGACCTCGAGGAGTCCATCTCCTTGCATCTTATTTATCCTATTTTGGTTAATATGACCTAGCCTACAGTGCCAAAGATACAAACCGTTGACATTATCTAATCTTGGGCGTTTGCTAGAAGTGTACATTACACTAACAGGCCTTGATGGTACGTATATACCATTATTTAATCTAGCTTTCATTATAACAGAGTTATTCAAAATAACATTGCAAAAATCTCCTTTTATTGATAGTTCAAAACCATAATTGGCCAAAAGGCCTACAGAGATTATGCTCATAATGAAACTAGGACAATAGTGACAGTCGACTAGTTTGACAGTACAAGACTCAAAGACAAGACGCAGGACTCCGACCGCCAGTCCTGGAACACGATTTCCATTTCCGACGCTCAGAAACTGTTCTCCATCTACAAATCTTCTGCTAACTTGAAGTCCCTGTAACGAATTACAAACATGAATTGGACTACCAGTATCCAATACCCAGTTAGCAGTACAACAATTAAGTAATTACAAGGTTTTATCATATAAATACCTTGTTCAGCAGACTTCTGCTTCCTCGGCCTATTCGGATCAAGGGACGCAATATAAAGAGGACAGTTCCTCTTCCAGTGTCCCTTCTTCTTGCAGTGGAAGCACTCTGCAGAAGACTGATCAACCATATACTTCCTGGTCTAACTAGGGCTTGGAGCATTCTACACCTTCTTTCCTTTTTTATTTGTTTTCTTCTTCCCTTTCTTAAAGGGACGATGACATCTACTTCCTCCCACTAAATACACCACCCCCTTATTCAGTGGTGGTCTTTCTCGAAAGTCTGCAGCAACCCCAAAAGACCATGGTAGTTTACTGCAGGCTTGTTCATTCTATAATGAACGAGAAAATCAAGATAGGAAGAGGGAAGAGAATTCAAGATCGCATCCTTGCCGAGCTGCTCGTGCAAGGGGCATCCGAGTTTGCCCAACTTTTCAATCAGCTCGATCATGTACAATACATGATCAGTGACTGAACCACCATTTGGCATCTTGGAATTGTAGATGGCACAAGACACTTTGTACCATTCTACATCATCCAGGGTGCCGAAGGATTCCTTTAACTTTTGAAGGATTTCATCAGGTTGGGCCTCCTCGAATTTGTGACTGAACTCGTCGTTCATCGTCGCTAACATAATGCAACGGACAGTAGTCCGATCAGAGACCCACTTCAGATAAGCGTCTCTGACCACACTCCGTGCATTCGCGGGAGGGATTTCAGGTGCCAGATCCGTTATCACATAAAGGATCCGTTCATGCTCCAAAACGATTCTCAACCTTCGATATCAACTATCGAAGTTGTGACCCTTTAACTTCTCGTTATTGAGAAGTGACCGGAGCAATAAATTGGAAGACATCTGAATAGAAAATAAGACCAAATTAGTTTATGAATTAATAACTTAACCAAAAGACATGGACTTTAGTCTAAAGGTTTCTCCCACTAATTTTTTAGATTGGTAGCCTCTAACTCCAATCCGTGAAAACACCTTTTCAAGTGGGTACTGAAATCCAATAGGCCACGCATGAGCCCGACTTTGGCCGGCTTACCCATACGAGCCTAAAGGTAGGTTCGTAAACCAATTGTTTCCCTAAATAATTTTCAGTATTTTATTTTATCCCAGAGAACACCCCAATCGGCCTAGGGGCCTCCTATTACGGGTCTCTGGTTAGGTCCAACCATTAAAATGACAAATCCAATGCTTCCAACTAACTAAAGACCAAGCCCGACTATGGTCGGCCCACCTGGTCCTGTTAAGGAGGTTGCACTGAACCATCATCGATCAGATAGAAATTCCAGTCGTCGGATATACACCCGTTCTATGGAACTGCCGATGCACACCAAGCTAGTGGACACATTTCTATCCAACTTAATGGGAGGCTAAGACACTATCAACTCCTTGACTTAGTCTTTTTAAGGACCTAATAATTTTAGAGGATTTTTTTTATAGTTGTGATAGAAGAAAAAGAAAAGGACATGGATCATCCTCCCACTGAATCAATCAGATTCCAGGAGGGTTGAAATAAATCAACAAATGATCCATGGGCACCTATAGATCAGTCAGACCGATCAACCTGGGTGACATGGGTTAACTCGAGTCATTGAGCTTTTCCAATCAGTTCTGATCGACTCGACTAGCCAAGTAGGTGAGATCATGGATGAGTATCTGCCATTAACCATCTTTCCTAGACACCAACCAAGTTGGCCAGGAAAGAGGTAGCCTCATACAGCCATGATCACAATGCAAAACCTACCTCGACACCAGTCGGTTTACCAGACTCGATCAGACTAGCCTAAAGACTCAGGCATCCACTGAGCCACTAATTGGATCTATTTTAGATGAATGGATCAACTAATCTAACTATTAAATAGTTCTAAAGAAGGACCTTAAACAACTTTTGTTTAATCTTCTTATTATTCGGTTCAACTAAATTTAGGTCTAACCCAGTTATGGACCCAACTGGTCAGCTAACCCAATTAACCCAAAATGGCTTATGCAAATTTGATTAGATTTCATAAACCTAAAAAATTTTTTTTTTTTAATAAGCCAAACACTTAATTAAAATATTTTTTAATTAAGTCTTTATGTAAAACATTTTTACATAACAAATCATGCATCAAAATATTTTACAAATATTTTATAAAACATGCCTAAAACATGTATCTGCAAATTAAAATAATTTTTAATTTTTAATATTCTTTAAGGATCCTTCTGAAGAGGCCAACACAGATGATCCGCATCGTGTCAAAGACACACGGTCATGGTGAAGGTTTCAACTAGGTTCCAAAAAGAAATCTGGATACATATTAAGATTAAACAATTTTTAATCTATAACCATGCATACTAGATTAGATTACAAAATTCAACCTGGCTCTGATACCATTGAAAGAAAACATGCAGGTGGTTTGACAAGATGCTACACTAGGCATGCGAACATCTGTGGGAGCAGAATAGATTTTAAAACATTTTTTAAAATTCGTTCAGCGGAAATCTGCTCTGCCAGGAACTAATCTAAATCTAGTTGCATTTAGGCATGTAAGGTCATATAAAATATTTGCAAAATATTAAATAATTAAGTCTATCCATGCATGATTAAAAAATTAATTTTCCATATCTTTATTTTGCCTGGAATAACTATGGAATAAACTTGGAATAGACTGGAATAACTGGAATAAAGTTATTCCAGTCGTCTTCCTCCTTGGAACTCTGTTTTTGGCTTGCAAAACGTCGTCGGAACACCTCCTTCCGGACCTCCGTTTGCTCCCAAATTTGAGCAGCAGCAACTTGGACAAGTCTACTTCGATTTGCCACCGATAACTGCAACCAAATGAAAGCCAAAAAATTATAATAAATCACCAAATTCTGCCGCCAGATTTCTACAGCAGAACTGGGCAGCAGACTTTGGCTTTCATTTTGGAGTAGCTGGGGCGATCCCGGTCCGCGTATCTTGCTCCTAGGAGTAGAAGGATACTCCCTCTAGAGGGGAGACAAACCCGGGGCTCTCGGATCCGCCTCCACGCACGGTGCTAGCGGTTGGAAGAGGGTTTCACGGTCACAGGAATTCTGCAACAGGGTAGAACTAGAGCACTTGAAACAATGGGATTTAAAGCCTTGTTTCTCTCCCTCACAAGCTCCTAAACCCAGTCCCAAAGCTCTCCACTTAAGCCTCTCAAAGAAGAAGATTGCCCAAAGAGTTTTATTGATTTCCCTTGGATCTCTCATGGTGGATCAAAACTTCTCACGCTGAAAACTAACTCTCTTTTAATAGGGATGGCTAGTGTTTATATAGTCTGCAGGGAGAAGTGGAAAATGGAGAGGGGGGGAAGCCAAAAAGCATCGGCTGCAAATCTCCCAATTAACAGCCATTAATCCAGGATTAAACTTGGATTAAATGCCAAACGGTGGAGGGAGAAGAAGAGACGCGCGGCGGGTTTGGCCTTCCATCGCTTGGACTTCCTTTCCATTCAAATGACCATGTAAAACGGTCCAAGGAGTAAAAAAAACACCGGTACAACCACTTAAACCAGTCCATCGGTTCAAATAACCGGTCCAAGCAAAAATTATGGTTCAAACCGTTGGTTCAATCCAATTGAACCGGTCCGAGCCCAATAAAATTGGTTCAATTGGTTCACAACCAATTGAAGGCCGAAACGAACTCTGAATCAGTTCAAAACTGATTCAGAAAAAACCTGGCATAGTGCTGGTCAGCCCGGAATAATTTTCAGTTGACACAGACAAGGGCAAGATGGGGAAAATATTGCTCAAAAATACTATGACCATAAACCGAGATGATTCCCAATCGTAATCGGTATCCGGATCAGAGAGTTATCCTCTGTGACGTGTGACCTCATAGGTTCGAACCTAAATGGTAGCACTAGAACAATTTTAGTACTAGCATAGGAAACCATCTAGCAATGGGTCCCGGCGTCCGGATAGGTCGAAGATGCGGGAGCAAACTATCGAACCTCTGGCATATGGCTACCGTATAATTCATCCTTTTGACCTCTAATGCTCATGACGACTGAGATTGGGCTGCCAACCCAGACTGAGTCAGTCGACTACGTGTCTTAACCTCGCAAGCCCAGTGACTTTTCACTAGGACTACCCCGGCCGAGGATTTGCTAAATTGAGATACTGCGAGACTTTCAATCCAAACTGTTTGGACAGGTCAATTCCATCTTGGTCCATCACTACTCCACAATTACAGTGAAATATCCAAGAAAAACTTAGGGAGTGGATGTAGGTGCCTTGGAGTGCACCGAACTACTATATATTTTTATATTTGTGATTGCACTTATTTATTGCTTATTTATTCTTGCATTTACTTTGTTAATTCCGTTGCATATTTTCATCAAGAACACAAATACTTTGGCAAATACAAGCACTTAATTACAATTATCACATACTTGTTGAAATAGTTCAAAAAGTTTTATAAAATCCAATTCACCCTCCCCCTTGGGTTGCTTCATCATTGGGCAACACTAGGGTTAAGAAACACCTATTAGGTACAATTCTCCTTCAAAAATATCAGACAAAGAGAGGAGGGAATTGGGTTTAACATACCAGGCAATGATATCTTGTTGCTATAGATGGGATCGCTTCGCTCAGATTGGAGCCTGGATGTCCCGATCACTTTCCCATGGATTAGCTAACTTTTTATCAGTTTGGTTTGAGGGCAAGGAAAACTTCATCCAGAGGGTGTGGCACTGGAGGAATCCTGCAAACATCAAGGGTTAGATATGTAGAAGATGAGAAAAATACTAAACTAGAAGTAGGAAGAAGATTGAAGGCCAGAAAAATCATTAGAGATGGTCGAAAGCTTGCTATAAGAGGGCACCTAGCTATGGATCTAGAGGCCTAAAGGCTTGAGGGGTGCTAGGGCTTGGAGAGGGGTGGCCTGGAGTGGAGAGAAGGGAGGGGCAGCTAGGGCTTGGGTTTGAAAGAAAAAGAAATACTTAAGTATAAGTTGAGTACTAACTGTTTCTTTAAAGTATGTTTTTATAGAAAAATATACTTATCAACTCAACAAGATTTAATTTCTTATCAAAAATGAAGAAGTCCCTTTCATGAATGAAAGATTAGTTTTAAATGGACTTAAGTACTTGAAGATTGCTTGAAAGGACTTAGATAGTGCAACACATATTGATTTCAGCAGAGGTTCAATGGTTTTTAAAGAAATCTCAGCAAGTGTCGAGTCAAAGTATCGACTCACAACTTAAGTGTTGACTCATGATAGTGGAAGTGTCGACTCAAGCCAGTATACAAAAAGAGTTTCAGATGGCAGAGCTGAAGTGTCGACTCATGCCAGTCAAGTATCAACTCAAGGATCGGCTCAAGGCCTGAGAAAATTTTGATACAAAACTTGCTAAAATTGAAGACTTGCTTGAAGTTTCGACTCATAGAAGTCAAGTGTTGACTCAAGTGTCGACTCACCAGAAGAAGTGTTGACTCACCTGAGAATTTCAGAGAGCCTCAATGAAGAAATTTGAACTTGGTGTAGACTCATGGAACTTATGTGTCGACTCACAGCTTGAAGTGTCTATACTTAGAGTTCTGAGAACAGTAACGGCTAGTTTTTCAAATACAGAACTCGGCCCTCTTGGCTCCTAACAGCTAGTTTTTCATGTCTAATGGTCATAAATTGACTTTAAGGCCTTGGGATGGTATTTAAGTGATTCAAGTTGAATTGGAACACAAGAGGATTAACAATAGAAAAAGAAAAGCAAGTGCATTCACTCCCATTCATTGAAAGCAACCACCTTCAAGCAAAAAGAAGTCTCAAAGCATTCAAAGCCTTCAAGAGCATTCAAGTCTAACATTCTTAAGTATTGATTGAGGCTTCATCAAGTTAAAGACATCAATTCCTCAAAGCTTCAAAGAGATATATGCTTTTATTAAGAAAACTTTTGTCTTTGCTTTACTTTAACTCTATCTTTGTTGTAAAGGTTTTTGGTTAGTCTATTAAAAAATCAAGGAAGTTTTTGGTTAGCCTATTGGAAAACCAAGGAAGTTTTTGGTTAGCCTATTGAAAAATCAAGGAGGTTTTTGGTAAGTCTAGTTGAAAACCAAGAAGATTATTGGTTAGCCTTTGAAAACTAAGAGATTTCTTTTGGTGAGCCTTGTAAAAATAAAAAGAGATTTTGATTTGTGAGCCTGGAAAACTAATTGACTGTAATCGATGAAGATTATAATGAATTTCCAAGTGGACCTTGCGGAGTGGATGTAGGTGCATTGGAAAGTACCGAACCACTAGACTTGGATTGTGTTTGTGATTGTTTGTCTCTCTCTCTTGCTCTTACATTTATTGTATTTAAATTTTTACTGCATACTCTTTAAGAGCACTTTACTCTTGCATCTCATTGTACTTAAGTTGTTTATTGAATTGGTTTATATATTTGCATTAAATTTTTAGAAACCCAATTCACCCCCCCTCTTGGGTTGCTTACTGGACAACAAGTGGTATCAGAGCCACATTCTCAGTATATAGATCTAATAGTCTTGAGTAAAGATCTATGGCAACCTCCTTTGGTACTAGTGTAGTTGAGGGATAAGCCTCAAATTGACCTTTATATTTTAATGGAACAAATTATACTTATTGAAAAACTAGAATGAGAATTTACAGGCATTCAGTGGATTATAATTTATGAAAAGTTGTTGATAAAGGTCCACATATTCTTTTGATTGTGGTTAATGATATTTCCATCCCAAAGCTTGAAGAGGATTGGGATGAAAATGACATTAAACAATCCAAGATTAATGCGAAAACAATGAATCTCCTTTATTGTGCATTAGATACTAGTGAGTTCAATAGGATTTCTACATGCACATCTGCTAAGAAAATATGGGACACACTTGAAGTTACCCATGAGGGTACTGATCAAGTGAAGATCATAAAAGTAAAGAGTTAATGCACACTTATGAGATGTTCCAAATGGAACCAAATGAATCTATCACTGACATGTACACTAGATTCACAAACATTGCTAATGGCATGAGAAGTTTAGGTAAAGTCATGTCTAATGCCGATCTTGTCAACAAAATTATCAGGTCACTTCCAACTTCATGGGATCCAAAGATGACCACCATACAAGAAGCCGAAGATGTTGACAAATTATCCTTCGAGCAACTAGTGGGATCGCTCATGACTTATGAGCTAAATCTGAAGCAGAAATTTATGGACTTAGATAAAAAAAAGGGGATAGCCTTCAAGTCTACAATTCAAGAAGAATCCTTAAATAATGAATCAAAAGAAGAAGAAGAGGATGAGAGTGAAGAAGTCCTTCTAGCAAGGAAGTTCAAAAGATTTAGGAAAAGAAGAAAATTTCCTTACAAGAGAAGGTTCCAAACAAGTAAAGACAAGGGAAAAGAAAAGGAGAAAGAAAAAGAAAAGAAGAAGGAATTAACTATATGCTTCGAATGCAAGAAGCCAGTGAAAGGATTATGCCCTAAAGGCCAATCGAAATGATGTATTTTGATGGGATTTTCTTTTGTATCCCAAACCAGTGTATTGATATTATAAATTAATAAATGCATTTTATTTTCATCATACGCTGTGTCTTATTAATTTTATTAAGATATGATGAAACCCATTGATTAGGGTTATGGTTCTAGGGTTATGATGAGATCATACCAGTGAGACCTAATGCCTTAAAATCCTAATCTAGAATATTCCTGGTCGATGGGATATTGAGTAGGGGATCAATGTTTCCAGTAAGACCAGCACATCCTATGTATTCTTGGTGAAGAGGGTGACTGATCTCATAGTCACTTGTATTTGACACTAATACTAGGATGTGGGTGCTCATTAAAGAATGAGTTCACTGAATGGATTCAGCTTGAGAATATCTAATGGAACCTTATCTGTTTGTCAATAGATAGTTCTCATAGTGGGAGTAGGGCATGTGGTCCTTTGACCTGAGACTACCATGGTACCTTGTATACATGAATCCATACTTTGGTTCACACTCAATCATGACACTGAGTCATGCATGGGGTGATACTGGGTATGGTGGATTGCATATGGAGGTTATGAGTAGGTTAAAAAGGAATCGATCAACCCTAGTAAGAGGTTAGCGCATCCGAGTGATTTCAATCAAATGAAGATTCGGGAAATCTTTGATCAAAGTATGAACATTAGAAATAGTTTCTAATGGTTCATTAATGAATCATCATTATCAGATTGAGCAAGGAATGAATATGAAATTGGATTTGATAAGTATCCATATCCATAGTCATATTCAGGGTGCAAGTAGATCGAAGGACTGAATTGCCCAGTAACTCACCACTAAAGGGTATCTTGGTAAATCCACCAAAATTCCTCGTCTTCCGGGTAGGCATGACAAATTTCTAGATGTCATTCTTGTCTTTTAGGTTTTCATGAACCAATTGATTTGGTTTCATGAGTCAATTTGATGTGTGATTCGAATTGGACAATTAGGTGAGCCAATTTGACCTAATTAGGTCAATCGGGTTCGATCGGATCGAATCGGCTCAAACCTAAACCAACTACTGGCTAGATGTGCAACCCAATGGGTCACACACAATAGATACTTGGCCAAGGAAGTCATTCATGATTTAATTAGGGTCATAGGATCCTAATTGGTTAGCCGGATTACATACTAGCATATGTAGGCTAACCAAATTCTTAACCCAATTGGATTGGGTACGGTTGCTTGTTAATTGGGCTAACCTAATTATGGGAAACCAAAATTAGGTTGAGTCCTAAGTTGGGCTAGCCTAATCAGATCTAAATCTGATTTTAATTTGGATTTAAGGACATTTTAGGCACCATACATGAAGAGTCCTAATGGCATGGGACTCTTGGTACCTAAATGATACCTTAACTTTAAAATGACACAAAATGAGCTATATATCACTGATTTGAATATAATTTACATGGTCAAAAAGAAAATTTTATGCTCCTTCCAATGACACCCATATTGCCTATGTTTTGACTGGTCAACATTCTTTGAAATTTGCATGGAAGAAGGATGGCACGCGCGATGCATGAAGAGTCGCAACTCTTCATGTGGCATGCATTTCTGATGGAGAGTCCTTCTGCTATCAGGACTCTTCATAATCTTCAATGTTTGGAGATTGAAGAGGTGCCTCATGGCTTCCTAGGGATCGGTAATTAACATGTGGCAAGTGAGAATTTGTCCAGATAAAAGAAGGGATGTGAATAAGGCCTTCGGTGCATGAATGGGCTTATTAGATATGATTTTTCAAGCCAGATAAATTCTCTTTGATCTTGAAAAATCATATCTAATAAGTTTATGGGAGGACATATCAGACACCCCTCTTGTATCTATAAATTGGGGGCGGTGAAATGAGTCTGATATAAGAATTCTATCGAAGTATTATTCTTAGTGTCTCTCTCTCCCTCCTTTCTTTAAGACAAGACTTGTCTTGTTAAGACAAGGTCTTTTCTAATAGGACAAGGCTTTTTTTTAGGACATAAGCCTAAGGGGTCCTAGAGGAGGGTTGTCCTAAAACTAAGAGTGGTTTAGGAGAGTGTCTTTAGTGCCCTACAGTACGACAGGGTGTCCTACAGTGGTCAATAGACCAAAGGCTGCCGAAAAAGTTCCAATTCTCCAAGCAACTTGAAGAAGGAGTTCTTCCTTGGTCCAAGCTTCATGTGGATCATCGTTGGAGGGCGAACGTTTGGGCGTCTGGTGGAGAGAAGGCTGAATCAGGGTTTTCTTCATCGGATTGGATACTAGCGGTTCAGGTTGGTGCCTAAACTCTAGTTTATATTATATATGCATGTTTGTATATTTTAATTCCTGGTAAGGAGGTCTTGGGTTAAGGGTTTAGTAGTTGTTTCATAATAAATTTTTGAAATACACGCTTCCGCCCTGGTCACCAAATCCCTTACAATGGTATCAGAACCACATTATTAGGGATAAATCATACAAAATTTGAAGTTGCCCAATTTTGTAGGACTCTTGAGGTTGCCCATTTTGGTAGGACTACAAAATTTGAACTTGCCTGATTTTGTAGGACTCTTGAGGTTGCCCATTTTTGTAGAAATCTACAAAATTTGAAGTTGCCCAATTTTATAGGACTCTACAAAAGTTTAAAGTTACATATGATTGATATGTTTATGCATATATGTATGTCATTAGTTAGGGTTTTCACTTAAACCGAACCGATATAGAGATATGTTTAGCTTTCTAGTCATCATACTGAAATAAGGTTGCCCTGGCATAATGGTGGATCCATTATGTGGTAGATGGTTGTCCTAGTATGATGACACACTTGGCATATTATAAAATGATATATGATGCATAGTTGATGAATGGTAATATTAAAATGTGCTTCTGTTTAAATTGCCCTCTATTAAAATTATATTAAGTTGTAGTGTCATATACCAAAAGCAAAATAATCAAGATGATTAGTTGATCATTCGGTGTCTAGGAAAAGTGGTTCATGATCGATAAAGAGGATGTGGTTTTTAATTGGTTTCGTTGACTGACCTGACCAATTTTTATTGGTGTCTAGGAAAGCAATGGGGGGACTCCCACTACTCTCCCACTTACCTGGCCGATAAGATTAACTTAATTTTTGATTGATATGCTTAGTGTAATATTTACTACATTAGGCCTTCCTTCATGCGAGGTCATTATTATGTTATGAACCGTATTAGGTTTGTTGTGTACACACAAGGCCTATTATGGTAACTAACATAATTTTGGCCTGGTGCATTTGATGCTTATGGCACGATTTAATATAATACTTTGTTGTGAACACACAAGGATATTATTATTACAATCATGACTATAAAGGAATGAAGGGTCTTACTTAACTAAAAATATTATAGTTTGATGTGCACACACAAGGCTATTAATATTTTAGAGGCCTGGTTTTGTTGAGAATTGTATGAGATACAATTGGAAAGAGTTTTCCTACCTTTGAACTTATAAAAGATTTGTTGTGTACACACAAGGTCTTTTATAAGGAATTATGATCTCAACCCCACTAAGAAAACCAATTAGGATTTCTCGATCATCATATAGAGGGTTATGATGCTTGATAAAATAGTAGGAGACATAATTAAGTTAAAGTCCAAATTTAATTATGTTTTGTCAACATTGGTTGTTTGATTATGTTATGTTCTTTGTTAATGTAGATTAAATGGCCTCTTCACTCTCACTCCGTAGTATACTTGATGCCAATAAATTGACTGGACCGAACTATGTTGACTGGTTGAGAAACCTAAAGATAGTACTCAGCCAGGAAAAACTTTCTTATATTCTTGATACCCCTACCTTGGAACCTTTAGAGAAAGATGCCTCGCAAGAGGAAAAGACCACATACAAGATGTGGCAAAATGACTCACTCACTGTCAAATGTATCATGCTTGCCTCTATGGCCAATGAGTTGCAGAGGCAACATGATAGCATGGACACTAACTCCATACTACTCACTCTAAAAGAGCTATATGGAGAACATAGTCAAACTGCTAGATATGAGATATCTAAGTAGTTGTTCCGTGCGAGAATGACAGAAGGTACATCCATACAAAACCATGTACTGATGGTTATTGACCTGATCACTCGATTAGGTCAATTAGGTTTTGTTATGGATGGGGAGTTGAATCGGGATTTGATCCTGCAGTCATTCCCGGAGTCATTTTCACAGTTTGTTCTTAATTATCATATGAACAAACTTAACACTTCCTTGCCTGAGCGGTAAGCATGTTAAAAATAGCAGAGAGCCATTTAAAGAAAAATAAGGCTCCACTTCTTCTTGTAGATGGGATCAATAAGAAGAAGTCAGGCAGAAAGGGATCCAAGAAGAGATTGATCGCAAAAAGGGGCATCAAGAAGAAGAAAGGAAAGAAGGCCTCCAGACAGATGACCTGCTTTCACTATGGCAAGCCGGGTTATTGGAAGAGGAACTGCTAGGCTTACCTTGCAGGTGTGAAGCCTAGTGCATCGGATGCACCAAAAAGTATGAAAGAAGTTCATACTATTTTGTCATTGGATTCTTCCATTTAAAAACTTGGGTATTGGATACCGCCTGTGGTCATAATATCTGCAAATCATTGCAGGGGCTGCAGAGGCTTTGAGTATTAAAGGAAGGAGACTTCGAGCTCTACGATGATGGAGGAGAGTCCATCCAAGCAGAGGCCGTAGGGACTTATATCTTGAAGTTACCTTCGGAAAAGATTTTAGAGCTGAGAGATTGTTACTATATGCCTAAGGTCATTAGAAATGTCATTTTTGTACCCTTGTTACTTAGACAAGGTTATACTATGAATGTGATGAGCAATGGTTGCTTAATCAACTTTTCTAATGAAATTATATGTTGTGGCATTTTTTGCAATGGTCTTTTAACTCTATCCACTGATGACAATATACTTCATGTAAGTAACAAATGAAAGAGAGATGATGTAAATAATACTTTACTCTGGCACTGTCGACTTGGATGTATAAGTGAGACTAGGATTAGCAAGTTATACAAGGAAAATTTCCTTAATCCTTATGATTATGAATCATTAGGAACTTGTGAATCATGTCTCATGGGTAAAATGGCCAAGACTCCATTTAGTGGACATAGAGAAAGGACAACTGAGTTATTATGACTCATACATACAGATGTATGTGGGCCTATGACAACTCAGGCCAAGGGTGGATACTCTATTTCATCACGTTTACTGATGATTTTTCAATGTACGGATTTGTGTATCTTATAAAACATAAGTTCGAAGACTTTGATAAATTTTTAGAGTATCAAAGTATGGTAGAGAAACAAACAGGAAAAAGTATTAAAATCCATCGATCAGATCGAGAAGGTGAATACTTATCCACCGAGTTTCCCGATCACCTTAAAGAAAAGGGGATTATCTCTGAATGGACCCCTCCTTACACACCACAATTAAATGGTGTTGCTGAAAGGAGGAACCGTACCTTATTTGATATGGTGCGGTCCATGATGTGCTTCACAGAGTAACCTGTTTCCTTCTAGAGATATGCTTTGGAAACCGTGGCTAATATCTTAAATAGAGTACCATCTAAATCTGTCTCTAGCACTCTATATGAGATATGGAGGGGTAAGAAACCCAATCTTAAGTATCTTAAGATATGGGGATGTCCAGCCTATGTCAAAAGAAATTTTGGACATAAGCTGGATGCTAGAGCAGATAAGTATCTATTTGTAGGATATCTTAAAGATAGTATAGGATATCTATTCTACCACCCTACTAAATAAAAAAATTTTGTCAGTAGGCATGCCACTTTTCTGGAGAAAGAGTTCATCCTACAAAAGGGCAGTGGGAGAAATATTGAACTTGAAGAAGTTCAACAAATAGATACATCTCAACCAAATGATAACATAGTTAGTATAGAACCATAACACACCACTCCTATCTGTAGGTCTGATAGGGTGCGTCATGCACCTGAGAGGTATGGGTTCATTATTGAAAATAATGAAGACCGGATCATTGAAAATGATGAGCCTCTAACCTATATAGATGCTGTCATGAGTAGGGACTCAGACAGATGGCTGGAAGCCATGAGATCCGAAATGGACTCCATGTATGTCAACCAAGTGTGGACTTTGGTTGATGCACCAAAGGGTGTTAACCCTATTGGATGCAAATGGGTCTCTAAGAAAAAGATTGGGGCAGATGGCCAAGTCGAAACTTAAAAAGCCAGATTAGTGTCTAAGGGTTTCAGACAAAAATAGGGAATATATTATGATGAAACATTTTCTCCTATTGCCATACTCAAATCTATTCGGATCATGCTTGCTATAGCAGCATATCATGATTATGAAATCTGGCAGATGGATGTGAAAACTGCATTCCTTAATGGTTTCCTTGAGGAAGAGGTCTATATGTTGCAGCCAGAAGGTTTTTTCTTAGAGACTAAACCTAATCAGGTATGTAGGCTGAAAAAATCCATTTATGGTTAAAGCAAGCATCCAGGAGTTGGAACATCCGATTTGATAAGACAGTCAAAGAGTTTGACTTTATCAAAAATGATGATGAACCTTGTGTGTACAATAAGACTGGTGGGAGTGCCATAGTTTTCTTGGTTCTGTATGTGGATGACATACTCCTCATTGAGATTGATATCCTAATGTTACAATCAGTCAAGGTATGGTTATCTATACAGTTTTCCATGAAAGACTTGGGAGAAGCATCCTATATACTGGGTATCAAGATCTATAGAGATAGATCTAGGAGGATGCTAGGCTTATCCCAGTCTAGGTAGATTGACCAAGTGCTAAAGAGATTTAGCATGGAGGGAAGTAAAAGAGGTTACTTGCCCATTGGTCATGGCATACATCTTTCTAAGAAGATGTCTCCTAAGACACCTGAAGAAAGAAATAGAATGAGTTCTATACCTTATGCTTCGGCTATAGGATCTATAATGTATGATATATTATGTACCAGGCCTGATGTGGCATATGCCTTAAGTATAGCCAGCAGATTTTAGGCTGATCCAGAAGAGAATCACTGGAAGGCTGTGAAAAATATTCTTAAGTACTTGAGAAGGACTAAGGATATTTTTCTGATATATGTAGGATCTGATCTTAAACTGGAGGCTTATTCATATTCTAGTTTTCAATCAGATCCAGATGATAGCAAATCTATTTCAGGGTATGTTTTAACCCTAAATGGAGGAGCTGTAAGCTGGAAGAATTCTAAACAGCAGACTGTAGCTGACTCAACAACTGAGGCAGAATACATTGCTATTAGTGAAGCTGCCAAGGAAGCTATCTGGATGAAGAAGTTCATCTCAGAGTTGGGCATTGTTTTGGAGATTGAAGGTCCAGTACCACTTTACTGTGATAATACTGGAGCCGTCGCTCAAGCTAAGGAACCTAGAGCTCATCACAAATCAAAGCACATTCTAAGACGCTTCCATCTCGTTCGAGAGATTGTTGAAAGACAAAATATCTGCATTAAAAGAGTAGAAACGAAGAACAACATAGCAGACCCGTTCACTAAGAATCTACCACAGTGGGTGTTTGATCGCCACCTCGATTGTATGGGGTTAAAATTTAAAGGTGATTGGCTTTAGTGCAAGTGGGAGATTGAAAGAATTATGCCCTAAAGGCTAATCAAAATGTTGTATTTCGATGGGATTTTCTTTTGAATCCCAAACCAGTGTATTGACATTATCAATTAATAAAGGCATTTTATTTTCATCATACGCTGTGTCTTATTAATTTTATTAAGATATGATGAAACCCATAAATTAGAGCTATGGTTCTAGGGTTATGATGAGGTCATACCAGTGAGACCTAAAGCCTTAAAATCCTAATCTAGAATATTCCTGGTCGATGGGATATTGAGTAGGGGATCAATGTTTCCGGTAAGACCAGCACATCCTATGTATGCTTGGTGAAGAGGGTGACTGATCTCACAGTCACTTGTGTTTGACACTAATATGAGGATGTGGGTGCTCATTAGAGAATGAGTTCACTGAATGGATCCAGCTTGAGAACATCTAATGGAACCTTATCTATTTGTCAATAGATAGTTCTCATAGTGGGAGTAGTGCATGTGGTCCTTTGACCTGAGACTGCCATGCTACCTTGTATGCAAGAATCCATACTTTGGTTCACACTCAATCATGACACTGAGTCATGCATGGGGTGATACTGGGTATGGTGGATTGCATATGGAGGTTGTGAGTAGGTTAAAAAGGAATCGATCAACCCTAGTAAGAGGGAAGCGCATCCAGATGATTTCAATCAAATGAAGATTCGAGAAATCTTTGATCAAAGTATGAACATTAGAAATAGTTTTTAATTGTTCATTAATGAATCATCATTATCAGATTGAGCAAGGAATGAATATGAAATTGGATTTGATAAGTATCCATATCCATAGTCATATTCAGGGTGCAAGTAGATCGAAGGACTGAATTGCCCGGTAACTCACCAATAAAGGGTATTTTGGAAAATCCACCATAATTCCTCATCTTCGGGTAGGCATGATACATTGCTAGATGTCATTCTTGTCTTGTAGGTCTTCATGAATCAATTGATTTGGTTTCATGAGTCAATTCAATGTGTGATTCGAATTGGACAATTAGGTGAGCCAATTTGACCTAATTAGGTCAATCGGGTTCGATCGGATCGAATCGGCTCAAACCTAAACCTACTACTGGCTAGATGTGAAACCCAATAGGTCACACACAATAGATACTTGGCCAAGAAAGTCATTCATGATTTAATCAGGGTCATAGGATCCTAATTGGTTAGCCGGATTACATACGAGCATATATAGGCTAACCAAATTCCTAACCCAATTGGATTGGGTCCGGTTGCTTGCTAATTGGGCAAACATAATTATGGAAAACCTAAATTAGGTTGAGTCCTAATTGGGGCTAGCCTAATCAGATCTAATCCTGATTTTAATTTGGATTTAAGGTCATTTTAGGCACCATACATGAAGAGTCCCAATGGCATGGGACTCTTGGTACCTAAATGATACCTTAACTTCAAAAGGGCACAGAATGAGCTATAGATCTCTGATTTGAATATAATTTATATGGTCAGAAAGAAAGTTTTATGCTCTTTCCAATGACACCCATATTGCCTATGTTTTGGCTGGTCAACATTCTTTGAAATATGCATGGAAGAAGGATGGCGTGCGCGGTTCATGAAGAGTCGCAACTCTTCCTGTGGTGCACGGTTCTGATGGAGAGTCCTTCTGCTATCAGGACTCTTCATAATATTGATGTTTGGAGATTGAAGAGGCACCTTTTGACTTTATAGGGACCGGTAATTGATATGTGGCAAGTGAGAATTCATCTAGAAAAAAGAAGGGATGTGAATAAGGCCTTCGATGCATGAATGGGCTTATTAGATATGATTTTTCAAGCCAGATAACTTCTCTTCGGTCTTGAAAAATCATATCTGAATAGTTGATGGGAGGACATATCATACGCCCCTCTTGTATTTATAAATAAGGGGTGACGAAATGAGTCTGATATAAGAATTCCACCGAAGTATTATTTTGAGTGTCTCTCTCTCCCTCCTTCTTTCTTTAAGACAAGACTTGTCTTGTTAAGACATGGTCTTTTCTAATAGGGTAAGGCTTTGTTTTAGGACATAAGCCTAAGGGGTCCCAGAGGAGGGTTGTCCTAAAACTAAGAATGGTTTAGGAGAGTGTCTTTAGTGCCCTACAGTGGGATAGGGTGTCCTACAGTGGTCAATAGACCAAAGGCTACCGCAAGAGTTCCACTTCTCCAAGCAACTTGCAGAAGGAGATCTTCCTTGGTCTGAGTTTCGTCTAGATCACCATTGGAGAGTGAACGTTTGGGTGCCTGGTGGAGAAGAAGGTTGAATCAGGGTTTTGTTCATCGGATTGGATACTAGCGGTTCAAGTTGGTGCCAAAACTCTAGTTTATATTATATATGCATGTTTGTATATTTTAATTCCTAGTAAGGAGGTCTTGGGTTAAGGGTTTGGTAGTGGTTTCATAATAAATTTTTGAAATCCACGCTTCCGCCCTGGTCACCAAATCTATTACAGCCAGGATACTATAAGTTTTATTGTCCTCTCCTAAAGAAATCAAGAAAGAAGCTTAGAAAGAAAGCTATGATGGTGACTAGGAGTGACAGCGAGGACTCCAACTCAGATGAAGAACCAACTGAAGTTGCCAATCAATGTTTCATGGAACAACAAGAACAAGAAAAGGTATTTTTTTGACTCTGAAGTGGATTTTGCTTTTGGTGAATTGAAAAATGTATTTGATGAATTGATGTATGATTATAAATTGATTCTTTCTAAAAATAAAAAATTGAAAAAGCATACAAATAGTTTTTCACATGAAAATAATTCTCTTTTGAATGAAGTTAATGAATTAAAAAGTAAACTTGATGTTTTAGAAAAGAAAAACAAAGCTTTAACAATGAAAAATGAAGTTTTAAAAAGACATAAAGCAATTGTTTCAAATGGTGACCTTTTAAAGAAAAACAAAGATTTAGAGATAGAAAACAAAAATTATAAAGATGAACTTGATAAAATAAAATCCTTTGTTGAAAAGTTCACTTATTGTTCTGAAAAATTAAATCTTCTTTTAAATAATCAAAGAGCTATTTTTAATAAATCACGATTAGGATATAAACCTCAAAAATAGCAAAGGTATTTCAAAAGTTTCTTTGTACCTCCATCATCAATCATTACATGTTTTTCATGCAAAAAATTAGGCCATAAAGCTTTTCAATGCAATTTAAGAAAATCAATAATTTTGAAAAGATTTGGGTTCCAAAAGGAACCAATTTAAGCACTAACCCTAAAGGATCCAAGTTGGCTTGGGTAACTAAAAACAAAACTTGATTTGTTTTACAGGTGTGTCTTGCAACCAAAGAAAACAACAGGCTATGGTATCTTGATTGTGGTTGTTCAAGATACATGATAGGAGATGTGAAGCAATTCACCTCCCTTGAGAAAATAAATGAAGGGAGTGTGACCTTCAGAGATAATGGTAAAGGAAAAATCATTGATACTGGTAAGGTTCAAATCTCCCTTTCTACTTGCATTAAAAATGTACTTTTAGTTGTAGGTTTAAAGCATAATCTTTTAAGTATTAGTTAATTTTGTGATAAGAGTTTTCAAGTTATTTTTGAATCATCTTATTGAATGATATCTAGTCATGAAAAAAATGGAATAAAATTCATTGAAAAAAAGCATGGTAACATCTATCTAGTAGATTTGGATAATCTATCATTGCCTAATGGAGAATGTCTAGTTGCAATGAATTTTACTATAAATGAGACTAGTTGGCTTTGGCATCGTAGACTAGGTCATGCTAGCATGTATTTACTTTCAAAACTTAGCAAAAAAGATTTAGTAAGAGATTTGCCAAAACTTAGTTTTGAAAAGGATAAAGTTTGTGAAGCATGCCAATTTAGAAAATAAGTAAAAACATATTTTAAACCTAAAAGTTTTGTTATAACTATTAGGCTGTTAGAACTACTCCATATGGATCTCTTTGGACCAACTAAAAAATCTAGTCTAGGAGGTAACTGATATAGATTAGTTATAGTGGATGATTTTTCACGGTTTACATGGGTTTTATTTCTTGCTCACAAAGATGAATTATTTTCAGCATTCATGAAGTTTTATCAAAATGTTTCAAATGAAAAAGGTACTTCAGTAATTTGCATTCGTAGTGATCATGATTCTAAATTTGAAAATCAAGATTTTAAAAACTTTTGCAATGAAAAAAGGATTGAACATAATTTTTTTGCACCTAGGACACCTCAATAGAATGAGATTGTAGAAAGAAAAAATCGTACTTTAGAAGAAATAGCATGCACTATGCTTTGTGAAAATGATTTGCCAAGGTATTTTTGGGTTGAAGCAATTAATACTGCTTGCTATATTTTGAATCATGTTTTAATTCATCCTACTTTAAACGAAACTGCATTTGAGCTTTGGAAACAAAGAAAACCAATCTTAAAATATTTTCATGTTTTTGGTTGTAAATGTTTTATCATGAATAATAATAAACATAATTTAAAAAAATTTGATGCCAAGTCTGATGAAGGTATATTCTTAGGATACTCTACATCAAGCAGGGCATACAGAGTTTTTAACAAGAGAACCTTTGTAGTAGAGGAGTCTGTACATGTAGTTTTTGAAGAATCTGCTGACAAATCCTCTAGAAAAGAAGATACTTTTGATGCATGTACAGGAGCTGAAAAGTTAAAGAAGCTGACATTGGATGATCAACCTTCTCAACAAAGTGAAGAAGATCAAGACAAAAATGAAAGAGAATACGCCATACAATCCACACCAAAGCATCAAGATCTATCCAAGGAGTGGAAGTATGCTCATGGACATCCTAAGGAGTTAATCCTAGATGATCCATTAAAAGGGGTAAGAACAAGATCTTTAATTAGAAATGAATATGATTATATTGCTTTTGTTTCTCAAATTAAACCAAAATGTTTTGAAGATGCTGAAAAAGATCCTAATTAGATTAATGCAATGCACGAAGAATTAAATCAGTTTGAAAGAAACAATGTTTGGACTCTAATAGAAAGACCATCTAATGTTTCAATAATTGGAACAAAATGGGTATTTAGGAATAAATTGGATTAAAATGGTATTGTTACTAGGTACAAGGCTAGACTGGTTACTAAAGGTTATAATCAAGAGGAAGGCATTGATTTTGATGAAACCTTTGCACCTGTTGCTAGACTTAAAGCCATTAGATTACTTTTAGCATTTGCATGTTTTGTGAACTTCAAACTCTTTCAAATGGATGTTAAAAGTACTTTTATGAATAGTTATATAGTAGAAGAAGTATTTTTTGAACAACCACCTGGTTTTTAAAATCATGTACATCCTGATCATGTTTTTAAACTTCACAAAGCTCTTTATTGTTTAAAGCAAGCACCTCGAGCATGGTATGAAAGACTCGGCAAGTTTTTATTGAAAATGATTTCTCTAGAGGCCATGTTGACACAACTTTATTTCTAAAGAAGAAAAACAATGATTTATTAGTAGTACAAATTTATGCTGATGATATTATATTCGGTGCTACTAATGAAATCCTTTGTCAAGAGTTTGCTAAGCTTATACAGGGAGAGTTCGAAATGAGCATCATGGGAGAACTCAATTTCTTTCTTAGATTCCAAATCAAGCAAACTAAGGATGGAATCTTCAACAATCAAGCTAAGTATACAAGAAAAACCTTAAAGAAGTTTGGGATGGAGACTACTAAGTCAATAGGTATACCTATGAGCCCCTCTTGTAAACTTGATAAAGATGAACATGGTAAATCTATTGATCAAAAACTATATAAAAAAATGATTGACTTTTTATTATGTTTGACTGTTAGTAGACCAGATATCATGTTTAGTATCTGTATGTGTGCTAGATATCAGTCTGATCCTAAAGAGTCTCATCTATTGGCTATTAAGTGCATATTTAGATACTTATCTGGTATAATTGTTATTGGTTTGTTGTATTCTAGAGATTCATATATTGATTTAATTGGATTTTCTGATGCTGATTTGATACGTGTAAACTTGATAGAAAAAGTACTAGTGGAACTTGCCAATTTCTTGGAGTTAATCTATTGGTTTAGTAAGAAACTAACTTCAGTTGCACTATCCATAGCTGAGGCTGAGTATATTGCAGTAGGAAGTTGTTGTGCACAAATCTTATGGATTTAGCAATAACTTGAAGATTTTGGAATCAAACTAACTAAGAAACCAATAAAATGTGATAATACTAGCATAATAAGCTTAGCTAAAAATCCTGTTCAGCACTCAAGAAGTAAACATATTGAAATTAGGCATCATTTTATTAGAAATCATGTTGAAAACAATGATGTTGTGCTTGAATTTATTAGCAAGGAAATGCAATTAGCTGATATATTGACTAAACCTCTCCAAGAAGATCGGTTCAATATGATTAGAAGAGAACTTGGGGTCATCAACCCTTTTGATTGAAAATTTCTATCTTTTTATATTCTTTGGCCCTTGAATGATCAAATTTGCTCTTAATTATGTTTAGTCTCCTTGAATTCCATTGAAAGTCTATTCATTTTGATCAATGATCTTTTTCCTATTTTTTTTGATTTTAAGTCGAAGTGTCGACACTTGACTCTGTGTTGTGAGTCGATACTTGAACGGTGACAGACCGAAATAAAAATAAGAAAACAAAGTGTTTTCTTTATTTTCTTCCTTCCAAATCGAGCCGACTCATCGGTAACACTGTTCCAACAACTTCTTCCCTCCAGATTTCTACTCCAAACCTCTCCGATCCTTGTTTGGGATGGATTTTCATTCGGGATCTACTATTTTCCCCCTCCTCTTTGATTTAGCATCATAGAAACCCTAGGTTTGTTCCCCTCTTGCATTTCCATCTTGTATCTTTGGAATGAGGCCTAGGAAGCAAGTTATCTGGCATCCAAGACCATCCAATCAAGAAGAAGAAAGGAGAACAAAGGCAAGACATGAGGCTAGAGCAGTTGTAGAGCCTGAGATTTCGGTCAGACATCACTTTCCTACAGCGAATCGCATGTGATCGAAGACCATTGTTAGAGGATGTTGTGTGGACTTCGATTTCATTGATCAGCAGCAGTTTAGGATAGGTCAGTGACTCAAGGAAGCAAGATTGGTGCCATTTTGCTCCTTGATAGAGAGATTCTACCCGAGTTTAATTTGAGAGTTCTATGGTTCACTTGCCTTAGGTAGTGATGGATGGGTTTCTTAGGTGTGAGACAGAGATGTCCTAGTGTCCGTAGAGATTCTGAGCAGAGTATGGGACATTCCCATGAGAGGATCAGTTATGGACAGCTTAATGGATATAGTCAGTGGTCTTCATTGCATTTTTGAGACAGATGACTTACTTGAGGGAGCCACTATAATAGCTTTGAGACTGAGGCCTGAGATGAGGTTGCTACATCATATAGTAGCCCGGATTCTTCTACTGAAAACTGACCATTTTGACTTCATCATAGAGTGGGAGCTGTTAGTGATTGTTTCTCTAGTACAACACATACCAGTTGCTTCTTGGTACTCATGGTACATCAATTAACAGGCATCGATCAGCCAGAGATTATGTCTACCCTATGGGATGGGGCTGACTCTACTATTTAGAGCTTATGGAGTAGTTATGGATGATGAGCCCTATCGACAGCTACTGCACACTGATATCTATGACATGAGATCATTGCACCGGATGGGGTATCAGCTTGTCAAAGGTGTAGATGGCGCATATCTGGTCAGGCCACTGATAGAGATGAGGATATAGCAGAGGAGGAGCACATCTTTTCAGGTGAGTGATGTAGAATGACTCTAAGATTGCTAAAGATGTAGGAAAATTAGTAAACTAATTTTTTTGTGATTTATATAATTTATGTTTGTAAGCTAAATTTCCAAAATAAAATAAGAACTAGCAGGATATTCAGCAATGCAAAGAATCATCGTATCACAAAATAACTCATGCAAGATAACAAAAGATAGGACCCGAGAATTGATATATTTCTAGCTTAGGATAGTTATCTTCAATCAAATCAGAAATTAAGAGTGGGGAAGGTTTCTTACTAGTCAGAGATTGTAAATTTAGTAATTGAAGAGATCACTCATGCTCTGATTGGAGCCTGGATGAAGAAGCCTTGTTTCCCTTGAATCTGATGGCTGATATGGGCGGTCCTAAGGGCAAGGAAAGCCTCCTCTAAGGAGGTGAAACACCTCGGGGATCCTGGATGCATCAGAGGTCAATCAAAATAGCAAGTAATAAAAAGAAAGGAAACTAAGGTTTAGACGGGAATGGAACTAGGGTTAGGAGTGGGTGGCTTTAGGAGGTAGAAGCTCTTTGTCTTGGATGGTAGCTAGGGCTTCCTTTTCTTGGGTGTGGCTGATCTCCAAGGATGTAGAAGGGTGCTAGGGAAGTACGAATTTGGCCAAGGTACACAAGGAGAGCACTCAAAATAAAAGAACCAACATAAGAACACCAACACAAGGCAATTTCTCAAAATTTCAGCAAAGTTATATTCATAAGAGAAAGTTATTACAAGAGGAAGAGGGGAGGGGTATTTATAGAGCTCCCATGCCCTCTCCTAACTAGGGTTATACTTAGGTTAGGAATAACCTCTCCTTAAAATATTACAAGTCTTCTCCTAGTTAGATTACATGTCCTACTCCTAGCTAGGTTAGAATTACAAGTCTTAAAACAATTAGGAAAACAAATCCCAACTGGGTTAGGAACTTTGACTAGTCTTTTCCTTCTCCCTTCATGCTTTGACTTGGTCAACATGTGAGGATGCCTACTCTTGCTTTGATTGGCATGTGGGCTTCAAGGGGGCAGCAATGGGCTGGCTCCTCATGGGCTTGGGCGGCCTTGAATGGCTTGGGTGCATGGGCTTGGGCCTCCTGGAATCTGGGGCACCCTGGAGGGAATATTCTTGGAATAAAATGGCATCTGGGTTCTTATGGACCTGGGCCTTGAATCTTCTTTAGGCCAGGGTGCTGATGGATCTTTGGAATCAAGTGAGGCCCTATTCTAAAAATATTCTTTGGCATTTCAGGGAATCTGGGCATCATGCAGGAATCTTGGACCCTGGGATAGCATACAAAGTCCAATTGGCTGATGTGGGATCTTCTGGCTCCTGGATGAGGCCTAGTGGAACTCCACAGTAGGTTATCCTCTTCTCATGTACAAAATTGAACTCTTACTGGATTCATAACTGAAGTACAGGACTAAATATACTGACTAGGATTAAGGGTTGAGACAAATCAACTAACCTCAACTTGTTATAGGACTCAATCTTAATTTATTATAAAATTATGACATATGACTAAGGTTCCAAAATTAAAATCCTAATAAATAAATCATATGGGATCCAACGATCTATGTCTAATCCTGGTGTCCCTACCAATTCTCCCCAGGCGGGAGGAACTCGACCCCGTCGAGTGAGGGTCAATTTGGCTCAAGGAGGGTCTGTGTTGAGGTGTTGCAGATCCGCACCAGCGTTCCACAAGTCCTCAGATTCTGGCCGACCTTGCCACCGGACCAAATATCATTGACAGTCTCTGTTTTGGATACTGATTGCTTGATCGTCCAAGGTTCTCTCAATCTCTTCCTCACCAAAAGGCCAAATTATATGTGGTTGCTCTGGGGTGGGTTCAATCACAAAGAAAGGGAGTGGCTCAAGGGGCTCGCTGGGTATCACTGCTGGCTCCCTAGACTCTATAAGATCTGAGATGATGAAGGTGGAGCTAATACCTAAATCAGGTGATATCTTAGGCACATAGGCATTGGGTCCATTACTCTTCATTATTTTAGATGGGCCAGCTTCACGAGCAGAAAATACCTTTGTCATCACATATTCCTTTGCATAAAATTCTTTATCTCACTTTTAGGAATTAGCCAAGTTTTTATTTAATTCATTACTTATGTTTAGCTTTTGACTAATTTCCAGATGCAAATGTTGTGCAGAGGCTAGTGTAGGTGTGGATAGATAAATCAGATTTGTGACTTTATTGGACTCAAGACTTACATCTAGTACACTTGACTAGACATCCTTATAAAAGGAAATTTATTGGACTCTATGGGTCAAGACCTAACACTCTATAGACTCTCTAGGTTTAACCCTTGCATGGCATGTGCATGAAAATTTACTATGTACCCCTACTAGGTGCCATAGAGTTCTCCAGAAGTAAAATGCAAATATGACATGCTCAATGAATGAATGCAACTTGCAAACTCCTATAAAATGCAATCTAATAGTGACAAAAATCGAAGAAGTTTGAGGAAAGTGTAGAAAATAAGAGGTGGGTTCAGGGTTTGTCTGGCAGGATGAGAAATAAGAAGATTGCTCAGGGTTAATCAGAAAGAGTAGAATACTAGAAGGGGTTTCAGGGATGAGTCCTAGACTAATGAGATTGACCTTATAGGTGTGAGGTAGTCCTACAAGGTCTGTAATATGGAAGAATGGGTCATTAATTTCAGGGAAGGGATCAACTGGAGTCAATGGAGTGATTTCATCCTGAGGGTACTGATTTAAGGAGATTAAGTCCTTAATAAATTCTTCTGGCTCATAAAATTCAGGACTAGGCTCTACAATTGGGTTCTCTCTTAAAGTCTCCTCTAACTGCTCTTCCATTATAGCTTGGCTGTGATCTAGGTCTTCTTACTCTGGGTTGGCTACTATGTGGGTATGGTCAAGGTCAGCTAATTCTAGGTCATCCATAAGTGTGTCTTCTTCTTCCTCATACTCCTCCACTAGTCTCATATCAGTTTCATATATCTCCGCTTCAATGTCTTCCTGGTGAACCAATGAGGTGGTAAGAGGGGGTTGGCTAAGGGATACTTGACTAATATTAGGCTCATATCTAGGGTTAGTAACCTTACTGTGTTCAGGCCTACTAAAGGTTATGGGTTCAAAGGTTATTGGTTTATAGGTTATAGGATCAGTTCCATGAGTTGTTTGATTAGTCGACTGTGTCATCTAGTTGATCTGAGTGGTCAATTGGGTAAGCTGGGTTTGGGTTTGGTCAAGCTTCTGATTCAATTGGGTATTGGTTTCGTCAAATTTGAAGTCCATCTTTTCACTCAAGGCTTTTATGAGGGCTTCTAGATTGGACTCCATGGTTGAGCTGGGATGGGTTTTAGACTTCTGGTAATGGGTTCCTAGTCTAGTGGTCATGGTGCGGGCACCAGACTCAGATGAAGACTTCAGGGCTCCATCTGGATCTCTGATTGACCTTGCCCGAAGAATTAGGATTTTCTGGTTTGTAATAAGGGTTGACTTGATCAACTCAATTTTAGCTTGAGTCTGTATTTCCCTGCAATTTAATTTTGTTGAGTCATGTTGACTCAGTAGTGGTCTAGGTCTTCTACATCGTGTCACATTTTCTCCCAAGGCCAAGCAAGTGGGCGCCACACTCCCAGCCACACTCCCAGCCACACGCCTGAGTCCAGGGGGTGCCACATCTCCATCCAGTATGCTCTGGTCCCCACACCATAAGATAGCAGGTCCCTTCTCTCATGCGCCACTTGAGGAGAAAATAATATGGGATCCACAATTCAAGGGGGCGGTCCAAAACATTCCATAAGAGCCAAGCTATGTAAAGAAAGAAGCTCTTCTTGGGGAGCACTTCAAGGGGGCGCCCAATCCATGCCTAAAAAGCCCAAAGCAAAGATGGGAAGAACCATGACTTAGGGAGAAAGAAAAGGAGGTGTCCAAAAGAGTAGAGCCATGGAAGGAAAGAAATTTTCTCTTGAAGAACAAGGCTAGGAGGCGCCACCTACTTACCTTTTGAAGCCACCAATCAACATTTTTGGAACCTCTTGGCCGGCCATATGTATGGGAATTGATCCTACAAACTTAATTTGAAGATCCACCCTATTAGTCCCACATGGGAAGATGTAAAACCCTGCTCTCTTGTAAAGTCCTATAAATTAAACCCCTCTTGTATTTTTTAGAGTTATTTGATGAATGAATCCAATTTATGTGTGAGCAAACTCTGTGTTTCTCTCTTCCGCACTTGCATCCAAGTGTTGAGCTCCGTGAGGGAGTAAATCCGGGTTCCCCAGGAACCTTAAGGAGGTGTGAGATCTCCAACCCCAAAACCCTAGGTTAGCCACTTCACTTCCAAACCCTAGCCGCCCATCATCCTCTTCTTTCCACCAAACCCTAGCCTACCCCACCTCTCACGGCCACTCTCTCCAAGTCAAGGCCGACCACCAGCATCCAGGTCCAGTCCGGATACTTTAGATCCAGAGCAATTCCCAGAGGAAGTCAGATCAGCCTTCAGGAGAATCCGGATTTCAGCAACATCAGCTTTCAAGTTCTTCTAACTGGTAAATCCTTCCTTGAGTATATGATTCCATAAATTGTTCTTCTTCTTTCCCAGATCTTGAGTTCAAGAGAAGCCAACTCTGCCAAAGGATCAGTATTGGAGGATCCATTGCGAAGATATCTGAATCCGGGGATCCAAAAATCTACTCAAGAGAGTCCTTCCACCAAACTCCGTGAAGATCACTGTCTGGTCTGTAACCCTTCTCTTCTCTTTACTTCTGTCCTGTTGAAAGTTCAGAGCGAAACCCTAGGTCTGAGAGTTTCTCAACCCCCAGCGATCCGTTACTTCTGAACTACTCTGATAACCCAGTTTCTTTTAAATTGTGATGCAGAACGGAAGCTCTGATACCAAAAATGATGCAGAACAAATAAAGGGATGCGATGCGGAAGTAAATTAAGATTAACTAATTTTTTTGTTGTTTTTATATGTTTGTAGAAGTTGGCTTCAAATCAAAGAAAAGTTAACCTAACATTGAAAGATACTAATATGATAATTGAAAGCACAATTTTAAGGAAACTAAATTATCAGAGTAGTTCAGAAGCAATGGATCGCTGGGGGTTGAGAAACTCCCAGACCTAGGGTTTCACTCCGAACTTTCAACAGAACAGAAATAAAGAGAAGAGATGGTTTACCTAACCAGACAATGATCTTCACAGATTTTGGTGGAAGAACTCTCCCGAGCAGATTGTTGGATCCTCGGATTCAGATATCTTCACAATGGATCCTCCAATACTGGTCCTTTGGCGGGTTGGCTTCTCCTGAACTCAAGATCTGGAAGAGAAGAAAAATAATTGATGGAATCAGAGAGTCAAGGGAAAAATTTACCAGGTTGATGAACTTGAAGATTGAAATTGCTGAAAACTGGATTCTCCTGGAAGCTGATGTGATTTTCCTTGGAACTTTCTCTGGATCTAAAGTAGCCGGACTGGATCTGGATGAAGGTGGACGGCCTGGACTTGTAGAGAGAGAGGCCGTGGGAGATGGAAGGAGCTAGGGTTTGATGGATTGAAAATAATGATGGGCGGCTAGGGTTTTGGATTTTTAAGTGGCTAACCTAGGGTTTTGGATAAAGATGGAGATCTCTCACCTCCTCAAGGCTCCAATGGAACCCGGATTACCCCCTCACGGAGCTCAACACTTAGAATAGTGCAGAAGAAGAGAAACCTAGGTTACTCAACATAAGAGAATAGCAAAAATAATTTTTTCTTCATTTATAGATTGTTTTCAACTTACAAGAGGGATGTAATTTATAATGCTTTACAAGGGAGAAGGGTTTCATATTTTCCCATGTGGGACTAAAGGAGGGGATCTCCAAATTAGGGCAAATCCCTTACATATGGTTGGCCAAAATACCAAAAATTAGGATTTGGGTTATAAATGGCAGGTAGATGGCGCCACCTTGCTTGGAATTTTCAAGAAAATTTTCTTCCTTTCCTGGATGAACTCTTTTGGACTCCTCCTTTTCTTCCTCCCTAAGTCAAGGCTCTTCCATCTTTGTTTTAGGTGTTTTTGGCAGGTAATGGGCGCCCCTTGATATTCTCTTCCAAGAAAAACTTCTTCCCTTCTTTGCTTGGAATCACTTGGGAAAGTCTTGGCCGCCCCCTTGATTTGTGCTCTTCTCTTTATCTGGTGCATGAAAGAAGGAAGTTGCCATCTGTGGAGTGGGGACCAAAGGCTGCTGGATGTGGATATGGCGCCACCTGGACTGGGAGTGTGGTGTCCACTTGCCTGGTCTTGGGAGAAAATGTAACATCCCTGGTTGAAACCCTAGTCCACTACTGAGTCAACATGACTAACAAAATAAAATGCAGGTAATGTAGACTCAAGCTAAATTGAGTTGATCTAGTCAACTCTTATTACAAACCAAAAACCCTAATTCTTCGGGCAAGGTTAATCAGAGATCCAGATGGAGCTCTGAAGTCTTCTTCTGAGTCTGGTGCCCGCACCAATTCTCCCAGGGTGGGAGGAACTCGACCCTGTCGAGTATGGATCAAGCTGGCTCTGGTATCTCTCCAAGAGGTCTGGGTCCAATTCTTGTAATTCTTCTCGGGAGATCCAAGAGTCATTAGAATCTGGCCTTCCTTGCCAGCGGACCAGGTACCTTTGGTATCCTCGATTACGAGTAGAGATAACCTGATCATCCAGGATCTTTTCAATCTGCTCTTTCCTCACAGGCCAGTTTGTTGGTGGACACACAGGGTCGGGATCACTCTCAATGATAGGGTTAGGCTCAAAAGGCTCACTAGGAATCACAGCTGGCTCTCTGTACTTTACTAAGTCTGTAATGTTGAAAGTAGAGCTAATGCCTAGTTCTGGAGGTAACTCGAGCATATAGGCATTGGATCCTACTCTCTTTACCACTCTAAATGGTACAGCTCCCCTAGCATGTAACTTTCTAACGGTTCCAGGAGGAAACCGTTCAGGCCTTAACCTAATCATCACATAGTCTCCCTCAACAAAAGATTTGACTCGCCTTTGAGTATCAGCCAACTTCTTATAAGTTTCATTACTTAAATTTATTTTGGGATGAATTTCTTTATGCAAGTCTTTTACATGCTATGCAAAATTCTCAGCAGACTCGGAGACTCGAGTGTGGAAAGGTAAAGGGACTAGGTCAAGAGGTGTGTGAGGTTTGTACCCATGTACAATTTCAAATGGACTCTTACCCGTAGACCTATTGACCGAGTCATTGTACGCAAATTCTGCCCTTGGTAGGTATAAATCCCAATTTCTGGTGTTTTCACCAACAAGACATCTTAGCAGATTTCCTAGGCTACGGTTCACTACTTCAGTTTGGCCATCAGTTTGGGGATGATAGGTAGTTGAAAACTTAAGTTTTGTCCCTAACTTATGCCAAAGGGTCTTCCAAAAGTAACTGGTGAACCGGACATCCCTATCTGAAATGATTGTCTTAGGTAGGCCATGGAGTCTAACTATCTCATTGAAGAAAAGTGTGGCTACCTTAGACGCATCAAAGGTTTGGGAATAAGGCAAGAAGTGGGCCATTTTAGAGAATCGGTCGACTACGACACATATAGAATCATGTCTCCTCTGGGTCTTAGGTAAACCTAACACAAAATCTATACTCACATCTTGCCAAGGATGATCTGGGACAGGGAGTGGGGTATAAAGGCCACTGTTTTATTTTCGCTGTTTGGCAACAGCGCAGGTTCGACATCTAGCTACAATATTAGCTACATCCCTTTTCAAGCTAGGCCAGAAAAAGTGGTCTTCAATAGCTAGAATGGTCTTGTCTTTTCCAAAATGGCCGGCTAAACCTCCAGCATGGATTTCCCAAATCAAAAATTCCCTAAGAGAAGTTCTAGGGATGCAAAGCTTATTTTTGAAGAACAAAAAATCATCTACAAGGGTATAATCCTGGTGATTACTAGATGGTCCTTGAACTAGATCCTGATACACAGTTGTGAAATCCGGACAAGACTCATATTCCTCTTTGATTTGCTCAAAACCTATGACCTCAGTTCTAACAGAAGTTAATAACAGAGATCGGCGACTAAGGGCATCAGCTACCTTATTCTCAACTCTAGCCTTATGTTTCAGGACAAAAGTATAGGACTGGATATATTCTACCCACTTAGCATGCCTAGGGTTAAGCTTCTTTTGGGAGTTCAGAAATCTAAGAGCCTCATGGTCCGAAAATAGTACAAATTCCTGCGGTAGCAAATAATGTCTCCAGTAACGCAAAGCTTGCACCACCGCATAAAATTCCTTATCATAGGTAGAATACCTAAGCTTAGCATCATTAAGTTTTTCACTAAAGAATGCTATGGGATGATTCTCTTGGCTTAGGACTCCACCTATTCCTACACCTGAAGCATCACAGGCAACCTCAAATACTTTAGAAAAATCGGGTAATCTCAGAATGGGTGCCTGAGTCATTTTATCCTTAAGATCTAGGAAGGCTTTATGGGCTGACTTAGTCCAATGAAATTCTCCCTTCCTAATACAATCAGTGATAGGAGCAGCTAAAGTACTAAACCCCTTGATGAATCGCCTATAGAAGGTAGCCAAGCCGTGGAAACTTCTAACTTCATGCACATTGGTTGGCTCTGGCCAGTCTACTATGGACCTAATCTTCTCAGGATCGGCCGCCACGCCGTCAGGGGTTACTACAAAACCAAGAAAGATAACTCTACTAGTCATGAATTCACACTTCTTATGATTACCGTAGAGTCTATCATTCCTCAAAACTTGGCAGACTGCTCTAAGGTGGCCTAGGTGATCTGCTGGGGTCTTACTATAGATCAGGATGTCATCAAAATAGACCACCGCAAATTTTTCTATGAAAGCTCTAAGTACCTGGGTCATAATTCTCATGAAAGTACTAGGGGCATTGGACAACCCAAAAGGCATAACAACCCATTCATAAAGACCATCCTTAGTTTTGAAAGCAGTTTTCCATTCATCCCCGGGTCTAATCCTAACCTGATGATAGCCGCTATTGAGATCAATCTTAGAAAAAACCATTGCACCAGCCATCATATCAAGCATGTCATCTAGTCTAGGGATGGGAAACCTATATTTGATTGTAATTTTATTGATGGCACGACTGTCAACACACATCCTCCACGTGCCATCTTTCTTTGGGGTCAGTAAGGTTGGGACTGCACAAGGGCTAAGACTTTCTCTAATAAACCCCTTCCTTAATAATTCTCCAACCTGCTTTTGCAGTTCTTCATGCTCAGATGGATTCATCCTGTAATGGGGCAAGTTGGGCAAAGTCCCTCCTGGGATTAGATCTATGGCATGCTGGATATCCCTAATAGGTGGAAGGTGGTCTGGCAAATCCTCGGGAAAGACATCCTCAAATTCTTTTAACACAGGTTTAACTTCTTGAGGAGGCTCTGAGGGTTCCGAAGTTCTAAGTTCCTTAGCAGTCAACATCCAGATGGGTGAACCACTATGAATTTCTTGTTCTAATCCTTAGCACTGATTAGGTTCACTCCAGTTTTCATCTCCTTAACCTTACCGGCTCCTTTAGTTACCTTGTCCTTAGGGGGAACTGAATGGATCGTAATCTTCTTCCCATTGAAACTAAAGACACAGGTATTGGATTTTCCTAAGAGGGTGGCATCATGATCATACAACCAAGGTCTTCCGAGAATTATACTACTCACCCCCATGGGTAAGACATCGCACCAAATCTTTTCATGATAAGATTGCATTTGGATTTGGACTTGACATCTAGACTGGATGGGTATGGAGGTAGAATCTACCCAAGAAACCTTATAGGGGTTGGGATGGGGAACTGGGATTAAGCCTAACATCTTGACAGTGCTAGTAGAGATGGCATTTACACAGCTCCCACTATCTATGATGATCTTACATACCTTATCCCCTAATTTAAGAAAAGTCTGTAGGATGTTAGTCCTACGCCAATCCTCTTGAACTAGATTCTGGGATAGGATGCATCTTACAACTCCTAATTGGTCAGATTCATTGGGTTCCTCCTCTCCTTCATATTCCTCAACCAAATTCATTCTGGCCTCATAAACTTCTTCTTCAAATTCCTCACTGGGCTCGGAATTATCATTCTCTCCCTCTTCTATGTAAAGGGATCTCCGTGGGCACTGGCTAGCAACATGACCTACCTTATGACACTTGAAACAGGCTATGGCAGTACACTGACTGGAAATGTGACCTGGTTTCTGACACTTAAAACAGGTGATATTTGAACTAGGGGTTCTCTGGGTGTCAGGTGCCTTACCTTTGTCCATGGGCCTAGGGGTAGAAGTACCCTGAAAAGGTTTACTAGGGATAACTTGGCTAGGTCCATTCCTTGGGATTGGGGCACTAACCCTAGAAGGTATAGGTCCTCTCTGAAATTTCTCAGTGTTCAGTGCAACCTAGTAGGCTTGGTCTAGATCAGTAACCTCTCTCAAAAATAGTTCTCTCTTGATATCTTCCCTCAGTCCAGCCCTAAATCTAGATAAAGTGACTTCGTGGGCTTCACTCACATCACATCTCATTAGGTATTCATCAAAAGTAGCTATGTAGTCTGAGACAGATCGGTTTCCTTGTTTCAGGTTTTGCCATTGGTCTAACAGGTTTTGCTGGTATGAAATGGGTAGGTATTTATCTCTCAGTTTTTCTTTCATACCCTGCCAAGTGGTTATGGGCTCAACATTCCGTCTCCTAGTGGTTAGCTCAATGTTCCCCCAGTATAACCTAGCTTGATGCACTAATTTCATCTTGGCAAACTTGTATTTCCTCTCCTCAGACATAGCATACCACTCAAAGTATTGGTCCATCTCACCCTCCCAATCAGAATACACCTTAGGGTTCAGGCTACCATCAAAAGTGGGTGCATCTAATTTGATGTTCCTGATGAACCTATCATCTCTATCTTCAGGCTCTAGGTCAGGCCTCCTATGATTAGGTTCAGGATCTCTATATAAAGGCCTTCTAGGCTCCTGATGTGGGTGAGGTTGAGGCACATTAAAATCGGGGTCAGGAGTCCAATTCCGATGTCTAGGTTCTTCAAGTACTTGGACTCGGTCCCTAAGTTGGGTAAGATCCTCATGAATTTGTGCGCTAAACTGGGCCACAGTGTTTGTCATATCCTGATTCATTTTAGCCATACTTTCAGTAAGAGTTCTGATCATGGCCTCTAAATCAGGTTGGGTTTAACCAGGTTGATATGGCACTCCGTTTCTGGTAGACATGATGATTCAAGCAAGCACACAAAATGAGACTAGACTAAATCGACTACTGGATCACTAGACCTAGAGTCCAAACTAGATGCCCAATCAGAGTGGCAAGCTAGCCTGTAGTAACTCAGGACTCAGCCAGGCAGGTGTAAGGGGAGTGTTAGGTCCCTGATTGTCAATCCTAGACACCAATCAGTGATTGGCCAGGTAGGCGGACCAGCACACAAGCCCTTCGGGAATGGATCCCTGAACCACCGTTCTAGACACTGAGTGCTAAGCACACACAGAATAACTCGGCAAACTGACTCAACACTAGCCTAGACCCGACCAATTGGTGTCCCTAGCCCACTAGGGCAAATTAGGTCTAACTGATTTTAAATTAGGTCTAGGTTCGAATGATTGGATGGTGGTTTTGGGCTAAGGAGAGGTAATCAACTCCTTCCCTTATCTTAGATGCTCAATTGCCCTTAAGTAAATTATGAGATGATCACTCCAAAAAGAATTGAATTGCAGAACACAAAAAAAACAGAGTTGTTGTATTTTAATACTCAGAATTTTTACCAAAACCAATAAATCACAGAAAAATTATGAAAAATAGGATCAATTATACTGGTTTCAACGAACTAAAAATCATGCAATTAGGAGTTTTATACAGGGAGAAATAATTCAGACAACAGGGCAATTACGGGCTGCAACTAGATTGTCTTCCCCGTTTATAATCCCTGCTACGAAGTTATAACCCAATGGATCCCCTACACACCCTAGGAACACCCCGTGGAATGGGAGGAGGAGGATTGTGCCTCACTTAGTTCCTAGGACCAGACGTCCTGGGGAGTCTACTTCGAGCAGACAAAATAAAAAGAGAAAACAATCAAAACAAGCAAGCAAGCAAATCAGAAACCCTAGAATGGGCTCTGATACCAAATTGATGCAGAACGGAAGCTCTGATACCAAAAATGATGCAGAACAAATAAAGGGATGCGATGTGGAAGTAAATTAAGATTAACTAATTTTTTTGTTGTTTTTATATGTTTGTAGAAGTTGGCTTCAAATCAAAGAAAAGTTAACCTAACATTGAAAGATACTAATATGATAATTGAAAGCACAATTTTAAGGAAACTAAATTATCAGAGTAGTTCAGAAGCAACGGATCGCTGGGGGTTGAGAAACTCCCAGACCTAGGGTTTCGCTCCGAACTTTCAACAGAACAGAAATAAAGAGAAGAGATGGTTTACCTAACCAGACAATGATCTTCACAGATTTTGGTGGAAGAACTCTCCCGAGCAGATTGTTGGATCCTCGGATTCAGATATCTTCGCAATGGATCCTCCAATACTGGTCCTTTGGCGGGTTGGCTTCTCCTGAACTCAAGATCTGGAAGAGAAGAAAAACAATTGATGGAATCAGAGAGTCAAGGGAAAAATTTACCAGGTTGATGAACTTGAAGATTGAAATTGCTGAAAACTGGATTCTCCTGGAAGCTGATATGATTTTCCTTGGAACTTGCTCTGGATCTGAAGTAGCCGGACTGGATCTGGATGAAGGTGGATGGCCTGGACTTGTAGAGAGAGAGAGGCCATGGGAGATGGAAGGAGCTAGGGTTTGATGGATTGAAAATAATGATGGGCGGCTAGGGTTTTGGATTTTTAAGTGGCTAACCTAGGGTTTTGATAAAGATGGAGATCTCTCACCTCCTCAAGGCTCCAATGGAACCCGGATTACCCCCTCACGGAGCTCAACACTTAGAATAGTGCAAAAGAAGAGAAACCTAGGTTACTCAACACAAGAGAATAGCAAAAATAATTTTTTCTTCATTCATAGATTGTTTTCAACTTACAAGAGGGATGTAATTTATAATGCTTTACAAGGGAGAAGGGTTTCATATTTTCCCATGTGGGACTAAAGGAGGGGATCTCCAAATTAGGGCAAATCCCTTACATATGGTTGGCCAAAATACCAAAAATTAGGATTTGGGTTATAAATGGCAGGTAGATGGCGCCACCTTGCTTGGAATTTTTCAAGAAAATTTTCTTCCTTTCCTGGATGAACTCTTTTGGACTCCTCCTTTTCTTCCTCCCTAAGTCAAGGCTCTTCCATCTTTGTTTTAGGTGTTTTTGGCAGGTAATGGGCGCCCCTTGATATTCTCTTCCAAGAAAAACTTCTTCCCTTCTTTGCTTGGAATCACTTGGGAAAGTCTTGGCCGCCCCCTTGATTTGTGCTCTTCTCTTTATCTGGTGCATGAAAGAAGGAAGTTGCCATCTATGGAGTGGGGACCAAAGGCTACTGGATGTGGATATGGCGCCCCCTGGACTGGGAGTGTGGTGTCCACTTGCCTAGTCTTGGGAGAAAATGTAACATCCCTGGTTGAAACCCTAGTCCACTACTGAGTTAACATGACTCAGCAAAATAAAATGCAGGTAATGTAGACTCAAGCTAAATTGAGTTGATCTAGTCAACTCTTATTACAAACCAAAAACCCTAATTCTTCGGGCAAGGTTAATCATAGATCCAGATGGAGCTCTGAAGTCTTCTTCTGAGTCTGGTGCCCGCACCAAATTGTGCTTTCAATTATTACCTAGTTTCTTTCAATTTAGTTTAGCTTTCCTTTGAGTCAAAGCCGACTTCTGAAAATATAAAAAAAAAAGAAAAAAAGAATTAGTCTCAATTTACTTCTGCATCGCATCATCTCTTCTTTTATTCTGCATCATTTTTGATATCAGAGCTTTCGTTCTGCATCATTTTGGTATCAGAGCCCTGTCTAGGGTTTCTGACTTGCTTGCATGTTTTGAGTGTCTCTCTTTTTTACTTTGTCTGCTCGAAGTAGACTCCCCAGGATGTCCGGTCCTACGAATGAAGCAAGGTGCAAGCCTCCTCTTCCCATTCCATGGGGTGTTCCTAGGGCGTGTAGGGGATCCGCTGGGTTACAACTTCGTAGCAGGAATTGTAAACGGGGGAAGCGTTCTGTTTTTAGTCTATAACTACCCTATTACAGGAATTGTTTCTCATTGAAGGTAACTCCAAATTACATGATTTTTGTTTTGCTGGAACCAGTATAATTGATACTATTTTATATAATTTTACTATAATTTATTGGTTTCTTTGAAATTTCTGAGAGTTAAATTACAGCAACTCTGTTTCTGTGTTTCTGCAATTCAATTTTTTTTGAGTGATCATCTTCTAATTCATCTTAAGGGCAATTGAGGATCTAAGATAAGGGGAGGAGTTGATAACCTCTCCTTAGCCCAAAACCACCACCCATTCATTCGATCCTAAGCCTAATTTTAAAATTTATTAGACTTAATTTGCCCTAGTGGGCTAGGGACACCAACAAGTCGGGTATAGGCTAGTGTTGAGTCAGTTTGTCTAGTTACTCTGTGTGTGCTTTGTACTCAGTGTCTAGAACGGTGGTTCAGGGATTCTATCCCGAAGGGCTTGTGTGCTGGTCCGCCTACCTGGCCAATCTCTGATTGGTGTCTAGGATTAGCATTTAGGGACCTAACACTCCCCTTACACCTGCCTGGCTGAGTCTCGAGTTACTACAGGCTAGCTTGCCACTCTGATTGGGCATCTAGTTTGGGCTCTAGGTCTAGTTAGCCCGTAGTCATTTCAGTCGAGTCTCATTTGGTGTGTTTGCTTGCATCATCATGTCTACCCGGAATGGAGTACCCTACCAACCTGGTCAAGCCCAACCTGATTTAGAGGCCATGGTTAGAACTCTTACGAAAGCATGAACAAATTGAGTCAGGATATGACTGATATTGTTGCCCAGTTTAGGAATCCAGTCTGTGAGGATCTTACCCAGCTTAGTGATCGAGTCCAAGTACTTGAGAAACGTAGACATCAAAATTGGACCCCTGATCCAAAATTTAATAGGCCCCAACCTCACCCATACCAGGAGCCTAGGAGGACCTTATATTGTGATCCCGAGCATAACCTTAGGAAGCCTAACCATGATATCTATAGTGTGGATCGTGTCTATGAGAGGTCCTTACAATATTCTAGACCAGTCACTCAACAACCCAAGTCTTCTAGATCAAACCATTTAGATCCACACCCATGCCCAAGCAAGGTCTCTACTAGCTTGAAACCCAGTATGACCCAGGTTCCTATATCGCAAGAAAGTTGGTTTTATGGAGAAAGAGGCCATAAATCTAGTCAGTGCCCATGCATAGGACTGGCTTGTGCACAGCTAAGTGGTAAGAATCCTAAGGATGACATTAATGAGGGAGAACCCAAGCCTACCAATGAGGAAGAAAGGTTAGGTATGATAAGCCCAGAATCAGTTGACCCGATTATCACTAACCCGAAACCCATTGAAGATGGCATCGAGGAAGTATATGATGCTGGCTTGAGTCTAGTTGATGAATATGAGGGGGAAGAACTTGAAGAATGTGACATCTATGCTATTGGTTCTTTACTTGAGGAGACCTTGGAAAGAAACCAAGTGGTAGGATCTAGTTCAGAAATTCAAGAGATTTGTGAGAGCCAGGTTCCTTTAGTCAAATACCCCCAGGAAGAACTCATAGTGTTAGCCCGAGCTATCAGTTCGTACCCTCTAATGACAATCATTCCCCAAGTACCAATTGAAGATCTTTGCACTGAACTATTTAAGTTTGCCCACCCTATGGTAGATCCTCTCCTTAGGATGACTGAATCAAGCCTCTTACAATTGGACCTTGTCCCATGCCCAGCCACTAAGGTATCTCCCGTAATCTCAGTTGAACATCCTTGTCTTGAGCAGATTGATTCACCCAGTCCTGTAGAAGTCCTCCTTATGACCCCAGACCCCTTCCTTCGCATGACTAACCTACCCTTCTATAGAGTATACCTTTCCGCACCCATATGTCAAATTTCAAGTCTTGAGGTCATCATCCATAGGCCCTTCCATGAATCATTCTTTAATCCAGTTCTTGAGAAAATGGATCATTATTTGCTTAGAGAACAAACTTTAACTGTTGCAATCACATGTCCTAGGCTACTTCCAGAACTATCTCTTGATCCATTCCTGGGAGTAGCAAACTTTTTCTTTCGTAAGGATGACCAGTTGACACTCATAGATCACCATTCAAACCTTCAGGTCACCACCTTTAGCCAGCAGGTACTTCGAGACTCCACCTCATATTTCCTCCCTTTCTCTAGGACTTCCAATGTTTCTTACACCATCCAAGTATACTTTGTCGAAGTCTTTAGAGTGAACCACATTTCAGAATCTATTAGGTTTGCCACCTACTTCTGGAAGACCTTATGGCACCTACTAGGCACCCATGATAAGTTTTCATGCTCTGCATGCCATCCTCAGACCCAAGGACAAACCTAGAGAGCCGTAGTTTGTTAGGTTTAGACCTAGGGTTCCTTTGAATAAAGTCCATTCTTTAGGAACGCATCGTTAGTCGAGTTTAGGACATTAACTCAGATTTTGGTTGAGTGAGAATACCAGGAATTGGGATTTGTATTTACCTAGGGCTGAATTTGCATACAATGACTCGGTCAATAGGTCTACAGGTAAGAGTCCATTTGAAATTGTGCATGGTTACAAACCTCACACACCTCTTGACCTAGTTCTTTTACCAGTCCACACACGAGTCTCCGAGTCTACTGAAGTTTTTGCACAGCATATAAAAGACTTGCATAAAGAAATTCATGCCAAAATAAATTTAAGTAATGAAACTTATAAGAAGTTGGCTGATTCTCAAAGGCGAGTCAAAACTTTTGTTGAGGGAGACTATGTAATGATTAGGCTAAGGCCTGAACGGTTTCCTCCTGGAACCGTTAGAAAGTTACATACTAGGGGAGCTGGACCATTTAGAGTGGTGAAGAGAGTAGGGTCCAATGCCTATGTGCTCGAGTTGCCTTCAGAACTAGGCAGTAGCTCCACTTTCAACATTACAGACCTAGTAGAGTATAGAGAGCCAGCTGTGATTCCAAATGAGCCTTTTGAGCCTAATCCTGTTATTGAGAGTGATCTCGACCCTGTGTGTCCACCAACAAACTGGCCTATGAGGAAAGAGCATATTGAAAAGATCTTGGATGATCAGGTTATCTCTACTCGTAATCGAGGATACCAAAGATACCTGGTCCGCTGGCAAGGAAGGCCAGATTCTGATGACTCTTGGATCTCCCGAGAAGAATTACAAGAATTGGACCCAGACCTCTTGGAGAGATACCAGAGCCAACTTGATCCATACTCGACAGGGTCGAGTTCCTCCCACCCCGGGAGAATTGGTGCGGGCACCAGACTCAGAAGAAGACTTCAGGGCTCCATCTAGATCTCTGATTGACCTTGCCCGAAGAATTAGGGTTTTCTGGTTTGTAATAAGGGTTGACTTGATCAACTCAATTTTAGCTTGAGTTTGTATTTCCCTGCAATTTAATTTTGTTGAGTCATGTTGACTCAGTAGTGGTCTAGGTCTTCTCCAGGGTGTCACATTTTCTCCAAGGCCAAGCAAGTGGGCGCCACACTCCCAGCCACACGCCTGAGTCCAGGGGGCACCACATCTCCATCCAGTATGCTCTGGTCCCCACACCACAAGATAGAAGGTCCCTTCTCTCATGCGCCACTTGAGGAGAAAATAATCTGGGATCCACAATTCAAGGGGGCGGCCCAAAACATTCCATAAGAGCCAAGCTATGTAAAGAAAGAAGCTCTTCTTGGGGAGCACTTCAAGGGGGCGCCCAATCCATGCCTAAAAAGCCCAAAGCAAAGATGGGAAGAACCATGACTTAGGGAGAAAGAAAAGGAGGTGTCCAAAAGAGTTGAGCCATGGAAGGAAAGAAATTTTCTCTTGAAGAACAAGGCTAGGAGGCGCCACCTACTTACCTTTTGAAGCCACCAATCAACATTTTTGGAACCTCTTGGCCGGCCATATGTGTGGGAATTGATCCTACAAACCTAATTTGAAGTTCCACCCTATTAGTCCCACATGGGAAGATGTAAAACCCTGCTCTCTTGTAAAGTCCTATAAATTAAACCCCTCTTGTAATTTTTAAAGTTATCTGATGAATGAATCCAATTTATGTGTGAGCAAACTCTATGTTTCTCTCTTCTGCACTTTCATCCAGGTGTTGAGCTCCGTGAGGGAGTAAATCCGGGTTCCCCAGGAACCTTGAGGAGGTGTGAGATCTCCAACCCCAAAACCCTAGGTTAGCCACTTCACTTCCAAACCCTAGCCGCCCATCATCCTCTTCTTTCCACCAAACCCTAGCCTACCCCACCTCTCACGGCCACTCTCTCCAAGTCAAGGCCGACCACCAGCATCCAGGTCCAGTCCGGATACTTCAGATCCAGAGCAATTCTCAGAGGAAGTCAGATCAGCCTTCAGGAGAATCCAGATTTCAGCAACATCAGCTTTCAAGTTCTTCTAACTGGTAAATCCTTCCTTGAGTATCTGATTCCATAAATTATTCTTCTTCTTTCCCAGATCTTGAGTTCAGGAGAAGCCAACTCTGCCAAAGGATCAGTATTGGACGATCCATTGTGAAGATATCTGAATTCGGGGATCCAACAATCTGCTCAAGAGAGTCCTTCCACCAAACTCCGTGAAGATCACTGTCTGGTCTGTAACCCTTCTCTTCTCTTTACTTCTGTCCTGTTGAAAGTTCAGAGCGAAACCCTAGGTCTGGGAGTTTCTCAACCCCCAGCGATCCGTTACTTCTGAACTATCTGATAACCGAGTTTCTTTTAAATTGTGCTTTCAATTATTACCTAGTTTCTTTCAATTTAGTTTAGCTTTCCTTTGAGTCAAAGCCGACTTCTGAAAATATAAAAAAAAAAAAAAAAAAAGAAGAATTAGTCTCAATTTACTTCCGCATCGCATCATCTTTTCTTTTGTTCTGCATCAGGTCATACACTCAATCAGGTAATCAGAATGAGATGGTGCAGCCAAGCATGCAAAAGAAAAAGGGTTAGTACAATATAGGATCAGTAGTTCTAGGGTTTCCAAGATTTTGAGCCAAGACTGGGTGGGTCAGCTCAACTTAGACTTAACCTAGTAGCTAATCCTTCCTCTAGCCAGGTAGAGGGTGGGAGTGTGAGAGGCACCCTGCTTTCGTATGGACCCAATTGAAAACCACAACACCACTTAGGTCATTTGACTCTGGACCCTCAGCCTTAGACACCAGATTTCAGTAATAGCCACAAGATTAAATGCACTAGTTGGCTCATACAGCTTAAACCCGGCCCGTTGATGTCACCTAGCTCTCTAGTGAAAATTAGGTCTAATTGATTTTAATTATGCTTAGGTCTGAATGATGATGGTTGTTTTGGGCCTAGGACAGGTGATGAAATACTGCCCTGATGTTAAATAGTGATTGCCCTTAAGATTAGGTTAATCAGATGATGGAACTCAATGATCCTGATGCAATCTAAAACTATCAGAAAAATAAAAATATTTTATTTGTGTTTTATGAGGTGACAAGTTAAGTTTGGTTTGATTAGGTTAGCAAACAAATTGGGCTTGGGATTGGGGTGTGTGGAAGTTGGTTAGGTTTGATTCAGTCAAGTGTAGAAATATCAGAATGCAAAAAATTAGGATTTCAGATGATGCAGGTTTTGACATAATTATTGATGCATAAAAAAACCTAAAAAATTACAGGTCAGAGGATGGATGGTGAGGATGAACTCTACCAGATTTGATGCAAAAAAAAAATCAGATGATGATACAAAACCAAGGGTGTTCAGACTGCTATAGAAATATCAAGATTTTAATTAGGGTTTCTAATATGCCAAATTTTATTGAATTAGGTTTGTGTAAAATTAATTAAAAATTATGAAAATTATCAGGACAAGATATAAAACACTTCATGAAAATTTTACAAGAAGAACAAAATTCCTAGATGGTTCAAATCAGATAAAAAACAGATACTTAATGCAGCTAGCAGGATGTAGAAATTAGAGTTTATGATCCTATTGCAAATAAATGCTATCCTAAATCTGTTCTGATACCAAACTGATGTGGGATGACTCTAAGATTGCTAAATATACAGAAAAAAAAGTAAACTAATTTTTTTATGATATTTATAATTTAGGTTTGTAGGCTAAATTTTCAAAATAAAACAAGAACTAGTGGATATTCAGCAATGCAAAGAATCATCATATCGCAAAATAACTCATGCAAGATAATGAAAGACAGGACTCGAGAATTGAGAAATTCCTAGCTTAGGATAGTTATCTTCAATCAAATTAGAAATTAAGAGTGGGGAAGGTTTCTTACCCATCAAAAATTGTAAATTTAGAAATTGAAGAGATCACTCACTCTCTGATTAGAGCCTGGATGAAGAAGCCTTGGTTCCCTTGAATCTGACGGCTGATCTGGGCGATCCTAGGGACATGGAAAGCCTTCTATAGGGAGGTGAAACACCTCGGGGATCCTATAAGCATCAAAGATCAATCAAAATAGGAAGTAATAAAAAGAAAGGAAATTAAGGATAAGAAAGGGAATGGAACTAGGGTTAGGAGTGGACGGTTTGGGGAGGAAGAAGTTCTTTGTCTTGGACGGCAGCTAGGGCTTCCTTTCCTTGGGTGTGGCAGATCTCCAAGGATGCAGAAGGGTGCTAGGGCAGCAGGGATTTGGCCAGGGTACACAAGGAGAGCACTCAAAATAAAAGAACCAACACATGAACACCAACACAAGGTAATGACTCAAAAATTTAGCAAAGTTGTATTCATAAGAGAAAGTTATTACAAGAGGAAGTGGGGTGGGGTATTTATAGAGCTCCCATTCCCTCTCCTAACTAGGGTTACACTTAGGTTAAAACTAACCTCTCCTTAAGGTATTACAAGTCTTCTCCTTGTTAGATTACAAGTCCTCCTAGCAAGGTTAGAATTACAAGTCTTAAAATAATTAAGAAAACAAATCCCAACTAGGTTAGGAACTTTGACTATTCTTCTCCTTCTCCCTTCATGCTTTGACTTGGTCAACATGTGAGGATGCCTACTCTTGCTTTGATTGGCATGTGGGCTTCAAGGGGGCATCAATGGGCCGGCTCCTCGTGGGCTTGGGCGGCCTTGAATGGCTTAGGTGCATGGGCTTGGGCCTCCTAGAATCTAGGGCACCCTGGAGGGAATATTCCTGGAATAAAATGGCATCTTGGTTCTTATAGTCTTGAGCCTTGAGTCTTCTTTGGACTTGGGTGCTGATGGATCTTTGGAATCAAGTGAGGAGCAATTCTGTGAATATTCTCTGGCATCTAGAGGGAATCTGGACATCATGCAGGAATCTTGGACCCTGAAATGGCAAACAAAGTCCAATTAGCGAAATTAGGATCTTCTGGCTCCTGGATGAGGCCTGGTGGAACTCTACAATAGGGTATCCTCTTCTCTTGTACAAAATTGAACTCTTACTAGACTCATAGCTGAAGTACAGGACTCAATATGCTGACTAGGATTGAGGGTTAAGACAAATCAACTAACCTCAACTTATTACGGGACTCAATCTTAATTTATTACAAAATTGTGACACATGACTAAGGTTCTAAAATTAAAACCCTAATCAATAAACCATATGGTATTTAGTGATCTGTGTCTAATCCTGGTATCCCCACCAGTGAGGTAGGGCCCTCAGAGACACCTACTGATATGCCTGAGGTACAGCCCGAGCTTTTATCATAGCCAGAGCCAAATCCTCAGCCTGAGCTAGCACAATCATATATCCCTGGAGTTTCAGAGAGTCTAGAGGACAAGGTCACTCGCATTGAGACTGAGGTGATGATCATTCATCAGCGAGTTGATAGGTTTCACATGGAGATGAGAGAGAGCCATCGAGGACTGAGAGATTGGATCTTTGCCATTCTGTCTACCTTGGATAGACCTTCTCTAGCAGAGCTCCTGATACTTCAACTCTAGCTGATTCAGCTCCAACACAACCTGCTCCAGGACCAGATTTGGATGATACCGACTCTGATGACTTTGACATGGCAGATCTGATGACAGAGCCAGTACCGGAGACTGTAGCTGACCTTCCTAGGAGTTCCATTCATGATCCGTCTAGTTCATCTTTTCAGACTCCTATTCTACCCACTCCTCTCTCTAGACTTGCTTATCATACTCCCATTCTTGCGCCTACTCCTATCATACCTTAAGCTTCTGATACACCTATTATTCATTCTCCCCCATTGCATACATCTTCCCTTATCAGGGAACTAGGATTTTATACCCTTGGTTTCCACCATCTTGATATAGGACCTTTCTTTGGTCATACACCACTTCATACTTATTTTGATACTGCCATTCCCATCAATGGTGTTCCTACTGCTGACATAGCTTCTACCTCTTCTGCACCAGCTAGATTCAGGACTTATGTTAGATGCAGAGGACGAGGCCGTCGTGTTCCATCGAGACTGACCAGGACTCATCTTCATGATCTTCAATCTATGTGGCCTCAATCCCGTGCTTTTCTGATACAGGACTGATCGAGATTGGATCATCAAATGACGAGGATAGTGCTTAGGATAGTCTTTATGTTTAGCTAGCTTATATTTCTATACTACCTGTATCCTTTTATGTTTATTTACTCTTATGTATCAAACTTGTATCAATGTATGAAACATTATTAATGATTGAAATGTTCTACTTCATGCTATATGATGCGGGACTAATTATGCATGCCAATTATTTTTCTATTATTAGGAATTATGTTAGGAGCTTGTATCCTAAATTTCAAGCCAAGAAACAAAATAAGTAATTCTAGAAAAATTCAAAAGCACAAGCATGCATAACTAAATCCTAAAAGTGAAGAAATAGGACTGCCAAGGCTAAGAAGCCCCGGTAGGACAGCTCTTCTGCAACACCGCTACCAAAGGAGTCTAGGGGGTGTACCTGGTAGAGATTTTAAGATGGATCCATGAAGAGTATGCTCGTCGCTCCCGGATGCGGCCTGGAAAATCAAGCTGATCACCCTACGGATCCATGGCTTTCAATCCGGTGACCTGAAAGCTAGTCAATTGGAATCCTGGATTCATGGAAACTGAGGGACCTGTAAGGCACCTAACAAGGGTTAGAAAAACAAGAAGAAAGAGGTTAGAAGGCTAAAAAAAGAAGAGAAGGATGAGGGGTAGCTAGGGCTTCTGGTTGGAGGGCTTGGAGGTAGGGTGTAGGGGTTGGGATCACACAGATACCCTTCACAAAGAATTCACACAGAAATCACACAGGAAATTGAGAAGAACTCAAGTAATTTTCATTCATCAATTATTAAAATATTCATGATAGGGTGGCCTTTATATAGGCATACAAACTTTGGCCCTAAGTAAGGGCATACAAAAGATTTCCCACTAAACCTTTTCCTACACAAACACATAGAAGATCTCCTTTCCAAAATAGGTTCACAATTCTTCTTCCAACTAGGACTTCACCTTTCTTTTACTTGGTCTCTCCCTCTCCTTGCTTTGGTCGGCCAAGGAGTGGTGACCATAAGAGTGGTCGACCAAAGGGTGGTAATGCTAAGGATGGGGTGCCTAAATCAAGGGCATGGGCCTTGGGCGGCCCACTTCAGTGCTGGGCAGGCTCCAGGGTTTCTTCGATTATCTTTCTTCCTGGTAGGCTGATGTAGTGATGATCCTTCTCATGTAATCCAATGTGGCACATCCAGATATGACTTGGAATCCTTGAAGTTGTCAAACTCTGGCTAGGGTCCATAGTGTCTTGAATCATCTCTTGCTAGACTGGACTCAAAAAAAACTTACAGGACTCATAAAACTCAAAATTGGCTCAACAAGAGTTGACTCAAGACTTGACTCAACTGAATTTGACTTGACTTATCCAAAACCCTAATTGTATGGATGACTCTAAATACAGGACTCAAATATATAAAGGCCTAAAACAGGACTTAGGGGCCAAAATATAGACTTAAATGGGTTAAGGCCTTATTACAAAATTGGACTAAATTACTCAAAACATTACTTAGATAATCACAAAGGGTTGAGAAGCCTTTGTCTTATTCTGATGCCTTTTGTGTCCGCACCAATTCTCCCAGGGTGGGAGGAACTCGACCATGTCGAGTAAGGATCACTCTAGCTTAGGTATCTCTCAAGAAGGTCTGGATTGAGGCACTGCAAGTCCTCTCGAGTAATCCATAAATCGTCAGATCTAGTTGACCTTGCCAATGGACCTGGTTGCATTGATAGCCGCAGCCCAGGGTCATGATAGCTTATCATCCAGGATATGCTCGATCCATTTTCCTCTCTTAGACCAATTTATATATGGACACTCTAGATTACATTCACTCTCAAAGGATGGAGTAGGTCCAAAAACCTGAATAGGAATCACTGCTGGTTCCTTATACTTAACCAAGTCTGCGATATTAAAGGTAGAGCTTATGCCAAAATCCAAGGATAGATCTAGGACATAGGCATTGGGTCCTACCTTCTCTATAACTCTAAAGGGTCCAACTTTGTGAGCATGAAGCTTCTTAATGATCCCTGGTGGGAACCGCTCAGGCCTAAGCCTAACCACGATAGAATCTCCTACATTAAATTCGTTGGCTCGCTTTCGGGAATTAGCCAGTTTCTTATGTGTTTCATTACTTAAATTAATCTTTTGGCTAATGTCCTGATGTAGATGCTGTGCAGAGCTTAGTGCAGGTGTGGATAGATGGATAGGTCTGTGGACTTATTGGACTCAAAACTAGATACTACTTCACTACCTACATCTTCAGGTTCCTCTATTGAACTCAACTCATCGATGTTTTCTTTAGATCCTCCAATAGGCTCAGGAGTTTCTTTCTCTAGTTTTTTAGCCTTAATTAGATTAACTTCTAGTTTCTTTTCCTTAAAGCTACTAGAATGTCTCATAACTAGATCTCTAGATTGAGTCAGATGAATTAAAAATTTCTTCCCATTATGACTAAAGGTACAGATATTGGTTCGACCAAATAGGGCTGTATCATGATCGTAAAGCCATGGTCGACCTAAGATGATACTACTGACACCTATGGGAAGGACATCACACCAAATCTTCTCCTCATATGATTGCAATTTAATCAAGATTTGGCACCTTGACTTGATTAGGATGGAGGTGGAATCTATCCATGAGACCTAATAGGGGCAAGAATGGGGAACTGGGGTAAATCCTAGAGATTAATTGTACTGGCAGAGATTGCATTGACACAACTCCCACTATCTATTATGATCTTGAACACCTTACCTCCTATCTTGACAAAGGTTTATAGAATGTTAGTCCTATGCTAATCTTCCTTAGTTTTGGTTTGGGTCAAGATGCACCTAACCACTCCTAATAGGTCTTCAAACTCAGGCACATCCTCCTCTCCATCATACTCTTCTACCAATTGGTTCTCAGCATCATAAACTTCTCCCTCAGGCTCAACTATGGGTTCAAACTCATCATCCTCTAGCTCACCTTTGTGTAGGGCACTGACTGGGCACTGGCTAGCAAAATGGCCTGGTTTGCGACATTTAAAACATACCCTTGGGGTGGTGAAATTATTCTGGACCTTTACAGACTTACCTCTATCCTTTCTATGGGCTATAGGGGTAATGGATTCCGGTCGACTTGGGTCAGTGGTGTGGACACCAGAAGCCGAAAGAAACTTCACTCCAACAAGGTTAGCCTTATCCCAATTTGGATCGAAGATAATTAGGTTACCTTGTATCCTTTAGTTCAAAAATATTTTATTTTCAAGAGTCATTTCCTTTTCAAGAGTCCTGTAATTAATTTTGAGTTTCAAATCAAGAGTGTTTATTGAGTCCTGTAATTACTTTTAAAATTTCATTTCCTGTAAGTCCATTTCAAGTTTTAAAGTCTAGGTCAGTCAAGTCAGTTCAGTTGAGTTAAGTCTAATTCAGTTGAGTTAAGTCAAATCAAGTCTTAAAGCTATGAAAGCCAGCAACAAGACTCAAATTCTAGACCCCAGAATTTGACCACATGAAGAAGAGAAGACACATCAACCAAGCAAGAGAAAAGGACCATCAACTAGGACCACTGGGTGCCACATGTCATTCTTATCCAAGTAGAAGACCACCTCACCATGCCACGTCATCAGGTGCCACTTCACCAGCCACCTCATCACCCTTTGGGCGCCAACAAGGAAGATTCAAATTCAAGGAGGTTGGCCACATCCCTCCAAGTCCTCCACCAAATCCTCCAACCCCCCCCACATCCCTCCAAACTCTCCACCAAATCCTCCAACCCCCCTTGTAATCCTCCTCGATTTGGGGAGTTTTTAAATTTCAAAAGCTAGCTTTGTGAGACTATTAAAAGCCTTGGAGGCCCATTGTAAAAGAGATTGATTTTGATGAGATGAATAAAAAATGAAGTTGAAGTTGAAGTTGTAGTCTTATATTATTTCTTTGAGTGATTGTTCCTAAGCCCCCTTCCCCCCCACTCGAATCTACTTTCTTCTCCAAGCCATCCAACGCCAAGTTCAAGAAGGATACATTGGAGCCGGCCAAACCATCTCAGACTTCCTTCCTTGCTCATAAATTATTCCATCCCTTCCATATGCCTGCTTTCTTCTTCCTTAACTTTTGATCTTCATTGCAGGGTCCTTCGAAGTCTTTGAGTTGTGAACAAGGTTCACCTTAACAAAGAACAAACAAGCTGAAGCCCCAAGTCCAAGGTTCTGATCTCTGTTATCCAGATTCTTCAGTTCTGAGCATTGGTAGTTTCAAGGTATGAATCAAAGAAGGTTGGAAAGCTCATCAAGGTAAGTCCACAATCATTAGCCCCTATTGTCTAGATCTTCTTCCTTCTTAGTTTAGGATTGTGTCTAATCAAGTAAAAGTCCAATTTCTTATAATCCTTAAGTCTTATTATGATGAGTACAATGCTAGTGTAATTAGGTTTCATTTCTCTACAAACCATATTCAAAACATTAATCATATGCTTGCCGCATCATCTTGGTATCAGAGCTAGGTTGAATAAGTTCCTGATTGCATAGCATTAAGTCCTTGAAGTACTTGGATCGGGGGCGTTACCAGGCCGTCCGGTCTTAGGAGAAAGTAGGGTTTAAACACCCTCTCTTCCCATTCCACGGGGATCTCCTAAGGCGTGTCGGGGTGCCATTGTGACTGACCCGTGAAAAAGAAAGCCAAAGGATTTTTAGATTTCATTTGTGAATTTTGCATTGGTCACGTTCTGTTTTTCTGCTTGCTGTATTTTCTGTAGGCTGACTGTAATCCGCCTGCAACTTCAAAGGCAAGTCACTAATTTTTTATTAAAATATTTTTTCTCTTGTTCCATTTTAAGTCAGTTATCACCATATTAAATTTCATCATCAGAAAAAAATTATAAGAAAATAAAAATTTCTGCAGTTCGACACTGTTATTAGGGTTATGTTCTGTCCTTTTTATTTATCTTCATTTGTAGGATCTGCTTAGATTAGTATAGATTTTAGTTTTAAAATTCCTTTCATCTACATTGAAACATATAAGTTAGGAATCCTTTGTGAATTTTTCATAATTTTTGGACATTTTTTTCATCACGTTTTCCACACCACTTTCAAATTGCAACACACTTCTGCAGCACCTTTGCATTTCATTCATCTCATGAGAAATCAAATTAAGGGCATCAATTTGACATAGGGTCAGGGTTTCATCACCTGTCCCTAGCCCAAAAATCACCAACCAGCATATCGATCCCAGCCCGTTAATTAAAACTGAGTAGAACGTTAATTGCCCTAGTGGGTTAGGGACACCAACAAGTTGGGTTCAGGTTAGGGTCAAGTTAACTGTGTCAGCTAATTGGTGTGTGCTTACTGGCTTGGTGTCTAGGATTGGTGCATCAGGGCTTGTGATTTGGTCCGCCTACCTGGCCAATCTCAGATTGGTGTCTAAGGTTGGCAATCAGGGACCTACACTCCCCTCCACCTACCTGGCTAAGTCCTATAAGTACTACTAGCTAGTTGGTTCACTTAATTAGACTTCTAATTTATGCTCTAGGTCTAGGAAACCTTAGCTCGAACTTGAGTCCATTTGCATGCATGACAACTAGAGCAGGAACACCGTATTCACCAATCCAAGCCCAGTCAAGTGTAGCCATGGACCAAAACTTAGGGAATTTGATCAAAGGCCTAAATGATCAAGTGGCCCAACTGACTAAGAGTTTAACTGAGCAATTGGCCCAAACAAATCAGAATGTGGCACAAACCAACCAAGACATGAATGAGCAGTTAGCCCACATCACTACTAGGTTGGATCAGTTAGAGGCTAGAACCCCAGAAAGCAATCATGAAGCCCAGACTGAGCCTGAGCCAAGTCTTGCACCTAAACTCGAGACCCCATTGAACCCTAGAATGATTCCATATCAAAACCCTCTCTATGAAACAAACCCTAGGAGAGCTCCCCAAGATCAGTTTTATGATCCAATTCCTAGAGGACCCCACCCTGGTCAAACCATCGAGCCCAACCCAAGGAGATTCCATCATGAGCCTAACTATGAACCCAATGTCAGGAGACCCACCCCAATTCACTTTGATCAAGATGACCGAACCATGAAGAACATTAGGCTAGAAGCTCCCACCTTTGATGGAATTTTAGATCCAAAGATCTACATTGATTGGGAAGGTGAGATGGACCAGTATTTTGACTGGTTTGAGATGAGTGAAGAGCGCAAGTGTAAGTTTGCAAAGCTTAAACTTGTGCGCCAAGCTAGGTTATATTGGGGAAACATTGAGAGACTCACTAGACAGAGAGGTGATGTGCCCATAGTGACCTGGCGAGCTATGAAACTTAGGCTTAGGGAGAAATACCTTCCTATGTCCTACCACCAAAGACTCCTATATCAATGGCAAAGACTTACTCAAGGAAATAGGAGTGTCGCAGAGTACATAGCGAAGTTTGACGAATTCGTTATGAGGTGCAATGTTGATGAATCTGAGTCGGTGACCTTGTCTAGATTTAGAGCCGGACTGAGGGAAGAAATTCAAAGAGAATTGTTCATGCGAGAGGTACATGACCTAGAATTGGCCTATCAAATAGCTAGGGATGCTGAGAGATTCCATAGAGGTCCAGTCTATCGTAGGCCCGAAGCCCCTAGGACTAGTGCACCTTATCAGCAGTCAGGATCCAATCAGCCTATATTCAACCGACCCAATCCTAATGTGCCTGTGACCCGTAGAGATGACAAGGGAAAAACACCTGAGACCCAAAGAACTCCAAATGCATGTTTCAAGTGTAACAAAGTGGGTCACTATTCTAGCAACTGTCCTAATAGAGCCCTACACATAGGCGAAGTAGAAGAGGAAGCCGTAGAATCCCAAGATGAATTTGAGGAGGAAGTATACCAGGCAGATGAGAACTTGGCTGAAGAGTATGAGGATGAGGAAGTCCTGGTAGATCAAGATCTGTTAGGAGTGGTTAGGTGTATTCTCACCCAAGCTAAAACCCAAGAAGATTGGCGTAGGACTAGCATCCTACAGACATTCATTAAGATAGGTGAGAAAGTATGCAAAGTCATTTTAGATAGCGGTAGCTGTGTCAATGCCATATCCACCAACACAGTTAAAAACCTAGGATTGCCCACCGTACCCCATCCTAATCCCTATAAGGTATCCTGGATAGACTCAACCACAATTTCCATTAAGTCTAGGTGCCTAGTAACCATTCAGTTCCAATCTTACCTGGAGAAAGTATGGTGTGATGTACTTCCAATGGGAGTAAGTAGCATAATTTTAGGCCGACCATGGTTGTACGATCTTGACGTAACACTCTATGGTCGTTCTAATTCATGCTCGTTTACTCATAATGGAAAGAAGATTGTAATCCATTCTTCTCCACCTAAGAACCCCATTAAGAGAGGATCAAGCCAATTGAGTGATAAGAAAAAGGGGATAAACGTGATCACTGCTAGAGAAATGGAGAAAGAAATTAGCAATGGGTCACCTGTTTGGTTTTTAACCATTAAGGATCATCAAGAACCTCTTTCAAAAGAACAACCTCAAGAAGTCAGTCAAGTGCTAGAGGAGTTCAAAGACGTGTTCCCCGATGACTTGCCCGACCAACTCCCACCTCTTAGGGATATACAACATGCGATAGACTTAGTCCCCGGAGCAACCCTACCAAACCTTCCCCATTATAGAATGAACCCTACCGAGCACCAAGAATTACAACGTCAAGTAGGAGAACTCCTAAAGAAAGGATTCATTAGGGAGAGTTTGAGTCCATGCGCAGTCCCAACCTTACTTACCCCTAAGAAAGATGGCACATGGAGAATGTGTGTTGATAGTCGTGCCATAAATAAAATCACGATGAAGTATAGGTTTCCCATCCCCCGCTTGGATGATATGTTAGATATGATGGCCGGTGCAACTATATTTTCTAAGATTGACCTGAAGAGCGGCTATCACCAAGTTAGGATCAGACCAGGGAATGAATGGAAGACTGCCTTTAAAACTAAGGACGGGTTATTTGAATGGGTAGTCATGCCTTTTGAGTTATCAAACGCCCCTAGCACTTTTATGCGAATCATGAACCAAGTCCTACGAGCCTTTATTGGAAAATTTGTTGTCGTTTACTTTGACGACATACTTATCTATAGTAGGACTAGAGAAGATCATCAACAACATCTGAGGCAGGTATGTTTAGCACTTAGGAAAGATAACCTCTATGCCAATCTAAAGAAATGTGCTTTCATGACTACTAGAGTTATCTTCCTAGGATTTGTTGTGACCCCTGAAGGAGTATCCGCTGACCCTGAGAAGGTTAAGGCAATCGTAGAGTGGCCAACACCTAATAATATTCTTGAAGTAAGAAGTTTTCATGGCCTCGCTATGTTTTATCGAAGATTTATTAGAGGGTTTAGCACCATAGTTGCTCCTATCACGGATTGTATTAGGAAGGGCCACTTTGAATGGACGAAGTCAGCTGATAAGGCCTTCCTTCACATCAAAGATAAGATGACCCAAGCACCAGTCTTAAGACTACCCGATTTTTCTAAGGTCTTTGAAGTAGCATGCGATGCTTCGGGAGTAGGTATTGGTGGAGTTCTGAGTCAAGAGAACCATCCCGTAGCATTCTTTAGTGAGAAATTGAATGAAGCCAGGAAAAAATACTCCACATATGATCGGGAGCTTTATGCAGTAGTGCAAGCATTAAGGTATTGGAGGCATTATCTCCTACCGCAAGAATTTGTTTTATTTTCAGACCATGAAGCCCTTAGGTTTTTAAGTTCCCAAAAGAAACTAAATCCTAGGCATGCCAAATGGGTAGAGTACATCCAATCCTATACGTTTGTCCTAAAGCATCAATCAGGAACCGATAATAAGGTAGTTGATGCCCTAAGTCGTAGAACGTTACTTTTAACTTCAGTCAGTACTGAAGTCATAGGTTTTGAAAGACTTAAGGAGCAGTACGAAACCTGTCCAGATTTTGATGAAATTTATCAGGTTTTGTGTCAAGGACCCTCTAGTGATCATAGTGACTATACCCTTCTAGATGGTTATCTTTTTAGAGAGAATAGGCTTTGCATCCCAAGAACCTCCTTAAGAGATTTTTTAGTTTGGGAGATACATGCGGGAGGTTTGGCTGGCCACTTCGGACGAAACAAGACTATCTTGGCTGTTGAGGAACAATTTTACTGGCCAGGTCTTAAGAAACAAGTAGCAAACATTGTAGCCCGATGTAGGACATGTGCTGTTGCAAAGCAACAAAAGAAGAATACCGGGCTATACACTCCATTACCTGTACCTGAGTGTCCATGGCAGGATCTAAGCATGGACTTTGTTCTAGGATTACCCAAGACCATTCGAAAACATGATTCAATCTTTGTGGTGGTCGACCGATTTTCAAAAATGGCCCATTTCATACCTTGCACCCAAACTTCCGATGCCTCTAGGATAGCCAAACTCTTTCTTGATCAAGTAGTCAGACTCCACGGGTTACCAAAAACCATTGTTTCTGATAGGGATGTCCGCTTCACAAGTTACTTCTGGAAAACCCTTTGGCACCTATTAGGAACCAGACTAAAATTCTCCACTGCCTACCATCCCCAGACTGATGGACAAACCGAGGTTGTAAATAGAAGTCTAGGGAACTTGCTGAGATGCCTAGTGGGAGAAAGTCTAGGAAACTGGGATTTGTTATTGCCACGTGCTGAGTTCGCTTACAACAGTTCGGTCAATCGATCTACGGGCAAAAGTCCCTTTGAGATAGTCCATGGTTGCAAGCCTAGGAAGCCTTTAGATCTAATCCCACTACCTATTCACACACGAGTCTCTGAGTCTGCTGAGTCTTTTGCACAGCATGTCACAAATCTACATAAAGAAATCAGTAATAAGATCAACCTGAGCAATGAAACTTACAAACACTTAGCTGACTCACATAAGAGGGCTAAAGAATTCTGTGAAGGGGATTATGCGATGATTAGGCTCAACCCTGAACGGTTTCCCCCTGGAACCATAAAGAAGCTACATGCCCGCGGAGCGGGGCCTTTTAAGATCTTAAAGAAAATAGGGCCTAATGCATATGTTTTGGAACTTCCACCTGATATGGGTATTAGTACAACCTTCAATGTTTCAGACCTAGTAGAATACAAAGAACCACTACTAATACCTAGTGAGCCTTTTGAGCCAGAACCTTTCATTGAGAGTGAACAAATTTCCGAGTGTCCACCACCAACCTTACCTGAGCAGAGAGAGAGGATTGAGAGAATCCTGGATGACAAGATCATTACTACCAGGAATAAGGACTATCAGCGATACCTGGTTCAATGGCAAGGTCGACCTGAGTCCGACAACTCTTGGATTACTCGAGAGGACCTGCAAAGACTTAACCCAGACTTGTTCGAGCATTACCAGGGCAAAACTGAACCATACTCGACTGGGTCGAGTTCTGCCCACCCCAGGAGAATTGGTGTGGACACCAGAAGCCGAAAGAAACTTCACTCCAACAAGGTTAGCCTTATCCCAATTTGGATCGAAGATAATTAGGTTACCTTGTATCCTTTAGTTCAAAAATATTTTATTTTCAAGAGTCATTTCCTTTTCAAGAGTCCTGTAATTAATTTTGAGTTTCAAATCAAGAGTGTTTATTGAGTCCTGTAATTACTTTTAAAATTTCATTTCCTGTAAGTCCATTTCAAGTTTTAAAGTCTAGGTCAGTCAAGTCAGTTCAGTTGAGTTAAGTCTAATTCAGTTGAGTTAAGTCAAATCAAGTCTTAAAGCCATGAAAGCCAGCAACAAGACTCAAATTCTAGACCCCAGAATTTGACCACATGAAGAAGAGAAGACACATCAACCAAGCAAGAGAAAAGGACCATCAACTAGGACCACTGGGTGCCACATGTCATTCTTATCCAAGTAGAAGACCACCTCACCATGCCACGTCATCAGGTGCCACTTCACCAGCCACCTCATCACCCTTTGGGCGCCAACAAGGAAGATTCAAATTCAAGGAGGTTGGCCACATCCCTCCAAGTCCTCCACCAAATCCTCCAACCCCCCCCACATCCCTCCAAACTCTCCACCAAATCCTCCAACCCCCTTGTAATCCTCCTCGATTTGGGGAGTTTTTAAATTTCAAAAGCTAGCTTTGTGAGACTATTAAAAGCCTTGGAGGCCCATTGTAAAAGAGATTGATTTTGATGAGATGAATAAAAAATGAAGTTGAAGTTGAAGTTGTAGTCTTATATTATTTCTTTGAGTGATTGTTCCTAAGCCCCCTTCCCCCCCACTCGAATCTACTTTCTTCTCCAAGCCATCCAACGCCAAGTTCAAGAAGGATACATTGGAGCCGGCCAAACCATCTCAGACTTCCTTCCTTGCTCATAAATTATTCCATCCCTTCCATATGCCTGCTTTCTTCTTCCTTAACTTTTGATCTTCATTGCAGGGTCCTTCGAAGTCTTTGAGTTGTGAACAAGGTTCACCTTAACAAAGAACAAACAAGCTGAAGCCCCAAGTCCAAGGTTCTGATCTCTATTATCCAGATTCTTCAGTTTTGAGCATTGGTAGTTTCAAGGTATGAATCAAAAGAAGGTTGGAAAGCTCATCAAGGTAAGTCCACAATCATTAGCCCCTATTGTCTAGATCTTCTTCCTTCTTAGTTTAGGATTGTGTCTAATCAAGTAAAAGTCCAATTTCTTATAATCCTTAAGTCTTATTATGACGAGTACAATGCTAGTGTAATTAGGTTTCATTGCTCTACAAACCATATTCAAAACATTAATCATATGCTTGCCGCATCAGTCAGGGTGGCTTGGACTGGGTCAGTTTGGGCTAGGTCGACTCAGGTAGGCCTGGTTAGAGTTTGATTTTGGAAAGAAGGCATTGCTCCTACAAGGTTCGGATCGCTAGTATATAGGTCCCCTCTGAAATTGTTCATAGTGTTTAGCTATCTGGAAGGCTTGGCCCAAATTAGTGACCTCCTTCATATATAGCTCTTTCAAGATTTCTTCATGTAATCTGGTCCTAAACCTAGACAAGGTCTGTAACGGAGACTCGGGTTCATTACATCTCACGGCGAAGTCCTCAAATAGGGCAATATAATTTGATACGGGCCTATTCTCTTTACGTATCCTATTCCATTGGTCAAGGAGTTTTTGATTGTAGGAATCAAGAAGGTACTTTTCCTTAAGTTTCTGTTTCATGTCTTGCCAGGTGTTAATGGGAGGAAGTGCTTGTTGTCTCCTAGTACGCTCAAGGTTGGCCCAATGTAACCTAGCCTGACGAACTAGCCTCATCTTTGCAAATTTATACTTCTTTTCTTCACACATGTCACACCACTTAAAATAATAATCCATGTCTCCTTCCCAATCTATGTAGACCTTTGGTTCTAGACTACCGTCAAAGGTGGGTGCCTCTACCCTAATGTTCTTCATGGCCCTCTCATCTTGATCACAAACTTCATGGTTGGGCCTTCTATGGTTGGGATCCTAGAAAGGGTTAGCGTCTTGGCCCCTCCTAGAGTTAGGCTCCTGATGTGGTTCCTGGCGTTAGACTCTCCTAGGATTGGGTTCCACAAATGGGTCATTGTTTTGGGCTCTTGTAGGGTTATGAGTGGTGGAAAGGGGTGAATCATGATCACGTTCAGAATTAGACTCTTGGGTTCTTTCTAGGGTCCTAATCGGTCCTCTACTTGGTCAAGCCTATTGGTTAAATGGTCAATCCTATTGGTTGCTTGGTTATTTGATTGGGTCAATTGGTCAAATCTTTGAATCATTTGGGTGGTTAATTGGGCATACTAATTTTGAAGTTGGGTATTGGAATGGGTCAATTGGTTGATCTGGGTGGTTAATTGGCTAACTGATTTTGGGATTGGATATTCATTTGATTCATCTGGGTGGTCAAATATTCATTCATGGCCTTAATGAAGGTTTCAAGATTAAATTCCATGGTTGAACTGGGTTGGGGTTTAGATCGTTGGTATTGGGTTCCTAATCTAATGGTCATGCACTCAATCAATCAAGGTGTTATGATGCAGTCAAGCACACAAAGTAGACATGTACTAGGGTTTGCTAGACCTAGAGCCAAAGTGGAATGGGTCGACTCAACTTACACTCAACTCAGTAGCAAATCCTTCCACTGGCCAAGTAAGAGGTGGGGTGGTGGGAGGCTCCCCCTACCTATGATAGGGTCCTAATTAAAAGCCACTAGTCCACTTAGGGCATTTGCCTCTAGACCTCTAGCATAAGATACCAGTTTTAAGTAATAGCTGGAGAATTGAACGCACTAGTTTACCCACTACTTTATGAATGCAAGGTGGTTGTTTTGGGCCTAGGACAGGTGATAAAATCCTGCCCTGATCTGAGATAGGAATTTGCCCTTAAGATTGATTTGATGAGATGATGACAATCGATGAGCTCTAATGCAATCTAATAACAACCAGAAAATAAAAATATTTTTTTTATCATTTTATCAGGTGGGAAATTAAATTTAAGTTGATTATGTTATCAAGCAAAATTTGGCATGGGCTGGGAGGGGTTTGGTAGTTGATTAGGTTAGGTTAAGTCAAGTATGCAGAAATCACAGAAACTGAAATTAAGGTTTGTTTTGATTCAATTGTTGTATGAGTTTCAGAGAAAAAAAATTCCAAAAAATTTTACGACAGAGGATTAGCAGTGAAGATGATCCCTAACAAATTTCATATAAATTAAAATTCAGATGATGATGCAATACCTAGGGTTTCAGACTATGTGAAGAAAACTCAGAATTTTTGTTAGGGTTTTTAGATGTAAGTTTTTATAAATTTTTTCTTTCTATAAAAATAATTAAATATAATGAAAATTATCAAGACAGAATATAAAATATACCATGAAAATTTTAATGAAAAATATAATACCTAGGTTGACAAAAGAGACCAAAACTCAGACCCTTATGCAGATGATGGGATGCAAAAACTTAGCCCTAGATGTGTTCTGATACCAAACTGATACTGGACTAATTATGCATGCTAGTTAATTTTTTGCTATTAGGCATTAAGTTAGGAGTTTGTATGCCAAATTTCAAGCCAGGAAACCAAGTAAGTAATTCTAGAGAGATTTAGAAGCACATGCATGCAGAACTAAATCCTACAAATGAAGAAATAGGATTGCCAAGGCTAAGACACCCCGATAGGTCTAGCTCTTCTGCAATACCGCTACTAGAGATGTCTAGGGGATGTACCTGGTAGAGATTTGAAGATGGATCCATGAAGAGTTCGCTCATCACTCTTGGATGTGGCATGAAAAATCAAGCTGATGACCTTGCGGATCCGTGGCTTTCAATTCGGTGGCCTGAAAGCTAGTCAACTAGAATCCTGGATTCGTGGAAACTGAGGGACCTGCAAGGTACCTAACAAGTGTTAGAAAAACAAGAATAAAGAGGATAAAAGGCTGAAAAAAGAATGAAAGGAAGAGAAGGATGAGGGATGGCTAGGGCTTCTGGTTGGAGGGCTTGGAGGTAGGGCTTGGAGGTAGGGCGTAGGGGTTGGGATCACACAGATACCCTTCACACTGAATTCACACAGAAATCACACAAGAAATTGAGAAGAACTCAAGTAATTTTCATTCATCAATAATTAAAACATACATGAGAGGGGGGCCTGATGCTAGATGACTCTAAGACTAATATGAAAGTAGGAAATAACAGAAACTAATTTATTTAATATTTTTATAAAGATTTAGTTTTGAGGTTAAAATCCCAAAAAGCAAGCAAAGACTAGCAGGCAACTAGTAATGAAAAGAATCAACGTACCCGCATGTGAACACATGCAAAATAATAAAAGCAGGGTCTTAGAAATTGAGAAACCCCCAATTAGGATAGCGTACCTTCAGTAAATCAGAAATCATGAGGGAAAAGGATTTTACCAAGCACCGATTCAAAGATCCTATCAATGACGGGGTCACACAGCACTCTGGAATGTTGCCTGGAAGATAAGCTTATAGTTCCTCGGATCTAGCTACTATATGGGATCGATCTTGGAGGCAAAGAGGGCCTCCTCTTTGGAGGTGAACACCTCGGGGATCTTGGGATGGCTTAGGGCTTCTTCTCCTTGGGTGTCTTAGGATTTGGAAGAAGGTATTTGGGGTGGCTAGGGCTTGGAAGGATTAGGGCACACAATTAACTCTCACACACCTCAACACAAGAACACAGGCTAGCAAAATTTCAACAGACTTTCATTCATGAATAATGGATGATTACAAGAGGAGGAGGGGTGGGGTATTTATAGATGTTCCTTATGTCCTCTCTTTGTTAGGATAGACTTACAAAGTTAATTGGGAGAGGGATTACAAATTTGCTTAAAAAAAGAAGTATACAATTTGAATAGAAGTAGAACATAATCTCCTTGTTTAAATTGGACTCCTCTCCTTCTTTGACTTGGTGAAGGGCCTCTTACTTGGGCTTGAAATCCAAGGTGGAATTAGGCTTGGACTTTTGGCAGCAAGGGCATCCTCCATTGGGCTTTGGAGTGGCCTTCAATGGCTTGGGTGCATGGGCTTGATGCAAGGCATGGGCGGCCTCCATGGTTGGCGCATGGGCTTGGTCCATGGTTGGCCCATGGGCTTAGTACATTTCCCTTTGTAGGATGGAAACTTTTAGGTACCATTTGTAATGTAGACTTAGGAAGGCCTGTGGCACCATGGGCTTCTTGGTTTGTGAAACTTGTCGGCTAGGGTGCCTGCAAGAAGAATATGCTTAGAATCTTCAAGTGGAGAGACTTTATGGGCCTCTTCTTTGACTTCTGCTTTGGTGCTCCTCCTATTATATAAACCTGGACTTGTACTGGACTAATACAACTTACAAGACTCACTTGGACTGGACAGAGGTTGAGACAACTCAACTTATTACAGGACTCAATTCAACTCAACTGAGCGTACTTCATTACAAAACTCTCAACTGGACTATCTTTATTATAAAACATGATGACAAAACTTGACACATTATTAAGGGTTTAAAAAAACCATAATCAGTAAACCAGATAGGGCCCAGTAATTTATGTCGGATCCTAGTGCCCCCACCAATTCTCTCGGGGCAGGAGGAACTCGATGATGGAGGACATTGATGAAATGATGCATTCCTAATGGAATCAGTAATGATTAAATGAAAGATGAAGTAAATAGATGCAGCTATTCAAGTAATGAAGTAGGAATTCAATGATAGGATTCTAAATATTAAACTTGACTAGAAATAAAATCGATCAAAGAAAATAAGAGGAGGACCTTCGTGGTTAAGAAACCACCTAGATTAGGGTTAAGTTAATCTAATAAATGCCGATCTGAAAGCCTTTCTAAAGTGGGTTACCCGGTAATTAATACTTTAGATCTAATACTGGGAACAATCAAAGAAGAAGTTTCTGGATGACAAGGAGATTCCTCTAGGTTGCAAGGCCTCTTGTATCCAGTTCTTGGCATGGGAGACCTTCTTCTTTGGAGCCTGGAAGCCCGGGGATCCTGCAATGAAGAAATGTAGGGGAGATTAGAGAGTAAGGATTGAAATGGAGAAGTGAGGAGAGAGATCTTTGAAATGAAGAAGGGAAGCTTGGAGTAGTCGTGGCGTGGATCCTCTATGGATTCTTTTGGATGACAACTCTTGGCTTGATCATGTGAAGAACTCCTTGGATGATTGGTTTGATTGGAGATGGAGGAGATGTGGACTAAGGATGTTCTTCTTTGGTTGGCTGAATGAACTAAGAGGGATGGGAGGAAGCTAGGTTGGATGAGTGGAGTTGGAAAGGGGAAAAAAACTCTAGGTCTCATGCTAACCTTCTCACAAGGGACCAAGCATTCAAGCAAGGAAAAAATTTCAAGAAAATTCTTTCTTCATTGATTCAAATTTCATCATTGATTACAATAAGATTTTGTGCCTTTTTTATAGACAACCAAGCCATTTGAAATTCAAATCCAAATCTTGAACAATAACAAAATAAAGGAAGAAAATAGTGGGCGTTTCATGAAGAGGGGAGTTGTTTGTGGAAGAGAATGTGGTCTCATTTGAATTTGAATTCCTTCTCCTCTTAAGTGATAATCAATGGTGAGGTGTCTTGGTGATGTGGCAAAGTGGAGTGATGAAGTGGCTTCCAAGTTGGTGGCATTCCACCCACCTCGAAACTTAGAAGTGCTAGGATGAATCTCAAAGGTCACGAGGGGACAAAGAAAGTGGAATGGGAAGGGGATAACTGGGCATTACCTCAAATTATGTCCTGGGGTTGGGCCTTGCACCCTCTCCTCACGGAGCAGAAGAAGAATCACTCTTCTTTAAAACAAAAATTTCATTCATCAATTTGACCTTATGATACCCATAGATCAATATTCAAATCTTAAGGTCATCCTGAGTAAGCAAGGTCTGTTTCATGCTTCCCATAAATTATCCCAAGACTTCGATTCCTATTTCCTACCATTCTCTAAGTCTTCTCATGTTTCTAGAGCCATTGGGTTACATTTTGTAGAGATTACCAGGTTGCACGAATCCTTAGAGCCCATCCCTTTTGCTACCTACTTCTGGTATACCTTATGGCATTTGCCAAGGATCCATGGTAATTTTTCATATGCATACCAGAGCAGGGTCAAACCATGAGAGTCAATAATCTATTAGGTGTAGGCCCTAGAAAGTCCAATAAAATTTCTCTCAATAGGAATACGTAGTTGAGTCTGTTTTTGTCAAGTGTCAGTATGAGTCTCTGAGTCTGCCGAGTCATATGCACAGCATGTTAAGGAATTGTATAAGAAAATTAGTAAAAAGATTCAAATGAGAAATGAAGTCTATAAGCATATGGCTAATTCATATAAACGAAAGAAAGAATTTAATGAAGAGGACTCTGTAATGATTAAACTTAGACCTGAAAGGTTTTCATCGGGAACTATGAAAAAACTGCATGCCCGGGGAGCTGGACCTTTCAAAGTAATTAAGAGAATTGGATCTAATGCATATGTTTTAGAGTTACCACCAGATTATGGCATTAATTCAATATTTAATATTGCTGATCTGAAAGAATATAAAGAGCCAGCATTAATTCCTAACGAGCCTTTTGGGCCTTATCCCATCTTTGAGAGCGAAACCATACCTGAGTGCCCACAAGCAATTCCACCAGATCGGAGATATAAAGTGAACTTTTCTTGGATGACCAGGTGGTTACCACTAGAAGTAAGGGCTATCAACATTATCTGGTTCATTGGCATGGTCGACCAGATTTCGAGGACTCCAGGATCACCCGAGAGGATCTGCAGCAAATTGACCCGGTCCTACTAGAAAGATATCACAGTCAGACCGATCCTTACTCGACAGGGTCGAGTTCCTCCCACCCGGGAAGAATTGGTACGGGCACCAAGCTCAGGAAGAGACTTCAACCGATACAAATTAGGCAAGAGTCTCTATGGTTGTAAGATTGAGAGTTTGAGTCCTATAATAAGTTTTATTTGGGTCTATTAGTCCTGTATTTATTTCATTTTGGTAATTAAGTCCTATATTTGCTTCAATTAAGTTCTTCATTGTAATTGAATAAAGTGAGTTCAACCAAGACCAATCTGGTTTCAGTACAACAAGTCCAAATAAGGAAGGTGGGTGAATGGACCATGGGATCACCAACTTGGAAGCCACTTTATCACTCCACTTTGCCACATCACCAAGAAACCTCAACATTGATTGTTGCCCAAGAGGAGAAGGAATTCAAATTCAAATGAGACCACATTCTCCTCCACAATTAGCTCCCCTCTTCATGAGACGCCCACTATTTTCTCCCTTTATTTTGTTGTTGTTTGAAATTTGGATTTGAATTTCAAATGGCTTGGTTGTCTATAAAAAAGGCACCAAACCTTATTGTAATCAATGATGAAATTTGAATCAATGAAGAAAGAATTTTCTTGATATTTTTTCCTTGCTTGAATGCTTGGTCCCTTGTGAGAAGGTGGGCATGAGGCATAGAGTTTTCTTCCCCTTTCCAACTCCACTCATCCATCTTGGCTTCCTCCCATCCTTCTTAGTTAATTCGGCCAACTAAAGAAGCACATCCTTAGTCCTCATCTCCTCCATCTCCAATCAAACCAATCATCCAAGGAAAACTTCACAAGATCAAGCCAAGAGTTGTCATGCAAAAGAATCCATAGAAGATCCATGCCATGACTACTCCAAGCTTCCCTTCTTCATTTCAAAGATCTCTCCCCTCACTTCCCCATTTCAATCCTTACTCTCTAATCTCCCCTACATTTCTTTATTGTAGGATCCCCAGGCTTCCAGGCTCCAAAGAAGAAAGTCTCCCATGCCAAGAACTGGATACCAGAGGCCTTGCAACCTAGAAGAATCTCCCTGTCATCCAGAAACTTCTTCTTTGATTGTTCCCAGTGTTAGATCTAAAGTATTAATTATCAGGTAACCCTCTTTAGAAAGGCTTTTAGATTGGCATTTATAAGATTAACTTAATCCTAATCTGCGTGGTTTCTTAACAACGAAGGTCCTCCTCTTATTTTCTTTGATCGATTTTTTTCTAGTCAAGTTTAGTATTTAGAATCCTATCATTGAATTCCTACTTCATTACTTGAATAGCTGCATCTATTTACTTCATCTTTCATTTAATCATTACTGATTCCATTAGGAATGCATCATTTCATCATTGTCCCCCATCACTCGACCCATCGAGTAATGATCAATGCGGCTCTCATATTGCTCAAGAAGCTCTGGGTTGGGGTGCTGCAGATCAGCTCGACTGATCCACGAGTCCTCAGATTCTGGCCGACCTTGCCATCAGACAAAATATCGTTGATAGCCTTTGTTCCAGGTACTAAAGGCTTGATCATCCAGGATGCGCTCAATCCTTTCCTCACTAATAGGTCAATTTGTAAGTGGACACTCTAGGATGGGTTCACTCTCAAGGGAAGGGATAGGATCAAAGTGCTCGCTAGGTATCACTGCTGGCTCCCGGTACTCCACAAGGTCTGAAATATTGAAGGTGAAACTAATACCTAATTCGGGTGGCAATTCGAGCACATAGGCATTGGATCCAACTCTTTTTATTATTTTGAATAGTCTAGCATTTCGAGCATGTGATTTTTTTATAGTCCCTAGAGGGAACCGCTCAGGCCTATGCCTGATCATCACATAATCTCCTGTAGAAAACTCTTTAGCTCATTTTCAGGAATTAGCCATGTTTTTATGTAGTTCATTAATTATGTTTATCTTTTGACTAATGTCCTAATGCAAATACTGTACAGAGGTTAGTACAGGTGTGGGTAGATGGATCAGATCTGTGGACTGATTAGACTCAAAACCAGATATTATTTCACTACCTACATCTACTTCCTGGGGTTGTTTTTTATGGACTTGTTCTTGGATTTCCTCTATGAACAACTCTTATGAACCCTCACTTTCATCTATAATGTTTGATCCTGGCTCAGTCACTTGTTCCTCAAATACTATAGTGGGTTTAGGATCATTTTCCTTTAATTCCTTAATAGGTTCACTCTATATTTCCTCTTCTTCATGTTCCTTTACTGGACTCAACTTATCAATGTCTTTAGATCATTCAATGGGCTCAGGATTAGCCTTAATTAGATTAACTCCTGGTTTCTTTTCTTTAAGGCTACTAGAATCTCTCCTAATTGGGTCTTTGGTTTAAGTCGAATGAATTACAAATTTCATTCCATGGTGACTAAATGTATAGATGTTGGTTCGACCAAACAGGAATGCATTATGATGTAAAGCCATGGTCGACCAAAGATGATGCTACTGGCTCCCATCGGAAGGACATCACACCAAATCTTCTCCTCATACGATTGCAGTTTAATCAAGATTTGGAACCTAGACTTGATTGGAATGGATGTGGAATCTATCCACGAGACCTTATAGGGGCTAGGATGGGGAACTGGGGTCAATCCTAATGATTTAACTATATCGGCAAAGATGGCATTGACACAACTCTCACTATTTATTATAATCTTGCATACTTATCCCCAATATTTACAAAGGTTTGTAGGATGTTAGTCCTATGCCAATCTTCCTGTGTCTTGGTTTGGGATGGGATGCATCTAACAACCCCTACTAAGTCAGACTGATCAAATTCCTCCTCATCTCCTTCATATTCCTCTATCAAGTCTGCTTCAGCTTCATAAACCTATTTTTTCTCATCATCATTGGGTTCAAGCTCTTCCTCAAGCTCCCTATATGTAAAGATCTGGTGGGACTTTGGCTAGCATAGTGACCTACCTTGTTGCATCTGAAGCAAGAATTGGGTCTGGGCTTGGGCTTTCTGAAATGCTGGTGCCTTACCCTTGTCATTCCTAGAGGATGCAAAATTACTAGAACTGGGTTGACTCAGACTCGGGTTGAGATGAAGTGGGTTAGGGTTGGGATGAATTGGATTGGGATTGGGTCGAATTGGATTAGGTTTAGGATGGGCTGGATTAGGATTAGGTTAGCTAGAGTTGGAGTTAGGTCGAATTAAGCTGGGTTTGGGTTGGCCTGAGTAACTTGGGTTCTGGTTGGGTCTAAAACTTGAAGTGTTAGCCATAAAGGTCTCAGGTCGATAGGCTAATGGTGCTTTTTGGAATCTCTCAAAATTTTCAGCTATTAGATAGGCCTGGTCTATGTTTTCAACTCCCCTTAGGTACAGTTCCCTCTAAATATCCTCATGAAGGCTAACTTTAAACTTGGATAAAGTCACTGATTTAGGTTCATCTAGGGCACACCTAAGGGCACATTCATCAAATTGGGTTATATACTCTCTCACAGTCTTGGCTCCCTGTTTAATCTTTGCCATTGATCTAGGAGACACTGTTGGTAGTATGGGGGAACATATCTTTCTCTATGTTTTAGCTTCATGGCCTCCCACGTGACGATGGGTTGATGGTTTCTTTGTCTAGTGAGGTGCTCTACGTGTCCCAGTATAACCTAGCCTGATCGGTTAGCCTAAGCTTGGCAAATTAACACTTTCTTCATCACTCAAGGCATACCACTTAAAATATTACTCATGTCTCCTTCCCAATCTGTGTAGACCTTGGGATCTCGGGTGCCATCAAAGGTGGGTGCTTCTACCCTAATGTTTTTAGTGGTTCTTTCATCTTGGTCTATGAACTAATAATTAGGTCTCCTATAATTGGACTCCTAGATTGGGTCATGGTGTTGGGCTCTCCTAGAGTTGGGCTCCAAGTATGGGTCATGGTATGGGGTTCTCCTAGGATTGGGCTCCCAGTATGGGTCATGGTACGGGATTCTCCTAGGGTTGGATACCTAGTATGGGTCAGAGTACGGGTTCTCCTAGGGTTAGGTTCCCTGTATGGGTCAGAGTATCGGGTTCTCCTAGGGTTTGGCTCCATGGTCAAACTAGGTTTGGAGGGGGTGAGACTACTGGTAGGGTTAGACTCCTAATCTAATGTTCTTGCAATCAATCAATCAAGGGATTATGATGCAGTCAAGCACACAAAGGTTAACATGTACTCGGGTTTGCTAGACCTAGAGCCAAAACCTAATGAGTTAACTCAACTTACACTCAACACAGCTCCTAATCCTTCCACTGGCCAAGTAAGAGGTAGGGTGGTGGGAGGCTCCCCCTGCCTGTGATAGGGTCCTAATTAAATATCACCAGTCCACTTAGGGCATTTGCCTCTGGACCTCTAGCCTTAGATACCAGTTTTCAGTAATAGCTGGGGAATTAGGTGACCTAGTTGGCCCACATAATTCAGACCCAACCTGTTGGTGTCCCTAAGCTCACTAGAGCAATTAGGTTGCTAATTAATTTTAGTTAAGGCTTGGGTTCTGATGCTGGGTGGTTGTTTTGGGCCCAGGATAGGTGATGAAATCCTGCCCTGATCTAAGATGAAAAAATTCCCTTAAGATTAATTGAATGAAATGATGACACTCAATGAGCCCTAATGCAACTAATAACAATCAGAAAAACAAAAAAAAAAATTTCCTTTTATTAGGTGGCAAATTAAGTTTAAGTTGGTAAAGTTATCAAACAAAATTTAAGCTTGGGTGAGGTAGGGTTTGGAAGTTGATTAGATTTGGTTTAGTCAAGTATGCAGAACAGAAATTAAGGTTTTCTTGGAAGCATAATTTGGTATGATTTTTTATGCAGAAAAAAATTAGAAGAATTTCAAGACAGGGGATTAACAGTTTAGATGACTTCTACCAAATTTCATGTAGAGAAAAATTCAGATGATCATGCAAAACCTAGGATTTTCAAACTATGTATAGAAGTTCAGGATTTCTGTTAAGGTTTCTAAGATGCAGAATGTTTATATTTTTTTGTTTCAGTAAAAATAATTAAAAATATGAAAACTGTTGATGTAGAGTCCCTTTTCTGACTGGGTGGAGCTACTAGATCGCAGGTCTACTCCCTAGTTCACCTGTAAGATAAATCCCTGGCCAGAATTGCTCCGTCGGGGGATACTCCGATGCCTAAGTCAGAGGTGGGCTCCAGCCACAGAATGGAAAAGATTCTGAGGAGGATCAGATGGAGAAGGGAGAGACTCCAAGATTTTCAGGAGTATCTTGTGCCTTACCTGGAGCATTCCCTCTTACCGTTATTTATAAGGACTTGTCTTGCTTGCGGTTCCGTTCTTCCTCCAGGGATTACGATAGGGGAGTTAATTTCTTTCCCATAATTTGGAATCATGGGTAGTTATTAGATGATTCCGGTGGCCAGACTGGAGGCATTGCCACTGGAGTTACGTGCCATGATTGTGTTTCAAAAATAGTCGTTGACAACCGTTGCTTGTCATGTTTGTAGAGACTTGAGACAGGTCGAGGGCCTGTCTTCAGACATCCCTTTTAGGAAGACTTCCATGATTGAATCAGGGAAGGTCTTCATCCTCAGATCCTCTCGAGACAGATCAGAGGTCATGTCCTTGGCATAGATCGAGGACTTGATCTTTGACATAGGCCAAAGACTTTGTCTTCAACATAAACCGAAGACCGTGTCTTCGGAAATCAATGAATGTCACTCATCGGTTCAGGCTGAGGACCTTGTCTCCTGGGGCCGTAGGACTTGATCATCGATGTAGGTTGAAGACTATGTCTTCAACATAACTCGAAGACCGTGTCTTCAGGAGTCGTAGGCCCATTAAGAGTTTTGTCTTTCCCATAGGTTGCCTGGTTTTTTTTCAAATTCCTTGGTCCGAAGTTTATGGTTAGGATGAAATGTCTTCAGCCAGTTGAACCGATGGCTGGCTCATACTTGGACAGAGATATTCCAATAAAAACTATCAGGACTAAACAGTGAGTATGCCATACAAATTTCAGAGAAAAATAAAATTCATAGGATGATGAACTAGATCAAAAATTAGACCCCTATTGTAGATGACAGGATGTAGAAAAATAGATATAAATGTTTTTGTGGTTTCGATGAAGATGCAAGCTATCCTAAACTGGCTCTGATACCAAACTAATGCGGGATGACTTTAAGACTGAAATGAAAGCAGGAAATAATAGAAACTAATTTTTTTAATATTTTTTTAGAGATTTAGTTTTGAGGCTAAAATCCCGGAAAGCAAGCAAAGACTAGCAAGCAACTAGTAATGAAAAGAATCAACATACCTGCTGTTGTGCCCACTTGGCTAGTCCCAGGTCAGACTGATCCCAGGCATCGGGTCGGCTGGTCCTCGTGCTGGGTCCGACTCCCCGGTTCTTGGAGAAGACACCACGGTCCCCTTTCCCGGGGCCGACCGTGGGAGCTTCGAGGGCCGGCGGGCATCTCCCCGCCGTGCATCGGTTTCTTTGAGGCCATGATGGGCACCACAGTCGGCTTCTTTGAGGCTGAGGCTGATCCGCCGTTGGAGGGGCCTCCTGAAGTTTCTAGGAGCCTTCCTCCCTGACAAGTTCTGACATTCGGTTGTAACAGACTCTACTGCATGGTCACGACCCTTATTGCTAGGCCATCACTTTGACGCTCCTATCATGCCACCAACCCACGACCTCGCCACCATGCCGATTCTCTTGGGGGCATATCTGAGCTTTCCTAGCTTATTTCCCAACAGAATTTGGCGGTACTCTATGTCTATAAAAGGTTCCCGGGGCACCTCCGCGAAAGGGTAAGGTCCTTCTTCTCCACTGCAAACTCCTTTCCCAAAACTCTTTCCATTCTGTTGCCCTGATTCCTCCTCTAACTTAAGCATTGGAGTGTCTCCTACCGGAGCCCCTCCGGTGCCTAGGGACTTTCTACAGGTAGATTGGTCGAGGAGCTCTCCGACGTATCCACCGAACCCGATCCAGGAGGAAGAGCAGCAACAGATTGGCGCTAGAGGAAGGGGGGCGCTCGAACCTCCGTTGCGCTCCTTGATCTAAAAGGAAAGATTACGGGAAAGTTCTAGCCATGGCAAGAGGAAGAACACAGAGTGTCTCCGTGAGGGGAGGGCGTTCTCATCAGGGGCCTAACGCGCCCCGCACGGAAAGCAACGTTGCTACCACTGTTGAACCCACAATCACCCTAGGGCTGCAACAATTCCAGATGCTAGTAAACCGCATTGAGATGCGTACCTTAGTGGTCCAGCATTTTCAAGAGATGGTGAACCATCAATAGCAGCCACTGGTAGCTTCTTGCATCAATAACCAGCCTGTCACCAGTGTCAGCCAGCTGCCAGAGCCGCCTCCGCCCCCATCCCTCGTCATTCCAGAACCCCAGTGGTCCTTAAGGGCCCGTGCTGAAAGAAAGAGGGTGAGATCGGTTTTCCCCTCTTTCACCGAATCTGCCCCTCTCGACGGTCGGCGCCCCGCTGCAAATCCGCATGACTATGGCAGCAAAATCATGCACATGGATGAGCACATTGCCGAGATTGTCGAGCAGCAGAATGTTGAGGGAAGGCAGTTGCACGACACCTGCCCGCCTTTCTTAGCCGAGATTCAGGGGGACTGTATTCCCCGGCATTTCAAGATCCCACAGGTGGACCCCTACGACGGTACCACCGATCCCTTGGACCACCTGGGCACCTATAAGGCTTATATGATGGTGCAGGGCGCATCCGACACCCTCCACTGCATTGCCTTCCCGTAGACTCTAAAGAAGGCGGCACGGATGTGATTTTCCGCCATCCACCCAGGTACAATCCATTCCTTTTCTTAGCTTGAAGCCCTTTTTTTTATCATTTCAGGACCTGTAGCTAGACTCCAAAGAACACCGACTGCCTCTTCCTCATCCAACAAGCAGAGGGAGAGACCCTCCGGGACTGCATGGCCCGCTTCAACTCAACTGCTATGGAGGTCCCTGACTTGAATGAAGCGGTGGCCATGTCAGCCTTTAAGAGGGGACTATGCTCGTCCAGGCTCACATTCTCCCTAGAAAAGAAGCTTCCAGCGAACAACACCGATCTGCTAGCCAAGGTGCACAAGTAAGCCCTGGCGGAAGAACAGTCGGCGAATCGGTGCCAGGCTGACAGGAGGTCAGCCCCAAAGAAGCGGTGCGACAAGGCCCCCACAGTCCGACCTCCCAGTGACGACAGCCGATCCAACCGGTGCCAGAGCCCCAAGTCGAGGGACTACCTCAAGCAATTCAACAACTATGTGCCCCTCTCCCTGCCACTGGAGAAGATCCTGATGGAGATCGAGAACGAGGCCTTCTTCCAAAGGCCCCGACCGATGAGAGGTCCTCCTGCCTCCAGGAATAAAAACAAATATTGTCGGTTCCACAGGGACCATGGGCACGACACAGAATAGTGCCTCCAGCAGAAAGACGCCATCGAGGACCTCATCAGGAGAGGGTATCTAAACAAGTACATCCGACCCCGTCGGGATCACGCCAGGACTTCAACTATTAGAGATCCCTCGGAGGAGGCTGATCTCCCCAATCAGCACCCCATAGATGGAGGAGTTGGCATGCTGCACCGACGATCTGACTGGGGGCGGAAAAAGGACCAGGACATTATAAAAAGTTCCATGGGATCCAATGTAATCAATTTCTCTAATAAGGACCTTGATGGGGATGGATCGCTCCTCCTCCCGCCTCTTCTTTTATCGTTCGGTGGCTGGCGGGGGGCTGGTTCCAGGACGGCCACTTCCGCACCGCCCGCTAGATGACTTTTGACTTGTCGATCTGCTGCATCCTTCCTCCTGTCACCGGACATTCAGAGTTAGTGAGGGAGAAAGAAAAAAGAGCTAAAGGATCTATAAGAGAGGTGTCGGCCCTTGCCTAGGACTCCTTATGGGCTGATACCGCTTGGTGAAGGGTTCCCTCCCCCAACAGCTCGAACGCTGCCATCGGGCTGGCTCTACTGATCTCAATGAATTTGCCCTGGTCGGCCACCGAAACTGACCTCCCCTCATGGACTCTCGCCCGTGGCTCTCTCCATAATGGCTCAAACCCCCAAGGCTCGAGACTGCTGATAAAGAAAAACCGGGTTTTCCACCCGTGGACGACCGACGAGAGGCACTTCAGGATTTTTCGGCCTTGGCGCGGGATGAATAAAACACATTCCCAACTCCTAAATTTTCTCTTCAGGTAGAAGAAGTTACCGAAGAGGGACAGACTGGGTTCGAACCTAGCCCTACGACATAACATGATGAAGCAGCAGATCGCCTGAATGCTGTTCGGGGTCAGCTGCACCGGGGTTACCCTGTAGAAGTTGAAGATATCTACAAACAAAGGGTGGAGGCGAAACTTGAGGCCAGCCTTAAGGTGAGACTCATACATTGGGAGGGTCCCAGGTCCTAATGGGTTGTTCGCCCTCCCCTCTCAGCTCGAGAGTGTAAGATGCAGGGTGGAGGGGATGCCATACACTGCCCTGAGGTTTTCAACCCGTTCCCGGGTCATGGTTAAGGGTATTTTGCTTGGCCCTGGCTCCCTAGGCCTATGGGTCAGACCCCTACTACCAGACGACATTGAGGCTAGAAGTTGGACTGGGACTAACCTGGGGCTAGACTCCTAGAAGCCGGGTTTCATGGAAGAAGGAAGAGAAGGCTCTATCTCGCAAATCACAGGCACAGTAGGAAAAACCTCCCCACTCTGCTTCCTCCTCCTTTTATAGGCATCCTGGGAAACGGGGGAAGGAAGAAAGGGAGGTGATTTCCCATCTCGGGCGCACCCCGGCCATCCCATCAGGAGCCGCAATCGCCCGAGTATCGAAGGTCGAAGCATCTCGTCATGCGGATGGCGATCCATATGCGCGCTGGATCAGCGACACTGTGCCAGCCTGGGGGGCGATGCTGACCGATTAGATATCCCCACGTGGTGCGGCACCCCACTCTGCCCTGAATCGATGCAGGAGAACCTTGCCTTCATTATGGTGCCTGACACACATTAACTGCCCTGCCTGCGCTCCAATGAGCGGCCGACAGCTATCCAAGAAGCCATTCGAGGGGGGGTTCGAAGCGACCCGATGCCTCAACCCGGAATCCATCGCAGGTGCATGCAATCATGCTCCTGCCCATTGGAGCCACATGACCCCTCAAGGCCCAGGAGAAGGGGGGGCAACTGTTGTGCCCATTCGGCTAGTCCCGGGTCAGACCGGTCCCAGGCATCTGGTCAGCTGCTCCTCGCACGGGGTCTGACTCCCCGGTTCTTGGAGAAGACCCCGCGGTCCCCTTTCCCAGGGCCGACCCTTGGAGCTTCGAGGGCCGGCGAGCATCTCCCCACCCGTGCATCGGTTTCTTTGAGGCCATGATGGGCACCACGGTCAGCTTCTTTGTGGCTGAGGCCGATCTGCCATTGGAGGGGCCTCCTGAAGTTTCCTGGAGATTTCCTCCCTTACAAGTTCTGACATTCGGTTGTAACGGACTCCACTACATGGCCACGACCCTTGTTGCCAGGCCATCACTCTGACGCTCCTGTCACGCCGCCAACCCACGACCTCGCCACCACGTCGATTCTCCTGGGGGCATATCCGAGCTTTCCTAGCTTGTTCCCCAACGGAACATGGCGGTACTCTATGTCTATAAAAGGTTCTCGGGTGACCTTCATGAAGGGGTAAGGTCCTTCTTCTCCACCGCAAACTCCTTTCCCAAAACTCTTTCAATTCTGTCAATCTAATTCCTCCTCTAACTTAAGCATCGGAGTCTCCCCCGCCGGAGCCCCTCCGATGCCTAGGGACTTTCTGCAGGTAGACTGGTCGAGGATCTCTCTGGAATATCCACCGAACCCGGTCCAGGAGGAAGAGCGACAACACCTGCATATGAACACATGCAAAATAACAAAAGCAGGACCTGAGGAATTGAGAAACCCCTGGTTAAGAAAGCATACCTTTAGTAAATCAAAAATTAGGAGGGAGAAGAATTTTACCAAGCATCGATTTGAAGATCATGTCGATGACGGGGTCACACAGCACTCTGGATCGTCGTCTAGAAGATAAGTCTATAGTTCCTCGGATCTGGCTGCTATCTGGGATCGGTCCTGGATGCAAAGAAAGCCTCCTCTTTGGAGGTGAACACCTTGGGGATCTTGGGATGCCTTAGGGCTTCTTCTCCTTGGGCATCTTAGGGTTTGGAAGAAGGTATTTGGGTTGGCTAGGTGTTGGAAGAATTAAGGCACACAATTAACTCTCACACACCTCAACACAAGAACACAAGCTAGCAAAATTTCAACAAAGTTTCATTCATGAATAATAGATGATTACAAGAGGGGGAGGAGTGGTATATTTGTAGACGTTCCTCATGTCCTTTCCTTGTTAGGATAGACTTACAAAGTTGAGTGGGAGAGGGATTACAAATTTGCTTAAAACTAGGAGTATACAATTTGAATAGAAGTAGAACATAATCTCCTTGTTTAAATTGGACTCCTCTCCTTCTTTGACTTGGTCAAGGGCCTCTTACTTGGGCATGGACGCCAAGGTGGAATTGGGCTTGGACTTTGGGCAGCAAGGGCATCCTCCACTGAGCTTTGGGGAGGCCTTCAAAGGCTTGGGCGCATGTGCTTGATGCATGTCTTGGGCATCCTCCATGGTTGGCGCATGGGCTTGGTCCATGGTTGGTGCATGGGCTTGGTACATGTCCCCTGATGGGATGGAAACTCCTGGGTACCATTTGTAATGTGGACATAGGAAGGCCTGGGGCGCCATGGGCTTCTGGGATTGAGAAACTTATGGGCTAGGGTGCTTGGAAAAAAATATGCCTGGAATCTTCAAGTGGAGAGATTTTATGGGCCTCTACTTTGACTTCTGCTTTGGTGCTCCTCTTGTATAATCCTGGACTTGTATTGGACTAATACAACTTACAAGAGTCACTTGGACTGGACAGAGGTTGAGACAACTCAACTTATTATAGGACTCAATTCAACTCAGCTAAGCTAACTTCATTACAAAACTCTTAACTGGTCTATCATTATTAAAAACTTGATGACAAAACATGACACATTATTAAGGATTTAAAAAAACCCTAATCAGTAAACTAGATAGGGCCTAGTAATCTGTGTTAGATCTTGATACCCCTACCAGGGCCTTTATATAGGCATAGAAACTTAGACCCCAAGTAAGGGCATACAAGAGATTTCCCACTAAACCTTTTCCCATACAAACACATAGAAGATCTCCTCTCCAAAATAGGTCTCAATTCCTCTCCCAACAATGACTTTACCTTTCTTTGACTTGGTCTCTCCATCTCCTTGCTTTGGTCGGCCAAGAGGAGCTGACCATAAGAGTGGTCGACCAAAGGGTGGTAATGCTAAGGATGGGGTGCCTAAATGAAGGGCATGGGCCTTGGGTGGCCTACTTCAGTGCTGGGCAAGCTCTAGGGTTTCTTCGATTGTCTTTCTTTTTGGCAGGTAATGTAGTGATGATCCTTCTCATGTAATCCAATGTGGCACACCCAGATATGACTGGGACTCCTTGATGTTGTCTAACTCTGGCTGGGGTCCATAGTGTTTTGAATCTTCTCTTGCTGGACTGGACTCAAAAAAAACTTGCAGGACTCATAAAACTCAAAATTGGGTTAACATGAGCTGACTTAACTTACAAGACTCTAACTAATAAATAACTCAACATGAGCTGACTTAAGACTTAACTCAATTGAATTTGACTTGACTTATCCAAAATCCTGATGGTATGGATGACTCTAAATATAGGACTCAAATGTAGAAAGGCCTAAAACAGGACTCAAGGGCCAAAATATAAACTCAAGTGGGTTAAGCCCTTATTACAAAATGGGACTTAATTACTCAAAACATTACTCAGATAACCACAGAGGGTTGAGAAGCCTCTGTCTTATTCTGGTGCCTCTAGTGTTTGCACCACTATGTCTTTGAATGCTATCTCCTCGACTGAATGAATTGTATTACTTAATTTCAGTGTTTTATTTTCAATATTTTCTCTATTCATTTTTAATGCTGACAAAAAGGGGAAGAGGTAAGTATAAAAGATAAAGAAAGAGATAAGTGAAAGATATAAGTGAAGGTGAGATAAGAGAGATGAAAGATATATATTTCTTTTGTAATGAAGATAAGTTTTGCAATTATGATAAAATGAAAAATCTATTTGTGTTTGAAAAAAGATGTTTTGAGCATTGAGTGTGGGGGAGTAATCCCTCCTTTGAATTGCAAAATCTTTTTTTGCTAAAATTTCATTTAAAATCCTTCATTTCAGATGTTTAATTTTAGCTTTTTGTCTTTGAAAGATCTTTGAGAATCAATTTTTCGTATGACCTCTTGAGGGGGAGTATTTACACTCTTCAATCTATTGTTCAAATTTTTTTTTTGATTACTTTCACCTTGTTTCATTGCTGAATTTATTATTCTTGAGCATGTTCTCTTTAGAGTATCATGATACATCAATTTCTTTTTCTTAGCTCGACTCATGACGTGGAAGTGTCGACTCAAGCCGGTATGCATAAAGAGTTTTAGATGGCATAGCTGAAGTGTCGACTCATGCCAGTCAACTATCGACTCAAGGTGTCGACTTAAGGATCGACTCAAGGCCTGAGAAAATTTTGATACAGAAATTGCTGAAATTGAAAACTTGCCTGAAGTGTCGACTCATAGATATCAAGTGTCGACTCAAGTGTCGACTCACCAGAAGAAGTGCTGACTCACCTGAGAATTCCAGAGAGCTTCAATGAAGAAATTTGAACTTGGTGTCGACTCATTAAACCTAAGTGGCGACCCTAAGTGTCGACTCATAGCTTGAAGTGTTGACACTTAGAGTTCTGGGAATAGTAATGGCTAGTTTTTCAAATACAGAACTTGGCCCTCTTAGCTTCCAACGGCTAGTTTTTCATGTCTAACGGTCATAAACTGACTTTAAGGCCTTGGGATGGTATTTAAGTGATTTAAATTGAATTGGAACATAAGAAAATCAACAATAGAAAAAGAAAAGCAAGTTCATTCACTCCTATTCATTGAGAGCAACCACCTTCAAGCAAAAGGAAGTCTCAAATCATTCAAAGCCTTCAAGAGCATTCAAGTCCAACATTCTTGAGCATTGATTGAGGCTTCATCAAGTTGAAGACATCAATTTCTCAATGCTTCAAAGAGATATCTCCTTTTATTAAGAAAGCTTTTCTTGTTGCTTTACTTTAACTCTATCTTTGTTGTAAAGGTTTTTGGTTAGCCTATTGGAAAGCCAAGAAGGTTTTTGGTTAGCCTATTAGAAAACCAAGTTGGTTTTTGGTTAGCCTATTGGAAAATTGAGGTTTTTGGTAAGCCTAGTTGAAAACCAAAAAGGTTATTGGTTAGCCTTTGAAAACTAAGAGGTTTCTTTTGGTGAGCCTTGTAAAAACCAAAAGGGGATTTGATTAGTGAGCGTGGAAAACTAATCGGCTGTAATCGATGGAGATTATAGTGAGTTTTCAATTGGACCTTGGGGAGTGGATGTAGGTACATCTGAAAGCACCAAACCACTATGCTTGGATTGTGTTTGTGATTGTTTGTCTCTCTCTCTTGCTCATACATTTATTGCATTTAAATTTTTGCTGCATACTCTTTAAGAACACTTTACTGTTGCATCTCATTGCACTTAAGTTATTTGTTGAATTGGTTCACATATTTGCATTTAATTTTTAGAAACCCAATTCACCCCACCTCTTGGGTTGCAAACTGTGCAACAAGCATGACCCCGGTCAAGAGTTGACCTCGGTAAGAGGGCTCATCTTGGTAGCATGAGCATGACCCCGACAGAGAGCTGGCCTCGATAGGAGGGCTCACCTCATGAGCATGACCCCGGTTAGGAGGTGACCTTGGTAGGAGGGCTTGCCTTGGTAGCATGATCATGACCTCGAATTGCAGTTGACCTCAATAGGATGGCTCAGCTAATGAGCATGACCTCGGTCAGGAGCTAACCTCGACAGGAGGGCTCGCCTTGATAGCATGAGCATGACCCCGACCGGGAGCTAGCCTCAATAGGTGGGCTCACCTCATAAGCACGACCTTGATCAGGAGCGGTCCTCGGTAGGAGGGCTCACCTTTGTAGCATGAGCACAACCCCGACCAGGACCTGACCTCAACAGGAGGGCTCACCTCATGAGCATGACCCCAGTCGGGAGCTGACCTTAGCAAGAGGTCTCACCTTGGCAACATGAGCATGACCCTGGTTGAGAGTTGGCCTCGATGGGAGGGCTCACCTCATGAGCATGATCCCGATCAGGAGCTGACCTTGATAGGAGGGTTTGCATTATGAGCACGATCCCAATCGGGAGCTGTCCTCAGCAAGAGGGCTCACCATGGTAGCATGAACATGCCCCATCCTGGAGCAGGCCTCGACGGGAGGGCTCGCCTCATGAGCACGACCCCAGTCATGTCTTGGTGGTGTCTCTTGCCAGCACGACCACCAGTAAGGTCTCCATATTAGCGAATGTATTAGATAAGATGCCCCCCACTCCCGAGCCTAGAGAATGAAGTGGTGCTCGGGGTGAGGGGAGTAATGATCATGCTGATGTGGAGGGGCAGCTTCCTGCTTCATCAATGCCTTGTGTGCCAGCACCTTGGATACAGTGCTTCTGCATGAATGGGGCAATGCCATGTTGTCCCTCTTTCAAAGCAGCCATAATTGCCATCGCCGGGCCCAACATAGTTACCTCCAAATTGAAGCATCGCTTTCAATGGATCCTGACACATGGCATGCTTCGACTGGTTTGGGATAAGATATGGTGCAAGCCTTTGATAGGTACGAGGCGATGGGGGCTCCTGGCTTTTCGAAAGGGACTTGTCCTTTTATTGCTTAAGGGTTTTCGAGCAGCAGGGATAGGACTTTCTCCGTAGAGCAACTTCTCCTTCTCCTCCTTTTCCTTGGTCAGGGTCGCGAAGTCTTAGCAAGTTAGACTCCTTCCCCTTTCTTTTTTTCTTTCTTCCTTCTACCCATCTCCTTCGGCCTGTGCCAGGGGAGAACTCCCGTTAGGTCTTTTAGGCTTCTATTTTTCTTTGCCTTTCTTCTTCTTCTATTTTTTTTTTTTGGCTTGGAGTATTTTTAGAAAATCTTTTGGAGTGTGCGAGGGGTTTATCTTTGCAATGATGGAATAGCCTAACTTAACTAGCAATCTTAACGCGATCTTTCTTTTTCTCTCGACTCACTACAAGAAAAAAGGGTATTTGCAACAATTATTCCATACGGATAATAATTTATATGTAGGTAAAATTATTTTTTTTGACAAATACTTTTGTTTGTTGGGAATATATTCTTATGTATGATTTTTTCTGACGGATGAGAGATAATCATGGGAAATAATTTTATTCCCAATGGGCCGTCTGGGTTGGGCGTAGGGAATTGATTGAATGTTTTTTCTTTTGGAGCTATGTATGATTTTTTCCGACGGACGAGGAATAATTGTGGGGAATAATTTTATTCCCAACAAGATTTGGATTGGGCATAGGGATTGGACCGAATTCTTTTTTCATTGTGTATGATTTTTTTTGATGGATGAGGGATAATCGTATGGAATATTTTTATTCCCAACGGGGAATCTAGATTGGGCATAGGGAATGGGCTGGATTTTTTTTTCGTTTGGCACAGGCCACAAACTACTCCTGCAACCATCTTAATTTGAGCGCTATGTATGATTTTTTTTGATGGATGAGGGATAATCATGAAGAATAATTTTATTCTCAATAGGTCATCTGGATTGGGCATAGGGAATGGATCAAATTCTTTTTTGTTTAGCACTATGTATGATTTTTTTGATGGATGAGGAATAATTATGGGAAATAATTTTATTCCCAACGAGCCGTCTAGATTAGGCATAGGAAATGTGCTGAATTTTTTTTTTGTTTGGCGCTATGTATGATTTTTTCTGACGGATGAAGGATAATCATGGGGAATAATTTATTCCTAATAGGCCGTCTGGATTGGGCTTAGGGAATGGACTGAATTTTTTTTTCCCTTGGCATTATATATGATTTTTTGCGATGGATGAGGGATAATTATTGGAAATAATTTTATTCCCGGTGGTGTCTGGATTGGGCATGGGGAATGGGCCAAATTTTTTTTATGGGAATAATTTTATTCCCAACGGGCAATCTAGATTGGGAGTAGAGAATGGGCCGATTTTTTTTCATTTGGCGCGGCCCGCAAACTCCCGCGACCATCTCAATTTGATCGCTATGTATGATTTTTTCTGATGGATGAGGGATAATCATGGGGAATAATTTTATTCCCGGCCATTTTGATTAGGCATAGGGAATGGATCGAATTTTTTTTATGTATGATTTTTTTCGATGGATGAGGGATAATTGTAGGAAAAAATATTATTTTTAATGGGTTCTAGATTAGGCATAGGGAATGGATCGAATTTTTTTTTGTGCTATGTATGATTTTTTCATGGAGAATAGTTTTATTCCCAACGGGCTGTCTCGGCTGGGCGTAGGGAATGGGCTGGACTTTTTTTTTTATTTATTTGGCACTGCCTGCAAACTCCCGTGACATCTCAATATCCCTACAATTTTTTTCTTCTCGCTTTTCTTCGTTTCCAGCCCTAGGACGATGTTGATTGGTAACCCGTCGGTGGAGATCATCGTTAATGGCGGCAGCGAAGGTGAGTAATTCGTTTCCATTATTGGTTGATAGGTTTTTTTTTTTGGTTTCTTTGATGCATCCGGCGAGGGAAGATCATCACGGTGCCGGGGGGCGGGTGTGGGTCGACGGAGGTGACGATGAGGGGACCTTCTCCTTGGACTCAACTAGAGAGCTACCATCGACGTCAGTAGTGGGGAGGGGCAGGGCCGTTGGTGTTGTTGGGCGTTGAGGTCGGCAATGGGGAGGGGCGGAGCCACAGTGGAGCCACCGGGGGAGGGGGGTTGAGGTCAGCAGTGGGAGGGCTAGGGCCGTAGGGGCACTGCCTGGGGAGGGGGGCTACAGGGGCGTTTCCGGGGGAGCGGGGGCCGAGGGTCCAAAATAGTGTAATGGCAAAGACAAGAAGGAACCGAGGAATAGATGAATGGTCATCGACGGCGGTGGGGATGGGCAGGGCCGCAGGGGGGCCGCCGTGGGAGGGGGGTCGGTGGTCCAAAAGAGACAGAGAGGGAATCTTTCAACAAAATAGAGCGGGGGGCCAAGATGATGATGATCTTAGGGAGAGAGAAATAGAGGGCCAGGTGAGAATCGCATCGTCATCGTCATCGTCACCGTCGTACTCCAGAGTGCCACTGGGGTTCCAATTCCACCAGACCGAGGAGGAGCACCCCCTTATACTATCTAAAGAAGAAGTCTCAGAAAATGGGTTCAGGTTCCACCCATCCTCAATTCCCTGTATATTATTTCCTGCCTTCATGTTTATTTTTCTTCCATGGGATTAGTTTAAGCCAAGGTTAAGATGGATTTTGTTATTAAAAAAAATGGGTTGTATTTTTGCCATCATGTTTATTTTTCTGCCATGGAATTAGTTTAAGCCAAGGTTAAGATGGGTTTTGTTATTAAAAAAAATGGGTTGTGAAGTCTAACAAATTTTTATGGATTTTGTGGTCAACGTAATTGGTTAGTAGGAAAAGTTTTGGGATGGTTCATGGGCTTGGGAAGGTTTTTATTTAAAGAGTTTACCATCATATATTGTTGTTAAAGAAAATCATATAGATTTCAATTGGATTCTTATGCATGATTTGACTTCATTTGTTTTGCTTTTTGCCAAACTACTTGATACATTCCCGAGCTAAAATTTTGGTGTAGGGGCCTTGAATTGCAAATTAATACCAGTAATTTGGTCATAGAATGTTTTCTTGTTGTCTTGGTAAGTGGAGTGGATGGTTTGTGCCTTTGTTGATTTAATTTTGTAATGACTAATGTTTATTTTTTGGCCTACAATGAGTTACAGTCCATGTTATAAAATGCCTAAGAATTATTATGATGTTTATATTAATTGTAAGACCACAATATAGTATTATGAATTAAACTTCAAGTGTTTATTGGGCTTTATTGGTAAATTTACTTTGATAGGCCTTGAAGTGTTCTTTTTTGTGTTCTTGTATATATGGTTCTATTTGCCATGGATGAGTAATAACCATTTCATTATTTTGTTGATAATATGCTTTTGCAACTTATTAATGTTTTCCTACTTTTTTTTCTTAATTGATAGGATGGTATGGCTGGAATAAATAAAATTTGGATGCAGATTAGTAATAGATTTCTCTTGAGTATAGAAATGGAGTAAAAGATTTTCTTGACTTTGCATTCGAGCACACAGATCTAGGGGACAAAAGTTGGAGGAAGAATGTGCATTTCAGCAAAATGAATCATCCCATCCTGAAGCTATATCAAATATGACAAAAAATTATGATGAAGTGGATAATTGGGTTAGGAATGGCCTTCCTCCTCGAAGTATCGATGCAGAGTTGTTGGATGATGATAGGCTTGAAAATATTGAAAAATTTGCAATGGAAGATGATTCTGATGAAGATGAGGATGATAATGATAGTGTGGATGAAGAACTATGATGGCATGAGCTTTTGTAGAAGTTATTTACTAATGCAAGCACTAAATGTTATACATTTTCATAATTTTATAAGGTTTTATTCTTTTTTACTTTAGACTGGACATTTTTATGAAAGCCCTTTAATGAAGAGTATTTCAATGTTTATTAACTGCATTGTTTAAATGATACCTGGTTCTTGTTTCTTTACTAAGTTTGTAATACCATGTGAAATATGCATGTTGTTTTACTAACTTAATGTATAATGGTAGATAATTATGGCTGAAGCTAGTAATCACAAAGGGAGATGCATTATTAAAGGTAGAGGCACAGAAGTTAATGCTATCATCTAACAAGGCCTTCCACCTATTACTCGAGATAATGTTGATTGTGAGCAAGAAGGTGAAAATGATAACTCTAGTAAGTATTTTTAAATGTTATATTATATATATTCTTAATTCTTTTGCACGAAGTAGTTATTTAATTTTATTTTATGCTCTGATTTTGCAGGTTTAGTGATGAATACTACAAAAAAAGGATGAGGGAGGACTTTGAACAATGAGCTGAAAAATTCAAAGACCAAGAAAATAGTGGAGTGGGATCACAAGGGAAGAATTGCAGGAGAGAATCGTGCTCAATTTGCAAGTTGGTGTGGTACGATAGTTAGAAATCGATCCTTTGCATCCCTGAAAGTTAAAGGATGGAGTGAAATTCCTGAGAATAAAATAAGGAATATGATTAACCGCATCATAGTAAGATTTTTGTCAATTTTTTAATTAAAACATCAATAATCTTAACATTGCTTAATTGTATTATCTTTTTGTATGATTATTTAATTCTCTTTAAGGAAGGACTCGATAAGGCTGAAGTTATAAGAAGGACAAGATATGTGATAAGGAAACTTAGTGATCAATATAGAGTGTATAGGAATGAGTTGTATGAAATTTATAAGAATCGACATAAAGATCAAGGAAAATTCAAGCATTTACTGGATGAGGTAATCACCAAGGATGATTGGGAATCGCTTGTTGTGCATTGGAATAGTGAAACTTTTCAGGTATGAAAATGATAAGCATGAAGCAATTGAAAGATGATTGTTTTAAGTATCTTTCTTGTATTAATTTAATTAATTAATTAATATTTACTTGTAGAAAATGAGCAAGATAAATGTTGAAAATAGATCAAAACTAAATATGATTCCTTGTACTGGTAGGACTGCTTTCAATGTAATTGAGCAACGGTTGATATAAATAATAGAAACAATATTAATTTCTTTTATAATTCTAACCTTATAGTTGTGTATTATTTTTATTTTTACTAAATTTTTTAATTGCAGACCCAGGCTGCAAATGGGTATGACCAAGTAGGATGGAAATATTTGAAAAAACCCATATGCGTAAGAATGGTTCTTTAGTTGATGCTGCAGCTGAAGAAAAAATGGTATGTGAATATTCATGTATATTGGAAGATAATTGCTTTTGAGAATATTGAATGGTTTTATTACTCAGATTTTATGTCATTCTATATTTTTTTAGGAAGTGGACTTTTAGTACTTCCTAAAACAGATAAAAATTGTAGAAAGTGACATGTCTATTGAATAGTTTAGGTATTCACTATATTTGGTTTTCACCATATGTGTTCTTAGTTTGAGTAGGAAGTGTGAATAATGTTAATCACTTGAGAATTTAAATTTCAGTGCAGGTAGATGTGAAAGAACTTAAACAGAAGTGTGATGAGGAAAAAATTTTTCTTGATGATGAAGAAATATTCAAGTATATTTTTGGCTCAAATAAACATGGTCGTCTTCTTTGTGAAGGAATGGGTCCAAATCAATATACTTTGAGATCTATTCAAGCTTAAGAAACAAAGACTATGATTGAAGAGGCAATGAAAAGAGTTGAAAATGCTAAGACAAGAATTGAACAAATCGAGAAAAGAGCTGAAACTGCAGAATTAAGGCTTGAAACCACTGAAAAAGAATTGCATGACATGAAGGAAAAATTTTAGGATACTGAAAATGAGTTACAAGATGTGAAAGAGAACTTACAGCAATAATGAATTCGTTAGCAAAGCAAGTGGGAGGGCAAGTACAATAGTAAGCTCTTTTTTGAGATATGTTTATTATTATAAAATGATTTCTCTACATTAATGAATTTGACATATAAATAGTTTTTATCTAAATTCTAAATGTTCAGCACTATAAAACATATGATCCTATTAATACTTTATATGCTGGTTAATTATTAATGATACTTGTATTGCATGGTTTCAAGTAATTTATCATACAAGGAGATAAATTTAAAGAGTTTTTTAATTTTATAAAGTGTTATCTTAAATATTAATTTACATGAATTATGTAATTGAGGTTAACTTCCATGTTTGTTTGATTTGGATGTAGGTGGAAGTATAGCACAAAGCAAAGGAACAAGTTGAAGCATCTTTATTGTTACGGGCATCTTCATGGTTGAAATATTGAGCAATGGAAACAAAACTTTCTTTTGTTTTATTGGAATTTAGCTTCTTTCTTTTGGAGGTTACTAGTTTTTGTTAGATATGACTCTATGTAATTATGTTGATACATATATGTGTACAACTTATAATATGTCTATGGTGGATGAATTGTGCAATTTGGTTAAATCTTATGATTTGATTAATTAAGTTTTAAGTTTTATTTTGAAAATTTTGTAGCATTGGCAGGAAAATTTATAATTTGGATATTTTTGTTAAATCAAAACAGGAAAAAAATATTTCTAGCAAAGTATTTCAATGGTAGAAGTATCCCAACGAATATATTTATAGCCATTGATAATAATAGATATATATGTTTTCTTAAACCTTTTGCCAACGGATATATATTTGTTAGTAAAACTTTTAATTATTCCCTATGGTAATAAGTCTGTGGTGAAAGAGTTTATTTTTTTCGATGGATAACTTGTCATCATAAATATAGCTTTTTCCAATAAAAAAATTTTGTCATAAAAAAATATACTTTTTCTGATGGTTGATACTTAAACCTTTTGCCAACAGATATATATTTATTAGTAAAACTTTGAATCATTCCCAATGGTAATAAATCCGTGACAAAAGAGTTTATGTTTTTCCGACAGATAACTTGTTGTCATAAATACAATTTTTTTCGACGGGATAGTTTCCATCATAAAAATTGAAGTTTTCTTAACGGCTTTTTATGTTGTTGTTTTTTTTTCCCACAAAAGTTTTGCCAATGGTTCCTAATGGACTTAAAATCTGTTAAGAAAACTTTTTCCAATGGTTTTCATTACTTTTTCCAATGAAATTTTCCATTTGGAAAAATCTTTCTTCTAGTAGTGACTCCTTCATCCCTTTGCATAGTAAGAAGGCATCTGCACACCTTCCCCAGGCCTTAGTCACTCCAAGTTGGCTCTGAGGCCTTAAGATCAGTATGAAGGTTTTAGAGAACATTTTGTTCGCATTCTCCTTGTCTAGCAGTAATGAGAGCCCGGGTGCAGAACCTCTGGATCTTCTCGCCTTGCCAAGCTGTGAGTCAAGTGGTAGATGGTGGGACTTCAATGATTTCCCTACTGACATCTCCAAACTATGAGCGAGGCAGCAAATGCGGGGCTTTGTATATTTTTCGGCTTAGGGGTGCCAAATTATGAGTCAAGCGGTAGATGGCGGGATTGCTTGGAATCCCGGCTGGCATCTCCGGACTATGAGTAAGGTAGCAGATGCAGGGCCTCGTATGTTTCCCAGCTTAGGGGTGCCGAACTGTGAGTCAAGCGGTAGATAGCAGGATTGCTGGGGTTTCCCGACTGGTATCTCCGAACTATGAGTAAGGTAGCAAATGCGGGGCTTTGTAAGTTTCCTGGCTTAAGGTGTGGGGCTTCGTAAGTTTCCTAGCTTGAGGTGCGTGGGCTTCTCGGCTTGAGGTGCAGGGCTTCATAAGTTTCATGGTTTGAGATGTGGGGCTTTGTAAGTTTTCTAGCTTAAGTTATGGGGTTTCATAGGTTTCCTGGCTTAAGGTGTGGGGCTTCGTAAGTTTCCCAGCTTGAGATGCGGTCTTCATAAGTTTCCCAGCTTTGTTCACCGAACCTGGGGTCGAAAGAAGATGTTCCTGCATAGGTGAAAAATAGAGTCGCACCAGAAAGGAACTTTAATAATAAATAAGGGATCTTACATTATTGGTAGTACATCCTTAGATTGCTAGCATTCCATGTCCGAGGGAACCTATCATCGTGGAGTGTAGAAAGGTAGTAGGCTCCACCCAACAGGACCACGACCATCTTATAGGGACCTTCCTAATTTGGGGATAGTTTCCCGCGCTCCACTGATTAGGATGCTTCCGCCTGCCTGAGGACAAGGTCACTTGGATGGAATGCGTTGAGCTTGACACGAGTATTGTAGTAGTGAGCTACTCGCTGCTGATATGCCACCATCCAAAGCCGGCTTTGTCCCTTGTCTCATCTAGGAGGTCTAGATTAAGGAGAAGATGTGCCAAATTTTTGGCTTCATAGTACTGCTCGATCCACAGCATGAAGAGGCCGACCTCTACCAAGATCATTGCTTCAACCCTAAAGAAAAGGCTAAAGGGGGTCTCGCCTATTACCATCCGAGGTGTAGTGTGGTAGGCCCAAGAATGCTAGGGAGCTCTTTGGCCCATTGACCCTTGGCTTCATCTAGTCCGGTCCGGAGCCCTTGCAAGATTGTTCGGTTGGTCACCTCGGCCTCTCCATTAGTTTGAGGATGAGCCACCGAATTGAATCAATGGCAGAAGCTGAGGTTGATGAAGAATTCCTTGAAAGCCTGGTTGTCGAACTACCTCCCGTTATCGATGATGATCAAATGTGGGAAGCCGAATTGATAGATGATAGACTTCCAGAAGAAGGATTTAACATTGGCCTCAGTGATTCGTGCCAAAGGTTCGACCTTGACCCACTTGGTGAAGTAGTCAATGGCTACAATCAAAAAATTTTGTTCACTAGATGTGGGAAGAAAGGGACCTAAGATATCCATTCCTCACTGGGTGAACGACCAGGGAGTTGAGAGCTGGTTGAGCGGGGTTGCAGGCTATCGCTGAATGTTGGCATGATGCTGGCTTCAGTCGCATCTCTTCACAAAATCGGTGACATCTTCTCGTATAGTTTCCCAGAAGTATTCTTGTTAGAGTGCCTTATAGGCTAGGGTCCTGTCGCCCACATGATTACCACAAATGCCTTCATATATTTCTTAGAGAACATAGGTGGCTTCTGAGGGTTTTAGGCACTTCAGCAGAGGATAGGAATAAGACCTCAGGTAAAGCTGCCCATCCATCAGCATGAACCACGTGGCCTTCTTCTTGAGGAGGTTGGCTTCCTTGCGATCTTCATGTAGGGCACCGGTAGTGATGTACTTGATGCTGGGGTCCATCTAGCTGGCCTTGAAGTGACTTACTGGACCTCTACTATGGACTCATAGCTGGGGGCCTCGATGTACTCAATGAAGGTTTGCCCCAGCAATGACTTTGGTAGGATCGCTAGTCTGGAGAGAACGTCGACATGGGCATTTTCTGCTCGAGGGATATGGAAAATGTTGAAGTGCTGGAGATTCGCTATGTACGAGTGTACCTTGTCCAAGTACTTCACCATCATGGAATCCCGAGCTTCGTACTCGTCAAAGACTTGGTCAACCACAAGCTGAGAATCTGTGAAGACCTTCAGACACTTTATGCCAAGCTCACAAGATACCCTTAGTCCTACAAGGAGTGCCACATACTGAGCCTGGTTGTTGGTCACCTTGAAGAGGATGCACAGTGCATATTCTATAATGACCCCATCAGGGTTGGCAAGAATAAGGCTGGCTCCACTCCCTCCGACATTGGGCATACCATCGACATGGAGGATCCATGTCACCACTCCTGGGGCCAGATCTGACCTGGGTTTGGCCTGCCAGTCTACTTCCTCTGGGTCCTCCTCTGCCTAGGTGCATTCTACCACGAAGTCAGCTAGGATTTACACCTTCTACACTAGTCGCAGGCGATAGGTGATGTCGAACTCGTTGATTTTATCATCCACTTGGCGAGGCACCCCGAGATATCAGGGTGGCCCAAGATGCCCCTCAAAGGTTGGTTAGTGAGGACGGGAATCAGGTGTGCTTAAAAGTAGGCCCTGAGGTTCTGCGCAGACACTATTAGCATAAAAATAGTCTTTTTAGATTGAGTGTACCTGGTTTCTGCATCATGGAGTAGCTTGCTGGTGTAATAGACTGGCTGTTGGGAACCATCATTATCGATGTGGACTAGAACTGAGCTGACCATCTCTGGTGAGATTGTAGGTATAGGAGGAGCTCTTCTTTGAGCTTCAGCTTGGAAAGCAATGTTGGAGAGGCGAGGAGCCTTTTCAGCCCATCGAATGCCTCCCGGCACTCCTCCATCCAAGTGAAGTCTTGTATCTTGTGAAACACCTTGAAGAATAGTTAACAATGCTTGATGGAATGCAAAATTAAATGGCTTAAAGCCGCAATGTGCCCGATCAAGCACTGAACCTTCTTCTTCAATGTAGGGTGTCTCATGTCAATGATCGCATGGATCTTCTAAAGATATGCCTCTATCCCCCTTTGGGTGACCATGAACCCCAGGAACTTTCCTGCCACGATGCCAAATGTGCATTTGGTGCGTTCAGCTTCATCTAATAGAGGCAGAGGTTGTCAAAAGCCTTCGCCAAGTCGGCAACATGATCCGACTCTAGGCCGCTCATTATGAGCATGTCATCTACGTAAACCTGCATGTTATGGCTGATATGGTCCCTGAAAACCTTGCTAACCAGGTACTGGTATGTGGCCCCTGCATTCTTGAGATCAAATGGCATCATCTTGTAATAGTACGTACTTTGTCAGTCACAAATACTCTGTGCTTCTTGTCTTCCGGATGCATGCGAATTTGATTATATCCAGAGAACGAATCCATGAAGCTGAGGTACCTGTGGCTTGAGGTCGTATCCACCAACTGGTCAATCTTGGAGAGTATGAAGGTATCCTTCGGGCATGCCTGATTTAGGTCGGTGTAGTCTACACAGATCCTTCACTTCTTTGAAGCTTTGTTGACCATCACCACATTAGCAAACTAGTCAGGATACCATACCTCATGGGTGAAGCCTACTACAAGAAGCTTCTCAACATCATCGTTGATCACCTTTTGCTGCACTAGGGCAAAACTTCTCTTCTTCTACCGAACTGGGCAACGGTTGGGTTCGACATTCAGCCTATGTGTGATCACTTCAGGTGGGATCCCAGGCATGTCCACGGTGGTCCAAGCAAAGATGTCTGCATTGGCTTATAGGAAAATGAGCAAACATAACCTCTCTTCCTCAGGCAGCAGGGCTCTTACCTATAGACTCTCATGGGGTCTTCTCCCAAGGAGAAGGACAGCAAGGGCTCAACCAGTTCAACTTTGGTCGGTCAATGGCTGGGCTTGGATCGACCCTCATGATCTTTGGATAGCCTGTAGGCAGTACTGGACCGATTGATAGGACCCTCTCATCTCCCCGATCTCCTAAGGGGTTGGGAACTGAATGAGGAGACATCTTTTGGAGATGGTGGCATTAAGCAGGTTGACTCCAGGATGCCCCAGGATTGCTTTATAATGTGAGGGGAGCCTCGCAATGATGAATGTCATTAGCATAGTACTTTGCCGAGGTGGGGTCCCAGTAGTTATTGGGAGTGTAATCTCTTCCTCAACTCCAATTGAATCCCCGGTGAAGCCCACTAAGGGCATAAACACCGACCTTATTTGGTCAATGAAAAAGTTCATCCTTGCAAAAGTATCATAAAATGTTATGTCTTCAGAGCTTCCACTATCAACCATGATTCCTTTTATAGGATGCTTGGCTATCGTCATCTCTATGATGATAGCATCATTAATTGGATTTTCTATCTTGGTTGACCCTTCTCCCTCTCAAGGGAGCACATCATCATTTTCCTCTCTCCCTCTAGCCCACTTTGATGTTCTCCCTACCCCATAGAAGATCATCCTGACTGGCTTCTCAGTGGGCTAGTTGTCGATGGTGAGTGGTCAGGGATCTTCATTCTAGGCTACTAGGGGAGCTCCTCCCTCCACGTACTTTCTGAGATAGCAATGCTTGATCAGGTCCTCTATCTCCCTCTTCAGATGGTGCCATTCCTCTGTGTCATGGCCATGGTCCTGATGGAAACGATAGTAGCTAAACTTGTCACGTCCAGTAGATGTTCTTAATGGGGGAGGTCGGTGGAGGAAGTGCTCGCCCTCGATTTCCATCAGGATCTTCGCTCTCGGGGTGAGGAGAGGAGTGAACTTCTCTTCTTTGGTGGGGTCGACTCTGGGTCTTGCCCTAGCCATGGGGCCGGCACCGTCTTTTAGGCCTGGGGAGCGGACGCATCCCTAATAGCTTGCCTTTTCAGGGGCCTCCCATCAGGTTGCCTTTTAGTAGGTCTACCTCCTCCACATGGATGTACTTGTGGACCCAAAGGAGGAGCTCTGAGTAGGTCTTTGGAGGATTCTTATCGAGGGAGTAGGTGAAGCGAGTGGTCCACGGCCCCCTCTTCAGGGCCAGCATGGTGACTGGCTCGTCAGGTGGTAGATCTCTAGGGTGGTGGCTTTAAACTGGGACATGTAGTCCCGAAGGGGCTCTCGATCCTGCTGATGGATCGAGAAAAGATTGTCGGTTTCATGTGGCACCTTCCAGCATGCATCAAAGTGTGCTACAAACTTTTTCTCCATCTAGGAGAAAGAGTCAATGCTTTCAGACTCGAGTCTGGAGAACCAGGCTCGAGCAACCTTCTTGAGGGTAGCCAGGAAAGCAATGCAGAGGAGAGCATCAGTAACCTCCTGGAACCTCATAAGGGCCTTGTTGCTTTCCAAGTGGTCCATGGGGTCGGTTGTCCAATTGTAGGGGTCAAACTGGGGCATGTGGAACCAATTGGGGATCGGTTCCTCTTGGATCCTACGAGAGAAGGGGGGATGGGTGTCGTAACCTGTAGGCTTGCTTGGGGAGCCCTGAATCTCTATAAACTGGTGAGATAGGTTAGCCAACTTGCACTCCTGCTTCTCGAGGTGCCTTTGCCTAGTAGTAGATCGCCTCATCTCTGGACTCCTCGATGGAGGCTGTCGGGGTGAAGGAGGTGTAGAGTAGGGGAACTCTTGCCTGAGTTCCTGACCAAGCCGGTGCTGCTGCGATCCAAGACTGGGGAGTGGCTCTCCAGGCTGGTTAGACCATCGTGCTGCTTCTTTTTGGCCTGGTGGTCTCCTCTTGTGTGGGAGACCGCATGTAGTGGCCCCTCTTGGAAGGATCGCAAGCTGGTACGGGGATCGGCGTCATGGGCCACTAGCATCACTAGCTGCTGCTATGTTGCCAAGGACCAGTGTCTCAGATGAAGCTGGCGCACTGCTGTAGCTAGTGCATGGACCTGTTGGGCTAGTGTAATAATCTGGGGATCTACCAGAGGCGATGATGGTGGAGAGGGGAGCTCCCTATCGGGGCTTTGTAGGTCACCATGATGGGGGTCCCCGCTTGGTGGGCAGAAGCCTCGCATGCTCGTGTTATCACTATGGAGCTTTGGGCTTCTGTAGATGCTTAGCTGGTGGTCGGGGACTTGCTTCTGGAGCTCTAACACTCTGCTTCTCCCCCCTTCTTAGAATGCTAATTTGTTAATGCCTAGATCATCGTGGCCTATAGCTCTGATGTGTCACAGACCATCGTGCTCCTATTGGGTGCTTAGCCCTCTACTCTGGTCAACTCCTATGTTGGTTGTCCTGCAAAATAGAGACCTAGGTCGGGGATTCTGGCTGGGACATTTCGATGTTCAAGTCAATGGGATGATCTAAGGGAATAGAACCTCTATGGCGAAGAGCTTGGGGCCTTTCCACTTAAAGGATCAAGAATGAGATCTAGCGAATGAAAAGAAAGAAGAGAAGTGAAAGGCAAAGAGTGGGGTTGATCTCTTGGTTGGTTCCTTGCTTGCTAGCTTTGTGTATCTTATCGATTGCCCCCACTTTTAGGATTCTTTCTTCTATTTTATATGAGGACGATAGCCTAGACCAGATCTGGGGCTTCACTGAGATGTCCCTTTCTCAGTATCCCCTTTGGAAGGGGTTTTGCCATTGCCCATGGTCTTCCCCATATCAGATCGATCCATTGAAGGAGATCGTCCTATTGGGGGTGTTTGCCGGCATGGCACAGATCTTGTCCCTCTGGTAGTGCAGTTCCGCATGGGAGGGACGAGCATCATGCCACTGAGCCCCGAGCCATGGTGGGATGTTTCTATTCTTGGAGGGATTGTCGGAGTGTCGCAGGGCCCTAGGGCCTTAATGGAATACTTCTCTTGGAAGAGGTTCAAGTTTCATGTCATGAGGGATGAAGCCCCCAATTGCACGTTGTTGATGTGGTAGCATGTTACAGGGCCTGTGGCCTGGAGGAGTACATGTTGCATCGACCATGCGGATGGCATGTTGCAGAGCTTGAATTTATGGTAGGGTGTGCGCCACCTTCCAAAGGTTGCAGGTAACCGGGAACCTCCTTGCCATGGTTTGAATTTCGATCGATCCTTCCTCCTTTCACCACTGGTGGAAACTTGACCTCTGCAAGGTAGGGGGAGCCTCGCTTCAAGAGCCCCACCTCGATAGCATGAGCACAACCCCGGCCAGGAGTTGACCTCAGTAGGAGGGCTTGCCTTGGCAGTATGAGCACGACCCCTACCAAGAGCTAGCCTCGATAGGAAAACCAATATTTAGAACTTACCCCCCCTTTTTAATTTTTTTAAATTTTTCTTTCTTTTTTTAGATAGGTAGTTCTTTCCTCAAATTCAAGTTTTTTTAAATGGGGTGTATATCAATTATCAATTTTTTAGTAATAATTAAATCTTCAATTGACCTTACAATTAATACCTACTTTACCTCATCAATGTGCATGTGCAATGGAAGTGCTAATAGCCTATAGATGACCTAAGTAAGCTGCTAAAAATTTGCAAGCTAGTCTACTCCTTGACTTGCTATAATGATTAGCAAATACTGTCTAACTTTATTATCATTTTCCTAGTCTATTTTGTTCAGGAATTTCCTTCATGGCACATGATTTATAAAAAAATTCTCCATAATTTTTTTAAAAAAAATAGAAATATTTTTCAAACTTTTTCAAAAAATTTCAAAGATTTGTAGTAATATTCAAAATACTCAAGGTATTTTCAAAATATTTATCAATGCAACTTTTTCTTAGCCCCCAACTTAATTTTTATTGTCCTCAATGGAGTAAGAAAATATTAAGATATGAAAATAAGACAAGAGAGGTACTACCTAGATTGAAATATGCATCATGTACTGTCAGGTGCATCTATAAAGAGTGGTCCGTTATTCCTACAAAAATAAAAATTATTAAAGCAAAAATCAATCAAAAAATTGGGTTGCCTCCTAATAAGTGCTAAGTTTAACATCTTTAGCTAGACCTCTTATGATTCTCATCCTATTCCTACCCTAATCTTGACATGTGTTTATAATTCCCTATGTGATTTTAGTTTAGCTTCAGAGTATTTCTTGCATAGGACCATTATGTGGCTTATTTCCTTGATAGCTAACAATTATTTCATTATACTAGATCTATGTATAGCTTAAGTACCAGTCAGGATTCTAAGGGACCTAGATCTATATAATTGATGTGCTAAGGGAGTACTTCAGGATCTTCATTCGATGCCTCTTCCTTCATAGGCCAATGCTCTACCAATGTCATGAGGGGTTTAGCTAGTAATTTAGATCTTAACATAAACATTTTCTGATCTATAACCTAGTACTTTTTTCAAATCAATATCAACTCTATCTCCATACATCATTTGAACATTATTGATTAATTTTGGAGTTAGTTCTCACAAGTAATACCAAATATAAAGAAATCAGATATAAAAGTTTTAAATTTGTTATCCCCTATATATGCAATGTCTCATCCAACAACTTCTTTATAGGCTTTTAGAGCACCTACAATTTAGGCTTCTTGATCATATATTCCTGGTAAGGTATCAGTGGATGCAACAAGAAGTGGCTTCAATTCTGGATTAGGTGGTGATTCTAACAAGGGAGCTATTAGGGGTTTTGGTTATGGCTCATGTTTCTTGATTTAAAGTGGGGTGGTGTTGTGGTAGGGTATTTCTACTAGGTCGTTCATTACTAAAGTATACCCATCTACGTCAAATTCATCCACCTCAAGGTGAGCCAGACAGGGATTTAACAAATCATGGGGGAAACTTTCATGTGTAGCTTCCTCTATTGTATTTTCATTTATGACCCCTAGAAAGTCTCAGTTTATTTAATCATTGCCCCTATTTATTCTCTCTTTCCATTAAAAGAAATGGACAATTCTAGGGTTCTTGAGATTAGGACCATAGGTAAGTTGGGTTATGATGGAAGTAGTTCATCCCTCCATTTTAAAATCTCTTTATATATTTCTACATTAGTTGAATTATCTAAGTTGGTCTCCTTGTTTGTACATGATTGTTCTATGACCAATTTATTTCCGAGAGTTATAATTGATTGATCAGGAATAGTTATAGGGATATTAAAGTTTCTAGTCAGGTATTGTCCCTCAGGATCACTCTCGAGCTAACTAGGTAGCTCTTTTTCACATATAATTATGGCTAACTAACTCAATTGTATCTCCAAACTGGTAATAGCCTGGGTGTTGGAGGTTATCTGTTGGCCCATGGTCTGCATAAAGTTGTTCAGAATAACATTAGTGTTCTTAATTATAGCATCAAGGTCAGCAGAGGAATTAGCTATAGCTTTTAGGGCTTTTTCTAGAGGACTAGATTCTACCTGATGATCTAAACAAGGTTGATGATTAAGTAGTTGGCCGGGCCTAGGGTAGGGCTGATCAAAATTATGGGCTCCTAGTGTTGCATCTTTTGACCACACAAAATTGGGGTGATGTCCTAATCCAGAGTTGTTGGTTAGTGCATAAGATTCAGTTATATATCTATCATTGGCTACACTCCCTTGTGTAAACCTATTTTGGGTTGGGTGTCAAGTAAGGATATTCCTCTACAACATGATCTGGTGCATCACATGCCATGCACATAGGTGCTGGCACATGGTGAAACTGGGTATATCCTTTACATTCTAGGACTACCTCAGTCCTATGGATCAAAGATGCTAGTTTAATTTCTTTAGGTTCCCTTGTATGATTGTATGTTTTTTCGAATCTCGTGAAATTAGGATGTATATCAATCTGATATGGTCGATTCATAAAATTATTAGCTTGGGATATGATTCTAGATAGTCGGATAGAGTTAATCATATACCAATAATCTTATAGGGTTTGATGTCGTTCAATAGGATTTGGGTAATAATAATCCATTAGGCTCTTTGGTCGTTCAATGGAATCCCTAACCATTTAATCTTATATGGTTTAGACTGTATCTAACCATCATCATTTTGCCTTAGCAGGAATTTCTTTTTTGCTTGATTTTTTTTAAAGAAGAGATAAAAAAGGGAAGAAAGAGAGAGAAGAATTCTAAAGATGAAAGACGTAGAGGATCCTAAATCTATAGATGATAGAGAAGGGTGGTTTAATTGGTGTGGACACCAGAAGCAGAAAGAAACTTCACTCCAACAAGGTTAGCCTTATCCCAATTTGGATCGAAGATAATTAGGTTACCCTGAGCCCTGTAATTAATTTTGAGTTTTAATTCCTGATCAAGAGTGTTTTATTTTTCTAGTCCAGTAATTACTTCTAAATTTTATTGATCAAGAGTGTTTTAGTCCTGTAATTACTTCTAAATTTCATTTACTGTAAGTCCATTTCAAGTTTTAAAGTCTAGGTCAGTCAAGTTAGTTTTGTTGAGTTAAGTCATGAAAGCCAACAACAAGACTCAAATTTTGGACCCCAGAATTTGACCACATGAGGAAGAGAAGACACACCAACCAAGCAAGAGAGAAGGACCATCAACTAGGACCCACTTATGGCACCATATCAACAAAGATGCCACATCAGCAAGATTTAATCAAGTGACCCCACTTGGCACCACATGTCATCCTGAAATTCATATCCAAGTAGAAGTCCACCTCAACATGCCACGTCATCAGCCAAGGATGCCACCTCACCAGCCACCTCATCATCTTTGGGTGCCAACAAAAAAAATTCAAACGAATCCAAAGGTGGCCGACCAAGGGAAAATTCAAATTCAAGGAGGTCGGCCACATTCCTCCCAAATCCTTTGTAACCAAACCCTCCACCAAATCCTCCAATCCTCCTTTATCTATGGGTTTCAAATTTCAAATGAGTTGTAAGGCTTTTTTTTAAGCCCTTGGACGTCCTATTGTAAATCAATGGATGAGATGAATGAAAAATGAAGTTGAAGTTGAAGTTGTAGTCTTATGTTATTTCTTTGAGTGATTGTTCTTAAGGCCCCCCCCCCCCCACTCAAATCTCCTTTCTTCTCCAAGCCATCCAATGCCAAGTTCAAGAAGGAGACATTGGAGCCGGCCAAACCATCTCAGACTTCCTTCCTTGCTCATAAATTATTCCATCCCTTCCATATGCTTGATTTCTTCTTCCTTAACTTTTGATCTTCATTGCAGGGTCCTTCGAAGTCTTTGAGTTGTGAACAGGGTTCTCCTTGACGATGAACCAACAAGATAAAGCCCAAGCCCGGCGTTCTGATCTCTGTTATCCAAGTTTTCCAGTCCAGAGCATCGGTAGTTTCAAGGTTTGAAATCATTAGAAGGTTGGAAAGCTCAACAAGGCAAGTCCTCAATCATTAGCCCCTATTATCTAGATTTTCTTCCTTCTTAGTTTTAAGATTGTGTCTAATCATGTAATAGTCCCTTTTCATGTAATCCTTAAGACTTATTATGATGATTACAATGCTAGTGTAATTAGGTTTCATTGCTCTACAAACACAAATCAAATCATTAATCATATGCTTGCCGCATCATTAATTAGGTTAAAATTTTGTTAGCAAATAAGTTATCAAGCACGACTCTCTATCCTAGGTTAACATATGTCTACATAGCTCCTAATGCCAAGACTACCTTGGAGTCCTCCAAGTCAAAGTCTAACTAACCGACTAGCTAGGTAAGGGTAAGGTCGATGAGGCTCCCCTATTGCTTTTCTTGGATACCAAATAAATTGGTTAGGTTAGTCAATGGAACCAGTTAAAAACCACCTTCTGTTAGGGCTACATCACCCTTGAACACCGTTCCTAGACACTAGCTGACCGCTAATCTTTACTTGGTGCAACTCTTTTAGAAGCCTTGTCCTAGTGAGCTCGAATATCTTAGGGCCAACTCTAATTGATTTTAAATTAAAGGCTTAGGTTATGCAGCATGAAGGGTGGTGATTTGTGGGATAACGAAGGAAAATAAAATCCCTACCTTATATTATTTAGGAGTTGTGCCCTTAAAGTGTTTTATAAATATGCAATGCAAATCAAGCAAGATATCAAAAAAAGTTACGAAGTTTTTAAGGTTTATTGTTGGTTTCCTTAAATTAATTAAGTTTTATGGAATGATGTCTTTTATTTTCTTGTTGGTTAATTAGGGTAGTTTAATTAAAACAAAAGGTTAATTATATTAGCAGTTAATTTATGAAAAGAAGGAAAGTAAAATTTTTATATGTTAACAAAAAAACAAGAAAATTTAATAATTAAGACAACTAAAATAAAAAAGACAATGAAACTAAAGAGAACAATAACTATTTTTTTTATCTTTTTTTGTAAAATAATCATGCCTAGATCCCTAGTAATGATGCTAAAATTTGATCACTATTATAGATAGTCAAAAATAAAAACCTTACTCACTACTATAACTAGGGTGAGTAGCGATCATATCCTTGGAGATCAAGGGTAATTATTTTTTGAAGAAAGTAAAGAAATAAATAAATATTTAGATATTTAAAAGATAGATGATGGTTTAATTAAAACTAATCAATTTAAATTAAATATGAGATCGAGGAATTTATATGATAACAAGATGTCTTCGAGATTCTAGGTAATCACAAATATAAATCATGTATTTGTTCTAATCTAAATAATCGAAAACTATATTTATTTCAGAATCTTTCAAACTAATCCCTAGCATAGACAATCTTGTCGAGTACAAACCATATCTTGTTAGGATCATGGTCCATCCCACAAGTATACGCTGTCCATTGATTGAGTTGAAAAGATCCAAACAAGATACATGAATAAAAATCATAGAATCAATTATCTATATTGAGCATCGACCATATCGTATTAGGATCATGATCCATCCCATCTATAGTTAATTAATTTAGGAAATCAAATAGAAAAGAAAAATAAATTGAAAGCATTTATTCAATTATATAAAAAATAAAATAATTCCATAAATTAATGAAGGGATACTTGCACTTCCTTACAAACTATACCTCAGTTATATGTGGCTCTTGGATTGTTGCCCAATTGGCCATCCCAAGACGGGGTGTGAATTGGGTTTGAAAACCTTTTCTACAAATATGTGCTCTTTAGAAATCTTAGTGTGGTGAGTGAGGTGAATTAGGAATTAAATGCGGAAGCAAAAGAAAGAACACAAACAAACCAATAACAAACACCATAACTTTTGTAGTGGTTCGGAGCAACCTAGCTCCTACGTCTACTATCTAAGATACTACTTGGGATTTCCACTATATTCACCATGGAATATAGTCGATTTGTTTTACACCGGGCTCACAAATCAAAATCCAATCTTAGTTTTACACCAGGATCACCAAGAACCCAATACAGTGTTTGTTTTCCTGGGCTCACTTACAACCCAAACTTGATTTTCAAGGATCAGCAAAAATCTTAAACATTATCCAAGTTATAGCCCCTGCTGTACTTGGAATAACTCAATCGAAAAGTTAAAGAACAAAGCAACACTAATGACAAACCAAACTTTGTCAGATAGTTGCAGTTGATGCTCTTTGAGAAGCCTTCTTGATTGCTCCTTCAATGCTCTTTAAGGCTTCCAAGCTTCTCCAATAAATGACTCAAGAGAATGATTGGTGTTTGGTAAAGTCTTGAGTTCTTCCTTGAATGCTCTCTTTGGATATTCAATGCTCTTCTTAAAAAAATGTTCAAAACTCATTCAAATCCATCATTTATAGCTCTCCTAACTGTTCCCAGCTGAAAACAGCCAATGTAGTGCCTTAGAAGTCAAAATATTTCTATTGGAGCACTTTTTGGATTCAAAAAGTTAATTATGGAATAAGCCATTGTGTTTCAAAAAACTGGGATTTGAGTTGGCTCAGATCGGTCGAGTCAGCTTGGATTCTCAGACAAGTTGATATAGCACTCTAGTCGAGTCGGCTCTTCTCAGTCGAGTTGGCTCACCTTAGTAGTTTTCTCATAACTGGTTTTTGCTAACTCTAGAGGAGTCGGCTCGGTTGCTTGTTGAGTCGGCTCGGATGACTGATTTCAGAAAATTAAAATTTTGGTTCTCTTGATGAGTCGGCTCTAACTTCGTCGAGTTAGCTCAGTTGCTTGTGTGCCTGAAACCTTTGCACCATGCCAAAACAATGAGTCGGCTCTCTTGCTTGAGTCGGCTTGAGTGACTTTTGACCAAAAGTATTCCAACTTCTCTAGATTTCTTGCAAAAACTTCCAACCAAATTCCAATGACTTTCAAACTTCTTTTAAACCTAATCTAAGTAATTTAAACTTAAAAATTACATAGAATTGGCCCTTTTTACAGGTATATAAAATTAAGTTTTCTAGGACTTTTCAATATTTGAACATTTTTTTATGAGTACATCGATATACTACAAAGATTACAAAAATGTTGGTAGAATGATTGTTCATCTGAAACATTCTACAAAAACTTCTTAACATTCAAAAGTGTGAGTATCAAATTCATGCTCCAATATTTTGTTATCACCAAAATCATTCCAGGGATCAACAATCTCTCCCTTTTTGATGATGACAAAGAACTAGGCATGGATAAACTTTACAATTAAGTATTATATAAATACTTAGAAGTATCAAAGTGACTCATATATATCTTAAATTGATATGTATCAACATGTATCAAGAATGTATCAGAATGTAACAATAAGTATGAAGAAGTATCAGTGCTTTTTGTATTAGAGCAAATATTTGTCAAAAACTACTTTTGCTTTAGAATGTATTGGAGCCAATTAAGTATCAAAGTGTATCAAAACCAAATAAGTATAAAAAATATATCAGAACCAATTAATTTCCATTAATTCAGCATCAAAAAATTAGAGCTAATTGAGCATTAAATGTATCAGAGCAAATTTATTTTCATTGATTTCCATGCATAACTGACTTCTCCCCCGTTTTGCTTATTTTCATGAAGTTTGAATTTTCCATGTTTGAATTTTCCATGCATAATATTACTCCCCCTTTTTGTCATCAACAAAAATTTTCTTTAAGCAATCTTTATTGGAATAATTTTCAAAATAGAATAGGAATATTAAGATGTTTTGAGATAATTTCACCTTCTCTTTATATTCTTGATATTCTTGTTAACATTTTTCTTTCTTTTTCAATGTCAATTATTTGATAACAATTATTAAGTCCAAGCTTTATGCATCACAGAAGAGTTAAAATGATAGAGTAAAATGCCAATAACATTCAAACAAACTACACACACACACATATATATATAAGCAAGTTTTAATACATAGCTAACAAAAGCAAGATCCACAAGGCCTAATCTTCTTCTTCCTCAATGGAAGAGGAACCTATTTCTAAAACAAAAGATGATACAATAGTTTTCATGGGTTTAGGTCTGAGATCTCTAAATCAAGTCCTAGTGGGAGCTATAGGTACATTAGTTTTGGCTTTAGGTTTAGCTATATCTCTAGTAGGAATAGGAGTAGGCTCGGTCTTAGTATCTCCAAAATGCACATCAGTCTGAATAAAGTCATAAACAACATGACCATGAGGTGAAGGTGGCTGTCTGGCATGTGGTAGAGGCTATCTAGGTCTGGGTGAGGGCTGTGGAGGTGGCTGCCTGCAAGTAGACACTTTGGATCCAGAACGCACTCCAGTGGAGAAGAGTAGAACAATCCTCTGCTCTGTCCTCATCCTTTGAACCTCCTGCTGGATATCATGTAATGCTATAGCCTGGCCTCAAGCAAAAGTATCTGCTGCTCCTCGAAGCCTGCCAAAGTTAGAGGGCAACTATGTCAGATCTATATTATAGTCCTCGTGTGTCCTCTGACCCATCTCAATAGACTACATCCTCAGTGTTAGCTCCCTCATCTCAGTACAAAACTCCTCTAGCACTCTCTCGAGTATCTGGCGAAGATCGCCAAATAAAGATCTGAAAGTGCTAGTCAAGGTCTCAGTGATCTGTGAGAGCTGCTCAGATGAAATGGTGGTCTGAGTAGTAGAAGTTGAAGTCGAAGGTACCAAAGGTGTAGCTGATGGCCCTGGCGGAGCCCTCGGACTGTCAGGCTATTTATCAATCTTAGCCTATCCCTTGGTCTCCTCATCATCAGAGTCATCACCACTATCACCAGACTCAGTGTCATAATCTCCATCAGACTCAGCCACTCCAGTAGTAGCCGTATCAGCAGCAGTAGCAGTCTCAGGCCCAGCCTCCTCATCATCAGAATGATGTACAACTCTTTGATTGGAAGTCTTCTTGACCCAAACACCCTCTACATGGTGATATCCCATCCTCTGTAGAGATTTCACCGAATACCTGTCAGTGTGATGTAGGACCCGACTATCTTCTCCAGTCAGATCAACTCCAAAGTCTCGAAATAATAAAGTAAATGCCATTACATATGGCAAACAGGCCTTAGCCTTTCGGGCTACATCTCGAATCTGGGTAAGCATAATAAATAGTAGATTGAGGGCCTCCCTCTCAATCATATATCTCATGAACATCATGTCTCTCTCACTAACCTAGTCAAACTTGCCTGTCCGTGGTAGAAAAATATTGCTGATGATGTTGTGTAAAAACCTCATTTCCAAATACAATATGTTGGCCTGAACATTAGTTATTCCATCAACATTTCTCGTTTCTAGTACAGTCCTCAAAGTCTTTTGCCTATCTTTCAAATTCAAATAGTACTTTCCATTGTTAAGCATCTACAGAACCCTGTAAGCCTATCCTCATCAACTATATCATACTTATTCCCTTCGTAGTGGACATTACATAATTCTCTCCAATTGACAAGTTTTCAAAGAAACTTCTTACAAGATTGGGATAAGTAGGTATGTCCAGAGAGAAAAAGTAACTCCATCTTTGATTTTCAATCCATTCATCGATTCTAAGTCCCAAATTTTCAAGGAATGCAAAATCTATTTTCCTTCCACTAGTTATTGGATGATTTCCCATAAGAATCACATGCCTTTGAGGTGCTTGCAGCTAAACTTGGGCTTCTTCGGTCTTCTTGAAGAGTCAGCTTGTCTACTCTTCATTTCAATCTCCTTTCTTCCTCAACTGGCCCAAAAATTGCCCAACTAGATCTCTTTGCAACTGCACTTCTTGGTGCCATTTGGTCAAAATTTAGGGTGAAAAGGGAAAAAATTGGTGGTTCTAAGGTGGAATGAGCTATGGTCCCCTAGGGCTTGGCTTAGAATAGTGAAAGGAAAAGAAGTGAGGTTTTCTAGGTCATACAGGTTTTAAGTGAACCCGTTACTCGAGTCAACTCAACCTAGAGCTTCTCTGCTCGAGTCAGCTCGACCTAAATTCAACAAAATGGTTTAAAAAACTTAACAAAAAGGTTTCTATTCTTAGGAGTACACTATATAAGGTGGTTATTATCTTTAAATTGATGATGGATGTTTTCTAGATAATCTTTCCTTAATTTTGAAGGAATTAGGTCAAGAATTCTAAAAAGGGTCATACAAACCTAATTTTCCTCTAATCAATTGAAATCTATCTTCATTAAGTGGCTTAGTAAAGATGTCAGCTAAATGATCTTCAGTTGGAATAAATTCAAGTTCAATATTACCATTTTGTACATGATCACTAATGACATGATATCTAATTTCTATATGTTTAGTCCTAGAATGTTGAATTGGATTCTTTGTCAGATTTATAGAACTTGCATTATCACATTTGATAGGAATTTTAGTTTGAATAACATCTTAAGCTTCGAGTTATTGCTTAATCCAAAGCACTTGAGCATAACCACTCCATGTAGCCACATACTTTGCCTTAGCAGTAGATAGTGCTACGGAGTTTTTCTTCTTACAGTGCCAAGAAATTAAGTTCAACCCTATAAATTGACAAGTACCACTAGTGCTTTTTCTATCAATCTTACTTTTACCATAATAAGCATCAAAAAAATCAATTAAATTCAATGAAGATTGTTTAGAATACCATAGACCTAGATTACTTGTTCCTTTTAAATATTTTTTAATTCTTTTAACAGCACGTATATGTGATTCTTTTGGATTAGATTGAAATCTAGTACATATACAAATGCTAAACAAGATATCAGGTCAACTAGTTGTTAAATACAACAGTGATCCAATCATACCTCGATAAAGCTTTTGATCAATATTGTTTCCATCTTCATCCTTGTCAAGTCTACAGGTGGGGCTTATGGGTGTGCCAATTTCTTTGACTGACTCCATACCAAACTTCTTGATGATCTCCTTGATGTACTTATTTTGGTTAATAAATATTCCTTCCTTTGTTTGCTTAATTTGGAGTCCAAGGAAGTAGATCAGTTCACCCATTAAGCTCATTTCAAATTCACCATGCATAAACTTAGCAAATTCTCCACACAAATCTTCATTAGTTGCACCAAAAATTATATCATCTACATAAATTTTTACAACTAACATGTCATTTTCTTTTCTTTTAATGAATAGAGTGGTATCTACTTTACCTCTAATAAAATCATTTTCAAGCAAGAATTTATTCAATTTATCATACCATGCTCTAGGTGCTTGTTTTAAACCGTACAATGCTTTATTAAGTTTGAAAACATGATTTGGAAGAGCATGATTTTCAAATCCTGGTAGTTGTTCTACAAAATTTTTTTCAGAAATATAACCATTTAAAAATGGATTTTTTACATCCATTTGAAATAATTTGAAATTAATGTTGCAAGCAAATACAAGTAATAATTTAATAGCTTCTAATCTTGCTGCAGGTGCGTAGGTTTCATCAAAATCTATTTCTTCTTCTTAATTATATCCTTTGGCAAATAGTCTAGCTTTATTTCTATTTACATTTTTTTTTCATCTAATTTATTCCAATAAACCAATTTAGTGCCTAAAACAGGATGATCGGAGGGTCTATTCACTAGTGTCCGTACATTATTTCTCTCAAATTGATTAGTTCTTCATGCATGGCCATCATCCAATTTGGGTCATTTTCTGCTTCTTCTATGCTATTAATTTCTACTTATGAAACAAAAGCTAGGTAATCATGTGCATCTCTAAGTGATGATCTAGTCCTACCTCCTTGTGAGGGATCACCTATAATTAAATCTTTAAGGTGTGATGTTACATACCTCCATTCTTTGGATAAATCACCATGATCTTTGCTTATCATTTTTTCTCCTTCTTCAACTTGTTTGTCCTTCAGGCTCATATCATTCATAGCTTTATCAATTGTACCTGCATCATTGTCAATACACTTTTCTTTTCTAGAAGGTGAGGGGTCAGTTTCATCAAATATAATATGGATAGATTCGTTAATAATTAAAGTTTTTTTACTGAATACTCTATATTCTTTGCTAGAAGTAGAATAACTAAGAAATATTGCTTCATCAGATTTAGCATCAAATTTTTCAAGGTTATCCTTTCCATTATTTAGTACAAAGTATTTGCAACCAAAAACATGAAAATAGTGAATACTAGGTTTTCTATTATTCCAAAGTTCATAGCTAGTTTTCTTTAAAATAGGTCTTATCAAAACACGGTTCAAAATATAGCATGTAGTGTTCGCAACTTCTGTCCAAAAATACCTTGGAAGATTGCCTTCATATAATATAGTTCCGGCCATCTCTTCCAATGTTCTATTTTTTCTCTTTACAACACCATTTTGCTATGGTGTTCTAGGAGCAGAGAAGTTGTCATTAATGCCATGCTCAGTGCAATATTCTTCAAAATATTGGTTTTCAAATTCAGTGCCATGATCACTTCTAATTAAAACAACAACAAGATTTTTCTGATTTAAAACTTTCTTGTAAAATTTTTGAAATACTTTGAAAGCTTCATCTTTATGTGAGATAAACAAAACCATGTAAATATTAAAAAATCATCTACTATCACAAGTCTATATTTCATACATCCTAGACTTGTGATCCTAGTTGGTCCAAATAAGTCCATGTGTACTAGTTCTAAAGGTCTAGAAGTTGAAATAACATTTTTTTATTTAAAAGTCCCCCTAGTTTGTTTACCAAATTAGCATGCATCACAAACATGTTCAAAATAAATTTTAAACTTAGGTAAATCTCTAACTAGATCTTTGAAAATTAATTTAGCTAAAGATGCATGCTAGCATGACCTAATCTTCTATACCACAGTAAGCTAGATTCCTTGGTTTTAGCATTTGTTACCACTAGACTTATACTACTTGATATAGCTAGATCATTTAAGTCTACCACAAAAATGTTTCCAAGTCTATAATCAATAAATTTAGTGCTAGAATCAAGAGAACTAGGTACTATACAAATTGAAGATTCAAAGACAACCTTAATGTCTTTATCACATAATTGACTTATATTTAATAAATTGTGCTTTAACTTGTTTACTAGCAATACATTTTCAATAAAAGTAGAAGGGATGATTCTGATCTTACCAATGCCAATGATCTTCCCCTTACCATTGTCACCAAAAGTGACCATTCATCCATATTTCATTTCCAGGGTGATGAATTGTTCTTTATTACCCATCATATGTCTTAAACAATCGCTATCCAGATACCATCTTTTCTTTGAATTCTGGGCTGCAAGACATTCTTGCAAAATAATCAAGTAATTATTTTAGGTATCCAAGCTTTCTTGGATCCTTGCAGGTTAGTAGGAGTGGTTCCTTTAGGAACCCAAATCTTTTTCACTTTACATTTATTCTTTTTTTTCAAATTATATTCGAAAGCTTTATGACCAACCCCATTGCAATTAAAGCAAACTATTTTTGATTTTGAAATGAAACAAGTGCTGAAAATTTTGAAGTATAAAACTTTGTAGCTGAAACTTTTGATACAAAAGGTTTTGGCGCTGAAAACTTCAATACAAAAGATTTTGAAATTGAAAACTTAGTAGCTGAAACTTTATTTGTATGCACTAAATTATAATCAATTCCAGCTCTATTGTTTGAATCCTTTTGATTTTTCAAAATCAGCTCAAGCTTATTTGAACTCAAGGTTAGTTTGTCAACTAATGGCTTGAGTCGACTCATTTTATTTTGCAAACTTTTGTTCTTTTCAAGACATTCATTCTTTTCAGCTTGCAAAACAATATATTTTTTAGAAAGACTATTCAATTCTTTTTGCAAAATTCTATTCTTTTCTAAAATCTCTTCCTTTTCTTTCATCAAAGTATCACAATTATTTTTCATAGTCTTAATTTTTAAACCAGTCTTTTTGTACTCCGACAAAAGTTCATAAAATGCAGTATTTAACTCTTCATATGTAAATTCATCATTCGGTTCAGGAGACATTACCTCATCTTCAAGTCCCACGAGACATAAATTTGCAATTTTAGATGTCTCTTCCTCTTCATTTGATGTGTACTCATCACTATCGCTCCACGTATCAACCATCGCTTTCATCTTCTTTTTCTTGTATCCTTTCTTTAATGTAGGACAATCTGAATGATAATGCCCTGGCTTCTTGCACTCGTAGCATATTGGTTGTTGCTCTTTATCTCTTTCTTTATCTTTCTTCTTTTATTTTAATACCTTGACTTTTTCCTGTCCATAAATCTTTTGAATCTTCTCATGACTAGAGCAATATTGTCATCTTCAAGTTCTTCATTTGAGGAGGGGGTTTCTTCTATTTCTTCTTCTTGTTTCTTTAATTTTGCTATAGCTTTGATGTCTATTAATTTCTTCTTTTTGTTATCATCCTCACTGCAATGTTGCATTGTAAGCTCATGTATGATTAATGATCCAAGAAGCTCATCTAATTATAGTGTATTCAGGTCCTTAGCCTCTTGAATAGCAGTGACCTTCGGATCCCATTATCCGGTAGTGATCTTAAAATCTTTTGCACAAGGTCTGCATTTGAATAAATCCTGCCAAGATTCTTTAAACCATTAAGAATATCTGTAAATCTTTAGAACATGGCAGATATAGTTTCATTGGATTCCATTTTAAATAATTCATAGTTATGAACAAGAATATTGATTTTTGAAGTCTTAACTTGAGAGGTTCCTTCATGGGTTACTTCAAGTTTATTCCAAATTTCTTTTACAGACATGCAAGTAGAAATACGATTAAACTCGTTAGCATCTAAAGCATAATACAAGAGATTTATTGCTTTGGCATTTAGTTCACCCATCTTCATGTCATATTCATCCCATTCCTCTTTAGGTTTTGGGACATCTATGCCATCAACCTTTTTTGTGGGTGTGTGAGGTCCTTTGAGAATAAAATTTCATAAATAAAAATCTACTGCTTATACATAAATCTTCATTCGTGCTTTCCAGTAGGTAGAACTTGTGCCTGGGAAAAATGGAGGTCTATTCGTAGATTGGCCTTCGACCAAATCGCTACTCATAGGATTTGCCATAAATCTTTTCTCTAGAAAATTAAATTACAGAGACATTGCTCTGATACCAGTTGTTGCTTAGTTGGCCAACCTAAGCGAGGGGGTGAATTGGGTTTGAAAACTTTTTCCACAAATATGCGCTCTTTAGAAATCTTAGTGTGGTGAGTGAGGTGAATTAGGAATTAAATGCAGAAGGAAGAGAAAGAACACAAACAAACCAATCACAAACACTACAAGTTTTATAGTGGTTCGGAGTAACCCAGCTCCTACATCCACTATCCAAGATACTACTTGGGATTTCCACTATATTCACCATGGAATATAGCCAATTTGTTTTACGCCGGGCTCACAAACCAAAACCCAACCTTGGTTTTACACCGGGATCACCAAGAACCCAATACAGTATTAGTTTTTTCAGTTTCACTAACAACCTAAACTTGATTTTCAAGGCCCACCAAAAATCTTAAATATTATCCAAGTTACAGCCCCTGTTGTACTTAGAACAACTCAATCAAAGAGTTAAAGAACAATGCAACACTAATGACAAACCAAACTTTGTCAGATGGTTGCAGTTGATGCTCTTTGAAAAGCCTTCTTGATTGCTCCTTCAATGCTCTTTAAGGCTTCCAAGCTTCTCCAATAAATGACTCAAGAGAATGATTAGAGTTTGATGAAGTCTTGAGTTCTTCCTCGAATGCTCTCATTGGATATTTAATGCTCTTCTTGAAAAACTATTCAAAACACATTCAAATCCATCATTTATAGATCTCCTAACTGTTCCCACCTGAAAATAGCCATTATAGTGCCTTGGAAGTTGAAATATAGCTGTTGGAGCACTTTTTGGATTCAAAAAGTCAATTCTAGAACTAGTCGTTATGTTTCAAAAAACTGGGATTCGAGTTGGCTCGGATGGGTCAAGTTAGCTTAGATTCTCAGATAAGTTGAAACAGCACTCTGGTCGAGTCGACTCTTCTCTATCCAGTTGGCTCACTTGACTAGTTTTCTCAGAACTGGTTTCTGCTCACTCTAGAGGAGTCAGCTTGGTTGCTTGTTGAGTCGGCTCAGATGATTGATTTCAGAAAACTGCAATTTTGGTACTCTGGACGAGTCAGCTCAGTTGCTTGTGTGCCTGAAACCTTTGTACCATGCCAAAACAAAAAGTCGGCTCTCTTGCTTGAGTTGGCTCAAGTGACTTTTGACCAAAAGTATTCCAACTTCTCTAGATTTCTTCCAAAACCTTCCAACCAACTTTCAAAGACTTTCAAACTTCTTCTAAACCTAATCTAAGTAATTTAAACTTAAAAATTACATAGAATTGGCCCTTTTTATAGGTATATACAATTAAGTATTCTAGGGCTCTTCAATATTTGAACATTTTTTTATGAGTACATCGATATACTACAAAGATTACAGAAATGTAGGTAGAATGATTGTTTATTTGAAACATCTTACAAAAACTTCTCAAACATTCAAAAGTATTAGTATCAAATTCATGCTCTAATATTTTGTTATCATCAAAATCAATCTAGGGGTCAACATGGATACATCTTCTTAGAGATTCAGGGCTCTATCCCCGTACCTCTTCTCCTAAAATACTCTTTTTGTTTATTCCTCTTCCTCTCTCTCAAAGCCTAAAACTAAATTACAAAAGACAATAAAATTTTGCTATAGGAACTGATATTCGCTTTTTGCTTGCTAATCCCTAGGTGGAGGTGCAGGGACCTTTTTATAGGCATAAGCAAGGATGAAGTTTACATGATTATTAGTTGTGGGACTAAATGAAAAGAATATAAGAATGGCTAGGATTTAATTCTATAGTAAATCAATGGTTGGATGGATATAGTTAGGCTCAATCAAAGTAGTAATGGGCTTGTAATTCTTCTTCCAAATCAATTTTTGATCGATGCAAGGGATTTCTATCCAGTTACTCTTGAACTGATACTCGATGCATCACACACTCATCCATGCCTGACTTTGATTAGGATTGCTTCAAACTTTTTAGATTGTGTCTTAGAGTCATTTTCGGAGTCAAAATTCTGTAGCCTATGCCATCACCCAATCTTATGCTTGAAAACCTCATCGAAATGCTCTTTTATGCATGTTATTGCTGTTGCTACTTGGATCAGGCCGATGGATAGGATAGCAGCATGGTGGTGCAAGAAACTTGGCCTGTTTGGCCATGGTATTGGGCTTCTCAAGTGGCTAATGGTGGATCGGCATGTGATGGCATCGAAGAGGAAGATGATGAAGGTACTGACATGGTGTTGGGTGGTGGAAGATGACTTGGAATAGGGGAAGCAGCAAGTGGACTGCATGGTGGGCTGAGAGGGGGCAACAATACAGAGATGGGATGGCAGGGCAATGAGGTGATGACCAATGGTAGGTGGTGGCATTTTGGACATGGATAATGTTGGATTGGGACACTAAGAATAAGGAAGAGGGTGGCCAGTAGCAGGTGATGTGGAATGATGGCCATATCTTATCGAACCAATGCCGATCACCTTTGTTCACTGGTGTTGCAATCACCAAAGCCAGTACCATCATCTTCGTCCCACACGAGCTCCATCAAGATTTCTTTTTAATGTGCTATTGCCAAATCTGAGTGTCACCACCATATTCTTCACACTGTGAACCTTGCCAGTCTGTGAGATGGTTGTCAGAAGTCATGGGATGGTCACTAGAAGCCGTGAGATGGTCACCAAAAGCTGTGAGATGGTCGTCGGCCATCCTCTTAGCTGAAGGAGAATTGAAATCACCCCAGTCCATGAAGCTCAATCATGGACCATGGATAATGGTAGATATAGGCTGATCATGTGTTATATGGACCAAGCAGCGAGACCATGGTGGACCGACTGCTTTAAAGTTTGTGTAATTTTTTAATTTTAAATTTCGCTTCTAGGCTCATTTGAACTCCAATTTGAGTATTGTTTAAACCATTGGATTCCAAAATTTGAGCTCTTTCCATCCATGAACTCCTTTTCTACAAAACACTAATAAAAATATCAATTTCTAAGAAATATAGATCAATTATTATTTATTTTAATGCTTAAATTGGGATATTTAATAGACTTATCATGAATTGATTTAAGAACCACTCGATAAATCTTCCTTTATCGAATCAATGTAGCTCTAAGGGCATCAATGCATTAGAGTTTATAGAAAGATGACAAATAGTATTGAGTTACTAAAAATATTATTTATTTATTAATAATTCATATACATTTACGAGAAAGTCAACAATCTATAACCTAGATGATTGGCTTTAGGATACTTTTTTCAACAATTCATATCTTGTAGGTTTATAAAAGTTAAAGTGATTAATTCTTGAGTTAATTAGAAAGGTCTAATTTGATAACTAGGATTAGCATGTGTTTCACCTAAATCGATTAGATGGATTTTTATCAATTAGTTTAAATAAGTACTTGGACATATTGCTAGCTAGATATGGAACTCATAGGTTCACACACAGAAAAATTAACCAAGAATAAGATTTTGTTGGTTGGTAGGACCAAAAAACTAATTAGGGTAGCCAGGAAACATGCTAGCACATATGGAATAAACCCTAGCTCCCTAATTGATTTGATTTTCTCAAAATTTTCTTGAATTAATTAATCCAATTGAGTTATACTAATTTTATTTGGATTTTATTAGATACTTTTAAGCAATTTATGGTGCTAATTATAGAGTCCAAATTGACTTGGACTCTATCATGTTTTGTGTTAAGGATATGGCAGATTATTTTGTGTGACTTGGAGTTTTATTTGAGATGGGTTTCTCAAATATTGTTGACCCCTGGAATGATTTTGATTATTACAAAACATTGGAGCATGTATGAGTTACTAATTCTTTCAATTACTTGAGAAGTTTATGCAGGAAAATCTTATCTTTACTTTATTGGGTTTTCAAATTGGTTGAAAGGAAATCCAAAATTGTATAGACCCTTATGCACTTCAGTTTGTAAAAGCCCTAATTTTTTTTAAACTATGTAATCTTGTAAATAGGCTATAAAATTGTAAAAATAAGAGTGAGTAGATTAGCTCTTGTTGGATTCATATGTTGAAGAATTTTGGAGAAGTTTGAAGCCTTAAAAGAAGATTTTGCAAGAGCCAACTCATGGATCAAGAGCCGACTCCTTCTAGCATGACACAAAAAATTTCAAAGTTTCAGTACCTCGAGTTGGAGTTGGCTCGAACCTTCAATCAGTACAAATCAATATTTTCTTTGAGTCAACTCTTCAAGGCAGAGTCAGCTCGAAGTCTCAGTCACCAACAAACATAACTCTGGATGAGTCGGCTCTTTTGGGCTTGAGTCGGCTCAAGATCTCAAACTTCAAAAATGTGTGTTCCTCGATGAGTCATCTCTTGGGGCTTGAGTCAGCTCTTGGGGCATTTAAGGCTAGGCTTCACCTTGATCTTCATCGGCAACATTTAAAAAAACTCGGTTTGTTGTGTAGTTGTTTTATATTTTTGACATATCTTATTTTCTCTCTAAGAACAGCAAGGGGCTGTGTCTTAAGAGAGGGTTAAATTTTTTTAGGTGAACCTTGTGAAAACCTAAGTTGGGTTCTTAGTGATCTTGGTATAAAACCAAGTGTAGGGTTTCTTTGGTGATCCCATTTAAAATCAAAGGGAGTTGGATTTTCTTTGGAGATCTCGGTAAAACCAAAGTGTATAGGTTTGGATTGTGAGCCTAGTAAAACAATCCAACTGTATTCTAGTTTGGAGATATAGTGAAAATCCCAAGTGGTCCATGTATAGTGGACGTAGGAGCCGGTTGATCCGAACCACTCTAAATTTTCTTGTATTTGTATTTGTGCTTATTTTACCTTATTGCATTTATTTAATTGCTTTCGCATTGCATATTGCACCACAACACCAAAAGGATTTTAAATTGCACATACTTGCCAAAAGTTTTTATAATCCCAATTCACCCCCCTCTTGGGAAGCCACCTGGGCAACAAGTGGTATCAGAGCGGAGTCTCTGAAAATTACTAAGAGTAAAGATAGATGGCATATCACATAAGCACTTCTTTGGCCGAAGGCCAATCCACAAATCGACCTCCACTTTTCACCAAAACCAATTACACATATTGGAAGGTGAGAATGAAACTATACATTCAAGCCATAGATTTTTATTTATGAAAAATTATTTTGAAAGGACCTCACACACCCACTGTTAGAATCAATGATATTGATGTTCCCAAACCAGAAGAAGAATGGGACAAAACTGATATTAAATTAGCAGAGCTGAATGCCAAAGCTATGAATTTGCTTTATTGTGCTTTGGACCCAAATGATTTTAATAGAATTTTGACTTATAATTCTGCTAAAGAAATTTGGGATAAGCTTGAGATTACACATGAAGGCACATCACAAGTTAAAACTTCAAAAATTAATCTTCTTGTGCACAACTATGAATTATTTTAAATGGATCCTAGTGAAACTATATCTGCTATGTATAGATGTTCTGCTGATATTATCAATGGTCTTAAAAATCTTGGTAGGACTTACACTAATGCTGATCTTGTTCAAAAAGTTTTGAGATCCTTGCCAGATAAATTGGAAGCTAAAGTGATAGCTATTCTAGAGACAAAGGACCTGAACACCCTATCACTGGATGAGTTGCTTGGATCATTAATTACTCATAAATTAGCCATGCAACAAAGAACTGATGAAGATTCAAAAAGAAAGAAAGCTATAGCATTTAAAGCTACTGAAGAAGACAAGAAAGAAGATTCATATTCATCTGATGATGATGATCTTGAAAATGATAAGATAGCCCTTGTAATGAAAAAATTTATAAGGTTTATGGGCAGAAGAAGAACAAATAGATGGAGGAAGCAATTTAGAAAAGGAGATTTTGGAAAAGAAAGATAAAAGGAAAAAGAAAAAGAGAAGGTCAAGGACAAAGATCAAATTTCAATCTGCTATGAGAGAAATCGGGTCATATACGCCCTGACTATCCAGAAATTACGAAAAAGATGATCAAGAGAAAGAAAAAGAAGGCACTGCTTGCAGCATGGAGTGACAACAACGAATCTACATCCACTAAAGAGGATGAAGAAATAACAAAAACTGCTTAGATCTGCCTTATGGGTTTGGAGGATGAGGTAACTACTTATGAACCTAATTTAGAATTTACTTATGATGAGCTTCATAATGCTTTTTGTGAATTATTAGTAGAATATTAAAAAACTAGTTTGAAAATGTAAAATTTAAAAAACCATTGTGATAAGATTGAAAAGGATAAAAATAAAATTGGTGAAAGAAATAAGATTTTACAAAGGGAAATGAGTTTAATTTGTGAAAGACCTAAAACCACTCAATTTGAAAAAGAAGAGCTTCTTGAAAAAAATAAAAGTCTACAAAATGAAAATGATGATTTAAAAAACAAAGTTCAAAAGCTTTTAAACCTTTTGTTGAAAAATTAACCTTAAGTTCCAACAAGCTTGAACTAATTCTAAAAAATCAAAGAGCGACAAATAACAAATTTGAAATTGGTTACAAAAGTTCAACTTCAAATAAATTTTGCAACCAAGAATTGCTCCTAAGTTCATTACTTCAAAATAATATAGACCTAAATTTGCATTATCACATACCTTTTATTCAAAGCCAAGAATTGTATGCTACGCTTGCAATAATGTTGGTCATAAAGCATTTGAGTGTCATTTGAAATATAATGGCAAAAAAAAAACAAGAAAATTTGGGTTCCAAAGGAACCAATTCTACTAACTTGCAAGGACCCAAAAATGCTTGGGTACCTAAATCTATTACCTGATTATTTTGCAGGGATGTCTTACAACCATAAATACAAAGAAAAGATGGTACCTTGATAGTGATGTTCAAAACACATGACGAGTGACATTGATCAATTCTTCACCCTAGAACAAAAAGATGGTGGAATGGTAACTTTTGGTGATAATCGCAAAGGAAGGATAATCGGTATTGGTAAAATCAAAATTACTCCTTCTATATTTATTAAGAATGTGTTACTTATAGAAATGTTAAAGCATAATCTTTTGAGTATTAGTCAGCTTTGTGATATTGGCTTTAACGTTTTCTTCAAGTCTTCAATGTGTATAGTAGTTGAGCCACTTGACTCTAGGACTAAGCTCATTGGACATAGACTTGGTAATATTTATATAGTAGATCTTAATGATCTGGCTATGTCAAGCAATACAAGTCTTATAGCAATGAATGACAAGAGCAAGGAATCAAGTTTACTATGGCATAGGCGACTTGGACATGCTAGTATGGATACTATAGCAAAACTTATTTCAAAAGATTTAGTTAAAGGTTTTCCAAAGTTCAAAGTAAATTTTGATTATGTTTGCGATGCTTGTCAGTTACGAAAGCAAGTGAGGGAGAGTTTTAAATCCAAAAACATTGTTTCTACTACTAGATCCTTAGAGTTACTTCACATGGACTTATTTGAACCTACTTGGATAACAAGCCTAGGTGGTATGAAATATGGCCTTATGATTGTAGATGATTTTTCAAGATATACATGGCTTTTGTTCATTTCACATAAAGATGAGACTTTTAAAGTATTCAAAAAGTTTATAAAAGAGTTTCAAATCTGAAAAATCTTTCTATTATTTTTATATGTAGTGATCATGGCAGTGAATTTGAAAATCAACATTTTGATCACTTTTGTACAAAGCATGGTATTGATCACAACTTCTCAGCTCCTAGAACACCACAAAAAAATGGTGTTGTAGAATGAAAGAATCGAACTTTGGAAGAGATGTCCAAAATAATGTTTTGTGAAGGAAATCTTCAAAAATACTTTTGGGCAGAAGCTGTAAATTCTGCTTGCTATATTTTGAATAGAATTTTAATTAGACCTATTATTAGAAAAACCCCCTATGAACTGTGGAACAATAGAAAGCCTAATATCAATTATTTTCATGTTTTTGGCTGTAAATGTTTCGTTCTTAATAATGGTAAAGATAACCTTGGTAAATTTGATGCAAAATCTAATGAGGCTATTTTTCTTGGATATTGGTGCGGGCACCAGACTCAGAAGAAGACTTCAGAGCTCCATCTGGATCTCTGATTAACCTTGCCCGAAGAATTAGGGTTTTTGGTTTGTAATAAGAGTTGACTAGATCAACTCAATTTAGCTTGAGTCTACATTACCTGTATTTTATTTTGTTGAGTCATGTTGACTCAGTAGTGGACTAGGGTTTCAAAATGGGATGTTACACTTTCTTCCAAGACCAGGCAAGTGGACACCACACTCCCAGCCACACTCCCAGTCCAGGGGGTGCCATATCCACATCCAGCAGCTTTTGGTCCCCACTCCACAAATGGAAACCTCCTTCTCTCATGCGCCAGATAAGGAGAAGTCCACCAAGAGACCACCAATCAAGGGGGCGGCCAAGACTTTCCCAAGAAAATCCAAGCCAAGAAGGGAAGAAATTTCTCTTGGAAGAGCATATCAAGGGGCGCCCATTACCTGCCAAAAAAACCTAAAACAAAGATGGGAAGAGCCTTGACTTAGGGAGGAAGAAAAGGAGGAGTCCAAAAGAGTTCATCCAGGGAAGGAAGAAAATTTTTCTTGAAAAATCCAAGCAAGGTGGCGCCATCTACCTGCCATTTATAACCCAAATCCTAATTTTTGGTATTTTGGCCGACCATATGTAAGGGATTTGCCCTAATTTGGAGATCCCCCTCCTTTAGTCCCACATGGGAAAATATGAAACCCTTCTCCCTTGTAAAGCATTATAAATTAAACCCTCTTGTAAGTTGAAAAAAATCATAGATGAATGAAAGAAATTTTTCTTGAGAAAACTTGTGTTTTCTCTTGTCCGCACTTGTTTCCAGGTGTTGAGCTCCGTGAGGGAGTAAATCCGGGTTCCCCTGGAACCTTGAGGAGGTGAGAGATCTCCAAAACCCTAAACCCTAGGTTAGCCACTCAATTCCCAAACCCTAGCCGCCATCACCCTCCTCTTTCCACCAAGCCATAATCTTTTCCTCTTCTCACGGCCAACATCTCCAAGTCCAGGCCGACCACCAGCATCCAGCTCCAGTCCAGATACTGCGGATCTACAACAATTCTAAGAGGAAGTCAGATCGGCCTCCAGGAGAATTCGATTTCAGCAACTTCGGCTTTCAAGTTCTTCAACCTGGTAAGATCTTTTCTTGAGTTTCTGAATTCCATCATTTGTTCCTCTTCTTTTCCAGATCTTGAGTCCAGGAGAAGCCGACCAAACCACGAGACCAGTATTGGTGGATCCATTGCGAAGATAGCCGACTCCGAGGATCCCACAATCTGCTCGAGAGAGTTCTTCCACCAGAATCCTGAGAAGATCACTGTCTGGTGAGTAAACCGTCCCTCCTCTCTATTTCTGTTCTGTTGAAAGTTCAGAGCGAAACCCTAGGTCTGGGAGTTTCTCAACCCCCAGCGATCCGTTACTTCTGAACTACTCTGATAATTTGTTTCCTTCTAAACTGTGCTTTCAATCTTTACTTAGTTTCCTTCAACTTAGTTAGCTTTACTTTGAGTCAAAGCCAATTTCTGAAAAATATATATATAAAAAAAAAAATGAATTAATCTTAATTTTACTTCTGCATACACTTCTTTGTTCTTTGTTCTGCATCATTTTTGGTATCAGAGCCCTGTCTAGGGTTTCTGTTTGATTGCCCGTTTGAGTCCCTCTCTTTTTACTTTGTCTGCTCGAAGTAGACTCCCCAGGATGTCCGGTCCTAGGAATGAAGCGAGGTGCAAACCTCCTCTTCCCATTCCACGGGGTGTTCCTAGGGCGTGTAGGGGATCCGTTGGGTTACAACTTCATAGCAGAAATTGTAAACGGGGAAGAGCTCTGTTTTCAGCCCGTAATTATCCTGTTGCAGGAATTATTTCTTACTACAGGTAACTTCAAATTCAGTGATTTTTATTTTGGTGAAACCAGTATAATTGAAACTAATTTTCCTAATTTTCTCACGATTTATTGGTTTCCGTGCGATTTCTGAGAATTAAATTACTGTAACTCTATTTTTGTGTTCTGCTATCCATTTATTTTTGAGTGTTCATCTCTTAATTCAACTTAAGGGCATTTGAGCATCTAAGATAAGGGGAGGAGTTGATAACCTCTCCTTAGCCCAAAACCACCACCCCTTCATTCGAACCTAAGCCTTTAATCTAAAATTGATTAGACCTAATTTGCCCTAGTGGGCTAGGGACATCAACAAGTCGGGTCAAGGCTAGTGTTGAGTCAGTTTGTCTGGTTACTCTGTGTGTGCTTTGTACTCAGTGTCTAGAACGGTAGTTCAGGGATTCCATCCCGAAGGGTTGTGTGCTGGTCCGCCTACCTGGCCGATCTCTGATTGGTGTCTAGGATTGGCATTCAGGGACCTAACACTCCCCTTACACCTGCCTGGCTGAGTCCTGAGTTACTACAGGCTAGCTTGCCACTCTGATTGGACACCTAGTTTAGGCTCTAGGTTTAGTTAGCCCGTAGTCGTTCAGTTGAGTCTCATTTTGTGTGCTTGATTGCATCATGTCTACCCGGAATGGAGTACCCTACCAACCTGGTCAAGCCCAACCTGATTTAGAGGCCATGGTTAGAGCTCTTACAGAGAGTATGAACAAATTAAGTCAGGATATGAATGAGAATTTTGCCCAGCTTAGGGATCGAGTCCAAGTACTTGAGGAACCTAGGCATCGGGATTGGGCTCCTGACCCAGATTTTAATGTGCCTCAACCTCGCCCACACCAAGAGCCTAGAAGACCTTTATACCGAGATCCTGAACCTAATCATAGGAGGCCTGACCCAGAGCCTGAGGATAGAGATGATAGGTTCATTCGGAACATCAAGTTAGATGCACCCACTTTTGATGGTAGCCTAAATCCTAAGGTGTATTCTGATTGGGAGGGTGAGATGGACCAGTACTTTAAGTGGTATGCTATGTCTGAGGAGAGGAAATTCAAGTTTGCCAAAATGAAATTAATACGTCAAGCTAGGTTATACTGGGGGAACATTGAGCTGACCACTAGAAGACGAAATGTAGAGCCCATAACCACTTGGCAGGGTATGAAAGAGAAACTTAGAGACAAGTACCTACCCATTTCATACCAGCAAAATCTGTTAGACCAATGGCAGACTTTGAAACAAGGGAACCGATCTGTTTCAGACTACATAACCACCTTTGATTAATACCTGATGAGATGTGATGTGAGTGAAGTCCATGAAGTCACTTTGTCTAGATTTAGGGCTGGGCTTAGAGAAGATATTAAGAGAGAGTTGTTTCTGAGAGAGGTTACTGACCTAGACCAAGCCTATCAGATTGCACTGAACACTGAGAAATTTCAGAGAGGACCCATGCCTTCTAGGATTAGTGCCCCAATCCCAAGAAATGGACCTAGCCAGATTACTCCTAGCAAGCCTAATCAGGGTATTCCCACCCCTAGGCCCATGGATAAAGGTAAGGCACCTGACACCCAGAGAACCCCTGGTATCATCTGTTTTAAGTGTCAGAAACCCGGTCATATCTCCACCCAGTGCACAGCCATAGCTTGTTTCAAGTGTCATAAGGTAGGTCATGTTTCTAGCCAGTGCCCTCGTAGATCCCTATATATAGAAGAGGGAGGAGAAGAGAATTCCGAGCCTAATGAGGAGTTTGAAGAAGAAGTTTATGAGGCCGGAATGAATTTGGTTGATGAGTATGAGGGAGAGGAAGAATCCACTGAATCTGACCACTTAGGGGTTGTAAGATGCATCCTGTCCCAGACTAAAGTTCAGGAAGATTGGCGTAGGACCAACATCCTACAGACTTTCCTTAAACTAGGGGATAAGGTTTGTAAAATCATCATAGATAGTGGGAGCTGTGTGAATGCCATTTCTACTAGCACTGTCAAAATGTTAGGCTTAACCCCAGTTCCCCACCCCAACCCCTATAAGGTTTCTTGGGTAGACTCTACTTCTATACCCATCCAGTCTAGATGTCAGGTCCAAATCCAAATGCAATCCTATCAAGAGAAGATTTGGTGTGATGTCTTGCCCATGGGGGTGAGCAGTATAATTCTTGGAAGACCCTGGTTGTATGATCATGATGCCACCCTCTTAGGAAAATCCAACACCTGTGTCTTTAGTTTCAATGGGAAGAAAATCACAATCCATTCAGCCCCTCCTAAGGATAAGGTAGCTAAAGGAACCAGTAAGGTTAGGGAAATGAAGACTGGAGTGAACCTAATTAGTGCCAAGGATCTAGAGCAAGAAATTCATAGTGGTTCACCCATTTGGATGTTGACTGCTAAGGAACTTAGGACTCCTACACCCTCAGAGCCTCCTCAGGAAGTTAAGCCTTTATTAGAAGAATTTGAGGATGTTTTTCCCGAGGATCTGCCAGACCACCTTCCACCTCTTAGGGATATTCAGCATTCCATAGATTTAGTCCCAGGAGCTACTTTACCCAACTTGCCCCATTATAGGATGAATCCATCGGAGCATAAAGAACTGCAAAAGCAGGTTGGCGAATTATTGAGGAAGGGGTTCATTAGAGAGAGTCTTAGCCCTTGTGCAGTCCCTGCACTTCTAACCCCGAAGAAGGATGGCACGTGGAGGATGTGTGTTGACAGTCGTGCCATCAATAAGATCACAATCAAGTATAGGTTCCCCATCCCTAGACTAGATGACATGCTTGATATGATGGCCGGTGCCATGGTTTTTTCTAAAATTGATCTCAAGAGCGGCTATCATCAGGTTAGGATTAGACCAGGGGATGAGTGGAAAACCGCCTTCAAAACTAAGGATGGCCTCTTTGAATGGGTTGTTTTGCCTTTTGGGTTGTCCAATGCCCCTAGTACTTTCATGAGGATTATGACCCAAGTACTTAGAGCTTTCATAGGGAAGTTTGTAGTGGTCTATTTTGATGATATCCTGATCTATAGTAAGACCCCTGCAGATCACCTAGGCCACCTTAGACAAGTCTGTCAAGTTTTAAGGAATGATAGTCTCTACGGTAATCTCAAAAAGTGTGAATTTATGACCAGTAGAATTATCTTCCTTGGATTTGTTGTAACCCCTGACGGCGTGGCTGCCGACCCCGAAAAGATTAGGTCCATAGTAGAATGGCCAGAGCCGACCAGTGTGCATGAAGTCAGAAGTTTCCATGGCTTGGCTACCTTCTATAGGCGATTCATCAAGGGGTTTAGTACCGTAGTTGCTCCTATCACAGACTGCATCAGGAAGGGAGAATTTCAGTGGACCAAAGCAGCCCATAAAGCCTTCCTAGATCTTAAGGATAGGATGACCCAAGCACCCATTTTGAGACTACCAGACTTTTCAAAGGTATTTGAGGTTGCCTGTGATGCTTCAGGAGTAGGTATAGGTGGAGTCCTAAGCCAAGAGAACCATCCCGTAGCATTCTTTAGTGAAAAACTTAATGATGCTAAGCTTAGGTATTCTACCTATGATAAGGAATTTTACGCGGTAGTGCAAGCTTTGCGTTACTGGAGACATTATTTACTACCGCAAGAATTTGTGCTGTTTTCGGACCATGAGGCTCTTAGATTCTTGAATTCTCAGAAAAAGCTTAACCCTAGGCATGCTAAGTGGGTAGAATATATCCAGTCCTATACTTTTGTTTTGAAGCATAAGGCTGGGTCTGAAAATAAGGTAGCTGATGCCCTTAGTCGTCGATCTTTGTTGTTGAATTCTGTTAGGGCTGAAGTCATAGGGTTTGAGCAAATCAAAGAAGAATATGGGTCGTGTCCGGATTTCAAGACTGTATACCAGGATCTAACTCAAGGACCATCTAGTGAACATAAGGATTATTCCCTTATAGATGGCTTTCTGTTCTTTAAGAATAGGCTTTGCATCCCTAGAACCTCTCTTAGGGAATTCTTGATTTGGGAAACTCATGCGGGAGGTTTAGCTGGCCATTTCGGAAAAGATAAGACCACCCTGGCTATTGAAACCACTTTTTCTGGCCTAGCTTAAAAAGAGATGTAGCACACATTGTGGCTAGGTGTCGGACCTGCGCTATTGCCAAATAGCAAAAACAAAACACCGGCCTTTATACCCCTCTCCCTGTCCCAGATCGTCCTTGGCAAGATGTGAGCATGGATTTTATGTTAGGTTTGCCTAAGACCCAGAGGAGGCATGACTCTATCTGTGTTGTAGTAGACCGATTTTCCAAGATGGCCCTTTTCTTGCCTTGTTCCCAAACTTTTGATGCGTCTAAGGTAGCCACCCTGTTCTTTAATGAGATAGTTCGACTCCATGGCCTACCCAAGACCATTGTTTCCGATAGGGATGTTCGGTTCACCAGCTATTTCTGGAAAACCCTTTGGCATAAGTTAGGGACGAAACTTAAGTTTTCAACTGCCTATCATCCCCAGACTGACGGCCAAACCGAAGTAGTGAACCATAGTTTAGGCAATCTGCTAAGGTGTCTTGTTGGTGAAAATATTAGGAACTGGGATTTGTACTTACCTAGAGCTGAATTTGCATATAATGACTCGGTCAATAGGTCTACGGGTAAGAGTCCATTTGAAATTGTGCATGGTTACAAACCCCACACACCTCTTGACCTAGCTCCTTTAGCAGTCCACACACGGGTCTCTGAGTCTGCCGAAGTTTTTGCACAGCATATAAAAGACTTGCATAAAGAAATTCAAGCCAAAATAAATTTAAGTAACGAAACTTATAAGAAATTGGCTGATTCTCAAAGGCGAGTCAAAACTTTTGATGAAGGAGACTATGTAATGATTAGGTTAAGGCCTGAACGGTTTCCTCCTGGAACCGTTAGAAAGTTACATGCTAGGGGAGCTGGACCATTTAGAGTGGTAAAGAGAGTAGGATCCAATGCCTATGTGCTCGAGTTGCCTCCAGAACTAGGCATTAGCTCCACTTTCAACATTACAGACCTAGTAGAGTATAGGGAGCCAGCTGTGATTCCCAGTGAGGCTTTTGAACCTAATCCTGCTCTTGAGAGTGAACCTGACCCTGTGTGTCCACCAACAAATTGGCCTGTGAGGAAAGAGCAGATTGAAAAGATCCTGGATGATCAGGTTATCTCTACTCGTAATCGAGGATACCAAAGATACCTGGTCCGCTGGCTAGGAAGGCCAGATTCTGATGACTCTTGGATTTCCCGAGAAGAGTTACAAGAGCTGGACCCAGACCTCTTGAAGAGATACCAGAGCCAACTTGATCCATACTCGACAGGGTCGAGTTCCTCCCATCCTGGGAGAATTGGTGCGGGCACCAGACTCAGAAGAAGACTTCAGAGCTCCATCTGGATCTCTGATTAACCTTGCCCGAAGAATTAGGGTTTTTGGTTTGTAATAAGAGTTGACTAGATCAACTCAATTTAGCTTGAGTCTACATTACCTGCATTTTATTTTGTTGAGTCATGTTGACTCAGTAGTGGACTAGGGTTTCAAAATGGGATGTTACACTTTCTTCCAAGACCAGGCAAGTGGACACCACACTCCCAGCCACACTCCCAGTCCACGGGGCGCCATATCCACATCCAGCAGCTTTTGGTCCCCACTCCACAGATGGCAACCTCCTTCTCTCATGCGCCAGATAAGGAGAAGTCCACCAAGAGACCACCAATCAAGGGGGCGGCCAAGACTTTCCCAAGAAAATCCAAGCCAAGAAGGGAAGAAATTTCTCTTGGAAGAGCATATCAAGGGGCGCCCATTACCTGCCAAAAAAACCTAAAACAAAGATGGGAAGAGCCTTGACTTAGGGAGGAAGAAAAGGAGGAGTCCAAAAGAGTTCATCCAGGGAAGGAAGAAAATTTTTCTTGAAAAATCCAAGCAAGGTGGCGCCATCTACCTGCCATTTATAACCCAAATCCTAATTTTTGGTATTTTGGCCGACCATATGTAAGGGATTTGCCCTAATTTGGAGATCCCCCTCCTTTAGTCCCACATGGGAAAATATGAAACCTTTCTCCCTTGTAAAGCATTATAAATTAAACCCTCTTGTAAGTTGAAAAAAATCATAGATGAATGAAAGAAATTTTTCTTGAGCAAACTTGTGTTTTCTCTTGTCCGCACTTGTTTCCAGGTGTTGAGCTCCGTGAGGGAGTAAATCCGGGTTCCCCTGGAACCTTGAGGAGGTGAGAGATCTCCAAAACCCTAAACCCTAGGTTAGCCACTCAATTCCCAAACCCTAGCCGCCATCACCCTCCTCTTTCCACCAAGCCATAATCTTTTCCTCTTCTCACGGCCACCATCTCCAAGTCCAGGCTGACCACCAGCATCCAGCTCCAGTCCAGATACTGCGGATCTACAACAATTCTAAGAGGAAGTCAGATCGGCCTCCAGGAGAATTCGATTTCAGCAACTTCGGCTTTCAAGTTCTTCAACCTGGTAAGATCTTTTCTTGAGTTTCTGAATTCCATCATTTGTTCCTCTTCTTTTCCAGATCTTAAGTCCAGGAGAAGCCGACCAAACCACGAGACCAGTATTGGAGGATCCATTGCGAAGATAGCCGACTCCGAGGATCCCACAATCTGCTCGAGAGAGTTCTTCCACCAGAATCCTGAGAAGATCACTGTCTGGTGAGTAAACCGTCCCTCCTCTCTATTTCTGTTCTGTTGAAAGTTCAGAGCGAAACCCTAGGTCTGGGAGTTTCTCAACCCCCAGCGATCCGTTACTTCTGAACTACTCTGATAATTTGGTTCCTTCTAAACTGTGCTTTCAATCTTTACTTAGTTTCCTTCAACTTAGTTAGCTTTACTTTGAGTCAAAGCCAATTTCTGAAAAATATATATATAAAAAAAAAATGAATTAATCTTAATTTTACTTCCGCATACGCTTCTTTGTTCTTTGTTCTGCATCAGATATTTTTTAAATAGTAAAGCCTATCGAGTTTTCAACAAAAGAACTTTGATTATGGAAGAACCAATATATGTTATTTTCAATGAATCTGACATTACATCTTCTAGAAAAGAAGATCATGTTGATGATGATGCAGGTACACTACAACATAGATTGAAGGATTTGAATCTCAATGACAAACAAACAAGTGAACAACGTGAAGAAGAGGTAAGCAAAAATCATGATGATATACCCAAAGAATGGAGGTATGTACACTCACATCCCAAAGAACTAATTATAGGAGATCCATCACAAGGTATGAAAACTAGAGCTACACAAAGAGATGCACATGACTTGATTGCTTTTGTTTCTCATATAGAACCACACACTATAGAAGAAGCTGAAACTGATCCTAATTGAATGTTAGCTATGCATTATGAGTTAAACAAATTTGGAGAAATAATGTTTGGACTCTAGTAGAAAGACCTAATGACTATCCTGTTATAGGCACTAGATGGGTTTATAGAAATAAACTTGATAAACAAAGTAATGTAATTAGGAATAAGGCTAGACTGGTAGCTCAAGGTAATAATCAAGAAGAAGGAATAGATTTTGATGAGACCTATGCACTAGTAGATAGGCTAGAGGCTATTAGATTACTATTAGCATATGCATGCTTTATGAATTTCAAATTATTTCAAATGGACATAAAGAGTGCATTTTTAAATGATTTTTTATCTGAAGAAGTTTTGTCGAACAACCATCAGGTTTTATCGATCATACCTTTCCAAATCATGTTTTCAAATTGAATAAAGCTTTATATGGTCTTAAACAGGCACCTAGAGCCTGGTTTGATAGATTAAGTAAGTTTTTAATTGTAAATGATTTTGTAAGAGGTAGTGTTGACACCATACTATTTATTCAAAAAAAGACAATGATATTTTAGTTGTTCAAATTTATGTTTATGATGTAATATTTGGATCTACTGATGAATATTTGTGTCAAGACTTTGCTAAGTTAATGCAGGATATATTCGAAATGAGTTTGATGGGTTAGCTGAGTTACTTCCTTGGGCTTCAGATCACACAATCAAAGGAAGGTATCCTGATCAACCAGGCCAAATATATCAAAGAGATTATCAAAAAGTTTGGCATGGAATCGAGCAAAGAAATTGGAACACCCATGAATCCTACATGTAGACTTGATAAAGATAAAAATGGCACAAATGTTGATCAAAAACTGTATAGTGGTATGATTGGTTCTTTATTTTATTTAACTGCCAGTAGACCTGATATTTCATTTAGTTTGTATGTGTGCACATTTTCAATCTAATCCAAAAGGGTCTCACATCATAGCTATTAAAGGAATCATCAAGTATCTTAAAGGCACATTCAATCTAGGATTATGGTATTCTAAACTTTCATCTTTAAAATTAATTAGTTATTCTGATGCTGATTATGGAGGCTGTAAAATTGATAGAAAAAGCACAAGTGGCACTTGTCAATTTCTATGTATCAACTTGATTTCATGGCACTGTCGTAAACAGAACTCTATAGCACTGTCTACAACTGAGGTAGAATATGTGGCTGCGGGGAGCTGTTGAACTCAAGTGTTGTGGATCAAGCAACAACTAGAAGATTTTGGAGTTGTTCAATCTAAAATTCCTATTAAATGTGATAATACCAGTGCTATTAATTTATCTAGAAACTAATTCAGCATTCTCGAACTAAGCATATAGAAATTAGACATCATTTCATTTGAGATCATGTTTTAAATATTGTTGTTGAATTAGAATTTGTACCTACTGAAGATCATCTTGCTAAGATTTTTACTAAACCCCTTAGCCAAGATAGATTTGAAAAGATTAGAGGTGAATTAGGCTTGTGTGACCCATTTTGAAAGTTCTGACCTAATTTTTCAAAAATAAGAAAAAAATATCTAGACATTTCAAATTTTTTTCTAGATCTTATGACAACCTCCTTTAGTATTAAGAAACCCATAAAAATTTATTTTGTCATTTTTCATGTTTTGACCTAAATTTGGGGTCGAGCCGACTCGAGCCACCTACTATTTTGGTGAGTCGACTCGAGAGTCGGGCTGAGGCTTTTTAAATAGGGCATCTTAGGTTTGAATTTGTCATTTCTTTCTGCCCATCCTTTTTTCCCTTAGCCATTTCCTTTTCCTAACTAAAGAAAAACCCCTGGAACACTTCTATACCCTTCCAAAACCCTAATCTAACCTAGATGGCTCCTAGGAAAGCCATGACAAAGAAACCTAGAAGGGTTGTTCGGTTAGTGGCAGAGGAAAGGAGTACCAAATGAAGGTTGGACACTTCAAATCCATTAGGGGAACATCAAGAAGTGCATGAAGAAGAACAAGAAGCTCCAAGGCAGGTAATTTCGATGGAAAATAGGCAAGTAACCCCAGGTCGATGCATAGATTTCACATTTCTAGAACAAGAGAGTTTAAAAATTGGTGATTGGTTTGTTGGAAAAGGTTGGAAGGTTTTTGTATGATTAATCTTTCTACATATCCTAACCTTAGACAGTTTTTCGAGAATGTCTTTGGGTGCTTTTCATATTGAATCTACTGTGAAAGGGAAACACAAAGAGATCAGTGAGCAAAAATTATCTAATGTTCTTCAAATAAATAAAGAGGGAGAAGGTTTTTAGTATTGAAGGACAAATAGAAAACACTAAGAATTGTACTGGAAAGGACAAATGTGACTGGTGTGAAACATGTTAGAGCCAACCAACTCTCATTGGATATGAGGTTGCTATAAAATATCATTAGCTGCATCTTTCTACCCTAGACTGGGAGATTCGACTGGGTGAGCTAGAGAGCCCTAGTCTTCATGAGATGTTTAGTTGAGGGGGAGGCACTCAATTTACCTTTCATTATGTTGTCACATATGAGGGAAGCCGCTCGTAGGGCACGAGTATGTCTTCCATATGGTATGGTATGTACTTTTCTATTTCAGGATGCCCATGTTGATTTGTCTAGAGAGGATAGCAGACCACTATTACATACAGACAAATACAACTTGAAGTATTTGACCAGGATGGGATTCTTAAAGGTTGAGGGTCACTGGATTAAGAAGAGTTTAGGACTTCTAGTGACTCATTCTGATGATAATTCTGGAGAGGATGACCAGGTAGCACAGGGATAGGATGTTGAGGTGGAGCCATATGTTGACGAGGCTAGACCTTCAGAGCCATCTCCTTCTACACCTCGATCACCTGTCAGAGGATCAACTGCTATTGGATCAGGTGATGATGACAGACTACAGTGCATATTGGATGAGATCTCTAGTCTTCAGAGTGGGAGATTAGAGACTGATGCCAGGATATCTGCACTTCAGTCAGAGATGCATCAGGGTTTTCAGAATATTTTGACTATTCCTCAGCAGATTATAGCATCCAGTCACTCTACACCTACTCCTTCTGTAGTAGCACCGGACACTGGCACACATTGTGGGCAGGGAGAGGCAGTATACTTCACAGACATTCCTACAGCTGCTACTCCTACTGAGGCTGGGACTGGTACTAAGGTTCCAAGTTCTGATGTTGGAGACACTCTGGTGATAGAGATTCTGTCTACTACCAGCACTCTTGCCTTTTCTATTGATCCTCCTACTGCTAGACCTACTTCTATCATGATTTTTTCTGAGCCTAAAGTTAAAGCTAAACCTAGAACCTCTAAGACTCCTACTCCTGTTAGGACCAGACTTTGGGACCTTAGGCCTAGGTTCCCTAAATTCAAGCATGTTCCAGGTATTTTAGAGGTTGGTTCCTCCTCTAGTGTGGAAGAGCTTAGTGATGATAACCGTAGTCCTTCATTTTGATGTTTTAGGACTTGATGTTTTTAGCTTTTTATGTTATGTGTGATACTACTTTTGTCGTGCTGAGGCACTTTTGTATTGTATCACTCTTGTACTGAAACTTTTCATATATATATATATATACCTTTTCATGATACATCCAATACATGTTGTGCATCACTTCATTTGTGAATGAATATTCTCCTTATTATATACTTTTTGTTGATGACAAAAGGGGGAGAAAGGAGAGAAGAGTGTGCATGAAAGTGTGAATATGAAACTAAATATGAAGAAAATATTATTATATTAGTAAAGGGGAGCTTATGTTAAGTTTTCATTAAACTCACTTCAAATATAAGTCAATCTTGTGATACGTATGATACATATGATACATTGTGTTGATACTTTTCAGTTTAACAATTTGATACTCTTTAGCTTAACAATTTGATACTCAATTTGGTTTGATACACACTATGTTAAATATTATTTGATACATGTGAATACGATACATAGTAAATGTAAAGTGTTTTTAAATCTTGTTCATGCCCAATGTTTTGTCATCATCAAAAAGAGGGAGATTGTTGATCCCTGAAATGATTTTGATGATCACAAAACATTGTAGCATGTATAAGTTACTAATTCTTTCAATTACTTGGGATGTTTTTGTAGGAAAATCTTATCTTTACTTTACTTGGTTTTCAAATTGGTTGAAAGGTAATCCAAAATTGTATAGACCCTTATGCACTTCAGATTGTAAAAGCCCTAATTTTTTTTAAACTATGTAATCTTGTAAATAGGCTACAAAATTGTAAAAATAAGAGTGAGTAGATTAGCTCTTGTTGGATTCATATGTCGAAGAATTTTGGAGAAGTTTGAAGCCTTAAAAGAAGTTTTTGCAAGAGCCGACTCATGGATCAAGAGCCAACTCCTTCTAGCATAGCACAAAAAAATTTTCAGAGTTTCAGTACCTCAAGCTGACTCAAGCCCCAAGTGCCGACCATTGAAGAACACATGTTTTTGATGTTCGAGACCATGAGCCGACTCAAGCCTAGAAGAGCCGACTCGTCCAGAGTTATATTTGTTGGTGATTGAGACTTCGAGCCAACTCTGCCTTAAAGAGTCGACTCAAAGAAAATGTTGATTTGCATTGATTGAAGGTTCAAGCTTACTCTAGCTTGAAGAGCCGACTCGCACATAATTTTTGTTTGGGCTATCTAAGACTTCGAGCCAACTCGTGGACCTGTAGCCGACTTGAGTGACTGTTTTCTACACTCTAATGGCTAGTTACTAAAAGTTGATTTTGAACTCCAAATGGTCTCCAACAGCTCTTTCTCGATTCCCTAGGCCCTATAACGGCTATATCTCATGGAAAACTATAAAAGAGAGTATTTTTGATGGATTAAAAATTTTTTTGAGAGATTATTCATTGACTTATCTTGGAAATTTGAAAAGTCTTCAAGTTTTTCACCAACCCACTTCAAGAGCATTCAAGATAAGATTCAAAGCTCCGCTAACTTTTCTTCATCATTGAATCCACTCTTTGAAAAAATAAAGAAGTAGCTTGAAGTGCATTAAAAGAGCATTCAAGGTTAGGCTTTACATTGATCTTCTTCGGCAACATTTAAACAAACTCGGTTTGTTGTGTAGTTGCTTTATATTTTTGACATATCTTGTTTTCTCTCTAAGAATTGCAAGGGGCTATGTCTTAAGAGAGGGTTCAAGGTTTTTAGCTGAACCTTATAAAAATCTAAGTTGGGTTCTTGGTGATCTCGGTATAAAACCAAGTGTAGGGTTTCTTTGGTGATCCCGTTTAAAACCAAAAGGAGTTGGGTTTTCTTTGGTGATCCAGGTAAAACCAAAGTATATAGGTTTGGATTATGAGCCTGGTAAAACAATCCGACTGTATTTCGATTGAAAGATATAGTGGAAATCCCAAGTGGTCCTTGGGTAGTGGACGTATGAGCCGATTGTTTCGAACCACTCTAAATTTTCTTGTGTTTGTGTTTGTTCTTATTTTACCTTATTGCATTTATTTAATTGCTTTCGCATTGCATATTGCACCACAACACCAAATGGATTTTAAATTGTATATACTTGCCAAAAGTTTTTATAATCCCAATTCACCCCCCTCTTGGGAAGCCACCTAGACAACAAATATTTCAGACATATGTGGCAGCACTCTATGTCCTCCATCATGTGGACACAAATTTTAAAGTGTCTTGGCCTCAAGGGCATGGAACTCATATTTCTCTCTAGCACACACGATAGATAATCATGCAAAGCGATGCATGATGTTTTATCTATTTTGGACAGAATATAACATCTTTTAATCTAAGATTTGTGCCATCTGAAAGATGATTAAAAGGCTATCCACGTGGCAAAATTAGGATTTTTTGGATTTTTTAAAGGGCATGGAATGTTTCTTTTTGTGATGGAGCATTTACGAGGAAGGCTGAATCTACGAGCTCATAATTAAGAGTCCTCATATGAGACTCTTAATTTTTGATATACTAATTTATGTGGCTTTGAGACCGATGTATCTAAGACATTTGGCACCTCTCCTATTACTATAAAAAGGGGAAAATAGATAAGTTTCAAGCCATTCCAACTCTATCCAATCAGTTATCTTCCTTCTCTTGTTAAGACAAGGTGTTAATATTTAAATAAGTCCACCTATTTAAGACAAGGGTTTAGGAAGATAATTGCGAGGTAATTAGAGTTAAGAAAGGAGAGTTTAGAGGTCCAATTCCAAGATAAAGAATGTTCAAGTCCAAGTAAAGAGTGTGTTTGATCAGGTCAGGTCAAATCATGTTCTTTAGGTTAGAACTCATCAACAAGATTTTTGGAAGGAGTCCTATTCTTGGAGTGATTTTTGTGTGCATCACTTTTGGAGGGCATGCACTTATGTCCCTATGAAAATATTAAGATATAGCATTACAAGTATTGCTCTAAGTCATTTATATATTACCCTAATTAATTGTTATAGTCAAGGGGTCCTGGTTCTAAGGTTTTGGTTGACTAGGATTTCAATATTGAAAAAAATTTGAAATCTATTCTTTCGTTGCACAACCATAATCTTATAGCGGTATTAGAACCATCTTGATTGATTTAATTAATGATCTATTTATTGTTAGACATATGTATGTTTTGTTATAGATCTAACATAATTGTTGTAATATATATTTCTTTATGAATGCCACTAATTAGGTATTTCACTCAAACCCTAATCGATATAGAGATATGTATATATTGTTTAGTTATCATTCTGAAATAAGGTTATCCTAATATAGCGATGGATGTTTGCTATATTGTAAGGTTATCCTAGAACAATGACACACTTGGCATATATCATGTAATGATATTATATGCCTATTAGCTAGCTTGTAGTATTAGGATGTGCATGAGACTATGAAAGCCCTCTTAAAAATTATATTTATTTGTAGTGCTAGAAATCAAATTGTAGATCCATTCAGGGTATGATTGATCAATTGGTGTCCAGGCACGTGGTTCTAGAAAGGTAAAGAGAATGTGATTTTTAATTGGGTCCATTACTTATCTGGCCAATCTTTTGGTATCTAAGGCAAGCACAAGGGCCTCCAACCTCTCTCCCACTTACCTGGCTAATTTGATTGATTTAAATCTTGAATTAAAAATGCTAAATGATTATAATACTACTAATGCCTTCCTTCATGCTAAGCTAAATTCATGTCAATAACTACAGTAAGTTTGTTATGTAACACAAGGCCTACTCTAAGGATTGATGTGGAATTTTTTTTAAATTGTCTTGGTGTGTATAATACTTTATAGCATGTTTAATGATGTTACTTTGTTATGTAACACAAGGACAACATTATTTAAACATAACTATATAAAATGAAGGGTCAAATAAACTAAGATATTATAGTTTGTTGTATAACTAAAGGCTATAAGTATCTTAGAGGCGTAGTTATATTGAGAATTGCATGAATTGCAATTGGAAATAAGTATTTCTTATCCTTGAACTCATAAATATTTATTGTGTAACACATGGCATTATTTGTGAGGAATTGGGATCTCAACCCCACTAAAGAAACCCTAGTAAGGTTTCTCACTTACCATAGGTAAGGGCTATGGTATTCATGGTAAAATAGTGGAAGACACAATTTGATTTATAAGTTCTCATCTAGTTATGTTTGTTATCTTGAGTGGTTTGCTTATACATTATTCTTTATTTTTATGTATATTTATTAAATGACTTTTACTTTATCACTGCAGGGTATTTTAGATGCTAACAAATTGACTAGTCCTTATTATGTGGATTGGTTGAGGAACCTGAGGATTATCTTAACACGAGAAAAAGTCTCCTATATCCTTGACTCTCTTAATCCTGAACTGATTAGAGAGGATGCTATATAGGAGAAAAGGTCACATATAAAATATGGCAGAATGGCAATCTAACTATCAAATGTATCATGTTGGCCTCCATGAGTAATGAATTATAGAGCTAACATGAATATTTAGATCCTCAATCTATACTAGTTAATCTCAAGAAGCTGTATGGAGAGCAAAGTTGGACTGCTCGATACAAAATATCAAAATGATTATTCCGAGTAAGAATAAGGGAGGCTCATCCACACAAGCCCACGTGTTAAAAATGATTGACTTAATCACTCCATTAGGTCAATTAGGATTTATTATGGATGGAGAGTTCAATCAGGACTTAGTCCTACAATCACTCCAAGATTCCTTCTCTCAGTTTATCATTAACATTATATAAACAAACTAAACATCTCATTTCTTGAGTCGCTTAACATGGTTAAGATGGTTGAGAGCCATTTTAAAGGGGATAAGGCTCATCTTCTTCCAATTTATTGGAAGAAGAAAATGGTAATGAAGAAGGGTTTATAGAGAAAATGGAACCCTAATAAAAGCATCCAGAAGTGGAAGAAGGCAAAGAAGCCCTCTACTGATGCAATATGTTGTTCCTATGAGAATCAGGGATATTGGAAGAAGAATTACAAGAGTTATCATGCAAGTTTGAAGTTTAATGCTAGTGAAGCATCAAAAGGTTTGTATATGATACAAACTAACTTGTCATTGAGTGCTTCAGCTTTTGATTCATAGGTATTGGATACCATATGTGAATCTCATATATATAGGTCATTGCAGGACTTTAGAGAATTAGGAGATTGAAGAAAGGTGACTTTCAAGCTTTATGGCATGAGTAGGTAAGCCATTTAAATAGAAGCTATAGTTACATATCTCCTGTTATTGCTTTCAGGCAAGATTTTAAATTTGAAGGATATTATTATATTCTAAATGTCATTAAAAATATTATTTCATACCCTTGTTATTACAACAAGGTTTTGAAATTAATATAAAGAGCAATGGGTACTCCATTTATCATTCTAATGAATTATTTAGAAATAGTTTATTCTATAATGGTCTTTTAGTTCTTTTGCTTAATGATAAAGTATTAATTGTTGAAAATAAGAAGAGAAAGAGAAAAGATGTTAATGTTACTTTTCTTTGGCATTGCCAACTCGGTCATATTACTAAGTCTAGGATAAATAAGTTGTACAAAGATAATTTCTTTGATCCTTATAATTATGTATCATTCAAAACTTGTGAGTCCTATCTCATGGAAAAAATGACCAAATCTCTATTTATTGAACTGGAGAAAGGGTAACTGAGTTATTAAGCTTATACACATTGATGTATGTGGACCTATGTCAACTTAAGCTAGAGTAGGATATCTTATTTTATCACCTTCACTATTAACTTATCAAGGTTTGGATATGTGTATCTTATGAAATACAAATCCAAAGCCTTTGATAAATTTAAAGAGTATCAAAGTATGGTTGAGAAATAAACTGGAAAACATATTAAAATCCTTTGGTATGATTGAGGAGGAAAATACTTATCTAGTAAATTTCTCAATCATCTTAAGGATAAAGGTATTATCCTAAAATGGACACCTCCATATACACAACAATTACATGGACTAGCTGAAAGGAGGAATCGCACCTTGTTAGACATGGAGTGGTCCATGATGAGCTTCATAGATCTTCCTGTATCCTTCTAGGATTATGTCCTAGAGATTGCTATCTATATCCGAAATAGGATTCCATCAAAATTAATAACTAGCATTCTATATGAATTATGAAAGAAAAAAAGGCCAAGTCCCAAATATTTTAAGATCTGGGGTTGTCCTTCTTATGTTAAAATTATTTTTGGATATAAGTTAAGTGCTAGGACTAATAAATGTAGGTTTATAGGTTATCCTTAAGAGGGTATTGGATATATCTTTTATTATCCTACTAAACAAAAGGTCTTTGTCAGTTGGCTGCCACTTTCTTGGAGAATGAATTCATCCAAGATGGAGGTAGTGGGAGGATAGTTGAACTAAAAGAAGTTCAAGACCTACAACCTACACATCAAGATCCTATTAGCATTCCATAAGAAATTCCTCAACCACAAGTATCTATTAATCAAGTACAACCACAACACACATGATGAGGGACGGGATTCTAATATGATGTAAGATGACATGCAAGGGATTAAGATGATGAAAATCATATTAAAGTATGCAAATATTTTTTTAGTTTTTTCTATAGTTTTGATTTTCGAAACTAGTCTAGATTAGGTTAGGATTATCCTATATCAATTAGCATCCTACCCACATGCTATATTAATCAAAGAGAAAAGAAAATCAAGATCCTAGGTCTAAGAAGGCCTATTAGGAGCATGTTCAACTTCAAGAAAATAGACAAAATGAGATGGGAATTAGGTTTAACAAACCAAGCAATGATTTCTGGTTGCTATGGAAGAGATCGCTCCACTCAGATCGGTGCCTGGATGATCCGGTCATTTTCTCGCGAATCTGTCAGCTTTTTATTAGATTTGTTTAGGGCAAAGAAGAATTCATCCAGAGGATGTGGTACCCGAGGGATCCTGCAAACGTTAGGGATTAGTGTCAAGGATGATGGGAAAAATATAAAATGGGGGATTAGAAGAGAAGAAGAGATAGTAAGATCATCGGGGTCGATTTAAGGACTGTAGAAGATGAAGATGCCTGGATCCTTGGAGGGCTGATGGTGGGCATCTTAGGGCTCTTGTTTGGATAGAAAATGGCTGGGGTTTGGTGAAAGAGGGAGGGATGGTTGATGGCTCGGGTTTGCTCACAAGAAAAAAAAGACAAGTCTCACACCACTTCCAAAGAACACAAATTGTCACAAGAAAAATTCACCAGAGTTTTAATTCATGAAAAGAGATTGATTACAAGAGGGGCAGGGGGTGGGTATTTAAAGATTCATCCAACCCTTTCCCTGTCAAACTAAGAGTATACAGTATGATAGGATTAGGAGAATAAAGTTGAGTAGAATAAGGAGTACATAATTTGAATAGAATTGGTAGACTGAAATCCTTGTAGAACTTGGACATCAACTCCATCTTGGACTTGGAAGTTTTGACTTTTCTCCATGGGCTTAGACTAGTATGAAATTCTTGCTGGGCTTGGACTGGGTCAAAGCCTTGGGCATCTTGGACTGGGTCAAAATATGGGGCGCCAACTTCTTGATGGGCTGGGGGGTGTCAACTGCTATGGGCCTTGGACTGGGGCACCAAGTATAGGGATCTGGGGTGGCACTTCTTCATGAAATCTTGTGGGCTTAAGGTGCCTAAGGCCTGGTATGCTGGGGCAGCATCTACTAAAGGGCTTGGGTAGCATGAAGAAATCCAGATGCTAGGTTGGTGACTTAAGTGTTGATCCAAATGTCCTCCTCTTGAATAAAAATTACATAGACTAAAAAAGGCCTAACTGACTAGACTCAAAATAGGCCTAAATAAATAATGGACTCACTGAATAGATAAACATGACTCAATCGACTAAACAAGAAACTTTTACTGACTTAGTGAATCCAATTGGCTCACTTTATTACAGGACTCACAAAATTTGGACTTCATTATAGGACTTAATAAAAATTGACCAACACATGACTTAGAGGACAAATTGAAGCTTGAAGTATATGTTTGATTTGATGTCCCCATCAATTCTCGCGGGTGGGAGGAACTTGGCATTGTCAAGTAAGAAGGTCGATCTGGCTCAGGTACTGCTCTGACGGGTTTGGGTCGAGGCATTGTGGATCCTCTCGAGTGATCCACAAATCCTCAGATCTTGGTCGACCATGCCAACAAACCAAGTGACATGGTAGCCTTTGATCCGGGTACTAATGGCTTGGTCGTCCAGGAAACACTCAATCATTCCTCTCATAGGCTAATTTGATGGTGGACACTCAGGGTTGGGTTCGCTCTCAAAGAAAGGGTTAGGCTCAAACTCACTGGGTATCATTGCTGGCTTCCTGTACTTTACTAAGTCTGAGATATTGAAGGTTGAGCTTAATCCCTAATTAGGTAACTTAGGCACTAGGTCCAACTTTCTTTATCACTTTGATGGATCCAGCTCTATGAGTATGTAGCCTTATTGTTACAAGATTTTCATAGTGAACTCTTAGACTCTTTTCAGAAATTAACCATATTTTTATAAAAACAATGCTTGCATTAATCTTATGATTAATTCCTCATGCAGATCTCTAATCATGCAATGCAAAAACTCATACACCTAAAGACGTGCAGACAAAATACCTAATGCGGGCAAATAACTCATACCAACACTTATTGATATGTAGACTCGATAAAATCCTAAGCTACAACTGTGAATTTGACCCTTGGTCAGGTAAGTGACATGCAGATGAGAACTTGGCATGCACTCCTAATAGATGCCATAGGGTCTTCCAAAAGTAAAATGAAAACATGACAAGCAAAATGAATGAATGCATTATGCATACCTCTATAAAATGCAATCTAGTGGTTAAGAAAACATGAGAAGCTTCTGAAAAGGGCAGAAAATAAGAGGTAGGTTCAGGGTTAGTTTGGTAGGGCAGAAAGTAAGAAAAGGGGTTGGGGTTGATTGGAGAGAATAAGAGACAAGAAGAGGTGTTAGGGATTAGTCCTAAACTAATGAGGTTGACCTTATGGGGTTGGAGTATACCTACAGGGTTTGCATAATGGAAGAATGGGTCACTAATCTCAGGGAAGAGATCGTCAATGAGAACTATAGGAGGGGATTCTTCCTGAGGGTACTGATTTGAAGAGATTATATCCTTAATAAATTCTTTTGGTTCATAAAATTTAGGACGACTTTATAATTAGGCTTTCTTCTAGTGTCTTCTTAGGTATAATTTCCACAGTAGGGTTGGGTTCCTTATGGTCCTCTTCCTTCACCTATACTTCCACTACAGGTTTGGTCTAGGTGTAGTCAGGGTCAACTATCTTTGGGTTGGCTTCTATCTGGGTATGGTCAGAGTCAACTAACTCTAGGTTGGCTTCAACCTGGGTATCTACCTAGTCAACTAATTCTAGGTCTTCTATAGGTATTTCTTCTTCTTATTCCTCATACTCATCCACTAAGCTCACATCAGCTTCATATATCTTCTCTTCAAGGTCATTCTTGTGAACCAATGGGGTGGTAAGTGGGGTTTGACTAAGCAAAAATTGACTAATGATTGGGGTAGGGGTGGGTTGATAAAAAGGAAGTGGACTAATACTGCGTTCATATCTAAGGGTACTAATCCTATAGGTTGCTTGGTTATTGGATTGGGTTATTTGGTTTATCTGGGCAGTCAACTAGGTAAACTTGTTTTGGGATTGGGTATTGGACTGGTTAATCTGGGTGATTAATTAGGCAGTGGATTGGGCATTCAATTGGTTCATTTGGTCAAATCATTCAGTCATGGCTTTCATGAAGATCTCAAAGTTGGATTCCATGGTATAGCTAGGTTGGGGCTTAGACGTTGATATTTGGTTCCTAACATAGTGGTCATGCAATCAATCACTCAAAGTGGTATGGTGCAGTCAGGCATGCAAGGAACAGTACATTCTATGGTTTGCTATACCTAGAGCCATAATTGAGTGGGTCGACTCAACTTACACCCAACTCAACAACTAATCCTTCCATTGGCTAGGTAAGAGTTGGGGTAGTGGGAGGCTCCCCCTGCCTGTGACAGGGTCCTAATTAACTAACCACCAGTCTACTTAGGGTGTTTGCCTCTGGACCTCTAGCCTTAGACACTGGCTTCTAGAAATAGTTGAGGAATTGAATGCACTAGTTAACCAGCACAACTCGAACCCGATCTGTTGGTGTCCCTAAGCTCACTAGAGCAAATTAGGTTTCTAATTGATTTTAATTAAGGCTTGGGTTTTGATGCTGGGTGGCTATTTTGGGCCCAGGACAGGTGATGAAATCTTGCCCTGATCTGAGATAGGAAATTGCCCTTAAGATTAATTGAATGTGATGATGAACACACAATGAAATCTTGCCCTGATCTGAGATAGGAAATTGCCCAAATTAAATTTGAGTTGGTTAAGTAATCAAACAAAAATTGGCTTGGGTGAAGTGGGTTTGGTAGTTGATTAGGTTTGGTTTAGTCAGAAATGCAGAAACTTAAATTAGGGTTTGCTTGATACAGAAGTTAGCAAGGATTTCAATGCTAAAAATTCTAAAAGCTTTACATAATAGAGAATGAAATGTAGGGATGCTTCCTACCAAATTTCATGCAAAACAAAAATAGTATTATGATGGAAAACCGAGAGTTTCTAACTGGTTGCAGGAAACATGGAATTCTAGTTAGGATTTCTAGGATGCCAGTTTTTTTATAAATTTTGGTTCTGTAAAATCTGAAAATAATATTATTAAAATAGAAGAATCAACAGATATGACATGATGCAAATTTCATAGAAAAATAAAATGCCTAATTTCATGAAATAAATCTAAACTCTGACCCCTAATCTAGATGATGGGATGCAGATTTTTGTTAGGGTTTTATTATTGCTATTTTTTTTGTTGATTTTAGGATCTGAAAAAAACCCACAAAAATATCAGAAAACATATAACAAAGTAGAGGATATTCACCATGAAAATCAGAAAAAAATAAAAATGTTTGATAGGGAAAACAATCCTATGTTTTGAGGGGTTATGCAGAAAATATCATACAGAAATCTAGTCTATGATGCAAGAACATTCCCTAAACTGTGCTCTGATACAAAAATTGATAAGGGATGGGATTCTAATATGATGTAGAATGATATGCAAGGGATGAAGATGAAGAAAATCATATTAAATCAAGAAAATATTTTTTTTGTTTTTTCTATGTTTTTGATTCCCGAAACTAGCCTAGATTAGGTTAGGGTTTTCCTGTATTAATTAGCATCCTACCTGTATACTAGATTAATCAAAGAAAAAAGAAAATCAGGATCCTAGGTCTAAGAAGGCCTATTAGGAGCATGTTCAACATCAAGAAAATAGACAAAACGAGATGGGAATTAGGTTTAACATACCAAGCAATGATTTTTGGTTGTTGTGCAAGAGATCACTCCACTCAGATCGGTGCCTGGATGATCCGGTTACTTTCCCGCAAATCCATCAACTTTTTATTAGATTAGTTCAGGGCAAAGAAGAATTCATCTAGAGGATGTGGTACCGGAGGGATCCTGCAAATGTCAAGGGTGTCAAGGATGATGGAAAAAACATAAAATGGGGGATTAGAAGTGAAGAAGAATAGTAGGATCGCCGGGGCCGATTTGAAGATTGTAGAAGATGAAGACACCAGGATCCTCGGAGGCTGATGGTGGGCGTCTTAGTGCTCTTGCTAGGATAGACAATGGCTAGGGTTTGGTGGAAGAGGGAGGGATGGTTGGCGGCTAGGGTTTGCTTACAAGAAAAAAAAGACAAGTCTCACACCACTTCCAATGAACACAAATTGTCACAAGAAAAATTTACCAGAGTTTTAATTCATGAAAAGAGATTGATTACAAGAGCGGGAGGGGGAGGGGTGTGTATTTCTTGATTCATCCAACCCTTTCCCTGTCAAACTAAGAGTACACGGTATGAATATGATCAGGAGAATAAAGTTGAGTAGAATAAGGAGTACATAATCTGAATATAATTGGTAGACTAAAATTCTTGTAGAACTTGGATATCAACTCCTTCTTGGACTTGGAAGCTTTGACTTTTCTCCATGGGCTTTGATTGGTATGAAATTCTTGCTGGGCTTGGACCGGGTCAAAGCCTTGGGCATCTTGGACTACCTCAAAATATTGGGTGCCAACTTCATGATGGGCTGGGGGGTGTCAACTGCTATGGGCCTTGGATTGGGGCACCAAGGATAGGGATCTAGGGCGGTACTTCTTCATGAAATCTTATGGGCTTGAGGTGCCCAAGGCCTAGTATGCTAGGGCACCATTTCTTGGAGGGCTTGGGCAGCATGAAGAAATCCAGATGCTGGTTTGGTGACTTAAGTGTGGGTCTAAAGGTCCTCATCTTGAATAAAAATTACATGGACTCTGTTGCCTAGATGGCTTTCCTAAGAGGGAGGTCAATTGGGAATTTAAAAAATTTATGCAATAATGTACTTTTTGAAAATCCCTTGAAGTGTTAAGTGCCGTGATAGGATAATTGAATGTAGAAGCAAAATCAAATAAGAAAAGTGCAATATAAACACAAGCAATTTATAGTGGTTCGGAGCAACCCAGCTCCAACGTCCACTACCCAAGATTACCACTTGGGATTTCCACTATATCCCCCACTGGAATACAGTTGGATTGTTTTAATAGGCTCATAATCTAAACCTCTACACTTAGATTTTTAAACTGGGCTCACCAAAGAAACCCAACTTAGCTTTACCAGGATCACCAAGAACCCAACACTTTGTTTTAACACAAGCTAACCAAGAACCTATTTGGTTTTTAAACCATGCTCACCAATAACCTAACTATTCAATAAAAGAATTGTAAAGAAAAGCAACTGAATGACAAATAGATTTTTTTAGAATGGTTGCCGATGCAGCTCAAGAGAAGCTAGTTGATTGCACTTCAATGCACTTGGTTGGCTTCTTCACTTTCTTTAACAAATGCTTCAAGCTTTAATTGGTAGTTGGTGAAGTCTTGAAGACTGTCTTGAATGCCCTTGTAGTGCTCTCTTGCTCATAAGCTCTCAATATAGCATTTACTCTTTTTCCTTTTAAAAGCTTCTTTTCAAGTAGTTCAAATCCCACAAATATATAGTCTTGTACCCTTCTCAGGTAGTTTTAGTTGTTGTAAGCTGTTGGAATGTGACATTTGATCATTGGAGCACTTTTTGGATTCAAATTCTAGGTTCTGGAGCTAGCCATTATAAGTCTAAAATCAACCATCGAGTTGGCTCGGATTACTTGAGTCGGCTCGGATTCTCATAGTAGTTCTGGTTGAGTTGACTCTCTTCAATCTAGTTGACTTGGTTGTATAGTGTTCTGATTGCTCACCCTGTAAGAGTCGGCTCGCCTTGATTCTAGTCGACTTAGATCCTCAAGCCTTCAAAATGTAGTCTGAAAGAGTCAGCTCTTTCTCTTTAGAGTCGGTTCGGTTGGCTATAATTCTCAGAGCTCTTTTTCTGGACTCTGGAGGAGTCGACTCGGATCCCTGAAGAGTCAGCTTGGATGTCTGACTAAATGATAAAGTCGACTCGGACTCCCTCTGGGTTGGCTCGCCTGACTGATTCAGGAAGTTGTACTCTAGATGAGTCGGCTCAGATATCTGCATGCTAGAAATCTTCGTGCGTGCCATGTGCCAGAGTTGGCTCTCTTCTCTCCGAGTCGGCTTGGATGAGTTCTTCAATGAATTTTCAATCCTTCTCCAGAATTCATCCAACAAGGCTTCAAGCTTTTATGATGCCTTCAAACTCTTCTTACAACATACTCAAGGTAATTTTAAGCTTGAAATACCCTAGAAGTAACCCATTTCATTGGTTCTTACTTAAGTTTTTCTTTAGATTCTACTTTACAAAATTCAATTATAATACAACTCAACAAAAGAAATAGAAATGTAGGAGCTGAAATTAAGCAATGAATTCATCTTACAAAAACTTGTGAAACACTTTAAGAGTTGTTAGTAAAACAAATGCATGCTCCAATATTTTGTTATCATCAAAATCACTTATGGGGTCAACAATCTCTCCCTTTTTGATGATGACAAAATACCAGGCATGAAAAATTCTTTACAATTACATGTATGATTGTATTTCAGAGTAAGCATTAACATGTATTAAAGCTAACTATATTAGCAATTAAGTATCAGAGCTTTTATGAAAAACTATATAGTATTAGTGTTAGTGCCTTTATATGTATCAGAGTATTAAAGCTTGTATATTTCAAAGTATCAGAACTAGCACAAACACAAAGCATCATAGCTCAAAATTTTAAGTATTAGAGCTAATTCTTGATCTAAACTTTTAAAGCAATTAGAGCAAATTGCATGTTTTGAGCTAGAGCCATTCAGTTTCAATAATTTGCTCCCCCTTTTTGATGCTTTGAAAAATTTGAAACAATTTCATGCTTAGTCAAATATATTCTCCCCTTTTTTGTATATTCTCAAATAGTTATAAGTATTTTTCATGCAATCTTAATGTTCTTCCCCTTTTTGTCAATAATCAAAAAGGTATTCAATTAAAGCTCAATTTCTATGATACAATGAGAAAGTTGATAAAGGTTTGTTTGAGATAATTTCACTTTCTCAAATTAATTTTGACATTCTAATCTAAAATCATGTTTATTAGTATTGTACCAGTAAAGATGTGATTGCACGACATTGCACAACTCAATTCAAACATAGAAAGTGTGTTAACAAAAGTGGTTTCATTTCATTCAGAGTTTTCAATACAAGTTACAGGAAATTGAGAGCAGTACAATCCTCGCTATCTAGTTGAGTAGTATTGGATGGCCCAAAAGGTGGTACAGATGCTATAGGGTCCACAAATTGTGGTTCATAATGTTGGGGCCTAAGATGAGGAGCTGGCTGCCTAGGATGTGTAGTAGAGGTAGGTCCAGGTGTAGGTACAGGTCTAGGTTTAGGAGTGGAAAATGCTGCAATGATAGTGGTTTTGAGCTGATCAAGTTGAAATTGAACCACCTCCATTTCTTCATGAAGCTTCTTCACCGTAGTGTTTAATGTAATTAACTCAGTAGCTTGCGCATTTGCAAAAGCTACAGCAGAACCTCACAATCTCCTAAATTCTAACCTTAAGATCCCTATGCCCCATGTATAATCTTTCTCCATCCTCTTTCCCTGTTCCAATGAACCCATTTCGAACCTTATCTCCTTTAGCTCTATTATGAATTCTTCCAAAGTTTGATCATCAGTTTTCTTGATTGAATCAGAACCAGATGATATGGTATCAATGATAGGCTGCAGATCAGGCTGAGATGTAGGTCTGGAGGTCTCAAGTGATTCAACTCTGCCTCTTAACTCCCTGACCTCACTATCAATGTGATGCAGTCTACAGTCTACTAATTGGCGAAACTCACCAAACATAGTAGCCAAGGAGGGTCAAAGATTCTGTCAGTGACTTCATCTATAATGCTATGAAGTCCTGTGTCACTGAAGGTCCAGCTGAATAAGCAGGTGGTTCTGGAACAGATGGTGCAGGAGGAACATAAGTAGTATTTGGCACAAATGAAGATGTTGGTAAGGGAGTCTCATACTCAAAATGCACTATCTTCATAGCCTCAAATGTAGCATGCTCAGTCTCAGTAGGTGCAAGTCCAGGTACAGTAATCTCAGTTGGCTCAGAAATGTTATTAAAGTCAGTAGAAGTGCCAACTAGAACATCAACAATGTGCTCAGGTGCTGAGGGCCCTAAATGGAGGTCTCCCTAGGAAGGTCTTCATTATCACTGTCCTCAGTACTGTTGCTGCTGCTGCTGGAGGCTGCTATAGCCCTCTCTTCAGTTCCCTTCTTCTTCCACATCCCTTCACTAAAAATGTATCCCATTTGGATTAGAGATTTAGAAGTATAAGTGTCGGTGTGATGTAGGGGTTTACCATCTTCTCCATCTAAACTGATCCTGGAGGCTTGAAACAACAAGGTTAGAACCATTCCATACGGTAAACATGCCTTAACTTTTCTGATAGCCTCCTTCATTTGCATTATCATAATATAGGGTAAATTTAATGCCTCCCTCTAAATGATATGTTCCATAAAGCTGAGGTCACGTTCACTTACCCAATCAAATCTGCCAGTCTTTGGAAGAAATATTCTACTAATGAAGTTATGGAGTAGTCTCATTTCTAGTGAAAGTGTATTAGCCATTATAGTTTCTACTCCACTAACATCAGTCCTGCTGAGAATTGTTTGAAGGGTTTTTTCTCTATCCTTCAAAACTAAGTGCTTAGTCTCTTCAGCAGGCATTTCCAATGTTGTGCTGAGCCTTTCCTCTGTCACTACAATCTGTTTTCCTTTTACTGTGGATTCAATGTGTTGGGGTTCAATTCTCAGGTTTTCAAAGAATGCTCTAATAAAGGTTGGATATGTAGATAAGTTCAGAGAGCAAAAAAATGTCTAACCTTGTTCTTCAATTAAATCCCCAATTTTTTGTCCAATTTCTTCAAGAAACTTGAAAATAATCCTTCTACCACTAGTAACAAGCCGGTTAGACATTGACATCACCTGTCTTGGAGAGTGAGTAGAGGTCAACTGTTCTATTTCTTCTTCTTCCCTCTCAAATACTCGAGTCAGCTCCTCTTGCCGATGCTTTGTTCTTCTTTCTACTTCCACTGAGGGTGTAGCTCTTTTAGATCTCTTCTCAATAGCCATCTTCGGTGCCATTGCAACACTTATGGGAAGAAATGTGGAATGGTAGCTTGACGAAGAAGATTTCAGGGTTTTGCTAAAGGTTTTGAGTAGAGAGTTAGGGTTTAGAATGAGAATAGAGAGCAAAAAAGTTTGGAAGAAATTACATGGCTCTACTAAATAATTGTTTGCTCGAATTAGGGAAGAGATCGTCAATGAGAACTATAGGAGGGGATTCTTCCGGAGCGTACTGATTTAAAGAGATCATATCCTTAATAAATTCTTCTGGTTCATGAAATTTAGGACTAGACTCTATAACTGGGCTTTCTTCTAGTATCTCCTCAGGTATAATTTCCACAGTAGGGTTGGGTTTTTCATGGTCCTCTTCCTTCACTTGTACTTCCACTACAGGTTTGTTCTGGGTGTAGTCAGGGTCAACTAATTTTCGGTTGGCTTCTATCTGGGTATGGTCAGGGTCAACTAACTCTGGGTTGGCTTCAACCTGGGTATCTACCTAGTCAACTAATTCTAGGTCTTCTATAAGTATCTTTTCTTCTTCCTCCTCATACTCATCCACTAAGCTCAAATCAGCTTCATATATCTCCTCTTCAAGGTCATTCTGGTGAACCAATGGGGTGGTAAGAGGGGTTTTACTAACGAAAAATTGACTAATGACTGGGGTAGGGGTGGGTTGACTAAAAGGAAATGGACTAATTGTTGGGAATTGTGTCCCGAAGCTAATCGCTTGGGTTGTAGATGGTTGAGCTAAGTATTGTACTCTTTCTTTGAATTAATAAAATATTTTTTGGCAGCTCATCACAAATTGTATTTCCCTGAAATGAACTCTTTCCATGTGATGAAGTCCTTAGGACTACGCTGACTTCGATACAGAGAGGATGTATCAGTGGTCCTTAAATCCTGTTCACAACCAAAGGATATATTGTACTGGATGGCAATATATCAGTATAGGTTGTTGTAGTTCACATCATTTGGTTGACCTCTTGACCAAATGAGTGTGGTGACACTGATGTGATCTGCAAGTGGGATATGTGATATCTCATTGAACGTGACTCCGTGCAGCCTCTTTCTGCCAAAGGGATACTCACGATTCGATATGGGTATATGTGTCCCTCCGACCTGAGGTCATCACGGTAGCTTGCAAGCAACTCCCTATGCTTTGGTGCCGGACTACCCAGATTTTTAATTTGGTGATGGAAGGTTTCTGGGTACAGGGAAGTACTTGTGGAGCAGTGATGGACCAAGATGGAATTGACCTGTCCAAACAGTTTGGATTGAATGTCTCGCAGTATCTCAATTTAGCAAATCCTAGGCCGGGGTAGTCTTAGTGAAAAGTCATTGGGCTTGCAAGGAGGTTGAGACACGTAGTTGACTGACTCAGTCTGGGTTGGCAGCCCAATCTCAGTCGTCCTGAGCATTAGAGGTCAAAGGGATGAATTATACGGTAACCATATGCCAGAGGTTCGATAGTTTGCTCCCGCATCTTCAACCTATCCGAACGCCGGGACCCATTGCTAGATGGTTTCCTGTGCTGGTAATAGAATTGTTCTAGTGCTACCGTTTAGGTTCGAACCTATGAGGTCACTCGCCATAGAGGATTACTCTTTTATCCGGATACCGATTACGATTAGGAATCATCTCAGTTTTATGGTCACAGTATTTTTGAGCACTCTTTTCCCCATCTTGCCCTTGTCTGTGTCAACCAAAAATTATTCCATGTTGACCAGGACTGCACCAGGTTTTTTCTGAATCAGTTCTGAACTGATTCGGAGTTCGTTTTGGCCTTCAATTGGTTATGAACCAATTTTTATCCCTTGAACCAATTTTATTCGGCTTGAACCAGTTCAATTGGATTGAACCATCACTTGGTTTAAATGGGAATGAACCGGTTAAAATGAACCGACTTTTGCTTTTCTCCGTGTAAATGGTTTACATGTTAGAAATTCTTAACGCTGGAAAGAACTCCAAGCATCAAAAGAAGCCAAAATGATCGAACCTCCTCCTGCTGGCCGTCCCTTCTTCTCCCTCCACCGGATGATTTTAATCCTTGTTAAATGGCTGTTAAATGGGAGAAACGCATCCGGCTGCCTCTTCCTCTCCCAGTCTCTTCATTTTCTTCCTTTGCTACCTTTAAATTCCAGCAGCTAAGCCCTGTTTCAGAGTGAAAAAAAATAGAGAGAGAGAGAAATTTCTGGGCGTCTTCTTCCGTTTGAGAGGCTGAAATTTGGGTCTTTGAGGCTTGATCCATTCTCCCATCAAGTTCTTTCTTTTGGGCTAGGTTTAAGAGTGAGTAAGGGAGAGAAAACCAGTTGTTCCTTGTGCTCAAATTCGGACTGCAGAAAATCTGTGCTGCTACCATCTACCAGTGACCATATCTCACTTCTAGCAGCTAGCACTACATTTGGAGAGGGATCAGAGAGCCCCCGATGAGTCTCCCCTCTAGAGGGAGTACTCTTCTACTCCTGGGAGCAAGCCTCGCGAGTCGGGTTCGTCGCTGCAGCTCCAAACGTGAAGCAAAAGAGTGCTATCCAGATTCTGTAGTGAATATCAGCAGCAGATTTTGGTGATTTTCCACATTTGTTTTAGCTTGTTTTGCTTGCAGATATCCATGCCAAATCGAAGAGCGCTTGTCCAAGTTGCCGCTGCTGAAATTTGGGAGCAAACGGAGGTCTGGAAGTTGGTGTTCCGGTGATGTTTTTCAAGCCCTAAACAGAGTTTTCAATTAGCCCAAGGAAGAAGAATGCTGGAATAGTTTTATTCCAGCTATTCCAGCCTATTCCAGGTTTATTCCAGAGTTATTCCAGAAGGAATAAAGGTATAGAAAATTATTTTTTTTTAATCATGCATAAATAGATTTATTTGTTTAATTTTTTTTTGAAAATATTTTATATCATCATACATGCCTACATGCAACATGAATAGGTTAGGTTCTGGGCGGAGCAGTTTTCTGCTGCATAGATTTTTTTTAAAAAAAAGTTTTAAAATCCTTTCTGCTCCTGCAGCTGTTTGCATGCCTAGTGTAGGATCATGTCAAACCACCTGCACCATTTTTGTTTCAGTGGTATCAGAGCAGGTTGCATGTGTAATCTATTCCTGTATGCATGTTTATAGATTAAAATTTGTTAAATCTAATTATGTATCCAGATTTCTTTTTGGAACCTAGTTGAGACCTTCACCATGACCGTGTGTCTTTGATATGATACGGATCATCTGTGTTGGCCTCTTCAGAAGGATCCTTAAAGAATTTTTAAAATTAAAAATGTTTTAATTTGATGATACATGTTATTGGGCATGTTTTATATGGATATGAAATATTTGTAAAATTTGAATCTTGATGCATGATTAGTTATATAAAAATGTTTTACATTGTGACTTAATTAAAAAATATTTAAAATAAGTGTTTGGCTTATTAAAAATTTTAGGTTTATGAAATCTAAAACATTGCATAAGCTATTTTGGGTTAAATTGGGTTAGCTGACTAGTTGGGTCCTTCACTGGGTTAGACCTAAGTTTAGTTGAATCGAATAACAAGAAGATTAAACAAAAGTTGTTTAAGGCCCTTCTTTAGAACTATCTAATAGTTAGATTAGTTGATCCATTCATTTAAAATGGATCCAATTAGTGGCTCAGTGGATGCTCGAGTCTTTAAGCTAGTCTGATCGAGTCTGGTAAACCGACGGGTGTCGAGGTAGGTTTGGCATGTGATCTTGGTTGTATGAGGCTACCTCTTTCCTGGCCAACTTGGTTGGTGTCTAGGAAAGATGGTTAATGGCGGATACTCACCCATGATCTCACCTACCTGGCTAGTCGAGTCGACCAGAACTGATTGGAAAAGCTCAATGACTCGAGTTAACCCATGTCACCCAGGTTGATCGGTCTGACTGATCTATAGGTGCCCATGGATCATTTGTTGATTTATTTCAACCCTCCTAGAATCTAATTGATTCAGTGGGAGGTGATCCATGTCCTTGCCTTTTCTTCTGTCATAATTAAAAATCCTCTAAAATTATTAGGTCCTTAAAAAGACTAAGTCAAGGAGTTGACAGTGTCTTAGCCTCCCAATAAGTTGGATAGAAATGTGTCCACTAGCTTGGTGTGCATCGGCAGTTCCAAAGAACGGGTGTACATCCGGCGATTGGAATTTCTATCTGATCGATGATGGTTCAATGCAACCTCCTTAACAGGACGAGGTGGGCCGGCCAAAGTCGGGCTTGGTCTTTAGTTAGCTGAAAGCATTGGATTTGTCATTTTAATGGTTGGACCTAACCAGAGACCCGCAATAGTAGGCCCCAAGGCAAATTTTGGTGTTCTCTGGGGCAAAATGAAATACTGAAAATTGTTTAGGGAAGCAATTGGTTTTCGAACCTACCTTTAGGCTCGTATGGGTGAGCTGGCCAAAGTCGGGCTCATGCGAGGCCTATTGGATTTCAGTACCCACTTGAAAATGTGTTTTCACGGATTGGAGTTAGAGGCTACCAATCTGAAAAACTAGTGGGAGAAACCTTTAGACTAAAGTCCAAGTCTTTTGGTTAAGTTATTAATTCATACACTAATTTGGTCTTATTTTCTTTTCAGATGTCTTCTAATTTATCGCTACGGTCACTTCTCGACAATGAGAAGTTAAAGGGTCACAACTTCGATAGTTGGTATCGAAGATTGAGAATCGTTCTGGAGCATGAACGGATCCTCTATGTGATAACGGATCCGGCACCTGAAATCCCTCCCGCTAATGCACGGAGTGCGGTCAGAGATGCTTATCTAAAGTGGATCTCTGATGGACTACTGTCCGATGCATTATGTTAGCGGCGATGAACGACGAGTTCAGTCGCAAATTCGAGGAGGCCCAACCTGATGAAACCCTTCAAAAGTTGAAGGAATCCTTCGGCACCCTGGATGATGTAGAACAGTACAAAGTGTCTTGTGCCATCTACAATTCCAAGATCCCGAATGGTGGTTCAGTCACTGATCATGTATTGTACATGATCGAGTTGATTGAAAAGTTTGGCAAACTCGGATGCCCCTTGCACGAGCAGCTCGGCAAGGATGCAATCCTGAATTCTCTTCCCTCCTCCTATCTTGATTTTCTCGATCATTATATAATGAATAAGCCTGCAGTCAACTACCATGGTCTTTTGGGGTTGCTGTAGACTTTCGAGAAAGACCACCAACTAAATAAGGGGGTGGTGAATTTATTGGGAGGTAGTAGAGGTCATCGTCCCTTTAAGAAAGGGAAGAAGAAAATAAATAAAAACGAAAAGAAGGTGTAGAATGCTCCTGGCGCTAGTCAGACTAGGAAGTATAAGGCTGATCAGTCTTCTGCAGAGTGCTTCTACTGCAAGAAGAAGGGACACTGGAAGAGGAACTGTCCTCTTTATATTGCATCCCTTGATCCGAACAGGCTGAGGAAGCAGAAGTCTGCTGAACAAGGTATTTATATGATAAAACCTTGTAATTACTCAATTGTTGATACTACTAACTGGGTATTGGATACTGGTAGTCCAATTCACGTTTGTAATTCGTTACAGGGATTTCAAGTTAGCAAAGATTTGAAGATGGAGAACAGTTTCTGAGCGTCGGGAATTGAAATCGTGTTCCAGTACTGGCGGTCGGAGTCCTGCATCTTGTCTTTGAGTCTTGTACTGTCGAACTAGTCGACTGTCACTATTGTCCTAGTTTCATTATGAGCATAATCTCTGTAGGCCTTTTAGCCAATTATGATTTTGAACTATTAATAAAAGGAGATTTTTGCAATGTTATTTTGAATAACTCTGTTATAATGAAAGCTAGATTAAATAATGGCATATACGTACTATCAAGGCCTGTTAGTGTAATGTACACTTCTTGCAAATGCCCAAGATTAGATAATGTCAATGATTTGTATCTTTGGCACTATAGGCTAGGTCATATTAACCAAAATAGGATAAACAAGATGCGAGGAGATGGACTCCTCGAGGTCTGTGATTCTGAATCACTACCCACTTGTGAATTTTATTTACTTGGTAAAATGACCAAGTCACCTTTTACTGGAAAAGGTGAACGAGCTATAGAACTTCTAAGTCTCATACATTCTGATGTATGTGGACCGATGACAGTTAGTGCTAGAGGAGGATACAAATATTTCATTACTTTTGACTTTTCAAGGTTCGGTTATGTCTTTTTAATGAGACATAAGTCTGAGTCGTTTGAAATGTTCAAATGATACCGTAATGAAGTAGAAAAGCAAACTGGAAAAAGTATTAAAACCCTTCGATCTGATTGAGGTGGTGAATACTTATCTGGTGAATTTTTGACATATCTTGAGAAGAATGGAATTCTCTCTCAGTCGACTCCTCCAAGAACACCACAGTTGAATGGTGTGTCCGAAAGGAGGAATCAAACCTTGTTGGACATGGTTCGATCCATAATGGGCTTTGCAACTCTGCCGCTATCCTTTTGGGGATATGCGCTTCAGACAGCATATTACTTGTTAAATGATGTTCCAAGTAAATCTGTTGTCTCCACTCCGTATGAGATGTGGAATGGACATAAACCCTTAATCTCACACCTTCGGGTCTGGGGTTGTCCGGCTTACGTAAAGCGTTTAGACTCAGACAAACTTGGTCCAAGGTCTGATCGATGTTTATTCATTGGTTATCCTAAGGAAACCAAAGGGTATTTCTTCTACTTGGAGAATGAACAAAAGGTGTTCATTTCTCTTAGAGCTATCATTTTGGAAAAGGAGTTCCTTGGAGAAGGAACTATAGCTTCTAAGATTGAACTTGATGAAGTTCAGCCAATAGAAGAACCTGCACACTCTAAGGACATCGTAGAACCGGCTATGATGGAATCACACCCAGAACCCATTATGAGATCTGGTAGAATACCGCGTCAGCAGGACAGATACTATGGTTTCTTGATCCGGGACGGCGATCCCATTGAGCTCGATGAGAACAATGAGGATCCGATCACTTATATGGATGCTCTTCAGAGATCTGACTCTGAGGCATGGCTTGGAGCCATGTGATCCAAAATGGAGTCCATGGAAATCAACAATGTATGGACATTGGTTGATCCGCCTGAAGGGATAAAACCCATCGGGTGTAAATGGATCTTCAAGAGGAAAAGGGGTGCGGATGGGAAGGTAAAGACCTATAAAGTGCGTTTGGTTGCCAAGGGGTATCGTCCACGATATGGTATCGATTATGACAAGGCTTTCTCCCCTATGGCAATGCTCAAGTCCATTCGGATCATGCTTGCTTTGGCAGCATATTTTGATTACAAGATCTGGCTGATAGATGTCTGAACTGCTTTCCTAAATGGGGAGCTGGAAGAGGAGGTGTATATGATACAGCCTGAAGGGTTTACATCCACAGATGAATCAAAAGTATGCAAGTTGCAGAGGTCCATCTATGGACTCAAGCAAGCGTCTCGAAGTTGGAACTTACGGTTTGATAGGTATATCAAATCGTATGGCTTCATTAGGAACGGAGAAGAACCGTGCATCTATAAATGGGTTAATGGTTCTGTGATTGTATTCCTTGTACTGTATGTTGGCGACATTCTCTTAATCGGGAATGATGTCGCAGCATTACAAGGAATAAAGGTTTGATTATCATCTCAGTTCTTAATGAAGGACTTGGGTGAAGCTTCTTACATACTAGGTATGAAGATCTATAGAGATAGATCTAAGAAGCTTTTGGGATTGTCCCAGTTTACGTACATTGACATCGTGCTGAAACGGTTCAGCATGGAAAATTCCAAGAAAGGCTATCCCCTGATAGGTTCTGGAATTACTCTTTCCAAGAAGGATTGTGCGACAACTCCTAAGGAAAGAGAGCGCATGAGTAGAGTACCTTATACTTTTGCAGTAGGCTCTATCATGTATGCTATGACTTGTACTAGACCAGACGTGGCATACTCACTAGGAGTAGTGAGCAGATACCAGTCTGACCTAGGTGAGGCGCATTGGAAGGCGGTTAAGTCCATCCTTAAGTATTTCAGAAATACTAAAGATCAATGGCTGATTTATGGAGAACCTGACTTGAAACTTGTGGGGTACTCTGACTCCAGTTTCCAGTCGGATAGAGATGATAGCAAGAGTTTGTCAGGGTTTGTATTTACCTTGAATGGAGGAGCGATCTGCTGAAAAGTTCCAAGCAGGCAACTGTTACAGACTCAGTATGCGCAGCAAAATACATTGCAGCATCAGATGCAGCAAAGGAAGCTGTATTGTTGCGGAATTCCTTGGAGAGATAGGGGTGGCACCTTCCCTAGATGGTCTTGTTCCGGTGTACTGTGATAGCACTAGAGCCATTGCTCAAGCTAAGGAGCCTAATGCTCATACCGCACCAAGCACATACTGCGGCGCTACCACCTCGTACGAGAGATCATGGAACGAGGTGACATCAATCTTCTGAAGATCGATGGAAAAGAAAATCTGGCCGACCCCTTCACTAAAGCCCTTGGAATAAAAGAGTTCAACTATTGTAATGGGAAATGGGTATTAGATACTCTTTTGATTGACATTAGTACAAGTGGGAGTTGTTGGGAATTGTGTCCCAAAGCCAATCGCCTGGGTTGTAGGCGGTTGAGCTAAGTATTGTACTCTTTCTTTGAATTAATAAAATATTTTTTGGCAGCTCATCATATTGTATTTCCCTGAAATGAACTCTTTCCATGTGATGAAGTCCTTAGGACTACGCTGACTTCGATACAGAGAGGATGTATCGAGTGGTCCTTAAACCCTATTCACAACCAAAGGATATATTGTACTGGATGGTAATATATCAAGTATAGGCTGTTGTAGTTCATATCATTTGGTTGTCCTCTTGACCAAATGAGTGTGGTGACACTGATGTGATCTGCAAGTGGGATATGTGATATCTCATTGAACATGACTCCGTGCAGCCCATTTCTGCCAAAGGGATACTCACGATTAGATATGGGTATATGTGTCCCTCTGACATGAGGTCATCACGGTAGCTTGCAAGCAACTCCTGTGCTTTGGTGCCGGACTACCCAGATTTTTAATCCGATGATGGAAGGTTTCTGGGTATAGGCAAGTACTTTTGGAGCAGTGATGGACCAAGATGGAATTGACCTGTCCAAACAGTTTGGATTGAATGTCTCGCAGTATCTCAATTTAGCAAATCCTCGGCCGGGGTAGTCCTAGTGAAGAGTCACTGTGCTTGCGAGGTTGAGACACGTAGTCGACTGACTCAGTCTGGGTTGGCAGCCCAATCTCAGTCATCCTGAGCATTAGAGGTCAAAGGGATGAATTATACGGTAACCATATGCCAGAGGTTGGATAGTTTGCTCCCGCATCTTCGACCTATCCGGACGCCGAGACCCATTGCTAGATGGTTTCCTGTGCTGGTACTAGAATTGTTCTAGTGCTACCGTTTAGGTTCGAACCTATGAGGTCACTTGCCACAGAGGATTACTCTTTGATCCAGATACCGATTACGATTGGGAATCGTCTCGATTTTATAGTCACAATATTTTTGAGCACTCTTTTCCCCATCTTGCCCATGTCTGTGTCAACAGGAAATTGTTCCAGGTTGACCAGGACTGCACCAGGTTTTTTCTGAATCAGTTCTGAATAGATTCGGAGTTCATTTTGGCCTTCAATTGGTTGTGAACCAATTTTTATCCCTTGAACCAATTTTATTGGCTTGAACCGGTTAAATTGGATTGAACCATCACTTGGTTTAAATGGGAATGAACTGGTTAAAATGAACTGGCTTTTGGTTTTCTTCGTGTAAATGGTTTACACGTTAGAAATTCTTAACACTGGAAAGAACTCCAAGCATCAAAAGAAGCCAAAATGATCGAACCTCCTCCTGCTGGCCGTCCCTTCTTCTCCCTCCACCGGATGATTTTAATCACTGTTAAATGGCTGTTAAATGGGAGAAACGCATCCGGCTGCCTCTTCCTCTCCCAGTCTATTCGTTTTCTTCCTTTCCTGCCTTTAAATTCCAGCAACTAAGCCCTGTTTCAGAGTGAAAAAAAGCAGAGAGAGAGAGAGAAATTTTTGGGCATCTTCTTCCGTTTGAGAGGCTGAAATCTGGGTCTTTGAGGCTTGATCCATTCTCCTATCAAGTTCTCTCTTTTGGGCTGGGCTTAAGAGTGAGTGAGGGAGAGAAACCAGTTGTTCCTTGTGCTCAAATTCGGACTGCAGAAAATCTGTGCTGCTGCCATCTACCAGTGACCATATCTCACTTCCAGCAGCTAGCACTGCATATGGAGAGGGATCGGAGAGCCCCTGGTGAGTCAACCCCTCTGAGGGAGTACTCTTCTACTCCTGGGAGCAAGCCTCGTGAGCCGGGTTCGCCGCTGAAGCTCCAAACGTGAAGCAAAAGAGTGCTGTCCAGATTCTGCAATGAATTTTAGCAGCAGACTTTGGCGATTTTCCATATTTGTTTTAGCTTGTTTTGCTTGCAGATATCGGTGCCAAATCGAAGAGCGCTTGTCCAAGTTGCCGTTGCTGAAATTTGGGAGCAAACGGAGCAGTTTTCCGCTGCGCGGATTTTTAAAAAAAAAAGTTTTAAAATCCTTTCTGCTTTCGTAGCTGTTTGCATGCCTAGTGTAGGATCATGTCAAACCACCTGCACCATTTTTCTTTCACTAATACTATGTTCATATCTAAGGGCACTAATCTTATAGGTTGCTTGGTTATTGGATTGGGTTATTTTGTTTATCTGGACGGTCAACTGGGCAAACTAGTTTTGGGATTGGGTATTAGAATGGTTAATTTGGGTGGTTAATTAGGCAGTGGATTGGTCATTCAGTTGGTTCATTTGGTCAAATCATTCAGTCATGGCTTTCATGAATATCTCGAAGTTGGATTCCATGGTTGAGCTAGGTTGGGGCTTAGACGTTGATATTTGGTTCCTAACCTAGTGGTCATGCAATCAATCACTCAAAGTGTTATGGTGCAGTCAGGCATGCAAGGATCAGTACGTTCTAGGGTTTGCTAGACCTAGAGCCAGAATTGAGTGGGTCGACTCAACTTACACCCAACTCGACAACTAATCCTTCCATTGGCTAGGTAAGAGATGGGGTGGTGGGAGGCTCCCCCTGCCTGTGACAGGGTCCTAATTAAGTAACCAACAATCCACTTAGAGTGTTTGCCTCTGGACCTCTAGCCTTAGACACCGGCTTCCAATAGTAGTTGAGGAATTGAATGCACTAGTTAGCCCGCACAACTCGAACCTGATCTGTTGGTGTCCCTAAGCTCACTAGAGCAAATTAGGTTTCTAATTGATTTTAATTAAGGCTTGGTTCTGATGCTGGGTGGTTATTTTGGGCCCAGGACAGGTGATGAAATCTTGCCCTGATCTGAGATAGGAAATTGCCCATAAGATTAATTGAATGTGATGATGAACACACAATGAAACCTGATGCAATCTAATAACAATCAAAAACTTAAAAAATATTTTTTTGTTTTTTATGAGGTGACAAATTAAATTCGAGTTGGTTAAGTAATCAAACAAAAATTGGCTTGGGTGAAGTTGGTTTGGTAGTTGATTAGGTTTGGTTTAGTCAGATATGCAGAAACTTAAATTAGGGTTTGTTAGATACAGAAGTTAGCAAGGATTTCAATGATAAAAATTTTAAAAACTTTACATAATAAATAATGATGTGTAGGGATTCTTCCTACCAAATTTCAAGCAAAACTAAAATAGTATTATGATGGAAAACTGAGAGTTTCAAACTGGTTGCAAGTAACATAGAATTCTGGTTAGGGTTTCTAAGATGCCAATTTTTTTATAAATCTTGGTTCTGTAAAATCTGAAAAAAATATTATTAAAATAGAGAACTAAACATATATGACGTGATTCAAATTTTGTAGAAAAATATAATGCTTATGTTCATGAAATAAATCTAAACTCTGACCCTAATGCAGATGATGGGATGCAGATTTTTGTTAGGGTTTTATTTTTGCTATTTTTTTTGTTGATTTTAGGATCTGAAAAAAATCCACAAAAATATCAGAAAACATATAACGAAATAGAGGATATTTTACATGAAAATCAGAAAAAAATTAAAAATGTTTGATAGGGGAAACAGTCCTATGTTTTGAGGGGTTATGCAGAAAATAACATACAAAAATCTAGACTATGATGCAAGAACATGCCCTAAACTGTGCTCTGATATCAAAATTGATAAGGGACAGGATTCTAATATGATGTAGGATGATATGCAAGGGATGAAGATGAAGAAAATCACATTAAAGCAAGCAAATATCTTTTTGGTTTTTTTTATATTTTGATTCCCGAAACTAGCCTAGATTAGGTTAGGGTTATCCTGTATCAATTAGCATCCTACCCGCATGCTAGATTAATCAAAGAGAAAAGAAAATCAGGATCCTAGGTCTAAGAAGGCCTATTAGGAGCATATTCAACTTCAAGAAAATAGACAAAATGAGATGGAAATTAGGTTTAACATACCAAGCTATGATTTTTGGTTGCTGTGGAAGAGATCGCTCCACTCAGATCGACGCTTGGATGATACGGTCACTTTCCCGCAGATCCGTCAACTTTTTATTAGATTAGTTTAGGGCAAAGAAGAATTCATCCAGAGGGTGTGGTACTAGAGGGATCCTACAAACGTCAAGGGTTAGTGCCAAGGATGATGGAAGAAATATAAAACGGGGGATTAGAAGGGAAGAAGAGTAGTAGGATCGCCGGGGCCGATTTGAGACTGTAGAAGATGAAGACACCTGGATCCTTGGAAGGCTGATGGTGGACATCTTAGGGCTCTTGCTTGGATAGACAATGGCTAGGGTTTGGTGGAATAGGGAGGGATGGTTGGCGGCTAGGGTTTGCTCACGAGAAAAAAAAGGCAAGTCTCACACCACTTCCAAAGAACACAAATTGTCACAAGAAAAATTCACCAGAGTTTTAATTCATGAAAAGAGATTGATTACAAGAGGGGGAGGGGGTGGGTATTTATAGATTCATCCAACCTTTCCCTGTCAAACTAAGAGTACACGGTATGAATATGATTAGGAGAATAAAGTTGAGTAGAATATGGAGTGCATAATCTGAATAGAATTGGTAGACTGAAATCCTTGTAGAACTTGGACATCAACTCCTTCTTGGACTTGGACGCTTTGACTTTTCTCCATTGGCTTTGACTGGTATTAAATTCTTGCTGGGCTTGGACTTTGTCAAAGCCTTGGGCATCTTGGACTAGCTCAAAATATGGGGCGCCAACTTCATGATGGGCTGGGGGTGTCAACTGCTATGGGCCTTGGACTGGAGCGCCAAGGATAGGGATGTAGGGTGGCACTTCTTCATAAAATCTTGTGGGCTTGAGGCGCCTAAGGCCTGGTATGCTGGGGCACCATTTCTTGGAGGGCTTGGGCAGCATGAAGAAATCCAGATGCTGGGTTGGTGACTTAAGTGTTGGTCCAAAGGTCCTCCTCTTGAATAAAAATTACATGGACTCTGTTGCCCAGGTGGCTTTCCCAAGAGGGGGGTCAATTGGGAATTTAAAAAATTTAAGCAATAATGTACTCTTTGAAAATCCCTTAAAGTGTTAAGTGTCGTGATAGGATAATTGAATGTAGAAGCGAAATCAAATAAGAAAAGCATAATACAAACATAAGCAAATTATTGTGGTTCGGAGCAACCCAGCTCCTACGTCCACTACCCAAGATTACCACTTGGAATTTCCACTATATCTCCTACTGGAATACAGTCGGATTGTTGTAATAGGCTAACAATCCAAACCTACACTTTGATTTTTAAATCAGGAACACCAAAGAAACTCAACTTAGTTTTTCCAGGATCACCAAGAACCCAACACTTGATTTTAACACAGGCTAACCAAGAACCTAATTTGTTTTTAAACCAGGATCACCAATAACCCAACTATTCAATAAAAGAATTATAAAGAAAAGTAACTGAATGACAAATATATTTTATCGAATGGTTGCCGATGCAGCTCAAGAGAAGCCTAGTAGATTGCACTTCAATGCACTTGGTTGACTTCTTCACTTTCTTTAATAAATACTTCAAGCTTTAGTTGGTAGTTAGTGAAGTCTTGATGACTATCTTGAATGCTCTTATAGTGCTCTCTTGCTTACAAGCTTTCAATAGAGCATTTACTCTTTTTCCTTTTAAAAGCTTCCTTTCAAGTAGTTCAAATCCCTTAAATATATAGTCTTGTACCCTTCTCAAGTAGTTTTAGTTATTGTAGACCGTTGAAATGTGACATTTGACCGTTGGAGTACATTTTGGATTCAAATTCAAGTTCTGGAACTAGCCATTATAAGTCTAAAATCGACCATCGAGTTGGCTCGAATTACTCGAGTCAGCTTGGATCCTCATAGTAGTTCTGGTTGAGTCGACTCTCTTCAATCTAGTCGGCTTGGTAGTATAGTATTCTGATTCCTCACTCTGTAAGAGTCGACTCGCCTTGATTCTAGTCGACTCAGATCCTCAAGCCTTCAAAATGTAGTCTGAAAGAGTCGACTCTTTCTCTTTAGAGTCGGTTCGGTTGGCTATAATTCTCAGAGCTCTTTTTCTGGACTCTGGAGGAGTCGGCTCGAATCCCTGAAGTACTCGAATGTCTGACTAAATGATAAAGTCAACTCGGACTCCCTCTGGGTTGACTCGCCTGTCTGATTCAGGAAGTTGAACTCTAGATGAGTCGGCTCGGATATCTGCATGCCAGAAATCTTCGTGCATGCCATGTGCCAAAGTTGGCTCTCTTCTCTTGTGTCGGCTTGGATGAGTTCTTTAGTTAATTTTCAATCCTTCTCCAGAATTCATCCAACAAGTCTTCAAGCTTTCAAGATGCCTTCAAAATCTTCTTACAACATACTCAAGGTAATTTTAAGCTTGAAATACCCTAGAAGTAACCCATTTCATTGGTTCTTACTTAAGTTTTTCTTTGGATTCTTCTTTACAAAATTCAATTACAATACAACTTAACATAAGAAATAGAAATGTAGGAGTTGAAATTAAGCAATGAATTCATCATACAAAAACTTGTGAAACATTTGAAGAGTTGTTAGTGAAACAAATGCATGCTCCAATATTTTGTTGTTATTAAAATCACTAATGAGGTCAACAATCTCTCCCTTTTTGGTGATGACAAAACACTAGGCATGAAAAATTCTTTTCACTTAAGTGTATGATTGTATTTGAGAGTAAGCATTAACATGTATTAAAGCTAAATATATTTGCAAGTAAGTATCACAGCTTTTATGGAAAACTATATAGTATTAGTGTTAGTGCCTTTATATGTATCAGAGTATTAAAGCTTGTATGTTTCAAAGTCTCAGAACTAGCACAAATACAAAGTATCATAGCTCAAAATTGTAAGTATTAGAGTTAATTCTTGAGCTAAATTTTTAAAGCAATTAGAGCAAATTGCAAGTTTTGAGCTAGAGCCATTCAGTTTCAATAATTTGCTCCCCCTTTCTGATGATTTGAAAATTTTGAAACAATTTCATGCTTAGTCAAATATATTTTCCCCCTTTTTGTATATTCTCAAATAGTTATAAGTATTTTTCATGCAATCTCAATGTTCTCCCCCTTTTTGTCAATAATAAAAAAGATATTCAATTAAAGCTCAAATTTTATGATAGAATGAGAAAGTTGATAAAGTTTGTTTGAGATAATTTCACTTTCTCAAATTAATTTTGACATTCTAATATAAATTCATGTTTATTAGTATTATACCAGTAAAGATGTGATTGCATGACATTGCACAAGTCAATTCAAACATAGAAAGTGTGTTAACAAAAGTGGTTTCATTTCATTCAGAGTTTTCAATACAAGTTATAGGAAATTTAGAGCAGTACAATCAATCGCTATCTAGTTTAGTATTGGATGGCCCAAAAGGTGGTATAGATGCTATAGGGTCCACAAATTGTGGTATAGAATGTTGGGGCCTAAGATGAGGAGATGGTTGCCTAGGATGTGTGGTAGAGGTAGGTCCAGGTGTAGGTACAGGTCTAGGTTTAGGAGTGGCAAATGCTGCAATGATAGTGGTCTTGAGCTAATCAAGTTGAAATTGAACCACCTCCATTTCTTCATGAAGCTTCTTCACCTTAGTGTTTAATGGAATTAACTCTGTAGCTTGTGCATTTTCAAAAGCTTTAGCAAAATCTTATAATCTCCCAAATTCTGACCTTAAGATTCCTATGCCCCTTGTATAACCTTTCTCCATCCTCTTTCCCTGTTCCAATGAAACCATTTTTAACCTTATCTCCCTTAGCTCTGTTCTGAATTCTTCCAAAGTTTGATCAACAGTTTTCTTGATTGAATCAGAACCAGATGATATGGTTTCAATGATAGGCTGCAGATCAGGCTGAGATGTAGGTATGGAGGTCTAAAGTGATTCAACTCTGCCTCTTAACTCCCTGACCTCACTATCAATATGATGTAGTCTATAGTCTACTAATTGGTGAAACTCACCAAACATAGTAGCCAAGGAAGCGGTCAAAGATTCAGTTAGTGACTTCATCTGCAGTGCTATGAAGTCCTGTGTCACTGAAGGTCCAACTGAATATGCAGGTGGTCCTGGAACAAAAGGTGCAGGAGGAACATAAGTAGTATCTGGCACAGATGGAGATGCTGGTAAGGGAGTCTCATACTCAAAATGCACTGTCTCCATAGCCTCAAATATAGCATGTTCAGTCTCAATAGGTGCAAGTCTAAGTACAGTAATCTCAGTTGGCTCAGAAATGCAAAGTCAGTAGAAGTGCCAACTGGAACATCAACAATGTGCTTAGGTGCTGAGGGCCCTACAGTGGAGGTCTTCCTAGGAAGGTCTTCATTGTCATTGTCCTCTGACTGCTGCTGCTGCTATTGGAGGCTACTATAGCCCTCTCTTCAGTTCCCTTCTTCTTCCATATCCTTTCACTAAGAATATATACCATTTGGATTTGATATTTAGAAGTATATGTGTCGGTGTGATGAAGGGGTTTACCATCTTCTCCATCTAAACTGATCCTGGAGGCTTGAAACAACAAGGTTAGAACCATTCCATAAGGTAAACATGCCTTAACTTTTCTAATAGCCTCCATCATTTGCATTATCATGATATAGGGTAAATTTAATGCCTCCCCCTGAATGATATGTTCCATAAAGCAGAGGTCACGTTCACTTACCTAATCAAATATGCCAGTCTTTGGAAGAAATATTCTACTAATGAAGTTATGGAGTAGTCTCATTTCCAGTGAAAGTGTATTAGCCATTATAGTTTCTACTCCACTAACATCAGTCCTGCTAAGAATTGTTTGAAGGGTTTTCTCTCTATCCTTCAAAACTAAGTTCTTAGTCTCTTCAGCAAGCATTTCCAATATTGTGCTGAGCCTTTCCTCTGTCACTATAATCTGTTTTCCCTTTACTGTGGATTCAATGTCTTGGGGTTCAATTCTCAGGTTTTCATAGAATGCTCTAATAAAGGTTGGATATGTAGATAAATTCATAGAGCAAAAGAATGTCTAACCATGTTCATCAATTAAATCCCCAATTTTTAGTCCAATTTCTTCAAGAAACATGAAAATAATCCTTCTACCACTAGTAAGAGGCCGGTTAGACATTGGCATCACCTGTCTTCGAGAGTGAGTAGAGGCCAACTGTTATGTTTCTTCTTCTTCCTTCTCAACTACTCGAGTCAGCTCCTCTTGCTGACTCTTTATTCTTCTTTCTACTTCCACTGAGGGTGCAGCTCTTTTAGATCTCTTTTCAATAGCCATCTTCGGTACCATTGCAACACTTATGGGAAGAAATGTGGAATGGTAGCTTAAGGAAGAAGATTTCCGGGTTTTTCTAGAGGTTTTGAGTGGAGAGTTATGGTTTAGAACGAGAATAGAGAGAAAAAAAGTTTGGGAAAAAATAGCATGGATCTATTAAAAAATCATTTGCCCGACATCCGCGTTAACTCTAATAACCCTAAATTGCCCGAGTCGGCTCGACCAGAGAAAAAACTGAAACAATAGAGATTCGAGTTGCTTGACAAGAGCCAAATTGCCCGAGTCGACTCGAATAGAAACATTCCACAAAAGTTGAAATGATTTAGAAATTGAATTTAATTTGATAAAATCTCAAAGAAAGTTGTTCAAAGAACTTGAATTGATGTAATATGTTTTCTAGATATCTTTTCCTTAATTTTGAAACAATTAGGTTAAGAAAATCTAGAAATGATCAAAAGACCTAATTCTCCTCTAATCATTTCAAATCTATCATGATTGAGTGGCTTAGTAAAAATGTCAGTAAGTTGGTTCTCAGTTGGGATAAATTCTAGTTCAATGTTACCATTCAAAACATGATCTCTAATAAAATGGTGTCTAATTTCTATGTGTTTAGTTTTAAAATGTTGAATTGGATTTTTTGTCAAATTTAAAGTACTTGTGTTATCACATTTGATTAAAATTTTAGATTGTGTAACACCAAAGTTCTAGTTGTTGTTTAATCCATACACTTGTACACAACAACTCCCTGCAGAGACATACTCTGCCTCGTCAATAGATAGTGCTACCGAGCTTTGTTTTTTAAAGTGCAATGAGACTAAATTCAACCCTAGAAATTGGCATGTGCCGCTAGTATTTTTTCTATCAATTTTACGACCAGCATAACAAGCATCCAAAAATCCAATTAAATTTAATAAAGAATGTTTTGAAAACCATATACCCAGATTACTTGTACCTTTCAAATATTTGATAATCCTTTTAACAGCAAGCATATGTGATTCTTTATGATTAGATTAGAATCTAGCACATACACATATGCTATACAAAATATTAGGTCTACTTGTAGTTAAGTATAACAAGGATCCAATCATACCTCTATAGAGCTTTTGGTTAATGTTGGATCCATTTTCATCTTTATCCAATCTACAAGTTAGGCTAATGGGTGTGCTCATTTGTTTGCTTGACTCCATACAAAACTTTTTGATTATTTCTTTGGTGTACTTGGCTTGGTTAATGATAATTCATTCCTTTGTTTTTTTCACTTGAAGTCCAAGGAAGTAGTTAAGTTCATCCATTAGGCTCATTTCAAATTCTCCTTACATTAACTTAGCAAATTCTCTACAAAGAGCATCATTAGTTGCACCAAATATAATATCATCAACATAAATTTGTACAACTAATAGATCATTATTTTTTTTCTTGATGAAAAGAGTTTTGTCAACATTTCCTCTTGAAAAATTATTTTCAATCAAGAAAGTGCTAAGTCTATCATACCAGGCTTTAGGTACTTATTTCAAACCAAATATTGTTTTATTAGTTTAAACACATGAATTGGAAAGACATGATCTTCAAAACCTGGTGGTTGTTCTACAAAATCTTATTAAAAAATGAAATCATTTAAAAATGTACTTTTTATATCCATTTGAAAAAGTTTAAAATTCATGTAGCAAGCAAATGCAAGAAGTAATCTAATGGCTTTTAATCTTGCTACAGGTGCATATTTCATCAAAATCTATACCCTCTTCTTGGTTATATCCCTTAGCCACTAATCTAGCTTTGTTTTTAATTACATTTCCTTGTTCATCTAATTTATTTTTATAGACCCATTTGGTTCCTATAATGGGATGGTCTGATGGTCTTTCAACTAAAGTCCATACCTTATTTCTTTCAAACTAATTTAGTTCTTCATACATGGCCATCATCCAGTTTGGGTCAAATTCAGCTTCTTTGAAGTTATGAGGTTCTATTTGTAATACAAAGGCTAGGTAATCATATGCATCTCTATGTGATGACCTAGTCCAAATACCTTTTGAAGGATCACCAATAATTAATTCTCTTGGATGAGAAGTTACGTACCTCCATTCCCTTGGTAGATCAGCATGATCCTTACTTACAATTTCTTTTCCTTCTTGAATTGGTCTTTCTTGTATGCTCATGTCTTCCATTTCTTTTTGAATTGTACCTGCATCATTGTCTATGCACTCTTCTTTCTTAGAGGGTGAAGGGTTAGTTTTATTAAAAACAACATGTATAGATTCTTCTACAGTAAGAGTTCTTTTGTTAAATACTCTATATGCTTTGCTATATAATAAATAACCAAGAAAAATTACTTCATCAGATTTAGCATCAAATTTCTCTAGATTCTCTTTTCCATTGTTAAGAACAAAGCATTTATAAAAAAATATATAAAAATAATTAATATTGGGTTTCTTTTCATTCCAAAGCTTATAGGGGGCTTTCTTCAAAATAGGATGAATCAAAATGCTGTTCAAAATGTAACAAGCAGTGTTCACTGCTTCTACCTAAAAGTACCTTGGAAGATTGCCTTCACATAACATTGTTTGGGCCATCTCTTCCAAAGTCCTATTTTTCCTCTCTACAATACCATTTTGTTGTAGTGTCCTAGGAGTAGAGAAGTTGTGATCAATGCCATTTTCTGTACAATAATCATCAAAAAACTGATTTTCAAATTCGGTGCCATGATCACTCCTAATTGAAACTATTGAAAAATTTTTCTGATTAGGAATTTTTTTATGAATTTTTTGAAAGACTTTAAAAGTTTCATCTTTATGAGCGATAAACAAAATCCAAGTAAATCTAGAAAAATCATCTACTATCATAAGAGCATATTTCATACCACCTAGGCTTGTGGTCCTAGTTGGTCCAAATAAGTCCATGTGAAGTATGTCAAGGGGTCTAGTAGTTGAAATCATGTTTTTGGGTTTAAAGCTCCCCTTAGTTTGTTTACCCATTTGGCATGCATCACAAACATGATTAAGATCTTTTTTAAATTTAGGCATGTCTCTAAATAAATTATTGGAAATTAACTTGGCAATAGTATGCATGCTAGCATGACCTAATCGTCTATGCCAAAGTAAGCAAGACTCCTTGGTCTTAGCATTCATTGCAACTAGACTAGAACTACTTGACATAGCAAGATCATTAAGGTCTACCATATAAATGTTTCCAAGACTATGTCCAATGAACTTACTACTATAATCAAGAGAGTTTGTTACAATACACATAGATGATTCAAAGATAACCTTGAAGCTTTTATCACATAATTGATTAATGCTTAACAAATTATGCTTCAATTTATCTACTAGCAATACATTTTCAATAAAAGTACAGAAGGTTATCTTGATCTTACCAATTTCGATTAATTTCTCCTTGCCATTGTCTCCAAAAGTAACCATACCTCCTTCTTTCATCTCTATGGTGATAAATTGATCCTTATCACCCATTGTTGTACCATGACGGCTCACCGTCAACCAGAACCGACCCATTCCTACGGTCCGACCCGGCCACCCCTTCAAGGCTCCAACTGCTAGATGTCCGACCCACCGGAGCAGAGGTCCGAACGACCATCTTCTACTGGGGTCAGGCCCGTTGCTCTCCTTCAGAGGTCCGACCCATCGGGGCAGAGGTTCGAACGACCCTCTCCCACTAAGGTCCGGCCCGTCGCTCTCCTTCAAATGTCCGACCCACCGGGATAGAGATCCGAATGACCCTCTATTGCTGGGGTCCGGCACGTCGCTCTCCTTTAGAGGTCCGACCCACCGAGGCAGAGGTTCGAACGACCCTCTCCTACTGGGGTATGGCCCGTCGCTCTCCTTCAGAGGTCCGACCCACTAGGGTAGAGGTCCGAACAACACTGACCTGCTGGGGTCCGGCCCATCGCTCTCATTTAGAGGTTTGGCCTTTAGTCCGGCCGACCGGCTTTCCCATGGCCGACATCAGACAGGCATGCCTTAGCATCCAAGAAATTCCAGAAGCACATTTCTGTTACTGCAGGATCCTAACATCCCAATAGCCCTGCTCCACTACTTCCACGATGTCACCGTATCTGCGTGTCACGTGGCCACTGTCCAGATTTTCCTAGGGACAATCGGTCTTTCTCAGCCTCTCCCCTAATGGATTTTGGACTGTTCCACGCCTATATAAGGTACTTAGTGGACACCATTTGAAGGTGAACAACTGTTCCTTCTCCATATGCTGTTCATTCCTTAATTCCTCCATTATGTTGCCTTGAACTTCTTGCTAACTTAGGCATCGGAGTGTCCCCCGTCGGAACACCATCGACGCCCTTGGAGACTTTGTTGCAGGTTCATCCGGGAGAGGAGCACTCCAGCACATCCAGCCACCCCCAATCCCTGGTCCAGGAGTTGATGCCGCAACAGATTGGTGCTAGAGGAAGGGCCCTGCTCTTCTCTAAAAGGAAGAATCCGTCGCCCCTGCTACAAAATGGCTAATGGAAGAACTCCAAATGCTACTGCCAGAAGAGGTATCTCTCCTTCTTGATCTGAGGAACCTCCCAGGGAGAATGATAGCGCCACCACAGCCGCTGATGCCGCTGAACCTACCATCACACTGGGGTTGCAGCAGTTCCAGAGTTTAGTACACCGCATCAAAATGCTTACTGCTGCAGTTCAGCATTTCCAAGAAGCAGCCGAGAACCATCAGCAACTACCAGCTATTTCCTGCTCTAATCCTCTGACTGCTACTAAGGGTAGCCGACGGTCGGAGGTCCCTCAGCACTGTTCTCACATCACCGCAAAGCCCTGAAGGTTATTGGGTGATCACGTCAATGGCAAAAGGGCAAGGTCTGCTTCACCTTCCTATGCCGAATCCATCCTGAAAGGTGGTCGGCCTGCTACCGAACCTCCGAGGGACTATGCCAGCAAGATCATGCTCATGGAGGAGCGCATTGTCGAAATCACCCTCCGATAGAAGGCCGAAGGGGGACAGGTATACAATTTCCGTCCCCCATTCTCTGATGTGATTCTAATAGAGACGATTCCCTGCCACTTCAAGATTTCGCAGGTGGACCCCTACGATGGCACCACCAACCCGATGGACCATCTGGGCACGTACAAAGCCCATATGATGGTACAAGACACCTTCGATGCCCTACACTGCATCGCCTTCCCTGCTACCCTTAAAAAGATAGCCCGGATTTGGTTCTCTGCCATCCGGATAGGTACGATCCACTCCTTTTCTCAATTCGAATTACTTTTTCTTTCCCATTTCAGGACCTACAGTCGGACCCCGAGGAATACCGACTGCCTCTTCCTCGTGCTGTAAAAGGAGGGAGAGACTCTTCAGGATTCCATGGCCCGTTTCAACTCAGCGGCCATGGAAGTCCTGGACTTGAATGAAGCTGTGGCCATGTCAGCCTTCAAGCGAGGGCTCCGCTCATCTAGGCTGACCTTCTCCTTGGACAAGAAACATCCAACAAGCTACAGCAAACTCTTGGCCAGTGCACAGAAGTATGCCCTGGCAAAAGAATAGGCGACCGGCCGACGTCAAGCTGAGGGAAGGCCGACCCTGAAGAAGTGGAGCAATAAGGCTCCTGAAGTCTGACCTTCGAGTGATAGTCGACGTTCGGCCCAACATCGAAGTTCGAAGCCGAGGGACTTCCCCCGGAGGTTCGAGACTTATGCTCCCCTGTCCCTACCAAGAGCAAAGATCCTTTTGGAGATCGAGAACCATGCCTTTCTGCAAAGGTCATGACCGATGAGGGGTCCCCCTGCCCAAAAAATCAAAGATAAATTCTGTAAGTACCATAGGGACCACGGGCATAGTACTGAAGAGTGCCTGCAGCTGAAAGATGCCATTGAAGACCTCATCCGGAGGGGATACCTATGCAAGTATGTCCAACCCCATCAGGATCGAGCCAGAGAGTCAAATGCCAGCAACCCTCTAGAGGAGACAGAGCTCTCCAATCAGAGGCCGACCGGCAGGGATGTCGGCATGCTGCATCAATGGTCCGGAGGAAGCTATGAGGGCCGACCCGATATTGCTAAGAGGTCCAGGGGCTCCAATGCAATCACCTTTTCTGATGAAGATCTTCTGGAGACTCATGTTTTTGAAAATGACCCTGTAGTCGTGTCGGCAGTGATTGCCAACTTCGATGTAAGTAGAATACTTATAGATAATGGAAGTTCAACAAAGGTGTTGCTGTACGATGCTTTTATGAGAATGAATTTGTCCAGGTCCATGCTACAGGGATCCCCCGCACCGCTGACAGGCTTCGGGGGCAACTCCATCGGAGTGCAAGAGGAGATAGTTGTCCCTGTGATGATCGGGATGGAGCCCTTCTAGAAAACCCTCCCTATCAACTTTGTGGTCGTCCAGATGACCTCGCCTTATAATGCCATTCTGGGCCGACCGACTCTTAACAAATTCAGAGCCATTGTATCCACTTATCATTTGTTGGCAAAATTTCTGACCAGGAGAGGGGTCGGAGTGATGAGGGGAGACCGACGGAGGGCCAGGCAGTGTTTGACCATTCTCAACCAATAGTCAGAAGGCCGTCCCACTATGGAGCAACTTGACCCGAGGGCTGAGGCCGATGGCCTTGGTCAGCCAGGAGAAAGGATTCTGTTTATCCCCCTTCGGGAGGATGATCCCACCAAGGTCCTTCAAATTGGAGGTTCCCTCAGTGAAGACAATAAGTCAGAACTGATCGGCTTCCTCAGGAGCAACGCCGACGTCTTCACTTGGTCGGTGTCGAACATGCCTAGAATACCATCGGAGGTCATCACTCACGAGCTCAAGGTGGATCCGACTTACTGACCTATCCGACAGAAGAGGAGAAGTTTTGCTGTTGAAAGGCAGAGAGCCGTCGATGATGAAGTGAAGAAGCTTTGTGATGCTGGCTTCATTAGGGAAGTCCACTACCCTAAGTGGTTAGCAAATATTTTTATTGTAAAGAAGGCCAATGGGAAATGGAGGATCTGTGTAGATTACACTGACCTCAACAAGGCCTGTCAGAAGGACAGTTTTCCAATGCCCAAGATTGATCAACTGGCGGATGCCACGGCTAGCCAACAGCTTCTCAACTTTATGGATGCCTTCTCCGGCTACAACCAGATCAGGATGCATCCGAAAGATGAAGAGAAGACCGCCTTTATCACCGACAAGGGTCTGTACTGCTATCAGATGATGCCCTTTGGCTTGAAGAACGCCGGTGCCACTTTTCAAAGGCTGATCAATCGAGTGTTTGAAGGTCAACTGGGCAGGAACATGGAGGCCTATGTGGATGACATGATAGTGAAGAGTCTCCATAAGGCCGACCACATCAGGGACTTGCGTGAATTTTTTGATGCACTCAGGTGCCATTGGATGAAGTTGAACCCCATGAAGTATATTTTTGGGTTAACCTTTGGCAATTTCTTCGGTTTTCTGGTCCCACAGAGGAGAATTGAAGTGAACCCCGACAAGATAAAGGCCATCACTGAGATGGCACATCCGATCAACAAAATGTAGGTGCAAGAGCTCACTGGCCGAATCGCCTCTCTCAGCCATTTTATTTCTCGTTCGGCTAAAAAGTCTATGCTATTCTTCATGACCCTGCATCGGTCGGAAAGTTTTGTTTAGACTGATGAATGTCCATCGACTTTTGAAGCCCTGAAGGAGTACTTGAAGAACCCTCCACTGCTAGCCAAGCCGACGGAGGGGGAACCCTTGTACCTCTATCTTTCGACATTGGACAAAGCGATCGGCGCCGTCCTTGTGCGAGTCGGAGAGGACGGACAACAGAAGCCCATCTATTATATCAACAAAGTCCTCCATGACACCAAAATAAGGTACCCTAAGATGCAAAAGTTGATATATTCTTTGGTCACGTCCGCCAAGTGGCTCCGACTGTATTTCCAGGCATATCCGATTGTTGTGATGACCAACCAACCCCTCTAGGCAATCCTTCGAAGCCCAGACACATCCGGACGGCTCGCCAAGTGGGTTGTCAAGCTAGGTGAATTCGACATCTCTTTCCAGCCATGATCTACCTTGAAGGCCCAGGTAATCGTTGACTTCATTGCAGAGTGTACATGGAGACAAGAGACACCTCCTCAAATGGTTGAAGTACCTGAAGCTGATGCCATCTACGAAGCCGAACCAGCTTGGACCCTCCATGTGGATGGAGCATCCAACCATGCGGGCTGCGGGGCCAGATTGATCCTAGACGACCCGGATGGAGAAAGTCTGGAATATACATTGCATTTTTTATTTCAGGTGTCAAACAATGAGGCAAAATACGAAGCCCTCCTCGCGGGGCTACGGATTGCCATAAACTGGGCATCGGCCGACTCAATCTTCTCCGACTCCCAACTGATTGTTAATCAAGTGAAGGGGGAATTTGAAGCGAGGGATCCGACCCTGGCAAAATACTTGAACAAGATACAAAACCTTATCTCTTGGCTCAGATTTTTTGAAATCCTCCACATACCTCATCTACAGAACTCTCGAGCGGACGCTCTATCAAGATTGGCTACGGCCGCCATCAACACTTCTGACCGAACTTTTATGGAGCATCTGCAGCACCCAAGTATTACGGAAGTGCCGACCAAGGTCCACAAGGTGGAACAATAAACTTCTTGGATAGATCCGATCCTTGCTTTCTTGACTAAGGGAACTCTTCCAGAAGATCCGATGGTGGCTAAGCGAGTGTGCTTGACGGTCTCTAAGTACGTCATCCTCGACGGCATCCAATATAAGCGATCATTCTCACAACCGCTGTTGAAATGCATGGGGCCGATAGATGCCAATATGCACTCAGAGAAGTCTATGAAAGGCATCTGTGGTGACCAACTCGGAGGAAGGTCCTTAGCTTACAAGATCATCTGACAGGGGTTTTACTGGCCTACCATTCAGAAAGACACGTCGGACATCATTCGGAGGTGCGACGCTTGTCAAAGATACTCCATTATTCAAAGTAAGCCTGCCAGTGAGCTGACACCGATCACCGCCCCATGGCCGTTCGCACAGTGGGGGATGGATATCTTGGGGCCCTTTTCCCCGGCATCCGGGCAACAAAAATTTCTGCATGTGGCCATCGATTACTTCACCAAATGGATGGAGGCCAAACCACTAGCACAAATAACAGAGGCCAAGGTGGAGAACTTCATCCGGAATGGCATCATCTTTTGGTTCGGCATTCCCTGGATGATTATTATTGATAATGGAAGGCAGTTTGACAACTCTAAGTTTAAAGATTTTTGTCAGCAATATCATATCTCTCATTAACTCACGTCGGTCGGTCATCCTTAGTACAATGGAGAGGCTAAAGTCATCAATCGGACAATCCTGCACGGGCTGAAGACCCGACTGAATGAGGCAAAGGGACTTTGGGCAGAGGAACTCAACTCAGTATTATGGGGATATCGGACGACCGCCAGAACGTCGACCAGTGAAACCCCATTCAACCTCACTTATGGAAGTGAAGCCATCATCCATGTTGAGACATCTCTCCAGTCACTGCGGATCGACCACTACGCTGAACCAGCCAACTCCGAACAGCGAAGGGCTGACCTGGACTTGCTCAAAGAAACTAGACTTCAGACTAGCATGAAGATGGATGTCTATCGCCAGAAGATGGTGAAATATTACAACTCGCGAGTCAAAGCATGAGCTTTTCGAGTCGGAGACCTAGTCTTGCGGAGGACGGAAATTTTGAGGCCGACTGAGCAAGGCAAGCTTTCTCCAAATTGGGAAGGACCTTATCAGGTCATTGAAGTGGTTCGAGCCGGCACCTATCGACTTGAATTTCTGGACAAACGATAGATGGTGAGTCCATGGAATGTAGACAACCTTCGCAAGTACTATCAATAAAGTCGACATTTCTTCTACGAACCACTTTCGAAAGTTCAACTTCTGTTAGCAGATGCTCTATGGCAGCCCATTTTCGAAAGTCCAACTCCGATCGGCAGAGGGTCTAAGGTAGCCCACTTTCGAAAGTCCGACTCCGATCGGCAGAGGCTCTAGGGCAGCCCATTTCTAAAGTCCAACTCCAATCGATGGAGGCTCTAGGGCAACCCACTTCTGAAAGTTCGACTCCGATCGGCAGAGGCTCCAGGGCAGCCCATTTCTGAAAGTGCGACTCCGGTCGGCAGAGGCTCTAGGGCAGCCTACTTTCGAAAGTCCGACTCCAATTGGTTGAGGCTCTAAGGCAGCCCATTTCTGAAAGTCCGACTCCGGTCGGCAAGGCCTCTAGGGCAGCCCACTTCCGAAAGTCCGACTCCGGTCGGCAGAGGCTCTGGGGTAGCCCACTTTCGAAAGTTCGACTCCGATCGGCAGAGGCTCTGGGGCAACCCATTTTTGAAAGTCTGACTCCGGTTGGCAGAGGCTCTAGGGTAGCCCACTTCTAAAAGTTTGACTCCGGTCGGTAGAGGCTCTAGGGCAGCCCAGTCCGGAAAGCAGACGGACCAACACATAGGTTGAAATTCCTAAGCTCGTTGCTCCAGCCTGAGCTACCATCCGACCGCTGCCTCAACTACTTCTAGGTCCGGAAAGTCGATGGACTAACACATAGGTTGAAATTCCTAAGCTCGTTGCTCTAGGTTGAGCTACCATCCGACCGCTGCCTCAACTACTTCTACGTCCGGAAACCCAACAGACCAATACTTAGGTTGAAATTCCTAAGCTCGTTGCTCTGACCTGGGCTACCATCCGACCGCTGCCTCAACTACTTCTGGGTCCAGAAAGTCGATCGACCAACACTTAGGTTGAAATTCCTAGGCTCGTTGCTCCAGCCTGAGCTACCATCCGACCGCTACCTCAACTACTTCTGGGTCCGAAAAGTCGATGGACCAACACTTAGGTTGAAATTCCTATGCTCGTTGCTCCGACCTGAGCTACCATCCACCCACTGCCTTAACTTCTTCTGGATCCAGAAAGTCGACGGACCAACACTTAGGTTAAAATTCCTATGCTCATTGCTCTGGCCTGAGCTACCATCCACCCACTACCTCAACTACGTCTGGGTCCAGAAAGCTGACAGACCAACACATAGGTTGAAATTCCTAAGGTCGTTGCTCCGGCCTGAGCTACCATCCAACCACTGCCTCATCTTCTTCTGGGACCGGAAAGCCGACGAACCAACACTTAGGTTGAAAATCCTAAGCTTGTTTCTCCGACCTGAGCTACCATTTGACCACTTCCTCAACTACTTCTGAGTCTGGAAAGTCAATGGACCAACACTTAGTATAGAAGTCTTAAAGGAATCTAGTTCAGCCTGAGCAACTATTCGATGCTTGCCCTGGATGTCCGACCGTCCGCTCAGATCAGCTGACTATTCCACACTTAGTGAAATATCAGAGGGAAGAAAATGAGACATTATGAAAAAATAGTTCTTCATTACTTCCAAAACAAAAAAATGTTTCTTTACAAAATTGAAGGTCAGACCTTTATAAATGACTAGGTCTGATCCTTGGGAGGTACACTATCTATGGCCGCTTTAGCCCCCACAGCCCCTTCGATTGCTTCTGCTTCGGCTCCAACCTGATCGTCCGTTCCGGCCACCTCTACGACGGACTCCGCTGGAGCATCGGCCGCTCGGGCAGTCGGATCCACCGCCTCCAAGCCCTCCTCTTCCGTTGGCTTCGACAGCTGAAGGAATGATAGATCGTGGTCCGGGAAGGCCGCACTAACCTTTCCCAAACACTCATCGTACCTGTAGTCGAAGCCGACGGTCCCGGCTTCATTCATCTCCTCCGTGAAATCCTTGGAGGCATTATAATCTGCAACAGCCTTCTCGCCGGCCATCTTCGGTGACTCCTGGGCCATCTTCAGCATGCCCTTATATCTCTCCGCCACCGCCTGGTGGCCTTGTGCGCGGACCTCGCGTGCAGTCAGGCGCCCCTCCTCGACGGTCAGCCGACGGGTCAGGGCCTTGACCTTCTTCTTCTTATTCCTTAAACTTGCCTCCCGGTCCACCTTCTGGGCCAACAAGTTCTCCAGCTGCTTCTTCTAGGCCTCCGACTTGGCCTGCAGGGTGGACACCTTTCTGGCTACTGCCCTTAAGCTGAGTATCTCCTCCCTGGAGGCCGT